>OX276460.1:4641177-7562199 GCA_946251905.1 Cryptocephalus moraei
TGCAAGAAAGACGGAAGTGCAGGAAAAACCAAGGTAAGTATACCTACAAAAGAGGATTGATCACCTAGAAGCACTATGGGTGAAAAAGCAAGAGAACAACGAGAGGCGTTCCGTGAACTTGGGTTTGGCGATCAGCACAATTATTATATAATGTCACACTATTTCAAAAGGATGGAGGAAAACTACAAGACAATTCGGCTGTACCTGACGTCACACTAGGAATATCAAACACCTAAGAAACAAGTCTATGAGGAACAAATACAAGAACCAAAACCGGAAGTGAAGAAACCCAAATAACAGACCGAAAAGGATTACCGACGAATTAAACTAAAGGTAAAAATAACAAACAAAAAAAACTACTTAGACAAGCTGAAGAAGACATGGCAGAATCAACACTAAGATGGTCACACGTACTACGAGCAACAAATATCCAAAACATGGAGCGCACTTCATGACACAATGAAATAGAGCGATTCCGCAAACGCAGTGTTGTAAACCTGGAACGAGTAGCATTCCACTACGACCCGGAAATAGATTATTGGGTGCGCCGACCGATCCGTAACGATTGGAGAAATGACAATTATTTGTCAATATTGTAAAGCGTTAAAATACAGCGGTGAATCTACTGGATTCACCGTTGGTGGTTCCCAACACCAGATCAATTACGCTCATTAGTTTCTGGGGTGAGAAATGACTAAACATTTTTTGGCCAACATCCAAAAATATAATAATTGCTTTCAAATGACGTCGTTTGGTTCGACGCATATTGTACAGGAAAATTTCATACCTACTTTCAGTGTAGTTTTTGATAAATTATTCATTAAAAATTTAAAAAGACAATATATAATAATTTCAAATACAAGGACAGTTTGCGGAATCAACTTGGAGTTTCCCGGTTTCGCGCATGGGCAATTATACGTCGCGTATTCGCAAGTCGTAAAATCATCATCTTTATAATATCGCACTGCTATTACAATAGTGTCGGTTTCTTGCACTATTTTTCTTGACAGTCTTATTGATTGATAGAGGAGAAAATTTTGTATCTGTTAACGATGTAATATGGAATTCCACAAATTTCGAGTTACGACACTATTGTAATAGCAGTGCGATATTTACTCACCGCAAAAAAGTCACAAAATATAGTATATCAGAAAGCCTTAAATTGATTATGTGTATAACTGTGTTGCATTTAATTTAATGCAGATAAAAATTTTGTATTACGTTTTGACCATATTTTTCAAAAATATAGGTAGGTGATACAAAGTTCACCGGGTCATCAATAATTTTTATTTATTTTCTTTTTTTAAACTTTACATGGCATTGCAACGCATGCCGGGTACAGCTTGTATGTGATAAAAATTTCAAAGCGATTCATCTAGTAAGTTATGCAAAGTTCAATTTGTTTATCTAATTCTGCAATGTCGCATAATAATAAAGATAGGATAATTCTAAACAGTCCAAAATAAAGAGGAAAAGTCATTCTACCAATTTAGATTGCTTAATGATCTAAAATTATACTTAAACAATCGTAAAAGTTTACTGCACAAGTGTGGTCAGTGCAGTGTAGTGCAAAAATTTTACTGCAAAAATTTCAAAATGATTCATTTAAAAATGAGTCCTTAGCACAGTTCTAAACACGAAATGCTTTAAGTGAGCAGCTAGGAGCGTGGTGCAAAAATTATGATTTTAAAGCTCACAAAAAGAGAAATTTCGTATCCAAATTCACGATGTTTGTCATATCTCGGAAACTAATTAACATAAATCGATATTTTCCAAATCTGTACTAGTTTTATATGTCCAATACGAATATTCAAATTGTTTTTTTATTAAACTTGTAAATTATTCCATTAATTTGTTTAAACATTATCATTTTTTTCAAAAATTTCTTTTATATATAATATATATAAACAAAGGGTAAACTCGTTGGGGATGCAGTCAAGTGGGCAAATAAAACTCAACTATTTGTCAATGGATGAGTCCGGTTTTTCTGACCTATGTGTTTTTTCCCATGATACGATAGAGGGGAACGTGGTGTATCTAAGGCGACCATTTTGACAGCATGAAATTAAAAGGGCGCTTCAAATTTTGAATTTGAAAACGTGATGACTCATCCGGTTATTTCCCTAGAAAATTTTATTTAATATATGAGCTGGCAATGCTGCACATTATGACGGAACAATTCAAAGCGCTTGCAACTTGCATGATGAGTAAAACACAAACAGAACCTAACTTTGTTATTTATTCAATCTTTCGCATGTTACATTTGTGTTCGCTAGCGTTTTGGAGAAATTCGTTCCCTTTTTTTTTTGCATTCATCGTAAATATATTTCCTGGCGACAGTAATATCTGCACTTTTAGGTGCACATTTACTGCGGTTTTCAACGAGGTGATAATTAAAGACCTAAATCACAGTAGTAATGATTACTCCTCTGATATTGTGTAGATCATGGAAGTAAAAGCTGATTCTAACAACCTGCCTATGGTGGAGTTTGGAATGATCCACGACTTTCATGTGGCTAATTCACATAAATTCACTCTACACCACACATTTGACGAAAAAACAATGAGGTTATGCTTATATGTACCACCTTCTCCGGCCTTCTCGCACGTTCTTAAAACATTCATTAAACTTCAGAATTCTAACGGTCTTTTAGGTTTGTTTGAGATCGTTGGAAAATCGTTAAACAACAGGTATTTCAAGTCGGCCCTCTCTTCTGTCGTCTTTTCATTCCTACGATAATTGACAAGTTTAATTTGACTAACTGGGTCGATACAAACTTTTATTACCCCAGTGTGCACTGTTGCCGATACATGAAAATATTCAAAAAATGACCGGGTGAGTCATCACGTTTTCAAATTCGAAATATGAAGCGCCCTTTCAATTTCATGGCGTCAAAATAGTCTTGATGGGTACACCACGTTCATCTCTATCGATCTATGGGAAAAAAACAATAGGTCACAAAAAAACGGACACTCCCATTGTCTAGATTTCGGGATAAATTTTTCCCATCCTCAGGACATCTATAATTTTATTATTATAGATTATTTCACATTATAGATATTTACATTATTAACATCTAATAAGTGTTAACAATGTAAATGCTTACAGACATAAGTTCCTATTTAAAACATTGCGTGCTATTTCTACAACTTATTTGTTATAGCTACGCTCACAAGTCGTTCCGGATTTCAACTGTCCTGTTGGCTGTTGGTATCGTCAGCTAGCTTTTTATCTCCCTCACTTATATGTTCGCGGGAGTGAAAGAGCAGTAGGAATGGGATCGAATACAACGGAAGCCTTCTTTCCGGGAAAGTCACTTCAATTACCTCAACTCACTACCTGCTGACTCGCCGCATTCATTCCTCATCTCCATTACAATATGTAACACTGCTCTTATAAAATTATCGCGAAGGGAGACCACGTTAATCTCTTAGTTATATATCCGGAAAAAAAAACTGAACCATAAGATCTAAATATGTACCAAATGTAATGAATTTTCCCAAAAAATTTTGAAATTAATTTTGAAGTCATAGACTAGGGTCGATAATTTTCAAGACCGAAAAAAATTATAGTAGAATGAAACCCATTGGGAAAGGTAGAGAATATAACAAAAATGAAAGGAAAAATAAATTACGGGTGATCTGAGGTCGGGAAGGGGGAGGGGGTGAGTTTTTAAGGGTAAAAAACAAGCAAATTCACAAGCTTTTATACATCTTCAAATTACATAGGTTAAATGGCAAATTAAGTTTTGTTATCTTTCGGCGTCCTAGATTGTAATTTACCTGACCTGGCTGTGTGCTTGACCTTACGGAGCGCGTTTGTTATCATATTACGAGACTGGTGTTATGCTTGCGTGACTGATTATTGTTGTAAGATTTTGAAATTATCACTTTGATCCGCGCTAAAGCGACTCAATTGTTTTAATACCCTCTTTAATAGTTATTAATTACTTAATAATTGATTACTGTATCAGCAAGCACATTAGATTATTTTCCTGACTTAGTTGTTCTAATTAATGTTTGATTACTTAATTTGCAAGTGGAAATTTTACCTAAGATGTTTTAATAACAACTTGTTCTAGTTCCCTATTTAATGGTTATTAATCCGTAATTGAAGAGTATGTTCCCTAAATTCCCTATTAAATCCCTACAACCCTACTTAGCTCTCTTTTATGTTGATCGTAGAGTCAACATCTAACGATGAAGAAATGCCATCAAAGAGACAAAAAGTAATGGAGAAGTGATTAGAATGCAAGATAAGGTATTTATAAATAACAAGATTATTATATTTAAAAATATTATAATGAATAACGTAATCAGTATAAAGTATTTAAATTCAATAGTACGATTTACATGTATATTTATATATTATGAGATTTTCTATGACATAAATGTAATGAGAATTTAATAAATTAAGTTTGTTACTGAAAAAAATTGCAACAGTCATATTTTTTAGATGAAATCCCCTTTAAATCCCATTTTTAATATCTAGAACAACTATTTTCGCATGTTTTTTTGCAATCTTGATGTTTTATGGATATGTAATTTTTTTGTTTATCAATGTAACATGAAATCTTACGTTTTTCGAGTAATTACAGTCTAAAATTTTAATAAATAGCTCAGAATTATACCTAATGATTCAAAAAAAATTTCGGATTCGAGATTTTTTCATTATTTGCATTTTCTGAGAACATTTACCATAGTAATGTATATTCTTTTTTGTACCATCAGAAAGTAGAGATTTCAACGAACAAAAACCACAACGACTTTTTTAAAAAAGCAGATATTTTGACGTGAGAATTTTTGATTGAAAATTAGGGTGCTTTTTCAATATCGAGTCAAAATAAGGTGAAAAAATGAATATTTTAAATCAAAACAATTGCTGTATGTTTGGGACATAAAGAGGTAAGTTTTCACCAAATTTCGTGAAAAAATATTTTCGTTTGCAAAAGATAAAAATAAAAACCAAAAACTTGGTTATTTGAATTTTTCACATAAATTTTGAGGTTATGTGAAAAAAGTGTTGATACAACAGTTGTAGATCTTTTTATTACCTACAACTTTGCCATTCAACTTTTTTTCATAGGACTTGCAGTTTTGCCGGAAATCGAGATAAACCGTTTTTTACCCTTAAAAATTCACCCTCTCCCCCATCCCGACCTCAGATCGCCCATAATTTATTTTTCCTTTCAGTTTTGTTATATTCGCAACCTTTTGCAATGGGTTTCATCCTACTATAATTTTTTTTTCACTTTTTACCATTTTCAAAATTATCGACACTGGTCTATCAGTTTCTTAGTAAAACTCACATTACTCTTATCCAAGAAACCATTTCTCTAGTCAATCGTCTGGAAATCTCAGGAAATCGAGATTTTAAAATCTGTCACATATTTCAGAATACGACTTTCACTACAACAAAATATCTTTGGTATTTGAGTCAATAATTTACACAGAAATTACTTGCATATTTAAACTAGAAATATTCGAAAACACATTTTATAAACTAAATAATTTCACGAAACGCACGGCCAAGTGTTTCTTTTCTTAAATAAATTTAATGATGAAAATGATCTCTTATAGTTGGGTAAGAAGTAGTCTCATTGAAGTAAAATTAGATGGCTCTGAATCAATAACTGTCATTAATATCTGAATTACACTATGACTAAAAAATTGTTGGTAATTATTGGTTCCCGTGGGAATTGGAAATGCAACCATTAGACATTTATATGTTAGTGTGTTAATGTGTGAAAAAATATAAAAATAAACTACTTCTGAATACTCACTCTTCAGGCATGATGTCGGTGATGTAAACACTACATTTAATTAATAAATTAGACAATATCCGTACAAACGTTTTAATTGCCGGTGGCCAACTGACTGACTGACTGACTACCAAATGCTCTTGTTTATAATACATATTTTTTTAAAGCTAACCAGAATTTAGTTCGGGAAGCACACATAATATGATGATAACCTTGCCGTACAAAAATAGAAACACTATAGAATAGAAACACTTAAAGTCTGCCCCATATGATTTGTTAAAGAGGATCCATCTTGGATATCTCCAAAAGTAAGGCAGTACAAAGAAATTCCCGAAACATATCGACTTTGATCAAAAGTGGGACATCTTTTAATGTATCTTTAAGATGCGTATTACTCATTACCTCATCCCCAAACATCATCTTTAAATGACCTAGCTTGCGATACTTCATTGGATAGATAATTTCATTACCAATTCAGCTATGTAATTTCTAATTCTGATTTATGATTTTTCGCGAAGTAAGGCCCCAATGTTTATTAGTACAGTTTAGTATAAGAAGCCCATAGGTATGATAAAATGTTTAGTTGTGCACTGTTCTAAAAAATTAATGCGGCAATTACTATCAACAATCCCTTGAAAATCATAAATGGAGTGATTCAGCTTCTGATATCTCGCTGAAATATTTTTTTCATTTTTGATGTGGTCCCATTTCGCCATAATTATGATTTTGAGAATATATATATATATAATATATATATATATATATATATATATATATATATATATATATATATATAAGCGGGGGTCCTACAGCTGCTGCCGCTTCCCGCATCTCATTCGCCATAACCTCCTATCATGCCAATCATTTTCTTTAAGGTCTCTTTTCATCATAGCTTGCTCTATGCCTTCTTCCCATGTATGTGCTGGTCGTCCTCTTTTCCTTCTATTTGTTGGATTACAATCTGCCGCAATGCGTGGTAATCTATCTGGTCCCATCCTCATAACGTGTCCATACCAGATCAATTGTCGTTGTTCAATTCGTTCTACAATTGTGCTTTTCGTTTGTGCGCGTTCTTTAATTCTTTCATTTGGGATACATTCTATTCTTGATATTGACAAGATCTTCTGAAAAAGTCCATTTCAATAGCTTCCAATTTTTGTTTCTTCTTTTGTGTTAATTTCCATGTTTCTGCACCATATGTTGTTATCGGTTCTACTATGCTTTTATAAAGTAGTTTCTTAGTTTCCAGTCTAATTTTTGTTGACCACAATATACAATTCAGTTGTTGTATGACTGTCTTCCCTTGCCTTATTCTGTTTTCAATATCTTGGTCATCTTTACCGTCTTGTGTAATTAGACTTCCTAAGTATTTATATTTTTCAACACTTTTTATTGTGTCGTCTTCGATTTTTAAATCCGTGCCTTGTTTTCCTACACAAAGGTATTCTGTTTTACTAACATTCACTTGTAGACCATATTTTTTTAATTCTTCCAATAATTTCCTCATCATGTAACTGATATCGTCTTCATCGTTAGCTACTATTAGTTGGTCGTCGGCAAAGAGCATTGTATACAAGTTTGATTCCCCTATCTCTATCCCCATGCCTGAGCATTTTCTTCGCCATTCGTTGAGGGTTTCTTGCAAATATATCTTAAATAGAGTTGGTGACAAGCTACAACCCTGTTTCAACCCTTTTGTAATTTTTATTTTGTTAGTTATCTGTGAACCTGATTTCACCACGCACTCCGTGTTTTTATATATGTTGTGAATAGCTCTTACATAGGTTTCATCAATACCGCTTTTCCTCAGTACCTTAAATAACATATTTAGAGGAACCGAGTCGTAGGCCTTTTCCAGGTCAATAAACATAATATGTGTTTCCATATTCCTGGCCATTCTTTTTTCTAAAACCTGCTTTAGGGTAAACGTATTGTCAAGACAGGATCTCCCAATTCGAAAACCACTTTGTTCTTCGATATCCATGATACAGACCTCTAGTCGGGTTTTTAGTATCCTGCCATACAATCTTCCCATTGAACTAGTCACGCATATGCCTCTATAATTCTTGCATTGCGTTTTGCTTCCTTTTTTGTGGATGGAGCTCATATATCCTAAATTCCAGTCTTCTGGAATATCGTCGCCATCAATCATACATTTATTCATAATTTCAACTACCTTCTCTAGTAGCACATCTGGCCCAAACTTGACCAATTCAATAGGGATATCTCCAGGCCCCGATGCTTTTTTATTTTTTGAATATTTCAAGGCCTTTCGTAGTTAATTTATTGAAATCGGCTGGGTATCAGTCTTTCCTGGGTCAATAGTTATCTCTGTCAGTTTGAATTCGTCTCGTGTTTCAGTTAATAATTCCCTATAATACGTTTCCCATTGTTCTAATGAAATAGGGCTTAGATTACATCTTTGTTTTTCTCCTTTTCTTAAGAGTCTACCATTCGTTTGAAATGTATCCCGTTTTAACGCAAAGTGCATAACGTTTTTCTGCTAAACGGATTAACTTAGAGACTTGCTTTAAAAAACAATTGAAAGTAGTCTTTGATGTCTATGTCCGTCTAGTAATAGTTTTTTTAATTTTGTTTTTGGCTTTTTGGCAAACGCATGTAAATTCGCTAAAAAACTCACGGTTTTACATAATTATTTATTAAATTATAAGATAAAAAATAGAAAATCGCTTACTAGAGGGACACAGAGCAAACTCTTAGCTTCGCGATGATACCAAATTTTTTAATGTTATGTGAAAATTACTCAAAATTTTATGTAAAATTCCGAATGAAGGCACTACTCCACGAAATATATTAAATGGCGAGGAATCGTGTGCGTTAACATTGCACTGGGAGGAGCATAGCGATTTATCTTCTGGTCAGGGCCGTATTTAGCAGATCAACTAAAAATGACAGAAAATATAATATTGTAGTGAAATGTTATGATATCCAGTCTTGATTGGCATTCGCATCAATGCCGATCCGAAATTCCTGCAGTCAGAAATATGAAATTTGGACAGAAGATTTCTTTCGTGATTTATGAGGCCGATAAGTAGAGATTTTCGAAAATTTAACATCGAAGGGTGTAAATTTGGGTGTGCAAGTTATGTTTTATTTTTCTTTCATAAATTATAGGTTCAGTTATAGGAGTTTTGCTGTTACTGTGAAAGGAGGTTATATATTTCGTCATTGCACATTTTGCTCAGTATTGTTCAGTGAAATTGTACAATAAATAACGAGTTGGGTCACGGATACATGCAAGTGGAATTTGAATGAAATTTTAACATAAAAAACATAACATTCAATGAGGTTCTTTTATAGGAAATTCTCGTAGTGTCACGGCGGTGACGCCTTTGTCGGCGACGCTTTTGTCGGCTGCGTCTGTTTTGGCGGTGGTGTGTTTTAAAAAAGCATGTTGAGAGAGAAATGTATCTTTTTTGTGTTTCATTCTATTGGACGCGTGGTTATATTTTTGGTATTGAGCTCGCTAGTACACTTTTCCCTTTCTTGTGGTATACAGTGATAGTGTATCAGTGAGTTTACTTTTTGCTGTTTCTGTGTGGAAAATACATTTAACTATTATGAAACCTGATTGTCGGAGAAGTACTAAAGGGAGGCTACGCCTGTCAGCAAGGAGACGAAAAGTGACAAACCTTGTTGCATATAATTCGTAAGACGTAAATATTTCTAAAAAACAAATGTAGCCACTCTGCATATTTTTAGAGCTCGCAAATGTGATCTTCCATGCCTTACGAAGGATGTGTTATATAATAACAGTAATAACGTCAGGTTACGGTTAGTATAAAGTGTACAATATTTTTAACGTCCTGTATGGCTCAATGAATAAAACAATTCTAGAAGCAATAATGAAGGCGAGACTACTTCCACGACGAGACTAGTACAAAGTTATATTTCGGAAACCTCAGGTGAATGGTAAGAATTAAATAAATAATGTCAAAAATTGCAGTTATACATTGCAACATAACAACAATCTATGTTAGAGGAGATCTGTATTTTCAAATTATTTTCAGCTCAAGCAACATGATTGACGTCCCTTACATAGACACCTCTAGCCAAGAAAAGGACTCCCCCGAATTACTGTTATTGAAAAAGTAGGTAGTACTTGACAACAATCTAAACTAATAATTATTAATTGCCTACGTTATATTATATATATATATATATATATTATATAACGTAGGCACGTAACTATATAGGTATATATATTATATATTTAGAATAGAAAAAGTTACTCCGAGGGCTAATACCGCCACCGGCATTAAATTAAAATCCCATAGAGAACCGTGAACTGTTCTGAATATTTATTCTACATATATATACCTCTATCTAACTTTCTTTTTGTCACACATAATAGGGAATAAATCATATTTCTTTCAGAGATGTAATCATCGAAGGATCAAGGTTGGTATACATTGAGCAATTTATTAAAGATTTAAAAATCATAGCAGATCATTCGCCAAATTTCGGGTGTACGTTTTCAAACATGTCTATTATTAAAGAGAGAAGAATTGGTTTCGAATCAAAGCTTACATTTGAATGCAGCATGTGTAAATTTAGGAAAACTATATCTACATGTCCTGAGCGTCGGGGAAAAGTAGACATTAACACGTCGGCCGTTACAGCAGTAATGAATGTAGGAGGAGGGTACACTCAACTTGTTAACTTCACAGGGGCAATGGACATACCATCATTAAGTTTTACGCTATATAAAAAGGTCCACACAGAAATATGTAATGCCTGGGAGAAAATTGCTTGGGAATCCATGAAAGAAGCTGCCGAAGAAGAGTCCAAAATGGCACTACAATGTGGAAGTGTTGATAGCAATGGGACACCCATGATTACTGTTGTGTGTGATGGAAGCTGGGCAAAGCGATCTTACCGGGGTGGAGGGAACTACAACTCGCTCTCTGGTGTTGCAGCAATTATGGGTGTAAAGTCGAAAAAGATTTTGTACATAGGTGTAAAAAACAAATACTGTTGCGTGTGTCAGAGAGCTCACAACAGAGGTGAAACACCTGCTGACCATTCATGCTATAAAAACTGGCAATCTTCGTCCACTGCAATGGAAGCAAGCATAATTGCTGAAGGGTTTTGCTCCAGTTTAAAAATGTACAATTTAATATATAATAAAATGATTGCAGATGGAGATAGCAGTTGCTACAAAAAAATTCTGGACAGTAGGCCGTATAATACGTGTACCGTTCAAAAAATTGAATGTTCTAATCACCTGCTCCGAAATTACTGCAACAAATTACGGGAGCTTAGTAAAACAAGAGGAGTGCCAGCATCTCTAAGGAGTGTTATATCGAACAACATCTTGCGTTGCCGAACAGCGATTGTGAAAGCCGTTCAGTTTAGAAAAACCGAAATGGGTGTAAGTGTAGATGAAAGAATAAAAAAGCTCAAGAAAGATGTAATTAATAGTGTAAGTCATGTTTTTGGAGAACACAAAAATTGCTTCGAATTGACATATTTTTGCCAAAAAAAGGGACCCGATGACAATAATCATATTCCAGATTTCAGAATGTTTGGAATAGAGGAAAAACTTATGGGAATAGTGCGTAATTTAGCTAGTCATTCTAGAAGTTTACTCGAAAACGTGAACAACAATATTGTAGAACAATTTAATGCTATAATTGCACAAAAAGTTGGGGGTAAACGCATTAATTACACACTTAGAAGATGTTATCAAGGACGTTGCTTTTCTGCAGTAGTGGAAAAAAATACCCGAAAACCATTACAAAAAATTCACAAGGTATTGAGTGGCGGCGGTAGTCCGGGGATAAATGTTAAAAGAATTGAGAAAGCCAAAACCATTACAAAGACAAAACAATATAGGTCAAAAAGAAAATTAACGTTTTCTACTTCACAACGAAGCGAACCAGACGCCAGTTACGGGGAACATTCTGAAAAACCTGATATAGATCGAGAGACGTTTGAAGAACTGAAGGCGGAATTTTTAGAAACATTAAAAAAAACAGATTTGGAATATCGGGAGCTTGAAATGCAAACTCGTTTGCAGGCTGATTCATCAAGATGGAAAGATGAGAGAAAAAAATTATTGACATCCTCCGTCTTTGGAAAAGTGTGCAAAATGCGACCAACAACAAGTTGTGCATCGACAGTAGAAAGCATATTGTATAAAGATTTCTTTTCGTATGCCACTGCTTGGGGAAAAAATAACGAAGACAGGGCTAAAAGATCTGCAGAGTCCAAATTTGGATTAGAAATTTCAGATTGTGGTTTAATGATAAACCGAAATTGGCCGTTTCTTGGTGCTTCGCCAGACGGTTGCGAAATAACTTCTGGATTTCTAGTAGAAATAAAATGCCCATTTTCAGCAAGAAATTGTACAATCAAAGAAGCAATTTTTTCCAAACACATAGAATATTTAGAGCAAGATGTCGATCACTACCAACTAAAAAAGCGTCACAACTATTACTATCAGGTTCAGGGGCAATTGAATATAGCAGGCAAAGAAGCTTGCTACTTTGTTGTGTGGACTCTCAAAGAAACGATATGCATTAAAATTAAAACCGATACCACCTTTTTTTTAAATAACATGTTGCCTAAGCTGGAGAAATTTTATTTTCATTGTCTTCTACCAGAAATTCTGGATCCTAGACATACGAGGAACATGAAAATAAAAGATCCGAGCTATATTACTGAAGCTCAGTCTAAAGAAAGAAGCACAAATCGTTAATCATTAAAAGAACAAAAAAACACTAGGACTAGCCAACAGAATTAAATACTTCCTTGGGGTCTACATTCATTGTTTTTATAAAAATTTATACTCATGCATGCAGTTGCATAAGAAGTATTCACTTCTATGACGGCCAGTTCTGCGACTGCTATTACCCTTTTCATTGTTGATTTGATAGATAAGTACTATTGTGTATATAGTCTATTTCTGTTAGGTCACTATTTGGTATCATTTTTCTTATAAATTGAATGTTACAATTATTATCTTGTTTTTTTTTTGGTCATTGTAAAACCACAGCCTGTCACAAACATGACGAGGATGACCAATAGACTAAGGTGTTGTCAAAGAATTTCCTCTAGATATGTACGACTAACTGTAAAATAGGGAGATTGACCATTTTGTGATTGTTGTATAGTAATTGCTATCTGCGTTTGTAAAGCAATATTTTAAACATTTATTTGTCGAACATACTTTCATACTTGTTTTTTTGCTATTCAGGTTTGGTTAGTTTATGAATAAAAAAACCATTTAACCACGATGTTTATGGTATTGAATTATATATTCATTTTTTAGTAAATTGACTGTGGTAAAACAATTGTTATAAAAACTTTTTTACTTTCATTTAGATACGATAGAGGATGATTTTATAAATTGTTTAAATAAATATAATTTGTTATTTGTAGTGTGTAGTATTAATGACAAATTACATAATATTTATTATACATTATATAAATATATATTACATAATGCTATATTACATACTTAATAACAAAATACATCGAAAGGAAAGCAATATTTCATTTCAAACTTCACAACAATCCACAACCTCTTTACGCCCTTAAAGGTTAACCCTGTTATTTATAAACGCATTTTAACGTTAAAATGGATTTTACCGTAAAACGCGGTTAGAATGTCTCACTGAGAAACTATAGCGTTTTGTAACACAGTCTAAACGCATTTTAAGCTAAAATCCATTTTGAAGTTAAAATGACTTTATAAATAACAGGTTAAATGTTTGAGAATCAATTCCGTATCGAAATTTAAAAGACGAACATAAATAAACTTATGATTCATCTATCCATACTATCACGTTATTCTTTAACACCCCTCATATAATTGACTTCCGCTATAGTAATTAGTAATTGACTATTTTGAACGGGCCCGTTGGGTCAATTATATCTATTCGAGGTTGAAAGATAATTTTTACAATCTTCTTGGAAACTCCGGGATAGATGTTGGAAAATTAAAATTCATTTTGAATGGAATCAATTAATTAACTGCAGCTTTTTGTTGACAGTTTTTACGTAGACTGTATTGTTTTCATCATATTAAAAAACCGTTTTTTTTTTATTTTCACCAACATTGTTCACAATTTGGCTATTGAAACCTTGTCCGCATTTTATCATTTCGTTTATATAGTATTACCATAACAACTAACTGTAAACGCCGAGAATACCTATATTACGAAGATGTCAAAACATCAACCTTTTCTTATACAATGCCTCATGGTTTGATAGAAATTACTCGAGACAATTTTATTTCATAAGGATTTATATTCGTGAGTGCGAGAGAGATATGCCTTTCTGACCGAGCGCGTCAGAGACCCGTTGATACCAATGGTTGATACTTTTCCTTTGCGATTATTCGGTCCGGTGTGCGATATCCGTCCGGGCAATGAATATACGAAATGTAATACCGAGATTTGAAATTTACTTAGTCCGTGCTAGCAAAACAAATACTGTTTGGCCCCGCCTACCGCTACCTCCCGCTTCCCTCTTGTCCCGGAGAGAAACTGAATTCACGGCGAGTGACGGACTCTTAAGTTCTTAATCATTTTCCAAGCTTCTGATATTTTTGTTCCTCCCATGTATCTTCCCAGTTCTTCACATCTTCTTTCCCACATATTGTTTTTACTTCTGGCTACATCTCTCTTCACTTCTCTGTTCAGTCTTGCATATAATTTTCTGTCTTCTTCGTCTCTAGTATTCAACCATTTATTGTATGCCCACTTTTTCAGTTTTACCTTTCCTTCCAATTCCGTTTGTCCACCATTCCTGAACCTTTACCGGTTTTGCATCTCTTTTCCCGATTGCTTCATTCGCAGCTTCGTGGATAGCTTCTTTGATTTTTTCGTAGCTTTCTGCCGCGTTTCCTTCTAAAGGTTCTCGTAGTTTTGCAGCTAATCTTGTTTTATATAAAAATTTGACCGAGTCTTGTTTTAAGCTGTCTAAATTATATCTGAAAGTTTCGATATTATTTTGTTGTAATTTAGAATTTTTATACTTTAAAATCATTGAAGCTCGTACCATGAAATGATCGGATCCACATTTCGGTCCTCTATATACTCTAACATCGGTTGTATGAATTTTGGTCTTTTGAGGTTGAATAATATAGTCAATTATGGATCTTAAGTCTCTTGTTGGTTGTTGCCAGGTATACTGGTGTATTTTCTTATGGGGAAAGAATCCGTTTTGGATTTTAAGTGAAAAATTTTCGCACATCTCTATTAGGCGTTGTCCGTTGTCGTTCTTAATTACTTCTCCGTATTTTCCAACTATTGGGGAATCTTCTTGTCTTCCTGTTCTTCCATTGAGGTCACCCATTAAAACGAGTTCTTTTCGAGAATTTATTTCACTTAGAACCTGTGTCAGTTTGTTGAAAAAATCTTCCTTGACCTCCGCGTCCGAATCGTCCGTAGGTGCGTAGACACCTAACACCACTATTTCATGTCCATTCTTGTGCAGTTCTAACTTCATAATCCTTTCGTCAACTTCTTTCCATTCTTTTATGCATTTCTTAAATTTTTGGTGTACCACAATAGACACTCCTCTTTTAGCTCTGTGGCTTTTGTCGACACCACAATAAAAGTGAATGTATTTTCCTACCGGTTCATTACCTTTGCCCTTTTTCTTAGTTTCTGTTAACACACATATATCTATTTTCATCTTGTCGATTTCTTCAAAAACTTCTTTCTTCTTTGTGTTGAGACCTTGAACGTTCCGTGTAGCCATAAGCATTGTCCTTTTCCGTTGCCTAAGTCGTCTTTGTGCTGATTTATCCTGTGTCCGAGGCTTTTGAGTGAGATTTTTTGCAATTTAACCTTTTTACTAATGATGGGGTGCAGGCCCATCGCTTAAACCCCCAGCCTTGGAGGACCGGATTTTCTGTAGGGGTTTACTCCCTTAGCCGAAAAGTTCCAGTTTGATATAGGCGCCGGAAACTCGCCTTTCACCCCCTCCCGTCAGCTACATAACATACACCCACTGTATGTCATGCATTGCCCGGCGGTAACGGCGGGGACGTGGGAGTGGGATTTGTTGGTACATCCTTATGGACTGTGGGCATTCCTCGGAGTTTTATTGCAGTTTAGTATTAGGCATCCCAAACTACCTCCGAGACCATATACCAACCATTTGACCACCATTTTGAGAATAAGAAGGCCTAAATAAAATGATCACGTTTGCACTGTTGCAAAAGAATGAAAATTAAAAGAAAAGTTCAAAGAGACCACTGTTCTCCTCCACAGAGTAGTACAAGCGGTTTTTAAATTCTTCTCCAACCCTTTGAAATATTTCTTTAGGAATTATTCTGCAGTCACTGATAATCCGTTAGCGAAAATGAAATAAATCCACTGGTTTGGTTTCAAAAATTACAGATACTTAGATGGCCCCCAAGGGAGAAATCTGTCTTTGGACTTGAATTTGGTCATCGTGGTGATCATTCTATCGCAACACGCCTTCCAATCCAATGATTCATCTTGGTACAAGAATAGTTCTGCTTTAAGCATAGGATTTCCATGAATATTACACTGATTTTCCATTTTTAATGTAATTGAAGAATCCGATGCCATTCTCTAGCACTCCAAATTGACATCGCCATTCAATGTCATCAAAAAATATTTGTCCGACTACTGCATTTCCAAAATCTCTTTCCAAATATTTAATTTATTTGGAGTTTAAGTATATCATTCTCGAAGAGTATGAGGATTCTTATCATTCCAATATTGTTGTGTGTACATTGTATTTTATTTAAGAAAAACTGCATTCGTCAGTAAAACAAATGTTTTTCAGAGGGTTTCTATTCGCGTTGATCATGTCTGTCAATTTCACAAACCCGTAAGCTCTTATTATAATCGTCCTAACCCAGGTCCTGAAAAAGCTTCAATCAGTAGGTATGGAATTTATTACGAATTTTTGCTACTTTGTGTACCGAAGAATATGAAGATACATTGGCCGCAGAAATCTGAGGAAAAAAACTGGTTGGATCCATATTGAAATAACCTAATTCCTCAATATGAACCGATTCATCCACCACTCTGTTCCATCATCCATTACATCTTCTTTTCATTTGTTTGTCACCGATCTAGTTTCTCGAAATTTGCGTTTTGTTAGGTTTTTGTGATCCATGTGCTTATCTGGATGTTTCTCTATGATTTTATGGCCGTTGCTCTTGAACACTTACATAGAACCATACATAAAAATAACTCCCACCCTCTCATCAATAATATAGACCATTTTAGGCGAAACTAATCAATACACCAAATCTTGTTTAACTAAAAGCAACAGCCCCATCTTCGAGAAGAACGTAAAAGTAAAGTGCCCCTTAGGGAGGTTATATAAAAAAGGTTTCAAATAAAAGTAATAACTAATAACCATGAGGTAGGTCTGATCAAATCTAAAACTTGGTAAGAATCGGTAAAGCAGTTTTTGAAAAAATTGAGAAAAACTTTAGGAAAAACCCCTTCGTAGAAGATCAGTCAAGATAACGATAACGGTAATCAATTAGAAGTGAACAGTAAAGTAAATATATAAAGTTTGAAAAAAACGTACCAGTTTTTGAAATAATAAAAAAAAAAACTAAAAATGACTAGAGTAAAGTACCCTTTGCTCTTAACTGATTCTGATGAAATTTAGGTGGTCACGAATTTTCAGAGCACTCAGCCTAAATACAAAATTTTAACTTTCCACTGTTTATAGTTTCTGAGAAAACGTTGACCACATCCACACACGTTCACACACATACATACATAACGACATACACACGTACATGTACACACATATATGTCTCCAAAAACATGTTTTTTGAACTCAGGGGAGCTTAAAACGTCCAGAAATGCCAATCTCTCGAATTCCTAAAATCAGCACGTTTACAACTATTGCTTTTATTATACCTATGAGTATCACATATGAGAAAGTAATTATGCAATCTTGGAGCTTCATTCATTGTAAACGCACAATATTTTATAGCTACTTACACTAAACTGTACTATTAAACTTTGGTGCATTACTTCCCGAAAAATCGTAAATCAGACCAAAAAACTGCTTATCTAAATTACAGATGAAAGTACTAATTCAGTGAGATATCACATTACATTTAAAAATTCTGAGAGGTGGTATATAGGGGTGAGGGGTTAAGTGATATGCATGTCAATGGTACGTCAAAAGATACGTCACATTTCGATCGAAATCAAAGTGTTTTGGAAATTTTTAATTACTGTCTTATTTTCGGATATATTCAGGATGAGTCCTTTTTAAAAAAATCACCCTGTATACTCCCGAGGAACACTTAGAAAGGAATGTTTTTATGGTGAATTAAAAATTTTATTAGAGGAAACTTAAGCTATTATGAAGTAATTATTTATTGGTAACAATACCTAAGATTAGAAATAAATTAATTCGACAAAAGACAGGCAATGAAATACAGGATTTACGACGGAAAGTAAACTGGCACTGACATAAATTTAATTCCCGGCGTAGAGCCTACATTAATAATATTAAGTATGTATTTATGTACAAAATAAATAACAGGTAAACGTATACATGCGGTAAAATTCATAAAAGAAATTCTTACGATTTTCTTCCTCGGAGACTAGAAACTGCTAGACTTCGAATATTCATAATTTTCCTTTATAAGCGCTCTAATCTAGAGAATAATAATTGATACAAAGAAAGTCCTTGGCTGTCAGGTCTATGTCACTTGTTAGTATTTTTTGCCAACTAGAGTATTTTAAACACCAATGAATATAGAGTAAGTAGGACAATTAAATAAGTTAGATATGATGGATTTTGGTCTCTACATAATTTAAAGAAAGGATGTTTTTAATCATATTGAGTTGTTTCCAGTTGACTTTTTTGAAAATTTTTTTATGGACTGTAATATTTTGTTTGCGATTTTCTCTTGCTATTGCATGATATTGTTATTGTGGTTGTGTAGTGGTCACGATTTTCATTATCTGATGTTGATTACTAGTCTGTTTTTGGAATGGCTTTTCGGATATTATTGTTAGGTCTAGAATGCTGATTTTTTTGTTGGGTGGAGGGGCTATTCTGGTGCTTTTTGGTCCGTTTATAATTATAAAGTTGTATTTGTCTAGTGTTTTGATAAGTTCGTCTCCGTTACTATTAGTGCTTCTCCAGTTTCCATTATTGGCATTAAGGCCTCCTATTATGATTTAGTCGCCTTCTAATTTATCAATGATATTATTGTAACGTTTTTAATGTTCACTACACTTAAACACTATGCGAAATGTCCTACTTAGCTTATTTCTACAAATACTACAACACAGCACAGCAAAACAGCACAGCACATACACAGATGTTTATTTATATAGGGCGCGCGGGCACTGGTTGATCGCTTCGATGTTTAAAGTGCCGATTCTCAACTAACTGTATTGGGTTCGGTATTCCCTTTATATGGCTGGTATGACGCTTCCGGAAGTTTCTAGATAGTGTCTGGAAGGTTCATCATGTTTACGGACAATTCTTATTGTATCGAAAAGCCTCGACTCTTCCAGTATCATCTAGCTAGGCAATTCCGTAATTCTCCGAACAATAAATGTACATAAAGTTGGCGGACCACCCTCACAGGCCGGCAAAACAAAATAGTGGAGATTTTGTGTCTTTTTTGTAGCTTTTTTGTAGCGAGAAAACGAATTTTGTAGCTTTTGAATAGCCGGAGCTACAAAAGGTGGGCTAACTTAATATTAAGTTAGCGGCCACCGCTATAACTCATACACGGAATGTAATAGGATGCTCTGGTTTGCGCAGGAATTTGTGTCTTTAGAAGTACTTGAAAGCCACTGGGCCAAAAAAGTTTTTGGCCACATTTGGCCAAATTTGGCCAAAAATGACAAGATGTTCAATCATCACTCGCGGTTCAATTTCATGATATAGTAGCGATCTTAAAAATCATTTGCCGTTGAAAACCTTTTGTTAATTGGCCGAAAAAGCGGGCAAAAATTGCCAGAAATGGCCAAAAATTCGAAAATTATTTATTTCTGCCAAAACATGGGAAATCCTGTATATACGTCGACAGGTCGAACATGTGGTACACAGAGAGCTCAGAAAAGCTAGCAGGGGGTTAACAAAAAATAACCGGAAAAGGCCAAAAATTCTAAAATGACTTATTTCGGCCAAAACGTCCGAAATCCTGTATATACCTGAATTGTTCGTAAATGCGGGCCATGGGAATTCAAGCAACAATGTGGAGGATTTAGGAGACTCTGTTAGACACTATAAATCACTTTGCACAGCGGGCCTGTGGAGCTACAAATTCTAAAATTACTAATTTCGGCCAAAACGTGATAAATCCTGTATATACTTCGACAGTTCTAAAATGTGGAAACTGGGAATTTTACAAACACTCCAGCAACCCCAGAATCCAAGCCAACAAATACTGTTATAAAATTTCTATTATTTTATTATGAATGTTATTATGTTATCATTTTTATTATTATATGATACACTACATTTAAAGCTAATGGGTCGCTCCATATATTGGAACGTAATTGCCTTAGATCTAATCCTTAGACAGTGTGTCTGAAAATTTCTGGGCCCACATTTTAGAACTGTCGAAGTATATACAGGAGTTATCACGTTTTTGACAAAATAAGTCATTATAGAATTTGTAGCTCCACAGGCCCACAGTTTCAGGTGAATTTCAGTTGCTAGAAGGATCCATTAAAATCTTAGACAGTGTGTCTGAAAATTCCGGGGCGACGTTTTCGAACTGTCGAAGTATATACAGGATTTATCACGTTTTGGCCGAAATTAGTAATTTTTGAATTTGTAGCTCCACAAGCCCGCAGTCTGGGGGGAATTACAGCGGCTAGAAGGATCCATTGGATCCTTCGACAGTATGTCTGAAAATTCCTGGGCCCACACTTTAGAACTGTCGAAGTATATACAGGAGTTATCACGTTTTGGCCGAAATTAGTAATTTTAGAATTAGTAACTCCACAGGCCCGCAGTTTCAGGTGAATTCCAGTTGCTAGAAGGATCCATTGGATCTTTAGACAGTGTGTCTGAAAATTGCTGGGCCCACATTTTAGAACTGTCGAAGTATATACAGGAGTTATCACGTTTTTGACGAAATAAGTCCTTTTAGAATTTGTAGCTCCACAGGCCGCAGTTTCAGGTGAATTCCATTTGCTACAAGGATCCATTGGATCCTTAGACAGTGTGTCTGAAAATTCCGGGGCCCACGTTTTCGAACTTTAAAATACAATACGAAAATTTAAAAATACGAAATATATACAGGATTTATCGCGTTTTGGCCGAAATTAATAATTTTAGAATTTGTAGCTCCACAGGCCCGCAGTTTCAGGTGAATTCCGGTGGCAAGAAGGATCCATTGGATCCTTAGACAGTGTGTCAAAAAATTCCGGGGCACACATTTCAGAACTGTCGAAGTATATACAGGAGTTTACACGTTTTGCGCGAAATAAGTCTTTTAGAATTCGTAGCTCCACAGGCCCGCAGTTTCAAGTGAATTTCGGTGGCTAGAAGGATCCATTGGATCCTTAGGCAGTGTGTCTGAAAATTCCTGGGCCCACATTTTAGAACTGTCGAAGTATATACAGGAGTTTACACGTTTTGGCCGAAATAAGTCCTTTTAGAATTTGTAGCTCCACAGGCCCGCAGTTTCAGGTGAATTCCAGTTGCTAGAAGGATCCATTGGAACCTTAGACAGTGTGTCTGAAAATTCCTGGGCCCACATTTTAGAACTGTCTAAGTATATACAGGAGATATCACGTTTTGGCCGAAATAAGTCCTTTTAGAATTTGTAGCTCCACAGTCCCGCAGTTTCAGGTGAATTCCAGTTGCTAGAAGGATCCATTGGATCCTTAGACAGTGTGTCTGAAAATTTCTGGGCCCACACTTTAGAACTGTCGAAGTACTATATACAGGAGTTATCACGTTTTGGCCGAAATTAATAATTTTAGAATTTGTAGCTTCACAGGCCCGCAGGTTCAGGTGAATTCCGGTGGCAAGAAGGATCCATTGGATCCTTAGACAGTGTGTCTAAAAATTCCGTGGCCCACATTTTAGAACTGTCGAAGTATATACAGGAGTTTACACGTTTTGGGCGAAATAAGTCCTTTTAGAATTTGTAGCTCCACAGGCCCGCAGTTTCAGGTGAATTCCAGTTGCTGGAAGGATCCATTGGATCGTTAGACAGTGTGTCTGAAAATTCCTGGGCCCACATTTTAGAACTGTCGAAGTGTATACAGGAGTTATCACGTTTTGGCCGAAATAAGACCTTTTAGAATTTGTAGCTCCACAGTCCCGCTGTGCAAAGTGACTTTTAGTGTCTAACAGAGTCTCCTAAATCCTCCACATTGTTGCTGGAAATCCCATGGCCTGCATTTTCGAACAATTCAGGTATATACAGGATTTAGCACGTTTTGGCCGAAATAAGTCATTTTAGAGTTTTTGGCCATTTCTGGGTATTTTTTATTGACCCCCTGCTAGCTTTTCTGAGCTCTCTGTGTACCACGTGTTCGACCTGTCGGCATATATACAGGATTTCCCATGTTTTGGCAGAAATAAATAATTTTCGAATTTTTGGCCAATTCTGGCAATTTTTGCCCGCTTATTCGGCCAATTAACAGAAGGTTTTCAATGCCAAATGATTTTTAGGATCGCTACTATATCATGAAATTGAACCGCGAGTGATGATTGATCATCTTGTCATTTTTGGCCAAAATTGGCCAAATGTGGCCAAAAATTTTTTGGCCACGTGACTTTCAAGTACTTCTAAAGACACAAATTCCTGCGCAAACCAGATCATCCTATTACATTCCGTGTATGAGTTATAGCGGTGGCCGCTGACTTAATATTAAGTTAGCCCACCTTTTGTAACTCCGGCTATTCAAAAGCTACAAAATTCGTTTTCTCGCTACAAAAAAGCTACAAATACGACACAAAATCTCCACTATTTTGTTTTGACGGCCTGTGAGAGTGGTCCGCCAATTTTATATACATGAACAATAACGAATTCGTCGAACACGGGCAGCTCCAGACGTGTTTCGGCAAGCCGTTTGTAACGGGTTAAGGTGTGGTTACTTGTGAGATTTGGCGCTGGGACGGAGTTCGGGAGTTCGGTTAATCAGTTTTAGGAGTCGGTTTTACGGTTTTGCTCGGGCGCCAGATTTTTAAGGGTTTTCTCCCTCGGGAATATGCCTGGGTAATTTACGAACTCAGGAGATTACCAGGGTTGTCTGTAGAAATGAAACACACGTTCAAAAACAGAAAATCCCAAAATTAGTTTATTCCCAATTGGCCATGAAAACAATTCGTTCGACTAACACCTGCGAGGTCGTCGAACGGAGATCGGCAAAAACTTATTTACAGTTATTTATTAATCTCGGAAAGGAAACATACAAAAGCGAAGATATAAAAGTATCACAGTTCGAGAGAAATAAAATTTTCTTCTAAATGAAATCGGAAAGATCGAAAACTATTTAAATAAGCGAAAATGCGGAAACTGAAAATTACAATACGTTTGCGAGCAATAAAATTTAAGATTTGAAATATGAAAACCCTCTAAATATTGAAAATGAGAAAACGGAAAATTATCCTAACAATTTCACAATGAAAGAGAAATATAAGAAAGATAAGAAAACATGCTGAGTCTAATATTCAGTAGTGCGGCTTTTACATATCGAGAGAGCGAGAGTGTGAGAGAGAGAATACGGTTGACGGGAATTAACTTTTCCTCCACTCAACGACGGAAAAATTAATTCTGGGCGGTTGGGAAAACGGAAATTTTCGCAGCCGCCGGTTTAACATGTAGTAAACGTTCACCCACAGATAGCTTATATCTAGCGGTCGGTACGCCCACAACGAAAAATCACAGATAACGTATAGTCTACTAGCTAGCGGTCGGGGACGCTTTCACAATAGACGAATAACTACGAATAGTTCAGGCGGCTTAAGACTATCGGTCGGGGACAATGTACAATTTACGTACACTCACAAATAACAAATAGTTCGGCGGCTTATAACTAACGGCGGTTACGTTTACAATAGACAGATAGACGGATCGGATCGACTTGCTATAAACAAGTCTTGGTTCTCGCCTTGGATTAACTCGGGCAGAGGACGCCGTAGAGGGCGAGTGGCTCATATTCATTTAGCCCTGATATTGAAACTATGGTGGATTGAACAGTGGCTTATCGGCCGCCATCTATCCGAGATAGATTTGATTTCGCGTTTAAATGTATGGTGGGTGGTCTACTCTCAACTCTCTAAAATCGGCTTCGTTACACGTTTCGTTACATTATCTATGTCTTTTCCTTCAAGGTTGTTTTGGGTTACATATAGGTGTATTATGTTTTGTTTGTTGATTTTTATAACTACGCATTGGAATTTTTTTGTTTCTTGTGTTTATGTCTAATTTGAGTTCTTGGTAAATAATATTGTGTAAAGCTCCAGTTACACGATGCCAGTGACTTGTACAAGTTACTAAAATCCAGCACTGGATTTTAGTACTTGCCTTGTGTAAACATATATTCCAGTACTAAATTCCAGCACTGGTTTTAGTAATGATTCCAGTCCAGTGAATAGAAAGCACTTCTATTTACTGGCGCAAGTGGATACCCCCACTCTCACTATTTTGTGTACTAAACCTGTGTAGACACGTTTCCTGCTGAATCCAGCGGTTGGTTTTAGTAAATAATACAGTAGCAATTTCAGTTTAGAAAGTGTGGCAGTTATATTTACCAAAATGAGCACAAAATGGACTGAAGAGACAACAATCAAATTCGTAGAATTGTATAGAGAAGAAGAGTGTCTTTGGAATACACAACTAGCAGTCTATAGACATAACCAAGCTCGTGATTCGGCCATAAAAAGAATTGTGGAAGCAATGGGTTTCGACAAATTTGATCCAGCAGATGCAAAAAATAAAATTAAACAAAAATTAAAAAACTGAGGTCGACGTATGTAACGTATGTACAGGAGGTAGCAAAAATTAAAAAATCGCAAAGCTCTGGAGCGGGAACAGATGATATATTGTAACGTTATTTTTTTTGAGAGGCGGCCTGAATCGACAACCTTAGCCAGTTAATTGGAAATTATTTAAGATCCCTGGATATGCAACCAACTTAGCTCTTTACTTAGTAACTCTACTTAACTTTATATTCACACATTTTACGTAATTCACGTCCCCGGGAGCCAAACTGACCTGTTGACATAGCTCGTTTGCCCCTAAGGCCAACAGGAGTCAGGTAATAAAGGTAAATGTAAATCATAACCTCTAACAGGCCACATGTAATTCAATACCAGGGAATAGGGCCGATGTAACAGGACTAGTGTCGCCAGGGGATAGGGTGTATTGTTGCCCCATTAAGGGCTAAGTTATTAGTTTCGTATCCCTTCCCTTGTGAACACATTTCTGGTTCGTGAGAGGTTATGCGCGGTAACTAGTTTAACGTCAGATAAGGCTCCGGGAGAATAGGTAGTTATACAAGAACGAAGTTATCTTAACTAGGATTGTGTGGACTAAGTAGGGAACAGGTAATCTAGGAATTTTAACCTCCAATTATAAAACGTAATAAGTTGCCAATAATAGAACTAATGTACCCGGAATGTCTTCACAGGGGATATTATAGATTATTGCGTAGTACATAATGAAGGGTTGAGCCCTCAAGTGATCTCCCATCCTCTGTGAACACATTTTTGGATGAGAGGTTAGATTCAATAGGAAGATTCGGCTTAAAATGTAGTACAAAGTATTGGCGACTTTTAGGAATACATGGTGAGACCCTATAGTAACAGTACCAAAGGAAATAGGGATAATTTGATTAATTTCTATCTATTCCTAGAAGTCAAGGGTAGGCAACCAGTTATACGAGTAGTTTTATTTCGCTCATGCAGATATGTCTTTCCTTCTCTCACTTAATTCGGATTGGTTGACAGTTAGGAACATTTATTTGTATTGGTAATGAATTTTGTTAAGTTTATGGCCATACCTTCTAGAAGGTTCTTTTTTTTGTAGAGAAGGAACGATTAGTATAAAAGCGGACAGCTCCCCTGTTTCGCTCTCTTATTCTTAGTCTCTGTTACCGGTTGCTCTTATTCTCTTAGTCTTTTACGCTCTTACTCTCCGTTAGTTCTTACTCTTGCTCTTTGTTAACGTTAGTTATTTTAGTGATTTACTCTCTGTCAATCTCAGTGATTCTTGCCCTCCGCTATCGAGTGGTTCCTGATTCCGGGCGTAAGTGCGAGCGACAGAAAGTGGGACTCTCGCGAGCATTGTGATCCCGAACCGGTTGGAGTGTGCACGGAACGACCGTTACGTGAACGCGGTGTTCCGTCGTTTCGTTTCGCGCGCTGACGGGCGACAGCGAGAGAAAGGGGGTTCCTGTTTCCTGTTCCGACGGTAACCCGTCCCGCAGCGACGCACATCCGAACCGAGCCATCCGAGGGACTTCGCATCTGTCGACAGGGGGGGCCCAGAGCCGTCCACGCCGTAGTCCCGCTACGACGCCAGAGCCGCCCTCGCAGTAGGACCAGCCACAACGACCGGGGACCTACGTAAGCAGCCCAGGGGTCAGCCCCAGCGACCAGGGACCTACGTAAGCAGCCCAGGGGTCGGCCACGACGCCAGAGCCGTCCACGCAGTTGGACCAGCCTCCAGTCCAGGGGTCCAGAGACGACGCCGGAGCTGCCCACGCCGATAGCCGTACCAGTCCAACCACCCCAGTCCAGGGGGCCTACGCCGGCAGTCTAGGCAGTCCCTCGAGGGTCAACGGCAGCGTCGCCCCGTACCGGTCAGGTTAGGGTTATTAGGGCACAATATTTTAGTGGTTGCATATCCGAGAGTGGGGTACTATATCAAACTATAGTATATTAAATTCATTTATGAGAGTTGTTCAAGTTTTATTTTTCGGATCTAACCTCAACCTCTCTCTTGGATGCGAATAAGCCTTCGTAAAGGTAAGTGAGACATCTGATAGCTGTGAGACGGTATCGTCTCCTCTTAACAACTAAAGGGGAGATCGAAGTATCAGTCAGGGCCGGGCTTTGTAGTTGTTGGCGCCCCTCTTTCATCGCATTATTTGGTCAACTTGTAGTTCACCCACGACCACTCACCGACGAGTTGAGTTAGTCGGGCCCTGTGAGTAAGATCATCGAACGTCTTGTAACGTTAATAGAATTTAACGTTGCAATATATCCCAAAAATGAAGTGGTTTCCAGTAATGCAAAAGTTTTTACAAACAATGGATAAAAGAAAACCAACCTGAAGCAATTTGGTAAGTAAATGTCTACGTAAATGTACTTGAAACTAGTATATATTTTATTATGTTTTGGTAATTGAATACAAAAAATATTACATTTAAATTAAAAAATCATTCGTTCCTGCCATGAAACAGCCCCTGTAATCATAAAATAATTTTCATATTTTTCCCTCAAATTTCTTGCAAATTGTGATGAACGGTTGTTTCCTACACGTAAAACTGATGGTAAATCAGCTATTTCTGACCTCCAACTTCCAAGAATAATTCTGCCTTGATCGATATCTTCCTCGTCGACGGATCCTTTTGGTAAATACTCATTTGCAGAAGTGCATCTGAGCCAATTATGCAGAGCACAACATGTTCTGACTATTTTATCGACTGACGATAGTCCACAAGCTATGGGTTTTTCGAAGACTCGAAATCTGGACACTAGAATGCCAAAACCATTTTCTACGATCCTTCTTGCACGAGACAATCTGTAGTTGAAGATTTTTTCTTCAACACTGAGTCCATTTCTTGAATATGGTTTCAGTAAATAAGGCTTTAACGGAAAAGCGTCGTCTCCAACAAGAAATCCTCCATCCGGTAGTATATGTCTTTCCAATGCAGAAAATATAGAACATTGCGCAAAAACTCCTCCATCCGATGCTCGTCCATTGCAACCAACGTCAATGTATGTGAAATTGTAATTTCCGTCTACAATCGCCATCAAAATTATAATCCCTTATAGTTGAAAAATTCACTACCACAATTCTCAGGGGCTCGAATAAGTATGTGCTTGCCATCAATGGCACCATAACATCCTGGAAAATTCCATCTATGGTGGAAATCCCTCTGGATATATTTTCATTCTTTGTCACTTTTGGGCACCTAAAATAGAATATACTATAAACTGCCCATTACCCAACTCAAAAAATGTAGTATGTATGTAGTCCGTGAAGTACGTGAAATTTTTTCCAGGCTTCAGAAACATGTGATGAATCGCACACAACACAAGATGAAATAGAAGAGATAACACACGAAGAAGTGGCGCCAGCAGGGGAGGTAATGAACACAAATAGCAATGAAGCTTTTAATAATGAACCTACTCCAAAACGCCAAAAAATAGCAAAATCTAAGATTAAAGACGTTGCAACTTGCATCAACGACTTACACTCTTTAACAACATCTATTCAAAATATGGAATCTACAGAATTGTCAGAAAATGAATTCGACATTTTTGGGAACTGCCCCTTTTAGAGGCCATTACAGCTCAAGGTAAAATTCAGAACCTTTTGACACGTTTCAGAGTAGCAAATGTGGAAGATAGAAGCTCCTTATTAGGTTCTGCCAGATCCACTAATACATTTAGTTCTTTGACGTGTAAGTGCAACTATCTTCAAATACATTTGCTTTTAGTACTGGATTTTAGTGACTTTTACAAGTTACTGGCATCGTGTAACTCCGTCTTAAGGAAAAGAAGGCGCGCTCATCATGTTCTGTCGACGCAGCATGCGGGGAAGTACCTGACATATGAGAAGAGCGCTGGTGGAATGAATGCTTGCGGCGGCAGTTATATTATAGAAGTTATAATAGACGACACGTTTAACTTTTGAAATTTGAACAATGGGTAGTCGGTCGGCAAATCACAAACTATCAAAACGGCGCAAACGGTTATCGAGTAGTGAGAGTAGTAGTGCTAGTAGTTTAAGTTCGTCAGACAGTAGTGCAGAGTTGCGTGTGCAATTAACGGAGTTACGTATTAGCGCCGCCAATGATGGAAGTACATAATACGCAAATATTTCGCATGGATCAAGTTACACACCCGAGGAGATGTAACGTGCTGATCATGACTTTTATTTACTCTCGACTAAGATTTATTTTACAGCAGACCTGTTACGTAGCGATCGTTCTTTTTTTAATTATAATCATTGTCATCTTTATTGATCGGTTATTAGAAAACCTCCCCTAATCTAATAATTCAGAAGTTGCATGAACTAACCCCGTGTCGCGAGGGTGTTAACTTTACCCGTGGTAAAAAGTGCAGAAAAGTAAAAAAAAACAAAACAGTAGTGCGTCATCTAAGAGACAGTAAAGTGAAATGGGAAATGGGAAAAACTGGAAAAGGGAAACGAAGGCGACGTGAAAGTCTATCGTCATCGTCATCGAGTTCTACAAGTTCTTCTTCTTCGAGCTCTACACGTTCTTCTTCTTTTACTGGAGGTAACAACGGCAGTAGAAGGAGACTCAAAAATAAATTACGAGAACTGAAAAGGACTACAACTGTGAGTACTAACAATCCTGTTAATGAAGCGCTAGTTCTCGAGTTTGATCCTGCCAGAGAGAATTTGAGTTCCTCTCTTTGCGAGGGCCGCGCAATTTCGAACCATCAGCAGTTTAGTGAATTACCTCGATAACGTCTCGACCATGAATTATTCCGAGAAGTCTCCGATGACATCATCAGCGACTGCGAGTAATCCGAGATTCGAAAAAAATGCCAAAAGTTAAAACGTATTTGTCCCGAATAAGAAACTTTGTTATAATTGCGAAGGAGATCATTTCACCCGAAATTGCCCCAAACCTATTCGACAGTGCCAAATTTGCAAACGTGCTGGTCATAACAAGGAAAATTGCTGGCGAAAAAAACAAATAAACAAACGATAAATGTAATTAATAAAGGACCATATGTCAAGGCAGTTAAAATTAAGGATATAGTTGTATCTGATTGTTTACTTGATACTGGAAGCTCTTGTACGCTGATGAAGGAATCGGTAGCCGTGAAATTGAACTTGAAGATACAGAACGGAAAGTTTATTTCTTTACAATGCTTTTTGGGAAATACTGCTGTCAGCAATAAAAATGTGGAAGTCGACAAGTGTCGACGAGGTTAAGGCTAAAGTAAAGTGTCATAGCAGACGATGAACTTCTACTAACTTAATTATTGGAAGTGACTTTTTGAACCAACCACATGTTATTATGATTAAAGCAAATGACTCGTTATTACTAAAAGAATATTTAAACAAAATAGTGTTTGCATACATGGACGATTTGTTGATACCTGCTAATACCTTCGAGGAAGGACTTGAGCGGTTGCCTAAAGTGTTGGAAGCATTGAGAAAATGGAATTTAACACTTAGATTGGAGAAGTGTCCTTTCTTTAAGAAGATTATTATTTATGTAGGCCAAGAAATTAGTGTAGATGGAATCAGACCGGGTGAAGTAAAGGTTCGAGCCGTAAAAGACATGACAACCCCAAGAACGGAAAAGCAGGTTCGGCAATTCCTGGGTTTGTCCGGATATTTCCGTAGATACGGAAAGGACTACAGTAAATTGATAGAGCCGTTGACGAGGCTTCTTAAAAAGGATGTGGCCTTTACCTGGGGACCAGAACAGAGGGACGCTTTTGAAGAAATTTAAATAATATTGTCTGAGAAACCAATTTTATCCATTTTAGATTTGAAACTACCAACAGAATTGCACACCGATGCAAATAATATTGTATTTGGGGGAATCTTAATACAGATACATAATGGTCAACCTAAAGTAGTGTCATATTTCAGTAGGCAAACTTCAGCAGAACAGAGAAGGTATCATTCTTATGAATTAGAGACCTTGGCGGTGGTACTTTCTCTACAAAAATTTAGAGTTTACTTATTGGGCTCACATTTTAAAGTTGTAACGGATTGCAACGCTTTACGAACCGGCTTTAACAAAAAAGACCTTATACCCAGAATCGGTCGTTGGTGGATATTAGTTCAAGAATACGATTTTTAAGTTGTGCACCTTGCTGGAAAATGGATGGGACATGTCGATGCACTGAGTCGAGATCCAATCGAAGAAGGTTTTGATATCTCTGCAATCAACATAACTGAAGCAGATTGGTTGATAGCTGCGCTGCTCCAAGACGACCAAATTAGTAAAATAAAGGCTATTTTAAGTGACAAAGATGTTAATAGAAGCACGAAGCAGTACTTTGTAGAATATGAATTAAGAGGAGATAAAGTTTACCGGAAGTTAGGAAAATGAAAAGTAGCATGGGTAGTTCCGAAAGCTACAAGATGGCAAGTGTGTAGACTATTTCACGACGAGAATGGTAATTTTGGCTTAGAGAAAACCCCGAAGAAAATGAGCGAAAATTATTGGTTCGCAGGAATGAAGAAGTTCGTTAAGAATATGTCGAGGCTTGCCTAAATTGTATGTACTACAAACAACCAGGTGGTAAGAAGGAAGGATTTTTACATTCTATCGAAAAAGTGTCTGTTCCGTTTCACAAGTTACACCTGGATCATTTGGGTCCGTTTGAAACCAGTAAGAAACGAAATAAAATTGGTAATAGTTGAAGGATTCACTAAGTTCTGTATTATCGAACCAGTTCGTGATACAACCACCTGGATGGTAACGAAGATATTATTCGGAATAATACATTTATTTGGTGTTCCAGTAAGATTGGTAACAGACAGAGGAACAGCCTTTACGTCTAAGACATTCAAACTATTATGTGAAAATTATAGCCTTAAACATGTTTTGAATTCAGTTGGAACTCCGCGAGCAAACGGGCAGTGCGAGAGGTATAATAGGACAATACTGAACGCATTGAGTACTTCTGCAGCCGGTGACTGAAGCAATAAATGGGACGAATATGTTAAGAAGGTACAGATTGCTATCAATTCGACCTTTAATAAAGCGTTGGGCTTATCTCCAATCGAAGCTCTGGGAGGCTACAAACCTAAGGGATTGGCCGACAGTAAGTTCACGCAGGAGATTGAAACAGATCTCGTCAGATTGAATATCCAGGAGTTAAGGTCAGAAATTGATAAGAGAATAACGAGGGATCAGCAAAAGCAAAAGGAACGCTTTGATAAGAAAAGGGTAGAAGCAAAGAAGCATAATGTAGATGACGTAGTAATGGTGTTGCAAACTATTTATTCAAGTACTGGAACCAGCAGAAAGTTGTGACCTAAATACAAGGGTCCATTGAAGGTGACAAAAGTATCGTTTAACGACAGCTATGAAGTGCAAGATCTACGATAAGGTTTCAAAAGGTTGAAGACAGTCATAGCAGCCGAGAATTTGAAGCCGTGGATCACATTAAACGGTGAGCTGGAAAATTGCACCGGAGTATGCAAGGAAAAACTTTTGATGTTTTGCGAGATGGGTGTAAAGGAACGCACAAGGCTCGAACATCTGAAGTTTTGCAAGCTTGGTGTAAAGAAAAACATTTAATGTTTTGCGAGATGGGTGTAAAAGGAGCGCACAAGGCTCTAACATCTGAGGTTTTGCAAGGTTGGTTCAAGGAACACATTTGATGTTTTGCGAAATGGGTGTAAAAGAAACGCACAAGGCTCGAACATCTGGTGCTCCGCGTGCACAGAAATAAGCAAACAGCTTTAAGTAAAGGTATTAATTAATTTGTACTTGTTTCAGATCATGACTTTTATTTAAGATTTATTTTAAAGCAGACCTGTTACGTAGTGATCGTTCTTTTTTTTAATTATAATCATTTTCATCTTTATTGATCGGTTATTAGAAAACCTCCCCTAATCTAATATACGTCTCGAGATATCGGAGATGAAAGCGCATCGTCAGCAATTGCCCGTAAGAGTTGGCGATGAACTACTCCTGCCGATGTATGATCCTGCGAAGGACGACATGGACATCCAAACCTGTATCGAACGTGTGGACAGCGTCGCTCAAAGGTACAACTGGGAGTACGACGTCATCCTGCGATTGATACCTGGCCGTTTAGCCGGGAACGCTCGTCTTTGGTACGATGAGATGACGAAAGTCGAGGTGACTTGGCAAGAAATGAGGGAAAATATGCTCCAACAATTTCGTAAGTCAGATCCTTTTTCGAAATTGTTGAAAGTTGCCTCCGGTTACTCCACTCAACCCGCTCAAAATCTGGGGGACTATTGCTTCCAGAAACTTTCAAAATTACGGTCGTTGAATTTACCGATCCCAGAGGAATATTTAATAGATGCAGTAACTGGAGGTATTACAGATGAAAATATTGCGCGTACGGTGCGATCTGTTCGTTATACGGATACTAATAGTTTGTATGCCTATCTCAATACGTTGGGTATCCCCCCAGCCTGGTCCAAGTAAGGCGAGAGAACAGGTGTTAGGCAAAGTGACGCCGTGGACAAACGCGAGAACAGGCGTGAGATCATTATCAACCGTCCGCGGAATATCGGTGACAAGCGTGTGGCTACTTGTTTTAATTGCGGTATTCCGGGACATATCGCGAGAGATGGTCGCAAACCGCGCCAGGAATGTTCACGTTGTCAAAAAAGGGGCCACACTGCAGGGCAGTGTAATGGCCCCCATTCACCGGATGATAAACGAGCAATCCGATCGAGCGATCTAGTCGCTTTCGATTAAATTGCCGAAAGATCTCCAGGTTAATGCGCCATTTCAATCAAATTGAAAGCGATATTGTGGTTGCCTAGCAAACTTTTGATTTACATAGCGGAAGGTGAATCGGGTCGCGATTGCCAGCAATTTAAAGAGGTTGCACGAGGATCGCTCAATCAGTAGACGTCGGCAACCGGGCTGCTCAACTATTGGAAGCATATTTTTCTTATGGCGGGTTTTGCTCGAAGCGCTGCATCGGTGAGAGGTGTAAACGACGAAAAACAGTCACGATCGCAACGGCCAATTATGGCGCCGCGCTAGATGTTTATTTACAACGTGTTACAATTGTTTTTGTATTGTCGGTTGCCGTGGTGACGCTAGCTATCAATCGTTTCACAAAATGCTTTAACTGTACAATAACAAAAATTATATCAACAGAATCAGCGTCTAAAGAAGAACCTACCTGAGTGTGGCAATTACTTTATTCGTCTATCAACCGAGATATTTCATTATAAAATTTGCTCTTAAACGTAAACAGACTGACAATCTTGGATTGAGGTCTACACGGAACGAGAAAATCCTTCACGGAAACGTTTCTGGGCCTACGACTACGATCAGGAAGGTTAGGTTTGTTTGGTTTGGCTTGGATAAAAGTATAAAGAAGAATAAATAGTACATTATATTACGCTAGTTTATTAAGACGGAGTATTGTCACACGCGAGTTTCAGCGAGGAGTGCTTTACTAGAACGAGTGTGACAATACGTCTTATTAAACGAGTGTAATATACCATTTTATCTACTTTGCTTTATTGATTCATTAAATTTTGTAATATGTAAATAACTACTTACTTACGTGCACGAAATGGAAGACAAAAATGTAGAATTGGCATGTACACCCCCAGAAATACGTAAAGCTGCTCAAGAAATTGATTGAAATACTAATAATTTAACCTTGATGTCTACGCACGTCTACGTGACAGGCTGATGTACCAATTTAACAAAACTAAAAGTTACCAAAAGTAGTGTAATAATATGGATATTATTACACTACTTTTGATGTAATAATGAGATCATTAGTAACGCAAAGTAGATAAACATTTTAATCTGCCTAAATAAACAAAATAAACAATGCCTTTATAGGTTCGATTTGACGTCAATAAACGTCAGTTTATATGGTAAAATTGAATAATAGGATATTAAAGTATGACTGGAAATTGAGCTATTTAAAACACGCCGGAGTGCTCGAAGTGTTTGAAAGAGCAGTTATCCACAAATACTTTACGCGCTTTTTTTTATCGGTACCTACCTTTGAAATCATAGATAGTGTAAAAATGGAAATAATAACTAATAATTAATTTGAGCAACACTCGGGACAATCGGCTCGCCCCGCTACGGCCAAAACGCTCTGTTATTGGTTGATTTCGCCGTTGTTGATGCGTTTCCAGGGGAACTTTAAAAAACGCGCGTGCTAAAAAGCCCGATTTACGGTTGAAATAGGCAAAATAGAGTACCAATAAAAAATAGTTATTTATTCAATTTTGCCATATAAACTGACGTTTATTGACGTCAAATCGAACCTATAAAGTCATTGTTTATTTTGTCTATTTAGGCAGCGGATTAAATTGTTTTAATCCGCTGCCTATTCAATTGTGCCCTATAAAGTGACGTTTTATATGTTTAAATGTTTGTGTGTTTATATGTTTGTCTTTGTCAAGGTTGCGGCACTGAAGTTGTCATCTGTCAAATTTTCTCTTCAAAATTGGACTTACTCCGCTAAACGTCAGTTTACATATGGCAAAATTGAATAAAACGTTGCGGATAAAACATATTTATAGAAGAGCTGTTCTCGATACATGTCAATTATATATGGTAGATATACGATAATAATAATTATATGTATGTAAAAATTAGTGTACAGTGAGTTCAAAAAATATGATTTACATATTAAATAAAACATTTAGAAGTAAAGATACAAATTTAGTGCGAAATAGCATTAAGAGTGCGCGAATAGCTCATGATATGAAGATACCAAAAACTATTAACGATATACCTAATGTATTACGTTCAGTTAATACTTCGAGAAATAAGGGGTTTAATGAGTTTTTTTTTTGTTATTAACGATTCCGAGAGCGATAACACATTCCAATTTAATTAAACTGTATCGATAAACAAAACTCTCGTAACTTTTGAAAGTTGCCCACAAGTTCCACAAGTATTTACCACCATGGGTTTATTGGGTAACGCTTATACATATACCACTTGCTTTTCTTCTGCTGTCAAGTAAGGTGTTGGGACCCTTCGGGTCACGAAAAGAGAACACTGATTTCACCTACTAACTTATTTATTGATACGAAGAAAAATGTTTATTTACAAGTTTTTACGTTTTAAAATATATACGCCGACTGACAAAGACGTGTGTCGAAGAAAGATTATAAAACAATGGTCGAACGATGGTCGTACAATGGTCCTTTGTACCCTGACGTGAACAGTATTTATAGACTTTCGTTAATTATCATTAGTAGTCGAATAGAAGGAATAGGTACGAGTGCGGTGGTTCCTTGGATCAAGGATGTAGAAGACGTGATTATTTGGGAAAAGAATATTAGAATTAGAACGGAAGACAATAGTAATAACGAAGAAACGTGTATAAACGAATATGTATTTTTCAGATATCATATAGTTAATAAATCTTAGGTTGTAAAAGAAAGAGTTAATTGGTTTTGATAATAAAGACAAAACGTGGACGAAGTAACATGCATTGTTGAAAATAGTGTTTGTTAAATAAATCTGGCTTCTAATGGAAGTAAATGACAATCTTTGAAACGTGGTTAATAGAATAAAATAATAAAGTTTGGTAGCGGAAAGTAATAACTATAACAAGAAATCGTGGGTTAGTTGAATAGAGGGACACAGTTTGAAAAAGGAAGTTAATAACCATAAACGAGAATCGTGAGCATAACAAAGGCTTCCGATAACTATATTCGAAGTTTCAATCATTTAAAAACAAAATGTGACGGGTTGTAGGTTAGGTAGGTTTCATATGACATAGTTGATGGCGGACAATTCAAAACATAGGGTTAAGTCAGGACTACAAAGGAAAAGACTCAATTTCTAAATGTTTTTTGGTTCACTTTTTTTAATTCTAATGATATAAATGAACGGTTCACTGTTCATCTTGTGTTAATTCAACTAGATAATGCCAATGTAAAACAATTTTGTGATAATGTCTTGGAAAATTATATTTCAGAGAATGCTAACTTTCCACCTAAAGTAGAGGCAGATTTTTTTTGTTCTCTTGTTCACACAACAAAGTGCTCCGAATCCTTTCATGCGATATTTAACGCGATGTTTAACTAACGCTGAACTGTGACTCGATATTAACGACTTTTGACGCATTTGAAAGTTTGGAGCGGCGGGGGTAGGAGCAACAGTTATGCGAAAGCTGTCAATGCTATAAAGTCAACTAGACAGGAATCGGAAAAGATATGACGCCGTTATGAGAAAATGAAAATGGTAATATAGTTGAGACGGTCAGGTTTCGGACAGAGACGTTTTCACCGGTACACTGCTGGATCAACCCATCGGTCAGCTGGAAACGGCAGCTTCACTCTACAAATAGTGGCTCGAAAAGACGGCTTGGAAAGGCACCTTTGCTTTGGAAATAGTAGCTGGCAAAAGCAGCTTGGCTCTGGAGACAGTAGTTCGAGAAGGCAGCTTGATGCATCGGTAGAGTCGCTTCTCGCAAGAATCTCTGGAGTCAGGAACGACGGTCTATGAGCTTCAGGAAGTAACCTCTCAAAGTCACAACCGTGGAACTCGATTGTATAAATCTGAGTCGAATAGGGACTTTAGATCTACCAACAAATAATTGATCTAACCTCAATTACAGCTCAATGAAAACAATCTCACCCTTTCGGAATCCAGAGATTGACTTTCATAACAACTATTTTTTCTAGTCGGGATCTCGTCTTTTAACTTAAATATGATTCCCAGTATGGCTTTTTCTGAACGAAGATTCCGGAAATGAATCGTATTCTTATAACAATGCGTGCTATTTATATCTATGCCGATCGGTGCATAATCGATCGATAATTTGAGATTGAAATTAAACTAAAATGTCATATTAATCAGTTGTATATTAACAGAGTAATTGGTAAAGAAAAAGAAAGAGACAAAGACAGGGATACTTCCATTCTCCTTGTGGTGTTGCTAAGCGGTATCGGTAACATTTTCCTTCAAAAACCAAAGATATAGAAACTAGACTGGCGCCTACATGGCGCCGAACGTCTCAGCACATGATTCGGATCGATGATATTTCCTGTTTTTAATACTTTAGGATTTAGGAGAAAATTACCCGTAACAATTTGTATGAAATTGTCAAAAATTAAAATGAATCTATAACAAGCAAACATTTATTTAATACATATTTCATTTAGTTGCATCAGCTGCAAGCGGAAAAATTTCAACTACACCTACGCGTAAATTATTTAATACTGTTGATCTCCGAATACGATGCATTTATTAAGTGGATTCATGTGACTCTCGACCATGCACTCATAGTCCTCTCCGAAGTACCTGGAATGTTTCAGCATGTCCAGTCTGGTATTATTACAAGAGTTTATGCCGTACACCTTCCAGAACAGCTGTCTGTTTTCTGCGTACCGTTCCTGCCCCAGGTATGACTCATAAGCAAAATTGACACCGACGATCTCGGCGAAATTCGCATCAAAGGCGTCTGGATCATTATCCCGATTTCCAAGACAATCAGGCCCCACGAAGAGCTCAAAATCGGTGCCATTCATGCTATTCCAGAGGGCAGACTGGGAGTCGTCGTACAGCGCATTTCTCGGGATGGACTTGGTCATCTCTATGGCTATTCTAGTGCCGAGCAAGCCGTAGTTCATGTACGATGGTTGCTCGGTATTGAAAATGTAATCGTCGAGAACACAATGAGAGAAAACTGAAAGAAGAGGAGGCATTAAAAGGTAGAAACTGCAAAAATTAAACGTAGTGTAACGAAAAGGCTTGCCGTAATGCCGGAAACATCGGTCTGGAGCACACCGTGTTCGACGAATCACTTACTGTTCATGGAAATCCGGAGAATTCTAGACGGTTCGAACAGACGAGATTCGAAACGCCGAGAAGAGACCAGGCGTTTCAATGCGATAACGGGTTCCCCGAAAACCTAGAAACCTTCTAGAGATCATAGGAGTAATCGGGAATCTTCCAGAAACACTATACCAGATATATAAAGGGAATACCGGTCCCAAGGCAGGCAGTTAGGGATCGGCAGTGTAAACATCTAAGCGGCGAACCACTGACTGCGCGTCATAAATAAATAAACATCTCTGTGTGCATATAAATTTAATTGTAAGTGATGTGTTTGTAGAAATAAATAAATTAGGACATTTCGCGTAGTGTTTAGGTCTGTACTTCGAGTTCCTCCCTGATATCGCGAACACAGTCCTTATAGATGCGGACTTTGCTTTCCCTTGAATGAACTTGTTTCTCCAAATGATATCTCTTATGTACCTGGATGTCCACAGAAAGTTTATATCCAATCGGCTCTTTCGCGATTACCATTAATTGTGTTTTTCCAACGTTATTTGCCTATTAAAGGTTTCGGCTGTAGTTTTTAGTTTGTAAAGGAGTTGTTGTAGGTCATCTTCATTCTCTGTCAATAAAACCTCATCGTCAGCGTAGCATTGGATTCCAACGCTCCTTTACCCGCTTCTGTATCCAATATTTAATAGTTTTACCTACTTCTTCGATCATTTGGTTCATAATGATATTAAACAGGGTGGAGCTGAGATTGTCCCATTGTCTAATTCTAACAGAGACCCTCACTTCCTCAGAGAGGTCGTCCTCAGTCTTAATTTTGGTTGAATTGGTTAATAGCATCGCCATGGAGTTCAGCAATGTTATTCCTCTATAGGGTGAGGGCTCGTTCTTTTTTCTTTGTTTTTTGTATATTGGTACAGTTATGCTTGTTTTCCACTCGTTCGTTATCCTCCCACATTGAAAGACCTTTCGGAAATGTTTTAAGGTCTCCTACACAATTTCGGAGCCCTCCTTATTTAATCAGTTCGTTAGGGATGTTGTCGATGCCAACAGATTTTTTGTTCTTTAGTTTCTTGATGTCTTGGTTGACATCGTCTTCCGTTATACTTTCATTTCTGTGAGGTTCTAATTGTGACCTTGTTTTGTTTGAGTGTAGGGTTAATTCTTGACCTATGTTCTCGTGGGGAGGTTGGTATAGGTTTGCGAAGTAGCTTGCCCAAATCTCCAGTTTAATTTTTTATGGTAATTTCTTTCTTTCTAACTCTAAACATGTTCCACACTTTTCTTTAGCCCCCATACAAGTTGTGTTGTATTCTCACCGTTAGGTCTTCCCAGTGCTTTCCCTTCAAGTGTTTTATTTTCTTGTTTGTTCTATTTCTCACAGTCTTGTAGCGGTGGTATTCATCCTGGGTTTTATTATTCATATATTTAATATATGCGTCCTTTTTTTGCCACTCTCTTTACTTCATTAGTAAACCAAGGTTTAGTGTTTCTTCTGTTGTTGGTATTGATTTTTCTAATGCCAATTGCTTCTTTCGTCTCATGTTTCCTTTTACCTTTTATCCCAGGTTTCTTCTATATCGTCTTCATCGATGATTGGGTTGTATATGATTTTTCCTGCCAGTGTTCTTTGGTACAGATGTTTCGTACTGTCTTATTTTACAGATTCTATATTAAACTTTTCAATGTACCTTGGTTGATGTTTTTTGGGGCAATTTTTGAGGGGCCATATTTGCAAAGAACTAGGTTATGTTGTGTCCCCTACCTTGGCTAAAGATAGAACCCACACGTCGAGTGGGTCATTGGGCTTTACAGATTTATTCATTATGATATAATAGTCGTTGTTCTCTTGTATTAGAGAAGGTGTACTTGTGTTGGCTTTTATGTTCCAAAATGGTGTTATTAATGCGGAGTTTGTTGTGTGCACCGAGCTCGATGAACATGTTCCCGTTTCCATTTATTATTTCTTCGTTGTATCTGTTCATTACCCCTGGGATTATGTTGTTACCAACTCTTGAGTTGAAGTCTCCCATAAGGAACATCTTGTGATCGTGTGGAAATTCATCCAGTATTTCTTGAATTCTTTCGAAGAATATCTTCCTTTCAGGTCTTGGCTTGTTCTTGTCGGGTGCGTAGATGCTAACGAAGTGAATGGTATCGTTGTTGATCTTTAGCGTTATGTACAACATTCTTGGGTCAACGTAATTGGCATTTTCTATGCAATTTTCATACTTCTCGTTCAGTAGGATACCTACTACAGCTCGTCCTTTTCTACACCGCTCTAGAACAATATTTAATTGTGATATCTTGTGTGATCGTTGCCTTTCTTTTTTGTGTCTACTATAGGGCAGATATCTATTTTATGGGCATTCATCTCTATAATGATCTCTTGGTTTTCGTTGATCCAAGAAGTAATGTTCCAGCATGCCACTATTGAGTGTTCGTTTCCCAATCGTTTTGTTGGTAAAAAACAATTTGTTGAATACGAATCCTTCAAATCTGCTTCGCACGTAGTCACGTCAGGAGTGCCACAAGGTGCCACAAGTGCCACAACTAACTTGGGCCAGTTTTGTTTTGGAAGCATAGCTTTCTTATCGCGGGATTCGCTCGAAGCTCTGGATCGGTGAGAGGTGTCAACATCGAAAAAACGGACTAGTGGGACGGCCAATTACCTCGCAGCGCTAGCTGTTTAGCGGCAACTCGTGTTACAATTGTCGGTATTTGTGGCATTATCGGTTGCCTGTTCCATGGCTAGTGATTGCGAGCGCGGCGAGCACAAAAAAAATAAAACCGGAGGAATACGCTGAAAACAATGTTAAAAGAAAAATAAAAAAGTGAATAGTGATATATCTTAAATGAGTCTGGAGTATGAGCAGGAATACATCACAACAGGACAGACGTTATTTATTTGCGTCGGTTGTTTTATGTTATTTTAAGTGACGATCAAATTTATTATTCGTCTTCGCTAGAAGTATTAGGCAGATTACGTACCCATCTTTGCGTCAAGATCGTTGCTTTATCTCTTATAAACATATGACATTTCAATAGCGGAAAATATTCATTCAGCAATATTGGCAAATGATACTCCAGTGTTAGCAGTAGGAAACACCATTTGTAGGCCAATTTCCAAGGCGCAATAAACAATACACATATGTGAACCAGACAGTGGTATCTATAATAAATTGAAGTAAATTGGTGCTTGTCAAACAACATCATTGAAGAACTGAACGACAACAAAATTACGAAAAGCAACTGCCAAATACTTACTTTGTATAATCTGAACACCATGATAAAATAGAAAGAACACGTTATAATGAAAGCAGAATATTTCAAGATCATATATAAAAACAGGTATTGGCTATTAGAAAGGAATTCATAACTGTGTATCTAATATAAAATACTGATCTACCAGCAAGTGCTTAAACCGGTATGAACATAAGGCTTCCAAATGTTTGACTATACAAAAGAAATTAATTCTAATTGTGTACAAGTGAATTATAGATAAATACAGTTGAAGGAGAAACTAAGAATCAAGAGTCATGAGCAGAGTCTCCACAAACACCCAAATATTGAAGTATAACTCTTAGACAATCAAAATCTAATGAGTCGTCTCAATGGGACTAAACGTTTTGAGCTTGTGTAAAGTGAGTGAAAATCATAGCACGTAAAGTGCAGGGACGTCGCATCGTGAGCAAAGAATAAATAAACTAAAGTGGAGTGTTGGAAACACTAAACAGTGAATTTGGAGCAAAACAAAATATTGATTAGTCTTAAGGTTACATGCACACCAAACAAAATAGAACACTTCACTCCAACATCGTCAAGATATAATTTTTATTCTTGATTGAACGCACTGGTGGAATGCATAAATTTTATTGGAAGCATAGCTTTTTTATGGCGGGCTTCGCTCGAAGCGCTGAATCGGTGAGAGGTATGATCGCCGAAAAACCGATCGACCCGGACAGCCAATTATCGCGCCGCGCTAGCTGTTTAGTGGCAACTCGTGTTACAATTGCTTTTGTATTGTCGATTGCCTGTGGTGACGCTCATTCCCAATCGTTTCTACCGCGATACAAACAATCGAAGGCGACCGTTACTTGTCAGTTACTGCGCATTCACTACTTTCGTATAAATCTCGCAACTCTGCTTGTAATTACCTTTATTTCATCCTGTGTCAAATTTGACGACTTTACGGCGCGGTTTCAGTCCGGGAAAACGCAAAAAACGGACTTGTCCTGTAAAGTGTTGCTATAGAAACAATAGTAATTAATCATCACCATGGCAATTATTCCTTTCGGAAAAATGGCTAAACTGAGTGTGATACCTTTCACTAGATTTTTGCATATTCTTCTGCATATTTCCGTAAAATTACCGAAGAATTTGCATCAGAATTCATTTTGACAAAGACACGCCGCAAAATCAAAAAATTAAATAATTGTCAAAGCGCCGTTGCTAATGATATTTCGCAAACGCAACAAGATTTAATACATTTGCCAAAGTAATTTTGAATTTTTTTTAATCTTCCAACAAGATTTGACACAGGATTAAATAAAATACATAACAATATTTGTCCGGGAACTCTTTACAGTACTCATTTCGTACTGTAAAGTATGAGTTCCCGGACATATACCGTTAATTACTAAAAAGCTCTTAATACGTGAGGAAAGTGTGAGATCAGAATTTGGTAACCATGGCAACTGTTTCTACACAATTTTTTTCTTATAAGAGATTAACATGGTAAAATTTTCAAATAGGTGGTAATTTACGTAAACGAAGTTTCTTAACTATCAGCTGTGAAAAATAAGAAACATTGTAGTATGTAGTTTTCTTGTATATAAAAGAATCCATGATACGTCATGAAGGAAGAAAGAAAGAAGTGAATTATTTCGGAGCCGCGCTAGCTGTTTGGTGGGAACTCGTGTTACAATTGTTTGTATTTTGTCGGTTGCCTGCTCTAGGGGTGGCGACTGTTGGCTGAATCGGAAAGTGGCTAATCGTTTCTGTAAATGACGTATATATATATATATATATATATATATATATATATATATTACATAAAGCTATGCTTCCCCTCTCGGTCATTCCCATAGTGCTTCATTTCGTTTTTTACTTCGTGCCTACCTAATTCGTTAGTTTTGTCGTTATATTCTACGAGTTTCGGAACGGGTCTTCGAAGTATCTCCAGCAAATCCTTTGATGTCAAGTTCATGAATACTTGTCTGCTCTTTAACAGGAACCTGTTCTGAACGTCGAGCTCATAGAATATATCCGAGGAAGTATCGTAGAACTGCAAAATCATTTCGGACAGTTCAAAAATGGCTGGGTTGTGTTCTATACTTGTTATGAATTACCTCTTCGACTGAAGCTTCCGTTGATTGGATTAGCATGTTGTCCATACCTGTTTCTGTCAAAATGAGATTCATTCCATTCAGTTTTTTGAAGATTGAGGTCTTGGTGGTTCGGTCGATCCATTCTTTATTTTCTATTTTGGACGCGATAGTTGTTTTGATCGTCGAGGCCATCTCTTTTATGCCGGGAAATTTTTTTTCCGATTTCAGATAAAAGTATTTGTAGAAAAGTTCCAACACCATGGGATATCTGAAGTAAAAGTGTAAGATACAAATTGTACAAATTATTGATTGTACGAAGCTGTATAGGAAGAAGGTGATATGTTAAGTTGCAAATTTGAATTTAACGTCGTAAGTAGAAATACTAATACTGAACTGTACTTCATTTTGAAGATAGTCCCAAACTCAAGTATTTTAAATGGGACTTTTTTTCAAGTTCTTGAGTTGTTTTAAATGATGCTGGAACTGTTTAGAGCAATCCTGGAGCTGCTCGGATACTTTACGTACTCCTATGCCACACAATGCAATTTTATGTCAAGGTTAGAAGAGAAACCGATCGATAAATATTCAAATTTCTGCCACTGTTCGATTGTAACTTTGTATTGTAACGGAACCTTGAAGGCCGTTTTTTCAAAAAATGTTTAGTTTTCTTTAAATCTATAGTCAAAAATGAAGAAAATGTAATCTTTTTATAAGTTTCAAGTGAATATCAAATCTTAATTTTTGGCTTCAAAGGGCAGAAAGGAATTTCATTGTCTATCGTACTCTATAAATGTTAACTATATTTAGTTTTAATTAATAATTTCGGAATTGATAGAAATTTCGAAGTCACGCCCCTCCGAAACCCCTCCTATGGTCTTTGGGTAAATACAGTCGATTCGTTTGGAAGTCGTAAAACTGATTCTCAGTATTTCTAAGCCAAGACTGGGATCGTACTGTTTGTATGTTTCTAATTCACGTCACATTCACATTTGTACCGCTAGCTACATCTACCGGAATTCAGTTGTCCCTAGAAAGTATCGGATAGCCTTTAAGCTATTCTGGGACTGTTTAGAGTTGCTTAAACTGGTTCGAAAGTTGTTCCAAAAGTGTTTAAATCAGTTGGAGATCTGATGTGGCCCCTCCTCGAAGGGGAAACGCGCCTACATTAGGCCTTCACAGCGGTTTTCTCTAATTTCAAATATTTCGAATCGAGGGCCTCCATTTTTCACAACTTGCGAAAAAGTTTGATTTAAAATACCTGTTTTTGAGGTTAAGTTCTAAAAGAGTCACAATTCAACAATTGTATACCTACTGGAGTAGTTACCGTTTGTCTGCTTCGCTCAAGCAAAAATCCTCTCTGGAGTCGAAATAATAAAAATGCTCGAATCTTTTTCTCAGGACATTGTCGAGGAAGAAACCGTAACGCTCGATCACTTTCCATACCGAAAAATTCAAGAGGGTCCTAAAATATTTCAATATTAGCAGTTGGTCAGAAACGATCCGTAAAAACTTTGTAAAACCCAGAAGACACCTGAGAATTATTTAATGATATTTACCATTTAGAAGTACTTGTCAGAATCAAATCTACTTCCCTAGTGACGTTCTCATCGATGGATATCCGAGACTGGGAGACCGTTTCTGGGAGCCATTTAGTTAAAATGGATAAGTCTACATGCGAGAAAATGTTAGATACTTTGCCTTTTGATACCATAATTGTCTTCGAAGAGTCGAAACTTCCCCAGAGCTAAAAATGGATAGCATTGTTTTAAAATCATTTGCCATTAACGTATGGTATTTATGCAATACAACTATTCGACAATTCTTCATAAAACAAGAATTAAATATGGCATCTAAAGCTCGAATCATGTACAGAATGTATATTTTTGCAGTTTTTGCATTTTGCCTATTTTTGGAATGAATATATTGGAATGGTGTATTTTTCCCAGAAATTAAAATCACAAACGGTTCAAACTTTATATTTAGCCATTCAAACCCTGTATTTAGACGTTATACTTTTACACGTTTACCGCGAACTTCAAGTAAGCTTCTTATTATAATCTGCTCCGGATCAAGCGTTTTGTAATATTTCGATTTTTAAAACTTTTCACAAAATTGGTGCCAAGAATTTGTTGTAAACATTTAATATTTATTCCACCATCGAATACATATACTAAAGTTAAGCATTTTGGCTGAATTGTCTCTGAAGAGCATTTTACTTTCGTCTTATTTCGGTTTTATGAAATTTTCTGAAAATCCGTTGCAATAAATTTTTTAAATATTGAATACTTTTTCTGCTATCAAATATTTGTAATAAAATATATAGAAGTGGCCTGATGGACACATCTTCATTATCTATAATAAAATTTAAAAGTAAAAAAAAATGGTAATTACAGCGAGACCATCACTGTAGTAGTGACAAACAACTTTTAAGTAGTAGCATTTATAAGGGTTTAACGAGAGTCTAATGACAATATTCGGAAGGATTCAGTTCATTGCTTGACGTCGAAGAAAACATAATGTGCGATAAACAAGTGTGCCTTCAGACCCCATCTTGGGAAGTACGTACTAATGTTGAAATTTAAATTTTCAATTGAAAATAATAATATGTACATAATTATGTACATATTTTAAAAATATAAGTTAAAACGACTAAAATGAGCCCTAATGAATACCTCTAAAATAAAAATAAATTGCAGCTTTTACTTAAAAATCTTTCTAAAGGCCAAATGCAATAACTTCCAAAACAAATTAATACCCGCAAGAAAATCTTAAAGCAACCCTTCCAGCAAGTTTTGGAACTATTTATTCTTTTTTTCCTATTTATTTCAAATTCAAATTTCGATGGGTTTTGCAATTATTTAAATCAATCATAATAAATTTTAATTTACTAGGTCCGAAATAAGGTCTTTCTTTTAAAACGTATAAGGAATAAAACAAAAACTTATGTTGGGATGCCTATACCAACCTCTGGTAAATGTGAAGCACATTAGGTAAAGTTCGCTTAAAATCAGACATTCTAGTGTATATCCGCTTACCAAAAGTATGTTAAAAGTATTATCGTACCTTCCCGAGATCTATCTCAAACTTCACAATGCCCACCACATCGTCCCTCGTGATGGACGTACAATTACACAATCTGGTTAACGTAGTATGAATGAGGTCGGTATAAGTGGCCATACTCATTTGGTCTTCAACGTCGTACAGCTTCTCTGGTGGGGCGAGCTGAAACCGGTAAATATTTTTTTGGTGTATATGATCAGAAGAGTTTAAGGGCACGTTACCTGTATCGTAGTTACATTTACATTCCTTAACGTAACGGTACTCTTAAGTGATATCCTGAACAACCACTCGAACGGTAAATTCATATCGAGCGATCGTCCTAAGAATTTGGTTAAGTTGAAGCCGATGTTTTTTTTGTCAGGTTTCTGCAATGGCCATTTTGTCAACTTATTTATGATTGACAAGATCTTATGGTTTCCTACTTGGTACATCGAATTCTTGTCTCTGTAATGATCAGAAATGTACGATGGACTATTTCCTTTACTCTCATACCTGCAGGACTCGTAGAACTTCCTAACTCTCTCTAACGGTGCCCACCACTCCACCGTGCCCTGTTTTAAAAACTTCTTAAGTCGCATCTGCATCACCTTTTCTTCTAGGGACGTCTCCTCCTTGCTGTCGCATATGAATTGCGTGAAGTTGTCACAGGGATCTGAAGTCGAGTCGATCGAAGTTATGAGCTCCGTGTTTATCATCCAGCACTCTTTGCTTCGACAAATCCGATTCTCTTTAAGAAGTTCAATAAACGATAAATAGATTGAAAAATGTAAAAATTATTTTTTGTGGATTTTTAACACCAGTTCAATGAGATAGTGTCAAGGGTAGCTCGGTGACATGGTCATAAGTATCGCATCGAGATCGAGCAAATAAAAATGAAATGATGATACTCAACTTTTTGGCGCAAAATATTGAAAGCTCCCCTCGAAAGTCAGGTATGGCATCGAGTCGCCTTTTAAAGTAGATATTGTATTATCAATCTTATAACTATGTTATATCTATATAATAAAGGGCGAAATGTGTATTTTTTTACTTCGATCACTTAAAGGTATATCACGTTTTCGCCCGTCTGTTCATTCGCACGAGCTTAACAATAGACAAATGCGCTCTTTTTGAGAATAAATACGCGACGAAATAAACCGTCGGGATTAGTCATCGATGATCATGATCATCTGCTCCTTGCCAAAATGTCTACAGAACGCTTCATCCGCCCTGCCGTGATGTACCCCTGATCCTACTCTAGACTCATCTAAGCTGTGCCACTTGTTGATTCATTTTTGTATTTCAGTTTTAGCTTTGTTTCCCTTGTGTTCCTTCTCTCCTTTAATTAACTAAATTAGTGCTTTATTACTTACCAAACAACCCCCATATAAACCACCGATAAGCCAAATAAATATCGTTAGTTTCTTTAGCTTTTAATATTTTAGATGTACCCCATCTTCTGAACTACCACCACTAAACCGAGCACCATCAGGATCCCATCGAGATACAAAAAGCCCCGTGGAATGACAATATTAATCTGATATCTAAGTTTTGAGTTACAGTGAATGAAAAATGAACGATGAATGAGAGCGCCAGCCCCACCAGTTTTGGACGATCTACGAATCGGAGAGCTGACAATGTCAGTTATAAACTGACACTGGATTTACTCTCTGAGGCTAATATCTGTGGTGCTATTAAGGTACTTTGTTATAGTGAAAAACTTTTTAATGCGGGGAAAGATATATGAGTTGAGTTGAGGGTACGGTTGATTTGTAACCCTGAATTTTTTCATATTTTTGACGTAATAGTGTTAAAAATGCAAAAATAAAAATGATTATTTTGACTATACTTCTAAGTAATTTGATGGGTAGGTAATGTTGGGGGTAGTTATTTTCTGAGCAGAGCCACAACGAGCTACAGATTATAACACAACTTAATTTAACTTTTTTAAGCGCAATCACAGTATATTACGATCATTACGTCATTACCCTTCTGGTTGTCAGGTAATAAAATTTCTTTGGCATTCTAGCCCGTCACAGGTGGCAGCGAAGTCGCTACATCGCTGCCTTCTTCAAAATTTTATAGTTACTGGCTGAGTAGGATTCCTCAAGGCCGAATGAGAAGCGGCTGGAGGATTTGTTGGAATAACATTTAGTGGTAGTAAATGGAATCTTAAGGCTGGTCTGCTAGATCAAATTGGGAAGCTACCGAATGTTTGTTCACAAGTGGTGGCGGAGCCTTTTTGGTTCCTGCATCGATGAAGGCAGGCTTCAGTTGGTCTATAGAAAATGACGGGTTTTCTCTTGTAGTCTAGCTTGAACACTGTCATCCTGGTTAAGCACTATATACCGTCCACTGTAGGCGTCCTTCTAAGACAGACTTGCCCATCCATATAAAGAAAACACAAAATCTATCCTACGGAATTTAATGATGTGCTGCTACAGATTTCGAGTAACTGGTAGTCATTGCAAGGTGATACAAGTATTCTGCATTATAAAATAGATTTAACAAAAGAAAGCAAGAAATATCAGGTTAGTGTCATACCTTCAGACACCTAACACATTTCAGTCGTAGGTGCCTCGGTGCCTACGACTATCCAGACCATGATGGAGTTAAACACGAGGTAGTAAAAAGACACTTAAAAGCAAATTAAAAGAAAGGTGTACCACGGTGGTGTCTTCACCGTATACAAATCAGATCGTGGGCCTACAAGACCAAAAGTTTGAAGTAATAATGACAGGCTTCGACTAATTTGTTTTATGAGGAAGAAGGGTATTTATTAACAAAAGATTCTAGAACGTTGTCAAGGAAACATTTTTTGTGTGTTAAGTTAATAAAAATAAAATTTCATTGAATAGGTATGTAAGTAACGGACAGTACATTGAGAGATGTTGTGTGTGGTAGAAACAATTTTAATTGATACAGACACCGCTCATAGAACACAAGTGTTAGAACACAATATTACAAACGTAATATTGTAATAAACAAAGAAAATATTATCTATCTACCTACTTCAGATTTATGTTTACATAGCGTCCTCAAAACGCTAAAGGTTCCAGATGCCTCCAGAGTGACTAGTCTTCTACTCTTATGACGTGGAAACCGGTCGCAGCACATCATTAAATTCAGCTGGTTAGAATTTGTGTCTTCTTCTATTGTCTCATATGGTCAACTTTGAAAACTTGGATAACCTTCTTTTCTTGCTCCATAACACATGGACAAAAACGTGAGATGTGTTCTTGACCGAGGACAGTACACTGATGGCAGATTTCTCATGGAATGTAACTGGCAATGAATGTATCACATGCGTGAATCTCCGAAGATTCTGGGCAAAGCAAGACGGATCTGGATCAGCAATGAGTTGAGAGCTTTCTATAAAAACATAAGATAGTCTGAATTGTTGGCCATAGAGTTATGGCAGGGGAAACTAACGAGTCAGACTTGATCGCATTGAGAAAATGTTATACTGAACTTGAACAAGTGTGTTTAAGCTGTCGAGCTTGCCGTAGTGAAGACTTTTTCAGATTCTGGCAAAATGCGTAATGTTTTAATGCCGCACTGGATGGGAGGCATGTTGTCGGTTGTTGTTTATTAGGATATAACCAAAGTGGGAGAATTCCGCGCTAACGCCTTTTGTTTTATGCATATTTTATGTAACAAGTAAAACTGAACCTATTCTAATCGCGATACTCAAGTACAATGTGTTTCAAAATGAATGTCATCTAGTCGGCTGTGGAATTCCCATGTAAAATAAAAAAACCGCCTTGCGAAAATAGGAGTGTCTACTAGCTATACCTAACCTCAAAATAGCCTACTTAATCCGTTTAAACTTCTGGTTTTTCTCTGTCAAAAGAAAACGAATTCTGAGTATTTACTATTTGTAGTATTTGTTTTGGCCCTGAGAAGGGCCGTTAAGTACCAGCAGTACTGATTGCCAGTTTCACAATAAATGTTCGAAGTGTCACTAGTTGTCAGAACTAGATAGGTACAAATCAATAGAGCGCGGCACATAAAAAATTACATGCACAGAAATTCCAACGCCAACTAGATGACAATAATTTTGAAACACATTGTATTAATGCTCGCACAATCCCCTATATTTGTGTATAAATTAAAATCACTAGATATACAAAGCACGGCAATCGGTTGATCCCACACATGAGAGAGAAAGAGATGGGGTAATCCGAAACAATATGCCGGCATTGCTAATTTTTTGGGATTTTAGTAGGAACTTTAATTTTTCCACTGAACAATTGTTGAATTGCTGGTAAGGTAATTGACATGTTATTTTCGCGGTAACGTCTGAGTTGTTATGGGTTAGACCTATTCCTATATTCACACAAACAGGTTGTATATATTATATTTATCACCAAACTAAAAAACATAAAGGAGATCTTTTAGTGTAGTACCCGAATTTGTACATGTGTACTTATATGAGATCATTAATCAAATAGAAATATGTTTAGGCAGCTGTAAAAATGTTATTATTAGCAATCCATTAACCCTTTCAGATGCAGATGGAGATAAATATGAACAATTTCTACCTCCGAAACATTTTTTAGGTTTCCCTAAATTGGCAACAAATGTAAATAGTGAATAGTATTTATTTTTGGGGAGCACTACATTTTTTTTTAATTGTTACTAATAATGCGAATACGTTAATAAATCATAAAAAAGTGAAAATGTTGCTATTGAAAATTGGTTTATTTATGACCATATTTAAATATTGTAATATTGTAATATATTAATAATTAATTAAGTTAAATATACCAATTTCTTTTCTAGTACATTAGATATGTAGTTAAAATTATTTACGTATTAGCTTTTAATAGTGTCGTAAATATCTGTGAAACAAATTTTTTTTAACGGAGTTTCGACTTATCGTTTTCCAAAACTTTGTACTGAGAATAAAGAAACGGGCGTAAGCTTTCCATCTGACTATTTCTCTATTCCTATGGTAGACGCATTAGAATTATACCTCTTACGCATGAACAACACGTTATTTAGCTAACTTTCGGAAACACCAAGCAGTTAACAACATAACTTATGCTGAGTGATATGTGCGGTTAATCGGACGAATTTGAAAGAAAAGGACGTAAAGTGTCAATACTTTAGATTTAAATTCAAAGTTATTTAATTGATTTACCTAATCTAAGGATGATGTGGAAGTAAACAAGCCCTGCACTGGCCATAAGCACAATCAGAAGTATTATCACCGTCACAGTCAAAAAATAATTTGTCTTGGTCATGTTGCGCTTCGTCAACTTCCCGTTCGCCATCTTTCTGGAATAAAATTATTCATTAAAACCAGCGGCGGCAGGTAAGAATTTTATGTGATGATGTTGCCTTAATTATGATGAAAAATTAGGAAATTAGGAAATTCGGGACGGAACAAATGTACAAAGGAAAATTATCGACTTACCCGTCTATTCCGTTAAGAAACGGTAACCACCGACACGTGTTTCTGCTTATTAGCTTCGTCAGTGTGGTATAACCAATGGTTGTTGATTGTGTTGGCGTTCTTTTTGAGTTGTATAATTTTTTTGCCAAGTGTCAAACATCGTTTTCATTCAGAGCTTGGTTATACCACCCTGACGAAGCTAATATGCAGAAACACGTGCCGGTGGTTACCGTTTCTTAACGGAATAGACGGGTAAGTCGATAATTTTCCTTTATATATATATATATAAATATAAATGAATTGCTGTTCGTTTGTCTCGCTTTAACCCGAGAACGGCTGGACGGATTTTGCGAATTTTGATTTTGAAATATTTGTGGAAGTTCAGGGAAGGTTTTTCGGTGAGAAAAATAAATAATAATTAACGGAAATACTAAAAAAGGTACGTTTTGTAATTTGACATTTTTAATCAAACAAATGAAAGTATAGTGTCAGTTGGTTGTCAACCAAATAAATGTCAAGACGATTATTGAAGTCTATCATCAGTTTGTCAGTGCGCGAGAACTTTATTGATTTTGAAATGCCAAGGAGAAGACAACCTGACCTAGGTCGTCGAAGTCAATCAAATGTGCGACAGTTCCAAATAAGATAAACCTTCAGTTACAGTTGATATGCGCAAACTTTTAGCGGGACCGTTTAAATATGTACACAGTAAAGTGATGGTAAAAACGTTGGACGAGCAGTCAAAAACGAGCAACCCACAACTGGGGCGGGAAGTTTGAATAGGGGACAGAAATCGGTGATTAGTCTTGAAAAAAACTATTTCTATAATGAATCGCAGAGAAAACGTACAGAAAGACACGAAGGTAACAGGAAAAACGCAAGCCAAACACAAACACGTGGGACCATCAAAATCTAACCTCAAACTATTTGTGAGAGTGTTTGAGAGTAGTTAACGTCTCCTTCTTGCTGCAATGCTAATCTGGACAGGACCTACAGTTTAACGTGGCCTCCGAACCACGGTCCTGTACCCCCTACGGCTCTCACCCCAGTAACCTCAAACTAAATAAAGTTCAAAACAAACACAGAAGTCTTCTTAGTTTATGCCTTGCGTCTTTTCGTTTTGTCTCTGATTTTAACATTTTTAGCAAGAATAATAGTTCGGCAACTTGCCATATTTTCGTCTCTTTGCGCACGATGACGTAGTGTTCATCTCATTTGGAGCTACCTCTATCTCACGTGCAAATCGCACTGACGACCAGGGAGAGACAGATAACGATAACATTTGTATTGGTATGACAGAATTGCGTTCCACAGTGAATAATTATGAAGTAGATAGGCTTAGAATGGAACGAGTTTGGGCACATCAAATACAACAGCAGCGAGCACGGCATAATGAAATAGAGCGATTCTGCAGACGCAGTGTTTCTGTAAACCTGGAACGAGTAACATTCCACTACGACCCGGAAATAGATTATTGGGTGTGCCGACCAATCCGTAACGATTGTAGTAATAACAATAATTTGTCAATATTGTAAAGCGTTAAAATACAGCGGTGAATCTACTGCATTATGTTGTGCTGGTGGTAATGTAAAATTACCACAATTGTTTCCACCACCAGATCCATTACGCTCATTAGTTTCTGGGGTGGGAAATGACTCTAAACATTTATTGGCCAACATCCAAAAATCTAAAAACTTTCAGGGTAGTTTTTGATTAATTATTCATTAAAAATTTAAACAGATAATATACAATTGCAAATACAAGGACAGTTTGCGGAATCAACTTGGAGTTTCCCGGTTTCGCGCATGGGCAATTATACATCGCGTGTTCGCGAGTCGTAAACCATCATCTTTATATATTTACGCACCGCAAAAAAAGACAAAAAATATGGTAGATCAGAAAGCCCTAAATTGATTAGGTGTGTAACTGTGTTGCATTTAATTTAATGTAGATAAAAATTTTGTATCAAGTTTTGACCATATTTTTCAAAAATGTATATAAGTGATATAGTCCAGTAAACGAAGGTCCCAACCTTGACATCAGACAGATCCCGGACTTTTATTTTTTTAACTTGTAGGTATACATGGGTACATTAATTTCTGAGAAAATATCCACCGGGAAATGTGCGGAAGGGGCTGGAAAATGTCTTCATAGTGTTAAAATCGACTATTTTCCCCGATATTGGCCAAAATATGACACTGAGGCAATTTGTGTTTCAACACAAAAGAAGAACAGTTTATTACCTACAAAAATGATCCTTACCATTTTTGTCAAAAGTTTAACCGTTTCCGAGATAACCGGGCCCAAGCGTAGCCTGGATTTCAAGCTACTGCGCCGCGTGTCGGAAAGCACGCTCCGTGAATGTAGGCATGAGCGGGCGGACAAATTGTCCCATAACTTGGGTAAAAATGAATATTTTTTCATGATTCAAAGTTCATATGAAAGGAGAGACTTGTAGCTATAATATCATACTACTTTTTCCTTTTTTACAATAGACGCATGTACAATACCATACATGGACGCCGCGTGGCCGCGCGCGGTGAATAAACGTATATCACAATCAAGGAAGTTTGGAGACAGAGTTTGTTCGCGTGCACGTATTAAAATACTTGATATATATATTGGTGAAAAGCTGATCTTTGTGAGATCTGTGAGTCTGATCTTTCACCTAGTACAACCTCTAACCTCCAAAAGTTCAACTCTGAGAAGAAAACAATGATTAAAAACAAAAGGTAGATTTTTCATTGAGGTGAGAATTTTCTCAATTTTCCGCAAAACTAAAAAACGCGGAAAAAATTAAAAAAGACCATCAAGAAGGGGAGATTTTCAGCTTTCAAATGATGTGCAATGAATACCGATATGGCCCTTCATTATTTATCAATTCTCGATAGACCCGAGCATTTTCGAAAACTCCGGAAATAAAAAAAAATGTCCCAAGAAAAACACGTTGTTTATAAAAATACACAAGAATTATTTATTGATTCTTTCGGAATACATTCACCACCTATCAAAGCTCCATTATCCAAAAGGATTCAGTGAAACTACTCTTAATTAAAAAAATATGAATGGATTGATAAGGAGGGTCAAATATCGAAAAAAGACAAAGTTTGGCCAGATTTTCCAATATTTCAGAATGATAAAAATGGAAAATGTAATACGATATTATAGCTATAGGTCCCTCCTTTCATATAAACTTTGAATCATGAAAAAAGATTCATTTATAACCAAGTTATGGGACAATTTGTCCGCCCGCTCATGCCTACATTCACGGAGCGTGCTTTCCGAGACGCGGCGCAGCAGCTTGAAATCCAAGCTACGCTTGGGCCCGGTTATCTCGGAAACGGTTAAACTTTTGACAAAAATTGTAAGGATCATTTTTGTAGGAAATAAACTGTTCTTCTGTTGTGTTCAAACACAAATTGCCTCAGTGTCATATTTTGGCCAATATCGGGGAAAATAGTCGATTTTAACACCATGGACACATTTTCCAACCCCTTCCACACATTTCCCGGTGGATATTTTTTCAGAAATTAATGTACCCATGTATACCTGTAAGTTAAAATAAGAAAAGTCCGGGATCTATGTGATGTCAAGGTTCGGCAGTTTTCCGGCCTTTATTTACTGGACTAATAGGAAATTCACCGGGTCATCTATAATTTTTATTTATATTTTTTCTTTAAACTTTATGTGGCATTGCAACGCATGCCGGGTACGGCTTGTATATAGATTTGTATAGAATATGTAATACAATATATATAGAATAGAATATATTGTAACGTTTATTTTATAATTTATTCACATTAATCGAACACTAATTTATTTAACACACTAAACTACTTGTACACTAGACTAGACACTACATAATTTATTTGTACTGCTCCGCTTTCGGATCGTATGTCGCGTTCACTTCTGCTTCTCTACTTCTAACTAACTCCCTCGATCACAAACCCCCTTATATATACACCCCCAACCCTGATCGAGAACATTCTAGTACATTCTAGAAGCCTACGCAGCAAATGTTCATGCACCTGTCCTACGCGTCGTAGTTATTCTTTTGAAGGAGTAAACATGTGTCGCTTTGTTTACTTCTCGCATTACACTGCCCCCGCCTTAGAGACGTTTCGTCTCGGAACGTATCCCTGGTAGGCCCATGCAGGAACCTGCAGTTAGCCCCCCGCTTACAGCGAGACGTGGCGTCAAAATAACAGGGGACCGTCTTCCCGAGTCGACATGGTGCAGGCCCAAAACAGCAGACTAAAACTTCCACTCCGGTATTCTTCAACACTACTTCCAGCATGTTCCGGACAACCCTCCAGTCCAGCTGATCTCGTCCAGCACCTAACTTGGGGACAGCTAGCTTCCTGATGTCGAGCTCCAGCAGTCGGTCTCGTAGCCTATGCAAGGTTCGCCATACATCGTGATAACATGGTTTAAGGGACCCGATCTCCTTCGTAACCAGATAAAAGATGTGTCTTACGTTGTCACGTAGTTCCAGAACCTTGCCAATTTCCGGGAGTTGCTCTCTGAGTTGTTCCGAGCGCCCGTACTTCTTCTTGAAAACCGTGGCGATACCTCGTGACATTACCAGGTCGGCGGACACACAATGGGCCAACGAGTATTCTTCAGGTACGCTGAACAAATCCTGTTGTTTTTCACAGGTTACCCCATACCGTGCTTTTCCGGTACCCCCGTAGGCGCTCATAAATTCTTCGAAGGAAAGTTCGTTCTCCTGCGCCAATGTGTTTCTTACTCGGGGAACCTCCGCCTCATCGTGCGACCCCTCATAGGGTGCCAACCGATTAAAGTGCACCACTCTCGGCTTGCCGTTTGGTAGTTTGCTTACCCGGTAGACCACGTCATTGATTCGTTTCTTCACAACATAGGGACCTTCCCAATTGGTCTGTAACTTAGGGGACAAACCACGTTTCTTCTGTGGGTTGTACAGCCAAACTCGATCTCCCATTTGGTAGCCACCCTCTTTAGCGTTGATGTCGTAACGCTCTTTGATGCGATCACTGGCGATATTTAGTTGGTACCGGACTTGATCGTGAATTTCGTTCATCCTTTGCCGCATCCGGGAAACGTAATCTTCCCCCGAAACGTCCTCGTCCGGTCTAGCGCCAAAGATTAGATCACAGGGTAGTTTAAGTTCTCGCCCGAACAGGACTTTGGCTGGAGTTTGTCCTGTCGACTCATGAACGGCCGAGCGGTAGGCCATCAGGAAGAACGGCACGTGTTCGTCCCAGTCTCTTTGATGTGACGAGACCATTTTCGCTAGATAGCGGTTGAGGGTGCGATTCATTCGTTCTACCATGCCGTCAGACTGAGGGTGGAGGGCCGTGGTTCTTGTTTTTCGTACCCCAAACTTCTCACAGATCCTCCGGAATAGGCCACTCTCAAAGTTTCTTCCTTGATCCGAGTGTAATTCCATGGGTACTCCAAACCGGCAGATCGTCTCCTTCACTAGCACATCGGCCACTGTCTCTGCCTCCTGATTAGGGAGAGCGTACGCTTCTACCCACTTCGTAAAGTAGTCCATCACGACCAAGATGTATTTATTCCCCTTTTCGGTCTCAGGGAAGGGTCCTGCTATATCAATAGCGATCCTTTCGAAGGGGCTTCCGACGTTATATTGTTTCATGGGAGCTTTCGGTCGTCTTTGTGGCCCATTACTTGCAAAGCATGTAGTACATTTCTTGCACCAGTTCTTCACGTCGTCTGAACAATTGATCCAGTAGAAGCGCTCCCGTACCTTCTGCAGCGTTTTCTTGATCCCTAAATGTCCACCAGACGATCCGTCGTGAAGGTGCCGCAAGACCTCCGGGATTTTACTGGAGGGAATTACCAACTGCCGTCTTTCCTCCGTCCCGTCTTGGCTCTCCAGTACGCGTTTTAGTAGCCCATCCTCAACCACTAGCGAGTCCCACTGTGCCCAATAGCTCTTAAGTTTTGGCGAGCCAGGTGATACCTTTTGCCACTCAGGACGCTCTCCTCCCTCTTTCCAAACCAGGATTTCTTTGAGAACCGGGTCTTTTCCTTGCTCTTGTCGTAACGAGGATGGTGTCCATTCCTCGGCGACCACGGTCGTTCGATAGACTTTCTCGGACTTTTCCTCAGCTTTATGACAATGAGGACACTCATCAGGGCATGGTCTTCTCGAGAGTGCGTCTGCGTTTCCATGACTCTGTCCTGGCCGATGTTCTATGACAAAGTCATACTCCTGGAGCCTCTCGATCCAGCGAGCGATCTGTCCTTCGGGATTCTTAAACTGGAGGAGCCATTTAAGAGCAGCATGATCGGTCCGGACCAAAAACCTCCTTCCACACAAATATTTATGGAAGTGCTCGATGGACTTGACGATGGCCAATAATTCACGCCGGGTGACGCAGTAATTCCTTTCTGGTTTGGAGAGTACCTTGCTGAAGTATCCAAGGACACGTTCTTGTCCCTCCTGGCGCTGCGACAGAACACTTCCAATTCCCACATTGCTCGCGTCGGTGTCCAGGATGAACTGTCCTTCTGGCAGAGGAAAACTCAGCACTGGGGCACTGGTCAACTTCCTCTTCAGCTCGTCGAAGGCAGACTGGCATTCCTCATCCCAACAGAAGTTTCGTCCTTCTTCCGTGAGCCTTGTCAACGGCTTAGCGACGTCGGAGAACATCCGGACATATCGTCGGTAGTACGTGCAGAGGCCCAGAAAACTCCTCAACTGGTGTTTATCTACCGGTATTGGCCACTCCTTCACCGTACTTGTCTTATCCGGATCAACGGCGACGCCCTCTCTGCTCACTACGTGCCCTAAGTATGAGACCTTCCTTCTGAAGAGCTGACATTTCTTAGGGTTCAGTTTCAGCCCCGCACCTCGTAGTCTCTGGAAGACGTCCTCTAAGTTTTTCAGATGTCCCTCGAAGGTCTTGCCCATCACGATGACATCGTCCAAATAGACTAGGCACGTTTTCCACGTCAGACCCATTAGCACGCTCTCCATCAGCCTCTCAAACGTCGCTGGGGCATTACAAAGTCCGAATGGCATGACTGTAAAATGCCACAGGCCGTTACCGAAGGTAAATGCCGTCTTTTCCTTATCGGCAGGGTTCATTTCGACTTGCCAATAGCCGCTTTTTAAATCCAAGGTCGAAAATATCGTGGATCCAGCAAGGGTATCGAGTGTGTCGTCGATACGTGGTAGCGGGTAGCTGTCCTTTTTGGTGACACTGTTCACCTGCCGGTAGTCTACACAGAATCGAGTAGTCCCATCCTTTTTCTTCACCAGTACTACCGGCGAGGCCCATGGACTGCTTGACGGCTCGATGACCCCGTCCCGCTCTAGGTCCTTGATGATTTTCTCGGCTTCCTCTCGTTTGGCCAAGGGTAGCTGTTTGTCGAATCGGTCGTGTCTCGCCCGTGTCAATTTTATGTGTCACGACCTTGGTCTTTCCCAGCTTTCCATTCTCGGTGGTAAATATGTCCTGGTACTTATTTATTAATTCATTGGCCTTTTGTTTCTGTGTGGGCGAGAGAAACGCACTGGTCTGGGAAAGAATTTGTTTCAAGTCCTGCGGAGTGTGTCTGGACCTTTCTTCCTCACTAACGCCCCTTACGATGGCCGAAGCGGCTATACATGTGCCCAGCTTCGTACCCTTCTTGATGGTGACCGGGTACTGATTGATGTTGAGTAGTCGCACAGGCACTTCACTTGAGAGAGTAACGAGCGCCTTTCCTACCAGTACCCCCCGAGCCAGTCGATTGTCATCGTTTTCTGGTTCGATCACGGCTGGGATTCCCTCTTCCACAACACCCCTCAGACAGGTAGAGGTGATTGTTTCGCTTCGTTCCGGGAGAATCACATCTTCTGCCATTATTACGTCTAACACAAAGTTGTCACGATTGTGTAGCAGTAATTCTTCTTGACCGATCCTCAACACTCAGTGTCCGAAATCCAACTGGAATCCATGATTCCTCATGACGTCCATCCCCAGTATGACGTCTTCTTCAATTTCGGCTATGAGAACAGGATGGTCAAACTTTACTCGTCCCAACGTCATGCTAACCGTCGCTTCACCGTGTATTACTGCCTTCTCCCCAGTGGCAGTTCTCAATTGCCACCTACTTGGCCTAATCTTCCTACGGTCCCTCACAACTTCCGAGCGTACGATCGTCTTCGTAGCTCCCGTGTCCACAAGCATGGCGTGGGATCTCCCGTCGATAGTGCCATCGACGTACGCGCTCCCCAATTGGTGGGAAAACGAGGCTATACTGGCCCGGGGGTTTCCACTGCTACGGGTCGACGTTCCCCCTTTCTTATCGACCCGCATTAGTTTTCCTGGGCCTTCGCCGGCGCCGCTGTTCTGGGCCGCTTGCAAGAACTCTTCACATGGCCCACTTCGCCACAGTTCCAACAGCGAACTACCTTCTTCTTCGCTGACAGCACCTCCATGATCTGCTGTAGGACCCTTTCCACGAGCTTTTCAGTGTCTACTTCCTCTGTAACCGCTCGAACACGGCCGTGACCACGGGAGGCTTCCATGGCTGCATCATGCTCCAGTGCGATGGCGAGCGCGTCCATTAATGTTTTCGGTCGAGCTAGTCTCAAGGCCCTCTGCAGTTCCTGGTCCCGCAGCCCGCTCACGAACGTCTGCACTGCGAGGCACTCCATCATCTGTTCCGGTGCCGTGGGATACGCCAACCTCACTAGTCTGGCTACGTCCGCTTCGAACTCCTGCAGGGTCTCGTTCGATCTCTGACGGCGATTGGACATCTGGGATTGATGGACTTGCTCCAGATGTGTTTGGCCGAACCGCATTTCCAGTCGCCTCAGCAGCTCATTGTAATTCCCGGCTTCTTCGGTGGATAGCGTCTGGAGAACTTCCAACGCCTCTCCACGTAAGGCTACCGTAAGGGAAACAGCTTTTTCGTGAGGGGACCAAGCATTAGCCTCCGCTGCTGCCTCAAACTGCTTCTTGTAGCTGGCCCACGGAATTTTTCCGTCGAACGTTGGGGGCGTCACTCGATTGGTGGATATCGAGTTCTGTTGAACGACCGCCTTCATTTCTTCCTTCGTCTCGCCGCTACTGACTCGCTTTAGTCGTTCTTCCAACTGCTTCGTCTTCTGTTCAATTTCGTCTTTTTTCCCCTCGCCGCTACTGAGTTGTTCTAGTCGTTCTTCCAACTGCTTGATCTTCTGTTCAGTCTCCTTACGCTGAGCCTCAATCTGGTCGGTTATCTCTTCCCTCTGGGCGGCGATTTGAGCAGAAATATCTTCCCTCTGGGCGGCGATTTCTTCCCTCTGGGCAGCGATTTGAGCAGTGATGTCTTCCCTCTGGGCAGCGATTTGAGCAGTGATGTCTTCCCTCTGGGCGGCGATTTGAGCAGTGATGTCTTCCCTCTGGGCGGCGCTTTCTTCCCTCTGGGCGGCGATTTCTTCCCTCTGGGCGGCGATTTGAGCAGTGATGTCTTCCCTCTGGGCAGCGATTTGAGCAGTGATGTCTTCCCTCTGATCGGCGATTTCTTCCCTCTGGGCGGCGATTTCTTCCCTCTGGGCGGCGATTTCTTCCCTCTGGGCAGCGATTTGAGCAGTGATGTCTTCCCTCTGAGCGGCGATTTGAGCAGTGATGTCTTCCCTCTGGGCGGCGCTTTCTTCCCTCTGGGCGGCAATTTCTTCCCTCTGGGCGGCGATTTGCTTCGTGATGTCATCGTCTTCGAACTCGAAAACTTCCGGGTCCTGGCCATTTTCTTTCAAAAATGCCGAGAGTCGGTCCTGGAGTTCGGTCTTCCTCCCTCCTGTTTCCAGTTCCCGTTCTTCGAGTTCTTTTTTTAACTCGGCCACTTTTAATTCGCGTAACTTCTTCATGATCCGCTCTTCTGACACCAATGTAACGTTTATTTTATAATTTATTCACATTAATCGAACACTAATTTATTTAACACACTAAACTACTTGTACACTAGACTAGACACTACATAATTTATTTGTACTGCTCCGCTTTCGGATCGTATGTCGCGTTCACTTCTGCTTCTCTACTTCTAACTAACTCCCTCGATCACAAACCCCCTTATATATACACCCCCAACCCTGATCGAGAACATTCTAGTACATTCTAGAAGCCTACGCAGCAAATGTTCATGCACCTGTCCTACGCGTCGTAGTTATTCTTTTGAAGGAGTAAACATGTGTCGCTTTGTTTACTTCTCGCATTACAATATGGTACGTTCCACGCCAAATGTAGATTTTTTTTAGATTTGGCCCAAAATCAACTAAAACGGTCCTTTTGGGCCCCCGAAACTCCCCCTAAAATTTTTAAGCCCCAAGTGGAATAGAACTCAAGTTATGGACAACTGAAAATTGAAATTTTCAGGATCGGCTCCAAAACCAAAAATTTTCAACCATCCATAACTTGTAAAAATACCCATTTTTATGATAAAAGGTTCAAACAAGAGTTGTTTGCAATGCTTTAAACTTTTGGAAACTGCTAAAAAAAAGTTGATCCGACATGGTTCACTATTGACGAGTATTGGCGCCATTAGTCTTCAGGCCGCCAAAAAAAAAAACATATTCAGCGTTCCTGACCAAAAAAAATCGGGAGGGTAGCTGGACCCGATACAAAACTTTTAAGCTCAAACAGAAGTTAGCCAGACCAAAGGGCCCCGAGAAAAAAAATGGTAAAATCCGGCAAAAATCCCTTGATATCAAAAAAATTCCATTGAGCCCTCAGAAATCCACTGTTTGTCAGTCAATATCAAACCATGAGCGACATTTTTTCTAGAAGTTGACTGGGCATCAATATCACTAAGGTTGGCATGCTATTTTCATATAAGTAGAACATTTTCAAAGTCACCGGCGGCTCAAAAACTCAAAATTCCTCAAAATACTTGAATTTTTAGCCCAGACACGACTTCTTGACCCACATTTTTTATCCAAAAAGCAACTCTCACACAAATTGTTGCTTTTGTTGATGTATTTAAAGGTCCACAACGGTTGAAGGAAACGCTTAAGCAACCTTCCACAACAATTGTGATGTAAATTTCAATTTTCAAAACAAATCTTAAAATTTGGGGCCAGCCCCGAGGTCTGGCGAACTTCTGTTTGGGCTCGAAAGCTTTGTATCTAATCCAGCTACGCTCCTAATTTTTTTGGTCAGGAAAGCTGATAATGTTTTTTTTGCGGCCTGACGACTAATGGCGCCAAGACTCGTCAATAGTGAAACATGTCGGATGCACTTTTTTTAGCAGTTTCCAAAAGTTTAAAGCATTGCAAACAACTCTTGTTTGAACCTTTTTTCATAAAAATGGGTATTTTTACAAGTTATGGATGGTTGAAAATTTTTGGTTTTGGAGCCGATCCTGAAAATTTCAATTTTCAGTTGTCCATAACTTGAGTTCTATTCCACTTGGGGCCCTAAAAATTTAGGGGGAGTTTCGGGGGCCCAAAAGGACCGTTTTAGTTGATTTTGTGCCAAATCTAAAAAAAATCTAAATTCGGCGTGGAACGTACCATATATATAATATTGTAATGCGAAATGTAAACATCGGCATGAAACGTGCTCCTTCTTGTCTAACGAAGTGGGCGCACTTCAAAGGTAGGGACTGCTTTGGAGAATTCCGAAACAAGCGCGATCATAAAAACTCTCTCTCGAAGGCGACAGAATAATCCAGAACGTCAAATAGAGACAAATGAACTGGAAGCTTTACGAAGATATTATTAGGGCTATATATTACGGAAACGATGCGGTCGGGGGCAGAGTAGACCAGTGAGTGAAAAAATGCGATAAGCCAACTAACGATATGTGTACAAATAAATTAGCGCGTTAAGTGTATAATATAAATTAATTAGTTAAGAAATAGACTAAATAAATTAAGTGTTAAGAACTGTATAAATAAATTGGAATAAACGTTACAATATATATAAATTAGGCATGCATTCATATCACACGTGTTGGTATACAATTTTAATAGAAACTTTTATACATTAAAAATTTACATGTACATTATGAGTACAATGGGGGTAAACAATTTCTACGAAAACCTTCGTACATTGAGAGTTGTAGAGACAAATACATTCACCAATATACGTGTACAACATATTAGAACGGGAACTCGGAGCGAATGCGGCGAGTCGAGAGTTATATGCTGTCTGGAATTAAAGGATCCTTCCTTAAATATACACTTCTAGTAAAATCGATTCCGTTCCGGACTTATCTAAAACATTTCTATGGTGTTCGAATTGTTTCCTTATCGTTAATAATCTATTAGATGTAAAAAGTGCTGCTGGCGATAGCGGAAGGACTGTCGAATATGAATGCCGCCTGCAAGAGAAAGACGCCGCGCGAAAATAAATAAACAGTAATATAAAATAAGTGATAAGTGTTAGGAGGTAATAATTTATTTAACACTAAATAATACTACCCAACACTTATGACTATATAGACTATTTGTTATAGCTACGCTCACAAGTCGTTCCGGATTTCAACTGTCCTGTTGGCTGTTGGTATCGTCAGCTAGCTTTTTATCTCCCTCACTTATATGTTCGCGGTAGGGAAAAAGCAGTCCGGAATGGGATTGAAACAACGGAAGCCTTGTTTTCGGGAAAGTCACTTCAATTATCTTAGTTCACTACCTGCTGACTCGCCGCATTCTTTCCTCATCTCCGTTACAATATGTAACACTGCTCTTATAAAATTATCGTGAAGGGAGACCACGTTAATCGCTTAGTTATATATCCGAAAAAAGCTGAATCCTAAGATCTAGAATCTAGATATATACCAAATGTAATGAATTTTCCCAAAAAATTTTGAAATTAATTTTAAAGTCAGTTTCTTAGAAAAACTCACATTACTCTTATCCAAGAAACTATTTCTCTAGTCAATTATCTGGAAATCTCAGGAAATCGAGATTTTAAAATATGTCACATATTTCAGAATACGACTTTCACTTCAACAAAATATCTTGAAATTGAATTTGTATTTGAATTGTATTTGAATCAATAATTTACACAGAAATTACTTGCATATTTAAATTAGAAATTTTCAAAAACACATTTAATAAACTAAATAATTTCACGAAAAGCACGGCCACGTGTTTCTTTTATATAAATTTAATGATAAAAGTGATCTCTTATAGTTACGGGTAAGAAGTAGTCTCATCCAGGTAAAATTAGATGGCTCTGAATCAATAGCTGTCATTAATATCTGAATTACACTCTGACTAAAAAAATTGTTGGTAATTATAAAGATACGTTCCTTGGGAATTGGGAATGCAACCATTAGTCATTTATATGTTTGTGTGTTAATGTGTGAAAAAGTCTAAAAACAAACCACTTCTGAATACTCACTCTTCACTCTCTTCAGGCATGATGTCGCTGATGTAAACACTACATTTATTTAATAAATGAGAGAATTTCCGTACAACCGTTTTAATTGCCGGTGGCCGAGTGCCTAACCGACTGACTAACTAACAAATGCTCTTGTTTATAATATATATTTTTTTTAAAGCTAACGAGAATTTAGTTCGGGAAGCACACATAATGTGATGATAACCTTGCCGTACAAAAATAGAAACACTATAGAATAGAAACACTTAAAGTCTGCCCCATATGATTTGTTAAAGAGGATCCATCTTGGATATCTCCAAAAGTAAGGCAGTACAAAGAAATTCCCGAAACATATCGATTTTGATCAAAAGTGGGACATCTTTTAACGTATCTTTAAGATGCGTATTACTCATTACCTCATCCCCAAACATCCTCTTTAAATGACCTATCTTGCGATACTTCATTGGATAGATAATTTCATTACTAATTCAGCTATGTAATTTCCAATTCTGATTTATGATTTTTCGCGATGTAAGGCCCCAATGTTTGTTAGTACAGTTTAGTGTAAGAAGCCCATAGGTATGATAAAATGTTTAGTTGTGCACTGTTCTACAAAATTAATGCGGCAATTACTATCAACAATCCCTTGGAAATAATAAATGGAGTGATTCAGCTTCTGATATCTCGATGTAATATTTTTTTCATTTTTGATGTGGTCCCATTTCGCCATAATTATGATTTTGAGAATAACAAGGCCTAAATAAAATGATCATGCATGCACTGTTACAATACTATTACGAACCGTCAATCAAAAGACGGAACAATTTCTTTTTTTTTTCTAAATTCATCCAAAGAATGAAAATAACAAGAAATGTTCAAAGTGACCACCGTTCTCCTCCACAGAGTAGTACAAGCGGTTTTTAAATTCTTCTCTAACCCTTTGAAATATTTCCTTAGGAATTATTTTGCAGTCACTGATATTCCGTTGCCGAAAATGAAATAAATCCACTGGTTTTGTTTCAAAAATTATAGATACTTAGATGGCCCCCAAGGGAGAAATCTGGTCTTTGGACTTAAATATGGTCATGGTGGTGATCATTCTATCGCAACACGCCTTCCAATCCAATGATTCATCTTGGTACAAGAATAGTTCTGCTTTAAGGATTATAGGATTTCCATGAATATTATACAGATTTTCCATTTTTAATGTAATTAAAGAATCCGATGCCAATCTCTGGCATTCCAAATTGACATCGCCATTCAATGTCATCAAAGAATATTTGTCCGACTACTGCATTTCCAAAATCCCCTTCCAAATATTTAATTTATGGGGAGTTTAAGTATATCATTCTTGAAGATTATGAGGATTCTTATCACCCCAATATTGTTGTGTGTACATTGTATTTTATTTAAGAGAAACTGCATTCGTCAGTGAAACAAATGTTTTTCAGAGGGTTTCTATTCGCGTTGATCATGTCTGTCAGTCTCGCAAAACCGTAACCTTTATCATAATCGTCCTTACCCAGGTCCTGAAAAAGCTTCAAACAGTAGATATGGAATTTATTATGAATTTTTGCTACTTTGTGTACCGAAGAATATTGAGATACATTGGCCGCAGAAATCTGAAGAAAAAACCTGGTTGGATCCATATTGAAATAACCTAAATTCCTCAATATGAACCGATTCATCCATCACTCTGTTCCATCATCCATCACATCTTCTTTTCATTTGTTTGTCATCGATCTAGTATCTCGAAATTTGCGTTTTGTTACGTTTTTGTGATCCGTGTACTTATCTGGACGCTTCTCTATAAATTTTATGGCCGTTGCTCTTGAACACTTACATAGAACCATACATAAAAATAACTCCCACCCTCTCATCAATAATATAGACATAGACCATTTTAGGTGAAACTAATCAATACACCAAATCTTATTCAACTAAAAGCAACAGCCCCATCTTCGGGAAGATCGTAAAAACTTGTGCAAAACTCAAGACGGAGGCAAACTAGTCATTGAAGATAATAAAATTGTAGCAAAAAATAATCGGAAGAAAGAATTGTATGTTATTTTTAGTATGTTTTACAAATACAGGAGTTTTTAAAATAATATTATAATCGATGACATTTGAAAACATTTTCTATTATCAAAGGAGGGTAAATCACTTTGAACATCTTACGATTTCGACCTCTCTTGCTATTCATGTGGTAGTAGTCACTTTGAACATTTCGCGGGGTTTTGACTCCATTCACTGCAATGCTAGAATTATTTTATATTTAAGAATAACAAAAAAAAAATAAACAGCTAACTTCAGTTATGAGATTTGGTATAAGTCACCAAAACCGTTTTAAAGAAAATTGTACAACAAAATAAATTAAGAGTAAAATGTCCTTTAGTACATTTTTAGGAAAAAGTATTTCAAACAAATTGTATACGTTTAAAATCTTATTTAAAATACAAATTTTAAACCTTTTTGAAAAAAAATATTGAGAAATTGAAAATGTTCAAAAGTAAAGTGCCCTTTAGGGAGGTTATAAAAATAAGGTTTCAAATAAAAGTAATAACTAATAACCATGAGTTAGGTCAGTTCAAATCTAAAACTTGGTAAGAATCGGTAAAGCCGTTTTGGAAAAAAATTGAGAAAAACTATAGTAAAAACCCCTTCGTAGAAGATCAGTCAAGATAACGATAACGGTAATCAATGAGAAGTGAACAGTAAAGTAATTATATAAAGTTTGAATAAAACGTTGTACCAGTTTTTCAAAAAATAAAAAATAAAACTAAAAATGACTACAGTAAAGTGCCCTTTGCTCTTAACTGATTCTGATGAAATTTAGGTGGTCGCGAATTTTCAGAGCACCCAGCTAAAATACAAAATTTTAACTTTCCATTATTTTTAATTTCTGAGAAAACGTTGACCACACACGTTGACACACATACATACATACCGACACAGAGACATATACAGATGTCCCCGGATTGAGTTTACAAGAGGAAAAAAAAATTTATCTTTCATTTTACAAAAAAATGATAAAGGAATAAAGTTTTTTGCTTTATTTCAAATGACCAAATCTGTAATTAGAATTACTAAACTGTCGAACCTTTAGTTAGAATTAAAAAATTTATTTTTTTTTCAATCACAACGTTAAAAAAAGAACTAGGCTAGAAACAATATTATTTAAAACTATTTTATAAATTCGCCACCCTTTCAGCACACAATTAGACTCTAAGCTGCAGTTCCTTGTAACTGTTGCGAATTTCTTCGAGTGTCAAGGACGCAACAGCATCTCTTATACGATTTTTTAATACTTCTACATTGTTAGGTCAGTTTTCCATTTAGACTAGTTGCTTCAAGCGTCCCCACAAATAAAAATCTAAAATAGTTGTGAGAGCTTGGAGGCCACAAATCACGACCATTCCTGCTAATTCAATTATTTTCGAATTCTTGATTGAGCCAGGCAGCAACAATGCGCGAACAGCGGGCCGGACAACCATCCTGTTGAAAATACATCCTCTGCCGATAAGCGCGTAGGAATTCACTTGCTTATCGTCTTAAATAACTTAATATTAACTTCAATAACTTAAACCATCCAAGAAAAAATTCTTCAACATTTCCAAATAATTGTGCTGATTTATAATAGCATCAAAAAATATGGCCCTATTACTCCATGGTAAGAAACAGCACACCACAACTCTAAAGTGAGCATTAGCATCACTCCAATAGCGAACATGTTGTGACGCAACAGTACTATTGCTAGAAAAAGTTGCTTCATCGGAAGATACAATGCTCTTGTGAAAATTTCGGTTCTCCATTATTTTATCTCCCATCCACATGTAAAAATGAAAACGCTTTCCATCATCTCCTGGTTCTGACGTATGATTAAAAATAGGGGTATAATTTACGTTCCTTCAAAACTCTCTGAATATGGGATTTGCTCATATTCAGTTGAAGCACCCATCTCAGCAATGAAAGTTTAGGATCATCTTCCACCAAATCCAAAATTAAAACTCTAGAAGCATCATCTTCATCACGTACTAGTTGTTTTTTTTTCTTTAAATTCAGAACAGAACCAGTTTCCAAAAATTTTTTCACCAATTTTTTTATACCCATTCAGGAAACAGTAACTCCGGGAAATTTTTCATTAAATTCTTCCGCAGTGTGACGGTAGCTCTTTCCCCCAGTACCGTAACATTGTATTAAATACATTTTTTGTGACAACGTTAACATTTTCACCGAAAATTACCGAATTACAGTTTGAAGATATTTTTGACAAATAAATTAGTGTTTGACGTTTTCAAGTCAAAGCCTTCTACCACAAAAAATAATAGATGTAATGCGATGAAGAAAATGAAAATTTTTTTTTTGAAACAGATAGGTATGTAGTATTGAAATTCTAATTACAGATTTGGTCATTTGAAATTAAGCAAAAATTTTTATTCCTTTAGCATTTTTTTGTAAAATCAAAAATAAAAATTTTTTTCCTCTTGTAAACTCAATCCGGGGACATACTGTATATTGTAATGTTTTTACCTACGCGAGAATTACTACACGACACGAGTTTTCTTACTTAATTTATTTAAACCACTTACACGCTAATTTATTTGTACACTTAACTGCTAATACTTAATCTAATTTATCTTATCCGACTTACTATTACTACTTAATTAATTTATATTACACACTTAATCTAATTTACAGAGACCACTGTTTATTTATCTTACGGCCGGCCTGGCCGACACTCGTCGATCAGTCTACCGGCGACTTCCCTCTCTCGCTCTCCGACCGGTTATATATTTAGTCGCAGAAAGATCGACGGGTTTCCGGTGCTTTCGGTAACCTTCTAGATAATACTAGAAACTCGAACGGCTTTCCAAGAATGGCACCAATTCCCCGAACCTATCTCGTGAGGAATTCTTTGAAGGCATTCCGAAAGGCGCTTAACTTTATGGCAGGCTATTATGGTTTCTATTTCATTACACTGCCCCCGCCTCAAAGACGTTTCGTCCCGAAACGTGTCCTTACTAGGCCCCTGTAGGAACCTATGGCTGGTTCCCTTCAGCAGCATGCACGGCTTGAACAGCTCCACGTTGCCGAAGACGTTCATCTGCACGACCCCGCTCTCAACCGTCGGCGGGTCGTAGTCCATGGTCTGCCACGGACCGAACATCTCGAACATCAGACCAGTGTCCATCTTGTTCGACAACTCATCATACTTCGGCCTCGCCTTGACCACCTTGTAGGTCTTCTCTCCCGGCTTCACCACGCGGGCCCCCTACGTCCAGATGACGCGCTACTTGCACTCGTACACGCTGTTCCCCGAGTAGATCGGCTCCGACTTCACTTAACCCGACAGCGCCCGGCCCGGCAGGTAGATCACCTCGAACATCAACAGGTGCCTACGTAGGCCATACAACGGGTGGTCCTCGAACTCCAACACAATCCCGCAGCTCCGGTCGAGCTGCCTCACCAGGTCGTCGTCCTCCTCCTCATTCATGACGGCGTCCCTGCTCCTGCAACGGCGTAGCGTCTCCACCCACCACTTAGGATCGACGTGCAGCTTCCTCGTCGCTGTACCGGACTTCTCGCAGTAGCGCGCCATCACGTCCTTGATGGCGCCGTCGCTGTCCCAAGCGACGACATACGTCCCCGGATGGCTCGCCCAGCTGTAGATCCTTTTGATGCGCCCTGACGACCTCGACGGAAGTCCACCGCTCCTCCGCCTCGAGGAACACCTTGGCCCAGACGTCGCGCCCCGTCTTCTTCTGGGTCTTCGAGTCGTCGCTCGTCACGATCCTCGCCGGCACCCCCCGTTTCACCTTCGGCCTGAACTGGTCTTCAAACGTCCGTGAACTCCGCTCCCTCTACTCCACGAAGTCGATCCCGGAACTCATCGTCTTCCTCTTCGATGTCTCCTCGTTGTCGTCGCCATCTCCGTTAAGTTGGGGCACCTTCACCGTCTCCCCCGTTGACTTTGGGAGAATCCTACTGGGAGCGCTCTTCTTTGCGGCGTTAGGGCTACTCTCTTTCTTGTCGTCGGTGGTGTCAGTACAGGTCGGCTTCGCTGGTGACTTTACTTCTATGTTCTTGTTTCCAAGTTTAGGGCTGCTCACTTTCTTTTCGTCGGAGGTGCCGGTATAGGTGCACTTCGCTGGTGGTTTGTTCTACGTTCGGGTCTCTCGGCATCTTTTGCTTCGGAAACGGGGGATTCATTCCGCTACTTCGCCCCCGTCTTGCCCAACGACGAAGATGGTCCCACCTCCGCGTCGCCCTTCCTCACATCACCTTCCATTGCGGGGGCCGCGACGGTTCTTCCCTTAACGACTGCACGATCCTGCAGCGCAGCCCGAGCGCCCTCATTATCGCGACGAACCCATACCCCAACACCTTGCACAGCTCTTCGTCGAACTGCGACAACTGTGCTACCTCTCGCATTGCATTTCCTGATGAAGAACGGCGTGTACAACGGCTTGTCCCCCTTCCCGGGCAGCACCTTGAGGGCGACGTGTATGAGCGCCTGCTCGAAGGACACGGCAACCACCGTCAGGAAGTATCCTCGGGCGCCCGACACGACGATGCCTCTCTCGCCGTCCATACCGTCGAGCACATGGATCAGGTCGACGTGTGAACACTTCTTCCTCGACTTGCAGGCGCCGAACGTCCTCTCGATTTTGTTGTGGTCCTCCTCGTTGCCGACCTCCCTGAGCGCTTCACTGCGTAACTCCACCGTCTTCTGAAGGTCCTCCTTGTTCCTGACGATCGCCTCGTCCATCAGGCCGCTCACCTTTTCGATGTGGTTCGCCGTCAACGCCCGCAACGCCTCCGTCGTCAACCCCTCGAGATGCTGGACGACGTCCGCCTGTACCCCATGATCCGAGTCGCCCTGCGGTTCCTCCTTCTTCATCTTCTCGTCGATCGTCCTGCTACAGACGTTCTTCTGCCTGTTCCAGTTATCCGTCTTATGTCAGCTGCATCCTCATCTTCTCGATCCTCCTCGCGTCGTTCGGTAACTCTCCACTCGCGTAATTACTTCGTTTCTTTATTTCACTACTTATCCGAACTTCTGACACCAATGTAACGTTTATTTTCTAATTTATATACACTAATACTAATTGTACACTAGACACTTACTTAATTTATTTACACTATTACTAAACTAATTTATATAACACACTTAACTATTTAATTTATATCACACTCTTAATCGTTAATTTATTTCACTTCAATCGCTTCCGCTTTCGCTTGTTTACTGTCGCGGCTTCCGTCTACAAATAATCTCTCGTCCGCCGCGTCCACTTTTATAGCCCCCCATAATGTTTTCCCGAACTTACTAGTATTTGCTCGATGTTTCCACAAAGCACTCGATTGTTCTTTTAATAACGTTTACGTAGAAAATGTCCAGAAAGTCATAAATTACTTTCCTTAAATAATAATCCGGGAGTATTCACGGAGCTGTCTTTTTTTATAGAAGTCAATTAAGCGTCGCGGCAATTCTTTGGAGGTAGCCGTCCAGGTCCGATACTAGTAAACACGTCTCGCGCTGTTTACTTTTCGCATTACAATATATACACACAGATATGTTTCCAATAACATGTTTTTCGAACTCAGGGGACCTTAAAACGTAGAGTTGCCAATCTCTCAAATTCCTAAAATCAGCACGTTTACAACCATTTCTCTTATTATATGGGTATCACATATGAAAAAGTAATTATCCAATCTTGGAGTTTCATTCTTTGTAAACGCACAATATTTTATAGCTACTTACACTAAACTGTACTATTAAACTTTGACGCATTCTTTTCTTTTAGCCTAATTTCTATCCTTCCATAACTGGATATAGGCCTCCCCTAATTTTTTTTTTCCAAATCTCCCTATTCTGAGCTGTTCTTTACCACATCAGGACTGCATGTCTGACTATATCATCTTTCCATCTCATTTGTGACCTGCCTCTGGATCTTTTCCCTTCTTGAGGGCGCCATTTTCCAATTTCTGAATTCCAACGATTGTCTTTTATACGTTCGTTAAGGCCTGCCCATTTCCATTTTAGTGATGCTGCTCCTCTCTATAGCGTCAACAGTGTTGGTTTTGTTTCTTATCCAGCCATTACGTTTTCTATATCTGAGCGATATTCCCAATATATGTCTTTCCATAGCCCTCTGAGTTTTACGGATTCTGTCCAAATTTGCTTTGGTGAAGATCCAAGTCTGCGCTCCATATGTTAAAACTGGCAATATGCAGCAATCAAACACTTTGGTTCTTAAATGAAGAAGTATCGTTTGGTTTTTTAAAACATAGGAGTCTTCCGAACGCCGCCCATCCTAAATGAGTTCTGCGTGTTACGCTTAGTGCATTACTTCCCGAAAACTCGTAAATCAGACCTAAAAACTACTTATCTGAATTACAGAAGAAATTACTTATTCAGTGAGATATTACATAACATTTAAAAATTCTGAGGGGTGCTATATAGGGGTGAGGGGTTAAGTGATATGCAGGTCAATGGTACGTCAATAGATACGTCCCCCCTTTCAATCGAAATCGAAGTGTTTTGGAAATTTTTAATTACTGTCTTATTTTCGGATATACTCAGTTGTATGCTTTTTATAAAAAATCACCCTGTATACTCCCGAGGAACACTTAGGAATTAATGTTTTTATGGCGAATTAAAGATATTATTAGAGGAAACTTTTCGAACACCAATTAAACGCAAGTCAAGCTATTATGAAGTAAGTATTTATTGGTAACAATACCTAAGATTAGAAATAAATTAATTCGACAAAAGACAAGCAATGAAATACAGGATTTTACGACGGAAAGTAAACTGGCACTGACACAAATTTAATTCCCGGCGTAGAGCCTTCATTAATAATATTAAGTATGTATTTATGTACAAAATAAATAACAGGTAAACGTATACATGTCGTATTGACGGTAAAACCCATAAAAGAAATTCTTGCGATTTTCTTCCTCGGAGACTAGAAACTACTCGACTTCGAATATTCATAATTTTCCTTTATAAGCGCTCTAATCTAGAGATTAATTGATACAAAGAAAGTCCTTGGCTGTCAGGTCTATGTCACTTGTTAGTATTTGTTGCCAACTGAATTATTTTAAACACCAATGAATATAGAGCAAATAGGACAATTAAATAAGTTAGAAGAGGGAGATATGATCGATTTTGGTCTCTTCATAATTTAAACAACGAATCGTTTTAAATCATATTCGGTCCTATTCTGTAAAAGATCTTTATGACGATTGTTATACAAGAAAATTGTTAGGCAGACAAGGAGAAGAAGAAGCGAATATCCCCCGCGAAGGAGGAAAATAGCAGTAAGATGCGATTTTCCCCCTCTCGTTGACCCCCAGGTCACCCTGATGGAGAAACGGAACGCACCAAGATATTTGTAACAAGATCATGAATAAAAGTATGACGAAAGAAGAAGAAAATATCTGGAAGCGCTTTATTTATCTGTCCGAGTGTTCTCCCCTTTCTTCATCTCTGTCCGTCTAGCAGTTGTCCTTTCCAACAATCGTTATAACGATCGTTACACCACATTTTATTTGAATAAAAACTGAACCGACAGCACCATCTAGTGCAGATCACTCTCAATTAATTGCAATTTTTATATTACAAACGACAACGTTAAACAACGCATGTGTTTTCGGCGGTCCAATAAAAAATACAAAAATGGAAGATTATTGATCGGAGCAAAAAAATAGTTCACAAAAAATGCGAAATGTCTGGTTTTAACTGAAAAAGAAAATAAAAATTAATTTGGACAGTTTGCCGGCATACTGCGCATGCATAGTAGAGAAGCAATAAAAAAGTTGGCACTTGGTTGCCGTGTTGCAACATTTTTTATATACATGAATTTTAGCACATTTATAAATTAAAGATTAGTAAAACTATCTATTTTATAGTATCCCTCCAGTTTTTCGATGGATATATGTACAGGGTCTTCAAGTGGAGAAATTCAGAATGAACGATTTAAGAAATGAACATGTTTTTAAATCTGAATTACAGTAGTAAAAAGTTTAATATAACCGTGTGACTATATTTACCTACGCTTTCTCGTGATAAACAACAATTTGGATCAATAACTGATAATATAATTTAGTTTAAATCTACAGCCACATTTCTAAAACAGATTAGACCGTTTAATTTTAAATGTTTTGATACTTTGAATGCATTGTAAAACTTTTTTAAATTGTACATTTTAGCGTATTTCTGAGAAACGTGAAATTCCATGTGATTTGAATTGAATTTGAAATTTTGATTGAAAGTTGTGTAGTCTCAAAAAGTGCACACAAGGTTAGTTTCCTCGAACCTTCCTTAATTCTTTAATTATAATGCCACCTATAGCCGTATTTCACTATTATGCAGCATTCAAAAAAGTTTTGTTACATTGTGTCTATTTTATCATTCTTATTACATACTAATCATAATCACAAATCTAAATTATTCTTATTACAGTTGTTCCTAAAGAAATCTGTAAATTTTCTTGGACCGAAGCATCAAAATTCAGGTTTCAACGGAGCTATGAACTATTTTAGGATCAGTGAATTGCACTATGATCTACACTTAGTGATGTGTGCAAAAGTAGACAATGTCACGTCGCGTCGTATGTAAATGAATTCTGAACGCACTACAAACAACGTGTTGCCATTTAACAGATACTGTAAACCATTGGATTAGTTTCACCGAAAGTGAAAAACCGAAATTGTTTATCGTAGATGTGATGAGTAAGGGAACCTTTTCCCTCGTCGAGCAATCCCGTTCCTCCGACGAAGAGAACGAATCTTCAGTCTGTGGCGTCCCTTTCCGCTCTGGGAAATTCTCGAAGGGCCTACTCCGCCGGTGACGGAAACAGGAACCTCCTATTACAAGAGAACTTAGAGCAGTCGCGGGACTTAACGGCGTCCATCACTTCCTGGAGATGGTGCGTCACAGCCCGCCTGATCTCGTCGTGGACACTGGAAAAACCCAATCGAGACTTATTAAGAGGCCTCTTTGACACATCAAAATCGCATTATGAGTGTAACTTTATTAAATGTGAATAAAAATGGATGCGGTTTTCGGTGAAGTATTAAGAATTTGCCCTAGAATTTCGCTTGCCTATGCATTTTTTGCAAACTGAAAAAAAAACGACCCAAGTACCTCTTAGAAAAGGTCTTCAAAATTTTAGTTGACATAGCGAAAACCTTAGTGATGTAAAACAGGTATAATCCAATTCTCAAAACGAAATACATACTAATAAGGGAGTATTTCAGATAAGGAAAAGTGCATTCAAAATCATTCGGCAAGTGGAGATCCTTGCGTGGAACGACTTTGAACATACAACAATGTGAAACACGGTAGGTTTTGCTATGGATGCCACAGGATACGTGAAACCGTGTTTCATTATATTTTTATGGTCGCAAAGTATTTGAAAATAAAAGAGAATAGTAAGGAAAATGTTAAATGAAATGTGTTTTTATTCGGTTTCACCGTCATATTTATAAAAGTAATGCAGGCTACTTATAGGGTTAATTTCTTTTTATTTTAAAGTACACCCTAGCGTTTTCAACATTGTCGATGAATTGTACACAATTCGTAATTTTACTTCCTTAAAAGTCAGGAATGCCCTAAATTTCAGTTTTATGTTATTACAATTTCCACCAATCGAGAAACTTTTTTATTTTTAAAATTTTTTATAGGCATAGAGTGGATTAAATGAAGCTAAAACATTACAAAATTTTTGGAAATAATTAGTTTTATTGCAATGTTCTCCATCAGAGATTTTTTTATGGCGCTAAAAATTATTTGTAAGACCTGATGCAGGCAGAGAATGGATCGTGTCCTATCCATCTTCTGGTACAATTGCGCGCACTAGAAGCAATTGGCATGACATTCGGTCATATTTTTTATTTATTAACAATTAGGTACAAAAAATTCAAATTTCCGCTATTATCACCTATCATTGCAAAAGTTTATATATACTAATAAGTTCGAACTAATCAATATTTGAAACATGAAACAACCTTTAAAATGGCGTTTTATAAATGTGGATAAATATCTGTTTTGCTTAGAAAGTTGCAAAATAAAAAAGAACTAATAATAAATAATGAATCTTTAAAGAATTCACTTAAAACTGTGTTATATGCCCGAAAATATGAGTTTCATTGTACTACGTGAGCCCTCTAAATTTCAGATCGATCCATCGAATAGCTTAAATTTGATTCCATCTGATTATCCAAAAGACCATTTTTTACAATAACATAAGTCAGACAATAATAAAGATACACCAACTTTACACATACCATAAGAAAGAAAGAGAGCTGAACTGTCGATATGAATCAAAAGACGTAAAAAAATTGTCTTTTTCTATTGCATAATTATTGTACAAATATATTAACATTATTAATTATCAATATTTAAAAAGAACTCTTTCCCTATTGCTCGAAAATAATTATTTTTTACTTTCTCATATGAGGTACTCATATATGAGAGAGTATTGTAATCGGGTCGATTTTTCGAAATTGAGTTATTAGCATTTCTGAACGTTTTGAGGTCCCCTGAGTCCAAAAAACATGTTTTTGGAAAACCGTCTGTATGTATGTGTGTATGTGTGTATGTGTGTATGTGTGTATGTGTGTATGTGTGTCTGTGGTAGGATTTTCTCAAAAACCAAAAACCACAAACGGTCAAAACTTTGTATTTAGATTTTGTACCATACCAGGACGTGAGAATAAGCTTTTCATAAAAATCGGCCAGGATAAAAGGGTTGTTTACTCTTGTCATTTTTCGGTTTTCTTAATTTTTCTCGAAATTCGCTCCAAGAATTTTTTTTAAACTTTGAATATTTATTGCACGATTAAATATCTATAACAAAAGTTTCCTAACGATTTTGGCTAAATCTTCTGTGAAGGGCACTTTATACTTGTCAATTTTCGGTTTTTTCAATTTTTTTCGTAATCCACTCCACGAATTTTTTTTAAACTTTGAATATTTAGTCTATTATTGAATATGTATAAAAAAGTTTTCTGACGTTTTTGGCTAAATCTTCTGTGAAGGATACTTTATACTTGTCGATTTTGGGTTTTTTGTATTATTCTCGGAATTCCTTCCAAGAATTCTTTTTAAACTATGAAAATTTATTGTGCAATTAAATATGTATAAAAAGGTTTGTAACGTGTTCGGATAAATCATCTGTGAAGAGCACTTTATACTTGTGGTTTTTCGGTTTTTGAATTTTTCTCAAAATTTGCTACAAGAATTTATTTTAAATTTAGAATATATATTCTACCATTGAATTAGTATAAAATAAACTTTTTTTTTGCTTAAATTAACCATATCTATTTCCCGTTTGGATTTGCCAAACGCATATTGAAACACCCTATATATGAGAAAGTACTCTGATGAACACATCACGATTTTTTATTTTCAGAAAGGTGACATTTTTACACAAATTTTAAAAAATGAAAAATTGCTCTAGGTCAATTTGGGCCAAAGTTATGACTTCTTTTAGTTTCATAGATACTGTGTTCACAAGATATCTAACTAGCGTCATTTTAATGTCAAAGGTTCACAGTTTCACAGATCATCACTAGTCGGAGAATGTGAAGGGGGAACTTAATAATTTATGAAAAAAATGAGAAAGCCCCTTCAAACTCGATCAATATTCTGTCTTTAATTTTATGTAACACAAGACATTATTCATATTTTACATAATTACATTTTCAGTTTTTACAATATTTATTTATACCCCAGTAAGTGTAGATTTTTCACGACATTAATAATTCATAACCGCATGGGAGTGGTCAAATGTTGTAGGCTCTGATTAGTTGATCATGCCCATATAGTTTTAAACATTCAAAAGTGTGCATTAACTAATGGGAGGGGTCCAAAGTTAGCAAAAACAAGTTTTTTTATTCTACAAGCCAAAGTATGCATTTTGCCGAGAAAAGTTTCAAATATGAGTTGTACAGAATTTAAAACCCTACAATTTGAGCTGCAGCACAATTAATTTAGTTAAATATTTATTGCACAAATGCCAAAAACCCACTGAAAATGGTCATTTTTTGCATATTGATGATTATTTATTGCAAAAATAATACGATTTAGGTTTTTACTACTCTAAAAGCTAGCTTTTAACATTCCAAACCTATACAACTTTTATAAAAGTCAACTGGTTAATTTGTTGCTGAGATATTGCTATTTGTTTATCCCAAGACGCATAATGTTCATTGCTGTTACGTCTTTTTAGATAAACATTTCGTGCTGTACAAAGGCTTATTCTCTTCATAAATACCCAAATTTTCATATCCCCAAGAAAATATCATAAAAACAATTGTCAACCCCTTATTTATCGCTTGAAAAAAGGGGATTTTTTTTATAAAAAGATAGACCTGGAGCCATTTTCATAACTTGTACAAATTTCTGATTTACAAATTCGGATAACTGGATTCAAAACTCAGAACTGGAAAAAAAACAACGTTTTTCGACCATTAGGACCCGAGATAGAATTTTTTTTTGAGACTGAGGTACTGATATTTTATCCGCGCTCTGCGGATTTAAACGCTTCATTCGGTCGTCTCAGCGCGAGAGATTCCCAACTGACATCCCCACGACACGCACTATCGCGTACTCCGAGAGTACCTATACACCTTTATTCTGCATATACTGCATCATACAGCTTTTTTAACAATAACAATCGGTTTTTTACTTTCCCATATGAGGTACTCATATATGAGAGAGTATTGTAATCGGGTCGATTTTTCGAAATTGAGTTATTAGCATTTCTGTACGTTTTGAGGTCCCCTGAGTCCAAAAATCAAGTTTTTGGAAAACCGTCTGTATGTATGTGTGTATGTGTGTATGTGTGTATGTGTGTATGTGTGTGTGTGTATGTGTGTATGTGTGTCTGTGGTAGGATTTTCTCAAAAACCAAAAACCACAAACGGTCAAAACTTTGTATTTAGACTTTGTACCATACCAGGACGTAAGAATAAGCTTTTCATTAAAATCGGCCAGGATAAAAGGGTTGTTTACTCTTGTCATTTTTCGGTTTTTTGAATTTTTCTCGAAATTCGCTCCAAGATTTTTTTTTAAATTTTGAATATTTATTGTACGATTAAATACCTATAAAAAAGTTTCCTAACGATTTTGGCTAAATCTTCTGTGAAGGGCACTTTATAATTGTTACTTTTCGGTTTTTTCAATTTTTTTCGTAATCCACTCCACGAATTTTTTTTTAAACTTTGAATATTTATTCTGCTATTGAATATGTATAAAAAAGCTTTCTAACGTTTTTGGCTAAATCTTCTGTGAAGGATACTTATACTTGTCGATTTTGGGTTTTTTGTATTATTCTCGGAATTCGTTACAAGAATTCTTTTTAAACTTTGAAAATTTATTGTGTAATTAAATATGTATAAAAAGGTTTGTAACGTGTTCGGCTAAATCATCTGTGAAGAGCACTTTATACTTGTGGTTTTTCGGTTTTTGAATTTTTCTCAAAATTTGCTACAAGAATTTATTTTAAATTTAGAATATATATTCTACCATTGAATTAGTATAAAATAAACTTTTTTTTTGCTTAAATTAACCGTATCTATTTCCCGTTTGGATTTGGCAAACGCATATTGAAACACCTTATATATGAGAAAGTACTCTGATGAACACATCACGATTTTTTCTTTTCTAATAGACATTTAAAAAAATATAAATATTTAACTATCGAATAGGGCAAAATTCATTTCTTAATTACCATAAATAAAAGGGCTGCGAATTTAAAAAAAATCCTATCTCGGCTCCTATTGGTCGAAAAAATTTTTTTTTCAATTCTCCGCTTTCAATCCAGCTATCCGAATTTGTAAGTCAGAAATGTGTACAAGTTATGAAAATGGTTCCAGGTCTATTTGTTTATAAAAAAAATCACCCCCTTTGTTTTTATCATATTTTCTTAACTGAATATGAAAATTTTGTTATTTATGAAGAGAATAAGCCTTTGTGCACCTCGAAATGTTTAACCAAAAAGACGTAACAGCAATGAACATTATGCTTCTTGGGATAAACAAATAGCAATATCTCAGCAACAAATTAACCAATTCACTTTTTTAAAAGCTGTTTAAGTTTTGAATTTTAAAAGCTACCTTTTAAAGTAGTAAAAACCTAAATCATATTATTTTTGCAATAAATAATCAATATGCAAAAAATGACCGTGTTCAGTGGTTTTTTGGCACTTTTGCAATAAATATTTAACAAAATTAATTGTGCTGCAGCTCAAATTGTAGGGTTTTATATTCTCTACAACTTATATTTGAAACTTTTCTCGTCAAAATGCATACTTTGGCTTGTAGAATTAAAAAACTTGTTTTTGCTAACTTTGGACCCCTCCCATTTGTTAATGCACACTTTTTGAATGTTTAAAACTATATAGGCATGATCAACTAATCAGAGCCTACAACAATTGACGACTCCCATCCGGTTATGAATTAATGTCGTAAAACGTTAAAAAATGACTACGTTGTCTGGATTATTAACAAATGCAAAATGTTCTTATACTACCAAAAGTGTCATATACTTAAAGAAAACAATAATATGTAACTTCAGTTTTAATTAGTAAATAGAAAAAATATTACCTCATAGATAAGTTTGGAGGTCATATTCAATTTTTAAAACAAAAAAAATTTAATTGAAAATAGAAATAGAATAGAATTAGCTTATTTTTCGTATAAACGTTAATAATAATACATTTTTTATGAAAAGTGGTTATTGATGGAAGTGGTAATAATCTATTTTTAGAATAACAGAAAATAATCAGAGCAAAATATTGATGCTTTGGAGAACAAAATTTATTTGTTTAAACAAATTACACTGTTTATTTATTAATGTAATGATGAACCAATTATATAGTTGCAATGTACCCAGAGAGTACATACAAATTAAGAAAAAATATTAAATTCCGTCAACTAGATCTAAATATGTAGAATATTGATCCAGTTTGAAGATGCTTTTCCATTTCTTGATCTCTTATTCCTCCATCACATTCTCCAACTAGTGATGATTTGTGAAAATGTGAACTTTTGACTGTAAAATGGCGCTACTTAGATTTCTTAATAGTTTTATTGGAAGCATGGCTTTCTTATGACGGGTTTCGCTCGAAGCGCTGAATCGGTGAGAGGTGTAAACGCCGAAAAACCGTCACGATCTCAACGGCCAATTATAGCGCCGCGCTATCCGTTTAGTAGCAACCGTGTTACAATTGTTTTTTTTTTATATTGGTTGCCTGCTCCATGGTGACGTTAGCTACCAATCGTTTGTACCACGATCGGCGTGATCCAAACAATCGAAGGCGACCGTCTCTTGTCTGTCCGTCATAGGCGTCATTGCATTGCGCATTCACTACTTCCATATAAATCTCCGCAATGAAGCCCCGGCGGACTGCTCACAATTCGATCGACGATCGACATAAGGAAGGGAAGCCACCACACATTGCCAACCAGCAATTTGGAGACAGTATAAATACGTGCTTTCTTTTGGAAGCATAGCTTTCTTATGGCGGGCTTCGCTCAAAGTGCTGAATCGGCGAGAGTTGAGAGAAAAACCCTACGACCCGGACGGCCAATTATCGCGCGGCGCTAGCTGTTTATTGACAACGTGTTACAATTGTTTTTGTATTGTCGGTTGCCTTCTCCGTGGTGACGCTAGCTATCAATCGTTTTGTACACAAAATGCTTTAAACGTACAATAACAAAAATTATATCAACAGAATCAGCGTCTAAAGAAGAACCTACCTGAGAGTGGCAATTTCTTTATTTCGTCTATCAACCGAGATATTTCATTATAAAATTTGATCTTAAACGTAAAAACAGACAGTAGACATCTTGGATTGAGATCTACACGGAACGAGAAAATCCTTCACGGAAACGTTTCTGGGCCTACGACTACGGTCCGGAAGGTTAGGTTTGGCTTGGATAAAAGTATACAGAAGAGTAAATAGTACATTATATTATACTAGATTAATAAGACGGAGTATCGTCACACGAGAGTTTTAAATGGTTTTAATAGAACGAGTGTGACAATACGTCTTTTTAAACGAGTGTAATATACTATTTTATCTACTTTGCTTTATTAATTCATTAAATTTTGGCTGTTCAAGTTTTCGTATTACCCTAGGGAATTTTGCGTTGGTTGGTTACACTGACGTCACTGACATTAACGTTTCTTATTTGAATTTGAAAATCTAGTGGCCCTAGGACAACTTCAATAACTACTTACTTACGTGAGCGAAATGGAAGACAATAATGTAGATTCATGAAATTTTAAAAGTTATGTTTATTGAAATACTAATAATTTAACCTTGACGTCTACGCACGTCTACGTGACAGGCTGATGTATCAATTTAACAAAACTAAAAGTTACCAAAAGTAGTGTAATAATATCCATATTATTACACTACATATTATTACACTACTTTTAATGTAATAATGAGATCATTAGTAATGCAAAGTAGATAAAAGTGATTTATTTCGGAGTCGCGCTAACTGTTTGGTGGCAACTCGTGTTACAATTGTTTGTATTGTCGATTGCTTGCTCTAGGGGTGGCGATCGTGGGCTGAATCTGAGAGTAGCTAGAGCGGCGCAATAGCGCCGCGCTAGCTATCAATCGTTTCTGTACATGACGTATATATATATATATACATATATATTATATAAAGCTATGCTTTCCCTCCCGGTCATTCCTAGAGTGCCTCATTTCGTTTTTATTTTCCAAGAGCGTAGGTTTTCAAAGTGTCAAGTCGAAGAATCAGTCGAGGGTAATTTTCAAAGCAATCGATCGCTTAGGCTTAGAAGACTATCGCATCGCCTCTGAAGATGTTTCCCGCAGAAGTAAACGAAACGTTAGGTTACTTAAAGCTATCTGGGCCACGGCCAAATAGCCCGGAAGAACGCTGCACACAAATTATTTATTTATTTAAAAAAATGCTAACTTTGGCCCAAATTGACCTAGAACAATTTTCCTCTTTTTAAAATTCGTGTAAAAATGCCAGCTACCTGAACATGGAAAAATATTTCTTTTCGAACAATAGGAAAACAGTTATTCTTAAATATTGATAATTAATAATGTTAATATTTTTTTACAACAATTTTGCAATAAAAAAAGGATGATTTGCGTTTTTTGATTCATATCGATAGTTCATCTCTCTTTCTTTCTCGTGGTATCTGTACAGTTAGTGTAACTTTATTATTGTCTGACTTATGTGATTGCAAAAAATGGGCTCTTGAATAAACAAATGGAATAAAATTTAAACTATTCAATGGATCGATCTGTAAATAAGAGGGACGAGAGGGTTCATGTAGGACTATGAAACTCACATTATCGCGTATTTAACATAGTTCTAAGTGATTTCTTTAAAGATTCATTATTAATTTTAATTTCTTCTTTATTTTGCAACTTTCAGAGCATAACATATATTCATGAATATTTATGAAACGTCATTTTAGAGCTCGTTTCAAGTTGTAAATGATAATTACATAGAACTTCTTATTGGTTATGAAGTTTTGCGGTAATAGGTGATAATAGCGAAAATTTGGATTAATTGCACTCATTTGATAATAAATAAAAAATATGATCTAATCTTAAGTGCAGAAAAGTGGTAGAATCTCTTTATGTCGGTCAATATTACCTAAAACGCTTAAACAGGGTCTTGTTTTCTTATTTCCCTGGTCAAATATGTTCTACAAATTGTTTAACTGTGCTCTCATAAACTTTCGAATACAATTATTAGGTAGAGTGGGGTAAGAGTCCGCATGGGGCAAAAGTCTCAAAAGCCATTTTTGCAGAACTGGATACGCAATCTGACAACCCTGTTATATCGTAACCTTCGACAACAGTATTGATGGCCGCCAGTGTTTTTCTGAAAAATTCTGTGAAGTGTTGCAATTATAATGAGGTATTTATTATTTTTTTATATCTGCATGTAATTTTTACACGTTAGTTCATTGGATATTGTAGAATAACTTGTAATTGTATTTTTTAAATAAAATTTCTACATAACCTACAATATGTGAGGATACAATAAACACATGATAATCGCATGAATCCATTGACAGTAGAAGTGGCGGTAAATTTAAAGTTTGGTTTACGCTATGGGGCAAAACTCGCATTTTCGTATGGGGCAATAGTACGCGCGTACTTTTGCCCCACACGTTAATATTTTTGCCCCTTAGCACAGTACCTCAGGAGCAGCAGTAGAAAATTCAATGAATGAGCTATTTTGCTTACCTTCTTCATCTACGGTCAGTAAAAAAAACGAGCTAGTTTCTCCGGAAGAAATTATTCCGCTCCCAAGAAGATCAGAAAAGGAGAAAGCGTGGCCAAAAATCGGAGATATTATCCAGCACTCCGTTTAAAGAAAAACTTGAGGCAGAACGTGCAGAAAAGCTTCGAAAAGAAAATTTGCAAGCCAAGAAAGCGGCCAAGAGAAAAATTTGCAATAACAACGGAAAAAATTGCAACAACAAGAAAAAAACCATAGCCAAGAGCTAGAATTATCTTCTTCTATAACTCACTCGTGTCCTGCGTGCTCCGAAGACTATAGCAATCCACCCATTGAAGACTGGATTCAGTGCCAACAGTGTCAAAACTGGTGGCACGAAAAATGTACTGCATATGAAAACATTGGATCATTTATTTGTGACATTTGTGAGTGAAAATACGTATACAGGATTATTACCCCACATATTTGTGACTTTTGCCCCAATGGTGGGGCAAAATTTCCATTTTGCGTTTTTTTCATATTATTTGATTTTTTTTGTGTTGTTATTTTTTTCAGAACCAAATATTTTTATTTTTATACATAAATGATTGTTTAAACTTACCAAAGAGTAAAGGATTATTTTCGTTTACATTTGTTGTCTCTATAATTATTTAAACCTTAGATGCGTCCTTTGCCCCACTCTACCTACAGCTTACTAAATGTTTGTAAGACTGGTGGATTTTAGTCTCTAAAATGATATCATTTATTAGCTAACAAAGGAACAAGTGACGCCATTCGTTTTAGACTAATGACGTTAATTTTTTTTAAATGGCAATTACTATTTTCGTTACTTTAGATTAATCAACGAGTTGTCTATGTGATCATTAAAAATTTCGAGATGTTATGTAAGATAGGTTTAGAAAAATGAATAGGTGAATTGTTAATTAACGTTTCATACTATGAACATTTACTGTTACCTCCGAATCTGTTTATTTAATAACATCTCGATAATTGTTTATATTGCTTTTTAAGCTTTAGCCATCTTTCAAACATTATTTTTTCAAAAATTTCGTATACAACATCTCGAAAATATTTAATGGTCATGCAGACAATTTGTTGAATATATTTAAATTAAAGAAAAATTTGTAATTTTAATTTAAAAAAACAAGACATCAATTATTTCATTTTTTTGCAAAAACATATCGTCATTGGAAACCTAAATTCCACCTCTCCGTGCGATTTGATTATAAACATTTATATTCCACACTTTATGCTCACCCCCTATATTTACTATATTATTTAATCAAGTAATTAGACATATCTAGGAGATATGTAGTCACATCTCCCAACGGCTCTGCTGAAATACTCAACCCTCAACTCAATTCAGAAAAAAAATAAAGGAACCGTAAGTACTTTCATTTTCTTTTAATAGAATAATCTAATCTGATTTAAATTTCAAGCAGAACTGGACTATGATTGTTATTTGTCGTCACCTTTTAGTTATATTAAGATTCTGTCAAAAGAACAATCATCTGAATCATCTTCCCTATGTTCGACACCGACAGCCATACCCACGTACCACAATGCAGTCTCATTTTTTTCGCCTATCAAATTCCCATAGTGAAAATAATCAAACTTTAAAACAATAAGTATTTTTAGATTGTTGCGAAATCATGATGCCGTCAAACTTTGGTATTATTCGATAAGCCTCCAACGTATCCATAATGGAATTTCTTTTGCATATTTCGTACACATGATACTAAAAGCCTAAACGAAAAAAACAGCAGTCGACACTTGCCATTTCCTGCGACAAAACCTAAAGTTCTTCATTAGATAAATCCTTTAGAATAGGAGCTTCTGAAAAATTTCCTCAGTACTGAGTCTCAGACTGAGTGTGAGTCTACCTCACCCTCGCCATCTGGCCCACACAAACAATTTTATAACACAAGTACCTATACCCTTTTTTATTTCTCTCAAAAAATTCATTGCATTAGTTTATTTACTTGCTTTTCTTTCATATTCAATTTCATTATTATTAACGTCATTATAATCTTCGTTCGCCCTTTCCAGTTCAATAGTACTACATATTACATCACAAAATAGTTATATAATGCAATACACGTCATATGAAATCGAAAATCAAAAAGGAGCTCATGTGCCGATCGTAAACTCGACTTAAGACTTTTAACGATCATTCGTTGGATATTACGAACAGGAATGTTGTTATTGTTATTGTTACGCAACAAGTTGTTTACGTTTCGACGCCCACGCACAATCGAAGTTTTAGACGTTGCCGTTGATGAAAATAATTCTTCCCTACTTTGTACAAATTTAACCAAAAAACGTGTACTTACATCCCAAAAACATTGAGTACACAATGTGTACTCAATATCATGTTTTATACAAGAGTACTACTGCCACGAACATGATCTTGGTGAATAAAACTGAATTTAGAATATCTCGTTCATTTAATGAGGCGTATCAAACATAGACTTCTTCTAGTCCAAGCGATATTTGTTCTGAAATGCACCTATTTGACATTTTTTTATAAGATCCCTAATTTTTGCTTTAATGCTCCCAGAACATCATTAGAAAAGTGAATAATTTTTAAGAAAAATGCGATTTTGGGAAGTTTGTGGAGCTTTGAAATGTCTCTAGATATTTAAAACTTACTCACTTATAATAGACTACTCAAACTTTTAAATGCACTTTAGAAATTTAAAATCATTTATTTATTTCTCTGGAGAAAACCGATCAAAGCTAACTGCCGTTCAACGAAACTGAGGGCAGTAGAGCTGGTTGTTCGATTTTTTTCTTGCTCTTTTCTTTAATTTTTTCTCGTTTTTAAGAGAAGCATCTTTGCAATAACTGTGAGGCTATCTTTTTTGAATATAACTTCGCTAAAACTTTGAGATATTCAACTTGTTTAAAAGCGAAACATTTGCCAGTAGTTTCATAAATTCATTAGGTTCTCCTAATTAACCGATGTAAATTTTTCAATGCGCATTTTAGTCCGTTTTAATATGTGATTAAATTTTCAATTAACTAGACTTATATTTCGGTTTTAGATAATTTCGAAAAAACTTTTTTTTTCTAATGTCTCATGTAAGTATGAAAAGTATTGTAATCGGGTCGGTTTCTCGAATTTGAGTTATTAGCACTTCTAGACGTTTTAAGGTCGCCTGAGTCTAAGAAACATGTTTTTAAAAAATGTATGCGTATATGTGTGTGTCTGGTAGGTTTAACTGGGAAATTAAAAACCATAAACCGATGTACCTTTGAATTTAGACTTTTACCTTAGACCTAGACTTAGACCCCCTCGAACTGGGGAACTGGGAAAAACCGATGAGGATAAAGTGGCAGTCTATTCTTGTCATTTTTTCCCTTTTTTTGGATTTTTTCTCAGAGTTTGCTTGAAGGATTCTAACTTTCAATATTTTTCTAACACATTTGTAAAATCGGGTTTAACAATTATTTTTGGCTAAATCGTTTCTGAAGGGCACTCTACTCTTGCAGTTTTTCGGTTTTTACATATTTTCCCAAAGTGACGTGAATATTTTTTTATAAACTTTGAACGTTTATTCTATCAAATGTGTATAATAAAATGTAATAATATTTTTTGCTAAATCTTATCTAAAGGGCACTTTACTCTTGTCATTTTTAGATATATTCAATTTTTTTTCCAAAATCCACTCCATTATTTTTTTAAGACTTTTTTTTAATTTTAAATCGTTTCTGAAAGGCACTCTACTCTTGTCATTTGTTGGTTGAACAAAATTCTTTAAGGCAAAATATTTGTGATAAGTAGTCTTAAAAAGTTCCTAAATAATCTTGTTTCCTTTCAATTTTTGACATATTGCTGTTTTTTGATTTGCAACTGATGATATTTTGATGATATCTCTGATGGTATGTTAAATTTAAATCCCTTTTACTCCAATTAACACAAATTTAAGCTGTACTAAATAGCTCAATTTAGTTATTACTAAATATAAATGCAATGTGGTATCAATTGGTCAGAACGTAATATAATAGGCGACGAGGCATATCGTTAAAAATTAAAATGTAAACTGCTAAAATTATAGAGTTTTCGCAGTTTTCATTTGAGTAAAATACGCCGAAAAGGTGCGGATATTCCTAATTTAACCCACAACAACGCAAATATAGCGTTTTATCTAAATTAAACAATATTTTGTACATTAAGTGCGTATTAAATCGTAATTCTGTGTTCCGTAAATTTGCGCGATTCTGTTAAATAAAATCGATAAATAACATTTGAATTGAAGCCAATTTGACATAAGCATTACAACCATTGCTGGCAATGGTTGTAATTATGTGTATTTAAATGGATACTAATATATTACATTAGTACCCAACCCAAGTAATATATTATATAGTACTACTAATAAAATATTATTGGGTATGTAATTAAGTACTTAGGTATACACATTTGTGCAGAAAACTTCAGAATATACCATTTCGGAATTGAATTGTAAGGCACACGTGTCAAGTAGCTGAATCAAGTTACTTACTAAATCTAGTAAAGTAACTAAAATTTAGCCCGTTTGTATTTAATGATCTCGTACATATAGGTATACTCTTTTCTAATTGTCCACGTACTTATCAAACTATTTATACTCGATTCAGTAACTTGACATTTCTTAAAATTTGTATAAGTAATTATATAGTTTCGGCAACGTTGTAACATTCAATAGAAAGTGACGGACAATCTTCCGTCCGCCAATGTGGGTCGGAGAAAGCATAAGAACTCAAAATCCGAGAGAATGTCGGGGATTCCTTCCGTTTCTCACGCAATGTGAATGAAATAACTGTGGGGCGGTGCCCGAATTATATTATACCGAAGACGTAAGGAGAAGAGACGGTAATGACCGAAACACCTACTGAGCACCTGCTGACGCTTAAGTTCACTCAGCTTAAACTTTTGAACATAAACTTCAAGTTGAATTTCTTTGCTGATGCCGGGGAAATAACAAGACTTTACTGTTGAATTCCTTAGACATTCGAATTGTGCAAGGTCTTGTTTGACCTCAAACAGCGGTGATTAATTATAAGGAAAATATACAGGCATTAACGCACAAAGTGAGTTTCTCTATTCCTTTTATTGGAAAAATCCAAATTATTTCCTAAGTCTTCTCTTGATTCTATTACCGAACGGAGGTTGCCATAAATGAGAAACGTACATGGGAACACGTATCGCAGAAGCCGAAAGTTACTTTCACCTCTCCTGACTAACTAGAGATGACAATCGCATTCTTTCACAAAATTTGAATTAAAAAAAGGACTGAAATTTTAAAATTAGTTTAAGAAATTTGTTCTTACGTGTTATAACATGAGAACTTAATGATGGGTCCATCGGAATACTTTCCCATATTTTATTATAAATTTATAAGTATATTCGATCGTAGAGTGAATATTTAAAATGTTATCAAACTTTAGTATATATAAACGATAGTATAAGAAGTGGTCAAAGTTTAGAAATAAATATTGGAGTGGACTTTAAGAACATTTCGAAAAACCTAAACATGACAAGAATAATCTATCCGTTTGGCTCAGCCGGTATTAATGAAAATCTTTTTGGGGGGTCTTGGTGTAGCATAAAGAATAAATTCAAACATGAAACCGTTTATGGGTTCTAATCCCCAAGAGAAACGTACCACAAACATGTTTTTAAAAAAATTGTTTTTTTCGTCTAAAAATCGTCTACAAATGATAATAACTTAAATTCTACAATAATTAGATGTGAGTGCCCCATATGAGAAAGTAAAAAGTCTAGTCAAGGTCCCAACTTCGCATTTAAACGCATAATAAATTTCAAAGTGTATTGAATAGAAAAGAAGTTAAAGGAACATTTAATTTATGTTACCTACCTACGCTATACATATGTCGGAGAAAAATCTCCCGCAATTACCGATAAATATGTATGATTAGGTTTTCTCCTTGCTATTTGGGTCAATGATGGTGTGTGCGTAGTGTATTGCACGGTAAAAATAGTTCTGCATTGTTGAGTTGAATAGCATTAAACATTGGGTAATTATAAAAAGAGAGCTAAGGAAATTAATGGTTTTTAGTAAAACCGACGCATCAGGCGGTCTGATTCGGTAATTACAATATAAAAACATGGCGATGTGACCATTGAACTACTTTCTCGTTTTTTGTTATAAACATGCGAATGTAAAATAAATATTCAAAGTGTAAAAACGATTCTTAAGGCGAATTTCCGAGAAAATTTCGAGAAAAACGACAAGAGGAAACTTCTTGAGAAACCATTTATCCAAAAATGTTATTAAACTTTATTATATACATCTGATTGTGAAATGAATATTAAAAGTGTTAAAAAATAAAATTTGAATAAAATTTGGGAAAACTTACAAAAACTGAAAAAAGACGAGATTACACTACCACTTTTCATCCCAGCAGATTTTAATGAAAAGCTTATTGGGAGGTCCTGGTATAGCACAAAGTTTAAATTGAAAATTAGGATCATTTGTGGTATTTAATTCCTGAGAAATATACACATACAGATATTTTTTACAAAAACATGTTTTTTGGACTCAGAGTACACTAAAACGTGATGAAATGCTAATAGGTCAAATTCAAAAAATCGATTAGATTACAATTCTTCTCATATATGAGAAATAAGTAATGTAAGACTACGCTACGTCTTTAGATTCAGCTGAATGTAACTATCTTCCAGAGTTACTTCTCTCTCACCCAATATGTCAATGTGCTATGTATGTCTATACAGGGTGTTAGGGGTTTGACTGCCTTTATTTTAATAGGTGATAGTATTCATCAAAACAAACAAACAAAAACTGTTCAGCGGGGGTCCAAAAACCAACAGTTTTCGAGAAAAGTCGAATTATTTTATCAGGGCATTTCACCACAACTTGGCAACACCGATAAGAAATAATACGTATACATGTAAACAGCTGTGCGGGTCAATGTTTCGCGACGCGTGCGATAAATTCGCGGTGTTGCCACACCACGTCATAGCTATTTTATCGAGTTGTATTGATTAGAATTATTTTTATTCTTTAAAAAAATTGTTTTGTTAAAAATTAAACATAAATACATTAAAATAATACATATTATGGTCATTTCATGTACAAAATTATGTGAGATTCTTTAATAAAACTGAATTTTTACACCTTAAAATTAGAAGCTAATTTTTTCTCGAAAACGGTTGGTTTTAGGACCCCTGTTATATAAGGTTTTTTTGTTTATTTCCGTGAATACTATCGCCTGTTAAAATAAAGGCAGTCAAAACCCTAACACCCTGTATATCGATTTTTCATAATGCGATCACTGTCAAAAATGCTGATATTTCATATTTCACGTTTTCAAAAAAATATCAGTGATGTGATAGCCAACAAATTTGGAAATAAAATTCAGTGAAAAAATCATTCCATACTATGTAGACTAATTTTAGGGCTTAGGGCACTTTTGATCTAGCCTTTACGATCAAAGTTTAAATTGCACAAATCTGTATTATGTGGATTTTGTACAGACATCGGAACTAAATTTGAATCGAAGTAGGTAAAACCGATTAACAAATATAGATCAATGAATTGCATTCTTTATATTTTTATTATATTGGAGTCAGCCCAAACGCAATTAAGCAAACATTTATTGATCTTTTGTAGAATATGGGTCAGATCAAAACATTACAGACATCTATTGGACTTCTGCTATATCACATGCAAACCAAATCACCAACAACCCTTATCAAATTATATACATACTAGCCGTGACCCGACCACGCTTCGCTGTGGCTCAGTTTGATATGAAATAAATGAGTAATTAAATAAAAATAGTTAATCTAGCGAATATAGATTTACCGAGAAAACAAATATTTTATTTCAATACCATGCATTGCATTGCTGACATTGCTGTGATTATATTGTAGAATGTTATGAAAAGGGAAAAAATATTTTTTTGTAATTATTTTTTATAACCTATGTAGGTAATCGGCTTCGCTCGGGGGCGACCCTGTCTCATCCCTTTTTCCACACTCCATGAAAATGCTTTCAATCAGCGTGCGTTATTTGTCTTGATCGAGCAATGCGTACTCCTTCGATTTTCAATCTTGCTTCTCTTTGCTCGGAATCCCGGAAAAAAAAGCCGTGGAAAAAAAAGCCGGGGAAAAAAAAGCCTGGAAAAAAAAGCCGATGGAAAAAAAAGCCGATGGAAAAAAAAGCCGCGGAAAAAAAAGCCGGTGAAAAAGAAAGGGAAAGAGAAACCCAACGCAAGAGGGCAAGGATCAATCATGTACTCATGGAGCCTAATAGGCGGGTGGATATAATTCTCCAGCAGGCGACCAAAATCCAGACGCAACACTTGCCACCATTCTCTGACCGTTGTTGTTATGGGCGGCCCCATAAACGAAAACCGTATGAAAACCTATTTAGATATTATATATTTCCGTGGGGTTTTTCTCCGTGGGTTTTATTTCTCCGCCTTTTTTTTTTCGCGGCTTTTTTTTTCCATCGGCTTTTTTTCCGCGGCTTTTTTTTCTGCGGCTTTTTCTTCCATCGGCTTTTTTTTTCAGGCTTTTTTCCCGGGCTTTTTTTTCCACGGCTTTTTTTCCGCAGACGCTTTGCTCGTCTGTTTCAGATAAAGAGGCTTGAGCATTTCTTAATCTGAGAGTTTCTAGTCTATCTTCCCGTTGCTCGTCTGTTTCAGATAAACGGGTTTGAGCATTTCTTGATCTTAGGGTTTCTAGTCTATCTTCTCTTTGCTCCTCTGTTTCAGATAAACGGGCTTGAGCATTTCTTGATCTTAGGGTTTCTAGTCTATCTTCCCTTTGCTCGTCTTTTTCAAATAAACGGGCTTGAGCATTTTTTAATCTGAGAGTTTCTAATCTATCTTCCCTTTGCCCGTCATTTTCTGAAGCTCGTAAATCCTTTTATTTATTTGCTTTACATATGGATCTGCCAATCGATTTCCTTTTTGGAGGCATAATTCACAGCGAAAGTATAAAATAAATGCGCGTGTTTTCTATTGTCCAATGTCCAAAGTTCACAAATAACACCACTAACACTCACACAGGTTCAAAAATATTTTTACTTTTAACAGAATGATTTTGAGCAATTCGATCCTCAAAGCGCTGTCAAACTGTTCGACATTTAAAAGATACCTTTTCGCCGCGAGATGGCGCCATCTGTCAGTCACTCGTCTGTCAAATAAAGGTGACATATTGCCTGTCATGTATATATTTTTAAGCCGTTTCGGCCTCCTGGCTCCTTTTTCGACGCGGAACCATTTCAGGAACCTTCAAGGACATGCGCCCTACAACTCACCAAAATTTCGTTGCAATCGGACGAATGGTATAGGAGCCTATGCGGAACATACACACAAACATCCATTTTTATATATATAGATTGATATTACATATCTTCAGTGCAGATCCCCTTACCTTGCCATAAGCGTGTCCATCTTCTTCTCCATGAAAAGCACCTCGTCGGAGTTCTGCTGCAGCATAACCTCACAGAATATCCTCTTTGAACAAGGCGTGTCCGACCAGAAATGTGGCGCCGAGAGGCCATTCTGGTACGCGTTGCTCTCGACGCTGCTCGCCAACTTCTGCATATAGAATTCGTCTTCGACGTTTCTCCTTAGCCTCCTATGCTCAGCTTTGTCTGTTCCGTCGTCTTCTTCCTCCTGTTCCATCAGCATCAGAACACCGTCGTGGTCGGCGTCGTTCAGGGACCTGGAAAGTTGAAAAATTAATTTGAGACATTCAAAAGAGGGTACTTAGATTTTATTTAGTAATTGTGTAGGTGGCTCCCCACCATTTTCCAATTATTTATTACGTGGTAATCTAAATTTCTAAGCTTTATAGTTGCGTAGTGTCATCAGAGTCACGTAGTAAAAATGGTAACTAAATATGAGTCATCCGTCAGCAGTTTAACTAACCTCATTCCTATTGGGTTCAGGAACCTGCCCATGGCGGCGGCGCCGAGACCCAAAGCAGCCCCTGCTCCGACCAATCCGAGCGCTGGCAGAATGACCGAGGTCCCCGCAGGTGCTACGATCCCGATCTTATCCTGCGCCTGTTGTTGTGGTTGTTGTTGGTGTTGCTGGTGGTGGTGGGAGAAACCTAGGTTGTGTGATATCTTTTGGGTGGCTTCGACGAGAGGATCGAAGACCGGCCTCGTCAGCTGGTGCATCCTCTGGAAGCCGGTCTGTACGTTGTCTTTGATAGTTTCGGTTAGCCTCAACCAGAACGGGGTCTCGGTTTTGGTCTTAATCAGGTAGGTGTTGTACGGGTAGTTCATGACGTTCTTCCTGAAAAAATATTTCGTACTGATCCTGACCAAGATTTCATCTGAACTGTTGAGATCCGCCAACAGCGTGGCAGAGAAGTTTACATCTCTTTAGTCTATCTGATGTGATGACTATGTTAGAGGCACTGAAGTTATCTCTAAATATCCTGCGTTATGAGTGACGACAGTTAAGGAACTATATGTCTCAGAGACAAAAAAAGAACTCGCGTTTCTTCAATATCCAACAATTTAATAAAAACCAATTAGAAAAAGAATATGGTCCATTTATTTACAGAATCGTTTAGATACGGTAAACAGGATTTATTTTGTATCGTATAGATTCTCTATACGATACAAAATAGATCTACTTATTACCTATAATAATCGATGCTGTTGATCTCGTTGTCGTTCTCGTAATACTGCGAGTGCCTGCCGTTATTGCCATCGTAAGAATTCTTGTAGGAATCCTCTTCTGAAGTGGCCTTGGCCGGTTGCACCCCCAGTTCCGGATGGGCGTATTGAAGCACTGGAGTCCTTACTCCCTCGTTGAAGGTGACTGGAGATAACTTCGATGTATAGAGAGCGGACTTGGGGTAACTCGGCTCCCCTATTTGGATGCAAAGGTAAAAATTACGTCATCAAAATTTCGGCGTACCGTCATACCTGGATAATAAAGCATCCTCCTCTGAAATCCGTTGGAATTATCTTGCTGATGATCGTACGACCTCAACTTCCTGTTGTTGTCACTGCGGTAGTCTTTGACGAACTCCTTGGCGTTAATATCTCGGATGTAATCCATCAGTTTAGGATTGGCCACTTTAGAGTTATCGACTCTGGTGAATGGTCCCGCGCCCGACGAGGAGAACCTGACGAAATTCTTGCTTGGGTCTGCTTCGACTTGTCGGTTGTCTTTCACGGAAAACGGACCGAGTGGTTCCCGTTTAGGCTGGGATCCCCTGAAGTTGTCCTGGACGGAAAACGGACCGACGGAATCGGATCGGACGGTCTTCGGTTCTGAGGGTTTTCCGGCGTAGATCTGCGGACAGGTCGGATTTTTGCTAAAACCGCATGTGGGACTCGACGACAACTCACCAGCTCTCCGAGAGGAATGGCGGCCGGGGGCTTGTACCCCTCTTCGTAGGGCACCAGCTCTCCGTTGATGACTCTCGCGTTCCTCCAGGTCTTGGTATCCTTGGGGTCGTCTGGCACTCTGACCCCGTGTACCACAGGAATCCCGTCGTCACCGACATTGATCACCGAGCGCTGACGCTTCTGGCCGTTTTTCGGATCCGTTTTGACGAAGATCTCTTCGGAGCGGACGTCGATCGGCCTTGGGAGGACGTGGGGGATCCTGTGGAGAAATACGTCAACTATTTAGCGCCAGAAATCATGAGTGGTCTAAAATTCCTTATTATTGTAAGGAAATGAAACTACATAAATAACTATACCAAAAATGATGTCAAAGTTAGCACTTCTTTCCATTACTTAGGAAAACGCAGAACCGAACGTTCCTGCATCCGATTCCTAAAGGCGGAATTAGATTTTCGGCAATCATACCCACCGCTAGTCGTATCTTTGTATCTCTGTCCCTTTCGTATCGTTCCATTCAAGGGCCTTACCACTTTATTTCGCTCTAGACAATATTGAATATAATTGAAGTGCATGTATGTATAGTACGAGTCAGTATTTTATTAACTGCTGAATAATTTGAAGGTTGCGCGATATTGAGCTAAAAACTGTCTTCTTGCAAAGTTCTGAGTTCTTTAATCCAAATGCCACTGATTTACATAAACGACAAACCTACGAATTACAAAATGCCGCTGAGAAAAGAGATAAACGTGATGCAATTAGAAGTGGGCTTTAATTCATAAATAATATTATATCTTTGAACACGAAGTATTACTGTTTATTTTCTGATAAAACTTGTACATGTGTGCGCTTTTTTGCTGCACCGAACTTATTAGGAGCTGACAGAATATAAACAAACCTGGAAACCTCAACGGTGATCAGACGAGAAGTTTTAAAAACTGTCGGACCTTAAGAAATTTCATGGTGTTTTCCTTCCATCTCGAAATTCTTTAAATTGTGACGAAGTCACTTGAGCGAACCTTGAGGATTCCTTCCTTCAATACCGCAAAACCGCTGAAGATTAACCGAATTGCAGCCAGGTGGTACAGTTTTCGGAAACAATATACTGCCTACGTTCGGTCATCTAACGTCTAACGTAAAGACATGCAGACACGGTATGTATGTATTTGGTAGAAAATTCCTATTTTTTTAGCGGCATTCCCACCGAACTGCTGCAAATTTCACGTCAAATTTACGTCGAGATTTACTAAATTTGGTGAATTTCTGTCATCTGGTATTGAGTCGCCCACGACCTATTAGATCGAGTCTCACCTCAGAGAGTTGCTAGATTTACACGCAAGTAGTGCATGAGCAGTAGTTAGTAATTATACAGAAGGGGCCGGTTCCTGATTTGTGAAAACTGTGGCGCGAACCTAAACTTGTCGGATTTATTCCACGATCCGACCAATCGAAGCGCACTATTACTCGTCCGCTACTGCGCATGCACCACTTGCGTGTAAATCTAGGAACACTGTCTCCCCTCGAAAATACGTCCTATTATTGTGTCATGTTAATAAATAGTCATTTTCAGTTTACGACTGTCACAAAAATATGGCTATCGTAACTTATATAGGAAATATATCGTTACTTCATGGTGAAAATCAGGAATGGTATCCTAAACTTATACTTCTCGTCGACATCCATATCAGGAATCGTAGTTACATCGAAATATTTCATGTTTAATTACTGATGTAATTAAATTACATAAACCTAACGTAATTTCCTATACATAAGAAATTATCATGTATTGTCAAACCTTGTGCTTCGAACAATAGCAACGTGCCTCAAAAACAATTATTAAAATAAATTGTTTAAATATTTTATCAAGCGTAATATATAACTATAATATTTTAGTGATTCGATATGTTCTTTAAACCGAATATTACTGTGTCACACATATTGTGTTCTTAAAATTTGGGGTAATTGTTTAATTTGGAATATTTCGAAATTAAATTTATAATGTTTGAAATTATATTTGAGTGACATTCCAATTAAATTATTTACAAGTAAATTGAATGCATGTATTGGGATAAATAACTTATAACAACTCAAATTAAATAATTTTGACTACTTGGTCACAGTGTATTGCACCAATTAGGTGACACAAATTATTTTTGGTGTAAGATTTTAGTTAAAGTGATAGCTATTTAGTGAAACATGAATCTTCGATTTATATTATTTAGGTGGTGCTGGTGACACTTAGTAAATTACTACCAGCAAGTAGATTATAACCGACTAAGTGATATAAGGTAGGAAGTACCGCAGGCCCTGTTCTACCTATTTGCTAAATATGTTCGTGTGCGACGTGTAAGGTGATCTCATATTACTTAATATAATATTGGGATATATTAGGAAGCTGTATTCACTGTATTTGTTTACCTCACATGACCTCACCTAATTCACTAAAATATAACTCAATTTGTACATAAATAGGTAAAATTAACTATGACTTTGGTGAACAAAACCTAAATTGTTAGTTGGGACTCATATATAAGTTTAGTAATGGGGTCGATTCTTTCGAATTTGAGTTGTTAGCATTCCTAGGCGACTTAGGGTCTCCTGAATGCAAAAAACATGTTTTTAAAAAAATTCTGTGCATGTTTCAAAACGATTCAAATTTATCTATTTAGACTTCGTGCTAATTTACTCTTGTTATTTTTCAATTTTTGGGAAATTTTCTCCAATATGTTTGTTAACGCTTTTAATGTCTGCATCACTTCACTATCGAATATATATCATGATCATGATATGCGTATTTCAGTCCACTGCTGGATTTCCTTCTCTTTTCATCACCATTCTCTATTCTGTGCTTCTCCCATCCAGTTGGTTCCGGCTCTCCGTATGATGTCATCAGTCGATCTAGTGTTAGACATACCGATAGATCTACGTCCTAGTCTTGATCTGTATTGGAGAATACGCTTTGAGTTGTGGAGAGTGTGTGTCAGTTTTTTTGTAAGATTTTTTCAGCACTGTAAGTCAGAACAGGCAGAATGCACTGGTTATATAGTTCACTTTCTATGTATTTAATATTTCCGATATGAATGTAGAGCTAAGTTTGCCAAAGTAGATCCAGAGTAAGTTTATTCTTCGGATAATTTCGTCTGTCATGTTGTCTCTCTTCGTGGAAGAAGATTTTCAGTCCTAGATACACATATTCGTCTACTGTCTCTAAATGTTAATCATTTAATTCTGTAATAGTGTAGTTAATAGTGTAGGTGTTTCTGTTTGACATTATTTTTGTTCTCTTGATGTTTGCTTCCACTTCCATCATTGCAGATTGGTGGTTAATTCGATAATCATTTCTTGGAGCTGTGTGATAATATTACCGACGAGAACAATGTCATCTGCAAACTGAAGATGATTGAGGTATTTGTCATCTATTAAAATTCCCTTATTTGACCAGTCTATTTCTTTAAAAATATCGCCCATAGCCACAATGAACAGATTGGGTGAGATAGTAACCCCCTGTCTTCCACCTCTTTTTATTGGAATAGGATTCGATGTATTGATCAACTGTATAGGTATTTTTGCCAAAGCGTATATATTGTTTTGCATATACATACCGTCTATGCTGCAGATTTTCAGGGTGTTGAGGACTGTATAGGACTATGGAACAACTATGTTCCATAGCTGAATATTTATTCGACTATGGAACATTTATAACAAAATTTAAAGCAGTCTAATGAACACTCGAACCTGGGGCAGATAAATAACCGGTTCTATGTCTTTGCAGGTTGAGAATATTTTCCAAAATTCCATTTGCTTACTGAATGTGTACAGAGTTGCCGATACTTTCTGAATTGCAACCAAATCATTTTAAGATCTAAGTATACACCCCTTAAGGCTTAAGAGAGGAAATCTTACTAACACCCGAGCAATCCGTACCAACTTTAAGCCGGTACTTTGTCACGAGCTCCGAACAAGTGCCAAAATCTTCAAATGACCAACCAGTCCGTCAAAGTCCTGCAAGGCACGATGACAAAGGGTAGTTAGATATTTGACATTTGATGTTCCATATATTACATTATGTAATAGTGAAGAGATTATTGAGATGCCATGGCGGTATGCCGTTAAATTAGATGTGAAAGCTATCATTGAATTAGCTTATTTGCAGGTTTAAACGGCTATCGGTGTGTACAGACAGGGTGGAAAATGTTCAATCAGATGCCTCTTTTATGAAATAATCGATCAAATTCAGCAACAAATAAAGTATAGTTTTAACAGTTTAAATAATTTTAAATTCCTCGAGCTCTGCAATTTTGAGGCATATAAAGGAAAACCTTTTCCAGAAGATGCGTTTATATCTCTGCTTCTTCATTATGGTCAGTTCTTCTACCGAGTGCTACTGCGATTTGAGCTAAAAGTTATTTACAAAACTGATGACCTTAGCGCATAAAATAACGCTAAAGAACTAATGCAATTTCTAAAAGACGAGGAGCTGGAAGATGCCTACACGGAAGTGTCAAAATTGTGTGAATTAGTATCGACAATACCTGCCACAAGTTCATCAGTAGAATTCAATTTTTCAACGCTTGAACGTATAAAAATTTCGTGAGAAATTCAACAAGTCGAGAAACTTTCGCAAATACCGCTTTTGTCCGTTAAAAATAAACTTTTCCAATGCCTGTCAGAGCATCCACGTTTTGTTGTTGACGTCATTGACGAATTTGGAAAAAGTGATCGAAGAATCGAATTAGGTACAATACAAATAGGGTGTTTTTAAGAATTGCTTTCCTTACTTGAAATTTCAAATTTTGTTTAAAATTGTACGATATGTTACAACGTTATGGGGTCAAAGAAATCAGCAGGTTGGAGAGGTTAGGTTACCTGTCGCTGTCGATGACGTTCCCGCCGGGAGCGCTGCTGTTCCTCACCACGGCGATGGTGTCCAGGCGCACGAGGTTCGGTCGTCCGTAAAAGACCGACGAGACGGGTATCCAGTTGGTGAAGACCGCCCTGGGGAAGTGCTCGGTTTCCTTCGGGTCGGTCCCAGTCTCCGTTTCGCCGGTGAGCTTGTCCTGCTCGAAATCTTGAACGGCGACCCTGGAACCTAGAAAAATAGTTGTGTGTCAAATCCGAAGAACAACATTTCACTGTTGAGATTGTTGAATACTTCATTTCAGAATAAGCATAATAATGTAAATTTCAAACAAACCTTGTTGACGCTAATGTCAACAATATTTTAGGTTAAGAAATTGTAATTTATGGTAAACTAATTTTGGGAACTTTTCAACAGGTTTTGTTTTACAAACAGATAATAATCACTGACGCAGCTTAGGTAACAAGGCTTTTGGGATATCTATTTCAACTAAAAAGCACGTCTTATTTTATTACGAAGAATAACAACGCCGACCGAACGTCAACAAGTCAAGTTCAAATCACAATAATTAACGAGTCAGCATAACAAAGGCGTTTACGGAACGTGATAAGAAGCGCGCTCCAGTTAAGGTCAGTTTCTGCAACGCTAGGTCATTGTAAGAAAACAAATAATATCTCATTTAACTAATGTAAAACAAGATGTATAAAAGCTCTGAAATTTGGGATAATAAACCAGTATACGATGTATGCTCAAAACGACAGTGTGTTGTAATCTTTCTTCACGCCACCCAAACCGACAAACCATAACCTCAAGAACTTCAGCCCGGACCTGCACGTTACGCCCTCAGATCCACACCGGAGAGCACGTCACGCCCTTTCTTCAAACTACTAGAACTTCAACCCGGACCTGCACGTTACGCCCTCAGATCCACACCGGAGAGCACGTCACGCCCTCTCTTCAAACTACTAGAACTTCAACCCGGACCTGCACGTTACGCCCTCAGGTCCACCCCGGAAAGCACGTCACGCCCTCTCTCCAAACAACTCGAACTTCAAAAACTTCAAGAGATCACGTCACGCCCTGATCTCCGCCTACAAGAACGTCTTCAGCCTTACAACCTGGAGACAAGATTCATCTCCGCAGCCACCCACGAGTTACGAGAGATATCTACATACAGTCCACTCTCTATAGAGATCATTTCACACTTCGTTCAAACCTAGTAAACAGCCGCTTTTGTAGATTTTGTTTAAAGTTTAATTAATCACTAGATATTTTTTGAATAAAACTTTCACGTTCGACAAGTATTATGACTTATTATTGTGACAGCAAATGTTGTAGAGATAATATAGAGCGTCATTTCCGGTCGATGGTACGTTAAATATTTACGGAAACGGTACATGGCATTATTTCGAAAATTTGTTCTGGAGTAATTGGTTCTGATCTATGGAGCTAAAATAGTTTAGGCGGCGCGACGCTGCCGCTTATATTGAAAAGTAGCGAGAACTTTGATATTTTAAAAAATACACCCTGTATATGACTGGGTGTTTCGCTTTACCATTGCTTTTCGATCTATTTTATATTAATAATTCCCTATACATTTCCAACGATTTCCAAAAAATAATATTACAATGGTTGGTAAATTAGCTTATTTGTTATTGTTTTCTATTAAATATCTGTGAGAAGTGAAAACTATATCAGGGGTAATTTATACGGAGGAATTTTGTGCGGGGGTATTTGGTCATGGGGGTAGGTATTTTGTACGGGGGGGGGGGGTGGAGGTCTGGGTGTATGGGTTGTACGGGGTGTATGGGGTTATTTTATAGGGGGTATTTTGTACCGGGGGTAAATGTGTCGGGGGTAATTGTCCGGGGGTTTTATCCGGGGGTTAATATCCGAAGGGTTTTTGTCCGGAAACGATTATTTATATCTGAAGGAATTTAAAAAAATTGTAATTTTATCGTTAGTGGCGAAAGTGCAATTTTGGTAAATAGACCACCCCGTATATTATCGAATATCCTGAAAACAATAAAAGTTTCTTTCAAATGATGTATCACATTTATGTCATCATAAAAATAATTATGTGTGTCATGGACGTACGTGCTTTCATCAAGAAAAATTTGATTTGAAAAGTATTAATATGCAATTCAATAACTATTTAAATGAAGTTTTGATGAAACTGTTTATTCTTCACGGTCGGTGTGATCAAATTATAACAAGTACATGCAAAATATTCAATGAAATGTATCCCAATTTATAAACAATTACAACGAAGGCAAATGTGTTCCATTACAAAACAATTTTATAACTTGTGGGTCAAAACTGGAAACGAAAAAACCCTACTTTTGCGCATATCCCCAAGTTCAATTCTATTATACTGTGATAAACTACAGGAATATAGTATGCATAAACATTTAGAAACAATCCATAATAATTGTTTAAAATGACTACCATTGCTTTCCAAATATTTTAAATTCCGGATATTGTAGAAAAAATTGTGACCCTCCTTATTTCACTGGCATCTGCTGCTCAATGCAATAGACAATAGACCATTCGTTGACGCAGGTATTGTTTATTGGGTACTAACGCCGTATAAGCTTTCCTTTTCGAATTACCCCACAAGTAAAAATCAGGTGTCGTTAGGTCGGGCCATCTCGCAGGCTATATTCAAGGTCCTAAATATCTAAACCAGCGATCTTCGAACGTTAGGAACGACTCCGTTTTCACTTCCTCCGTGCAATGAGCTGGTTCCACTTCTAGTTAAATGCAGCCAGGTACGATGCCCCTCTATTGGTAGATTATCCTAAAAATCGTTTACCGCTTACCATAGAACATCCAGATATTTCTTACAATTCAATGGTTAATCGTAAATGTGAAATCATTGTTGGTTATCTTTCAGAAGGCAAAATACGTTAAAACTAAACTTCTCCTGAAATCCCATTTCCTTGACCAAATGTGGATTCTTGTTAGCCCAAAAAGTATGCTTTTTCTATTAAAAATGCCTTCCCTAAAAAATTTTGCTTCGTTTGTGCAAATTACCTCCTATAAAAAGTTGGGATCTTAGACCGTGGGCCCATGACACCAAAAGTGTCGATAAACTATGTTCGTATGCCCTTTTAGGGACATACTCAGACAGCCCGGGAAACCGGGAAAAAGTAACTCCGAGCGTCTTTGACCAGTGCTAGCACCTGTTATGGCCTCCACTTCTTGTTGATGCAGGCATAAATCGAGATGCCCTCTCCGGAATCGTATGCAAATGTCGGAATATGGTTAATGGGTCGAAAGGAGTCGTTCCACCAAAGGGCATACTTTCCTCGATCATCGTCTATCACTAGTGTCTATCACCGTTTGGCGATACGGTGATAGACACTGATTCGACCCATATTCCGACATTTGCATACGATTCCGGAGAGGGCATCTTGATTTATGCCAGCATCAACAAGAAGTGGAGGCCATAACAGGTGCTAAGTCTGGTCACAGACGCTCGGAGTTACTTTTTCCCGGTTTCCCGGGCTGTCTGATTATGTCCCTAAAAGGGCATACGAACATAGATTATCGACACACTTTTGGTGTCATGGGCCCACGGTCTATCTTCTTGGGTGCGTTATCAGAATTGTTTCACAAAAATGTATCCAGTTTTAATGATTTTTTGGTTTTATGCTTGATCTTTCGTAAACATGTATGAGTACATTTCATAAGTACGGAGCACCCTTTGAACAGAAGCATGAGTTAAGCGAAAATCTTCTTTTGTCCTTTTGATGGAAGCTTAGAGGTGTGCGTGAAATTAGGTTAACCCATTTATGATGTCTTTTGAAATTATACATGCCTTGCTAAATTTCGTTTCGCTTCCAATTTTGCCACATAACTGATGAAGCCATTTTGCAACTGTGCGAATTTTCTCTCGTTCATTGTTTATAATTCGAGATATTATATTTTATTCCACCTTCTGCATGTTCCTGATTTAATCACACTGACTATAAAGAAGATACTATTTCATCAAAACTTCATTTGACAGTTATTACCTTCCATTTCATCAAACATCAAACGACCTGTTCAGAGCAGCAGTCAGCAAAATAAAATTAGACATGATGGTCGCCAACCTTCGCAAGAAGTACGCACCTTAAGAAGAAGAAGCCTTCCATTTTTCATTAATTTCAAGTCAAATTTTTGTTAATGAATTCGCGAGCTTTTATTGTTGATGTACTAATTGTCTCATTTTTATAATGACTTTTAGGTATAGGAACCTTGATATCATTTGAACAGAGCTTTAATTGCTTTTGAGAATATAAACGGATTGATGATATACAGGGTGTTATATTTATAAAATACACGTTTCACAATTTTTCTATCTCTGCCTGAGCGGTACAAGTATCTGAAAAAGTTCGGCAGCCATTTGTGCAAAATATGTACAAATTTCATCGGTTTATTTTCATCTGACATTTTGTATTCGAGAATATTTGGCAAATCTCAAGTTTAATATCGTACGAAGTTCTGTAGCGACGTACGTGAGCATAATCAGAAAAGCAGACTCTGAACACGAAAATGATGCTTGGCGATTTTTGACTGTCATTTGATATTTCACTTTAAAATACAATTTTCTTGTAAATGTCCCATTCTCTAGTCTAATATATTTCTTTTCTGTTAACAATGTATTGTGCTCCGATCTAAAAAACAGCATCAAAACGAATGAGATCTGTGCAGCAAATTATATTATTGGTTAATTGATTAATTATTGGTACGTTTTTAGCTTTTTGTACATAGTATTGAGCTTATTTTGGTTTTGACCCTGATTTAAAAAATGGTAGATCAAATAGCAGTCTCATATATTTTTAAACATGTGTCATGAAACTCTATATCTTAATGTAAATAAAATATTGGGTAAAGCCTGTATTACTATTTTAATTCCTGCTGCCATAATAAGTTTATATACACTACATTACATATAAAAAATAGATGAAGAGTTTCAAACCAACTAAATAAACACTGAGAAAGGAGTCCGCTAAGCAGTTACAATGTCACCAAAATTGTTTAGCAGTTGAATTGGGAAGGTAAGGGCATTAATATAGAAGGATGTTTTCTGAACAAGTTGAGATTTGCGGACGACGTGGTGTTAATAACAAGTGAGATTAAGGAAATAGAAGTCAGGCTCCAACAATTAAACAAAGTTTCCAAGGCGATAGGACTATGCAGGAATATGGAAAACAAAAATAATGTCAACAAGCGACGACACCCCTATTGTTATTGATAATTGCACCATAGAAAATGTTCGGGAATATATTTATCTTAGGCATGCAATTAAAATAGGAAAAGAAAATCAAACTGTGCAAATCAAGAGAAGAATAAGGGCATCCTGTATACCGTTCGGAAAACTTCAGCATATATTAAAGAACAAAGATATCACTATGAATTCAAAAAGAAAAGTATACGACACCTGTATATTGCTGGTGACCGTGTATGGTCTAGAGACGGCAACACTTACACAAAGAAGTTCAGAAATGTTAAGTTTGTCAGAGAGCAAGGGATGCGCAATGCTTGGAGCGAATCTTAGGGATAAACTGAGGAACGAAGATATAGGGCGAAGAACGAGAATCCTAGATGTAGCACAGAAAGTGGCTCGTGCAAAATGGCAATGTACTTAACATCGCACACAATCGATGGAAGTTAAGATTGTTAATATGGAGACGGAGAAGCGTGCGAGGACCACCCAAGCGATAGAGCGACGATATTCGGACAATTGCAGGAACAAACTAGGTTTACAAAGCTTAAGACCGAAACATGTGGAGACAAATAGGAGAAGATTACATTCAGCAGTGGACAGATAAAGGCTGATGATGATATGTTTGTATATAGATGGTTTTATTTATATAGAGGTTTATATGAGGTTAAATATATATATATATTATATTATTTATATAGATTTATATAAGAGTAGGTAGCGGGTAGATACTCATCTATGATCCCAATAGGTGACAGATCTACTTCAGGGACGCGCCCCTGCCCACGCGAGCCTTGGTTTATCTCCCAATACCATACGGGGGAAACCAGTGTCCTACCCTCACTTCCTCACCAAACAAAACATTCCCTTCTTACTACCTACATTCGCCAACCCGTTTGGCCAGCGTGGCGAATTATGGCCAAATACCCCTCATTCATTCACATGGAAGATACATCTTACACACGGCCCTCAGTCCCCTGCGGCTCCAATGTACCTGACCAAGGTGGCGGTCAGAACAGAGTTGGAGCAGAGGGTGCTAAGAATCCCCGGAAGAGATCAGGCCACCAAGGAAGACAACTTATGCATATAGCCTCATATAATGTCCAAACTCTCTCATCAGAAGCAAAAGTATTAGAAATGGAAGAGGAACTTAATAACATCAAATGGGATATCGTCGGTATTAGCGAGATGAAACGTAGATGAGAAGATCAGATCACTCTGAGGTCCGGCCACAAGTTTCACTTCAAAGGAGAGGAAGACTAATCATATGGCGGTGTGGGCTTCTTCGTTCACAAAAAACATATACCCAACCTAGAGAAGATTGAAAGTGTATCGCCCAGAGGTATTTATTTAGTTCTTAGATTAAATCCAAGATACAGCCTCAAAACTATACAAGTATATGCACCAACAACGAGTCATTCAGACGAGGAGATCGAAGATTTTTATAAGTCGGTCAGAACAGCCTTGCAGACCACACAAACACACTTTGCAATGATAATTGGAGATTTCAATGCTAAGTTGGGTTTCAAGCAGGATAACGCAGAAACAGCTTTAGGAAACTTTGGCTATGGAGAAAGAAACGAAAGGGGAGAAAGACTTTCGGACTTTATACATCAGGATAACCTTTTTGCAATGAACTCCTTTTTCAAAAAGAAGCCCCAACGCAAATGAACATGGAAGAGCCCAAACGGAAGAACTAAAAACGAAATTGGCTTCATAATCACAAACAGAACGGAGGTCATTCAGGATATAGCGGTACTGAGTGAAATTTCGGTCGGAAGCGACCACAGATGATCCGAACGAAGGCATGCTTTAATGTTAAGAAGGAAAGAATAAAAACAAGAGTAATAAGTGGAAGTCGCCAGAGAGCATTGCGAAATATTAACAAGTCGTGACCCGAAATTTGGCGACACAAGATTACATGGAAGAAGCAGACAGAAGAAATGAACAAAAATATAGTAAATGCTATAAAAGAGGCGGAAAAAAAGTGCTGTACCGTAGTTAAAAACAGAAATAACAAATTATGCCAAAATACCAGGAACCTTTTGGACGAAAGAAGAAAACTAAAGCAAAAATACGATAAAAACTTTGACCGATTGAAACACCTAAATAAGGAAATACAAAAGAAAATTCTTAAATACATTAGACAACACAACACTAGAGAGATAGCAAGGACGATTGAAGAAAACAAAAGCCTAAAATTTCTTAGACAAAATATCTCCACTGGAAGAAAAACCATTCATAGATTAAAAAACAGTCAAGGGCAAATTATTTGCGACCGGGAAGGCATTCTGAACATTACAGAAGATGTTTACCGTCAGCTGTATGAAGAACAAGGACAGCGTGCTGAAAATCACACACTGCCCCAAGTGATGAACCAAGGCTCAGAAGAAATTCCAGACATAACATTGAATGAAGTAAGGGTAGCACCCCATGAAATGAAAAACAATAAATCTCCTGGTGAAAATGGAGTAGTAGTTGAGGCTATGAAATTGGCTGGGACAAAACTCCTAAAGGCTCTAGTAAGACTCTTTAATAAATGCCTAATAGAAGCAACAACTCCAACTCAGTGGCATAACGCAGTAATTCTTCTATTGCATAAGAAAGGGGACATCACAGACCTTAAAAACTACCGACCGATCAGCCTGCTTTCAAACATATACAAATTATTCACCAAAGTTCTGACAAAAAGGATAGAAAATAAATTAGAATTCTATCAGTCACGAGAACAGGCCGGATTTAGATCTGGATATGGAACAAGTGATCATCTATTAGCAATAAAGAATGTGATAGAAAAGTGTATCGAATACAACAAGCCTCTAGTACTGATATTTGTGGACAACGAAAAGGCTTTTGATACAATCAGTCACGGAAAAATGCTGCACGCTTTAACAGAATGTCGTATATACCACCGATATACAAACAGCGTTAAACAAATATACCGGAACGCCACAGCAAGTATTAGACAGGACGATGGGCAAACTGAAAAATTCCCCATGCAACGCGGAGTTCGACAAGGAGACACCATTTCACCAAGACTGTTAACAACAGTGTTGGAGTATGCATGCAAAAGGGCAAATCTGAGTGAAAAAGGTATCAATATGAATGGAGAAAATCTAAACCACCTTCGATTTGCGGATGATATTGTGCTAACAACGGACAGTATAGACGAAGCTAAAGACTTACTGAACGGACTCCACCGCTCCTCCCTAGAAGTAGGACTGAAAATAAATATGTCTAAAACACAAATTATGAGAAATCTAGTACTCAGCGAAAGCATAAACATTGCTGGAGCAGCCATCGATCAGACTACTTCTTATAAATACCTAGGACACGAGATTTGCCTTGGAAGAGATAACCAAACCATCGAACTAAACCGCTGCATTAGACTGGCCTGGGTAGCCTTCGGCAAACTTAACTATGTTTTCAAATCAGATATCCCAGTTAGCCTTAAAAGGAAAGCATTCAATCAGTGCGTGCTGCCAGTTCTTACCTATGGAGCAGAGACCTTAACACTTACGAACAAAACAGTGTACAAAATTCGCATAGCACAAAGGGCCATGGAACGCGTCATGTTGGGTATCTCTCTCAGACAACGAATTCCAAACCAAGAAATTCGACGCCGAACAGGAGTCCCGAACGCGATAGAGAAGATAACAATCCTCAAGTGGAATTGGGCAGGACATGTGGCTGGACATGTCGCCAGAATGACGAACAACAGATGGACAAAACGAATATTAGAGTGATGGCCGAGATAAGAAGCCTACCGAAACCGAGGCCGCCCACCAACAAGATGGACCGATGACCTGAAACGCTGCCACAGCAACTGGATGCAGGGAGCACAAGACCGAGATGCATGGAGAAGAATGAGGGAGACCTACGTCCAGCAGTGGACACGAGATGGTTGACTGATGATATAAGAGTTTATATTTTATAATAATTGAATACAACATATCAGCCAAAAAACGATCACGAAAATGTTCGCATGATTTTCCCGCTCTGCATCTCGTTCTCTAAGTTTATTTTTTATCCTAAACTGGATCACTATATAACTTCTCGCCATTTTATTTTAAATACAAAATGGCAGATTGTAGCAAAGTTCAATGAGAGACGGCCACAAAACTTGCAATGATCAAGAAGTATATTGACAACTATATTGACAATATATCTAGAATAAAATATTATGAACAGATGACAGTCGATACATAAGACTAACGATATCGATACATGATATTATGATTTATTCAATACAGATAAAACAAAATCGCTGAAATTCGTGTATATTTCCCTACAGTTTTCCTTATGTCTTTCACTAGTTTCGTCATTTTAATTCGTCTACCATTTTTTAATACTTTATAATTGTTCGTGAAATTTATATTAATATAACGGCAGGTTAAAAAATATGGTAAAATCAGAATTTTCATAAAACCTTTCCTCAGTAAATCGCAGTTCGTTGTGCAAGACACCTCACAACTGTTTTAAAGTTACATGTTCAGAGTATAAACTTATGTATTTCCAATTCGCAGAAACAAAAACATTGTAGCAATTTTCAAAATTTTCTTGCACCTTTACCCTTCCTTTCCACCCCTTCGGCCAATGGAAGCCTTCTACAATTTTTTAAGTAACCATTTTCGTACTATAAGTTTAATTTTGGACATGGCAAAGAAAAGTAATCGTAGAAAAACGTATGTTGTTTGTACCCGCAACATTCGGGCCTCGGTCGCCACCTCGTTTATATTTAACACCTTCAACTTTAGTAATTTTCACAGTAAAAATGAAAGAATGAGGTGAAAATTAGAACATTTGCATTGGTGTAAATTTTTCATAATTAAAAAAGATGCTGTTACTAACTACATTTCCAAAAGGGTAATAGAATATAACTAAGAAATAAAGGTTCTGCATTAAAAATGAAAAACCAGTTATTGAATAAGGTTCTAGCCTAACCCTCTTTTATTCTAACCCTTTATTATCTGGGGTTATTTTACCTTTCGATTTGGCATCCCTCCTCTTGACGATCAACTGGGCTACGCCTCCATCTCTCGTCATGACATTCAGCGTCTGGGTCTTGTCCGGATCGATGCTTCTAGATACCTTCAGCTCGGTCCTAGTGACTCTCGGGACTGCTCTGGGGACGTCCACGCCATCCGCATATATAAGGATGGCTGACGTCAGCAAAACTATGACCTGAAATGAAAGCAAAAGGTTTTAGACAAGAAGAGAGCTTAAAGACATCAGTCTACATGAGGTTTGGATTAATAAGAGATCTGCGTGTTAACATCACTAGCGAATTGAACTTATGGGCCCTGGAGAGCCCTGATCAAAGAAAAATTGATCTGGAACGGGCAAAGTTCCTGCTGGACTCCATCTAACGGAATTAGTTGTGTAGAACAGATTGAAACTTATTGGGTCTGAAAAGGCCTGAACCAAACCAAAATTAATTCTGCAATAGTCAACGTCACCATTGCGGGTTACCATCGAAACCTTTCTGTTGGAACCAATTCTATAACATATAATATACTAAGACAAAGGAATCGATTCTATACCATTCCTGAACTGATCCTGAAATGAATGAGGTTCCTGCTGATTAAGGATTCTAAAGGATCCTGTACATATCTAGAATTTATCCAGGGAATGTAAAAGTTCCTTCAGGACTCTTTTAACTAGGACTAGTTTTATATAGTTCTAAAGAGTGCTTCACCGAACCATATTTAATCCTAGATTGGACAACTTTCCCGCTAGACTCTAGCTAAATACATATCTTGGCTCGATGTGAAGTACTTAGGTGTAAATAATAGAATTTGTGGTGATAAAAAAGGTACGTAAGTTTGCAATGGGGTAGTTTCCTCCAGTGTGATAAAACTGGAAATATATTGGATATGGCAACAATGGTACAATGGATACCCCATTAGATCGCATAAAAAATTTGTTTTCTTTTTTGATTAAATTTCAAAAATAAAATTTTTAATGTGACGTTACGTTTAAGCCCCAGCGTGTAAAAATTAAACAATTACGATAATTAAAACGATACATGATGAACACATAAATTTAATTCAGATACTTAGTTACATCTACTACAAGAACGATACCTTATTGCAGATAGCTTTACATGTATTTCTACTTACATGTAATTCTAAGTTTCTCTCGCTCTTGAAAATTATGCATAATAAAAATAAATTAACCTCAAATTATCAAGCTTGCAGCTGTTTCGGGAACAGTCCGAGACTATCTAATTATTGATAAAATTGGCAACAGTCACTTGTCGATCAAAACCTCATTTTAAAAGAAATCAGTCAAGAAAACTTAAGGAATAACTTACACTAATTCACAACTTTAATAGGAATGCACCACATTACTCTTTTTGAAAATCGCTTTTGTTGAAATTGTAAACTTTTATTTGTTTCGCAAAGACAACAGTAGATAACTCTTCAGAAACAACTTAGTCAAATTAGCACGAACTTTGCTACTTGCAACTTAGTCAAACATTTTATTAAAATTTCTTTTACATACTTGATAGTAGAATAAACTTTCGAACTTAAAATATATAATATATATTAGAATGGATTTTGAGAAAATTTTTAAATGTGAAATGCCCTTTAGAGAAAAGTTAGCAGGAAGTTTTGTCAAAATTTGTTATGTATATCCATCAGAAAAATATATGTTAAAGTTTAGAACTTCTTGTGGCAAACTTTAAGAATATTTCCAAAATCAAAAATGAAAAGAGTAAACTACCCCTTTATCCCGGCCGATTTTAACTTAAACTTGAGTTTTAAATCTCGGTGTACCACAAAATCTAAATTCAAAGTTGGAACTATTTGTGGTTTGAATTTTCCAGAAATGCATACCACAGTCACACATATACTCACACAGAATTTTTTTCAAAAACGTTTTTTGGATTGAAGACTTTTTTGTTTTTTAACCCAAATTAGAAAAATCAACCCGTCGATCCGGTTACCATACTCATTTATAAACGTTTCATATGAGAAGAATAAAACAAACGAAAAACTGCCATAGATATTTCTACCATCCCCTCAATATAAATGATTTTAGATGAAACTATTATTAAACTGAAAACCTTTTAGTTGCATTTTAGAAGCTTGAACCCCTTTCGACAATTTTAAATTATAGTCATATTTTTATCAAAACCAAGATGTAGAGTCAATAAAACCCTTTAATTCAAGAAGTATCTGAGACTAGAATCGACAAAGTTATAAAAGAAAAACTATAACCGTTTTAAAGAAAAATTAAATTAGAAACTACGAAAAATTAATCTAAATTTAGGGTTTCAATATTTTAGTGCAACAATTTTGGAATAACCGTAATCTTTTCGTCTCAAACTCCTGGAGTATTTTTGATTAAAATATCTGGTGTTCCCTTATTGGGTGACGGTTAGCCAGAATTTTTACTGTTAATTCGATAACTGAGCAATAAGTATTCAAAATTAAATTTTTTTCAAAATTTTTAAGTGATGCATCTCTGAAACACTAATATATGAGCTCTCTGAAATAATTATTTTAGTAATAAATGTAATTAAATTTAGTATGTAAGAATCTTGGATACGTCATATCGATCTAAATTCTCAAACACAAAACCAGATATCTATTTCGAAGAATATTTTAATTATCAATATTTTGCAAATTCATAGCACACATCAGTATTCTACAATCACAGAACACTATAAAAGCTATTTTCAATTTATTTGGCGGACATTGTTAAAATGGTCGAATAGTGACGTCATACAAAATTCGAGTCTGTTTTTCCTCTTTAAACGAAAAAAGTACTAAAAGAAAAAACACTCGTATTACTTTCTCCTATGAGACACTCATATATAAAGATAGTAATCGGGTCGATTTTTCAAATTTGAGTTATTAGCATTTTTGCACGTTTTAAGGTCCCCTGACTCCAAAAAGATATGACTGAGAAACTTTCTGTGTGTCTCAATCAGTTTTTAAATAAGATACATTTTGCATCTGGGGATCTGGGATTTCGCTGAAACTGAGAATTCTTTCTATGAGCTAAAATAAAACAAAAAACGTGCTGATTAGGTCTCTAAACTGACTTAATCTGAAGCACAATTAAAATTGTTGATATTTCGACAAAGCGGTGCTTTTTAAATTTTTTTTCAGAAACAAAATTTACTGAGAAAATTTTTTCAATATATAAATTTATGTATAATTTTCTCAGATGTTCGATAAAAATAATCCTGATTTCCACACTGACCACTAGTGGTAAAAGACCATATTTTTCAGAAACTCATCTGTAGCTTCTTCCGCAATGTTTTCTAAATGAGATTTTTCTGTTCGACTCCTTGGCCATTTAGTACTCCTAATACCACTACTTTACTAATACTCCTTAATAATCCTATAATACTCCTTGGGTATATTATGTCTTGAACTTAATTTTGTAACGAATTTTTTGATTTTAGTGCACTCTGCGTCGCCAGGAGTGAGCAGGCGTGTGAAGAAAAGCTCATGGACGTGGAGATCCTTTTGGAGCCCCATTGTTATTATAACGTATATTGAGGTAAAATACTGCAAAGAATCGAAAAAAATGTCACAGTTAACAAAAATTTGTAGAAAATGATCAACATGATGATTTCTGGAAAAATAGAGTTTTTTGACATTTGTGGTCTTTTCAAGAATCAGAATTATTTTTATCGAAAATTTGGGAACAGTCTACATAAACATGTGTGTGTAAACAAATATTTTTAGTAAGTCTTAAATGTATCTGAAAAAATTAATAGTTAAAAATTATATTTGCGCGTCAACAGGGAAGCGCCAGGTTCAGATGAGTTTTGCACAGGAATATCAAAAATTATGGGTGAGCATAGTGTGAAAACACACAAAATTGTACAACTTAGTATATGACACTAGGAAAATAGCATCAGACTAGTTGCAATCGACCTTTGTAACCATCCCTAAAAAGAACAATTCGAAAAAGTGTAGTGACTATCGTATGGTAAGCTTAACGAGTCACAACCTACAAGTTTTCCTACTTGTAGTACATGGAAGATTATACGAAAAACTGGAATGGGAGAATGTTCTCGGGGAGCTCAGATGAATAGTCAGGAACGTTCTTGATAATCCTCAAATATAAAAGCAACTAATTCTTCATACATCAAACTGCCGACATTTCGTTCATCATTATAAACATAATCACGGCTCTAAAATTATATTATGTTAGGTATCTCTTTTTGTCACTCACGTGTCACTTACATGACAGGTTATCAAGATTTAAATGTGACATGTTTGACATTTGATACTGTATATCGATTATTTTTTAAAAGAAAATTGTTAGAAGGCCTTTATAAATAATAGAAACCTTCAAAATTGTGAGTGCTAAACTATTGTCAAAAAATGAAAAGATGAAGGATAAAATTTGTAATATTTATGTTGAAAATGTAATAGTTTTCATATGTTTAATTTATTTGAATAATTGTAATACTCTTGAGCAAAGTTTTAAAAATCCTCTTGTCTATTTCCAATATTATCTGATGTTTTAATATGTACCGCCTCTTTGAATAATCTTTCAAACCAAATTGATTCGCGATCTAATATCGAAACATTTTCAAAATCGAAATTGTGATTGTTCTCTATGGCATGTTCAACTAAACCGAAATGTGATGAATTATTCTTAGTGATATTCAATTGATGTTGTTGTAATTTCTTTTTTATATATTGCTGTGTTTCTCCAATATACACCTTAGGAGGGTTACAATCAGAACATGTGACCTGATATACTACGCAACTCTGGTTTTTTATAGGTGTTGGGTCTTTAATTTTGAAGAAAATGAGGTTATTGAAAGAAGACAATGAATACCAACCTGGATATACGTTTAGGGCATTCAGGGTTTTGAAAGTGAAATTTTCTACGTTGTTATGGTACGGAAGTCTTATAAAAAGTTTATCTTTTGTTATTTGTGTTGTGTTTTGTGGAGAAGTTGGGATATTGATATTATTATAATTAAGACGGTTTGTTAATTGATTTATTTTTTTATGTATATTGTGTAATATACCCTGTATGGGATACATGTTCTTAACAAAAGTTTCTATTATGAATTTAATGTTTTGTGCTCTGAAAGATTCGTGAGAGAGTAGAAATGCCCCGTCGACCAAGTTAATAATGGCGGCTCTCTTATACCTCGTGGGTTGGAAAGAAAGGAAGTTTAGATATCTTCCAGAATATGTAGTCTTCCTGTACCAATTTGTAATGCAACATCCGTTACTGAAAGAGATGCAGACGTACAGAAATGGTAGGTTGTTATTGTTAGGAAGCTCACACGTGAACTGAATCTTCGGATGAAAACTATTGAAATTTTCAATTATTTCATGAATGTCATTATTGGGTACAAGGAGCAGAGTATCATCAATGTTTCTGAAATATAGTGATAATTCAGGGTTTATACTCTTAACAACCTTTTCTTCGAGTGCCACCAAAACTAGATTGGCAATAATTGGAGACAGAGGACCTCCCATGGGACAACCAAAAATCTGTTTATACATTTTTCCTATGAAGGAGAAAGCTGAGGAATCAAAGATGAAATTGATGATGTCAAACAATAGGTCTAGAGTGATAGTGGTAGACAATTCGTCGAACCTTGAAGAGATATAATCTAATATAGATTAAATTAATTACATTATATGCATAAGTATTAATACAGCGATGTCGAGATGTAAACCACGACATATTATACATATATGTGTAAGGTAACGTTATGAAGGCACTCAAATCGAACGCGAAAAAAGACTTATTCACCTAGAGAGTATCATTAATGAGAAAAGGGACACAGTATTGAAGTCAAAAGCCGAATAGCCAAAGCACGAGCAGCATTGGTAAAATTGAAGCAGGCCTCTGCACACACGACCTAAACATCGATTTATGGATTAGAATGGTTAAATGCTATATGTTTCCCATGTTTCTATATGAGGTCGAGGCCTGGTTAACAACTGATACTCTTCTGAAAAAAATAGAGGCCTTTGAGATGTGGGCATGTAGAAGAGTACTTATAATTAGCCGGATGGACAAAGTAACAAATGGGGAAGTGCTGCGACGACTCAATAAATCAACCAAACTGACGAACACGGTCAAACGCCGAAAACTGGAATACTTTGGACACATCATGAGACACCCTGAAAAATACGCCTTACTATATCTAATAACACAAGAAAAAATAATGGGAAAACGAAGTGGGGGTAGAAGGGTGGATAAAGTAATATTTGCTAATCTACTGGCCAATATCACATCATAGTCAACGATCGAGTCAGTCAAGACACTTGAAGAAAAGTCACGACCAGGTCGGCCACTCTCAGAACCTAATTGGCATGTTTTGTCTTATTTTAGCACATAGAACGGGGATTCTCTAAGTTTCAGCGTAATCCCAGATCCCAGGTAAAAAGGTAAAAAACTGTACCGTTTATTTAAGTACATACTCATATATACATAAAGTTTAATAATATTGTTGGCCAAATCTTCTCTAAAGGGCATTTTTACATTTGTCACTTTTCGGTTTTTGGAATTCTTTTCTCAGAATCAACTTCAGTATTTCTTTCTAAACTTTTGAACGTTTATTTTACTCTCGAATATGAATAACAAAGTTTAGTAACATCTTTCGCTAAATCTTCTCCAAAGGGCACTTTACAGTTGTCGTTTTTCGATTTTTGTAAATTTTCTCAAAATCCACTCCACCACATTGTTCTAAACTTTGAACATTTATTCTACTGTCGAACTAGTATAATGAAGTTTAATAGTATTTTTGAGTAAATCGTTTCTGAAGGGCACTTTATTCTTGTCGTTTTTCGGTTTTCCGAAATTTTTTTTCAAATCCACCTGAAGAATTATGTTTAAATATTAAATATTTATTCTACTATCAAATGTTTATGATGAAGCATGAGAAAGTAGTCCGATAGACATATCACCTTTTTTATCATATTTTTTATTCCGAAATAAAAAAAAGTTGGGAACTAGGTCGCGTTATACCATTCGTGGATCGCCTGGAACTGAATTTTCTTTAGTCTGGAATGTTACTTCTTTTCGGTCGTGCGGAAAACTCATTTCGATACATTTGTACCTTTACATATCTCACGGTTGATTGACCCTATGCGAGGCTAAGATTCCCGACGTCTGAACGAAAACAAAACTTTCTTAGGTGAAAGTAGGTGATACGAGGCTCGTCGAAGTTATCGACTCGTACGTACACTTTCTTCGTTCCGTTCTGCCTCAATGGCGGCGACGATCCTTTTCTTCTAGTTTCCAGTTATTATTATTTTTATTATTATTATTATTATTATTATTATTATTATTTCTCTTAATAGGATTCCAAAGGGTCCCTTGTCTTTGGCTAGTGGAAAATTGGTCATTAAACACATATGTAATAGGCCTACTAAAAATAGTACAAGATGGCAATACTACAAGAAAACCATGTCGTTTACTCGCTGAAATAAACTTCCATGGTAAAATCCACATTTTCTAACTAGCGTGTGTTTGAATCCAAGGCGGCGTGAAATTAACGCGCCGTTTCCTATACTTATTAAAGGAATTAATACCGCGCATAAACGAGACTGAATCAAAATAGTCGGTGCATATTACTCTGCTCTAAATACAAAGTGTGCCAATGACTACGAATTTTTCAGACTACAATACAACATGTAAGTACGCCGAGAGATTAATGACGATGTGACACACTGAACGTGTGGATAAACATCCAATTATTAAGGATACTCGGCTAGTTCCGTTAGGTTATTATGGCTTTAAACTTAATTTAAAAATAAGATTATGATAAAGGCGCTTAGAACGCTTCGTTATAATGCTATGAACTTTTTTAAATACCTTCAATTTCAGTTTCCTTTTGGCCGGAAAATAGATGGCCTAATTATTTATTAAAGTAGATTGGTTATAATATAAAAAATGGCGATATATCCATCTGGAAGCTGGCGACTACTCCATCATATTTTTTTACAAATATACGGTATTGAAATAAATATTGCTTCAGGTGGATTTCGAGAAAATTTCGAAAAACCGAAAATTGACAAGAATACAGTACCCTTTAGGAACGATTTAGCCAAAAATGTTAAACTTTATTACATACTTTATATAATAGAACAAGTACTCAAAGTTTATAAAAAAAATAATGGAACAAATTTTGAGAAAATTCAAAAACTGAAAAGTGGCAAGTGTAACGTGCTCGTTAGAGAAGATTTAGCCAAAAATATTATTAACATTTGTTTTACATATTCGACGGTAAAATTTTGAAATTTAAAAACAATTTCTAAAAACTGAAAAACGAAAAGAATAAAGCAGCCTTCAGGAACGATTAAGCCAAAAATGTTGTAAACTTTATTAAGTATATTCAATAGTAGAACAAATACTCGAACTTCATAAAAAATATATTGGAGCAAATTTTGGGAAAATTTCAAAAAGAGAAAAGCAACAAGTGTAAAGTGCCTTTCAGAGAAGATTTAACCAAAAATATTATTGAACATTATTATACATATTCGACAGTGCAATGAATATTAGAAAATTACAAAAAAAAATAATGAACCAAATTGGGAAATTTCCAAAAACCGACAAATGAGAAAGATAAGCTATCCCCTTATCCAGGCAGATTTTAATGAAATGCTTATTGGGGGGTCCAGGTGAACGACAAAATGCAAGTTCAAAATTGGAACCGACTGTGGCTTTTACTTTCCACAGAGAAAAACGTTCCACGGACATAAATACATATACACACACATTTTTTCAAAATATGTTTTTTGGATTGTTTAGAAAACTATTTCAATTTAATTAATTTAAAACATCTACAATTAGTAATAACTCAAATTCTAAAGATCGGACCGATTACAGTAGTATTCATATATGAGTGCTTCATATGAGAAAGTAATAATTTGATTTGTTAAACAAGAGACGCGCGCCACTTTCTTCCTGTCGATTGGACGTCCGCTTTTCGATTTAAAAAGATCTATGCATTATTCATGTGATTCATGTCCATCTAATTAAGTGTAAAATATTTAATAAGCATATGCAGGGAAAGTGCAATTTAATACGTTAGGATAGTTAGACTTAATAATGCTCGTTGTCAATTGTAATAATAACGTGCATATCTGGATAATTAAGATGCCGACGATGCTTATTGTTTTTAATAAGTAAGCGTACTGAGATTTGTGGTTTTTAAACTTTAGCTACTGTTTGACTATTTGAAATTTTAAAATTTTTTAGAAGTCTTGAAATGAATCTTTTGTAATACACCAACTGCCTTATTTTTTTACATTCAACGTTCAACTTTAACTTTTATTTTCTGTAGTTTTACTTAACTATTAGTTGCCTTTTTGAGGTTTAATTTTTCTATTCAAGTAAAAGTTGAAAAAAGTAATACACCAACTGCGTTAATTTTTTTAATACTACCATGTTCAAATTTAGCGTTGAATTTTTTTGCACTTTTTACTTAACTATTAATTGCCTTTTTGATGTTCAATTTTTCCATTGAGTTAAAAGTTGAAAAAAAGTTAGTCAAAAACCTTGCGTAGAAGTAAAAGTTCCTTTAAAATACCAGAAAATTTCACAGTAGATAAAATTTTGAAAAAATTGAAAAAGGGCACCTAATCTAAAAATATTAAGATATATAGTATAAATATGATTCTAAATCGCCCTTACCTTAAACAACCCTCGCATGTCGAAATCGACTTGAAACACTACCGACTTCCTTCTTCAAACGAATCTCGTAACTTCCCGCGAAGAAAAATGATATTTCCTCGTTTCGCGCGCGTTTCGAAACGAATCAACTGTTCTCTCAGGTTCGCTTATCGAGAGTAGAGAACGTGTGGAAAGGTTCCTCGTAGCTCACCCGTCGAAATCTTTCGCTAGACTTCTCGTCTGAGAGCTTTCCACCTGCAGCCGATGTCCAGCCGACCGACCGACCTACATCTCCGCGGCGGTATTGTGCTGGCCGGCGAAAGAACGAAGAGGAGAAAGAAAGCTTCCCGATGAGCTTTGGGTAAATTTCGAAAGAGAAAAATAGTTTTTTGGTTTCGTGTTTTAGAAGTCGGATCGATATAAGAGATTGCTATATACTGAATTTCATAATGATGTAACTGGTGGTTCTCAAGATATGGACCGTTTCAACGTTTGATAAGTATCATAAATAGGTATACTTTGTAATAAAAAGTTTATTTCGGAGAGTCTAATGTTTAGTTTCAGAGAAGTAGCACTTAGAAGTTTAAAGAAGGTTTATGTTTTGAATACTTATGTCTCAATTATCGAGTTAAGAGTACAAGAGTCACCCAATAAAGACGAGAGCCCGATATTATGGTCAAAAGTGTCCCAGGAGATAGTGAGAACAATGATCTGGGTGCTCGCAGGTATAAAATGCAAAAACTCTTATAACTACAACGTGATCAAGAATGACTGTTTGAGTTGGCAATGCTGAATATCATTTTTAAATGGTACAACTGGTAATTTGAATTTGCTATTTCAAATTAAAATTTCTGGTATTCTTTTCAAATTTATCTATTTAAAATGGTTTTCACGTTACAACACGATATTTTCATTGGAATGGCGTACTTTCGAAGCGGGATTTATAACCAGATTACTGGTTGGCAGTACTCTCTCGAAGCGACATACCAGCAATTTCAGGAGTTGTTTCCGGAGACTTTGGTCACTTTTGCTGTCTTTCTGCAACATTGCATGCGAGTAGTTGAACGTTATTTAAACACAGGGAGCATAAGCAAACAAAAATCAACTGGTAGACCTTCTACTCTAAACGAGGAAGTTGTCGAGGATATCAGGACTCGAACGCAAAGAAGTCCTCCCAAATCCTTAAGAAAGCTCTTCCTTCAAACAGGTTTGGTCCTTAGGCCTCCTATTCAACCAATTTTCATTCTTAGCCATAAGACTTCCACTTTTCCATGTTGTTCTAATTCACGGTTTTACAGGTTTATCATATGGAAGTTGCTCCACTGTGCTTAAAAAGAAATGAAAGTACCACCCTTACAAAATTTCCATCGTCCAGTCATTAACCGCTCCTGATCACCCGAAGAGAGTTTTATTTTGCAATTGGTTCAATGACATATTAAATAATAATGATATCCTTGACAATACCTTCTTTTCCGACGAAGCCTGGTTTCATCTCAACGGCTATGTGAATAAACAAAATTACGGCATTTGGTCAGGTGAAAATCCTTACTCTATCAGAAAGACACATTTGCACCTGGTTAAAGATGGTGTTTGGTTGGCAGTCTCAAGGACGCGAGTGTATGGGCCAATATTTTTTTAATTTTACCGTCAATTCGGAGAGATATATCCAACACCTTTTGAGGCCTTTTATAAACCAATTAACAGACGAAGAGCGTCAAATTGGATATTTCCAACAAGACTCTGCAGGGGCACATACGGCTCGTGCTCTTCTTCTTATAGTGCCGTGCACCTATAGTGCGTTGGCGAATTATCTTAAGGTCAGACGTCTCTCTTTTGCGGCGTGCAAAAGCTCGCCGGTGTTATTTATGCCTGTCCAGTCCTTAATATTCCGGAGCCACGACATTTGTTTGCGCCCTACACCTCTCTTACCCTCAATCTTTCCTTCGATAACTAGTTGAGGGATTGCATATTTTCTTCCTCTCAGGATATGGCCGAGGTATCCAACTTTTCGTGCTTTGATTAAATTGAGTAATTCTCTCTCAGTATTTGCCCTTCTCAAGACTTCCTCGTTCTCACCTTATCTGTCCAAGGTATGCGGAACATTCTTCGCAAGGTCCACATTTCGAAGGCCTCCAACTTGTTAACAGAGGATATCTTTAACGTCCATGTCTCCATGCCATATAACAATATGGACCATACGTAGCATTTAACCATCCTGTAGCGTAGGTCAAAGGAAAGATTGCGGTTGCATAATAGCGGTTTTAATTTAATAAAAGCTTGTCTAGCTTGTTCGGTGCGGCTTTTTATTTCTTGTTGAGGATCCCATTGGTCATTTACCATCATTCCCAAGTATTTAAATGTTTTCACCTGCTCGATTGGAGCATTATCTACTTGCAATTGTACTCTTAAAAGTGCGTTTTTTCTTATTCCCATGTCGCTAATTTACGGATAACATCTTGAAGTCGAACCCGGGGGATTCTTAGCACCCTCGGACCATCTAAGGTCTGCCCGGAACTGAGGGCCCTTGCTTCATTTTTGTCCGACATATAAGATAATTATTCCACGGATATCCATAGGGATTTTTAATTTAGTGGCTTCCCCTTATATATATATATAGGCGGGGGTCCAACAGCCTTTGCCGCATCCCGCATTTCGATCGCCACTTTTTTTTATTTTTCCAATCGTCATCATTCATTGCCCGATCAGCCATTGTTTGCCTAATTCCTTGTATCCAGGATGTGCTTGGTCTTCCTCTTCTCCTTTTACTTTGAGGAACATAATTTAAAATTCTTTTTGGCCAGCGTTCGTCGGTCATTCTCATAACATGTCCGTACCATATCAATTGTCTGGACTCTATTCGATCTGAACTCGTGTACACTCTTCTTGTTCGACGTCTGATGTCTTCGTTTGGGATACGATCCAGCCTTGAGACTCTGCATGCTCGTCTTAGGTAGTCCATTTCTACAGTCTCTATATCCTTTTTGTCTTTAGCCGAAAGCTGCCAACATTCCGACCCGTAAGTTAAGATAGGCTCCACTATTGCTTGGTAGATCATCATTTTTGTACTTAACTTTATCTGATTTGACCATAATAGGGAGTTTAATATCCGGATGCTGTTGCGACCTTGCTGTGTCCTATGGTGTATGTCTTTCCTGGATGTTCCTTCTTTCGAAAATATGCTGCCTAGATATTTGAATTCATCACATTTTTTAATGTTTTGGTTGATTTCTAGTTCGGAATCACTTTCCACATTCCCAACAACCAGATCCTTACCCTTACCGGCTTCCCCTTACCTTCTAAATTCTTATGCCGTTGACCAAACTTTTGGTTCATCCGCCTACGGGGTCAATTTCTTAACCCCTGGGCAAAAAAGTGCCCTACCACTTACCAACTCATCCACCGAAGCCGTTGATCGGTAAGTGGTTGATTGCTTATACCGGCAATCGCTCGGTGTTCTAGGATATGCTTATTTAATGGCGGCAATACTCGCCATGTCACGATACTGTCCTTGGGCTTATGTGGTATTTTATAAGATATAGTTTCCTAAGGTATACCCACCACGCCCTCTAGTATCGCCGTTGCTTGGTCGGGGACTGCTTATTCAATATATTCGCAGCTAACCCTCATATCTGAGGGCCGTTCACTATCCGCCACCTGTGACCCCACTGGTAGCCAGCAACTTAGCCCCAGCTTACAGCCCCAGCCCCAGGCTCGTGCTACTATGGGATATTTAAGAGAGAATTTTGGCGACAGAGTAATTAGTCAGGGCATTAAGCCAAGCAGGTCACCAGATCTCACTCCATTAGATTTTTCGTTATTTGGGCTCTTGAAGGACAATGTCTTCAAGAGCAATAGTTCAAGAAGTGGCAAACATTACCACCAATATGCTGGTGAATATCTTCGAAAGCCTAAAAAGAAGAGTTAATTTATGTCTGGACCAAAATGGGGAGCATTTTGAGCATTACCTTTAGCTGTTTAATTAAACCATTGTTCTGTATTTCGAGTTTCATTTTTTAAGCGTTAATTTTTATTCACATAACCTACAATCTTATCGCTGATTGTTATGTCAAATTTTTGTCAAATAAACATATCTGGTTGAATATCATTACAGAGGATGGAACAACAACAAAAAAGGATGTTCAAAATGGAACACAAGAAGGTAAAAAAGGCTATTCGTTTGTTAAACAAGATGAAACTTTAAACCAAAATGATAATCTACACAACCTTTGTATAACCCATTTTAACTCATGGGAGGGCTTTTTGAGGATGTCGTGTAACATTTCCAGAATGCAACAATTAGAAATGAAGATATAAGAAGGAAATGGGACGGGTTCTCACAACAACAGAAAGAGTGGAAACGGGATAGCTACTATGGTACGGGCATGTGATAAGGATGGACAAGACGCGATGGCCAAAGAAAGCGTTGCAGTTCATATCACAAAACAGAAGAAGAAGAGGAAGACCAAAAACACAATGAGGGATGGAATGAAAAAGAGTATGAAAGATTAAGTTATTGAAGACGATGAGTGTCAAATGAGATGAGAATACATATACACTGTTAATAAATAACTGAAGTGAGATTATGCGGTAGAAACTGAAACCAAATGTTTTTCTAGCTATGAGTCAAAACTGCAATAAAGTTGTTGAAAATTCATGTTTTTTATTTTGGTCGACTGTCGATTCAGGCCGCCATATGTGCAATACATTAAGTACTACTCCTAGACATATATGTTTTTAACTGTTGTTTTCCAAGCGTCGAACTGGAAAATCCGAGAATACATTGCGTCGGTAAATGTGAAAAATCTATTCTTTTTCTTTAAGTGCCATATCCGCGGCGGATGTCGGCAACCATCATGGCTATCCTGACTTTTGAGGCAGCGGTTCTAAAAAGATGATTTGAGCTGCATCCAAACCATTCTCTCAGATTTTTCAGCCATGATATACGTCTTCTTCCTATGCTTCTTCTGCCTTCTATCTTCCCCTGCATTATCACTCGTAAGATGCAGTACTTTTCGCCTCGCATTATGTGCCCCAGGTATTGCAACTTTCTCTCTTTGATCGTACGTTCAACTTCTTTTTCTTTACCGATTCTTCTTAACACTTCAATATTTGTGATATGATCCGTCCACGCGATTCTCAAAATTCTTCGATAAGTCCACATTTCGAAAGAGTTAAGTCGTCTCATTGCATCTGCATTTAGCGTCCATGCTTCTACCCCATAATAAAGCACACTGTGTACATAGCATTTTGTCAAACGCATTCTGAGGCCTAATGTCAGATCTTTACTACACAGAACTTTTTTCATTCTTATAAAGTTAGTACGAGCTTTTTCGATTCTGCTCTTTATTTCTGTGGTATATTCATTACTTTCTGTAATAAGTGTTCCCAGGTAAGTGTATCTTTTCACTCTTTCGATTTGTTGACCTCCAACCAATAAGTTTTCATTTATGGTATTGTTCTTACAAATTTTCATATACTTTGTTTTTTTTTTGACATTGAGAGAAAGTCCGTACTTTTCACTACAACTTGATATCTTGTTCATAACTCTCTCCAAATCCTTCAAACTATCTGCTATTACTACTGTATCGTCAGCATATCTGATGTTGTTAATCAAAACTCCATTCACACTTACACCAGCGGTCTCATTTTCCAAGGCTTCTAATATAATTTGCTCCGAGTACGCATTAAATAACAAGGGCGACAGTATACATCCTTGCCTGACTCCTCTCTTTATTTCTATTTCTTCAGATCTGTCTTGGCCATTTTTTACCGTGGCCCGTTGGTTGTAATACAGATTTGAAATCAATCTTACATCTCGTTTGTCCAGGTTTTTGCTCTTAAGAAGGTCTATGAGTTGGTCGTGTTTTACCTTATCAAAAGCTTTATTATAGTCTACAAAGCAGATATAGAGGTCACGATTAACGTCCAAACATCTCTGAATCAACACATTAATAGCAAACAATGCCTCCCTTGTACCAACACCATTTCGGAAACCAAACTGAGTATCACTAATATCCAGTTCTTGTCATCTCTTCCCCTGCCGAATCTTGGCATCCGAGAACCATGATCAGTAAAATGATTTCTGTCAGTTCCTTGAGCCATGACAATTTCTAGGGAGTCTTTATGAGGTAGTTTCCCCTTGCTTTCCTCATCGCTGTGTAAGCGCCGCTTCAGTTGTTTCAACCACGCCGCTTAGTGTCTGATTCTCAACCAATAATAATCAACTGTAGATCCTGTGCTTGAGGTCAGTACTGAACAACCAGCTGCCGTTGTTCAGTGCTAGTTTTGGTCCGCCCCGGGTATTTCATTTCCCCGGTACCACCCATATCTGGGAGGCGTTCCCCTATCCGCCACCTGGGGAGGCGCCCGATGGAGGACTGGCAACCCCGCACGGGTTGCTAAAATGCACGGGTGCATTTGCATTTGCACGGGTTGGTAAAAATCTATAGCAATCTTAAAAAAACAGACTGTTATCATGAAATTTTCAAATCACTATTTTGGCACGTTTAACGTGGTAGACACGCTTAAATGATCAAAATTTTTGTTGAATAATACTTTCTCATGCGTTTCATCAGATTCTCTTTCGGATCAATCTTGTAAAAATGGCGATGTGTAACATCGTAAGACTTTCTCATATGACCGGACAAAATATTCATAAAACATTAAATACTTGATGGAGATGTACCTATCAGTTAGACTCAACAATTAAAAAATTTAAAAAAAAGGAAAAAATGTTTCAAAATAAAAGGCATAGGAATTAAACAGCTAACGTAAGTTATGAGATTTGATATTAACAAACAAAACCGTTTTAAAGAAAATTGTACAACAAAATAAATATCCTTAAGAGTAAAGTGCCATCTAGGAGAGTTTTAGGAAAAAATATTTCCAATAAAATTTATATAAGTACATTTAATATGTTGCCTAATTCAATATAAAATTTATTGAAAACATTAAAAACCATTTAAAAATAATTGAAAATATAAGTGCCCTTTAGGGAAGCTTTAGAAAAAAAATGTTTCAAATAAAAGTTGTAGCTATTAGCTGGTTCAGTTCAAATCTTTAATTTGGTAAGAATTAGTAAAGCCGTTTTAGAGAAAATTAAGAAAAATTGAAAATTCCCAAAAATAGAGGGCCCTTCTCAAAAGATCAATCAAGATAACGATAGCGGCAATCGATAAGTATTTAATAGTAAAGTAAACGTGAAGTTTAAAAAAAATGTTGAATCAATTTTTCGAATAATCCAAAAAACCTAAAAATTACTAGTAAAATGCCCTTTGCCCTTAACTGATTCTGATGAAATTTATATCGTCGTGAGTTTTTAGGGAACCCAGCCTACATACTAAATTTCAACTTTCCACTATTTATAGTGTCTGAGAAAACGTTGGCTACATACACACATACATACATACACACACAAACATGTTTCCAAAAATATGTTTCTCGAACTCAGGAAACCACAAAACGTCCAGAAATGCTAATATCTCAAATTCCGAAAATCATTACGATTACAATACTTTCTCTTATCTAGGTATCCCATATGAGAAAGGAAAAATTTTGTTTCAAACATTACGATAATCCCAAAATTTTTACACCAAAATATTGAAACCTAACTTAAATTGCTACACATATTTTCATAGAAGATACGTATTTTTTAGATTGTGCTGTAAATTTCAAGTCCAAATATAAATAATTAAAGAAATAATGATTGTTTGATACAAAAGCTGTTTTCGTGTCTTTCTATGCACTTAGGGTACGAACATACCGAAGATACCTCGATGTCGCGGTCGATGTCGCGGTCGATGTCGCGGTCGATGTCGATGTGAGGGTGAACATACCGAAGATGCTTTTCCTTTCAGTGTTCCTTGCAGTCTACTCGGGGAACGACGGGAACGTTGTTTATTGATTTGTCTATTTATTAAAAAGTAGTGAAATAATGTACAACAGCGATAGTAGTGACAGTGATTATGACATGTCTTCAAGTGCAAAGTGGTGGATTCTCTGTAATTCACCAAATCGCCAATTTAATGTTCATCTCATAAACCAGAAAAGACAATATTTAGGTGAATATCACCATCTCTTCAATGAGTTAAAACACCATCCAGATAAATTTTTTGCGTACATGAGAATGACTCTTGATACGTTCCAGTATATCTATGACAATGTAAAAACAAGAATTGAACTTTGCACATATAACAACTACCATACAAACCCTATTCTTGGCGAAGAAAAACTAGTAGTAACATTTTGCCGCAATCCTTTTCCACTCCCTCGCCAGAACATGTCTATTATGATGCTGTTTGTGCCGCTTATCCCAAACAGCAGGAGTACTGTATACCAAATCTATTAGTTCGTCTTTCATTATCTAGATTATCTAGTAACACCAATCCAAAAGTCTCAATACGTCGCAATGAGAAGGAATACGGAAATTCGCCCGTCTTCAGTAAATAAAATTGCCTTCCGTATCTCCCTCCAGCTAAATGTCACGTGGTTTGAAGAGCACCAATGAACGTGCGAGTTACATCGCGATCAACAGCTCGATCGCGATGTAAAACAAACTATTTTGATCTGGCATCGACCTCGCTGTAAACCGCCATGATAGGCGGCGAGGGTGAATGGGTGAAACATCTTTGGTATGTACGCTTTCATAAGAAAATAAAGGTTTGTTTCGACATCGACCGCGACATCGACCGCGACATCAACCGCGACATCTTCGGTATGTTCGTACCCTTAGAGTGATTGGAGCATCATAAAAATTACCTAAAAAATACCAAATAAACGAAAATTGGAACAAAAAGAAGGTCGCACTTGTGGTTGCCGAGTTATTTATACACTTTATAATTTCAAAAAATGCCTATTATTTGCCAGAAATTTTCAGCTACAATTTTAAGTCAAACTAACAATTTTTTTCTCTCTAACATCATAATATAGGTTTCGCAGAATACATTACGTCAATATAAGACATCTCTCCGAGGACTTCCTTAAGTCGCACATTTGTTTAAACATAGGACTACACTGGATAACCATTTGGATAGTTTATAAAATATTTAATAGGTCATACTGAAATTTTCCACTCATTGAAAGATTCAATAGAGACCCTTGGAACATGCACTAACTATCATTTCAGTTTATGTTTTCAAAAGTTATTTAAATTTCAAATACTTGCACAAGTCAGGGAATTTCTGCAAGTATCTCGGTAAATAAATGACCGATTTCGATAAACAGCACCTCATAATAATGACCCTTCCAATGCCTTATCTCCTCATTTACCTTTTTCACCTAGGATGTAAGAGAAGATTTTTACAAGCAAAAAACTGAATTTTCCACTTATAAACACTCTTTATGTATCCAGCACTCAGAATTATCTATATCCTTTAACGCAATATATTCAATTAAATGGCTCCATACATGAGAAAAGTGTAAAGATGCTGTTAAACTTTTTTTTCAAGAAACTATCTATTTTTCCTTGGCAACTGTGCCATTTCGTGGTGAATTTCTCTACTTATATATTCCGGGTTTGATAATAGCATTTTTCGTTACATTTCGTGTAAGAAGTTGTTTTCTTTTAATAGGTCTCAAATACGAGTATCATGTGGATTAAATAACGTCTTTTTTCTTTTGACGTAAAATCTGGACTGAGCTTGTTATTAAACAATGCGTGTGATGAAATAGAGGTATTTTTTTTTTAAATTTTCTTAAAATGTTCTTGTTCCGCATGGGATTCTACATAAGAATAAACTATTCCGAGAAGTCTAATATTTTCAGGAGGCTGGAAAATTATGCGTAAAAAAGCGTTATGACTCTAACTCTATACAGCTAAGTGCGATAATTTAAGCTATAGCACCTACTGTAATCAACATTTTTGGGTAAACTGTCTTTCAGAATGCGCTCCATCAATTTTTAATCACCGTCAATTTTACAATGCTGTAAAACTGATCATTTTTGAGAAATCTCAATTTTGAAAACAAAAATAATAGTATTTAGGCTAAGGGCTTACAAACCTTATCAGGTTAATCAGATTACCGAGTACTTTCTCTGATCTGTACATTTTAAAACTTTTCGAAAATTTTACTACATCATAAATGAATAAACAATATTTTTTAGTGTAAACAATGGAAGAAGAAGATAAGTCTTCAATTAAAGACAGATTATTAGTAAATGGTATTTACTAATATCTTTTTGAATGTTGCTCATTTTTTGTTTTTATCTTTCTCTATACTTTACATACATAATCAAATGTGCGTTACCCACATTATTCATTTATTCTTAACACAACCTTGTTGTAACCATTAAAATCAAGTTTCCTTATCATTTCCATGCTGCAATAATTAGCTAATACACTCTTTTGTGTCGTAAACAATGTATTACGAAAGCGCAGATAAACATTCTTCTACTACTTACGGAATATATTTATCACGAGGCTTTGTCGACACGACAAAAATTCTACCTAACAATACATTATTAATATTTATGGGACAGTCATCGGTGATTTTCTGATTATAGATTCTTCTGAAGAGGTGGCTAATTTTGAAAGAGTCTATGAATGCGTGAGTAGGTGTGTGGATAAGTGGACAAACGTTAAAAGGTCTAGAATGTTTTCATTCATTTCCAAACCCTTCCTCAAATCATTCCCACATATTATCCTCGGCTGCAAAATAGTTATCCCCCTTTAAAAAACATTTATATTGTACAACATCTGCGTTATACACTAAGCATACCTACATACGCATACAAGCGAGAGTTAGATTTCTAAAAAGAAGCGGCGGCCTGGAAATTGCTTGAACTGTACAGAACGTAAGAGAAAATTATATCTGGCGCGCTTAATTACAAGTTCATTATCATTAACACATAGTATTCCCTCGGCACTATCACTTATATAAGTTAAAAGTGAAAGGTGTCGGTCAATTTTTTCCTAACTTTACATATTCATGGACTTTTTTCCATATTTTGAATGCATAGCCATACAACGTGACCTGTTTCTTAATCCATCATTAATTATAAATTATTAACAAGCATAACATGATCGAAAGAAAACGGTGTGTCGGACGCTTTCAAATTTTACATTAGAAGATTTGGAGGAGATATTACAAAGCACGGAACTTAAGTATTGGCAATAATTGATTGTGGCTTTATTAAACTTTTAGAACGAAATCAGACAAGTTGTTTTCGGTTTTTAGAATTACAACTTTTTAATAGAAACAAATGAAATAATTAGATTCTTTTTATGACGGCAATGGTTTTTAAATGGATACCGTCATCATTAGGGTTCGTTGTCAACACTGCCTCAACAAACCCTTATATTTCGACTAAATTGTCCGTGTATCCGTCCCAAAATGTGGGTAATTTTAAAATCAATTTGGTTGGAAGTGACATCATTTGAAAGCCATTTTTTATCGCTTAAACCGTTTCATCAAGATTTTGAAAAAACTACCCAAAGCATCTTATTCGGTTACCTAAAGTCGTTTTAATATTTTTTGAAAACTTTGCTTCGCTTCAAAATACGTGTTTACCCCATAGCAATTGATGCCTTTCCGGTTTTCATTCCATGCAAGGCCTTGTGAATTTCTTGTTCTGTAATGGGCGGAATTTTCTTGGAGTTTGCATTCGTTATGGTTATTATTATGTTTTCTTGCCTGTGTGTACTCAGTGGTGTGTCTTTTATCTTGTTCTAGTAATTTCGCTATCATTCTCTAGTTTCAGTGAATTTATTAGGTTTCCCGGTATGACTTACTTATTATTTTTCTACTTCCTGCGGGAGTTTAATGAGAGCAGTGTTGTGAGTATACAGATCTTCTGTCTGAATCGTATCGTTTTTCCTTTCGATGTACTTTTGATATTTACTCTTGTGATTTTGAGTCTATAGTGAGTCTGTCGTCAGTGTTGGTTCCATTTTCTATCTCCTATCTCTTTCTAGCCTCTTATTAATGGTGTAGGGGCCCGTGGGAGATGAGTTGTAAATAATATTGTAAAAAGTGTAAATAGTTCTCTTCCCACGGGCTACACTTTCCTTTTTTTTTACAAATGTGACCATCTCGAGAGTCGATTCTAGGAACGCCCCGAAACTTAGTACTATTCAAAAAAAAAGAAACATATGTTATCCTCAAAGAACGGTTTCGGAGCTTTCTACAAAATCGAGCTGTCGGGATGGTCTCTAAAACTTTCACCCCATAAAATTGCCGCACAGAGGTACCTGCCATGTACGCGTCTACCGAGGGAGGGATAGAATCTTCGGGCGGTAGTTTTTAAGGTCAGTTACCCTCGAACCTTCCTCGGCGAACAGCTTGTATAAAAATTGTAAATAATATTTCATTTTTATCAATAGACGAGTCAAACTCATCCGGCCTATTTCTACACTCATCCATCACCGGTTAACACAACAATGGTTATCTTGATTAAACATGCCGTCATTTTCAATATTAAATTTATTTAGTACATTCACGTCTTTAATTATTGTCAGGTGATTGGTAAGCAAGAAATAGATTTGGCTCTTTCTTTTTCCGTCGACGCTTATCCAGGTATTGATTTTAGAGCTGGTATTGCTTAATAAAGTTTGCGAACAATTCGCCACTGTCATTTTTCTCTCCTAGTCCATGAATTCTTATATAGTTTTCGTTGTTCCTTTGTCTATTTTGCTACTGAAGTCACCAACTACCAGCACATGGATAATCTTTTCTGTTTGTTAATAATGGGATATGTCGTCGTAAGATTCCTGGACCTCTTCGTCAACATGACTACTTGTAGTTGCATACACTTGTATAATTTACACGGATATTAGTTTGTATGTTTTGAGTATAATACTCAAAAGATTGTTCTGTTTGTATCTAAAATATGGGCTGGTGGTCTATGATTGATTATTCCTACTCCGCCTTGGTTGGAGTATTCTTCATGGAAAAATGTATGCCCTCACTGCAAAATTAGACTCTCTTCACTTTACATGCGTCCTTTGCTGAGACCAATAATATCTCTACTTATATTTTTGAGCTCAAATTAGTTTCTCGAGTTTTTCGTCTGATGAAATTGATTTAACGGTGTACGGAGCGCTGTTTCGGGTTGTTTGGCAGCTTAATCGTACCCAGAGATGCTTAGCACCCTCCTTCAATTTTCCTTCCATATCGTTGCCTCGATAAGAATTATTTTTAAACTTTAAATATTTGTTGTACTATCGAATTTTATAATCAAATACGAGAAAGTAGTCCGATGGACCCATCACCATTTTTCTATTAAATATATTTCATATATATTATTAAATAAAATTATTAAATATATTGGCAACTGTACAAATGGTTAAAGTTGAATATTTTCCCAAATAGCGCTCATCTTTTGCACATTTTTCAAACATTTGAAAACTTATGTATATGAAAGATATTTGATTAATTTTAAATAGTTTTTTGGAAAATTATAACAACGAAATCAGCTTAGTTTCATGTTTTTGTGCAAGAACTTTTTCTCTGTCGACCGATTTTAATTTAGTACGTGTAAAATTCTTTACTACGTTATTTCATATAAATTTCCTATACATCACTTCTTACTACCTATAGTTTTTCTAATATTTTGGAAAAATCACTTTTACAATTTTTTGTTTTGAATAAAAGAATAAAGCTGACATTATGTTTCAATGTCTAGATGAGAAGCCTTTTCTATTATCGCCTACAACACATTTTTGCAAAAAATTATACTAAGAAAGATTTTTTTTAAATGACATATCCGCTAAGCCAGAAAGTGTTCTTATCAATATTCGGCTGGAGATTCGTTGCTAACTTCACACAACTTGTATGTGACATATCTATACAAACGGCTTTTGTTGTATTTAATGCAGTAAATGCAGCTACCACCGAAGAACCAAAGTTGGGAATTGAATATCGCCTTCGTCTGACCCATTGAAAAATTCAACCTGCGAGGTTTAATGAACCAAGACACCTGTGCGTTCGACTTCATCGCCATTGGAATGTCGGGAAAGATCGAAAGAAAGAGAGATGATCGTAACTCAGTTTGCTCTCTTTGTGACCACTTTCTACTCATAAGAGTTAGGATGACTCATATTTTAAACTAAAAACTGAAGTGACAGAAAGTTTTCTAGGAAAGGAAGGGAACGAAAAGAGCCTAAAGTTAAAATTGCCTTTATAAAATATAATAATAATATTTAATAATAGTAATAAAGAGGTAAATTAATTAATACAATAAAATTGAAGAAAAAATCTATAGACTCCTACATCTTAAATAGTGGTTTGTGTGGGCCAGATGGTGAGTATGAACTGAACTCGGACTCAGATTTAGACGGTGGCAATTCTGAAACAAAAAAATATAACGGCTTTAAGCTACTCACCCTTTCTGTCAATTTACAGATTAATAAATTTTCTTACTTAATACTTGGTTTGAAGTTTTATGGTGAATTAATTAAAACAAATATATAATACAACAATATAATAGTTACTCGTTTTTCTTGCAAAGTACCAACCAGACCTCAACAATCTAGTATTGGGAGTGCAGGGGTCAGTAGGGAAATAGCGCGCAAAGTACCCGTCCCCGCTACTAGTAAAAACGTTCTCATAAACTTCTAGGGTCGAGCATGCATTAGTACTAGGGTATGGTACGCGAAGTAGGTACCATACCCTTGCTTGTATGGTGTACTAGTGTATTGGTACGCAATACACTAGTACTGAACGTGCAATGATATTAGGGGATGGCGCACAAGGTTCCCGCTCTACATATAAGTGGCAATTACCCCAAAAACGTGTACTTAACGAGTACTATGAGAATGACACGCGAAGTACTTTGTCTTGAGAAAAATGGCGTCACTGTACTAACAGCGACTAAATAATGATTGGAATACCAAATAGAGACAACTACGATTATTATTACTCAGTTTTAATATCGATGGATAAATAATGATATACTTAATTAACAGTAGAAGAATGACTAGTTCAGTGATATACTCACTAATTAGTGATTTCTTCCTGTTGCTCTGCTCAATACTATTGTCTTTTCGCACAAGAGAGCGATTAAACCAATGAAACAACACAACACAAATTCTTATAAATGGTAATCGAACACTAAAATACATAGGCAAACCTTTTTAATATTATAACGTTTCCAATTACCTTTTTGTTCGGTAAGAACCACCCTCTTGAGTTGTGTTTAGATAAACTTTTATTTTTAAAAAGGAATTTCAATCGCTTAGCTCACATGATACCTGGCTCATGTGTATGAGCCAGCCCTTAACGAAATATTACAATATATGTTTTACGGTATTGTTTCTCAACGCAAAGTATAAATGAAAATTTTAACAGCAGAAAGAAATGTGTAATAATGAGATAGAAAGTAATAGATAAATAAAATCATTATATACAGAAAAACGGTCCATTTTGATTGTTATGCGGCGCCATTTTTAATATTTTTAAATTTCTAGTTCACCCATCCATCTTGCTTTTCTCAGCATTCTATTTTTTCGTTGTCTTCGTCCATTTCGAATCCTTTTAGATGTTTTCGGAATGTCACTACTTTTGCCGGGTCAGTCGCTTACTCTGCGGAATGTCGCCCCGAGAGACTTTCACTCTTATGCCGGAAAATAGATAGAAAACGAAACGTTTTTGCAAGGCCAAGGTAACGTGTGAAAATATTTTGCGCCTTCTTTAAATGAGCCGGAAACCTGACACGAGAAGTTTACATAGGTACCCACTATAAAGAGAAACTTGAGAGGTTTATTGTTAGAAAACTTGTCCGACGTTTGCGTAATAGGCGAAGTTTAAAAATTAAGAAATCCGAGAATGTATGTAATGGCAATAACTAGACTAGGGGATAGAAATAAACTTTTTTACAAAAAACTTTTTTCGATCCATTCATTTTTTGTGTATTATTTTTATAGTGTTTTATATTTATTAGTGTCTCCTAAGTCTTTTAAAATATTTTAGAAGTTGATTCCGTTTAAAGAGTTTGAATTAATTTAAAAGATGTCTGGGTCTACCTCTGAGGTATTAATAGTAACAGAGAACATAGTCAAACAAACATTAGGAAAGTTATTGAAAGTTGTGTGTGAGAGTTATTTTACTTATCTATTACTTACTATCTTACTATTTCACTCTTCGTGCTTTTAAAATTTTTATTTTTATTTTGCGTTAAGAAACAACAGAGAACAAAATATAAAAAGTAATCATGTGCGAGCTAAACGATTGAAATTCTTTTCAAAAAATAGAAATTCATCTATAACTCAAACAATGGCTTACTTGAATATACAATTTTTGATAGGAAATGATATTATGTATACCTAATAGAAAAATAATGTCACGAGAATAAAGTAATACTGTCACGGTTCTAAGGGCCTAGGGCTCAGAGGGGTGCTCTGGTGGGGGGTGGTAGCTCAGAACGAAGGGAAAAGCATAAACAAATTCAATAACATTTATTGAATACTAAAAGCAAGGGACAGAGCGAGAGACCCTGATAAAAGGCGGCAAAAACTAAGTAAAAATGAACAGACGGTCAAAGCGCAAGTACAAAAATAACGGAATGGTGAACAAATGCATGCTTCAAAAGGTTCCCAAGGGCCTGGAGAGGTTGCAGGGGGGGAGGGGACTGAGATAGGCGGACCTGGTTCGGCCCAACATCAGCGCCTCGTAGTAGTGGTCCACCGAATTAGAGCACAATAAGTTATAAAATTGTCCGTAGATGGCGCTGTTCATTAGCTCCCGCTCCCAACAGCTCCGCGATCTCGCTGGAGTGGAGAGAGTGGGAGACGAGACGACGCCATTGTGAATGTTAAGATTTCGATCGAGCGTTCACATTTTTGATTTCCGTCTTAGGAGTGTGTATTACGTGTATTAGTTGTTTGGATTTGTGTTTTGTTGTGCGTTGTGCGTTATTATATATACATTGAACATTGACAATTGTGAGAATGGGACGTAAACGGTGCTGTGTTCCAGGGTGCGAGGATAAAACTTCTGGGAGGTATTAATGTAACAACTAATTACCTTTCTTAGTATTACATATTCCTTTTTCAGGCATCGGTTCCCCAAAGACTCCATACAACGACAAATTTGGGTAGAGCGAATCGGGGTAGGCAATGTGTTTGATAACTGTGAGGACCCTCGGGTGTGTAGTAAACACTTCGAGGCCCATTGTATAGCTTCACAGGGCCACCTACACAGTTCGTCGTATCCGACGTTAGAATTACCCAGTAAGTCTATTGATTGATTGATTTATGTTAACATACTAATTTATACGTCTTCCAGATTATGTTAGGGAAGTTGTCCCTCCCAAGAAAGCTCGAAGGACTCCACCAATGGTGATCGGTAAGTAGTACAATTTGTACAACATTTCAATAGCATTCCATTTCCAATATCCATTGCTCACCTTTTGTACACTACCATTTATTTAGCAACGGATAAATGAAAACACATGAAACAGATTCATTGCTATCTGTTTTAATAGAATTTGATTTGAATAAAGGAGACAGTTGCAAACAGAAATTGTAGAATATAAACTTTTTCTGGAACTGGAAGTCTGTTTGGAATGGTACGAAATGACATCATTAATGATAACGGTTCGCATGACAAGTATATAAAGGGAAATGTACGATTGGAGAGCTACGAACTTGGCTTTACTCAATGAAGTCTCAATTTAACTGTTACTAAATACTTTATAGGCGTGTCCAATATGCCGGTAACTGGGAAATCGCCTAAGTTGGTAGTTCGTCGACCTTTAAAGGTGTATGGTACGAGCAGACCTACTACATATTTTGAAGAGTCCCATCCAGGACCATCACAGAGAGGTAGGTGCACCTCCCAATAATGACTATTATAGTTGTTTTGTTTAAAATAAACGCAATCAAGAGACAGTTTTTGATCAAGGTGAAGCTGTGCTAAAGGCTGTGTTTTCATTTTGGTTGTCATTGTTTGAAGCTTTCTTTTTATTGAACAATATTCATAGTGAAGTCATTAAGGTATTACATTATTATTATGTGATTACAGGGATTTTGTAAAATTTGTTAGGATAACTATGTCTGTTGTCTCAAATATATCAACAAAAGTCATCAATAACGTTACACAAAATTTAATTTCTGTTTCAGTGCTAGCGGATGAATTTGATAGACCTGTGGAAGTTCCACACATTTCTTTAACAGCTGGTAAGTGCAAATATAGCAATTATATTTCTTCATACATTAATAACCACCTCTCAAAATAACAACATAAATATGCACTGTGTCCGCTATAAATGACAATAACAGTTAAAACATACATTAAGTAGTAAGTAGTATACACAAGGTATATACTTATAGTGCTTCATAAACTTTAATAATACTTCAAATTTTTGTGTAATATTTGTGAAAACATAATTTGAGGGACTTTTCATTTATTGCGGATACAGCGCAAAATGGAGCCACATATCTTTACATTTTTTCAGGGTGCAGGTTATTTTTTGCTACAGATGTTTCTTATACGGAAAATATTTTTTTTTATTTATTTATATTGTGTTGCACTGTTTATATTATTTATGTAATATCTGTTATCTGTGGATGTTTTATGTTATCATGCTTCATTTATTCACTGCAAGCATGGTTTTCTTTGTTGCTATAATGTTTCTTTTTTGCTACAGGTTTTTTGGGATTTATTTATATAGTGTTGTATTGCTTATATTATTTCTGTTATAGTTATGTTATCTATGGATGTTTTATGTCTTCAGGTTTCAGTTATTCACTGCAAACGGGGTTTTATTTTTTGCTACAGATTTGTGTTTTTGATTTTTTTTATTATCTATATTATCTGTTGTAATATTTATGTTATTTGTGTCATGTTTCTGTTATCTGTGGATGTTTTATGTTTTCTGCATGATGTTTGTTATTTAGTTACTTGTGTGTGGAAACTATGACATCAAATAATGAAGTATCTTATCCTTTATGAATCTTTCAGCATCTCTTCAATCTAAAACTAAAAAAACCAAAACAGAAACATTGATAAAACAACAACGTTGCCTCATTCAAAAAAAACTAAATAAATTTAAAAGGATGGCCAGACGATCGAAAATGAGTTGTCTGGCTGTCAAGCAAAAATTACTTTTACTGAAAAAAGAGAATGTGTTACATAAGATGGAAAAACTGAATGATACCACTCTCAAATTTTTTGAATGTCAATTGCGTAACCAAAAGTTGTCTCCTAGGGGGAGACGCTTTACTACCGAAGATAAGATATTCGCACTGGCCACATATAAACAAAGTCCCAAGGGTTATCGATTTCTATCCAAAATTTTCAGTTTACCGTCACGCAAAACCCTATCTGGAATACTAGGTAGGGTTCCGTTTGAGTGTGGGGTTAGTCCCCACATAATAGCTCATTTGACGGAAGTGGTTGGTAAACTGACAACCAAGGATAGAAATTGCATATTAATGTTTGATGAAATTTCATTAAACCCTGGTTTGTCTTATGACATCGCAAAAGATGAAATTGTAGGTGTCGTCGACCTAGGCGGTGTTGAGTACAGGAAGCCGTCATTTGCCGATCATGCACTCGTCTTCATGCTGAAGGGTCTTCACAAAACATGGAAGCAGCCTATTTGTTTCTATTTTTCTGAAAGCTCAACACCTACACAAGACTTGGTTCGAATTATCAAAGATGTGATACGTGATGTTCGTAAGACGGGACTTACAGTTGTGGCTACGGTATGTGACCAAGGATCGACAAATTCGGCTGCCATCAAACGTTTGATGGAGGAAACTGATGCGCACTTTTCCCGAGTCAACCTGGAGAATAGGCTTCAAGGTTATTTGGTTGATGACATTGAGGTAGTCCATTTCTACGATTGCCCTCATTTACTGAAGGGCATTAGAAATGGCCTACTGAAGAGGGACCTTCATTTCAGACAGGAGGGCACAGAAAAGGTCGCCTCTTGGTCGCATATCGTCGATACATATACTCTCGATAAAGCAGTAGGTTCATTTAGCCTACTGTACAAACTCACGGACGATCACATAAATCCATCTTCGATAAAGAAAATGAGGGTGAAGTTGTGTACGCAGGTGTTCAGCCGAACAATGGCTTGTCTAATGAAGGCGAGGGCAGGTACCATTCTGCCGGGGCATCCTGTATGCGCACTGCCTGAGACGGCCATAGACACTGCGGCCCTCCTCCTTTTTTTGGACGAACTGTTCGATAGTGTCAATGGCTCCCTCAGGTTTCCTCCTCCTGGAAAGGAACTGAGGAGTGTGGTGACCATGAAATCTCCCCATGTCCCTTTCTGGCAATCCGCAATTCCCGTTATTAAGTCAATGTATTTTTCGCCCCACTCTCGTCCCACTCCATCATTGACTAACTTCGTCACTACACTCCATAGCTTCTTATACACATGGAACATATTGAAAGGTAGGGGTTTTACCTTCATGAGGCCCAGATCTTTTAATCAAGATCCTATAGAAAATTTTTTTTCATTAATAAGGAGCCATGGAGTGACGAATCGAAATCCTACCTGTTCCTCATTCATATCATCCTTTAAATCATTGATTATTACCAATTTCATGGCAACACACTCCCCCGTTTCCAACTGTGAGGTAGATAAAACGGTGGGTGCCCTTGACACTCTCAAACATTTTTTTACTTCACATTGTGAACTTGATGATATTTCATCGAACATGCCACTCATTCCCACCGTTGACCTACTTTCCCCTGATCCTCACTTCGACCCTTCCCATGAGGGAATGGATTTCGCAACACCTTATGTGGCTGGAGCCGTTTTAAGAAAATTCATGAAAAAGTATACCATATGTTGTTCTTGTTTGGAAACTTTGCTTTCTGATCAGGACATTCCCCAAAATGTTATGATCAGACAGCGGACTTTCCACAATAGCAAGATGTGGCATCCTTCGCGATTATTCGCAAGGAACTTTCGTGAATTTTCTTATGAGGTGTATCGGGTCCTTCCATCCGTTATACATATGCCACATGTTCGGAGCATTATGCTAACTCAACTCGTCAGCACGGACGGTTTGGCCGAGCTATTTTGCTCCGAACATAAAGCTCGTGCGAATGTCTTTTGTGATAGGGTGTTAAAGTTTCTGATCTTCCAATTTATTGGCATTTGCAATAAACTTCTGTGGGGCAAGGAAGAGAGGAAAAGAAACTTTAACTCGCTAACACGAATGGCATTTGAAAAATTTACCAAACGCCAACGACGACCATCTCCATAATTTTTTTTATTGGTTACCTATTTCCTTTACTCAGTACGCCTTATCCTGTGTAAAACCAACTTTCAAAAACGCGGCTTTTAAAGTTTCCTTAGCAACATTAACACCTCGTTCATCTTCTATCTGTTATCTTTTGCTTTTCCATCCATGGTTAAACTTGTTCTATTCTTTTTTATAAGCTTATGCCGATTTTTGCGGTATTAACCGCAATTTTGCTTTACTACATGAGTATTTAATGTTATTACCCATTTTTAAGCGAAATACAACCGCTAACTACTGTGGTCACAAAAATTAATTTTAAGTGACAGATTACAGACAAATTTTCGTTTTTTTTTTACTTCCCATGACAACGAAAGGTATACTGATGTCACATCACTAACCAACCATTTTACATTATAAGTTCTTATTTTCCTTTTTGGTAATATTAATATCAGTATTTATGGTTTCAAAGTATAGGTACCAATAAAAAAAAAACAGCACGATTACAATACTTTCTCTTATTATATGGGTACCCCATATGAGAAAGTAAAAATGGCAAAATATTAGTGAATTATTGATCTTTAAAACACTTGTTCTATTTTTCAAGCACTCTGGCTATGTGGTCGAAAAATCGCGCGTGTTTTAAACGTCTTAATGTCCACTTACTCTTTAATACACTATTATCCATCGTACTGAACATGTCTGACATGTCTGTATATATATATATATATATATATATATATACACATTCTGCTTTCCATAAATTTCATTTACCATTAATGTTCAATGTAGTCGATTAACAGAATGTTGACAATTGGATGAAACAAAGATTTTGATCGTATGAATTGATTTTACCTAAAATACAATACCAACTCCTTAAAATTAATTCGCCTTTGTAGTAGAACTTGCAAACGTATGTAAGGAAAACGTGAAAAAAACCATATGCTTTCGGCAAACCAGATTAAAACAGTGTATTATTATTGGCCAATTTATCTTTAAAATGCATTTATCGTTTTTTTGTGATTTTACTTAATGTTGCTGTTTTTCGTTAATAACAAATTGCTGTTAAAATATTGAAAATTGCACTGTGTATATGAACATGAACAGATATGTTTTTATGTTATTATAAGTGAATGTGTTACAGTGATATTGCATTTTGGAAGAATGGAATAAGTTCCACTACTACGTTCATTGATGAACGGCAATCAATCGATTTTGATAGTCCAGCTTTAAAATTTAGACCTATGTACAGATCTGTTTCATTGCTATCCATCTAATGCAGTCGTATACAAAATAAGGAGTTTGGATTGGATTTTATTGTAATACTACAAAATGCATAAAACTTAATCTGATTCTCGTAAGCGTAATTTTTTGCTCTTTTTATTCATTTCACTCTATTTAGCTAGTCCTTCCTTCAATTGCAGTATAATGTGTCTCATGTTTATATTGTTGTAAGGAATTTTTTGGCAACTCCATTATTTATTATCTATTAGGAATAATGTTAATGTACAACAAATGAAGTTAATTCGACTCTCCAAAGAGTTTTCTGCGAGTGTATAGGTATTTACACAAGTGTGTATATATGATACATGAATTTATTCCACCCTTAGATTGTGATAAAAGCAACGCCGTAACAGTACATGTCTGAAAATTATTACCGTTTTTTATAATTTTTACAAGAAAAATGAATTTGGTGGAAGCATCATTTTTCTCCTATTTTTTTCTTTTATTGGCGTTCACAAATGCATTCAGGAACGTTGTTGTTGACATTTTTGAAATTTTGTGTGTTTTTTGTCATTAATGGCAAGAGGTTTTTATCGAGCCATCTAAAGATTAGGTAATCCTTACCATCCCCGGTCGCCTTTAGGCTTCTGCCTCCAAGAAGTCTTGCTATAGAGCAAAGATATGGGAGCCATCGTTTGCAGCAATGTTCACCCAGATAAATAGGGGCAGGTTGGCATGACGTTGCCCATTGCGCCCCAACGTGGGACAGTTGCGGAAGTGGAAGTGACAAAGCGTATTGGTTACCATACCCTTTATAAGCTTTAGTATAGTAGTTGGCCATTGTCAGTTCGGATGCTAACAATGGGATACACACCACCCTTATGCATATCATAATGCCTAAGAGATATCCTCTTATCAATATCGATGGAGCGAAGAAGGGCATGGGCCTGTCTGCAGCTTTGGGTTCTCTTCTATTCCCCGAGGTGTTCCCTTTTGGTTCAGTCCTTTGTAGCGTTCCAGACTATTAGTCGGAAGGCCACCACACAATCTTCTCGGTCGTTGTTGGTGTGCAGGTACCCAGAGAAGAATTAGTGGTCGACTCGGTCGCACACTTATGAGCACTTGGTGACAGATCCTTTTTACAATTGCATGTTATGAGTTCTGTTTTTATGTATTCCAATTTAATTCACTATTACAATTTACTTAGTTGAGTATTTCAGTCCTATTGAATGTCCAGTGTTACACCATAATATTAAAGGGATGTTGTTAGACAGTATGCGTGTTACATGTGTGAAAATTGCCATTTTCGTTTGTAAATCACGATTGTTAAATTTCATAGACTATTTTCTACTTTTTAGTGTTCGTTGTTTAAGAATATGATATACTAGTTAATTTCAATACAAAGAAAAACCAAACAAACCACCATCTCCATTTCTGGTTTCGTTTAAAATAAATGCAGTTATGAGAATTTATTTCATGTACGAAAAGAAATTCTTCAGTACCTTTAATTCTTCAATTATGTGTGAAAAAAGTATAAGCCAAATGATGCAGTATTTCACCTGAGGTGTATGTAACTTTCTGCATCACAATAAAAAGGATAGAAACAATGCTCAAACAACAATTTCACGTTATGCAAAAAAAAGAGAAATCAAAAGGATGGCTAGACAATTCAAATTGAGTTGTCTGGCGGTCAATCAGTTAATATTTTTCTTCAAGAATAACTTATAAAAAGATTATATGTATTTGTGGAAAAAATATTTATTTGGTTTTATAGCGTATTCATTTGAAAGAAAAATCCAACAATTAAGAAGCCTCTTTATGTAGAACGTTGCATTCGCTTTCAGATTCTTTATTACAAATGTATTTATGACTTTTTCTGTACTTATGTATTTCAGTATTGGAGTTCAATGTAGTGAAGTCTCGGCGAATGCGCATATTACCATATACATATTGCATTTCATATTTTTATACATAGGCTGAAAGCTGTATGTGTGAAAACTTTTTTTTGTAATCCGAACTTACTACATTTTCAAATATTTTATGCTTAATAGAAATCAGTTTCAGTTTCAGGATGCAGCTAGTAACTATAGATACAAAGAAAAAATAACAAACCACACTTTATTGAACGTAATAAATAACCTTTTTCCAAAACTCGTTTTTTATTTTGCACATACCTGAAACCTGTTTTATACTAAATAAAAAAAACCTGTTTCAATCAGTTTCATAAATTCCTTGCAAAAATCAATTTTGATCAACTGGAAATTCCTACTGCAAATCTCCAGTTTTCAAAGATTGATTTTTGCAAGGAGTTTATGAAACTGATTGAAATCCATATGAATTATAAGTACATAGAATTTGAATTTTCCCGCCATATTTGATGGTTTAGTACCTGCTCCCACTCCTAGATGGCGCTAAATTGTAACCAATGTAATACTAGAGAGTAGCCGATCTATAAACCTGGGTAATCTGTGGTTGCAGGTGCAGGACTCGCATCGCAACGGACATCTCATTTGTCCCACCAAAGCGCGGAGAAACAGCGACGCGACAGCGATCGCGATGTCGCTACCGTGTTTCTTTCGTGCTGAACCTATAGTTTCTATACACCGCATATAGTCCAGGAGCACTACAGTTTGACATAGCTGTGTCTTTACGTAACTTAGATATTCTCAGAATTGGTCGAAAATGATGTCTATAATCATATTATAAGTATGCGCTAGCTTAAAAAGGTGTGCTATTTACAAGAAAAATCGAGAAGTGCAAAAATGCACGAAAATACCGCATTTTGTACTATTTTCAATATAACTCTGTATATATGCAGTTTAGAGAAAAAAATGATCTCTTGTGAATTTGTTCATTATGAAATTTCCTACAATAGAATTAGGTTAAAGCTCGAATTTGTTATATTGTCGCTGCTAGATAGCAATAAAGCGGAAAAAAGTGATGAAAATCGAGGTAATTTTGAGGCGTTCAATAAACAGGTAAGAAATTGCACATTTAGAGTATAAATAGAGATTAAAGTACTTTAAAGTATTACAAAATGGAATCAGAAAACCCGATCCAAATCTGCTTGTTATTTTTTGCACTGTACATTTGTTAACTAATTCGAGCAAAAAAAATCGTCATTTGTTTGCGTCGCTGCTGGGGTCGAAATTAGGCATTTTCATTTCCGCTGATTTTTTTACATATTCTTGAGCCCGTTAGCTATTATATAGAATCGATACAAGATCCATTTTCTATTTTTTAGCAACTTTTGAGACGATTTTAAAAGTTTGTAAAATTGTGACTTTTTAAATAAATACTATCGTGAAGCGATTTTGCGGTGCAAAAAATATATCAAAACTATTTTTTTAGTACTTTGATATATTTTTCGCACCGCAAAACCGCTTCACGATAGTATTTATTTATAAAGTCAAAATTTTACAAACTTTTAAAATCGTCCCACAAGTTGTTACAAAATAGAAAATGGATTTTATATCGATTCTATGTGATAGTTAACGGGCCCAAGAATATATAAAAAAATCAGCGGCAATGAAAATGCCTAATTTCGACTCCAGCAGCGACGCAAACAAATAACGATTTTTTTTTTGCTCGAATTAGTTAACAAATGTACAGTGCAAAAACTAACAAGCAGATTTGGTTCAGGTTTTCGGATTTTATTTTGTAATACTATAAAGTACTTAAATCTCTATTTATACTAGAATTGTGCAATTAATTATCTGTTTATTGAACGCCTCAAAATTACCTCGATTTTCATCACTTTTTTCCCGCTTTATTGATATCTAGCAGCGACAATATAACAAATTAGAGCTTTAAACTAATTCTATCTTGTAGGAAATTTCATAGCGAACAAATTCACAAGAAATCATTTTTTCTCTAAACTGCATATATACAGAGTTATATTGAATATAGTGATACAAAATGCGGTATTTTCTTGCATTTTTGCACTTCTCGATTTTTCTTGCAAATAGCACAACTTTTTAAGCTAGCGCATACTTATAATATGATTATATACGTCTTTTTCGACCAATTCTGAGAATATCTAAGTTACTTAAAGACAGCCACATCTGGTAGGTTTTGGGTCTAATTCTCTTGGACTAATACCCACCAACGCTACAGCAAACAAACACCCAAGCTACGTGTTGCCTGCTTGTTGCCGAGCGACTAGACAGGTCAGTTGTGAAGCATCATCCAACGTGTGTGTCGGCGATATTCTACGTTTTTATCGACGAAAAGGGAAACGAACATCATGGCACAACCTCAAAATGAACTTGAATTTAATGGAAAATTAGTAGATGCTGTGGAAAAATATCCGTGCTTATACAATTATAAGTTAGCAGAATATTCTCGGAAAGAAGTGACCGAAAAAGCTTGGGCAGCAGTCGCCAAAGAAGTAAACAACACAGTTATTTATTTAGTTATTTATTAATACATTTTATTTGTTCAAAACCTCGTGTTATAAATAACAAAGAAAAGTTTTAATTGTTAATGGTATATTTCCATTGCCAAGATAGAGGTGCCCGTAGGAAGTACTGGGATAAATATTGTCTCAAAGTTTGTTCATTGGATCTGTCACTGAGAGTCATAATTACTTCTTGGTCATTTAGAAACATGTCAGGTGATTTTTCATTATTCATTAGTGTCGTCTTCCCCCTTCCCCCACTTCCTCTATATCATACTCTGTTAAATACGGCCTTCCTTCTCTTATGCAAACATAGTTATGGAGGATACAAACTGCTCGAATAATATGATTAGCAGATTTCACTGTTTTGCTGCGAATTGCAGTCAATAACAGCTGAAATTTTTGTGTCATCATGCCAAAAGAGCATTCAACAGATTTGCGGCCTGTACTTAATCGGTGATTAAATATTCGATTCTTGTTATTCAATCTTCTTTTCGGATATGGTCGCATAAGATATTTCTGAAGCGGGAATGCTTTGTCAGCAACAAAGTAATGAGGAAAATTTTGACCAGTTTCATCACGAGGCAGTGGCTTGGGTTGTGGCAAATCTAATAATTCATGTTCTAGACACTTACCCATTCGTGACGCCTTGAAAATGCCACCGTAACTATTTCTTCCAGCATACCCAGTTTCGATCATAATGAAATTGCCGTCAGCATCAGTGCAAGCCATCAAAACAAGCGAGTGGAACGATTTGTAATTAAAGTTTTCGGAACCAGTTCTAGGCATTTTTTGTATTCGCATATGTTTTCCATCGATCGACCTCAGGCAGTTTGGTAAATTCCACAATTGTTCATATCTGTTTGCTATTACTTTCCACTGATTTCTATTGGGAATTGGCATATATTGCTCGTGTAAACTTTTCCAAATAGCATCTGTAGTTTAAAAGACAATTTTTGAAATAGTGTTATGTCCTCGAGCAAAATAAAACGCAAGAGAACTGAAGGTGCATCCTGTGGCAAGATATCTGTAAAAAAAAACAAGAGACTGTATCACATATAAAACTATGTCATAAATTTGTTATTACTCAATTTGAAAAAATAAAGAGCAATTTTGACAGACAACTATAATTTACTTAATACATCTTTTGTGTTGCAGTAAACACCTGTAAACAAAAACCCCATGGCATGCCAGGCTGAAAGGTAGATTTATGGGTAAGATATACAGTAACATAACACACGATGTGTTAAAAAAATGCATACGAGGTGTGAAAAAATACAAACGTCAAAATTTTAAAATATTTACAAGTAACTTTTTCTCTGTACATTTTTCAAAGATATGTTTTATACAAAAGTTGTTCGTCTCTATTAGCGCAACAAAAAAGCTAAGTAACATTTTTCTCTCAGACGCGAAATTAAAGATTTTTTTATTTTTTAATTTTTTTGACAAAAATAACTTTATTTTTGTACGTTTCTCGACAGATTGTTTTATACAAAAGTTGTTCGCCTCTATAAGAACAACAAAACACCTTAGTAACATTTTTCTCTCAGATACGAAATAAAAATTTTTTGTTATTTTTATTTATTTTTGAAAAAAATAACTTTTTTTCTGTACATTTCTCAAAAAAATGTTTTATACAAAAGTCGTTCGCCTCTATAAGAGCAACAAAAAACCCAAGTAACATATTTCTCTCAGACGCGAAATAAAAGTTTTTTGATTTTTTTTTGAAAATAACAAGCCGCCATTTTGAAACAGCTAGACCGATTTGGCCCATTAACGAACTCGACCGAGATTTTCGGCCAACTGATTTTTGTACCAAATTTCGTTGCGATTCTTTAAAAAATGCGACCTGTAGCCTGCCGACAAATTTCGTTATATCCGATATATATATATGTATATATATATATATATATATATAAATTTTTGGGAAATGATTAGGTATGATCTCTAGATACCAAAAAACTGAAAACCGCATTTTTATTCCTATTTTTTCGACTTCGTTAACGAATGCAATACTAGATATAAATCTACCAAAATGGAAAAATGTAAGATCAGCGTTTGTGAGGAACTTAAAATCAGGTCGAAGTGGATCATCGGCTAAATCTAAAAAGCCATATTATTTACACGACACCTTGCAATTCTTATTGCCATTTGTAAAGTTGAATGCTCCGAACTCCGACACACAAGGAAATATACCATCACCAGTTGAAACAGGCACGAAAAATATTGAGAGTTAAAATGAATCCGAATCAGAAACTCTTGAGGTGCAAAATGAGATTGCAGTGGAAGACACCGAACCTGATGTGACTGAACCTACAGAGACAGTAGTTGGAAGGCAAGGCACCATTCAAAAATCAGCTAAAAATAAGACTAAGAAACGAAATTTGGACGTACTCGATCCCGATGGAGCATTTGTGGAGTTCTGTGAATGTCGCAAGAACAGAAGTGAAAATATAGACCCAAATAAAATGTTCTTATTGAGTTTATTTCCAGAAGTAAACCAGATGAACTCTCAACAAAACAGACGATTTAAGAGACAAGTAATGAATCTCATTGACGACATTTTAGATGGACCGCTTTCAGTGACAGCATCCAACGCAAAATATGCGCAATCAGCTACATGCCACACTAATAGCAGGCCTTCATCTGCATCATCATCTATTCACACCTACAACGTAAATTCATGGGCACACGAAAGTACTCTGAGCACAACTCCTTCCCCTGTACCTCCTGCAACTGCGTACACCCACGGCGAAAATGAATAGTCTAGCAGAAATACTACCAGCACACCGTTACCTTCGCCTAGCGACACCGACGTCCAACATGGGTGGCCAAACCATAGTAGCACCACGGATGCGCGTCGACCCAACGATAGTCCCAGCGGAGCTCAATGGTCAAATGTGTGGTCTCTCTCCAACAACAAAAACAGATCTGATCTTCCACCAAATTACATGAATTAACTTTGTAAATTATGGTATACATATTATATTTACCGCAATAAAAGTAGTAATATACATATTTTGTTAATCTATAGAACAGTTCTCATCTTAGATGAATAATTAGAAATAGTACGTTGGATATATTGTTATTTGCTTACCTTAGCGTTATTAACAGTCGTTCTTCAACACTCACACTTTTTCGGAAATTTGTATCTTTCTTTTGGACGTGTAGTGTGACTTTTTCAACTAGCTCAAGAAACAGTTCTTTCGACATCCGATAAAATAATTTAAACTTAACTGGATGTCTGTCGAGTTCCTTAGCAGCACCAAACATTCTGTTTTTTTGGTTCCTTGCAATAAAAGGATGCACCCACCCCTTTCTTCTCATAGACTTTCTAGTTTTTTTTTTCTATTTCGTAAGTGCCAGTACATTGCATCGACATCTTCGTCTTCACTTGATGACATCGTTGACTAAACTGAATGTAGAAAATATGTTGCTTTGATGGGACAACCCCATGTCGCCTGTTTGCGTCATGTCTAGCGTCGCTGCTGTTGCTCCGCTTTGGTGGGACAAAGGCCGCACGGGATGCATGGCTGAACACTGATCACTGATCATCAACGATTCCGATCGCCCCGTATTTATTCAACTAATCGTGTTTTTAGTTTCCTGTGTAATTAAATATACGTGTCTCGCCGGAAGATTCTTTTGTGAGGTCAAGTTATGTTGTTTCGTGTTACTGCTGAGATTGCTTGGCCTTGTTCTGTATTTCTGCGAGGTCGCTCGAGACAATATTATTACCCATTCATATGTTAAATTCAAATCCAATCAGCCAGAGAATAGGTTTAATTCACTTTTTGTCACTTTTTAGTGTTGTTTTGGGTGTATGGGCTGCGCTGTAGTAGAGGTAGCACCTTTTGTGGCTGTAGCAGCTCTCACATATGACTCCACGTGCCACATCCCGGGAAACTGCATCGACTTGCATGCTAAACTAAGTGAGGATAGCCAGATGTAACTAGAACACAACAGCAGCGTCTGATCCAGAATGAGCGGTTGAGTAAAAACAGGGATAGGCAACGGAAAACCACCCTTGTTAATAAAATTCCCAAGAAAAATTATAATGGCAGTAAGAATACAAAAGGCCCCTAGTGACCGGCATATCTTAAGTAATCAAGGGGTGCAAAAAATCTCCGGGAGGAATACTTTAAAAATTTTACTCACAGATTTTAATATATCAACATGGAATGTACCAACTTTATTTAAATCAGGAAAACTCGCAAGCACAATACAGGAAATGAATAGAATAAAAATACAGATGCTAGGTATAAGCCAGGCCAAATGGCCTGGTTCAGGAACTACTAAAATCTTTTATAAAACATTTTATTATTCCGGTAACAATGATTCCGACCATCGCAATGGAGTAGGTTTAATATTAGATGAACAGCTCAGCCGATCGGTTACAATCTTTCTCCCATTATCTGATCGGAGTTTGCTGATCCAAATTTCTGACAAACCATTGAACATCAATATAATCCAGACTTATGTCCCTACGGCAGAAAAACCTAGAGAAGAATTGGAAAAATGGTATGCAGTAACTTCTAGGGATGACCAAGACACAAGATCTGAAAATGAAACGACGAAGAAATCAGTGGGGAAATACCACGCTGTTTACAAAACCTTCATGAACTAGCAATTTAAACGAAATTAGACTTCATTTTCAGAAAATGTTATAAAAAAAATTATAATAATAATTATTATAATAGTATGAAAGAGGCTGAGAACCTCGTGGAAGCCCTTCTGGCAGATGCTCCTGAAGGGGAGATCCGAGTAGCGTCCCGTTTTACCTGAATTTATCAGGGTCGAAAATCTAGGATGGTTGAGTAGCGTCCCGGGGCAGCTAGGGATCGGACCAGTCGACCCAGCCCAGGTACCCTGCACTACGAAACAATATAAAATTGATTATAATTCATTATTATGTTCCAGCAAATTTTGATTGACGCGAATATATTTTTATTAAGATCGTTGTTTTTTTCTTTACAATTCGATACCAAACTCAAAATATTTCCAACAAAATAAAATTGTTTTATGGTTTTAAATGCGTATCTACTCACTAATATAAAGACGAAATTGTTACTTACATATTTGAGAAAGAGAAATCTTGACCTGGAATCTTTATCTCCATGAAACGGGAACTTGTTATACCTCCTTAATGTTTTTTAACTTTAACTTAATGTCGGTAAACAGCAAAAAATTTCCGTCGCGGATAGTGTTAAATCCCCTTTAAATCTTTTTTGGAATCGATATTTATATCCATCCAACAAAATCAAAGTTTTTCCTTTTTCACCTACAATACACTTTAATCTGCTCATTGTCGATATTCAAATGATAACTAAGTGCGGACTGAACAAAAATTGCGGACGCTTCTCAACAATCGCATATTTTCGACCCTCATTACGACAGGTAGAGTCTGCAACACAGATGTTTCAAACGGGGACGCTTCTGTAACATCTTTGGGACGCTATTTAACAATAATTACGGGGGATTAAAATTTTTGGGACGCTACTCAAACTTTCCGCTCCTGAAAACTTGAAGGTGTCCTTAATAAAGCCCAGAGAGGGGAGGTCAACCCTCCACTTGCGAGGACTCATATACGGAATTACTAAACATGAGGTTACAGAAGCTCAAAAACAGCTGGGGCAGAAGGAGATATAGAAATCGGAGACTTTCGCCCATACACCAGCACCATGATGGCAGCGACGCGACGGTTCGACTCCCAGCGGCGGCAGCTAGTAGGATCGCAAATGACAAAGAACAGCTGCGCGTCGGCATCGTCAGGTGTAGAGTAGAAAAGGGGCCAACAGAACAGAGATGTTTCGGATGCTAGGGCTCTGGCCACAGAGCTACAAGCTGGACGGGCCCGGATTGCACCAATATGTGCTGGAGGTGTGCGCAGACCGGACACACCCAGGATGGATTGTCGATCCAGATCGTATAAACCATCTCATTCAAGAGTGGAAAAGAGCCCAAAAGAACTTAAACTCGAGATCAACCGAAGCAAGTTCAAGTGTTGGAAAGATATAATAAGTGAACTGGACCAGGACATCTGGGGCTCCGCTTACAATATTGCGACGTCATTGGTAAAACGTCGTAGCCCTGAAATTGCACTCACCAATGCTAAGAAAGCGAGGATAGTGTTCCTCCAGGACGGTCTAGAATGATGTAGAAGTGTTGCCACGAACCAGGCACCTGAGTCTACAACAGGAGAACTCAACATTGCGATAAAGACCCTGCGAACGGAGCGACACCGGGCCCTCATTGACTAACTCCCATCGCGCTGAAACACAAAAATACACCATAAATCATCCTAAAATTATTGAATGAACTCTTAATTGCGCAATAGTTTCCAGCCAAATGGAGGGAGGCCAGGGTAGTCCTGATCCCAAAAGCGGGAAGAATCCTGGCCTCTCCAGATGCCTACCGGTCTTACATCTAGTATGGCGAAACTTTATGAAATAATTATTAGGGACCACCTGGAAGATGAGCTCGAAACGGTGGGCGGGATCTCCCCGACGAAACATGGCTTTGACAATGGGCGGTCCACTATAACTGTCCTAAAGGAACTAGTGAATACGGTCAACGAAACCTAAAAATGGGCAGTTATGGTGACCGTAGACATAACCAGCGTTTTCAATACGGCCTCTTGGGTACATATAGTGTACCAGTTTTAGCCCTGGTCACACACTAGGTACACTAGGCAGCCCCAATATGGTGCTCTATAGTTGACACTGCCAGACACAAAATGAGACTCGAGAGTGCTCAAAGAAGGACCCTGTTCCGGGTAACTAGCGTTTATAGAACAGCGGCAACAGCAGCCATATAGGTTGTGGCGGTAATCCCACCCATGGACCTATTAGCGAAACAACGCAGATATCTCCTCAATGTCGGAGGAGGAGCCCTCCCTGACAGGAGGAGAGATGCTGAAAAGAGGACTGCCAGGGAGTGGCAGAGGAGATGGGCTGCGAATAGGAGTACAGCACAATCGACGAAACATCTATTACCTGATATCGACAAGTGGGTGTGATGCCGTCATCGCCGGCACAATTGTTGGTTTACCCCATTTTTAACGGGGCACGGATCCTTCAGAGAGTACACATATGGTGTAATGCGAAATGTAAACATCAGCGTGAAGCGTGCTCCTTCTTATCTGACAAAGTCGGCGCACTTCAAAGGGGGGTCCGCTTCGGAGAATTCAGTAAAAAGCGCGATCATAAAAATCTCTCTCGAAGGCTATATCCTAATATATAATAATCGAGAACTACCAATTAGAGAAAGAATAAACCGGAAGGTTCTCGGAGACATTATTAGGGCTATAAATTAGGGAACCGGTGCGGTCGGAGACAGAGTAGACCAAAAGCCGTCGTGAGTGAAAAAGTGCGATAAGCCGACTAGCGATAATGTACAAATAAATTAGCGCGTTAAGTGTATTACATAAATTAATTAGTTAAGGAATAGACAAAATAAATTAGGTAGTGTTAAGAACTGTATAAATAAATTAGAATAAACGTTACATTGGTGTCAGAATTTCTGATCATGAAGAAGTTACGCAAACTGAAGTGGTAGAGATAAGAAAAGAACTCGAGGAACGAGATTTAGAAAGATCATTTAGTTAGGACACATAGTGAGCAGAGAAGGAGTTGCCGTTGATCCGGACAAGATAAACACCAGTTGCGGAGTTTTCTGGAACTCTGTACGTACTACCTACGCTATTTCCGGATGTTTTCCGATGTCGTCAAGCCATTGACGAGGCTCACAGAAGAGGGCCCGAAACTTCTGTTGGTATGATAAGTGCCAGTTTGCCTTCGACGAGTTGAAGAAAAAGTTAACCTGCGCCGCAATGTTGAGTTTTCCTATAACGGAAGGACAGTTCAATCTGGTCACCGAGGCGAGAAATGTGGGAATTGGAAGTGGCCTGTCGCAGCGTCAGAAGGGACAACGTGTCATTACATACTTCAGCAAGGTAATTCCTCTCCAAATCGGAGAGGAATTACTGCGTCACGCGGCGTGAATTATAAGCCATCGTCATTCGTTAGTCCGTCGAACACTTTCGTAATTATTTGTGTGGAAGGAGATTTCTGACTCGGACCGATCATGCTGCTGCATCGTCTTGCGTGATGTATCGTCGAGAGGAGTTTAGGCGCTAGGTGGGAAAATATGTCTTATGATAGGTCGAAAGCTGGGAAGTGGGAATTGGGTTAGGTATCATATGGGGTAAAATTAGGGAGAGGGAGAAGAAGGAGGATCAGTCAAACGGGGAAACTCGAGAGAGTCTGCCAGGGCCTTGCTCTAGGCAAAGGCATGTGTAGTATTTAAATTTGACAACCTTTTTGATAGGTATCTCCATAATTTGCGGATATCTATATTATCAGTTTGTAAAATTGTTTGTGTTAGACTGGGTTTACTAAACCTTCTGCTGGGTATTTTCCTTAATTTGAGGAAACCCAAAGTAGGCGTTTGTATCGTTAGGATTTGTAGGATTTTGTGCGTTAGTTGGAATCGGTCCGCGAAGTGTTAAGTGTTGGGGTACTAGCCTGGTGGGGATTTTCTTCGGCCCAACACTCATTGGTTTGGTGACCATCTTCGGCCGACCAACCCATATCAGCCAGACGACTGTATTCGTCTGATCAACATTCTGCGGCCGTGTGGCTGCGTTTGTTCCGGATCAACTCTCTTCGGTCTGCTGACTATCCTCCTTAGAGAGTAAGTTATTGAATCAACCCTCTGTCATTTGGCTGACTATCCTCCTGAGTGAGTGAGTTATCGGATCAACACTCTGTCATCTGGAGACGAACTATGTGGAATCAACCCCTCATGGCCTGTAGCTGCCGCGGTGCAATCTTTCGGCTAGGAGGCCGATGTTCGAGGACAACACCGGTAGTGATTCGGTAGTGTGGTGACTTTATAAAGGTATTTATGTGAGAGTCCCTTCACATTTTTGCTCTTACCTTTTGCTATTTTTGGATTTGTAACTTTGAACTGATAGATCAAACAAATTTGTGTATTTGTTGTTAGCTGATTTTTAGTATTGGCATTTGTAGATTTTTTTGAAAGTGAATTTTAGAATTCACGGAATTGTTGTTTGTAAATTGTACCTTTCGGATTCGCGAAGTGGATTTTAGAATTCACGGTATTGTTGTTTGTCTTATTGTCTACGGGGCATTCCACGCCAACTCAGCAGTCGATCCCACATCACCCTCTCGGATCGGGCTTAAAATAGGTACATCGATTAGTGCTATCGAAAGAAGGATATTCCCAAATTTTCAGCCCCGGGAACCGCTTCTTGTCTCCAGGGGCCCATATTGAAGTTTTCGGGCAAAATCTCACCTTCAAGTGTCCGCGATCGGTTTTTCGTGTACTGACGCGGCATTATAGTCTAAAAAATAGTCAAAATTACACTGGAGATGCCAAATTTCCCGGAGACTACGATGCCGGCATCTGCTTTTCGATATCTTATAACCGGAGCTCAGAAATCGCAAAAAACCGCTTTTTATTCAAAATCTGATATCTCATGTTAGGCCACTTCAAATTGGCTAAAAATTTACCAGAAGGCTCTTCGATTATTGCCCTTTCGAATGTTCATATGCGTGTAGTGATTATTTTAGATAAAAAAAAGTTACATGCATTTTACCGATTTTTCAGAGAAATTTTCGTTATTTTGTGACTTTAACCCTTCTGTAGGTCGTCCTAGTTATCTGCTAGTTTAAATTTTGTGTCTCGGAAAGCGCCCTCTTTGTTTGTCGACCCTCAAAAGCACAAACATTTTTTTCTTGTAGGTATTACCAGATTATATCAGATATATTCTGATAGGTATTAGGAGAAAAATGATCAATTTAATTCAATTTTTTCATGAATTTTTCAATGTTGAACAAATTTGTATTTATTGCAGACTGATTCCACCAATCATGAAAGAAGAAACAAAATTACATTGAAGAGCAATCATAATCATATTAAATTTTACATTAATACTACCCAACTCTATAACCCAACAGCGTTATGTAACGCTGTTTCATGTGTAAGAAAATTATATGTTATTTATCGATAATATTATAGAGTTGGGTTAGCACCATCAACCTCTATCTGGCGAATATGGTCTCTTCGTATCAACGAGACTGGGACGAACAAGCTCGGCCGTTGGAGCAACTCCCGGAAATTGGCAATGTACTGAAACTATGTGATCACGAAATACATATTGTAACGTTTTTACTATTTACTAAAACTAAACACTACACTGTTTGTCCTAATTTATTTATTTCTTACACGACACTTATAAACCTAACTTAACAATCCCTTAACTCAATTTATATTCGCACACACAAATGTTTATTTATTTAACGCGCGCGGTCTCTCGCCCGAATGTTTACGTTCCGATTCTTCAACTCCTCCGCCTTGGATCCGGCATTCCTTATAAACGCAGGTAGAAGCCTTCTAGACTTTTGCTGGAATATTCCCGAAGTTTAGGGGAGATGACTCTAGAATTCGCGGAACTTGTTATCGCGTCGAACCTTCTCGTCGACTTCGAACCGTCCTTCTCGGGATCGCAATTCGGCGAACTTGGGTATCTCCCGGCGTGTTTACTTCGTGGCGAGCTGTTTCGTTACAATATCTTTATCAAGTTACAAAAGATATCGCGCTTCATAAACCATGTTACCAGGGTGTATGACGAACATTTCATATGCTACGAGACCGATTGCTAGAACTTGACATCAGGAAGCTTGCTATACCCAAGGTAGGTGCTGGAAGGGATCAGTTGGACTGGAGGGTTGTCCGGAATATGCTGGAAGTAGTGCTGAAGGATACCGGAATAGAACTTTGAGTCTGTTGTTTTGGACCTGCACCATGTCAACTCAAGAAGACGGTCCCCTGTTATTTTGACGCCACGTCCGGCTGTAAGCAGGGGACTAACTGCAGGTTGCTGCATGGGCCTACCAGGACGAAACGTCTCTAAGCCGGGGGCAGTGTAACGCGAAATGTAAACATCAGCGTGAAACGTGTTCTTTTTATCCGACGCAGGCGGCGCAGTTCAAAGGAGATCATAGAAACTCTTCTCGAATAATCGGGAAACATCCAATTGGAGAAAGAATAATCTAGTCAGTTCTGGAAACGACATTATTTAGGATATATAATTACGAACCTGTGGTAGAAGATGGGAGTAGACCAGAAGCCTTCTTGAGTGAAAAGTGCAATAAGCCGACTGGCGATATTTGTACAAATAAATTAGAGCGTTAGGTGTATAATATAAATTAATTAGTTAAGGAATAGACTAAATAAATTAGATAGTGTTAAGAACTGTAATAAATAAATTAGAATAAAAGCTACAATATTGTCTTAAACTTATGTAGACTTCTAGTTTTGATTTTGAAGCAATTTTGGATGATTAAGGCCTGTAAAGAATTTTTGGGATCTTCGTTCTAGATTATTAAAATTTTCCAATGTTTGAAATTAAAAACGGAAACTTTTGAAATTTCCTTAAACCTTCTAAATTCAATCTTAAAACCAATCCGGATTTCCAAAATTCTGAAAGAACTTTTAAAGTATCTCTTTGGACAATCTAATATCTGAAATTAAAATGAGACGGCTTCGATATTCTATTTGGATAATAATCTTCCAGTTTCGGACATCTACGTTTTATTTCTAGTTGTCCGCAAACCTCCATAAACCTTCTAGATTTGATTTCTATGCACTTCGTTCTTCTTCTTCTTCTGCTGCATATCCAATAATGAATGTTCGCGATCACATTTCTCCACTCCTCCTTATTCCGTATTGTATGTATTAGTTCTCCCATTGTCCTCAATCCCGTTCATTGTCTGACGCTGCCATGACATCTTCTTCCTGCCAACTCCTCTCTTTCCATCAATCTTTCCTTCAATTATCAATTGTAGGAATTGGTATCGCTCGTTTCGTATCACGTGGCCTAGATATGCTGTTTTACGACGTTTGATTGTGCATAGCAGTTCGCGGTCTTTATTGATCATTCTCAGGATCTCCTCGTTTGTCCTCCTTGCAATCCAAGGAATCTTTAGTATACGCCTATAAATCCACATCTCGAATGCCTCAAGCTTATTCATAGTGTTCACCTTTAGTGTCCATCCCTCCATACCATAAAGTAATACCGTCCAGACATAACATTTTAAAAATCTAATCGTTAGGCCATGATCAAATTCAGTATTGGTAAACACTTTTTTTAAATTCATGAACGCACTGCGGGCGTTTTCAATTCGACATCTGATTTCCACGTCCGATTCCCAGTCATCACACAGCCACGTTGCTAAGTATTTGAATTCATTCACCCGCTCTATTGGTTGATTGTAATGTGTTAGGGTTTCGTTTTGAAATCCTTGTGGCTTGCGAGTAGTTATCATAAATTTGGTCTTCTTGGTGTTGATATTAAGGCTCATGCGTTTACTGTGTTCACCGACAGTCTTGAGCAAGTGCTGCAAATCTTCCACTTTTTCTGCAATTAGAACTGTGTCGTCTGCATAACGTATATTGTTGACCCAAACACTATTCACCTTAACACCCATGGTACATTCTTCTAGGGCTTCCTGAAAGATACTTTCAAAATACAGATTGAAGAGAAGTGGGGAGAGAACACATCCTTGTCTGACTACTCTACGGATTGATTTTGCTTCTGTGAAACCGTTACCAATTTGGACTTCAGCAGTTTGATTCCAGTATAAGTTTTGAATGCAACGGGTGTCTTTTTGATCTATGTCGAGTCTGTTTAGGATTTGTATTAGTTTATGATGTTGAACTTTGTCAATCTCTTTTTCGTAATCGATGAAACACAGCATTATGTCCTTTCTCTGATCATTGCAGTTCTTGATTAGTACCTGAGTCGCAGTCGCAACTAATGCTTTCTTGTGCCTAGCCCTCGTCTAAATCCAAATTGTGTGGGTCCGATGTTCCTTTCGCACTTTTCTGATATTCTGTAGTAGATAATCTTAAGAAATATCTTCAGCGTGTGGCACATGAGGCTGATTAGTCTATGGTCCTCGCTTTTCGTTGCATTGTTCTTTTTTTGCAGGGGGATAAAAATTGATGTTAGCCATTTCGCGGGGAACTCGCCTGTATTATATATTCGATTAAATCGTTCGCACTTCCTTCGGATTAGTGAAATTAGATTTTACTGCAGTAATTATTAATTAAGACGAGGTAACCCTTACATAAATGAACGAAGAAAAGAGAAATGGTAAGATAAAGGTCCAATAATGTACAATAATGTGCACAGTACGAACAATTTACAAACATCATATTAGATTCCTTTGGCGATTTGAAAGTATTTTCGAGACAAATGGTTGGAGGCGAATTCTATCAGATAACACTTTATCGAGCATAATCTTATCGATGTAAAGTATCACATATACTAGTCGTTGCTGTTTTGCTTCAGTGACACACCGAAACCATTATCGTGTCAGTTTTGTTCATTTTTAATCGACGATAAATAAGACGGTAAAGTTCTTTTGAACAAAGCGTTGTTCGTCGTATTATCGACTTTCGTTCATTGTAGTAATTAAGATTGATATTGATTGGACGCTTAACTTGAGGATCTTCACTTTTCATGACCGATAAGTCGATGTACAGATCTCCTTGTCGGTAAGCTCTTCAACATTTTTACATATTTCTCCGATCCAATACAGAACGGTCGTTTTTGCATTTGCGACTCATTCGTTAATCTTAGCTCGATGTCGATTACCTTTTATCTACGATTGTCAAGTAATGGTTTCATTGATTGTGAAATTTTTTATAGGTACCTAATCGTATCAATCGTAATGAACAATGTAATAGGTAACAATAACTACTTCGGGGTAGAGTAATGCCATTAATTCACTCGTACGTCGAATTTAAATCGAACCGGTCGGCGAGTTGATTTCGTTTCTACGCTTTTTGGTGTTTTGTGGTTTCGTTCTCTGGTGTATGTTCTGTGATTACGAACCTAACCTAACTAATAGCATTGTGGGCTTTCTTGCGCAGGGAAGAGAAGCACACACGTACACGGTTTAATCGACTTTTATTTTTTAAACTATGCACAGAGAATTAAATGAATCTCTCGAGATCAAGCCGCGGCGGCGTTCGTCGTGTCGAGAGTCAAGAAAGAGAGTGACGTAGAGGCCACGGATGGCCACTCTAGAGTGGCCATCCGAACACGCTATAAATGACTGGTACGATTATGGCCCGCAAAGGAGGTTATCGAAGGTGAATCTATTCCCTGAGAAATCAATGCGTAAATACCACGCCATGTTTAAAACCCATGGGTAATAATCCGGGCGAGCTTGCGCAGTTAACTTGGCAGCTCAATAAATTGGTTTTGGCGGTAATTCAAATTTGGCCGCGTTCGACTTAATAATACTTTTAATTATCTATTTTGGTATTGATAAGCTTCATATTGATATCAATTCCCTTCTTTACGAATCGATTACTATGAGTTAGTTGCTTTTCTACCTAATATCAAATTTCTATTAATTGTCACCTTATTAATTTCTTTGCGAGGTAACTTGAATTAATAGTTATTTATAATACAAGCGAATAAAATAAACGTTTAACGAGCGATAGGTTTGAACGCGCGTGTGGCGCAGCCGCAAGCGCGTTAATATCGCGAGTTAAATGTTAATTTTATCCGCGAGTGTATTACAACGTTTTATTCGATTTTGCCATATATAAACTGACGTTTAGCGGAGTAAGTCCAATTTTGAAGAGAAAATTTGAAAAGATCACAACTTCTGTGCCGCAACCTTGACAACGACGAAAACAATATTAAACATATAAAACGTCACTTTATGCGGCAAAATTGAATAGGCAGCGGATTAAAACATTTTAATCCGCTGCTTAAATAAACAAAATAAACAATGATTTTATAGGTTCGATTTGACGTCAATAAACATCAGTTTATATGGCAAAATTGAATAAAAGTATTGGGAATAAAGTTTTTCATTGTTTTAAATTGCAAAGGAATTTTATGTTAATTAATGGTAATTATACACATAAATAAAATAGATCAAAATAATACACATAAGTATACTCTAACCAGTAGCAATTGGAACACTCAATAAAATCTAAATTTACTGACGACATTCGAAAAGAGCCCGTTATCTCTATACAAAACCATGGGACTTATTTCTTTGCTTATTCAGAAACGCACTATTATATTTTAAAACGTAGGTGTTCGCGTTCGTATTGTTGCCCAAGTGAAATCGTATATGTGAATGTACGGATGTTGACGTAGCGTCAACATTATTTAAGGGAATTTTAGGTGAAGAAATTATAATTTATGGTAAACTAATTTAGGGAACTTTTTACGTAATCTAATCATTGAAAATAACACGCGTTGTTTTACAAACGGAAAATAGCATCGAACGGAACGTGTATAGGTGAACGAAATTGCTGGCGTAAGCACAAGTTGCCGTCGTAACGTGAGAATAACGCGTTCCGGTTAAGGTCAGTATATGCAAGGCTAGGTCGTTGTAGAAAAACAAACAGATGTACCATTGATCTAATGTAATTGAAGGTGTATAAAAGATCCCGAAAGTTGACAATAAATTAGTATACATAGTATGCTTAAAAACGACGTGTGTCATTGGTCTTGATTTACGTCACCCCAACCTACAAGCTCTCACGTTACGCCCTGAGAGCACTACTGAGATCTTCGAGACACGAGAACTTCTAACTTCAAGATCTACAAACACGGATCTGCACGAGACGCCCTCAGATCCAACCCCGGAGAAGTACGTCACGCCCTCTCTACACACTAGAACTTCAACCTCAGACCTGCACGTCACGCCCTCAGATCACATCGGAGAGCACGTCACGCCCTCTCTCCATTCAACTAGAACGTCAACTCCAAGAACTTCAAGAGATCACGTCACGCCCTGATCTCCAATCTACGAGACCGTCTTCAGCCTTACAACCTGGAGACAAGATTCATCTCCGCAGCCACCCACGAGCTTCGAGAGTGATCTATACAGTCCACTTCAACAGAGGCCACTTCACACTTCGTTCATGGTCCTTCGAGTCGGATAGTCCTTCGAGTCCTTCGAGTTCAGCGACCCAAAAAAAGCTCCTCAGTAAGTCAAAAGCAACTTCACCAGGACAACGAATCTACAAATTCTACAAGTTCGATACGACGAACAAAGCATGTCACTGCAGCCGGGAGGAAGAACCGCCGGTGACTACAACTACACAACTTCTAGAACTTCGACGCCAACATAAAGCGGGAAGTCAAGAAACCAAGAAAGCTCCTGAATAAGTCACAGAAACTTCAGTAGGACACCAAATCTACAATCTTCAAGAACTTCTACGCCAACACAAAGCGCGAAGTAGAGAATACCAAGAAGACTCCCGAGTAAGTCACAGCCACTGTACCAGGACGTCGAATCGCTGCAGCCGGAGAAGAAGCCGCCAGTGAAAACACACACAAAACTTCTAGAACTTCAGCACAACGCTGGAAGTTGAGAAACCAAGAAGATTCCTGAGGAAGTGACTGCCACTTCACCAGGACTTCAAGTCTACAAGTTTGATACGACGAACACAGTGAATCACTGCAGCTGGAAGAAAAACCGCCCGTGGTTATAACTTGAAGACTTCAAGAACTTCTACTCCACTACAAAGGAGAAGCCAAGTGTCCTGAGTAAGTCACAGCCAATCTTCCAGGGCACTAAGTCGACAAGCCTATAACTTCAAGCAACAAAATGGAGCAAGCAATGTCCCATTTTAAATACAGCCAGAGAGAATGCCAAGGGGGGATTGACGCACTCCAAAGTACCAGGAAATGCAGGAGGAGAACAAAGCGCTCCAAAGACGAATCCAGGCATTCCAGGAACAGAAAGAGGTGCGTGAGGAACGCAACCAAGAACTCCAAGAGCAGCAGTTTGAGCTGTTGGAGACGCAAGTCGAGGAGCGGAGCAGCTCCCTCGATTATAAGCAATTGAAAATGAAAAACATAGAAATCCTCAAGATGCAAGAAAACTTGATCCGAAAGAACGAGGTCATCATCAGACTTCAAGAAGAACTAATCACCAAGAACAATAAACAACTAGAATTGGGACAAATCACAGATAAGATATACTATAAATCACTATAAGACCTATAAGACACTATATACGTCTGACATAAGTAAACAACATCGGTTCCCCGGTGGCGGCCCATGGAGAAGTAAGCTCGAACTTTATCCTGTTTATCACATGCGATATCATCAAAGATAAATATAGAGTTTTTTCGAGCATCCTTCGGGTCTTCTATATCTCCGCTGTCACTAAACGCAAAATAACCCATTCCTCGTACATTCCCCAACACTTTCTTCAACAAACGATATTTCGGCTGGTACAGAGACTTGGAGTAGACGTATACGTTTTCTAAACGTAAGCCGTTTGGATTGAAGAGTAAAGCGAGTATAGCGTTGGTCTTTCCACACCCTGAAGGCCCAGAGATGGCTGCGCGAAAACATGTTTTAAAAACAATTCGCCATGTTTTGATGTTCCCCCCTCTTGCTCCTCCTCGATAAAATCTAGATTTTCTATGGGTAGTGTTACACCTTGTACTACAACCCTCATTTTGATTAACAACTAAACGTATGGACGTGTATATATAGCGCAAGCGTCCCCCACCTCAGTAGTATGATGTTAACTTTTGAACAGCATATTGGTAGGGGAATTGTTAATACACTCATTAATAAATTACCATTCGAGCTTCATATCCCAAACTATTCATTTTGTGGTCCTGCTACGAAGTTAGAAAAGCGTTTGGCTAGAGGTGACGTGGGTATAAACCCTTTAGACGAGGCCTGTAAGCAGCACGACATCGCTTACTCCAAGTATTCCTCGTTGAAGGATAGACACAAAGCAGACTACGAGTTAGAGAATCGCGCTTGGGAAAGAGTGAAGGTGAAAGACGCTAAAGTTGGTGAGAAAGTAGCCGCTTGGTTTGTAACCACAGGGATGAAGGTGAAAAGAAAGCTTGGAATGGGGAGCCTTTCGTTCACAGCAGCACTTGTGAGACCCACGTCACGAGCCCTGAAGCGATCGTTAAAAACTTTACCGTTAGAGGGAGATAATAATGTGCGAAAACATTCTCTCGTTGCTTTACGCGATGCTCGTGCGTAGGAGAGCGGGTGGTCGTAAAAATATTCGATATCATTCCCATCCCAAAATCAGGAAGATTTTTACCGCTTCTTTTTCCAATTCTAGCAAGACTTTCGTCGATCGGGAGCGTTATGGGAGGAGTTTCTGCCCTAACTAAGACCATAATAGATGCTGGCAACGCAAAGAAAAAGTTGGAAGAAGAACAAAGACATAATCAGGTCATGGAGCAGGAAATTGGTAAAAAAGGATCCGGACTTTATCTCAAGAAGAATGTGGAATGAGGATTTGGGTTGTATCTTAAACAAACAAACAAAAACTTCTATTGAAGTTACTCAAGCGAGCTCTATACGATAACGAAATTGTTAAATACGTAAAAAAATACATGTACCATACTTTCGGGGTGTTTTTATGCGAGACACTCTACCTAAAAGACCAAAGCTGAACGGGAGTGCTATAGTTTAACCTGATTCGAATGCCAACGAGGGAACACATTGGGTCGCATACCGGAGGCGTGGCCACCTAGTGCAGTATTTCGATAGTTTCGGTGGTCTGAAACCGTCTCGTGAATTAGCTGAGGATTATTTTGGTAAAAACGTGCGAATCGTCTACAATCAAACACGACATCAAAATTTGAATTCCAATAACTGTGGACATCTCTGCATCGAATTTCTATATAAAAATTTGAGATTTGGGGGTGTGAAGTGTCAGTCATGAGTAACATTTTTACATTAAAAGGTCGATCTTCCACGCTCTCTATTGGCTTTGCGAATCCCATTCCGCTAGACCTACAGTCGCAATGCGGGTTCGCGCTCATCGGATTCCATTCCTACAACAGTATTCCCAACGTGGAAGCAGGCACAAAATTTTATTATTTGGACAAGGGACAACCACATTCCATCCCGATACTTCGGGGTGCTTATGATGTAACCGATATTTACAGGTATCTCAAGGATTTTCTAGACCCTCACCACGAAGGAAGTAAGAGATTTTTCCTGCGACCCAATAATAACACGCTAAATTGTGAGATTTACCATCGTGATTACGACATTGCTTTCACAGAGAAAGACTCCCTAGCCGAACTCTTGGGATTCTCAAATACACTTTTGACCGCCGGTACGGTACACAAATCAAGTCTGCCTGTTAATATAGTTCAAGTGCGAACTATTCACATAGACTGCAACATTACACGAGGGTCATACTACAACGGAAATCCAGCTCACACCATTTACGAATTCGCTACCAAAGTGAATCCAGGTTTTGCTATCGACGAAACACCCCATAATTTGATATATCTGCCGGTAATTGAAAATAACACAATAACACATATTACTCTAGAAGTTTTTAATCAAGAGTTTAATTTAGTTGATTTTGGTCGTGAGGAAGTTCTCATTCGATTAGAGCTCAAGCGATTGTTAATATAGTTCAAGTGCGAACTAGTCACGTAGAGTGCAACATTAGAGGAGGGTCACACTACAACGGAAATCCGAAGTTCTCATTCGAATAGAGCTCAAGCGATGGTCCTTGTGATCGCTCAACACGGTGGCGGCACCTATAAAAGCACTAACCATTTGGGGGATGCGCCAGTCTCTAAGCGAGAGTTACGTGGCAAATTAACCATTCAAAATAGTGGATTTCTCAAATCGATCGGATATGTTGTCCAGCCGAATTTTCGATCTCTGCAGAAAACCAATAGAAGATAATTCGATCATTGACAAGGGGGTTCGAACATATCTACCCTACGTTAAATCGTTTGAGAACAACGATGTCGTGGAGATCACCATCAATCGAACCGACGTTTGGCTCCTCATGGATGAGGCGGCATTAGTCATCAAAGGCAAACTAACAAACACCGGAGCCGGAAACGTCACTTTAGTACATAACGCGGGAACATTCCTCTTCGACTCGGTTTCTTATCAGTTAAACGGAATAGAAATGGAACATGTAAAGGACCCTGGTATAGTCAGTCTAATACGAGGTTATTTGTGTTACAACGATGACGACGTTAAACATCTAATTATGGGAGGATGGTCCTTACGAAACACACCCCTACAATTCGATGGTCTGTTTTATCTGAGAATCCCTCTTTGGTATCCGTTCGGTATTTTTACTGATGATCACTAGGTTATGTGCGGTAGGCAAAACAGTCGTCTAACACGAGCTCACAACCATAAGAATTGCATAATTGTTGCGGGTGGAGATGCGACTACCCAAGTGACTCTTAAGATCGATAACATTGAATTAAAAGTGCCGCATGTAACGCCTAACGATGAATTGAAACTCCAACTAACACAATCTATTCGTAACGACGCTCCTATACTTATCCCATATAGAAAATGGGAGCTACACGAGTTGCCGACCCTCAATGCTGGTTCGACGAAAGAAATTTGGAGTGTAAAAAACGAGTACTATGGTGGAATGCTCTCGTTATGTGCTTGTAGCCTTTAAGACAGATAGAAAAGATAAGGAGTCTGCAGACGTAACCCGCTTAGATCATTGTGATATCTCGAATATCATAGTGTTCTTAAACGGACAATATTACCCATACGAGCGTCCTAATCTCGATTTCCAGAAAAATGATTATTCGGAGGCTTACCACAACTACACAGAATTTTATCCGAAATTTACGAATAGTCCTACATACCAAAACAGCCTTTATTAACATTTATCGAATTTAAATCTTACACCATATTCGTACTGGATTGTGCAAATCGTGACGAAAGCATTAAATCTTCGACGGTGGATGTAAAATTGGATATCTAAGCTAGATCAGGTTTCCCCGCCAACACCAGAGCATACTGCATCCTAGTTCACGATTGTATCATGGAACACCTACCGCTTAGTGAAATTGTTAGAAAAATCTCTCAAGTATGTAATAACACCTAACCTCGCTGGGTGGATTTTAATCATACGTAAGCATTCGTAACAACAACGAAGATGTCTCTCGATAAATTGGAAGACACATGTCAACCCCGCATGCTTCAGCCACACATGAACGTCCACCTGTTGATCGTGATGAGATCGTCGGCGCATCCAGACTCTCTTCCCCTTTTTACATTTGTTCGCCGTTGGAACATCACAGCAAAGTCTTACTGACTATACAAGCAAGAGGTAGTCAGACACTGCAAAAACAATTTACAACGCTCCTATCGAAGGCAAAGTGGAATCCGTTGAGGTTTATCCAAAGGAGGTTCATGTTAATATTAACAACGACAAAATGGATTTGGATGTGGAAAAACCTGGGGGACCTGGTGTGTGAAACTGGCTGGGGGACATGGACGCGCGCAGGATCGAACCCTAATTGGGGCGCGTAAAGAGCCCTGGGGATCAGCCGGAGGTATAGGAACTAGCGGGGGAACCTGCACGCGCGCGCAGGACCGAGCCTTGGGGCCGGCAGAGAAGCCCTGGGTCACGGGGGGGGGCACACAGCCACAGGTGGGGAGTAGCCCCTGGTGAAGGGGTCGGGGCGAGGGGGCGCGCGCATCGCCAGGGTGGTGGCGCGAAATTTAAATTCTGAAAATGGCGGTAAAAGTTAGGTTAGGAAGGTTTTCGGGGGTCAGAACCCGCTTTGTTATTCTACTAAGATGGTTGGGGTATTGTCCTTTGATAAGGACTCCCTTCTTTTCTCATTCTAAAGATTTATAAAGATCTTCTAGTGGAGCGGTAAATAATTTCGGCTTTGTTTTTATAGCTGTATTTGATAGTATGGTCATTTTGCCATTTAGATAAATAATCTTTATTAGTATTCTATATCTGGAATCTATTCGGTTGTTGACTAATGCTTCTTCGATAGCTCACCATTCTATATTACCGAGGGCCTTCTCTTAGTCCACGAAAGCCCTATGGAGGGATAGGTTATACTTATTGGGCTTTTCTATCAGGATCCTTAGGGTGTGTAGATGGTCACTTATACTGTATCCCTTTCTAAAACCTGCCTACTCTATAGCATGATATCCATCACATTTGTTTGTTAGTCAGTTTTTGGTGACTTTGGTAAAAGTTTTACAATATTGGGATGAGAGGGACATGGATCGATAAATTGTTCAGATCTGTGGTATCGCCCATCTTGTGTATGATGAAGACTATGTTACATCAATTGTTATTAACAATTTTTTAAAAACAAATTGTTTTGAAAATATTCTATACCTCCATCCAAGATTTTCTTTTGTATTTTCCCCCCGAATCCAATTCGACGACCGTTTCTGAATTCTTCTGAATGTCTTCTTCTGAAATGTCTTCTTCTGAACTTCTTCTGAAATGTTCCTTATTATTTCTTCGGTGATCTGTATCATTGTTCAATGTATTTCTTGTATATTTATTTCGGTCTTTTTTATATTTGTTTTTATCTTAGTTATAATCATTCATTCATTGGTCGCTTCCAACCGAAATTGCATTTATTACTGTCACGTTTTCTACAATTTTCTTATTGCTACGTAATATGTAATCGATTTCGCTTTGTTTTTCCAGCCAGTTAAATAATACGGTATAATTGAGGTTTTTCCGTAGGGTCGAGGTCCACACGGGTGACTCACCGGAGCAGCGGCGAAGATAGCGGAAGTGACGGTTTCTGTTGACGATATTCTCCGTTTCATTACGGAGGAAGTACCGATAAAGGACTGTCGTGTCTTGCGAAAGAATCCGAAAAAACCTGAACCTGAATTTAGTCTGTACGGTATCGAGTCGAGTGCATACCCGATCGAATATGTCGGCTCTGGATGAAAGTCGTGCAGATACATCGATCGTCGCCGGGAAGAAACGACGCGGCAAACAAGGCCTACACGGCGAGATTTACCAAGTGAAGGTGTTAATGCTGTTCTTGAAGCGTGCATGGGATGGAAAAAAGCGTTTTCGGTTGTACACGGAAAAAGAAGAGGCTAGAAAATTTGACGATATATGCTTCGAGATCACCAATGGAAAAGTTAAAGAATACCGTCTGTTACAAGTTAAGCATAAAGACGACGAATCCAAGAAGATTGAATTAGACAATCTGTTAACGGAAAGTGATGGTCCATACAGCTTAATCAAATACTTTTTCTCCTACCAAGATTCCAAAGACGAAGAGGTTTTCAAAGGAGGGAAAATCAAGGATATCACTGTTTTCACCAATTTCGACTTCAATTTGAATAGTGAATGTGAAGGTTATGCGATAAAAGATATAGTAGAGCAAATGGAAGATACAGACGACATTTTAGATATAAGCTCCGATGTTTCGCGTAAAGAAAGTGTGCGGTATCGTTTCAATGAGTCAACTTTAAAATTGCTAAGGCCGAAGTTAGAAAATTATAACTTGACCCGATTGGCAAAACGATTAGCTAAATGCTTCTTAGCTAACAGTTGCATACGTCATCACCAAGGCATCTTTAGGGATTTCCACGGTGCATTAGCCGAAGAAGTGATCGATGTTAAAGAGAAAAAGTTTCATAAAAAGTTTCTTGACGATAAATGTGCTTTAAAATTCAGGGAACTGTTCGCGGAAGAAATTAAAAAGCAATCAGAAGAAAAGCTAACATTGGAGTTTATTAACTCGACGAAAACATTAAACGGCAAACCGATCGGTTTAAAAGTATCTCGGAATTTCGGAAAGGAGGGACAGAAGGTTTGGCCGACGGACACAATCCCCGATAACGATATAAAAGATTTTTTTGGTCGCTTAATGTTCGCGGTGAATCAGCCCGGCGAACAGCGATTAGGTGAGATTATCAAGCACGAAATGGGTAAGGATTGTGTGTACGAAGTAGTCTTCCAAAATATGCTGGACTGGTTGAAAAGCAACGAATCCAATCCACTTGAAGACGGGAAGATAATCGAAGAAGCCAAGCGAAAGCTGAGCAAGATGGAACTGACCGGCCTGACACGGGACCACGAGTCCAAGATCGAAGGGCTCGGTATTGAATTCAATTGGGACGCAATCGAACTGTCTGGACTGAGAGATATTGCGATCCGTACCGACGGACAACTTTTTAATATCGTTACCGAGCACACCGTACTGACCGCCGTTAAAGTGTTTAAGGTGATGCAGGACTGTTTTCGAGGGCGCTACCTGTTCTTGCGACTGGACTCCGTTTTGCGCCTTCGAGACGTGGTCATTGGAGCTTTCGAAGGCGAAATCGACTTGTTAGTCGTCGAGTGCGAATCGGACGATGGTGACGTTCACGAACTGTCCCATCGGCTGGGTCGTGTTGTAGAATCCATAGTCGATAAGAAGGTTATATTGATCACCGGACGAAGTAACGCACTGGCCGAGAAATTGGAAATCGATTTTACTATATCTGACGAATACAACTGTATAACTGATCTTACCGAGGAATCGCAGGAGAGGCTTCTAACGAAGCGGTTGGTAATGTTCCAAGGGGAAAAGGTAATTGTAGGTGCTTTGATAGACGAAGAGCTGAAGCATCTAATACATGGAGAAGTATTAATTAAACTCATTGAAAACGAGACTATCGAAATAGATAAAGCACCTGTAGATGTAGAGGATTACTACATCGACCGGAAAATTAGTCGTAGAGTCACGATCAAAGATGGCTGTCTCAAAGAAAGAGATATCCGCGATGTGTTCGTCGTGAGCGGCATAGGAGTGAGCGAACTGTCCGTGTTGACAGACGGGCAAGCCGCGAGGGAATACGGACAGACCGACCCGGACATACGAAACCCCGTAAGGTTCATAGCGTCAGATAGCGGCGAAGGTACACGGGAACATTTGGACCGATTGCATCGAGACCACCCGAAACGCGACGTCCATTGGTTGGAGAGAGTCGACGGTCGTCTCGTGTGGCGGCGCTCCCGCGGCGCCCTATCGAATTTACGTAAGTACGTCGATACTGAGAGTGACGTCATCGGATATAAAGTGAACGACGTCACCGATGTCACCGGTAGAGTGGTGATAGTGGGCGCAGAGGCCGGCATGGGCAAGTCGACCTTGCTGACGAGGCTGCAGATGGGAGCGAAGGGATCGCGATGCATCGCGAGGATAAATCTGATAGAACTTCAGACTCAGTTGCAGCGGATGGAATCGTTCGATGAGAGGGCAGCCATAGGATTCCTTTACGAGGCCCTAGGTTTCCTCGATGAGACATCAAAAGAGATTCTCGGCCGCCTGAATATCGAAGACAATAGAATAACTTTGAAAGAAGCGGGTGGAGGGATTCATAGTTCAAAATTTTTGGAAATAGCAATATTCAATCGAATGTATAATAGAGGGAAAGTCACCTTGCTGTTCGATGGGTTCGATGAAATCAGTCTTGACTATACACAGAAGGTTATTAAATTATTAAAGCTTCTCAAAGATACCAAAGTAGGGAGTATGTGGATAACTACTCGTCCTTACGATGTTCGAAACGAACTAGAAAACCATTTGAGTGAATTCTCGTATTCCCTCGAGCCGCTCGTCGAAGGAGACCAGAGACGTTTCGTGTCGCTATTTTGGAAGACACACTTAAAACTGGAGGAATTAGATGAGCGGCGCTCAACGGTCTTCATCGATCACCTACTCCGTAAGTTCACGGCATCTTCGAGTGACCGAGAGAGACAGTTTCTCGGTGTACCGTTACAGATGCGAATGCTTGCTGAGATCTTTCGAGACCTGTTTAAACAGTTTTATAAATCCAATAAGCTACGTCTTTCCGATGATCACAAACAGGAGCTCGTTAGGAAGCTGAATTTGGTTACGTTGTATAAAACATTTATTTCCGAAAAGTTTTATAAAATCCGATTTGGAGAAAAGGAGCCTGATATGAATGTAGATCGCTTGAATATAAAACGGGTACTCGATGGTACATACGAGGCATTCGTAAAGGAGCATAGAATATTAGCCTTGTATGGGATGTTTAAAGAAGATTGCCTGAACGGATTACTTTCTGAAGATGAAAGAAACGAACTAAATAAATTAGTACAGTCCATAAGGCGAGGCGATGAAAAGACCGGCATCATCAATCAAATAATCGACGACAGGCCGAACTTCGTCCATCGAACTTTCGCCGAGTACTTCGCTGCGGATTGGCTGGTCTTCAATCGCCAAAAGAAAAATGTAAATTCATTTTTGCGTGACAAATTGTTCGAAGACGAGAATCGGGGGTTACGCAGTTTCTTTGATCGAATGTTAATCGGAGGCGATGCAGATAAGTATGAGACGCACGCTGGAGTCTTAAATGGCGACGAGCCAATGTTCCATAAAACGTTCGTTGATCCGCTAAGGGCGAAATGCATCGATGAGGTAGGACGCAACCCACTTCATTTGGCTGCAGCGTACGGTTACTTAATTATGACCGAAACTTTGCTACGTTACGACGCAGACGTTAAATCTAAAGATGACGTCTTCGGTTGGACTCCTTTACGCTACGCCGACAAAAATCGTCATTGGGATGTCGCTGAGGTGCTTCTTCGGAATGGAGCGAGTGGCGATGATATGTCAGTCGCTATAGAAAGTGTCACCGACGTCGATAACGAGGGAAATACTTTATTGCATTTGGCAGCTCTAAGAGGCCATACCGACTTTGCTAGCGTGTTAATCGGAACAGGAAGGGCCGATGTCGATGCCATGAACGATGAAGGATTAACTCCTCTGCATCTAGCGAGTAGAAATGGCGGTCTGGACATGGTGAAGTTGCTCATAGGGAACGGGGCTGATCTCGCCTCCCCAGTAAATGGGCATCTGTACGGTGGCTATAGGCCGATACACTTCGCTGCTCAATGGGGTAATTTAATAGTAATTAAATTTTTTGTAGACAGTCGAAATGCTGAATTCGACACTTGCAGTATTGATGGCAGAACTCCTTTACTTTTAGCCGCCGAATATGAGCACTTAAGAATAGTCAAATACTTGATAGGAAAAGGAGCCAACGTGCCCACCAGAATTAGCGGCGCCTTTCGTAACTCCGAAAATGGCACTATTTTGCATTTAATCGCATCATGTCGTAGAATATCTGAAGGATATTTACCATGGGAGCTATCAGAAGTACTAGAAATGATTATAAGAAAAGGTGTAGATATCAATCTTACTGATAGTAGGAATGGTAACACCCCTTTGCATATAGTGCTTTTAGATGCCGAACGTAAATTTAATTCCTGTTCCATACTCCGCGTTCTGACGGATGTAGAGTTATTTATACGGAACGGTGCTGATGGTAACGTTAAAAACAAACGAGGCAAAACTCCTATAGATCTACTTAAACTGTCACTAGTAAACTGCATAGATCGATTTGTACCGGACTTCACTTGGGTTCCGTTAATGTTACATCAATCAGATATCTCACTTTTTAACATAAAGCTGTTCAAGGTAGTACAAATTTCCGACTTTGAACAACGAACGATAGACGAAATTGTAAAATTAATTGTCAACGCCGAAAAACCATTACACCCTACTATTCTACATGAAGTTTCTTATCGTGGTAAATTAGAAGTGCTGAAATGTTTAATCGAACGAGGTCACGTCGACGTCAATGCTCACCACCACAACCACACCACTCCTCTACACTATGCTGCTCTTACTAAGCATTTGGGCGTGATAGAATACCTCATCAAAAAGGGTGCTAAAATTTGCGCTAAGGATAGTGATGGAAGGGTCCCACTTCATGTTGCTGCCTTATTCGGTAATCTAGATGCTATTAGATGCTTATTGGACAACGGTGCAGACGTTAACGCCGTAGATAACGGCGGACTTACTCCTCTTCAACTAGCTTCCCATCGTGGAGCAGACGTACAGGATTACCTTACAAGCCGTGGTGCTATTCGCAACGCTGAAGACTTCCCTGATGGTACTACTCCTTCGATCGGTGCAATCCTACGAAGTATATCGAATCAATGGTCCTTTCTACGCCATAATCACACAATGAAAACTAATGTAGGTAATAAATATATTTAGTCCAGAAACGAACATTTCTTTAGCCACGACACAAAAACTTTTAAAGTATCAAAAATTTACATCCAAATGTTCCTGACAAATTCATCGTCAAATATAAAAGTAGCGTTAATCGGAATTTGGGACCATTACACCTATTTAATCAAAATAAAATCGATGTTTTTAATGACTCGGTTTAATCCGAGTTTCAATTTTATGACTTTTATTTAAATACTTAATTTTGATGTAAATAATGTAAGCAGTTTGTATATGTTAGTTATAAAATTATGTTCAATACAAACTATAAACTCCGTTGACAAATATTCTAAATAATTGACTGCGATATTGTATTGTACTGTATTGAATATTATAATTAACGAGGAAGATGCATATATTAATTATAGTAAAATTGTAATTTCTACTTACAGTGCTTTACCCTGTAAGTACCCTTTACCCAGTGCTGTATCACAGAATAAAAACAATCCAGAATGTCAACTCCTGAGCGCGGGAAAAGTACGCGCATCCAAGTCGCGCAGATGCAGTGGCCATATTTTCAGAGGAGAATTCAGTAGCGTAACAGCGTGGTAACAGCATTTGAGGTAGTCGCACGTAGTGGATTGTGTACCAGTGGTGGTGTTTTTTAATAACATGAATATGAGTAAGCGAAAAAGTGTTATGGTTTGTGCGGCAAAAAATTGCGAAAACAAAGCCTACAATTGTAATTTGTCTTTCTTCACGTTCCCAAAAGAAAACAATCGAGCAAGGTAAGAAACTACCTACCTTTCGAGTTATTTTAGATAAAATGTTAAAATATTTTTTATGTTTGTGTTTATGTAGAGCCGAGAGATGGTTAGTGGCATGCAATCGGGAAGATATTCTGGAAAAAGTCGCCAAACTCGACAGTTATAGATTGTGTGCTGCACACTTCGAAGACAGAATGTTCATGAACGATCTTTAAACTCGTTTGTTCCCAACTGCTTTGCCAACAAAATTTCCTTGCTTGGAAAGCAGCTCAAGTCAAAATAAACATGTCGAACATAATAAGTATTGTGTTACATCAGGAAAAACTTGGAATTCCCCTATAATTCGACCATTGAATTTGGTTTCAAATGCAGCAAAATCTGAAGAACCCATTCCAGGGAATGATGTTGAACCCCCTCAAAAAATAAATTTGAAATGTCCAAATAGGAACAATAACTAATTATTTGGCGTCACGAATAAAACATTCTTTACTGTACCTACGATTCGGTTTTTATTGACCATTATAACTTGCGTAAATCCGGACCTGACGCTTGACCTCACATTTTACAAATACGGGCCTGATATTCTCCTCTTAAAACATGGCTGCCGTTGGCTGACAAAGATCAAAGGCGGCATCGTCGAGTGTGCGTTCTGATTGTTTTTATTCTGTGGTCTTATAATCGTTGCTCATCACCGACCATAGAGATAAAAGAGAGAGGAGGTAACAAATGTGGTTGGAACAAATAGACCAAAGCACAGGCCAAAGTGGCTTCTGCATATGGCCGACTTCCTGTAAGAAATCTTTCTCTCCAGGGGCGTACCATTACATTAACTAAAATTATGAAATAATAATTTGTATGAAGCAGTTCTATTTTCCATAAAATGTCACAAAATGCTAACATATGAAACAATACGAAGGTTGTTCAATACGAATTAAATAAAGATTTTATTTTTTTTAATTTTCTTGATTAATTTATCGGATATTTATACTAATAGATCATAACAAAATTACCTACATCAGTTTTTAATACCTTACGCTGTTCATTCTTTGGAAAACGGAAACATCAAAAATTTCCGATTTTGGGATTAATCAGTTAATGGAAGAAAAATTACCAAAAAAGAAATGTGCTCCAGGTATACCAGGAAGACAAAGAACGAGCAGGAAACCAGGAAGGAGAAGAAGAGATGATTCAGTTATGTAGTGGGTGTATTATATTAAAAATATGTATGTATTTATTATTAATTGTTAAACTTTGGTTAGACTGTAGCTCCCCCCATAGATCAGCCACTGCACAATTCAGCAATAACAATCGCAAGCACGCGTTCGAAAAGTGGCTTCTCAATATGGCCGGTTCCGTCTACAAAATTTATTACCCCCTCTCCCTATTTGTTACCTCCTCTCTCTTTTATCTGTATGGCACGGGCATAGGTCGGCCATATTGCTCACTGCGCTTTGTCAAACTTTTATTGTCACTGGATTGTGATATTTTTCGGAGTTTTTGATGTTTATGTTAACTTCTACACTGCGTTTACATTTACAAGTAAAGGCTTTATGTGTGATACCTAGCTGTGCGAGCAACGGACGCATAGACAAGAAGGATCTCACTGGAAATACTGGAATCACTTTTCATAGGTTAGTATCAACATTGTACAGAGTTGTATTCAAGAAAATTTACTTGTACATTTCTGACTGCATTTAGTTTTGAAAAATTACTTTTTAAATACACCTTTCATGTATTATATTGTCTTTATTATTATTTTGAAGAAATGATTTACAAATAATATTGTATTAATGAAATAAATCAGTTTGAGAATGAAAGTTGTATTATTATGATTTTTAATTTAAATCCGGACCTGACATTCCGCCATATTGGAACTAGCGAAAGACACGCCTACCAGGCCCACTTTCTTATGTTAAAACTAGCCATTGTGTCCATAGAGATAAAAGAGAGAGGAGGTAACAAATAGGGTGAGGGGGTAACAGTGAACTCTATACTATTCGTACCTGGAACGGCCGCGTCCGTCGCGTATAATAGCGTGCAGTGTGTCAGGGGCAAGCGAAACAAAGATAGAGATAGTTACGGGAACCTCTCTTTATCGCACTCAAGCAAATGAGTTCGGTCTATATGCGTAAATTGATTTTAAGTAGAAATTTATGTAGTTTGACGATTATTTTTGTTCGAAACGTGCTATATTAGTGAAGGTATACATTTATTGTATTCTAATACGCCATTAGTTTCGTTTCTAGATCCCTTATTTAATTATAGGTGCTTAGCCGAAGAAAACTTTAGCGAATTTCAAGAAAATGTAGTATATTATGATACGAAGATTGTTCTGTTGATTATATTTCTGGGAATATAGTTCGTAATCTGGTTAATACTACTACTTGCAATCATTGTATTGATATATTATTATATAGAGATAGTATGTCTACTGAACTGACTGAACGCTACTCTTATACTGGTCCTCGTTGGGCTTATAAATAATTCACAAATTTTGTCACTCGAGAAGGTCTTCTTTATGCTTCAGATGTGGTGTATAAAATTTTACATTTCACAAAAAAACAAATTCGCTTCCTATTAAAAAATGAAAACATTGAGAAAACCAAAATAGACTTAAAAAGAAAAAATGATAAATACAGTTACAAATCATTTTGCTACTAATATATGTCTTTAAACGTAAACACCCTGTAAATCAAGAATTTATAGCTGACGAATGTCACGAAATTCAAATTATTCGAAAAATAATTGCCATATATTTAAAGTGCCGAATGTATATATCACCACAGTAAACTATTAAATATTAAATTACATGGGAAAAATGCCACAGTACGGCAAAAAATTACTAAACTGGTTTTATTTAGCAATTGTTAAAATATAATGAAGCATTGTCATATTTAGACAAAAATTGTGTTTTTAATTTTTTTTATTTTATTTCCCAACCCCGTAGGTCAACAGTTAAAATTTGACTTGAACGTTATAGTGTCTGCATTATTACATTTGTCATTTTCCTGATGAAATATTCAGAGAAAATCACGTTTACTGGTAAATAAACATAAAAAGATTAAAAAATATTTAAGAAATACGCGAACGTCCCATTCAGTAACATAAGATAAAAAGAGATAGATATCCGTAACCAATGCGGGTTGCCTATGCAATCGTTTTGCCTCACTTGTCGCTCAAGGCGGGTCCCTTCCAGGTACGTAGTATAGAGTTCACTGGGGGGTAATAAATTTTGTACACGGAACCGGCCATATTGAGAAGCCACTTTTCGAACTCGTGCTTGCGATTGTCATTGCTGAATTGTGCAGTGGCGGATCTATGGGGGGAGCTACAGTCTACCACTGGGAACCAAAGTTTAACAATTAATAATAAATACATACATATTTACATACATACATACATATAAACCCGCCAAAGCCTGTCCCAAGCCAGGTTGAAAAAGGGTGAGGGGGAGGAGTAACAACCTCGTTAAAAAACCAGGGTTCATCTGGCCCGGATGATAGTACCCTGTAAGGGCTCCTGCCAGGGTACGGCGAAGATGGTCAACGGTGGAAGGAGCAGATGAGATTATAACATCCAATGGTCCGGAAAGCGGAAGAACCAACATCGTACAGGGAAGACCGATCCCTTAAGTCGTGAAAGACAATCGGTCTACGGGAAGAAAACCCTGAGAAAAAATTACCTGGTCCTCCAGGTTGGGGGTTGAGGCGTAGGGCCAGCTCCCCTATACTCATAAAATCACTAACTTGCTAAAAATCCTAGTAGAAACGGAAAAACCCGGACTGATTTAAATCATAGACGACTTTGCAATCGAAAAAGGTTTTTGAACTTCGGAACATGGAATATACAAGGATGGAGAACCAAAAGTTCTCAAGTCATGGATGAAATTTATAAACTTAAACTAGACGTCGCTGTTTTAACAGAAACTAAAAGGAAAGGTGAAGGCAACGAAGAAACAAAAGAATATATACATTTTTACTGCGGGGTTCCTAAAGAACAAAGAGCTAAGGCCGGAATATCAATAGTTGTAAGGAAACATTTAGCTCAATTCATTAAAGGCTGGAATCTTATAAATGAAAGAATCATTCAACTGGAAATTCGATGGAAAGGATGGGACATTGTAGTCATAGGAGCATATGCGCCAACAGATAATGTTACAGATAAGGAAAAAGATGAATTTTATGATAAATTGACGGAGGTTGTGGAGCAAATTAGTGACCGAAAAGAAATTCTTTTACTCGGCGATTTAAATGCTAGAACAGGAAGGAAAGACAAAAGCAAAGTAGTTGGACCTTTTGGAGAAGACCGTGAAAATGACAATGGACATAGACTGATCAGCTTCTGCGAACAGCATTCCTGTAAAATCCTTAATGGCTTCTACAAACATAAGGATATTCACAAGTACACATGGGAACAACCAACTCGCCGACTTAAGTCTATAATAGACTACATTATTTGTAGACAACAAACTAGAATAAAGATCGCCGACGTAAGAGTTAAACGAGGCGCAGAGTGTGGTTCCGATCACTATATGCTGCGCTCAGCCATCTATTTTCCTTATAGAAATATGATGTTCACCGTTCAAAAAACAACTAATGATAGAGATGTTACCCAAACAACAAGTAGCCTAAATTATAATTTGCAAGGCCTTCAAGATGAATCAATTGCATTCCTTTATAGATTACGCCTCTGTACAAAACTGAGTAGCATATATTTGGCATCGGCTTTGGACATGTATGAACAAATTACAGATAAGATGCATCAAGCAGCCGAAGAAGCTTTAGGAAAGCGACAAAGCCTGAACACTAAACATAAGCCCCCTTGGTGGTCATACGAAATAGAGGTATTAATTAAAGAAAAGAAATATCAATATAATAAGTGGCTATCAACAAAAGATCCTGAGGACCGAAGAACGTACGCAAGAATAAATGCCGAAGTCAAGCGTGTAGTAACAAAAGCAAAAAACGACTAATGGCAACAAACATGCGAAAACATTGATGGGTTTATAGGTAGTACTAAATCCAGAGAGGCCTGGAAAGTTATTAAAAATCTTAGGAACAACAGACAGGAAAGATGCAGATTACAACTGATAGATACTGAAGAATGGATTAGACACTATAAGAATATATTAACAGAAGATAGACCACAATTTGCATCAGAACATAATGAAAGTTTTGATTGGTCACTTTCAGAGGAAGAAGAAATTACAGCAGAAGAAATAAAAAAAACCGTTGCAGAAATGAGAAACGGAAAAGCAGCTGGTCCAGGTGGTATTCCAATAGAACTGGTTAAGCATGGCCCCGGTATTCTGTTTGAACTGTTGGCCTCTATATTTAATTCATTCTTGAGAGGTGACCAACTTCCAGAATCTTGGAACACGGCGTACATCAGCAATATTTATAAAAAAGGAGACCGCAAAAGCTGCTCAAACTACAGGGGTATTAGTGTTATAAATTCACTCGCCCGACTGTATGGAAAAATATTAAAAAAACGAATTGAGACCTGTTCGGTAGATGTTGAGGAACAGAATGGTTTCCGAGCCGGAAGATCTTGCACTGATAGTATTTTCTGTCTTCGGCAGGTAACTGAAAAACGACTGGCACGTGGACTGGAAACACACCTTGTATTTATAGATCTGGAGAAGGCCTATGACAGCGTTCCACTAAAACAGCTTTGGTCCGTTATGAGAAATCAAGGTGTAAAAGAAATCTATATACAAGCGGTCCAAAGTCTTTACAGCAGTATGACAGCTAGTATAAAAAATGGCAACAAAATATCAACGCCGTTTAAAATAACTAAAGGTCTAAGACAAGGTTGTTGCATTGCACCAACCCTTTTCAAGATATATCTCAATGGTGCCCTTAGCAATGGAGATTGAAATGTCGCAATATGGGAGTACCGATAGGGGAAGATAGACTCTTCACTCTCCACTTTGCCGACGATCAAGTTATACTTGCTGAGGACGAAATGGATATACATTATATGCTAAGAAAACTTCATGAATCCTATAACTCATGGGGATTAACGATTAATACCCAGAAAACGGAATACGTGGTAGTCGGAGGACCAGGTCAAGACCTTGATCTAGGCACACATAAAATAAAAAACAACAAATGGTACAAGTATTTAGGCCAAAAAATTTCTAATACGGGAGGAAGCAAAGATGAAATAGCTAGCAGAATGGCACAGACAAACAATGTCATCAGGCAGTTAAATGGTGTACTGTGGAGTGAAAAGATAACGAAGGCAACAAAAATACGAATATATAAATCAATAGTTGAGAGTATAGCTACATATGGTTCGGAAGTCTGGGAAATGGATAATAAACATAAGTTGAAAGTCAAAGCTGTTGAAATGAATTATTGGCGAAGGTGTAGCAGGTTAACCAGGCTTGACAAAGTAAGAAACGAAAACATCCGAGAAAATATGGGAATTGACTTGGACATAATTGATACAATTGAAGCAAAACGACTTCGATGGTATGGACACTTGCGGCGCATGGCCAATGACAGATGGCCAAAGAAAATATGGAAATGGACCCCAAACCAGAGAAGGAAACGAGGACGACCAAAAAGAACTTGGGAAGATGAAGTGGCCGAAGCCATGACAAGTAGAGGACTGTCAGAAAACGATTGGAGAAACAGAAAAACGTGGAAACTGGGATGCGAGAGACGGCGCCAGCTGTAACAAACTCGCCATATATATATATATATATATATATATATATATATATATATATATATATATATATATACATATTTTTAATATAATATACCCCCCACATAACTGAATCAGCTCTTCATGGTTTCCTGCTCGTTCTTTGTCTTTCTGGTATACCTGGAGCACATTTCTTTTTTGGTAATTTTTCTTCTATTAACTGATTAATCCCAAAATCGGAAATTTTTTGTGTTTCCGTTTTCAAAGAATGAACAACAGCGTAAGGTTTTAAAAACTGATGTAGGTAATTTTGTTATGAACTATTAGGGGTCGGTACAGATATCCGCCACGGCGATTTTTTTTTTTTCGAAAATTTCAGAAAACAGTAGAAAAAGGGACTAAAAATACGTAGGAGATAGTCTCCGGTGAGGAAATTGACCATTTTTCGAGAAATTTGAGTTTGAAGAGTATCGAAGAGAATGGTGAATGCGCCACCCCGCCCTCCACCACATTGGAACTTTTGGTGGGTGTGCCCTATATATATATATACTATATATATATATATATATATATAAATGTAATATTTGTTAATGTTTATAAATGAAAATTATGTTATGAGGGCGACAACGTGTTTTAAACCCATTTGGGCAGGGAAGAACAATTGTTAAAGGCTAACTAACCTTCTTATGGTTTCATTTCTTGTCCGCCTACACCGGGTAGCGTTCGGCTGCATGTTGCAAAAAAAACGTTAACCGTTCTTCCGGACATGAACCATAACGCTCCCAATATAGGAACTGGTCAACATACTCAGTGAGATAGGGAGACCCCATTGCTCCTAGTCGTCTTATAAAACCTTTCATTCTGGACCAGTACCTACGACTCAACAGCATTGGTGCAAACACCAGTCACAGGATCGATAAAGTTTCTGGAGCGGTTCACCATTTTATGGGTGTAGGGAGAGACTCCTCCTAATGTTGAAAGTAATGTGGAGCATCAGTACTCTCGATGTACGGCTAGAGAGGACACTGATGTATCCTTTCCTCGCCGTAACATCGTAAATACCGATGACCACAGAGTTATAAGATACACAGAGCTGACAAACCATTCATAAATACGCATTTTCTTGTCGCCAACATTGATATGGAGCGACGCGGGATGTAAACATATAGTGGGGAAAGACGTGAGGTAGGAGTGGGGATAAAAATGGGGATAAATATAACCAAATTTCACTAAGGTAGAAGATAGGTTAGGATTCTTATAATCCTGTTTTCCGCTAACTTTACAGATTTTAACCATTTCTATTAACTGTTTTTATAAAGGCGGGAAGTAAACAAATAGTATCCGTAGCAAACTACACGAGCAAACCAGAAGAAACACCTAAAAAGGCCAAATAACACCGAATGTGAAATCATAGTAAAATTGACCTTGGGTCCCAAGACGGATTGCGCGGTAAAAACCACGTTGCCGGTTTTATTTTCGAATATATTCGATCTAACGATCTGTATTCGTCTACATGTATTTTAGGAGTTTTATAAAACAAAATATACCTAATTTATTTTCACAATTAACATGTGTGTATCAATGGAATAGCACTGTATGTAAGAAACAGGTATGTCTCCTCCTCACACTGTGGACATAGATCTCATTTTCCATAAAAAACAATATTATGTGTAACACTGGCAACATTATTGTTTATCCCCAGTTTCAGCCATCTTTAAACATTCAATGTTGGCTACACGAAAAATGTAAATAATCATCTCTGTTATTCTTATAACTCTGTGCCGATGACCCACCGCGGATGTACTCGCCTGCCTCGATGATATTTGGACCGAGTCAGCACACTTTCGTCGACCTGAACGACGTGCCCGCCCCCCCCCCCCCCCAACAGAAAAGAATCATCGTCCCGCAAGAGTTGCCAGGAGCATATGTCGCGGAAATACCGCACGTGCTGTACAACCGTGTTTGGCGGTATTCCCCGCATGCCCGCCATTGAGCTAACAGTTAGCCGATTCACCCACATCCATAACATGTGGAACCAGACCCGAAACGGTACCTTAATGCCGTCGAAAAACGTTCCCTTGGAGAGGCTATAGTCCGTGTTACAAGAACGGCAACGGAAGCAGTGGCTCAAGAAGCTTTGCCTGCGAGCAATCAGAGCGCAGGGCCTACGGCACCGACGTTTGGGGCACCTCTTCCCTCGTGGCACTAGCTCGCGTTCCTGCAGCTTCTCAATAATTTCGGCGTCCGACTTGTTTATAAATTCGTCGAAACCGACGCCGCCGACGAACAAAACGGGATATCGTAACGCGGCCATGGTGTTAATGAATAAAGTGTAGAAGTAATTTACAGAAGACACTTTCAAATTTTCCCGGTAATTTACCGGTAATACCTGTGACAAATGACGTTGGAACAAATCAAATCCCCGTGAATATAATCTATGGTGAATATTGTACAATGTACCGTTCCATACTTCTCCTGTCAACGTTTCTCGCGTTCTGTGTCGATTGCCTTTCAAAATGTATCCGGTTTGTTTACGTTTGAAAGCAAAATTTACAATAAAATATCTCGGTTGTTAGACAAAATGAAGCAATGGTCCTCCTCCACGTAAGTTTGTTTTTGCACTCTCTTTCCGCCGGTGTAGTTGTTTTTGGTATACAGTTAAAGGATTTCAATGGCGAACTTATGGACCTGCCCATGGCCTTCTATACTAGAAGGCCGGAACATTGATATTTGGCAACGCTGTGGTGAAGGCCGATTGTGTGAATTTAAGGTTATATTTACAATTTTTAATGTTGAGTGAAGAAGTGTTTTTTCTTTAAATTAAGTGTGTTTTGGACTGTATTTTCTAGTGACTGTTACTAAATACATACTTTACATACCTATATAAATTAATTTTATTTTTGTATGCTCTGCGTACTAATAAAATGTAAGTAAAACCCAACTTTTAAGACTTTCGGTACAGTACAGAATTTCTTATATTTTTTTTTGTAAAACGAATGTATTTATACAGTCGAACCTCTATATAACGAGAATGAAGCTCGTTTTATTTTTTATTTGCTCGTTATATAGAGGTCTCGTTATATGGAAATTCCCCAATTTTTAATGGTTATAAGGAGAAGACAAACGAGGAAAGTGGTGACAGTGTTGATGAAGAAATTATACAAAAACCATCTAAGCTACAAGTGTTCAGTGCACTTTCAACAATAAGAACAGCCTTTCAGTTTGAAGACGTTCCAGAAAATGTGTTTGTTCAATTATAGCGGCTTGAAGATTTAGGTATACGAAAAAACTTTGTCGTGTGATGTACAAACCAAAATGACAAATTATTCTAAAAAAACTGTACATAATATTTTATAAACTAGATAAACATAATTTATAAATGTGAATAATTTACAATATGCTAATTAATTTCAATAAAAATGTGTTTGTATGTGAAAAAAATATTTTTTCTTAAGGGCCTAACCAAGCCCCTATAATTGAACAAACACATTTTCCGGAACGTTTCAAACTGAAAGGCTGTTCTTAATGTTAAAAAAGCATTGAACACTTGTAGCTTAGATGGTTTTTGCTGTGGTTTTTGTATAATTTCTTCATCACCACTCTCACCACTTTCCTCATTTGTCTTCTCCTTATTTTTCACATCCTGGATGAGACTTTCTTCTGTCGGTAAGCCAGATTCTTCCAAATCGTCGTCGAAATAGTTTAAAACCACTTTAACTATGATTAACGCTATAATCCTATATCCTCTGCATTCAAATTATTCGAATGTAAACACGTAAAGACGGCCATGTTCAGATAAGTCGGCCTTCTATTTTCTTAGTCGGCGGTGTTGCCAAATTTAACGCTCCGGCCTTCAGTAAAGACGGCCATGACCTGCCCAACTGCTTCATACAAATTATTATTTTATTATTTTAGTTAATGTAATGCTACGCCATTGGAGAGAAAGATTTCTTACAGGAAGTCGGCCATATGCAGAAGCCACTTTGGTCTGTGCTTTGGTCTATTTGTTCCAACCACATTTGTTACCTCCTCTATCTTTTATCTCTATGACTATTCCGCACACTTCGAGTGTTCGAGTTCCGCGCTTTGACACTTTTGACAGATCAAAAGTCAATTTTTAGGTTGAGTACCGAGTCTCATGGATGCGATCGCCTAAAGCTGTCGGTGACAATATGGAATCGTGGGGTGAGTAACATGACTAACAAGAGCCCTTTGGTAATCTGCGGTTAACTTAATGACCTCTCGATTCGTAGACGACGATAACTTCGAACCAGTGGCGGCACCGGCAGTGCCAGTCGTGGTGAACAAGTGGGAGGGCGAGGATGAGGAGGATGAGGTGAAGGTAATGCCTGCTGCTTTCCAACTTTTAATTTCGATGTTCCCGAGCTAAACGTACAGTCCCTCTGGGACGGACTTTCGATTTGGATATTCAGAACGTAAACTGATTAGGGCAGAAGTTGATTTCTGAAATTCTGCAGGTGAACTAATAGTCCTCAATGGAGAATCGAGGCAGGGAGTTTTACATTACTTGGGCATAATTATGATTTCAATTATTAGGGGTACAGGGAGTTTTGTACTTTACTCTCAATGTAGGGGGCGCTTGTGTTCATAATATAATTTTAATTAAACGGCTTCTATAACTATCCTACTGAGTTCTAAGATTTTTTAGAAGTGTTCCCAAGAGAAGTTTCGAACTATTGTTAATATTTACTTTTGAAAAGTCATCCTTCATTATACTCAAAATTCATACCGTTTCATTTCATTAACCATAAGGTTAATTCAAATGTTGTCTCCATAGTGTGTGTGGGCCTCACACTAGGAAACGATATGAGAGGGATTCTGAATCTGCGTACTCGCGCATATGCACTATGTGATGTTCTAAGTCAGATATAAAAATTGACCATAGTGGGTGTGAATATAGTTCCTAACTTTGCTTCTATGTGTCAATTTCTACTTTATTGTCTTACTATTTATCATTGGCTGGTTCACAGTCGTTTTCCATGGTAAATTGTTTGTACTTTGCCCATGGAATTTCTGGATATAGGGAGTGAATGTCAGAGATGATGCGCTCCACTTTTCCAGATCAATTCCATCTTTCGTTTTCATCAGTAGACAACACATCCATAATTTAATAATATTTTGTTTTATAGCATGACTACTATTCAGGTTTAAGTTCGAGTGTCCAGTCTGTCACAAACATTTTGTCTCAGATTGGGTAAATTTTGAGATATAATTAGTTTTGGAAGAGTTAAGGATTTTTATTTTTATTTTTCACTCCGAAAAATTACCATACACATTCTTGTAAATATTTGGAAATGAGCAATTGCGTTGCTTTAAACGTTTTTTGTCACCTGTTTATATTGGATATAAGCCAGTTTTATCAGGGAATCATCCTATGATTTCCCTAAAATGTAATTATTGTAGCTCCAGTTTTTTATCTGGAAAAATTGAGAATATAATTTGAATTTGAGTGCTATTTAATGAGCTAAAACTTATAATCAACAGCAATTATCCTTGGAGGCAATAAATTGATCTTATCATTAACCCAAAAAAGATGTTGCAAAAAAGTAGATCTGTAAAATTACAAATTACTGAAAAATCTCGCTTAAGTTTTCGATCAATTTGTCACGCTTAATGTAATACTAACTTAACTACAATGTGAAAAAAATGTGGCTTCATCGTTCCACAAAATGCCACTGGAAATTTTTTTATCTTCTACTTCTCCCTGGTACTGTGGAAAGAACTCATACCGTGGCACAAAATCCGATTCTTTTAGGGATCTGATGAACCTGGGTTTATATGGACGAAACAATATCTTTTGAAAATTCTGCTGACGCTTATCATTGAAGCGTTTGTATCGGGTGTTTTTTTTAAATTTCACCTCATAGTAGGCTGTGGATAGTGTTTGTGAATGCGCCTTACTAAAAAATGTCAAAATTTACATAACCTCACTTTTTTAATAAAAATTGAAACTGCTCCAATCGGTTAATAGTGTCTTGAAAAAGACAGCTCACTCATCTACGCCTAATTAATAGGTTTGTTCCAACAAGTACCGGAATTAGTTCCGAATCAGGCGGAGCGTGCGCAGAAGCGTTTTGATGTTCTAACAATCGTTGGACTGATCTCAGGACTGGTTCTACATGTGTTCCAACACGCGATGAACGAATTCGTAATCGGTTCAGGGACGGTGAAATCAGTTCTTGGTTCTGACCAAGAACGAGAATAGGGACTCTCACACCCATCTCCCACCATCAACGGTTTCTGTGAGGTTTGAGGTTTAAAAAATCGTAAAAACAAACTAACTAAACGCGAAATGGGCGATAGTGATTTGGATAAAAACGACTATTTCGCCTCAGAATCAAGTGAGGAAGAGGAATTGTTCTTCTTTAATAATAGAACGCGTTCTATGTTCCAACAGAACTTCAGAACTGATTCTGGAACTAATACTTTGTTGGCACATGCGCATTAAAAAATTCATTACTAGAATCGGAACGGCTCGCAAAGTGCTTGTTGGAACAAACCTAATAGAGCCAAGCTGTGTTTTCCAAGACACTAGTAACCGATTGGAGCAGTTTCAATTTTTATTAAAAAAGTGAGGTTATGTCAATTTTGACATTTTTTAGTAAGGCGCATTCACAAACACTATCCACAGCCTACTATGAGGTGAAATTTAAAAAAAAACACCCGATATTTCTAGCACTCTTTGTTAAAGATGTTCGTCCCTGCTCCACAACCTCAATACAAAAATTTAATTTGTTCTATTCCTGGCCGGTTATCCATCTGTTGTGAGCGTTTTAAAATTTGTTGCAACAGTACCGGTTTCTTTAAATTTGAGTAAGAGTGTACTCATGATACAATATAGGTGTCTTCGCAGGTTGCTTTGCGTTGCAAATATCTTCTGCTTCCCTATTTGACAAGGAATCATCATAAATTATTACAAGTTCGACCTTTTTTCGTAAAGAGAGCATATTTTTATTGGTGCAGTTAAACATTACCTGGCGTTTTCATATATCAATGCTCAACACTTTTGTGTTTTCCCATGGCCTAGTACCAATAAAATTTAATTAGTAATTATTATGCATGTGGAGTGAGGAGTTGAGATTTGGTTATATTAAAAGCATTTTCATTTTTCTTTAATTGTTGCAATAGTTGTTGGCATAATAAAATGTAAGTGGCAATTGGAGTTTTGGATTTAACACATTAAGTAAACTTTGCACCACATTGGCCCCGTATCTATGCCGGAAATAATAAAATTTAATACAATTGGTCTAAATGTATAAGTGTAATTTTTTATGATTTTTTTTTGTGGAAAATGGACAAATATCTTTGTCCTAATTTGGATCTGAAAATTTGCATACCAGCACAAAATCTCAGAAACAACTTTTTTCAAAATAATCAACTTAAACCCCAATTTTGGCACTAATAATGCATTTAATGTATTTAATGTATATTGGATGTCATGTAAAAGTTTATATATTTCTCAATTACATAATTAGCGTTTAGACAATCACAGACAATTGCGATATCTAATTTTTACATAAATCATTTAATTGAAAAAAATCCAATATGGTGCGGATATTTTGGTAAGCACTATATAAATTAAGTGAATTATTTGTGCGAAGCATCCTTATAGGCTCAAATCTAATATTTGGACTGGATTCTAGCATTGCTACCTACGGCATAAAATCAGGAGTTCATAGAACAAACCAATTATAAGTCCTTTTAATAAGGCTACTTAAGAAAATCATTGACCTATTGGGAAAAAATAAGACTGCTACTGTACTACCATTAAATTTATGAGAAAAGGTCTACACTTTGTGCAATAGTGACTAATAAATTATTTGTAATTTTATTTATTTGAAGTGTCACTTTATGTCTTCTTATTTCATCGATACTGCCTTTAATTTTTCCACGATTATCTCAATTGTTGAGAATCTGAATTTTTTCGAGGCAGTACCTTTAACCCTATTTTGTACAAATTTTTGTATTGCTCAAATAGTATGTCTTGAAAACTGTTTGTCTCATATCCCTCTTTGATATACTCTTTTCGAATCATGTTTCTAAAGAAAGTAGTTTGAGCGTTATAAAGTCAACCGCAAAATTAACCAGGTGTCAAGTTTTTCAGAAAAAAAATCTATAACAAAAATTTAAATCAGCGTAACTACATAATCAAATGCCAAAATGGCGGAAAGCTACGTTGGGTCATTTTTTTTAAAAAAGGAATAAATTGAGATTTGGGGGTGGATGTCGTCATCGAGAATATTTCCGCCAGTTGCACAGTTTATTCGTTTCAATGTATACAATCAAATGCCGAAATGGCCGAAAGCCACGTTGGGTCATTATATCATAAACATGACTACAAATTGTGTTTGAAAAGTGGAAGGAAAGGAAAGCCCTTTCTCACTCTACTTCTATTGTTGTGGTTATCCAGACTAATCGACGCTTAAAGAAAAATTTAAACTTATTTTGACATTCCAGATATGTCAGTACAAAAAAATATCGACATCTGATTTTCGCTATTTAGTCTACCTTTAACATTATTTCCAAGAAAAATCACTATTTAAAATAAAAATAATTTGTAGTGTCTTCTAGTGTTCACATAACTTGTTAGATTGATTCGAATTTCTGCATAGTATTCCATTGGTGAACAAGAACACTTTGGTTAAGGATAACCAGACCAATATACGTTTTTTTTTTAAATGTGATTCTATCCTCCACCACTTTTTCGAGCTGATTGGAACAAAATCAGATACATTTTGTAAATAACCGTTTCGATAATGCCGGTGTAGGCAACATTTCATGTAAATAACCGAACTGCTTTTAGATCTGCCGATATGTCAGTCGAATATTCGTCTCTTTTCCTTTACTTCAGAATTGTACACCCTAGAACTTTGGGGATGTACTATAGTGGGTCTCTTTAGTAGACAGAAACTACAGAATTAGTGAGTCACCTCTCCATTAATGTTTAGCTAAATTTCGCAGCTTCTATTATATTAATTGGAATCTTTTAAAGCAAATAGAACTGTGTCAATACTTGCCTCTACTATTTGTGATGTTTAATACATAACTGAATAATCCTATTATGTCAAATTTGGCACTAACAGGAAGACGTGATAACTAAACACTAAATATTTTCGGAATTAGCCCACTGGGTCCTTTCTACAGAACAAAATGATCTAAAACTGTTTTTTTTCCTTTGCGTTACTAATGGTCTCATTATTACACCGAAAGTAGTGTAATAATATTCATATTATTACACTACTTTTGGTAACTTTTAGTTTTGTTAAGTTGGTACCTGATTGGTACATCAGCCTGTCACATAGACGTCAAGGTTAAATTTATTTATATTTCAATAAACATTCATGCGATATGATGTCCAGAGCGTCGATGACTTTTTTGTCTTGCTTTTCTCCTAAAAATATGCGCAAAGGACGTTTCCAGAAACATTCACTACACCTTCTTTCTCGCACCCTTGGGAAAAAGCTGCGTATTCTTTGTCATATGCTTTCTTGGATGTTGCTGGAAACAAGTTCTCAATAGCCTCTTGAGCAGCTTTGGGTATTGCTGGGGGTGTACAGTTCAATTCTACATTGTTGTCTTTCATTTCGCGCACGTAAGTAAGTAGTTATTGAATTTGTCCTAGGGCTACTATATTTTCAAATTCAAATACGAGACATCCATGTCAGTGACGTCAGTGTAACCAACCCACGCAAAATTCGAAGGCTTGAACAGCCAAAATTTAATGAGTTAATAAAGCAAAGTAGATAAAATAGTATATTACACACGTTTAATAAGACGTATTGTCACACTCGTTCTATTAAAGCACTCTTCGCTTCGCTCGTCGTGCTTTAAAACTCGTGTGACAATACTCTGTCTTATTAAAAAACTAGTATAATAATATACTATTTGTGGGCTAATTCCTTTCTGAAGAATCCCACCAAATATGTAAAAGATACTAAAATGACTTTCTAAAATTTTAGAAATGCTTCCAGTAAGTGCCAGTCGATTACGAGGTAATTAACAATTTAAAATTTGTGAATTTATTTAATTGCAAATTTGAAAAATATGAAAAGAATTTCCCAGATCTCTGGTTTAAATCACTTCAACTACCATACGAAAAATATTTTAAATTTGGGGTTAAAAAATGTATTTCTACTCAACACAACTTGTTTAAGAATTTTAAATTGTGTTAGAAATTTAATTTTGAAGATGATTTAGAAGGCATTCTAGCAGGCATAAGTATTTAATTTAATACAACTATACATAATTGAATTAAATTAAAATTATAATTTGCATTATATCTTCCACAAGCGCATGTATTGTAGACCATCTTCAACTACAAATTTAAAACATTCAGGTTCAGATTGTCAGGCTCTCGCTTTAATATCTATTGAAAACTACCTAATGTTAATCTCGTTTTATGATGCATCCGTTCGTTAATTTTGTAAAGAAGAGCAAAGAATAAAGATTAATAATTGAAAGAACGATAGATTTGTTTGCTCTTTTGGGCAGCATCCCCTGGTACATGTACTTAATGTACATGTATTAAGTAACTCAAATCCAATATTTTTTTTTTTGTTTAGTTGATCTCAACTGATTTGATTCACAATGGTGTGGTGTTTTTATTAGGAAAACTGGGAGGACGAGGAAGACGAGGAGAAGAAGGAAGAAGCAAAACCTGAGGCGACAGAAGCGAAGAAAGCTAAGAAGAAGTCCCTGCAGGAGAAGATTGCAGAGAAAGAAGTAAAAATCTTTATTACCCAGTCTTTTGTATTTTAAACGTTATTTATTTTGTACTTACAGAGGCAGAAACAGGAAGAGTTGGAGAAACGTCGCAAAGAGAAGGAGGAAGAGGAGATCTCGCCTGAAGAGAGGCTCCGCCGGCAGAAGGAGTCCGACCTGAAGATAGCGTTGGAGACAACCTTTGGCGAGTCAAAGGAGGTGAATAATTTAGACGACCTTAGTTTACCTGAGACCAAAGAGGAGTTCGATGAGTTCACGGATAGTCTTACAAAGAAACTGGCGCCGCTCGCTAAAAATCCTGAATACCCCAATTTTCTAGAAAATTTGACTAGGAATCTATGCGCTACAAGTATGTTTAATATTTTTTTTATTTCTTGTTTTACAATGTATTCCATTTTAGTGTCGTCGTTAGATATTAAAAGGATTAAAAACTCATTGGACAACTTGTATTTGGAGAAGCAGAAAATAGAAAAAGGGGAGAAGACGAAAAAGAATAAAGGCAAAGGAAAAGCTAAACTCAAACTTGAAGGTGATAACGTAAGTCACTTCGTATCACTTTTATCTAGTGCAAGATGTAATTGAAATTTTTACTTTCAGGAAATTACACAACTTGTTGCTTATGATTATGATGAATTCGACGATTTCATGTAGCAGACATTCTTAGTCAAACCTTTTCAGTTGCTATTAAGTTATAATGAAAATTGTTATGTAAAAAATTATTACGACTTTTTATTAAACATGCAATATATTTATATTTTTGAATATGTTATATTCTTTACAGCTAAGGTGCTCCTCTGTACTTCTAGCTATAATATGAACATTATTAATGCAGTTCTGAGGTTACAATAAACAAATGGAAGAGAAGTGTGACTTTTCCTATATTCACATTGGGAAATGCTTGATGCAAAGATTTCATTAACATAAATTACACCATACTGTAAAATATAGGTTTGAAGGGTACATAAATCAAATCGAAGTTTCTCATTGAGTTCTTATATATTCAAAAAAAAGTTCAGTTACAAAACACAAATGCCTTAATCGTCCGGTTTATCAGGTGGTGGCCCACAGGGCTGTAGCATCTTCTCCATAAGATTAAAGCGCACCCTCGCCTTCGCCTCGTTCTCGCATATCGCTATGAAATTGATGAGATCCGGATGGCCCAAATAACTCGAGTAACTATCCCTGTGTTGGTTCACTAACCATTCATACTTTGTTGTGTCAGCGTGACCAGTGCCAATGTACTTCGACTGCAGGTGCTCCAGCTGGCTGTGAATATTGTACCTGTCGCCCATTTTGTAATGTTATGCACTATTCCAATACTCTTGATCTCGATGCAATAATGAATTTGTGTTCTAGTTGTAGTATAGGTTCTCAAAAATAATAAAACTAAACACCTAAACAGAATTCGGCAATCATAACCCCACAAATCATGGAACATTAAAATATTGGTTCCAACTGTTCCAAGCTAGACGTCGAGACAGTTTTGTGACGTCACCACCGGTGCTGAAGTGCGTTTACCAGGTTTACCAGTTTACGTGTTGATCTGTGGCAGTGATATGTTAGGTTAGGAATATGACACAATCATAGAGATAAAAGATAGAGAGGAGGTAACAAATGTGGTTGGAACAAATAGACCAAAGCACAGACCAAAGTGGCTTCTGCATATGGCCGACTTCCTGTAAGAAATCTTTCTCTCCAATGGCGTAGTATTACAGTAGGGGTACTCACAATGTTATTTAGCATGCTAAATCGTTGGCATGCTAAAATTAGAATTATGAGTGACCCAAGGTAAGTACTATCGTAATCTTGCTAAATAAGTGCGGTGGCGTCACTCGCGGTATGACTCTAAAACAATTTTTTTGTAAATAACTGAAATCTTGTTTCTTTTCTTTGGTTTATTTCTTTTATCATGCCTATATATAACCATACCCTACCATATAACCATGGTTATACCATATTTTATGAGGTATAACCATAAAACCTCTTTGGAAATTACAAATAAAACAATATGGCCGCCATTTAGCATAGTAACACTGTATTTAGCACACAACCAGGTGTGCTAAATTGACCAACTTATTTCTATTGAAATATTTAGCATGCTATTGCTGAAACTCTACGACTAGCACAACTAGCACAACTAGCACGCTATAGCATGCTAAATGAAAGATTGTGAGTACCCCTATTAACTAAAATTATAAAATAATAATTTGTATGAAGCAGTTTTATTTTCCATAAAATGTCACAAAATGCTAACATATGAAACAATACGAAGGTTGCTCAGTACGAATTAAATAAAGAATTTCATTTTTAATTTTTTTTTATTAATTTAACTCATATTTATACTAATAGTTCATAACAAAATTACCTACATCAGTTTTTAAAACCTTACGCTGTTGTTCATTCTTTGGAAAACGGAAACAAACAAAAAATTTCCGATTTTGGGATTAATCAGTTAATAGAAGAAAAATTACCAAAAAAGAAATGTGCTCCAGGTATACCAGAAAGACAAAGAACGAGCAGGAAACCAGGAATAGCTGATTCAGTTATGTAGTGGGTATATTATATTAAAAATATGTATGTATTTATTATTAATTGTTAAACTTTGGTTCCCAGTGGTAGACTGTAGCTCCCCCCATAGATCCGCCACTGCACAATTCAGCAATGACAATCGCAAGCACGAGTTCGAAGAGTGGGTTCTCAATATGGCCGGTTCCGTCTACAAAATTTATTACCCCCTCTCCCTATTTGTTACATCCTCTCTCTTTTATCTCTATGACTTGAATATGTTCCCATGTTAATCTTCCATAAGAAAAAATTTTTGTAGAAACAGTTGCCATGGTTACTAAATTCTGACGTCACAATTTCCTCGCGTCTTGGTTGGCCCTCTTTAGGCTCTTTATTACCATATAGATGTTCTGTGGCTGTGCTCTTTACCTTTTTATCGATCTGCATGGCGAGAGGTGGACGTCCGCAACCCCCAAGCCATGGCCCCCTTCCAGTCGACTTGAGAGCGCGAGCCGCGAATGTGGTGAACGCGAGAGTGAGTGAGTGTGTGTGTGCCCGTCGACCATCAGGGGGGAGTAGTTCCGGCGTAGGGGGTGAATCGTACAGGAAACATGCTGTCGAGCAGCACCAAGCATTTCCTCCATTGCGCCCTTTTCCTCACGACGATCGCCGTCTTCGAGATCTTCGCCGGTGGCATCAAGGTGCTGAACGGGGGCGCCCTTGTACCCAACTCGGATATCGACCCCTGGCTCGAGTACGGAGTGATAGGGGCGACGGTGCTCTACGTGCTTAGACTGCTCACGTTCCTGCCGCTGCCACAGGTAAAGCTAAGGAGGTGCGTCCCTTCGGTGGGGCCCGCGTACAAACCGAAGCAACCTTTTCTATTCACCTTAATTACTTTAAAATTTCTTGGTTTAGTCATTTGTATGGTTGCTTCAGTTTTATTTTACCTACCTGATAAGTTGAGCTTTTAGTTTTTGATAATGATTGTTTTCGGTCTCCAGTTATGTTCTTGCTGCTGCCACTAGTGAGGCTATGAAAGGTCTATGAACGCCCCTCGAGGAGAGCCCATGTATCAACCAACGATTCACTCAGTTTTGATTACCTAAAGTTTTTAACTGGTTAGAAACTCCCTTAGTTTATTTGCTTCGATTTTTAACTTCAAATCTCCATCAGCTACATGATCTCTCACCCAGCGTACAGTTATGTTCATGAGAAATAGGGCCACTCCATAAAGGGGGGCCCATGCATCAAAATCAGTTGCTAATAATTTGTGATGCACATTTTTGGTCAAGTGTTCAACAATACCTTTAATTAGAAATTAAGAAAATACACAAGTCATGGATATAAACACATCAATTTGCAATACAGAAAGGAAAGATAATTTTTCTATGGAATGATTTGTCATTGGAGTAGATCTTTAAAACTCATTTTCCTAACATGCCTACATATTTTTGACTTCATTTTCCTGCGCTCTATTTCATCTTCAACGACTTTCAACAGGACTTTGGCCGTGTTTTTAAAGTGTTCGAACACCTGTTCGAGTACTCGAACAGGAAAATCGCGTTTTAAAATGCAGTTCGAGCAAACAGTCGAGCGTTTTAAAATTAACAAACTTGCTCGAACACCTGCTCGAACACAATTTTCATGCACCGGGTCGTGAGACGGTGCATCGGTGTATGAAACGACAGAACAAGGAATAGATAGAAAATGGGACATCGAATTGAATGTTTTGTTATTTAAGCTAAAAATTATAGGTCAAAAGAAACTAAAATTATGGAAGTGACCAAATTAAGGAAATGTTTTCTTAAATAGTAAATGTAAAACTGGAGTTCTTGAGTAAAAAATTCATATTAATCAAATCCAAATACATAAAAGAGTAATTAAATAAGGATTTAACATTTTGTTTTGTATGTTTTTAAGATGTATGATGTATACAAATCGTTAGAAGTCAAAACATTGCAACTTGTACCTTAAACTTGCATAGGTACCGTTTTTAAACTTCACTGATCGAGCAAGTGCTCGAGTGTTCTGTTGACTGTTCGAGCACATTGTGTTCGAGCAGCTGGTACACTTTAAAAACACGGCCTTTGCCGATAATGTTGTTTATTGCATTTATAATGGTTTTTCCAATTCCAAAATATATCTTTTTTGTACATCTCGTTTTAAACATGCTCCGCAAGTAAAAATCTAAGCATGTGGTCAAAGTGACTGTTGAATTAGCTCACGAATTGCCATTCATTTGTGGCCAAAGTTTTAAACTGAGGAACTGGCTGAAAAAAGTTCTTTCAATATTAATGAAAGTAGGTATAAATGTTACTTAAAAAAAGGTTTTAATCGTCTCCAAAGAAAATTATTATTTTCCCAAAATTATTATTTTTTTAAGAAAAACCCATTCAACTGTTCAAAAACCCTTACCTAATTATTAAGTTTTAACTAGTTTTTTCATTTTTTAAGAAATCTGTTTTTACACTTCCCTACTTTGCTTTGTCTTGTCAGTAGCGACCCATGTCTTATCATAGTTCAGAAGGTAGTGACATATTTGACTGGCATTCTGTCACCTTTAGACAAACTTAGTACAAAACACGAGAAAAAAAGGAGTCTTCCATACAATATATAACAAAGAGTGCCATGCACCCAAATATAAAGTCAGTCCGATAGTGGACATAAAATGATACCACATTACATCTCTAATAAAGACTAAGGCGCATCAAGACTAATGTTGAGACGTTATTAAAACAAGACGTAATAGACTGTTTCTTTGTGGTCCAATTTTCTGGTTTGTACCCATATGTTACAGGTGTGAAGTTAGCAACCACTTTCAGTAGCCAAAATGAGAATTAAAAATCGCTATAGTATATAGTTTTTTTAAGGGTTTACACAAATTGCAATATTATATAGAAAGCAATTGTATATTACATCATACATTATTACCTGTTACAGTGGGGTGAAACTACCCTTATTCCAAAATTATAATAATGAATTAAAATGACTTGCAAGTCAAGTGCCCTGATATTCACACGGTAGATAGCAAGTGCCTCCACAAAGCCACTATCGCATACCCTACTCACTTAGTACCCGTCGAAGTGGGTGAAACTACCCTACTCCCAAATTATACTGTGATATCAAAAATTACCATGGTCAAGGGTGATCATCGATTTTAAAATGATTTTCGCAGCTTCTATCTTACATTTATGTCAATCATTTTTTGAATGTCAAAATCTGTCGAGTCATCCTGTTAAAGTTTTCTAATCCTACGCAGTTTTGGAATTATAGCTATTAAATGTTTTTAGTATTTAGTAAGATGTAGTTCATGACTATTTTACAGCTGAAATAAGTAGGTAATACATTTATAAGTTATTGATGATGACAGTGTAACATGAACGTTTTACATTCCATGGTAACCCTTGACCAAGATAATTTTTTATATCACCGTATAAATTTGAATGAACGATTTACAAATTGAATGCCGGGATGATATTCACAGGGTAGATAGCAATTGCCTCCACAAAACCACTACCGCATACCCTATGCACTTACTGCCTGTCGAAGTGGGTGAAACTATCCTTATTCCAAAATTATATTTGTAAATTTAAATGGGATGATATTTACTAAGTGAATAGCACTTAACCTCACAAAACCACTGCCAAATACCCCACACTACCCACGGGGCAGTTTCAGCCGCCTCAACGGGTGGTAAGTATATGGGGTGATCTGTAAAGGTTTTGTAGAGATAATTGCTACCCATTCTGTAAATATCATCTCGGCACTCAAATGACCAGTCCTTTATTTATGTTGGAATTTCAACAATATCTTTTTCCGCTCTTTTCATTATGTATTATGCTATATAGCCCCTCATATTTCAATCTCCCGTCAATCTCTTCCAACTAGCAAAGTTATTTTTACATGCTGTATAAATCACTTGAAAATCATAAATAAGACACCCAAAGGAACAAAAGCGCTTCAAATATTTCCTATTCCCTATTTACTTTCACATCCCTTTATACTAATAACAGTTTAGTAACGGTATCATTCGTCGGATGTCATAGTCCCTCTCTTCATATCTTCTGAGAAGAATTGTCCCATTGTCGCTCAAAAAGAGCACATGTTCGTTATCTTCCAGCCTTCTCGGAAGGGCGACATTACCGAAACGAACAATTTTTCTCTCATTGTTCTTTCACTTTTCAAATTTCACGGCACCTACCCCTATAGTCGGAGCGTAAATATTCTCTTTTATTGCCAACACATCTGGTGTACTGAGCGCTTAACTTACCCAATCAGTACTCAGTAAGCAATCTCGGGTCCTCCAATCGCGAATCGAGATGAGGGGTCGATGGGCGGAGCAATCACATTTACCCGATGGACACACACTTGAGACCAGAGAAGCATTTCGACACTCGCGCAAAATTCATTAAACTCGCAACACCTCACTCACAACGCCTCAATTCACTCTCAATCGCAAAGATATTCGTATTGTACATAAAATTAATGTAGTGTACTCGTCAGTGGAACTACTTTCCAAATATAAGTCAATATAAGTCGTAATTTTAAAAGCACCCGCGTTTCAATCCTCATTTAACTTGGGTCCAACGGAAACACACCACTCAGTTGCATTGGCAAGCTGCAACAGCTCTACGAAGAAACAACGTCTTGCCTGGTCCTTCGAGTCGAACTTACATGACGTAAGTTCCTAAAGAGTTGCAAACCGCAACAATTTAAATTTATAAATATAATTTTATAACAGGGGTAGTTTCACCCACTTCGATGGGTGGTAAATGAGTAAGGTATGCGGTAGTGGTTTTGTGGAGGCAATTGCCATCTCTCCCGTGATTATCATCCTGGCACTCGATTTGCAAGTCATTCATTTAAATTATGTAATTTTGGAATAAAGGTAATTTCACCCACTTCAATGGGTGGTAAATGAGTAGGGTACATAGCAGTAGTTTCGTGGAGGCAATTGCTATTTACCCTGTAAATATTGTCCCGCCACTTGACTTGTAGATGTCATTTAAATTTATTATCATAATTTTTGAATATGGGTAGTTTCGCCCTATTGTAACAGGTGATAATGTATGAGGTAATATATAACTGTTCTCTATATAATATTGCAATTTGTGAATAAAACCCTTAAAAAAACATATATTCTATAGCGATTTTTAATTTTCTCATTTTGGTTGTGGAAAGTGACTGCTAACTTCACACTTGTAACTTCTATGAACGTAACCACGATATTTCTTAAATAATTTTTAAATGTAAGAGAAAGCTTGACGAAGGGGAGTTTACGAATGCTCTTGATTAGGAAAAACATGCTACTTAAAAAATTACTTAAGAATTATTTTTGGTTAAGATTTATTTGTCCTAAGGGACGTTTCTGAATACCACTCTAAGAATCATTGCTACGGGCTCTATAACATAATAACCAAATATGTATGACGTCAGTGGCTCTTTGGAGTTACTTGTAGCATTTGACTCTTTCTTTCGAGATATATAATTCCCCATTCACTTCAACAAAAATGAGTACCATATATGAGGCATTTGCATTTTCAATTGCAACTTCACCAATTAGTAGATCAGACAATGTACATTATGGGATTCGGATGCAACATTTCATTTCATTTTGAGTGCATTTGAATATTCAACAAAACAGCAAAATTCACTACTTCACCCCATACCTAATAAATTACAACTTATCTTTTAATACTTACAATTGATTCTACCATCAGTTAGTCATATTTGCTTCCAAAACGTTACTCTTCAACTTCTTAGCATAATGAATTGCACTACTTTATATATGTAGTGACTTTGTTCTTGACATTTGCTTCAAACAATCCCATATGTACTTGCCTTCTATATTCGTTGATTTCATTTAATCATAATTAAATAACGAAATAATAATGATTTTCTGTAAATTCTAAAAATAGGTGTAAACCGAGTACACCATCGTAGTGTCCATGAAATCAAATTTGTTTCGTCATTAGGTGCTCTTCAACTTTGTTGGTCTGATGTTCTACAATGCGTTCCCTGACAAGGTGACACTGAAGGGCTCCCCCTTGCTGGCGCCGTTCGTCTGCATTCGGGTTGTCACCAAGGGCGACTTCCCTCAGCTCGTCAAGAGCAATGTGACGAGGAACATGAATAAGTGCATTGACGCCGGACTGGAGAACTTCCTCATTGAGGTCGTCTCGGACAAGCCGATCGGACTCGAGCAACACATCAGAGTGAGTGGATGTTTTACTAATCTGACCTAAGCCTAATCATATAGGTGGTATGTTTACTCAAGAGTAATCCTTGATTAAAAACATCAAACAAACTCATATCCTCTAGAGTATCCTCCTTTATCTACCTAAAAACATCAAAGTCCAGTTGATGTTACGTGAAGAAAATTAGATATAGATAAATATCAACATCGCACTCCCTCCCTGGTCAATGGGTACGATTGGGGTCGTCGCAATTGACTCCAGCGGTAGGGCAGCATCAAATTGGCAGTATAATTCAGCAAAATATTTTTCCTTCGTATTTTATCATGCTTAGAATGGCAGTGTTTCTATTTTTCCTTCATATTTTATCATGCTTAGAATGGCAGTGTTTGTTAGACATTGGCATGTTTAAAGAATAGTGCAGCCAAATAGTTGTAGTCAAATGTAATACAAACACAATAATCAGGTCGATTTGTTTCTTTGTGTTGAAAATTTATACATGCAATGTTTGCATAAACCTAGTCGAAAATACATGTAAATACGGTAGAATCCGCTTAATGCGATCTCGGTTAATGTTATCATTCGTAACATTGGTAAAATGTTGGTATGGTTGGTATGTTGGAAACGATGGTAAAAAAATGTTTTTTGAAAGGAATCCCAGAAGATGTTCCAAACGAACTATATAGCAATAGATGAGAACATACAAACTCAGGAGAAATTACGAAACAAGAAATATTGTCCAGGTATACCTCGGAAGATATAGAACAGACAGAAAACCAGGAATAAGAGGAAGAGATTATTACATAAAAAAACCTCTCACTCAAAAAGAAATGTTACACGCAATAAAATTAATGTTTTAAAGGAAGGGTGCATGCTGACACACTTGAATTACATTATCACTATTAAGAATTTATAAATAACATAATACTATTAAAAAATAAACGACAAAAAAAATTATGAGTTCTTAAAAAATAACCTTGTCTAACATCAGAATTACGTATTACATAATGTATGTACAATAAAATTTAATTAAACAAAATGTGTATTTCAGTAAAGTTGTTTCATTATCCTAATGATATTTTTTGGTGTATTTCATTTTGTGAATTTTTTTACTTTCGTCGTTTATTGTTATCATTAGCTTATTGTTATCACTTACATAATTATGTTAAAGAAGCGATCCCATTAAGCGGAATCTACTGTATAAGTATGTTAATTTAAAACCCAGGAAATTTAGTCAGCAAAAATGGTCTCCATTTCATTCAGTAAAATGAAGTTAGTGAAGTTAAAAAAATAATCATCGAATTTATCACTGATTAGAAGAAATTTTCTTTTTTGTTGGTTTCCAGTGGAATACATCCTAGGACGTTCTGGAACTCCAAGACCTTTTTAGGTAATTTAGGCAATCGAGTACAATTTATATTTTGACGTATTAAAGTAATGTCTTTAAGAATAGTCAGGAACATTCTTGATAATCCCCAAATATAAAAACAACTAATTCTTGAGATATATCACACTGCCGACGTTTCGTTGATCATTATGGTATCCATGTATACTGTATACAAACACTCCCATTGAAGTTGCATTAGATTATATCTCTTCAAGGTTCGATAAATTAACTACCACTATCACTCTAGACAGTCTAGACCTATTGTTTGTATTTCATCTTAGATTCCTCCGTTTTCTCCTTCAGAGGAAAAGCGTATAAACCGGTTTTCTGGTTGTCCCATGGGAGATCCTCTGTCTCCGATTATTGTCAATCTAGTTTTGGTGGCACTTGAAGAAAAGGTTTTTAAGAGTATAAACCCTGAATTACCACTACATTTCAGATACGTGGATGATACTCTGCTCCTAGTACCCAATAATAACATTCATGAAATAATTGAAAAATCGAACAGTTTTCATCGGAAGATTCAGTTCACATGTGAGCTTCCTAACAATAACAACCTACCATTTCTGGACGTCTGCATCTCTTTCAGTAACGGATGTTGCATCACAAATTGGTACAGGAAGCCTACATCCTCTGGAAGATATCTAAACTTCCTTTATTTCCAACCCATGAGGTACAAGAGAGCCGCCATTATTAACTTGGTCGACAGGGCATTTCTACTCTCTCACGAATCTTTCAGAGCACAAAACATTAAATTCATAATAGAAACTTTTGTTAAGAACATGTATCCCATACAGTTTATATTACACAACATACATAAAAGAATAGACCAATTAACAAACAGTCTTAATAATAATAATATCAATATCCTAACTTCTCCACAAAACACAACACAAATAACAAAAGATAAACTTTTTATAAGATTCCCGTATGATAACAACATAGAAAATTTCACTTTCAAAACCCTGAATGCCCTAAACATATATCCAGCTTGGTATTCATTGTGTTCTTTCAATAATCTCATTTTCTCCAAAATTAAAGACCCAACACCTATAAATAACCAGAGTTGCGTAGTATATCAGGTCACATGTTCTGATTGTAACCCTCCTAAGGTATATATTGGAGAAACACAATATATAAAAAAGAGATTACAACAACATCAATTGAATATCACTAAAAATAATTCATCACATTCTGGTTTAGTGGAACATGCCATAGAGAACAATCACAATTTAGATTTTGAAAATGTTCAATTTGGTTTGAAAGATTATTCAAAGAGGCGGTACATATTAAAACATTAGATAATATTGTAAATAGGCAACAAGATTTTCAAAACTTTGCTCAAGCATATTACAAATTATTCAAATAAATTAAACATATGAAAACTGTCACATTGCAACACAAATATTACAGATTTTATCCTTCAACAATAGTTTAGCATTCACAATTTTGAAGGTTTCTATTACTATTTTATAAAGGCCTTCTAATAAATTTTTTAAACAATCGATATACCTACAGTGATCAAATGTCAAACATGTAAAATTTTCTATCTTGATAACATGTAAGTGATACTTTTTTTAGTTATATAAGAGGTACTTAACATATATATAATTTTAGAGCCATGAATATGTTCATAATGATGAACGAAACGTCGGCAGTGTGATATATCTCAAGAATTATTTGTTTTTATATTTGGAGATTATCAAGAACGTTCCTGACTATTCATCTCAGCTCCCCGAGAACATTCTCCCAATGTCTTTAAGCTTAAGCGTGTCTATCTCCTGTTCCTGAAGTTCTCTACCTAAAAGCTTTGACGGTTTGGTACAGGCCTTTCTTTTTAATGTAGTACTGTACAATTTTTGTCTGTTTAAAGTAGGTTCGTTTTGCTTATCATTAGAATGACTTATCATCCTTCCTGTAATTTGTTTTTATCGTCTAATTTTAGTTACATTTTGCATGTTTTTTTTTATTGCCGCACCAACTATTGATAATATTTTTAGTGTTTTATAGAACTGAAAGTTACAACCATCAATGATAATAGGTGATTTACCTTTTTCACTCGTCCCGAACTACATTTCAAGAGGTCAATAATTAGAAACAATTGAAAAAAAAAATTATTTACCTCTCACTTGCAACACAGGCTTTTTGTTACCACAGCAATACACACAGATCATCATCATCAACCAGCATGAAGTGTCCACTGCTGGACGTAGGCCTCCCTCAAATCTTTCCACCCTTCTCGGTCCTGTGTCTCCTGGATCCAGTTTTCTTTAAATCTCTCCAAATTGTCTGACCATCTTGTGGGAGGTATTCCCCTGCTTCTGAGAGCATGTCGTCTTGGCCGCCATTCTAGTATTCGCTTGGTCCATCTATCATCCGTTCTTCTGGCAATATGCCCAGCCCCATTTAAGTTTTTTAAGCAAATATATAGCATCTCTTATTCTTGTATGCTATTTTATTACTGTATTGGGTATCTTGTCTCTTAGGGATATACCTAGCATCTTGGCATAGCTCGCTGAGCTACACGGATATTCTCCTATGGACTTTTTTGTCAGTATAAGTGTCTGCACCTGTAAGTACTGGCATAACACACTGATGGAACACCTTCCTCTTTAAGCACATTGGTAGACCTGATTTTAACACATATCTCAGTTTGCGGAATGCTGCCCATGTTCTTCTTTAGTTGTCTAGTTGTGTGTACACACACAATAACAGATAAAATGGAAATATGTACCTGCCTTCATTTACTTGATACTTGGTACTTGATAGACTGTCGTTATAACATAAATGTTCCGACAACCTTTCTGAATTTTGAATTATTTTTCCCAAATTGTTGATAAAACCCCTGCACAATGAAAAAAATATTTTCGCACAGATGAAGCGAAGGTTTTACAAAAGCTGACTTATGTTGAAATTTTTTTGAAGTTGTCTGGATCTTCAGAGCTGAAAGCTCTAAAAAGCACATTTAATCATCTCAATGAGCTAGACCCTGTCTTTGTACAAGTGATGTTCACCTGATAAAATTTATATTTTCTTTTTATTATTATTTTTGTTTTTGTTTATCTCATATTGTATGTATTTTGCTCCTTTAAAAGAGGTTTCTCATTCAAATAATCAAATAAACTTTCACTATTGTTTATTTTATACATTGCTCTTGGGTGTGTTTTCAGGTGCGTGAGGTGGTGGTGCCCTCAGACTACCGTACAAAGACCGGTGCACTGTTCAAGGCGCGTGCCCTCCAGTACTGCCTCGAAGACAAGGTAAACATCCTCAGCGACAATGATTGGGTCGTACATCTCGACGAGGAGACGCTTCTGACTGAGAACTCTGTTCGAGGGATACTGAATTTCGTCGTGGACGGTACACATTATAATAATAATTAACTCAACCATTGATAATACTAATTAATATTGGTTCGTCTGCGTAGGTAAGCATCCGTTTGGGCAAGGATTAATCACATATGCCAACGAGGAGGTGGTGAACTGGTTTACGACTTTGGCAGACAGTTTCAGGGTTACGGACGATATGGGGAAGCTGAGGTTGCAGTTCTTGATGTTCCATAAGCCCTTGTTCAGTTGGAAAGGATCATTCGTTGTCACCCAGGTAAAGAGATTTTTAGTATCGATGAGAATGGGGGGAGGTGCACTTGACTTGAGTCTGATTTTAGGAAAACATTTCACCCTTTCATTATTAGTGATTAATAATGATTGAAGTATGTTTTGTATGCCTCGTGTTAAATCATAGGTTTTATATATGTGGAGTTATATAACTCTAATAAATGGTTAATGGAAGGATGTTATTGAGTTCTGTTGCATATATTTCTTTTTTGTTAAATTGTGTTCAGCAGTACATGTCGAATTTTTCGGTATTGTAAATACTAACGCTTATCTCTTATCCAAGTCGAATTGTGATTTTGTACATATTCCACCTGTAATCTTTCTGACGCACAATTTCCTTTGTAGATTAATAATAAATTGGATTATTCCGTCCAATTTATTGTCATGAATGATTTTACTTGGAAAGATTATTTTACTATTCGTTTCTTGGTAAATATGGAAACTAGATTGAAGGTTGTGTGTGCGTGTTTGGTTTACAACAGATAAGATAATTGAGATGAATCATCTGAGTAGGTACGTCGCATTCCTCAGACCTCGGGGACCTCTCGGCCTGGTTAACCCCTGAATAATTTGTTTATATTCCTGCTGTTTGAGTAATTAAATCTAATGATTCAGGCTAACTTGGTTGTAATAAATTTTAAGAAAATGAGTTGTTTATAAAGATAATTTTTTTACATTGCTTTTGGAATCTTCAAATTAGTTACATAATAAGTTATTTAACAAATTGGTTTAATTTAACCTTCAAGGATGAATATTTTCTAAATTTACTAGTGCAAATTACATGCTCACCATATTTTGGCAGGTGGTTATGTAGACCCAAGCCAATTTCTTTTTCTAAATATTAGAAGCGCCAGAAGGGATATGAATTTGATCACATGCCGGATATAAATAATGTAATCTTAACTTAATACTGCCTATATTACAAAAAAAAATCTTAGATGGAAGAAAATCCCAGTCTTGCCAACACCTTTAATTGTTATACAATTTTTGTATCCCCATTTATGAGGCCCATATAGATTAATGGATTATTACTGTTCGATTATATTTTATCCAAATTTAAAATATCTGTTGTTTCTTATAATTATTGCCAACGTAGAGTCCAAGGTTAAAACGTGAGATGTAGACAATAATATGTTGCGATTATTAATTTAACGAACGGAAAAAACAACTAACCTGTTTCAATTGTCACGAAATTTTTTTCCAATGCAGATTAAGACGTCTCGAGTGCCTGTTTGTTGACAATCGATTGCTAGATGAAAGTACTCACAGATTATATTGATTATTGATCCCTTATCAATGTTAACAATGCCTATTAAACAAGTGTGTTTCGAAGGAAGAAGTGGTAAATGCTGCATGTGTTATCGAAATAATAGTTTTTCATTCATTTCATTTCATAATTTTAATTTAATTAACAGGCCTTATAGTATTTTTATTAGTTGCACATAACATCTGAGATCTATTTTTATAAACGTTTGTAAACAAATATTTGCAGTCCTCAAGGTTAATTTAACTATATTGATGGTAAAGTGACAAAAGATCCTGTTTTATTATAAATAATGAATCTGTTATCTTAAATCTTTTTTAATAATGATTTTGAAGTCGAAACACCCAGTTTAACCTAACGTCAGAAATAACTCATTAAAAACCAAAAGTTGTGATTTCACTAAAAATATAAAAAATATTTTGTTTTAAAACTCCGTCCATGATTGAAATGCTACAAGTCAGTCAAATAAACTGCTAACTTGTTGCTAGCAAACAATAAGACACCTTACTTATGGAAATTCGCTATCGGCTATAAGGTGTGTTTAGGGATTTTCGGAAATAAATTAAAGCTGCCTCTAAAAAATTCACATTTTTGAAATAGTCTCATACCTTTGGGAGCCTGTGTTTTTCATGATACTTATTTACAAAAGTGGCGATTCACGCACGTATAAAAAGTTGGCGACCCGCATCTAGCGGCCGGCAAAACGAAATACCAGGTAATTTGTGTCTTTTTTTGTACCGCAAGAAAGAATTTTGTAGCTCTCACCATCGACGAGCTACAAAAAAAAAATGCCAGCTTAAACTTAACCTAGCGGCCATTGCGATAGCGCGCGAGTGGATTGACAAAAAAAAAGATTTTCAGCTAGAAATTTGTGTCTTGAATAGTACTAAAAGGACACAGGGTCAGAATTTTAATTTGGCCAAGTTGGCTCAAGTGGGCTAGATGGGGCTGCGAATCGGCCAAGAGATGGAAGAAATGTGCACTTCTGTCTCCCGATTCGTTTTGAAATGAAATATGGAGAACATAGTCCTATTTTCAAATTGGTCCATTTTCGGCCGAATTGGCTAATGGACAAAACGTGTTGTCCAGAATTCAAGAACCGGATCCAAGATGCAACATTTTCCACTAAATTCGAAGGTTCTCGAATTTGTAACTACAGCGGCCGGCACTGGAGAGTCGGTATTTTGACTGAATCTCGTCGGAGGGGTCTTGGGACGTCCCCTGGGCTTTTGTGTCCAGGGCCTGGGCCAGTACCAGGGCCCCAGAACACCAAAAGATTCCGAGATGCAACATTTTTCACTAAAATCGCCGGTTCTTGAATTCTGGACAACACGATTTGTCCATTAGCCAATTCGGCCGAAAATGGACCAATTTGAAAATAGGACTATGTTCTCCAAATTTCAATCCAAAACGAATCGGAGACAGAAGAGCACATTTCTTCCACATATTGGCCGATTCGCAGTCCCATCTAGCCCACTTGAGCCAACTTGGCCAAAAATTGGGCAAATTACAATTCTGACCCCATATCCTTTTAGTACTCTTCAAGACACAAATTTCTAGCTGAAAATCTTTTTTTTTTTTATCAATCCACTCACGCGCTATCGCAATGGCCGCTAGGTTAAGGTTAAGCTGGCAGTTTTTTTTTTGTAGCTCGTCGATGGTGAGAGCTACAAAATTCTTTCTTGGGGTACAAAAAAGGCACAAAAAAGACGCAAATTACCTGGTATTTCGATTTGACTGCCGCTAGATGCGGGTCGCCAACTTTGATACGTGATTCACGCGTAATTTTAGGATTCTTTATTGATAATAAGGAATAAAAGGAAGAAGGACTTTAACTTCCACCAAATAAATTATTGAACTCTTCCAAAGAAATCCATACTCGAAAATAGAGGTACTAATTGATTTCTAATTAATTTTTAATTAAAAATATCAACCTTAAGACTTTAGTTTCTTTAGTTGGGATGATACCTAAATGGAATAGGTTATTGAAAAGTTACAGATTAGGTGTAAAGAACAAATAAAATTCGCATCAATTTATGTCACTTTACGGCAGTCTGTCAACTAAATTTAATACTTTTTACAAATAAATTTAATACTAAAAAGGATTTGTTGAGATTTTAAAATCAGACACTAGAAAGATTTATTCATGACCCATTAATGGTCATAAAGAACCTTTCCATACTTCTTATCTTTGAGACCGCTCGACCAAAACTAAAATTGCGTGCAATGTACCATAAAAAATTTTTAACTAGTTTTAAGAAAAAAGTACTAGAGCTAGTTAACAAACAACTTTACTCCTTTTTGGAAGTAATGCTTACATAATTAAATTTGATTTCAGTAATTAGAGCTGTAGAAAATGGACTAAACATTAGTTATTTCAATACATCTATAGTTCAATACTCTCTATATATAACTTGAATTATTTCAATTTCTAAAAAATAGTCTGCAATTTAAACTATACGTTTTTTTTTTCGGGAGTTGTTTTGAGGTCCACCACGGCTAAGTGTTTCTTAAAAACGTCCCAAATTCTTAAAATGGCTATTCTATAAACAGTTTTATTGCAATACCATTTTATTTTTTGAGGTTAACGTCTTACATATCTATTAAATTTGACATTTAAAAACATTACATTTTAAATGTATACAGTAATTTTACAAGTATATAAAAATTTTTATTTCGTACTCTACACACTTTTATTGCTTTTCACAATTACATCACCGCCATTTAGACGCATACCCTAAAAATTATTTGTTCAGATAGATAGGTTGACCCCAATGGCGGCCACACCCAACGATTATAGACTAAACCAGGATTGCTCACGTGCGTGTACGTAGAGTTCGTATGTAAACCGTACAGTTTACAATGATAAATCTTACTGTATACTACAGTAAAATGAATAAAAATCTATATCTTCTGTCCAGCATCGGTGGTGACGTCACAGAGTTTGCCAGGCAGATTCGGCGAACTGCACAACACACCTACATATTTGGTGTACAGGTGGTATATAGTATACAGGTGTGTGTATATGACAGAAGACACCTTTTGAAGGAACCAACCCTAGGTGACAAAATGTTTTTAGGGTTCGTTGGTAACCCCTCAAATCAAATTAAATGTCAACCTTCTCTGTATTTTCCAAAAAGTGCTTATTTTAAGCTCAGATTGGGCATTAATAAACTGTAAGTAAGGGTTTACAATTGTATATTGTGCTCCATAGTCTTTGAATAGGTATTTTCAGTATTTTACAATATATTCCCGTTTTCATCTATATTTTGTATTAACCAGTGCTTGTTCTTAATTTTTCTCAGCTTTTTACTAACTTTTCATCTTTTTAATTCTTGTGGTAGTTTATTGAAATACCGGGTGATTTTTAATGATTGAAGGAAATTTTGTGGGTTGGCACCCTGCGTAGTTGGTTAGCGTGCTCATTTGTCAACTTGTTTACTTTTGATTCATTTTTAGTTTAGGTTATGGGTTATGTACAGTTGTACTAGAGATAAGAAACAAGTTAGATTATTCTACAGTAAATGCTGAAAATGTTGACCTTCTTGTTGTAAGCAACATTCAACCTTACGCGATAAATTATTAAAAACATTAATTAAAATTTCAGATTCAATATTTGCCATAGCCACTTCAATTGCGTGCTGCAATTCTTGCAAATTATCCAAATGGTTTCGAAATACAAAATTTTTTAAATAAGGGAACAAGAAATAGTTCATGGGAGTCAAGTCTGGAGATCTACTAGGCCACAAACCAGTGCTAACTAAACGGTCTTGAAAGAATTCCTCTAAGACCGAAGTTGTAGCTCGTGCTGTGTGTGCAGTTGCATTGTCCTGCTGAAAATAACCTTGTGTCAACTCTCTGTTATCCAACTCATTTATAAATGGCTCCAACAAAAGCCTTTGATATCTTTCAGCGTTATTCGTTTCATGAAAAAATATTGGCCCGATAATTCGTGTTCGTGACATTGCCACCCAGACACCAATTTTGAGTGGATGTAATGGGCCTTGGATAATATTGTGGGGGTTATATGCTGACCAAGTTCTGTAATTCTGTGAATTAATGAATCCAGAGAGATGAAACCATGCCTCATCAGAAAAGAAAGTCATATCCTGCTGGTCAAGGTTGTTGAGTAGGTTATTGTTATACCAGTAACAAAAGTGGATTTTTTGGAGAAAATCAGGAGGGCGGAGTTGTTGGACGACTGTAATTTATATGGTCGTAGATGCAAATGTTTTTTAAAGATTGCACGAGAGGATGAATAGGAAAGTCCTGAAATGTATAAAATGTAGACTAAGGTAATCGTTGATAGAAACCTGTTTGTTGGGATACACGGCGTATGGAGGCATTTGGATTTTGTTGTATAATTTGATCTACATTTTGCACAACATCCGGCGTGGCAACGGTTGGACGTCCAGTAGCTTTACCCTTTTTAACGCTGCCAGTGCCTAAAAATCGTTCAACTATCCTACCACAATGTTGTGCAAAAACACGATATTCTGTTTGTTCCTCTGGGTATGTTTCGAGAAACTGATCGTAAGTCAATTGCTGGGAATATATCCAGTGGCCATTTTCATGTTGGAATGCGCTTCGAATATACGTCATTACAATGAAGGTGTCATGTTTAGTTGTAAAAATCATTTTTCAATAAATAAATCGTGATAAAGATAATTTTATTTATTTTGAACTTCGATGTCACATTTGAATTTAAAAATCAAGTGCAACAACTTCGTACAGTAAACAAACTTTAAAAATATTGCCAACCTAACAAAAATAATCACAACCATTAAAAATCACCCGGTATAATACTGCCATAAACATATTAGATTTTTTTTTCTATTATACAATGTGTTTCAAAATGATTGTCATCTAAACCTAAAATCCAGTCACGGTGAGACTAAACCATGTTGCCATATCAATTTCCCCCCGCCAGCGCCCGCCAGAGACGATTGAGCTGCGCGGCGGACAGGGGAAAGGGGGAACCGATTCCAGTGGCGGGTAAAATATTGGTTATTCTGAATGAAAATTATTACAAAATTTATCGTCGAAAACCAATGAAAGAAATTGGAATCATTCCGATTATGGGTATATAGAAGAATCCTTAAGAAGAAGGTTAACTGGTAAATTTCCACACCACCTATGAGGTATTACCCTCGCGATACACTTGGTAAACTGTCGTCATTGTTTACATCAAGATGAATTTTTCTTACGATGGGAATATCGTTTCGAAAGAAATACGAATGAATTTTTCTACGGATCGCACATTTCACGTAGTCCTCTAAAACGATTTTTCTCTTATTCGCATTTACCACTTTTCTCTTACCGGCCGTGATACTCCCGCGCAAACGATATTCTGCCAAAATCCGAAAAACTGTAGCTTTCGATACCTTAGTGAATTCCGAACACATCTTCTGACTATCGATAACGGTTAGGTTAGGAAATCGCGCGCGAATCCCATTATAAACGTTTTTCACCATTACCCGCTCACCCAGAGTTAAAACGTGTGGCTTTACCTTTTCAGTAGCGGTGCTACTACAACTTGCTTCACCTTCACACTTATTCATTTTCTTACCTGCAATTTCCTATATAACGGTACGGTAACAAGTAACAACTAAATCACAACACAATCACAGATATAACCCGCGACAACCCGACAATGCGTTCGCAATGAGATTCACGACGGAGAACGACGTTGCCATCTGTATTGACTGTATGACGACACGTCGCTTGTTAACAGCGAGAGGAATAGAGAGAGAGAATAAGATATGGCAACGCTCTGAAATTTGACAGACGGATAGAACGAAATAGTAGGATGTTGCCAAGAACACAACAAAAACCCTGGTATGGTTACAATTACCAACCGTATTGCAAGGTTGCATTTGTTTCGGTATACTATTTTGTGCGTTGTATATGGCAACATGGATTATTCTCACCGCAGGTGGATTTCGACTTTAGTTGGCGTTGGAATTTCTGTGCATGTAATTTTTGATGTGCCGCGCTCTATCGATTTGAACCTATCAAATTCTGACAACAAGTGATACTTCGAACATTTATTGTGAAACTGGCAATCAGTACTGCTGGTAATTAACGGCCCTTTTCAGGGCCAAAACAAATACTAAAAATTGACAAACACTTAGAATTCGTTTTCTTTTGGCAGAGAAAAGCCAGAATTCAAAAGAGGTTAAGTAGGTTATTTTCAGGTTATGTATAGTTAGTAGAAACTCCTATTTTCGCAAGGCGTGTTTTTTTATTTTACATGGGAATTCCACAGCCGACTAGATGACAATCATTTTGAAACACATTGTATTTTTAAATGCAGGTAACGCTATCGATTTATTTCTAGTAGGGAGATTTAAAGTATACAGATTGATAAGATTGTTAAAGTTAAATTCAATAGCAAAAGCATAACTTTATATGGTATTTACTATTTGTTGGGAATGAAAGATATTTTTTAGCTGTTCATTTGGTTGTTTATTATTTTTTATATTCTTTTTTGTATCAGGAACCTTTTATCAGAATAGGGACGTTCGAAAGGTATTAGGAAGATAAAGTTTTAGGCAAAGTTTCAGACCCGTAGCCGAAATGAGAAAAAGAAAGGGGGAGGGGGATAAAATATCGTAACAAATAGTATGGTTACTAAGAGAAAAGGACGGATTTAAAAACAGTAATATGTGAATTTGTTTCATTTTGCCACCCAAACACGTAGGTAAACTGGGAAGTTAGTTGTCAGATGGGCCAAAATTGGTCAGTCCGACAAGAGTTTCTATTTTCTCAATAGTTTTATTGTTAGAGGGTGACGTTACTCGTGTAAATTACTCACTGAATATCGGTTGTTATATTTCCCCACTGTTGTATAATCTCGCCTTGGAATACGCCATGAGGAGGGTTAACCCCAGTCTCCGAACTGAAATCACCGCCTAGGGACCAAAAATAGGCCTAGCTTTTGCGGATGACGTAGATACCATTGCCCAATCGAACAGATGTGAAGTACATATTTACTCAATTTGAAGAAAGTGCAACGTTAATGGGCCTCGAAGTAAATGAGGATAAAACTAAGTATATGGTGATGTCAACGAATACAAGACACGACATCTGACAAAATGTGACCATACTTCGCGTATCTTCCCAGATGCGGTCAGTGCCATGTGCGGTCAGTAGTTTCGAAATCCCAGGACAGGCGAATTTATCGGGGTACTCGCGGTACGGCTCGCCATGAGCGGTACATCAAAAAACGTCCTAGGTGTGATCCCTCGAAAATATTTGTACATATGTGTTTGATCCTTGCCTCCTCGCGTTTCCAACGTACTTTCGAGCATATCACATACCATTCACGTATCAGAAAGCTTCCCAAACCCTATTAACCCTAGTAATCAATATTCCATATCGGCTGATGGTGTCTACCGATAAATGCGGTGATTAAACGCTGGTTAAAGCAATCTCGATTGATCGCATTTGGAAATGACCGCATCTGGTAGGGTACCCGTACATCAGGTAAAAATATTTTTGGAGTGACCGCATCTGGCACGATTTTTCGCCGTGACCGCATGAGACATGACCGCTCGTGGCACGAAGCCTAACTTCGAGGTTGTAAAGGAATTTAAATACCTAGAGGCGGTAATCACCAATGACAACAGAGTAGAGATGGACGTGACGACACGGATACTTACTGGAAACCGAGCTTTTTGTGCTACACAAAAACTCCTTAAAAAATATCAAGATAAAACTGTATAAAACAACATTAACATCAGTAGTGACATATGGTAGGGAGGGAGACCTGGGTTCTCAATCAGAAAGAAATAAGTAAACTGCTAATATGGGAACGGAAGATCTAGCACCTTAATATAGTGTCCATTTAGACGCACAATAACAAACAAATGGAGGAGGAAATATGATCATGAGCTGGAGGAAGAATATAGGAAAGAAAATATTGTTAGATATATTAAGGCAAATCGCCTGAAGTGGGCCAGAAACGTATTGGGAAGTAGAGACCATCATCTCGTTAATATGATATTCGAAGAAAGACCAGAGGGTAGAAGAGCTTTGGCCAATCAAGAAGAAGGTGGAAAGATGTCACAGAAAACCTGGAGAAAATGGGAATAAGACAATGGGAAATAGGAACCCAAAACAAAACTCAGTCAAGAAACATAGTGAACGCGGCAGACTCACGATGGATTGTCAAGCCACAGAAGTAGGTTCAAGGTTATATTATCAAATGATATTTTTATTCTATTTTAAAAATTATTCGATAGATATAAACGGGATGTCCAGGTATTGGGGGGTGGACAACAATTGGTGTATATTGATAGTCTTTTTCTATATTTTTTCATAAATACTTAAAAACAAACAAATAAGACCATATAGGTAGAAATCACTCGAGTTTTATAAATGAGAAAATGTACATATAAGAAAACGCCCTGGATAATTTTACCCCATTGTGAAGCCCGCTGTATCCATCTAGCTGTCCGTCCTTTTGGATTTAAACACTTTAGAGGTCCAATATAAGTGGTCAGAATGGCGGACATATCAATCAAGATATTTCCCCTAAATTTTCACCCCCTTTACCCTTGTCCGCCACCCCCTTTGTATCCATCTAAGGATTTCCCCTTTGAGATTTCATACTGGGAAATTTTCAAGCATTTTATTCGTGACGATTTTCCCCCCAAAAATGTTCCATTTTCACTCCTTATTGCTACCCCCTGTATTCATTGTGGTGTCCATCTGTGCGGAGTATAACAACCGATATTCAGTGAATAACTAACATGGGAGAAACTCCATATTACAGATCACGGTGATTTTTTGACTTTGGCGTTTAGACTGCATGCAGTACTGTTATCTGCGAATGAAAAAGTTATATTTTATATGATATATAGGAGTTTGTATGTTTTGTTTAAAAATGTATACCTATCTGTTTTTTAGTTGGCCGCCGAGCGGGCGGTCTCCTTCGACAACGGTCTGGACGGCTCGATAGCCGAGGACTGCTACTTCGCGATGAAGGCCTACTCGATGGGCTACACATTTAACTTTATCGAAGGCGAGATGTGGGAGAAGTCGCCGTTCACATTCTCCGACTTTGTGCAACAGCGCAAGCGTTGGATCCAGGGCATCCTGCTTGTCGTCCACTCGCGCTCAATACCGGTCAGGTGCAAGGTGCTGCTCGCGTGCGCGTGCTACTCGTGGCTGACGCTCCCGCTGAGCGTTTCAAATCTGGCGCTCGCCTCGAAGTTCCCCATACCGTGCCCGCCGGCCGTCGACTTCCTCTGCGCCTTCATCGGCGCAGTCAACATCTATATGTTCGTCTTCGGCGTCATCAAGTCCTTCACCGTCTACAGGTTAGAATTTTTAGAAACAGACGATAGTGTCTGGGGTCGGGAGCCGGGAAGGTTCACAGTGATTTATTTGGGTAGATCTACGTGTAGTTGCCATATGGGACAAAGTTTACATAAAAATTACTGCACAAACATATATATACTATATTATTGCGTTCCAAGGTAATTCGCAGGTCAATGTTTATAATTACATATAATTAATACATATAATCCACAAATATGTAACTCAAAATCGTAATCCAACATTCAAACGTCACGTGTAGGAACATTCTTTTCAATTATCACCATTTGATATTACTCAGATGTTCTACGTCACTATGCCATGATGTCGCTTTCATCATTGCCCCCGTTGGTATCATCGTACCCTTCCAGTCATCTAGTTACTTACGATACATCCATCCAAGTGACATATTCTCCGGATTACAATGTCATATGCATTATATCTGTTTCAACATTTATTCCATCCGCGCTAGCCATATATAATTGGTACAATAACTACAATAAGTTTGTTTCTGCAGCGAGTTTCTGACGGTTTGATAACTGTTAATTCTGCGCATGATCGGTTGGAAACTGTCCAATACTGGTTGGAGAAGTTGTCGCTGCTCGAACGGACCACGAACGGATTTCAACGAAGAAGGAGAAGAAAACGAAATGAGTCATGTGGGAATTGTGGGATGCATATTGGAGTCATTTACTTAGCCTCTGAGTAATCCATGCGTTTTCATTTACATGTTTAGTGAATTAGAAAATAAATCGTGAGGGCATTTCTACTAATATGGAGGGTAAGATATTATTTTACTGCGTGACGAGGTTATTACATAAAAATTATTTCAGACTTACAGGAATTAATTATTATTAATTGTGACAAACAATAAATCCCAGCAGCGCCAGTTGACGTGACAGTGTGGACCCGGAATTCCACGTTATCGCTCCTTGATGTCTACAAGCAACTTCGGCAGAGAGTGGGTACCTACTTTTCAAATAAAGAACCTGAAGAAACTTTGGGAAATCATTGCCACCCAAATAAATGGCATTCATTCTACTAATTTCTCACCAGCAAATTGCGAAAATCGGTGGCGGGTTCTTGTGAGGAATTATAAAAAATATATAGATAATAATAAACAAACAGGTAGGAGACGAAGACATTTTGAATTTTCAGAAGAAATGGATGCAATATTTAACAACAAAAGAAGTATAAAACCTGAATTATTATTATCTGCTTCGACGATTCATATTCAAAAAGAAAAAAGAGAAGTAGGGGATTGAATCGGAGGACCCAAACCTTTGTTCATCCTCAAGTCAAACGGATATGAATGAACAGACCCCATCAACTTCAAAGAAACAAAAAATGTCGATAGAACAATGTGAGAGTGTGAAAAGGAGACGAACTAATCTCCAATCAAAAAATTCTACTTTGGAATTGATGAGGAGTGACAAAAAAGAATAATACACAAGTTCTTAGATATCCAAATTTTGAAAGAGAAAAGTTCGAGAAGAAGATGGAACTAGAGAAACAGAAATTGAACTTGAGAATAAAAGAACATGAAGCTGTTAAGGAGCGAAATGAAATTTTGAAATTATATTTAAAACATCAAGTGAACTTACCTGACGATTAATATGTTTAATCTGTTTATTTATTGAATTGTTCAAATTATTGTTGTATTTGTTTTGTGCAATATTACCTGTACTTGTAATAATATAGTTATGGTTGGTTTTAATAGAATATTTGATTTAGTTTATTTCACTCAAGACTTTTTTTTTTCACATTTAGATATAGATGATATGTTTAATAAGTTGTTATTTTAGAGAATAGCTTTTGTAGTTTTATACCTATTGCACTGCACTATACCTTTTCATATTGTTTCAAGTTCACATGTCTGTACATTAGTTGCTCCACTGTTTTGGTGTTATTTAAATAAAACATAATGAGTTCATTATGTTTATGTTTGTATTTATTGATGTAAAAGTATGTTCTAAATTAATGAATACTTAAAAACAAATTTTTATTATAACGGTAATATACCAACAATTTGATTTCTTCTATGTACGCCATTCCCATCAGCCCACTCTTCATCATTTATAAAATCATCACAGTTATCATATTTCACACAGAAATCGTAATTATTATTGCACATAAAGGGGTCAACAATAGAAATTTAAAATTCTCAGTAATAACCCCCTTAAAACTCACAAATCCAAAGTGACCTGCTATAATTATAATTATATGGGCAAATGGAATGTTGAGGCTGTATCCTTAATCCCCTGATAAGCGGTCCTTTAATCAATTTAGTTTTCGTTATACCTCGTATGCTGATTTTGTCGGTATGCTGATTTTGTCGGTGGAACCGAAGTGTATCTCAGAAATAAAATCTCATTTAATTTTAAATATAATCCAATGCTATATACATCTCCGCCAAATTTGCATCTTCTCTTCAGGTGCGATTAATTACTTCATGTTGTTGTGGCCTGATTTCTTCTAATGTCATCGTCCTACCTCTAGTTCTCCTTCTCTTCCTCATTATCTCACATTATCTGTAGCTTGCTGGGTGTTTTCTTTCGCAGTTGCAGCATCTTGCCGAATTGTCTTTGGGTCTAGTACAGTTTCATGACTCGTGGTTTCTCGGCAGGGCGATACATCTGGATCTGGACTGTCCCTGTCTATATTACTAACACCTTCAACATTATCCTATAATGGTCCTTGTTCTCTGCAGTTCTACTTTCACTTCCGTTAATAATTTCGAGTTAATGGTACATTACATGACAATTACAAATTAAATTTGTTTACTACTTTCTTTCCAGAAGCACAATTATAATAGCCATCAGTATACCTTCTTTAATCCTTTCTGTCCTAATTGTATTTGTCCCTTTAAATCCGTTTATGTCGTCGATTCTTTAATTCTCCTTTTAATCCTCGAATTTATGCCCTCTTCGATTTTGGTCTCCTTTATAAATTCCGGCACTTCTTTTAACACCACTCTCATTGTTTTTTTCTTCCTACAGTCATATAATGATTTCAGGATACATACTTAATTTTGTTACATTTATCGAAAGGCTATTTGGTTAGAACAAAGACAAATACGGTTATTAACCGTATTGTCTTTGGTAAGGACTACCTGGTTTTGTTTTCACGTGCCGAGTCCTTCAGCAGACAGATACGTTGACAACACCGCAACCCTAATTTAGCAATCTCAACAAATCCCTCACCTATTGTCTTTGGTTAGAATTTACTTAATAATTGCCCCATAAATCATAACCATACAAACGTAAAAAAATCCATCTCTTGAACAATGCAAAATTTTCAAAAAGTGAAAAAAGTGTTTTATATAATGTATTAAAGTGTTTTGGAGAATTTTAAAAAATTTTTGATCCATCTGTTTAAGAAATAGGGGGGTGTGGAATAATGGTCCCTCATGGCTTATAAAGCGTTATAACTCTGTTAATATAAGAAATGATAAGACGTGTCCTATCTCGAATACGTTTATTTTTCAGTACCTTTCAAATGGTAGCATTCCCGCCCGAATCCACTGCAGAATTTTCCAAATTTTGAACACAGAAACACAGACACCTTAGTCGAAATATCAAGGTTTGTTGAGGCAATGTTGCCAAGGAACCCTAAAAAGTATAAATACGTCGGCACTGTTTTGTAAAATGCTCATTTGTTTAATTAGCGGTTTACTTAATTATTCATCTCTAATTTTTACATTTTATTTAAACTTGAGTTTTTTAATACTCGTAAAATTGATTTTGGTATTTTATTTTATAGGTTCGGCCTGTTCCGTTTCATGATGTGCGTGATAGGTGCTGTCATAGTAATACCGTTCAACCTGGTTGTGGAGAACATAGCGGTTGTGTGGGGGATCTTCGGAAAGAAACACCAATTCTACATAGTCAACAAGAACGCGGCCAGGTCGACCATTACTGTCTAAACATTTCTGTGTGTGTATGTGTGAGTCACGAGCTGAGTGCATGATGTATGATGGGTTCGAAAGTGTATCCTGACAACACCGATAATTTTAGTTCAAAAGGCCATCGACAGATTAAAAGTTGGGACTCGGGTTAGAACTCGAAGTGAGCTGTGGCAATGAGCACGATAAAAAATTATATTTTTTATTGTGTGATAGTATTACATCAGGTCGATGGGACTGATCCATACTTATTTTCTTTTATGGTATTCCTACCTCTCTCCCCTCCACTCATATTATCGATCAAATTGCTTTTTGCACGAGTGTGCAAATTACTTTTAAACTCGTCTGGAATATAACGGTTATTTATTTATATTAGACGGCGCTTTCTCTCATTGTGATCACCCAGGTTTTAATTTGTATTAGCAGTGTGTATGGGTGTGTGTGCATGACAGCCAATAATAATCATTCCATGTCACCTGAAGTTTTTTCTTCAAAGCCTCTCAGGTTCAATTATTTGATAATTGAAATTGTAAATAGCTCATTAAGGGTAGAACTTTGTAGGTGAATTTTAGTGATCGCACGGTGCTTTCGAGTTTAACGTGCGTTTTTAGGGGTAATTGTGTCGCTTTGATGTTGGTCAAAAATTAATCAAACTGTAAAAAGGGGTCCAATTTAATGAAAGGAAGAGGGGCTGAGTAAAAGAAAATTCTAATTTGGATGATTCCCATTAATCTTTATTTAATTATCCACTGTGGCTGGATACTTTATTTAAGTTGCCTTCTTTTCGTTAGCCATTCCAAAGATTTTGCGTTGCGAGACAAGACTTAATTATGTATTTGTACACTAGTCATTTTAGCATTGTCAGTAAAACAACAAAGATGTAAATATCGTGAATAAAGTTTTTCGTCGTGAAGTTTAGTTTTTGAATTTCCTTTGCTGTGCTATGATTACGGTGACTTTATAGGAGACAGTGGCGACAGGATGAATTAAGTTGAGGCAAATTTAAACGAGCGGTTTATTTTTTTAAGGAAAATAAGTGAAAGAAATCATTGGTATAATATTGTACCCCATTGAAACAAACTTGCAAACAAGTTTCCCGAAGAGAATCGGTGATTCTAGTACCATTCTATATAGTTATGAGGTAAACCGGCTATCGGTATTGAAGTTAAAAGCTATACTTCTTTAAGAACAAACCTTTTCGTTTGTAACGCCCTGTATATTTAAAATATTCGGGTACAGTGAAACCCCTCCATTATGGACACTGACGGGATAACAGAATATGTCCATAATGGAGGGGTGTCCATATTAGAGGGGTTTTGGCGGGGAAAAATATTTGGTTGAACGATTAATACACCTATTGCTTGTAGGTATCAGGTATCCTATTTATTAATGTACACGGAAAACACATTTACATGGGATATATACATACTCATAAAAATGACTCATAAAAAATAATCTGTTATTTTTGTCTGTTTTTTCTTTTGATACGCAATACAATGTTCCAATTGAATTTCCAAACAAGATACGGTATTTAAACTGTCACTAATATCGTCGTTTGATAAAATATTTTTTTTTAACTTTTGAATTAGACGAAGAGCGTCTTCGTAATTTTGAATGTCTGGTTCAGCCGTGTTGGTGAAATTTTATTTAAATTAATAAATATTTAAAGGTCGAAGACAAACTGACGCATTTTCCTACCATTTTAAGTGAAACCTCTATAATACGGACATCCGGGGGAGCAAAAATTTTGTCCAGATTAGGGAGGTGTCCACATTAGGGAGTTAAACATAAATATTGTTGAAAGAAATCCGTAATTTTTAATTGTTTTTTGGACACAATGTGCTCTTCTAAATGAAGTTGAAAATTGTTAATCAAACTTAATCCTTCACCCTAATTTTTTTGTAAACAAAAAGTATTTAACAACTCTGAATACCGAAGAGCATCAGAGTAATTTACTTTCTCATGACACTAAGTTTTCTGATCTGGCTGTTGAAAGTGGTTCATTATTGCTTCAATATTGCAATCATTATCTTACATCGATAAAATAGTGTCTATTTGAACATAATCGTCAGAAACAACTTGGGAATGAGATGAAGTAAGGAGTTCTTTTAATGAAGCTAAGTCCCTATTTTCCTCGACTTCATTTTGAAATATGTTCTGCACATTGAACCCGGCTTTTCTAAAGCAATGCTGAATAGTGTTTGTTGTTACGTTTTCCAAGATTTCGAGATCCATGTAATCGCTTGCAAAACATTTATGCTTTTTGATAAATCTTTAGTTGATCCATTAATTTCCATTGAAGCTAACAAGTGTTTCAAAACATATTTTCGGTTTAAAATAACGTAAACCAAAATGAAGTGTCCACATTTGCCGCAAATAAAGTGTCCATATGTCCAGATTAGAGAGGGTCCCTATTATAGTGAAATTTTATGTTAATATCTTATGGCAAATGGACGGTTACATAGAAAAAGTGTCCATAAACCTATGTGTCCATATTGCAGAGGTGTCCACAACAGGAGGTTTCACTGTATTTTTGCTACCTGTCAGTTACCTGTTCTAAAATCCCGAGATTTGAGGCTCGTTAACCCGCTAATTAAGGGCCAGTTCTCAAGGATGACTGTCCTTAATAGAGGGGTGAAGTATGAATTTTTCTGCGAATTTTAGTGTCCACGTCCATATTAGAGGGTGTCCCTTATAGAGGGGGCAACACTCAATGTATTCTTATGGCAGTTTGCCGGGATATTAGAAAATGTCCATAATACAGGGGTGTCCCCGTTAGAGGGGTGTCCATAACTAGGGGTTTCACTGTATATAAAATGTAATGTTTACGTCAAGGGATTGAGATAAAAGATTCAAGGTTGAACCGAGTGAAAAACGGTGTGAAGTGTGAAGGGGGCAGTAAGCAGCAAACCACGAGAGCGAACGGCCGTTGGAGAGAGAGAGAGAACATGTCTATTATCGATTTTTGGGTTTGGTTAATTTCGTACGGCGTACTGAGTAATAACAGGTTAGTAACTAACTCGTTATTTCTGTTTAATTATGTAACTTGTGTTGTAATATGTTGATATTTCTCTTGCACTGGCTATTTGTATAATGTTCACCAACCTGTGTAAATACTTATTTGAATCGTTTTAATGCTGTAAAAACTTCATTTAAATGTAAACGGATAATTTGATTTCTTACTGTCCTTTTGTGTTAAGATTTTCACTTTAGTATGACTCGGGTTGCAAAGTATGACTCTGGTTGCAAAGCATGTGAAGGCCTTGTTGAATCTACTAACATTTTCCGTCCTTGACTGGACCAATATCCTAGTACTCAAAAATTTGCCTAGAGATATGGGTTCAAAATATCAACTGTTAGCTGGGTAGCCTCCCGAATGGGACCTCAGTACCTGCTGGCGACGTCCGGCTAACTAACCACACCCTCTTCTGTTTTCAATGGGAAACGACAGTTTTAGTACGGCGACAGTGACGAAATTATTATTATAAATCTTTGTGCAGCATAATTAGATCCTTTGGAATTGAGATAGAGGGTTTCTCTGCCGTGGTCTTTCTCCTCTTGAATTCCAGGCTGAGTACGGTATGACTTGCTTTTATTATAAATAAATTAGGTAAGTATGTTATAAATTCTGTGTTTATTTATTTGATACCATTTTCTCCCTCAAGTTTCCCTAAATTTGTTCTCGTCTGGCGTCTGGGTGCATTCTGGATGACTGGGAGTAGTGAGAAAAGAAAAGAACACAATGTAGGGAGTAAGGGAAAATGACGTGCCTGCTCGGTTTCACTTTGTTGAGCCGACCTAGGTGTGTTACACTACAGACTACAGTTACCATATCAAAGCTTCTAAGTCACTCGAATCTTACACGTTGATATATAGTGCCAGTGGCCTATTAGTCCGGTATACTTCCTAGTGACTATGGTGAATGCGTTTAATGTTTCACTACAAAAACCTTGTTGATAAGGAGGATATCAGATAAAGTATATGAATGGCATTTGGTCATTCTCCAACGCACATGTAGTTGGACCGCGCTGTTTGTTTTGAACATCTAGAAATTTTAATCTCTATGTCTAATTCTTCAGCTAAACAGCTAACTTGACTAAAGCTGTCTCAAAAATAAAAAAAATTCACGATGTACACTGCATAAACTAAGGAACGCGGCTAAGATGCACACAATGTGGAGAGAGAGAGAGAGAGAAGGAAGAAATGATGTGTCCCCACCACTTCCTACATATTGCTAGTGCGCATCAAACACTGCCTTTCTTTTTTCGAAGTACAATACAATGGAATCGTTCATATGCAGTAGCAGTACGCAAAATGTAACGGATGCGTTTTGGAAAGGCTAAAAATGAAAGAAAATCGTACTTGTAGTTTAAGGAAATACCAAATGTGAAAATGAAGGAAGAACAAATAAAAAACCCATAAAATAAAATGTTGTCTCCATGGTGTACATGAGCCGACCGAATTTTAATTTATTTATGGTTAGGAGAGAGGTTCTCGGTCTCTCTCTCTCACACACACTCTGGAAAATTATTATATGATTGGTTGGCGACACACCAGATCAGAGTCTGTGTAACCTTGACTGGTGAACCGATTGTTGAAGAAAATTTGGGAATAGATGGTGGAAGAAAATTCTCCAAAAGTCTGGACTCTCTTGGAGAGAGCTACTGTTTGGAGGATGTTTGATTAATAGAGAGAGTTGACCTTTTTGTATATCGATTGTGAGTCTTATTGGTGTTATATCCTGTCGATGTAAATTCCGAAGGAATCCTCGTAATGCGGTGTTCATGGACATGCATGTGTCACTTTAGCTGAGCACGACCCGAGTGTGGATCCCGATAGATGATAGCTGTTTGTGTCTTCATACTTCTGGACTTTATCGGATTGTTCCTGATGGCGGCATCCCATGCGTCCTTTCGGCATGATGACCGGTGGACAGTATATAAAGTGACTTAGGATGAAGAAAAATTGAGCTATTGAGCATCTTTGTTATTGTATCGAATTGTAAGAAGCGAATTTTACGTTATAATAGACCATATACTTAAATTGAACATGAAGTTATTTCTCGGCTCCGGCCCTATTAATTCTATTTAATCAGAAAGTGTCTCTTGCTGAGCTAGCTGGAATCTTTTTGTGTTATTTATTGGTAAAAACTAACTAAATAAAATCAAAAAATAAAAAGTCCAAAGAAAAACGTAACAATGTATTGTTTAATATTTCCATTTTATTTATAGTTTGAAGTCATGCTTTGTTGCAGGTAAAAAACAAGAATTAGATTCTCTACCGAAATCAAAGGAACCTAACTGCTTTTATAAAACATACGATGTTCTGCTGAAGGCAAAAAATATTGTCATGAGATTGAATACATCAGGAAGACACAAAGTAATTAATAAACAAAACCAGAAAAACACCAGGAAAATAAAGTTAAAAGTAAATTACCAAAAAATGAATTAATTAGTGGCATATCTTACAAGAGTCTAGAGTAAGAGCAGGCGTACATCACGGCGGACAAATGGACCAATCTCTAGGCATCTTGGCGAGAGGCTGTGTGTTCGACCAATAGATCATCAATGACTCTCCAATAGCCCATTAACCACCGTGTCGATTGTTTATTTTGTCGTGTGTTTATTTGCGTCGGTTGTTGTTTAGTATATCCTATTTGATTTGTCGACTTTAATGATGAACTTGTGATGACAAGAAACTCCTCGAGATGTTTAACGTAGTTCGTTCTCGTTTTGCCCTTGTCTTAATTACCCGATCCAAATACTGCAATACTACTGTGACAATATAGAAGTTCTAGTTCTTGCATTTCCAATAATTATTTAGTTAAATTATATGAAATGGCATCTGAGTATTCTAAGTGTTAAATAAAAGGCATCTTCATCTCTCGCATTAATGCGTGGATATGCAATATATATGCATTAAAATTTTGGTTCGAGGATTGCATTGAGAAGTTATTTTTAATAATTAGATTGAAAAATGGTAATACCGTTTTGCCTGAATATGTGAAATTTCGCTATAGCTCCTACTCGATGAAGGGTAATTAATTATTGTTGTAACCCAAAGAGCGGATTATATGTAATTACATATTTTGACATATTTTACATATTTTCATCAAAGTTACATATTTAAAATATAGTTATAAATAAGTTATTTTATTATTCTCCTTGAAAAACCAATACCTTACCCACTGTTAAGCACAGTATAACTGTTGAAAAATTTAACATTCTAGGCCGAAGCACACAGATATTCGCCATCATTTCGTTTGTTAGGCAAGTAATAATCACCCGATCAGGCTCGAGTACCTGCCGACAACCTGACAAAACCGCTACTTCATCCGAATATGCTGAGTGTACAAAGAGGCACGGTCTTGCCACTCGAGGGAGGGTGGTAGCAGAGACATGTTAGACAGAGACGGGCACTCCTTTCGATTCTCTATCTCGCCCTAGTGTAAGGCACGCTTCTACTTATTGGCAGTTCTGCAGCTTGCTTCCTCTATATACCTATATTATTTCTATGGTATAAAGCCCTAATGATACCCTTGACTAGAGTAGGTAAATTCAGTTGTCAGCGTCAACAGAGCGAAAAAAAAAACATATATGGCTGTCTTGGAAACAGCTGACAAAAGTGTTATTTCAACCCATTAAATTTTAGAGTAGTAATGACTATTTTAATGAATTATTGAAACATGTTGGTACTAACCAGTACTGATCAAATTCGGCATACATATCCTTTATAGCCAGGAATCGAATCTCTATGATTTGTCATTGAAATAATTGAACCAGACCCAAAAATCTAAAATAGTGTAATGCGAGAAGTAAACAAAGCGACACATGTTTACTACTTCAAAAGAATTACTGCGACGCCTAAAAAACAGCTGCATGAATTCTCCGGGATTGTTGTTTACGGAAAGTAAATTGGTGACCTTATGAACATTTCCTGCGTAGGCGTTCTAGAAGGTACGAGAACCATCTCGATCATGGTTGGGGTGTATATATAAGGGGGCTTGTGATCGAGGGAGTTAGTTAGAAGTAGAGAAGCAGACGTGAACGCGACATACGATCCGAATGCGGAGCAGTACAAATAAATTAAATAGTGTCTAGTCTAGTGTACAAGTAGTTAAGTGTGTTAAATAAATTAGTGTTCAATTAATGTAAATAAATTATAAAATAAACGTTACAATAGTATTATTCGATTGCAGCCGTATGTCCATTTGTTTGATAGATGACAAACGCCTTTTCTCGGTAAAGCAGAGATGCGAGATTGATATGAAAGTGGTTCACGCGCAGTAGCGGATGAGTAACGGTTGAAGACAGAACTTGAAAATAGTCAAGCTACTTTATAGAGCCCACATGTTAATCATGATTCTGTTGTTAGACTTGTTTGATTCACTATACTTATGCATAAGAACTTAATTCGAATAAGAGATCACGCGCAACTAACTGTATGATGCGAGAGCTGAGGTGACAAAGTGGTAGGTCTACTTGTGCGTCGGTGACCAAATCGGGACGGGCGATGCTTACAGGCGTAAATTCTGGTTTTACTCTTAACTGTGACATGTAGGACAAGGAGATGAAAGTTTCACTTTAAAACCACATTTCATAACACCTGTAGTACACCGATATCATTATCAAAATACAAACAGTAACTTACACTTGATAAGAATGATAACAACAAATATAAATATGTGAACACAACCAGATAATGACTCCCTACATAATGTACTTACCGCAGCTAATTCTACTTAACTCAATGATTTTAACTCCTCTTGTACACCCAAGTACTTATACACTTTACCCGTTTTAGTCCCTTCTAAAAAATTTCCATATATTCTAGATTTTGAACCAAATTGCGATGAAACTTGCTATGGAGAAGTGGAACAAAAATTACACAACCTCGATTTTCATCCTCCAGACGTCGACACGTTCCCATCCGCCTATGAAGAACTTGAGGAGATCATCAGACTTTTAGAAGAAATAACAGCGAAGATTAATGATCTCACATATGAGTTTATTAAAATAACCACCTTACAGGAGAGAATAAACGATCATGAGGTTACCATTGAGAAATTGTACAAGTTGCTCAGCCAATTAAACGAAATAAATGATGATTACCAAAATTTGCTGAGAATGAAGGAAGAGCATGAGAACACTGTCAAACAATGTGAGGAGGCCAATGCTGAATTTACTAAACTTAAGTGAGTTAGGTTGACAAGTTAGGGAGATCTTAATGTTTATTTTTCAGAGATGACTTCAATGAAATTGAGGAAAAAATACATCATCTTAATGACACTTTGGGTAAGATTTTAATCTAATAAGACCAGTATTCCATTTGGTTTTCTTTCTTCTAAATAATGGACGCTTCTATAAGTAAACCCTGATATGAAGGATACAGATAACACTGAAAACAAGTAATGCTGGATTTTACCTGTGTCATCTGTTGCCTGAATTTGTGTCCTATAAATTAAAACCTTTAAAACTAAGTGTGCTTCAAACAAGTAACAATACCAAAAAGCTTTCTATGTTTCGAGATATTGAAAAACCTCTGGGATATTTCTTTTAGGTAAATACAACAAGATTGAGGAGTGGAGTGAGCAAATACAGAAGGAATTAAACGACATCCGCATCCCCGATTCTCTATATGAAACTTATGTCTGCGACAGCGACCTGACAGAGACGTTCCAAGACATTTTCGCTATCGCCGACACCTTGACTCATGTGCTGCAAAGCATCCAAGGTATTCTAAAAAATAATACAATGTTGGACTGAAAGTTAATCAATAGCAAATTTCAGACAACATCTTAGACGAAATACACATACTAAATGAACAAAACGCAAAAGACATAGCAGACATTACCTCCCTGGATAGCTCATATCCAGAACCACTTTTCCATATGACAAAAGAGACTCAAGACTTACTGAATTTACTTAAAGACACAGTGAAGGATCTGCTAGAGAAATTAGAAAAACTACACATCGACGAAGATATAATTAAAGAAGTAGGTATTTTTTCTATTTTATCCAAGATTCATTTTGATAACTTGTTTCACAGAATGAACATGTAAACGAAGAGATACTTCAGGAATTTGAGAAGATCTTACAGACGATTTTCTCCGAGGAAAACATATCCCGAGTACAAAAGGAGCTGGATAAAGCCAAAAAGACATTACAAAACCTAGAACTCCTCGAAGAACTGAAAGAGGAACTAAAGAATATGGAGGACATAGTCAATCACCTGGACAGCGAGAAAGTGTGCGAAATATCAGACTATGATGTCGAATTATAAATTATACTCGTGTTTAACGGAAAATATGTATTTTCTTTTAGTAACTACAAAACATGAAAATTCTGAAAATGGAAAGCTTGCAATGGAGGATTTCGAGAATGCATGCACTCAAGCGTCCACTATGAGCCTTCCACCAAACAAGAACTCCATAAAACTAAATTTAAACAAACAACTTACAAACTAAAATATACTTCAGGATTCAGCTAGTGTTATGCCCTGTAGTATTTACACCCTCAACAACAGATGCAGCCTCCAGTTCTGAAAGTAATTCAAAACGATTTTATGAGGGCGCAAGCTAAATACAAAATTGTAATGTAAATCCACAAGAACAATGAAATAACAAGTACAAAATAATTTCTAGAAAAATAAATAGCTTGAATGTGTAACTAAGTAATTGGAAAATTAATCTATCGTACTGCTATGATATAAAATTTAGTCATCAAAGCCATATTATCATTCTCACTCTTAGGCCTGTTTTTTTATTGTCCTAAGATAATTCCACAGACGATTAGTATAACTAGACCCACGTCCTCATAAGAAAGTATTATTTGTTTACATGCCAACATAGGTGATGGGCGCAGTGCAAAGGGATCAACAATGGGCAAATTTGCCCATTGTTGATGAATTGTGGTAGGCAACAAAACAGTTGTCCATAGTTGATCCGTAATAACGGTCAAAAGGAAGGAAAATTGAGATTCATTTTTACTTTAGGCCCAAATAAGTTCGATGAGATTGAATTCGCAATGATATGGTGGCAAACGCAAAACGGTAATCCCACATTCACTGGCCGTTTCATCAGTCGCGAATTTAATATATTTGGATTCATTTCTGCGAACAATTTGTAATAACCCAGTTTTGAGCATTGTTGTTTCAAATGCGATTTTAGATTTAAGCCAATTTATTATTTCCGCTTTACGCCATGAAGAAATCGGTGTTTTTTCCAACACGGCGACTGTGATATGGCGCATTATCCATAACAATTACTGATCCCGGTTCTATTAACCTAATTACCGAGGAAAACCAATTTTCAAAATTGTCCGCGTTCATTTCATCATGGTAGTTACTACTACTTCGTGATTCGAAAACATTTAAACCGCCTTCCAAGAAACCAGGCTCACTACCGATATGAGTGACTATTAACAGACGACCTTTTCCCATTGAAGACTTTAAACCGGTAGAAAATCCATCTAAAAAGGCTTGCCTCGAACTCGTAACATCGAACGCGTATGTCCTTCATTTAACCAGGTTTCACCTGTGTAATAAATTTTCTTCCCCGCCTGCCGATATTCGCGAATTTTCTTTAAATATCTTCGACGCAATGAAACGACTTCAGTTTTTTTTGTGAAAAAAGACATTCTATTACGTTTTAAGAACCACACATTTATAACGCGTAATGATCGTAACAATACTTTGCCAGATATTTTTGGCAAATCCGAATTATTGTTGATTTCATTCAGTATTAATGTAATCGTTGGAATCTCATTTCTTAAAAAAAAACGTGAAACTTTCTGCGAATCGCGTACTTAGTGTAATTATCAAGAACTATTTTGTTTCGGTCTCCCGTTTTACTCCGGTTTTCGAATTTATTTCTACTATTAACACTAATAATGGAATAAAGGGTAGAAACAGAAACTTTTACCAAAGGTGCACACATCAACCACGTCAGATTTCAACATACCCGGATTTCGTTCCTGTAAACTTTTATACACCGTTTTAATGACGTCCATTCCATCCACCACCCTACGTTCTTTAGCGGGTGTTTAGGGATGTTTTATAGAGCGGATTTTTAAATTTTGGCAACTCCGCTTCTCTCTGTCTCTTACTTTACATTGAAAATTCGACAAAGCGGCGAATCGCTCAAACTAGGGATATGATTTTATGAGTTTTGCGTGTGCCACTCGCAACTTGTGGAGATGAGTCACTCGTGAAAGAAAACGGACTCGAGTATAATTAATAATTCAATTTCTTTGTATTACTTTTTAGGTGAAATGTATTGTCCCGGATATTTTTTCTAGATATGTCTAGATATGTTAATCGCCTATAGATGGTTCATATAAAAGTGATGGAACTTTTCTGATTCGACATAAGTTACACCTACACCACCACTTCTCACCTTACCTCCGTCGACGGGCCGATCGGGTATACCATAGAAGCGTCCAGACTCGGTGTCATTCCCTCCCTCCCCGGAGCCAGACTCGAGCCAAATAGGGCTGAAGGCATCGGCGGCCTCGGTGCTATCTGGAAAGTCTGTGTCGTGGGCGGAGTTGACGCTGTCGGTATTATCGGTGTCCGGTTCGGGCGATGGGCTAGATGGCAGCAGGCCGACGCGGCGAGAGCCCGCCTCGTCGGTCGCGACATCCACGGCGGGGCCCTCGGTAAGGTCGTTATTGTAGAAGGCGTTGAGGTCAATGTTGATCCCGTCACCCATGACCTCGTCGTCGTCGTCATCGGAGCCATTATGGATGACGACGTGGAGACGGCGGGGCATAGGAAACGTCGGTCCGAGTTGGAATTGTATCTGGAAAATGTTTTAATTACTATCTCAATAACAGGAGAATAATACACTAAGTATAAAGACTCAAGCATATTATGTGGACCGTATGAACAAATAACGTGTGTACGAAGTATAAATGGTATATATTGTCAAAACGACATTAAGGCCTAACTTATTCACCTTCCAGTAAAACTTCAAGTGCGCTTACTCGTAATTAAGGGCACGTTCATAAATTCAATAACCGAGATGCACATAACGCGCAATTTCATAAAATAGTTCGTAAATTGTAGCTAGATCAGTGAACAATGATCAGTGAAATAGAACAATGCTTTGAAGTCGGAACAAACAAAAATGCTTAAACCCTGGAAGTAAAGAAGAAGAAATTTACTGAATGAGTAGTTACTGTACACTTTACATAAAGATGAATAAGCGGGGCCAAATTTTTGGAATACAGAAAGTTTATGAAAAAAATAAAAGTGGTGTGTTGGTAGAAAACTTGGTTTCTGTAAAAACATTAAATAAAACCGAAAGTATTACTAAAACCCTGAAGCCTGTACAAAAAAAAAAATCAAATCAAAACCTAACTCACCACGTAACTTCCAAATTCAATTTTGATAACTCACCTGTGCATCGGCTACAAGAACCTCCCAATCGTCCTCTATTATATTATTCAATTCGTTGTCGCTGTGGCTTATATCCTCCTCATAGGGGTTGTTCAAGAACTGTTTCATATTTATGGAAGTTAGGGACGCTTCTCCAGAAGTTTGACGAGAGGTTCTGTGGAGTTCACAGCCTTCGCCTTTTTGGGTCTCTTCGATTTCCCCCTCGTGTAAGAGAACACCTTCACCGGCTTCTTTTCGATTTTTAGAGACTTCAAAGCCTTCCTTGCTTCTATCAATTTCTCTTTAGTCTCAAAGTCGACTATGCACCAGCGACGTGACTTCTGGAAATAAAATAAATCTAACAGTTAACTTGAACAGAGCGTTACATCTTGGGCTGAAAGATGTTGAGAACTTCAGTGATACACCAAGAAACTACACCAGTTTCTTATGTTTCTGAAAAGTTTCAAACATTTTGAATTGTGTTGAATTTTTTTCTTGCGATTTATACATCTTATAAATTATGAATCGTGTTATTTTTTTAATTATTTGTTGCTTGGCAGCGGGCTTGTAGTTGATTCTGTAAAACTACAGCCTTGTATTTTACTGGAAATAAATTCAAATTCAAAAATTATTATTCAAATAATAATAATAAACATAATTTATTGCCAAAATCTGTGCATACATTGAAAAATGTAACAAAATAAAACATAATAGTACTGAAACTTAACAAAAATTTAAGCAAACACAGGCAAACGTCGTTTTGCGCCGGTTCGATTTACGCAGATTTAAAAATATGAAGTCTGCTTGGGACAAAGTGACAAACAATTGTTTAAACGGCGTTTGGCGTAAACTTCTGCCTTATATATAAGGTGCAAGTGTAGAAGAGGTCTACAACATTAACACAAACGAAGACATTCTCAGGTTTACACGCGAATGTGGATTCGAAGACGTACAACCGAAGATGTAACCGAACTGTTAAACGTGTATCACCAACCACTCTCAAATCAAGAATTAGAAGAGTTGATGGAGGTATTAGCTCGCCCTCAATCAGAAAATCCCGAAGAAGAAGAAGAAGAAGAGGAGGATGAGGAAGAAAATGATGGGAAAACACTAAAAAGGGCTGATCTAACTCGTATCCTTTCTTCTATAGGAAGGTTAACAGAGCTCTGTGAGATAGAAGGGAATTTCAATCGAAGCATGAATGTTAAAAGAAGCGTCACAGCTGCCGTTCGACCATATGCTATGATTCTGCAAGAAAGGAAGCAATAATCAAAGCAAATAAAATTGATGCTTTTTTCAAAAAATTGTGAGAATTGGTACACCCATTTTTTTAGGAACCAAATTGTTTATACTTACATAATTATCACAATGATTTATCTATTATTGTAATATTATATTTACTATACTATATACAAGAGGAATGGCTAAGCATGAAGTAACCATTTTATAAGTTTTTCATGAATTTGGTCATAACCTAAAGATTTGATTTTGAGACTTACAATAATAATTTCAAGTTCGGATTGATTTGTTGGGTTTAGGAATAGAGTTTGAGAGTCATTAGGTTGTCCTGTATGCTCAATAGACCCAATGCAGATATATTACTCCTAACCGCATTCTCTATCAGTAGGTACACATCCCATCCCAATTGAGTACACTCTCGGACAAAATTGTACATACCAATTTTCTTACAAAAATGTCTAAGCAGGCAAACAGTCATGTACAGTAAAACCTCTAATAACGGACACCTCCCAATAGCGGACTCCTCTACATACCGGACAGTTTTATATTTCCCGAATTTCTTAATAGGATTTATACATATCAGCACCCCCCAATGGCGGACTCTCCAAATAATGGACACGGACAAAAACTACTTCCTATATAATTTTAATAAAATTACCTCTTAACAACAGACAATAACTTTTAAAATCAGATGTGTAAGAAATATACCTCTTTAATAGGAATTCAAATTTTAATCATCTTCTGGAATCCATTTTACTAAGCAGTTTAAATAAAATCACCTTTCATAATTGCATCCATAAATCCCTCAAGTCTCTTAAATAGGTGTTTAAATTTACAATCATCCTATTCAGGATTTCCAAGTATATTTCAGAATAAACAGGTAGTCTTATGTTGATTCCATTGTTTCTGGTAGACAAACTACTATTGATAAATTTTTCAATAAGAAATAAATTGCAATCTAAAAATGTAGTACTACATATTTTGTAAATTTACTTTAATTCATTTTTGGCATTACTGGCAATTCATTTATTTGAATTGTTCTTTAGTTTACAAACTGTTGCGGCTTTTTTATACTAAACTATATGCCCATTTTGTAACTAACATTAACATCTATTAACAACTAACTTTAATTTACCACCAATTAACAAAATACCAAAATTGTACTGAAGTATGGTTCATGGTTAACCCGAGAATGGTCGCGCGCTGAAAATTTACGCTATTGGTCGCGCTTCGGTCTTTAAGACCGATGGCTGTTATCGTGATTAAAACAAATTTTCCAACATGAACTAAAGTGTTCTTTTATGAAATTACTTTATTGAATGCTATATCTACACAAAAATAGTAGTAAACAAAAACAAATATTTCCACTCATAAGAATAATAAATGAAACATAAGTCACATAGTCAACTAAGTATAGTAAAATAAACAAAAATATATTGTAACGTTTATTTTTCTAATTTATTTTCATTGATCGTACACTAATTTATTTAACACACTTAACTACTTGTACACTAGACTAGACACTACTTAATTTATTTGTACTGCTCCGCTTTCGGATCGTATGTCGCGTTCACGTCTGCTTCTCTACTTCTCATCATCCCCTCGATCACAAGCTCCTTTATATATACACCCCAACCATGATCGAGAACCTTCTCGTACATTCTAGAAGGTACGATTGTTCCTTTAATAATGTTTACGTAGGAAATGTTCAGAAGGTCACAAATTACTTTTCGTAAACAACAATTCGGGAGAATTCATGCAGCTGTCTTTTAAGCGTCGCAGTAATTCCTTTGAAGCATCCCGCCGAGGTAAGACGGGAGTAAACACATTTCGCCCTGCGGTTGATATTTCGCGTTACACTGCCCCCGCCTTAGAGACGTTTCGTCCCGGAACGTATCCCTGGTAGGCCCATGCAGGAACCTGCAGTTAGCCCCCCGCTTACAAGGGGACGTGGCGTTAAAATAACAGGGGACCGTCTTTCCGAGTCGACATGGTGCAGGCCCAAAACAGCGGACTAAAACTTCCACTCCGGTACTCTTCAACACTACTTCCAGCATATTCCGGACAACCCTCCAGTCCAGCTGATCTCGTCCAGCACCTAACTTGGGGACAGCTAGCTTCCTGATGTCGAGCTCCAGCAGTCGGTCTCGTAGCCTATGCAAGGTTCGCCATACATCGTGATAACATGGTTTAAGGGACCCGATCTCCTTCGTAACCAGATAAAAGATGTGTCTTACGTTATCACATAGTTCCAGAACCTTGCCAATTTCCGGGAGTTGCGCTCTGAGTTGTTCCAAGCGCCCGTACTTCTTCTTGAAAACCGTGGCGATACCTCGTGACATTACCAGGTCGGTGGACACACAATGGGCCAACGAGTATTCTTAAGGTACGCTGAACAAATCCTGTTGTTTTTCACAGGTTACCCCATACCGTGCTTTTCCGGTACACCCGTAGGCGCTCATAAATTCTTCGAACGAAAGTTCGTTCTCCCTCGCCAACGTGTTTCTTACTCGGGGAACCTCCGCCTCATCGTGCGACCCCTCATAGGGTGCCAACCGATTGAAGTGCACCACTCTCGGCTTGCCGTTTGGTAGCTGGCTTACCAGGTAGACCACGTCATTGATTCGTTTCTTTACAACATAGGGACCGTAACAATTGGTCTGTAACTTAGGGGACAAACCACGTTTCTTCTGTGGGTTGTACAGCTAAACTCGATCTCCCATTTGGTAGCTACCCTCTTTAGCGTTGATGTCGTAACGCTCTTTGATGCGATCACTGGCGATATTTAGTTGGTACCGGATTTGATCGTGAATCTCGTTCATCCTTTTCCGCATCCGGGAGACGTAATCTTCCCCCGAAACGTCCTCGTCCGGTCTAGCGCCAAAGATTAGATCACAGGGCAGTTTAAGTTCTCGCCCGAACAGGACTTTGGCTGGAGTTTGTCCTGTCGACTCATGAACGGCCGAGGGGTAGGCCATCAGGAAGAACGGCACGTGTTCGTCCCAGTCTCTTTGATGTGACGAGACCATTTTCGCTAGATAGCGGTTGAGGGTGCGATTCATTCGTTCTACCATGCCGTCAGACTGAGGGTGAAGGGCCGTGGTTCTTGTTTTTCGTACCCCAAACTTCTCACAGATCCTCCGGAATAGGCCACTCTCAAAGTTTCTTCCTTGATCCGAGTGTAATTCCATGGGTACTCCAAACCGGCAGATCATCTCCTTCACTAGCACATCGGCCACTGTCTCTGCCTCCTGATTAGGGAGAGCGTACGCTTCTACCTACTTCGTAAAGTAGTCCATCACGACCAAGATGTATTTATTCCCCTTTTCGGTCTCAGGGAAGGGTTCTGCTATATCAATAGCGATCCTTTCGAACGGACCTACGTTATATTGTTTCATGGGAGCTTTCGGTCGTCTTTGTGGCCCATTGCTTGCGAAACATGTAGTACATTTCTTGCACCAGTCCTTCACGTCGTTTGAACAATTGATCCAGTAGAATCGCTCCCGTACCTTCTGCAGCGTTTTCTTGATCCCTAAATGTCCACCAGACGATTCGTCGTGAAGGTGCCGTAAGACCTCCGGGATTTTACTGGAGGGAATTACCAACTGCCGTCTTTCCTCCGTCCCGTCTTGGCTCTCCAGTACGCGTTTTAGTAGTCCATCCTCAACCACTAAAGAGTCCCACTGTGCCCAATAGCTCTTGAGTTTTGGCGAGCCAGGTGATACCTTTTGCCACTCAGGACGCTCTCCTCCCTCTTTCCAAACCAGGATTTCTTTGAGGACCGGGTCTTTTTCTTGCTCTTGTCGTAACGAGGATGGTGTCCATTCCTCGGCGACCACGGTCGTTCGGTAGACTTTCTCGGACTTTTCCTCAGCTCTATGACAATGAGGACACTCATCAGGGCATGGTCTTCTCGAGAGTGCGTCTGCGTTTCCATGACTCTGTCCTGGCCGATGTTCTATGACAAAGTTATACTCCTGGAGCCTCTCGATCCAGCGAGCGATCTGTCCTTCGGGATTCTTAAACTGGAGGAGCCATTTAAGAGCAGCATGATCGGTCCGGATCAAAAACCTCCTTCCACACAAATATTTATGGAAGTGCTCGATGGACTTGACGATGGCCAATAATTCACGTCGGGTGACGCAGTAATTCCTTTCTGGTTTGGAGAGTACCTTGTTGAAGTATCCAAGGACACGTTCTTGTCGTGTCGTGTCGTGTTACGTGCAGAGTCCCAGAAAACTCCTCAACTGGTGTTTATCTGCCAGTATTGGCCACTCCTTCACCGTACTTGTCTTGTCCGGATCAACGGCGACGCCCTCTCTGCTCACTACGTGCCCTAAGTAAGAGACCTTCCTTCTGAAGAGCTGACATTTCTTCGGGTTCAGTTTCAGCCCCGCACCTCGTAGTCTCTGGAAGACGTCCTCTAAGTTTTTCAGATGTCTTTCGAAGGTCTTGCCCATCACGATGATATCATCCAAATAGACTAGGCACGTTTTCCACGTCAAACCCATTAGCACGCTCTCCATCAGCCTCTCAAACGTCGCTGGGGCATTACAAAGTCCGAATGGCATGACTGTAAAATGCCACAGGCCGTTACCAAAGGTAAATGCTGTCTTTTCCTTATCGGCAGGGTCCATTTCGACTTGCCAATAGCCGCTTTTTAAATCCAAGGTCGAAAATATCGTGGATCCAGCAAGGGTATCGAGTGTGTCGTCGATACGTGGTAGCGGGTAGCTGTCCTTTTTGGTGGCACTGTTCACCTGCCGGTAGTCTATACAGAATCGAGTAGTCCCATCCTTTTTCTTCACCAGTACTACCGGCGAGGCCCATGGACTGCTTGACGGCTCGATGACCCCGTCCCGCTCTAGGTCCCTGATGATTTTCTCGGCTTTCTCCCGTTTGGCCAAGGGTAGTCGTCTTGCTGTTTGTCGAATCGGTCGTGTCTCGCCCGTGTCAATTTTATGTGTCACGACCTTGGTCTTTCCCAGCTTTCCATTCTCGGTGGTAAATATGTCCTGGTACTTATTTATTAATTCATTGGCCTTCTGTTTCTGTATGGGCGAGAGAAACGCACTGGTCTGGGAAAGAATTTGTTTCAAGTCCTGCGGAGTGTGTCTGGACCATTCTTCCTCACTAACGCCCCTTACGATGGCCGAAGCGGCTATACATGTGCCCAGCTTCGTACCCTTCTTGATGGTGACCGGGTACTGATTGATGTTGAGTAGCCGCACAGGCACTTCACTTGAGAGAGTAACGAGCGCCTTTCCTACCAGTACCCCCCGAGCCAGTCGATTGTCATCGTTTTCTGGTTCGATCACGGCTGGAATTCCCCCTTCCACAACACCCCTCAGACAGGTAGAGGTGATCGTTTCGCTTCGTTCCGGGAGAATCACATCTTCTGCCATTATTACGTCTAACACAAAGTTGTCACGATTGTGTAGCAGTAATTCTTCTTGACCGATGCTCAACACTCGGTGTCCGAAATCCAACTGGAATCCATGATTCCTCATGACGTCCATCCCCAGTATGACGTCTTCCTCAATTTCGGCTATGAGAACAGGATGGTCAAACTTTACTCGTCCCAACGTCATGCTAACCGTTGCTTCACCGTGTATTACTGCCTTCTCCCCAGTGGCAGTTCTTAATTGCCACCTACTTGGCCTAATCTTCCTACGGTCCCTCACAACTTCCGGGCGTACGATCGTCTTCGTAGCTCCCGTGTCCACAAGCATTGCGTGGGATCTCCCGTCGATAGTGCCATCGAGGTACGCGCTCCCCAATTGATGGGAAAACGAGGCTATACTGGCCAGGGGGTTCCTATTGCCACGGGTCGACGTCCCCTTCCTTTTATCGACCCGCATTAGTTTTTCCGGGGCCTTTGCCGGCACCGCTGTTTTGGGCCGCGTCTTCTTTGCTGACAGCAACTCCATGATCTGCTGGACGACCTTCTCCACGAGTTTTTCTGTGCCTACCTCCTCGGTAACAGCTCGAGCACAACCGTGAATGCGGGAGGCTTCCATTGCTGCCTCATGTTCTAGTGCGATGGTGAGCGCGTCCATTACTGTTTTCGGTCAAGCTAGTCTCAGGGCCCTCTGCAGTTCCCGGTCCCGCAGCCCGCTCACGAACGTCTGCACTGCGAGGCACTCCATCATCTGTTCCGGTGCCGTGGGATACGCCAACCTCAGTAGTCTGGCTACGTCCGCTTCGAACTCCTGCAGGGTCTCGTTCGATCTCTGACGGCGATTGGACATCTGGGATTGATGGACTTGCTCCAGATGTGTTTGGCCGAACCGCATTTCCAGTCGCCTCAGCAGTTCCTTGTAATTCCCGGCTTCCTCGGTGGATAGCGTCTGAAGAACTTTCAACGCCTCTCCACGTAAGGCTACCGTAAGGGAAACAGCTTTCTCGTGAGGGGACTAAGCATTAGCCTCCGCTGCTGCCTCAAACTGCTTCTTGTAGCTGGCCCACGGAATTCTTCCGTCGAACGTTGGGGGCGTCACTCGATTGATGGATATCGAGTTCTGTTGAACGACCGCCTTTATTTCTTCCTTCGTCTCGCCGCTTATGACTCGCTTTAGTCGTTCTTCCAACTGCTTCGTCTTCTGTTCAATTTCGTCTTCTTTCCCCTCGCCACTACTGACTTGTTCTAGTCGTTCTTCCAACTGCTTGATCTTCTCTTCAATCTCCTTACGCTGAGCCTCCATCTGGTCGGTTATCTCTTCCGTCTGGGCGGCGATTTGAGCAGTAATATGAGTAATTATGTCTTCCCTCTGGCCGGCGATTTGAGCAGTGATGTCTTTCCTCTGGGCGGCGATTTGCTTCGTGATGTCATCATCTTCGAACTCGAAAACTTCCAGGTCCTGGCCATTTTCTTTCAAAAACGCTGAGAGCCGGTCCTGGAGTTCAGTCTTCTTCCCTCCTGTTTCCAATTCCCGTTCCTCGAGTTCTTTTTTTAACTCGGCCACTTTTAATTCGCGTAACTTCTTCATGATCCGCTCTTCTGACACCAATGTAACGTTTATTTTTCTAATTTATTTTCATTGATCGTACACTAATTTATTTAACACACTTAACTACTTGTACACTAGACTAGACACTACTTAATTTATTTGTACTGCTCCGCTTTCGGATCGTATGTCGCGTTCACGTCTGCTTCTCTACTTCTCACCATCCCCTCGATCACAAGCCCCCTTATATATACACCCCAACCATGATCGAGAACCTTCTCGTACATTCTAGAAGGTACGATTGTTCCTTTAATAATGTTTACGTAGGAAATGTTCAGAAGGTCACAAATCACTTTTCGTAAACAACAATCCGGGAGAATTCATGCAGCTGTCTTTTAAGCGTTGCAGTAATTCCTTTGAAGCATCCCGTCGAGGTAAGACAGGAGTAAACACACTTCGCCCTGCGGTTGATATTTCGCGTTACAATATATTCCAACTTGGTCTTGCTGCATTCGGTCATTTTCAGCACAATGGGCGCATTTTGGCACAGTGTGCTCTCTGCAAATATTTTAAATATTTTTCACACTCATTGCATTTTGTTGTGGTTTTGCAGCAGCTTTTCATTGATGAAACTCCTAAGGTCCTTGGCCAGCCGATTGATCTGTGTTAGTTGAGTGAGGAGTTTCTTCGAGTATATCATGTTCTTGATCAAACTCAAAATCAATTTCTCCACCTGTAATAGACTCCTCTTCTGAAGGAACTTCTTCGTATAGACTTTGAAGCCGTTTTACTTGTCTTTCATACGCATCAGCCGTTCTAAATATAATAGATATATATAGCAATACAACGAAAGTTATGTAAAATCAGGATGCCACGCTACCTGTCGCTACTCGGCCAAAAAGACGGATTGCATACAAAACCGCACTGTGGCGTCTAAATAGCTCGACCGACGAGTTCAGACTTGCTTATGGTAAATCAAGAAGGTACTGTGGCAGGGGTGAGCATAGAAACAAGTATAGCCAATAGAGAGCACAACTTAATAACTGTCAGTCTAAAAAACCCACGCGCGACCGTTCTCCGGTTAAATCCTAAAAGCAATCTACTTTAATTGATTTATAACAGTTGCCCCTAAAATGGTTAAATCCTTTTAAAAGAGTTTTGCATAAATCAATCTCAAATAATCCCTTCCTTCTTCTTCTTCTTTTAATGGCTATTGCTTTCTCTAGGTGCAGTCAGCCAGTTAATCTCTTCCTTAATATAGTGATATTATTTGACAGGAAACTTAGAAAAAAAAAATGGAAAATAATATGGTAGTCTGGTGATGCCGCCTATAGCCCTTAAAGCTCAGAGGACCATAGGTATCACATATCGAATAACATTGAATCCATTGCCAACCCCAAAAAGGCCCCGCCACTCCAATAATTACAAAACCGCAGGTGATCACAAGATTCTTGTGAATAATATTACCCAATCTAACCTCAAAAACAAACAATAACTACAAAAAATACAACACTAACCTGTCGCGGCAGATGAACGCAGACGATGTTCGGATGCAAGGCCCTGACGACAAGTTCGTCTTCTATTTTGAACGGTAGCCTCACGTACAGCTTCAGAGTGTCCTCACCGCTAAAAAGTGAGAATTAACTCCTGCGGTAATGTCACTCGCATCTACGGCCGCTCTTCTACTCACCCCATAATACAGGATCGCCTCACATGCGGCGGGCTCGCACGTCCTGATGGAGCTCTAGCAGGAGCCGCAAAACGTACACAGGCGACGAGGTTAAATTACGTGGTATTAATAAATAGAGTATTATTTTGCAAATCTTCCTTCGAAATTCGAAACCTGTGCTTCGAATCCAGAATGGCGGCGTAGTAGCACAGAACGATAAAACATACAACCGTAACCACAGACCGTAACCGTAGACGAAACGTAAATGGAAGATGGATGGAAGAAGCGGTGTTGCCAGCTCCAAATCTAAAAAGTTGTCGCTTAGTTAAACAGATTTCAATAAAATTTCACTTTGAAATTAAATGAAAAAAAAGTTCATTATTAATACAAATAAACGGCAAATGAAAATAAAATTGTTATTTATTCAATACTGTAACGTTTATTCTAATTTATTTTTACAGTTTTTAACACTACCTAGTTTATTTAGTATATTCCTCAACTAATTAATTTATGTTAAACACTAAACGCGCTATTTTATTTGTACACTTATCGCTAGTCGGTTTATCGAACTTTTTCACTTACGACGGCTTCCGGTCTACTGCCTTCGACTGCCGGCTAGTAATTATATATCCTTAATAACGTCTTTTCCAAAACGGACCAGATTATTGGTTCTCTAATTGGACGTTCTCGATTATTCAAGAAGAGTTTTTATGGCCTCCTTTGAAATGCGCCCCCTGCGTCAGTAAGTTGAGTATTACAAAACTGTAACCATTTTTTTCTTCTAAATTAATTGGCTTCAGTGTAAAATGCCTGATAGGATAATAGTGCCTAAATGATTCCTGACTTTTGTTTTATTTTAATTTGTTGTTGAGAAAATCCTCTTAACGCAATTATTGCTGTGGGGCATAATAAAAACAACTGAACTTTGGTTACATGATCATTTAGGAAATTAAGAATTTTAGTAGCTCCAGAAGCTTTTTCGTGTGTTCCCATTATGAAATAAAGTTTTAAGGCTACATATTCCTCCAAAACTCTATTAATCACAGAATTTAATAATAACCAGATGGGTACGAAGTTACGAAGACGTTGTTAGATTTCATTCCTAATAATACGTCTTGGCACTCTTGTTTTGCTTTGTTTAAGACATCACTACGGAATAGGTGAGGCGGTTCTTTGTCCCTTAGATCTATAAGCTTATCCGCTTCCTTACGTCTCCACACTGATGAAAATGCCTTGGATTCGATCAATTCCTTCGTCACTTCAATCCGCTTCACACCCTTCAGTTGCCTTTTTCTCTTATGACAGAATGATGAATCATAATTCAAAAGGCTGCATTCCATCATCACGGACACAATCACGGATTCACGATTCACCATCCACTGGCACATTGACAATGTGCCAGTGGATTGACAACTGGCCTTGGAATTCACAGTCACATTCAGGGCAACTACCAACAACAGTAATGGCATAACCACTTTCTGATATCTTCGATAGTTTGAACGTCAAGGGACACTGGATCTTTGTATTTCTAAAGATTTCCTCGAATAAATAGTGAGACCATAACCATCGCTTCAGTGTACCCACTTCTACTCTCACCCCCCTGTCTTTAAAACGATAATCGACGATCTCTGATTCCATTTTATTCCACACAACAGATAAGTCCAAAGTGAAGGTATCAATATTGTTCGCAGTTTCATCTATTTGATTCAAGGGTTGCTCATAACTAATGTTTTGTACAGGTTTAAGATTTCAGTATGCATAGGAGTGACGGTTGTATAGCAAAATGGTGTAGATGTTTTTTGGGCTCAACCGATGTTCTGGATCCATGGCATTTGATAATTCGATGAAAACATCTGACTTTGGAATAATTGAAAGGGTACCGTCATCCTTGATTACGTTTTTAAATTTCTTCTCTTTTAGCAACGTTCGCAACTGTAAAATTGCTGGGCGATTCGACATCTTAATGTGACTTTCACACAAATATATCTGTAATATAACCGTATAACATCAGTAAAGAACTAGAAAACCACAAAAAAAACGACACGAGAAAAAGAGCTCTATATCAGAAACCCTAAATGTAGTGATTTCAGTTGCTATATATTACGCCTGATATCTATAGTGGGACTTTTTAATTTTGGTATTTTCTATTCGAAATGAGACCATCACTAAATGGGACCATGAGGGCCTTTGTTAAGACATCGGGAAGGGTAACGGAAGCCTTGCTGAAAGAGAAGAATCTTAGGATAGGCTGGATTAACTGTAGGGTAACGCTGAGGAGAAACGTGATAAGATGTTACCGCTGCTTAGGGTTCGGGCACAGGAGGGCGGAGTGCAACGGCGAGGACAAGTCGGCACACTGTCTTAGATGCGGGGTGGCAGGGCACCAGGCGGCGGGCTGCCTAAACCCTCCAGCGTGTACGACCTGTGGTAGCCGGGCCCATAGAGCCGACAGTGGGGCATGTCCAAGACGCAGGGAGTTCACGAAAGAACGACAGCCCCCCCTTGCGGTCGGGAGCAAGATATCCTCATGATTCGCCGATACAGACACGGGGCATGGGCACGAGAAATGGACACGGAAACTGGACATGGCGGGTGGACACTGAAGGGTGGGACGGATAGTCGCGATAGCGGGAAGGTCACCGATCAGGCGCCTACCCTAGGGGGCGGTGGGGTAAAGTCAATAAATCATGGACCGGGAACTTAATGCAAGTTAACATCGGGCGCGCAAGAGCGGCCCATGACCTGGCAGTTGCGGAGGCGATAAAAAGGAAAGTGAACGTGATCATCGTTGCAGAGCCGAACCGAATCCTTGCTAGGAAAGCTGGGTGGTTCCTCGATCCCCGTGAGGATGTGGCCATCGGCATTATACCGGCGGCCGCTCCTCGGACTTCCCCTACGGAGTCACAACAGACATTGGGGAGCGTCGGCATTAAAATCGGCCGAACGTGGATCTGGGGGGTCTACCTCTCGCCAAATATTCCGATACGCCAATATAAAATGGACTTGGAAAATATAATGGCAATGATTGCCACGACGGGCCCGAGATTCACCCTTGCCGGGGACTTCAACGCGAAGTCTCCGGCATGGGGTTCCCCGGCGATGGATGCGCGGGGGGAAGTTCTAGCGGAGTGGATTGAGGCGGCCAACCTAACAGTGATGAATGATGGCACCCCCACCTTTAAACGGGGCTCCTCTAGAACGCACATTGACTTTACAATGTGCTCCGCCCCCTTGGCTAAGGGCGGATGGACTTGGACTGCAGAACATTCCAACCCTTTGACGTGGCACGCAACAATATTCCTCTGATTTGGCAAGAGGCGGCCAATAGAGGAATACTATAATACGAAGACGAACTATGACAAGCTGCGACAGCTAGCCGGGACGTTACTCGCCAGCTCGGCGACCACGGACTTCCCTAGGGTACTACAGCAATGCGTTAAGGAGGCCGAGGAGAAAGACGGTAAGAACCGCACGATAAAAGAACCATACTGGTGGACCCGAGAAATAGAGGCTCAAAGAAGACTGGTGCTGAAGGAGAGGAGAGCATTAGCCAGAGCCCGCAGGAGAGCCAACAATAATCAGGAGGAACTTACCCTGAGACAGAGGACCTTGCAAACTGAGAAAAATCGACTCAAAACTATGATTAAACGAAGTAGGAAGGACTGTTGGGTTCGGGTGCTGAATGACCTGAACCAGGACATCTGGGGGGCCGGGTACAGGATTGCGACCGGTCTTCTGAAGACGAGTGGGCCTTCTGTAGCCTTAGATCGAGGCAAAAAAACACGCATAATCAGAGCTCTGTTTCCCCGAAACGGAGAAGCCTGGGACCGCAGTTCTCCGGTTCCCCCCCCCCCCAAAGATCCTCAGGAAGGAGCTCGATGTGGCCGTAAAGCAGATTAGGAACAACTAGGCGCCGGGCCCGGACGGCCTCACACCGACCGCACTAAAAGTGCTTTATGGGGAGATCCCTGAGAAGTTTCTGGCAATAGTAAACGACCTACTGGCAGAACAAACGTTCCCAACGGAATGGAGGGAGGCCAAGGTCGTCCTAATACCAAAGGAGGGGAGAGATCCGGACCTCCTTGGGTCATATAGACCCATCTGCCTGCTATCGGTAGCTGCAAAAGTCTACGAAAGAATTATACGAGACAGGATAGAGGCAGAAATTGAGGACGCGGGGGGATTCTCCTTAAGCCAACATGGTTTTCAGAGAGGGAGGTCTACCATGACTGCACTAAAGGCGCTAATGACAACCGCGTCAACAGAACGCAAATGGGCGGTCATGGTCACGGTGGACATCTCCAACGCGTTCAACTCGGACTCCTGGCCTCATGTAGTCGATGCCATGAAGGATCGGGGTGTGTCCCTGTATCTCATTGCACTCGTTGAGAGGTATCTCCAAGACAGAAGAATAAGAATTACAGCGAAGACAACACATGTGACGAACACGGGAGTGCCCCAGGGCTCAGTCCTGGGGCCCACCCTCTGGAAAATACTATTCGACCGGGTACTTAGGCTCAGGCTTCCGGAGGGTACCAGTAGTATAGCGTACGCGGACGACTTAGTGCTCTCCGCAGTGGGAGATGACGTCGAGATCATTAAGCGGCGTCTGGAGCAGGCGTACTACTTGATTGAAGAGTGGTTGAACCATCATAGACTAAAGATAGCGAACGCTAAGACCGAGGTGCTTGTGCTCAAGGGTCCGAGGACGAAGCGGCGCTTCACACTGACGCTGGGTGGGGCGATGCACAGGACCATTCCCTCACTCCGATACTTAGGAGTTCGTATATCTGAGGGAGGGAGATACCACGACTATGTCAAGGAGGTCGCGGAGCGGACGGAGAGAAGGCAGGGGGCTCTGTCGAGGCTCATGCCCAATATAGGTGGCCCTTCAAGCAAGAAAAGGGAAGTGCTTGCGCATGTCGTGATGTCTACGCTCCTATACGCCGCTCCCATATGGTGCGCGACTCTGGACTCCCACAAACATAGGCTCCGGATGGAATCCACCCAAAGAAGGGTTTTACTCCGGGTGGCTGCGGCCTATAAGACCACATCTACAGCGGCACTCCAAGTCCTGATAGGGATCCCCCCCATCGACCTCCTGGCGAAGGAGCGCAGGTTTGTTTTTAACGTTGGGGGTGGAAGGCTACCTGGCATAAGGGCAATGGCGAGAAGGCGCACGATAGCCAGCTGGCAAAGAAGATGGGAGACAGGCACAGACACGGCGGTATGGACCCGTAGAGTGATTCCCAACCTAACAGCGTGGGTAGGCTGCAAACATAGGACAGCAAACCACTGGCTATCCCAGTTCCTATCGGGTCACGGCGCCTTCAATGCCTACAAATTTAGAATTGGAACGGCTACCAGCGACCTCTGCGACTGTGGTGAGGTTGATATCGTTAAGCATGCCGTCATAAGTTGCCCGCTGTGGCGGCATCACACCGGAGCACTCAGGGACATGATTGGGGCGGAATGGACCCCGGAACGGCTTATTGAAGGAATGATAGGCCAGGAAAGAATCTGGAGGGCAGGGATCGTTTCGATTTCTGCCATTATGAGCGATAAATTTAAAAGCGAACTGGCGCCCAGGAGGGAGCTCATAGTCAGGATCCCCAGACTAACTGCTGAAGAGATTAGGCCCCGAAACGAACTTGTCATATGGTTAAGGAGAATTGACGAGGATTACACATCCAGAAACGGTCCGTGAGCCCGGACCGGGGGTAATGGTAAGAGAATTATAGCCTGCCTGACGCTTTATATAGACATAGGGCTGCCAGCTTCCTGCTTCTAGTTTTTTTTTAGTCTCTATTTTTCAGTTTTAGTTTTAGTGGTACTTCCTAACTTAGGTTATGCTCTCGTAGTAGGGCTGCGGATCATCCGAACCCCTAATCCGGGACTCCCGGGATGGGGGACGTAGGGTGGTCCGTACATACCAGAGATTAACACTCGGCGCCTCCACCAACATCAGGGGCAGGCGACCCAAACCTTGCCTTCTAACAGCACTGGGAGGAGATATCCCCCATAAGGGGTGATCCTTCCCGGTCGCTAGACAATATAATACTAATTCCGACTGACAGACCCTAACATCGTCCGAGCCTAGGGGAGCCTGCAGGGCTTACTGCTTACTGCTTCCCCAGGTGAATTTACCCGGAGCGGTGTTTATTGCCCGCTTCCGAGGTAGTGCGTGGCCTCATTGGCCTAAAGTCGGAAAAAAAAGGTTACAAGTACTGAACCATTTCGTAATTTTGCAAAAGCACACACCCAGGGAATTTATGTAGGTAGAATTTATGTAGGGAATTTATATAGGCACGAGTCGGCGAAACTACAAAAAAAAACATAAAATATATGTTGTGATTTGTGATTTGATTCCAAGAAAAGAATAAAGCAATAAATGCTCCGTTTTCGGGACTACTATACAATTTACAGCGGCAGAAACGTGCCTAGAATTTTTGTCAAGGCAGGCAGACGTCTTCTTGAAAATCTGTAAAAACAAATATTGAACGAAGTGTGAAATGATCTCTTAGATTAGAGAGTGGACTGTATAGATATTTTCCGTAGCTCGTGAGTGGCTGCGGAGATGAATCTTGTCTCCAGGTTGTAAGGCTGAAGATCGTCTCGTCGATTGGAGATCAGGGCGTGACGTGATCTCTTGAAGTTTTTGAAGTTCTAGTTGTGTGGAGAGAGGGCGTGACGTCCTTCTCCGGGTCTGGATCTGAGGGCGTATCGTACTCTCCGGTGTGGACCTGAGGGCGTAACGTGCAGGTCCGGGTTGAAGTTCTCAAAGTCTGGAGAGAGGGCGTATCGTACTCTCCGGTGTGGACCTGAGGGCGTAACGTGCAGGTCCGGGTTTGAAGTTCTCGAAGTCTGGAGAGAGGACGTAACGTGCTTCAAATTATACATTGATTAAATGGCAAATTAAGTTTTGTTATCTTTTCGGCGTCCTAGATTGTATTTTGCCTGACCTAGCTGTGTGCTTGACCCTACCGAGCGCGTTTATTATCATATTACGAGAACTGGTGTTATGCTTACGTCATTAATTATTGTTGTAAGATTTTGAAATTATCACTTTGATTCGCGCTGTTTCGTCCACCTAAGCGACTCAGTTGTTTTAATTCCCTATTTAATAGTTATTAATTACTTCATATTTGATTACTTTATCAGCACGTTCACTAACTTATTTCACTGACTTAGTTGTTCTAATTAATTTTTGATTACTTAATTTCCAAGTGGAAAGTTCACCTAAGATGTTTTAATAATTATTAGTTGCTCCAGTTCCCTATTTATTGGTTATTAATCCCTAATTGATGATTATGTTCCCTAAATCCCTATTAAATCCCTACAACCCTACTTAGCTCTCTTTTATGTTGATCGAAGAGTCAACAAATATTGTACAGGCTTAACAGTAAATCCATTGAGAAGAAAACATCCACGAAACGACAAAAGGTAGTAAAGTTAGACAACACCCAATACATGTCGTTTGCTATTGGTGGAAAGGTATAAAACTTTTGGCGGGAATTGTTGATGTACAGGGTCGGTTCAGTGAAATTAACGAGTTTAGTTGTCTGATCTATGGTTGTCTGTTTACTAACGTTCAGGAAAGTCGTTGACGGTGATAGTGGACTTTTATAGTTGATGGTTTATTTTAACGTATCGCTATTGTTATTCAGGTTTTTGATATAAATTTGTATAAACATATTTCTGTGATCTATTGCAACTATGGAAAGACACCTTTCCTGCTCGCCTCCCAAAAAGAGACCTGGAACATACTTAAGCTGCGGGGAGAAAACCATTATTGGAAGCATAGCTTTCTTATGGCGGGTTTCGCTCGAAGCGCTGAATCGGTGAGAGGTGTAAACGCCGAAAAACCGTCACGATCGCAACGGCCAATTATCGCGCCGCGCTAACTGTTTAGTGGCAACTCGTGTTACAATTGTTTGTATTGTCGGTTCTCTGCTCTAGGGGTGGCGATTGGGGGCTGAATCGGAGAGGCCGCGCTAGCTACCGATCGTTTCTGTACATGACGTGTATATATATATATATATATATATATATATATATCCGTGAGTCTTGACTGTCCTAATGTATGCAGTTTCAGTAGGAGATGTATCTCCGTCTAGGGTTGCAGTCAGGATAGGGTGGGCAAGAAAGAAAAAGCTCTTTTCAAAATAGCCAAGCTTTCGAAGCGATTTTGGCTCCTTCCTCAGGGCATCTAGTGAGAAATCTTAATTAGAAAAAATGTTCATTTACCATAATTATGTTTGAGACTCACTTGTACAAGCTAATATATGAAACTAGCAATAATAAATATCGCTTACTGACATTACGGTTACATTAACACAGAGGTAGCACGTTCTTTTTAAAACATAAATTAACTTGTCAGATAACCTATATATAAATAAGGAAAGCGCGGTAAAAGATATTTTGTGTTTTGTATATTTTGTGGTAATTTATGTTTTAAAAAGAACGTGCTACCTCTGTGTTAATGTAACCGTAATGTCAGTAAGCGATATTTATTATTGCTAGTTTCATATATTAGCTTGTACAAGTGAGTCTCAAACATAATTATGGTAAATGAACATTTTTTCTAATTAAAATTTCTCACTAGATGCCCTGAGGAAGGAGCCAAAATCGCTCCGAAAGCTTGGCTATTTTGAAAAGAGCTTTTTCTTTCTTGCCCACCCTATCCTGACTGCAACCCTAGACGGAGATACATCTCCTACTGAAACTGTACATATATATATATATATATATATATATATATATATATATATATATATATATATATATATATATAAAGCTATGCTTCCCCTCTCGGTCATTCCCAGAGTGCCTCATTTCTTTTTTTTGTTTCTTTGAGTTGTTATATTTTATAACAGCCAGCTATGCCTTCAATATACGTCTTCAATATGTCTTTGTTACAAGTTTTACAGATAAAATATAAGTTACCTCTACTACTTCCTTGAATTCAAGTCTTAAATTCATGCTATCTTCTCTCAATGTAACCTGTAGTTTCGAACATATGTTTTTGATTTTTTTTATTGTTTTCTTCCATTTAATTTTCGTAGTTACCACTTCTGATGAACATTCAGAATCTATAAAGTTCATCCCTACATTAGGTTTGGAGAGTTGTGAAGGTGTCTGAGTGGCTGCTAGGTGGTTGATGAGGGGACGGAGCTCGTGAAGATTCCTGTGATGTTTTGGTGGAGAATTGTCTGATAATACTTCTAAATGTTCCTCATTTCCTCTTTTGTTTCGATCAGAAATTTTCCCATTTTTGGTCAACTTTCAAATGACCACGCAACCTGGTTGCACTTTTATGTTATTAAAGACTTATGGTATATTAACTAATACTTTCCAGTAAAGAACCAATGTACTTACTTTTATGCTGATCACTAGAGACCGGATAGTTAGGCAATTTAAAATGAGTAAAAAGGCATAAAATTGACCAAGAAAGGCATCAGTGCTTTTCAAAAAAGGCACTAACATTTATCAAAAAAGGCATTGTTGAAAAATGTAATAAAAAATGCAAAGTAATACGAACATGTATAAATTGATTCTATTAGTACATATTTACAATAAAAACACAACAAATTTACGCAATTAGTTCACAAGAGCGGATTTCTTGTCGACTCCCAAAATACGATCAAATATTTTTCGATGTTTTCCCGATCTTGATTTACTACTCTCATGGATTTTCGCAATATTAAATATTGTTTGAAAACCAGGATTGTTGCACTCATTTAAAACTGTCTTTAGAAGTGGCGGTTTACTGCCGCTAAGTTTCTGGTTTTTTAAATGAATGCCACTACTTAATACTCAATGCTGATTGATGTGACATTTTTTTGTAACAAGCAACTTAAAAAAAACATTTACAAATTAACATTTACATTAAAATCATACATCTGATGTATAAAAGACAAATAAACGTAACTTTTTAAACATAATAAAAATAATAGTCTTGGAGCATATTTTGCAAAATATGCAATTTCCATCGAAGACTAAATTTTCATCGATTTTAACCCACTTATTTAACTGAGAAATCTTCATTGGTGCCATATTTCATTCTGGATAAAACACTGCACAGATTAGCGACACTCGAACTGCACACGAGAAGAATTCAAAACAAGCAATGAACCGTAGATGTAGATTGAAGCTAACAAGAAAATTTTAACAAAATCCCCGTCGCTTATTTCTAGGAATAACCGTTCATTATTTCCCAGTAACAGATGGATACTAACGAGGGTTAAAATTACCTGTCCCGGGTTCCCAGTAAACAACTTTCAAATAAAAAATCGTAAAATTGTATGGAAAAATAGACAAATACATTAAATTTTAACAAAAGGCATAAATGTTTTAAAAAAGGCCAAATTTCGAAAAATCGCAAAAAAGGCAAAAAAGGCAGGCAAAAGGCATTTGCCTAACTATCCGGTCTCTACTGATCACCTATACACCGTATAGACATAAAATTTAACGGCACACAAATAATAGACTCTTTAATGCAAATGAAAAAAATGTCTAGACTAGGGTCTCAGGTTATAACTTTGGGCAGTAAATTTTTGCAGGTCAGTCCACTACCATTCCAGTTCTTAAAAATAAATTTTGAGATTAACAGAGGTTAGCTTAATTAAGATATATAATCTGTAATATTTGCAATTAGGTGTATACTGTAACGCGAAATGTAAACAACAGCGCGAAGTGTTTCTTATCTGACGCAGGCGGCATAATTCAAAGGCCGAGGCCGCTCCGCTTAATTTGACAATAAAAACTCTTCAAGAATAATCGCAAATATTCAATTAAAGAAAGAATGCTTTATTACGTTCGGGACCTTTCTAAAACAAATATTATTAGAGAAAGAATAATCGAGTACTATCAAGAAGGTTCTCGAAGACATCATGGAGGATATATAATTAGGGGTCTGCGGTCGGAGAGACAGATTAGACGAGAAGCCGTTGACTAGTGAAAACAGTGCGATAAACCGACTAGCGAAAATGTACAAATAAATTAGCGCGTTAAGTATATAAATTGATTAGCTAAGTAATAGTCTAGATAAATTAGGTAGCGAAGTGTGTAAATAGATTAGAGTAAACGTTGCAATACATTTAATCTTCTCACAAGTGGAGGGTTTGTAAATAAACGATGACAATGGATGAGAAATATATATTTAGAATAGACAAAGCCGTACGACTGACAATAACTGGAAGCGTTGGAAAAAACTAGTTACATGGAGACTGATACTCAATTGAATTGTCCGGAGCAATATTAATAACTTTGTTTGTTTAAAAAGGTTAGTGAAATTTCACTAAACCTGGCAACATCGGGAATAAGGGCTTCTCGGAACACAGTATGAGAGGTAGTTAGGTTTATGTTGTGTGGTGGTTAGTACCAGCGCCATCTACTGTTTCTGTGTTCGACCCCGCCACTTCAACTTGTCGGTGCAGGTTAAGTATATTGTTTTACACGTGTTGCCTTGGAATCTTGCTGGAGTCCTACGAGTGTTGTGTTAACTGTGTTAAGGCCCTGCTAATTTCCATTAAGCAACCGTGGTAGAAACCGGTTCGCGACATGTCGCGTCGGTCCAACTGCAGCTCACGGAGCCCCCCGACCGGTACCCCATCCTCGATCCTCAAGAGGCCCAGGACGACGCTCAAGGGGCGCCTAAGCGAGGCGAAGAGGCCCTCACCGAGGGTCAAGTTCACGCTTCCGCACTGCCAGAAGGTGCAGGACATCCTGAGGGAGTATGTTGCGAAGCAGCAGTCGAGGGAATATGAGAACATCCTCTGTCTGATACGGGACGCCGACATGACAGACGAGGAGGTGTCGGCTCTGCTCAAGGAGGCGACTGAGTGCGTCTCGCTGCTCAACAGCGACCTGAGGCTGTTCGTCGAAGCAGTGCTGTCGGTCAGGTGGAGCGATAAGTCAAGGGAGGCGGTTGCTGAGTATGAGTCATTCATACTGAACCTGCTGTCTGCCCATAATTATCATGCTAAGTTAGTTATAGAGAAGCTGGTAAAGTTGTTCTTGCCAGGTGAGGGGTGTTAAACGATGTTGTGAAATTTCGTACAATGAGAGTTTATGTTATTGTTTTAGATATGAACGATGCAGAATGGCTAGATGGCGATCCCCCTGAAAACGACTTTAAGAAATGCTCCAATGTTCACTCCCTATTGAAATCTCTCTTAGAAGTAGTACCTATGTAAGTATTTGGTAAAATCATTGATTTAATAGTCCATCACCCGGCGAGAATTTAACGTTGCTGCGGGGTAAGAGACGAGGACGAGGTAGTGGTAGGCGTAACTCTAATTCTCGCTTCCACTACTTTTTAACTAGCCAGGACTAAGTAAATTTTTCCACTAATTTTAAATTCCCAATAAATACGATGGCAGCACTTTACAGTGAGCTTTCTAGCGATTGTAAGGGTTTAGGGAAAACATGATCTTAAGGTAGTGTATTATCGTATCAAAATGAAGTAGGGTTCAATGAAGAGGTATACGATCATTCTACATCGGTCTAGTAACAGAATTTTGGGTTTTCTCTTATTTTGGTCAAATTTTGATCTGAAAATAGTATGTAAAATAGGGTAACTTTAGGGGCGGTTTTAAACAGACCAAAAGAAAATATCAAAAATCCGTTAGTAGATTATGTAATTGTGTATTTGAGTTTTTCGCTTCGAGTGGTTTTTAGTTGAAAAGAATATTTCAAATGTTCGAGGTGTCATACTTTCCCCGTACCTCTAAAAACGCCTTAAATTGAATCGGGTGATGGACTCTTAATATAATATGAACCAACCATAGCTACACGTTTTGCAACTAAGGGAAATAGAAGAGTGTAGACATACTTGCACCGCACTAAGAAAAAGGTTTGTTCCATCATGCTCACACTCCAATTCGAGGTGTAAGTATGCTACCTCTCTTTATGTCTACCTATGTATTTGCATCTGTCACTCTAACTCCTATGACTTTACACATGGTGGAAGTAAGTGAGGTTCAGATATATTATAATATATATGAATAAAATGCATACTCCTTACCCAGGTTCCATTTGGGAATTGTACAAAGAATGTGTGAAAGTGTGTCAGCAATATGCAGTATAAAAGTACAAAATATCCCGTAGTATGCACTTTTATTTCAAACTTTTGGATGTTAATAGAGTTGCTCATCAGGTTTAGACTTTAAAACTGTTGACTGTTCCAGTTTTAATATTGTAACGTTTTTACTATTGACTAAAACTAAAACACTACGCGATTATCCTAATTAATTTATTTCTTACACTACACTTATAAATTTAACTTAACAATCACCTAATTCATATTCGTACACGATGTTTATTTATTTTAGCGCGCGCGGTCTCTCGCTCGAATGTTTACACACACCGGTTCAACTCAACTGGCCTGCTTCGGGTCCGACATTCCCTTTTTATGGCAGGTAGAAGCTTCTCGTCGTTTGCCGGAATAGTCCCGAAGCTTCTGGAGATCATTCTAGAATTCGCGGAACTTGTTATCGCATCGAACCATTGACCTTTAATCTAGTTAGACGAATCAAGTCATTCATAAATCGCTTTGGAAAGCAATCAATCATAAGTTTTCAGGAAAAATTGAATTCATCGTAATGGCAACAGCGCAGGCATGCTTTATCATAGCAAATTATGAAGTGGCAGATGGTGCGGCTCGGTATGTTTATATATTAAATTGTACATTTTATTGACTTGGAATGTTCGAATTAACATCGATTTTATGTATTGGTGAAATGAGGATGAAGATAATGTCCCAAAAGGGTGTAAAGAATTCCCAAAAGCAAGAAAACCGCAAAATAATGCCGTGTAGCCCGTGTAAGCTATTGGCAACAATGCACAAACGAATTGAATTATTATGAATGAGTAAAAAAGCCGCCACTCGAAACGGAGTAAAAGCAGGTACGCCGTAGTAGGGTAACGTTGCCAAGACCCATTTTATCTTTTCCGCTTTTTTCGCTAGTTAAGTATTGTCGTACTGTGTCTTCCGTTGCTTTCTGTCAGTTTACTTATTTACAATAGGAAAATATCTCCACGACACAGATAATATTGTATTATATGATAAAAAGTTGAACCACTTCGCGCCAAAGGCGGCTTTTTTCATAGGAATAGTATCATTTCGGAGAAATTCGCGTTGTTTAAAAACCTTTTATGTAGGGCAAAGTGTAAACATAGAAAAAGTACTGGACGTATACGTACATATTTAAGTAATTTTTTTCACTAAAAATTCAAGTTTTGGTAAAAAATGTAATACGTCCTGTATCGTTATATCGTGTCGTTGAAGAGGTAAGAGTTCACCTGGCAACCGCGTGGGAGAATCCATTTATCATTTGAGGTGTTGGATTGCAAATAGTGTGCGTTCTCCGGGTCTAACTTGATTAAAGGTCAATGCATCGAACTCTCTCGATTGTTCCCGTCGTCCTTCCCAGAATTGCAATAAGGCGAACTTGTGTAGCTCCCGGCGTGTTTATGTCGCGGCCGGCGAGCCGTTTCGTTACAATATGTTATTAGTTCTTTTAGTATATTTTTAACATTGACATTGAACACTTGTTGCATTATGATGTAACCTTTTTTCTGGGAATTTGGGAACTCTGGGAAATTGTAGTCTCAGAAAATTTTTATTAGCTTTGGAAATTGATTGTTTCAGAGTTGCACATACATTAATGTATACTTTTGAAAGTTAAAGTCACTAGCCAGTAACTCATTCAAAACTTATTACCTATTTTATTACATTAGTAAGTGAACTGTATGAATATTGATTGAGTAAACCTTCAAAAAGTTTTAATATAATACATTGTTAGTACTTTTTGGCAGATTTTTTTAAAATTATTTTTGAGTATATGTAACTTATGCAATAAGAGGTATGAGGTAAATACCATATATAATATGTGATCTTTGCTGCATTTCGCATACAACCCTGGTGTACCACTTGCCATATTAGGCAAGATTTATTCCACAATATGCATTCACATGCACAGTGATTAATTTATTGTGCACGTACTTTAAGTAGTTAATAGTAATGATTATTTGAATATTTCATAATGGAGTACAAGTAACATTTATTTACACCAACTATTTCTTTTAGGTGTAAAGAATTAGTGTTAAAGACAGTAAGCAGCCAATTTCCTTACTACAATAGATCAACACATACACATGAGTATTACATTTACAACATTCTTAGCATTTTGAACTATCAACCTAGTGTACGACCAGTTATATTAGAACTACTATTTTCTAAGTAAGTATCCAAGTCCAAGTAAAACTATCATTCATAGTGTGGTTTCATGAGTTTTTTTCTTGTAGACTGGTTATGATGGACTTAAACGCTCCTAAAGAGGAAATAGAAAAATTTAAGCTCGCTGATGAGGAAATGTTCCCAATGGACTTTGACACCAAATCCGTTAGGTCTTCATCGACAGCCTTTACGAAAGTCGATCGGTGCGAGCTCGCGCACTGCTTGGACATCTGCCTGGAGATGATTCTCGGCTACACCTTCAGGGAGTGCCACGACGTCGAGACGAACGAATTAGATCTAACGAGATCTCAGAGACTGTTTGAAGATATGGTGGATGTCTTTGAGGAAGTAATACTACCTACTTATGATACTCATCACATACAGTTTGTTCTGTTTTATTTGTGTTCCTTCAAGACAAGTTTTGCGGAAGAGTTTGTCAAGTTCTTATGGAAATTTGCATACAACCCTAATAAGCCCCCAGTTCTGCGGCAGGCTGCGGTGAATTACCTAGCCAGTTTTTGTGCTAGGGCGAACTACATAAACTATAAGTAAGGAATCAAAGGGTTTTCCATAGTTCATAAGAATGTAAGGAATGGTTTTATGTATGTGTTAGGTTGCTATTAACTAGAGCTTGGAAAATATTTCATTAAACCTGAGTTTATGCTTATGTCTGTTAATTAGCATAAACTTTGAACCAAGTGTTGTTAAAAATTATTGTAAATGTCGACTTTCAGTGATAAGAAACTAGTATTACAGGTAACCTGTACTTTCAAAAATACTTAAACTTTGAATTTGATTCATTTATTTCGGCTACTCCATTTATGCCAGTGCTAAAAATACTGGATTAAGTTAGAAAAAAGTTTTTTCAAACTTCAAAATCCATCTTCTACTTTCGTTACATTTTGTATTAGTTTAGAGGGTTTAGAGGAAACATATAGTTTTTCCATGTTTTCTAAGCACTTCATATTTTCCATCTCTTCCAGGTTATTGAAAGTGGTACTCCAAGACTTGGGCGAGTGGATACATAGTTACATTTCCAAGCAGGATGAATTGGGTGCAATCAATTCAGACGTTAGGGTCCACAGGGTGTTCTACAGTATGTGCCAGGCGGTATTCTATATTGTGGCATTCCGGCATAGGGATTTTGTGGAGTCAAAGAAAAGTGAGTCAAGAAGTGATTTAACTGTTATCCAATCCAAGCAGTCTTGTATGTGTAGGATAGTATTCCATACTGGCTGTCCTACTAATTCTGTAAGCTTGTCTGAAAAGTGCCTTCTTCAATACAATGAGGCTAATCTTACCCTAATTGTTATACAATAAATTATTTGTTTCTGTTTTTAGGAATAATGTTCCTGCAAAATTTGAACATGGGTAGGATGGTGACGAGCAAACTGAACCCATTCAGGGTCTGCCAGCCGACGATAGTCCAGAACTTTGCGGCTATCGCAAGGAACTACCAACTGGCCTATTGCTATTCCGTGATAGAGCACAATGCTAGGAATAAGCTACCTACGGTTTATCTGGGCACGCAAGGTTCCCTAGTCGCATCCGACGGGATACTGGATTCTGTTTTTCCATTCGATCCGTATGTTCTGGAGAAGTAAGGCAATTTGATGGATCGTTTTCAATATATTCACTGTTTTTGTACTTGTAGGTCGGGTATGAGGATATCTCCATTGTATAGGGAATACCAGGAATTCATGGACGAACCATCGACGCGGATGGAAATGGAGGCGGACACCGATGATTTTCTTTTTAATCATGAGGTTGCCTCATCGTCAAATACTCGTAAATTTTCTTACAGCTCCTCTCCTGGTTTCTTTAAAAATTGACTTCGTTTACTTCAGGCAATTGTGAATTGCAGACTTCTTCAGAACTTGTACTGTGATCTTTTAATGGTTTATAGATGCTTTTACATAATATATATCTGCATCAGAACTATTGTTTTAAGTTAATAACCTGTTCTTTAAAATTGTTTTGAAAGGGACAATTTTTGTTCCAATGGTGAATGTGAATCAAACGACTTTCTAAAATTATTGTTTCATTAAACTTTGAAAAGCATACAATGGCAAATTGGCAAAATTCCAAACACATAACACTAAGAACAAAATATATCAATAAATACAATTAAAATGGCATAACACAGTCTTAGGCTAAGTAAATGACAAAAAACGTAACAAGCACCAGAGCGAAAAACGCCAAAGTATACAATATTACAATGCGAGCTATCTTGTTTTGCTCAGATTGAGTTAATCTTCGTTTAAAACCGCCCCTCGATTCTAGCAACACCGGGTTCAACACGATTTCATCCCTTGGTTGGACCTCCCCATAGAAAGGTACTATCTCATTGAAAGTGGATTGCTCGAAAGTCGGACTCGAGACTGAAGCTCTGTTATCGTTCGTTCGCCTGAGGAAGAACCGCATGAACCTCAAAGAGAAGACGGTGGGGTTCATCAAGAGGACCGCTCGAGGGTCTACATAGTCGTTGAAGAAAGTGTTCAGTTTGACATCGACGAGGTACAAGCCGCCATGGGTGGAGAACATCTTAAACTGCTCCGAGGTGTGGACCTTTTGACGGCGCAAGGCGTTGAACCACCTTGGGGCCCTACTACCACTACTACTACTACTTAGACTTGGAATCAGATCAAGTCAATTGACACGTTGAGATTTCGATTCGATGTTTTGTAAATCGTGCAAAACCTGAAAAATAGTGAAAATGAGTTACACAAATTGAGCGCGTTGGAAGTGAGGCTTCTTACAATTTTAACAAGCCGTTTTAATAAAAGAAAACACAACTGTCATTCTTAATAACCTAAATATTTTAAAGAGACGAAAATAATTACACTAACTTCCGGTCAGAATAAAAAATAAACGACGATTTGTACCCTAACAACGAGACAATGTACACTGAAATCAGTAGAGGTCAATCTCTCTACAGTATAAATGAAAATCCCTACCAATTAAATATGATAACTTAACAAAAATTTGCAAGAAACTTACATATTACTGTTCTGGTACATTTGCATGTGTAGCATATTAAATAACTTACTATGAAAATACCCTTGTTAGTTAATTAAGTGTGAGATACATACATACAAACATTTCATTAAGCGTGGGATTGATGGCTGTAAAAATCTACACATTTAAATGTGCAAAAAGCTAATACACCGAAATATTCAACATATTTGGCATAGCAAATTTTCACAATTAGGGTCGCAAAAGCAAAATTCATTAAGCTTAATAATGACAACTTGGTGAAAATTTCCAATCTTAATTTGCAGACAACTAATAAATGGAAATCATAATTAAGCTGAATTCTAAGAACTTTTCATTAATTTTCAAAAGTAAATTGGAAAGACGCATAAACATAGGAAAGTGACTTGGGTCCTGGAAGGGGAGGAGGATTGGAACTGGACGGATTTGCTTTGTGTGTGTATGTGTAAACGCCATTGGACGCCCTTTTGATATCAGTAAATGCTTACATTTTTCCTTATTGTGTAGAAATGAATGGGAACGACACTATAGGTGCTACAAATAAGGTAAATATATTATATTGTAACGTTTATTCTAATTTATTTTACACACTCTCTTATCACTACTTAATTTATCTAGACTATTTCCTAACTAATTAATTTATGTCACACTCTTAACTGCTAATTTATTTCACTTGTCCGTTTATCGCCTAATCTAATCTCTCCGACCGCAAGCCCCTGTTTATATACATATCTCAATTGTATTCGAGAAGATTCCGGTTCATTCTTTTCCCTAATAATGTTTATTCTAGAAAGACCCGGAACGTAATAGATAATTCTTTCTTTAATAAGATGTTTCCGCAACGTTCGGGAAGGTTTTTAATGCCCAATTAAACCGAGCCGCCTTCTCTCTTTGAACTGCGCCGCTTTCGTGCCGATGTTTATATTATCGTCTATTTCGACTTGCCAATAGCCGCTTTTTAAATCAAGGGTCGAAAATATCGTGGATTCAGCAAGGGTATCGAGTGTGTCGTCGATATGTGGTAGCGGGTAGCTGTCCTTTTTAGTGACGCTATTCACCTGCTGGTAGTCTACGCGGAATCGAGTGGTCCCATCCTTTTTCTTCACCAGTACTACTGGCGAGGCCCATGGACTGCTTGACGGCTCGATGACTCCGTCCCGTTCTAGGTCCCTGATGATTTTCTCGACTTCCTCCCATTTGGCCAAGGGTAGTCGTCTCGCTGATTGTCTAATTGGTCGTGTCTCGCCCGTGTCAATTTTATGTGTCACCGGCTTTATGTTTCCCAGCTTCCCACTCTCAGTGGTAAATATATCCTGGTACTTATTTATTAATTCATTGGCCTTTTGTTTCTGTGTCGGCGAGAGAAAAGCACTGGTCTGGGAAAGAATTTGTTTCAAATCCCGCGGCATATGCCTGGACCTTTCTTCATCACTAACGCCCCTTACGATGGCCGAGGCAGCTACACACGTGCCCAGCTTCGTACCCTTCTTGATGGTAACCAGGTACTGATTGATGTTGAGTAGCCGTACAGGCACCTCGCTTGAAAGAGTAACGAGCGCCTTCCCTACCAGTACCCCCCGAGCCAGTCGATTGTCATCATTTTCTGGTTCGATTATGGCTGGAACTCCCTCTTCCACAACACCGCTCAGATAAGTAAATGTGATCGGTTCTCTTCGTTCCTGGAGAATCATCTGCCAGTATTACATCTAGCACAAAATTGTCACGATTGTGTAGCAGTAATTCTTCCTGACCGATCCTCAACACTCGCTGTCCGAAATCCATCTGTTGTAATCCACGACTCCTCATGACGTCCATTTCCAGTATGACGTCTTCCTCAATTTCGGCTATGATAACTGGGCCATGGCCGTCTATACTGGAAGGCCGGAACATTGATATTTGGCAACGCTGTGGCGAAGGCCGATTGTGTGAATTTAAGGTTATATTTACAATAATTAATGTTGAGAGAAGGATTGTTTCTTTAAATTAAGTGTTAACGGTGAAAGTTCTCAGTATATATACGTCGTATATATACGACGAGGTGATTCAGTATGGTGTAGGAAGAAGTTGACCATCACCATTATCCTTTTTTACATATTGACTTATCAGCTCACTGGAAATGTAAGTGTCAGTCTCTCTCTCCTAGCAAGTACTTACCTAATCATTATAGATCCATGAATATGTCTACGATTCTAGGCGAAACATCGGATTCAGCTGTGTGGATTAAACAACATCTACATTGTTTGAATTGGTTTTATTTGGGGGATACTGAGAACTTTCATCATTAGCGTCGCTCCTGTACCCCGAGAACTCACCTTAGTCTTTAAATTAAGTGTTTTGGACTGTATTTTCTATAGTGACTGACTAAATACATACTTTACATACCTAGGTATACCCATACCTATATAAATTAATTTTATTTTTGTATGCTCTGCGTACTAATAAAATGAATAAAATGTAAGTAATAACCCAACTTTTAAGAATTTCGGTACAGAATTTCTTATATTTGAATATCTTTATACAGTCGAAGTCGAACCTCTATATAACGAGAATAAAGGTGCTGCAAAATTTGCTCCTTATATAGAGGTCTCGTTATATGGAAGTTGACATCACATGACAAAGTTTTTTCATATACCTAAATCTTCAAGCCGCTATAATTGAACAAACACATTTACCCGAACGTCTTCAAACTGAAAGGCTGCTCTTATTGTTGAAAATGCATTGAACATTTGTAGCTTAGATGGTTTTTGAATAATTTCTTAATCACCACTGTCACCGCTTTCCTCGTTTGTATTCTGCTTATTTTTCACATCCTGGATAAGGCTTTCTTCTGTCGGTAAACCAGATTCTTCTAAATCGTCGTCGAAATAGTTTAAAACCAATTTAACTATGATTAACGCTATAATCCTGTATCCTCTGCATTCAAATTATTCGAATGTAAAGACGGCCATGTTCCGGTAAGTCGGCCTTCTATTTTCTTAGTCCGCGGTGTTGCCAAATTTAACGCTCCGGCCTTCAGTAAAGACGGCCATGACTGGGCGGTCAAACTATACTCTTCCGACGTCATGCTAACTGTTGCTTCGCCGTGTATCACTGCCTTATCCCCTGTGGCAGTTCTAAATCGCCACCTACTTGGCCTAATCTTCCTATGGTCCCTCACAACTTCCGGGCGTACGATCGTCTTCGTAGCTCCCGTGTCGACAAGCATGGCGTTGGGTCTCCCGTCGATGCTGGCCTGGGGGTTTCCACTGCTACGGGTCGACGTCCCCCCCTTCTTATCGACCCGCATTAGTTTTCCTGAGCCTTTGCCGGCGCCGCTGTTTTGAACCGCTTACAAGAACTCTTCACATGGCCCACTTCGCCACAATTCCAGCAGCGAATTACCTTCTTCTTCGCCGACAGCACCTCCATGATCTGCTGAAGGGCCTTTTCCACGAGTTTTTCTGTGTCAACTTCCTCTGTAAGCGCTCGAGCACGGCCGTGACTGCGGGAGGCTTCCATTGCTGCGCCATGCTCCAATGCGGTGGCGAGCGCATCCATCAATGTCTTCGGTCGAGCTAGTCTCAGGGCCCTCTGCAGTTCCTGGTCCCGCAGCCCGCTTACGAACGTCTGCCTGCGAGGCACTCCATCATCTGCTCCGGTGCCGAGGGATACACTAGCCTTACTAGTCTGGCTATATCTGATTTCAACTCTTGCAGAGTCTCGTTCGATCTCTGACGACGATTGGACATCTGGGATTGATGAACTTGTTCCAGATGTGTTTGGCAGAACTGCATTTCGAGTCGCCTCAGCAGCTCTTCATAATTTCCAGCTTCCTCGGTGGATAGTGTCTGAAGAACTTCCAAAGCTTCTCCACGAAAGACTACCGTTAGAGAGATAGCTTTCTCATGAGGGGACCAAGCGTTAGTTTCTGCTGCTGCCTCAAATTGCTTCCTGTAGCTGGCCCGCGGAACTTTCCGTTCAACGTTGGGGGTGTTACTCGATTGATAGTGACCGAGTTCTGTTGTACGGCTGCTTTTACTTCTTCTTTCCCCTCGCCGCTACTGACCTGCTCTAGTCGTTCTTCCAACTGCTTCACCTTCTGTTCAATCTCATCTTCTTTCCCCTCGCCGCTATTGAATTTTTCTAGTCGTTCTTCCAACTGCCTAATCCTCTGTTCAATCTCATTATGATGAACCTCAATCTGGTCGGTTATCTCTTCCTTCTGGGCGGCGATTTGAGCAGTAATATGAGTAATCATGTCTTCCCTCTGGCCGGCGATTTGAGCAGTGATATCTTCCCTCTGGGCCGCGTTTTGAGTAGTAATATCTTTCTTCTGGGAAGCAATTTGAGCAGAAATATCTTCCCTCTGGGTGGCGATTTGAGCAGAAATATCTTCCCTCTGGGCGGCGATTTGAGCAGTGATATCTTCCCTCTGGGCGGAAGTTTGCTTCGCTATTGTCGTCGTCTTCAAATTCGAAAACTTCTGGGTCCTGGCCATTTTCTTTCAAAAATGTCGTAAGTCGATCCTGGAGTTCTGTCTTCTTCCCTCCCGTTTCCAATTCTCGTTATTCGAGTTCTTTTCTTAACTCTGCCACTTTTAATTAGCGTGACTTCTTCATGATCCGAACTTCTGACACCACTGTAACGTTTAATTCTAATTTATCTACACACACTGTCTTTACACTACTTAATTTATCTTAACTACTTCCTAACTAATTAATTTATATCACTTTTAACTGTTAACTTACTTATACGTTCTCGCTTGACCGTTTATCCCCGTTTTCACTCGCTGCTTCACGTCTAATCTAATCTGCGTCCGCAGCGTTCGCTTTTTATAGTCCTCCATTATGTCTCGAGAACCTTCTTTTCCCTAATTTGTTTGTTCTAGAAACGACCCGAAAGTAATAAATCATTCTTTCTTTAAATGAATATTCGCCAGTATTCTGCAATTGTTTTTTATTATTCAATTATCGGAGCAGCCTTCCTTTGAGGTAGGCCGCCGTCCGATAAGGAGAACGCTTACGCTGGTTGTTTACATTTCGCGTTACAATACAATCTGGACACATATTTCTTTGAAGAGGATTCATTCCAATGGAAACTTAACAAAGACTGCTTTATTATTACCTCAAGAATGCACGAAATACTCCAAGCTTGGGTCCTGCAGCTATCACCACAATAACTCCCTTTGCTATTCGTCAACTCCGGAAGCCCCCGCCATGGCGAAGTCTGGAGTTCCACGAAATGTCTGGATAAGATCAATTTTGTGTTCGACACAGTCTCCGCGAGGCAGTTGTTCAGAGCAGCAAAGTGGAGTTTCGCTCTTAGGAAGAATCCCATTGGCCACACCCATTCCTGTGGGAGAGTGCAATTTGTGAAATGACATTGAATAATTCAGTATAGTTACTGATAAGGCTCACATCGAATATGAAATATTCTTGCTTAATAGCATTTGTACTAATTTAGAAAGTTTTAAAGAGCATTTAAGGTAGTTACAAATAAAATGTTTAAGATAGAAATATAATAACATACACTGTGCCCCAGAAAAAAAAAACAGACAAATTCCGACAATAATCTCGATTTCAAAAAACTAAGAAAATTAATGGCTTCCATAAGAAAGTTGTGAGACATCTAAGATCCACCAATTCCAGGTACTCTGAGGTATTAATGTGGATAAAATCGGTTGCTAAGTTTATAAATGGTCACAATTAAATAACGTCAGAATGACATGTCCGCTAAAGCGTCAACATCAACATGTTAAGGTTGGTTAAGGCCAACGATTATAGACTAACCAGGATTGCTCACTTACATTTGAGCAATGTTGGACAGTTTTGTGACGTCACCACCGGTGCTGAAATACGTTTACGTGTTGATCTGTGGAAGACGTGATGTGGATATCGTACGTAAATATGGATTACGTAGAGTACGTACGTAAACCGTACAGTTTACAACGATAAATCTTACTGTTTACTACAGTAAAATGAATAAATCTCTATCTTCTGTCCAGCACCGGTGGTGACGTCACAGAGTTTTTGGCAGGCAGATTCGGCGAACTGAGCAATCCTGGTAGTAGTCTATAATCGTTGGGTTAAGGCCAACGATTATATACTACCAGGATTCGCCGGCAAAAACTCTGTGACGTCACCACCGGTGCTGGACAGAAGATAGAGATTTATTCATTTTACTGTAGTAAACGTAAGATTTATCATTGTAAACTGTACGGTTTACGTATGTACATATATATATATATATATCCATATATATATATATATATATATATATATATATATATATCCACATCACATCATCCACAGATCAACACGTAAACGCACCTCAGCACCGGTGATGACGTCACAAAACTGTCAAACATTGGTAAAATGTAAGTGAGCAATCCTGGTTAGTTTATAATCGTTGGGTTAAGGCAGACGTTATTCAAGATGTCACTCGCCATCATCTTAATCAAGTTTTAGTTTGTTAAATAAAAAAACAGATGACGGTTCTGAAAAGAACCCTTTTTATTATAAACCAAAGGAACTCTTGACACTGACGTTTCTCAAACGTTTATTGAAAACGTAATAAAACCAATCACCTAGCAACAACCTGGATCAATGCACTGGAGCACCGGTGGTGACGTCACAAAACTGTCCAACATTGGTCAAATGTAAGTGAGCACTCCTGGTTTAGTCTATACTCGTTGCACCTGGATGGCTTACAATGCTCTGATGTGTCAAATAAAAATGTTTTTATCTTGAATACCATTCGTTACAAATTTTTTCTTTGGAATTTTTACTTGTCTTTTGATGAGGATTTCTCCTTTTTTCTCTGGGGCACGAGTTTTGAGACACCCGATATACAACGTTAATTAAAGGATATTTACTAAAAAATATATAGTAAGATGCATTAAAAGTCAACTAAGATATTATGTGTCTTGAAATTTTGTAATTTGTATAAAATCCAGTAGTCACAAATCACTAATGACCATGATTAAATTACACTTACAGGTCCCTGATGATAATTGAAACCGTGCGCAACAGTCGGATCGTCTGAATCGTTCGAGTTATCGTAATCTCCTCGGTAAGCCCAGTCTTCCGGGTCTAAGGTTTTCATTCCAAGTGGCCCCAGTAGATACGTTTCAGCTTGTTGCAATGCTATCCAGGCATGTTTCGGGTTGAACAACTCTGGTGCCTGAAACAATTGTTTAGAAAGATTATATGAGAATTTCGCAACTGTAGGGCATGTTCATAAATTCAGCAATTGAGGATACGCATAAAGTGCAATTTCGTAGTTTTCATAATGTCTGACGAGTGTTTTTTTTCTAATTTTTCTGAGATGTGCATACTGAATTGCGAATATCATACATATTTCCTGTTACATCGCAACCATTATTTATTTTGCAATCATTGCTGCGATCTGATTCCACAATTTCTTCTTTTTACATGTGGATTTATCAAACAAATGTTCTTTGTCTAAACATGCATTTATCAAGGGCTTGGGTGGTGTGTCCATTTAAAATTTTCTTATTCATCAACTGAACTAAATACAAATTTGATGTTATTCATAATTAGAATAAAGAAATGACTATTGTATTGGTTTGGTAGTATCCGAGCTGTGACTATTTGAAGTCTGAATGTCTCTAGTCTGATTGGAACTGCATAAGGTAGCAGTTAATTCGTTTATTATGTTCAAAGCTAATTTTTTGTTTTGTAGTGCTTTTTCCTATTTAGATATTCTTGGATTAGTAACAGACCTATGAAGATATTTTATCAAGAAATAAATAGTTATTAACATTTATTATATCCATTATCTCCATTTATTATAATGATCCTCAGGAACTAAACAACAGAACTGTTGCCCGTTTACATGGTCCGATATAATTTGTATTGCAGTTCCTGTCCGTGCAATCATATTTTTCTAACAAATTTGTTAATTGAAATTTTATGGCACTTACATAGAAAGCTATATTTAACAATTCGGAGCACAAACGATACATTTAAAAAAACTATAGACATAATAATCTATATGGACTGGTCCTCATTCGCTTTCACTATGTATTCAGTGTGAAGCCGTAGAAGTAAAATAGCTAGAATACATACACATAAAGCGAGGTGAGTGTGTGTGTGCGCGCGCGCGCGAGAGAGAGAGAGAGAGAGAGAGAGAGAGAGAGAGAGAGAGAGAGAGAGAGAGAGAGAGAGAGAGAGAGAGAGAGAGAGAGAGAGAGAGAGAGAGAGAGAGAGAGAGAGAGAGAGATTGGATACTTGCACCTGGAATTGGGATGTGCGCATGATCAAAGTAACACTGTATTTTCTCATTGCGTTGTAAGTCTGCTATCTTTATCTACGCTTTTCTCTCTCTAGCTGCCTCGGCTTCAATAATGTATAGCTAGAGCTGGTCCATATTATATTAAGTCTATGGGAAAACCGCTTTAACCTAAAAGTTTTGTGAGGGTGTGTGAATTGTAGTTAACGTCTCTTTTTTGCTGCAAGGCTAATCTGGACGGGACTTACAGTTTAACGTGGGCTCCGAACCACGGTCCTCGAGCACGGTGTTGTACCCCCTAAGGCTCTCACCCCAGTTGATCCACTCCGTGCTCTACCGACTCAGGGTGTGTGTATCCTAGTCCCGCCCTCCTACAGGATACTGATCCTATCCGGCCTGGTTACCGGCGTGAATAGGAACGGGATTTTGGATACATTTTACACACTCCCCGCAACAGACAAAACATCCATGGATTACGTGGGATTAGAACCCACGGCGGTCAAAGTTCCCTTACAAATGGCAAATGACAATAAACACACAGACGTCATGAAAAGTAAATCCGATAAAAACTGTTCTTTAATTCAATGTAGGTAAACTATCATCTGATGACGTAATTGACAGTATGCGCACAAATTCAACACCTAAAACAACATTGTTTACGAACATACCCATAGACATCTAGCAATATCCAGATGAATATTGACTCAAATTAACCTTAAAAACTTCGTGTGAATCTGCGAATCAGAATATACAGGGTGTTAGCGGTTTGACTGCCTTTTTTTTAATAGGTGATAGTATTCATCAAAACAAAAAAAAACCTTATATAACAGGTGTCCTAAAACCAACCGTTTTCGAGAAAAAAATTAGCAAACTTCTAATATTAAGGTGCGAAAATTTAGTTTTATTAAAGAATGTCACATAATTTTATACATGAAATGACTATAAGATGTATTCTTTTAATGTATTTATGTTTAATTTGTAACAAAACAATATTTTCTTTAAAGAATAATTTTTTTTCCAATCAATAGAACTCGATAAAATGGCTACGATGTGGTGTGGCAACACCGCGAAGGTATCGCACGCGTCGCGACATGAGAGCCAGACAGTGACAGTGTGCATCTTTGAATTCGAAAGATACGTGTGATCGTTACGGTTTCTTTTCGGTGCGTGTAAATTTTTCGGTTCTTATACGTATATATGTTCAGTATACGTGAATATCACGATATGCTGTTAATTTACGGGAAGGCGCGTTGTAGTTCTACAAGTGTACGTCGTATCTATCACGAACGATTTCCTTAATGGCGACTGCCTAACCGTAGAACATTTGTTGAAGTGTCTCAACGTCTTCGTGAAACTGGAGATGTTGTTCCTCATCCGGAAAATCATGGTCCAGATCAGCAGATCGATGTGAATACGGAGGAACATATTTTGGATGCCGTTGAAATGAATCCGAGACGTAGTACACGAGGTCTTGCTCAAGAAATGGGAGTGTCGAACTGGACCATCCATAGAACTCTACGACAATTATTATACCCTTACCACCTACAGCGGGTTCAGGCATTGTCACAACAAGATCTCGCCCCCCGATTAAATTTTTGTAGATGGTTTCTAACTAAATCCGACCTCAACCACCTGTTTATTTCAAGAATTTTGGCAACTGATGAGGCATGCTTTAGTAGACATGAAGACCTTAGTTTATGCTATGAAAGTGGAAACTGAAGAAGACTTGCGAGAGGATTTTTGCCGCTGCCCGTCACATTAGAACGAATCCGGGAACATTTCAGCGAGTGCGCGAAAATTGGATCAAGAGGTGTCGAGCGTGCATCGAACACAACGGTGGACATTTTGAACACATGCTGTAATAACCAGGTAAATATTGAAAATTACAACATATCAGTAACAGAATGATCATTTTCTAATGCTGTTAGTGGCCCTGAATTACTGATCGCTATTGATTTACCATTTATACATGCAAGTGTAATAATTACATAATTGAATCAATTGGAATCACTTACAATTATTTCGTTTACTATTACGTACAGCGTAAAGACGGCATTTAGGAAGAGTTCGCAAAAACGTTAACCTCGCACGATCAGCTGTGTACACGTCATGTTTACCGAGAGCCAACACCAAAAAAGTCATGTTTACGTTTCCTTTCTTGTCGGTGTTGCCAAGTTGTGGTGAAATACCTTGACAAAATAACTCGACTTTTCTCGAAATCGGTTCGTTTTAGGACTTCCGTTATATAAGGTTTTTTTGTTTGTTTTGATGAATACTATCACCTATTAAAAAAAGACAGTCAAACCCCTAACACCCTGTATATTGTTGGCGCAAATGGTACCACATAAGGCTAGAAACACGGAGTAGTATGGGGTGTCCCTATAAGAGCGCTGGACTTGATTTTAAAGGAACAACATATGTATCTTTTGAATTAACCAAATTTATTTCTATACAAAGAAAAATAGTTCTGATTAAACGTGAAAGACAATATCAGGCAGATGGCCACCACGAAACGAGCCGTATTTTCTTTTTAAGATGTTCAACTGTTTCAGGATTATTCGCATAGACCTTTTCCTTTCAATAGCCCCAAACAAAAAGGTTTATCGGTGTTAGATTTTACGATGTTAGTGACCAATGTCGATCGCCAAATCGAGAAATGACACAGTTTGGAAAAGTGTACGCGAATAAGCCTGAAACAGTTGAACAGATGAAATACGGCGCGTTATATTGGTGAAATACAGCCACATTTATGCGAAAGCGTTCTTCAAAAGTTCAACAAAACAATAACCATGTGCCAGAGGTTTCGTGGTGGCCATTTCTCTGATGTTGTATTTCCGTTTAATCGGAACTATTTTCCTTTATGTTGAAATAAAAATGTATGCTTAGGGTTTAATAAACCTTTGAACTTCACTCACCACGACCATGGCGATGGGAAAGTTACACCTCAATTGGAAATCCGTCCAGGGCAGGCTCGACCCATACGAGTCCTTATAGATACCCTTCTTGTTCACCAGCTCGACCTGCGTCTCTCCGCTCACCCAAAAGTGCTTCTCGAAGTTCTTCGCGATCTTCTCTGCCCACTCCGAGAAGGTCCATTCGGTCTTTGAGCCGTTTTTGTGCGTCCTCTCGACGCCCGGGTACGGGTACCGTCCCTCGGAGTGGAGGCGTCCAAGCCAAGTGACCACGGACTTGGACAAGCCGACGAGCTCGACGGCGGATCCGTCTCTGGGGGTCGCCGGTTTGCCCCTATTGCCGGCCTTGTCGGAGGAGCCCATCTTGTCCATCCAGGTGCCGCAGTTCCACTGGTTGCCACCGAAGACGAAGCCTACAAGGAGATAACAAAGTTGAGAATGTACGAAGAATGAAAAGATAAAGGTTAAGAAGGTGATGGCATATAAAAGTGGGTAAGTGTAACTAAGTTATAGGGTCGGGTGAAAAAATTAATTTATTACGTATTTTTTCACTCATGGTGATTCACTAGGTACCATAGATTACCATAGAAAAAAAAAACGGGAAAGTTTCCCTCTAATACAACAGTAGTGTACAGTCCAATTTACTTTTTGCCATTTCTAGAAAGTTTTGTATATAACGGAGCACTTAGAGCACGTTTAAAGTCGATTTATCAGGTGAGGCGAGCAGTAAAGTAGCGGGCGATTCCTGATTGTTGCAAACTGTAGCGTGAATCTAAACTTTACGGGTATAGACCAAGAGTCGGTACTGTTATACCTTTTGAGTAAAGTTAAAACAATTAAAAGGATAAAAATAAACTCTAAAGTAATTGCAGTTATCTACTGAGACCATTTGTTCATCATTTAAAGACGTACAATGATCCCAGATCTTAAGTATCACGCACGAAGAAAAATATGCATGGGCAGTAATTGTGATGAGCGAATTAGTACGTCTATTCATATTAATTCCATTGCTGAAAATGCATGTTCCTATTGATTTTATTGGTTGTTTTAACTACATTAAATTTATAAGTACACGATGAAAATCAAAATATTTAGGACAATAAATTTTTAAAAATTTCAATTAGATTTTACAACAAAAAGTTTCTGAATTGAATGCAAAAAAATATTAATGGATTTATTAAATTGAAATGAATTTCTTCTGCAATCAATACAAGTATAAATTACGATAAATTTAGTTATTATTGAAGGCAAATATTAAAAACTTTTGACGGCCGTTATAAAAATTTAGAAAATTTAAAAAAACTTTTGAATATTTCAATTCTCCCCATTGAGAAACGCCAAAATATTACTTGGAAAGAATCAGTTAATCCGTATAACGAAGTTATTTCTCCACGTAATGTAATAAATGTTGCTAATTCCAAAATTCATCTGTTCGCGGGAAGATTGTTTAATTTCTCCATAGGATAAAATGTTGACAGGGCAAGAACTGAGGCATCAAATTAATAAAGATAAAATCCCATTTTAACCGAAACTTATTTCAAACTCCCTTCAACATTTGGTTCTATATGTGCATGTTCTACATGTTCTATTTGTGCGAAAGCACATTTGAAGTATTAAAACAAAAACCAGATCCGAAATAACTCCTTAACATTTATAATGTAACGTTTTTACTATTTACTAAGACTAAACACTACGCGATTTGTACTAATTAATTTATTTCTTACACTACACTTATAAACTTAACTTAACAATCACTTACAATCTAACTCTTAATTTATATTCGCACACGGAGATGTTTATTTATTTAACGCGCGCGGTCTCTCGCCCGAATGTTTACACAACGATTCTTCAACTGCTCGCCTTGGGTCCGGCATTTCTTATATACCAGGTAGAAGCCTTCTAGCCGTTTGCCGGAATATTCCCGAAGTTTCGGGAGATGATTCTAGAATTCGCGGAACTTGTTATCGCATCGAACCTTCTCGGCTCTTCGACCGTCGGCTTCGACCCGTCCTTCCCGGGATCGCAATTCGGCGAACTTGTGTAGCTCCCGGCGTGTTTATCGCGGCGAGCCGTTTCGTTACAATAAGTTAAGGGGGCTCACGACAGGCAAGCGGAGCGAGCTAGTGAAATTAATAACATGACGTTCTCTACACTTCTTCGACTTTTTTCGACTTCGACGTTCCGTTCGAATGCAGAGGTGACGTTTAGGAATTGAGCCGCGTGAGGGCGACTCTTCGCGGATGAAAAAAATGCATTTTCTATTTTGCACTTTACGTGCTTATTAACGCATTTTTATAACAAACAATCACATATTTAAGTGCATGATTAATATGCGCAAATAGTTAATTGCATTTTATTGAATAAACTGTTACGATAACTACAGTTTACTCTTGACAAAAAATTAAATTTTCAGTTAACCCCAAAGAGAACAATTTTCCTAGTAGTTCAGTGAAAACCGCATCGAAATTAGTCAATCTTTAAAGGAATTACGTGCAAAGACGTTTCCGACTGGGACGTGAGCCCTCTTAATATTAAATTTAAAAGTTAAAAAAATAATATTTTCAGATTAATAAAACGGAGAAGTAACAATATCTAAATAACATGAGATTTACTAAACGGAATGTTCCAGAATTCCAAAACGAGGCAAGGTCCCAACAACCAACTTGACAGGTGCAGGAAGAAAGGCGATCCGTGACTTTAACAAAGACCCGAGCATTATTATTCTGGTCGCAGATAAAGGTAATGCAACGGTCATCATGAACACAGAAGCCTACATAGAGAAGATAACGAAGTTGCTGAAGCATTTTACAAGTTAATATCCGAGAGGAAATTGGTCATGAAAATCTGTTGCTTGCTCGAGGTCTATGAATTGTTTTGATTTTGTTAGTAATTTAGTGCCGATCCCTGATTTAGACCAAGATTAAACCAATCAGAGCCAACCGATACTTGATCGCTACTGCGCATGAGTAAATCTTGCACCTTTGCCTCGCGTAATTTCTAAGGTGTCATGGATCAACGATTATAGACTAACCAGGATTGCTCACTTACATTTGACTAATGTTGGACAGTTTTGTGACGTCACCACCGGTGCTGAAGTGCGTTTACGTGTTGATTTGTGGATGACGTGATGTGGATATCGTACATAAATATGGATTACGTAGAGTACATACGTAAACCGTACAGTTTACAGTGATAAATCTTACTGTTTACTACAGTAAAATGAATAAATCTCTATCTTCTGTCCAGCACCGGTGGTGACGTCACAGAGTTTTTGCCAGGCAGATTCGGCGAACTGAGCAATCCTGGTAGTCTATAATCGTTGGTCATGGATAGCTATTTTTGACATTTCATTTTTATTGACATTTTTATCACTGATACGTTGGCGAGAAACGATGGGCCTTCTAATTATCGATTTAAATTATGTCACGGAGTATAGAATACAACGTTTGCCTTCGTTTTCCGGTGCCATTCTAAACACACCTGAAGTTTTAGTTAAAGTCCAGTCTGACCTACATATTTCTCCAGATGTGTAAGTAATGTATTGTTCGTTGGGCAATTCCTTAGATTAACATCCAGATACGAATCAGTCTGTAGAGTCTAAAGCAGGGATGAGCAACCTTTTTTTGGGTCGGGCCACTTACAATTCTGAAAATTTTGTTCGGGCCGCATATGAGTGTGTTTTCTCGTTTGACGTTCTATTTATTAGTTGAATAGGATAGGTTTGCAGGAGCTTGGCCGCACGTTGCATGACGACGGGCCGCATGCGGCCCTAGGGCCGCGGGTTGCTCATGCCTGGTCTAAAGTTTCACTACAATAAGCAGGCAGACTAACGCATCCTCGGAAGGTCCGTCCACGCTTCGCCAAACTTCTCAACTCGACGTCAAATTTTGAAGGTGGATGCAGTATGTCGCAAATCCGTCAACATGACGTACCCGTCTCTCACCTCCGGCGAGCTCCTGATGGTGATCCCGCCGGACGGCGGCTGGGGCTGGGTCATACTCGTCGCCTGCTTCTTCATCAACTTCGTCATCGACGGCTTGACGTACTGCTTCGGCATCTTCCTCGAGGACATCTCTGTGAGCCTCCGCGTCCGGCCGACTGACGTCGCGATCGCCCAATCGCTCATGGCTGGCTTCTATTACTTTGCCGGACCGCTCTCCTGCGGGCTGACCAACAAATTCGGCTTCAGGGTCGTCGGCATAGTAGGTACGATCTGCTCGGCGGTGGCGTTCTATGTCGCAAGCCACCTCAACGAGCTGCTACCGTTCATGATTGTGATCGGCATCGTCGGCGGCATCTCATTCAACATGATCTACACGCCTTGCCTGCTGATCATCGGCTTCTATTTCGAGAGGTGTGTGTAAAGTATATCCCAACCAGATTTAAGTAGCTATAAATAATTGAACGACCGCATAAATCCTCGACAAGCGCTGACAAAAGGAACCGCCACTGTATGCAGATCACTTTCATGTGCGCAGGTGGTCACTCCGGTAGACTAAGCGAGATTCAACTATAGTGTTCTGGATGGCAACCCAGCTGAACACAACAACCAGCTCCGGAACTCGCGGCGGTTTTAACATTCACATCTCTCTCGCACTGAGAAGAGAAGTCTGGGCCGCACTTAAAATATTTTGTGTGCTGCAAGTGATTGATAGCAGTTGTAACCGATTTTCCGTTACATTTTTAATTGTTATTAGCCTTATGCACAATTCAGAGCAAGTTGTTTGGTCATGTGGGCAACGTCCATGCGTTTTTAGTTAGGACAAATCGCGTCGTGTTTAGTTTTAGTAAATAGTAAAAACGTTACAGTGGTGTCAGAAGTGGGATTAAGTAGTGAAATAAATTAAGAACAATGAAGAAATTACGCGATTTAAAAGTTGTGGACCTCAAACGCGAGTTGGAAGAACGAGAACTCCAAACGTCAAGGGCGAAAACAGTGCTGCAGAAACATCTGGAAGAGTATTGTAATGCGAGAAGTAAACAAAGCGACACATGTTTACTCGCTCCGAGTGAAGCGGTTACTTCAAAAGAATTACTACGACGCGTAAAAGATAGCTGCATGAATTCTGCCGGATTGTTGTTTACGAAAAGTAATTTGTGACCTTCTGAACATTTCCTGCGTAGGCGTTGTTAAAGGAACAATCGTACCTTCTAGAACGTACGAGACGATTCTCGATCATGGTTGGGGTGTATATATAAGGGGGCTTGTGATCGAGGGAGTTAGTTAGAAGTAGAGAAGCAGACGTGAACGCGACATATGATCCGAAAGCGGAGCAGTACAAATAAATTAAGTAGTGTCTAGTCTAGTGAATAAGTAGTTAAGTGTGTTAAATAAATTAGTGTACGATCAATGTAAATAAATTAGAAAATAAACGCTACAGTATATAATTGAAAATGGAGACGACCCTGAAACTTTCTACTTAGAGGAAGAAGGTGGCGCCTCCTTGACAACATAAAAAAAGAACTCCATGGCGAAATGGAAAAACTCCACGGAGAGTTGGATAACCAAACTCAAGGAAATGGGAAAACTCCACGGTAAGTTAGATAACAACATGAAAGAACTCCACGACGAGTTGGACAACAAAATAGCAAAACTCCACGGCGAGTTGGACAATCTAGGAGAACTCCACGGTGAGCTGGATAGCAGAATTGGAAAACTGGACAGCACACTGCAGACGGAGAAAATCTAACGATTGGAACTGGAAAACCAACTGCGAGAATTGGGGGAACGTTTACAATCAATACATTTCCAGCCCAGTAGACAAAACATATCCAGTCCAGGTAATCCGTTCGACGACTGGGAGGAGGTAACCAGAATGAATCGAGGCAGTCCCTACTGCGAGCCATCGAGTGAAGCCGCCAGCCCTCGTCGGGGAAATTCCCTGGGGGAACTACTTCCGGCAGTTCGAGGCAGCGGAGAAAGCCAACAACTGGGCGCCAAGGGACAAGGCAGTGGCTCTGACGGTCGCTCTCCGGGGAAACGTCCTCGACGTGCCAGACTGTTCCAGAAGGAGAGCTGAACAACTTCGAACTACTCGTCCAAAGGCTGGAGAGGCCATACGGGCACGCACACCTGGGGCAGGTCTACCAATTCCCAATGAAGAACCGACGACAGAAGCAGGGAGAGAATCTTCAGGAGTTCGAAGCCGACATCGCGAAGTTAGTCAGATTCGCCTACCCGGAGGCGGCGAGTCTCGCGGTCTCGGCCTTCATCGACGGCTTGAAGGATGCGGAGATGCAGCGGGCGGTACGGCTGTCGCGTCCCAAGAGCACATTGGAAGCCCTCTCGATGGCCCTGGAATACGAGGCTGCGACGGAGGCGTCGAGGACTTGCGGCCGGGTCAGAATGGTGGTCGGGGACGACGCAGGCGTGGAGGCCGACCGGAAGGAGGACGCCCCAGAGCAGGTTGTCAACGCCCTCAAGGGCCTTCTGAAGGGAGACAGAAGGGAACTGGAAATGCTGGAGGTGTGGAGAGGTTGGCCATTTCCGAAGGGACTGCAAGCGCCCTAGGGTGGAGAAGCCAACAACGGCCCAAACGTCGGAAAACTAAAGCGGGTCGGTTCCAAGGGGGCAGCTCCGACCCGATACCCGTTCCAAGACCCCCTCATCAAGTTAGCTACCCTGAGAGGTGAAGGTGGCAGCCTGTACGTGGATGGCGAAATTAACGGCAGGAAGCACACCCTTCTGATCGACACCGAGGCATCCAAGAGGATCCTGAAGCCAGGCCTGTTGAACACGCGAGGGAAGAGAGTGATGGAGTCCAAGTTGAGGTTGCGAACGGCTACGGGCGAAGCTGTCTCCGTCCACGGAGAAGTCGACGTCGAGATTAAGATCGGCACTGCACGATTCTCGCCATACCGAGTTCTGATCGCCGACATCGAAGAGGATGCCATCTTGGGAATGGATATCATGAAGACCCACGGTTTCGCACTCAATCTGAAACAAGTGATGCAAATCGGAGCAGAGGAAATTTTCCTGCACACCAAGGGTGAGACGGTTATCACCGAAGCTTCAGAAAGTCTGGGGGGCCGTATACAGTGAAGACAAAGATAAATGACGTCATATACCGGATCAGCAAAGTCCCGGATGGAAAGCCGAGGGTCGTGCCCTACAATCGATTAGCACCTTTTGAGGGAGACCACGACCAAGATCAACAGGTGCGCCAACTACGGCCCCAAGAGGATGAGCCCTCCTTTGAAGAGTTTATGGCTGCGTATGGTGGGACCGGGAAGGCCAGATTCGGCGTGACCAGGGAAGAGCAACGGGATCTCTTCGAAACACCGGCTGAGTATGCGCTGGCTTATTGCGTGGCCCAGGACCTGTGGATGTCCCGAGGAATTGCTGAGTTCCGGACGAGGTTTGGCAAACTGGACGAACTCCATCAGCAGGGACCGGCACTATTGAAAACTTCCACTTTCTCAAAAAGGTTTTAAATGTTATCACTAAACTTTATATTTGAATTAACATAGTAAATGTATACAATTTTTATTAGAAATATTTTTTCTTAAAACTGTCATATAGGGCACTTTACTTTTAAAATTTTTTATTTTGTTGTACAATTTTCTTTAAAACGGTTTTGGTGATTTATACCAAATTTCATACATTAAGTTAGCTGTGTAATGGCAATACCTTTTACATATTTGATAAATTTTTGCCTAAAATTGCCCTAAAGGGAACTTCCTTAAGTGCATCGCTTTGTAGAGTGATTGTTCAGTCTAACTGATACATTTGCATTAAATAAAGTTATTATATTTATTTCAATTCGACGATTGGATTCTTATTCAGATGTATCGACATTGAAATTTGTTGTTGTTATAGTACAAAAGCAAATTTATTTATCGTTTCGATAAAGTTAGATGTATTCAAAAAACATTTTTCAAAAACCTTTGTCATCTAACAAACAACAAAAAAAAAATTACTAATAAGAGAAAATGTTAATATTCAATGCTGAATTTATTTTTTAAAACGGTGATAACGTTGCCATGAATATTTTGTCCGGCCATATGAGAAAGTCTTACGATGATATACATCGCCATTTTTTAAACTAGTATTTGAGTTTCGAAGAATTCGATTTCGCGCTAAAAATTACGAAAAAGTGGCGATGTGTAACATTGTAAGACTTTCTCATATGACCGGACATAACATTCATGGCAACACTATCACCGTTTTATAAAGTACATTTAGTATTGAATATTAACATTTCTTTTGGTTGTTTGCTAGATGACATAGGATGCATTTAAGGAAGTGCCCTTTAGGGCAATTTTAGACAAAATTGTTTCAAATAAAAGGTATAGGTATTAAATAGCTAAATGAAATTATAAGATTTGGTATAAATCACCAAAACCGTTTTATAGAAAATTGTACCATAAAATGAAAATTCTTCAGAATAAAATGCCCAATATAATATTTTTAGAAGAAAATATTTCGAACAAAAATGTTATACCTATACCTTTCAACATTTACGTTCAAAATTTGCTAAAGCGGCGAATCGTCGGAACTACAGTTTAAATCCACTCGACTTGTGACTAAACCATGTTGCCATATCAATTTCCCCCAGCCAGAGATGATAGAGCTGCGCGGAGGACAAGGGAAAGAGGAAACCGATTCCAGTGGCGGGTAAAATATTGTTTATTCTGAATGAAAATTACTACAAAATTTATCGTCGAAAACAAATGAAAGAAATTGGAATGATTCCGATTATGGGTATATAGGAGAATCCTTAAGAAGAAGGTTAACTGGTAAATTTCCACACCACCTATGAGGTATCGTATTAGCCTGGCGCGTTGTTATTTTTAAAAGGGACGACTCGCCTGGAGCCATACAACCCAAATAAAATAAATTCTTAACAGAACATATTATAGCAAATTAAAAAACAAACAAATTTATAAATAAACAAATTATTAACAAAATAAATGAATGTTCAATAAAATAAATAAATTATCAAAAAATAAATAGGATCTTTATAAAATAAATAACTACACTGCATTCTCATATAAAACGAAAAATAACATAAATTAAACATGAAACATATAAGGTAATCTGAAAGGTAAATTGAAGGTGACAAAAACATTTTAAAGTACGTTGTCTGTGTACGTATAGTTGTTTTAAGATAAGTCATTTTCCAGAGAAGACTCTGAACTTAAAGTATCATCAGAACTGCTGTCATCACCAATAGTAATGATAAGCGGTTCTATTACTCTTTCTATTCTTGGGTCCAATTCCCAGAATTTTTCTTCTTCTTTAACAACGTGTTGGATACATTTTGTCCAAGCATCAGCTGTAACAGCACTTACTGCATTCTCTAAAAGAATTTTGACATCCGCTACTTTAAATGTGACGTTTTTTTCTGGCGACATCACCTTTTATCTGCGCCCAAATTAATTCGATCGGATTTAACTCACAGTGATACGGTGGTAATCTTAAAACCGTACACCCTCTTTCCCTTGCGATTTCATCCACAACTAATTTCAAATAATTTTGTTTATGTTGTCGAGCGATTCGAAGCAATTCCGGTTTAAGCAAGTTAGCGTCGCAAGTTAAATTTTTTGATCGCAACCAATCGCATATTTCACCTTTTTTCCACGCTGATGTAGGAATTGGTTCTGCGCGACGACTGTGATAAGGCGCATTATCCATTACAATAACCAAACCAGATTCCAAGCACAGAAGGAGGTTCAAACCACGTTTGAAATACGCCCGAATTCATATCCTCGTGATAATCACCGGTTTTTCGTGATTCGAAAACGTTTAGCCCGCCCGGCACAAAACCCGAGTCACTTCCGATATGCGTTATTATCAACCTGCGCCCTTTACCCGACCGTGATTTAAGCCCGGTCGAAAGTCCTTCAATTATAGCTGTTCTGTGATTTGTCACGGATAAATCCTGTCAAACTTTGGAAACTGTACGACCCTCATTGACCCATGTTGCGTCCAAATTTTGACTTCGAAAATTTCTAATTTGCCTAAAATAGTTTACGTCAAATAATTACGTCATCTTTTTCTAATAGCGCGCTGTTACGTTTCCTCTTCCCGTATTTAAAGTTCATTTCACCCATAGTTCGAATCAAAACTCGTCACGATAAAATAACTCTGATGTGATACACAAAAAGTGCTCGGTTCCAGGTGGCGCGCGCTCTGCACGGCGATCTCCGTCACGGGAACCTCCGTCGGCATCACCCTCTTCCCGCTCATCATGAACAAGATGCTCAGCAAGTTCGACTGGCGCGACAAGTTTCGTATAATAAGCGGAATCTGTATATCGCTGATCCTGCTAATTCTCACCTTCAAGCCGATAAAACCGACGAGGGTGCCGCGCGAGACGAAGGTCGGCTTCGCCTCGATGCTCGAGATGATCAGCATCCGGTCGGCCGAAGACGAGTTGGTCACGCAGGAGCCGTCCACCGGCTGGACATTGTGGGGATTCCTGCACGTGATCGGCAAGGCCCTGACCCAGGACGCCTCGATGGATTTCATTTCGTACACGGCTCAAGACACCGGCAGCATCGCGAGCTCGAGGAGGTTGAGCATCTTCGGGACGAGCGCGCGCGTAAGCTTCTTATCGGATACGTCGGAGGAGTCGAGGTTCTCCTTGATACAGCACGAACAGCCTCAGGGATGCTGCACAAAGACGTTCTGTTATTTCTGCAAGCAACATGATCAGTACATGAACCGCCCGATGTTCAGGGACGACATCTTCTATGGTGGTTCGGTTGTGAGCAGGATACCACTGTACAGCGAGAACAAGTATAAGCTGGAACTGCCAGAGTTAGGCAAAAGCCATGTAGGGTACACAATGTCGGTGACTAGAGTGCAGTTTGAGAAGAACGTAAGGAGATGCTGCGGTCGGTGTCCAGTGGCTTTTCTGGGAGTAATCAAGAACATGCTGGATTTCTCGTTGTTCAGATCGGTCTCCTTCGATATGCTGATCTTCAGCGGATTCCTCTCGATGGTGGGCATGTTCAGCCCTTATTTGTTCATTACGTCACGCGCCATGGAGATCGGTATCGGTAAAGAATGGGGCGACAGACTGCTGCAGCTAATAGGGTTCAGCAATACTATCGGGAGAATAGTCTGTGGCGTTGTATGCACCCTACCACACATCGACTTGCTCCTAGTGAGTTATGTCAGTCTATTCCTCGTTGGACTCTCGACCATCGCGTCCTGCTACCTTACTCAGCTGGAGTGCCAAATAGCCTTCGCACTGATGTTCGGCTTCAACTTTGCTAGCTTTACAGCGCTGAGGTCGGTCGTGCTCACCGAGTTGGTCGGGCTCGACAAGCTGACCAACTCGTTTGGCATCATGATCATGTTCTACGGCCTGGCCTGTTTCATAGGAACGCCGCTGGCCGGGATACTACAAAACATGTCTGGATCATATCAAATGTCTTTCCTGTTCACCGGCGTCGTTATCACCGCTAGCGCCGTCATCTTGATGCCGGTCAAGTGGATCCACAAGAGAGAGCAGAAAAAGATAGTGATGTGAAACATAGACATGTATAAAGTTGTATTAAAGTTGTATGTGACTTTAGCGATTCTGTTTCATAGTTGATCGATATGTGTGTGTGTGAGAGAGTAATGTTCAATTGATGAACATTGAGAGTCAATAGTCATTAGTCCACTCGATTGATTGGATCCACATTCTGATGGCTTATGCCCTCACTCGTATGTTCGGTCAGTGAAACTGTCTCCCCACTCTAATTGTTGCCACGCAATATTCTTCAATTACATAATGTGTCTCATTTTAAAATGAAGACACCCTCTGTAACTTTTCGATAATCCCATTCCATCTTACTCCAATTTATCCTACTTACCAGTCTCTGGATGTATCCCAATCTGATTGTTGAACCCAACGTCGTGCATATGCTCGTCGATCTGCTTCCCAGCGTTCCTCTCCCTAAACGCGAGCCCCTGGAAGTGGACGTTCAACGCCTCCTGTATGACGTCGTGCAGGGGTTGATCGAATTCCCCCGGGGGTTGTGCGACTGAGTCATCCTGGGGAAAGAGTCTCGAGACGGTATCAGAGAGGATCGAGGCTCCGTTTGGCGCCTCCTGGACGTACTCCTTGATGCACTGGAGCCACCACCAGATGGCGTCGCGGCAGTTATACCTAATTTTAAAAATGAAAAGACAAAGTTTATCAATTATAAATGGGCGACTTTGTAGAAACCAATTGGCATTTACTGGCATAGAACAACACTATTTAGTACATTTAGAATCAGGAATTAAGAAAATTGTACTATTTCGACATTTTTCAAAATCCACTTCTCTTGAGACTGACATCACACTACAACGAGCACGAGATTATAGACCTTTGTGGTGTCACAGGGAAAGGGGAATCTGATTCGAGTGAGTGAGTTGAGTGGAGATTACCATTCTCCATTCAACGAGAATTAAAATACGCGACTTTACCTTTTTAGTAGGAGTTTTGTTACAGCTGGGCCATAGTTCTTCAATTTGTTAACAATTATTTTCTGATATTAATATACTAGAATTAACCTGAGATAACTCATGGCTCGACAATGTATTCCACGACATTTTACTGTCTTGAACGACAATGCCATATTCCGTGAATGTGTATATTACTTTCGTCAGGAGGAAAGGAAAGAGATAATAACGTTTGGCAACGCTTACAAAACTCGTGTTACATTTGATAGTCGTTGCCACTAGTAGAATAAAAACCTAGCGTAGTTACGCCTCTATATGATGTAAAAGTTTTTACAAAAGGTTGCATAAAAAAATTTGAAGAGAAAAAAGCAAACATACTATTCGAATATATAAGTGTATTGTAACGTTTATTTTATAATTTATTTACATTAATTGAACACTAATTTATTTAACACACTAAACTACTTGTACACTAGACTAGACACTACATAATTTATTTGTACTGCTCCGCATTTGGATCGTATGTCGCGTTCACGTCTGCTTCTCAACTTCTAACTAACTCCCTCGATCACAAGCCCCCTTATATATACACTCCCAACCCCGATAAAGAACGTTCTAGTATATTCTAGAACGCCTACGCAGGAAATGTTCATGCAGCTGTCTTGTACGCATCGTAGTTATTCTTTTGAAGGAGTAAACATGTGTCGCTTTGTTTACTTCTCGCATTACACTGCCCCCGCCTTAGAGACGTTTCGTCTCGGAACGTATCCCTGGTAGGCCCATGCAGGAACCTGCAGTTAGCCCCCCGCTTACAGCGCGACGTGGCGTCAAAATAACAGGGGACCGTCTTCCCGAGTCGACATGGTGCAGGCCCAAAACAGCAGACTAAAACTTCCACTCCGGTATTCTTCAACACTACTTCCAGCATATTCCGGACAACCCTCCAGTCCAGCTGATCTCGTCCAGCAACTAACTTGGGGACAGCTAGCTTCCTGATGTCGAGCTCCAGCAGTCGGTCTCGTAGCCTATGCAAGGTTCGCCATACATCGTGATAACATGGTTTAAGGGACCCGATCTCCTTCGTAACCAGATAAAAGATGTGTCTTACGTTGTCACGTAGTTCCAGAACCTTGCCAATTTCCGGGAGTTGCGCTCTGAGTTGTTCCAAGCGCCCGTACTTCTTCTTGAAAACCGTGGCGATACCTCGTGACATTACCAGGTCGGTGGACACACAATGGGCCAACGAGTATTCTTCAGGTACGCTGAACAAATCCTGTTGTTTTTCACAGGTTACCCCATACCGTGCTTTTCCGGTACCCCCGTAGGCGCTCATAAATTCTTCGAACGAAAGTTCGTTCTCCTGCGCCAACGTGTTTCTTACTCGGGGAACCTCCGCCTCATCGTGCGACCCCTCATAGGGTGCCAACCGATTGAAGTGCACCACTCTCGGCTTGCCATTTGGTAGTTTGCTTACCCGGTAGACCACGTCATTGATTCGTTTCTTCACAACATAGGGACCTTCCCAATTGGTCTGTAACTTAGGGGACAAACCACGTTTCTTCTGTGGGTTGTACAGCCAAACTCGATCTCCCATTTGGTAGCCACCCTCTTTAGCGTTGATGTCGTAACGCTCTTTGATGCGATCACTGGCGATATTTAGTTGGTATCGGACTTGATCGTGAATCTCGTTCATCCTTTGCCGCATCCGGGAGACGTAATCTTCCCCCGAAACGTCCTCGTCCGGTCTAGCGCCAAAGATTAGATCACAGGGCAGTTTAAGTTCTCGCCCGAACAGGACTTTGGCTGGAGTTTGTCCTGTCGACTCATGAACGGCCGAGCGGTAGGCCATCAGGAAGAACGGCACGTGTTCGTCCCAGTCTCTTTGATGTGACGAGACCATTTTCGCTAGATAGCGGTTGAGGGTGCGATTCATTCGTTCTACCATGCCGTCAGACTGAGGGTGAAGGGCCGTGGTTCTTGTTTTTCGTACCCCAAACTTCTCACAGATCCTCCGGAATAGGCCACTCTCAAAGTTTCTTCCTTGATCCGAGTGTAATTCCATGGGTACTCCAAACCGGCAGATCGTCTCCTTCACTAGCACATCGGCCACTGTCTCTGCCTCCTGATTAGGGAGAGCGTACGCTTCTACCCACTTCGTAAAGTAGTCCATCACGACCAAGATGTATTTATTCCCCTTTTCGGTCTCAGGGAAGGGTCCTGCTATATCAATAGCGATCCTTTCGAAGGGGCTTCCGACGTTATATTGTTTCATGGGAGCTTTCGGTCGTCTTTGTGGCCCATTACTTGCAAAGCATGTAGTACATTTCTTGCACCAGTCCTTCACGTCGTCTGAACAATTGATCCAGTAGAAGCGCTCCCGTACCTTCTGCAGCGTTTTCTTGATCCCTAAATGTCCACCAGACGATCCGTCGTGAAGGTGCCGCAAGACCTCCGGGATTTTACTGGAGGGAATTACCAACTGCCGTCTTTCCTCCGTCCCGTCTTGGCTCTCCAGTACGCGTTTTAGTAGTCCATCCTCAACCACTAACGAGTCCCACTGTGCCCAATAGCTCTTGAGTTTTGGCGAGCCAGGTGATACCTTTTGCCACTCAGGACGCTCTCCTCCCTCTTTCCAAACCAGGATTTCTTTGAGAACCGGGTCTTTTCCTTGCTCTTGTCGTAACGAGGATGGTGTCCATTCCTCGGCGACCACGGTCGTTCGATAGACTTTCTCGGACTTTTCCTCAGCTCTATGACAATGAGGACACTCATCAGGGCATGGTCTTCTCGAGAGTGCGTCTGCGTTTCCATGACTCTGTCCTGGCCGATGTTCTATGACAAAGTCATACTCCTGGAGCCTCTCGATCCAGCGAGCGATCTGTCCTTCGGGATTCTTAAACTGGAGGAGCCATTTAAGAGCAGCATGATCGGTCCGGATCAAAAACCTCCTTCCACACAAATATTTATGGAAGTGCTCGATGGACTTGACGATGGCCAATAATTCACGCCGGGTGACGCAGTAATTCCTTTCTGGTTTGGAGAGTACCTTGCTGAAGTATCCAAGGACACGTTCTTGTCCCTCCTGGCGCTGCGACAGAACACTTCCAATTCCCACATTGCTCGCGTCGGTGTCCAGGATGAACTGTCCTTCTGGCAGAGGAAAACTCAGCACTGGGGCACTGGTCAACTTCCTCTTCAGCTCGTCGAAGGCAGACTGGCATTCCTCATCCCAACAGAAGTTTCGTCCTTCTTCCGTGAGCCTTGTCAACGGCTTAGCGACGTCGGAGAACATCCGGACATATCGTCGGTAGTACGTGCAGAGGCCCAGAAAACTCCTCAACTGGTGTTTATCTACCGGTATTGGCCACTCCTTCACCGTACTTGTCTTGTCCGGATCAACGGCGACGCCCTCTCTGCTCACTACGTGCCCTAAGTATGAGACCTTCCTTCTGAAGAGCTGACATTTCTTAGGGTTCAGTTTCAGTCCCGCACCTTACAGTCTCTGGAAGACGTCCTCTAAGTTTTTCAGATGTCCTTCGAAGGTCTTGCCCATCACGATGACATCGTCCAAATAGACTAGGCACGTTTTCCACGTCAGACCCATTAGCACGCTCTCCATCAGCCTCTCAAACGTCGCTGGGGCATGACTGTAAAATGCCACAGGCCGTTACCGAAGGTAAATGCCGTCTTTTCCTTATCGGCAGGGTCCATTTCGACTTGCCAATAGCCGCTTTTTAAATCCAAGGTCGAAAATATCGTGGATCCAGCAAGGGTATCGAGTGTGTCGTCGATACGTGGTAGCGGGTAGCTGTCCTTTTTGGTGACACTGTTCACCTGCCGGTAGTCTACGCAGAATCGAGTGGTCCCATCCTTTTTCTTCACCAGTACTACCGGCGAGGCCCATGGACTGCTTGACGGCTCGATGACCCCGTCCCGCTCTAGGTCCTTGATGATTTTCTCGGCTTCCTCCCGTTTGGCCAAGGGTAGTCGTCTTGCTGTTTGTCGAATCGGTCGTGTCTCGCCCGTGTCAATTTTGTGTGTCACGACCTTGGTCTTTCCCAGCTTTCCATTCTCGGTGGTAAATATATCCTGGTACTTATTTATTAATCCATTGGCCTTCTGTTTCTGTATGGGTGAGAGAAACGCACTGGTCTGGGAAAGAATTTGTTTCAAGTCTTGCGGGGTGTGTCTGGACCTTTCTTCATCACTAACGCCCCTGACGATGGCTGATGCGGCTATACATGTGCCCAGCTTCGTACCCTTCTTGATGGTGACCGGGTACTGATTGATGTTAAGTAGCCGCACAGGCACTTCCCTTGAGAGAGTAACGAGCGCCTTTCCTAGCAGTACCCCCCGAGCCAGTCGATTGTCATCGTTTTCTGGTTCGATCACGGCTGGAATTCCCTCTTCCACAACACCCCTCAGACAGGTAGAGGTGATCGTTTCGCTTCGTTCCGGGAGAATCACATCTTCTGCCATTATTACGTCTAACACAAAGTTGTCACGATTATGTAGCAGTAATTCTTCTTGACCGATCCTCAACACTCGGTGCCCGAAATCCAACTGGAATCCATGATTCCTCATGACGTCCATTCCCAGTATGACGTCTTCCTCAATTTCGGCTATGAGAACAGGATGGTCAAACTTTACTCGTCCCAACGTCATGCTAACCGTCGCTTCACCGTGTATTACTGCCTTCTCCCCAGTGGCAGTTCTTATTTGCCACCTACTTGGCCTAATCTTCCTACGGTCCCTCACAACTTCCGAGCGTACGATCGTCTTCGTAGCTCCCGTGTCCACAAGCATGGCGTGGGATCTCCCGTCGATAGTGCCATCGACGTACGCGCTCCCCAATTGGTGGGAAAACGAGGCTATACTGGCCCGGGGGTTTCCACTGCTACGGGTCGACGTTCCCCCTTTCTTATCGACCCGCATTAGTTTTCCTGGGCCTTTGCCGGCGCCGCTGTTCTGGGCCGCTTGCAAGAATTCTTCACATGGCCCACTTCGCCACAGTTCCAACAGCGAACTACCTTCTTCTTCGCCGACAGCACCTCCATGATCTGCTGTAGGACCCTTTCGACGAGTTTTTCAGTGTCTACTTCCTCTGTAACCGCTCGAACACGGCCGTGACCACGGGAGGCTTCCATGGCTGCATCATGCTCCAGTGCGATGGCGAGCGCGTCCATTAATGTTTTCGGTCGAGCTAGTCTCAGGGCCCTCTGCAGTTCCTGGTCCCGCAGCCCGCTCACGAACGTCTGCACTGCGAGGCACTCCATCATCTGTTCCGGTGCCGTGGGATACGCCAACCTCACTAGTCTGGCTACGTCCGCTTCGAACTCCTGCAGGGACTCGTTCGATCTCTGACGGCGATTGGACATCTGGGATTGATGGACTTGCTCCAGATGTGTTTGGCCGAACCGCATTTCCAGTCGCCTCAGCAGCTCATTGTAATTCCCGGCTTCTTCGGTGGATAGCGTCTGGAGAACTTCCAACGCCTCTCCACGTAAGGCTACCGTAAGGGAAACAGCTTTTTCGTGAGGGGACCAAGCATTAGCCTTCGCTGCTGCCTCAAACTGCTTTTTGTAGCTGGCCCACGGAATTTTTCCATCGAACGTTGGGGGCGTCACTCGATTAGTGCATATCGAGGTCTGTTGAACGACCGCCTTTATTTCTTCCTTCGTCTCGCCGCTACTGACTCGCCTTAGTCGTTCTTCCAACTGCTTCGTCTTCTGTTTAATTTCGTCTTCTTTCCCCTCGCCGCTACTGACTTGTTCTAGTCGTTCTTCTAACTGCTTGATCTTCTCTTCAATGTCCTTACGCTGAGCCTCAATCTGGTCGGTTATGTCTTCCCTCTGAGCGGCGATTTCTTCCCTCTGGGCAGCGATTTGAGCAGTGATGTCTTCCCTCTGGGCGGCGATTTGAGCAGTGATGTCTTCCCTCTGGGCGGCGCTTTCTTCCCTCTGGGCGGCGATTTCTTCCCTCTGGGCAGCGATTTGAGCAGTGATGTCTTCCCTCTGGGAGGCGATTTCTTCCCTCTGGGCGGCGATTTGCTTCGTGATGTCATCCTTCTGGGCTGCGAACTGCTTCGTTATGTCGTCGTCTTCGAACTCGAAAACTTCCGGGTCCTGGCCATTTTCTTTCAAAAATGCCGAGAGTCGGTCCTGGAGTTGTCTTCTTCCCTCCTGTTTCCAATTCTCGTTCCTCGAGTTCTTTTTTAACTCGGCCACTTTTAATTCGCGTAACTTCTTCATGATCCGCTCTTCTGACACCAATGTAACGTTTATTTTATAATTTATTTACATTAATTGTTCGCTAATTTATTTAACCACTTAACTACTTGTACACTAGACTAGACACTACATAATTTATTTGTACTGCTCCGCATTTGGATCGTATGTCGCGTTCACGTCTGCTTCTCAACTTCTAACTAACTCCCTCGATCACAAGCCCCCTTATATATACACTCCCAACCCCGATAAAGAACGTTCTAGTATATTCTAGAACGCCTACGCAGGAAATGTTCATGCAGCTGTCTTGTACGCATCGTAGTTATTCTTTTGAAGGAGTAAACATGTGTCGCTTTGTTTACTTCTCGCATTACAGTATTGACAATTTTTTATGTCACAACTATGTTTTTGTGACATATCGTTATTGGACATACGTTTCAAGAGAGTATTTTGTGTATTGTCTATGGCAACCTAGTAGTATTACCACCAGTATCACTAGAAGTGTATTTTTGCTAGTTCCACTAGACATTAAACCATTTATTACCTCGAGTTTCGACCGCCGTCCAACAAATTTGGTATCAATCCATGCCTGAGACACTGTGCGTAACCCAGTATATGTTCCCTGGCCTCCTGATATCTCCCAGTCAGGATGAAGCACCCTCTGAGGGCTATGAACGTGTCCCTGCCCCAATTTCTCATGTATCCCACAGCGAAATGAGGCAACCCTGCAGACAGAGTCACGCAGGTTTGCACATCTTCTCCGTTCTCGTTCTTTCTGCTCGGAGGCCTCGGGGGCGCCAGGTTAGGCGATAAAGTCGGCAAGTTCGACGATTTTATATAGGCGGCCATTTGCATGGAAGCCAGGGAAAGGCCTCGAACGAAGGTCGAGCCTTTCGTGACGAAACTGCAACAAAATTCCACTTAAGACGTTGCCTTATGTAAATCATAGATGGAACTTACTCCGACATCAAAGTAGTGCTGTGTTGCAGTAAGAGCATATAAATCCCGGTCGCTATAGCGTCGAAGTAACAAGGGATCAAGTACCTAGGGACCTTCTTCAAACTGAGCGTGTTCTTTTCGATCCATTCTCCTAGCTCACGGGTTCCCGAGTCGAATTTGAGTCTGCGCCATGTATAATCTGGAAACAGGGAGGATTGAAACAAAATACCTTTATTGGAAATGCAAAGCTACCTATTAGCCAGTCGCCGTCACGTAAATTAGCACATAATGGATGCCCCAGGTCGTTTTTGGGGCGAATATCAGCTAGGGGTGTAATCACACCTAAAACATTCGTTTCATAATATGAAATAATTTCAAATAGATTGAGACAGTTTGAAACTGGTTTTACCATCACCACCAGCAACGGAATGCTTAAATAAAGCCTTCCTTTCCCACTGTCTAATCTGTCTATTCAATTTTAGTCCGACTGATAGAGCCAAAAATATCAAGTTCGGGGGGAATGCACTTTGAGCATACTAGCATATATAGGTGCTCGAAAGGAGAAGAAAATCTAAGTTATTCCACCTGAGATTTTGGTAAGTATTTGAAAGAGGGGGGTTTGAAGGTGATGGATTTTTTTTTCGAAAATCAAAGCTGCGGTATTGATTTTGCAGAAAAATATTTCAATTGAGAGTTATAGATAATTAAAAAACCGCATAGAGATTGCTGGATTCATTAATTATTGGAAAAATGCTATAAAAACTTTTAAAATGGACATTTTTTGTTCATCAAATAATCATCACATCAATCTTTTTCATTCAAGATTCCAGATAAAAGAAGCTCTTCTAATTGTACACATAACCTTGTCTGAAACATTCAGAATTGATTAATATTTAATTTATTTTAATTTGTTTATCCTAAAGCGATTTCTTTGCGGCAAAAATTGCATGTTTTTGGTAACAATATTAAATGAATTAAAATGCAATATATTTTTGAATGTCTGTTTAATTTTCCAATGAAAGAAAATAATTACAAAGTTAAAAATGAGTATACAATTTATGGTGCAGAAAATGGAGGTAATTTTTTTATACAAGTAATTTTTTATACAAACAAATTTAGCTAGATCGTCGGATATTAACCCTATGAGTTATCCAATCCGATATCGATAGCTGAATAATTAAGCACATTTTGAAGAAATGTAAAATGGTCTGCTACCAAGGAGGAACCGAGTAATTTTTTTTAATCACAGACCATTTGTCTCTAGGAATTATGGAGTGAATCTTATGGCGTTGTACTATGAAATAATTATATTTTATCGAGAAAAGATTTAATTTACAGAGAATCTACCCCTTGCTTATCATAAAAGTTACACACAGCAGAGCATATTTTCGACACAACCGACAGAGAGCTGAGAGTGGCGTAGATAGCCTCCGTCAGATATAGCGCACTAAGGGCCGTATTTATAGTTCTAAACTCAAGATTGACTTGAGTAAGAACGTCTCAAGCATAAGCTATTGCTTATAATTTATTTTCTTTTATAGTCATCTGTTCGGCAAAACTCGGTTGAGACTGTCAGAAGTAGTATGTTTCCATAGTTTATCTTAACCCCTGTCAAATTTTGAAAGATATTTGTCATTGCGCTCATAGCGACTATTCAGTAAACGAATCATCATAGGTTTGTTACAACAAGCACTTTGCGAACCGTTCCGATCCTAGTAATGAATTTTTTAATGCGCATGTGCCAACAAAGTATTAGTTCCAGTCGTTCCAGAATCAGTTCTGAAGTTCTGTTGGAACATATAACGCGTTCTATTATTAAAGAAGAAGAACAATTCCTCTTCCTCACTTGATTCTGATGCCAAATAGTCGTTTTCATCCAAATCACTATCGCCCATTTCACGTTTAGCTAGTTTGTTTTTACGATTTTTAAAATATATAACCTCAAACCTCACAGAAACTGTTGAGGGTGGGAGAGTCCCTATTCTCGTTCTTGGTCAGAACCAAGAACTGATTTCACCGTCCCTGAACCGATTCCGAATTCGTTCGTCGCGTGTTGGAACACATGTAGAACCAGTCCTGGGATCAGTTCAACGTTTGTTGGAACACCAAAACGCTTCTGCGCACGCTCCGCCTGATTCAGAACTAGTTCCGGTACTTGTTGGAACGAACCTCATAAAAACGGCTAACTATACCGAAACAGAAAAAATATTCTGGATTGGTATATGAGTTCTATCAACTACTTCTGCAACACAAGGAAACCCGTAAATTTAGTTAAAACTAGCAATTAAATTTCGTTGTTCCTCTTCATTAAAAGGAAATTTGACATAATTTGCCGTATTTTCAGCCAATAACACTGATACCCTTTTTACTATCTGTGATACTGTTGCTTGGCTGACACCTTGTAAATCACCATCAACCGTCTGTAATTAATAGAACTATAATTGTAACGTTATCAGTAGTACCAGTGGAGAAATTGGAAGTCCGCGGTTATTAATTTTTTGAAAACCCTTAATTACCAAAGGAAGTCTAATATCAATTACAGTTTGTTTGCTAAAACGATATCGCATTTCAAATTCTCTATATCCGAAGTACTCCAAAAAGTTATTTCTATTGCTTATGTAACGTTTAGGTAAACGTCTTCTTTGATTTTGTTCAATATCTTCTTCGACATTTACTAAATGCTCAAAAAATCTTCCATTACGTTCCAGGAGGTCTGGTTTACAAATTAAACTTTGTAAGATTTCTTTTGGATAGTAGTGAAATTTTCATGTCAATGTCATTCACTTATACAGACAGTTTCTAACGAGTCGCACGGTGGGATCAACATAAGTGCGAGAGAAAGGCCATATATTTCTCGTTAGCGAAACAGAGAACGACCTTTTGCGATGTTGCTAGCTCGCGGAACATTACAGTCATCCGCTCCGCACGCTGTACCGCACACATCCGAAAGTGTGAAGCGATACACGCGTTGACTTGGACTGCGTGCTCGGCCGGCAACGTTGCAAAACTTCTCTCTCTGTCACGCTAACGAACTACTGCTGGTTTCTCTCTTGCTCTTGTTGGTTTCGCACCAAGCGTTTCGATAGGAAAGCTCCGTATAAGTAAGACTCCAAGTCCGGGTTCGAGGTGACTCAAACTTATCCCAGGCTTGAGTTGAACTTGACATTGAAGTTCGTTTTATAAAATAAAATTTGAGAACTTGAGACAGACTCAACTTGGGACAAACTCAAGTGGCGACTATAAATACGACCCTAAATCTCCGTCAATTCTTATAGGCCGTGAGCCGAGTCCAAAAAAGTGTCTCATAGGAAACCACTTCAAATTTTAAACATAGATTGCCCTTCACACGAATGACCAGAATGTGCAAGTCTGGCAGCTTTGCAGTGGGGCGTTTAATGGGGGCATAGTGTCAAAGTCACCCCAATTTGAGGGTCCTAAAGTGCGATAAGAAACCAAATAAAATTTAATAGGTTGGTTTGTTCGTGATGCACATTTCACGAAATAAATAATGCCAGACATATAGGTTGGGGCGTTCACCCAGCCAGACATGCCCAAACAGAGCAATTTTACCGACCCCCTTTGACTGATAGGAAACCGGCTCATCTTTTCAGCATAGCTAGATCTTGTAATGAATTACACAAAAATAAACATGCCAGACACATAGGGTGGGCCCTTCGGTATGCCAGACACCCCTAAAGTGCGCCATTGACCGACTTCGGTAGAATCATAGGAAACTGTCTGGCACTTACACATTGTATTCATTATGATATAGAAGTACCGTACGATGAATGCCAGACACGTAGGGTGGGCCCTTGGGTATGCCAGACAGCCCTAAAGTGCGCCACTTACCGACTTCGGTAGAATCATAGGAAACTGTGTGGCACTTACACATCGTATTCATTATGGTATGAAAGTACCGTACGATGGATGCCAGACACGTAGGGTGGGCCCTTGGGTATGCCAGACAGCCCTAAAATGCGCCATTTACCGACTTCGGTAGAATCATAGGAAACTGTCTGGCACTTACACATTGTATTCATTATGATATGAAAGTACTGTACGATGAATGCCAGACACGTAGGGTGGGCCCTTGGGTATGCCAGACAGCCCTAAAGTGCGCCATTTACCGACTTCGGTAGAATCATAGGAAACTGTCTGGCACTTACACATTGTATTCATTATAATATGAAAGTACCGTACGATGAATGCCAGACACGTAGGGTGGGCTCTTGGGTATGCCAGACAGCCCTAAAGTGCGCCATTTGCCGACTTCGGTAGAATCATAGGAAACTGTCTGGCACTTACACATTGTATTCATTATGATATAAAAGTACCGTACGATTAATGCCAGACACGTAGGGTGGGGCCTTGGGTATGCCAGACAGCCCTAAAGTGCGCGATTTCCCGACTTCGGTAGAATCATAGGAAACTGTATGGCACTTACACATGGTATTCATTATGATATGAAAGTACAGTACGATGAATGCCAGACACGTAGGGTGGGCCCTTCGGTATGCCAGACAGCCCTAAAATGCATCATTTACCAACTTCGGTAGAATCATAGGAAACCACTTCAAATTTTAAACATGGATTGCCCTTCAGGCGAATAACCAAAATGTGCAAGTCTGGCAGCTTTGAAGTGGGGCGTTTAATAGGAGTGTAGTGTCAAAGTCACCCCAAATTGAGGTCCCAAAGTGCGATAAGAAACCAAAATGTAATTGGTTGGTTTGTTCGCGATGCACAATTCACTAAAAAATTTATGCCAGACACATTGGGTCACCCCGCCAGACATCCCCAAACAGAGCAATTTTAGCGACCCCCTTTGACTGATAGGAAACCGGCTCATCTTTTCAGCATAGTTTGATTTTTAAATGTAATACATAAAAACAAACATGCCAGACACGTAGGGTGGGCCCTTGGGTATGCCAGACAGCCCCAAAGGGCACCATTTACCGATTTCGGTAGAATCGTACGTAGTAGGTATACCCGTGTTTTTCTTAACTGACACCTCGGTTTGGAAGAGTTCTATTCTACTGTATAAATGCCAGGCAGGTACCTTAAGGCTATTTTATTTAGGAGAATATCTGAATTTTTTTGTTGTATGGCATTGTATGTTCTAAAAAGGACATAAATGCATTTTGACATTGGCTAAATATATAAAAAAATAGATTACAAATGAAATGCTTAATGCATATTTTAAAATTTGCCGCTTTAATCATAAGTACATCATAAATAAGTATCGAACTAAAGGTGAACATAGCGGAGCATTTTTAACCAATTTTCTGGGTTGCTTTTGAACCGGACATTCCTTCATAAGAATGTAAACATCATGTCGGCACTGCTTTATGATGCTACACCGTTTGTATGCGTGTGCCTATGTGTGGACACGTGTTTCTGCGGTTCGCAAGTCGCAAGGGAAAAGTTCATTTAGTCTACAATCTACATCGTATTCTATGGAAAAGTAGTTGTTATAATGTCGAACCAAGAACAGTTTTGTGTATTTTGTAGAAGTGGGAAAAAACAAGACACGAAATTATTTAAAGACAATAAACTGCCAAAATGTATGGCAGATTTAAAAATTCGTATAGCCAAGGCCCACCCTACATGTCTGGCATTCATCGTAAGGTACTTTTATATCATAATGAATACAAAGTGTAAGTGTCAGACAGTTTCCTATGATTCTACCGAAGTCGATAAATGGCGCACTTTAGGGCTGGCTGGCATACCCAAGGGCCCACCCTACGTGTCTGGCATTCATCGTACGGTACTTTCATATCATAATGAATACAATGTGTAAGTGCCAGACAGTTTCCTATGATTCTACCGAAGTCGATAAATGGCGCACTTTAGGGGTGTCTGGCATACCGAAGGGCCCACCCTACGTGTCTGGCATGTTTGGTTTTGTGTAATTCATTAAAAAATCAAGCTATGCTGAAAATTTGAACCGGTTTCCTATCAGTCAAAGGGGGTCGCTAAAATTGCTCTGTTTGGGGATGTCTGGCGGGGTGAACGCCCCACCCTATGTGTCTGGCATTATTTTTTTGGTGAATTGTGCATCACGATCAAACCAACCCATTAAATTTTATTTGGTTTCTTATCGCACTTTGGGACCCTCAATTTGGGGTGACTTTGACACTTCGCCCCCATTAAACGCCCCACTTCAAAGCTGCCAGACTTGTACAATTTGGTTATACGCCTAAAGGGCAATCTATGTTAAAAATTTGAAGTGGTTTCCTATGATTCTACCGAAGTCGGTAAATGATGCACTTTAGGGCTGTCTGGCATACCGAAGGGCCCACCCTACGTGTCTGGCATGTTTGTTTTTGTGTAATAAATTTAAAAATCAAACTATGCTGAAAAGATGAGCCGGTTTCCTATCAGTCAAAGGGGTCGCTAAAATTGCTATGTTTGGGGATGTCTGGCGGGGTGACTGCCCCACCCTATGTGTCTGGCAAAATTTTTTTCGTGAATTGTGTATCACGAATAAACCAACCGATTGCATTTTAGTTGGTTTCTTGTCGCACTTTGGGACCTCAATTTGGGGTGACTTTGACACTACGCCCCTATTAAACGCCCCACTTCAAAGCTGCCAGACTTGCACATTCTGGTCATCCATGTGAAGGTCAATCTATGTTAAAAATTTGAAGTGGTTTCCTATGATTCTACCGAAGTCGGTCAATGGCGCACTTTAGGGGTGTCTGGCATACCGAAGGGCCCATCCTATGTGTCTGGCATGTTTATTTTTGTGTAATTCATTACAAAATCAAGCTATGCTGAAAAGATGAACCGGTTTCCTATCAGTCAATGGGGGTCGCTAAAATTGCTCTGTTTGGGGATGTCTGGCGGGGTGAACGCCCCACCCTATATGTCTGGCATTATTTATTTCATGAATTGTGCATCACGAACAAACCAACCTATTAAATTTTATTTGGTTTCTTATCGCACTTTAGTATACTCAAATTGGGGTGACTTTGACACTATGCCCCCATTAAACGCCCCACTGCAAAGCTGCCAGACTTGCACATTCTGGTCATTCATGTGAAGGTCAATCTATGTTTAAAATTTGAAGTGGTTTCCTATGAGACACTTTTTTGGACTCGGCTCACGGCCTATTATTGGATTTGGACTTTCTTAAATACGGGGTAGCTCGAAGAAATAATAAAAATCACGCTATTCTTTTTTAGACAATTAGGTAATCGTACTTTTTCGTATTGCACTACATTCTGTATTATATTTTTGGTATATATTATTTCATTAAAAATGCAGATACTTCCGTTGGATACATATCAGATATGCGTGTGGTCTCGCACATCCTCTGTAAGTCAATTTGTATAACTAAGAAGTAGAGATGAGACTTTTACACGAATGGTTGAAGCGCAGTAGCGGCAGAGTAAACATTGGTCTCTATTTGACGTAAACTGTGATACAAATCGAAACTTTCTGTGTGTTTCACGACTCACGTTAATCGATACATGCGACAAATATCCTGTTAGAGGAAAATATTAACTTGAAACAAATATAAGTACAATTAAGTAAAGAATTAAAAAAAAATAAGTGCTAGTAGAGGAAGGTGACAGCTTAATGAGATTATTGATGAGATATAAATAAATACTAAGGCCGAAAGTTGTTTTTCTAAAAACATCATAATATTCGACAGCTATGACAAGCAGGTACAAAAAACGCAGCGTTTTCGAAGACAAACTGTTTGTTTTGGGCGACAAGTAAACTTTACATTTAGTACAAAAATTATCCGAAAACCCACGGAATTTTTGTCAAATGATGCTAACAAACATCATTTTATCCAACTGTTATTAAAGTCTGTCAAAATAACCCATGGAGTAATAAAACGATTATTTCGCCCGGGACCAGAGGCGTTCCTAAAGAAATGAACGAAAATTAATAAATGAGTTATAATGGTACACACACACGCACACGCACACAATTTTTCCAGTTACCGACTATGGCGTATTCATTCCTATTCCCCGAGCGTACGCCCGAGAGCGGTTATTCCCGGTATTATTACAATGGCCCGACACACGTGTTTCGGGCGAGTCACTCAAAATACGAAACGATTCCGTAAGGCAGCGTGTAAGACATTATAAAACTCCCAAAATTTGGAGGATGCCACCTTGTATCGGTTTTGCATTTATAATGAGATTTATTTTATTACTCCACATGTTATTTTGACAGATAAAACTAGAATCCTTAAGTTTTAGAACAAAATAAGCTAAAGAAGGTGCTGACGTTTTAGTTGTAGACAGCAATTGAAACCTCGAAGACGAGAAAATGTAATCATATTGGGTAACACACTGATTTACTGATAATTTTTGCACAATTGGCAAAGACGAAAAAAAACCACAGTATCTGAAAAAAGTACTTGGGAGAAACCTAATGACTTTTTTACATGGGATAGTTTTAAATATAAAAACTTAAGTGAAATAGTACCATTTCTATAAATTTTTACAAGGCGCGATACATTTGCATTTTACGTTTGGAAAAAATAAAATTTTAGATTGCTTGCCATCAAACGAATTGATTGAACTCGCGAATTCTTTCTATGATGCTTCAGCCAAGCGTGACAAAATTATCAAAACGTTATATATGACAAGAGATGTGAAAAATGACAAGAAATGTGAAAAATGAGAACACACACTGGAAAGAAATTAGATTTTTGCACTTTGAAGAATCATCAATGAAAACTACTTTTAAATTACAAAATTTATTTCTGACCGACAAGGCAGCTTATGAACACTGTGTGAGGTGTTAACTACAACTGCAAGTATGGCCCAGAAATCACTTCAACCTGATGGAATATGGTTGGAAAAAAGGCGAAAATAGATTATAGTCAGTTCTTTTAGTAGATATTAATCATTTCAAAATGTTTCAAACAAGGTTATGTCTACAATTTTAGAAGAGCTCCTTTTATTGGGAGTCTTAAATAAAAAAGATTGATGTTGCGATGGTTATTTGATAAACAGAAAAATTGAAATTTTCAAAGGTTTTTTAGCATTTTTGCAATAACTAATTAATCGATTCACCCCTATTTGAATATTTTTCTGCAAAATCAATCCTGCACCTTTTATTTTCGAAAAAGTTGATTTTGTGACCTTAAACCCCCCTCTCTCAAAAACTTACCAAAATCTCAGGTGGAACAACTTAGATTTTATTCTCATTTCGAGCCCCTCTACACCCCAACATGCTCAAAGTGCATGCCCCCAACATGACATTTTTGGCTCTATCGATTGGACTATTTGTCCTTAGATCCCTTACCTTGTAATCCTGCATAAACCAAAAATCCAAAATTTGGGATATTGTAAGTATCGAAACCGTACCCTTCATCTCTCTCTTCTTTATCGCACCTAAACAATGCCCTATTCAAATCAGCCAAAGACATTTTACTAATTATCCCAAACAATTCCCGTCGATCGGTCAAGGAAAAGCTGTCGATAAGATTCCTGACGTCCTTCACGGCCTTTATCACCTCTTCACGCAATGATGTCCTGAAAAGAGCTCGATTAATGAACCATCAGCTAAGACTAAATTAACTTTTACTTGATTATAACGATGGAGCTTTGTCGGAAGTTCTTGAAGTTCAGCTGTGTTACATTGCAAGTACCAGAGTCAACTTGTTCAAACACATCGGACTCTTTGATTGAGATATGTTGTTTTACACTGACATTGTACTCGGACAAACCGTTTATGTAAGTGGGGTCTCTAAGGAAATCCTTCCATTTTCGAAATTTGGCACCGTCGGACCTGAAGACGATTTCAGTGATGAGTGAATGTGAAATTAAAAACAGGTTTAAAACAGAGTTTGTAGGTAACTTCAAAGTGGAAATAATCATTTCGCAATAAATTTAAAATGTGTAATGTGATTTGATGATCACTGTCATATTCAATATGATTTGAAATTATTCAAACTATTCTGTAAGCATTTTATCCTTACTTAGTTCAAGTTTATATATAATTTTTTTGGTTCTCCTGAACTTATTCCAATTTTTGTACTCGTGCTCTTACCTGTTAGCACTGTTATGACTGAGGGTAGCTTCCAAGACGACCTCATCCAGGACTCCCTCGAATCTCAGCGGCCTGATGTATCTCTGATTGGTCCCGGAGTCCTCAGGGGGATGGTAGAAAGAAGTAAAGGCCACTAGGATGTAGCTCTGGTGCGTATTGGGGCAGTGCCTTGTCACCGCTACAACGTCTGGGTCCATTTGATCCACATAAACCTGAAATGGATAGAAATGTAATAGATGACGTCACAGGGCCACTCTGACCAATAATTTTAAATGGAACCTTATGGCAATTGACATCTCGTTTGAAAGGTACTGAAAATACCTATTCTGTCGTAATAAATTCTTTTGGGTTTAGGCCGATTTTGATGGACAAATGAAATAAATTCTAAAATTATAGTTCCGGATTCAATTAATAATCAAGCAAACGTTACAGTAAGAGTTCAGAATATGCCCCATGTAATTCCTGACAGCAATATATCCTATTACGAAACTCTTGTCTTAGTCGTTCAAATGTGTCAAAGGAAATTGCCCTACATTTCTCAACAATCCGTTGTTTCAAAATGTCAATACCATCAGGTGCTGTAGCGTAAATCTTAGATTTCAAGTACTCCCATCGAAAAAAATTTAATGGTGTCAGGTCCGGTGACCGAGCTAACCATTCTATCGGAGCTTGTCGTACAATCCATCTACTACGATACTCTTCATCGAAATAAACGTCTTACTGTACCATAATAATGTGCAGAAGCACCATCTTGTCAGAATGTTATTTCCAAGTTGCTGAATTCATCTGGATTATCTTCCAGAATTTCAAGAATTAATGGCTCAATTACGTTTTATAACATCTCCAGATATACTTCACGGTTTAAATTAACATTGAGAAAAACAGGCCCAACTGTGTGGGTTTCCAAAATACCTACCCAGTAAAATACATTACTTTTTCAGGAAATTGAGTATGGTTTTCACGAAATGTGTGAGGATTTGTGTCACTCCAACACCTCACAATTTGTGTGCTAACACATTTCCTTTGAGGAAGCAAATACTTTCGTCACTAAAACGAAGTGTTTTTATGTAGTGTGAGTGTTGGTTAATTAAACTGGATATATTTTTATAGAATTCTAGTCATCTGAAAGTTGGTGCACCATTTTTAATTTGTAAAGATGAAATTTGTTTTTAGCCAACACCCAATGTATGTATTTTAGACTGACTTCACAGATAGATGCAACTTGGGCTGTGGAAGAACTTCTACAAGTAGTAGAATTTCTGCAGCTACGTCAATACTAATTGTTGGTCGTCCAAATCGTTTGGCATCTTAGACATTGCCCGTTGCTTCAAACTTCTGAAGAAGCTCCCTCAAATAATTCCTCGATATAGGGCGATCGGAGTCTCTCGCATTAAAAAAAACGTGCCGCTGCATGAAAATTGTTTCTACATTCACCCATTATTACGACAGCTGCTACTTTGACGGATAGAGTATGTACCATTTTGCCTATGTAAACACTGAAACGTCCCTTAAACAATAATTCATCTTCAAAGTATAAACACTTTTGCAAATAAAAAAAAACTAGGGAGTTACAAAATGCCAACTTTATTTAACAATTAACCAGAGGTGGACTTTAAAATCTTTAATACTGAAATGTGAAACTATAATTTTAGTATTTACTTCATTTACTCATCAAAATGGGCCTTAAACCCAAGAGAAATTAGTATGACTAAATAGGTATTTTCAATAGCATTAAAACGAGATGTCACCTGATAAGGTCCCATTTAAAGTTATTGACCAGAGTGGCTCTGTGGTGTCATCTATGATTTTCATATTTTCAATATTCGTTTATTTTCACCCTCCAAATCTCATTGGTATAAGTAGAGATGTTCAAAAGATATGAGGGGGTAGGGGGTTTTTGACTAGCACTGTATAAATATATACTTGCATACTTTGCACATTTTTCATGCATACAATCTGAACTCTAGCTATAACTATTTAAATACCTGATTGAATCCTTCCTTGCCGAGTAAGAAATGCACCTCGTTCAAAGCCCTCTTGGCTCCAATAATCCCAGATCCCTCTGACACGTACCTCCCGCCCTTGGGCACCTCCCCCTCCGCCCACCACTCGGTGTATTCCCTGAGCTCGTCCACAACGTGGATGTGGTGTGGTACCAGCTCGTCATAGCCCCTGTTGGAACCGCTGGCACAGCATGCCATGTTCACGAGAGCGGTGCTCGGCAGCAGGTCGAAGACGGAACGTTTTTCGACTGGACTCGGATTGTCGTGAGTCAAGTCCAGGAAGAGGGCGTGAGCGATCGATGGCATGAGGGGCCGAATGCTCGGCTGGTAGAAGGCGCCGACTGGGTCGCCGCCGTAACGGTACACCAGCCTGCCTTCCTCGTGCGAGTCCCAGGCGGACATCGCCTCGCGGATCAGGGAGGTTATACCCAACCTGGAATGGAAGGAGGTAATAGAATGCTATTATTAATACAGTAATATTTCCCAAACTGACTATCTTCCCATGTTTGCCAAGTTCTTAATTTACTTAAAAATACATTTAATCGTATCAGTATCACCACAAAAATCAGCCGAGGTGTTTTCACTAAACACCAATTGCAGACACCTGCTGAAATTACTCTTGAGTGGTATATAGATACCTGTAAAACACGAACACAAATATCTAGGTATAACACTAGACAGCATACTCTTATGGAGTAACCATATAAACCATCTCAAGAGCAAAAGAGAAAAAGGGATAAATATGTTAAAGTGTATCACCAGACTCAAATGGGGAGCTGATCCTAAAGCATATCTCCTATTTTACAGGGCATACATCAGCTCGATACTGGACTATGGCTGTATTATGTAAGGTTCTGCCGCCAAAGTACATTTAAAGAAAATAGACTGAGCACAATATAGCGCCATAAGAATATGCATTGGAGCTCTAAAATCCTCGCCTATTCAAACTATTCAAGCAGAGTCGGGAGAGTCACTCTTAAGCACAAGAAGAACCTTCATAGCTCACAAAAAATCTGCTACTTAAAAACTTTAACTCAAATAATATCCGCAATTATATTGTAACGTTTTTACTATTGACTAAAACTAAAACACTACACGATTATCCTAATTAATTTATTTCTAACTACACTTTAACACTTATAATTTATTTCACAGAGATGTTTATTTATTTAACGCGCCCGATCTCTCGCTCGAATGTTACGCACCGGTTCTTCAACTACTCCCCTGCCTTGGGTCGGGCAATCCTTATAAATGCAGGTAGAAGGGTTCCCGAATATTCTGGCAGTTTTCGAGATTGTTCCACGAATTTCTCCACGGGTTTTCGGCGAATCGAAGCGACTCGGTCTTACGAGAGTGTTCCCGCTGTTTCTAGAACGGATTCGCGGAACCCGGGCAGTCCCAGACGTGTTTATTTGGTTTCGGCGAGCCGTTCCGTTACACTGCCCCCGCCTTAAAGATTTTTCGTCCCGAAACTTGTCTCTGACAGGCCCATGTAGGAACCTACAGTTGGTCACCTGTCTGCACCGCGAAGTTTGGTAGAAATAACATGCTATGGTCTTCTTGTGGGGACTCCTCTCAGGATTCCAACAACACACCAAAATGTCTATCCCGGTGAAGCGAAATAAGACCTCCAGCATATTCCTGTCGACCCTCCAGTCCAAGGCGTCCAATCCGCAAGCCAGTTTCGGGATAGCTAACTTAGTTAGATCTTCGCTAAGTAGGGTATCCCTGAGGTCATGTAGTGCGTCCCACAGGTCCAAATAGGTGGGCTTGTGAAAGGACCTCCTCTTGGTAACCAGGTAGAAGAGCGGTCGTTGTGATCCATCGTCCTTAATCCTCAGCGCTCGCCCGACCGCCGGTCCCTGCTGATGGAGGTCGTCCAGTTTGCCGAACCTCGTCCGAAACTCCGCGGCAATTCCCCGGGACATCCGCAGGTCCTGGGCCACGCAATGAGCCAGCGCATACTCAGCCGATGTTTCGAAGAGATCCCGTTGTTCTTCCCTGGTCACACCGAATCTCGCCTTCCCGGTTCCACCATACGCAGCCATAAACTCTTCAAAGGAGGGCTCCTCCTCTTGGGGCCGTAGTTGGCGCACCTGTTGGTCTTGGTCGTGGTCTCCCTCGAAAGGCGCTAATCGGTTGTAATGCACGACCCTGGGCTTCCCATTCGGGACTTTGCTGACCCGGTAGATGACGTCATTTATTTTCGTCTTCACTGTATATGGCCCTTCCCAAGCTTTCTGAAGCTTCGGTGATAACCCTCGTCTCCTTTGTGGGTTGTACAGCCACACCAGGTCTCCTTCTTCATATATGCCGCTGTCCGCCCGAACGTCATAGTGATCCTTCATGCGGTCGCTGGCGACTTGGAGATTCGTCCGCACCATCTCGTGAACCTGGTCCATCTTTCTGCGCAGCTCGGTGACGTAGTCTTCCCCAGCCAGATCTTCTCCCGGTTTGCAACCGAAGCTCAGATCGCAGGGAAGCCTCATCTCCCGCCCGAACAGTACCCTTGCTGGTGTCTGGCCGGTGGACTCGTTGATGGCAGAACGGTAGGCCATCAGGAAAAAGGGGAGATGTTGATCCCAGTCTCGTTGGTGTTGAGACACTACCTTCGAGAGGTACTTGCCCATGGTGCGGTTCATCCTCTCCACCATTCCGTCAGACTGAGGGTGCAGCGCCGTCGTTCTAGTTTTGCGAATTCCCAATTTTTCGCAAACTCCCTGGAACAGCTCGCTCTCGAAGTTACGCCCCTGGTCGGAATGCAACTCCAACGGTACTCCGAAGCGGCTCACTAGCTCCTTCACCAGGACATCTGCGACAGTTGTGGCTGCTTGGTTGGGAATCGCGTAGGCCTCTACCCATTTCGTGAAATAGTCCATCGCCACCAGGATGTACTTGTTGCCGCAATCGGTTTCAGGAAATGGTCCAGTAATGTCTAGGGCGATCCTCTCGAAAGGACTTCCCACATTGTATTGTCTCATCGGGGCTTTCGGCTTGCGGTGCGGTCCATTGCTGGCTGAGCAAACTGTACCCTTCCTGCACCATTCACGAACAGCCTCAGAGCAGCCCACCCAATAGAAACGCTCGCGCACTTTCTGCAGGGTCTTCTTTACTCCCAGGTGGCCTCCAGATGTTCCGTCATGGAGGTGACGTAGCACTTCCGCCACCTTGATCTTGGGTACGATGAGTTGGAATCGCCTTTCTGCGCCATTATCTGATTCGAGCACCCTCTTGAGCAGTCCATCCTGTATCACCAGGGAGTCCCACTGTGCCCAGTACGATTTCAGGGTCCTAGAGGATGGGGCCACTTCCTGCCATTCCGGCCGACGACCTCCTTCTTTCCACTCCAGGATCCGTTGAAGTTCAGGGTCGCCTTCCTGCGCTCGTCGCAGCCCGTCTGGTGACCAGTCTTTGTCAGTGACCGTCTTGCGGTATGCAGAAGCCTCCTTTACCTCTGCACGACTACAATGGGGACATCCTTCTGGACACGGTCTTCTTGAAAGAGCGTCAGCATTACGGTGGCTGGTTCCTGCTCTATGTTCGATGTCGAAGTCGTATTCTTGAAGGCGCTCAATCCACCGAGCTACCTGGCCTTCCGGATTCTTGAACCGCAGGAGCCATCTGATCGCCGCGTGATCCGTTCTCAACAAGAACTTCCTCCCGTATAGGTACTTGTAGAAATGTTCTACTGACTTCACGGCGGCTAACAGCTCTCTCCTGGTGACACAGTAGTTCCTTTCGGGCTTCGACAGGACTTTACTGAAGTAGCCAACGACCCGCTCTTGCCCATCTTGCAGTTGTGACAAAACCCCTCCGATTCCGTCGTTGCTTGCATTTGTATCCAAGATGAAGCGTCCCTCTTGAGTCGGAAACCCGAGAACAGGGGCTGTTGTCAAGCGTCTTTTCAGGTCGTCGAAGGCGGTTTGGCATTCTTCATCCCAAAGGAAGGCTCGTTTCTCCTCAGTTAGTCGTGTCAGCGGCTTTGCGATGTCAGAAAACATTCGGACATAACGACGATAGTAAGTGCAAAGCCCCAGGAAACTCCGCAACTGATGCTTGTCCTTCGGTGTTGGCCATTCTTGGACTGCTCGCACTTTTTCAGGGTCCACCTCGACGCCGTTACTGCTGACCACGTGACCCAGATAGTGTACTCTCGTTCTTAACAGATGGCATTTCTTTGGGTTGAGCGTCAGGTTAGCCATTTGGAGTCTCTTGAAGACTTCCTCCAGGTTTGACAGGTGTTCGTCAAACGTCCTCCCTACGACGATTATGTCATCCAGGTACACGAGGCACGTTTTCCAGGAGAGCCCTCTGAGTATGTTCTCCATGAGCCTCTCGAAAGTAGCAGGCGCATTACACAGCCCGAATGGCATAACCGTGAATTGCCACAGTCCAGATCCTACTGTGAAAGCCGTCTTCTCCTTGTCTGCAGGGTCCATTTCTACCTGCCAGTAGCCACTCTTCAGGTCAAGGGTGGAAAACAGCTTCGATCCAGCCAGAGTATCCAGGGTGTCGTCTATCCGGGGAAGAGGGTAGCTGTCTTTCTTCGTCACGTTGTTCAGTAGACGATAATCTACGCAGAACCTGGTATCTCCATCCTTCTTCTTTACCAGGACTACAGGAGATGCCCAAGGACTGCTAGATGGCTCGATGACTCCCTCTTTCTCCATATCGCGGATGATCTTCTCCGCTACCTCCCGCTTCGCCTGCGGCAACCTCCTCGCTGACTGGCGGATTGGTCTCGCGCCCCCCGTATCGATCTTGTGCCTAATAATACTCGTTCTCCCAGAAGGTCCCTTGTCAGACACAAAAATCGATCGATATCTACGGAGTAGCTCAATAAGCCTCTTCTTTTCGACTCCAGCGAGAGAATCGCAGGCATCTACTAGAGCTTCCTCCACTTTCGCGGCTTGGCAGCCAGCGCTTCCCGTCACCTGGTGGATCAGTGACGTCACTGGTGAGCAGGTTCCCACTTTGGTCCCCTTGCGGATGGTAACTGGGTAGTCATTGATGTTAATTAGCCGGACGGGAATTTCATCACCCAGCGTCACCAAGGTCTTCCCTATGAGAACGCCTCGGCCCACCTCCACGTCGTGGTTCCAAGGTTCCACTACGGTAGGACTCCTTTTTCCTCTGACGCCTTGAAGTCGGGTCACCACGATCGATTCGCTCCTACTTGGCAGGATCGTGTCTTCCGTCAGCCTTATCTGATGGACCGTCTCGCCCTTGGTGTGCAGGAAAATTTCCTCTGGGCCGACCTGCATCACTTGTCGTTTCAAATTGAGTGCGAAACCGTGGGTCTTCATGATGTCCATTCCCAAGATGGCGTCCTCTTCTATGTCGGCGATCAGGACTCGGTGTGGCGAGAATCGTGCAGTGCCGATCTTGATCTCGACGTCGACTTCTCCGTGGACGGCGGCAGCTTCGCCCGTAGCCGTTCGCAACCTCCACCTGGACTCCATCACTCTCTTCCCTCGCGCGTTCAGCAGGCCTGGCTTCAGGATCGTCTTGGATGCCCCGGTGTCGATCAGTAGAGTGTGCTTCCTGCCGTTAATTTCGCCATCCACGTACAGGCTGCCACCTTCACCTCTCAGGGTAGCTATCTTGATGAGGGGGTCTTGGAACGGGTATCGGGTCGAAGCTGCCCCCTTGGAGCCGACCCGCTTTAGTTTTCCGACGTCTGGGCCGTTGTTGGCTTCTCCACCCTAGGGCGCTTGCAGTCCCTTCGGATATGGCCAACCTCTCCACACCCCCATTTCGCCGGTTCCCTTTTGTCTCCTTTCAGCAGTCCCTTGAGGGCGTTTACAACCTGCTCCAAGGCGTCCTCCTTCCGCTCGGCTTCCCCGCATGCGTCGTCCCCGACCATCGCCCGAACGCGGCCACAGCTCCTTGACGCCTCCGTCGCAGCCTCGTATTCCAGGGCCATCGAGAGGGCATCCAATGTGCTCTTGGGGCGCGACAGCCGTACCGCACGCTGCATCTCCACATCCCTCAAGCCGTCGATGAAGGCCGAGACCGCGAGACTCTCCGTCATGGATTCCGCTGCTTCCGGGTAGGCGAATCTGACTAACTTCGCGATGTCGGCTTCGAACTCCTGGAGGCTCTCTCCCTGCTTCTGTCGTCGGTTCTTCATTCGGGATTGGTAGACCTGGCCCAGGTGTGCGTGCCCGTATCGCCTCTCCAGCCTCTGGACGAGTAGCCCGAAGTTGTCCAGCTCCCCCTCTGGAACAGTCTGCAGCACGTCGAGGGCGTTTCCTCGGAGGGCGACCGTCAGAGCCACTGCCTTATCCCTTGGCGCCCAGTTGTTAGCTTTCGCTGCTGCCTCGAACTGCCGGAGGTAGTTCTCCCAGGGAATTTCCCCGTCGAAGGTAGGCGGCTTCACTCGATGACTCGCAGTAGGAACTGCCTCTATCCTGGTTACCTCTTCGATCCTGGTTACCTCCTCCGAGTCGTTAAACGGGTTACCTGAACTGGAAATGTTTTGCCGACTGGGCTGCAAATGCATGGATTGTAGTTGGTTCCCCAATTCTCGCAGTTGGTTTTCTAGTTCCAATCGTTGGATTTTCTCCATCTGCAGTGCGTTGTCAGATTTCCAATTCTGCTATCCAGCTCACCGTGGAGATCTCCTAAATTGTCCAACTCGCCGTGCAGCTTTCCTATTTTGTTGTCCAACTCGTCGTGGAGTTTCCCTAGTTTGTTGTCCAGCTCACCGTGCAATTTTCCCATTTCGTCATGGAGTTTTTCCATTTTGTTGTCCAACTCTCCATGGAGTTCTTTCATGTTGTTATCTAACTCACCATGGAGTTTTCCCATCTCGCCATGGAGTTCTTTTATGTTGTTAAGGATGTGCTCACCTTCTTCCTCGAAGCAGAATGTTTCAGGGTCGTCTCCATTGTCATTTAAATATTCCTCCAGACGTTTCTGTAGCACTGTTTTCGACCCTGTCGTTTCGAGTTCTCTATCTTCTAACTCGCGTTTGAGGTCCGTCACTTTTAATTCGCGTAATTTCTTCATTGTTCTTAATTTATTTCACTAATTAATCCGCACTCTGACACCACTGTAACGTTTTTACTATTGACTAAAACTAAAACACTACACGATTATCCTAATTCATTTATTTCTAACTACACTTTAACACTTATAATTTATTTCACAGAGATGTTTATTTATTTAACGCGCCCGATCTCTCGCTCGAATGTTTACGCACCGGTTCTTCAACTACTCCCCTGCCTTGGGTCGGGCAATCCTTATAAATGCAGGTAGAAGGGTTCCCGAATATTCTGGCAGTTTTCGAGATTGTTCCACGAATTTCTCCACGGGTTTTCGGCGAATCGAAGCGACTCGGTCTTACGAGAGTGTTCCCGCTGTTTCTAGAACGGATTCGCGGAACCCGGGCAGTCCCAGACGTGTTTATTTGGTTTCGGCGAGCCGTTCCGTTACAATATAATACACCTACTTTCTGCCCAAAATCTGTACAACACATATAATGTGTTGCTTATAAAATATGATAACAGGAACGAAATATGTAAATACATATTTTGGAAAACTCGACAGATAAGGGGCTGAAACTCCTTAAGTGTGTTTCATTTAATATTTGCATGGAATTTCGACTCAATTAGAGTTGTAGTATTTCTTTTGTGGATTTAAAATTAAGTGGAGCATGTATTTCGAGACATTCCTTGTGAAACACGTAGCTTATTTCCAGAGAATTCCAGACTGTTCGACGAGAATTCTATGCCCTTCGAGAAAGTTCGGGGGCGGCATGAGGCGGCGAGATAAAAGGGAATGCCACCGAACCAAGAGGCAGTCATAAACAGCGGAACGCGTCGAATATCTGACCTGAGCGGCCGTGCGCGTACAGTAAATAAACAAGTGTCATATAAATTAAGTAATAAGTGTTAGTTCTTACTGAAACTAAATTAGTTAAGACACCTCGCGAATTGTAAGTTAGTTCGAAGGCATTGACCACTCCAAGGTAGCCTCATGACACATTCGCTCTATTTGCTGAGGGGCAAACAATCTATAAACATAACATATTTACATGCATTATAATTGTAAAAAAAACTGTTCTGTAAGGTCACACCCACTTAGAGCCCGACCATGTACATGGCGCAATTGAACGAACCCAGACCATTTGATAAAATTATTAGTATAATGGATTCCTCTTTAATTCTATGATTACTACCATACCTGCCATAATGATATCAATTATGGTATCATATCATAGTATGGTTGTGATGGAGAAAATGATCAAGATAAATAATACTACCTTTTTTGCAATGATGACTGACACAATTTTCTTGTATTTTCGTTCTTGACTTCAATTTTATCAGCATTATTCATTTATGTTCTTTTTGATCAATAAAAAGTTTGTAAAATAATTTTTTTAAGACACATCTCACCTGTTCGATTTTGTGGAGGTAAACAGTAGTAAGTACCAAAAACAACCCACAGGTAGTTTATATAGCAAAGGTTTTCACTTACTGTTCAAAGGTACCTTCATACGTATGAGTTTTTCATTGCATTTGTCTTTGACGAGTGATAATTTACTTTTGTATTCAAAATTAATCTAATATGTCAATTTCTCTAAAATCTACTTAGTCGGATATACCACTATTTACCTCTACTCTAGGGTACAAACATATACCACACTTAGGATAGGTTAAGTAGTATTCATGGTCATGTTGTTCCTGACATTTCCATTCTTCCTTAAGCTGTTACCAGTAAACATGAATAAATGAATAAATAAATTACCTGTTTACAAATATATTATCTGTCATGTCTGAATTGGTGAAAAGCTCGGCGACAACATACAGGTTCGGCTTCACCTTCCGGGCGCAGTCCAGCAGATACTCGGCGACCGGTATGGGTGTGGAATGGCAGTTGTCTAACCGCACTCCGTCGAAGATCCTCGCGGTCTCCTCTACGTACCTTCTCATGTGCTCCCACAGAAACGGGCAGTCTTCGGGTCTGTCCCCGAAACGCAATTTGACGCTGTCCCCCCACGCTATCAGCTCCCTCCGTAGGTAGACCTTCGAATCGGGAGCGGCGAAGTTCTTCAATGGGTCCGAGTTCATCACCCAACCATTGTGAGCCATCAAAAAAGCGCCTCTCTCGCTGTACATTATCTCCTCGTGCTCTTTGAGGGATTTTGGTTCGCCGTGGTCAGTAAAGTATCTGTACACTAATGGAGTTTTGATGGTTATCTCCTTGAACTTTGGCCCATCAGGTTGTATCCAGTGATACCTGATACCGGCTATGACATTCTCTATAGCAGTATTCAGATCAGATTTCAACTGTTCAATCACAATTCCATTGAGTGAGTCTAAGGTCTTCTTGAACTCTTCGGCGCATTTCCGCAGCCTGGAGTCTTCATCGAACGTATCGTTGTAATATATATTGTACAAATCCAGGGCGAGACCTAAATCTACCTTAGCCGATAGACGTTTATACTCTGGGTCCTGGATCAAGACTAAATCTCCAGCTCTCTTCTCCTGCTTCGGTGGCACGTTACGAGCTTTTATCAAGAACTCTGACACATAATCATTGACGTCACAAATGAACAACTCTTCAAGTTTCAAGACTTCTAGTATGCTGGCTTTGAAGTGGTAACGTATGGCATTGAGGTGGTCCTCAGAGTTGATCTCCGGAGGTATACCTTTGTCTTCATACAGTCCGTTCTTGATGTCCACCGAGAACTGATAGAAAGCGGCGTCGAGGAGGTAAGCCGGTCGCATGTAGGGACAGTTGGAGCAATTATAGGTGACTTCTGGGTGGATTTTCAGCCATTCGCTTTCGTTCGCGGTATGGTTGAGGACTATGTCGCAAATCGAAGTCATCTGAAGAAAGGATAATGTATATAATAGTGTTCAATTAAATTGATTTGTCTAATGCACAAGTCCAATTCAGACATTCAAAATCGAAAATGAATGATCGAAATCTGTAATATAATTAAAAAAAAAACAAAAAAAATCTGTAAGGACCAGAACTACCCTTTGCACAGGTTCTCATAAATTTGAAAAATCAAGATCCGATTACTTAATTAGCAGCCAATAAAAAAAAAGATTTTCCATACCTTCCATTCCTTTCTGATCTTGGCGGTGAATTTTTCGATCTCCTCAAATGTTGGCATGTCACCACTTTGTTTCTTGAAGACTGGATTTAATTTCAATTGCTCCTTGAGGCTGTAGCAGGAGTTTGAAGCGCCAAGTTCCTGCACATAAATTATTTATATGTCGGGGATCACGCTCTCGAGTTATTATTTTTTATTTTTTTGTATACTTTGTAATAATTTAAGTTGTTTATGTTAACGAATGAATACGCAGCACATTAGACGTGTGCGGGCGGAACCAAGAACGGCTTCTCGAGACGCTGAAATGCATTTTTAGTAATGAGTGTTTAAAAAACTCGGCGTAGTTCGATGTTTAAAAGAGGGAGACGATAATTAGCTCTCGAGCGAAGAAGTCGGGTCGGTCTTGGGATTGCCAAGCGTGTTCATGATTATTAATTTTACACATGTAAATCACAGAGTTTGTTTTTAATAAACAATTGTCGCATCGTTTACGTCGTGTTTCGCGCCCTTAATCCATACTGTCGACGACATCCGAAGTGGGATAGTGTTCTCACCCCCGGGACATATAGTGTTCTCACCCCGTGGTTAAATCGTGTGCTCACCCCCTGGATAAGTGGAGTGCTCTGACTTGAACCTGAACCTGAAGGATTTACGATGAGTGAACACCGAGATGTTGAAGAGGAGCAAGTGCTTCAAAACCAAGCGAACAGCGGCTCTGAACATCAGTGGCGTAAAATTTTGGACGAATTGGTGAAAAAGATTGGCCAGCCATCGACGAATGAATCTATTACTCTACCAATCTTCGATCCAGACAAAACGGGTCAAACCGTCAAAGGATGGTGTACAACTGCTGACCTGTGCATGCGAGAAAAACCAGCAAGTGGCAGTGCTCTCATGATTACTTTGAGCAAAGCCATGCAAGGTTCTGCATCGACCTGGCTTTCTCAAATTTCTTTTGATGGAATGACTTGGGAACAGTTTAAGGAGCTATTTCTAGCCAGGTATGATGAATCTGAAACTGGTGCAGCATCGCTACTCAAACTTCTATACGGAAAACCAAAGGACAACGAACCATACTCAGTGTATGCAAGTCAATTCCTAACCACATTCCTAACACGTTGGCAAAAATCCGATCCCGAAGAAATTGGCGTTGCACTAGCTATGGCACATTTGTCTCGATTTGATAACCGACTAAAACAACTTGCTTACACCATCGAAATGACAAATCGCAATCAATTACAACGTGAATTGCGTGCTGTCTCGAAACGTAAACTGGAGGATTCAGCAGATCAACAACAGGGAAAGCGTCCAAAACTACAGCGGCCGATGACATGCTTCAAGTGCGGAAAGGTTGGACATCGTCACCGGGAATGCCGGGCCTCCCTGGTGAAATCCAACTTCAGTGGAACTTCCAACAAGCCTCGGGAACAACAACCACGCTGTTACAAATGCAACCAACTCGGACACTACGCCAATGACTGCCAGATGAGGAAAGAAAATGGAACGAAAAGAGTGGATATCTGTACTGTTGCATCACCTACTGGGCATCTGAAACACTTAGGTGAGATCTTTCCATTTGTTTTCGATTCTGGAGCAGAATGTTCTCTTTTGAAGGAATCTATTTCATTAAAATTTAGTGGGCAAAGAAAACACAATACAGTTTCTTTGGTTGGTATTGGAAAAGACACTGTCTTTAGTACACTGCAGATCTTGTCTAAAGTAGAAATTGACGGTTATTTGCTTGAAATAACTTTTTACATCGTTAAGGACGATTGTTTAATTCATAATATTCTGATTGGGAGAGAAATTTTGGGAATTGGTTATTCGATTTACTTGACCCATGATAAGATTTGTTTGAATAAAACTAAAACTGCCTGTTGCATCACCAATAGGAGTAACAACTCAATGTTAACTTGGTCAAAAACAATAAAAACCGAAGTAGCTAATGATGAGCTTACTCAATTGCTTTCATTGTTGGAAACTTTCAAAGACTCCTTTATTACGGATAATCCTAAAAGACGAGTAACTACTGGTAAACTAGAGATTCGATTAAAAGATCCAAACAAAATTGTTCAGAGGCGACCCTACCGTATGAGTGAATATGAAAAATAAATAGTACGCAATAAAATTCAAGAATTATTAGCTGCAAAAATAATCAGACCCAGTAATTCGCCTTTTTCAAGTCCTATTATTTTAGTTGGAAAAAACGACGGGACTAGTAGATTGTGTGTCGACTACCGTGAATTAAATTCTAATACAGTTTGTGATAGGTATCCATTGCCGATCATTTCTGAGGTAATTGCTAGATTAGGTGCCGCAAATTATTTTACAAAATTAGATATGGCCAGTGGTTTTCATCAAATCCCTGTCGACGAAGATTCCATCGAGAAAACAGCTTTTATTACTTCCGAAGGTCAATACGAATATTTGTCAATGCCTTTTGGGTTAAAAACGGCCCCAGCCGTCTACCAAAGAGCTATCGTGACAGCTTTAGGTAAATTAGTAAACACACATGTCGTCGTCTACATGGACGATGTCATGATTTATTCGAAAAGTATTTCGGAAGGTCTTTTTAAATTAAAGGACGTACTAAACGCCCTTGTTCAAGCTGGCTTTTCGTTAAATGTACGCAAGTGTTCCTTCTTACAAACTAAAATTGACTATTTGGGTTATGAAATATGTGCAGGTAAAATTAGACCTAATGCTGGCAAAATAAAAGCACTAATTGCTTTACCCCCACCTGAAACGATCACGCAAATTAGACAATTTATTGGACTCAGTTCTTATTTCCGAAAATTTATACCGAAATTTTCCGTAATTGCCGCACCACTGTATCGACTAACAACCACAAAGGGAAAATTTATTTGGACTTCTCAACATGAGAAAATTCGACAACAATTAATAGAGAAATTAACGAACGAACCAGTCTTGACCATTTTTAATCCAGAACATCCAGTCGAATTACATACTGATGCAAGTAGCGAAGGATATGGAGCGATTCTCTTTCATCGTATTTCTAACAAACTCCACCCTATAGAATATTTCAGTAGAAGGACATCGGAAACAGAATCTAAATATCACTCGTATGAACTGGAAACTCTAGCCGTTGTAAACGCAGTAAAACATTTTCGACACTATTTGTATGGACGTAAATTTCTTGTAGTTACTGATTGTAATGCGTTAAAATCATCTCGAACGAAATTAGAATTGACCCCTCGCGTTCACCGTTGGTGGATGTTTTTACAAATTTATGATTTCGATATTATCTACCAACAGGGCAAAAGGATGAGTCACGTTGATTTTTTTTCCCGCAATCATATTCAACCAAGAAGCAAAAATACAGAAACTATTGGAAAAATTCAAAAAGTTCCTCAAAAGGAAATTCATATTGTAGAAATTACTAAAGATTGGCTCATTGCGGAACAATCACGAGATCCTGAACTTTCTAAAATTATCTCCGAATTAACAGATTGCCAAAATTTGTCCTCTGACATATTAGAAACATACGAATTATCGCAAGGGTTACTTTATCGTAAAATTCAACGAAATGGACGAGCCAGAAAGTTGATTATTATTCCACGAGCATTCAGATGGTCCGTAATCAATAATGTTCATGAATCAGTCATGCATTTAGGTTGGGAAAAAACTCTTGACAAAATTTATGATTTTTATTGGTTTCCAAAAATGTCTAAATGGGTTCGAAAATTTGTTGACAAGTGTGTAACGTGTAAATTAGCCAAAACCCCTTCCGGTAAAGTACAAGTTGAACTTCATCCTATACCCAAATTTAATATTCCATGGCATACTATTCATATGGATATTACAGGAAAATTGAGTGGCAAAAATAAACAAAAGGAGTACGTTTTTATTTCTATTGATGCTTTTACAAAATATGTTATTTTGACTTATACTTCGAAAATAGATACAGTTAACAGTATTAGAGCTCTTAAGAAAAATATTTCTTTATTTGGAACTCCTACTAGACTCATTGTCGACCAAGGTGGATGTTTTGATAATAAGCAATTTAAGGGTTACTGTCAAAGTCAAATTGTGGAGGTACATTTCATTGCTACTGGTAGTAGTCGTGCAAACGGTCAAGTAGAACGAATCATGTCTGTCCTGAAATCACTTTTTACTGCCGTGGAATTAGATAAGGATAAATCTTGGCAAGATTATATCGAAGAAGTACAGTTAGCAATAAATTCAACAACCAACAGAGTCACTAAATGTAGCCCTCTTGAGCTTTTAATTGGAAAAGTTGCAAGACCATTTGGTTTAGTTGCTAATGATAATATTGAGGAAATAGACCTTGAGAACTTGAGAGAACGTGCTGCTGCAGCGATGAAAAATGCTTCATCTGTGGAAAAAGTGAGGTTTGATAAGGGAAAGGCTAAAGTTCAGCCGTTTAAAGTAAATGATCTTGTTTTGTTGAAAAATGAAGAACGAAATCAAACCAAGCTTGACCAGAAGTACCGAGGACCTTTGAGAGTTGTAAAGGTTCTAAGTGGAGATCGATATGAATTGAAACCGATGAGAGGTAACCGTGTTTTAAAATACGCTCATGATCGTTTAAGGTCAATGCCGACAGAGGATGATGAGTGTATTAATATGATTTATGATTGTGAAGACATTGTTGAATGATGATGTATGAGGTCAGCACTGGACGAAAGTCAGGGGTGAAGGTTGAGTTAACCGAGGGACCGGAGGCTTATCTGGTGTTGTGACCTGTGTGATCAGTGAGGATCACGGAGTAGGGTTGATCAGTGAGGATCACGGAGTAGGGTTGTGCACTAGACGACTTCGTGGTGTGAAGCCAGAAGTGTTGGTGACAACTTGTGTAGAATAACTAGTGAGTAGCTATTCGGTGATGTTAGAATTTGGGCTTTAATAAAAGTCAGTGATTTGATGTTGTTGGGCTTGGGAAGTCTGCTAGGTGGACTTACCTGAGTGGAATGAATTTGGAATGAATTTCGAGTGAATTGTTAGAGTCAGGAAGAGCCGAAGCGCAGAACCGCTAGCTCTGACTGAAAAAGACTTTACGATATGACTTGATGAGTAATTTATGTTTTGTTTTTCTAGCTTGATCGCACAGGGTCGTGCGATATGTCAGAATGGCCGTGTCGGGGATCACGCTCTCGACTTATTATTTTTTATTTTTTTGTATACTTTGTAATAATTTAAGTGGTTTATGTTAACGAATGAATACGCAGCACATTAGACGTGTGCGGGCGGAACCAAGAACGGCTTCTCGAGACGCTGAAATGCATTTTTAGTAATGAGTGTTTAAAAAACTCGGCGTAGTTCGATGTTTAAAAGAGGGAGACGATAATTAGCTCTCGAGCGAAGAAGTCGGGTCGGTCTTGGGATTGCCAAGCGTGTTCATGATTATTAATTTTACACATGTAAATCACAGAGTTTGTTTTTAATAAACAATTGTCGCATCGTTTACGTCGTGTTTCGCGCCCTTAATCCATACTGTCGACGACATATATTCACAAATCAAAGACAAGTCAAAAAATGTCAAAGCAAGTATTTGAAAAACCTCTGCTAGCTACTTTTTTGTACTTTTGATCATACATTGACTTTACCTGTATTGGAGTGAAATGGATCATATTATACCCAGATTCCTTAGCTACCCTCAACTTGTTCGCCCAGAGGCTGAATGAGCCCAAGTTTTTGGCCAGAACAGTCTGGCATTGGATACAATTCAAAGGCAACTCTTCCTGTTCTCCGTACCTCAGAACTGGATCAACCAGAAAGTAGCCAGAACCTTGCTTCTCAGCATTCTTCCTAAAAGAACACAAGTTTTTTAAATCTACAAGTAAAGTGGTGTTCATATAATTACTCTTCGGTGAAGGTAAAGTAATAATGGAAGCTCCCAGATAGCTTGAGTTTAATTTGCACAAACGCTGCAGTATCGTCGGCGTTCTCACATCCTTCATCTTGCATCCACTGTAACAAATGGTATGTTGCACGGTTGAACTCTTTAAGATTTCCACTTTTCTCTATGGGATAGTTGCAGTACAAATACAACTTCCTACCAAACAATGTTGGGCCTATACGAAACTCTAACACCCAATTGTTCTCCAAACGGTATAATGTGGATTCCTTGTGCTCATTTTCTTGAAGCGTTAGAACCCTGATTTGCTGCATTTTGTGTACTTGGAGTTTATCGACGTCACCTGTGATATAACTGGACTTCTTAACACATTTTTCCTCCTCAATGAACTTCAAAGTTTCCTCTGTAACTTCTTTCTCGTGGATGGTTTCCCTTTCGGAATTTATCTCTGACTCAATTAAACGTTGAATTTCTTCAAAAGTTTTATTTTCGTTATACTGGACCTCAACTTCTGCAGAATTGTCAAAAACGTTTTTGGTATCATAGCCGTTATTGGAATGACTTGTAGAATCAACAGGGCTGTAAAAATCTGTAGATACCGAAGTATTGAAATTTTCCTTAGAAGCTTCTACAGTAAATGTGTCATTTCTGGGAATGGGATGGTACGTATGGTCTACAGGGCTGTAGAAATCTGTAGACACTGAAATGTTACAAGTTCTCTCAGGAACTTCTGTAATAGATGTTTCGATATTGGGATGATCTGCGGTGTTCACAGGGCTGTAGAAATCTGTAGACAAATCTGCAGGTCTGTTGGAGACTTCTTCAGTGAATGTATTGAAGTTATAACTAGAATTAGGGCTATAGGAGCTTGCACAGTCTTCTGTAGTATTTTTGGTAGAAGTTTCGACAATGAAAGTTCCCGAGTTTTCCGTAGAGTTGTTAGGACTATAATAGGAGGACTTTTCTGTTATTATGGAAGCTGTGAGGTCTTCATCAGTAAGAAACTGGAGTATTCCTGTAGTAGATTCTACCCACAGCGCTTCCGTGAGTGTTGTAGGTTCCTCGCCGGAGGTGTCTACACTGGTTTCGGGTTCGTTTATTAATTTTATGGATTCTGTCCCTCGTGGAGTTCCCCAAAATGCGTCTGTTTGAGCCACATCAGTCACAGATTCTTCCCTGGATGAATTTAAGATACTTTCAGGTTCTGTAGTGCGACAACTAGTTCCTTCTGCTAACTCTTGTTGGGTTTCCCAGAACCTTTCAGGTTCTGTAGTGATATTATTAGTGACTATACTAGCATAGGATATCGACGAAGTGACTTTCTTGCTTTCTTTCACTAACTGTTTGCTGTTCTGTTTCTCAAACTTCGGCTTCTCATCCAAGCGATTGACGATGACGTAATCCTCAACCCTCTTCAAGTTACTGGTGAATTTCTTCTTAAGCACCGGCAATGGTTCGATGACCGCCTGCTTATTGCGCTTCGTCTGGTAGTGATCGATGATCTGTGGTTGAGACTTGGGGGGAGACTTCTTCACAGCGGTCTGATCCAGTAGGGTCTTGGGTGTCTCCTCCTTGGCCTTGCCCCTCTTAGACTTGTCCTTCACAGGAACAAAGGAATGGTCATCTGCGGGAGCTTTTTCAGGGGCGTGGTGTTTCTGTTTGGCATCGTTCCTCTTGGGCTCTTTCGGCGCCACGGGCTGCCTCTTCTTTTTCTTCGCGGTGGTCTCTTTTATGGTTTCGTCCTTGGCATTGTCCCTTGACTTAGTTTGCTCGTTGGGAGTTTCAGTCTTCTCGTGCTTGACTTCTTCTTGGTGGGCAGTTGTATCGGTTAGCTGAAAACGTAATTGTGAGCTTGAAGAGGAGTTAAGCATGAAGTTATTGCAGAAAAGTCAGACCCAAGTTAGATGTAAACCAAGCACCACGCTCCACTATGGGACACTGAATGATAATATAATGGCCGTAACTCTATATTTGATTAATGAACTGAAATGATATAAGCAAAGGCACTATTGATGTAGGTGTTGTATGTGTATAGTGCTATTTAATCTCTTGTTTGAATAGAAATAGTATCTGGTACTATAAGTGCTATAAGAGGTAGATTGAAAGAAAGAGAGAAGGAAGTAGAGAGAGAGGCTTATTAAGAGGCATGAAAGAAAATGGCTGGGAAAGATTGAAAAACAGAAATGAATAAAATGAAAAAAAGTTGTAAGGAAAACGAGAGAAAATGTGAACCAATCTACCAAAATGTACACACACATTCATAAAACTGTAATAAAAATTATTATGAACTTTGGAAGGAGTAGTGGGGTTTAAAAAAAACCTAAAGAATTAAAATATTTTCAAAGTTATGCTGCTGTAGATCTGCCGGATTAATGATTACATAATTAATTCCACAATTCATTAGCAATTTAACAAATATAATTAAACCTGAGGAGTAGACAGGTAGGCCCCCATGATTCTGGCGTGCACAATTTAAAACACACGTATACTACACACACACATACAGAAGTAAAAATGAAGCGATAAGACCACATCCTTTACCTTCTCAACGACGCAAAAACTATTCAGAAAAGTAAACAAAAACTATTCCAATTTTTTCCTTTAAAGTTTAAAAGTATCCTGAAGGTGACATTGACCGCACTAGATGAGTTAACGACATGGCTTATTCTTCTACGGAGCCAGTTAATAAATAACCGACAGATCTAATTTAATCGATGTAATTAGAGTTTGATAATTAGTTCATTAATTTGTTGTTACCGGAGTCTGTTAATGTATGTAAGATTTTCATCGGAGGTTGACGGCCGGAAGTGGTTGGTTGTGGACGCGAGAAATCGCCTTACTACGACTACAGGAACTAAAGTCACTAGATATACAAAGTACCGCAATCGTCCGCCATATTGGTTCGGTTTGTGGTGGGGGAAATAGCGCGTTATTCAAGTATGCGAACTTGAATAATGCTTGAAGGGTGAAGTGAATGAATGGAAAAGTTACGTAGGTGATATTTCTTACAAAAATTAAATTGTTATGTTAAAATGAAGGTTATGTTGGCCTATTTTATGAAACTGCCAACAGCACTCCGTGAATATTATCATTACTAATAAATGACATGTAATATTATTCTATTATTACCAGTACTTACAATGAAAACTTGAAAGCTAAATATATGAAAATTTGTTGCATTCTCCTTCATCTACCCATTTTTTCAATTTAAAGAACAAAAACAAGTGATAAAAGTAACTAAAATTGAAATAGAGTAGCAGGTAATATATGCTTAGGTAGACAGAATCAAAAACAGTTAAGAATTAACACTATTTTTTTTAAATGTGAGTGAGTATAATAGAAACATGTTCATAACATATTTTTCTGTTTACTGGAACAAACCTATCATTTTCTTACTTGCCTATATTCAAAAGAATTTGCAAAGTTATACCCTAAACACTGTCAAATAAAACCAAGTGTATGCGTTACAAATATATATTATTCAATAATGCACTCATGATAATACTACGGCTACTTTAAACATCCGTATTCGTATTATTTGTACCAATGTTTTTTAATAAAAAATATAAACGGCTCCTTAGAAATATCTTAACTAATTTGTTACAAATATTGTGGCAATTTAAAATATGTTTAGGAGCTGGAAATTGTTTATGTATTGTATTTAAAATATCACAAAGATTTCACAACAACACCACACCATTTTTATAAGCAAATCCCAATCGAAAAATAAAAAATCTCGCCTTTATTAGAAATTACCGCGTTACCACACACCACGCGTTACCTCCTGGAAAAATGTTATGATGTCATTTGTCAATAATTGTCACAAATTCGACAACTGTTTAGTGTAGAAAATAAAATTCCTACTAAAATCCCTAAAAATAGCCGCCATTTTGGTTCGGAATGATTCTATCTCTCTCTTACACGTGGGGTCAATGGATTGCGGTACTTTGTATATCTAGTGACTTTAACAGGAACTGTTGATATTCATTGATTCAAAATCAAATAGACTGTTTAATTAAGTTTAACGCGTTTTTAAACTACAAATCAATTTGTTGCTGCTTTTGTTTAGGTATAGCTAAGCTAAGGTAAATCCAACACTGCTGGTTGAGTGATAAACAAATTTCTCGTAACGAGATTCTGCAAACGATGGAAACTTAATTGCCAGCGGAGTCGTTGTTAGTTGTTACTACGGTAAGCCGTTACTACTACAGAGTTCATTGGGTTAATTGATATTCTAGCGATAACAATTATCGTGTTGTTGTCGGTTGGGAGCGTCCTCACATAAAAATCTCCTTGCCGGGTACGTCACGGACGTTCGGTTCCTTGCAGTGTCGTTCCGTTGGCAGCACTTTTCCCCTACGCTGATTTGTTTATTTATCGAGATTCCGTATAGAACTCCCACATCTACCCGTCCCATTAATTACTATTTAAGCACGTGCGTCGATAGAAGAATAGGCCCGCACGGTCTGAGGTTGATCCCCCGGGGGGTTACATAAGCGGCGTGCAGTGCTGCCAACGCGTACGGCGGCGCGGCCGAGATGTCGACGTTAAAAAATAAATAAATGGAAGAGAGACGAGTGCGGTGATACAATATAATGGACACGAGCGACATGTGTAACATAAGCGGGAGCCTTGACAGCAATGGTTCCGAGAGGGAAACGTCGAATGCGGTGTTCGGCGCCGAGGACGAGCTGCGGCCTCTCGAGGACCGCTCGAAGCTGTTCGGCGCCGAGGAGGATCTCGAGAACATTAACATAACGAATTTCTTCCATAGAGTCGACAGCGACCAGATCATCTACCAGAGCAAGAAGAGGAAACTGAAACTAGTCGGGAAGTATGTAATGGGGGACCTGCTCGGTGAGGGCTCTTACGGGAAGGTGAAGGAGATGCTCGACTCGGAGACTCTCTGCAGAAGAGCCGTCAAGATACTCAAACAGAAGAAGCTCAGGAGGATTCCTAATGGGGAGCAGAATGTGCAGAGGTAATTTTATCGCTTACCAGACGGGCCGTAATCGAGCCGACGATCCATGTCAGCAACGCTGCCATGCGCCCTCCTAACCTGGAACAAAAAAAAACTTCGCAAAAGGCTGCTAATGAACTTCAGTACTTTTCAATAAAGCTCTCGGCTAGGGCGCCTCGTTAAAGTACCTATCTTCCATATCCAGGAATCTTTCATTGTAACATTGGTAACATGGGAATAGATTTAAACAAAACCCATATGAGATTCTTTAAATTGTAGGTGTATTCTGAATATTCAAAATATCACTCAACACCAATGACTTATTTAAAGCTGAATGCCTTCCTAATTTTTGAATAGGCCCATAACTTATTTTAAGAACTTATTCCATTTACTAGTCGCCTTTGCAGCTACTATTTAATTTAAGGGATTGGGGCCTCTTGTTATATTCAGTCAGCACAAATTAAGAAAGAAGAATTTCAACAAAATTTACAACCAGGCAACATTACAAAATCAGGGCATTGTCATTTTTTGGTCTTTCAAATATTTTCTCAACAAAGATGGATGCATTATGTAAAGGAAATTTTTTATTCAACATTAACATCAATTCAGCGATAATGGCCTTACTTGCATGGAAATGCTGTTAAATCTTTTTCTTTTTCACATATTGTGGTGCCTTGTGATAATATCAGATTATATGCACCAGATAACTTCTGGCATTGTAGTAATTTCCAACTAGTAAACTTTTGTATGGCGTCCCTGGGTCATGACAGTTCAAACTTTCTCTATTTTTTGCCTTGCTAACTAACATGAATAGTTTTTATCAGTTTGAAGTTAGATAATTTGAGTAGCTGTATCTGACGCTTTGCCTATTATTACTTTAAAACTGTGAATATACATATCTTGAACCCTATAAATAACCCATGATCCCAAGTAAGATTGTTTCAAACACGACTTTAGAAATTTTTTTGTCTCTAGGGAGATCAAGCTCCTGCGCAAGCTGAAGCACAAGAACGTAGTGAACCTCGTCGACGAGTTGTATAACCACGAGAAACAGAAGATGTATCTCATAATGGAGTTCTGCGTGGGATCGTTACAGGGGATGCTCGACTCAACGCCGGACAAGAAGTTTCCATTGTGGCAGGCCCACGGGTATTTCTTGCAGTTAGTCGATGGTCTCGAGTACCTACACAGCATGCGGGTGATACATAAGGATATCAAACCCGGCAACTTGCTGCTGACCATGGAGGGAGACTTGAAAATATCCGACTTGGGAGTAGCGGAGGTGAAATGAATTAATTAAATCATTTTGAAAACACACTCAGAATATTGAAATGCAATAGAATGAATATGATCTCTTTTAGATCTTTAGGATTTCTTCTCATAACCGAGGTTCAAGGTTTCCTTTTTGTAAGGGCACATTTGTTTTGATTAAAGTGCATAAAAGATACCTGTAACATTAAAAATATGTTTTAGAAACTAAGTTATCTTATTGGGTCAGAATATTTTGTCTTTTACAGTTAAACTCTTCTAGATTTCTAGAATTTCTTGTATCAGCCAATGTTTGAGGTATCTTTTTTATAAGGAAATATTCTCTCAGTATAAATTACATTCTAGATCCTTTTTGATTACATGTTAATGTTAGATGTGAGAAAAAATAGCTTATCTTAGTGATTCAAAATACGCATTAAGTGATTGGGTTAGACTCTTCTAGATTTCTAGAATTTCATATATCATCCAACATATAACATACATTTTTTATGACGTCATTATATCATAGACACCTGTTGATTAACCCTTAATATTACAACTTATGCAACAACTTATCTCATTGATCAGTTCTAATTTTTTTCCTCATTCACGATTGAAAAGTTGTACTTTTCGATTGTCATTTTAGTGTGAAAAGTGCAATTTTAATGCACTTATTTTACTTTTCGCACTAGTGCGAAAATAAAAATAGATTCGACCTGATTCGACTAATAGTAGCTGTCAATTTGAGCGTTTTTTTTTTCACGAAACAAACTTTCGTTACCTTGGTTACAGTAATTTCTAAGATAGCTGGATTGTAACTTTGAATAGTTCAGAATCTGACGTATTTCAGATATTATTCGAAACATCTTAATTATTTGTGAATGAGAAATAGCTATTTTATATATGTAACCAGATAACATTAGATAGGTTCCTACTCTACACTAGTTTCAGTACTTTTTTCTCATTACCTTTTCAAGATGATCGCTCCAAAGACGGTGGCAGCAACACTCGCAACAATGGTCGTTATCATTCTTGCACAAGAATGACCGGCTTGAAACTTTGGTGTGTTTTTGTCTTCTCCCTCTTGACCTGGTTCAGAGTCAAAGGTCGGAAAAGGAACATTTTAAATTCAAGAAGTCGGATGGTATCGAAATGAACACGGTATCAGCAGATAAATATGTATATATATACATTCTTTCCTAGGCAAACAAGATTTTTGTTTTACTTTAAGTCGAGCTTATCTTGTGTAAGCGTGATAGTACCATGATAGATATATTTAGCATTTTCGGTTATTTTCGTTTATTGCATCAAAAGTTTCGAAAACTAGTAGGAAGATAACATGAGGATCTTTTACAGACGATCGACTTTTTCGCGAGAGATGACACCTGCTTCAATGGCCAGGGCTCGCCCGCCTTCCAGCCGCCAGAGATAGCCAATGGTTTGGAGTTCTTCCCTGGTTACAAGGTGGACATATGGAGCAGCGGAGTCACATTGTGAGTCCATCGGTCCGACTCATTAGATTTAAAGTTAATCACGAGATTAATTTTCTACTACGAATCCGCAGGTACAACATCACGACGGGGGTGTATCCGTTCGAAGGCAACAACATCTACCGGCTGTTCGAGAGCATAGGTAGGGGCGATTATACCATCCCCAAGGAGATCGAGGAGCCTCTACGCGGTTTGTTAGCCGGTATGCTACAGAAGGACCCAAATGACCGGTTTAGCCTGCAGCAGATTAGACAGCATCCGTAAGGGAATTCTTGGAATATAGTCCATGAGCAAAATCTATACCCAATTTATTTAATGAATAAGAATGTTTGACGGTCCTTGGACGAAGGACTGGTTAATAAATATTTTTAGTTTGTAACATATTTCACAACTTTTGTAAAGATACTTAGGAAATATAGTCAAGAGTTAAAAAGCGAGTCCAAGATTTAATGAACAAGAACATTTCACTTTGCAAGGTTCTTGAATGGTTGTTTTTGATGATACTTTTGAAACAGTTTGGTCAATATAGTCCACAGTTCAGTTTAAATAAATGTTAGTTTGCAATATACTTGTAAATATAGTCAAAGACCGAGTCCAGGTCATTTGATGAACAAAAACATTTCATTTTGTGGGGTTGTTCAATAATTGCCTTTGGTAATCCTTTTCAATAATTTTGTTTAATGACGGTCTGCACTTTGGATTGATTAGTAAATAATTTTCACTTTAAACTTTAAGATTTTAAACAAGAACATTTATTTTATAATATTTTTTCAACCAATTTCAATGGTCCTTAATTTGAATTACCATTTAGTTACTAATCCAGTGATTTATTATTTTTGATCAATCGGGGTTAGATGATTCAAGGATTGAAACCATCTTTGTTTTATAACTTTCTAGCTGGTTTACACAGAAACCTTCCCCGACGACTTGCCCAGTTCCAATACATCCGCTGAAAGGAGACCCGTGGTTGAACATGACGGTGCTGCCATACCTCTACGACCACTATTATGATGACAGAAGCGATGGTGCTAGTGATACACAGTATTTTACAGAACATGAGTTAAATGGTAATGATTGAATGTTAAGTTATTGTACAGTCTACGGTAGAGGCTAGAGTTAGAAGTTTTTTTGTAAGTTAATTTTAAAAGGTGTGAGAGTTTTATTTTCTGCATGTCATACTAAGTTTTGAGTTTGAGTTTAGTACTAACATTGCTTTGGTGGTTTCAAGGGTTTGCAATTTTTGTGAATTTTTCAGCAAAATCGTTATTTATGGGACTGTATTAGTCTTTTTTAAATTTCTTACCAGCGATAGGTCGATATCTACAGTTTTCAGGGCCACTATTTTAATATTTTTTAATCATGGCACACCGTTTGTTTTTTTTTAAGAATTATTGACTGCAATGAAGCTCTCCCCTTTTCTTTTTCCCATGAGTAATATCTTGTGCTAGCATCTACTCCTCTGTTTCTTGACCACTTTGGATTTCAACAGCTGTTCCTTTTTTCTGATTGACTACTTTCGTTTTGCAGAGATGGAAAAGAGGAGGCAAGAATCAAATGGCAAGACACAGACGAGCGAGAACCCGAGAAGGGGCAGTAGGTGGAAGAAACCCATCTCGTGCATGTCAGTGAGGAACTTCCCCGGTTGCAAACAATCGTGACAAATCTTTCCTCTGGTCAGCTCATAGACTAGGAGAACCGGGAAGGGGCGTCCGGACTGGGACGGGTGAGCCTCTTTTTCTGATTCCCCTCCTTACCGCCCGGGGACGTGCTCTCCAGGGACGGGAGGGGTCCGTTCTGTATTCTAGTCTTTGTAATTTTGTTATTGAATTTTGTATAAAAGAATGAATAATGGTTTTTCAGCCTTGTATTAAATACTTTGTTGATATTGTTTGTTAAACTTGTTGTACGTCTTGTTGTTTTTAGATTGATTTTATTATTGAAATGTATATTGTATATTGTGAAGGAGAGCAGACAAATGTATTTAATATGAGTGACTATCTTGTAAATTTTCGCTGAAAGAGAGAGAAAGTGGGGGAGCGAGTGTGTGCCATAAAAAATCTCGAAAAATATAAGTTAAATACTTCCCACTTGTTTTATTGAAGAAAAACGCCAGGCATATGTAACAGTATTTATTATAACTAAACACATTAAACATATAGTCATATAGATACATTTTTATATAAAAGTTTAGATTTAGAAAACCGCCAAACATAACATAAATCAGTTGATCTAATATGTACAAACTCCAAAGGATATAAAATACAACTCATCAGGTAAAAAACCCTAGATTTTAGTTATAAAGGCTCTTGGAAAGGTTTACAAATAATTATAGACCGACTCGATGTACCAACGCGGGCTAAAGGTCAGGAACGAAACAAACCTCTTTAGAATCTCGTCAGTTTGTCCTTTTATACAAGAAAATTTTGATTTTGCTACTTTGTTTTTGGGTCATGAACAAAGGAAGTCCTACTACGTCAGTCTTTATTCCCTAAACTATTTTTTACTTCTCTTCCCAAAAACAAAACGCAACTATGGGACCCAGAGGCGCAACTATTGTCTAAAAATTTGTCGATAGATTAAGAAACATTCAATGATAACGAAGGTGTGTCTAACACAGCAACAAATAGGCGTACAAAATGTTTTTCGTAGATTCGTTGACATTACTTTTAATTCAAGCTCACGACGACGTACGTACAATAACTCTTAATAGGAAATAGGGGAAGGATTCTGGAAATCATCTTTATCGAGGACAGATATGAAAGACTGAATTGTCTTCATGGTCTCTTTAAAACTCTAAAATTATTTATTTATTGTACATACTTGTCGGTTAGAGCTTCCGAATAGGAATAACTAAGGACACCCCTTTACGACCCCTCCCCAGATTTCTATATTAGATTGTTATACTATTGGCAGCCCGATCCGGGACCTCCGTCCTGAATCGAGCTTAGACGCAACTCTCAGGTCCAGGAATGGAGTCGGCTATGATGTGATCCCTACGCATGGTGGCAAAGTTCGAGTAGGAGCTGTCTCTCGGCCTGGGCCTCGTCCTTCCTAAGGTGTTGTTAAGATCACAGGAGGTTGGAGACTGAAAGTAAAAAATTTACATATCAACAATTGAAGGTGGCACAATTATTTGCGGAAGGGATGCGTGGATGTTTGTCTTCCAAGAGACAAGACTTTAAAGTTTAGATCTAACTACCTAGGTATTTTATAGGTTGGCGTGTCCGAAAGATTGGGACATAAAATTACTAGAAAGGATACCTAAGATAGACATCAGGTTGTTGAAATGTTGAAATTTTGTTATAGATCTAAGGCACTTATATAAAACAATATATTTTTCAGTACCTATTCTATAGTAAATCCATCGAGAAGAAAACTTCCATGAAACACAAACGTCGAAATTCAAAGCGCGCGAATAAGTACAGGGTCGCATTAAGAATGATCGCCTTGACTATAATTTATCTTTCACTAAGATTTGACTAAGGATGTTCATTTCTTTCTTTTCTGTATACATTTAAAATAATAGGTCTCTTTTTGGGAGGCGAGCAGGGAAGGTGTCTTTCCATAATTGCAATAGATCACAGAAATATGTTTATACAAATTTATATCAAAAACCTGAATTACAATAGCAATACGTACAAAATAAACGATCAACTAAAAGTCCACTATCACCTATCACCGTCAACGACTTACCTGAACGCTTGTAAACAGACAACCATAGATCAGACAACTAAACTTGTTAATTATTACTGAATCGACTCTGTACATGAACAATTTCCGCCAAAAGTTTTATGACTTTTCCACCAATAGCAAACGACGTGTATAAGGTGTTGTCTAACTTTACTACCTTTTCTCGTTTCGTGGATGTTTTCTTCTCAGTGGATTTACTATATAGATGGTTTAAAGACACTTGACAACATGAATTTCGATTTCTTTCTGGATGTAACTAAGCCTTAGGATCCTAGAAGTTATCAGTTTGATTGAACCTTCCCAAGTTCCGGGATCGTAAGAACATTTAAGACCATTTTTAAAACCATTAAAGGTTCTTGAAAGTTCATAACAAGTTTAAAGCATTATGTAACGTAGTTTGGTTAGGCAAACCTCCCCTGGAATGTAATGCTTGTGAAATTCAAAGGTGTCAAATGCTTCTAGTAGATCTCAAAGGAATGTAGATCTATAGATCAAAAGTAGATTTCAAGGGAAGCCATTATTACTTATAACTTATTTCTTATAAATTATTACTTATATTTTCTTTTCTTATTATTCGAATAATATTTATTTATTTAGTTATTATTAATCAGTTTGATTTAGAGATTTAGATTTGAACTATCCCTGAAGATTTAAGTAAAGTTGTAGGATATTCTAGACGCAACCAGGTTTGCCAAACTTTTGCAATTTCTGCAACATTGAAAGGATTAAATAAGAATAAACTTCCACAAATAGATCCCAAAGGACACGGTTTTAGAGATTACAACTAATCCTTTGAAACCTCACCTAACCCAACTTAACCTTTGAAAGTTTTTGAAGGTTTAATACAAGTCTATAATGATACTAAAAAGGTTGGTTATATCTAATCAACTTTGAACTATATTATTTAAAATTCGAAGCTTGAAGATCTCAAAATCTTCACGCAGATGCTAAGAGTATAAAAAACATCTATAATAGGCAATTTAGTTTTAAAATTACCTTTAAGTTCTCGAAGATTTACAATATATGTTTAAGATACTTATGCAACTCGCTTGGTCGGACAAGCCTTTCCTAAAATATTGGTGAAATTTACAGGTTTTAAAAGTTTCCAATTTATTTAAAGCGAAGTCTAGATAGCATACTAATTATTTTAATCTAGAGATTGTGATTAAAACTACCTTTGAAATTTCTTGAAGGTTTAAGTGGTAGGATTCTTCTAAGTTCTAGATAAGTTCTAGTAGTAACCAGTAACTAGGTTTACTAAACCTCCTATACTTTACATGGTATGATACATGCAATCTAGTAAGCTAGGTTTATAGGTTTCAAAAACCTTTCGGTAGACCATATAAGAGGGTATGATCCAGGGATTCAGACTAATAATGTACCTGAAGCTCTTCAACGTCTTAAACTTAGTCTTTTTGGATCCTAGAAGGAATGTGCAGGTTGGTCAAACCATCGGCATTAGTTTTAAATGCATAAAGGTCACGAGAAATCTACATATATATATACTGTTACCTAATACCTATATAGTATTAATATTCTTCTAGAGATTAAAATTGATAATAACACATTTTGCTTCTAGAAGGATTAAAATAAATTCAAGTACCGTAGAGATACTACGGTTTAGAACATCTGTAAGATTCAAACGTCTCAAAAGCATCCAGTAAGTTCCAAATAAGGAAAAATTACAAAATATTATTAAAATGTATTTGATGTTAACAGATTTTTAGTTTGAGTTAGTAAAATAATGATATACTTACTTGTACGTTAGAATAGGAATTTGGTGAGTTGAGATGTCTGTTATTCATCTCCCCTATGGAGTTGAATAAGTTCTCAGGTCGTGTTAGGCCGGTTACTATCGACTCAGCCCCTGCTTGGACATATAGAGACTTTTATTTATCCATCTTGACAATCAAAAAAGTAACAACAATCCAGATTTGTGACTTATATTTTCATATTTCCTTAACCACCCCGCCCCCTAAAAAGGTGTACTAGGTATATTTAGATCGTCTCCCCTGCACGTCTCTCCTTAACCCTCCCCCAAAACCCAATCACTTAACAGATTTACAAGAGAGAAGATCCCTTTTGGGATTCCTTTTGACACCACTTTAACTGATTTCTTTTTTATTTTATTCCAATCCTCCCCCGTCATGACAAGGAGATAATCATGAATTGATTGATCGGATGCGAGGGGAATTACGGATTCGTTGGCCGTGGGGGCGGGTAAGGGAGGTAAGGAAAAAGGGAAGGGGGTTCGCATGAATGTGTAATTGTGTGTGATGTCGATGCGATGGATGAAAAAATTAAAATGTAAGTAGAAAACATTTTATTCGTGCAATGTTCGAACACAAACAAAGATATTAAAGAAAAACAATCACAAGTAACGTATAAATTAGGTATTGTAATTACGACATGATGAAATGCAATGAATGGTGAGTTCCCCAATTTGTGAAATCTAAAATATAAATGGTACATTTTTCAGATAATGTCCTAATAAAAGGACCAAGCTTCCAGGCGAGCTTAATTAGCCACAGCTTCAGAATCCGGTTTATTTAAGCTTCTTTAAGCCATTACAGAACTAAAAACGATGTAAATGCTTTCTAACTATGTTTCCAAGTCCAAAACAATTCCAGGTATTATTGGCGTCCCGGTTATTTATGAAAGGGTTCAGATCCCATAGCTATTTTAAAGTTGCACTAACTTCTTTCGTTATCCAAATTATTGTTTCCAGAAATACAAGTTACAAATGAAATCCCTGAAAAATTTGTAAGATTTAAACCTTTTAATAAAAAATATGGGATTACATCAGGATTCATGAGTGAAGAAGACTCAATACCTCTATTTTCAAATTTGGAGCCACTCTGCTTTGATTCTTATCAAAAAGTGCAGTCTTACTTAAACAGTTCTGTAAGGATATGCAAGCATACCTTTGAAATATGAACGTAAATGACCCCAGCAGGACTACTAGGTATGTGTTAATGTGTTAATTTTCAAACTGGAAGGAATTTTGCTAGACTTCTTGTGGCCTAAGGGTCCAAATATTTCAGTTTTTAAATTTGTTTACATTCGGCTGGAATTGCAACTGTGCACTTTGAGGTTTTTGAAAAATTTTACTTTTTTTTAATTTACACTTTACAACTCTTCAAGAACAGAATATGGCTAAATAGTTTCTGTTCTCATCCCTACTTATGGTCGATTAAACCATATATGGATTACTTTGGAAATCTCTACTATTCAATAAATCAATCAGCTACTATTTTGTTTAAGTAAGATTGACGTGTTAATACATTCTTCAAATTGTTCATTTCCTTTAAACAATTTCGATCTTAACGAACCTCCAATTGGAGGTATTGATTGGTGAAGGAGTGACGTTGGAACGCAAACAGTTTTTAAAGATATAAAAGGATTAAATAGCTTCACTTGGTTGATGCATCTGGAATGTGTCAATTTGTCTCGTGTTTAAATTTGTAGAAATTCTGCTAGAATTCTTACAGTTTAGAAGCATTACAAGAATTTTTTGAAGTCGAAGTTTACAGACAATTTTGGAATATAGAACCAGTCTATAATGTGCCAGGAAGTACTGGAAAGTTGAAACTTGTAATGTTGAAACATTGTATTTATTAATTTATGAGAACATCGGCACAATTTTTGGATTCCATCAATTATTCAGGTTTTACGAAAATTGGGGAATTCACGATAAAACATGTAAAGTAACGTAAAGTAAAAATACTACGAACATCCATAAATGCAACTTATCTCTATTACGTAATGTAACAATAAATAAATAATAATTGTAATGCAACAATTTAATAGGAACGAAAATTAAATAAGGTGGTGGCAAAATTTGGATTCGTCTTATTTTAAAAAAGTTCCAGTTTTCGCCTCCACCGTTATAACTAAAGAAAGGTCTTTATGCAAATTGCACATTCGACAGTTGTGCATATTTTGTGAATGTTTAGTCATTTCCATGTTTTTCCCAAAAGCTGCATATAATGAATAGAATACAGAAATAATTTATTTGCGCAAAACTTATTTAATCAATATACTAAATTACCTGGAAAACCACAATTGGTTTGACATTTGATTCGACGGATCAAATTCATCATCTGCCTTGGAAACTAAGGAAATACTTGAAATAATTTTCCTAGCAAAGTTGGTCATTTCTTAATTGCATCTATAGATTTATTTATAATTCACTCAGAATCACCTAAATTGTCACTGTCAGAGAGCAAAAACAAAGAAATGGACTTGAATCAGTATTTAATGCTGGTGGTAAAATTGGGGAAGACAAGTTTAAAAGATTTAATAATATTTTTATAAAAGAGGTTATTTAAGACATGTTTTAAAATCTTCAAAAATCTTTAAAAACATTTTAGAAATAAATAGCAGGTTTCTATTTGAAACGCATGTGGTGAAAATAAAGATTTTAGTTTGGAAATTTTATCGCTTTCTATGCTATAGATCCTGAAGTTTTGACCAGTTTATAAAAGTTCTCAGATTACTTTTGATGAATTATAACGGAGTTTTTTTTTCTAATTTAAGTAAATATAAGTACGTGAATTTGAGTAGAAAACAATAAAAATTATCGGAATATATTTGAATAATATTTTTCGAATTAGTTTTAATAATTTCTTCTAATGCCTTAATTTTGTAACAATAATAATATTATTGTTTGTACTACAATTTTTATTAAACACAATCTTTTAATAGCATTAATTGAAGGAGTATTGTATATATTTGTTAAATTTCAAGCACGTACTTTTGGAAATTTCTATGCATATTCGCCTTTCTATTGTTATAACTTATAACTTATAACGTACAATACAATACAAACCAAAAGAATAACTTATAGTGATCCTCCTACCATGCGATCATTACCTAGGGCCTCACACTACGCTAATACTGACATCGCTATCATCGAAATGGCGAAAAGTCTCGAAATGCCTAAGATGCTGATGATGTTGATGCTGATGCTGATGGCACTTACAATGACACCTACACTCACCTCCGCTGACGCCGCCGTTCCTGGGGGTGTTCAGGATGTCCGGCTGCCTCCTCGCGTCCGCCGACTGGACGATTTGGGGCGGCGACGACGCCGCCGCCGCCGCCGTAGCCGTCGCCGACGTCGGCGTGCACTCCGCAGCAGGCTTGAGCGTGTACGCGACCACGTAGCGGTTGTCGCCGGTGTTGATCTCGAGGGTGGAGGAGGCGTGCCTCGGCTTCTGAGGCTGCTTCGTAGCGTCTGCGAATCAGAAAAAACTTATCAAAATACAAGTCCAAGAAGAAGAAGAAACAAGTCCAGAAGAAATACAAGTACAATATCAACTCCTAGGGAGCGCGTCTTCAGGTGGCGAATAGGGGAGAGCGAGGTTCCGAGCTCGGTAGATATACCGGGTAGGAGGAAAATAAAATCCCGCGGACCAACAGATGGAAAGGGTAGGGCTCCGCAACTGTAGACAAATCAACCTACCCAAGGGAGGAAACCTTGAGAATAATTCCTGGTCCTCTAAGTGGGGGGTTGTGGCTATGGGCTCGCTCCTCATACTAGGTACCTACGTTAAAAGAGAAAATTGCAAAAAAATTCTCGAAGCTTGCCTCGAAATCAGAATGAAAAATCTCCAAGACGCACTGACATACGAAAAAGGACATTGAATAGGTATCAGAACATGGAATGTTCAAGGTGTCAGCACAAACATACATCAAGTATTTACAATCTCCCCAAATTTAATATTGATTTTGTAGCCTTAACAGAAGTCAAGAAGAAAGGTACAGGAAATGAGCAAATAGGAGATTTAGGAGATGCAGATTTAATGAATGAGAATCCTAAAAACGCATTTACATGAAGCGGCTTATGAATCAGTAGGGCAGGTACAAAACAGCACCTAATACATCTTATGGAACGAGGAAGTTGAAAAGCTGATAGACGAAAAGCGGAGATCACACCAATTGTGGCTATGTACTAACGATCGTGAAGACTGAACACAGTATACTGGATCAAACAGAGAAGTGCAAAAAAAAACGATTAAGAAGGCCAACAGCGACGCTTGGGAGAAAAAATGTATGGAGATTGAAAATCACTTAGGGGGAACAAAGGAACAAATTGCTTGGCAGACAATAAAAAGCACGACACAAGAAAACAAAAACAGACTCAACTTTCATGTGGTAAAAATGCAAAAATGAGAAAATTATTATGATGAAATGTTAACACAGACGGGACAGAAATTTACGCTGCAAGAAACCAAAACGAATATTCGAGGAGAAATGGAAGAAATAACGATACAGGAAATAAAGAAGGCACTTAGAAAAACGAAAAACGGAATAGTTCCAGGTCCGGAAGATATTCTAGTGGAACTGCTTAAGAATGACCCAGACACAGCTTGGAATATACCTACTAACGACCATTTTCAACAAGCGTTTGTTGAATATGGAAGATCCTCCAAAGGAGTGGAAAATGGCATACTTATCTTCCATATATAAGAAGGAGTCAAAGAAGGATACCAAGAACTATAGAGCGACTGTAACTGTAACAGCGACGATCTTGTATCGACAACATCAAGCAAACCATAGAAAAAAGGGGAGTGCGGAATCAAGATACACACCTAATTTTTATAAATTTGGAAATGTGAATGACACGGTTCTCATCCAGAAGCTATTGGATATTCTTAACAAAAGTCAGATACATGGAAAGTATGTTACCGCCATAAAATCGCTCTACAGAGGCCTCAAAATGAGAATTAAGGAGGGAAGGAAGCCATCCAGAATAATTAGACCGACGAAAGGGCTCCTGCAAGGCTGCTGCTTATCTTCAACATTTTTTAAGAAATATATCAATGAGATACTAAAAGATTGGAAGAATAAATGGGCCGGTATGGGCCTAGACATATGGTAGTTAAATATACCTATTTAGGAATAAATATATCAAAAAAAGTTTAAGTAAAAGAGAAATATCCTACCGCATTAATCAAGCTAAACAAGCCATCAGTAAATTAAACTCCTTATTGTGGTCCAACAATGTACATAAACAGACAAAGTTAAGAACATATAAATGTATTGTGCAAAGTGTATTGTTGTAGGTATAGATCGGAGACTTAACAAAACGTAACAAAGACTGGAAGCAACAGAAATGGATTTACTTAGAAGGAGTTTTTGGAGTATCACGAATGCAAAGAATAATACACAACGAAGTAAAAAGAAGAATGAATGTATTATAAACAACGATATCAGAAGAAATGGAGAGACGCAGATTTAAGTGGTACGGTCATATACAACGAATGGAGGATAACCGTTGACAAAAAAAGATTTTCAATTGGCAATCGCCATATCGAAGAAAAAGGGGTAAACCTCCAGAGGGATGGACAAAACAAGTTCGAAAGGATATGGAGGGAGCGGAATGGAAGAACAAAATTGGGTGGATAGAGAAGCCTGGAATAGAGGATGTGAGAGATGACCCACAGAGCTGTAAAAAAATCGCTTATATAATTATATTTCATTGAATAGGACATTAGGTATACAAATTATCATAAGTTCTGTGGCAAATAAACCGATATATTTTTTGACTAATTTTTTTTTGAAATCATGGCCGTCTTTAAGCTGATCCTGAAACACAGAAAATCGTAAGAAATTTTCGTATTATTTTTAATTCAGAGACTGGCTGCTCTCTAGATGCTATGCTTGCAGGCAAAGTTAGAAAAATCCTTAAACTCAGGACAAAATTTGGAAGTAATAACCCCAAGTTATATAAACAATTTATTTACAAGATCAAGGAATAAATCGGTTTGAATTAGCTGCAGCAAGAAAGACTCCTGTAATAACACTAACAGAAATCACTTTCTTTCTACTTCACTAATTTAGTTTAAGACTTAATTGGTAATTATATGTCTATCTATTTTATTTTTTTCCCAACTGGATGTGCTAGATTTTGTATCAAAGTTGCTTATAAACATACACATGGAATTTATGCGACATATAATCTCCAATTGTTATTTGCAAGATAATGGGTTGGGCTTCAGACGTTGATAGTGTAACCAAATATCCCATGGTATTTATATTTTACGGTTTAAACAAACGCACGTCCAAATTTGCAACTACAAGTTGAAACTAATAACCAAAGGTCCACCCTTACCGATATTGATGTGATGTGGGCAATGCAGCCGATTGTTACACTCCCTTTTCCGCCTTATTGCTATCACCACGACCACCAGTATCGCCACCCCTAAAGTCAAGAAGGAACCCGTCAGCAGACCTGCAAGTGGTACCAAGCTGACGCCACTACTTCCATCTGAAAATAAAAATAAGTTAATTTTTATATCTGTATTATCGTTTGCCTAAATTTGGGTCCATCTTTAGAGTCTAATCAACTATGGACATTAGGTCCTGCATAATCCGTCATCATAGCATTCGCTTGGATCTGGGTATGTGACTGACGGGAGTAGTATAGTATTAACTTAATTGACGGGGGGGTAGGGGTGGGGAGAGTATAGGTAGAAGTAGCCGGGAACCGGGATAAAATTGTGGTAGTAAGTGTTGTGTCTTTCAAAACGCAATGTAAGCAGTAATCAGGCAACGAATCAGCCTTGATATCGCCTGATTTCATTTTTCGTACTCCATAAAAGGTTCGGCAGTGATCAAGCTCCAAACATGATTTTATTTCCAAACGGTAGTGTGGGGACACATATTGTTCTAAAAGCTTAAAAACTGTTTGGATAACATTTTAAACATTGATTATCACACGATTGATTCTGTTTTCAAACACACAACTTCAGACAATTCAAATATAATCGAAAACGTTATTGTAAATCTTATGTAATTTACAGGCAGTAAAAAACTTCGGCGCTTATTACACTTCAAATGCAAAGAAACGCACAGCGTGAAATTCTTTTTTCCGAATATTTTTTCCCGATTTGTTCCACGGGAATAATTTTAATACGGCCTCGCTCATGCCGTTAAGAAATAAAAAATTTCGGGTAACTAATAAAAGAAATTAACGACCGGGTGTCATAAATAAAGTCATAAATCAATAAGGACGTAAGTAAACGCTATACAAAAAGTAAATTTTTACGACTGATCGATTTACTGCCAGGGACCTTCCCCCTCATCGGGCCGTCCGAGATTAATAACTTTATTAATAATTCAATGTACAGGAGAAATATTGTGCTGTGGCAGATGACGCTGTTATTACAGGAGACGGAGGTGATCTGTAATTTCATTAATTCCATAAATGCCTGACGATGTCTGGATCGACGCAGAAAACAAAAACGGGAGAATGGGAAGTCTGTTGAGATATGCAAATTAACCTTTCGAAATGATAAAATGTAATGCTATTAAACTATCTAGTCCTGGAAAACTAAAAGTCAGGGAGGGCTGACTATATCAATCCTAAAATTTCAATTTTCCATTCTCCCACTATTTTCGTCTACAAAAGCCCCACCTGGAGTCATACAAAATCTCTGTTGTTCCCTTAGTCTCTAAAAATTCTACACCTAATCCCCTAGAGGTCTTATACAAAGATTGAAATTAACAATTGACAAATATCTAAGAGTAATCATCCAGATTTTAAGGTTACGATTTCCACGACACCTTAAATCTATCACAAAACTCATTATGATTTGTAAAGTTGATCTCTCCTAGGGTCATTTTTCAAGGAAGTATGTCAAAACGCTAGTGCGGTTGTTGTCTTAAATAATCCTCTAATGTGGTTTATCAAGGTTTTATATGACAGGCGACGTTGTGTTCTCTCCCTAAGACATTCAGGGCCTTAAGAATTATATCGACTTGTCTATAGGTGTTGAGGACAAATATGATGGAAGCCTCCTCGGAGAATCTCTTCCTCTAGAATGTGAGAATATGTTCACATGAATATGAACTAGATAGAGGACGAAAGCGAACAACCCCATTGGTTGAACCAAAAACAAAGGTTGAAATCAACAAGTGAAGAATATCCTATAGCAATCATCTAAGTTTCTAAGGATCATCCCAGAAGAAGCTTAATGCTACATTTGTAGTTTCATTCAGAAAGTGTCTACTACCTATTAAGCTTCCTCAAACTCAGTGTGATTTGTAATGTTGATTTTCATTTTTTCCTTGGGGTCTTTTTTCAAGAATGTAACTCAAAATGTGGTTTCAACTTGCCTTTCAGATGCCTAAGATCTACCTGGGATAATTTAGAATACCTATGGTCCCTTTATTTTTAAAAACCTCGCATGCAATTCATATGGTGCATGTTTAAATTTGTCTAGATCTCTGGATCCGGATTGCTAAAGTTTTTCCTAACTAGAACCAATAGATCACCTGAGGTTCCATCTAGGAGATGTTAATGGACTCTCATTTTATCTGCTCAATATGATAATATTATTTAGATCTTTCCTAGGGCCCTTCTCCAGGACTGTAAAATAAAAGAAGTTTTCAGCCGACGTTCCAACTTCCTAAAGTCGGTTTAGTAGGTTGGGAAGCCTTATGATTCCCCAAGTTTTCAAAAATGTTACATCTGCGTCCGGAGAATAGTGTAGGGCCTCTGAAGTATCTACAAGCTTTATATTATTATTAATGTTTTTCAGTTCTTCCGTAGAGGCTTTCTTCGTGGCTGTAAATTAAAAAGCGGTTTTAATTGGCCTTCTAAATTTCTAAACTGGACCTAGGATTATAACGAGACCCTAGAATTCCCATACTTCTCAAAAATGCCACACTGAACTGTGGTGAACTCTGAACTTACTCTAAGGAATGAAGTCAAGGAGAGATGAATACCTAAGATTAAATAATCAGGTTTTTGAAGATATTTCCAGAAGGGTTTCAAAGATCTCCAGGGGTTCTACATACAAAGTGACCACGACCACTAACCCAATAACTAACCACACAATCAGTATGAATTTTATTGTTCGTTTTTAAAACATGTCCTAGATATGCCCATATTAAAACCCCCCAATCTTCCTTATTTCCAATAGTTAACACCTACTCCTGGGTACAGTGCCAGTTCCCCTGACCCGCTAGAGAGCCTCCTTCAAGGATTGAAGGGATCCAAAGACCAGCTGTGGTTCTACTTAAATAGTCGCTATGCGTTCTACATTTTCTAAGTTTCCACAAGCTCAGTATGATTTTTAACGTTGGTTTCCCCAATATATCCTAGACTTTCTCTGGGGATTTAAATCAAAACGCGAATTAAATCTGTCTTCCAGCTTCCTAAGGTTCGTCCAAAATAGTTTCCAAAACCGTTTGAGTTCAGAAGAGTTTCAGAGATCACTTGCGAAAGAGATTGAAATTCTGTTCCAGTCTTTTTACGTGTTTTGTTATACAATATTAAAATTGGGTGCGTAATATGAAAAGCGACAGATTGTACATGAATAACAATATGTGTAACATTCTGTATTTTTAATTTGTCATTTTAAAACTAGCAGTTTGTAGTATAAAAGGGTGGTAACATTTTTGCACTGACTGTGTTCCAACGTTCTTGGGGATTACACTTAAAATCCACCCATTTTAGGAATGGGACTGCAATTTACAGGATCTTTATCTGGATCTATATAGATTGCTCAATATTTTTGAATCAATTTTTTCGTTCGATTCTACTATGGAAATGAAATGGTTTGAAACCATCTGGACCTCTCGATCCATCATATTCGGTCTGTGGAGCTAACGAAGGGCCCTTTCAGCTTAATTTTGTTTTCTCCGCCATTTTAGACAACTTCGCTGTAAAAGTGGTATCTGAAGCGTCCAGGGCACAAACGTTAATGTTAAATATTTTGGTCCCCCATAAGAACTGACACAGCCCAATAGCATGTAGAGGGAAACAAAATATGATAATTCGAAAAAGGTTGACAATATGGTTATAAGTTCATATTTTGTTCAAAATTAGGAGCCACACTGCGAAGGTTTGTAACTCTACAGGAATACAACTAGGTACAGAAGTAAACTGCATTAAATTAACATCTTTTGGGCCACTGTTTGCTAACGAGCTACGTCGCTCACCAGCAAAAACGCTCCTCCTGTAATAGCTCATCTATATTTGGCAAGATAGCGGTATAGGCTTGAGAAGTTAGTTGTCTTTATGTATGACCTTTCGTGCGTATACGAGTATGTCTAACATAATTGTTGTGGTTTAGTTTGGTGAAAGTAAATAAATAGTGTAGTCACTTCTCTATTGAGACCTATAAAATTTAAAAAATTTTGGTAAGTGCCGGTTATAAATTATTGTTCGTATACGTAGTTAGATAGTGTTAATTCGAGAGCAGTGTTGTACACAAGGTCCTTTAACCTACTATTTACCATGTTTTTATTTCTATTTAGTGTTTATGACCAAGTGATGTTCTCAGGGCAGCTCAAACACAGAAGGAAGGTTGTCTCAAAAAAGTCCTTTTTATAAAAGATTTATTATGTCGACGTTTCGCCTACAATTTGAGGCATCATCAGGACAACACAGCTAAAATTTACATTAAAAATCATACATAAGAAGGATTTACATATTTTACACTTACTATGTACGTTGTGATCTTATTAAAACGGATAATTACACTAAAATCTTCATCTTTGAGAATGTATCACAGTGATTATTAATTGATCTTTTCACATGCTATCATTCAGCTGTAATCACGTTCAAAAATGAAATGCAAAGTCTCGAAAGTAAAACACAATATGGTCCCATCTTTCTCTTTTTTTTTTTGAGTAAATTCTTTTGTTTATTGTTGATTTTAAATATGTTTTAATACCCATAATGCCATCTCACGTGAAATAGAAGAGTAAAAGGAAGGTGTATACTATGGTATTTTATTTCATTCTGTGATTAAGTTATTTGTTAGAGTTTTGTTTTCATCAATGTTCGGATTGGTTATGTAATAGATTTTTGTATGTATTGATAAGACCTAGGAAATCTGTTTGAGAGTTACATGAATTTGGAGTAAGTTTGATAAAGATTGATTCTAAAAATAATCTTTTGAACCAATTGTTCTCTGTCTTAAGGATTTTAGTGTTCTCAAAATCAAATGTATGCCCTGTACGAATGGAGTGATCACTCAAACCAGAATGAATATTGTCTTTTTTCTTGATTGCTGACTGATGTTGTGTAAGACGTTTGTGTATATATTGTTTTGTTTGTCCAACATATTTTAATGGATGTGGATTTGGGAAACAATCCTTACATGAGATTTCATAGATAACATTATGAATTAAATTAGAGGGAGTTGAATCTTTTAGTTTAGTAAAAATAGAATCCAATTTTTCTAGATTGAACCAAGCGGGAGTGAGTTGAAAAGGTTCCAAAAATTCAGTTGCCAAATACATAAAACTTCCTTTTTGTTCTAAAATTGAAAAGAGAACACAAACTCTTCTTAAACCTTTTCAACTCACTCCCGCTTGGTTCAATCTAGAAAAATTGGATTCTATTTTTACTAAACTAAAAGATTCAACTCCCTCTAATTTAATTCATAATGTTATCTATGAAATCTCATGTAAGGATTGTTTCCCAAATCCACATCCATTAAAATATGTTGGACAAACAAAACAATATATACACAAACGTCTTACACAACATCAGTCAGCAATCAAGAAAAAAGACAATATTCATTCTGGTTTGAGTGATCACTCCATTCGTACAGGGCATACATTTGATTTTGAGAACACTAAAATCCTTAAGACAGAGAACAATTGGTTCAAAAGATTATTTTTAGAATCAATCTTTATCAAACTTACTCCAAATTCATGTAACTCTCAAACAGATTTCCTAGGTCTTATCAATACATACAAAAATCTATTACATAACCAATCCGAACATTGATGAAAACAAAACTCTAACAAATAACTTAATCACAGAATGAAATAAAATACCATAGTATACACCTTCCTTTTACTCTTCTATTTCACGTGAGATGGCATTATGGGTATTAAAACATATTTAAAATCAACAATAAACAAAAGAATTTACTCAAAAAAAAAAGAGAAAGATGGGACCATATTGTGTTTTACTTTCGAGACTTTGCATTTCATTTTTGAACGTGATTACAGCTGAATGATAGCATGTGAAAAGATCAATTAATAATCACTGTGATACATTCTCAAAGATGAAGATTTTAGTGTAATTATCCGTTTTAATAAGATCACAACGTACATAGTAAGTGTAAAATATGTAAATCCTTCTTATGTATGATTTTTAATGTAAATTTTAGCTGTGTTGTCCTGATGATGCCTCAAATTGTAGGCGAAACGTCGACATAATAAATCTTTTATAAAAAGGGCTTTTTTGAGACAACCTTCCTTCTTAGTGTTTATGACTTTTATTAGCTCCAAGAGGAGTTTTACAGCGATGATGAAAAACAATATCTCGTAGAACTTAAGGTAATAGGTCATTAAATTCTGTGACTTCATTTGCAGAAAATGGGTAAAATTTATAGACCAAAGACAATGACAGCTAGGTTGTCATGTTACGTTTGAACAGGCCATGAATAAAGTTAATTCAGATGAGATTTGAGTAAATGAAGCGAGCTGCACGGAATTTTCTCCAGAATATTGAGAAGGTATATGAAAAGTGAAAGCTCCAATGCGAGTCCCAGTTCCGAAATGAGAACCTGAGCATGAAAAAAGATTTGTTGCCCATATCAAATTGTCGACATTGCTCATGATAAAACTGCATTGAAAAAATGTTTTATAAATTTGAAGAAAACTGACCATCAACCACCGAGTTTAGAAAGTTAATGAAAGAGCAAGAAGATAAACAGTTTACGACATTTTTGAATCGAAATGAAGAATTAAAGGATTTAAAAGTCTGAAGGTTATTCATCTGACAAGCTCGGCCAAATATTGACCAGAACGGGCTACAGATAAACAACAAACAAGGTAAAGTATTCGCTACCAAAAGTGCGACGGATGTTTATTCGTTAACCAGCTATTAGAAAGGAGAGAACGTACCTTCGGTTCTAGACTGCAATGTAGAGGGAAATTTTATCCTCCCGTTCTGATATTCAAAGGTGAATATAGAATAGATGAATTTCCTGATGGACTCGAATATGTTTTCGAAGCAGAAGTGGTCATACATAAATTGATTTGCTCTTGAAATGGTTCAGAGAATGTCTTGTTTCAAAAAAGAGACCTGGTAAAGGTGTGGCCATTTTAGATGGCCACACCTCACATTGCAATGCAGTTGAAAATCTATTTCCTTCGAAAAGCAGCAAGCTTGATGCTTTAAAATAATTAAATGAAATTATCAAGGACGACAATTGCTAGTGTAATGCGAAAAGTAAACAGCGCAACTAGCGCGAGACGTGTTTACTCGTATCGGACCTGAGCGGCTACCTCAAAAGGAATTGCCGCGACGCTTAATTGAATTCTATAAAAAAAGACAGCTCCATGAATACTCCGGGATTATTATTTTAGGAAAGTAATTTATGACCCTCTGGACCTTTCTACGTAATAAAAGATATTTCGAGTAATTACACGAATACCCCAGAAGGTTCCCGATTACATTTGAGATGTGTATATAAGCGGGCTTGTGGTCGGAGATTATTATTAGATGTGAGCACGATATAGTAAATAAGCGAAAGACCGACCAGTGAAATAAATTAACGATTAAGAGTGTGATATAAACTAATCAGTTAAGTGTGTTATATAAATTAGATTAGTAATAGTGTAAATAAATTAAGTAGTGTCTAGTATTAGTATTAGTGTAAATAAATTAGAAAATAAACGTTACACTACATTGACAAGTAACGCATGGGATAAATCTACAACTGTTTAAAACGCACTCTTAGGATTTAGAGTATGCTGAATACATCCATTTAATCCCCAAGCAGTCCCAGATCATTTATTTCTAATATCGGTTGCATCCTCAGAATAAACAGCCAACTATCTCTCGCGATACCTAATAAAGATAACAACATTCCTGTGACATCACCTTCTTCAGCAGGTTCTACGCTGGTGAAACAAAAGCCGGAGTACATGAAAGAGAAGTAAATTTAATGCAAGAATGTTCCACTAATCCCTGATACAGGCGTTTCTAAAATAATACAATCGGCATTAGAATGCAAGTAATACAAAAGTTGTGCAAACAAAGATCAGAGAAATGACAAATCCTTTTCGAACAAAAGGTAAGAAGACTCATACTTCCTCGAATAATGACCCAGTGTTAAAACTCAAATCTTTAACAGAAAATTAGAAATATCTATTAATATATAATTTCTAATCATGTTTATAATTATGCAAAATTTGTTTAATATTTTGAGTATGAGGTAAAAATAACCATATCAATAATAGGTTCAATGAATGATACATCGGCGATAGGTAATTAATTACATTACATGTAACCGCGTAAAATCAGCAAAAATTCAAGTTTTCACCCCCTTTACCTTTGTCTGCCGCCCCCTTTTCACCCACTCATGTGTCACCCGCTTGGAATTTCGTTTAGCTATGGTAAGATTTATCATTACGTTAATTTTCAAGCGTATTAACGATGCCGAAATTTTCCCGAAAAATTAACCACCTTCACCCCTTATAACTACCCTCCGCACCAAGTAAGCTGTCCGCCTGCTCGGAACTTTAATAACTGATGGTAATAGGGTTTATTCCTATTTACGAATTCCATATTACTGATGACGTTGAAATTTCGTCTCCAGCTCTTTGTCTATAACGCAAGCCGTCGTATTATCGAATATTAGACACTGCACGTTTTCCTACATTTTCCGCAATGAACTACCTATCCGTCATTGTAAACTATTAGGATATTCTTCCGTTTTCGCATTTTCATCACTTAGAGAGGGGTTTTCATATTTGAGATTTGGTTATTCGCACTAACATTGTATTTTTCCGTTTCCGCATTTTAATTTCGATTTAAAATTCCTAGTCGAGACGTAAAAATATTTGTAAATAGTAAATAGTTTTTGTATCTCTCGGCCTTCAATTCGACAACGAAAACGAAACGTCAGCAGGTGTTTGTCGTATACATTGTTGCCACTACCACTTCGAAATAAAGTAATGTAGGTATTTTCCGTTTTGAGTGTGTGTTTTATCTCTACGGACAGCCCTGGCATTCTCCTGAGTAGGTAAACTACCCAGGCATATCACCGAGGGAGAAAACCCTTAAAATCTGGCGCCCGAGCAAAATCGACCTTAAAACCCTTTTTCCGAACTCTCGAACTCCGTCCAAGCGCCAAATCAAACAAGTAACTGCAAATAGCACATTACAGCGTTTTATTCGCAGGATTAGAGCTGGCGCTGTCTCCTTTGTACCATTCTTGCATGAATAAAACGCCGTTTAAAATGCTTATACAATAAATAACTATTGATTTTCCCATTATTTAAACTTCGATATTGAAGTATATATTCTAATAATATATTCTAATTTCAAATGCAAATATTGTATTCTATGCATATAGAACACAATTTCATTCACTTTTCTTCTACACTTTTCTCGGAGTAAGGTTAAAAGCTTCGTTTCAAGAGTGGGTTCATAGATTTACGCTACCCAGAGAATAGCCTTAAGAGTCCATCACCCGATTCAATTTAAGGCGGTTTTAGAGATACGGGGGGAACTATGATACCTCGAACATCATTTGAAATGTTCGTTTCAAATAAAAACCACTCGAAGCGAAAAACTCAAATACACATCGGTCTAGTAACGGATTTTTGATATTTTCGTTTTTGACCATTTAAAACCGCCCCTAAAGTTGCCCTATTTTACGTATTATTTTCAGATCAAAATTTGACCAAAATAAGAGAAAACTCAGAATTCTGCTACTAGACCGATGTAGAATGATGCTTTATCGCTTCACTGAACCCTATTTCGTTTTGATACGATAATACACTACCCTAGGATCATGTTTCCCCTAAACCCGTATTATCGTTAAGTTCACTGTAAAGTGCTGCCATCGTATGTATTTGGAGATTTAAACTTATAGAGAAAATTAACTTAGTCCTAGCTAGTTAAAAAGTAGTGGAAGGTAGAATTAGATTCACGCCTACCGCTACCTCGTCCTTTTCTCTTATCCCGCAGCAACGCCGGGTGATGGACTCTTAACGCACCTATGATAACGGATCCTTCATTCGGTCCGACAGAAGGATTTACAGTGTATGCCGTATGGTGTCTTTCCTTACCCGTTCTCTTCTCGGCGTCGTTCAGCAGTATGTCGTCGAGCTCGAACTTCTCGCTCCTGCCCTTCGCGTTCTCGGCGAACACCCAGATCCTGAGCGAGGGCGGCGACGGCATCAGCTCGCCGAGGTCGAGCCTGAAGAGAGGCGCGTCGGTCTCGCCGAGCGTGAGGTTCATGCGGAGGCGCATCGCGGGCGCCTCGTACGCCTCGAGGACGAACCGCTGCGGGAGGCCGCCGTCGTAGCCGCCCCTGCACTCGACCTCCACCGTCTCCGAGGCGGCCGTCTGGTTCGAGACGGTGCGCAGCGTGCAGTTCGTCGGCTGGTTCGGCCTCGACGCGGGCACCACCTGCGGAAAAGATCCAGTCTAAGGTCCGAAAAAAACTATCCGAAATGTCTAAAATGTCATGGTGTAACTGGCGGGCGAACTTTCGACCCGAAATATTGAGGGTACCTACTTTAATCCACGGGTCAAATAATATTACAAGAAATTTCGGCCCGGGGTTAGACAGATAGGTAGGAAGTGTATCGGTAGAAACGGTTGAAGTTCAAGCCCTTTTAATATTTTCGTGATAAAGGTGGGATTTCCCGTAATTTGCGTATTCCCTTGCCGTTACCCATTTTCATTACCCTTTAATATTTACGTGATAAAGATGGAATTTCCCGTAATTTACCTATTCCCTTGTCTTTACCCATTTTCCTTGCTCTTACCCATTCCTAATTCAACCACCAATGCGCCAGGGTTAAATTTCTTTGGGGTTGAAAATATCTGAACAATAAAATCACCTTTTCGAACATCGTGACATTCGTGACGAAAATTCGTATCAACCCATCGGGTTTAAAAAAAAAACCTGCGGGTGTTTAAATGTTTTTTTTTATTATTCACCGAGGTATATTTTTTAACATTAAGACAGAGAACTCTGTTTATGAAAAAACTAAATCGTTACGTGACTTATTTCTTATTAGGTAACGCTCATCGACTCGTAAGTGTAACAAGACCCCGAAAACTGCAAACTGTCGATAACAAGGATGTCCCAACTGTGTAGGTCGAGGATTGGACTTTGCTGACTCAGGGGAGGCGTTTGCGTACTAAGTAGAAGAGACGCGGAAAAGATCGCCATTGCAATAATCAATTATTCAATAAGGAAAAAAGTAACAAATTAGAATTTTGAAGGGAAAATTTCGATCGAGTTTTGTTACCAAGAGAAAGAGAACCGAGTACTCCTGGGGATAAGAAATTGTGAACTAAAAGTATAGTACTGCACAAGTAATATTATATAATATAATAGCAACGCGACAGAACGGAGGCCCATGAACTACCGCTCCCGAATCGTGTTATTAAAATACCGACCCATCGCTACTTCGAACAACCAAAACCACGCTTTTCCCCGAAGATGACCTTTTGGCATCACCACCACAGCGTTTTCGCCTTTCTCACCTGGAAGACGCACGGGTCGACCTGCTCTCCGATCGAGTTCCTCGCCCTGCAGGTGAGCGTCCCGTAGTGCCTCTGCGAGGCGGGCGTGTACATGAGCTCGCTGACGTTGCCGCTGGAGGTGACGAACTTGCCGGGGGTGACGTCGAAGTTCTCTCCGCTGTTGTTGAACTGCCACGAGAAGTTCACGTCGCTCGGATCGGCAGACACCTGGCAACGGATCCGGACCATCTCGTTTAGGGAGGCGCCAATTATCGTCACGTCGGTGTCCTTGATGCAGACAGGGGCGTCTGTAAGAGAGACGAAATATAAAAAGGGCATGTGAAGATGTTTTGGGAACTTTGGATGGTTTGTTGGAGAAAATTGGCGATGTGATGTCAATATATGGAGACGAAAGAAGGCGACGAGCTAACAATTCGGATACGAAAATAGAAAGTGGGAAGGATGCAAAAGGAGGAAAGAAACTGAAAAAAAGGAAAGAAGTATATATATATATATATATACACAGACCGTTTCTACAGAATCTCAGGATGTTATAAACATGAGAGCTAAAGAAAGGCCATATATCTCTCGTTGGCTAAACAGAGAACGAACTTTTGCGATATTGCTAGCTGGCGAAACATCACACTCATCCGCTCCGCACACATCCGAAAGTGTAAAGCGATACGCGACCGCGATACGAGTTGACTTGGACTGCCTGCTCGGCCGGCAACGTTGCAAAACATCATTCTCTGCATTTCAATAGAAAAGCTCCGTATATGTATCAGTTTAACACGTCTTTCGTCGTTGTCCGATGCCTAACTTCCATTCGTTTTGGTTATTCCATTGGTCTTCACTCAGATCCCGAGCAATCATGGCTTTGTTTATACCTTCTCTCCACGTTCTTTTAGGTCTTCTTTGTTTTTTACGATTTGGTGGTATCCACTTCATAGCTATTTTGGGCAACCACATTTCTTCCATCCGCTGGACATGTCCGTACCATATTAGCTGCTTTCTCTCTACATCAGTCATTAGTGAACCATCTATTCCCATCCGTTGTCTTACCTCCTCATTTCGTATTATATCTCTCCTTGATACACCCAGTGTTCTTCTAAAAACGTCCATTTCAGTCGCCTCAAGTTTTCTTCGATTTTGTTCCGTTATTTTCCACGTCTCTGCCCCATAGGTTAAACTGCTTTTAATGAGAGTTTCATATATAGTATGTTTTCGTTTCTTTCCGATGTTGCTGCTCCACAGTATACCATTCAGACACTGAGTTGTTCTTCTGGCTTGTGTTATTCTTTTCTGAATCCCTGAGTCATCTCTACCTGTAGTATCAAATTCCACACCCAGATATGTATAACTACTGCAGTTTGCCACTTCATCATTCTCCAATTGGATATTAGATAGTTCTGCTCCTATAGGGAGGTATTTAGTTTTCTGTGTGTTGAGCTCCAGTCCCCAGTTACTATTATACTCTTCTTGAAGTTTCCGGGCCATACATCCGGTTTCCGGTAAAACATCGAATATTTTATAAGCTTTACTATAACTAGAAACAACGACATGTAGAGTATGGTCACGTATAACATAGCAAAAATCTAGACAAAGGAATTAAACCAGAGTCCAAACATGAATTTTCCAAATTCAAACATTCAATGGAATATCCTAGCCACACACGTCCGTTTATTTAAGTCAACAAAACTCGACCATCGGAAAATAATAACCCCACAAAAAAAAGTGCTAGCTTCTTCCTTATGATGTACTCTTGCGCCCTCTCCAGAACTATGTAAGTAAGCCATCTTTTAATTCACCATATGTGCCTCATTTTTAACATTCTTTCTATTGTACCTCTTGTTATTATCAACTTCTTTGTTTTCTTTCACGATGTGCTCGATCTCTTTCTCCCTTAATTAACTTTGTCAGAGCTGTTACTCACCATCCTCTTGTAAGTCACTTTTAGTAAACACCAAAAATGTCATTAATTTGTTTTACCCATTTATTTTACCTCAACATCTGAGCTTCTACACCCAAAACGCGCACCACTCAAAAATCCCAAGCCACGAGGCCGTGGAGTCTTATTCCAATAAGTAATTTCTTTTATAAAAAAATATCTAAATCTTAAATCTAGAATATATTGGTATAGTAGTGCCGTGTTGCCCAAGAATAATTTACATTCACGGCTAATGGTTTAAGTCCTAGCTGCTAATGTTTTGTGAATATGTGTTTTCTCCATGTTAAATGTCGGTCCAAGTGCATACGAGATATTTAGCTTCTTCGCCTTGTGATAGTTGACAGTAGACCTTTTCAAAGGGACATATTTCTCTGCGTAATCTAATAGTCACATGTTTAGACTTGTTTTTCATAGCTTTCATGCGCCATACTTAAACATTGCTGAATTTTGTTTGAGGTTGTATGAAAGTATCATGAGGCTATTGTGGTGCCGGTGTATCCGCTACCTTTTTTAACCATACGGTGCCTATATATCTGATAAATAAATTTATTAATAGTTGGAATGGGGGAGGAGTTTCTTTAATTACTTTCTCATATGAGGCCTATTGAGAAGTATTGTAATCAGGTCGATTTTTCAAATTTAAAATTATTAAAAAACCATAACCGTTTCAAACTGTAGGTTTAGAATTTGTGTACCAGAATCTCTTAATAAGCTTTTCATTAAAATTAGCCAGGATAACGAAGTATGATAGTTTTGCCATTGTTCGGTTTTTGGAAATTTCCTCAAAATTTTCTTCAAGGGTTTTTTTAAACTTTTAATATTTATTCGACTGTCGACTGTCGGTAATAAAGTTTAATATCAATTTTAGCTAAATCTTTTCTAAAGGGCACGTTACTCCTGTGATTTTTCGGTTTTTGGAGATTTTCTCAAAATCCATTCCAATATTTGTTTTCTAAACTTTACATATTTATCCTACTATCGAATGAGTTTAAAAAAGTATAATTACTTTCCTAACATCTGTTCTATTATTTTCTTCTACATTTTGAACATTTTTTCTACTATCGAATATTTGTCGTACAAAATCAGGCTAAGGATTATTTTAAAATTTGAACGATAAGATAAAGAAACATTTTTTTATGCAGACTTGTAATTTGAACATAAAACAGGAAAGAAGGTGGAAATGTGCTCTGGTCTTTTTTTTTGGGAGAAAATTAGAGATGTTTTTAAAGTGAAGGTAGAAATGTAAAATTGAAATGAATGGAAATGAAAAACTCCTATCATGAAAACTTCTAGCACAGAGGTAAATTGAAACATAGGTCGAGGCAAGTTACAACACGTGGGTATTTGACGGTTATGAAGAAAAAAATTTTATTGAAAGGGCGCGATGGGTGACTTAAAAATGTTTTTTCCGACAAACATATACGACTAATGTGATGAAATTCTGCTCTAGCGTAGCGCACATGTGACATATCCTCGAATTCAATGTACTGAACCCACTTTTCATTTGATATGCTGTTGGCAATAGGCCTGAGATAACAAAAGCAATAACGTTTCCTATAGGGTTGGCAATTTGTGATTTGGAATGGTAACGGTCATATTTTGGGTGGATATGTCGTCCTGCTCAGAGTTTCCGCTTTGTTATAAGAATCAGGGTGCAGACTTCCGTTTTGTTTTTTTAATTTATTTAGTCCATTTGCGAACATAGGCTTCCTTCATATATTTCCATCCATTCCGATTGTGGGCCACCCTCAACCATGCCAGACCTGATATAAGTGTAATGTCATCCGTTCATCTCATCGGTGGACGTCTTCTGGATCGTTAACCTTGATAAGGTCTCCACTGTAGTGTGACCTGCAAAGTTCAGGTCACTTTCAGCGACTTTCATCAGCGACTTCTTAGATGCAATGGTATCTTCTTATTCTTCAAGGTGTTCTTTAATATTCCAAAGGTTGCCCATGCCAACTATCGTCTTCTATATATCTCTTGGATTTGGTTTTCTCTTCCCAATGATATTATATGCCCTAGGTATGTATAATTTGGTATATTTTCTATATGTTGTTCCTTATTGTAATTTTAGGCTTCACCTTCGTCTTTGAGAGTTTCATGTGGAGTCCCATTCTAGTTGCTTGCTCCTCCAGTTCCCCCAACATATGTGTCAGTTCTTGTACGCTATCAAAAATTGACACAATTTCATCTGCATACTTCAGATGATATAACCTTCTTCCATTAATCAAAATACCTTCATCGTACTAATTTAGGTGCTTAAAAGCGTCTTTATTAAGACTAAATTACCACCACGTCTAAATTACCACCACGTAGATTATACTCATGGAAGTTACCAGGGGACAATAAAAACAATTGTGTTCGAAACCAAATTGATTATGTAATCATAAATCATCGATACAGAAATGCAGTGAAAAATGCAAGAACATAACCGGGCCCTGATGTGCCCTCGGATCATAACCTATTAGTAGCTAAACTACAAATCAAGTTGAAACAACTGAAAAAGGCCGTAAAAAGGAAACAGATATGAATCTATTCAAGCAAGAAGAAATACAAAGTTTGGTAAATAATGAACTCAATGTGGAATGTGAAAAACTTCAAAAAGCAGCATTACCAACCACAGAAGCCTTATGGACTGAACTTAAAAATGCTTTCATCAACGCCGAGAAAAATATAAAAAATTCTAACATCAGAGAAAAACGCAAACCCTGGATGACAAATAGGATCCTGGAAATGATGGACACTAGAAGACTCTACAAAAATAAAAGTAACGAAAAATATAAGGAGATACATCATCAGATAAGGAAAGAAATAATCATAGCAAAAGAAATCTGGATGACAGGTGTCTGCCAGGAGATTGAGGAAATAATGAAGAAACATGACGACAGAACTCTTCACAAGAAAATAAAAGAGCTAGCAGGAATAACTAAACAAAAGCCTCCGGGTAATCTCATAGATAGCAACAATAAAGCCATAGTGGAATTACGAGACCTAAACAACGTATGGGGACGTTATATACAAGAACTATTCTCAGACTTAACATCAGATAGCCAAAAGTATAGGAAACAAGAGAACAGTCCACCTATATTGAAGCAAGAAGTAGAGAGAGCAATCCGAAATGCTAAAAACGGAAAAGCCCCTGGCCCGGATGACATACACACAGAAGTCATAAAGCTAATGGAGGAGAAAAACTTAGACATCATCCTGAAATTGTTTAATCAGATATATGAAAGCGGCAATATTCCACAAGAGTGCCTGAGGTCAGTCTTCATTCCCCTCCCAAAGACAAATACAGCCAGCCAAGAAGTGTGGAGACTTCAGACTTATCAGTTTAATGTCGCACATGTTGAAGCTGTTCTTGAAAGTTATTCACCAACGCATTTATAAGAAATGTGAACAAGACATTAGCGATGAACAGTTTGGCTTTCGTAACAGGTTTGGGACACGAGAAGCACTTACCAGTTTCATTATACTATTACAAAAATGTCGAGACCAGCAAAAGGATCTCTTCGTATGTTTCATAGACTGCGAAAAGGCAAGCGACAAAGTCAGACATGATAAGTTAATGGACTGCCTCCATAGAAAAGGACTCGATGAGAATGACTTTAAAATCATACAGCAGCTTTACGGCAATCAAACTGCAGTGGTCAGAACAGAAGCAGGCGACACAGAACCTTACAGCATCAAACGAGGTGTACGACAGGGATGCGTATTATCCCCTCTGTTCTTCAACATATATATGGAAGAAATATTTGCCAAAGCATTACATGAATCGAGAGAAGGTGTTAAAATCAACGGAAAAATTATTAATAACATAAGATACGCTGACGAGACGGTCTTAATCGCGGACAGCGAATAAGACCTCCAAACACTCTTAGATCGTGTCAAAGCGGTGGGAGAACTATGGCCTTAATATCGACATCAAGAAAACCAAAACCATGATTGTTTCCAAAACATCCAAGCATCCGCTCATGACTATTAACGTGAACGGCAACATCATTGAAAATGTCGAGAAATTTAAATATCTGGGGTGTTGGATAACGAAGGATGTAGACCCAGATATAGAAATAAGAGCACGTATCGAGTAAGCAAGAAATGTTTTTTTTTAAAAATGAAGCAGTTGTTTACTTCCCAATCACTCGACCTAAAATTCCGATACCGAATGGTGAAATGTTATGTGTACAGCACTTTGTTATATGGAATGGAGGCTTGGACGCTTAAGGTGAACTCATTCAAGCGTTTGGAAAGTTTTGAAATGTGGATCTTTCGAAGGATGCTGAAAATTCCCTGGACCGCTCATATCAGGAACGAAGAAGTCCTACAAAGAATAGGCATCGACAAGGAACTTATAAAAATAATGAAAACCCGAAAAACCTCGTATATGGGACACATATATAGGAATGACAAATACAGACTTTTGTAGCTTCTGATGGAAGGGAAAGTTGAGGGAAAACGAGGCCCTGGCAGACGGCAGACCTCCTGACTGAAGAATATTCGCGAGTGGACCGGTCTAGAATCTCAAGCGCTAATAAGAATGGCCAGGGACAGAAATGACTTTGCACGGGTTATCGTCAACCTTTTTTGAAAGTTGGCACCCAAAGAAGAAGAAAAAGCGTCTTCGAGAGCTAAGGTACATCGCTTGGAAGATAACGTATCACCGTATAGAACATCACCGTGTAACGTCCGCTCGACGGGGTAAAATAACCCCTATAACAATCATGTTGTACTTCATATTTCAACTCGATTTAAAGTCAAGAGAAAGTTATTGTTTTAAACTATAGTTTAGACAGTTTAGACAGTTCAAGCCTAAACGAAGAGATATTAAAATTTCTTATCTTTCTATTAAGATATCAACTTAGTTCGCATAACATTAAGTTTTAACTTTTAGAAAATATGGAAGGAGGAAAGATACTTTTTCTGGGAACCTCGGATTGAATCAATCTCATCTCTGGTGTAATTCCAGTTTTGGTTAAATTTTGTAAAATCTTGAGACGTATTGCGTGATTGATATCTCTAACTTGTATTCTTTATCTGTCACGTTACCGCCCTAAAGCGAATGTCCTCTCCCTTACGGACAAACTTGATTTATTCGTAGCATATCTCGCTTTAACACGCAATCAAATTGGACGTAACTTAATACTTGTGCAAACCTCCCCTGCGTCATTACTTAAATCGAGGTAGCGGACTAGATGACTAATTTAAATAAATTTTTGAATCCAGGAAAGCCGTTCCAGTACATGGAAATAATTGGGAAATTTAAAAATTAGCAGTGTGATATACGGAAAAGTAAAATTTTCTTTGAAATATGTGTAAGCTTTTCTTTTTGTACTAAATATTGAATCAGAAAAGGACACGAAAGGGAACAGGAACTAGAAGCGTGCTGTACAATAAAATAAATTTTTCGCTAGAAGGGCGCTATAGAAACGAAGCAAGACTGGCATCCAACAGTTTGGTGGAGATGAGATGGAAATAAGTTTTCTCTGATGCAAAACTAAACTGTAATCTGAAAACAAAAAAGGAAAGAAGTGATCCGAAGTGAAAGATTTTCGTATTGGGAAAGACGTACAGACGGAATTGTAGGTAAGCACTTGTTTAATGCAGATCAGCACGTCTCGTAAAAAGACAAACAGAATGGGGAATTTAGGTGTGAAAGTAGAGCTTTCGTTTGGAACGAAAAATGAAAAAACTGAGAACGATAAAATAATTGCAGATAAGATTGTGGTATAAATAGAAGAAATCTTACTTTTGGGAGGGTAAAATACAATTACAGATTATCTGTCTAAGGCCAGACGAAGAAGTAAAAAGTGTGTTCTACTGACTATAAAATGGCGGGTGATTTCGAAAAAAGGCGAATTCTCACCACCATTCTAACACCCCCTCCCACCTCCTCAATAAATCGAACTTTCACTCCACCACCCGAATTCAATTACTGCCCCCGCTTCAATAAAACGAAATAACCAGCAGCGCGCGCACAAACATACACTTTACACAAAACAGTGCATTAAGGTGATAATTACGTTCGCGCCGTCGTTTTAAAGGGAAATTTCTTCCCCGTCGAAATCCCATTTCCATATTAAAATTTCAAATTCTCTACCTTCTTTAGTCCATTTCCCCGATTCGATTCCTCCTATACATATACATAATACAACCAACCACCATACACACCTCCAGACCTGAATAATGCAATATTGTTTCGGGTGGAGGAAAGTTTTCAAAGAGGAAATAATTTATGAGTGGAGACGCGGAATCGTAATTACTTGGGAAATGGAAGAAAAGTCAAAAGGAGGGAACGTTCTCGCGAGCGATTGGATTAAACGCCGGGAAATTTATAACAACAATATTACTGGTGCCCCCAAAATTTCAAAGGAGGACGTAATTCGAAAGAGGTGAAAAATAATACACCAGGTGTTTGCCAAGTGATATAAAACATTTCTTACAACTTTTTAATGAAAAGATAATAATAGCGGTTTTTGTACTAAACTAAGTTTCAAACGAGGAAATGATTGTAAAACATAGCATATTAGGATGAAATAAGGACAATAACCTTTTTATTTCTGTTGCATTTAGATGGGGTCCGATTTTGTCTTATGTCTCCATACTCTACTTTTACAATGTTTATTCATAATTCCAATTATCTTGCGTTTACTGTTCACAATTTCACACAATCTTCCCAACTAGCTCTTTTTAGGTCTTCCTCCGGGAATAGGTGCAAAAAATGTTTCTTTGGAAAGGACTTGCACAGTGTTGATGTAAATGAAAACGTATGTGATTTTAATTCGCAATTATCGTTTATAACAAATGGCGCTGTAAAAATCAGCAAAGAAACGGATAAAATATAATTTTTATTTCTATAGGATAAACTACAGACGGAATAGTTTTGATTACGAACAAGAGAAAAATATCGCCCCTTTCACAAATTAAATTTTATAGCATTGACCTTGTGCAAAATAACAGCAGCAGCACAGACCATTAATATAACTAGACCCGTTTGTTTACAAAATAATGTATTGACAAGATCTTAGCACATTCTAAGCGGTTTTTTGCGCTGTTGCATGAATGCAGATGACGAATTCTCGCTTACGATTTGCGTATACATCCAGCCTACTTCGCCTGCGATTGGTCAGTTATACGAAAATCTAAAATAATATAGACTTTTGTTATGAGTGGCAACATCGCGTCCTAGTCTTTCACGTGATAAAATTCGTTATGTGAGCGGTTTGTGTGTGTATTTTGATAAAAATAGAAAACATTTAACAATGGTTAATAGGTGCAAGATATACAATGTTTATAGCGATGTAGGGAAAGCATCGGGATTGCCTATTCATAGGTAAATAAAGAAATCTATTAATGACATTTATTGAGATTATCTATCATCTCAGTGGCGTTCTGTCAGTGTTATTATTTTAGGTTTCCAGCAAATCCAATTAAAAGAAATATTTGGATTTCTGTTTTGAGACTTAGCGAAAATGATAACATAACAAAATCGTCCTATATTTGCCCAAAACATTTCAACAAAGACGATTTTGTGTCTAAAATAGGTGCAATCGACAATGCTCTATATTTAAAGAGAGATGCTGTTCCATTATCGATGCATCAAGTTTTTGAACCTAAAATTACTACAAGGAAATTAATTTCTACTCTGTAACTGTGTTTAATAGAAATAGAAAATATTTTTAATGTAAATTTCAACAAACACATCATACTGGTTACTGTGAGAAACAATTATTATTTCTTAAGAGATGAGAAAAAATAGTAATTTTATTAACCATTTTATTAAACACTAAACAACTTCGAAGAGTTATATCTCAGAAGCTAATGAACAAAATAACTTATTTGTATAAAAAGAAACTTCTTTCCGAGTAATTTCCGGCTGTCTTTTCAGAATTTCATTTAACAAAAAATTCGCTGAGATAATCTATTTGTTTATAAGCAAAAAAAACGACACCAAATTTAAACAATGACTGTGACCGTTCTAATCAATATTTTTTAATTCTGATAAAAGCACATGAAAGCTTGTTCCCTCTTATATATGCCCAGCCAGTTTTATTACAATCGAATCATGGAACAAAATTTAAACAATTTTGAAAATTTTCAATATTTTTCGATTTTTCTGGATTGCAAATTTATTGTGCAAAATCTAATATACCGATCGAAACGAAATTTACCGGATTCTTTTATTATAACTTCAAGATTTTCTATCTGTGATAAGGATGTCCTAACTACATTTTAAAGTGCCTAAAATAATAAAATATAAATCCACTTTTTTGGGCCGTTTTTTTTTTGTTTATTACTATTTGGCAAAACCGCTAATAAATTTTTGAATTTCCAGCCTATGCCATTTTATGTAAAAAGAGATTCTGCAACTTTTTTCTCTCTGCAACTTTCTTCTAAATTCAATACTTATAAAGTTAGAAGCGGAACAACTCGGGAAAACATGTTTTTTTATTATTTTTTTAAATTGTTGCATTTTAATCAATGTTCCCGACCTCTGCCCTTTGGAGGATAAGTTAATTCTTATTCTAGACATTATTCCCGAGGTATTCATGTAAAAACATTGCGGTTACCTGGGTCTTGGGCTATACTTATTGTATGCATTATTACTGTCATGATGATTTTGATAATCTATGTCCTTCTGTACTTCATTTGTCACTTATTTCGCACCTTTGTTACCTAGCATGTTACGGGCTTCATTACCCGTTGATCTAAATAAATAAATAAATTATTTTCTTAATTTTGTTTCACTTTTGCCCCTTACTATTCATACGCCTATTTCGATAGCTATTTTGTACGCTGTCAAAATTCGTCAACGGCGGCCATATTTCCTTCCCCCTTTACACCGCGCCTATCGGCTATGTTGGCATGTAGACAAACATCAGTTTCGAATGGGAACACCGGGTCTAGTTATATTAATGGTCTGTGAGCAGCAGCAAAAATACATAAATCAATTGGGCACAAACTGGACTCTGCTGAACAAATACTTTTTCATTTTTCAGTTTTATTTTCTGGTGTCTTTTTCCAAGTATAATCTCTTGCTTCAACCCTGGCCTGAATATAATTTCTAAAAGACATCTGAACTTCTGAAAAAGTTCAAAATTTCAATCAAAATTAGTATATTCCATTGCATTCCGAAAATGCTGTCAAAATGGTTTAAAACGCACCAGAACGCTATGTATAATCGGAATGTATATCCGATATACATAGCTAGTATATCCGCTATACATAGCGAAATCGCTATGTATAATGTACGGAAAATTACAGGAATCGCTGAAAGAGACACACTAACGAAACTTTAAATCTATACCTGTGCACTCGATTAAGCGATTTGGCTCGGCAATTTATTTGTCCGCATAGAACTTTCAGTGCATAGAATTTTAACTCAAATTTGAGTCAAATTTTTAGATCTCATTAAGACAATTCACAGATTACACCAGATACTACGATCGGAATCTATAAGACCATCGTAGAGAGTATTACAACCTATTGGGCCGAAGTCTGGAAAATGACTGGACATTTGCAAAGGAAGTTGATGACAGTGGAAATGGATTACTGGAGACGGTGTTGTAGACTGACACTGCTAGATAGAATAAGTAACGGTGAGATAAAGCAAAAAATGAAGATAGACACCACTATCGTTGATACTGTTGAAGCAAAACGTCTGAGATGGTATGGCCACGTATGTCGAATGCCGGATGATAGATGGCCAAAGAAAATGATGACATGGATTCCTCCAGAGTGGAGGAAAAGAGGACGCCCTAGAAATACATGGAGAGATGGTATCAGAAGCGCAATGACCCAAAGAAATTTACAAGAAGAAGACTGGAGAGATAGAAAGCGCTGGCGACTGGGATGCGAGAAACGACTCTAAGTTGTATATAAATCGCAGATATATATATATATATATATATATATAAGACAATTGATTTTGATAAATTTTCAGATTGATATATAAATCCTTGTTATCCACGATTGTATGGTTTTTTTAAAATACGCAAAGTCGATTGCTCCATTAGGCCAGTCGTATCGATTACTAATGCTCCAGTACATAAACTTACAGCACTATTAAATAGTATGTTAAAAGAATTCATCAATTTCAATAATCTGTTTGCTTTAATAATTCAGTTGAATTATTGAATAAATTATTAAACATTCATATTCCTCCCAAAGCTCCAATCTTAATAGATATGTGTAATGTGTTTTCAAGCATCCCGTCAGCTAACTAGAATTACTAGGGATTTATTATTGAAAAATAAAATTTAAACTTATCTAGTGTTTAATTGAATAGAAATTTTATATCCGGTATTAAAAACAGGACTTCTTCACTTTTAATGGAAAATTTTACTTCCAAACAAAACGATAACCAATGGAAACTTGCTTATCCCTTTTCTTAGCCGAATTGAAACTTCCTTTTTGAACCATCCGAAATTCAAAACCATCGATTTTAACTTATCAGAGATATATCGACAACGGTTTTTTGTTACTCTCCGGTACTACAAAAGAATCAGGATTGCTTAGAACACCATAATTCAATACCCAGTTCAATTTAGTAATAATAATTGAGTGTTTTTATTTATAATAAATTTTATTAAAAATAAATGGTAATCAATTTTAATTTTGAAAATTTATGAGAAAAAAATACTACAGACGTGTTAATCCCTTACGACTCTAATTATCCTTGGCAAGAAAAATTGGATTCTATTACAAGCTACTTCAATGGATTTTCTCTCTTGCTTTAACCCATGCAGCATTTAATACACAACTCACGATAATTAAACAATTATATGTAAATAATGACTTTCCTTTAAGTATAGTACCTACTACATAAAATGTTTAACAAATTTTATTACCAGTTCAAATTGTCGATTAAAATTTATTCTCAGAAAACAGGTACATTTAAGTATAGGACTTTAACTTATTATTATGGACCAATCTCTATTAAATTAGTGAGCTTATTGATCAGATTTGCTGTCAATATTTCGTTACAAACAATTAATAAATTCAGATATTTTTAGTAAAAGTCAAATACTGATGATGACGCTAAAGTCAACATTATTTAAGAAAATGTTTAGGTTAGCAAATTGGAATTATTTGTGATTTAATTAGCGAACTTTTTTGCAAAAACGGTTTATTTACCTGTCACGCTTTGTTTAACAAAATGAAGAATAACACCGATCCAATGTAATAAGATCAATAACTAAGGTGATGATTGTTGATGCCAGCATTACAATATATCTTTGCAAAGTAATAATAAACCCGCTTGGGTAAGGTCAGTGATACAAGTCTAGGATGTTGTAAGATAAGATTAAACAAAAGAGTAATGTACCGTTGATGTAATCTAAAATGAATTTGTACAGAAAGTTCCCAAATTATTGCAATAAATACCTAGTATGCTCGCTAAACGAAGGTGTATAGTTTGGTTTTGTTCCAAGTTCCCCATGATCATAAACCGATATGTGAGACTGAACATAACGAGGCACATACTTCACCTTAACCACACGCTCTCACGATATCCCCTGATATCCCCCTTGTTTCCACTCTTCAAGAAAGCATATCTAGGATCTGTACGATACGCCCTCAGATCGACATCGAAGATTACGTCACGCCCTGTCTTCCTCTACAAGTGATCTACAGCTCTACAACTTGTGGATCTAGGATCTGCACGATACGCCCTCAGGTTCATGCCGGAGATTACGACACGCCCTGTCTTCATTCTATAAGACCATATACAGTCTTACAACCTGTAGATAAAACTTAGCACTGTAACCACTCAACGAAGCTACGAGAACTCAAGATTCTACAGTCCAGCTGTACTACCTTCGTTCACTGAGTTTTTATTACCCCTTCTTTGTTTGTGGATCATGTACTATTTGAAAAATATTATTTCGATGTCCAAACTTGCTTAACGACTCTTCATTTTGAAAACCTCTGGAAAACTTTAAATTTATTTACATCTTCGGGGATCTTGATTTCTTCTAACATTAATCTAATTTTAATTGACCAAAAAAATTCATTGGTAATATTAAAATAAGACCGTTACAACCTGTAATTCTTTCAATGCCATTTTGTTATAAACTGTAACTGTGAGGTATAATCACATAATCAATCAATCATTTGCACAATTCTTTTTGTGGATTTTTTTTTGCGAAAGGCTTCTTTTCGAACTGTACTACGGTATATTCTGTTTCCAGATTTCCCCAATTTTTCATCGCTTAATTTAAATAGACTATTCGTGGCATATGGCGCTAAGACTTTTATTTTTCATAAACAGACTTGAGGACCGGCCCCCTTTAAAATATTTGAAATCCGGTTCAAATTCGTTTCTCGGAAAAGTCCAATTTTCAGCATTTCACAGGAACACACGAAATTAAATCCACATATTGCGCTAAACGGCAATTTCCGAACCCGAGAGTAGACGGTGTGTTTTGTGCTCGAACAGAGGGAAATAGCAAATATTTAATTACGGCAGGATAAAAACAAAAAAAAAGGGGAAATAATAAAAGACATTCGCACTCAAGCGCCCGTACCGCAGCGAATGCGCCGCCCGCCGCACAAACCTCCTGTGTATCTCTGTAGATCTACATGTGTGTGTGCAATTAAATGCATAATTGTTTAGCGACACGGATGCAGTTTGAATATGCGAAATTGCACTAGATTACATCCGAACACCTGTACCGGCACCTCGTCCAATGTAAATGTACCCTACATATACATACCTTTAGGTGGGTGTATGCGTGTGTGTACTCAGATACGCTAACATAAGTCTGCATGTGTTATCTGGAGGGATTCCCAGGGAACTAATAAAGTTTCCGGTGTCTCAGGTACAGGTCGATACATGTTTTAGATGAAAACTTTACGGGAATGGAGGGAAACAGACAAGTTCTCTCGTTGTCTACTAGATAAACTAAATTAATAAATAGTGAACACAGTCTGAAGCAGAAAACATTACATTACGTCCTTCGTATCCCGTCTCTATCTGTCATATATCAATCACGACCTAGACCTCAGCAATTTATTACTTGACTAAAAATCGTTTGGAATTCTACAGCTCCGTGAATAAAGCCATAACAAATTTAAGGCACAAATATTAAATGAATGAGACATCTTCAAGACGTTCATAACTTAAAGATGGGGCCAATCAATCAAGAAAATGACTCCATATTAGATACAAATAAGAGAACTAAATTAATGATCTATAAGATGTATTGAAACATATTTCGGGTAAATTTATACACTTCTTCAGTCGACCCTACCAAAGAAAATTACAGATGAGGTTGTAAAATGTTTTGTAGCCAAATAAAAACAATAGATGGACAAATGATGCATTAGGGCTACTAGAGTTCAGAAATAAATCAAACATGACGTAGGTAATAAAAGCATCATGACAAATGGAAAGTAGAACACCTATAAATACGCAAGAGATTTATGGATTCTATGGTATAATTATCAACAAGCTTAGATATTCAACAAAATTATTTCATTTACTACGGGTTAGTACACTACAATGACAAAAAAACTCTATGCAGTTAAATTGAGTTTGATCATTAAGGAGTAAAAAATCAGGATCCTCAGACGCCTTAACTATCTTGGTACATTCAAGTAAATTCAATATAGCTGCCTTCGTTTGGAAATGGGAACTTGATATTCTAAAATGGGAGGAAGCGGATGGGAGATTTGTTGGCAACTGAGAACATGGTCAGCGAATGAACTTGGAACTATAGCTAATGTAAGACAGTGTTCGATTGTGGAAAACATTTATTCAATCTTATCAATATAACAGCATCGTATCGTATTCACAATTCAACGTCTCGCTAAAAACTAAAACATATTTCCGTACTTTACAACCCAAATATTCCTTTAAAGTGATATAAAACCTGCCTCGAGGCCGACTATTTCAAAGCGGGCCGTTTTGCTGATTGTTGCGAATATTATTTCACATATGATCTCACACTAAATGGTTAATTACGTTATTTGAAACAAACTTTCAATGCTTCGAGATTCTAGTTGCCAGTTATCTTCCACGCTGATCAATGTATATTGCATTGCAAGATATGTTAGGTCAATTAATACGATAAACACCTGACCTATCACCAGAAGAGATACGATCTTTCGAATTAATGAGTGAAGCTGAATTGAATCTGTCCCTGCGAAACGAAATATTTATATCACAAATGTTCCGATGGAACATACCTTTCATTTTAAGAGAAGTACCTCTAAAGAAAAGAAGAGAAAAGTATTTCAGAACTCTCTGTTGTATACAAGTTGTATTGGTGAACCGTTAAGATGTTAAAATCTTCCTTATTAGGTTGGTATAATATAATAATATCCTTAACATATGGGTACCAAAAGAGCAAGTTCTTGAACTTTGGATACTGTGTTAAGTGAGATTCAATGTAATTTATAAAAATTTCTGTTAGTAATGGAGAGATATTAGAATCCATAGTCAAACCAGTAAGATGAGATATAAATTGTTGATTGAATGCGAAGTAAGTTTGTTTGAGTACAGTATCCAATAAAGTGTACAAGTTAAGAATATGAGAATGAGAACATTTAAGTTCAAGTAGGAGCTCACGCACTATACGGATGTGCTCTTCAGGGGGTACGCTTGGAAACAACTTCTCAACATCAAAAGTATGAGTATTAAGATCTTGGAAGAAATGGAGAAATTAATGAGCACGTCTATAAGTTCTCTAGAGTTTTTAAGTGCTCTAGGATTGTGGGAATTACTCGTAGTAATATCTCCAATTATGTCATTCAATCATCTGGACAGTATAACCATGTAGGAGAACTCGTATAAGAAACAACCGGTCTAATTGGAATATGTAGTTTGTAGATTTTTGGAAGGCCGTAGAATCTTGGAACCCTTGGGTTTGTATGAATCAAAGATGAAATCCTACATCCATAATACTTTATAGTTTCTTCAGTAATTTTCGCTTGTTATGTATCTTTGATGTAAGGTATATTGGTGTTAGTGTCTAGGTGGTTAAACGGCCCAGAAGGGATAACATCTAAAATTTACTAACATATACTCTTGTACCAACATCACCACCATACAATTGCCCCTATCAGCCTTAGACAAAATCAAGTCATGTTGAATTAATTTTTATTTCATGGACTTTAGTTCCACATTATATGTCTTAGATCTCCTGGAGTAGTTTAGACGGAAGCGGGATGTGTAAGTTTTGAGAGCTCGAGTTATATGAGTACGTATAGAGGTTTTTCCTGGGCAATAAGTTAATTGTATAATTCGGTCACACTCAACTGCCAATGACCGTAAGTCTTTTTCCCTTGCTAGTTGAAAAGCATTGTATTTGGGGTCTTTATTCAAAGGTTCTTGTTCCGAGGGTGGAAGGGCAATAGGTGTGGTGATCTCGTAGAGAAGGAATATGTAACTACTTCTGAAGTAGTAGAAGACAACTGGCAACTAGAATATCGGAACATTGTAAGTTTGTTTTAAAGAACGTCAATAACCCCTTAGCTAGGGTTTTGTTCCCTGGCCATGTCCTCAGTTGCCACCATGTCCCTAATCCATTTATTGAGATTGTTAGGAGGCCTCTAAAGATTCTGATCTTTTACTCCATAATGACCAGACCCAATTTAACTGTACATACCCTAGAAGCCCAACTCTCTAACCTATTTATAGTTGGTTCACTTGATTTATTATGATGCCATTATTACCCACGTCCTGTTTAATTTAGTTCTAAACTCTAGTCGTTATAATACGTCATTTAACATTTTATTTTTCTTTATTTCTTTTCTTTAATTGTAATGTTCTTTGGCAGGGTTGACTCAAGATGGGTATAATTTATCCGAGACATATTTCCAATACATTTTTAGACAGTACATGCTTATTTGGATGGGGATCTGATTCGGACTTCCTTTACTTGATAGATGTATAGGACATTCATCTGAAGCCCCTTAAATAATAACTTTCATAATTCATTTGGAAAAAATAACAAATTTAGACGTATTCAATTCTGAAACACTCACTTATTGCATTACCAACTTAATTAATCGCCAAAGGTTGACGATTAATTTCAGAAGATATTGAGGAAGATATTGAGCAGACGATTAAGTGTAGTGCACTTACCTCAGAGGGCTGACGAGAAGTCTTCGTTGACTTACCACCAATCAGGTGCCAGAAGGGTTCTAATCAGGATAGGGAGAGGAAAGAACAAAGGATGATATATATGAACGCCTTTTAAAACACTCCTTTTTGGTGGCACGTTTACGTTCGAATGTTAAACACACGATGATAATTTTGGTTTTTCGGTTTTTTGCCTCCTAACCGTTGGAGGAGACAGCTGTTGGGTCGAATGTTCGAAACGGAACGATATGCAGCCCAACTTTCACGACTTACCACAACTGTTAACCCAATCGGTTTAAAATGCCCCAATTTCATGGATAGCGTATAAAAATGAAACTGCTTAATTCTGGGAATAATAACACACAACACAAATAGTAAATATATGTTACATTCATTTATTAAAACTCCGCGAATAAAAGCCTTTATACTACGTTCTATAATGTACCAAACTTCAATATCTTCCGATTCGTCTGCCACTTCGCATTATCGACTGCCCAATAGCGAGATTACCTATCGTGATAAAACGTTTGAAATTATAAAATTTGGTGAATAATAAGTTAAACCACCCTTACAGTTGAAACATTAACAGATTAATATTACAGGTGTATATTACTCATTCTGTTAAAACCAAGTGATTAACAGCCCCCATTAGTCACTTGTGCAATATGCAAAGCTATCATATATTCCAACCTGGCACATTCACTTATCGTATTATCGAACAGCTCCAATAATGAGTGAAATACAAACAGTTTGAAATTTCATAATGCCGTGAAAAATGAGGCAATACTTCCTTATAACACAGATATTAAATGTAGGTATATTTCACATTGATTTGTTCAAATTTTGTAAATGAAACCTCACTTATTGCAGTATCAGTTTGCCCAATAGTCAAATTACTCTATTGATATAAACAGTTTTAAATGATATAATTCCGTGATTACTACGATTTAACATACTCTCCGTATAGATATTGCATAGTACACATCGGTTTGTTGAAATACCATGAATAACAGCTCTCATAACTCACCGGTATAGTATAAGATACTCTGAAATACTTGAACCAACGATTGTGCACCGTTTCAGTAACAAGATGTAGGGGCCCGTGGGAGATGAGTTGTAAATAATATTGTAAAAAGTGTAAATAGTTTTTTCCCACGGGCTGCACTTTCCTTTTTTACAAATGTGACCATCTCGAGGGCCGATTCTAGGAACGCCCCGAAACTTAGTATCAGTCAAAAAAGAAACATATGCTTTTCCTCAAAGAACGGTTTCGGAGCCTTCTACAAAATCGAGCCGTCGGGATGGTCTCTGAAAACTTTCACCCCCATAAAATCCGCCGCACCGAGGTACCTGCTATGTACGCATGTACCGAGGGATAGAATCTTCGGGCGGTAGTTTTAAGGTCAGTTACCCTCGAACCTTCCTCGGCGAAGTTTGTATAAAATTGTAAATACTTTATTTCATTTTTATCAATAGACGAGTCAAACTCATCCGAACTATTTTCTACGCTCACCCATCACCGGCTAACACCCAACAAAGATTATCAACGCAGATCGTTCGAAATTCCATAATTTCGTGAAAAATAAGTCAAAACACCTTTACAACGTAAATACTAAATATATATTATTAAGACATACATATTAAGTCTATATAACACATTCATCTGTAAACAACCTCGTGAATAACAGCCTTTATAGCCCATTTATTTATATATAATACTTCAACATCTTTCCATTGAACACACTCACTTATCGCATTATTGACTTCGCAACAGCAATAGTGGACGGCCATGGAAACTTATTCAAGTACGTTTAAGGAAAGTTATTCGAGCTAGAAGTAGTAATTAAGATATTGAATCGGTTACAAACTGAAACTCTGGTTTGTTTTTTATTCGTACATTTTCTCTAAAATTTAAAAATACATTGAAAACTTTTTCACATTGTTTCATTGTGTAACTTTTTAAAATAATTGAAAAACAACTCCCTGTACCTTTTTTTAGCAAATGTAATTGATTTTGATAGGCATTTTTAAAAATGAAAAAAATAATTTAAAATTTTATAAGTGATGCACTAAATTTGACCCATCAGTGTAATACGATTTTTACTTGGAACTTGCTGTTACTGAAATTTGTCGATATTGTTAATCGTTATCGTTACGTTATTTCATCTCTTTTTCACAGTGTTAATATGCAGGTATTCTGAGCCCATCACGTGTTTTGGTTATTATTGAACATTAGAGTAATGTTTTGATTAATACAACCTGTTATGCTTTTTCTAATAACATTTAATCATTAATGCATACACATCCCGGGCCGTCACGAAGTGTCACGAGTGTCGTTCAAATGAATCATATTGGGTATGCACTTGGTTTTGGTATAAAAAATGGTACCAATAAAAAAAATAGCGTAAAGTATTCGTGGATAACTGCTCTTTCAAACACTTGCTCTATTTCGAGCACTCCGGCTACGCCGTCGTGCTCGAAAACTCGCTCGTGTTTGAAAGAGCTCAATATCCACTCATACTTTAATATACTATAATGTTATCACTGTTTTCTTAGTGGCAGTTGCGAATAAGAACTAAAGACAATGTAAGTGGTGGATGTTCCGCTTTCTAATAAAAGTCAACTGTTAGCGAATCCTTACTGGTTTCATATTTAACAAAGCACCTGTACGACATATTTCGGGTATTTTGTAATAAGGATAAGATTTTCATAGTACTGGACTTAGGTAAAACGCATTTTAGGGTTGCACTTACCCTAAATTTCCACTTACCCCAGTGTACCATATAGCACACGTTCATCAGCTGTGCCCGATGAATAACAGCCCTCATAACTCATTTGTATAACATATTCCAATCTGGCACACACACTCATCGCATTACGCACCGTCCCGATAACGAGATTACTAACGGACACTGGAGTACGCACGTGTAATACGGGGACTAGCGTCCCCGGGAATCCTGTTTTTCTCCCTACCGAGTTCTTTTTTCCGCCTCCTCCGGAAAGCCGGATTTTCCCTCTTTCCATTCGAGAAAAGCTACTTACATCTCACCCGCAAATTGACAGGTCTGCTCATGGTCTCCCCTCTAGGATTCGCAGCGAGGCAATTGTAGGATCCGCTCTGAGATCTCGTCACTTTCTGCAGGACGAGGCTGTGCGTGCTTATTATAATGCCCGATGACATGTTCTGGGTGACGGGGATGCCCTGCCAAAGAGAGAGAAAAAATATATATCGAACAAATTAGAAGGGATTATTACCAGAGATATGAACGTCCTTGGACGTCCCTACTCTGTCGAATTTACTTTAATTCAAAAAAATACTGCTGACAGGTAAATTCTGGAATGAGCTTTTGTGGACGTGCTATGATAAGTAAATATAGGCTTGGCCTTATTGTTCAATATGTAGGGACTCGAATTACTTGTTAATAAAAACTGTAACGAGATGGGAGAGATAATGAGCCAAACGATGGAAAAATCGAAGAGTGAAGTGACTCCTCCCTCTCAGATTTAATAGCTCTAAAATACGATAACTCAAGGGCAAGAGGGCGCGAGCGAGCGAGAGCGACACAGGGAGAGAGAGAGAGAGAACAGGGCCCTCGGGGGAGACATAGCTCCGTTTTTTAAACCTTTCAAGTACCATAACTCGCATTTAAGCACATCAGATATATTCGATGGGGGTTTATTTCACCCTCAGGATCGCTCTCATGAGCAATAATTGGACATTCTTTATGGGATCGTAAAAAGTGCGGAGAATTGTCTCTCTCTCGCTCTGCTTCTCGCCTTATCCTCCACTAGATATTTCCCCTCCAGTTGACGGGGTGGGTTCCTTGAGTTATTGAGGATTCAGTAAACACGAAAAGGGTTAGTATACCGGGGTATCTTTTCATACTGTAGCCTTTTTCACAACATATATATATATATATATATATATATATATATATATATATATATATATATATAACTTGAAAGTCTGACTGTAGATGAATTTAACTAAACGTGAAGAGGTCTCTCTTCTGGGGATGCAGTCAAAGGCGGTCGTTAAATGAAAGGCTAATTTCTAATAATGGCCGAGCTTTCGGAGGTGTCGTTTTCCTCCTTCCTCAGGGCTAACCTGGTCAAAAGCAAGTACCACACTTTAATAGATTGCATAAAAATATTGGGTACAATGTTACAGATTAACCAGAAAATACAACAAAAACTTACTAGGACAAGCCATAAAAAAGTTCGCAGTGGAGATCCATACCAAATTTCTTCAATAGGGTGTTTAATACATCGAAGTGAGGTTAGGCACATGTACCATGAAATGGTGTATATCAACGAAATATTTACATGAAAGAGCGATAACAAACCGCATTGGGTACGTAGTTTTAGAACATCACTTATAATACAAGGAGAAGGCAAAAACACATTGATATGATGTTGATACAGTACGACAACACAAAACCAACTGGTGAGCTGACAACATTTATCGATTTATCGATTTATCGGAGTGAGCGTGGAACCGTTGAAAGTGGTAACGACTTAACTATCTGTGTATGATATGTGACTTGTGTGTTTGCAGGCGCACCATTGACTTAAGATGCACACAAGACAAAACATGAAAACACAGAACGCAAAACTATGTAAAACGAAACAAAATTAAACAAATATATACATAGTTATTGATAACGATTATGTGGTCAGGTCACTTGATGTGTACATATATGTAACAAACTAACAAAATTTTTTTTTAAAAGCAGTTATATTGGATATATTAAATTGGACAGACACACAACAGAATGTTCTCACTGATTGTTTGTGGACGCCATAAGACAGTTGGTAGTCCAACAAATTCAGAGTATTAAATTAAAGGGATGAGAAAATATTACCTCAGAAAAAACTTATTGTTCACAAGACTCAATACATAATTATATATATTACTTAAACCTTGTACGTCTGTTTTTTTGTTTATAATGTTTGGTTCATTAAAAATGCATACCATTTCTAAAAAATTACGTCTAAACTGGCCTGTGGCTGGCATTAGTACTTTCGTCCCACTGAAGTTCATCGTGTGTGAAAGATCAAGGCAATGATCCACCAAAGCGCATGTACGAACCTTTCGTCTCACATCACTTTTGTGGGAGGTTACCCTGCCGGTTAAAAGCCTGGACGTTTGACCTATGTATTTGAGATTGCAATTACCACATGGGAATTCGTAAATTACATTAGATACCTCAGTGGGTTTGATAGGGGACTTTAATTTGGTAAACAGTTTGGAGACAGTGAGTACATTGCGTTTGGCAAATTGTACGTTCAAAGGTGCTAAGATGTTAACAATTTTTGGTGTCAAATCTTTGACAAAAGGCACTGCTGCAAACCTTTTGGGTGTAAGTGGAACAGTGCTTGGAGGTACTTCATCTCCTGGTTTGGAAGTATTAAATAAACAATGGTTGATGATACTTTTAGGATATCCGTTTTGTGATAGAATATCTGATAACTTTATTAAATCTTCTTTCAAGAAATTAGGATGCGATAAGGCTAACACTCTCTTCTCTAAGGCATTGATGAGATTTATTTTCATAGAAAATGGATGGTACGAGTGATAGTGTATGTATCTATTACTGCTAATCGGTTTTCTGTACCACTTAGTACGGAGAGTGTTAGTATCATCTCTGATCACCAGAGTATCCAAAAAAGGTAACATATTATCAGTTTCTCTTTCTACTGTAAACTGTATATTATGATCTAGACTATTAAAAATGTTTAGAGTGAGATCAATTTCATTACTAGGGTATGACAGAATGAGATCATCTACATAGCGTTTGAGGAAAGGTAATTGAAACGGTAACGCGTCTGAGGCCTTCTTAACTAAAGTGTCCATGACTAAATTTGCTAATATGGGTGATATTTCACTTCCCATCGGTGTGCCTAACACTTGTAAATAATAACAATCGTCAAATATGAAGGCATTGGTGTTGAAAATGAAATCCAAAACTTTTAAGAAGTGATTTAAGTCCATGTCACAGTTATTTTTTATTGTGTTCCAATTATCTGTAATGCTGTCTACTATGCTATTATAAGATAAATTTGTGAAAAGTGATGTTACATCAAAACTAACTATGACATAACCAGCTGGTAACTTAAAATTGTTGATAAATCTACTAAATTCAAACGAGTCTTTAATGTAATAATCATTATTACAATTGTAAGATTTGCTGAGGATCTCAGTGATGTAAGTTGTTATTTTGCTATTAGGGGAATTAATACATGCTATAATTGGCCTGAATGCAAGACTAGGTTTATGCACTTTTGGTAGAGTATACATCCGTGGTGCAATAGCATTGTAAAATTTTAAATTTTTTCCCCTTTCGGGACTTATTTGATTGTTGTTTACTAATAACGTAACCAAATCGTTGGCTTTTTTCTGTAAAGATGGGATTGGGTTGTGATTGAGCCTACGGTAATATTTCTCATCACTAAGTAGCTTATGGCTCTCATTGAAATACCTTGTTTTATCAACAATCACTGTGATGTTGCCTTTATCACTTTTACAAACTACTAGGTCCGGATTGTTCTTTAAAAACATGTTAGTTTGATAAAACAAAGTGTTCAAAAAATGTTGATTATTCTTCAAGTTTTTGTGTAAATAATTAGTGAGAACATTAGTGATTTTGGATCTGAACAAATTTCTCTCATTTTCCTTGGCCTCTAATAAAGTGAGTTAAGAAAGTACATTGAACTCAATGTCTGCTAAAAGGTTAGGAAAGTTTATATGTTTAATATGCGGTGGGATGGCAAATTTAGGACCTAATGCTAGAAACTTGTTTACATTGTGAGGTAAGGGCTTATTGGAGAGATTCTTGATCCAATGATTTTGTGTTACAATCTCTGTTAAAGACTTGTTAGTTATCTTTTCAATTTTGTTTTTAGTCTAGTTTTAATTTTAATGTATATCTTTTTGTATGTGCGTATTTGTCGGTGTTTGAACTCATTGAAAATATTACTTGGGATGAGATTTCTAACCTGAGATATGGAAGTGTTGAGTAACTTTTCATTGTGGACTATCTCTGCAAAAGTAGATTTTATCTCTAAATTCAAAATGTCTTTTCTTAACTTCGCATTAAAATTGATTATTGCATGGCCTGTTCTACCTGCGGTGTGATGGAGCATCGTTGTTATGTTGCTGATACCGTTTTTTATGTGGGGCGGATAGATTGACTTCTTCCTACACTCGATGAGAAAAGAGGCTCTGTTTCTCAAACCTGCTAACTTGATGGATAAATTCGACCAATTCTTCAGAAGCTTGACACTAGTGAGTCCGTGACTTCGTTGGATGTTGCTGAAGAAACCCATCTTGATAATAAACTTGAAAGTCTGACTGTAGATGAATTTAACTAAACGTGAAGAGGTCTCTCTTCTGGGGATGCAGTCAAAGGCGGTCGTTAAATGAAAGGCTAATTTCTAATAATTTCTAATAATAATTTCTAATAATAATAAATAATTTCTAAATAAAATTCTGTCAGTCCCTAGTAATGAAATTGATCTCACTCTAAACATTTTTAATAGTCTAGATCATAATATACAGTTTACAGTAGAAAGAGAAACTGATAATATGTTACCTTTTTTGGATACTCTGGTGATCAGAGATGATACTAACACTCTCCGTACTAAGTGGTACAGAAAACCGATTAGCAGTAATAGATACATACACTATCACTCGTACCATCCATTTTCTATGAAAATAAATCTCATCAATGCCTTAAAGAAGAGAGTGTTAGCCTTATCGCATCCTAATTTCTTGAAAGAAGATTTAATAAAGTTATCAGATATTCTATCACAAAACGGATATCCTAAAAGTATCATCAACCATTGTTTATTTAATACTTCCAAACCAGGAGATGAAGTACCTCCAAGCACTGTTCCACTTACACCCAAAAGGTTTGCAGCAGTGCCTTTTGTCAAAGATTTGACACCAAAAATTGTTAACATCTTAGCACCTTTGAACGTACAATTTGCCAAACGCAATGTACTCACTGTCTCCAAACTGTTTACCAAATTAAAGTCCCCTATCAAACCCACTGAGGTATCTAATGTAATTTACGAAATCCCATGTGGTAATTGCAATCTCAAATACATAGGTCAAACGTCCAGGCTTTTAACCGGCAGGGTAACCTCCCACAAAAGTGATGTGAGACGAAAGGTTCGTACATGCGCTTTGGTGGATCATTGCCTTGATCTTTCACACACGATGAACTTCAGTGGGACGAAAGTACTAATGCCAGCCACAGGCCAGTTTAGACGTAATTTTTTAGAAATGGTATGCATTTTTAATGAACCAAACATTATAAACAAAAAAACAGACGTACAAGGTTTAAGTAATATATATAATTATGTATTGAGTCTTGTGAACAATAAGTTTTTTCTGAGGTAATATTTTCTCATCCCTTTAATTTAATACTCTGAATTTGTTGGACTACCAACTGTCTTATGGCGTCCACAAACAATCAATGAGAACATTCTGTTGTGTGTCTGTCCAATTTAATATATCCAATATAACTGCTTTTAAAAAAAAAATTTTGTTAGTTTGTTACATATATGTACACATCAAGTGACCTGACCACATAATCGTTATCAATAACTATGTATATATTTGTTTAATTTTGTTTCGTTTTACATAGTTTTGCGTTCTGTGTTTTCATGTTTTGTCTTGTGTGCATCTTAAGTCAATGGTGCGCCTGCAAACACACAAGTCACATATCATACACAGATAGTTAAGTCGTTACCACTTTCAACGGTTCCACGCTCACTCCGATAAATCGATAAATCGATAAATGTTGTCAGCTCACCAGTTGGTTTTGTGTTGTCGTACTGTATCAACATCATATCAATGTGTTTTTGCCTTCTCCTTGTATTATAAGTGATGTTCTAAAACTACGTACCCAATGCGGTTTGTTATCGCTCTTTCATGTAAATATTTCGTTGATATACACCATTTCATGGTACATGTGCCTAACCTCACTTCGATGTATTAAACACCCTATTGAAGAAATTTGGTATGGATCTCCACTGCGAACTTTTTTATGGCTTGTCCTAGTAAGTTTTTGTTGTATTTTCTGGTTAATCTGTAACATTGTACCCAATATTTTTATGCAATCTATTAAAGTGTGGTACTTGCTTTTGACCAGGTTAGCCCTGAGGAAGGAGGAAAACGACACCTCCGAAAGCTCGGCCATTATTAGAAATTAGCCTTTCATTTAACGACCGCCTTTGACTGCATCCCCAGAAGAGAGACCTCTTCACGTTTAGTTATATATATATATATATATATATATATATATATATATATATATATATCAGAGAATTCTAAATTAGTCACACAGTTACATACAGATGTTGCTTTCAATAAAATTTGAGGCATACGGTAATGAGCTACGCACACAGACGATTAATCTAACTAGAATATAGATGATGGGCGCGGCGTAAAGGGGGAAGCAAATATGGCTGTCATTGACGAATTGTGATAGTCAACAAAACAGATGCCCACAGATTTACTAATAATAAGTGTTAGAAGGAAGCAAAATTGAGAAATTAAAAATTTAGTTTCTATTTAATACGAAACAAAAGGTTTCGAAGTATAATCGTGAAATACTTTTTTTTTAATTACTTACTCGTATTTAAAAAGAAATGTGGCCGTCAACGGGACCATCACCAATAAAATGTTCAAAAAAGTGTGCCATTTATCTCTGTTCTGTGCGACTTACAACATTATTAGCAGTTCTATGGCCATATGTTTACAGTACGTACTACTTACTTTAGCTTTGCCAGTTAAAATATTTTGTTGGGATATGAATATAAGATTTTTGTTTTATTGTTAATATTATTAATTAGGAGATATAATGCTTGATATCAGATGAGATGTTACGTTTCTCCGACGGAAACCATGCTTAATAAAAAGGAACGTATAAGTTAACTGAGAAGGGGGAGAGAAAGACTGGCAGTATTTTGATTTGCTACAAATGAGCTCAACGATTTGAAAAACATATTTTGTGACCAATATAAAATACCGTTTTGATATTTTTAAATTGTTAACAAATTTAAAACAATTTTTTTTAAGAATGATTTACAAAAAGATATTGTAAGTATATAAAATGGTATTTTACAAGTAAATTATTAAACTAATTTTGTTAAAGTAATATTTCATGAGTTTTGTTATGTTATGTTTAAAAACACGTTTTGTAAAAAAAATTAATTACTTACAAATTAATTGTCTGTTATTTTAAGAGACCTAAGACTTGATATATATGATAATAATTTTTAAGAGCAAATCATACATTTTGTAAAAATAATTACTTGTACCAACTACTTTTAAGATGAAAAATATAATGTTTACGCCATTTTTTATTACGCGGCACAACTTACACTCAAAATCACTTTAATTAAAATGTGTAGAATGGACATATGCCGATTTTGTTAGTTTAATAGTTTCGTTAAATCCTGAAATAGAAATCCAAATATTGTTTTAACAGGATCTGCTGGAAACCTAATATAAGAAAATCGATGGAACGACACTAAAACGATACAAAACCTCTATAAATTTCCTTATTAATTTGTCACATTTAACTACAACAAATAATGCAAGCCCCCTTTCTTTTTCTTCATTGCTATTCACTTTGCACGTCATACACCTATTAACCATTGAGTATTTTTGGAATTTTATCTAAAATAAAGATGAAATATTTTCCCGAAATTAATTCTGACAAGGTATATATGAAACAAATGTAAGAGGATTATTGAAAAAGTAATTTTTAAAACGAGAACACGTAAGAGACCACATTATTAACGTGAGAGGAGGTGCGGTGTGTTTGCGTACAACCAATACGTCCTCCGCATTATCATCCCGAGTCGTTTAACATGAACATCGAAAATGAAATTGGGACGTATCTCAGTAGTTTAGTTGGTTAGAATACCTAAAGCGATATCGGGAGACCCGGGTTCAAATCCAGGCTGAATCTACAAATTACTTTTTCAAAAATTCTCTTACATTTGTTTCATATTTATCTAAAATACTACACGAAATGCAATTTAAACGAACAAATGTGACGTTGAAAGTATGTGAATTGATGTTGCCTCTCCTATCGAAAGCCAATATTATTGTAGACTTGCGTACAAAGAAAGCACCAAACGCGATGACACCCAAATCTAAACAAAGAATTCGTGACCTGAATTCATGTAACAATGTAAGCAAATACCTAGAATGTGTTATTATTTTCAAAGTATATTATTTTGTAAATAAATGGGTTTAAATATATTATTCGTGTGTGGCTTCAAACTATGGTTTCTATGGGATCTGACATGATGTTTAGGAACCCCCACGGTGCAAGAAATATAATTTACCAGTAATTGAATGCTTTGTAAAGTAATGTCAGCAAAGAACAAGAAACAAAATTAAGGAGACGTACAATATTGTACGTCTTACCAAAAGTTGCATAGTTTAGGTGAAATGTTTCAAAATGTGACCAGAGACCATTTTCCAAACTTCGCAAAATGTGGCGATAATGTAGTAGGAAGCAATGAATGTTGGAACTTTGGAAGTACTAGTAAGTATAATTAGCAGTTTAAGGTGTAATAGCAACCTAGTGGGAGAACACCAAGAAGGATTTAAACAGGGTACGTCAAATGAGCATATATTGATGATTTAAAATCAACGTTACTGATGAAATTTGGGTTTCCATATGCGTCATCAAAGACCTATGGTTCACTTGACCTATTTTAAAGCGTCGAACGGACGACATCTTGAACTAATTATTCCAAATTCCGTCATTCGAATTTGGTAACAGATAAGTTTTGGTATTGAATCATTAAAAGCAGTGAAAAAAACATCAGGAATAGGTTAAATCATGGTAGCAACCTAGTAGGACCAAGTATTAAGTAGGGTTTAAACAGGTTAATTAAGCGACCAAACATTACCTTTAAAGACAATTCAGAAACAAAACAAAATATGGGTCTCCATCTGTTTTATCAAACACAAATGGTTCAGGTGGACTATCTCCAAACAGTGAATAGACGCCATTTTGCACTAGTTACTTAAAAATCCAAGATTAAAATATGGCTTTACTTCAATTTGAGTAAAAGTTTTGACATGAAACATTGAAAGTACTGGTAAGGACTGCATTGGGAATTGGTTGAGTGACTATTAAAACGTTCTAGTAAGAGTTCACTTTAAATTCCGTAATTGGAATTTGGGACCAATTCAGTTTAAAGCCCCGAATTTTTGATTAGACTAAGTTTGATTACCGTCACTCATCATTTAAATAAAACCGACCTTGACAAGATAACGTAACATTATCGATACTTAATTCGGCGTATCGACATATCTGGTAATTAGAGTGCGCGCGATTGGTCAGAAATAGATGTAAAACCCGAGTTAATTCCTCTCGTCGAATTAAGGGGGAAGGAATGTCGTAACTTCCCGAAGAGATGACTGGAGTTCTGGGCGGAATCTCCCTCCCCTAGTTTACAACTTGCCTCTCCCCTTCCGCCTTCCCTGGGGTCGAAGTTGGCTAATCACTCTTTGATTAAATTCTTTTTAACTTCCACTTCATATCTGACACTTTTACAATTAGGCGGATTAGCTCTGATGGGTCATTCCGGGGGTATAAAATATGCCTCGCGGGGATAATTAACATCGGGAAGATTGGGGAAAAAATAGAGACGGGAGTCGTTCAGCCTTGGTGACAATCAATCAAGATCTCCGATAGCAGAGGCTTTTAAGCTAAAAATACACGGCTATTATTAGACTGATTGCTACATTAAATCCGACAAACTTGAGTTGGAATACTTAAAAGTCTTAATGAGTTGCTGAGTTGCCACACAACTGCTAAGTTACCAAATTAATAACTTCATTAATGTAATGGAACACCAGCCTTACGTAATCTTTTTATATTTAACCATTAAAAGCAAATTCAAAACCACCCCCATCGGAAAAATCCCCTCGAACCGACGATCTACCCATTCGGACCAAAACAACCGCACTCGAGTTATTAATTAATCGCCTTTCTATCGCGGGAAGGAGCAGAGGGTGCCCCAGTCTCTACCGCTCCCTCCCTCGCTCTCCCTAATCTATTATCAAGGGTGTCGAATATCTTAAGGAGCCCTCCGTATAATACTTACGTCGTGATACCACGAGATCTTGTGCTGTTTGGGGTTCGCTTTGATGTCACACTCGAAGTAAACATCGTCCCCCTCCTTTATGCCCTCGGGGTTCAGGGTGTTGCCGAGGTGGAGCACCACTTTGGGGGGATCTGCAAAAGATAGAAACGAAAATCATAAGGGTTGGAAATGTCATAATTAACTTTCTGTTTTTCGGTGAAGGTGAAATACACTTGACACATTAGAATGAAAGCCGTCGACTGTTTTTTCCCTTCATTTCTAGAGATGGTAGGAGTAGAGTCTAGGGAGTATTCAGATAGGTGGTTTGGTGCAATAAATTTTCAGTAGGTTTACTTTCTTAGGTTTTGTGTATAGTAACTTGCATATGACACTAATAATAATAGTGATTTTTGTCATCATTCTAATTAATTTATCTCCCGGGGTTCACACGCAATCGATTGCAAATTGCAGTAACAGCAACATAACTTATAAACATCCAGTGAAATGATAAGTATGATTATAGTTTGAAATCGCAACGTACAAGATAAATGCATGACTATGGCTTGCCAGATCGACGTATTCCTTGATGCTAAACACATGCAATGTGCATTGATTGAGAGTCAAGATTATAGATAAACAGTGTGGTGTTTAAACTGGTAAAATGATTCGCAATTTGAATGAGAAACCACAAAACGTCCAAAACAGTTATTTTTATCATTTGTGTTTCAACTAGTATCTATTAAAATTAACATTTTTAAATACTTTACAAATTTTGATGGCAATAATAATCATAATAATAGTAATATTAGCGTGTATTGCTAAACACATTATTAGATTAAAGGGGCCAGGGTTTATGAGATTGGATAAAAGTTTGCATAGACATATAATAAAGGTAAGAACTCTACAACGTTTCCACACAAAGGTGGGCCACAAAGACCACTAAGTATAACAACGGAACTCACAAAGCGCTCAAAAGTTGTCCTGTGTGACCTTGTTTTAAGAGCAGGTTTTTGCAAATGTCAGGTTGCAATGATTATAATGAAACGTGTGAAATTTTCTATTGGGTCTTTTATGGCAAAGAAGGAAAATTGGTCTGTAGCTGCTTGGTGTCTCTGAATTTTTCCTGGTTTAAGAAGCGTAATTATTTTTGCCTTCCTCAAAAATGTCGATATTTTGTAACAGAGTCAGTAGGCATTTATTAGTTTTAGGATCCACTTTTTAGTTTCTTTAATAAAGTGTTTTATTTGTTCGGTGCACAAATTGTCGACTCCAGCAGCTTTCCCGTTTTTCATGGAGTTAACTGCTTCATTAGGTTCAGTTAGTATTAAAGGTCTGTTGGGAGGTTCTTTTCATACTCTGAGGTTCTGGCCAGTTTCGTTTTTGGTGTTTCTGTGTTTTCCCATTTTCAAGCGGTGTGTGAGCTACGTGATCAGCCAGCCGTAACATTGCTTGCCTTCTTTATATCTTTAGAGTCTGCGTTCAGATTCTTGATGAGATTCCAAGCTATTTTGCTCTACGGGTCACGTCCATCCTTTTCAGTGATTCCACTCATTTTTCTTGTCTCGCACGGCCGAGTTCTGCTAGTAGGGTGGCTCCAGTATCGGCTGTTTCTTCGCTAAACGGGTTCTTTTCGTAGAGATTGGAGTAGGTACTTTTGCATTAGGTTTTTTTTTAGGTTAAGTTGGTACAAGTATATTGTACCGATGTGATTTTATTATAGGTGTAAGGACCTGTACGTCCATATTTTCGACTCAAGATAATTTAATCAAACGAAGTAAACTGTAAATAGCCGCCAGTTGACACTGATAATCTTCGCTAATTAAGAATAGTTAGATCATTTGTTTTTGGGTGGTTCTTGAGATCTATCCACTTTCGTCAGATTGTAAAACTAGGTATACTTGAAGATTAAAGTACTATAATGTGTATGTCAAAATTTTAAAACTAAATGACTAATTTTTTAACTAATGATTAAGATTTTTTGATTTAACATGGGAAGGATAAGTAAATAGAACACTTATGGCTGCATCTCTCAAATATACTTGAAATAGAATTTCAAATACGCAAATAGAATAAAACTTTTCAATAATACATGGAAAGTGGTAAAATTATTTATTGACCAAATAAGAAGAAAATCCGTACGATTGAATGTTTTGCGGTATAACGAGACAACTTGGTAACAAATACCCGACAAATAGCAAAGTGCGCTTAATGTTAATCCGCATGTGTTCGTTGCGTCGATGTAAGCGCTGTTGCGAAGTTAACTTTTAAATAACGCCTCTGTTTTATCTGCATGTAATAATGGTGCGTTCTCTCTTACTTCCCAGAAACTGCCTTCATGAAATTTCGTTTTTATCTTAAACTGACAGTTTCCAATCGTAAATAAATGGTTTAGATTCACCGCCTCTAGAAATCTTTTTTATATATGTACTTTTATAATGCAGTTCACTCGCTTTTCCGTAACTAATAATGTAATAATAATTTCCATTTTATTCATTACATTTTTTATGTACATTTTATTAAGATGTAGTTGTAAATGATACATTTCTATACTTACACTTGCGGCAAATAAGTAACTGGTAATGACTTTCTATGCAGTTGTTAATATTTTTAGAAAGTCAGTAATTCACGTTAATTATTTTATACATAGTTGCCACATAGATTCTGGCAATCGTTATTGAAATATGCATTTTCTAAATGGATTTGTGTAGTAGCAGCTGTTTGATCAGTCTTGTGTACTGCTCCCCATAATTATGGCATATAAAAGAAAATAAACATTTTCCGAACACTGCGTTTTACTTTCACGGACACCCTGACAATCTCCTGAGTGTAAAGTCAGCTGAAGCTTAAGCGGGTAAACACTTCAAATCTGGTGCTCGAGGTATCTTTTTGTCTCTTTTATACCGGTAACGTTTTATCACGAATTTCTCACAGCGCCAAATTTGACAAGTAAATTTCTTCTCTATCTGCGGACGTCGACAAAAGGCCCGACAAGGTTTAATTCCTTTAGATTTCTTCTCCTTCTTCCGCACTTCAAGGATTCTTGCAGCCGGCTTCATCTTCATGTTTGCCATCTTCTATTTGGCCTACCCAGGTTTCCTCTGTCTTTTGGTCGGTAGTATACTACTGTTTTAACTAACCTATCATCATTTATTCTTTCAATATGTTGTCTCTATTTTAATGAGTTTTATTTTATTCTGTCATTCACTGAGAATATTGTAATGCGAGTAGTAAACAGCAGTGCGAGACGTGTTTACTTTTGTCGGCGTCTCAAAGGAACGGCGCTACGCTTAATTGAGCCTGCCGCCTTACATCTTATTAAAGAAAGAATCGTTCTCGACCTTTCTAGATAATAAAAGATATTTCGAGTAATTACATGAATACGCGAGAACGTTCCCGACACAATTGCGAAGTGTATATAAGCGGGCCTGCGGTCGGATTATTATTATTATTAGACGGAAGCCGCGAGAGTAAATAGCGAAATAGCGAGAGCGTTTGAAGTGAAATAAATTAACGATTAAGAAGTGTGATATAAATTAATTAGTTAAGTTAGTTTAGTAATAGTGTAAATAAATTAAGTAGTGTCTAGTATTAATATTAGTGTGAATAAATTAGTAAAATAAACGTTACAATATGTTCAATTCGGCCCTTGTGTCTTCATTTATCATTTGGTTTTTTATTGTGCAACATCTTGTCTTTCTTAAAAATTTCATTTCAGCGGACTGTATGCGTTATCTATCTTGTTTCCGTAGTGCCCAAGTTTCACTTCCGTATGTCAATACAGGTGCTGCCATCACTTTGTAAAACTTCATTTTTGTTTCTTTACTTGTCTTGTTTTGTAGTGTTCTTTATATAGTACCACACATCATTTGAAATTTATGTAGTTTATTCGTTATATTTTTTTCGTATTCGTAGTTTATGTCACACCATAGAAAATTAAAATCGAATACCTGTTCTGTGGGCACTGTTCGTTTAGTGTAACCTTGGAGCGTATCGATCGTTTTTCTATAAAAGCCACAAGTTTCGTTGTTTTTCTGATATTTTTAGAGTATAATTCATACATATTTGATTTAAGCGGGAAATTGATTTTTGTAGGTCGTCTTCTGTTTTTTGTAAAAATATTTGGTCATCCGCAAGCAACATTGTGCTTATGTAATTATTAGTATATTTATTTAACCTTATTTCAGGGTTAATTTCTTGTTTGTATTGTCGTATGGCATCGTCGATATATATGTTAAACGGGGTTGGAGACAAACTGCATCCTTGTCTAACGCCCCTGTTGATTGCTATTGGCTCTGTTCTGTCTTTTCCAGTGTTTATTATTATTTCTGTATCACAATATAAACTGCTTATCACGTCTATTAGGTGTCTGGGGTAATTTCGTCTATCCATAATTTTTATAAAAGTGGTTTTATTTACCCGATCGAAGACATTTTCACAGTCAATAAAGGCAATATGGGTTTCTAGGATATATTCTCTCCGTTGCTCTATTAATTGTCGTACCATGGTGATATTGTCGTTGCAGGATCTTCCTTTATGAAAGCCATTTTGTTCTTCTAGTAGTAGTGCATAAGTTTTTAGCCATTGTTTTTAGCCTATTATTTATAATTCGAGCATATGATTTGTATGTAGCGCTTAATAGACCTATACCACTGTAATTTCACACAGGAGTTTCGATCCCTTTTTTTATATAATGATATTACATCTCACAGAAGACACGACAGCCTCGGAACTAGGACTGATATTAAGACTACGACCACGGCAAAGAAAAAGGATAAACGGTTAGGTATAACGGATAAGTTAATTGTAGCCACATGGAATGTAAGAAGTGTATATACGAAAGAACATGAACTGATTAGAAACCTAAAAACCAAACAAATAAATATAGCGGTAATAACAGAGACCAAGAAAAAGCTTCAAGGGATAACAGAAATTGACGACTACACAATGATATACGGCGGAGTAGATACAAATAAGAGAGCGAGTAAAGGTGTAGCTTTCCTTATTGATAAAAAATTGACGAAAAACATTAAAGACTATCAGATAATAAACGAAAGGATTATTACAGCAAAATTAGAACATAACAGAGGGTCACTGGTTATAATAGGAGTATATGCAACGGAAGACGGCAAAACTGAAGAAACGGAAATCTTTTATGACACACTACAGAAAGTAGTAGATACACATCAACACCAACACCTGCTCATTGTAGGAGATTTAAACGCAAGAGTCGGCAATCAACCAATTGAGGGAGTTGTAGGAGCTTTTGGCGAAGAAACGTTAAATACAAATGGAGAATACTTAAGAGATTTCGCTTCCTACAACGGTCTGAAAATAACAAATACATTTTTCAGGAAAAAAGACGTAAATAAATATACATGGGCAGCAAGAGGATCCAGATCCATAATAGACTACGTGATAGCAAATGATAAAATTGCTAAACAAATCATGGACACACATGTATATATAGGTTACGACATATACTCCGATCACTATTTAGTAGTATCAGAAATAAACATATACGCCAAATAGAAAAAATGGAAAACAGCAAACATTTCTGGAAATACTAACCAAAGGGTACGTTATAAAGTCCATCTTCTACAAGACACAGGAATAAGGCAATTATATCAAAGCAGACTGAACAATTACATAATACAAACACCAACTAACGACGATATGGACGAAGAGTGGAATAACATACAACAGATCATACGAAAGGCAGCATCAGAGGCGTTAGGAACAACGAAAAAGCAACAAAGAAAACATCGACTACGAATATGGACTCCAGAAGTGAAGCAAGCGATAGAGGAAAAGCAAAGGAAATATAGAAACCTGCTAGTAGACCCAGCAGATGTAAATAGAAGACAAGAATATAACAGAGCTCGAAATTACGCAAAACAAATAACCAGAAAAATATACGATGAATCCTGGAATAAATTCAATAGCGAAATCGAAAATGACATACATGGACGTCAACAGTTTGCATATAGAGTAATGAAAACCTTCAATAGAAACGAACGCCAATCTATACAGATCAACTGTATAGAAGAAGAACAGTGGATAAACCACTATAAAGAGCTATGGTAAAACCAAAACATGGAAAATAGTGATGAAATAACGAGATAAACTTACGAAAATCACAATATTGATCCCATAGATCTAGACGAAATAAATGAAGCACTGTACAAACTAAAAAATAGAAAATCAACTGGAATGGATGGCCTAAACTCAGAACTCTTTAAATGTGGAGGTTTTTTACTAAAACAAAGGCTATTACATCTATATAACCAATGTTGGAAGAACTGTAAAATCCCAAGGTGCTGGTTACAATCCAAAGTTGTATCACTTTTTAAGAAGGGAAAAAGAACATCGTGTGAAAATTATAGAGGACTGAGCATCAACGATGCAGGATATAAAATATATGCAGTTATACTGAACAACAGACTCAAACCAATAACAGAAGTATTGATACAGGAGGAACAGATGGGCTTTAGGAAGGGTCGCTCTTGTATAGATGGGGTATACACAGTTCAACAAATTATATAAAAGCATAGAGAATTTAATAGAGAAACTCACTTAGCCTTTTTGGATTTTCACAAGGCGTACGACAGAGTGATCCGGTCTAAATTATGGGAAATAATGGAAGTGAATTACCCGCAACATTTAACAACAGCAATAAAAAGCCTATACGACGGAACAAAGATAATAATCAATAGCAACGGACAACTAAGTAGACCAATAAGCACAAACCAAGGACTGAGACAGGGATGCAGTCTCTCCCCAACGCTGTTTAATATATACATAAATGACTTGATGCAAAAATGGAAACAACAAAACCAAAATGGAATACATATTAACAGAAAAACAACTCTGAATCATATCTTGTATGCTGATGACTTAGTAATATTTCAGGAAAGTGAAAATAACTTACAAAGATCAGTATATACTCTAAGATGTATCTGTGAGGAATATAATTTTAAAAGTAAAGTTTTTTAAAGTAAAACGATGGCTTTCGCCGGAAAAGACACGATTAGAACAAAGATAGTTATAGATAATAAGGTCCTAGAACAAGTAACAGAGTTTAGCTATCTTGGTTGTCACATAACATACAAATATGACAAGGATATCTTAAATAAAGTGAGTAAATTCCAAAATTTATGTGGAACTATACACAGACACCTCAAACATAAAACGAGAAAAGAAACTAGAAGGAAATTTTATAAGACAATGGCTACCCCAATAATAACCTACGGCTGTGAAACGTGGATAATCAAAAAAAAAAGACGAATCTAAAATACAAGCTGCAGAAATGAAATTCCTTCGATCAGTAAAAGGATGTACAAGATCAGACCAACTAAGAAACATTGACATACGGAACGAACTGGGTATCATTTTCATAAATGATAGAATCAGAAGGTGTCGTAGAAACTGGACAGAACATCTGCAACGTATGAAAGACGATAGAATACCTAAGGCAATTTACCACTACAAACCAAGAGGAAAACGCAGCCGAGGACGCCCGAGGAAGAGATGGTCTCCGGAACAGGCTACAATAGCCTAATCCATGAAGGGAAGAAGAAGAAGAAGAAGATATTACATCTGCCATCATTTATTCGTTTGGTATTTTTCTGTTTCCAGCATTCGTTCAGTAGATGTAGTATTCTTAATTCTAATAGTAACCACCATATTCTATTTGTTCTATGTTTAAGGTGCCAGGTCCAGCTGCTATCCGGTTTTTCATCATCCATTAGGTTTTATGAGGAAAAGTTGTCTGGTTGTAGTGAGTACTGATTTCACTGAGAAAAATGTGAGTGACAAATTTGGGCCTATTTCGCCCCGTTAGCCATATCTCACTTCGGTGCGAATGATATTAGGTACTAACAACGTACTCTAGAATGATCAGGAAAGTAAAGTTAAGCTCGAGATTTGATTTGCTCCGCTCTTGCGAAACAATAACAGCCTTTACATGTCTGAGGGATTCGACCTGTCTAAATTCGCGTTTTATTTTTCTTTCCTTGGTTTTTTCCAGAATCCCGAGACTCCTTTGTCTCTCCGGTCGCCTCTTTCTCTCCCTCAAGCCGGGAATTTTCATAATTACGATCCGTGGCGCAAATCCGGCTTACCCTCCGGTAGGATAAAAGGAGGACCGCAAAGGCGCTTCCGACGCGTCGCGTCGTCCATCGGAAGGGAGGAAAATAGAGGCGGTAAAAGAAGTATTCAGCGTCGTAAACATGGGCAATAAGAAGGTTATAGGGGAGGATATCCTCGGCGGGAGGTAGCGGAGAGCGTGAGAGAAACAGAAGTTTAAATTACGATTAGCGGCCGGGGATTTCTTTCGCTTTGCGAGGTGCGTGTGTGTGTGTGTAAGGAAGAGAGAGAAGGGTATGTTTGATTTATTCATGCGCCACCCGGGTCGAAAGCTGTTTACTGTGCGTTGTAAACCTGCGAGATAAAGTTTAAAACCTCCACTGTGCGGGTTTACGGGCCCGTCCTCGCGATAAAAATGAAATCATTTACCACTCGGAGGGAGAAAGGGCGCTTTATTAGAGCGATTGTCGTGAATAATTGATTCGTTTATTGCTGCAGGGAATTATTCCGACAAAAAAGACTATTAGTAATAAAGGAAAACTTTTCGGATTACAACTATTCGCTCTTCAGATTAGGAGATATATCCAAGATACTTTTATTGAAATTTGTACAGACTCACACAGTAAGAAGTTGTATACTGCAAAAATCTACCTGGAATCTAAGAGGTTTGCCCCACTCTTTGCGGACTGTGTTTCAAATGTAAATACATTTTTTAATGCATATGTGGCAACAGAACATGTTTCGTAATAATTTCGAAATTCTGTACGAACACAGAACGTGTCCTATTCGAAGAAATGCAAAAAGATTATCTATAAAAATAGTAACAAATGGCTTGCCATACCTAGAAAAACCCCTTCAACGTTAGTAAACTATCCAGTTTTCTTACTTCCATAATGTTGTATACGCCGATTATTTAGACATTGTGAAGCATATTTTAAACCATTTTAATGTAAATTACTGAAAGAATAATGTTCCAATATTATCAATAATTTGCGAAAATAATGTCTGTGTGTACAGCTTTCAATCCAGGCAAAATTGACAACGTCACAGGTCACATGATGTAACGTTAGTTATTTTATTACTTTCATTATGCTCGTAGTGCCGGATAGCACATAACTATCGCTGGGTCGGGTCGAAAGAAAATCAATATATTAATTACTGCGGTTTAATTAGGTATGTCCAATAAGTAAAAAAGCACAAAAATATCGATCTGATACAAATACCAACGTTAATCCAACAAATGAGTACGATCTTCCTAGATCGTACGTAAATCAATTGTAAGACAATTACTTAAATTTTACTCAACAAATCCTAAAAATAACACAACTATATCCGGAAGTTACAGATTTGTTTAACTAAATTGTGCAGATTACTAATATCTAAATGACAACGTTTGATACTAATGAAATGGTCGATCGATCGATTAAACGCTTTAAAAAGACCTATTGGTTCAATTGATATCTGCTCACTTAGCGCTTATCACAACACTGGTTGCCGGGAGCCGGTGCGTCCCCGGAGCTCTCTGCGTACAGCCCTTGGCACAGGCTCGGCGCTTGCTTGGTCAGACGAACCCGTACTTCTCTCTCAGCTTACTTGTTCACACGTATAGGTGTGTGGTCGGAGATAGTGTCGTTTCCAAGCGCACACACAATTCGTTTAACGTAATTGACAAAGCCTACCAATCCAAACACTGTCTATCGTTATTTCGGACAGAAACACGAATTCACTGCACAGATTTACAAAAGACAATTTTAACACATGGGCCCCTCAAATTGTGGGGTTCTCCTGCCAAAAGTTTGTCAAAATTCGATCTGAACGCTTTCAAAGTCCCGGACTGACTCTTAACTGACATGAATTTCTAAACTAATACCAAAACTACCAAAACAATGACTCGGCAGACAAGTTAAATCAAGCACTTGATGGAACAGTTCTAAACGTTTAACAGCCATCTGCGCCAACATTCATTGAATCATGTATAGGTCGCAACTAGCACATCTACGTTTTACGTGTGTAGTTCATACTTTCACTCATCGTTTTATACACTACTTAACTTAGTTAATGTTACAATTAAGAATGATTAATTTATTTGCCCTTTACACAGCGTTCGAAATTATCTTTGCAGCCTGACTGCCACCTTGTCGGAGATTCTCACTACTTAAAACTAAAGTTTTACTTAAATCTTGCCACTAGGAGTTCGAATAGTTTATGGTTCTAAAAGATCAGTACCTCGGGCGCCAGATTTGTAAGGTTTGCTTCTTTAGGTCCCGAGTGACTTTATACTCAGGAGAATGCCAGAGTGTCCGTGAATAGAAAACACATAGCTGGGAAAATAAACAATTAGGACAAGAGTACATTACAACGATGACTCCGAAAGCATCGACAACTATATACGGAATCACTGAGTTTTAAAAATCCGAGAAATATTGGCGAATATGTACAATAACTAATTTACGGAACCCCAGAGAGTACCGGCAACCGTAGAAAATAATTAAGCGAATTACGGATTTCCCGAACGCATTGGCAACAATTTTAGGAAATAACTAGCTTACCGAATTTCTGGGAGCACCGGCAATATGTACCAATATAACTAATTGAATTCCGGGCTACCGAAAAGTATTTGTAACTATGTACAAAGTTATCGAATTGAATGTTTACCTGTCGTAGGTGGAAGCAATAAAACACGAATTGTTTACGGATTAAACTACTGTACAGCTGAAAATGTACATTAGGAGTTACTGAAAAGCGAACAAAAAGTGAAAAAGTATATGGGAATGACCACTACTTACTAAAATACTTATTGGAGAGGTAAGTAAAAGGTTGAACGTTTATTGGGGCGTCAAAAAGCGTAAGAGTAGAGCAAACACTAAACGGCAATAATAAAATGAGGCGTTATTAATAAATCGGATGAATTTATTAGTTGTATTTAGCGAACAGCGACTGAGAGAATTTAATTTTTCGTACTAAATAAAATAAACTAATATTATAAGCAGATTAATCAAATTAGAAACCCATGCATAGCCACTTTAGGCTGAGACTAGGAAAATTTCTCTCGAATTTCTGTCTGTGGGCGTTGGTAACTCTTTTCTGTCTCCAGCTAGTAGCTATGGACATAAATTAATGATTACGGCAGAGATATTGTGATATTGGGCTTGATTAGATATACCTGGGGGTCCAAGCCATATTGCACTACGTCATTCAGTCTGAAGTTAGCCAAAATTCAGGAATGCCATAGCTTCCAGGGAATATATTGTATGTAGAGATAAACATGAGGGGCATACTGTTCAGGTATACGAAATCATCTTTTGGTTACCCGTTCTACACAGTTCTGAACGAAAAACGGGTAACGGATTGGTCAATTAATTGTCACGACGAAGGGAAGATCCAATTTTCGTCGTGAAGAATCATGTTCTAAGGCAGAAGAAAGGGAGTGACGTCGGATCTTTGAAGACAGATAGAAGTGTTCAGGAAATGTACTACGAAATCACGCTTGAGATTTGAGGAATAGGGATGAGAGCAGAGCTGAAAGTTGAGCTGTAGAGTTAAGGGAACAAGCTAAAGTTGTAACCGTCCTGATCGAGATGAAGTTGCAGGCGTCACGACAGAGTTGTCAAGAAAGAGGAAATACTATTCTAAACTTGATTTGTTCGCAGCATAAATCGAAATTGGTAGAAAGTACTTTGTTACGAACAACAATGTTGGGTGGCAATTCGAGTAATTATCTAATAGGCGGTAGAGCATCCAACATGCTCTATGTTATTCGGCATCCTCATTGTATTATTATTTAGTTTGTTTAGTTTTATATATCATAGTTATTTGTTTCGTTTTGAAAGTAGGCGATACGTTTACAGTTATCTTCAAGGTGGAACAGGGAGAGACAATAAACATAGTTACAAATTGTTAAACAATTTTTTTTATTTAAGTTTAGGTTTTGATTCAAAACAAATTTTGCATGTTACACTGAAGATAGTAAATCGAAAAAAATTGAAAGAGTATGGCTCTCTTCTTCTTATTCTTCTTCGTCTCTTAATAACGTATTAAGTTGTTGCCTGTTACGGTACCCATTTTTTTCTTGGTTTACCAATACTTCTTCTGCCTCTACTTTGTTCAGTACCTTCTTTGGGATTCTTTCATCTTGCATTCTGTCTACATCTCTTTACATTTTGTCCTATTTTCTCTATATCTTTTATTTATGCTGAAAACGTTTAATTCTCTTCATACACTATCATTTCTTATTCTGTTCTTACGTGTGCAACCTTCAAGCATTCTTAAAAATTCCATTTCTTGATTTTGCAACATATTTTTATCTTTATTGGTTATTGTCGAAGTCCGGATTGGTATTGCCATCGTCTAATAAAATTTTATGTGTTTCTTTCCTGGTTTTATGTCTAAGTGTTCTAGATATTGTTCCACATATAAGCAAATTTGTTAAGTTTTTCTTCAATACCTTTATCTCGAACATATGATATAGTTTAGATATTTAAAATGTAACATCTGTTCTAATATTTGAGTATTTACAACTTTATTAGATCTGACAGGGTCTTAACCTGAAAAAGTCATTACTTTGGTCTCCGCAGGTGATATTTTCATGTTATACTGTGTACATATTTGTTTCAGTTTGTGTATTCCCATTTGCAGCTCGTCTTCTGATTCTGTTGTCATTAATACTATGTCATCTGCATAAAGAATCGAGTTTAAAACTAATATAAGTCTTGTCCTGTCTTGAATCTATTTTCTGTTCTTTTTGTCGTCTAGATATATTTACTGATGTTTGCAGCATAAATGAAATTTGGTAGAAAATACTTTGCTACGAACAAAAATGTCGAGTGAAAATTCGAGTAATTATCTAATAGACGGTACAGCATTCGACAAGTTCGAAACTTAACAGGAATTGTTACAGTCCCTTGTTTCGTTATGAAAGTAGGCGATATGTTTACATTTATCTTCAAGGTGGTATAGGGAGAGACAATGAACATAGTTACAAATTGTAAAAAGATTTTTTTATTCAAGTTAAGAGAAGTTAGAGAAAAAGTAGGTTTTTGATTCAAAACTAATTTTGCACTTAACTCGGAAGATAGTAAATTGAAAAAATAATAGAGTAGCGCTTTCTTTGTAACATTAAAAGTAATTTACTGTACATATTTCGAGTTATAGTAATTGGCCTGGCAACTTGATCATGAAAAATTAATTACATCAATCAAACAAAAAAATTTAGGAAGAATATGAAGGGGCTACTTATATCACGACGGTTACCTAATCGCGTTTGTTTAACATCCTTCTGAAGAAGCCTTCCCGACAGATTCAAGACGCTGTTTTGAGTTTACCGTCTCACTTATTTGTTATTACATGTACACACCATTTTTCGATCTAATGTTACCTGATGATATTATATCATCATTTTTGGCGTTCAAGGATTATTTAAGCTTCCTCTTCTGAAAAGCGTATTTGGGGCTCGTCGGTTGTTTCAAAAGCGAAAACCGCCCCGGGAAAGCTCGACTCGTAACAATCCAAAGTTTTCTTATGCAAATGCGAACAGGTAAAGGATCTAATAAGATTTTAATTGAGAACCGGGGGAAAATCGAAATCTGAAAGTCCTTCCCTCCCCGCCTTTCACCTCCCCCTATCTCTCGCTCGCTCCCGTATACTCTTTCGCGATATTTATCGCGCAATAAATGTAAATAAAGGTTTCGGAAGGAATGGAGGGAACGTGGAACGTGGAAATTTAGTGCGACGATTTCAACAAATATCTGTCAGCGTGCAAGTTATTACGGGTGAAAATACAATTTTCCGCTCGCATTCTTAATAGGATGGAAATCATGGCTCAGAGAAAGGTGGCGTAATGAAAAATAGGGAACGAGGATCGTGAAAGGGGGGAAGAGTTTGAGGGGGGATAGTGGTCAGACTTTCACTTTTCCGCCAGAATTAGTTAGCACCGATTTAAGATTTCAGGGAATAACGCAGTATTATTCTTCAAATAATGACTTAAAATTATATCAATTTCAGCATAGTTGGGTAGGTTGTTTCCAAACTGTTATATACCTTTCAAAATCTTATAATTTTTTCCCAATAACTAAGAAATATTTTTCTTTTTTGTGTGTGTTCGGAATCTCTCTTAAGAACAACTTAATTGTTACCAGAGTTAATTAAAACTTTTGGAGAATTTAGATTAAATTTAATTAGAGTTGGAATTACTGTGAAATTCTGTGGATATTCCTGTGTTACAAAATTTCGTAAATCCTTTCGCTCACCCCTTTAGAATGATTAAAAATTGTTTCCTTGGGTCCTGTAATGTGTTATACAGGGTTTCCCAGAAATGGCACTCAAATTTTTCATTATAATTAGTACTACCATCAAAAAAACAAGTCGATGTATTTCCTTATTGCAAATATAGATCACTTTTTGGGCAATCGTACAAGCATTTCTGTACCATTAAGAATGTGAACATCGAATGGAGAAGGCGAATCGGTACTTAGGTAAAAGGCATAAAAAATTATTTCGACAATTTACTGCAATGTCTTTAAATTTATTCCAGGATTTCTATGAACATTTCTAGATATCTCCGTAATAATGTCATGAAATTTACCAAAAACTAGGTTGCTCCTTTCGTAATAAGTCGTCAAGTCAAATATCTCCACAACCTTACTAAATATTCGGATTAATAGTTATTTATTATACAAGCGGATAAAATGAACGTTCAACGAGCGATATGTTTAAACGCGCGCGCGGCGCAGCCGCAAGCGGGTTAATATCGCGAGTTAAACGTTCATTGTATCCGCGAGTGTATTACAACGTTTTATTCAATTTTGCCATGTATAAACTGACGTTTAGCGGAGTAAGTCCAATTTTGAAGAGAAAATTTGACAAGATGACAACTTCAGTGCCGCAACCTTGACAACGACGAAAACAATTTTAAACATATAAAACGTCACTTTATACGGCAAAATTGAATAAAACGTTTTAATCCGCTGCCTTAGTAAACAAAATAAACAATGACTTTATAGGTTCGATTTGACGTCAATAAACGTCAGTTCATATGGCAAAATGGAATAAATTTAATTAAAGATGAATTTTTAATGAAATGTTCACTAATGCCTATACAATCAAAATTTTTTTCTTTTATGTTATATAAAGTGTTTATAACTGTTTTATAATTTGCATATTTATTTTAAGAAATCTGCTAACAATGCTTCAGAACTGTTAAAAGTCACGTTGGATATGTAAATAAGCTTTGAAATTCTCTGAAATCAAACTAAGTACTTTCAGATATAATTCGACTTTCGGTTGACATTTTCATATATGTCCAGAAACTCCTCTATGTACTCCATATCCAGATTATGGTAATGCTGTTAAAGATAGAATTTCAGAGACATCCTCTAGATATATTGCAAACATTTTAGCTTCCTTGTGTGAATTCACTTTTCACAATTTTTGAGTAATTTACATTACGTTATAAAAATTTGCTTAAATTCACCCAGAAGTTATAATTTTGTAATAGTTAATAATTTATAATATTTTATTAACAATTATAAATATCTCACAATCTCTATAGCCAAAATCATTACTTAGAGGATCCCTTCTATACTTTAAAAAACTAAACCAGAAACTAATATAAAGACTTCTACGCCAGAAAAATATATGTAAAGTGTTATACAGTATTTGAAATCAGGTTGATTAATTGAAAATAAGAACATATTCAGGTCATTCCCAAAGTCTCCATAATAAGTCTAATTAGAAGTAGAACTTTCAACTTCTATAAACTTTTTTACATACTTCCATAATCCTACAAATCCCCGAATTGAAATAAAATTCGGTCAGAATTTTGGCCAATTATAAGTTGATTCTCAAAAGAAGAAACAATTACTACCAAGATCATATAAAATTCCAAATAGTTTCGAAAAGTCCACAAATCCAATTCTATCACATTACCAACAAAAAATACGTCTCAGGTTTTTGAAATATAATTAGTAAAGTCATATTTCGGATATATAAGGCTCATCATCAGTCACACGTGCATTGAAAAAACATTTAACTTTTAGGAATCTCCCTTTCAGCTTTGCATAATGGACACTTTTAGGAAGAAATTCTAGATAGATCTATCATCATCACCATCATCATCAACCAGCCTGACATGTCAACTGCTGGACTTACCGCTCCCTTAAATCTTTCCACCCTTCTCGGTCCTGTGTCACTTGGATCCAGTTTTCTTTAAATCTCTTCAAGTCGTCTGACCATCTAATCGGAGGTCTGTCCCTGCTTCTGAGAGCAACCTGTCTTGGTCGCCATTCTAGATTCGGTTGGTCCATCTATCATCATATAGCGTCTGTTATTCTTGTATGCTCTTTTATTACTGTATCTTCTCACTTAGGGATATACCTAGTATTGATCTTTCGATAGTTCACTGGGCTACACGAATATTTTCTATTAACTTTTTTGTCAGTGTAAGTGCATCTGCGCCATATGTATGTATTGGCATAACACACTGATGGAACACCTTTAACACATATTTCAGTTTGCCGAATGTTGCCCATGTTAGACCTATTCTTCTCTGCATCTCATGTGTCTGATTGTCGCGATCAATTGTTATTTCATCTTCTTCTTCTTCTTCATTCCAGGGTTTAGGCATTTTTATCTGCCTGTTCCGGCATCAAACTTCGCCCCATCTTTTTATGGGGCGTCCTACACTCCTTTTTCCTATTGGATTATAATTTAATATTTGTTTAGTCAGTCGATGTTCATCCATTGTACTTATATGTTGTTTTCATTTTGTTCTGTTTTCTTTTATTTTCTCATCAATCGAGTAGATATTTAGTTCTTGCATTATATCTTCGTTTCTTTGTCCATCAAGTCTTGTAATGCCTTTCACTCTTCTGAGAAATCTCATTTCGCTAGCTTGGATTCTAGAGTTGTCTTTTTGCGTCATTACCCAGCTTTCGCATCCATATAATAGAGTAGGTGTAGCCATTGTCTTATAGAATTTCATCATAGTGTCGCTTCTTGTCTTGTTCTTTAATGTTCTGTGAATTGTCCCGCATATATATTGAAATCTGTGAAATTTATGATGTTATTTCATGCCCCAGATAATTATATGAATATACTAGTTCTATATTTGCCCCGTCCACCGAGACATTTCCACCAATAACTAGATTGGTCATTAGTTTTGTTAATGAATAACTTATGCGTAGTGCAATTTGATTTGACGCCTGTTTAAGTGTCTCTAACGTATTGTGTGCTTCGTCTACTTTGTCCGTAGTCAGCACTAGGTCAGCGGCAAAACGTAGGTTGTTGAGCATCTCCCCGTTTATATTAAGGGGATAAAAACAAGTATTAAAACAAGGACTTTATTGTACTCAACATATTTTTCTATTAGAGTTTTCACTACCAACAGATGGTCATTTGTACTGGAATTCGATCTAAATCCAGCCTGTTCTTATGGTTGGTATTGTTGTAGTTTAAGGGAGAGACGTTTTGTGCGGATTTTTGTGAATAACTTGTAAATGTGGCTCAGTAAGCTAATAGGCCGATAGTTTGTGAGATTCGTTTTGTCGCCTTTTTTATGCAGTAGGATTATATTTGCATTACCCCATATTATCATATTATCGTATTAGCATATTATCATACGGGATAATCCTGGGATAGATCTATAGTTGCTCATAAATCAAATAAAGTTCCAAAACATGAATCCAAAACACGTATCAATGAACTAATTCCCTTAGTTATGCAGGTTATCTATGGATATTAAAAAAAAATGAAAAGATACATGAAAAAAAATTGTGATTTTGTGAGAATTCTATACATTTTATTTAATTAAATCACAGTATAAAATTATATTTAACCCATGACCTTTACAATAACGATAATTTTATAAATGGTTATAAAAAATAATAATTATGTCTTGGAGAAAATACTAAATTTGTAACATTTTGATTTTTTTTAAGAAAGTATTAAAAATGTGGAAAAATGAAGAGAATTTGTACTTCGTCATTTAAAAAAAATAGAAGTGCGTCATTTTTGAAAAAAAAAAATAGAAGAGTTCATTAAGTACTTCAGTTAAACGGTTCCCAATTTATTTTTTGGAAAGTGACTATTATTCCAACATTCTTGCAAAAACCGATTTGTATTTAAAACACTTTTCAAAAATCAAATTCCAGAAATCGCGACAACAGGTTTGTTCTAACAAAAATACTCTACTCATCCCAGCCAATGAAAGTTTAGTTTTCAACTCCAAATCATTCCAATACTACACATTCCACTAGACGCAACTTCCAGGATTTTCACTAAAACAGGCGATTCGTTCCAATCTCCTGCAAATTATTTTAAACCTTTACGAACTTCCCAAGTATTCAACTTTCCATTTCGAATTCGTCTATCCTAATTCCTCCTTGACACGCGAAAGGACAAAAAAAACCCAACAAAACTCGACAGCTTAATGCAGCAAAACGGTTGCAAGTTGCAATCAAAGCCCCCTCGACCGATAAGGATCGAGGAACGGGAAAAGTCTATGGTTAATCCGGTCGTAATTGTTCTTATCGTGTGGCCACCTTTAAAGTCACTACAGTTTTTCTGGAGGGAATTGGTACGCTTTTAAAACCATTGATTGTGAAGGTAATGTACTGTTGTGAATTTGAGGACAAATCGTTGGTGTTATTGTAGAGAAGGATTCTATTGGGAAATGAACTATTTATTATATCGTTGGAAAGTAACAGGAAAGAGAGTAATTCGAAGAGTGGTACTTAAACAGAAATATTACTGTTCTAATGACAGTAATTTCAGTATCCGATGATCACTGGTAAAGCAGATATGACAGGTTCTTTGATATTTCAAGGTCATGGCGGTCATTTTAGATTTTCGTAAAGGTGGTTCAAAAATAAAAGATTTTCTATATTTTCAAATATCTTTTCTTGGTTTTTCCAGTAAAATGTGTGTAATTGTGTTCTCTAAAAATCGCATTGAATCGACGATGTTCTTTGTACTGTTTTTTATAAAAGTAGAAGTTGAGGAGGAAAAATGACACAGACTTGAGTTAATTTGAAAAGTAGCGCTTATTGCACGAAATTACGTCGACTCGATATTGATTTGAGTTAAGTAGATAGGAGAGGTTTTGTGATATTTCAAGGTAAAGGAAGTTTATATCAGATTTTTGTAGAAAAGATTTGATCGAAACTTCGGTATTTTCCCAACGATTTTCGTGTTTTTTTATTCACTAGGTCATTTGTAATTTTTCAATTACATTATTTCGATAAATAACTTAGTAGCTCAAATTACTGCTTACAGCACAAAATTACTTTCAAAAATACAGAAATTTAGGTGTCCTTAACCAATAGTAAATTATATATTGGGTTTGTAATATTTTAGCTCACGACGGCCATATTTGGATTTTCATGAAGGTTTCTACTTCTTCTCACGACTAGAAATTTTCTGTTTGCCTGCCTCCTATTTAGTTTCCGTTGTTGTTGACTGTAAGTTGTCTTTCCATATTTTTGGTGGTCTCTCAATTGGGTTTCTCTTCTCTTTCCTTGTCTTCATCTATTTGTTGTTGTTCTGAATACCACATTGCTCTCTAATAGGTACTATTATTTGTCATCCGCCCCTTAATGTTAGTCCTTTTATGACCATGATGTCTTCATTTCTACATTATTTATTTTCTGTTGTGTTCTTTTTGCACCTGCCCTTATTTCTATTGCTTATGTTAAAATAGGTCCCACTGTTGTTTTGTATACCTTGACGGGGTGACACGAAACTGACCTCCATCTGATTCACAAAGTGGCGCTTAAAACTAAAAATTATCTTCAAAACGACCGCAATTTGAATATGCCCTGACCAATAGTAAAGCAGATATGATGGGTTTGATAACACCTAAAGTTGGGGCTTTCTTTATATTTTTGATACTAGTTGTTCTTTCTTATTTTCTATAGGTTAAGTATTTTCCAACCGATTATCGTCGGTTTTCCCGTGAAATGTTTAGAATTTCATCATCTACAAAGCTTAAAAACCGACTGATAACATGAAATTAATATAATTTTAGTATTCTAAGACCAATAATAAGGCAGGTATGATAGGTTTTCGTGATTGGTTTTATGATATTTCAAGCTCATAAGGGCCGTAATGGATTTTCGTAAGGGTGCCATTAAACCATGGTGTTTAAGATATTGGAAATTTCGTAAAGGTGATTTAGGAAAATCGTAACTTCAGTATTTTCCAATGATTATTGTGGTATTTTCAGTAAAACGTTTGAAAATTTGCCTTTTAAAGTCATATAGTTTCAATACTTTCTTAGTAGCTGACTACTGGCGAGCTTAGTAGTAGGTAACATTAAGATGACTTAATATAATTTGAAGAGTGATGCTTAAAGTAAAAGATTTTCGATAAATCGACAGTAATTCGAGTATTTTGTGACCAATACTAAGGCAGATACGATGGTTTTTGATGATACTTCATGGTCAATGTCGCCACATTGGATTTTCGTTGAAAAGATTTGAAAACATTCTAACTTCTGTATTTTTTGCCAGATTTTTGTTTACCCAAAAAAGTTTGCAATTGATAGGTATTTTAGTGGTTTAAAATCCAAAAGGGGTACCTAACGTAAATGCGTCAATTCAATTTAAAAAATAGTGCTAAATGCACAAAATTAATTTCAGAACTCCAATAATTTGAGTATCTCAGCGCTAATTAAGATAGATATAATAAGTTTAGTAATATCTTAATGTTACGGCGGTAATGTTGGATTTTATTAAAGGTGATTAACGAATATGGTAATTCCCATGTTATTCAACATAATTAGGTATTTTCACATTTTTTGAAAACTCGCTAAATGAGAGATTATATGCCTATAAATCTTAGGTTAATATAAAAAAAATAATTAAAAGCATTCAAGCAAAAAAAGTCATTCAAAATTCAAACGCTAGGAATTGGCGCCAAAACGCCGTCTGACGTCACACCGTATGTAAATAGTGTAGTGAAAACAATATTTTACGACGCGAATAATACAAATTACTAGATTTGGTTTCAATTTAACTCCTATACACTCCAGCGGAAACAAGAATAAAGTCCAAAATACTCGAAAAAAATCTATTTGTGGACTGCAGAACGGACCCGTGTTTATACGCGGAGTGACGTCACGATGAGCTGTCGTTTCACTGGTCCTCTAACTTTTCGCACATTTACTGCTTTTTACACCTGAAATACTTGGTGCTGGGCCTATTACATGATTTTTTATGAATATAAAATTTGTCTGAGGGATCCTCCCTATGATATTAGGTATATTTCGTTTAATTTAAAATATATGGCAAATACCTAATTGCTTGGTTAAAGAATAAAATTACCGTCAAAACGACACTAAATTAATTATTCTATGACCAATAATAAAATAGATATGATAAGTTTTGGGATATCTTAAAGTTGCGGTGGTAATATTGGATTTTCCTAAAAGTCACTTTAGAGCCTCGTAACTTCGATGTCTTCCAATCGATTTTCATGGAATTCCTGTCAAACATTTGTAATTCTGTTCTATAAATTAGTTTGTCTCTATTACTATTTTAATGGTATAAACTAATTACCTAACATGACAGTGACTTAATTTCACTGGAAAGATGTTACTCAAAGCCAAAATCAGCAGCACTTTTGCCCTTTAGAGTCACATTACCATAATACTGTCTTAGTAATTTATAAACCGGTTGACGTGAAGCGGACTTTATTTTTTTTTCAAAAGTGGCATTTACAGTACAAAATTACAGTTAAATCGACAATAATCAGAATATCTATAGTGACTTAGAGTAAAGTCGTAATAACGCTTTGTGATATCTCAAGGTCATAGCAGCCATATTATATTTTCGTATGCGAGGTTTAAAAAAAAATCATTTCTTCGTTATTTTCCAATCAATTTTAGTGGTTTTTCCAGTAAAACGTTTGACATTCATTCCCCTCCTACCACATTGTCTCTATCACTTTCGTAACAATTTGCTAACATTAAACCGACTTAATTGACATTATGTCTATTCCACAAATTTCAATTCTTTTTTCAAGTTACAACGTTTCACGGTCGGTTACGTACTCCAAATACACGAAAGGCTTTACAACAAACGACGCCGGTTTGTATCGAGTACTGTAAAACTTTTTCCGCGCCCGGAATTTACGAGGCGGAATATTCTCCTCTCACTGTCTACATACACCTTCTACAATGTTTCGTTTTAATGCTTGCACGTGTGGAAACTAGAAAGTCGGGAGCTGAATTAGTAAATTAAATGCGGAAGAAATTGTTTACGTGCTTCGTGTACTTTTTGAGAGGGAGCTGGCTCTATTGAGACACTTTGATACGTAAATTTCAATAGGGTGGAAAAGTTGGGAAACGAGGGAAATTCCTTGGGAAGTTTAGACGGCAATTAGATCTTCACGTATAGGTACAAAGTAAGAGAATACTTTTGTGCAACGTGAATTATTTTGGTAATTCAGTCTATTCTCCGAAGTTCTATATTTTAAGTATATTTGAGGTGTTTATACTCACATACGACGTTCAACTTGAAAGAATCCTCTAAGCTAACTCCTGGAAGTTTGGGATTTTCGCCAATGCACTTGAATAAGCTCCCGTCGTCTTCAGCGACTGGTTGAAAAGTCACTATGCTCAATATCAACGTTTCGTTCCCCTCCTCGACGATCTAAAATATTTTTTTATTTTACTCAAAAACGAATACCAACTTTGACCTAAATTTTAAAACAAACGAGTTTTGGACATATCTCAGTGGAAATTCCTAATCGTACCTTCCCCCTTCTGAAGGGTCGATTCTCCCTCGTCCAGATAACGTCCGCCTTAGGTCTCGAGCCTGTCACTTCGCACTGAATCGTAATCTCCTCGTCTGCGATCAGTTGTTTGGGTTTGTTCAAGATTGATGCGTTCAGAGGACGAACTGAAACAAAAAATTAAAAACAAATATTACAACTCTGGTTCAAGAATTCTCCGGAGGGGTTCTGGTTGAATTCCAGGCTGAGCGGAACGTTTCCCAGCTGCTCCGAGGAGTAAGCGGATTGCAAAATCGAAATGAGGGCAGTTCCGCTCTAATTAAAATGTATAGACCGTTGTAAAATTTCTAGCAAAATGCGAGAAATAAGATCCTCTCTAAAATGGGAGATCCAGGAAATTATTAGTAAAAATATAAATTAGCGCCGGACTTAACGATAAACGTAGGAATCCCGAGCAAGTTTTAAGACTGCGAATTACCCAAGTTTCAATGAGAGGAACAATTTAATTTAGATCTAAGAAAAATATGCTCCCCAGGGCGATTTTCAAAAAGAAGCGGAATACTTATAACGCCTTTAAATTTCTTGAAGTTAAGTGGTTTCAAAGTTTCCTGAAACACTTCCGAATGTGGTATTAGGATTTTAAATTACAGGGGTATTTAACAAGATAATTAATAATAATAAGGGACAAATAAGTCAACCGTCTATCTGCCATCTAATCAATGCATTCCTAGATTCTGAAAATTCTGAATGCTCAGTTTCACATTTGACGATACCACACAATTACATCTTTTTATTTTTACAAATCAATAGAATTAATATCTCCCGATTGTTACTCATATCAATAACACTCACGTAACATCTCCAATCTGACGGTCTTCTCTGCCGGCATCATCAGTTTCGTGTTGCTCGCTTGACACTTAAAGGTTGAGTTCAAGTTATCCCTCGTCAGATCGTTCAGGCCTAATCTGTTGACTATGACGTGACTTCCGCTCGGTTCGACGTGGCCTTCGACCATTCGCTCGTTCATGAACCAGGAGACGGTCGGGACAGGTCGGCCTAGAAGAGAAAAGGAAAATTAAGTGATAATCCTAGTATAAATGCTGAAAATGAAAGTTTACAGATCTAAGGTAAAATCGTGTTGGGAGTGCCATGACACAGAAAGTTGTTATATGGTAGTTAATAAATTGGAAAATTGCAGAGCAATAGAAGAAAATAATGCAAAAAGGACATTTAATTCGTTTTCTTTTTTCGAGGACAAAATTAGATTTATTTTGTGTATTCACGTTTGCCGGTTGAAATATGTATTGTGAAATTCAAGACTTTTATTAGAATGTACAAAAATAAGTTTTGAACAAATTTTTATTTAAAACCGTAACTAAAATGGACAAAAATTATTACTATTTCAGGCGAGCATTATTGTCGACAAGGACAGAGCTCTTCATTTAGGGGCTAAAAGACTGACGTAGCTGTCTTGTGGTGAGTTATTAAAAATTATTTGTGGATTTTTTTTTATGTCTCTTTAATGTAACGTCAATTGCCAATATCTTCATGCACTGGCAGAAAGTCACTGTTGACGTTAACGTTAACATTATTTTAGGAAATTTTTAGGGTTAAGAAATTGTAATTTATTGCGAACTAATTCAGGAAGCCTCTTACATCATTTAATTAAAACACGCTTTGTTTTACGAAACGAAACATAACACTAAAATGAGGTCAACAGTGTACTACTAAGGTACGGACTGTGGATGTCAGTATAATACTCCTTCGCAACTTGATCGCAAATCCGCATCGGTAAGGTCAGTGAAGCAATTCTCGGACATTGGAAGATAACATTCAACAAAAATTAACAACGTTATCAAATAATTGGAACCAAAGGGTAACGTAACTCAAAATGACTGTGTATAAAAGCTCGTGAATTTTTGGCAATAAATTAGTATACCTAGTATGCTCAAAACGATAGTGTGTTGTGGTCTTGATTTAAAGTCACCCCACCTGTAAGGCCATATTCTGAAGACCTAATTAAAAGTCAATTACATCATAAATCAATCACTTATTTCAATCACTTACAATATTGTCGTAATTGGTTGCTAAGCGAATAATTATTACTATTGCATTTATACGTCGATATGTTCGAGCAGACTCGGCAGAATCGTGTAACACATTCAGTATGCTTCATCGGTCAACGTACGAATATATCACGCGACTACGAGGTATTAAATATAGGTGTATCGGCGGATTAAAGAGAACTTATTTTCAATTCATTGTTTCATCCAATACCATACATTCGATATGACTGTATCTGTTGCTATCCACTGGTAAGAAGAATAAAGGGTATTGAAGCTGAACTCCGAGTTTTCATGTTCCTCAAAAAAGGAACATTACACACCCTACAAGCTCTCACGTTACGTCCTGAGAGATCTTCACGATACGACAACTTCTAACTTCAAGATCTTCAACCCCAGATCTGCACGTTACGCCCTCAGATCAACCCTGGAGAAGTACGTCACGCCCTCTCTCCAGACTTCGATAAATTCAACCCCGGATCTGGACGTTACGCCCTCAGATCCAACCCGGAGAGCACGTTACGCCCTCTCTCCATACTTCGAGAACTTCAACTCCAAGAAATTCAAGAGATCACGTCGCGCCCTGATCTCTAACCTACGAGACCGTCTTCAGCCTTACAACCTGCAGACAAGATTCATCTCCGCAGCAACCCACGAGCTACGAGAGATCCTATACAGTCCATTCTCGATCACTTTCACACTTACGTTCATGGTCCTTCGAGCAGGATCTGCACGTCACGCCCTCAGCTCTAACCCGGAGAGCACGTTAAGCCTTCTCTCCATACTTCGAAAACTTCAACTCCAAGAACTTTAAGAGATCACGTCACGCCCTGATCTCCAACCTACGAGACCGTCTTCAGCCTTACAACCTGGAGACAAGATTCATCTCCGTAGCCACCCACGAGCTACAAGAGATCCTATACAGTCCACTCTCAACAGAGATCACTTCACACTTTTGTTCAGTCACCTTTTAAGGTTAGTGTTATTTTTAAATATGACTTGAATGCTCTTTTATATGTCTTCAAATTAATATTATTTAATAGTGGTAATATTTTTTCATAAAATTTAATCGTTTATATACATTGTAAAACGCGAATTTATTAAGTTTTGATAACACATTTTGAATATAAGCTAAACAACTTACCAAAGTGTCAGTCGCCGATTGTGTTATTATTGCAATATTACTTACTGATATTATTTAATAATAATATTAATATTACCTATATATAATAAGGGATATTAATATTACTTATTACTATTATATTACTGCAATATATTACTATGAAAAATAGGAAGGACGTATTTTTTTAGTGATCGATATTCACTTTTAGGGGATAAAATACATTTCCGAAAATCTATTTCAAACGAATAAAAGTATTTTATGCGGGCCAACGCCAAAATATTACGAACAAAGAGTTATAAAACTGCACCCTTTCTGGTTCAAGCGCTGCAACACCAATTTACAAAAGTCTAATTTGTTAATTTATCCTCGCCCCTTGTAACCCACTTGTTGGTAAGTCGATTTAATGTCTTTGGTTTGTTTAACCTGTTTGTTCTACCACATTCTCTGGGCAAGAACCTCAAAATCGGGCACGCTTAAAAATCTATCAGGATATTTGGATTCCATTACATATTGCCGATTTGGCATATAATGTGCAATTTATATTGTCACACGCCTGAGGACCTAGGGTCCAAAGGAAGTGCTCGGGTTGGGGGTGTAGCTCGGTGGAGAACTAAGAAGAAGGCATGGAGATACAGACAATATTTATTCAAACATTAAACGTAGGGGAGAGAACATCGTAAAATAAGTGTAAGGCAAGTGATCAAATGTAGAGAAGTGAGAAGAGGTTAAATGGAGGTGGTTGTTTACTTTAGCAGGACGAAGGGCAGCGGGTGCGAGGCTCCTCCAAGTAGCAGCATGCCGAAAAGGACGGGCTCTCAGACGGGCAGCGTAACGTGATACTCGGTGACAGACTGATCCCCTGATCGTTACCATCCCGCTGTATAAATACAAGCGGGATGTTTACGAACGTGGTGTCGTACCTGTCCGAGAGTCGTGTCGTCCTTCGGTTTAAGGTCGCCGCGGTGCTGAATAAGCTTAGACGGCGACCTATTTTCGCTAATTGGGGCCGCATCGCGACAATATTAATTTCTTACTTTCTTTTCTTACTTTCTACCGAACTCGGTAGAGTTCGTTGCATTCGAACAAACCTATTTATTAATAAAATTGGTATGCGATTTTGTACATGTTCTAATCAACCTAATTTCTTTGATTCAGTATTTGATAAAAATTAAGTCGGAATCTTGTATTAAAATATAAGATATAAAAGTCTAATTTCTCTACAACGAACTTTACAAAAAATCAGTCTTAGTTATCAAAAAAGAACATATTTATCTATTCCGAGATTTTTCGAGATTGACACGACACCAGACTTATACCAAGATGAGGTAAAACATAAATTTTAAGAACTTTTCGAGACCGACACGAGACCATCTCAGTTCTCGTTTCCTTTCGTCTCAACTCCAACACTATATCGAAGATGCAAGCAATTGAAAATTCTGCAACAGATCAAAGCGAGGGGAGTTATGTGTGTCGAATACTCTTCCAAAGAATTTCATATCTAAAGCCTCCTATTGCATGGAGATAGACATTTCTGACTACAACAAACATAGTCTCGCGATGAGTAGCTGCGGAGATATTAATCTAGCAAACAATAAAATACAATATGTTGGTAGACTTCAATAAAATGTTTCCATCAAAAGTGTGTTGGTACGATTTTCTACATGACACTGTAGTCCAAAATGAAAAATGAAATACCAGTGTAACCGTTCCCTGTGATTAAACTATCCCTTGAAGCAATGCCACCTCGTATCATAAATCCTTTCTAACTTCTCTCTCGCCCATTCCCCTCGATCATTACTTAAGATCGCCTTATCTGAAAGGAGGAACGAGGAAAGGAAAAAAAAGCGTAAAGAAACGTTGATACTTCCCGCTCATAATTTATGAACGCCCCCTCCTACCACCCCCTTCCCACGTCTCTCCTCCCCTGAAATTCAGTGAACACCTGGTATTTCCTGCCGATTCCCTATTCTCGCATTCCGAAAAGGTACATAAATATTTATACGTTTCGACCTATCTGCGCCTTACTCAGGAGGAAGGATGTTTTACGGCCGCATCGGAAGAGAAACTTAATTCGCGGAGGAATCGACGGTTTTAAGGGGGAAAAGTAGTAGGTTGCTTTAGTCAAGAATCAGACGGTTTGGAAGTATAAAAAGTTTTTTGGGAAAAAGGTCTTCGACGGTTCATACTTTTAGAGTTTAATCTACTTCATCTTTCAAGGTATAGAGTAACTATTGTCAAGAAATAATTAATAAAAAAAAGTCACTAATTGAAATTGCAACAAATCGCAATTAATATTTCGATTAATACGTTTTCATTTTTACTTCGTATTATTAATATTTTTACAATAATCTTAAATCAAAATTTCGGGGACAATCGAAGAACGAAGGATATGACGTATCTGTAACTGTAACGTAACTGGCTATCCTCGGGGATGCGAGGGTTAATGATACCAATCACATCCATGGACCGTAAAGACTAAACTGATTGATCATCAGGAGAAATTTAAAAAAAATGACTGAGCCACATTCGCTCGTTTCGCGGGGTTCACTCATTGGTGCTCGTTGGTAGACCAGTACGCCCTGAGCCTGAGCAGTGCCCTGCTCCGGCAAGTCCTCCGGCCAGTTCGAAGGACATCTCCTCCACAATGTAAGTTTGATTTTTGGATTTGTTCTTGATATTATTTGTGCTTTTTATCTGGTCTGATTTTTGTTCACTGTTTTCGGATATTTTGATTTTTCCTTTTATTTTTTTAGTCAACTGTCTGGTATATTTTTAGTTGTGGAATTACCTGATTGCTCTATTTTTATTCATTTCTCTTTATATGTTACCTTTTTGTATGTCCCTCTCTTTTTGGTGTTTTATCATCTGTCCTTGTGTTTGCTGTCGGGTGGTTCGTCGGTTATGCGATGTTTTTGTGATAATATATTTTCTTTTATATTTTTTACGTTTACCCTCTTACTCCTTGACCTCTACCCGAGCTACCACCTCCGCGTAAATCAGGTCGTGACACTATGTTATGTTCTTTATTATATTTAGCCCAGTTGCCAGAAAAATATAGAAATATATGCAGTTTCGTGAAAAGAAGTTTAATAGCATTTTGTCAACTTTCTCATGTATGGGGGAAAATAATATCATCAAAAGATATTGCTAAGTTTGCCAACTGTATAAATAATATTTATAAAGGGAAAATTCAGTTTTCCGTTTTGATCCTAAGTGAATAACTTTAAGCAAGTTGTAAGCGTCGGAAACGATTCGATTCTATTTTGAGTTGCTATTTATTAAAATCGGTTAATTAATTATCGCGATACTTGCAAAAAACCCCACATTTGTAGAATTATTTGAAATGTTAATAATTTTTGAACAGATCAACTGAAATAATATTTCGAGTATTTTTCAATTGTCTCTATGGAAACTTTCAATGAATGCAAAATTTAAGCACGATCGATTGAACAGTTTATAAATTATAAATTGTTCATTCTAAATGTTTATCTCGTGCAGTCCAATATTTAAACAAATGTGTGAATTCAGAAAGTACTCAGAGTGGTATATTATATTAACGAAATGTATTCTAAGGGATGTATATCATAATATTAGAGAAAAAAGACGAGTTGATTTAGTTCAAAATAATGACTAAATACTAGTTGAAATAATGGGCATTTCTCAGTACCTATTTTTCGAATGGGCCCTATAGGCCCGTGCCTGGGGCCCCCTGACTCAGGGACTACGAGGGGCCCCCAGATGGTATATGGGCCTAGGGCCCTGTATATGGGCCTAGGGCCCACTTGAACCAAAAATAGGCCCTGTGCAGTTTCTATCTACATATAAACAATTTAAATAACTCTGCAACCACAAGTGCTGTCCTAGTTGGTTCTAATTGATCGTTAATTTGGTATTATTGTCAGTAATCAAGCCAGTCCCATCATTCTTAGTGTATGGAAAGAAAAGATAATGGTTTTAGTTACAAGTTAATACCTATATTCTATGAAAATGTATGTAGCTCCGTGATAAAGTGTGTCATTGTTATTAAAATCATCAGTAGAATTTAGGATCAATCAGCGATTGCGACGGTAATTTACCGTAATTAGGAGAAGGAGTGAGTCAGCCGGAGGCCTGCTCGCGTGAAAATCGACTTAGTGTAGGCATCCTATGAAAAAAGGCTGTTTTGTACCTCGGCAACCTACGAAAAATGTTATCGGCTCTAAGGGTAGTACTAACCTGTTGAAGTGCTATAGGTAGCTCACATGGCATTGTTTATTTATTTTGAGGTTTAGGGGTGGAAAAAAATATTTTCGCTAATGACTTAAGGACTACTAAACTAAATAAACAAAATTCTGTATGGAAGATATAGGTATTTTTAATTCGTATATAATCAGCCGAGATATGGTCCAAATAGAACAATTATTTATCTAGGAAGCCGTCAAAATCAGTTAAAAACGCTGTTTCCTTCAATGCTTAATAATTATTGCAAAAAGTTTTGTGGTGTTTTGAAAAGTTGTGGAAAGGAAGTATTTATACTATTAACTACTTCTTCAAAATCTTGGCGTGATTGGATAATTATGAGGTATTATAATTGTTTATCTCAGCGAGCATATTGTTAAGGTCAAATTTTTCGACATTGAGAAAATTATAGAGATAAATCGGTATAAAACAGTATAGAGCGCATAATTATTTGAAATTTTTGCGACAGGCTGAAATTGAAGAGTTCATTATAGGCCGTGAGCCGAGTCCAAAAAAGTGTCTCATAGGAAACCACTTCAAATTTTAAACATAGATTGCCCTTCACGCGAATTACCAAAATGTGCAAGTCTGGCAGCTTTGAAGTGGGGCGTTTAATGGGGGTGTAATGTCAAAGTTACCCCTAATTGTGGCTCCCAAAGTGCGATAAGAATCCAACTAAAATTTGATGCGTTGCTTTGTTCGTGATGCACAGTTCACTAAAAAAATTATGCCAGACACATAGGGTGTTTGAGCCGGTTTCCTATTAGTCGAAGGGGGTCGCTAAAATTGCTCTGTTTGGTGATGTCTGGCGGGGTGACCGACCCACCCTATGTGTCCGGCATAATTTTTTTAGTGAATTGTGCATCACGAACAAACCAACCCATCAAATTTTATTTGGTTTCTTATCACCCTCAATTAGGGGTGACTTTTAAACTATGCCCTCATTAAACGCCCCACTTCAAAGCTGCCAGACTTGCACATTTTGGTCATTCGCGTGAAGGGCAATCTATGTTTTAAATTTGAAGTGGTTTCCTATGAGACACTTTTTTGGACTCGGCTCACGGCCTATTATTTATCGAACAAAATGTAATAGCACGGTGTAACGGAAAGTCTGGCCGTGAAATTACCACAAGTCGAGAAGTGTCGCTTCCGGGAAATTAGAAGAGACGAGAATATACATGAACAATTTCTTTCTGTAGAAAATGTTTTCTTTTAATGCGACTTTTCTTCAAACAGCACATCTCTGTAATTTGGCTAAATGATGAAAAATTTGATATTAATTAATATCATTATTTGAATAATTACAATATGTCATAAAGCAATATTCTAATCATGCTAAAATTTGGAACGCGTATTATGGAGCATAAATACTCTGCCTTTAAGATTTTAAGATTTTTAAGGCCCTTTCTGCGTTAATTATTAAGCATCGAAGAAAGCAGCGTTTTTAACTGACTTTCGCGCATTGATCATTAAATAATTGATTTATTTTGACATGCTACGGCTCGTGTATGTGGTTGTACCGGAGAGGTAGTACCTTTTGTTCCGAACCGGTCACTCCAAGCGTCATAGACGGGCGGAGGGTTTGGGATAACTGGTCCTCACGGAACACCAAACTCTCACTTGTTGGCTCCAAGCGCCACACCCCGGTAACTGTGTTGACCCACAGGCTAAACCAAGTGAGGGTAGCCAGATATGGTGATTAGTAGCGTCTGACCCAGAGTGGGCGGCTGCAAGCAGCGTCGGGTCTCCATGTTAGGAGCGGCTGAATCCAACATTGGGGAAGGCAACGGGAAACCACCCCAATTAATTTTTCCCTAGTACATTCATTCATGGCTGAAAACAATCAAAACACGGGCCTCAGTCCCCGGCAGGCCTTAAATGGTCAGAGGCTGCTAAGAATCTCCGGGTCAGCCACAAAGATATGTACATGGAATGCGAAAACTTTATATCAGGCCGGAAAGGTTCATAATGTCATCAAGGAAATGAACCGAATGAATATAAAAATCATGGGCATTAGTGAAATGAGATGGCCAGGTTCAGGACAATGCCTAATAAATGAGTACCAAATCTACTACTCAGGAACAACTACAGGCGAACACCGATATGGAGTAGGAATTATTGTAGAAAAAACTGTTCAAAAATATGTTACCAATTTCACACCCTTGTCTGAGAGAGCCTTGCTACTACAAATCAATGCAAGCCCCATTCCAATTAATATCATACAGATATATGCTCCTACAGCAGACAAAAGTGAAGAAGAAATCGAAATATTTTATGCCGAAATATCAAAAGTATGCAACAGCCTTCCTAAACATCACCTAACGGTACTAATGGGAGATTTTAATGCTAAGATTGGAAAAGGAAAAGAGGGAGAATACGTTGGACCTCATGGCTTAGGTGAAAGAAATGAACGAGGTGACCGATTGGCAATGTTCGTGGCAGATATGAAAATGGCAGTACTGAATACATTCTTTAAACTTCCACCAAGAAGGCTTTACACATGGAGGTCACCACTCGATTCTAAGGAACATATAGTCAGGAATCAGATCGACTATATACTGATAAATAAGAGATATCAGAACGCATTTACTTCTGTCAAAACTTATCCTGGGGCGGACATAATGTCGGATCACACGCCCCTAGTGGGGACTTTAAAACTAAAACTTAAAAAGGTGAAGAAGAAGAAGATGAATAACAAGTGTGATATGCTAAAACTAAAAGACCCGAATACAAGGACAGAGATAAAAAATTATATGACAGAACAAATGCAAGATATTGATAACAACAATGAGGTGAGCTATGAAATAGTGAAGCTAAACAATGTAGTCAAGAACGCCAGTGAGATATATTTAAAATCAGATTCAAACATCAAAAGAAAAACATGGATGACAGATGAGATACTACAAATGATGGAACAGAGGAGACTCATGAAAGACAAGCCTACATACTTAGAAATTCATAAACAAATTCAAAGAAAGATCAAGGAAGCTAAAGAAAGGAAGTTGCAAGAAGACTGCCAAGAAATAGAAGAACTACAAAAGAAATGTGACAGTTTTAATACTCACAAAAAAGTTAAAGAAACAACTGGTATATACAGGCCCCGAGTGATATGTAGGCTGACAGACAATCAAGGTAATATCATCATAGACAAGCAAGACAAAATAAAAGCATGGGAGACCTACATCACGGAGTTATTCCAGGACACTAGACCACAACGACCACATAAACTAAATGATTCAGGACCTTCCATCACTACAAATGAAGTACAAATAGCGATACAACAACTAAAAGAGGGAAGAGCACCTGGGCCAGATAACTTCAGAGCCGAATTTCTCAAACTTCTTGATGGACCGGGAATCAAACAAATAACAAGTATTTTTAACCGCATCTATGAATCTGGAGAAATTCCGAAAGAATGGCTTGTGTCAGAATTTGTCATTATACCTAAGAAAGCAGGTGCAAAGCGATGCGAAGAACACAGAACTATTAGTCTCATGAGTCATCTACTAAAGCTATTTCTAAAGATAATACACAGAAGAACATATAAAATATGTGAAGAGTATATGTCTGAGACTCAGTTCGGATTTCGTGATGCAGTGGGCACTAGGGAGGCTCTGTTCAGTATACAGGTATTGTTCCAAAGGTGTAGAGATGTGAGCTGCGACGTATATGCTTGTTTTGTCGATTATAGCAAGGCTTTTGACCGAGTACAACACCACAAACTCATGGAAATATTAAGAAACATCGGAATCGACGGAAAAGATCTAGAAATTATATCGAGATTATACTGGGACCAATCAGCATATATAACCGTAGAGGGAGAACGATCAAAGACGATAAATATTTCACGGGGCGTAAGGCAAGGATGTGTATTGTCTCCACTTCTTTTCAATGTGTACTCAGAACACATATTTAGAAAAGCTCTCGAAGATGTGGAAGAGGGGATAATTGTGAATGGGAAGAGACTGAACAACATCCGATACGCTGACGATACAGTCATTATGGGAACATGTAAATTGGTTCCCAAGTTAATCAGGGTCAAAAATAACATACCAATTGGTTCCCGCAATTTTCGGTATACCTGACGTATAAGTGTAAATTGGTTCCCAACGTTTTCAATTACCTGAGCATTACCTAAGCCTGAAGTAGCTTATTTTGCGTCTCTGTATTGTAAGTAGAATGAAATATTTTTTTCTGCTGTTGTGGAAAATAGGCAATTTGAAGGGGCAAGGCAAAACCTGATAGGCAATTGAAAGGGCAAGGGTCGCAAGGTAAAACCTGATGGGCAGTTGAAGGGCAATGGAAAACCTGTGTGGGTCCGAACTCGCCTCCTCCGATAATATCAGGTAAACGAAAAATCCCAGGAACCAATTTGTACATAGATAAGAGGCACTAAGTACTACCTTTTAATTTCTTACCTGCCGGGAACCAATTTACCAACACCGGTCATTATGGCTGATAGCTTAGAAGGATTACAACGATTGATGACCCTAGTGAACGAGGTCAGCGCAGAATACGGGCTCGATATAAATACCAACAAAACAAAATATATGGTAATAAGTAAAGAGCAAATCCCACAAGAACATCTCACACTAAATCAAAAACAAATCGAGAGGGTCAGTAAATACACATATTTAGGGACAGTGCTTAATGACCAATGGGATCACTCACAGGAGATCCGCTGCAGGATAGAGAAAGCAAGAGCCGTGTTCCTTAAAATGGCATCAGTATTCAAAAGCCACTATCTCACTATAACTACAAAAATTAGGCTCCTCCGCTGCTATGTCTTCTCAACTCTACTTTACGGAGTAGAATCATGGACCTTGACAGAAGCAATCACCAAGAAACTTGCAGCTTTCGAAATGTGGCTTTATCGCAGAATCCTAAGAGTTTCATGGATGAACTACGTGTCCAATGAAGAAATCATTCGAAGAATAGGAAAAAATGCCGAGCTAATAACAACGATAAAGACTCGCAAACTCGAATATCTTGGTCACATAATGAGGAACGAAAATAGATATGGCCTACTGCAAAACATACTGCAAGGAAAGATTCCAGGGAGACGTGGGCCAGGTCGACGGAGAAATTCTTGGCTCAAAAATCTTAGAACATGGTTTTCTACAACAACAACAGGACTATTCCGTGCCGCAACTAATAAAGTAATAATTGCCAGAATGATCGCCAACATCCGGACCGGATAGGCACTACGAGAAGAAGAAGACGGCTCGTTTTCTAGGTATGAAAGGTACCTGTATCTATCATACAGAACTTTCTTTACTTAGGTTGATGGCCTTCGAGCCATAAGCGAAAAATAATTTTTTTGCCCGTGAACCTCATATTAAATAAAAAATGACATATGAGCTGCCTATAACACTTCTATAAATTAGTAGGTACTACCCACAGGTATCAAAACATTTTTCATAGATCGCAATGGCAAACAGCCATTTTTTTCCATATTTCCATAGGATGCTTACACTGTCACTTTTTGCACGCGAGCAGGCTATAGCTAACTTCCACCTCCTCCTATATTACGGTAACTTATCTTCGCAGTTGATGATCGTTGCTAAGTGCTGTCTATGAATTTAATAACAATGGAACACTTTACCACGGAGCAACAAATATTTTCATAGAACGTATATGTTCGTTAACTTATATTATAAATTTCAAGTCTTCAGATATAAATCAGTAATGAAGTATTTATTATCTGAAATAAAAACAGTTTTCTGATTTTCCTATGTAGTTAGAGTAATGAAATTGACAGGAGAATTACCGAAAATATACGAAATTCATGACTACTGAAAAAAAAGGAAGTTTCACTTGTGGTTGAGAAGTCATTTAAATTGTTTATAAGTAAAAAAATTGCCCATTATTTACAACATAGAATACATTTCGTTTGTGTAAAACACCTCTCCAAACATAGATGGAATATGTTCTCGAAATTAATTCATGGTACAGGTGTATATGAAACATATGTAAGGGGATTTTTGAAAATGGAATTTTGTAGCCCAGCCAGGATTTGAACCCGGGTCTCCCAATTTCGCGTCGGGTATTCTTACCACTAAACTACCGGGTTCAAATCCCGGTTGGGCTACAAAATTCCATTTTCAAAAATTCTCTTACATATGTTTCATATACACCTTTACCATGAATTAATTTCAAGAACATATTCCATCTATGTCATTTACAAAATGAGTACACGTAAGAGACCACATTATTAACGTGAGAGGAGGTACGGTGTGTTGCGTACAACCAATACGTCCACCGCATTATCCTCTTGAAAACATTTATAACTTGATCATCGAAAATGAAATTGGTACATATCTCGGTAGTTTAGTGGTACCTCTCCAAGCACTTACTGACGCCCCACATTTGTTTACACATAGGACTGCACGGGATAGAAACGTAGGATATTTGATAAACCATTTAATCGATGGTGCTGAAATTTCGATGTCATTGAAAGATTCTATGGAGACCCATGAAAAATGTACGAAATATAATTTGATGTTTTAAAAATAATTAACATATTACTTAATTGCACAAATGAGATGGTTTTTTAGAAGTATCTTGGTAAATAATTGACCGATTTTGACAAACAGTAACTCAAAATAATGACCTTTTCAATGCTTACAATTTCCTCATAAAATTTTTTTACATGGGATTAAACAGAAAAATTTTACAAGCGGAAAACTGAATTTTCTAACTATAAACCTATTAACCTAAAATCTTTTGATGTAGTCATCTTCAGTTAAACCGCCCTACAATATATATAATATATATAGAGAAATTAGTAAAACTTGCGGTGCACGCCATCAAAATTTATGACGTCATCACGTCGCCATGTTGCCACAGCAAATTTGTTTACTTGACATGACTGTTGGTTTGGCTAGTAAATTTATAACTGAAAAGTATACATTTTCTTCGTCTTTCATGAATTTTGCTCTGAGGTTATTGTGAAATTCTTAAATAATTAAAAATATATAGGTATTAGTATACGCCAATTATTAGAAATGAAATAGAATTATAATATGCTAGGATGAGTTAGTACATGGAATTTACTAATTTAGTCAGTGTGATTTTATTAGTATTATTATACATTTACATTATACATATTACATTACACACTATAATGCTATTATACAATTATTTACAAACAAAATAGATATTAATATATTAATTATATTAGAAATTATGAAATTCTTAATTACAAACACATTTACATACACTAATTACAATTCAAATAGGATCATGTGTTCTAGGATGAGTAAGGTATATGGAATTTACTGACTTAGTCAGTGTCATTTTATAAGTTTTTCTAATTTGCCATTATGCATTCTTGTTAATTGAATTACATATCTGCAAGTGCTTTGACTTTATGCATTACTTTGTTATAAAAACTCACTGTCCAGAAAAGACCACAGGGAGGTGTGAGTATCCTTTGCCAGGAAAGGAGTGGAACAGGAAGTGTACACTTTCATATAAAGAGAAACCCATTAGAGAATGGACTTGGCACAGCACAGAAAATACAAGACTGAAATTGAATTGTTGACCAAAATGACCTATAATATAATATTAGGTAATACAAATACAGATGAGAAAGAATAGAGGGCAATACAGTACAAATTAATATGTGAGAAACAAACAACAATAAAGTTAGTAAAGTATCTGCTGCCAGAATATATGTGGCCATCAATTGAAACAAAGAAACCCAAATTAAGCCTACAATTAAAAAGAATAAATAGAGAAATTTCAAATATAACTGAACTTTTGAGCAATTAGAGGAAACAACTACTTCGAGGGCAAATACCCCTACCGACATTGAATTACACCCCTAACTTCTCTCACCTGAACTCAGTTTAACATCTCAGTGATTTTTATAAAGAATATATTTTTCAGGATTAAAGGTGCATTTTTCTTTATAGTAAATAGAGAAGTATGGAGGCCGGGACTGACACTGTTGTGAAAACCATAAATATAGAGCCAAAAATATTAAGGAATACAGCAGCAAATAGAAGAAAACAAATAACATTAATAGATTACAAATCCAAAACAGAAAAGAAATATTTACACCTATGAAAATGAAATGGAAACACTACACTGAAGATAAGCTACAAACTACAAGTATGATATAATAACTGATCTGCAACATTTGGATCAAGAAAGTGTACACTAAATTGGCAGCTGTAATTGGATCGAGGAGCGTAGAGACATTGTAGGGAGGTGCATGTCCAACGGCCTAGAATCTGGAATTCAAGCAGAATATTGTAGTTATGAAAGTCGCGGAAAGAAACACACCCCTGTCAACCCGTCGGAAGTACTGTCTCTTATCAACTCTCTATTGGCAGCTTTACATGTGTCCATCGAGCCTTCATTTTATGTTCACATAAAAAAAAGTTTTACTATATAAATATTCATGCACTACAGTTACAATATAATAATATTCTAATAATACATTATGTGTACATACCTAGAGTAAGATGTATTTACTTTAGTCAGAATCTGATATAGGTAAAAGTGCGATAGCAGACATATCAGGCTCGATTTTAGATTCACAGTCAGTACAGATGACATGTTCGTGTAGATGTTAAATATTTCCTAAAAATCACTATCACTCTCTGAGTCACTGTTCATTCAATCACTAAATTGTTAACTTCCATTCTATCAAACATTCGTTCACGATTCCACCATTTCTCAATTACTTGTTCTGTATGCTTGATGGAGTTTATCCAGACCACAGGTGTACACATGGTAGACAATGCTTCTTTCCACATGTCCAAACAGTTATCGTTTGCATTTCCATCTCGACCTACGTGTTGGTTATAATAATTTTTCGCCACGCCCCATATCAACTCGATTGGATTGAATATACAATGATAGGGAGGAAGACGTAACACTCTATGGCCATATTGTTCAGCCATCTGATCCGTTAGGTATATCTTTTCTGGTTTATTTTCAGAAAAAAAATTAAATAAACACAAATGTTTATATTTCCTTTCTACTTACTGATTAACAATTTGAAGTAGTTCACTCTTCAACATTGTATGTTCAAATTGAAAGTTATGTTTTGTAAGCCAATCCTTTATAACAGGCTTTGTCGATCCACTTGTCGGAGCCTTATCTACCAATGTACAGTGGTACGGTGCGTTGTCCATAATAATAACTGATGGTTCCTCCGAGTTTTTCAAAAGTTGATTCTCAAACCACAGCAAAAAGTTGTTTTGGTTCATTTCCCCATGATAGTCACCTTTGGATTTAGAGTAAAACACTAATTCAGCCACAGGAATGAAACCATTCTTGTTACCAGCATGAAGAATGATATGTCTGCAATAATAAATCACTATTAATTAATACTTAAATCTTTCATACCAATTCTGCGATAAGTTACTAACAAATAATATGACTTTAACAAAACCTAATCAAATGGCATTCTAACGTTTACCTTTTCCCATCAACTTTTGTGGTCTTTACACTCTTTCTGTTATCATCTTGCCACGAGTGACCCAATGTTCCAGTTTGGAATCTCCAAGTTTCATCCAAATAAACAAAATTGAATGTGGATTCCTCTTTAATTTGTTGATACATTCTCAAAAATTGTATTCTTTTAAATGTAATATCTGGAAGTTCCATTAGCCCCCTTCGTGGATTATCCTTACTCCATTTGAAACCAATATCTCGTAAATGGATATGAAGTGATGATTTACATCCCTCAATGAGCTTCATATTCTCAAGTTTTTGATGAATACTTTCATCAAAACAACAACAGTGTATCAACAGTTTTCTCTGAAATAATTACATTAAATTATCACTCATTGTAGTATATTGTACATGGTGAATACAATCAAGGATACAATGTAAAAAAATTTTGTTACTTCTTTCATACAGTTCGTAAATTTGATTGCGAATAGAACCAATATCAAGGTGATCTTGATTCGTGACTCCCTTCACATGTGGACGGTTTTTCTTCGGCGACTTTAACACCACATCATTCTTCACTTTTTGCGAGATTCTACTCACTGTACACACACTGATCTTCAGTGCAGCTGAAACACGCTCAAAATATTTCGAAAAAGGGCCATAGAAGCTTAATAACCAATAGTATCAATACTTTACCTCTCTAACGCAGTTTAACGGGAGTAAGGGCCATTATTTCGTTCCAGTTCAAAGTAACTGATTAGAGACGAGACCAGCTGCTGACACCGACTATTCAATGGTTTAGGCATTTTATTGCAATTCCTTACACTCTAAAACACCCAAACACGTATTTAATTTACAATTTACCGAAGCGAGCAAATATTTCGAAGTATAAGCTCAAAATCATAACAAAACTTTCGTGTCAATACGGAAAACGTAAATCGTCCGACAACAGCGCCCACGGCTACCAACTTATATTTTATCGGCTAACATCCGACAGTGTGCTATCTCTTTTTAACTGAGATAACAGTGCGCTCTGTTTAAAGCAAATTTTTATTTTACAACAACGGCAATTGGCAATAAATGTGACGTCATTGATGAACCGAAAAGTGATAAAGATGATAAAACCGAAAGTTTTACTAATTTCTCTATATGTGAGAAATGTGTTAAAGTGCTCTTAAACTTTTTTCACACGGTATGATTTATACATTGTTGGTTTAATGTTTTTAAGACGTGTATGTACCTACACAAAATTAACAGATACATGGGTCGTGTCCAAGTATACGTCACATTGTGAGAGTCGTTGTTCCTGGACCGATATAGGATTTTAACTGGACCACTTCACGTCATAACTCCTTGAAAGTTCAAAAAATAGTTATCGGTCTCACAACGAAGGAACAAATAATTCATAACTCCAAATCCAGGATTGACACCGCGAATACTCGACTCTCTCCCCACGTCGGGAGCCCGGATCTGTCCGCGTGATTTGTAGTCCAGCGTCCCGCGGAAGGGTTCGGGTTTTCGGGACGATCGTTTCGCTCTTCCTGGTTTTTCCTACTATTCCCCTTTCTTTACGTTATTATTTACGGCGCGAGAGACGGATCGCGAAATTCGCGAAATTACTTCCCCGCAGGAGTGGGAGTAAATCCAGAAGAGTTCCTGGATGCGTGCGTAAAAAGTGGAATGGTTGGAGGGAGTCGGAGGAAATGGGACGCGAGGAAGTGCAAACGACGTTCCCGTAGGAAGCCGCTTAAGCGGAGTTTTTGTAATGTGAACGCGGAGGGGGACGCGAGCAGACTCACTCCAATTGGTTATTTTGTGATCATTATTCACTAATAATCAATTTTGGTTTAAACTGTGAAACTATTTTACTTGACTCTGATTCCTTCGATTTTTCACAGTACTACGAATTGTAGTGTAAAATAATCAACGACATGTCAACTAATAATTGACGCAGTTAAATTCAAAATTACAAATTGGAATATTTTTCAAATAAAAAAGATTCCGTTTATTGAGTTTGAAATTTCAATTCTTCCTACCTTAGAGAGTAAAAGAGTAGTGAACTTAGTATGATCAGAGACATGTACCTAATCCATTTTGGTACTTAAAATAAACATTCAAAATTATAATACTTTTTCACTATGAAGCTAATTAATGACATTTTCGTTATTACGTCAGCCCAATAAGGCTAAAAAAGGAATCAAAACCCTGTAAAACATTTTAGAAGGTATATAGTCCAGTAAATGAAAGCCGATAAACTCCCAAACCTGGGATAAATTCTGCAAAAGGATAAAACTGGGGGCAATTGTAGGTCTCAACTGGGTGTTTCAAAATACGGAAAGTTGTAGATTCTCCGGGTCCCGGAACATGGTAAAAAATGGTCCTCAAATTCCAAAAATCGGTTTTCAGCCAATATCTCCGAGAATATGGCATTTAGAGAATTTTTGTTTAGATACAAAAGGAAGATCAGTTCATTAGCTACAAAAATGGTCCTTATGACATTTTCCGAAAACTCGACAGTTTTCGAGATAACGGCCCCGAAACGAGCCCATTACTTGTTGCACCTGCCCTGAATCAAGGAGTGCAAATTCGAGAAATAGAGACATAAGCGGGCGGACAAATTGTCCCATAACTCGAGTAAAAATGGATATTTTTTGATGATTCAAAATTCACGAGAAAGAGAAAACCCATAGCTATGGTATACTGGGTCTCGGGCCTCGTTTTTATTTTTCCTTTATTTACTGGACTAATATCTAAATATCACAATCAGTGAATGTGATATTGAGAGCGGATCGCTTAGTGATTGGTGGTGAGAGTGTGCATTTCGGGATGTAAATGAATATTCTCTAAAACGTTTTAACTAACTACTGCAACCAATAAAACTTAACATTAAATAAATTTCAGAAATGAAAAAAATTGTGAAGAATCTGTGGAGCTTTCGATAAAGCTTAACATTTTGTAAAACCAAATACACGGGTTACGCAATTCTCACCTTCTTTACAGTTTGTATTACATAAAACTATGAGAAATGTGTATTTGTTTGTCATTCAAAAATACACACTTTTAATATTCGTATAAGATAGTTTTGTGGAGTTCACTTGGAACATTTTGTTCACAAAATAAACAGTTGAATAATACAGTAACATATAATTTTGCTACGCCAACCTGATGACTACCTACAGAACTTCAATACCTCTGAGTAAGTCTAAGATTTAACAAATGTTGATAAGTATTTAAATACATGTATTTAGAACTGTATTTTAAGTACATTTAATGAATTAAACAGTCATACTTAAGCTTCATTTGTATAACCTATATTTTTAAAATGTATTTTTATCAAACCCTTTCAATGTAATTTTTAATTAATGTAATTTTAATTAATGTAGTTAAAGTTCATATCTGATTTTCGGCACTTTTGAGCTCTTTTACTTGCTTATCTCTTTTGCATTTTCCTGCAAACAGAAATTCCCCTGGTACAGGTAAATTATACTTCGAGCCCTTAGATGCTTAGAGTCTAACCTAAATATTCAGTATATAGGCAGTATATTCGTAAAAGACTCTGGTTAACTTAAAATAATATCGATTTAACAATTTTCTTTAAAAATATTGTAAACTCAGTATAGAGAGGGTAAGTATAAGAATTTAGAATTCAATATGTTACAAGTGATGTTTGTTTTCTATGTTATGTTGGATTTTTAAAAATATGTTGACAAATGACAGACAAATTCTTGTAGAAAATTTTGAAAAAGGTTTAATTTTCAATGTGTAACAATTTTTATGAAGATGGTGTTAATCTAAAAACTATGTTTATATGTGACTGCCTATGTCTAGGTAAATGTAATTTATAAATTATTCCAATTAAACGAAAAACGAAATATGGTTTTAACGGTTTTGTTTTAATGCTACATCAACTTCACACAAATATAAAGTAAGGAAACCCAATAAGATATAAATGGAATATTTTTTAAATAATTTTGGTATTTTGCTTACATAATTTTTCATTTTTTTTTTGTTTAATAAATCAATAGCATATAAATTTGAATTTATTTCTCAATTCTTTTGAACATTTTTTTCTTGCACTTGGTTACATATTTTAATGTAGGTTTAAGTAGGTACGTGTACTTTTTATAAACGGCTTACTTACCTAAGTAAGTAACCACCAACTTAATAAAATAAACTTTTTTATAAATTCATTGTTCATTAAAAAGTAACCAAGCATTAGAACTGCTGCCTAAACACTCGAATTCAAAAGAAAAAAGAAAAGAAACATGTGTTAAATATGTGTTCCATATATGGAACACATATTTCGGTTTGTATATAAATACATTATCAAGTGAGGTGTCTATTCAGATCAATGCATATTAAAACAAGTTTTTTTATTTAAACACATTTTTAAAAGTATTTTTAGCAAAACTGCATGTAACATATTTCATGATGTATCAGCCATAACTCTTCTTTGTTTAAAAATAGAAACTTATTGAAGTGAACTCCTTTTCTTTTGGAATGATAAAATTAATATTTAAGTTTTAACCTCTAACATTTAAAATTTACCTTTGACAATACATCAGTACATTTTTCATGGACTTTAGTATTAGTTGGGAAGTAAATCTGAAATATACATTGCATTGCACATGTAATAATTTATGTCCAATATCATTGAAACTATTCTTTGTTCAAGAAAATAAACAGTTTTGAATAAGACGAAATTAAAAACGTATAATTATTCTTTGTAAAAGTTGTGAACACCTGCAGATCTTTAATATCTGTCAATAAACTAAACATATAACATAGGTCATTATGTAACATATGTCATTTACTAAATGACGCAAAGTGAAGTAAATTTTTAATTGCCTATATATTGTCAATCTAAATAAATGACAATACCAATGGTAAAAAATATACAATATGCTTCAATATCTGGAAATGTTTTTTGTTCACAAACTAAGAAATTTGGTAAGTAAGATAACGTTTTCCCACGCAATAATACTTGCGGGGAAATTCCTGCGGACGTGATTTTAAATCGACTTTATATAGAATATATATTATATTTATCTGAAACTGATCGTCGTTTGTACTTTTTATATAATTAGGGTAAGTTTGCCTTCTCAACGATGAGAGTTAGAGGAGTTAAGTACGCATGTTTAATGTCCCTGAACTAACATATAGAATAGAAATATGTTATATTCCGACAACCTACAGTATATTTTTTATTAAAAATGTTGTGTTAAAAAAATTACTCAAAAATTTGGTTTAAATTTATCTATTTATTTCCCAATAGGTTTAGGAAAGTTCAATAAATACTTCAATAGCCAAAAATTTTAAACTGAACAGCGTTGAAAAAATAAAAGGATTTCAGATTTCACTTCAAATAACTCGTGCCTTGGATTTGGAAGTTAAATAAAAGGAGTGTGTCCTTAAATTTTAAAGGAAATCTATATGGTTATTGGATTATGGTATATAGCCGAAAAACTTCAAGATCGCTAAAAAAAGGGTCCTTAGAGGAACACCAATCACTCTCCGTCAAGAAATAAATAAGTACTATGTCATTTCCCACCTCCAAATGTTTTGTATGTACTTTTTTGTGGGCGACGTTGGCTGGTTGAATTGAATATACCTTAACATTTATTACGCTGCACCACAGTATATATATTTCCATCATGCCACTTACGCTGTTCGCGTGTCGCTAATAGAATTAGCACCCTGTATACATAACTATCCACAGTTCAGATGTCTAAAGGAATAAATCTCGGGGACCGTAAAAAGCGTTCGATCCTCCGGATCTTCCCGGAGACCTGTAAGCGAGGTCCGCACTTCATAAGAAAATCCAGATAAATTTCCTTCGAATAAAAGCGTGCGATTTGCTTCCCGGAGAATCCGGGGGCTTTATTTTATTTTGTTTGGACTTCTTTTTTTTTTGGTGTGTGTGTGTGTGTGTGTGTGTGTGTGTGTGTGTGTGTGTGTGTGTGTGTGTGTGTTGTGTGTGTGTGTGTGTGTGTGTGTGTGTGTGTGTGTGTGTGTGTGTGTGTGTGTGTGTGTGTGTGTGTGTGTGTGTGTGTGTGTGCGTACGTGCGTGCGTGCGTGCGTGCGTGCGTGCGTGCGTGTGTGTATGTATGTGCTATTTAAGGAATACCTACGCCAAATGGGGAGTTATTTATTTAAGGATCCAGAAATCCGGGAACTTCGGTACTTTCGACAAGCAAAAAAAATCTTATAAATCATCTCGAACGTTTGGCGAAATAAAATTTCCCGCAACCTTTGCGTTTGCAATTTAATTTTTAATTAAATTGCGTATAAACATAAAAAACTTCACTAAACAAAAGTGTGACAACATTAAAAACTCCAAAGGTTCGTGTATACTGTACTCCCACTCCGCAACCCCTCCTCTTCGCCCTCCCCCGAAGTTGAAAAGTAATTTTGAAAAGAATAACATTAGCCGGTTTCTTGACGGGAACAAAAAAAAAGTTTAGAATTTACAGGTGCTCGTAAAATATTCAAATACCGCTTTATGGCGCCCTTTTGTAGGGAGATTCGCCTTTTACGCCCTTTTTGACGCTTGAGTTTCTTCGGAATTTTTAAATTATCTAATTAAACAGTCCTACACTAAAAGAAAAATTCGCCGGGACGGCCGACTTTGAGCCGAAAGAAAAGAAAGAAATGAAAAGGGAGCTAGTGAATAAGAGGGAAATTGAAGTAATCGAATTTATGTGGTTCGGGATGGGAGATTGGTAAAGAGGTGATGTGAGAAAATTGTTAGGAAATCGCGATGATTGAACCACCTCTATCTCAAAAACCGACTAATTTCTAACAGTGTAATAGAGAGATGTTACAAGTGTCCATAATATCAAATAGTACTAAGGTCGACGTAATTTTGACATCTGAGTGTGCGCAGTTGCATCTTGTGATAAGGTATACTTTAATTACGTCAGTGATTTACCTCATTTATGTACAATTATTATGGTAAAGCATAATTTTTATCCTTATGTCACTTTAGGGTGGAGTAGCATATAATCGTTAAACTTCGGCGAAAGATGTAGGTAGAGGTCAATTACTTAGAAAAGATGCACCGTCATAAGTGCGCAGAGACGAATTTTAGTTTGTTTACCGGGGTTGTCTAGCAACCGTAACGTCACCGCCTTGACCTCCATGCTCGTTTCATAATTCGGTTTTTGGAAGTGGCGTAGCGTAATTATTTTAGAGTATTATTTTTCGTTTTATTTGATGGTGTTATTATTGTTGGCGATTTTTGATTGTGTAGTGTTTAAACCTTGATTTGCATTAAACCTTGAAAAACATACAGACTATTAAAGTTATGGTATAGCCCCAAGTATATTTATTTAAATTTATTAGATACCTAACCTTTAATTCAAACATAGGCCACTGATGCTGATAAAGATAAGAGAGAGATAGCTGTATGGTGTGACGTATACCTGCGCGAAGTTGATAACAGACCTCTAACCATACAGATCGTGTGCTACATGCTGGTGGTTGTGTGTTGTGTAAAATAAATTAAATAAATCAAGAAACCTTAAAAAAGTAAATTCTAACAGAAATGTGGTTTAAGAAAAAATTAGTCACAATATTCTACTTCCTCATCATTTTCACCTCGCAAAATAACTGCTTCCAGAACTTCCTCCATAATCTATTAACCACTGATTAATGTCGTAATTAGAGTGTTCTTAATATACCAATATATACCTCAGGCGACTATGCATATATTAAAAAGTATTGAAAAAGTACAAAGTACCTACTAGAAATTCGTGTTATAGCAGTCGACTGCGTTTCTAGGCTATGTGGTTATGTTTTCTTGTCATTGCAATATAGATTTGCGCTCTGCAATATCTCTGTTTTAAAACAAAGATAAATGGAAAGAACTATTTTCTTAAGGTCGACTTAAATACTCTTTGTCATTATTAGTGCACTGATGCAATATCTTTCTAATATTAACTATTGAAACGTTAGGAAGAACCACTGAAACTTCTAAATCAAAATAAATTGGAATAAGCACAAATGAAGAGTTCTTTAAAAATTTATGTAGCTGTGCCTCACTTGAGAGCGGAATCAAGTTACGTATTCGTTTACCTACAGCTATTTGTGTGAATAAATAACGAATACACCCGACAACAGAAGTGGTATATCATGCCAAAAGGCAAGCTAATCAGATCTGTATGAATACTGAACTGAAATATCAAATAGGTTCGATGGTGTATGAATTTTAAATAGTAATTTTGTTGAAGGAAATATCTGCAAAAACTTTTCTAAAAAAATATGAATTTGTACGAATTTTGTAATTTTGGATTACTTAACAAAAACAGCAATAAAGTTAACTTTGGTTAAATGTAGCACATACTTAAATTTGGTTCAATGATAACCGTCCTTTGTTTACCACTAGGAATTTTTGAGGAACTTTTAAAAATGTGAATGAAGAACATCAGTTCTTAAATCTTAAAACTTAAACTTCGGTTAAGTGTTAACCAGCCTGTCCTTTCTGAGAGAATCTGAAAGTAAATTCTGACAAAGACTTTGTAATTTCTGAAAACAAATCATTTGAACATATTGAGCGGACCAATAAAAGAAATAGCGAACGGCGACGTATGACGGTAAAATATTGATAACACTGCTAATGACGCCGGTAAAGCTAAAGTATCTAATAAAACTGAAATACGTAATAAACTTCCACGTTCCCTCAAGCTATCACCGACCTTTCCTACAATGTAACACAAACCTCTCAGTATCGCTGCAACACTTTTAAAGCGCCTTCTGATATAATTTCCCTCATAAACTTTCGAGACTCTTCCATACGTTACACGTATTCACCGCCGGGATTCAAATGCAAACGGAATAGTTTATTACAATAGCTACACGTACCTCGTACTGGGTAGACTTCATCTGAATATCAAAACGCATCGAGATTTAATTCAATTTTTTCCCCGCTGCCGCCGTTTAAATGTTAATTCTGCGCTAGGAGAGAGGCGCCCCGGATTAAACCTGCGGTCGATGAAACTCAACTTTTTCAGTACGTATGAATACACGAAAGCATCTGTCAAACCGTCAACCATACGGAGGACTTACATGAATTTCGTAAGTTGTCCTCGAAAAGTACACGATGAATGACAGATAGTGTTAGGTACACGTGGTAGTAGTCCTAGGTACCACTGAAAGATTTCTACGTTGATGCGGTATTTAGTTAAGTCTGCTAAAAATGAGAGATTAACCATTAAATAGTAAATTAAGATAAGGTTTCAAAAAATAATCCTAAACCCATGAGTGTTTTGAATGAATATTGTTTTTGTTGACTGTTTCTTGACTTTATATAAATATTTAATGCTTGCAATAATTAAATGGTATTATCGTTAATAATTCTGTTCATTATTATCTCCACCCTTTTCTTTTTTTAAGTCTCACTTTTATAATTACTTTCCGACACAAAATCAACAAATAATTACATTAGTAGAATACATATTTATTTTACTATGATTTGTATCCAATACTGAACAGAACAGTGTAACGTGTACATTAAAGAAGTAACTTGTATAGGGAAAATCGTTGAAGTATTTTTAAATTAAATCCTGCTCCAATGACCACCTTGGTACTTTGTCGCCATCATCATCATCATCATCATCATCATCATCATCATCATCATCATCATCATCATCATCATCATCATCATCATCATCATCATCATCAAACAGCTATATAGTCGTCCCCTGCTGGACATAAGCCTCCCGTAAATGTTTCCATCTCTCTCTATCCCGTGCCGCATTCATCCAGTTCGTGTGAATGCGCATCGGACCATCCGACCATCTAGTGGGTGGTCTGCCTCTGCTGCGAAGTGCATGGTCTCTAGGTCTCCATTCAGTTATTTTTTTGTCCATCTACCATCGTTCATTCTAGCCACGTGGCCTGCCCAGTTCCATTTAAGATTCGATATTTGTTTAATGGCATCTGTCACTCCAGTTCCCCTCCTCACCTTCGCATTCGGAACTCTATCTTTCAGAGAGAGACCCAACATAGCTCTTTCCATGCTTCTCTGTGTCACTCTTATTTTGTTTGCCGTTTGCTTTGTTAGTGTCATTGTTTCGGCTCCATATGTTAACACTGGCAGAACACACTGATTATATACCCTTCTCTTTTGAAATATGGGAATATTGGATCTTAAGATGTAGCTCATTTTCCAAAGGCTGCCCAGGTGAGACCAATTCTTCTGCCAATTTCACAGGTTTGATTGTCTCTCTCCAATCGTATTTCGTGACCCAGGTAATTATAGGACCACACTTGCTCAATATTAGAGTCGTTTACTTTTAGATTTTCAGTGTTGGCTAGATTTGTCATGAACTTAGTTTTGCTGATGTTGATATTCAGCCCAGCTTCTTTGGATGCTAGTTCCATTTCCTTCAGCATCTTTTTTGTCGCCATATATATAAATTAAAAATCTAAACATATCCTCAGGTGTAGGTATACGTAATTTGGTTAAAATTTCAGTATTATCTCAAACAAATTAATACCTTTCAATTAACCATCCTTTCAATCCCTTGAGTGAAGTATTAAGTGAAGTAATATACAATGTAATGACTAATGACCATACTGTAAATTAATATGCATTCATTAATACTTTTAATAATACTTAATATGTATAAATTTTATAATCATTAATATTTAGTTAGTTCCATTTTGAATACTACTTGTTCGGCGGTGTACGAGATTCAACCCAATTACAGTATTACAGTCTGAAAATTCAAAGAGATGGAGGTCACCTAATTAAGAATTAGCCAATACGCTGGTCGGTGGCGCCTGGAAGGACGATTAGTTGGAACTCCGGAGGCTTAAGAGTGGTTATCTTTTGAGGTTAGTATAGCTTATCTTTTCGGGTTCGAAATGTTGATTTTTTTGAGAGTACCTAATATCGTTGTCGAAGTGTAAACTTCTCAGCATCGTACCGTTGTTAAATTGCGAAGTTCACTTAATCAATATCGTGGTCGAAATGTGAATTTTGAATTATCGTCTTGTTGCTGATTCGTGAACATTAGAGGTATCTCATAGAGGCAGAGTAACGAACTTAAGTGTCCAGTGTATCGCATCCACTTCGCGGACCTTCAGCCTATCGTGAGTTTTCCTTGGCCTGAGGTCTCATCAGATACTCTCCATAGAGGATGTGGACTTCAACGGTGTTAATAATAGGTGTTACTGTAGGAACAATAAATTAGAGAAGAAATTTCGCGTACTGTTAGTTATTTTGAACTGTAAAAACGTTACAATACGTTAAAAAAGTGACATTAAAACAGAATAAAACATTCTTCAACGGTATTAATGCTGATGGAAAAATTTGTTCATAGAAAAAATTAAATAACCAGGCGGAATAAAATTATGATCTATGATTTAGTAGAAAAATAAATTGTTTCAAATATTGTTAGTTTCAATAATAATTATTTCAATATTCATTCACTGCATTTGTTGAATTCATTGATTTATTGATTCATTCATTCATTGAATTAAAATTTATCAGTGAAATATTTTAATCTGATTCATTATAACAATAAATCTTTTGCTTAAAATTATTGCTTTTATGAGGACATGTGAATATTGCAGTGAACTATAAAAAATATATATGTAGTAAATTTGGAGTCTAGAGCGAAAAATATGACACCAATTAGATAAATAAAATCATATAAAGGCGTATCTAAATCCTAGCAGTACGCATTATATCAATGCATGCATATGAACACACATTCGTACCTATCCCAATTGTCCGATCATTTAATAATTTATTGTTGTTGTATTTGTATGTTGGTTGTATTGTATGCAGGTGAGTACATGTAAGAAGCGACAACTTGCGTTCTGTGGGGCTCACTGTCATTTGTCACACTGTATATAGAAAATCGGGCTGAGGGAGTTTTGTGGTTGTAAATGTTGCCTAACTTAAAATTAGTTGATTTCGACTGTTTGTTAGTCATGGCTGCGTTTGAATTAGTATAATTATATTTTGATATTTCGCAATCCTACTGCACTTTCAATGAAAATTTCAAATGCTAGATTCATTTGAGGTTTTCCTCCACCTATAACTAATATTTCACTCCCAAATCCAACATCTTCAATAAAAAAAATTATCACTCGTCTTTAGATCGTCAAACTTTAGAGGAATCTCAGAAAATCTGGGCTATTTATAAAACAATTTTTTTTGTCTGTAAAGCTCATATTCGTTCATCACCTTATGTTTCATCTTCAAAAAAGATGAATCTACGTTTAGGCACTATTAAAAAAAATTGGTTCAAAACTAGCGGTGCTTTCTATTTTAAATCATATTTCACTAGTCATTTACATAATAGTCAGGAAAGTCTCACATTACTAAAGAGTACCTAAATTGAAATACGAGGCACTTTGTGCTGAGCATTTTAAAGCTCCGAGTCAAGTAAGAGATTTTACTGACGTGTTTTGTATTAAATTTTTGCGGAAATCGTAAAAAGAGCGATTTAAAAATTTTAGAACTCTTTTTGCAAATTCCACAAAAACCTAGTTTATTAATCTTTTTGGCATCTGTAGTTACAAAGTAAACAACATCGAAAAAATTCATCAATTTTTTGCGTGTCCTGTGAAAACAGTGTTTTGCGTCTTGTACAGTCTTTACAGTATTAGTCCAAAAAATTAAATTTTTCTATGCGTAAATAAACAGGAAAATGTTGTTTCCAAGACGACTTCCGGAAGAAATAAATCAAAATTGGAAAGAAAGTGTGGTCATCTTACAGAATTAATAAGTTTACCGATAATGAAGTTACAGTAGGAAAAAGTCTCATTGAAAAACAATCCCATTAAAGAACTGCTATAATGTATAAAAATAATCTTTTCACAAGAATAAAAGATTACATACATTATCGAAAATATGTATTTCTAGATTAGGTTTAATGCCCAATGAAAGGAAAATTTACCAAATACATTGTTAAGTAGACGTTTAAGCTCCAAAACGTACAGAGTCATTGAAGTAATACTAAGGATCCATTAGAACGTGGATGCTTTAAATTAATGGAAGGCAATTGAAATGAAACTGTTGTAACGCGCTTAGGTGCGGTTAATTGGAAGATATGGCGCTAGGACGGATTTCGGGAGTTCGGAAAAGGGTTTTAAAAGTCGGTTTTACGGTTTTGCTCGGGCGCCAGATTTTTAAGGGTTTTCTCCCTCGGGATTATGCCTGGATAATTTACGAACTCAGGAGATTACCAGGGTTGTCTCTAGAAATGAAACACACGCTCAAAAATAGAAAATCCAAAATTATTTTATTTCCAATCGGCAGTGAAAATAATTCGTACGACTAACACCTGCTAGGTCGTCGAACGGAGACCGGAGAACTACAAAAACTTATTTACAATTATTTATGTATCTCGAAAAGGAAACACAAATAAGAAGATATTAATATTATCACAGTAGGAGAGAAATAAAATTTATTCTAAATGAAATCGGAGAGGTTCAAAACAATTTAACAAAGTGAAAATGCGGAAAGTACAATACTTTGCAAACGGTTGAGATCTGAAAAATGAAAAACCCTCTTAATGCGGAAAATACGAAAAACGGAAAATTATCCTAACAATTTTACAATAAAAGAGAAATAGTTAGATACGGAGACGATAGGAAAACGTGCACTGGCTAATATTCGATAGTGCGGTTTTTACATTAGGAAAGATTGAGAGCGAGCGGAAGATTGTGGTGAATTAATTTTTCCCTAACACTACGAGGGAGAAATTAATTCAAATCGGTTCGGAGAGACGGACATTTTCACGGTGCTACAGATCACTCACATATATCGGTCGGTAACGCACAATTACATAACATATAACAGCGGAACGATCACAGATACTTACAACAAATAATTCGGCGGCCTTAAAATTAACGGCGGTGACGATCACATTTGACGGATATCGGCGGTACGTTCACAGCTACATATAACAAAGAATTCGGCGGTCTTAAAATTAACGGCACAAGCACAAGTTTAGCACTTTTAACAAGCACAGTTTAGGGACAATTACGTAACAGATAACGGAAAGTTCGGTCGGTCTAGATCTACGGTCGGTAACGTACACAATTACATATATCGGTCGGTAGAACGGAAAACGGATATCAGACGCAACGGAAAAATACGGATAACGTACGGCCTGTCACAGACAAGTATTTGTTCTGACCTTGGATTAACTCAGGTACAGGACAGCTGGAGGGGGCGGTTGGCTTAGCTAAATTTAGTCTGGATGTTTAAGCGATGGTAGATTGAACAGTGCCTTATCGGCCGCCATCTATCCGAGATAGGTTTGATTTCGCGATTTACTGTATGGTGGGTGGTCTACCCTCGACTCTCGAAAATCGGCTTGGTTACACTGTGCATAGTTTTATTATTTCTAATTTACCAAATTTACAAAGATCACTTAAGGGCAAAATTTGGTCTCTAGAATAAATTATTTGCTTTAGTTACATAACATGTGAAATGATCGTTCATATAAATAACTGAGAATTTTTTCAGTTGCCATCGGTAAAGACTTGTCAAATTAATTTATTGTCAACCATTTCAGGAAAATATGTTTCTTTGAAAGAATATGATTCAAGGGAGCGATAGTGTACCAATGTGATACGTTAATTAATTTTGTGGAAGATATTTGTTCTAAACTATATAATTTTTTTGATTTTATTGTTCTCAAATCTAATTTGGAAGCAAAATTTTAATGTAAGGGAAAAGAAAGTCTTCACCACCATCAAAAAAGTTTTAATTAAAATAGGTGACCGGTTTCGGCCGTAGCCATCATCAGACCTAAAATTTTTATGTACATAGAAACGGAAACGAAAAATGTAAAAACATATTACCAATCATGAAGATGTGACAAACTACATAAAAATAAGGTTATGTCGTACACCAACCGAACAATAACCGCATGGTACCATCAAATTTCCCAACCTCGATCTTCACGGAGGGATGAAATCAAACAAAAACCTTCAAATATCTTCAGTCCTTCGTCAAATCTTGATGCGAAAATGAACAGTTAGAAAGTTGTGAAATAACCTTTACACATTAACGAATAACGACCACGAGGCTCGGATAGAACAACAACAACGAAAGGCGTATGTCAAAGTCAAACAGTCAACCATCGTATTCACAAACATCAACATAAAACATGAAATAATCTCAAAACTACTTAGGCCCGTATCCACCAATAACACCCTTAACCATTTGTTAAGTAACTGTGGATTAACACTAACTAAAGTTTTACATTAATACCGTATCCGCCATTACTTTTTGTTGTGTAGTTAGGAAAGTCCCTGTTATCTCCAGGGTACATTCTGGCAACCCCGCCACAAATGTCAACCCCACCACAAATGTCAACTTTTGATTACATGCCAAATTGATTAGAGATTCACGAACTTCATGGAAGTTTACTGAATTTGTGTAGGATTGCTGACATAAATCCAAAGAGGTAGGTACTTTAAAAAAAGTTACATGTGGTTTCAAAGAAAGATTAATTTTGGACCAATTTGCAAATTACACAATGTTTTCAGCCGAAGTCGATACTCCCGTTTTGAATATAACGAAAAAGGCTTCTACAAAGCAACTCATCTCCTAATTTAAATAATAATTCGTTCAACAATGACAGAATATAAGTTATAAGTTGATACTGTTGTATGTAGTATTACACTCCCCTGTAATATTTTTAACTTGTTTTCTTTTTCCGGGAAGATGAATACACCGGATGTAGAATATGCAGCAGGTAAAAGGAAGAAACAGCAGAACTTTTCTTCAGCAGAAAAGTTTAACCTGTTTATGCTAATACAAGACAAATTTAAAAATATTCTCGAAAGTAAAGCAACAGATAAGACATCTAACAGCAGTAAAGAGCAGACATGGAAAGAAATTACAAAATCTTTCAATACTACATCCAGCTTGGGAGTTTTTAGGGACAAGGATTCCCTCAAAAGATTTTATGAAAATAGGAAAAAGATCAAAAAATTGAAAACCGCATTTTGATTCCTCTTTTTTCGACTTCGTTAACGAATGCAATACTAGATAAATCTACCAAAATCAAATTGTTAACATTTCAAACACTGCGTATTGTGTAACATAACCTTTCTTTAAGATAACTGACTGTTTGTTATCTTAACTGGCCAAAATTTGCCAGTTAAGTTTGACATTCGGTTAAAAGCAAAATTTTGTTGGTGGATATGAAAATACTTGGTTAACTGGTAGTTAAGAGATAACTGTCGTTTTTTAACATTGGTGGATACGGGCCTTAGTCATGTACGAATAAAATTATATTGTAAAGTGTAAGATATAGAAATGTTGTGTTAAAAACAAACTAGAAAACGGAAAAAAACTAAACAATTCTTAAGCAAGGGGAATACTCTTCATACAACCAAATCTTAAACTCAAAACACAAGTCCAAAATTCGATGGGAAAAGGAACGTCCCCCACAAAGATCAATTACTTATGTTTTAAAATGTTGGAAACAAACGAAACAATCGGTGACGCGTCCAAATTTTTTTGGTCATTTAAGAAATCTTGATCGTCGGAATGAATTAAAATCTCCAAAGTTTCTAATGCATTTAAATGTTTGTTTCGATCCTCAAAATGTAAAGGGGTAAACGCACTCTCTAGAATAAGCATATGTTTTTCGGCTAAGACATGATTGGCAAAAGTTGAAGGCGTGTGGTTTATATCGGAAGATTGAAATTTAATCACCCATTTTTCATGTTCTTTTAGTCGAGTTACAAATTGGCGCCTCGTTTGGCCAATATAATAAGCATTGCAAAAATTACATGTTAGTTTATATACCCCGGATTTCAAAATTGAAGGGATTGAATCTTTATTAAGGCATAAAAACGACCTGAGGTTCAACGATGTTCTAAACGAAATATAAATGTCATGTTTTCTAAAAATCTTAGCCAAAGTCAAAGAAATAGGTCCGAAATATGTTAAACTCCTGAAAATATGTGAAGTTACTGTCAAAGAAATGTTAAAAGTTAGGTTAAATTTGGAAAAATATGAATAGTAGAATTTATCAATTACTTTTAATGGGTAACCATTAACTAATGCCAAATGTCTTATAGTTTCGAGTTCTTTATCAAAGGACAATCTGTCTAGAGGTAAAGAAAACAACCTGGTGAAAAGAGCATGAAAGGCGGACATCTTGTGTTGTGAACTTGTGAATCTTACCTCTAAACTGTGCATAAAGATCTCAGCCAATTCGAATCATCCTTGGCAACTGAAAGTCACTAGGATTTCAGTAGAACAGTTGACATTGACAGTACTGGCAGATTGGTTTTTGCATTTAAGTACACAATTATTATCTGCAAAATGCCCGGTTGGTGTGCACCTAAATGTAAGAACAGTGGGGCAAAAGGGTTCTAGCTGTTTAGGATACCGAAGTGTTCAAAGATGCGAAAACTTTGGTTAAAGTGCATTGAACGAACTGATTGCGAGCATTTAGTGAATCTAACCGACAGCAATAATTTGCGAGTTTGTAAACCATTTCTCTTCTGTACGATTTCTGTAGTTTTTAAATTTCCCCCATAAACTTTTTTCGTCTCGACGTCGGTATTAGTTTTGCTCCAAGGATGTACTACTATTCAAAGTAGAGGGGCTATAGATAGCCCCTCTAAAGCAATATTTTATAAGTGTTTTGATCACGAACCTCTCCCCGAAGATATGAATTTAAATTTGTTGCGAAAACGGAAGTAAATCCAATGATAGTTCTAAAATGTCTCGTAAGAGGCACTGCAGTCAAGGCTAACTGTCACTTGTCATTAGTGTTCTCCTCGTAACATACTGCGTGTGCTTAAATAATATAGATGTTCTGTGATTGCAAATATGTATGCAATGCAGCAAAACACCTTAAAACCGGAATGCTACTATAATTAAAACAGTAAACTTTTAGTGTTAATTAAATATTTTATTTCTCTTATCAACTGATAAAATTAGGTGTTAATCAAAGGATGGACGAACGTACGTAAGTGCTTTACAGTCAACAGTCTACTAGTCGAGTATCGTTACACTGGTTATTTTTGGATTAATTAATTATTGGTAGTTCAAAATATTTAATTAAGCGATGTACCATTCAGACAGCTGGCCGAAGGTTAGTTTGTAAAACGTCGGCAACCATAAGTTGCCATAGATTTTATGTTGGCAACCAAATTTCTTCGTATTGCTAATATATGTTGGTAAGTCGTGAAAGTTGGGCTGCATATCGTTCCGTTTCGAACATTCGTTCCCACAGCTGCCTCCTTCAACGGTTAGGAGGCAAAAAACCGAAAACCAAAATTATCATAATCTGTTTAACACATTCGTACGAAAACGTGCCACCAAGAAGGAGTGTTTTAAAAAGGCGTGCATACATATCATCCTGTGTTCTTTCCTCTCCCTATCCTGATTAGAACCTTTCGGGCACCTGATTGGTGGTAAGTCAACGAAGACTTCTCATCAGCCCTCTGAGGTAAGTGCATTCCACTTAATCGTCTGCTCAATCTATCGTCCTCCATTATCTTCTGAAATTAATCGTCAACCTTTGGCGATTAATTATTGGTGCCGAAACCAGGGACCTTTAGATATATTATATTCAGTCTAATCACTCGTATATATTCATCTCATAACTCGATCGTGCATTAATTATTCAATTTATTTCCCTCGAATACATCACCTACTCGGCGAGTTTCATTCTTATCGCACACCTGTTTGCCACGCGATAACTGCCTGTCTTGTTTATTTTCCTTGATTCATCTGATTGTTTGAACTTGACTTCGTCGTTCATTTCTCGTCTGTTCGCCCTTTTCTCTGGCCTTTTCGGGAATAAATTTATTCCTTCAGCATACCGGGTGATTCAATAAAATAAAAATGCCTCCGACCGACAAATTAAAGGCTTCGATTGCCGAATCCACAGTTAAGCGTGAGAATGCTTTCGCCGCGGCCTCTACACTATTTAAATTAATTAAAGGGCTGACTACTGAAGCCGATGTAGCCAATATGTGCTTGGCTGAGTTGTTGAAGGTGGAAAAGGCTTTCAAGGAGGCTGATGAGTTGATTGTTAAGCTCAACTCTCAGTTGGAGGAGGCAGAACGGGACGAATCACCTTCGAAATGTGCGGCATTCTTTGAAATCTGCCTACAGATCCGCGCCGCCCCCAGCCACCTAACCGCGTCTTCTCCGGCCGCAACGCATACTTCCTCTGCTGATCTTCCTATTCCTCGGGTGGAATTGCCACGGTTTTCTGGCAAAATCGAGGAGTGGCCCGGTTTCATCGCGTTATTCGACGCCCTTGTACATCAGAACCACTCCCTGGCGCCTGTCCAAAAATTTCATCTGTTGACGTCTGCCTTATCAGGCGAAGCGACTTCCGTCATTTCTGGCTTCGACTTAAATTCGGTCAACTACCCTCTAGCCTATAAGGCCCTTTACGCTCGTTACCAAAACCCTCGTCGGCTGGCTGATATCTATGTAAGTCAGATATTGGATTCGCGGCCTGCGTCTGTTTCTTCCTTGTCCCAGCTGAAACAGTTCGCCACCACACATCAAAATTCTATCAATGCCCTCAAGGCGTTACCCATACACGACCTGGCCGATTATCTGTTGTTTTCCCTCACTCTGCGTAACCTAGATGTGCCATCTCGCCAGTTGTTCGAGGGGCAGTTGTCCTCGGATGAGTTTCCTACTCTCTCGCAGCTGCTCGATTTCATTAATCGACAGTTGCGAGTGTTGGAAAGCACTTCCATCACCTCGTCTCGTGCGTCTGTGCTGAGGAGGCCTCCATCACCAGCGGGCTCAGCGTCTGTTCCCTCATCGTCTGGGCCTCCCTCTGTTGGCTCGCCCTCTCGCCGCCCTGCCTACGCTGGTGCACGTCTCCCTACATCTTCTAGCTCATCGTATGCATGTGTGTTCTGCTCGGCGCAGCACTCCATTCGTCAGTGTCGTGAATTCAAAGCCATGACCATTCATCAGCGAAGAGCTTTCGTGGCTAAGAGACGATTATGCCGAAACTGCATGTCGTCATTCCACGCCACTGCTGCGTGCGGTTCGGGTCACTGCTGCCACTCGTGCGGGGAACGTCACCACACCATCCTCCATCTGGCATCTGCTGCCTCTACGGCTCCTCCTATTGACCAAACGGAGGAGGAATCGGAATCGACCGATCAGCTTCCTTCTCCGCCTCCTGTCTCATCAGAGCAACCAGCTCGTGCTCACGCCTCTCGGGGTGGTTCAATCAGAGGTCGAAGAACAGCTCTCGGGAGGCCCTGCTCGCCTCCTGGGGAGACCGATTTAGCGTCTCCCGGAAGTAGTTCCGCATGACTGCGAGTGTGGTCAGCTCGTGGGTGGCTTGCCCACTCGAGTGGTCATCTGTCTCCTTCTTCTCGTCTGCTCTCTTCTGGTCATCTGTTTTCATCTGCGCGGTCTGCCTTGCGTAAAAGTAATAATCCTGACTACCTTATGCCTACCGCTTGGATCCGCCTAGATAATCAGCGGAATGTGGTCTTCGGCCGTGCTCTTCTCGACTCCGGCTGCCAACACACCCTCATCACCCGAGCTTGGGCCACCAAGCTTCGTCTGCGCATTCACCCTGAAGCTGTTCAGCTTCGCACCTTAAGTAACGCAGATCGGTTCCGCATCCACGGGCACGCATACGTCAGTCTCTGTCACCAAGGGGATCCTCCTCATCTTATCATCAAAGCCTACGTTATTGACAGTCACATAGATCCCCTTCCTGTCCGAGCGTTCAATGGCCGATGGCCTGAGTTTCAGCAATTCAACCTAGCGGACCCCCTCTTCTATCTTCCTCGCATCATAGGGATGTTGATTGGCTCGGATGTGCTCCCTCATCTTATTCTTCCTGGCACATTGCGCCCCTCATCTGAACTTCCAGGGGCATTGTCTACCACCTTAGGCTGGGTGCTATATGGACCCTATGCTCGCCATCGCAGGGAGACTAAACATGTTTTTTTCTCACCTGACACTATCGATAGTCGTGCTCGACGTCCACCCAGTGTTCATCGGGTTTTACAGCGGCGCAGTTCTCCCTCATCCTCTGCAGAGTCATCATCTGCTGTGCATTCTCCATCAACTTCGCAACCAGAACCCCCTCTTTCAGTGATCACCTATCAATCTTCCTCTGACAAGACTAACTCTACTGTTGCATCTCACCAAAGTTTACCTTCTGACGAAATAAATCCTCCTGCTGTTCCTGATCGTCAAACCATGGATATGAGTCTATCCCAGCGTTCGGACCAGGAACTTGTCAACCTCGTTCGGCGCTTCTGGGAAATTAATAAGGTACCTGACGTGCTTCCGTTGACCCCTGCCGAGAGGGAGTGTGAGATGCTGTATCGCGCTGATGTCACCCGTAATTCCAATGGAAGATACACTGTTGGTTTGCAATTGTCATCTTCTCGGCTAGGCACCTCCGTCAACGTGGCGACTAGACAGTTTCTCCGGTTAGAGCATCGCCTAGACCATAATCCTACTCTTCGTGTCGCATATCATGAGTTTATGCGTGATTATCTCGATAGCGGCCATATGGACTTGGTTCCTGAATCTTCTGATTGTCCGCGATACGAGCCATATTATATCCCTCATCATCCCGTACATCGTCCAGATGATCCTCCCACTAAAATTCGAGTGGTCTTCAACGCCTCCTGTGCGACTGCTAATGGCAAATCCCTCAATGATCTGCTGCTTACCGGCCCGAAGCTGCAAGCGGACATTTCCACCCTTCTGCTTCGCTTTCGTCTATATCGCTTTGTCTTCACTGCCGATATTAGACAGATGTATCGACAGATCCTGATACTCCCTGAGCAAAGGGATTATCAACGCATAGTCTGGCGTTTCACCAAACAGGAACCTCTCCAATATTACCGTCTGAATACCGTCACTTATGGAGTTTCTTCTGCTCCCTACTTGGCCCTTAGGACCCTTCGGCAGCTGGCTGCGGATGAGGGATCCAAGTTTCCTGCCGCCAGGCAGGTGTTGCTGGATGAAATTTATGTCGATGACATCTTGACAGGCTGTTCATCCGAAACTGAAGCTCTTGAGTTACGACAGCAGGTTCAGGATCTGCTCATGGCGGGCGGCTTTGAGCTACGCAAATGGGCTACTAATCACCTTCCTCTGTTAGACGGCATTCCAGCTGATCATCGTAGAGAATCCTCCTCTACTGATCCCCTTCTTCTCGATCGTGAACCAGGTCTCAAGATTCTGGGACTTGGGTGGAATCCTGCATCTGATCACTTCTTCTATTCTGTTCGCACGACTTCCACGGTGATCACCAAGCGGAATGTGTTGAGTCAGATGGCTAGAATCTTCGACCCCTTAGGATGGTTAACTCCTGTTACCTTCTATGCCAAAATCTTCTTCCGTCAGCTCTGCCTACTCCATCTGGAATGGGACCAACCTCTGTCGGATGAGGTTCAGTCCTCATGGCTGCGATTTCAATCCCAGCTACCCAGTTTGGCAGAGCTCTACATACCACGATTCATCCCTGACGTTTCTTCCTCTACGCATCGGTTGGTCGGCTTCTGTGATGCCTCTGAATCAGGCTACGCTGCCGTAGTTTATCTTCGCACTTTGGCATCGTCTGGTCACTACCAGGTGTCTCTCCTAGCGGCAAAATCCAAAATTGCTCCTTGCAAGGCTATGACCCTGCATCGCTTGGAACTATGCGGTGCCCATCTTCTCGCAAAACTCATGCATCACCTGTCCACTCGCGCGTTGCCGCATCTCGGTGCTCAGTGCAATGCCTTCTGTGATTCTTCTGTGGCCTTGTCGTGGATCCGTGGTGAGAGTCACCGGTGGAAGACATTTGTAGGAAATCGGGTCGCTGAAATACAGGATCTCATTCCCTCGGATTGCTGGAGACATGTGGTGTCTGAGGACAACCCAGCAGATTGTGCTTCTCGAGGGTTGATGCCTGCAGACATTCATCATCATCCATTGTGGTGGCGCGGTCCTCACTGGTTGTCTCTCGACTCATCTTTGTGGCCCTTTTCTTCTGTTGACTCATCTCAAACTGATCAAGTGGACGAAGAAGCCAAGCCGATCTCCGCTCTGCTGTTGGCGGCCATCCCCAACGAGCTCACCATGATTGACCGTTTTTCCTCGTATCTTCGACTCAAGCGAGTCACCGCCTTTTGCCGACGATTCATACTAAATGCTCGCGGTCCCTCTTTCCCTCGATCCGGTTTTCTTTCCTCTGTTGAGCTCCAGGAGGCGGAATCTTGTTTGATACGTCTAATCCAATCTATTCATTTCGCCGACGAGCTGGCTGAGCTTCGGAAACCCTCTTCTCGTCACCGGCTCATCATGAAACTCCACCTTTTCTGTGACGAGCATGGACTCATTCGTGTTGGAGGTCGTCTTTCAGCTTCCCTATTGCCGTACGGACATAAGCATCCTGTCCTATTGCCAAAGAATAATCATCTCACTCATCTGATCATCGATGATGCCCATTATCGTCTTCTGCACGCCGGTGCTTTGGCTACTCATTCGTACATTCGTCGACGGTTCTGGATTTTGGACGGACGTAATGTGGTACGCAATCGCCTACGCAGGTGCAACCGATGCTTTTCCTGCAAACCCCGTCCCTTGATACAGCCAATGGGCAATCTTCCACCCGAGCGGCTATCCTCTGCTATGGCTTTTCTTACCACTGGTGTCGACTACGCCGGCCCATTTTATGTGACGAGTGCACGACTACGCGGAGCCGTTAGCACGAAGGCATATCTGGTCGTCTTCATCTGCTTCACTACCAAAGCAGTTCACCTGGAATTGGCATCTGAACTGTCCACTCCAGCGTTCATCGCTGCTTATCGTCGCTTCGTCGCACGCCGAGGCAATCCGTCTGTCATCTTTTCCGATAACGGAACCAACTTCGTTGGTGCCCATAATTACCTTCGGGAACTTGGCCGCTTATTGTCTGCTCCACAACATCAGCAAAGTCTTTGTGATGCCGCCTCGTCTTCCGGAACTGACTGGCGATTCATACCCCCTTCCAGTCCTCACTTTGATGGCCTGTGGGAGTCCGCTGTAAAGTCTGCTAAGCATCATCTCACTCGTGTTATCGGCGAGCAAAAACTCACTTACGAGGAGTTTCTTACCGTCTGCACTCAGGTTGAAGCAATCCTTAACTCTCGTCCTCTGTATCTCCCATCATCTGACCCTTCTGATTTTGAAGCCCTCACACCGGGTCATTTCCTGATCTTTCGCCCCCTCACCGCTCCTCCGGACAATGACGTCAGCTCCGTGTCTGTAAATCGTTTATCTCGCTGGCAGCTAGTTCAGCGATTTCAGCAGGACTTCTGGAAGCGTTGGCGCCAGGAATACTTGCATACCTTGCAACAACGTCACAAGTGGTTGCAGCCATCTACCCCTATTCTTCCAGGCACTGTTGTCATCATTCGAGATGACAATCTTCCTCCTCTGAAGTGGAGTATCGGCCGTATATCATCTGTTTTTCCCGGAGCTGACTCCACAACTCGTGTGGCTGACGTTGCTACGTCCTCTGGGACAATCCGACGACCAGTCGTCAAACTGTGTCCTCTCCCATGTCAGTAGATGGCCCTTTCGTCTGTTCACTCCTTTCGGTTGATCTCACTGAAGGGATTCTTCAGGGCGGGCGGCATGGTAAGTCGTGAAAGTTGGGCTGCATATCGTTCCGTTTCGAACATTCGTTCCCACAGCTGCCTCCTTCAACGGTTAGGAGGCAAAAAACCGAAAACCAAAATTATCATCATCTGTTTAACACATTCGTACGAAAACGTGCCACCAAGAAGGAGTGTTTTAAAAAGGCGTGCATACATATCATCCTGTGTTCTTTCCTCTCCCTATCCTGATTAGAACCTTTCGGGCACCTGATTGGTGGTAAGTCAACGAAGACTTCTCATCAGCCCTCTGAGGTAAGTGCATTCCACTTAATCGTCTGCTCAATCTATCGTCCTCCATTATCTTCTGAAATTAATCGTCAACCTTTGGCGATTAATTATATGTAGTAGTGAAAAGAGAGCCCAGTATTTGTAATGCTTCACTCTAGGAAATAATTCATTATGAAGAGTGCAGGAGTTAATGTATTGATTTCCATTGAATTCTGGTGAGGTAACTTATTTGGAGATTGTTAAAAGCTGAACTGAACCAAAAGACATTAGGAATGCAATTTCAGAATGTTCAGTGGTCCTCACTTTTGGCATCACGGTTCTTTGAATTTCGATGCATTTGTCGTTTACATGCTTTCATGGGTAGTGGGTTTGAGTAAACGTTTCATAAGGCACAAAGTAGATGTCAACGAGACTAGCAGGAATTGGCCTTATTTTCCTTAAGTGAAACGTACTGTACGCTTACGTTTCATCTGATTGAATTTATGAGCGCTGAGTGGATCCTCTAAATTACCTCTGACACATCGCAGTTTTCTCATCTAAACAATTTCTGACCTTAAGTCAAAACTTATGTATTTCGTTTCCGTGTCAAATCGGTTTCCCTTTTGCAGCAGTATGCAGTAGTTTCGCGGCATAAGGAACTTTCACGCAAACCGTGCACGTACCCAAATGTTTTATTAAAAAATCGTGTCTCCCGTCCTGCCGCGCGTAAAAGGTCCCGTTCCTCCTAACCGAGAAATCGTCGATACGTGCGGCGATACGAGTAATTCCCCCGGAATATCCAGTTTGTTTCGGAAAAAATCGCAACCCGGTCGGCCATCTTTAATGCTCCCGAGATGATGTGATTCCCCCGGAACGGGAGCCCTGGGACGTTCAGACGCTATTACGTCAGGAATTGTCTTAGCCGATCCCCCTTTCTCGCTACAGCTCCACTTTTTTGCATTTCGACGCGAAAACTCTCCGGGTAAGTAAAGTACACATAAAAGTGCTTTAGCTTCCCGTTTAGGGTAACGTGAGAGGGAATCCCGAGCCGATCCTTCGATTCCGAATTAATTCCCGGCGTTCCTTTCTCAGGACGGGTTTTACAATACGTGGCAAATTCGAGGAGAACAATAGTTCTGCATTTACGAGAATTCTATTTTAATGAATCGATTTTTTTTGGATTCATCAAAAGCCTTAATGACGTTAGAACGGTGTCAGCGAATAGATTAACATAGAGTGAGGTTTGAAACAAGAAGACTGGGTGTATCAACACAGTTTAAAAAATATGCAGACAACTGCCAGCGACAAGTTGTTCGAAAACTATTTTTCAATTGGAAAATTGTCCGAAAAGGATATTTTTCGAAAACAAATTTATTCGAGCTAGGTTTTTTTTCAATAACAGCTGTTCCAATATAAATTATTCGAAAAATTTAAACTCGATAGTTTTACTTAGAAGGTATCATGAAGAGGTAACTGCTTCTTTTAGTATTAAACAAAGATGTCAATTTAACTCACCTACCTTCTTGGAATTCTCTGGATATCTAAACAGACGTAAATCTTCTGTATTGCCGTTAAATGGCCAGTTACATTTAATGAATCGTGTAGCGATTGTAACGGTCATATTTTGGGTGGTTATATACACTCAACCGCAAAATTTACCGGACATTCAATTTTCATCCCTCAAATTTGACCAAACGGTTTGTATTTTAAATTCATTTAGATACACATATGTAAATTATTCAAAGACAGAGTATTCAAGTTTTAGGTCATTTGCTTACCACTATGAATAATTTTTGTACCGACTTTTTAGGTGATTATTAATCGGTAATGTTTTTCATAGATATCAAAGTTGCTTTGATATCTGTTTCTCGTGGATTGCAATGGTTTTTCAAAATAAACAATTTTCGTGAAGACGTTTTATTGTGCAATAAGTCCAAAACAAGTCCTTCCTCGTGGAACATCACCTTGTCGAAGGCATTTTTTGCCTGGTGAGGAGGCTTGAGTACACCCGTGAACCGGAGCGTCGGGCTTGAAATGCACCAGCGGGATTATAGACACCCCGTGGCGTTAGAGATCGTACCTGTGGGCTGTTCGCAGGTAGTGGTCAGTTAGTCCGCACTACCAAACAATATAAAATTGATTATAATTCAATATCATGTTCCAGCGAATTTTGATTAACGCGAATATATTTTTATTAAGATTGTTGTTTCTTCCGCTACAAATCGATACCAAACTTTCATAATTCCAAGAAAATCAAATTGTTTTATGGTTTGTGGTCTATATTCGTTGAAAATAATTATTATATGAGTAGTACCTATAGTACCTATTTCTCAACATATACGAAATTATAAATGCGTATCTACTCACTGATATAAAGAAGAAATTTTTACATATTTGAGAAAGAGAAATCTAGACCTGTAATTTTTATTTTGATGAAAAGGGAACTTGTTATACCTCTTTAATGTTGTTTACCACACAAGTAGTGTAAAGTTCCAGGAATGTGCTCTGGTTTGATCACAGTCTATGATATATCTCTCTCTATGATATATCTAAACTGTGGTTTGATCCTTGAAACAAGTTTGTGATTGGTCGGCCTTTATGATTTTATATTAAATATTGGCAAAATATTATGGTCAACTATATAAAAGGTTTGTTTTAACCGATAGTTACGTGCCTTGGTACGGTTATTAGTGCCTGGTTCTGTTTCTCAAATATGTAACTCTTTCGCCTTTATATTAGTGAGTAGATCCACATTTAAAACCATAAAACAATTTGATTTTGTTGAAAATATTTGGAGTTTGGTATCGATTTATAGAGGAAAAACAACGATCTTAATAAAAATACATTCCCGTTAATCAAAATTCGCTGGAACATAACACTGCATTATAATCAATTTTATATTGTTTAGAGACACATTTAAAACCATAAAACAATTTGATTTTGTTGGAAATATTTTGAATTTGGTATCGATTTATAGAGGAAGAAACAACGATCTAAATAAAAATATATTCGCGTTAACCAACATTAGCTGGAACATAATGTTGAATTATAATCAATTTTATTTTGTTTGGTAGTACGGACTACCTGACCACTACCTGCGAACGGCCGACAGGTACGATCCCTAACGCCAAGGGGTGTCTATAATCCCGCTGGTGCATTTCGAGCACCACCGAACCCGAGAGCTATACCGATGGCAGCATAGCTGCTGGTAGGGTCACCCTTGTAGGTCAGGTCGAAGGCGAGGGGTCAGACTAAGTATGCACCCTGCTCCGCCAGGTTAGGGGTTGAAGCTATGGACTTGCTCCCCATTCTTCATAAAAAATCAGTACTTGCAAAAAAACTCTAGACAAGAGCCTCGGAATCAGGACAGACTCAATAAACGACGACTTAAGCTACGAAAACGGACCTTGAATATCGGTACTTGGAACGTGCAGGTCATCAGGACTAAACTTACCGAAGTTATAAGCGAAATAAAGAAAAGCGACCTGGACATACCTGTTTTATCCGAGACCAAGAAAAAGGGATCAGGAACAGAAGAAATCGATAATTACATCCACTTGTGTACAGGCGTGCCCAAAGAAGATAGAGCGAAACACAGAATACCGATCTTGATTAAAAAGAAATATAAGAAATATATAACAAATTTTGAATCAATAGATGAAAAAATAATAAACGTCAATAGACCTTCTTCGGTAAACACGTAACTGTCATTGTATATACGCACCTAACGAGGACGAGACAATATAAGAGAAAGACAAATTCTAGGAAAAACTACTACAACTCATAGAAGAAGTAGGGGATAGTAGACAAGTCTTAATGGGCGATTTTAACGGAAGAAATGGACGCAGGATGAATAATGCTACTGTAGGAAGATATGGCGAAGAAATCACCAACCAAAAAGGGCAAACGACTAATTGATTTGTGCCATAACAATGAACTGAAGATTGCAAACGGATTCTTCAGGCATGAAAACATTAACAAATACACCTGGATTCAGCCGACGAGATAATTAAGATCAATAGTAGACTACGTCATAATGAAACAACAAATTCAACTTCAAGTACGAGATGTTGGAGTGCTAAGAGGAATGAATTGTAGCTCAGACTACCATTTACTAAGAGCAAAAATAGCATTCCCATGTAAAATTCGTAACCAATCAACACAAAAAGAAAACAGAGTGGGAATATCGGTAATCGAATCACGAGAAAATGGAAGAATGGAAGGGCTTGAAGTAGAAAGTATAAGGAAATAAGGATCTATAAAAAAGGAGATAACCAAAATGCGAAAATTATCGAGGCATAACAGTTACACCCACATTGAGCCGATTATAGGGAAGTGTTTCAAGAGACTTCACAGAATGAGAATATGAAGAACAGGAAGCAGAAGAGCAAAGCGGATTCCTCGCCGGTAAATCGTGCAAGGACAATATCTTTTACCTTAAACAAATCTTCGAAAAGAGAATTGCGACTAATAGAGAAACTTACTCACGCTTTATAGTCCTTCAAAAAGCCTACGACAATATTCTTATATCCAAATTAAGGGAGGTTCTGGAGGAACCACAAATTAATCATAGTTTGATAAAAGCTCTAAAACTGCAATACAGAGATAAAAAATCGTGATGTGTTCATGAGAGTACATTCTCATATATAGGGTGTATCAATATCCGTTTGTCAAATCCAAACGGGAAATAGATACGGTTAATTTAAGCAAAACATCCTGACCGATTTTAATGAAAAGCTTATTTTCACGTCCTGGTATGGTACAAAGTCTAAATATAAAGTTTTGACCATTTGTGGTTTTTGGTTTTTGAGAAAATCCTACCACACACACATACACACATACATACAGACGGTTTTCCAAAAACATGTCTTTTTGGACTCAGGGGACCTCAAAACGTTCAGAAATGCTAATAACTCAATTTCGAAAAATCGACCCGATTACAATACTCTCTCATATATATATGAGTACCTCATATGAGAAAGTAAAAATCGGAAATAGAACATCTCCGGGACTCTTGGTGACGAAAGAGCTTGGGCAAGGATGCTATATCTCTCCCACCCTGTTTAAAATAGACATAGAGCGTGTATTAAACAACTGGAAAAAGAAATTTAGAAGAATGGGGTTAGAAAATACTTCAGTGTTTACATTTCAATTTGCTGACGATCAGCTTATCAGCGCCCAAGAAAAAGATGGTATTGAATAGATGACCCGAAAGATCAAAGAAGAATACGAAAAATGGGGCCTATCAATGAACATAACGAAGACAAGATATATGTGTGTGGGGAGATTTAGATTTTAGTGGGATTTAGAGATTTCCGATAAAGATAAAATCGAGAAATGCGATAAATATAAATACCCTGGAGTAGAAGTAAGCAAAGTAGGAAAAGATTCATTCAAGATTCATAGAAAAACGTTTATGACAGGGAAGACGATCTATAAAGAGATTAAATGGAATTTGGTGGCACAACAAAATTTCTAGAAAAAAAACTTGGTTGTCTGTAAAGTCGGCTTACGGACGATAATTTTACGTGATAACGTCATAAGCAAACATCGACGAAAAATTGCATACGTTTATAAATTGCATTGAATTATTATCACTAAATGATCATTAATTAGTTTGCTGCTTTTAAAAAGTCCGCATTAACCAGTTTTATATTATAGAATTTCGCACTGCGGTTCGCCGATCCAACTTGTCATTTTAGACACATTGTTATGACATGTGTGAAGTTAAACATTAATCTTGAACCTTACATGAATTGCTGCGCAGGCTAATTGTTTTCATTGAATACTAAATGAAAGCAGTAGACTTTTTACACGATCATTTATACCATTCATCATAATGTTTTAGTCGAAATCGTAACATAACCTATTATTACTGCACTCGATGACCGACGCTACTTTGTTTTAATGATGAAAGAACAAATATATGACGAAGGTGTGTTCTCGGGGTACAGGAGCGACGCTAAAGATGAAAATTCTCAGTATCCCCCAAATAAAACCAAATCAATGAATGTAGATGATGTTTATAATCCATACAGCTGATATCCGACGTTTTGTCTACGATCATAGACATATTCATGGATCTACAATGATTAGGTAAGTACTTGCTAGGAGAGAGAGACTGACACTTACATTTCCAGTGATCTGATGAGTCAATATGTAAAAATTATGATGGTGAATTGAACAGATGAAGAAGAAAGTCCTATTCGGTTCTTCGTAGGTCTCAATCAGAGGTCGAAAAAGTTAGTTATGACCATTAAGTGAACAATCGAGATTTTACTCAATTCTAAACATATGTTATAGGTGATAATATACGACGAGGTGATTCAGTATGGTGTAGGAAGAAGTTGAGAGGCTATTATATTAAATTATAGAAAACTCAGCAACCCAAAACCATCCACCCGTCGTGACCTACAGCAAGGACTAACGTTATTCGAACATTCTGCAGATTTCCCTGTTGTTATCGTTTTTTGTTTTTCCAAACTTAAAGACCGTATAGACAATGAAAATCAAGTTGGGGTTGTTTATGAAATTACATGTCTGGACTGTAACGCCAAGAAAATTTATATTGGCGAAACCAAACAGTAGGTATATCAAGAAAAGAGTTTATCAACTTATGTTACATATCCGAAATGGTAACCAAGCACATTCAGGTCTTACAGAACATAGTATCAACTGTGGACATAAGTTCGATTTTGACAACATTAAAATAGTTGAACATGAACATATGGTTTAAAAGATTGCTCTTAGAATCATACCATATCACACGTACATCAAGATAATAACGTCCACAAACAACATGAATTTCATAACGTCGTTCAGTTTTATAAGAATATTAGAAATTGATAAATTACGTATTTACAAAGGTCCTATTACCATATTTCCACCATACATTATTAATGGAATTCACCTCAAACATCGAATTGGGAAGCGTCCTTTCTTATATGTTATTACGGTTCTTACTTGGTCTCCAATTGTTTACCGATGGATGGCGTTACACTACAAAAGTACATATTAATTCTCAATGTCAAGTACAACGAGTGTTACCAAAAAACAGGGAAATCTCCAGAATGTTCGAATAACATCCTTGCTTTAGGTCACGACGGGTGGATGGTTTTGGGTTGCTGGGGTTTCTATAATCTATTATAATAGCCTCTCAACTTCTTCCTACACCATACTGAATCACCTCGTCGTATATTATCACCTATAACACATGTTTAGAATTGAGTAATATCTCGATTGTTCAGATACCTAATGGTCATAACAAACTTTGTCGACCTGTGATTGGGACCTATGAAGAACGAATGAGACTTTCTTCTTCATCTGTTCAATTCACCATCATTATTTTTACATATTGACTCATCAGCTCACTGGAAATGTAAGTGTCAGTCTCTCTCTCCTAGCAAGTGTTTACCTAATCATTGTAGATCCATGAATATGTCTACGATCGTAGACGAAACGTCGGATATCAGCTGTATGGATTTAACATCATCTACATTCTTTGAATATGTTTTGTTTGGGGGGTACTGAGAACTTTCATCTTTATCAAATTTATGAGATTATATAGCTAATCAAAATCTTAAAATGCAAGAATCAATTACCTTATTGCCGCAATTGTGATTGCAATAAGCAATGGTATTGACTGAAAATATCCAGTTCTCTTTATGAATAGCCGGCAATACGTTAACGTCAAGCTGAGTGCTGCCGCTGTCTCTCTTTCACGCGGACCCAAGCGCCAGGCAGAATGGAAGGGAGATAGATGCGTCAGAAGCGAAACGCTAACATAAGTGTGCGTACAATGTGCCGCAAGCCAAACGAAGGTCGATCTCTGTCACTTGTTCTCGCTCTCGCTTCCACGGATGGGTCAGGCCAGGTCTAACGTTACAATTGTTTTCTGGGATGTGTGTGTAGCCCGAACACCGATTTATAAGACGTATATCACGTCAAAAGAAAATTAATATATATATATATATATATATATATATATATAACGTTATTGAAAAGAGCATAGGAGTACGGAGCTGAAACGTGGAATTTAACAGAAGCCGATTAAAATAGAATAACAGCAGTCGAAATGGATGTCCTTAGAAAATCATGCGGAATCTTGAGGAAACGACGAATAACAAACGAGAGAGTGTTACAAATAGCCGATATCAAAGAAACACCTTTAGAAGACATTACAAAAAAGCAACTAATATAGTACGGCCACGTACAACGAATGCCAGAGGGAAGACTCCCAAAGATCGCACTAAAATGGTTCCCAATGAACGGATGAAGAGGGGAAGACTTAGGAAGACGTGGGGCAAAGGAATAAGGAAGGCCATGAGGGAGAGACACCTCACAGAAGCAGATTGTCAAAATCGTCTTCAATGGAGGAAGAGTTTGACTTGGACAGCGTAGACAAACGCTATAAACCGACATATGCATACAAGTCCAGAACAAGCAGCTCAGGCTGTTGCTCTACAGTCTACGTCTACACAATGACGGACGCAATATCCGATATATGGCTAATTTGCTAGGAATCTTTAGAAGCGCGGTATCTGATGCATTTCATTGTTTAGAATTTGAGTTATTAGCATTCCTAGACGTTTAAAGGTAACCTGGGTCTAAAAAACATGTTTTTGAAAAATATTCTCTGTGTATGTGTGTCTGTTGTACGGTTTTTATTGAAAGTAAAAACCACAACGGCCCCAACTTTATAACTACAGTACGTGCTACATCATGACATTCCAGTAAACTTTCGTCGAAGTCGGCCGGGATAAAGAGATTGTTTACTGTTGTCATTTTTCGGTTTTAGAAAATTATTTGGTCTACAATTTTTACGTTTGTCTTAAGAAATTTTCAATATTTATTTTATGATTTAATGTATATAGTTAAGTTTAGTAACAATTTTGGCTAAATCTTCCCTGAACGGAAGTTACACTTACTATTTTTCGTTTTTGTTTTTAAATTATTCTTCAAAGACAATCTTAGAATTTTTTAAACATTACCAATTTATTTAAGTGTCCAATAATTGTTTGTGAGAAAGTAGTCCAATAGGCACATCGCCATTTTAATAAAGCCACATTTATAGCTTTAATAGTGGCAGCGTCTTTTTTTAAATGAAAACCCTGCTTGCTTCATATTTGTTTTTGAAGTAAGAACTTGGAATTACACATATAAATGCATTCGTTATTAATTTTATTTCCATTTAAAGATTAAAAAATTATCTTGCGTATGTTAATTTATTACGTTCTAAACATTTGAAAGTTTTACTGTAAATAATAATTTCTTGGAAGTACCCACCAACCATGACCTTAGAAAGTAATAGTAAAAGAATCAGTTTCAGAGTTGAGCCATGGTTGTTCATCATCAATAAATAAAGGGAATTGCAATATAATAATATAACATTGTAATCTTATCTACTAGTAAGAAGGATCATTTCGTTAAGGGAGAAGAAATATTAACAAATCGAAATTGAAACGTATTATGAACGTGGAAAACTCAAAATATATAGATAGCTAAAATATAGATATGTAAAATGGACTGGATGCGTAGAATATGAAAATATGTATTCCACAGATATGCCTTCTGCGTATTATCTGCATAAGAACACCTCGTTCAATTGATGGTATATGTAGATAGCTTATTCATAAATTATGCAGATATCTATCAAGTTGGCTTATTAAGTGATGCATTTGTAGCTGCTTTGTCGATTGTCTTGTGATTAAATTAAGACGTGAAGTAGGAGAAATTAAGGAGTGTAAATTTATAAATTAAAAAATATTTATATTTCCATTCTTACAAACAATTTGGCGAACGAAACAAACTTTTTTCAACCATCACAGATATACGCTGGTCCAAGTGGTGGATGCGCACGCCATGTGCAATTTTTTATAAAATTGTTTAATATTATTATATATTATAAATTATAATATATTATAAATATATATTATTTAAAATAATAATAAAATTATAAAATAATATGTTAAAATCTTTTAAAAACTACTGATTTGATTAAATTTAAAAGAAAACTTTGTTTTATAGACTGAGGTCCCTACTGGCGATATTCTAAGGTTCTATATTTCATTTCATTCAAATTTTTCATTTTTGACACATGCCTTTCTGAATTCCTAATGTAGTGTCAAACCCACAAAGAATCTGTAGGTCTGATAATGCAAAACATTTTGGGTACATCGTACATTTTTTTTTGTCAAGATCCTTACTGAGTAAGGAGAACTCACAAGAAAAATGGTATATAATATGTTATATTACAAAATGCACCAAATTTAATATTAAGATAGGTTAGGTTAGGCAAGACACCCTGTATCTAAATTCACTAAGGTTCAGGTTAAGGACGAAATTTAGTTTAAAACATCACTGTTTTCAAAATTTTTTGGAATATTCAAGGACTTCTCGAAAGCATATTTTTTTTGTCTCAGTGTAAAACCTGAGTATGTCCCAGAATCATAATTATACGTACGCCATAAAGTTGTAATTACGGTGTTGGTGTTTTGTAATTAAAAGAGGTAACATTAATTACCTCTCGCGGTCCTCCCCCTTCCTTGCTCTCGGAATTATTCAAATAAAGGGTCGCTTTCTTTGAAGTGTTCATCAATGGCGGAAAGACCGGAGGAGAAAAATCAGTAAATTCAAAACAGATTTATTTCTCCCATTGCGACGCGAATTATTCAGAAATTAGATAATTTATCATTCTAATTATTCACTTACCCCCTCTGACCTCGCAGGTCAGTATCAGGTCGGATTTCTCCTCCAAAGGTCCGACGATACCGGAGACGTCCCTCCCGGAGCTGTCGTATATGAGGAGTTGATGCGGTGGAACTGCAAACAAAAAATTCAATATACATTTTGTTCTAATTTGAAATTTCTTATTACGCGAATAAAAAAAAATCGGTTGATTTATGGACAAACCACCCCCTTCTCTTATCCTTGTAATGTACGTTTCATGTAATAGGAATTATTCCGCTCAATTAATTTTCCTTGGGGGTTAGCCTATTTTCTGTATGGAATAATTGTTCGTCGGCCATTCCGACGGTTTCTTGCCGGTCGTGTTTCGTGAAATCGAAAGACACTGGAACGAGTTGGCGTGGTAAAGTTTCAGGTAACGCAAAGAGCGGTTTCAGTAAAATTCCGGATGGGATGAAAATTCTAGCAGATCTGCAAGGTTTTAAAACGCACCGAACAGCTCTATAGAAGATTGTTCTAAAATGATTATAGATTATAGATTCACGTAGAGGTTTCATGGCGTTTTCAAAAAACAGATGATATTAGAAAGAATCTGAAATATTTACCACCGTTTCTCAATCAGGTATTTTGGTGGATATATTACTTTGGACAATGAGGGTCAATTTCAGAGGGATATAATAGGTTGGTTCTAAAAATTTCACTACTTTCAACTACGATTTACCAAAAATTGGGATAATGAACTGTATTCGGATAATAAGAATGTAGAGGATTTTAAAAATTTTGAAACAGTTATATACGGCTATAGGAGCTTATTCTATGTAGTTCTTAAATGCAAGTGCTGAAATAATCTATAAGATTTTTAAATTTGAGGTTTAATATGTCATATATTATGTAAACTTGTAAAAGATGTTTAACATACCTGAAACTTCCAAAAGGTTTTACAGTTACGTGCAAAATTTTCCACAAAAGTTATATTGTACAGAAATGGTCTAGAAGATGTTTAATATTAGAAAGATTTTCTATATTTCTATATCCAAAAGGATGTTTTAAAGGATTTATACCTTTGGTCTTTGATGTGTGTGTTTTTTTTTAATTTGGATGACATTAAAAAACTTTCAAATCAAAATATTACAAAACAGTTAAAAAAATTTAGAAGGCTCTAAAAGATGTCTGCGAATACCTATATCACAAATTTGGTACGTAATTATATGTCAGAAATATTATCTTTGACAGAGAAGATCTACCAGATCTCGAAAATTTTAAAACAGTTTTACATGGCTTCAAAATCATAATATGATAAAATAGGTTCTAAAAATTTCGAAAAAGTATCGAGAAGTACCTACCTCGGAATTGAGGGGACTGTGCTTTAAAATCGGGATAATGTTATGAGATGTTAAGCATTTCAAAACCTCAAGAACATAGTAAAAGAAGCGTTGTGCAAAAGTTTATAAAGAAAGTAGAAAATGGGCAGTTATTTCGCATAATTGTAATGTAAAAATTTTACAAATCCTAGAAGAAAGAGTTTTATAAGGCTTAAGAAGATTATTCTAGGCAAGATTTTGCACATGTCTTACATGTGACTTTTAATGTATTTTAGAAATACATATATGTTTGAAAATAGTTCTATGGTAGGTTCTAAAAGTTATGAGCAAGGTGTAGCACAATAATTATTCTAGGAAATTTTTAATAAGTCAAAAAAGTTCTATAATGCAATAAAAAGTAGTTTTAAAAATGACGAAAATCTTGAAGATTTCTTTATATTTGATATATTTTTAACAAGTTGATAATAAATTACATTTAAACTAAAATATTACAAAACAGTTAAAAAAAATTTGATTGCAAAAACCAAGCTTTAAACAAAAGGTAATAAAAAACAGTTCTACGTGGCTTCAAAACAATATAAAAAAAAAGTTCCAAAACAACCAAAACGAATCTAGTAGGTTCTCGGAAATCAGGTGAAATGCTTTTTTAAATCCAAATAATGGTAGAAGATTAAACATCCATGAAAACTTAAAGCTTCTAAAAGTCACGTGCAAGATTTACCGTTAAATGATAGTAATGATCTAGAAGGTTGTTAATAGTTCGAAACAGAAACAATACTAAGAAAAATTTTATATCACCCCAAAGGATTTAAAATTAAGAATATGTTTTATAGACATCAAAAATTTTTTGTTGTTTACTAAATATAAAAATATTTAAATCAATACGATTTAGTTGCTGATGTTTGATAATGTTTTAAATTAGATGACAGCAAAAGACTTTAAACATGTTTAGATGAATCTAAAAGACGGGTAAGGGACTGTAAAAATTGGATAGATAAGGGTCTGTCATAAATATTAATTTCTACTCTAAAAATCTTTTACGTTTGAAGGACTTCAAAATAGGATTACTACTACATATTAAAGAAAATGATTGATAGGCACTAGTGATTTCGAAAATGAATCTAGATTGTTCTCAGAATTGTAGTTTGATCTGTTTCTAACTGTAAATTACTGTTACCACAGCCATATTATAAAAGACTTACAAGATTAGTAAAAGCCCAACTTACACAGGGCTTCAGAAGTATATCCTAGGTAGTGCCTAAATTTGCTGAAAAAAATCTAGAAGATTCTCCTACTTGAGATCTACCTACTGTGTCTATATGTCTAGATAATTGTTAACGAAGTTGAGTATATCTGAAAACTCAAGAATGTTATAAAAATTTGTTCGAAAATATACTACAAAATTTCCAATAAAACCCCAAAATGGTCCCCAAAAGAATTTATAAAGTTCTTATATTTGAGGTTTAATGAGTTCATATGTGTAAATGACATAAGACATGTTGAATATTTCTGAAAGCTTTGAAAATGATTTACGAAATTTGCTTTAAAAATTATATTAAAGAATTTAGAATATTTTGTCTATATGGCAAAAAAGCTTTATATTTTTATTCAATTTTTGCCATATAAACTGACGTTTATTGACGTCAAATCGAACCTATAAAGTCGTTGTTTATTTTGTTTATTTAGGCAGCGGATTAATAGTTTTTATTCAATTTTGCCGTATAAAGTGACATTTTATATATGTGTAAAATTGTTTTCGCCGTTGTCAAGGTTGCGGCACTGCAGTTGTCATCTTGTCAAATTTTCTCTTCAAAATTGGACGTACTCCGCTAAACGTCAGTTTATGTATGGCAAAATTGAACAAAACGTTGTAATACACTCGCGGATACAATGAACGTCTAACTCGCGATATTAACGCGCTTGCGGCTGCGCCGTGCGCGCGTTTAAACCTATCGCTCCTTAAAAGTTCATTTTATCCGCTTGTGTAATAAATAACTATTAATATAACTGATAATAAAACACCAAAATATTTGTAGAAGATTCTAATATACGCCTGCAAGCGTGCTGAAAATTTGGTATGGAATTGTTTGTAAGAATATGTTGTTTGAAACAGTGAATACATACGACAGTTTAAAAATTTTAAAATAGGTTTTCATGTTTTCAAAAGGTTGTGGTACGAAAGTTTTAGACAATAAAAGAAAATCGAGATTTTCTGAACTTTTTCTTGATCCGTTTTAAATCTGGATGATTCTACATCACTTTTTAATTAGTATGAGATGAATGAGACGAATATTATATTCATTCTGTCAAGTCTACACGGGCAGTATGTGGTTTCAAAAGAATATTGTAAAAATATTTTAAATACGCTAAAATAATCTAGATCCACAGACCATTAATATAACTAGACCCGTTTGTTTACAAAATAATGAATTGCCAAAATCTTAGCACATTCTAAGCGTTTTTTGCCCTGTTGCATGAATGCAGATGACGAATTCTCGCTTACGATTTGCGTATACATCCAGCCTACTTCGCCTGCGGTTGGTCAGTTGTACGTAAATCTAAAATAATATAGACTTTTGTTATGAGTGGTAATATCGCATCCTAGTCTTTCACGTGATAGAATTCGTTGTGTACTCGGTTTGTGTGTGTATTTTGGTAAAAATAGAAAACATTTAACAATGGTTAATAGGTGCAAGATATGGAACGTTTATAGCGATGCAGGGAAAGCCTCGGGATTGTCTTTTCATAGGTAAATAAAGAGATTCTATCAGTGTTATTATTTTAGGTTACCAGTAGATCCAGTTAAAAGAAATATTTGGATTTCTATTTTGGGACTTAGCGAAAATGATAACATTGCTCAAAACATTTCAATAAAGATAATTTTGTGTCTAAAATAGGTGTAACCGACAATGCTAGATATTTAAAGAGAGATGCTGTTCCATTACCGATGCATCAAGTTTTTAAACCTAAAAGTACTACGAGGTAATTAATTTCTATCCTGTAACTGTGTTTAATAGAAATATCAAATTTATGAATTTGTCAAAATTGGAAGCGTGACATTTTTGTTTAATTTAAATTTAAATCAATTTATTGTAAATTTCAACAAAAATATTATACTGGTTACTGTGAGAAATAATTATTTCTTAAAATATGAGAAAAAGTATTAATTTTATTAACCATTATTAACCATTTTATTAAACACTAAACAATTTTGAAGAGTTATATCTCAGAAGCTAATGAGCAAAATAGCAACTTGTTATGTATAAAAGAAGCGTCTTTCTGTGTACTTTCCGGCTATGTTTTCAGAATTTCATTTAACACAAAATTCGCCGAGACAATCTATTTGTTTATAAGCAAAAAAACGCCACCAAATTTAAACAATGACTGTGACCGTTCTAATAGATATTTTTTAATTCTGACAAAAGTACATTAAAGCTTGTTTCCTCTTATATATGACCGCTAGTTTTATTAAAATCGAATAGTGAAAAAAAATTTAAACAATTTTGAAAATTTTCAATATTTTTCGATTTTTCTGGATTGCAGAATTATTGTGCAAAATATAATAAACCGATCGAAACAAAATTTACGGGATTCTTTTATTATAACTTCAAGATCTCGTACCTGTGATATGCAAGTCCTAACTACATTTTAAAGTGCATAAAATAATAAATTAAAAAGCACTTTTGGGCCGATTTTTTTTGTTTATTAATATTTGGCAAAACAGCTAATAAATTTTTGAATTTATAACCTATGCCATTTTATGTAAAAAGCAATTCTGCAACTATTTGCTCTGTTCAACTTTCTTCTATATTCAATACTTAAAAAGTTAGAAGCAAAACATTTTGGGAAAAAAACGCGTTTTTTAATTTCTTTTTAAATTGTTGCAAACCATGTTCCCGACCTCTGCGCTTTGGAGGATAAGTCAATCCTTATTCTAGACATTATTCCCGAGGTTATCATGTAAAAATATTGCGGTTACCTCTTATGTCAATCTAAAGCAAATTTCTGACAGATGGGTCTTGGACTATACTTATTGTATACATTATTACTGTCATGATGATTTTGATAATCTATGTCTTTCTATACTTCATTTGTCTCTTATTTCGCACCTTTGTTACCTAGCATGTAAAGGGCTTCATTGTCCGTTGATCTAAATATACAAGTAAATTATTTTCTTAATTTTGTTTCCCTTTTGCCCCTTATTATTGATACGCCTATGGATAACTATTTTGTACGCTGTCAAAATTCGTCAACGGCGGCCATATTTCCTTCCCCCTTTACACCGCGCCTATCGGCTATGTTGACATGTAAACACACATCAGTTTCTAATGGGAACACCGGGTCTAGTTATATTAATGGTCTATGTCTAGATCATTATTCAGCATTTTTGAAAACTCCAGAGAAGATTCTTAAAATTTATGCAACAGTTTGTCAAAAAATTAGGAGAAGATAGAATGATAATCGAATATTGAATATTGAATGAACATTATTTTGGATAACCAACATATACAATGCTTTAAAAATTGTAAAACAGTGCCATAAGGCCTTATTATGGGCAGTTCTTAAATATTCCGGAATAATTTTGATTCTTTGATTTTGCATGAGATGGTCTAATAAAAATATTATTTTGTCATGGTTCACAAGGTGTTTAATAATCTATATAATGATTTTAGAAAGTCTCTAATTATAAAGAAAATAATTCTAGATGGCTTGAATAGCTTCTCCTATCCCTGTCCTAAAATCTGAATTTATTTTTATTACTGAGTCCCAATGTGGTTTTCGTTTTAGATTATTGTAAAGTAATTTCTGAAATCTGTAGAGAAGGCTCTAGACAAAGGTTTATGGGAAAATTTTTAATGAAAATAGTTGGAAGAATTACGTTGTTTTACACAATTTAGATCAGGTGTTTCTAAGGTATCTGTATGATATTAAAATCAACGCGAACTCAGACAGGTTGTAAAGTATTTTGGGTTTTCGTAAAATGGTTACAAAAATTGCCTGTACGGCGGAAGTAATATTTCGGCGTTCTAGGAATGTGTTGAAATCATGTAGAAAGTGTTTTAGGTTAAACCTCATCCAAATAGAAAGTTCTTTTTGGGATGAAAAGTAACAAATTACGAATTTTAAATTGCTTTAGAACTATTTAAAGAGAGCTTGAAAAGAAATTAAATTCTAGAACGAATCTGAATTAAACACTAATCACTGTACCTGTGTTTCAATAATTTATTCGATTAACTAGGAGATGTAGTTTTGTTGTTGAAAGCAATTTAAAAACGTTTAAAGCGGCGGGAGGAAAAGTGAGCTCGGCGCGGGGCCCGGATTAAATTTTTGCGGGGAAGATAATTAATTAACGAAGCCATTAAAAAAGTTTCGAAACGTCGGTCCTTCAAAAGGAAACCGCTCTAATGTAAGGACGTGAACATCTGCTCCACGAGCTCTATAAAAGCGATTAAAATATAATTACGTCTAGATTTTTGTAAAGTGAATAATCGTCCGTTTCCACCCTGCGCCCCGCTCAGCGGTTCGGCGCGGAAACAATCCTCCTCCTCCCTCCTTTAAAGTACAGAAAACGTATAATCAGAGTTAAGGTTATTACCGTCCGGAACGGATGGGACACCTTCTCTATCCGTTTAGGAGCGTCTTCTGGGAATCCTGATGTTTCTGATGTTTCATTTGACGATTTTAAATTTTACCCGGAAAGGGAGCGCTGGTCCAAATTAGGGTGTAAATCGTTCGAATGGGGATGCTGATGAGATTATCTCGGAGGAAATTAGTTAATTCGTTTATATTACGGGCGTAATTAAGCACTCGAGACGGTACAAGCTTCGGCAAAGAATGAAATCTAAGACCCTGAAGGGGGAAGTTTTTAATTTCCCCACAGGACTGATCGATCTAGCCGGGATTTTACGTGGAATCCGCACCGTCAATGCACTGATTAGTATTTAATGAAGCGAACATGTGTGTATGTGTATATATTATAGGTTATATAAACAAAATATTAACGTTATTGAATTTGCTCGGAGCGGTGGCCGGAATTAATTAGCCTGGTAAATTGTGAATACGATAACGTCGCTTCGGATGTTTTGTAGAGGGCACTAATTACAGGTCTACGCAATAATAATTAATAAAGTTGGAAGGTAATGTACGCGCGTACGGCAACGCTTCCGGGTACCGCGCGGTTCACATAACACCAATAAAATATTTCGGTGTGGAAATCGACAAATCGTTATACGTTTAATATTAATTTATATCGTTAAGTTCGCCGCGAAATATTTAAATGTCAGTCGGACCCGTCACTCAAGTGCTCCATTAAAAAGTTTGTGAAGCTAAAAAACGTTTCAGATTTAATTAACCGGGACGTACGAGGTTTTCCAAAATAACCTCCATCAATTACCCGCAAAATGGTAGCGCATTAGCTTTGACCCCTCTACTGTACACTCGTTTATATCGAATCAGGTGAAAACGTGATTACTTTTTAAACTGTCGCATGTAGGTGATTGTATCTTAGGTTTCGTCGGACATAACGTTTTTGATAGATGATCTTCCGATGATGGTCACTGTTTTATTTGACCGAGCCGGAGTTAATGGGGCGAGGAGTAATTTTTTAGAATGGAATATCATGTATGCATGTAAACATGTAGTTCGTGTTTGCGCTGTTACAGTTTAAACATTAACTGTGATCGATAATGATCGGCCCCAGGATGCCCTTAAAATAAGTAGATTTACACAAATATTAAACGCGGCTTATACGGAAATGCAATGATTTTGTTTCAGGAAAAGAGTGGATCGCTAAAAACAAATAACTCCTATACAGTGAATCGATTTAGTCACCCACATACGATGGAAAAACTAAAATGAGGCACTCCGGAAATGACCAGACAGGGAAAGCATAGATTTCTTAAAGCGTTGCACTACAAGTGGATCGAATAAATATGTGAAAAATCCACGTTGTAATTCAAATTTCTACATATTAAGGAAAAGTAAATGAAGTATTGTCTTATATTGAGAAAAAGGGAGCATGTGTCTGCAATGTTACAGTTAACCGTATAGGTATCCATAAGTATATATTGTAACGCGAAACTTAAACACCAGCGTGAAGCGTGCTCCTTCTAGGACGAAGGCGGCCCACTTTAAAGAGGAGACCGCTTCGGAGAATTGAGTAAAGAGCGCGGCCATAAAAACCTTCTCGAACATTCCGGAAACGTCCAATTAAAGAAACTAATCGAGTAACTACCGGAAGGTTTCCGATGACTTTATTGACGCTATAAATTACGAAGCGTTGCGGTCAGAGATACAGTAGATAAGGAGCCGTCGTGTGTCAAAAATTCGATAAGCCGACTAGCGAAAGTGTACAAATAAATTAGTGCGTTAAGTGGGTAATATACATTATAGATTTAGTTAGGTTTAGTTTAGTTAAATTAGCACGTTAGTTCCCGGGGTAGTAAGCAAACTAGCACGAACTTTTCCCTTGTAGCCCCACTCAGGAATTGAAACAACGGTTTTGTCGTCAGATGGAGGTATTTATTGTTATTTATTCGTTGTCGACGTTTCGTCCCAGGCTTGGGGACATTTTCAAGACAGATCGGGAGAACATAGGTGTTGAGGTTACCTTGTGGAGATGCTGTCCGTCAGCAGAAGGTGTTTGCACAGGCAAATACCTTCTGCAGGTATTAAGTTAATGTGGGTATATTTATTACAATTATTACTGTTATAGGTATTCTGATATTCAATCTGCACTTGGTTAATAAATTAAACTCAATTTTCCTGAGGAAACAATACCAAGTTGTGCATTCAAATAACAGTATATTTGATCTATTCAAGAATATATTACGCCGAAATGAACCACGAAATACACTTAACAGACTTACCCACAAGTCTTACCTCTAATATTTAGATGATTATCTCACTAATTACCCACTAATCACCATAATCTTTAAAAACACCACATCCTACCTCATGGTTAAAATGCAAACGTAGTATGTAAAATTCCTCACATCTCCTGAGATTCAGAGATCACTACGAAATCAGCTTGCAACAAAAAATTTTGCATAACAATGCCTGCCAGTGGAAATAAAAATTATGCATTTGCCGACAAAATTCAGCAGTATTTTGAGTTTCATGGATGAGTTTTATGAGTGATAGTAGAATTGTTGGCAACGCTGTATGTAAACCGTGTCACCAGTTTCTGAATGCAACTTTCCCCCCCCCCCATTTCTGAATAACTTTATATACAACGTGATCAAGAATGACTGTTTGAGTTGGCAATGCTGAATTTCATTTTTAAATGGTACAACTGGTAATTTGAATTTGCTATTTCAAATTCAAATTTCTGGTATTATTTTCAAATTTCTTTATTTAAAGTGGTTTTCACGTTACAACACGAAATTTTCATTGGAATGGCGTACTTTCGAAGCGGGATTTATAACCCAATTACTGGTTGGCAGTACTCTCTCGAAGCGACATACCAGCAATTTCAGGAGTTGTTTCCGGAGACTTTGGTCACTTGTGCTGTCTTTCAGCAACATTGCATGCGAGTAGTTGAACGTTATTTAAACACAGGGAGCGTAAGCAAACAAAAATCAACTGGTAGACCTTCTACTTTAAACGAGGAAGTTGTCGACGATATCAGAACTCGAACGCAAAGATGTCCTCCCAAATCCTTAAGAAAGCTCTCCCTTCAAATAGGTTTGGTCCTTATGCCTCCTATTCAACCAATTTTCATTCTTACCCATAAGACTTCCACTTTTCCATGTTGTTATAATTCGCGGTTTTACAGGTTTATCATATGGAAGTTGCTCCACTGTGCTTAAAAACAAATTAAAGTACCATCCTTACAAAATTTCCATCGTCCAGTCGTTAACCCCTCCTGATCACCCGCAGAGAGTTTTATTTTGCAATTGGTTCAATGACATATTAAATAATAATGATATCCTTGACAATACCTTCTATTCCGACGAAGCCTGGTTTCATCTCAACGGCTATGTGAATAAACAAAATTACAGAATTTGGTCAGGTGAAAATCCTTATGCTACAGAGAGACACATTTGCACTTTGCACCCGGTTGAAGTTGGTGTTTGGTTGGCAGTCTCAAGGACGCGGGTGTATGGGCCGATATTATTTAATTTTACCGTCAATTCGGAGAGATATATCCAACACCTTTTGAGGTCTTTTATAAACCAATTAACAGACGAAGAGCGTCAAATTGAATATTTCTAACAAGACTCTGCAAGGGCACATACGGCTCGTGTTACTATGGGATATTAGAGAGAATTTTGGCGACAGAGTAAATAGTCAGGGCATGTGGCAAAGCAGGTCAGCAGATCTCACTCCATTATATTTTTCGTTATTTGGGCTCTTGAACGACAATGTCTTTAGGAACGTATTGCATACTGAAGAAGAGCTGCAAGAGGCAATAGTTCAGGAAGCGGCAAACATTACCCCCATTATGCTGGTGAATATATTCGAGAGCCTAAAAAGGAGAGTTACTTTATGTATGGACCAAAATGGGGGGCATTTTGAGCATTACCTTTAGCTGTTTAATTAAATCATTGTTCTGTATTTCGAGTTTCATTCTTTAAGCGTTAATTTTTATTCACATAACCTACAATCTTATCGCTGATTGTTACGTCAAATAAACATATCTGGTTGTAGCGTTGCCAACCCTTAGGCAAAAAAATCCTCCAGGTAGGATTGCCAACTCAAACAGCCATTCTTGATAACCCAGTATATATAAAGGGACGAATTGTAGCACGGCGCGTTAACATCGTTTAAGGTCATTCGGGTCGTTAGGCTATAGTCGTTTTTTCGGCGTTCATAACTCTCAGCGATCCAGCGCTCGTAGCGCTGATCGCTGATCATAGCGCTGCGTATCCCAACACAAGACTGGGATCGTGGGATACTTAACCGGCTTAATTTCTCTTCTTAAAATGTTTTTTAAGTTGAGACGGTTACCTATGACGGTGAGGTTGATGGCGAAATTCCTGGTCGGGGAAGTCCTGAAATCGACCCTGCACCTGTAGATCCCCTCGTCGTCGAGCTGGACGCCGTCTAGCGTCAGAGCGGCCGGTTTCGAAACGGTCACGAAATAGGCCCGTGGACCGAAGATCTTCGGGTCCGACCAGTGGAGGGCTTTGTTGAAGGCTCTGCCTCTCACATCGAAACTGCGAAAGAAAAAAAAAGGGGATTTCAAGTGATACTAAATTATAGTTGACATATCGAAATAATTGCTAATTACTCATAATAATACTTTTTCCAGTATACTGATAGTGTCCTCTTTCACTAAACAATTTCGATACAACTGGCGTTGTTCAATATGTCGAATTCCTATATTGACGAGAATTGCTGCGATAACAATTCTAGGCTATGAATCTGTTCACGAGTATCAATTTTACATTGACAAAAAAATTCTAACTTTATATGACACGTTAGAATAGCAGGTAACTTCATTATTTTTCGAAATATAACGCTGTATTAGAAAGGGATGTTGAAGCTAGCGCCAACATTATTTAAGGAAATTTTTGGTGAAGAAATCGTGATTTATTGTAACCGAATTTAGGGAACTTTTACATAATTTAATCATTGAAATTAATACGCGTTGTTTTACAAAACAGAAAAACAATTCATAATTAAGAACGAGGATAATTATGGACCATATTATTGGATTTTTTTTACGTTCGTACACGAATTAATAACACGAACGATCATTTCACGTTATTAACTACAACAGAACGTGAGCCGGTCAAGTTCAAATCTCAATACTCAGCTGACTAAGCATAACACGGCGTTTAGGTACCGTGATAACGATCGTTCCTCGAGAAGGTCAGTCTGGGTGCAAGGTAACAAAACAATAATATCTCATTTAGCGAATGTAAAATAAGATGTATAATAGCTCTGAAATTTGGGACAATAAATTAGTATACCATGTATGCTCAAAAACGACGTGTGTTGTTGGTCTTGATTTACGTCACCCCAACTAACTAGCTCTCACGTTACGCCCTGAGAGTTCTACGAGATCTTCAAACTAAGAAAACGCCTCACTTCGAGATCTTCAAACCCGGATCTGCACGATACGCTCTCAGATCCAACCCCGGATAAGTACGTCAAGCCCTCTCTCCACACAACTACTAGAACTTCAACTCCAAGAACTTCAAGAGATCACGTCACGCCCTGATCTCCAAACTACGAGACCGTCTTCAGCCTTACAACCTGAAGACAAGATTCATCTCCGCAGCCACCCACGAGCTACGAGAGAAACTACATACAGTCCACTCTCTACAGAGATCACTTCCCACTTCGTTCAGGGATCTTACTGCTGCCTGTACATCTGTACTCGCAACATGCCTATTTAGCTCTTTGTTTACTTTTTTATGCTAATATTACGTTAGCACTGGTAAATATTATTTTGGGATGGTACTGACAATGAATTCTCCACCAAATTATCGAGCTAGGATTAGCTTTTTGATGAAGTGTTCTATCATTAAATTACCAACTTTCGCTGCGATTTTGTTGTGTTGATGATTTTCTAGCGACTCGAGGTGTAAAATGGTAGATAGTCTCGTCTTGTAATACGTTTCAACTGTAAATTGTTTCAAAATTGAGATTTCCCAAAATTGAAGAAATAAAAGTTACAGATATATTATCACTAAATCGTCTCCATTGAGTTTCCAAAGTACATCTTATCTGTGCCCACTTAGAGTAAGACCGTAAACTGAAACCGCAATTGAATTTAAAGATTTATCTTCATATCATATGCTAACATGTAGCTGCGTACGTTAAACTATTAAAATATCGCAGCCCTTATTACTGTAGACGCCATCGTGATCTTGATCCACAAGAAAGGAGATACAGCTGAACTGGAAAACTACCGACCAATAAGCTTACTCAGTCACCTCTATAAACTCTTCACGAGAATTATTACTACACGATTGGAAAACAAATTAGATTTTTACCAACCAATAGAACAGGCCGGGTTCCGCAGAGGATTTGGAACCAATGACCATCTTCAAAGCATCAAAACCGTGATCGAAAAATCAATCGAATACAATAGACCGCTTGTCATTGCCTTTGTGGACTTCCACAAGGCCTTTGACACTGTTGAGTTGAGTGCAGTTTTAGACTCCTTACAAAAATGTCGGGTCGACTATCGTTACACGAAACTAATATACAACATATATAAAAATGCTACCATGATGGTAAAACTGCACGAAAACACCAACCCTATAAGAATAGGTAGAGGAGTACGACAGGGAGATACTATGTCGCCAAAACTGTTTATCACCGTTCTGCAATATGCCTTTGGAATGCTTGATTGGAGTGGAAAGGGTTTGAATATAGATGGCGTAAAACTAACAGATCTGCGCTTTGCAGATGATATAGCTTTGTTGTCTGACAACCTACAAGACATCAGGGAAATGCTGGAAGATCTTCAGGAAGTATGTGCTCAGGTCGGGCTAAAAATTAATATATCAAAAACGAAATTTATTACGAATCTGGTCCCTAGTGGAAATATTGTTATTGGCGATTGTGAGGTGGAACTGGTGGATAGGTACATATATCTTGGCCACGAAATAAGAATCTCGAGAGACAATCAAACATGCGAATTAAAAAGAAGAATTACGCTCTCTTGGGCTGCATATGGAAAACTTGGGGACGTGTTTAAGAGTAATCTCCCAATTTGTCTGAAGCGAAAGGTTTTTAATCAATGTATTCTGCCGGTTATGACCTACGGCGCCGAAACTTTAACTTTGACAGCCACATCTGCTAAGAAGCTTAGAATAACACAACGCAAGATGGAAAGATCGATGCTCGGTGTGTCACTTCGTGACCACGTCAGAAATGAGAACCTACGGGCGAGAACAGGAGTCACGGATGTTATCTACCAGGTGGCAAAGCTCAAGTGGAACTGGGCTGGACATGTGGCCCGCATGACAGATGGACGATGGACAAAAAGGCTGCTCGAGTGGAGACCAAGGGCTGACAAGAGAAACAGGGGAAGACCTCCCACGCGATGGACGGACGATATCAAAAGAATAACCACAAATTGGATGCAGAGCGCTCAAAATAGAGGACAGTGGGCAGAAATGGGGGAGGCCTATATCCAGCAGTGGATGCAGAGGGCTGATTGATGATGATGATGATATTACTGTAGAACCTTCTATATACCTGCAATATATTGCTACTGTAAGTAGTGCAAGTTGTATTACAACACCGATTTTAGACAACTTTACCTCCTCGGGAAACTCCGGGCTATCGACCGGGTTCACAAACGGTTTTAAACAACTTCAAAACAGCTTTGGGTATTACTAACACAGATTTAAACTGCTTTTACATATCTCCGGGTCAATTTTAAACAATTCCAGCACAGTTTTAACCGGCTGGCTGAGCGAAAGTTGTTTAAAGCTATCAAATGCTATTCTGAAGATATTCAAAAATATCCTAAAGCTATTTACATCTGTTTGGAGACCAGTTCGGAAGCTCGAGGACTCCAGAAAAAGTGGGTGCTTGCGTTTGTGAGGTTAAGTGGTTCAAGTTACAATTGCGAACAATTACTAGCGTAGCTGCAATGCATACAAAATTCTCTTGAAAACTAAAACAAAATCTTTTATCTACTTTTTAGTACTAATGATCTCATGATAACACCGGAAGTAGTGTAATAATATTCATATTATTACACTACTTTTGGAAACTTTTAGCTTTGTTAGATTGGTACGTCAGCCTATCATGGAGACGTGCGTAAACGTCAAGGTTAAATTATTAGTATTTCAATAAATTTCTTGAACAGCTTTGCAGCTATGTGTATTTCTGGGGGTGTACAGGTCAATTCTACATTTTTGTCTTCCATTTCGTGCACGTAAGTAAGTAGTTATTGAATTTGTCCTAGGGCTACTACAATTACTAGACTTTCAAATTGAAATACGAAACGTCCATGTTAGTGACGTCAGTGTAACCAACCCACGCAAAATTCCCTAGTGTAATACGAAAACTTGAACAGCCAAAAATTTTATGAATTAATAAAGCAAAGTATATAAAATAGTATATTACACACGTTTAATAAGACGTATTGTGACAATACTCTGTCTTATTAAACTAGTATAATAATATACTATTCATCTTTGAGTTTGACTACTGTACCCGTTTTCTTATGAGAAAAGAACACTTAAAAGACAAAAGGATTGATTTTTTAGGGGTATTTTATATACTCTAAAGCTTTGATTTATAAATCATGTACGATGTAATTCTTGAGTACGTTCCCTCGGATCTGATGAAGGCCCATGTGCCGAAACCGCTCTCCTGCGTTGGGCGGACGCCATCTCGGCACTTTATTACCCCTAGGTAGAAAGGTGTTGTAAAGCTGAATACGCCAGCTCGACACTGAGCACCCTTCGCCGACAGGCCAACTCGCCACCACGGCATAGCCATCTCGACACTTTATTATCCCTCACTAGGTAGGACGATGTTGTAAAGTATAATTCACCATCTCGACATCGAGTTGTATCCGAAGGTTACATGTCGATTCGCGGGATTTCAGGTGGGTCAGACAAGTTTCGGGGAGCTATCTGATACGTGAACGTCATGTGATACGCTCGAAAGTACGTTGGAAACGCAAGGGGCCAAGGATTAAACATGTAAGGGAGGGCAATGATCAAACATGTACTCACTGAGCCTAATAGGTATCATGAGAATTTGCTGTAGAATGTGTGGAAAATCTATTGTGTATTGTATATTGTATCTAGAAAATTGTGTTAATCTGTTTAAGGCGTTTAAGCCCTTAGTGTCGACATGGCCTGTCAGTTAAGGCCATTAGTTGCGATTACCTGTTTTCTGTAGTGTTGAGTTGGCGTATTAACATTTATTACCTTAAAGGTAAAGTGTCGAGATGGCCTGTACCGCCTGCGTTAATCTTAGGAAAAATGTGAAATGAAGTTTAAATAATCATTTTAATTAAATAGGGATTGTGAGCATTTCGCCCATCTTACTATGAAAATGACAACTTCACAAAGTTCGCTAATTGGAAATTCTGACGTACCCCCAGTCCTTTTAATCGAACTTGTCACACAACTGGAATGGGTCAAAGCAACGGCCGGCCGTTCAGTATTACTTCTCGTATAGAGTGAATACCTCCCTGCGTTCATGTATAAATATAAAAAGTTTATAATCGAGTTTTCAATCAACTAACCAGTTCGTTGTGTTATTTAAAACAGGCGTAAATGGAAGTGGCGTGCGTTCCGGTTGAATTTCCGGGTGAATCACCGCACTGGGAGATTTTTGAGTTAACATACCGATAAAAAACAATCGTCGAAGGGAAAACGTTGCCATAAATCCGCTCAGTACTCCCCCTTCCCCCCTGTCCCCTCTCGCAGGAAAAATTATTTCCGTGCGAAATTTGCGGTCCCTCTCCCTGTTCAAACCTCTTGAATATTTCAACAAATCACCGAGACGTGGGTTTATTTTATGCGTTGTGTCTTCACGGTTAAACATCGCATAAAATTAATTGTGATTCATATTCGGTTTGCGCTTTCCTCCCCACGAAAACTCGACCAATGCATACATTTGAGAATTAGAGTGACATAAAGAGCGCGGAGGTGTGCTACTAAGTGTAATTTATAGCATTATACACGTCCACATCTCGTGCATTCAACATCCTTTACGGTAATTTGATTTTCACCTGGCCAGGGAAACAGCGGCGGAACGAACGAACGAACGAACATATCCAAGATTTAAAATTTACAGCGAGAAAAATTTATTTTCCGGCGGGTACCGTAGAATCGTGTATGAATATCAGTCGTATTAGATGCGTTAAAGTTGTAGGCGCTACTTGAATTACGAGAGACGACTTTCATGACTTGGAAACTACTCACGGCTCAGCTTTCAAGTTTGGAACTGCCACAGAGGAAATAAGTCGATGTCAGAATCACTAATCAATCTCAGACGCTATGAAAGTTGGATGTTCGGAATTTCAAGTAAATGTAAATTTAGTTGCATCATATTGTAACGAAGTGTCTGCCTACCAGAAACACCCCGTATAACGATTGTGTTTAAATAAAGTAAACTGTAACACTCCTCCCAACTCGTTGAGGAATTTTTCTAAACACGAGGTAATTGCTCTCATTTCCACTAGTGGGCGCTGTTTCCGAAATGCAATTTCTACCAATCTTCCTTTCCCGAGAGGTTTAAGTATAGGTGGCCTATCGTCAGGAAGGCATCTCTCAATCGTGATCCGAATTAATCTCAATCGAACTCAATCTATCAATTAATCGCGACTCTTTGGGCAGAATGTGCGAAAATTTAACTAAGACGGTGTGTAAAGTGTGTCCGACCGAGAAGGCGGAAAACCAACCGACCATCCTCCTGCCGAATGTAAGTAGTTACAGAGTTGCGAGATTAACACGGAAGTTGTGCATGCGCAGTAGCGGACGAGTAACGGTCGACTTCGATTGGTCGGATCGCGATACAAATCACAAAAGTTTAGGTTCGCGCCACAGTTTTCGTTAATCAGAAACCGGCTCCTTATTTACAGCTACTGCTTATGCAGCACTTCCGTGTAAATCTCGTAACTCCGTCTAGTATTGTCTTTTAATTCTTGGGTGAGGCCGTTCATTGAAATATTTAACTATTCATTTCCGTTTGTCGTAGGTCGTAGTAACGTAGTAACGCTCTAGGGGGAACCACTCAGGGCACTTTTATTACTAAGGTCGATTTTGTACAGTCTTCCGGGAGCATGTAAAGTCATCACCAGCCATGTATATACTAATCTTCCTGACAGATTTTAAAACGCTAATCCTACTTGCGGCGATTCCCACCTCGGCACAAGAAGCAGGTAACCGATAAAATTATACCCCAACTCGGCATACATCTAGGCAGGTACTCCATTCTACAATGCCCATCTCGGCATAGGGTGATGCCCATCTCAGCCTACATCTTACCAGGTACTCTGTTTTACAGAGCCCAGCTCGGCACAGGAATTACTTGTATATAACGGCAAGCATATGTGGTATCGGTGTAGCCGAGTTGTATCCCAAGGGGAGCAGGTAAATTTTCGAATTAGCCCAGCATGGGTGGAATTGTATCCCAAGCACCCGATCACCCTCAGGTAGATTTTCTACACATTCTACAGCAAATTCTGATGATGCCTATTAGGCCTATTATTTGATTCTTGCCACCCTCCCCCTAAAAGTTAGATCCTTGCCCCCTTGCCTTTCCAACGTACTTTCGAGCCTATCACATGACGTATACTAAGTTTCACAAATATTATGAATTTTTCGCAACAGTGAAGCAGCTCTATTTTCGACAATACCGTATTATCAAGAAGGCAATACCTCCCTAGATTTATGTTGAGTTGGGTTATTATTGTAGTATGTACCTGCTCGACCTGCCGGGCTGGGCATCATCCGTTGTGCCGAGTTGGTGTATTAGAAATGGACCGACAAGGTGTCGTAAAATTGATCGCAATAAAATGTGCCAAAATGGGATACACCTCCTACTTGTATTTTCGCCATCGAGGTCAGTGCAGGTAATTTGGGAATTGGTTTAAAACGGCAAGGAAATAATTGTAATTGTGGAATAACCATGTACCAAAATAAGGAAATAAATTGGTTATATTTTGTTAAATGTGTTACTTTTCAGGTTACGAATGTACATGTGTAAACGCTGTAACCTACTATTTAAATAATTATAAATTGATAAAGTGATATATTGAATGCGTAGATGTTTTCTTTTTAAATTTTTATGATAGGGACGAAATTACCTGAGTAATCAACAACGACCCTCCAGGTCGGTGACGAAAATACAGGTAAAATTTGCCCCTTAATTCCTTTGATGACGAGTTTACCGAACCCGGATATTCCCTAGGGTGAATCACTTGGGGTGGTCCGTAAAATATAGACATATATTCCCGTCCGTAGTAAGCATTCTTTCCAGCGCCGCCCTCTATCCCAACTTGCCATTTGGATTATTCTTCTTTCGGGAGACCAACTTCCAAGAGCCGTCCGCGACGAAAATCTGCACCCTGAATTTAACCTACTACATCATATTTCTGATTATCCCGTTTGCATAGTAAGCCCTACTGACCTGAGGCTTTAACCTAACTCAAACATTAAAATCCGCGTAGTAAATTGTAAAACACCGCTTGAGTTAATTTATGAAACCTAGTACACCCTTAAGGGTCAGCTACCGCCCTATATTGCTTGCTCCGCTCTCGCTTCCAATCGCTTCTAATCGTCCTTAAACGACTCTGCACTCTTGTCCTCCTCATGTAATTAGCTAACTTGCGATCTTCCGTTTTGGATATAAATAAGTTAGCACTAGTAAAAATTAACATTTTAAACATCCGCAGTCGGACGAGCTGTTCAGTAGCGCCGTGCAATGTTGCCGGTTTATTTTAAAAGTCCGTATAATATGAGCGTACATTGTTGTCTGTTTTCAAAAGTCTGGGAATCAAAAACCTCTGTATAACGCTGCCGAACCGTCCTAGAATATCTATCAATATTGTGAAGCATAGTTGTCGATGTTTCTCCGAAATACCATAAATCAGTTATTTTTAGACAGTTGCTGATACTCCGCGGATTTTCGGAAATCCTTGATGTTAGTATATATTTACCGACTATTTCTAAGACTCACTAAAGTAACTCCTATAAATATGAACCATCCGTAATATAGTCAATCTGTAGTTTCTCGGACTGTGTGTTTTATTTTCACGGACCCCTGGCATTCTCATAAGTATCAGACTCACCCATGGCTATAGGGAGTAAACCCCTGATAAAATACAGCGACCGAGCAAACCGTTCGGTAAACCGACCTTAAACTCCGAAAACTCCAAAATAAGCGCCAATTCTACAAGTAACTAACCCATTCGTCAGAGTCGTGCCGTCGACGACGATCAAAGGGCGTTACTATACTTATCACAACGGCGCTGGCAATTGTGATTTACAATCATCACTTCTCGAAATGTATTAACTAACAAATGCAATTTGCTACTAAAATTGATATTCTGTGAAACGATAAAAACGTACATTTTCGTTCGAACAGAAATTTTCACAATGGCTTAGATAACAGCGCTTATTTTCCCGTGATATATTTCAAGGGTTAATTTCCCATTTACATCTGCAACTTACAAAGTTTGCTAATTCGGAATTGTTGATTTAAAACAGCAAGTGTATAAGTTTGTACTAAAACATAAAATCATGATTAATAAATATCATTTCTCACTTACTCATCACGTTGATGTAAAAATTTATTTTCAGCTGATATTCAACAAAACATAAAATGGTTTCATTTACCACCGGCACAAACATTTTCGCCCTATTGACCTATATTTAAAGAATATGGCACAAAAAGACTGTTTAATGGTGATTAAATGGGTTCGTTTCTCACTAGCATGGGCAAGGCATCACACTCCGTTAAAATTAATTTTCCATTTATACCCAAAAGAAAATTAATTGCGGGAAATAATTCTTATTTCCCTTTGTGGTAATTGTTATTCCTGAAATCGGTACTTGTATTTGTATTAGGTACATGACTTGTCGAATAAGGTAGTACTGGCACAGTAAAAGGTACCGAAAAATAATGTCACGCCATGACTAAAATCGGTCATTTCTCACGATGTTGGATGTGTCATTAAATCAATAAAAAAGGATTTTTCGTTGAAATTTGAACAAAAATTTCAAAGCGGCGTAAAAGTGTTCATTTTAACTGTCGGCATTAGTTACAGATTTTCTAAATAAATTTTCCAAAAATTTTACAAACTTCTTAGCTAGACCAGGTTTCTGATTTGAATGTATTGTACCAATCTTGATCGTAATTACAATTCAGGTATCAGCTAAAATTGTATTAATATATAATAACATGTAAAATCGTGACTAACGAGTTTTATTTCTCACGAGCTTGACATATTGTCGCATTAATTTAAAAATTTACTTTAGGCCGTTCATCCAAGCAAAACATAAAATTGGGGTAATATTGCCCATTATATCGGCTCAAATATTTTCGACCTATTGATCTGTATTAAAAAATGGCGATGTGTAACATCGTAGGACATATGGCCAGACCGAATATTCATGGCAACATTATCCTTTTAGGCCTTTTAATTATTAATATTATATTATTAATAATCATTTAGGAAATAATGTTTCAAATAAAAGCAGTAGCCATTAGTAAAGCCAGTTCAAATCTAAAATTTGGTAAGAATCGGTAAAGCTGTTTTGGAGAAAAATGAGAGAAACTGAAAATTCACAAGAATAAAGGGGCCTTCGTAGAAAATCAGTCAAGATAACGATAACGGCAATCGATAAGAATTGAATAAGAATGAGAATGAATAGTAAATTAACATGCATAGTTTAAAAAAAAGTTATATCACTTTTTGAGATAATAAAAAAATTATAATTACAGGAATAAAATGTCCTTTGGCCTTAACTGATTCTGATGAAATTTATGTGGTCAGTTTTCAGGTGACCCAGCCTAAATACAAAATTTCAACTTTCCACTATTTATAGTTTTTGAGAAAATATTGACCACATACACATACATATATAGATACATACACAGACATGTTTCCAAAAACATGTTTTTTGAACTCAGGGGACCTCAAAACGTCAAGAAATGCCAATATCACAAATTTCGAAAATCAGTACGATCAGTAAAACTTAATACATAAAAATACAGTTTAATAGTGAATAAATGGGAACACTTCTCTCGATCTTGGGCATGGCATAACTTTCCTATAAAATTACTTTCTCACACTTATATCCAGAAGAAAATGAAGAGCGGGAAATAATACTTGTTTCCTACCGCCGCAATCGTAATTTCTTAAATCTGCCCTATTATTGTAGTATGCGTATCACGTGTCTAATTGTAGTAAGGTATAAACGAGATGCTAAATCGCGATTAAAATGGATCATTTCCCACGAGTTAGATATTTTACCGAAACGATAAAAATTGTTTCGTTGGTATTCAAACAAAAATTGCAAACTGGCTTAATAGTGCTTATTTTTCACTGTCAATATTAGCTACAATATAAATAAATTATCCATGCGCATTCTGCTATATACAAATTTGCCTAATTCGACAATATTTTGATTCATTTGTATTATACTAATTTTGATTGTAATTATAATTGTGATTATCGGATTTCAGCATAAATTGTATTAATGCATACTAAAATGTATAACCGTGAGTAAAGATGTACACTCGTCATGTGCTAGTCACATTATCGCATTGCTGTAAAAATTTATTTCTAGCTGACATGAAAACAAAACATAAAATGAGTGTAATATTACCGATTTATCATCGGCAATGCATCGTTGCCCGTATTGCCCTATACATAAAAATTGGGATGCAAAAAAATATGAGTATAATAATTATAATTGTGAAAGACATGATTTAGCTCAAATTGAATTTATAATTTAATAAAACGAAAAAAACATGATTAATGAGGTTCATTTCTCTATAGCTTGGCATGTCATCACATTGATGGAAAATTTATTTCTACTTGATATTCAAACGGAATATAAAATGGATTCATTTCCCAGTGGAAGAACAATTTTCGCCCTACTGATCTGTCTTTAAAAATATGAAACGAATGGTAGCTTGTAAACGTTATTAATCAAATTTGTATTTATAATTGGGGTTACATATACAACTTGTTGAATTTGTAACGCGCTTACTTCGGTTACTTGGGAGATTTGGCGCTGGGACGGATTTCGGGAGTTCGGAAAAGGGTTTTAAGTGTCGGTTTTGCTCGGGCGCCAGATTTTTAAGGGTTTTCTCCCTCCGGAATATTCCTGGGTAATTTACGAACTCAGGAGATAAACAGGGTTGTCTGTAGAAATGAAACACACGCTCAAAAATGGAAAATCCTAAATTATTTTATTTCCAAAGGGCAGTGAAACACAATTCGTACGACTAACACCTGCTGGCGCTAGTTCGTTGAACGGAGATCGGGCAAAAACTTATTTACAATTATTTATGTATTTCGGAAAGGAAACACACAAATGCGAAAATATTATTATTATCACAGTTGGAGAGAGATAAAATGTATTCTAAATAACAGTGAGAGGAGAAGAAATTATTTTAACAAATCGAAAATGCGGATACGGTGTGGAAATACTCTTATAAATATTTGGAACCTGAGATATGAAAAACCCTCTTAATAGTGAAAATGCGAAAACGGAAAATTATCCTAACAATTTCACATTAAAATAGAAATAGCTAAATACGGAGACGATAGGAAAACGTGCAGTGGCTAATATTCAGTAGTGCGGCTTTTACGTATCGAGAGAGCGAGAGCGTGAGAGAGAGAATACGGTAGACGGGAATTAACTTTTCCTCAACGCGACGACGGAAAAATTAATTCCGGGCGGTTGGAAAAACGGACGATTTCACAACCGCCGGTTTAACACGTAGTAAACGTTCATCCACAGATAGCTTATATCTAGCGGTCGGTACGCTCACAACGAAAAATCACAGATAACGTATAGCCTACTAGCTAGCGGTCGGCGACGCTTTCACAATAGACGAATAACTACGAATAGCTCGGACGGCTTAAGACTATCGGTCGGGGACAATGCGCAATTTACGTACACTCACAAATAACAAATAATTCGGCGGCTTATAACTAACGGCGGTGACGTTTACAACAGACAGATAGGCGGATCGACTTGCTATAAACAAGTCTTGGTTCTCACCTTGGATTAACTCGGGCAAAGAACACCGGAGGGGGCGAGTGGATTATATAAATTTAGTCTTGATATTTGAACGATTGTAGATTGAACATTGCCTGATCGGCCGCCATCTATTTGAGATAGGTTCGATTTCACGATAAATTGTACGGTGGGTGGTCTACCCTCGACTCTCTAAAATCGGCTTCTTTACAAATTGTAGTCGGAAACAATAAAATATATAGATGGGTCTTTTCTTACGAGGTGGGATATTAATGATAAAAAAAGGATTTTTCATTGATATTTAAACAAATAATTTGAAGTGTCATATTTCCCACTATCGGCGAGTTACTTGGGTATTGGCACTAGGAACAAATTATTTGTTAAGTTGTGATAAAAACGATTAATTTTTCAAGTGGTTGGATATTTCATTAAAGCCGTACAGAAAGGTTTTTTTTCGCTTCAACAAAGATTATTTCATTTCTTATCCACATTTTTTATTTTAATTGTGATTTAAAACTCATTTTTTTCATTTGTCACTAATTTGCACCCTTGCACTATTATAATATATATATATATATATATATATATATATATATAAAATATTATAACTATTATTATTATTAACATTTCTCATATTTCTGTGAGCATTGGTTATAGATTTTGGAAATTTCCCATTTGCTTTCTAGGACTTACAAACTTAAATTTTCTTATTGTACAATAAAATGTAAAATTGTGATTGATGAGGTTTATTTCTCACGCGCTTCGGGCGTTAATGCTAAATTATTTCCAGTTGATCTTAAAACGAAAAATAAAATGGATGTAATAGTTCTCATTTCCCACTGTCATTATTATCATTTTCGCCAGTATTGATCGCTACATAAAAATAGGTAAAAAATGTTTCTTTAGGTGGGTTCATTTTTGACAAGCTTCACAATCCGATAAAAATTAATTTCCTACATGTATTCAAAAGAGAATTAAACGAATGTAATAGAACCCATTTGAATTCGTCGTTAACATTACCGTACGTATCGATTAGAGATCTGAAAAATTAATTTCACATTCGCTTTCAGAGGGTGCCAAACTTTCCTAATTGGAAACTGGTAACCTAATTCAATAAATACTATTATTATTTTTTCGCGGCCTAATAGGAATTGGTCCCCCACCCCGTTCAACAATTATTTTCGGATATTAAAATTTTATTTTTTAATCGACCGCAGTGCATTAATCCCGCTTATTTCGAAATTCCGAGGGAGTTTTCGAGACCTCAAACACAATTAGCGTACGCCATTCAGTCGGTTATTAAAACAAGGGCGCAAGAGAGAGAAAGAGAGGGCGAAAGGGTGCGGGTGGAAAGAGAAAGAGAGAGAATTTTCCGCTTTTCGGAAAATCGCCTCCCTCATCGCCATGCAGACATAATTTAACGCGGAAAAGTCGGAGCGGCATTGAAATCTTTTTCCGCTTGTAGACAGCCGAACGAGAAATGAAAATATTATACGATATGTAAATGTGGACTAATGTAGCGAGTCAGTCTTTTGTAAACACAATAGGAACACGCGATTTTTCGTTTTTTCCTCTCTCTCTCTCTCCTCCCCCCCTCTCCCGTTTCCTCTCTTTTTCGTTCCCTCGGAATAGAAACGAACGATTTTGGTGCTAGTAAAATCGCACGTTGGTACATATATGAACTTGGAATACTTTATTTAGTAACGAACACATCGACGGTGAAAGTTAAAATCGTTCTATGAATCTTTCGGAAAACAGATTTGTTTTGCATTTCGTACACTGTTTTGTATATATTTGTAGTACGTTGGAAGATGATACCTCGTTAATGATATTTTACGTGATATTAACTAAGTAATATTAACTAACCGTTACCCGGCGTGGCTTCGCTCGCTAATTATGTGGGAAAATTACAACTAGAATATATACACAACGTTGTACGGGGTTTCGATCGGAGGTGGATATAACCTTACCCTTTTTTCGATCCCCAACAGAGTGTGAAATTTAGTATTGTCGGATTTTTCTGAACCATCTGGGATACTATAACAGTACCAAGTTACCAGTTTCGGCCCATTTCGTAATTACTTAACCTAATTTGCCAGTCCCTCGTCAGGTGAAATTCAGGATTTATAATTTTTTTCGTGTCACTCGGGAGCCTTAGCTACGACCATGCCGAGTTTAAAATTTCTAACTGTTTGATAAGTAACTAGGAATCAAACCGTAAAAGGACTTGGAAAGTGATTGTCAGCTAATTTATGCATTACTTTATGGTTTTTAAGTAGAACAACATTTTTCGTGAATTAACAGTATGAAGTAAATTAACAGTAAATTTTACTATGACGATTATTTCTTTGCTCTAATACCTTCGAACTGTCTTTTATGCGGTCTCCCCATATTGTAGAGATTCAAACATAATCTCCCAAAATCACTCGGCATGAAGTCAGAAATCCGAGCCGAATTAAGTGAGACAAGTGAAAATCCGCATCCGAACCGAAAGTGAATTGTGATTATGAGAGGCCGACCGTACTGCCGTAAAATTATAAGTACTCAATTGTGCGCCTAGAATTGTAGTTTAATTCTTGGGTTAGACCGTTCATTTTATCCCATAGAGTCTCGTTTTCAGCGGGTCGTAGTAAAACTCTCTAGGGTGACCCACTCGTAGTGTTGTAGTGTTTTTATTGCTGAGACCTATTTTGTATAGATTTCCTTAGGGTGATCCACTTGGGGTGTTTATACAAATCAAAACCGTGCTCGTATCAGGCTATGGTAAAACGCGCTAGGGTGAACCACTCGGGGTGATTTTATTACTAAGACCGATTTCGTATCAATCTTCTCTAGGGTGGTCCACTCGGGGGTGGTTTGTACAAAATAGATACGTATTCTCGTAGTAATATTTTTCCGACTACGCCCCTGTCGCAACGAGCCATGTGATTGGTGCTTCCCTTGGGAGACCAACTTCTACGTGCTGACCGCGACAAGACTACGCACCCTTAATCAACCTTACGACTCCGCATCTCAGCTATTCCCATTTGCCTAGTCAACCCTATCCGTCCGAGGCATTAGCAAGACCCATAAATTAAGAGCAGCGTAATAAAATTCAATGCACCACTTGAGTACACCCTTAAGGGGACCCTTAAATCCTTTAAGGGACTTAAGGGATATTTAGTTGGTACCGGACTTGATCGTGAATCTCGTTCATCCTTTTCCGCATCCGGGAGACGTAATCTTCCCCCGAAACGTCCTCGTCCGGTCCAGCGCCAAAGATTAGATCACAGGGCAGTTTAAGTTTTCGCCCGAACAGGACTTTGGCTGGAGTTTGTCCTGTCGACTCATGAACGGCCGAGCGGTAGGCCATCAGGAAGAACGGCACGTGTTCGTCCCAGTCTCGTTGATGTGACGAGACCATTTTCGCCAGATAGCGGTTGAGGGTGCGATTCATTCGTTCTACCATGCCGTCAGACTGAGGGTGAAGGGCCGTGGTTCTCGTTTTTCGTACCCCAAACTTTTCACAGATCCTCCGGAATAGGCCACTCTCAAAGTTTCTTCCTTGATCCGAGTGTAATTCCATGGGTACTCCAAACCGGCAGATCATCTCCTTCACTAGCACATCGGCCACTGTCTCTGCCTCCTGATTAGGGAGAGCGTACGCTTCTACCCACTTCGTAAAGTAGTCCATCACGACCAAGATGTATTTATTCCCCTTTTCGGTCTCAGGGAAGGGTCCTGCTATATCAATAGCGATCCTTTCGAAGGGGCTTCCGACGTTATATTGTTTCATGGGAGCTTTCGGTCGTCTTTGTGGCCCATTACTTGCGAAGCATGTAGTACATTTCTTGCACCAGTCCTTCAAGTCGTCTGAACAATTGATCTAGTAGAATCGCTCCCGTACCTTCTGCAGCGTTTTCTTGATTCCTAAATGTCCACCAGACGATTCGTCGTGAAGGTGCCGCAAGACCTCCGGGATTTTACTGGAGGGAATTACCAACTGCCGTCTTTCCTCCGTCCCGTCTTGGTTCTCCAGTACGCGTTTTAGTAGTCCATCCTCAATCACTAACGAGTCCCACTGTGCCCAATAGCTCTTGAGTTTTGGCGAGCCAGGTGATACCTTTTTCCACTCAGGACGCTCTCCTCCCTCTTTCCAAACCAGGATTTCTTTGGGAACCGGGTCTTTTTCGTGCTCTTGTCGTAACGAGGATGGTGTCCATTCCTCGGCGACCACGGTCGTTCGATAGACTTTCTCGGACTTTTCCTCAGCTCTATGACAATGAGGACACTCATCAGGGCATGGTATTCTCGAGAGTGCGTCTGCGTTTCCATGACTCTGTCCTGGCCGATGTTCTATGACAAAGTCATACTCCTGGAGCCTCTCGATCCAGCGAGCGATCTGTCCTTCGGGATTCTTAAACTGGAGGAGCCATTTAAGAGCAGCATGATTGGTCCGGATCAAAAACCTCCTTCCATACAAATATTTATGGAAGTGCTCGATGGACTTGACGATGGCCAATAATTCACGTCGGGTGACGCAGTAATTCCTTTCTGGTTTGGAGAGTACCTTGCTGAAGTATCCAAGGACACGTTCTTGTCCCTCCTGACGCTGCGACAGAACACTTCCAATTTCCACATTGCTCGCATCGGTGTCCAGGATGAACTGTCCTTCTGGCAGAGGAAAACTCAGCACTGGGGCACTGGTCAACTTCCTCTTCAGCTCGTCGAAGGCAGACTGGCATTCCTCACCCCAACAGAAGTTTCGTCCTTCTTCCGTGAGCCTTGTTAACGGTTTAGCGACGTCGGAGAACATCCGGACATAGCGTCGGTAGTACGTGCAGAGTCCCAGAAAACTCCTCAACTGGTGTTTATCTACCGGTATTGGCCACTCCTTCACCGTACTTGTCTTGTCCGGATCAACGGCGACGCCCTCTCTGCTCACTACGTGCCCTAAGTAAGAGACCTTCCTTCTGAAGAGCTGACATTTCTTCGGGTTCAGTTTCAGCCCCGCACCTCGCAGTCTCTGGAAGACGTCCTCTAAGTTTTTCAGATGTCCTTGGAAGGTCTTGCCCATCACGATGACATCGTCCAAATAGACTAGGCACGTTTTCCACGTCAAACCCATTAGCACGCTCTCCATCAGCCTCTCAAACGTCGCTGGGGCATTACAAAGTCCGAATGGCATGACTGTAAAATGCCACAGGCCGCTACCGAAGGTAAATGCCGTCTTTTCCTTAACGGCAGGGTCCATTTCGACTTGCCAATAGCCGCTTTTTAAATCCAAGGTCGAAAATCTCGTGGATCCAGCAAGGGTCCAGCAAGGGCAGACTATTGTAATTAGCTAGCTTGCAATATTTGTTTTGAAAATAGATAAGTTTGCACTAGTAGAGATCACCATGTCCAATAGATTATCTTTACATGTAGTTCCCTTCTTAAAACTGTATATTTTCCACCGTAGTAAACAATAACCTGTTTTCTCTCGAATACCTGCGTGTTCCGTCGGTGGTGCCGTGCAATGTTACCAGTTCCTTTCAATTGTCCGAAGTACTGGATCGTACATCGTTGCCAATAATTCCCGAAAGTCTGGAAATCGGAAAACATTTGCACAACGCAGCCACACCGTCCTCCATTTCTGTAAATGATGTAAACCATGATTGCCGTTTCTCCGAAATACCGTAAACTGTTGTTTTGTACGTAGTTGCCGATACTCGCCGGCTTTCTGGAGATTCCTATTTTTTTGTACATTATACCGTTCACTAATGTCCTGTAAATATGATGCTGCTGTAATATAGACAATCCGTATTTTTTCGTATTGTGTTTTTTTTTCATAAACGCCCTGGCATTCTCCTGAGTATCAGACTCACCCGTGGCTCTAGGGAATAAACCCTCAAAAAATGTGGCGTCCGAGCGAACCGTTCCGTAAACCGATTCCGAACTCCGTACTATGCAGCAATTCTACAAGTAACCCGTTCCTTTTATCGGAGTCGTGCCACCGACAACGACGAAACGAGAGGAAATACGGCTATAGGTTTTAATGTCAATACTTGGGTACCATTTCTCCTTAATAATACTCCCTAGGTAAGTAAGACTTTTTACGCGTTCGATTTGAGTATCTTTAATATAGATTTCGTTATCTTGAATGTTACCACTTTTCTTAATTATCAGATATTCCGTTTTTCCGCTGTTTAGTGTTAAGCCATATTTGTTAAAATAATGTGCTATTCTGCCCATAAAGTTCTGTACTTGTATTTCAGAGCTTGTCATGATCAAAATATAGTCCACATATAACTTTCCATTTATTCAAACGCCGTCGTTGCTATCTCCCAAGGTTTCATTATAAATGTGTTCTGCGTATAAATTGATTATTAAGGGAGAAAGGATGCATCCTTGCCTAAGGCCTCTATTAATTTTTTACTTCATCAGGCACTCTATTTCCTATACGAATATTCGTTGATTGTGGCTAATATAAATTCGCTAACATCTTTGTCATCAACCCATTGGTTCTTTTAACATCCGTAGCATCTTGTTACGTTATATCTTGTCAAAAGCTTTCTCAACATCTATTGCACACATATATATGTCGCGGTTTACATCTCGACATCGCTATATTAATACTTGTATATTAGACAACGGTTTGCGTGTTCCTGTAGTAAATCCACTGAGAAGATAACACCCACGAAACGAGAAAAGGTAGTAAAGTTAGACTACACGTAATACACGTCGTTTGCTATTGGTGGAAAAGTCATAAAACTTTTGGCGGGAATTGTTGATGTAGAGAGTCGGTTCAGTAAAATTAAAAAGTTTAGTTGTCAGATCTATGGTTGTCTGTTTACAAACGTTCAGGTATGTCGTTGACGGTGATAGTGGACTTTTAGTTGATGGTTTATTTTAACGTATCGCTATTGTTATTCAGGTTTTTGATATAAATTTGTATAAACGTATTTCTGTGATCTATTGCAATTATGGAAAGACACCTTCCCTGCTCGCCTCCCAAAAAGAGATCTGCAACATACTTAAGCTGCGGGGAGAAAACCATTATTTTAAATGTATACAGAAAAGAAAGAAATGAACATCCTTAGAAAAATCTTAGTAAAAGATAAATTATAGTCAAGGCGATCATTCTTAATGCGACCCTGTACTTATTCGCTAGATGGTCGCGCGCTTTAAATTTCGACGTGTGTTTCATGCAAGTTTTCTTCTCAGTGGATTTACTATAGGTTTTTCTTGAGCCCGAATTGGGTGTTTTGGATTCTGGTATCGAGTGTTTTGTATAATCTTGTATAATAAGTACATTGTTTTTCCTTGCCCTCTTCCAACTAATTCATTCCTTACATGACAAAACAAATCTCATATCGTCTCTTTCAACGCCTTAAAACTATTCTGACTTTGTTCCGAATTCGCCAAACATTGGGCATCGTGAATGCAAATCACTCCCACCATTTCGTCGGAAAAAAATATTTTGCAAAAATCAGAGACTTTCCCGGCCGGAAAATCTCCTACGCATTTATGGCCCTTTTTCGGGCACAATTTTTCGGAGAAAATTGAGTACACCCATGTACATGGCTCTGCGCATAGTTCAAATTAAAAGACATTATTGATGTTTATTGCGAAAGTTGCGAAATCACCTGTGCTATGTTACGTCGCTGATGAGAATGAACAGTACTAAATATGCATATTACAGGAAAGCTAAATAAATTTGCGCTTTCCGTGCATAACCTGAAAAATAACCTAAAACAACATTTTTCTAGCATTTAACTTCAAATATCTCAAAATCCTGCCGTGATGAGCCAATTGTGAGATCGGTTTACCTCGGTGTTGAATTACAACTGACAAACAACAAAATCGTGCATATGTGAGTAATTATATCAGTAACGAACCATCAAAAATATGATATCCCCATTGTTGTACGCGTTAAAATGATTTAATTAATTTTCCAGCAATACATTGCATTGAGCACTTTAGTTGAACGTTGTAAAGGACACCTCGAACTCCCGAGGTAATTATTATTTCTATAAACGTTTTCCTCTTCTCCTCGAAAAAATTTAATATCTGTCACTGCGACGAGATCCCGTAAAGGTGGATAAGAGACGAAAAAGAAAAAGCGAGGGACGATGCGCCGCGAATTCAATTTTATTTCATAAAAGTTTTATGAAATCCAGCACCTATTTATTACTATCGTTACTTTTTAAATGCGATTCGTCACCGAAATACAAAACTTCCCATTGAGACCTCCCGAAGCCGAAGTTTCCCCGAGACCGATTCTCTCCATCTCTCCCTCGCTCTCTCGTCTCGGTGACTTCGCCGAGTTGATTGTTTGACTTCCTCGAAAATGGAATTCCGTTAACGAAACACTCCCGTAAATTGTACGGGAAACGGGTTAGCGAGAATTTTAAATTTAAAATGTGGCCGCGTACACACGAGCTACCTACTTACTCGTTGTCCAGGGCGGTTCCGCCGTACCGGAAAATTCGATAAACTAGTTTCGGCAGTGTGTATTCAACGTTCATTATTCAGTTATAGTGGCGGGGATTTTGACGCCTATTTGCGCGACCGGGATGAATTATTTATGATCGTCGGAAGGGAGTTTCGGAAATTACGCGACGTCTCCAGGTTTTGTTCATTTTTTGCATCAACAAATTGTGAGGTAGGGATAACCTACGGGCAATTTGTGATGTTTATTGTGTGGTGCGAATGGAGTTTCCCCGCACACGGTGGGGAAAATTCGTGAGTACGAGAGAGGACAAATATGCGACACAATCAAACTTAGTAGAAAGAGAGGAATCGTCGACTCCGACTTTCGCCGGTATGCAATACACGATATGTATATTTGCGATTAATAAAATTACATTATTACAATTGTTTGTCGCACCCTAATTTCCAAAGTTTCCAATCAGCCCAATCACCCTCCTTTAGGTTCCTTTTTTCAGTTGCTCTGTGTATACCTTCCTTCCAACATGTTCTTTTTTCTTTTACTTCGTCTTTAGGAAGGGGTTCAGTTCACAATTTTTTTTGGCCACCTAGTTTCTTTCATACGACACACATGTAGATACCATCTAATTTTTTTGCATCTATTGTGTCGTTTATATTGGTACCTATGTGGAGTTGTTCCTTAATACTTTCCTTCCTGACATTATCAAGTAGTCTTTGCCTACAACACCGCCTCCAATAACCCATTTCCATGGCTTGCAGTCTTTTCCTTTGCTGTTCTGTTATTTCCCAAGCCTCAGACCCACAATTAACAACACTTTCTACTAATCTCTTATACATTTTGATTTTCGTCTCTCGTCTTATTTACGTACTCCACAGTACAGAATTCAACTGCTTCGTCACTTGTTTTCCTTGTCCAATTCCGGTTCTAATTTCTATGTCACTGGTGCCCTGCTTCGTAATTGCCACAACAAGGTACATACTTATAGTAATCTAGTCCTCTCACTATCCCTCTTTGTAAAATTAGGTATTTTCTTATTTTTTGAAAACTGGCTGAATGAGAGATTATATACCTATACATCTTAGGTTAATATTAAAAAAACAAAATTAAAAACACTAAAGAAAAAAAGTCATTTGAAATTCAAACGCTAGGAATTGGCGCCAATACGCTGTCTGACGTCACACCGCATATACACAGTGTAAAGTCCAAAATACTTGAAAAATCTATTTGTGGACTGCAGAACGGACCCGTGTTTATATGCGGAGTGACGTCACGATGAGCGGTCGTTTCGCTAGTCCTTTAACGTTTCGCACATTTACTGCTATTTATACCTGAAATACTTGGTGTTGGGTCTATTACACGATTTTGTATGATTGTAAAATTTGTCTGAGTGTTCGTCCCTATGAATTTAGATATATTTCGTTTAATTCAAAATATATGGCAAATACCTAATTAGACCTTCACTTGTATTCCTCACTACCACGTATTCGGTTTTATTGGCATTTATGGTAAGTCCCCATTTTTGATACGCATCATTGAGCTTCCTTAACATACAATAGGTACACATCATCCACGTCTTCTGCCAAAATGATTTTGCACTTTAACACTGCTGGTCATACCGGTATACATTGAATCTACTATTCAGAAATAAACAGAACTGACGCCATTTTCTAAGAGAGCGTTCCATAACCTCCTCAAGGGGATGCTTAAGATTTTTTAAGATTAATGAAGGCTAGATGTGTATCCAGGCTTCTTGCCATTCTTTTTTCTATCACATGTCTTAAACAAAAAATATTGTCCAGGCCAGACCGACCACCACGAAAACCATTCTGTTCTTCAATGTCTTGAATTTGATTTTCGATTCTTTTTTATGATTTTACCGTATAACCGTGAGATGGAATTGGTCACACTGAGGCCTCTATAGTTAGACACAACTTTACGGTCACCTTTTTTAAATAAGTTGGATATGTAAGTTGTTTTCCTCTCGTCTGCGAGTTCTTCTCTTTTAATAAAGCAATCGAAGGCATATGTTAAGAGTTCAAGAAGATAGTTAGTACCATATTTAAAAAGTTCTATAGGTAACCCATCAGGGCCTGCAGCACGTCCATCTTAATGCGCTAAAAATCCTAAGAGAATACACGATAAACATTCAAATAAATCTTATCTGACTTTAGCAGGATATTAATTGCCAATTTTATGTGTTACCCTAATTTCAATGCTACCTAAAATTGAATGTTATCCAATACAACGCTTTTCCTATGAAACACTGGTTAGATTCCAATATTGCCCGACCTGTAATTTGAAATTACAATTACGAAGCAACCAATTTACAAATTCTGAAATATTGAAAAATCTAGAAATTTCTCTGAATTGTCAATTAACCAGGTAAATTAAACAGACTTAAAAGGAATTCCTGTATTACGTCAGTTTTAAGATACTTAACTAGATTTTGAAAACCAAAAATAAAAAAGAGACATTGAAGAATCCTAAAGTTTCCCTAAGTTGCCAAAGTTTTATGAGAAGTCCTAAGTGAAGGTAGGTATATTAAAACTTGAAAGAATTCTTGAATTGTCTTAGATTCAGGATTCAAAATTAGTTTTTCTAAAGCTAAAACTTTCAAACAGATGAGATCATATTAACGCATCCTAAAAGTTAACTAAGTTGCCTACAAAATAGGTTAATTATAGAGCCGTAGAAATAACACATGAATTACATTAGGTACAAAACTCAAAACTAGTTCTGAAAATTCCATAATTTGCCAATGAGTTTAGATTGATTAGAGAGTCCAAAAAAAAAAATCATGAATGACCTTTCATAAGAGATTCAACAAGAGTTATGACAAATTTTTTATCACATCTCAAATACTAATCACAAAAACCTGAAATTTTCAAAGGTAAATGGGGACACTTTGAAGAATACTGAAATTTCTCCAAGTTGTTAATGTTCTCTAGGGTCCTCTAAGTTGAACCTAGAACACCTTGAACAGTTTTAGATAGAATTTCAGAAATGTAATAGTTTCAAAAATTAAAACTAAAATTTTTAAATTGAAATACATATTGAAGGATTGTGAAAGTTCTCTAAGTTGTCAATGAAGTAGGCGGAATAAACAGTCTTAGAAATAATCATGGGATTGTTTTGGATTAAAGATTTAAAAAAACCCCATATCATGCCAGGCTGAAAGGTATATTTATGGGTATGATATAGAGTAATATAACAGACATGATGTGTCAAAAAAATGTATACGAGGTGTGAAAAAAATACAAACGTCAAAATTTTTAAATATTTGCAAATATCGGGTGTTTTTTTTAAATTTCACCTCATAGTAGGCTGTGGTAGTGTTTGTCAATGCGCCTTACTAAAAAATGTCAAAATTGACATAACCTCACTTTTTTAATGAAAACTGAAACTGCTCCAATCGGTTAATAGTGTCTTGAAAAAGACAGCTCACTCATCTACGCCTAATTAATAGAGCCAAGCTGTCTTTTTCAAGACACTAGTAACTGATTGGAGCAGCTTCAATTTTTATTAAAAAAGTGAGGTTATGTCAATTTTGACATTTTTTAGTAAGGCGCATTCACAAACACTATCCACAGCCTACTATTAGGTGAAATTTAAAAAAAAAACACCCGATACCTTTTTTCTGTACATTTCTCAAAGATATGTTTTATATAAAAGCTGTTCGCCTCTACAAGGGCAACAAAAAACCTCAGTAACATTTTTTCTCTCAGACGCGAAATAAAAAATTTTTGATATTTTTTTCTGTACATTTCTCAAAAAAATATTTTATACAAAAGTCGTTCGCCTCTGAAAGATCAACAAAAAACCTAAGTAACATTTTTCTCTCAGACGCGAAATTAAGGTTTTTTGTTTTTTTTTTTAAATAACAAGCCGCCATTTTGAAACCACTGGACCTATTTGGCCCATTAACGAACTCGACCGAGATTTTCGGCCAACTGATTTGTTACCAAATTTCGTTGTGATTCTTTAGAAAATGCGACCTATGATCTCTAGATTCCAAAAAACTGAAAACCGCATTTTAATTCCTCTTTTTTCGACTTCGTTAACGAATGCAATACTTGATAAATCTACCAAAAGTCTTTGAAAACATGAGATTTTAAAAAACGAAGGGACATGAACAATTTTGAAATTTCTCTGAGTTGACAACGAAATAATTGAACAAGCGAATATAATGAATAACAGACTTAAAAATCATTTAACAAAATACGGTTAATATTAATCTATTTCTAAAGATAATGGAAAAGTAAATATTTCAATTGGAAATATTGACGAGTCTATAGATTTAGGTTTAGTTCTTAAGATCGTGGGGCTAGCTGACCTAGAAAAGAATTTTTCAACATCTATTTATATATTCCGAGGAAAGACTAAAGTTTTTGATGGTAAATATTCAGAAACATTTAAATATTTAGTGGTATATTGTTTCAAAACTACTAATTGTTTTTAGTTAAGTACATACAGGCGCACTTTAAATTTTTTGCGCATATTTTTAATTTTTTTTGTATATTTCAAATAAAGTACGTGCATATTTGTGCGCATACTCCTTCTTTATTTTTATGCACATCCTGTCAATTATTATATTCAGGGGCGGATTATATGCACAAGAGAATCACGATTTTATGCACATATATATGCTACCGTTTTATGTAAAATATGCATAAAAATGCAATAAAATGAAAATATATGCAACACATTAATGAACGTCAATTACGATTTTTAAGAGTAATTCTGGGTTTGTTTATAAGTTCCTACAACAAATATTCAAATTTAGGCTACAAGCTCAAAAATGAGCAATAATTTTTTGTAATTTGAAACTATTGTAGTTTGAAATTACAACTCGATATCACATTACAATAGGTTTTATCACATGAGATGGAAATTACAGTCCCAACTAAAGTTTTCAACAGAATACAATAATGAAAATAAACTTGTACAATGCCTATATGGATATAACAAAAAAAAAATACAAACACGTTACTTAATCAGAAGTATTATACAATAAATTAACTATTAAATGCTTTTCAAAATTTTCGACTAAAAACGAGTGCCTCCATTCATCTAAAATATATTTATGTACAGAAAAAGTTCTCTCTACATCAGCCGATGTTACGGGACAATATTTAAATTTGGGGATTAAACCATAATTTAAATCAATATCATCTAACATTGTTTCCCCTTCAGAAATCTTACAAATATGTAAGAGTTTTTTTTATATTTTTTTTTTCAAAACATTCTAATTTTTCGCTTTTTTCCAATTATTCTTTAAACATTTCTCTCTGAATTTTGTAATTATCTGCAAAGAATCTACAAGTGGCTCAGAATTTTTTTGTAAAGCAATTAGCGTTTCCGGAACGAAGCTATAATTAGTTTTTATAAAAATTCATTGCAGGTGTACAATATTATTTCGGAATAATGCTTGTGACGTTAACACACATTGAGAATAATCTGTTAGATCCAATATCAATTTTGTTAATTCATTAAAATGTTCTGCATAAAAAAGAGCAGCGTTTATCCATCTTGTGATAATCAGTTGTGGAGGTAAAGGAATGTTTCGTAGGATCTCTTTATTGGAAACAATATATACGAAATATATGCAAAAATATGACGATTTTGTTAAAATATGCAAAATTTATGAAAAATGTTACTTATATGCACAATTTGCATATATATGCATTTCGCATATAATCCGTCCCCTGATTATATTAAATAAAAACTTCTCACTGTATTGCTCATACTTTGTTGTTAATCATTCATGTCACTTCGTATGGCAGATTGGCCATTATTTTGTCATCTTTATAAACGTTTTGAGTAATTTTTTCTCCACTATTTAAACCGCCAAAGCTTTCTGTATACATATTAAGCATTAACAATTTAAATATTATAGAGTGTATTTTCCATATAAACAAAATAAAAGAGACTGCAGCTGCTCAGACCATGCACATTTAATAGGAATTTATGCGAGTTGAAAGCAACTCCATATATTTATACGAGTGAGGCACGGGGAGATTTCATTTCAAACGCGGCACAAAACACACCATAACTTTTCGAAGCTCCCTCATTAGGCAGAGTCTATATTCCCATTCGTTGAGAGCTCGCAATCGTATGTGTGAGGCCCCTGCCCCCTCTCCCCAAGATAAATCGAGGAAATATCGAAACGACCCCGCTAAGAAATCAGAGGGAGATAATGGACGATTTACTTGCAAATTATCCCGGATCCAATTTTCTGTGTGAAAATTTCCGCCCAAATTTGAATAAATACCCGGCCCCGGAGTGGAACGGAATCGGCAGATATATAAGCAAAATTTACGGTAAGGGATACAAAATCGAACGCCTCACCGACTAAGACAACCCATTCGTTTAAATTTTTGAGCTGATATATTCGCCATTGAATACGCCACTAGGAATTCTCATTCAGGAAATATACTATATGTATAAAAAAGGGTGGGAGGAGGAGGATGAGGGAAAAAACGAAGATGCTTCGACGTTTCGCCTCTTTTTTCTTCTTCTCTTCGTTGATATAAATTTATTATCCGAGGGGGTGAAATATTCACGGCTGTCTTTTAGCTGCGTCGGTACTTTGTCAAAATCTTGCGTAGAGACTGGATAGGAATATTTCGAATTAAAAATAAATAAATATATATGTTCAGAAGTATTTATTTTAAAACAATTCGTTTGTTTCATTGTATTTATATTCGTGAGTAATTTGGTTTAATCGCCGTCTAAAATTCGATTTGATCTCTTGTTATCAACATAATAACTTCAGAAATGTAGATGGTACATGCGTGGATGGCTATCTCTATCTATGAATATTTACTTTTTCTTTCAGTGTTGACGTGTTTTCCAAAAGCTAAATAGAACAGCAGTTGTCATTGTTTACGAATCTATCTATTTTCATCTCATTTGTTTTGCGTTCAGTTGCTGTTAATGTTGCTGTAGACTTACTGTACTATCACTAATATATAATACCTAATATATAACTACCTAATATATCTAGCAGAGAGTCCATATGTGTGTATGTACACATGTCCGACATTGTTAAGGCACGCCTCGACCTAGAACTCAATGACGCCATAAACAATATGAAAAACGGAAAAGCCGCAGGCGCAAACGACCTGTTCACCAAACAGATGAAAAACTTCGGCTCAGCAATAAAAAAGGGCCTTAAAACTGATTCAGGGATGCACCAAAAGCTATAATGTTCCGAAAACCTGGAGAAAATCTAAAATTGTAGTCTTTCTCAACCAGGCTGAAGACCCAGAACTGGACATTTGCTATAGATCGATCTCCCTGTTGTAACATCTTTTTAAACTATAAAATGTAGAGCCGAAACTCATCCCTCAGCAAGCGGGCCTCAGGCTGGTGAAATCATACACAGGACAGGTCTTAGCTCTTACTGGGCATATTGATAGGGGATACGAGAAAAAATTGATAACTGGAGCCGCTCTTGTCAACTTAACCGCTGCATATGACACCTTCAACCATAGACACTTCCTAACTAAGCTATACGCAACAAATAAGGACTATAGATTGGTGAAGGTGATTCGGTCAATGATGCAAAATCGACACTTTTATGTCACCCTGAATAACAAAAAGAGCAGGTGCAGAAATCAAAAGAATGGCCTGCCCCAAGACGCTGCCTTGGGGACAATGCTATTTGACACCAACCACCAACCCATCCCTGCATACCCAAAACATTTCTTCTATGCTGATGATCTGGGAATAGCTGTGCAAAACACCAACTTTCAAAATGTCGAACATAAACTGGAAGGTGCACTAACAAAAATGGCTGAGTACTACAACCCAATCTCACTGAATCCCAGCCCTTCCAAGAAGGTTTCGCTTATCACCTACGCAATAGAGAGGCGACGAGAACGCCCAGAATTTCATGGAAAGGTAGCTACTTGGAACACACGGAGAAACCCAAATCTCTTAGATTGATATTTGACAAGACCTTGACATATAAGCAGCACTGTCTAAAAACCCGCCAAAAGTTCAACGCTAGACATAATATCCTAAGAAATTTAACTGGAAATTTAACTAAAAACAAGAAAAGATACACAATTGAAATTTTATAAAACCATTGCAGTGCCAACCCTCACATACGGAAGCGAAATATGGACAACTACAAAAAAGGAAGAACAACGCATACAAACACAAGAGATGAAATTTCTTAGAAGAGTAAAAGGATGCTCCAGAATAGACAAACTCAGAAATGAAGACATTAGAAACGAGCTAAGTATATTTAACATCAACGATAAAATTAAGGAAAATAGAAAGAGATGGAAAGAACATGTTGATCGAATGAATGCAGATCGCCTACCATTTAGAGTAATGCATTACAAGGTTCGGGGAAGAAGAAGCGTAGGCAGGCCAAGAAAGAGATGGGTACCGTAACAGGCAAAAATATATGCCTAATACTTGTAGCGAAGAAGAAGAAGAAGAAGAATTTAACTGGAAGCAAGTGGGTTACAAATCCCGCGGTCCTAAGAACGACTCCACGGGCTCTGTGTTTTTCGACAGGGAAATACGCTTACCCTATATGGAGCAGGTCGAACAATGCTTTAAATGAAACGTGACGAATAATAACCGGGTGCATGAAAGCATTAAGCCTCCCATAACTTTACAGAGCCTCTGGTTTGGCAGCCCCTCCGCTGCGCCGCAAAGCGGCCGAACGCACTGAGAAGTTCAAACAGATTTTCGATGAGCGCCACCCACTTTTTGATTAACCCCAACAGCTCAGCAGGCTCCGGCCCCGAAGAGCTTTATGAGAATGGTCCCGGAAGGCACATCTCTGAATAACCCCTTAAAGAAGAAGTTTCCACCTGCCGGCACCTTGATTGGGTCACCTGTAAATCGCTCAACTGCATCAGGACAGAAGTAGCCCTCGTCAAGACCAACAAAGCCAAATGGGGGCTTATCAACAATGCGATATAAACTGTGAATGCCCTGAAATGAAAAACATGGAGCACCTGCTCTCATATGGACGATGCCCTCATACCTGTACCCCTGAGGATTTATGGAAAGTCGACGTTGCCCAGTACTGGGCTAAAGAATTTTAATGCTATTAGAATGAACATAAGCTGGAGTAAGAAGTGCTCAAATCTCGGAGTACAGATAGGGCATAAGAGACTGTTCAGCGTACATTTCGCAGACGACCAAGTTGTGTTGGCGGAAGACGAGATGGATATCCACTATATGGTTAGAAAGCTATATGAAGAATACAAGGAGTGGGGTCTGCCAATCAACAGCACAAAGACAGAATATTTAATAGTGGGAGGAACAGGATCTGATCTTATCTTGGGAAACGGCACAATCAGAAACACACGAATATTTAAATATCTGGGGGTAAAATTGACGGACACAGGAGGAAGCAATGCGGAAATAATCAGCAGAGTCGGACAAGGTAGGACAGCTATCCGTCAGCTACACAGCACCCTATGGAACGAGAAAATATCAAAAGCAAATAAGATTAGGATTTACAAAACCATAGTGGAAAGTATAGCTACCTATGGAGCTGAGCTTTGGGAAATCTCGAATCGTAATAGCTCACGCATAAACGCCATGGAAATGGACTTCTGGAGAAGGTGCTGCCGAAAAACATGATTAGACAAAGTTAGAAACACTGATATCAGACAGGAAATGGGCATAGACATAAGTACATTGGAAACTATTGAAATAAAAAAACTGAAATGGTATGGACACGTCAATCGGATGTCCAACGATAGATGGCCAAAAAGAATATTAGAGTGGTCTCCGCCCAATAGAAGGAAAAGAGGTAGACCAAAACGCGCCTGGGAAACAGAAGTGAAAGAAGCCATGGACAGAAAAGGGTTAAAAGAAGGCGACTGGCGCGACAAAAAGGCTTGGAAATTAGGATGCGAGAAACGGCCACCAGAGCTGTAAATAACTCGTCGAATGAACTCGTCGTAGAATGAACATACTATGGCCCGCACCCAAAAAAGTAAAGTAAGTAACACCTAAAAATTTTTCACTTTGCAGGCTTCCGTCTGAAATAGGTCTAGAAAAATTCGAAAATTCTGAATATTCCAATTTCAGAGAGGGAGAAAAATAGGGATGCAACTTATGTTATTATAATTCTGTTGTAACGAAGCATATTTCTCCCGTGGTTAGAACCCTTGTCTCCCTCTGTTACCGTTTGCGGAAATTCCGTAAGTTCAAATAAACAACAATTCTCCCCGCCGTGGCACCTGCAAATTCCAAGACCGAGTTTAAACAAAAGACCACCAGTTGTCTCTCTAAACTACGAGCTGCAAACTACCCATCCTTATTTATCTGAGAGCTCTAAATATAAGAGAAAAATATCGAAAATCATCACAAGTCTACCGACCGAACAGTGAACCGTACCGCAGGTGTTACAAGTGCAGGTGTTTCGACCCGACCATTGACAAGGTTACCGCTTCCGACCGACCGACCAGGGCTACCAGGATTCAGTCGAGTAAGGTATCATAGAGTTAGGGAAATCCGACCGCCCCCCCTTACCGTTCCCGTTAGGTCAGGCCGTCGAATTGACTCTTCCCAGGGTGAGACTCGGGAAGATCAATTTGTGCTGTTTGGGTTGGTGTATTCCCGGAGTGAGACTCGGGGTAGACCTTCCCGAATACGACGCAACCGAGCCCTCCCTCTACCGTTCCCGTTGGGTTAGGCCGACGGATTGACTCTTCCCTGGGTGAGACTCGGGAAGATCAATTCGGGCTGTTTGTTTTATCCCGCTTGCTAGCTTTTCCCCATAATGCTTGCTCTGCTCTCACCGTTTCATAACGCTTGCCCGACCGTTGCTCTTAACTAGCTTTCCTATTGCCAACAGAGTAGGTTCCGACTAGAGTAACTAGACCGCCATTGCACTACCCCCCCACCGTAATAGCCGCACCATGCACTGTTGCCCGTCCGCTTCGTAAAACCGAGACCCCAATCTGTTTCCGATATACATAGTTGCCAAATCTTTCTGTTTTTCGTAGAACTAGGGAAATTTGTACTTAGATGCCGCTTGGCAGTAGCACCCGTTAAGTATTGAGTTTTGCACCGTTACCGATCTTCCTTTTTCTTTATTACACGATTGTCTTTATTTTGATACAGTTTTCTATAATAAATTAGTTTTATTTGTTTTCCAAATTGTGTGTTTTATTTTCACGGTTTCCTGGCATTCTCCTGAGTATAAACTCACCCGAGGCTTTAGGGAGTAAACCCTTAAAAAATTCTGGCGCCCGAGCAAAACCGTAAAACCGACTTTAAAACTCCGAAACTCCGCAAATAGCGCCAATTCAACAAAGTGACGTAACCTTCTAGCCTAGAGTCGTCGTGCCGCCGACGAATCTGCTGCATCGCGAGGTAAACCACGTCACACTGTATAGTCGGCATTTTTAGCAACAAGCATTGTACCTGCCTCAGAATAAAACAATTTGCGTTAACATTCTCGAGTACAACGTGTTTGCTTATTTGTTGATATATCCGAAGTTCGTAGACATTTCAAAAAAAAAACTAAATATCTCGATTGTCAAAAGGAATGAAGGTAAACGCCTCCCTTAAAGTTTCCGTTGTATATAAACTCTCTATATATATATATATATATATATATATATATATATATATATATATATATATATATATGTACATATGTATATTTGTATATGTGTGTACACCTTCCAAAAAATAATTTGCTTCCTTATAATTTTGACATCGCCTAAGCTATTTTTGTTATTTCGTATGCTTCATATTCCCCCTAACATTATAATGTTCTCAATGGACGTAGTCCATTTGTTTCCGAGCATCCCGCCAGATTGCATTGGAATTACTCGTAATTTATATTGACGAATAACAATCCAACTTATTTAGTCCTTAACTTGATTGAAATTTTACAGCTGGTATTAAAACAAGCTTTTTTGCTCTAAATGATAAATTTTATTCTTAAACTACAGGACTGTCAATGGAAAGTTGCTTATCCCGTTTCTCAGCCGAATTGTTCGAAATTGAAACATTGTTTTCTCAAAATTTTTACCTTTAATCTAAACTTATCATAGATATTGTTGTGATGTTGTCTTCCTCTGATACAATAAAATTCTTATGTTTTCTTAGAGCATTGAAATGTAGTAAATAATTCCATTTCATTTACAAATTGGAGGTGAGGATAACAGAAACAACCTTTGTGCATACCTTTTGATCGCCATCAATTATAATCATGTAAAATTGGAAATATACAGGGATATTTAGTATTGAAAATGCACTGTAGATGTAGTGGTAAATGCAATTTTAAGTATCGTTGGTGTGTCGGTTGCGAAGATTCCTGTAATTGTCGGTAACAAGTGTTGTATGTTATAAAACACTGCGCTGAGGAGTGAACGACGTGCCACTGAATGTCGTTCCCCAACTAATGAATTTACCGCTTACTGCAGCAATAGACGTTTTCAAATCAATATTAATTTAGAGAACTTTTGATACAGTTAGCTGAGGTCTTTGTACCAAGTGATTTAGGAGAAATTATTTCAACCTAACTTAAAATTTTATTCTTTAAAATTTTAAAAATTTCAAGTTTATTTCTTAAAATAAATACGTTACACACCGACGCTCTATGGCACTAAAATAATGCGAACGAATAGCCTAACAAATGGTGCCTCAATAATAAAAAGAACAATGAATAGTTAAGGGTCCCCATTACTCAACATCGTTTTATGCGAAATAAACACCGGAATACATTAAATGCTAGTTATAAAATGGGTTGTGAAATTTCAGAAATAATGGAAAATCCGATTTTTACTACAGTAAAACTGACGCGTGTATGCCCCTTTTGCGCAACGCGTATAAACCATAACCTGAAATTTAGTCAAATCCGTTTGATTAGTTCCCGTTTTTCGGTTTTATAACCGATCCGATCGTATTAACATAAGATTGTTTAACGTCTCTCGGGGAATTTAATTCGACCCGTCCGGAAATCACGGCCGTAAAAACTTCCCTCTTTTGCCGTTGTTCCTCTATCTGCGACTCGGTCGGCATTCCGAGACCCGACTCGGAATTAGATTGTATTAAAGTTTAATAATAAGGCGGCCGTTAAAGTAAACGAGTTTATGTTATTCGGAAGGGTATTTACCGGAATTTTACAGCTGATTAAACGGCGTTCGGTTCGCTTTAGACGTGTCTTTTAACTACCGAAGTTGCAGGAGCAACGTTACCACCTCCATTAATTACTCTCGCCTTCAAAGGAAAACTATCCGGATTTAACGAATATCGGAACACCAATAACGTCGACTTTATCTCTCTCGCCGTGGAAATTAACGAGTTTTCCCGTCTTTATCTCGCCAGCGCTTCCTGCCGAGACGGCCGTCCTAGTTCTGCGGCGGAATTCGAAATTTATACGGTAGGGGACGGAAAATCATCCGAAAAGATCGGGGGACGTACCGAATCTGGTCGCACGTGACAACGGTTCTCTAAGATAGTCAGTATCTTGTCGAGATAAACAATGTCAAATTTAAGAGGTTGTCGGAATGTGTTCAAATTAATAATAACAGCAAGTTGCCTCGAAGGAACTTTTGTAAAGTTATAAAACTCGATTACTCGTGCGTGGTTCCCTTTGAGACGAGGGGCGTCGACGTCGATTGATCACGACTACGGTTTTTAGTGTCGCTTTTACCCGAAAATTATTTTTTTATGCGTCACTATCATTTCATTATCTACCTTTCTCATAGGTGTTTTGATCTGAAAGCATCAATGGCGCGCTTAGTAATATAAAACAGTCTGGATGATTTAATATTAAATCTGTTGTACAGAATTATATTTCATTATGTCAAAGTAAAGAGTTTCACTTTAATACAGTTTGAATGTTTTCATACCTGCCAGACGTCCGCAATGGCTAACTTTTAAATCTATCGTTTTAATTATATCAGAACGAAATTAAAATAATCTGGCTTTTGAATACAACTAACAATCATAATGCAATTAAAATAGCTTCCGTTAGTAAAGTTTTCCGTAACGATAGAGCGTCTATTGTATTCATCTCAAGTGTATCAGTTAATATGTGTAGGGGACCAGTGCTACTGTCTGTTGCGAACATTTCTAAATTTGATGCTGTGGCGACCATCGATAGATGGAACCACAACGCCAGGTAACCACAGCAAACCGCATGGAGCAGGTCATCCTGCTCGAGACGCCCTCATCCACAATTGGCGACCGCCGACAATCCAAAAGACGAACAGCATGACGATCCACGAGGTGAACATTCTGACCACCAAGACGAACACGTCTTGGTGTTTTGTGTTAAAAATTAGTGAGTTTATTCCTGTTTACGAATTCCATATTACTGATGACATTGGAATTTCGGCCCTCTATCTCCGCCTTTTTACCCCTTTTACCCTTGTCCGCCGCCCCCTTGGCACCTACTCATGTGTCCGCCGCTTGGAATTTCGTTTAAGTATGGTAAGACCTATCATTACATACATTTTTAAGCGTATTATCGATGCCGAAATTTTTCCGAACAATTATCAACGTTCACCCTTTATAACTACCCTTAGCCCCAAGTAATCTGTCCGCCTGCTCGTAACTTTAATAACTGATGGTAATAGAGTTTATTCCTGTTTACGAATTTCATATTACTGATGACGTTGAAATCTCGTGTCCAGCTCTTGGTCTATAAGAGACCAAGAATCCACATGACAACACCAGGTTAACACTTAACGTCTCGACACCATTTGTCGCGTCTGTTAAACTGCCGGCCGCCGTTTTGGGCAGATAAACCAGCGGTTTGGTTTGCACAAGTAAAAGCAATTTTCATTAGCAAACATAAGAAACGACTAAACAAAATTCGACTACGTCCTAGCACAACTAGACAGCCGCTACGCTATCCAAGTACAGGACTTATTCCTCTGCAATCTGGCTCCAAATACTATCGATCACAGGCCAGGCCATTCTCCAAACTCAATCCACGCTTCCATTACATAAGGTAGCCGAACTTACGGACTGCATCATAGAAGTGCCTTCACCATCCGCTCCACAGTCACGGAACGGACCATTTATCAACGCGGTCAGACCGGGAACCGATAATTCGGAGCTCTTTCCTCGAGTAAGTGAGGTTGCACAAACACTTTATAAAGTGTACAAGCTTCCTCGACACGTCGCCCAAACAACCGACACCTTCCCAAGTCCCGAGACAACGGTACTACCAGAGAGCATCGATCTCCCAACGAGACTGTCTGCTGGTAGTATTACCAATACAGAAGTATGGTGCAAGCATGCCCTACCGAGCTCACCGCTGCAAATCAAAGCGTCACTATGACGTGCGGTTTAATCAATAGTCACCTAGTCTTTAAATGACTTCGACACATATACATCGACGTAATCGGCCCTGTACCTCGAGTAGGACCACACTGATACTGCTTGACCGCGATTGATCGCTTCACCCGTTGGCGTTCTCCTCAGGATTGCCCGCTACGGTGTCCCAACTCAAGTCACAACAGACGAAGGCACACAATTCGAATCTCAACTGTTCAAGGCTCTTTCCTTACTATCAGGCTACAAGCGGCCTGTACCACTAGCTACCACCCCATAGCAAACGTAATGCTAGACACCATGGCAGAATTGGTCTACGGAGAATCCCTTAGACTACCAGAAGAAATGGTTACAGATTCTGCAATTTTTGCTGAGACACCGCAGAGCTCATTGCCCCACTCATTGCTCACTGCACCAAGCTCCGTCCGAATCCTTCAAGTCACCACGATACAACCAAGCACTTTGTCCTCAAGGATCAAACGACCGGCACTCACGCCTTGCTACGTGACGACACCATACTTGAACCTTTTCAGCAACCCTACACCGGACCTTACAGAATCATTCACCGAAAAGGAAAAGTGTACACTCTAAGGATCAATGACAAAGACGTTCAAGTGCGTTTCGACAGACTGCAGCCCACCTACAACTTTAACGAAGAGACCCAAGAGCACCCTTACCTTTCTGTTGAGCACCCGGCTCACCACCACACGAAGCAACCATCAAAGGAGATACCTTAATTAGCCTCGGATCCTCGTGCACGTATCACAACAAGAGCAGGACGTAAGGTCCGCTTCCCGGACATCCTCTCTCCATAGGTACTCCTCTCCGCAGGGACGTAATGTGGTGACCATCGATGAATGGAATCACAACATCAGACAACTAACACTCTAATGTACTGCTCGGAGCTGAAGGCCTCGGCGCGGACAATGGTCGGTCCGTAGATGAAAGGCTCCACAAAGTGTTTGGGCGGGGGAACTCACCGTAGGTGAAGCACTTACCTCACCCGATCGTGGAAGATGTCGATTCAAAAAAAAAAAGAGAAGATTTGGGAGCGCGCGGGGGGACCTCAGCAACGACATAAGATGTCGCCGCCAGCATCACGCTGTCCCGCGGCCTACATCCCACTTTCGGACGATTAGGGGTTCGGCCAACGTTCAACCACAGTTAAACTCGCATTTCAGCCGCCTACCTCGCATAGTCTATTGGCCAGGGGGGTAAACCTGACCACTCGGTGTCCGAGGATAAAACCAAGTGGGTTTTATGTTTTCGGGGTCGTTAAATCCGAATATTCAACTCATTTTACAATTTTACAATTTCCAATTAACAATCTAAAATTGTTAGTAACTTTTGAGGGAAGCGTCCAATTCAAAAACGGTCTTCGGGATTCGATTCGGGGGGAAAAATACGAAAGACAAACTTGGGTGTTGCTCTTGAAATTTTTTTTCCCAAATTGTTATTAAAAAATTGTTAATAACAACTGATAGCCCACCGCTAGGGCAAAATGAGTTGAATATTCGGATTCAGCGACCCCGAAAACGTAAAACCCACTTGGTTTTATCCTCGGACACCGAGTGGTCAGGTTTACCCCCTGGCCAATAGACTAGCAGGCAGGACCTTCTTTACGAGGCACTCTCCATGCATCCGCAACCCTGAGCATCACCCTAATCACGTTGGCGTGCGTGATGCTCACCCCAACCGCCCTGTCGACACATTGCCGATCCCTCGTTCATACCATACAGTCAAACACGGCATGATTCACGTCGTCTCCTCTCTCCACGCACAGGAGACACGCATCCGAAACTCTGCCTTTGCGTTTTCGCAGATAGGTGCCAAAACCACCGTGACCCTTGAGGAACTGCGTGAGCGGTGATAGCCCACCTCGCCATGACGTCGCTCCAAGCACTCCTTGATGTCAGGAATCATTCGTTTCGTCCAGAGCTTACCCTATCTTATTTTGGTATATTGCCACGTCTTCGAGGATTAGGGTCCTTGAGGTGTGCTCGTTTTAGGGCTGGTAGTTCAGATGCTGAGGTAGAAGAAAAGGGTGGTTCAAATTAAATCCTGTTATTAATATTTACTGAGGGTGACTTACAGGGGGTTGTTCAGTAGCAGCACTGACAACAGTACTTAGGGGAGAGAGATTGAGCGCATTACGAAAGGAAGCAGAGAAATTGACAAAACCATAGGTATTATAGAAATGAAGTGGAAATGAGAGACATGGGGTGGATTAAATGGTCGCATGCTCAAATGATTGTAGGGGGAGCGGGAGTACAGCATAGCCAAGAATCTAGGAGCCTCGTGTCGGGACATCTTTCCAAAGGCAGCGTGACCGAATAACCCACTGACTAACTGAATAAATCACTAACCAATGATTATCTCTGCATATTGATTTCCGTAGTTATTTATTTACGCCGAATGTGGTTGTTATCGCTTTCCGACGGTCGAGTTTTTTCCATTGAAATAAAAGCACGTGTCTAGCTAGAAAATTCCTGTAAAAGTTTGAATTTGTAAAATTCACGTCTGCCCCTAATTTCATTGTTTGGTCTATATTTTTATTATGTTTTAGGTGACAATAATTTATTACAAATTTCCACTTGCACGCTTAGATGTCAAAATAACGTCGAAGCTATTACTGCAGACCATTATGTACACTTGCGATATCTCTAATATATCGAATACTGCTCCCACTACAGAATCAAGAGTTTTATTTGATAGTTAACTTTTTATAGCGTAGCTTGGATTCGAAGCGGTCTTTTGACTTTAAAACTTTCTTCCACGATTCCAAACGTTTGAAATTCCACGATTTCCATCATTCCCGGCCGAAGTCGTTACGGTACCGCAGCGAAAAGCTCGTTTAACACGAATACGAATTAGTCGAGTTAAAAGTATGGCGAGGAGCCGCTTTTTATCGTCCTCATGCAACATTCAGAAGGCGTCCGACCTTTTCTTTCCCCGTGCTGCGGTGTAGGTTGCGAGGGTTTGTGTGTGCGTATGTGTGTGTGTGAGAGTGTTTCCAGGGGGGGAAATTTAGAGGGAAAAATTCGGAGCGTATAGTTGATAAACGGCTAGTTGGTAAACCTGAAACAGTCCCCGTCCTCTAATCAGGATCGCGGGGGATTCGCCGAATTCCCACGTCACATATTAATCATCATTTCCTCCTCTTTCGGCTACCGTCCTCGGGAAGGGGCGAATCTCCGAAAAAACTTCAGGCCTCTCGGATAAATCGAGACAAAAACGTAAACACGTCCTGTGCCTGCCGATATTTTCATTGTCCCGGAAATAATGTATACATACGGGGCGATTGTTATCGATCGCGCCGTTTTCAATTTCGGAGCGACTGACCGATGATTGAATCGGAAAATTTAACTTCCGCCAGCAACCTTTATGAAACAACCGGCATTATTTTTTAAAAATCCCTATTTTTGCCGCTTTATCGATATTTCGAGGGCGGAAAAATTCAGTAACTACCTAAAATCTAGGTCATTGGGGTTCCGCATGTATACACGTAGCAATCTGGGGGGAGGGAGGGAAAATCGAAGATAAGGTCGCAGGGAGAAAATTCAAATGAATTACGCCGTTCCTCGTAATTTCCTCTCGCTTTCGCGACTCCTCTGCCATTTCTCGGAATCAATACGGGGCCGTCTCGATTAATCTCGCGTAACAACCGTCGATAATTAATTCGTTTACCTTAACAACAACACCTCCGCCCGTTAATTAATTGTGGAAAACTTACGAGGCGGGAAATTATCGGAAAAGCGTTACTTCATTTCTGTCACACGGGACGCTCGGTTCTACTCGGAAAATGTCCTCTTTTTGTCGCCAGAATTACTTCTTACCTGCCGTTCCAATTTCGCTGATTGCGAGTGCAGTTTTTCGAAATAAGATTACGACTCCGGGATTTAAAAGTACGCGGAGAACGCGGAATATTAAATTTCGTCGGATTATTGTTTTGTCTCGTATGCAGAGGAGATTCACACGCTGAAATGCACCGCTTTCGGAGTGAAATAAGAAGTGAACGACGTCGGGGGATGTAAAAACCGTTTAGCCGGCGTATTCCGTACTTCGGTGTGTTACAGATGTAATCTTCATCTGAGCTTTGGAGCAAGGCGGCCATTTTCAGATTTAAACCCAAGATCGTTCGGTTCTTTAAAGCAAACGGAAAATGAGAAGTGGAGATTATGGCCGATTTCTTTGATGTATTCCATTATATAACTAGTTTAAGAGCTTCACTAGTTGAAACATCATAAAACGTCAATATTACTTTAACTAGCGTCTAGTGTATCAGTATAGGAAATTATATTTATATATAGTAAATATCGTGTAATACAATTCTACTATTGCATATTATGATGATATTTATGTATATGGTGATGAAAAATTTGTAAAAACATCTGCTTTCTCTAAATTATTTCCTTATTCGAAAGCCAAAAAGTCTTGTTATTAAATTTTTCAGGCAGAATCATAAATTTGTTGCTTCTGTTCGATCTGAGCATTCGTGTGATACCATTTCTTAAGGTTTTTTGTACAAGATAAAAAAATTTTCGTTTTTGGAGCTTTTCAGGAGATTAACTGACGCGACGATCTCTTACTCTATTCAGTGTGGAGGTTTTATGCATTTTCATGTAAGGTAGTTATAATTTGCAGATTTATTGTACTATATTATGTACATCTACATTTTAATATAATGTTCAGGTGAATTGTGATTGCTCAAGTATTTCTATATTATAGATTCCGGCAGCTCTAGTGTCCCGTATTTGTTATTTTGTAGCTTTAATATAGTTAAAAATCGTATAAGTTATAAAGATTTGTATATTACTGTTACCGCAAGCTTGTTCGTCATTAAGTTCAAGATCTTTTCATTTCTGGTCTTCGTCTGTAGTGGCAATCAATTTTCTTATAATTTTCCAACTTCATGTAATTTCATATCTGGTACTTACCTTCATGAAAAATATAACACCCTCTAAATAATACCAAGTCTAATATCGTTATTATCGATACTGCATGATTGTGTAGATGGAGTTTGTCACTATGAAGCTTATAATCTAGATTTAACATCGCGTCAATTTTTGAAATTTATTTTTTGCTAATTCTAGATTTGTTTTGGAGTTCAAACAACACAATTTTTATTAAAAAATTTTGAATCAAAGTAACTATATTCCATTCGGAAAATCGAGAGAGTAATAAAATGTCATTATAAATGCAAATCCTCAAAAACTGTAGTACTGGCGAGATATGTATAAACATTGCATTTAGTTATACGTCTCTGTACTGTTCCTAGGAACTATTACATTGAAAAGCACCCGGATCAAATTTCTACCTGCGTTCGGGTCAAGGGATATAATCCGTCTTTATCTTTCTTATGAAGAATTGAATGCTCTTTCTCTATTACTCCAATTCGGTTATTTCGCACTGTTTTCGTTTACTTGAAATCGTCACATCAGAGTCACGCCATGGGGTTTTTTATTTAAAGAAAAAAAGTAATCATAAGCAATATTTGTTTATTTAGAATTTATGGAACCTATATATAAATAATAAATTTATACCGTGAGGTCGAAATGAAACTATAATTAATTCACTTTTACTCAAAGAACTGAACTTTTCCTAATATTATACCTAACACTGGCATATGCCATAAGGGATAGAAATATACATCAATCCAAATTAATTACTTACTAAATTAATATATCAAAAGCACAAAGTATACATAACATCACTTTTGTCCAAGCTTATAAGAAACAAAAAAATTTTAAAACGAGGAACGTGGCACAATTTCACAAATTATACAAAAGAAGTAACTAAATGGCTTAAAATAATAATATATTTATTGGAAATAAACGTTTTTTTACAAGAATAACAAATCTTGTTTAAACAGTTCAAAACGGTTTAAATCTTAAGTTAATAATAATATAGGTAACTATAAGTATACCTAAATCGATTTTCAGAAATCTCATTTTCTCGTACAAGAATCCGTTCAGGTACACAAAAGGTACACGTTCAAAAGAAAAAGGAGTAATCGTGAGGTTTTGGAAAGACGCAATGTTCAGGAATGTTTTCAAGTTGAAATTAATTAATATTCAGAATCATCTGAAGAACTCTCTTCATTGATATCCTGTGCAGTAATGATTAAGGGTTCCACGGCGTTATCAATCATAAAATCTAACTCCCAAAATTTTTCTTCTTCTTTTATAACATGATTTATGACTTTTTGCCAATTTTCAGAGGTGGTTCTGCGAATGGATTCTTCCAGAAGAATTTTAACATCTTTTAATTTAAATGTTTTATTTTCCCGAGCAACATAGCCTTTTACCTGAGCCCATATTAATTCTATGGGATTGAGTTCGCAGTGATAGGGCGGAAGACGAAGCACAGTTATTTGGCGATTTTGTGCCATTTCATCAACTGCATACCTTTTACGAAAGTTGCAGGTCTTTACAATTGATATCAATTCCGATTTGACCATGTCCTCCTTATACGGAATATTTTTTCTTATCAGCCAATTTAAAATTTCAGCCTTCCGCCAAGAAATTACCGGGGATTTATCGACCTGTCTGGAATGATAGCTCGCATTATCCATGACAATTACGGAACCAGGTGGGATGAGATCGAGCATTTGAACGAAGTACTCCTCGAAAACGTCCGCGTTCATGTCTTCATGATAATCTCCCGTCTTCTTCGATTCAAAAAGAAGTAAGCCGCCATCCACAAAGCCACTAGTACTGCCGATGTGGGTAACAATAAGTCGTTTACCTTTTCCAGCCGGTGCTTTTAGTCCTGTTGATAAACCTTCTAAAAAGGCTTGTCGCGGATTCACCACACTTTTGTCCTGCCACACTTTTCCCACGGTATATCCTTGGTTTACCCAGGTTTCATCCAGATAAAAAATAGCCCTTCCTTCTTGTCGAAATTTTTTAATATCTCTGAGGTAGCTTCTTCGCCAGCAAATAATTTCATCGGATTCCCGAAGAGGAGAAGTTTTAATTCGCTTATCCCAACAAATACCTAGTTCCTTCAGAATCGTCCACAACTTGGTCCTTTTCAATGTCATACAGTCTTCTGGCAGTTCATGTAACATTTTATCCAATGTTGGGATTTCACGTTTGAAAAAAAAGGAATGAAGCGTTCGACGAATGAGTCTCTTGCTATCCTCATCAACAAGCATTTGAGGTCTTCCTGGTGCAGATTTTGGAGCCTTCACCTCTCCACTCCTCTCTTCCCTTTTGACGCGATATATCGTTGATTTTCCATATCCCGTCATTTTGTGACACATTTCAACTAGGTCATCTACGCTGGATTTAGGATGTAGATGTTTCAATCCGTTAAATACATTTAAAACAACCACTTTTTCACGACACGATAACGCCTGCTTATTCGGTAACTTACACGGGGTAAAGTTCATAAGACTTGACATATTTAATTCTTGATAGTAAGACTATTAGAATAAGAATAACCGAAATTCAGGTATTTCCCTTTTATACCTCCTTCAACGGAGGGAGAACTTTCGACCCCATTTCCAGGTAATTCTTAATCCTACAGGTAAATCTCTGGTAACAGTTAACTAAGTAGTTTAGTGGAAGAGTAAAGGTGCCTGAACAAATTATTAAGTGTCCACATTAAAAAAGACCCTTTCCAAAATGGTCTCCGAGTTGACGAATTGTCTAAAAGTATTCAATATTTACAAGTAATATCATTCATTGATATATTTCGTTAACGGCACCGATTAAATTGGTAATTATATGAATTCATTCCTTTTAGGTTCAATCCTTAATCACTATATGTACGATACAACTTCAAGAAATTTTAAAATGGAAACAGTTCGATGGGTGAATTTAATTTATATTTAAAAAATCAGGGAAATAAGGATGGTACGCCCTTTGTTACAACCCTAACCTCCGATTTTGAGTTATTTATTACTCTCTCCCTATTTCGAATCGAGTATAGTTCGTGTCGTAAAATTTAGTATATTATTGTAGTAGTAAGCTTTTCAGTGTATCCTTACCATTCTGAGGCTTGCGTTAGAGTTTTTAGATGATGCTTTAAATTTCGAGGAAAGACTTAAAACAAAGTAAGCTTCGTCACGTCTTTGCACATCCATATATTTTAGTTATAATTTTAGATTTGTAATAAATTGTGTTTACAACATAGTCATAAATTGTAGATTCTGGATGGTTTACTAATTGGGATTTTTGACTCACAGCTTCTAATGTATACTATACATCATGAAAGCTGTAGCAATTCGTATGCTACCGTTCCTAAAAGCTTATTCGACTTTAACTCAGATTTTGTTTTATTTTTGTGCGAAATCAAGGGCTCGTACTGTTTCAATTTAGGTGCATGACAGCGCGCCCATAGGAACTTTTAATCTTTTAAAATTACGAATTTGTTTATAAGGCAGTTATCCACTAATGGAAACAATTCATTTTATAGCTCGACCAAGTTTACTGCAAAAGCTATTGTAACGAAACGGCTTGCCGCGAAATAAACACGGCTGGAGCTACCCGAGTTCGCTGAATTCGGATCCCGGGAAAAGACGACTCGAACAGACGAAATTTTTCTCCACGCTTCGATGCGATAACGGGTTCCTCGAAAATCGGGAATGTTCCAGCAACTACCGAGAAACTTCGAGAAGGATCACACCAGCGATAAAAAGGAATACCGGACCCAAGGCGAGCAGTTGGAGAATCGGAATGTAAATACTCGGGCGAGAGACCGCGCGCTAAATAAATAAACATCTGTGTGTGAAATAAATTAAGAGTTAGAGTTAGAAAGAAATTAATTAGGACAATTCGCGTAGTGTTTGGTTTGAGTAAATAGTAAAAATATTACACTATAATAAGAGACTATCCCTAATACTGGGGTGCACTGAAGGAGCTTCCACGAAGACTGTGAATAACACTTAACACAGTCGGCCACACCCTGGTAACGTTGATCTTTCAACGGCCAATCCTTCCAACATCGGTTCAGACAGGATTACCAGAACCGACACACCAAATCGGTCTTCCTTAGGGCCACTGGTGACGACCTCAATCAACACAACGGGAGATAAACATTGGGAGAAATCTGCACAGAGTATGCATGCAATATCCTCCTTGTTCAGGAATGGAGTTGATTGTGGAGAGACCTCAAAATCGATCCGGAAGCACGATTTTTGGCCGACCATGTACCAACAAAATATCAGCCTCCCTAACGGATACGGATGACATTGAGATTGTCACTGTTGAAATGCCGCAGTATTGCGTGATTTCAATCTAAAAGCCACCTAACTTTCCATTCGCCATCCATACACCTGCAAACATTAAAAATTAGCTCCCAAATTTCACCTTTAGCGACTTCAACTGGAAAAGCACTGCCCAGAAAACTGCATGATACATGGAAATCGATAACAACAGCGCAGGTCTTGCACATACGACTTTCAGTTAATACATGATCCTAAGCTACCATCCTCTTTTAATAGTGGTAGGTGGAAGAGGTTCTACAACCCAGACAATAGATTTGTAGATCTTCGAAACTAACAGCAATATGTTGCACATGGGAGAACCAATACCGAAGACTCAACACAGACCCATTAACTGTATCGCTAGCGTCATTTTGGAGCCAGAACAGGTACCCCTTAAGAGACGATTCAATTTGAAGAAGGCCGACTGGAACAGTTTCAGGGAAAACTTGGATTCCGAGGTGAGAGAACTATTACCCCGAGCAGAAAATTATTCATTGAACTGGTAAGAAAAATATCACGTGAATGTATACCAAGAGGATGTAAAACTCAGTACATAGCAGGCTTAACGAAATATACCAACCCGCTGCTCAATCGCTACCAGAAAATTTTCGAAAAGGACCCTTTCGCTGAAGACGGAATTGAATCAGGTGAGGATCTCATGTTTTCCATCGCCGAAAGCAGAATGCAGAAGTGGCGTATCTTGATGGAAAGCCTTGATATGTAAACAAATAGCAGAATTATAGCATGGAAACTACTTAAAAATCTCAGTGGAGACCCAAAGAAGACCACTAATACAGCTTCATTGAAATAACGGCTGATTATAGGTTAATTAACAAAAATAGGTTTATTATTACGCAATTATTAAGGAACGACAAGGTACGCTGGAGGCAGCCACGACAGCCACTAGTCTGAGACAAAAATAATGACTACTATCTTCGCGAACCCTTTTCGATGGACTAGCTGAATACGGCAATGAAAGATATGGAGATTAATAAAGCACCTGGTATCGATGATATGAGAACTGAACAGATCAAAATTTTTGGCGAGATAACGTTGCAGCGACTGTTCGATTTATTGAATACTTGCGTCATTAGTCTTATAACATGAAATATATGGAGGAAGGCAAGAGTAATTGCGCTGATCAAGCCAGGTAAGGATTCTAACGATCCTAAAAGCTACAGGCCCGTTTTGTTGCTGTGCCATCTATATAAGATATTCGAGAGGCTCACTCTTAATAGGATAAATACTGTACTACAGGAGAAGCTTATTTCCACAACAAGCCGGTTTTCTGCCAGGCAAGTCCAGCTGCAGACAGATACCAAATTGTACTTAATTTATCGAAGACGGCTTTGAGAAGAGACTGATCACTGGTACTGTATGTATCGACCTTACAGCAGCATATGACACTGTTAAACATAGAAAGCTGCTGACGAAAATCGATGAAGTGACACTGGATTTCCACCTCACCCGCATGATTGGTACTCTACTCGAGAACACACGGTTCCATGTTAGCCTGAGGGGAACAAATAGTAGGTGGAGAAACCAGAAGAACGGACTGCTCCAGAGAAGTGTGCTGGCCTGAACACAATATAATATCTATAATAAACAACCTCCACCAGTTAATACTAAACAGCTCACCTACGGGACGACCCAGTCGTAACCGCTTAAAAAGCTTAAAAAGCTTTAAGAAGGTAGAGGTCAAACTGTCAGAGGCCTTGAAGAAACTTTATGCTTACTAGTACTTCTTCTTCTTCTTCTTCTTTCTAATATGGATAGCCATATTAGTAGGCTACTGCCTGTTCGTTTCCATCGTGTCTTCCTCGGAAGATGAGGTCCAGCATTCTCTCCATCGTTTTGGTGGTCTTCCCTGCGACCTTTTCCCTACTGGGTTATTCATTTTTACATGTTTAACGAGCCTGCTGTCTTCCATTCTCTTTATATGTTTGTTCCAAAACCTCCGTCTTTGTCTCACCCACCTTCCTATGTCCTGTATTCCGCATTGTTGTTTGATATCTTCGTTCTTTATTCTGTCATATATTGTTTTGCCTTGTATGCTCCTTAATGCTTTCATTTTGACTGTTCTCATCACTTGTAGAGTTCTGCTTGTGTCTGGTCTTGTTTCTGCGGCATATGTTATGATGGGTCTTACGGCCGTTTTATATATTTAGATTTTGCTTTCGGTGTCCAGGTATTTGTTCTTCCAGAAAATTTCTTTCAGGCATCCCGAAATTCGAGTCGCTTTCATTGTTTGCTCGCTTACTTCGTTAAAAAGATTTCCTTGGCTCGTTATTTCTACAACCAGATATTTAAAGTGGTTTACCTGTTCGATAATTTTGAGATCAATTTCCAGTTTGCATCTTATCGGTTCTGTGGATGTAACTACGCATTTGGTCTTCTCGATGTTGATGAGCACGTTTAGTTCCTTTGCTGTATTGTTAAAAGAGTGTAGTAACCTTTGAAGATTATCTTCGGAGTCTGCAATAAGGATAACATCGTCAGCATAACAGACCGCATGTACGTATGTGTTTCCCATTGTGTATCCAGCTGTTCTAGGGAGGTTTTCTATTATTTTATCCATTATTAAATTGAATATGAAAGGGCTGAGTGAGTCGCCCTGTCTAATACCTGTATTTACATTTATGTCCTCTGATGTCATATGTCCTACTCTGATTTTTGTTCTACATTGGGTGTTGATATCATATATTAAATTAATTAGTTTATGGTTTAGACCTTGTGTTCTCATCATTTCTAAGACATCCTTTAAACGCACTATGTCAAATGCTTGGTCATATCAACAAAGCACATATACGCAGGTTTATTGAATTCTAAGGATTTTTTCGTTACTTGTTTGACAATGAATATTGCGTCGATAGTGGATCTGTTCTTTCGGAAGCCTTGTTGCTCTTCTCGTATACTTATGGTTTTGGTGATTTCGCCTAGTATGGTTTTAGTGAATGCTTTGAGAACGCTATTGAGTAGTGTTGTTCCACGATAGTTTTCTGGATTCGTTTTCTCTCCTTTTTTAAAAATGGGTATTGTTATACTACTCTTCCATTCATTCGGTATTTTTTGTTCTTCTGTGGTATTCTTAAATAGTGTTAATATTTCATGCTGTAGTTTTCTCCCCCTATATTTAAGCATCTCGTTGGTGATTTCGTCTGGTCCAGGGCTTTTGCTGTTCGTAAGCGACTTTAAGATGTTTTCTATCTTGTCATTTGTTAGCTCTATGTCGTTTTCCTCCTCATATTCATTTTGTAGCTGTTCCAAGTCTTCCTGTTCCTTATATAAATTTTTGAAGTATGTTTCCCACTGCTCTGGCGTGATTTTATTAGTTCGCAATGTATCTTTGACTTCAAGCTTGTTTCTTCTTAGCATTCCCCATATTTTTCTCTGGCTTCCATATATGTCTCTCTCGATTCCTTTTGTGAATTTTTCCCAGTAATTTTCTTTTAGTTCTTGTATCCTTGCGATAACCTTGTTTTGTTCTTCTCGGTAGCTGTTCCAATTTTCAGGTGTTTTATTTCGTATGTATTGAACATATGCTTTTTTTCTTTTGTTTTGCTAACTCCTTCACTTCCGGTGTAAACCATGGCGTTCTACTGATTGCATTGACATTTACTTGTCTCTTTCCTATTGCTTCGATGGCAGAGTCTAATACGTTATTCTTTATTGTTTTTCATTGTTGGTCTATACTGTCTTGAGTATTAACTGGCTTTTGCAATATTTTCTGGTTTAACCGTAATTCATATAGGTATTGTGTACTCTTGTCTTCTAGTGATTCGACGTTGAATTCGCTAATCATTTGCGGTTTAGGTTTTGAGGTCTTGTTCAGTTTTAGTCTCATTTTGCAAAGTACCAGCTTATGATGGCTTCCAGAGTTGGCGCCATTTAAGGTTCTTACATCTAATATTGTTTGAGGGGCGATATTTATGTTTGTAATAATATAGTTTAATACAGCTACTAGTACTTCAACCACCTTAAACCAAACCTTAACAAGACGCAGATTTGCGCTCTTTATCTCAACAGCAACACAGGCAAAGCGAGAGTTGAACATTGCTGGGCGTGGTATCAAATTGCAATATTTTAAAGTACCAAAATACATAGGCGTTATGCTGGACCGTACACTAAGCTTTAAGCAGCACTGCATACATACAAGGGCCAAAGTAAGCGCGAGCAACAACATCATTAGGAAACGACTTGCAGAGATTTAAAGAAAATTGGATCCAAGTGGCATAGGACCGTGAAGGATGGTAAGATTTGAGGGAGGCCTACGTCCAGCAATGGATACTTCAGGCTGGATGACGATGATGATGGTGATATACCCATCCCTCTCCCAGATCATCGTGATTATAATATTTTATATTTCCATAACAAAAGCCAAAAACACAACTTACTAAAATTCATGGAGATTGTTAGGTTAACGAATGATCCGCGACCTACTCAAATTAATGGTTAACTGATTTTTAATTGTGTTGATTGTTTCAATTCTCAAGTTTGTTTAGAGTATTGATTTCAACTAAAAAATGTAAAAAATTAATATTTTCAGTCATTTTTCATCTCATATAGTCGGGATATGATGACCTAAATTCACATCTGGTGAATTATAACGAAAAAAAAAAGAAACTCGCAAATTATTTTTATTTCTAATATGAATTTATTATTCACATCAAATTATTACGTTCGAACTGAATTGTTTTCATTTTCGTCCCCCATCTCCCGATACGAGGCGGGGGTTAAAAAGTTTGAATAAAGGGCGATTATCTCCCATAGAGAAAAAAATCTTTCGAAAGAGGAAAAGCGAGAGAGATAGAGAGAGAAAAAGGTTTCCCGACGTAAGGAAACGAGATCCTAAAGTTTCCTCGAACGTGATAAAAGGAGAGAAACTCGAATACTTCTCCAACTCGTAAGACCGCATAAACATTCCATAAAAAAAGAGAATCGGCCGGATTTGCGGACAAAATATCAAGTGTAGGTTTTTAAATATTGAGTGATGATGGCAGTAGGCAAGGATCGAAGTGGGGTTGTAGTTGAAGTTATTTGTGCTTAAACTTTAAGTGACCGTAAAAGGGAGTGTCAGTATGAAAGATCATTAATGAAACATAACTGCTAAGAGAAAACTTCTGGGACTATATGTCGCCGTTAATGCGTATAACTTATAGATATCACCCAGACTGATGTAAAATATGCATGCAAATAGTGAACTTGAGAAATAAATAGCTACGTCGTTAGTTTTTTTATGGTTTTGTGATTAATCACTTATTTAATTTCTATCTGATCTATTTATATCAAACTAAATTGTATACAATTACGTACCTTGTTTTAAACAATAACTCTACATTACAGTTACAGTTGCTAAAAGGGCTTAGATAAAAACTTGACTTTGACTATTGTTACAATTATGATTTTGTTGAAGGCCTTTAAAATTGTATGAAGGAGTTTTCTAAAGAAGTTAAGGGATTATAAAAATGTTCAAGATTATAACCTGTGATTAGAGACTCTAACAGGTAATTATAAACAAAAATTCATAATTTTGTTCACCATACTTTAATTTTGTTGAAACTCTGTAAGATAGTGTGTGAGAATTTTCTAAGGAACTTCAGATACTTTCAACTCTTTTCATACCGAAGTTGTGAAGTCATGATATGTCATTAGAAACTATTTGTTAATTTCATTTAAAAATCCATAATGGCATTAATCTATTGATAATTTTCTTGAAACTCTATAAGGTTGTTTTTGGGAGTCCTCTTAAACCATTTTCAAAGAGATGTGTTGAAGTTATGCCGTATTATTGGAAAATATTTTTCAAAACGTATAATATAAGCATACCAATACAACTTTTATTTTGCTAAAACTCTATGTGATGGAATATTGAGACTTTCTTAAGAACGTCAGCGAGTTCAAAATCTTTTCATGAAGAAATTTTGAAGTCATGACGTCGATAGAAATTCTAATAGGTTATTGTTTTAATATATTCATTATTTTATTCGTTCATAGTTCAAAAATCACAATTTAATTTTGTTGAACCTCTATGAGATGGATATAGAGAGACTTCTATAGAAGCTCAGAAAGCTTAAACCTTTTTCATAAAAAAATGTGGAAGGTATGCCGTGGTATTAGAGACTCAATTTCAAAATTTAAAAGCCTATTAATACAACATTAATTTTACTGAAACACCCATGAGATGGATTGGTGATGTTTTCTTAAGAAAACACATAGGGTGTCTGGCATAATTTTTTTAGTGAAGTGTGCATCACGAACAAACCAATCCATCAAATTTTTTTGGGTTTCTTATCACCCTCAATTAGTGGTGACTCTGACACTATACCCCCATTAAACGCCCCACTTCAAAGCTGCCAGACTTGCACATTTTGGTCATTCCCGTGAAGGGCAATCTATGTTTAAAATTTGAAGTGGTTTCCTATGAGACACTTTTTTAAGCTCGGCTCACGGTCTAGAGGAGGAGGCGTGCAGACAACTAGTCCCAAGTAGGAAAAAGTGGCGCCATCGGACAGAGAAGGGACGAACGAATCCGGGACATTGCACACAGACAACAGATGCGAAGGAGGTTCGCAATATACGGCCAGGATTCAAGGGAAGAAGGACAGGAGAGTAGACGGCCCGTACAGCACGGCCTGGGGACAAGTAGCAACCACGCGAGACTCTGCAACCCAAACCGGGGAGGAGGATATCGGGGTCTCCTATGAGGAGATACAGGCTCATGCCAGCAGTCCAAGAACGGACGCGGAGGTGAGAGACCTCATCTCAAGGCCGTGGGCTGAGGAGACCTATAAGGTCACAAAATTGGAGAGCTACGAAATGGATGACACACTGGCCAACGTATCAACGCTAGCGGTCTTCTTTGACTCGGCACAGAGAGACGAACTCGCGAAACTCAACGGCAGTCTAGGGGAACTGACAAAAGCCCAAGATAATGGCTGGGTCAGCGGAAAAGCTATCACGACCATCAGAAGCCTGATGGAAACAGAGGCCGATGACGACGATGAGTACATGTACGAAGTGGGCTGCACGATCTACACCATATTAGTGCGGATCCAGCAGAGATCGCGAGAGCCTGTGGCAGACTCCGCCAGATCGCAAACAAAAAGAGGACAATAGGAGTCATCAGGGCAGGACTGGATCAGGAGCCGTTGCTCCGAAAGTGTCTAGAATACGCGCGTGCGCTAGATGAAGGAAAAAAGATATACGTACTCTCTAAGAACAGAGTTAAGGAGACCCAGAGGCCAGGGAAGAAGACAGAAGAGAAAAGGATGGCGATAATTGCCTGGATGGAAAGGTGGTCCTACTCGGACATCGCTAGGACTCTAAAAAACAATGTTAGGAACCCTCAAATACTTGCGAAAATGCGAGGGATGAGGGAGACAAGGGAGGGCTCTGCTCTCATCAAACTAGAGAAAGGCGCAGACGCTGAGTAGGAATAAAAGGCCTTGACAAGGGCCAGCGAAGAGATAAAGACCAGGGCCCTAATGCCTAGAAGGAGCACCTACCACGTATACGACCTGGAGCCCTCCACCACGAAGGAGGAGGTGTGTGAAGCTGTAGAGGCCATGACGGGTAAGGGTTGTGAAGTCGGCGAATGGAGACCATTCGGGGCAGACAACAGGGCCGTAACGGTAAGGATACCGATAGGACGGCGCCGTCACTCAGACAATACAAACGAATAAGGATAGGATCGACGTGGTGTCGGATCCGCCCCAGGACAGAGATGCCGCGTTGCGGCAAGTGCTGGAGTCTCGCGCATAGAACAAGCGAGTGTACTGAGGGCATGGCTATCCCTAGGGACTCCTGCAGGAGGTGCGGGAAAACCGGCCACTGGCTGCGCGAATGTACGCCGCCCATACACTGCTTCACGTGCAAGACGCACGAATATCGCGACTGCCCAGGATGCCGAGAGCGCAAGGAGAGGGCGAAACCCCAGGAGGGAGGGGCGAGAACAGAAGAGGAGGGGATAGTCCCCGCGGTTCCGGGAGGGGTAAACAATGTGGTGGAGATGACCCCAGAGCGACTAACACAGGAGACCCCATTGCAGACTAGCACTCCCAATCGAGAAACCCAACAGGTACCAACCCATGAGCGACAAGAGGTAAGAGAGTCCGAGGCCCGAACACCTTATCTGGGAGTGATCCCAGGACGGGGGAGGTAGAACCTCCAAGTGAGCTAGAGAGACCTCCAACAACATCGGAGGTACCCTTTTCACCCCTGCAGACTTATGGCACCTGGTGGTGCTACACCCCCCACTGGGGTAATCCCACCAGGTCGCCCTTTCCACTAAACCTAATCTTGACTTGACCTGGACCTAACACCGTTCGAGCCTAGGGGGAGCCCGCAGGGTTCTCTGCTTCCCCCAGGTGAACTTACCCGGGGCGGTGTTTATTGGCCGCTTCCAAGGTAATGCGTGTCCTTATTGGTCTAAAGTTGGGAAAAAAAGGTTGCAGTACTACAAATCAGCCATTTTTCCATAGGATGCCTAAACTAAAAACTTTATTCCAATTTTAAAAAGCTTTAAAAGTTTGCTAGACAATATTCCCCGGTTCCCTTACAGATTAAATAATACTACTTTCTGTGTTCATTTCAAACGGCCCGAATTGTAGGTGCAACAAAAATATGAAATGAAATGTTTCCATTTATTAATTCAAATTGCAACATAATATTTCTGTTGAAATTTTGCCGCTACCAAAAATATCTCTCACGCTACGCTACGCCACTGCCCTAATGCCTCAGGATAAAGAATTTTACACACTGAAAAGCTTCCAATCTAAAATTAACTTTATTTAACGAACGGGAGATACTTTGGTCAAAAACCTTCAACGAAAAATTGTATTGTTTTAGAATTAATAATAAATACATTTGGAAAACCTACACGATGTCTAATCTAAACTACGACGGGAATCAAGAGCATATAAGTTTCGAAGCGGGCACATCCTAAGTGCCTTTATTAGAAGCCCTTAAATGAGAACTTTGAAGAAGTTAATCCCGAAAAGCTCCCATTACCTCCGGTATACCGATTTTTGTCTGACGTATCAAAAACCCCTCTAACCTCGTACGTCACAATCGGAATTAAACGCGGTGTAAAGTGGGATTACGTGTTTAACAAAAAGGAGAAACTATTAAGCGGGGGTTAAATCCTGTATCAAAGGTACACTTACGTGATTCCTCGCATTTCGCCGAAATCACTTAAGCATAATTCCGAACCGAAACCCCTCTCGTACAAGTTTCACCATCATTTACCAGAACAATTATGGAAGTTGGTGCATTTGCTGACTCGAAAAGACCCCCCTTCTTTTATATATACAAGCGTAGGTATATGTATGTATATAATGGGAGAGAGGATAGCGCGCGTTAGAGAGAGGGGGAGAGGTTTCGTCGCTTTCTCCCTCGCTGAATGAAAATTGGCGTGAAAAGAAACGACTACCAACATCAATAGCGGCTTAGCGGAAATTTTAATCCGTAGTTTGGAAACCGTTCTTTTCCGTGAGAGTAATTAAGGGTAATGCGATGTAAATGTATAATTGCTGGACGAGACAAAAGGTTACGTAGGGGAAATTGTCGGTACGTGCACACATACGTAATTGTTTTCCGGATTCTTCCGGGAACACCTTTAACGAATGACTTATAATCCGGTATATTAAACACGTACTCCGAGAACTTGTTTACGGCTCGGTTATCCCGCCCGCAAACTACTTCTGGAAGTTATTAGATAACTCGCGAAATTTATCAGCCACGTAGCATTTTAATACGGACCGGAGGTTTATTTTTAGTTTCGCGAACACGGACTACGGGTGGGAATTAAAAGTTGAACGTTATTTGATGGAGAATACTGTTTTTTCCCTGAGGGCGTCAGAGGCGGGCGAAGTTCGATTTTTAGTCCATAGGGTAGGGGTCATTTTGTAGGAAGTAAAATTGGACCGAGAGAAAGTAGTGTTTTAGGAAGAGTGTTTTAGTCGCTGAACACGAATACTCGCGTCGATTTTCCGTAAGTTGGTGCAAATAAAAGTTTTAAACAATTCAATTGTTTAAATCGCTACAGCTTGAAACCTGTTAAGTGAATCAGGAAAAGTATTGATAAAATTTGTGCAACATGAAAATGTACCAAAAAATAGTCCTATAATGTAATGCTCAGGGAGATAATTACCTGTAATGGTTAATTGTAAATAAACATGATGCTATGGTAGCGTACTATAGAATCAAAACAAAATAAGATTCAAAAAAGAAATAAGAGCTTATTGTATAACGGTATAGTAAATATATTTTGAATCTTCTTTTATTTTGATACAATTTGGATCCAAAAGTAGTACTATCGAGTGATTTTAGGCAACCTTGAGAAAAAGCAAAAACAAATAAAAGAGTTACTGAAACTCGATTTTTTTTAAACTTACTTCAATTGTTAAACGAAAAATATTAGTAACAAAAATTCTAAGACTCCAATTTAGTCAAAATACCCCATAGCTATTAATTAAAGTAGTACATTTAAGAAGTTGAAAACGTTTCATGTCAGTACTTTTAAAAAATTCCAAAATAAAAACCTTTATCTGATGTTTCAAGGCTTACGTTGCTTATCATTTTTTTTATTCATTATTCATCACTCCTTCATTGCAAACTAAAGATTATTTACCAAATTCCTTTGAACTCAATTAGGAAAACACTTTCTGGATAAGACACACGGAATAAGTCACTATAAAATAACTCGAAAAAAACTTTAGCTTGGCATTTTAAAAAATTTCTAACAAAAATAATACAACCGCATTCCAAATTTTTATTAATGAAAGTAGTTACGGTTAAGGAGTTAACAATGCGCCATGTCCACTACTTTAAAAAATTCCAAAGTATAAAAACATTTTGCTTTCCTGCCGAGGACTGAGGCGTTCATCATTTTCATACATTCTGTTCCAAAACTCGGTTTCTTTGAAATTTCTTCCAATTGTAAACTGAAACACATTTATACTCGTATAATTATTGGTAGGAACTCGTAAACTAACAATCTTTGTGAAATAAGACAGGTACATCATGAAATAACAGTATTTTTATATACTGCAATAAAACTCTGGGTTATCTTTTTCTATTTCTATAATCCTCTTCAAATTTGACTATGTATTCCGAAAATCTTTTTATGTCTTCCGGGCATATCATCAATTGTGCCCATTTCTCACGAAAGAAATGGTTACTTGTTGAGCTTCCTGTTTTGTAGGTCACTTAATATATCCAGGGATTATGTCAACAGAATGCTAAATATGAATTTTTACAACATTATGGACCGTGTTGCTGCAGTTATTTCTTCACATTACTGGAGTGAAATTTGAATTTTAGTGTGTAATTGGATAGTCACTTTAATACTGTCGCTAAATCCATTAGAATAACTTATTGGAACATGGAAAAAATGAAAGTCAATAGTGAGTAACCTTATCAAAATTTTTCAGTTTTTTTTTTGCAAAAACTACTGATTTCCTAAAGTTAACATTACTTTTCCCAATGTACTGCTTGTGTCCTCATTCACGAATAATTTTTTTATCAACATTGGATGTTAAACCAAAAGAAAGCACCAAGTCTTCACCACCAATTTAACATTGGATGTGTCCGATAGGACGACGCTTTACCTATGGACATATCAAATTTGTCTGAGATCTCTAGTTAAGTATCTGTAAGTCTACCTGGGTCCCTTTCGTTCTGTTAAGTATGGGAATCCAGGTACTGTTTATCTTTAAAGTTTCTTCTTTCCGGTTTAAATTGTTCTTGTGTTTGAAAATTTCAATTGCCTCTCTCTGTAGTCGTGTGTGGAAATGTTGAGTGTTGGCCAAAATCTGGGTGTCCTCAAACAGGATTTGATGGTCTCCAGGCTCCATTAAAGTGTGTTCTGCTACCGCAGATTTTTCTGTTTGTCCTAGGCAGCAGGAATTGAAATTTTCAAACACAAGAACAATTTTAACCGGAAAGAAGAAACTTTAAAAATAAACAGTACCTGGATTCCCATACTTAACAGAACGAAAATTAAACCATTAAACAGGGAAACGTTCAAGGAAGGGGCAGGTATACGAGGGACCTGACAAACGGAGATCATAACAGATAATCATGGGAGCACAAAAACAAACGCAGCAGGTCTAGGAATGTCAAGTGTCACGAAGTGTCACGTCGAAGATACAGTCGAGGGTAATTTTCGAAGCAGTCGAACGCTGAGAAGACTACCACATCGCCTCTGAAGATGTTTGCCGCAGAAGCAGACGAAACGTAAAGTTACTTAAACCTTTTTGGACCAAGGCCAAATAGCCCGGAAAAACGCATTTGCACAAACTAAGATAATGTCAAATTTAAAGCTGAGAATCGTTTGTAAAAGCATTGAGTTTGAGATTTAGTCGTTTGAAATTGAATTTACTTCAATAAAATTTATAGAGATAAGAATTCATGAGATTGCGATTTTTAAACAGGGATGAATCCGAATTTCCAAATATTCAAAAGAATACGATTTGCGGATTCAAACAATTGTATGACTCTGTGATCAGTTCTGAAAGCGCCTGCAATAGTCTTGAAAGTTTTCTTCCAGATATTTCTATCCCCACTCTCGAGAATCTGCCAAAAACCATAGATCTTATAGGTACCTGCCTCGCGCTTCTAAGGTATTCGGCTGACATCGGACACGATCTGATGGAATCATTACTTCCAACTAAAGAAATGTATAAAAGTTGTCTTGTACTTATTTTTCATAGGAGGGAATAAGTACAGTCGTTTATGTGTTAAAAATTTACTTCAAACATATCTATTGCCGCTAAGCTCTCAAAACGTGAACAGTATGTAGGGTCGGACCGAAATATTTCTTTATGACTATGCGTGCGACATCATTATAACACACATAGGATTTTCATAAAATTTCTAGAGTATAAAAAATGCAGCTTTTTATGTGTGTATATCGTATTTAGATTTTTAAATGTAAAATCCCTCTAACTACGTTCCTGGGTACTGGTCAGACGGTTTTGAAGTACATTAAGTGCAGTACGCCTCTGGTTGGACCAAAGGTCTAATTATTGGCCCACTGTTCTCTATACAGAAATATATGCACTGTGCAATCCATGTACTATGCGAGCTATACGAAAATCAAAATGAATACATTCAAATACAGCAGTCACTTTACAGCACCTTATCCAAATCGGCCAATCACCAGCCTTTTCATTTATATTCTTTAAAAGGTGCAATTTTCAATGGACGTTGAAAGTTCTATTGTAAAGGAGTGTTGGTTCTATCCCACACCCGTAAGGACAATGCCGTAGCAACTTCCTAACGATGAGGACGTTATCCCTATTAGGGCTTTTTCCATGTTTCCATTGAATGCCTGTTCGACGTGTGAAGAATTTTTAATTTTTTAACTGTTTATGTAGGTTTTATCTGTGACGTCTCACCTGTTGTTCAGCTGTAGCACTACAATGATTTTTTATTACGAGCCTGAAGGTGACTTATAGAAAGTCGAAATCGGTTGCTCATTTGTAATAAATTTCGTTGGTGAAGTCTTTGCATTTCTTTCTGGTTTAAACTATTGTAAAGTAGCTTAAAAGGAAGTTAATTACTAATTACTATTCTATGTACCTCTAGACATTAAGACTGATTTGAATAGTACTAACAGAAATATTAATAAAAAACGAAAAATTTAACGATTTTCCGGCATGGTGCATGTAAGTCTCGATTCACATAAGCTTGTAATTGAGAGACATTTTCGAATATTTCAACAACTAACAATTTCTAAAGTTACAACTTTTTACTTTCAATGTAACTTAACTTTGTCATAGTATTTCTTTAATTGATAATGACGGTGACACTATTTTGTTAGCATTTCATTGGTGAAAGCGAGTTTGAAATCGACGTTCCTCTTTTGGCAGGTCTGAAATTTTCATTCTGATAAATTATAGAACGACGCCTGTACTTTTGAAGGACGTACACACTTTCGGACCTCCTGTCACTAAATTTTTCCTTACTTACACCGCCCAAATTCTCCATATAACACCAAAAAAAGCTAAGCTTCAATAATAGATATCCTATTTTTTCACCCTCGTATCTTCCCATGACATCGAGATCGATATGTCATCTCGCTCCCACACGCTGCCTCCTCGGGAGGGCTCCTGCAACCTTCTGATTAATAATTTGGTTTGATTTACGCCAATTATATCGAAGTTTGGAGTGTTAACGTTAACAACGGCTGCGAGTAAATTGGTTACGACGTAACGCGAGAATTAGCGAGAATCACTAATTAGTAAAATTCATGGAGGTGGAGAGAGGAAGACGGGTTCGATCGGATGACAGGAGAGAGGCGCCGAGAAGAGGGTGTTTTTGTTTTCGATACCAAAGTATAATAAGCGTATAGGCTTAATTGAAAGGGCGTATGGGGCGAGGACGTGTAACCGTTTGTCTTTGATCGAGCACGATTTACTTACTAACGAATATCACAGTGACAGCTGCTCGGTATTGATCGTTTATCGCTTGGGTTTACTTGCAAATGTCAAGTTTATTGTATGAATGTTGTGGTATCGGACAAGAAGACAAATGTTTCACTTCAAAAATTTTTGTGTTTGCTGAAGGGTAATATTAGTGTTCAATTTCTACTACGAGAAATGGTTTCTTTTGGTGTATAATTTATGATTATTTGCATAATTCTAATTGCTATTCTACAATTATTACAAAGGCCGTGTTTTTAAAGTGTTCGAACAGCGGTTCGAGTACTCGAACAGGAAAATCGCGTTTTAAAATGCAGTTCGAGCAAACAGTCGAGCGTTTTAAAATTAATAAACTTGCTCGAACACCTGCTCGAACACAATTTTCATGTACCGGGTCGTGAGACGGTGCATCGGTGTATGAAACGACAGAACAAGGAATAGACAGAAAATGGGACATCGAATTGAATGTTTTGTAATTTAAGCTAAAAATTATAGGTCAAAAGAAACTAAAATTATGGAAGTGACCAAAATATGGAAATGTTCTCTTAAATAGTGAGTATAAAACTGGAGTCCTTGAGTAAAAAATTCATATTAATCAATCCAAATACATTATAACGAGAAGAGTAATTAAATAAGGATTTAACATTTCGTTTTGTATGTTTTTGAGATGTATACAAATCGTTAGAAGTCAAAACATTACAACTTGTACCTTAGACTTGCATAGGTACCGTTTTTAAATGTCACTGATCGAGCAAGTGCTCGAGTGTTCGGTTGACTGTTCGAGCACATTGTGTTCGAGCAGCTGGTACACTTTAAAAACACGGCCAAATAAATCGTTGGTTTTGAAATTTTCAAAAGTTTTGAAGAGAGAAATTTGAGGTAACTTGACCGATGCGTTTGTTTTTAGTAAACCCAGGCGTAAGACTGACTCAAATAGCCATCGAATTACCCTTGAGGTCCCACTTCTGAAAAATACATATTTTTTTTAAAATTGATACATGAGGTTCACACTAGGTCCTACTGTATGTCTTTAGACTCGATAATTCATTAACGTCACTCATTAAATTCAAGAAATCTCCGAGAACATCACCCTATAAATTTCCCCCGACTTTTGACATCCGAGTAAATACTTGCGAATTTATTATTTTCGCCTGAATAGACTCTTAAACTGTTCAAATATAATAACACGATGTTTTGTAGGTACTTTTCTTTTCTTTCGGGGATCCCCGCAACGTTGCATGCCTCCGCGCAATAATTTAACGAGAATCTTGATAAGGCCGATCTTTATTATATTATGACCACATTAAAGCTAGTGGGATCGCAGGAATCATTAATTCGAGGCGAAGGGAGTCTTTAAGTGAAATTCGGAGGTCGAATACCACCTGATACGGAAAGTCTAAATTTGCTTCCCAATGTGAAATACACCTGGTTCGATAAAGTCTTGCTAGGTTAGGTTGAGTTAAGTTTAGTGTTTGACTGGGTTAAACCAATTGTATTAGAATCATTAAAATTTGGTTGGGTTGTAGGATCGACAGATTATGATATTATTACGATCGTCATAGTTGGAATAAACCGCTCACTTAATACATTATCTTTAGCACATTTCATATAAACAACTTGCAATAAACTCGTTGTTACAGTTGCCACAAAATGCATCTCCCAGCAGGAAGCTTCCTTCAAACAGATCGCAACAAATTGTCATGATTGTTCAAAGATGGCAAATCTAGAAATTTTCAGCAGCAACTTTCTAACTGTTTTAGTAACTGATATAGAATAACTATTTTTTAATAGAATGGTCTGGTAAAAATTGAGGTTTATATTTTGGGGATTTCCATGTAGCAGCTTCTTGGCAAGATTTATTACATTATTATTAAAAACGTCAAACTAGTTACCGTCAAATTTTCGACCTAAGAAAATGAACTAATATTATAAGCAAATTAATGAAATAACGTAACGTTCATATTCGTCCCCTTTTAGGGAAACAAATAATAGTTTCTCTTGAGATCCCGTGTTTATTCATATTCACAGTTCACTGTTCTCTGTCTACAACTACGCAGGCGAGCAAAAAATTGAGGTCATTTCAGAAATTGCGAATAATTTTAGCGTCAATATTGATAAGGACATAATAGTATTAGTAGGCGTTGAAGCAATTGTTTTCCGATACTTGACAGCTGTCATTCGATTTATTAGAATACAAAGGCCCCCTGTTTGTAAGACTTTTATGAAAAATGTGCTTTTGCGCTTGTTGAACATTCACATTTCTCTTGCCTGTTTTCCAGTTTACTGTACATTTTTTGTGTAAAGATCCGATTGATGTGGCAAGAATTGTTGCGCTGTTACAAGATGGCCGGGGGCAACGTGAGACTGCAAGAATTGTTGGTGCTAGTCTTTGTGGTGTGCAAAGGGTGTACCAGCGCTTTCTGGAGACTGGCCTGATCACTAGAGGACTAGGGTTTGGGCGAAAAAGAGTTACCACTCAACGAGATGACCGTTTTTTGGTGTCCACAAGTTTGCGGAATAGGATAGCTACTGCTGTTTCACTACGAAATTAGTTGGAAGAAGTGAGAAATGTCAACGTTAGTGAATGGACCGTTAGAAGAAGACTTCATGCTGCTGGACTGTCATGCAGAAGAATGGCTACAGGTCCCCCGTTGCAACGCCAGCATCGGACTGCAAGATTGACATTTGCCAGAGAGAGGTATTGTTCTCAGATGAGTCGCGTTTTTGCCTCAATGGATCAGATGGACGTCTACGAGTGTGGAGAAGACCTGGGGACAGATATGCTGAAGTTTGCATTGACGATCGCCTTCCATTTGGCGGTTGGTCAGTTATGGTTTGGGCGGGAATCACTGCTCAAGCTCGTACAGAGTTGGTCTTCATAGAAAATGGCTCCCTAACCTCTCACACGTACATTACGGAGGCGCTAGAAGACCATTTTATGCCTTTCATGGTGACTATGGGGGAACGTGGCATTTTAATGCAAGATAATGCGACACCACATACAGCCAGAATTGTTAAAATTAAAGCAGAAAATTAAAGGGGAGTTGCAATAATTGTTTTTAAAAGTTTTCTAAGGCGACAAGAAACACGTTTGAAAAGGATGAATGAACGTTTGTATTTTGGAAACTTTAAAAAGTAGTGGTCTGAACAAAAACTCTTAAATGTACTTAAATTCCGTATGTATAAATTTAGATCCGTATTTACTTTGAATATAATTATACTTGTAGAACTTTTTACGGATGGGGACGATTCGCCGCCGCCGATTCGCCACCAGCGGTTCGCCACCGCCGATTAGCCGCCGCCGTTTTGCCGCCAGTACAGTTCGCCGCCAGGACATTTCGCCGCCGGGCCAGTATACAAAAATACGAACTTCTGATATTTTTCGAACCATATTTCGTTCACCATGCTGACCATCCCTGCCTTATTCAACTAAGCCGTAGATTTATGTAATGATTATTACCTTATGAGTTCGCTTTCCAAGAATTTCTATAGTTTACCAGAAGGTAGTAATACCAGAAAGTTACAGAGTTTATTTTGTGCAACCTGGTACTGATGAAAGTTTTCTCTTAGCGGATAGTGGGGAGGGACACAACAGAATTTTAATATTCGGAAGGCAGAGCTGGGTACAACACTTGCAAAATTCACAAACATGGTACGCTGATGGTACATTCTCATTATCACCACCATTGTTTTCACAAGTTTACATCGTAATGGTCAAGAAGAATAATGGAGTACATCCCATAATATACGCGTTGCTTCCAAATAAACAACGGGCGATGTATAACCGATTATTTGGATTAATAAAACATTTAACCCCAATCATAAAACCAACTGAAATTAATTGTGATTTTGAACAAGCCGCATTCTCTGCAATGAAGGATACTTTTCCAGACGTTCGTATCAACGGATGTTTTTTCCATGTGGCCCAAAATATGAGGAAGAAACTCGGGGTAATGGGTCTGTTCTGACAATATACCAATGATGCACAATTTGCCCTCAGCGCCAAAATGGTGATCTCTTTAATTTTCGTGCCAGTTGCAAATTTGAACGAACTTGTTGATGTTCCCGCAACAGCCTTACCTGCTGAGTTGCAACCTCTTCTGAACTGGTTTGAAGATAACTACATAGGACGGCTCAACAGGCAAGTATTTATTTTTATTTAATGCGATTTCTTTAAATTACGTCCTAATCAATTCCTTATAACTATTTAATAATTGTGTTAATCATTTACAGACGAGGAAATGGAAGACGTCCACCACTATTTCCTCATAAGATGTGGAATTTGTATGAACAAACATTAAATGGCCAAGATAGGACTAATAACCATGTAGAAGCTGCACATCGAAGGCTTAAGTCAGAAGTTGGAATGGGACACCCAACGATTTGGAAATTTATAGATGCGTTAAGGAAAGTACAAAAAGGACGAGACAATTATTATGAACACTTGGTTGCTGGTAACGCTCCTCCCTTAAAGTTAAAAAAATATAGACTAGCTGATGAACGGATTTTGACATTGGTACAAAACTTTAATGGAAATATTGATATTTTAGAATACCTTACAGGTTTAGCTCATAATTATGCGTAAATGTATGTTGATATCAAACCTAGTTTAGCAGCATTAAACTGTATTTAGAATTCAAATTTTGTTTCCGTTTAACTTAAATATTGCCTTGGATCGAGTATTGATCGGCGGCAAATCGACCGGCGGCGAATCGTCCCTGGCGGCTAATCGGCGGTGGCGAATCGGCGGCGGCGAATTGTCCTAGACCCAACTTTTTATGATCCTTTGGAAATGAATAATTACGCAGGTACCGCTATGAAGCAAAAAATACCTTCATAATCCCATACAAAATGAGATAAAACATAAAATATACTTAAATGAGTACCTATTTGGAGTTTTAACTAAGCTGAAGTGGGTAGAATTTTTGTATGGATTTTTGAAAATGCGTGAATCAAGAATTTTGATTTATTCGTTATAAAACACCTGCTTGCCTAATTTCAGAAAGTGTGTTAGATAATGAACCAAACCTTACTGTAAATCTTATATGTATTTCAGTTAATAGTCGAGAAAAAAATTAAAAAAACGGACTTGCAGTAACCGTTTTTACGGAGAATCATATTCATCAAAAAGGGAGATAAAACGAAATAAATTGCTGTAATATATTTTAGGTACCATATGTGTGGAGTTTCAACACAATTAGAGTTGCAATAATTTTTTAAATGAATTTTCAAAAATAACAAGAAATACACGCATGAACTGAAACGAAAAATGTGTAGTCTTATTTCGAAAAACTTAATAGATAATCCGCTGAAGAATACTTAACTTTTAAATATTTACCGTAACCGTTTTAGCGAAATTTTGAATATGACAAGAAAAATAAACACGAAAACGATAAATATGCGTTCTTATTTTGGAAATTTGGTAAACAGGCTAAATGTAGTGGATTTCTTAAACGTAGGTACTCTAAATAATATCGGTGTGGAGTTATAATAAAATTGGAGTTGCAATATTTTTGTTATGCATTTTGGAAAATGGCAAGAAACACATGGATCGAAAGAAGTTAAGTTACGTGGCACTTAGTAGATGTGAAAGTATGTAGACTACATCGAGTTGAAGATATTTACTGTGAAATAAAATATAAATCTTTTAAGGTTTGAGACTATATGATTCCAGACTGTTTTACACTACTATTTACTATTGTCCTAGTACATAATAGTGCACTATTTACATATGTCCAGATAAACCCGCGTACGAAACAATCTAAAATCAATTTTCGTTTGGAAAACCATGGTTACTTAGCTGTTTAGAAAGCGATGTGCCCTAAACAGCGACGTCCTCGAAACCGCGCAGCCGCAATCACGAAACACACAGTGTGATTCGTATGTTGGTGGGCAAATAAACAGAATCGACAAGGAAATAAATGAGATATGTGTGAATTGCCCAAAACATCGGTTTAATAAACTTCCTGTGTAGTAAACCTGATGTGTGAAAGCTCGTTGGTATTATATCGGCTCCTATAATGCTAGAAAAAAAGTCCTTCTTCTTCTAGTGCCTATTCGTTTCGAATAGTGGAGACCATCCTGGCTATGATGACCTAGTTGACTGCTGCTTTAAACAGTTCTGTGGTTGTTTTTGAATTCCATGTCCTTAGGTTCTTGAGCCATTCTTCTTCCGGGTCCTCTCCTTCCAAACACTTTTCCTTGGAGAATGGATTTTAAGAGTTGATTTTTATGGTGGCTGTCTGGTTCCAGTATAGGTTTTGTATAATTCTGAGGTCTTTATCATCCATTCCGGTGCCTTTCAGCACTTGTATCATCTTCTGGTGTTGGACTTTGACAAACGCCTTTAGGTAGTCTACAAAGTAGGTATAAATGTCGCAATTCATGCCCCTACACCGTTGGAATAATACTTGTATACTGAACAGTGCTTCTCTTGTTCCCACTCCTTTCATGAAGCCAAATTGTGTGTCTGCTACTCTCTCTTCGCACATCTTGTATATTCTGCGATGGATAACCTTAAGGAAAAACTTTAATAAATGGCTCATTAAGCTTATGGTTCTGTATTCCCCGCATTTCTTTGCCCCTTGTTTCTTGGGCAGCAATATAAATTCAGAAATGAGCCATTCTTTCGGGATGTTGCCGGTGTCATAGATATTGTTAAATATTTTGCAGATCATTTTTATTGATTCTTCATCCAAAAGCTTAAGGAACTCTGCCTGTATTCCGTCCGGTCCTGGAGCTTTGCCTTCTCTCAGCGATCCTATGGTTGCTCCTATCTCGCTTGTTAGTATTGGTGGTCCAGTTTCTGTTGATAAGGAGGGGGGTCTCCTCTCTCATCGAAAAACAAATTCTTTATGTATTCCTTCCATGTGTCTTTAATGCTTCCTTGGTCCACAATAAGTTCTCTGTTGTCATTGACGAGTTTTCCTACTGTTCTCTTTTTCTACTTGCCAGTTATTTCTCTCACTTTTTTATGTACGTTGAAGTTATAAAACATTCGTTGCAGTGCTTCAATTTCCTGGCATTTTTCTTGCATTACTTTTTGTTTGGCTTCTCTGATCTTTCTTTGTATTTCCCGGTGTATCTCTCTGTATGTGGTTATGTCATTCTTGTGTTTTCTCCTCTCTTCCATCATCTGTAATATTTCCTCTGTCATCCACGTCTTGTGTTGCCTTCCTTCATTCTTCAGAAATTTGTCCTTGACCTCTTCTACCACTCTGTTAAGTGAATGTATTTTCTCTTCCGTGTTTCCTGCTTTTTCTTCGATCTCCCTACAGTTCTCATTCATGGCTTTATTTACTTTGTCCTTCATTATTCTGTTCTTCAGTTTTCTGATGTCATGTTTCTTAGGAATTTTTCGTTATAGTTTCTTATACCTGGTTTTGTATTCTCCCACCAGAGGGTTATGATCGGACTGGATGTCGGCGCCAGGGTAGGTTTTTACACTTGTGAAGCTGTTTCTATACCTTGCGTTTACCAGGATATAATCTATTTGGTTCCTTATGATAACGTCTTCACCATTATCTCTAGGCGACTTCCACGTATACAGGCGTCTAGGTGGGAGTTTGATGAAGGTGTTCAGAACAATTAAATTGTGTTCCGCCGCAAACATACTCAGAGTTTCTCCTCTGTCGTTTCTCTCTCCGAGCCCATGGGGTCCAACATGCTGTTCTTCCCTTCCTTTACTTATTTTTGCGTTAAAATCCCCCATCAATATAAGAAGTTCATGTTTCGGTAGGTTATTTATAGTACTGTGAATCTGGTAGTAGAATTCTTGTATTTCTTCGTCACTATGATCGGCTGTAGTTGCATAGACTTGAATGATATTAATGTTCACTGGTGAAGCGTTGATTTGTATGAGCAGGATTCTGTCGTTTACTGGAACAAAATTACGTACGTGCTTTACTACGCTTTTGTGAACAAGCATTCCCACTCCGTGTTCGTATTTGCCATTCATGGATCCTGAATAGTAGACTCTGTGTCCATCAACGTCGTAGTAGCTTGAGTCGGGCCATCTCATTTCACTTACACCCATTATGCTCCATACGTATAATAGTATGGAAGCATAGTATGCTTCCATACGCTCCATCTCCTTTAGTGCACATTGGATTTTTCCAGCTTGAGCCATTGTTTTTACATTCCATGTGCATATTCTCTTAATTTAGTTTGTGTTGGTCTTGTTGTTGTGATTCATGTTTCTGTTCATAACCGCTCCCCCCGGAGATGAGATCGGGGAGCTTATTACTCCGGACTTGTGATTTGATCTGAACATATCCATGATGATCTATACTAGGGAAAATCAATATGATCCTTAATGCAGTGGTTCCCCTTGCCTTCTGCATTCCCCTGCCGTTGACCGTATAGGTTCATCCGCCTTTTGGACTGATTTCTCAGTCCAAGGACCAGAGATGGCCCTGCCTCTTAACTGCTCCTCCACCCGAAGCTGTTCTGTGGCTTGTTTAATGATCCCTTGGTACAACTTTCACTAAACGCTCCGAATGAAGTTCGAAATGCGAAAAATACACCCGAAGGTACTAAAAAGTATTTCCAAATACCAAATTGGTACAAAATCATAATGGTGATCATCAAACATAAACGACATAGCTCCATCCATTCCTCTCTCCAAGAAATCGCCATTTCCTCCGATGCATCCTCCCTAGTTTTTCCAAGATTTTTCGACCCATTTTTCCAGCGCTATTTCAAGTTTACCAACGTGGACGCTGTGTCGCTCATACCTGCGCCAACTGCACGTCGATGTAGCTAACTTCACAATCATCGAAGTTACTAGAGGGCTACGATTTCATGAGTGAGTTCCATTCTAACTGTCTCATGAGATTGAGGTATTTAAACGTAGAAGATGTGTTAATTACGCAAAGTGACTTTTTTTGGAAAATAAAAATGTAGATGTAGTGATAAACGTAATTTTTGGTATGGTTGGTTTGTCGGTTACGAAAAATTCTGTAGTTATCGGTACTATCTATTGTAGATTTTATAACGCAGAGCGCTGGGGAGAGGAGTAGGTAACGTTCCATGAACGGTGTCATCCCGCAACGCTCGAATATATTACTAGGCGGGCCATTAGATATTTTTCAAATTTCGGATAGTTCGATATTAATTCGGCTTAAATTTGCTTAATCTTTACACATTTATACATTATCCAGCAATTATTTGAAATTTGTGCTAAATTGGAGTTGCAGAACATTTTCCTAACAATTGAAAATTATTGAACTTGTGAAGTATACTCTAGTTAACAACTGGAACGGGTTTCATATAAATGCATCAAAGAATTAAATCGCACTAACTTTTCTTTTTATTTCTGAGAATGAAGAGGAATGTACATAATAAATCATTATTATAAACGTCAACTGCACAAATGAACCTGATGTGTCTATCACACTATACAGATAGAGAAAAAGACAATATTTAAACTGTTAATTCGGTCCTGTACGAAATTAAAATAACGGCGTCCCGAATCGCCCATAAAGCGACGAAAAGGCTCGGTTCCCTGCTCGGCTTTTTAATAAACTAAACAATTTAACTTTTCGCATTACATAAAATTTTCTTTCCTCGGCGAATTAAATTTAATTTCAGGTAATATGCGGGTATATTCTTGGGATGGAACTCAAGAAATGCACTTTACCGGTTTATATAGGGTGAGTGAAGTTTCCGTCTCAGGCGTAACTATACTTTAATTCCGTTAGTTAACATTGCTCGAGGAAATAAAACGTCACTGTAATAACCGTGAACTGCTTAGGGGTTTTTAACGATTCGAGCGCCATTCCCTGGAGTGCGCGAGGGAATCGTATTTTTTCAACAAAGGGGGAAAGTTTGATTTACTTAGAATTTCTGAACTTTTACGATTTTTGAATATTTCATGTGGCCGAAGTGCAACGAAGGCCCGTAAAACACCACTTTTAATGTCCAAATTGTAAACAAGCCATTAGTGGGACAAATAAGTAATCTTTATTGGACGCTTCTCCGAGGAACGTAACTCCATTATTTGAATAAGGCAACCGAGCGGTATTCTTAACGCTTATAATAACTCATACTCGTAATTCACGTCTTTACCTTTCCTGCGCTTTTATTACCGGTTTTATTACACAAAACCAAACGTGCAAGCTTTAATTGGAACGATGGAAACAACAGACCGAAATATGTAACATGGTCGATTTGTATAAAAGACTGATGTTTTTTTTTTGTTTTGTCAGCGTAGCGGGGGCGCTAAATTTGAGGGCGTAAAAGTTTTTATAACTGATCGTTAAGGGTTAGTTTTTAATATTTTTCGGTTAATAGCCGCTTAAACTCAAAGTGTTACATTTTAGGATACGACCGTGTTAGTGGAAGCGAGGAAGGGTTAATCAAACGGGTAAACGAGGTTTGCCTTTTGTAAACATGGCGTAAAATAAATTCTGAAGTATAATGAGGTTTCTTCGGGAAAATGAGCATTTTTAAACAAAAGAAACACGGAAAAGATTTTTATCACTTGTGTCTAATAATATAAAACTTTTTAAATTCTATCACTAAAGTAGCAACTAAAAACGGGAAATTTTGAATGGAAGAAATTGTTGACAGTTGACTAACAAGTATTGACGGTTTCATGACTATGTACAAAATCTAAGGTTTTAAAAATTACGAATACATTTTAAGATAGCAACGTTAGAGAAGGACAATCCTTTAAATATAAAAAAATTTTCAAAACGTCCAAAACTAACGAAAATTTCATAAAAAAATTTTCTCCATTTTCGATGTCAGATTTTATACGGCCATTTTCAATTTCAGTTTAATTTTTGACGTGATATAGCATTTATTAGGAAGATAGAATATTTTACTTTCTACTCATTTCTTGATGTAAAATTTTTACTATCCGTCAAGTTGTAGTTTAACAAAGACAATTTTCCTTGTACTAACAACTCAAAATTTCTACAATATATTTTCAATTTTCATTGAGACATATTAGTAACCTCATCAAGTAGTAGTAGTAGTTTGATTTAAAGCATTATTTTTCAGTTTTCAGTTCCCTCAGAATGCTTTAAAATTGTTAAAAATCTTCGAAATATTTGCCAAAATCAGTAAACGTAATTCCTTGAACGGAAAGCATTTTTTAAATTTGAATAATGACAGTTCTCAGATTCCGAAAAATATTCAGTCTTTTTAATAATGTCGGATACTTTACAAAATCAGCCACGTATAAGGAATATGAGACATATAGATTTTTTTAAATTTAAGAAACTTTCAATTGGCACGCTCAAGACTAATGAAGGTGTCACCAAAATTAAAATATTTTTCGTGAATTTTCATGTGATATTTGATATTTCTCTTTTTTTTTAACTTTTGGCGGGTATTGGGAAGACAGAGAATGATACATTTCAGATATATTTTCCTTAAAATTTTTACTAGTAGTTATGTAGGTAGCAGTTTACTAGAGACAGTTTTTCCCTTTACTCACAACAATTCAGAATTTCTAAATATTTTCTATTATTTTCAACCTGACTTACATCTGAATATGTAGTAGATTAGTTTAAAGATTTTTTCTGTTTTAGGTTGCAGTTTCTAGCTTCTTCAGAAAGCTTGGAAATTCTTCAGGATTTTCAAAAATTTTTAAATTCACCAATCAAAATATGAGCAGAAAAGGTAATTTCACGCATGAGGAAAAATGTTTACAATAAAATATAAAATAAAAAAAGACTAACGACAGTTTTCAGATTCGGTAAATATCTGGCCTTTCCAATAATTTCGGACACTTTTTCAAATTAGCAGCATTAAAGAAATATCAGAAATAAAAATCTATAAAATTTCTGAAAGCTTTTAATCGGAACGTTCAAGACTAATATGGCAGTTTATTTTAATAACATTGTAACGCGAAATGTAAACAGCAGAGCGAAATGTGTTTACTCATATCGGACCTCGGCGGCTTACCTCAAAGGAACGCCGCCACGCTTAACTGAGTGGCGGCAACATCATATTAAGGAAAGCATAATTTATTACGTTCTGGACGTTACCTAGGTAAACATTATTATCGAGATGGATCGAATTCTTTGTAGAATTATCGAGAATACAGTTGAGAAGAGGATTATTAGACTGAAGCCGTAAACGAGTAAATAGTGCGAAATAGCGAAAGCGAGAGCGTATAAATAAATTAATAATTAACAGTGCTATAAAAATTAATTAGTTAGGGAATAGACAAAGAAGGTTCTCAAATTCTCCAAATAAAACAATTCAACTAATGTGGACGATGTTTAATTCAACAGCTATACCGACGTTTCGTCTACGATCGTAGACATAATCATGGTTATTTCCAGTGAGCCGATGAGTCAAGCTGATGAGTCAAGCTTGTAGACGTAACGTCGGTATAGCTGTTGGATTAAACATCATCCACATTAGTTTAATTGTTTTATTTGGGGAATTTGAGAACCTTCGTCGTCTAACGTCGCTCGTGTACCTCGAGATCTTACTCTTCGTCTCTAGTTAGGGAATAGTTAAGATAAATTAAGTAGTGTATAGTAATTAAGATAGTGTAAATAAATTAGAAATAAACGTACAATATCACACGCCTGAGCACCTAGGGTCCAAAGGATGTGCTCGGGTTGGGGGTCAGGTAGAAATTGAAACAGAAGACATGGCAACACGGACAATATTTATTTGAACATCAAATGTGATAGGGGAGAGAACATCGGAAACAAAGTTAAGGCGAATGAGCAAATGTAAAAAGTGAGAAAAAGGTTAAAGGGAGTTGGTTGCTTACTTGGAAGTGACGATGGGCAGCAGGCGCGGGGCTCCTCCAATTAGCGGCATGTCGACGGGCGGACGTTCAGACGGTCAGCGTGACAGGGTGCTAGCAGACTGATCGTGATCTATCTAATCCATCCGTATAAATACCTTTCGGTTGTTTTATGAACGTGCCTGCCGCTTACCCGCGCGTCGCGTATCGTCCTTCGGTTTAAGGTCGCCTCGGTGCTGAATTAGCTTGGACGGCGACCTATTTTCGCTAATTGGGGCTGCATCGCGACAATATTGTCCCGACCTAATTTGCCGCGACCGGGGTCACCGTAATTAATACAAGTCATCGACATGCAACTATTCAGTAATTAATAATCACTGTACGAATACCTAATTAGAGGACATTATAAATATAGACCATTAAAACAGTATCAATAATCAGTTAATAAGTGGACATGGTGCAGTCCGCCATCGTCCCGATCGTCGTCCACCACAGTCATCCTCGCCTTCCCGGAAGTCATGTAAGAACCACATCTCATTATTATTACTACATTATTATTACGTTTTATTCTTTTTCCTTCATAATTATTTTCTTCCCTATAAATCCCTGTTAATTATACTTCCGCACTTAATTGTATTTATTCTTTATGCGAAAATAAATTCATATTTCTCTAACCTATTTCCACCTTTTCTGTTCTCCACCTTGAGTTACCCCCCCGGGTGCACTCCCAGGGAGACTTCACCCCCCTGGGCGCGACAATATAGTGTACTTCAATTGATAGAGATTTAATGTTTTCATGAGCTAATCATGACGTTTAAATTTTAGAGACTGAAAGCATTATTAAGAGGACAGTTTATGATACTTTCTAAACATTTCTTAGTATAAAATGTTCACTTATATTTAAGGCTAGAGTTTTATGGATATTTTGTAAATCATTTATATTGTGTTTTATCACCTCCATCTGTGTCATTGTAATTATCATTGGGTATTTATTGTATTTAATATTTTTAAAATATCTGTATTATTTATGAACAAGCCAATTAAAAAAGCCTATTACACAGAATGTAAAATTCAAGTGGTCTTTCAACCTTTGCACAATGAGGATGTCAACATAAGTAGGGTCAATCCGTCATACAATTTTAGTTCGTGTTTCGATATGTGTTAATTTTAACTGTATTTGTCCATGTTGTTTTAATCTTTGACACTCCACATGTCGCACACCCGGAGCCCTAAAATCGTTTGTTATGAAGCCTGATGATGACTGTTAATCAGTCGAAACCGGTCGCTTAGTCCTTATTAAATAAATTCGTTGGCGAAGACTTAGTGTTTTCTTCGGATACTTAAGAACATGGCCAACTTCGAGAGTTTGGACAACCTTCTGTCAATGTAAAATTCAGTTTTTGCGTGTGTATGTATATTTGCAGGTATCTACAATATTCTTAAAACTTAACTTCCAATTTCCTGAATTGTACTTCTAATTGCACCTTTTCTAGTTTTACTCATTAAAGGCGCTAATAAGACGGAAAGAGTTTTCGAGAAAAATTATAAGGCTATGTGATGTAGAGTTTATTGTAAAAACTTGAATACATATTTTCTAATATTCAATTCCACTTTGTTTTTATCATTTTTGTATTTCTTGGTAAGGAACTACTCTAAGTGATGAATAAAGATGTGTTCTCTTAATGAAATGAACATTTCATTATCAAGATTTAATGGGATTCTTTTTATTAATATTAGTTATATCGAGATATCTGGAAAGTCGTGGTAAATTTCTGGTCAAAATTTATATAGCGTTCCAAAAATTATTTTGCGAATGACATTTATGAAATTATTGTTAATTGTTTGGCAAAACCATTTAAAACATATAAATAGAACCTTTTCATTAGTAGAATCTATTGATTCAATCAACAGTTAATTGTCAGCAGTAAGTGTGAAACTTGAGAAAATTGTTGTATGAAAATTAAAAAGTATGTATTAATGTCACAGAAAGTATAGAAAGCTATTAGAACAGTCATCTTAGACCAAATTAGGTGAATATCTCGGAAAATCGACATACCCAGTATATTAACACGTAAAAACTTCTATTTTGGCATCCTAAAATTTTCCTCAAAATTGACATATAATTGGATGGCCGCAAGTTTTCAGGTCGGGGGTAAAAAGTCACAAAAAACGATTTTTTCTACATTTTTTGCGAATATCTCGTTTTCTATGGGTTTTACGCTATTTGTATTCATTATCATTATGGTACAAATGTAAATTCTCTACAACTTTTGTATTTAACATTTCTTCATACCTCGAACTGTTTTCGAGATAGAGGGCGGAGAGCTCTGGTCAGAGAATCATGTGAGGTCAACTGGTAGTCCCGATCAAAAACTCGTATATTAAGGTTATGAATTATTGTTAAATATTTAATTATCATTTATTATAAACTTTTACATTGAATTCAATCTCTCTTTCTAATAATTATAAAATTTATCAATTCAATAACACCCATAATCTCTTTCTGTAATTGAAAAATGATTAAGGGATATGCTTTAATTACATTTTAATTATATTCTCATTTACACTAATTCCATTTGAAGAAAAAAATAATTAAGTAAATAGTGTTTAAAAATTTTAAAATCAATTTGTTCTTATAAGTTCTCTAACCATAGAAGAGGTATTTCAAATACATCTTAATATTAAAATGGCAATTTTTTCAAGGGCATATATTTCGAGAAACATCTAATTATACTTTTTACTGGGAAAATACGATAAAACACATTTGGATCAAGTTACTATTCGATTTTTTCATTGCTTGTGTTGACTGTTTCTATATTTTTACAACATATTAATAGTCCTGTAATATTAATGGGATTTATATGTAAAATATTGAAATTTATTGGAATGAGTCGACTTGTTAAAAGTTCGTGCACCACATAGAAAGCTTGAATTGAAATTTTCGACCACTAACGCTAACATGTACGCTTACCGCCATCTTGAAATAAGGTTTGAATTTTTGTTTTACCAACAATAACCATATTTATCGTCGTTTCTAAAATACACTAACAACTTTTAGTGACGAAAAAATTGCCTTTATAATTTTGTACTATTAACATTTTCTCATATTTTGTTCATTTGAATTATAAATATATCACTGAAAATTGTTGGAGTTGAACGCTTTTATATGCTGAATATTATTTGTTCTTGCGGCGTTATCGTGAAAATGTTGGAATCAACAGGTATATATCATTATAGTTTCTACATTTTTTTTAAGTAGTTTATTTGGGATTCTATTTGAAGTTCATGCGCAATGTCTCCTGGCAGCTCATTGCTCACATCCGCCGGTCTCCCGAAAAAGATGGCCAACAATTAAAAAACGGTATGATGAGCGCGAAACTTAGAATTCTAACATTTTTGTGTCGCTGAATAAGACTGATTATTTCGAAATTCAATATGTCAGACGTATAGTACTAAAAAGAGTCGAATTTGAACAAACATTTGTCAACTTAAGTTTTGAAATTTGCCGGTTATTAAGCTGACATTATTTTCAAAATTGAAAATGGCAAACCAGTGCTACTAATAACTGCCGGATTCTAGTAAAATCTAATTTATCTACATGAAATGCGGGAAGATTTTTAGTAATATTGCGAACGCCAAGATCCTTCTCTTGGTATGTTGTGGTGTTCGTTCTCGGGGACCATGATGAATGTTGTGGTGGTTTTTCTGATGACCTCCCCAGGATTAAATGAAACACGTTGTGTTTATGAATTGTCGACGTTTCGTGTATTCGTTTGTAGACATATTCATGACAGAGTAGAATATTTTTTCCAGTTGTTACTATTTGAGTTACCAATTCTGTTGAAACCAATGCATATCGCTCTCTGTGGTAACCTTGTTGGTTTGATGTCCCTTTGCCGGGCTTAGTGAGTAGCTTCTTTATTAGATTTGATGTTATTCTAATAGAATAGCTCTCTTTTGGTTTGCAGGTTCAGAGGTAACTCAGAACTTCAGAGTTACCTCTGAACCTGCAACGTGTTTCATTTAATCCTGGGGAGGTCATCAGAAAAACCACCACAACTTCTCTTGGTAGGTTTGTATATAGAAAATCCAGTCAAAGACGGTGTCATTTACACAAGCTTCGCAAAATCTCCAAAAGAAAAGTACGTATTACTTCTCGAACCTACCGTTAACGGTAGTAGTATCAAAGGATCACTAAATGGTGACAATCAAGATGGCGGCAAAACTTTAATATAAGTTTTCGATGAGATACATGAACGTTGTACAACAAATCTTCTTATTACAAGGAAATACCAAGTCAAATTCTAATATGACTCGAGTATTATATCATATTGTAGTAATTACAATGAAAAGTGATAGTAGCCTTGTCACCTACACATATTTTCCAAATCTCCTTCGCGCATATGGTGAACGTATATATGAGCATGTTCTATATGTTCATATAGAATAATATATATTCAACATAGACTAACACAGCTACTTAACCAAACTCCAACAAGTGACAATATAAAAGAGGAGTGGGCAAATATTAAAAACTGTATACAACAAATAAGTAATGAAGTGCTGGGAAAGAGAACAAAGAACAGAAGGAAGAGAGGACTGAAGATATGGAATGATGAGATAAAGGAAGCCATTGAACATAAGGACAAAGCATATAGGAAATACCTCCAAGAAAAATCTGAAGAAGCAAAAGATCTATATAAAGAAGCAAGAAACAGAACGAAATCAATAATGAGGCAAGCACATATGACATCATGGGATACCTTTATAAGTCGTGTAGAGAATGATGTCCATGGACGACAAGAATTTGCGTATAAAATGGTGATACACCTAAATAAAACAGAAAGAGATATAGCACAATTAAATATAATATCACAGGAAGAGTGGATAGAACACTATCGGGAACTATGGTACGATGCAAGAAAACAAGATATCTTTGAAAAAACTGATACCACTGGTATAGATCCAATAGATATAGTAGAAATGCAAAATGCACTAAGAAAAACTAAAAACAGAAAAGCACCTGGACCAGATGGTATCAACTCTGAACTAATAAAGTATGGTGGCATGTTCCTACACCTACGACTACTACACCTATTTAATATGTGCTGGATAAATCTTGATATCCCAGACGATTGGAGACTCGCAAAGGTTGTTTCTCTGTTCAAAAAAGGGCAACGAAATAAAACAGAGAATTATAGGGGTATTAGCCTCCTAAATGCTGCTTATAAACTGTATAGTAAAATTATTAATGAGAGACTTCGAACTATCTCAGACGTTATACTATTGGAAGAGCAAGCGGGCTTTCGTAAAGGAAGATCTTGCATTGACGACGTTTTCAGTCTGAAACAAATTATCCAGAAGCGCAAAGAATTCAATCTAGTGACACACCTAGCCTTCATAGACTACAAGAAAGCTTTTGATCGAATCCACCGAGACAAACTCTGGCATATAATGAAAAAACGAGGATATCCTATACACCTAGTAAGCATAATACAAAACCTATATCTAAACACCAGAATCATTATCGACACTGGCAAAGGAATAACCCAAGAAATTACGACAAATCAAGGTGTGAGACAAGGATGTACTCTATCTCCTACATTATTTAATATATATTTAGATGACCTCGTGAGAGAATGGAAAAAAACCGCACCTCCTGGGATAAAGATTAGGCCCAATGATTTTGTAAATACAATGTTATTTGCCGATGATCAAGTTATAATACAAAACACAGAAGATAAATTACAACTGGCTATACACAAACTAAATTTGCTATCTGCGGATTATAATCTCAAAATATCTATTGAAAAAACAAAGACTATGGCGTTCCTGGGAAAAGATCCGATTAGAACAAAAATTGTAATTGATGACCACACTTTAGAGCAGGTATCACATTTTAGATATCTAGGATGTGATATCACATACGAAGAAGATAAAGATATCTCAAACAAAATAAATAACTATCAAAGAATTTGCGGAACCATCAGAAGAACACTAAAAGGAAAGACATCAAGGGAAACGCAAATCAAATTTTACAAAGTTATGGCAATCCCCACGTTATTATATGGATCAGAAACTTGGGCGCCAAGAAAGAAAGACTACAGGCAATTGGAAACATCGGAAATGAGATTTTTGAGATCAGTAAAGGGTTGTACACGTTTAGACCACATAAGAAATGAGGACATCAGAAAAGAACTAAAGGTACAGCCAATAACAGAACTAACAACAAACTACAAGAACAGATGGAAAGAACATGTGATGCGGATGTCTCCAGAAAGAATACCACAAAAAATCATTAATTACAATCCCCTTGGGCGTAGAAGTATCGGCAGACCGAGAACAAGATGGTGAAGTCGGAACAGGCAACATGCCTAATCCTGGAACGACAGAAGAAGAAGAAGAAGTTCTATATGTTCATATTTTTCATTGCATTTAATCCGAACCCTACCTAAATCCAATCAATATTCTCAATAGTATTGTTTTCCTTTAGAATGGCTGAAAATTCTCAAGAATCTTCCAAAAACTAATTACAACTCGATACGCCAGTAATTCATCAAAGCATTTTTGTTACGTTTCCACCTATTTTCGAAATTTCCACGTAAAACTTTCCTCCATTTCGTTATTCCTCCGATCAATTTCCCCGATTCAATTTGTAGAAGAGACAGAACAAAAATTCGAACATGATCGCGAAACAAAAAGTATTATACGTGACAAAATCGCGCCACGAGACTGACGAAAAAGAGAAACTTTCCCTCCTCCACCTTCCAGACCTTATCAATACTTAATAATCTCGGCGGTCATAACAACCTCCCATCTCCTCCTCCTCTTGCTGCCGCTCGAACTTCGAACATAAGAGATTCCTTTTAAATACTTTGTTTGTTGGTGCTCGAGGAACATTTCTAAGATAAATAATGTAATCCGGGAGTTATCGGGGCAGAAGCGAAGGGCCGAGAACGGGGGAGAGAACCGAAGATAGGAGAGATGAGAGAGAGAGCGAGAGGGAACGAAAGCCCACGGGACCACTTGTCGGCGAAGCTAATGATAACGGTTCAACGTGCAAATGAACAGCAAAATTGGACAACTCGAAGGGAAGGAGACACACGCTAAGGGTTGAAATAAGGGATGGATTCGGTCTGGGAGTTTGTCTTTAACCCGGGAAACGCCGAAGGGGGCGGAGGGAGAGGAAGGAAGGAAGTTTTTCCGAAAAGGTGTTTCGAGCGAAATCTTACGGGATAATGAGCTTTGCGACTCTTGGAATTAAATTAATATTGTTGTTGTTGTTTCGACGTTATTTATTATTACGAACTAATCTGTATTTATTTTGTACCTAAAATACAGAGGTAAAGTTTCCTGGTCGATACATAACGTTGCCATTTTTGGGTAATTAAACAATCTGATTCTTAGACTTTTTACGTTTTCGGCATGTAATGGCAGACCATCACGTTATATGACGAAGGGCGCATAGATTCGAGAATAGTTAGCCGTTAGGCCAAACGATTTCTTGAAAGCTATACAACTCGGTTATATAGGAGTGTAACATCCTGGGGATGTTACTAATTTATTTAAGCGATATTTTAGAAATTTATTAGGTAAATGGAAGAAGGCTCCACCCTGTATTTGTGGCTGTCCACCCTGTGGTTTCGAAACTAAACGATTGAAACTGTAACGAAATTTGTTTTGAAACGTAAAATCGTTTTATAATTGAAACTATAACAAAAGGTCAAACACCCGAAATTACAAATAATTTACGCTACGAAAAAGATGGAAACCCCGGCGTAATCAGAAATGAGCGGTCAGGAAAATACAGCCTAAAGCACAGGTTTCATATGGAACAGGCTTGCTATGGAAAATTCTTTTTTGAGGGTTCTCGACATTATTCTAGGGCATGGGTGACGAAATCGATCTTCCGTTGCAATTCGTAACTGGGGGAAAATTGATGAATTTGACAAATACACAGCTCGCATTGACGACGAAAAAAAAACGACACTTCGGTCCGAGGAACAGAGGTGTTCAGACGAGGTCTTAGCAACAGGGTTGCTACGCGTTTGGGGCGCGATTTCGAGTCAGTGTTTTGTTTTTAGTACTTATTGGTACCGAGGGTGTAAAGTAAAGTAAAGGAATTCAGTTTGGAAATTTGCTTTAACGTCAATCAATTATTCAAGTTTGATTTTAATTTTGTTGATATTTTTCGTATCATTGGTTTAGGGGTTGATTCCAAATTTTTGCTATTTGTGGCCGTATCAAGTGTAGAATCACGTTTTCGAGTGCCATACCAGAGCCGAAGCGACGAATCTTAGGGTGGAAGTCAGCGCAGAACTCCAAGGTGTTGAGTCGGGAATAAGTTACGGGTTTTACTAATTTTCCAGAGACGGAGAACAGACGAGGCGATCATTTCTTTTGTTGATTCGTATTTATATTTATCTCTTTGACTGGGTTTCGTGTGTGTGTGGGTTCCGTTCGAATTTCGACGACCCGGGACACAGGCGTATCCAGGTTTAAACTCTGAAATTTTAACGCGCAACTACGTAAATTCCTTGATCAGTTCACAGTTTGGTAATTTTGGTTAGTTTCAGTCACAAGTAAGAACTAGAGCTTTGAAAGTAAGAATAGTATAGAATCAAATATTGATCTAGGTACAGGGTAGATGATTTTCCCAAATTTGGTGGAGTTTATTTCATTTTTGATTGTTGGGGAAATATCTTGTACGCACTCTTGTAAGGGTAGCATGCGTAATTTTATGCCTGTTTGATTACTGTTATTTTTTTTGTGAACGGTTACTTGGTTATTTTAATTTCTTTTATTTAATTGTTTCATTTTTTTTGGTCACTGTATAGTCATAAATTTTATTTAGTCAATATAAACTTTAATTTCATTCAAACGTAACACTTGGGTATTATTTTGCTACCCAACCCTCACTGAAATCAACAGGCATTTGCGAAGCCCTGGGGCTCGCGTTCCTGTAGAGGTTGGTCAGAAACCTTGTCTCCGCTGGGCCAAAAACAGTGTCGTTCGTTCAGAGCGACATTTTAAATAAACAAATTCTGGGCTGGTGGTAGACGCTACCATTTCTTAGTACGTCCCTGCATGAAAATACGGTGCGGCGTTACAGGAGCACATACTTTTAAGCGTACGCGTACCGTTCATATCCTCTATACAATCAATGGAATTGGAATTAAAATAATATTATTGTTGATTTAGAAACTTATCAGAAAAAACTCTAATAAAATTTCCGTTCCTTTTATTGACAAAGACCGAAAATAATTTCTTTAATCGAGACAGCAACGGGGCAAACGAGCTTCTAGATGGCGTGTATCACAAGAATAAAGTAAATAAACAACTCTATATATACACACTAGGGAGTAGAAAGTAAAACAACGAAGTCAGTAATAAGAAAATGGATGTGGGTTTGTGAAAAGGGGATATAGACTGCAGAACGAGTAAGAGAAAGGGATGTCGTTAGCGATGTCCTTCTTGTTAAAATGAATTTTCAATGATCACGAAGTGTAACTTGAAAAAATATTAATTCAGAACATAATTCTGTACTTTTCGTTTGTTTTACTTGTAGCGTTCGTGTCACTGTTGATGACCGACAGGTTCGATGATAAATAAAGACCAATTTTGATTGTTTTCTTTGATTTTTAATCTCTTAATTGCGATGGGACTTCGTCCAGGTGTGCCCTGTCGATTTTCCCATCCTGTGGTATTTTGTAGTACATCGACACATACTCCACTGGTATTTCTTTGTGCGTGCTAACTCGGAGACTTAAGGGGGAGAACAACGATCCAGAAGTTATTTCCCAGGAAAAAGTTTGTTTCATATTTTACAGAATATATTTCAAATTTTTCAGTTGTATTGTTTGTGATTCAAAAATAAGTATTCATGTGATATTTTCATTCACAGGGGTTGCATTCCCCGTTTTTAAAAGAGAAAATTAGTTTTTCTGGTACCATCTTTCCATTAAGAAAGTGATTGCTAGCTGGTTAATTTTTTGTGATTTTTTAACTTTTCGAGAATGGCTTGTTTTTGACGATTTTCCCAATTTCTTCCATTGTGAAAATTCTCTGTAGAGATATGAAAGTAAAAGAATGTTGTCACGCGTTAGTCCTGACAAGTACTAAAGGGTGGGTTTTTGGGGTTTGTATCTCAGACGGTGGTGGAGAGAAACGGAATAATAACACAGGCTTTTATGACTGAAACCATGAAATAACTGATTTAAAGCGGTCTTTATTCACTGACTAAATTCGTCAAGAGAAGCAATTGGACAAACGAAAAATAAATAAACAAAATACAAGCTTCAAGGTTAACAGCCGGAGACATTCGCGTAACGAATGGGCGTTTTGGCACCTTTGCAGACATTTCGTCGGAAAACGGTTTAAGCAACATCATATTCGTGTCAAAATTGATTTCGAGAACAAATACTGAACCGATTCCTTATCCATTATTTATTTAAGAAAAAGTGCACTTTGATATTGAAAAAGGTGTTTGTAGCTCAGCCGGGATTTGAACCCGGGTCTCTCAATTTCTCGTCAGGTATTCTAAACCATTAAACTACCGAGCCACGTACCAATTTCATTCTCGATGTTCATGTTAAACGCTATTGAGCGGATGATACGGAGGACGAATGGGTTGTACGCAACACACCACACCTCCTCTCACGTTAATAATGTGATCTCTTACGTGTTCTCATTATGCAAATGTATGAATAGATGAAGGTTCTCAAATTAAATCATAGGACAAGGTATACGTAACAAATGTAAGAGATATTGAAAAATGTGTTTGTAGCTCAGTCGGGTTCAAATCCCGGCTGAGCTACAAACACCTTTTTCTCTAATTTGTTTTTAGTAACACCAACACTTATTATCTAATTTATATGAGCAAACTCTTTATTTATCTGTCGCGCACGGCCGCCATGTCAGGTAGTCGACACGGTTCCAGTTTTATGACTGGCGATCTCTTTTTATGTCTATCGCATGATTTGCTTCGGAAATATTCTCGTCGCTTCGAATTCAGGCAATTTCCAACCTTTTTTTACGGCCAGTCTTTCGATACAATATAGTCATCTATCTACAAAGAATAGGTACATATTTTATGAAAGATTTATTTTCTAGATGAGTCTTTTTCACGTTTTCATAATGCGATGATATCATCTAAAAAAGTCACAAAATCTGTTTTTTATTTTTCATACTTTTTTTTTATATAAAAAAGGGGGATGCATCCGGTACTTGAAAAAATATCGCATAATTACTTATTTTCAAACAAAAGGTTTAGTACGTTTTGCTAAATTGGTACAATTTTCTTGAGATTATAATTTTGGGGAAAATTTACCCTTAACAGGGGGCCACGGTGATTATGTTGTGAAATCCTGCTTCACGTAAATTTTATGTTGCAATTTCATTTACAGTTTAATTATTTACATCATGATACACATGTGAATGATCTAATCACTATAAAATCTCTCCTGGTGGTAGTTTACTGGGAGAAGTTCTAGAAACGTCCGGGTCCATTGGAATTTTATTTTTTAAAAGCATTCATAATGCAATAATTCTTCACAGATTTAACAAATCTCAGAATCTTTGTAACAGAAAGTGAGAAAATAGTTACTTATTTTTTTACAAAACAAAACGGATGTGAAGCTAGCCACACCAAAATCTCAAAGAAATAAGTGAATTAAACTTCTGTTCGTTTTCTAAATTGCCATTAAAAATTGCGATTATCATTTTCAGTTGATCAAGTGGATGATATACAATTACTATTCTCGAAACAATTTTTCCCTCTGCTTACGAAGGTGTTAGAAATCTGAGTGATATATATACTATCCATATCTTTTATTAATGATACAGTATTAAAAAAGTAAATACAATTAATTACTTCGTAATTAATTTTATTGATTTACTTCTTAATATCTGTAATTAATCGCCAAAGGTTGACGATTAATTTCAGAAGATAATTGAGGAAGATATTGAGCAGACGATTAAGTGGAGTACACTTACCTCAGAGGGCTGACGAGGAGTCTTCGTTGACTTACCACCAATCAGGTGCCAGAAGGGTTCTAATCAGGATAGGGAGAGGAAAGAACAAAGGATGATATATATGAACGCCTTTTAAAACACTCCTTTTTAGTGGCACGTTTACGTACGAATGTTAAACACACGATGATAATTTTTGGTTTTTTGGTTTTTTGCCTCCTAACCGTTGGAGGAGACAGCTGTTGGGTCGAATGTTCGAAACGGAACGATATGCAGCCCAACTTTCACGACTTACCAATCTGTTAATATTAATTTATTAATAATATGATCAATAATATAATCTTATTACTGTAACATATAAATGTAAATTAATTGTTTGTATATTGATCTATTAATAATCAATAATATATTCTTATAAATGGAACGCGGCAAATTTGTTTTGTAAATATTTAACAAAAATTTTATTTATACTCTAAGATTGGCTAAGCAGAAACTAAATAATTATTGCCCAAAAAGTATTCTCTTTCTACTTTTGAGGATGATGGAAATAGGGATAATATACGAACGCTTTAGAGTGTTTATGAAGTTTAAATTATTGCACCGATTTTGTTGAATGGAATAAAATTTAAAATAATTCAGATGTTTCATATTTTACTCCTACTTCCACCACCCCCGGAGGCAGAGGTGATAAGTTTTTCTACAATGGTGTTTATTCAATGTCGACTTAATCAATCGATAACGATAAATACACAATTAAATATTTACTAAATATTCACCGAAGAAATTAAACCTCTAATGACGTGTTTAACTTTCCCGAATATATAAATTGCAATCAAAATTATTATCCCCCTACGCGCGTTCGGGGTTTTTTTCAGTCGAAATATGATAAGATGATTTATCTAGATATTCAATTAAAATAACTACAACATTAAATACGTAAAAATCTTGTCTTGTCTTGTCTTATTAAGTTAACGTCTCTTTTTCGCTGCTGTGGCCAATTTGGACGGGACCTACAGTTTAACGTGGGCTCCGAACCACGGTCCTCGAGCACGGTTGTACCCCTTAAGGCTCTCACCCCAGTTGATCCACTCCGTGCTCTACCGACTCAGGGTGTGTGTATCCTAGTCCCGCCCTCCTACAGGATATCCGATCCTATCCGGCCTGGTTACCGGCGTGAATAGGAACGGGATTTTGGATACATTTTAAACACTTCCCGCAACAATCACAACATCCATGGATTACGTGGGATTCGAACCCACGACGACAGTGATCGCCTGACTCAAAGCCAGCGCCTAAACCACACGACCACCGCCGCCCCCGTAAAAATCTATATTGCTCAATTCGCATCCCACCTTCGGAGGTAGACAGGAAGATTTATTCGACAATATTAATTGGCTTGGGTAATTCTTGGCTTGCACCCCCTTAAAAAATTGACAACGATAAATACAATTTTTAATGAATAATTATGGGATAAGTTCAATTTACAATAAAATGTGGTTTTAATTTTTTTAATTTGTGGAAGTGTCTAATTTTTTAGTCATAAAGAAAGGGATTGTAAATATTGCGTAAGTACTTGTTGTTGAATAATAAGAAATACCCATTTTTTTACTAGTAAATTTGAAATGGTTTCTGAAAAATATGGAACCCCGTTTTTCATGGTGTAATTTCGGAATTGGTTTTTTACTCCTTAAATTACTCGGCTAGCATTATGTACAAAAACGTACCTGACGAATATTATTTGACGCACTACAACATTGAATAGGGAAAATCGACAAGATATATGGATTTCTATACAAAGTTCTTATTAGTGGGGGAGCCCACGAAAAAATATAAAGTCGACCACTTTAAGTGCTGATTTCTGTTGAAAAGGATGGACAACGTGTTTTATATAAATAATTCCGTGAAATAAATTATCTCGTTATGTATCCATTTGTTATGTATTTAAATTTATAATAAACAAAAGCACTTCGTGCAGAGAATAAAACACGAAAATATTATCGTATCTCTAATGAATATAAGATATATAGGATATATAAGATTTATAACAAAATAACACGAGATACAATAATGAGATATATAGAGTATAAGGTAACATCCAATATTTTTACAAAAATTTCATTTAAGTACGTTTTAGTCAAAATTTGGTCAGCTGGGTGTTTTCTAAAATTTTTTTGTATTGGGCTCCCGGACTATATTTAGTTCTACAGCAGATTCTGTGCACGCCAATTGTACTGTTACGCCAATCGGACGTTATATATTATTATATATATAATATATTAATATATATTAAGTCTAAAATATAAAATGTCGCGTCATTCCTCAAGACATCTCCGGCATTGCGAGTCGCGGGACCCTAGGGGCATATACGATGTGGTGGCGTTCGCACCAAGAAAAACAGACGACGAGACGGGCATTTATTACTATTCACTCCCGAAACAGAACGATCTAGTTTTACTAAAACGCAGTGAGAGACTGTTTAAAAGGAGTGTAGGAGCGAAGACGGCTACGGCATGATGACCGGAGCAGCCTTCGAGGAAGAAGCCGTAGCGAGCAACGCAGGGCGGTCCCAGCGGGAGTACGGCAAAGTCTAGAGTGGAGTGTGTGCATGTTAAGGCGCCTATTCACCTAAACAGCGAGCAGGAGCAAACAAGAGTGAGCGAGCATTCTGCATCAATAATTATCTAGTGAGTACGGGCTAGCGAGCGAACAAACGTTTGTTTGTTCGCGCTCAAAAAGATCGAGAGGAAGGCGGTACACCAAAGAAAATACTTGTTCATGGTGGTTCAGTGTGGATGGGATTCCACTGCGAAAAGTGCTCGTGTTAGAATAGCTCTCCTGTAGTTTGTATCAGTTTTCATTATTTTTGGTACCACAAGCTCAATCAAAGTTTTAAAATTTTCAGGAGTTTTTTGCAAAAATTCTGGAACAATCCGTAGTCATGTTCCACTTTTAAATCACGCATAAGACTACTGCCACCATAAATATGTATGTTTTGAAATATGGTTGCTTGCCAAAATAGTTTTTTCCCTTTTTTCTTTTTCAATAAACTCAATACAACTAAAGCAGTACTAGCTGCTAATAATAATTTCTCATGGTCATAATTCATATTTATAATACGCTCGCAGAAAGTAGATGGATCAACTGCGAACCTGAATATATTTGCTCTGGTATGGACGAGATACATATACACGTTTTATAGATTATGAGAAGGCGTTCGACCGCGTAGATCATGTAAAACTCTTAAAAATATTGGAGTCAGGGAGACTAGATAAAAACCATATTACAATCATCCAAAATTTGTATTGGGATCAAACAGCTGTAGTAAAATATAATAATATAACAACCAAACCAGCAACCATACAAAAAGGTGTTCGACAGGGGTGTATCTTGTCCCCAATGGTTTTTAACTTGTACTCCAAACGCATTTTTGAAGAAGCCATCCAAGACTCAAGTGATGGGATTAAGATCAACGGTAGAACGCTTAACAATCTTAGATATGCTGATGACACTACAGTAATAGCGGATAGCCCAGAAGCCTTGCAACGCTTGCTAAATCAACTTACCGCAGTCGGAGATCGTTAGGGCCTTAAAGTTAATACCACTAAAACAAAAATACTCATAATATCAAAAACTCCAGAGCCGCCTACAAATATTAGCATATATGGGAAACGAATAGAAGTGGTAGAAAAATTCAAATATTTGGGGACCTGGATTAGCAGCAACCTAGATCAAGATGTAGAAATTAGGTCCACAATCGAGCAGGCAAGAGCCACCTTTAACCTGTTGCGGGCACTCCTGTGTAATTCCACCCTCAGTCTTAGATACCGATTTGTGAAATGTTATATACACTCAGTTCTGATGTATGGCTGTGAAGCATGGACTCTAAAGGTTAACACCATTATCAAAACAGAAGCCTTTGAGATGTGGGTACATCGTAGACTTCTCAAAATACCTTGGACAGTGCATGTCACGAACGAGGAAGTATTGAGAAGAGCTCAGTGCGAGAGAGAGTTGGTGCACACAGTTAAATAACGAAAAACAGCCTACCTAGGTCTTATAATAAATGGGAGCAGATATGAGATCCTGAAACTGATAATGGAAACAAAAATTGAGGGCAGGCGGGGCATAGGAAGAAAGAAGCATTCATGGCTAAGGAACATCAAAGATTGGACAGGTATGGATGCCCACTCACTATTTCGAACTGCCCAGGATCGTCAGAGATTCGCCGAGATTGTTGCCAACCTTCAATAAATGAAGACGGCACTCTAAGAAAAAGACGGGCGAGATGTCAATATGTCGAGCGAACACGAACAAACAAAAATGATCGCTCTTGCTCGCTATTTTGGTGAATACGCCCCTTTTCGTTCAAATGGCGCGCACCCGAGCTGCTGAATGCGTTTGCATCCCTAGGGTAGGGAGCTTTTTCATTCTTGCGGAACCCCCTCACGACTGGTGTGGCTACTTAGCTTCGATTGGAGCAGGCCGTTCCACAGGGCCGGTACGTCTAAGACGTAGAGCACCAGGCTTGGGTCCCAATTGTTCACGCTCTTCCGCCTCACGCTGCCGCGTATTAACCCTCGACTTTGCGGCATAATTAAAAGCCCTTTTTATACCTTCGATGATCATTCAATCTTCTTGAACTTGTAATTAAGTAATTCATGCACCCTACTGGGTTATTTAAATTGAATAACGTTGCAATAATTCTCTTGTTCTGGACTGTATACCAACCATTTTTAAACTTGCTATCAATAAGACTATTTGTTCTGGCTTTTTACTTTAACCAGAAGGGTTTTTATGCTGGAACAAGGAAGCACTTAATCGCGAATCGAGACTTCAATTTCTTCGACCTATTTTCATTCACTCCTTTTCACTTTATTGGAACTCATGCAAGTAATAACGAACCTAAACAGATTCCTGTGAATATATGCTAACTAACTATACTTAACATTTAGTATGAAGAAGATAATCCCGCTGTACCGTCGAATCTATCAACTTTTTGCCGGTCTTTGTTGTTGTTAATAAAAATCATGTCCAGACTTTCAGGATCCTCAAAGCGGGTTTCGTCAAAAATTTCCTCTTTTTGGGGGAAAAACTGACCGCATTCCCCTCTACGTCTCACTGTCGATTGACAAAAATAAAAAAAAATTATCTGATAAAAAGAACCACAAGCCGCCCTCCCTCCCACCGCCGAAATCATTATTTATGTAACGTGTATCAACGGTTCAACGGAGGAAAAAAGTTTTTTCGGGCGCGAAATAAAAACGGGCGACAAAAAAATTTTACGAAACGTTGACAGAACAACCGGAGTATTTTGTCCGGCTGGGAAATGATTGATGGTGTTGCATATACGATCACTTTTATTAATACGAGATGGAGAGTGAGAGAAATTCTTCACGTTTCGTTGATGTTGTTCGGTATTCCGAACAATTACCGGCGGCTTTGTTACAATTATCCGCTACGGATGCAACAGAATTAAATTTCGTTACAAAAAAATTAATATCGTCGAGCGATATAATTTCTATTTATGATGAACTGAACAAAACAATGAGCGCGATGTCAAACAAATGTCCGTTAATTGAAATAGATTTACATAATTAATCGCAAAATTTTATGGTCCGGCTACTACCCAACATCTGTTTGTAATTTATTTCGCAATCCCTCCATATTATGAATTTATGAAGGCTAAACGAATTATTGGAGCATAAATTACAACTAATATCCATAAATTAATGCTGAAATAAAATATCAAAGAATGGCGTGTTTGAAACTCTTGATTATGGAAAAAAATAGGTACAGCCTATAGTCGACGAGGAAAAAAAACATTTTAACATATTTTATAATATTGCAAACGGAATAATTTTTTTTCTAGTAATAATAACCACCTAATATCACAACACGAGAGTGAGATCTTGACATATATATTCCATTGAAATATTGGAGACGGTTGAGAGAGGCTTCCGTGTATATTTCCCTTTCATATTTTTATACGGCTTCTTAAATTGAGTTTGTATGAAGAATGTAGAACTTATTTTACTTTTCGGTGTAAGTATAAATAGCCGAATTGAGCTTAGAATGAAAATTCTTTGTTGAATTTCATAGTACTTCCATTATTTTTAACTTTGAAATGTTTCTTGCAATAAAGATTTTGCTTGTTATCCTTTGAAATCTCAATCTTTGAGATCTGTTTGGATCTCAATTCACCCACTCTAGCAGTGTAGTGGCATATATATATATAAAAGAGATTTTAGCGAATCTAACATTCAGAATTTTATCAATGAGCTGTCTCGAGAAAGTTGGTGTGAAGTCTATAATGAGGAATGTCTGAATGACTCCTTTAATGTTTCCTACGAACTCTTTTGTTATTATTTCAATGTGCATTTTCCAATAAAAAAAATTTACTTAAGACAAAATAAGTCCTGGGTTGATGATAATGTTAAAAGATCCAGCGAGAGATTAATGGCTCTATATGTTTTTATGAAAACTTTTTCCGACTTAAATCCCATTTACAGGGAATGTAAACGAAAGCATGCCATAATACTGGAAAAAACGAAAAAGTCATACTATGATAACAAGATAAGATCTGCGAATAATCCTGTGAAAAGCGCTTCGAATATTGTTAATATACTGAGCAACAAGAATTCTAAGAAAAAATATCAAATTAGAATAAAACAGGGCGACAAGCTCATAGCAAATGCAAGCTTATTAGAAAATAATTTTAATGCTCATTTTATTAAAAAGCCAAGAGAAATAATAGACCAAATACCACATGCTACTTATAATGACAATATTCGACGGATTAAGAGTATCCTATTTTTGTCTCCATTTGTTAAAGAAGAATTTGTTACATATATTAGAGCAAAATTGAAATCAAAGAAGTCCAGTGGTGTTGACGATATACCAAGTTCTTTAATTAAAAAAATCCCTTAGTGCCATAGCGGAACCTCTTGTTCACCTTATTAACTTGTCGTTTATTGAGGATATATTCCCGGAACAAAGTAGTACCTATATATAAAAACGGTGATAAAGAAGTCATGAAGAACTGTCGTCCAATTACGTTATCCTCTGTTTTTTTTAAAATATTTGAGTACTGCTTTCTTGAGAGACTATTGCATTTTCTGAATTTTCAAAATGTCTTGGCTGAGAATCAGTTTGGTTTTCGTCCAAAACTCGGCACGAATGTTGCTCTTGATACTTTTCTGAAGGAAATAATTAAACACATTGAATCAGGAAATTGCGCTGTGTTGTGTTTTCTGTGATTTAAGCAAGGCTTTTGACTGCGTAAATCATCAAACACTTATAGTTAAATTGGAGAAGTACGGCATACGTGGTAATGCACTTAACTGGCTGTCTAGCTTCTTAAATTGTAGAAAGCAGCTTGTAGCGATTAAGATTAATAATAGTAGTTACGCTTATTCGGATTCATTGGTTAATGAAATTGGTGTTCCACAGGGTTCCATTTTAGGGCCACTTTTATTTATTCTACACATAAATGACATCGATGAAAATCTCACTTGTGATATGTGTCTTTACGCTGATGATGCCACCGTTACAGTTGCTGGTAATAACAAAATTACTGTTCAAAGTCTGTTGCAGAATGATCTTTTACAACTGTATAATTGGTTCAATAAAAACTCCCTCCATGTCAATGCTACCAAAACTAACTACGCAATATTTCATAACTACAATAACAATGGTATTACAAATGTTGATGTAACAATTGATCAGCAAGTGCTAAATAAAGTTGTTTGCAATAAATTTCTTGGCTTAATTATAGATGAAAATCTTAACTGGAAGGCTCACTGTGAAACACTCAATAGTAAATTAAACTCTACTTATTTTTTATTAAGGAATTTGAAAGAAGCTATCTCCTTTGAACTACTGCTGTCCGTCTACCATGCGCAAGTATCGTCAAGGCTGAGGTACGGAGTTTGTTTCTGGGAAGCCTCTCCAGCTGCCAAGACGGTATTTATATGTCAGAAGAGAATAGTTCGCTGTATAGCTGGTTCATCACAGAGTACCTCCTGTAAGGGTGCATTTTGGAGGTTAAACATTCTTACTTTACCTTACATTGCGATACTCCAGCTGGCTACTATGGCCTATAAAAATCACGATGTAACTTTGAAAAGTAACGACATTCATCACTATTTAACGCGTAATAATAACAAGTGTAGGTTTCCTAATTTTAAATATAGAATTGGTCTTCAGTCACATGTTTTTTCGGGTATATTAATTTATAATAGTCTGAGTGACAATATAAAAAATTCTAAAAACCTTTATATTTTTCAAAGGAATTTGAAATCGTTCTTAATGGAAAAGTGTTACTACAGCATAGAGGAGTTTCTTACGCAGTCTATGTGACTAATGTTTTTTCACTGTTTTGGCATGTATTACTAGTATTTCGTATGTATTGTTTTGTAATGTATGTAATTGTATGTATTTCTTAATTTTTGATATCCTCTGTATTCCTTTTTTTTGTATTGACCTTTTCCATGATAACATTTTCTAACATTCGCTCGGAAATAAAGCTATTTATTATTATTATTATTATTATTATTATTATTAATATTATTATTATTATTATTATAGGTGATGTTAAATAAGGTTTACTGCGTAAAACTCAAACTTTTGTTTCTGTAATGTGTCTAGTCTAGGTTCATTCTTGGTAGGTGTCCGAAAGGTCAACAACACCATTATGGCGTTAAGCATTGCACGCGAGTAAAGGCGGAAACAGACTATCGTCACGTCACGTGAGCTCACGTGCTGTCACGTTAACTCACGTCACGGATAAAAAGTGCGGAGTAATATTTCACATGGTATTTAAATGTATTAGAACCAGACTGAGGTTACGTCAAAGTGACGTGAGTTAACGTGACAGCACGTGAACTCACGTGACGTGACGATAGTCTGTTTCCGCCTTAATGGACGGTTGTAGTAGAAGTCCGTGAATCCCTTGTAACGTTTTGCGGATTCGAAATAACTTACACTACGCGAGGTATCTGAACTAATTTATTTTAACTAAGAACTAACACTTAATACCACAGGAACGTTCTTGGTTCACTTAACACTTAATACCTAATTTATATCACACTTGTTTATTTCCTTCACGCGCACGGTCGCTCAGGTCAAATATTTGTCAAGCGTTTCGCCGTTTATTACTGACTGTCGGTTCGGCGCCGTCCCCTTTTATCTCGCCGCCTCATGCCGTACCGATGTTTCTCATCGTATTCGAAAGGTGTAAAATTCTCTGGAATTCTATGAACAATAATCGATTCGTCGGAATGGGACTCCCCGACTTGTGTTTATTTTGTGGCGAGACTGTCCGTTAGACACCGTATAAGTTACGGACAATGCGGGTGGTCCAGGTATAAAATTATGTAAAATGATTTAATTACTTTTTTTCGTGGGATGAATATATTTTTATGCGAAATGCGCAGCCAAAGTATTAATATCTTATAATATTTTTCACTCTTTTACTTTTACACTTCATCTAGATTTAGGACAATCAGAGAAGACAGTAGAGTTCTTAACTGTTTTTTTTTTATAAAAGTGTATTGGAAAACTGCTTCAAAGTACCTTCCATCAATTCAGCTTTAACACAAAATACACACATATTTATAGAAATACTGTATATTCAAAAAATATCCAAGCTATATCAAAGAACGTAATGTATTATCAAGACATAGAGCACCCCTCTGGGCCTAGACCCCAGAAGGGTGCTCTGGTTTGGGGTGGTAGCTCGGTAGAAACGATAAATGACGTGGAAAAAAATCAGTAAGGTTTATTTAACATAAGAAATACAGGGGAGAGAGTATACCCGTGTTATGGGCGGCAAGGCAAAATGAAACATGAGAGAGTCAAAAGATAGATAAAAAGGACAAAAAATAAAATGGTGTAAAGTTGGTGGTTGTTTAGAGTCCCCAGGGGCCATGGAAGGGTAGCGGGTGCGAGGCTCTCCCTATGGTAAACATCTCTCCTCACAAATTGGGCAGCGGGTCAAAAGCAGGTCAAACGGGCGGCGACACAGCATACTGGTGCTTGACTCATTCTCATTGGTCCACGGGACCGTTCTCTGGACATCTTGACTATTCGGCAGTCGGCGTCGAGCAAGTCAGGCCACAGTCGATATAACTGCTCCGAATGTTTATCTGATCGTGTATTTATCCGCAAAAAAACTGTCATTTTGATGTGTTGAGCTTATTATTTTATTGTCATCTTGTGATTTCTTACGTTTACTCACGGCCAATTTTAAAATGGTTATTAAAATCTGGATGATTTACTGAATTCCCTTAATTAATTAATGAAGAGAAATTAACGTGTTGCCCTTGGCTGCGTTACAAGGTGCATATGCTGCCCTATGAGCGTGACGATGTATAGGTACATACTTGTATATTTTCATACATCTTGTATATAATCTGAGCTTTATAATTGGGTTTACAAATCAATTTCATACAGTAGTATCACGCTTCTATATAACAAACGTCGGAGTAGGAATTTAACACTAAACTCAAGATACAAGTTGACTCGAACGGAATAAATTCAGTTATCAATTTGTGTGTCAATTTGGCGACAATTCGTCTCACACGCACGTCTGGATTAAACACATACACACACTTACTAACACTCACACATACATATTAGTAGTCATGGGTTAGAAGAGGCGATAATTCCTAATTTATAGTCTTGTTTGTTATCCCCCCCACGGAACCCTCCCCTGTCCCCGGTCTTCCGTGCCCTATCTCCTAATCTCCAGCAAACAGATTAGGGAGGGAAAGAAAGTGCCAGGATGCTTTTGTGACAAACTACATCGGAGGATTTTTCCCTTGGTAATTTACTTTTTGTGTACCGTGCGACGAAAGTTAATTTATCCTTCTTTTAAAGTTTGAAATATCGCATATTACGCGCGGACGCGAAATGAATTTCCCGGGAATTTCCCCGGTTTCCTCTTTCTCTCTCTATCTATCTCGTCTTTTTTCTCTCTCTCTATCTTTTTTTAAAGGGAATATAGCGGTATAACAAAGAGATCGAGGGAAGTGTGGTACTTAAAAGTTGATTCGATTATAAATAATTCAATCTTACATAGCTACTGATAAAAAACAGATTAATTTTTAAGCGTTCTTACTGCGAATTATTACTTGCGACGTACTTTGCAGTTCGTCGCATTTCTAATATTTCTTTATTTTGATTCCGGAAGGAAATTCTCCTGAACTCGGGTGAAAAGTACTTCGTCATACTGTATGTCGCTGTTGCCTGTCCTGTTCTCGAAACAATCTCGATATATGTAGCTCGAGTATTTCGACATCTAGTCATGAGCGTAAGCTGCGTAAGATAATCATAATTCTTAGGTAGAATATGTGCAATGGGAACATAATAACGCGAGATATGTTCATTTCGTTGCTAACTTAGAAAAATAATTTAAGCGCGAAACAATGGCTTTACAACGACTATGCTTGGTGATTTATTCTGCATCTGTAAGCATAAAACCGAACGTAAAGTTAGTTGCCTTTATGCCAATTTAACCTTCGTAACCGTAACGCGCCCATAAACATGAATATTGTATATATTCGCTGTGAACCTTATTTGTCTACGAACATTGCTAATGTTTTACGTGTTGATTACGTTCATTTTAATGATTTGGACCGATGTGAAATGGTTATCTTTTTTGTTGAAAAATACAGTTGAATTCTAAGATAAAGCTCGCGCGGTAGCAAATGCCAATTTCTTTTTAGATGGGGTAATAGTGTTTTTATAACTGAAAGTGATATACTTTTACATATCACAAACTCTATAAATCGTATATAGTAGTGATTTTATAATTTTTATGGGTTTTGGGCTACCAACTGATCTTTCAAATTTCGGGACGAAATTTTCAGGTAAGGTGAAATGAGATATTTGAGATATTAAAAATACAGGGTCAAGAGTTTACTCTCCCGTGTAGAATATTTTTCGAGATATTCACTTTTTGTGAAAAATGTAATAATTGTAGAAAACAAAGGCGACGTGTAACATCGTAAGATTTTCTCATATGGCCGGGCAAAATATTCGTTGCAACATTGTCACCGTTTTATGAAATAAATTTAGTTTTAAACATTAACATTATCTATTATTACTAAATATTCATTTTAATTTTTTGTTAGATTGTTAGACGACAAACATTTTTGAAAAATGTTTTTGAATACAACTAACTTTATCGAAATAATAAATAAATTTACTTAGGTAATATAACGACAACAAATCTCATTGTCTATACTTCGAAATAAGAATCCAATCATAGGCGTGGAATAAATAAAAACAACATTACTTGATGGAGATGTATCAGTTGGTGAGGGAAGTGTTCCATAGAGCAATTTTAGATAAAAAATGTTTCAAATAAATGGTAGCGGCATTAAACGGCTAACTCTAGTTACGCGATTTGGTATAAATTACCAAAACCGTTTTCAAAAAAATTGTACAAAATAAAAATTCTTAAGAATAATGTGCCATTAAGGACAGTTTAAAAAAGTATTTCGAATAAAAATTGTATATATTCAATATGTTAATTCAAATATAAGTAATATTAAGTTTAGTGAAAATATTGTCTTTTGTGGTCTCGAGTTACCTGGGGACCCAGCATAAATACAAAATTTCACATACACACACATACGCATACATACATACATACATACACACAGACTAGTCTAGTCAAGATGTGTGTTTGCTGCGAAAAATAGTTAGAAGGCTCGGAAAAATATGAGCGATAGCTCATTCGACGCGGAATGCAAATCTGAGAAATGGGTTTTGAGGATTTTTTCTGATAAGAAAAATTGCAATTGTTATTAAAAAAAAAACGAAAAATAAAAACGCTCTTTCGATTTTTTGATGACAATTCAAAAACCATAAGAGAAAGAGGAATTCGCAAAAAAGATCCTTAAAGAGGAGGAAATTTCCGATAAAAAAGTCCAGACTCCCGGATTTCTATCTCTAATATTTATATTTTTAATTTGTTGCTGAAAGTAAGGCTCCACGCGACCGATACGGCGTGCGCTCGCCGCCTCTGAAGCGACTACGTCATAGAAAATAATCTTTTTAAGGTACTAAGTATTAGTTTAACATTTAGAACAAACTTTATTGTATTCTACACACTTAAAAGATCAATGTCCCGTCGGAAAAAAATTTTAAATGCATTTTTCAAAAAGCTAACCTATTGTTAATAAACTAATTATTTTCGTACTTCCGTCTTCATTGAAAGCAGGCTAAATGATTAAATAAATTCACCATAAATATTTTGCTTCTCGGAGTCCTTTCTATTAGTGTCCTCAATAAGATGACCTTATAAAATTATTTAAAATTATCTTATTTAGTTTACAACGAATTTTTAAAATCAACAAAAAACGCAAAACCCCGAAATGGTTGCTAAAAATTTGTTTTCTCTTATATATTATGGCATGGCTGTTTTTATATTCAAACTAGGGATTAAATCATTGTGAAAAAATTTTTTTACGGCTATTTGTTTAAGAATTGTTTATAAACAAACGGCTTAGTTTAATATTTTTGGATTTTTTTTACCATTCTATTGTTTAGGATTAATTATGATTTTTAAAACAAAAAAAAATGTCCTTAAAAATTTTGTTATAGTTTATAATCGTTTTTTAATGTTTTTATTATTTAAATAATTAGTTAAGGAATAATTTTGTGTTCAAAAATCATTATAAAAATCTCTTAATAGAATAGGAAAAAGAATTTTTTTTCACTTATAATTTCATTATTTATTAAGTTAACAATTTGTTATAAATAGATTTTGGGTGTCACAATATTTTTTTTATATTACTACTAAAAATTACAAAAACAACGATATGCAACAAAGTGAGAAAAAAAATATTTAAAACAAAAAAAAATTTATACAATAAATTTCTGTTACGTCACTTTGTTGCATATCGTTGTTTTTGTAATTTTTAGTAGTAATAGAAAAAAAATATTGTGACACCCAAAAACTTTTTATAACAAATTATTAACTTAATAAATAATGAAATTATAAGTGAAAAAAAATTCTTTTTCCTATTCTATTAAGAAATTTTTATAATGATTTTTGAACACAAAATTATTCCTTAACTAATTATTTAAATAATAAAAACATTAAAAAACGATTATAAACTATAACAAAATTTTTAAGGACTTTTTTTTGTTTTAAAAATCATAATTAATCCTAAACAATAGAATGGTAAAAAAAGAATTTCCAAAAATATTAAACTAAGCCGTTTGTTTATAAACAATTCTTAAACAAATAGCCGTAAAAAAAATTTTTCACAATGATTTAATCCCTAGTTTGAATATAAAAACAGCCATGCCATAATATATAAGAGAAAACAAATTTTTAGCAACAATTTCGGGGTTTTGCGTTTTTTGTTTATTTTAAAAATTCGTTGTAAACTAAATAAGATAATTTTAAATAATTTTATAACGTCATCTTATTGAGGACACTAATAGAAAGGACTCCGAGAAGCAAAATATTTATGGTGAATTTATTTAATCATTTAGCCTGCTTTCAATGAAGACGGAAGTACGAAAATAATTAGTTTATTAACAATAGGTTAGCTTTTTGAAAAATGCATTTAAATTTTTTTTTCCGACGGGACATTGTTCTTTTAAGTGTGTAGAATACAATAAAGTTTGTTTTAAATTTTAAACTAATACTTAGTACCTTAAAAAGATTATTTTCTATGACGTAGTCGCTTCAGAGGCGGCGAGCGCACGCCGTATCGGTCGCGTGGAGCCTTACTTTCAGCAACAAATTAAAAATATAAATATTAGAGATAGAAATCCGGGAGTGGGGACTTTTTTATCGGAAATTTCCTCCTCTTTAAGGATCTTTTTTGCGAATTCCTCTTTCTCTTATGGTTTTTGAGTTGTCATCAAAAAATCGAAAGAGCGTTTTTATTTTTCGTTTTTTGTTAATAACAATTGCAATTTTTCTTAGCAGAAAAAATCCTCAAAACCCATTTCTCAGATTTGCATTCCGCGTCGAATGAGCTATCGCTCATATTTTTCCGAGCCTTCTAACTATTTTTCGCAGCAAACACACATCTTGACTAGACTAGACATGTTGCGGAAAACATGTTCTTCGAACTCAGGGGACCTCAAAACGTTCAGAAATGCCAACATCTAAAATTCGAAAATCAGCACGGTTACAATACTTTCTCTTATTATATGAGAAAGTAAAAAAAAAAAATTTATTATATGTTAACTCACATAGTTAAATTAAACGTTATGAATAGCTAAAATCACATAGACTATAAAATGTGATCAATTTACCTACTTTTACATCTACTGATAAATTTAGCTACAAGTGTTAAATAATAATTCCGCCGACTATGCTATTCTTAGTAATAAATAATCTTCGTTAAAATTTACCGTATAATAACAGATAGTTAAATATAGTTAAGATCGATAAAAGATAGTGTAGAGTAGTATTAACCCACTCTTACGTAAAATTCGGATCAAATCCGAGATCATATTTATTCATGTTTTGTCTCTCTTTAATGTTTAATACATTCTGTATAGTAGTTTACAGCACACGCGTGTAATAACCATTAATGACTCAAATTATCATCGTTCTACGCTTCTTGAATAAAACATTGTTTATGGTCATGGGAATTTCTGTCGATATTACAATGGGTTAAGTACAATTTCTGACGCATACAGTAAATCGTACGAAAAATTATATGGATGGCCTCCAGTTTATTTTCCATTAGATTTGTATAGTTTTTCTTTAAAAACCACCAAAAGAAGGTTTTGTATATGGTTTGGAGGTTGCAGTGACTCTGTCGATATGTGGGGTTTGATAAAGAGTATTTTCTGCTTATCGCCTCTGATTGAATTTTTATATTTTCAGTTGCTATTACAACTGAATTTCTCTCTGTTGGCTTGAAAATTTCTTTAAAAACCACATAACGTTGATATGTATGTTTTTTCGAGGTAGCACTGATTGTTCGTATGAAGAATTTTACTTCAGCTTCTATGTCTGACTGAAGAGACAATGTCACCGTTAAAACTCGCATCATGTGGTAATTTTTATTACCATTTAGTTTGGGCACATTTAGAGCCCTTCAACAGTTTTTTCTTCGATAACATTGCAAATGTTAACTATTTGTTCCTAAGGATCGAGTACACCTGTCACACTTGACATTTGCAAATGATTACAATAATTTAGGTTTGGCCGTGTGGTTTAAGGCGATGGCTTTGAGTCAGTCGGTCACTGTCGTCCTGGGTTCGAATCCCACGTAATCCATGGATGTTGTGATTTTTGCGAGCAGTGTGTAAAATGTATCCAAAATCCCGTTCCTATTCACGCCGGTGATCAGGCCGGATAGAATCGGATATCCTGTAGGAGGGCGGGACTCGGATACACACACCCTGAGTAGGTAGAGCACGGAATGGATCAACTGGGGTGAGAGTCTTAGAGGGCACAACCGTGCTCGAAGACCGTGGTTCGGAGCACATGTTAAACTGTAGGTCCCGTCCAAATTAGCCTTGCAGCAAGAAGGAGACGTTAACTACTCTCTCACACACACACACACACACACACATAATTTAGGTTAAACTATAACATCTATATATAGATAAACATATATCCAACTAGAAATATTTTTAAATATTGTAACGAAATAACGACAGCGACGCCTATGTCGGACGAGCCGCCTAGAAACTTCGAGAGAGCGAGTAAGGGACAGTCTCGACTATTCGCGAGAGAGAGAGAACGACCTAGAATAATCGAGATGGAGCGAAGACAGTATATATGCGAAGAAGGAGGCCCACAGAAGGACAGTTGAGTGCAGTGACGGCGTAGCGATCGACCGGGCCGACGGCAAAAATAAATAAATAAATAAGTGAAAAATAAATTAAGTGTGTAAGTTCGCGAAATAAATTATAGTAACTACGGCGTTGTGTTATTCTTGAACCCGCAAAAACAGTACGATATGTAATAATTCCTCCACTATAATTATAACTGTATTACACCTTAACTGGTTGGATAAAAACCTGTAAATTTGAAGATATTGATTCTAAGCGAAAAATGTGTGAAAGTAATCAAAGATAACGAAGTCATCTCAAATTTGTTAGTTGCATAAGAATTCGAAAAATAAACAACTTTTTCAATAATATATTTCAAAATGTTTTACCTATTTGAAATTGTTTTAGAATATACAGGTGTAACCATTCGATGTGAAAAAATCCTAAACGGTCATTCTGCATTATTTTTAAAACAAAAATTGTCGATGAACTTTAAATTTTCGGAAACTGAATGATTAACATTAGTAAAGCCACACTGCTTAATAATAGAAAAGTACATTTTAAATTGCTCGACGCGTCATTACATACCTTCAGATCACAATACGTATCAGAAAGATTAGCAATAAAGAGAGAAAGAAAACCGAGTAACAGATTTTAGAGAAATGATATAATAATTTTCATTTGAAATTGACGCTTACTCGGTTGTTTAGAATGCGACGTGCCAAGAACAGCTCCACAAACAGCACAAATATAACCATTTGTTTTCTGTATGTCTGCATGCACACGTACAGAACCCACTCATACATAAATTAGATGTTTGTGAATTCTGTTAATAAATAGGTTTGAAAAACACCCTCTATAGTATAGACAAGATACCTGAGGGGGTTGCATTGAATCATTAAATGCGTAAAGTACCACCTAAGACAGTAAAAATTCTTTCCATAAAGCAAAATTATTAGAAAATCGCAATGACGTACATTATTAAACATAACCTCACATACTTCCTTCTAAAAGAAACCTCATCTATTCCGTTACAACCCTATTTGTTAAGCATTAAATGACACAAAGTGGTGTGTGTGGAAACACAAATTTTTACAATGTATTTCCGACAGGGACACCATGCTGATTATAGCTACACCAACTTCACGTAGATGCAACTATCTTCATGAGACTGGGACTGAAATAACTTAGGAAATGACCTGTGAAGGTAGTGATAATTACAAATTTAAGTGTCGTTTGTGCGTCTGTTACGAAGAATTCTGTAATTGCTGCTAACATAAACTGATGATTATACAACACTACACTATGGGAGGGGGGAGGAGCCAGACGAGGTGCGACAGATATGCCCACGCGCGTTCTCCGGTAATGTTCGAATTTAACTACTCAGCATCCCATAGATATAACACTATATTGTATAGTGTTTTAGCGAAGGTTCACTTACCTACACATAGCTTACGGCAGCTGTTCTTCTGGAGAGCATTAGGGTCATGCGTCGGAATCAGAAATTCTTATCGTAACGGTACTGAACACGAAATATTGGGCGCCACCTAGCATAACCACTAGGAAAGGTAGTGTTGTGCACTGGACCAGTTAATAAAACAACAATAGTGCCTGTGTGTTCGGTTTATTAGAATGTATTGGTTCGGAGTAACTGAGCAATGTTACATGAACGGTGAATTACACTCATTATGGGTCAAAAACGCGGCGGTACTCCTAATTTAATAAATGGTGAATCACGATTAGGCATGAATAACATGAAATAAACACAGCGGCACTCCTAACTCTGTGAAATTAAGAAACACAAAACAAAAGCAAAATCATACGATCTGGTTACAGTATTTGGAAGTATCCTGGGTTCGAAGGGAACGGCAGTCCTTGACGGGAACGATAACCCTCGATATGGATGGTAGTCCTTTGATAGGGGTGATAACGGGAACGGTAATGTCCAGCGAGAGCAGTGGATCTCAACGAGACTACAGCCCTTAGTGGGAACGATAGGGTTCGGGTGAGAACGGTGGCTCTCAACGAGACGATAGCTCTTAACAGGAATGGTAGCCCTCAACGAAACGATAGCGGGAACGGTAATGTCCAGTGAGAACAGTGGATCCCAGCGGGACGGTAGAGTTCGATGAGAACAGTGGGCCTCGACAGGAACGTATCTGTGATGAGTAGTCTTCCACCTACGAATGTAGCTCACTGGGAGAAAAACCCTAGACGAAAGAGATCGTCTCATATAAGAAAAAGGAACCAATAATCATGGACTCTTACCTCGACGAAGGAGGGTTATGTATCACACGTGAATACGGCGGATACGGTATGGTCGAAAATGAACGTCGGAGCCTGAAGATAACGCATTTGCGGAACGAACTGTGCGTTTTAATTTACACGAGATGCTCAAACAGAACCGATGAACGCAAGTTGTGATTTGAACAGCACATGGATCCGGAACGTCCAAATCAATACACGGCCGGCGGAAAAAGAGAGAGCCAACGGAGACGGAGCTCACGGAGCGCACCTCGCTCTCAAATTACGAGGCGTACCAACCTAAGCCGGACACAGAACGCGAAAGACGGTAGTCGCGTTCGACAGGAAAATGAACACGCTACAGTGTATTGCGTTAAGTTAGGTTAACATGTTAACATTTTTTTCAGTGTTAGTGGCATGGAAATATCTTCGAATATCACAATAGTTGTTACGTTGTTTGACTGTTTTCTGAATGTAGGATCTTGTTATACCATCATTTTGTTATTATAAACCTGCATTGATATATTTTTAATGTGAGCTACCCCACTGCAACATGAATTCCTACCTTCGGCCTGGAAACGACCTTTCTCTAGTTTCCACCTTGGCGTCCTCTAGCATCTTTATCGGTAAAATGTGTAAATTTTTCACTAAAAGACTTCAACGACTTCACTGTCGATAAGTTCGATACGAATTTTTTCCCTGCGCCTAATCGCGTTGGAATTTTTTTTCTCTCGTCGCTTTTCAAGTTTCCCTTCCCTCTCCTCGTGCTGCTGCTGCGTGGCGACCAAAAGTGATGAACTTAACACTTTCGCTGCCGCGAATTAAACGCGCACAAAGGAAACGCTCCGTTTTTACGCTTTATCGCGAAAGGTGATCGCTTGACCGGTCGAAAGAGGGTTAGACCCGTCAGGGCGTCACTTTCATTTTTTCCCTCTCTCGCCCTTGGGCGCCGGAGAAGGGGTGGTGGGCGAGAGTGATCGATAACATTCACGACATATTTTATTAGGATTTCGGATCCGTTCGACTTTTTGTCTATCGGTTGCTCTGTTTTAGTATTCAGGCGAGTTAGTTAGTTAAGACTTTAGGTAGTTGTACTCTCTTGCAGTTTCGCTAAGACGTGACTAGACGGATTTAATCGCGCAATCCGACTCGAATTTAAATAATAAAGTTGATGTGTAGTGTCTTCAGAAAGGAGAGTCACTCGATCATAGGAAGAACAGCCATCATGCACATAACGACCATTTTTTATAAATAAACATCTTAGAGTCCGCGAGATGCAAATATGTGCATTTTATGTATGGGTTAAAAATGGCCTACATAAATTTCAATCTAATGATTTTTGATGCTAAGGTTTAAGATCTCCATTCAGAAACAAAATTATTATATACAAAATCATAAAACACAACTCGAAAACCACCTTGGGATGTACATCGATCGATTTAATGGAATCATGAATACATGATAGTACTCATACTAAGGTGTTTGATTCCACCTCTCCGGAGGAGGATACCGTAACTTGGACTCCATGTCCAGGGGCAAGGGGTAAGGTTTCCAGTAGCGGACTTTTGTCTCAACGGGGATGATTTCTTTTGACACGCCTTTCTACATAGAAATTTCAGACAATAATCTCTCTCTCTTTCTCTCTCTCCTCTCTCTCTCTCTCTCTCTCTCTCTCTCTCTCTCTCTCTCTCTCTCTTTTTTTCGAGTGACTTCGTCCCTCGAGGCGCTCAGATCGACCTCAGGCGCTTCTGATCGTGTCAAAAAATAGATCTCTCCTCCTCACGGCAAACCCTCCTTGACAAACCCGTTAAACCAAACGTTTATTTTGTTATGAACGATCTAATACTGCTAATCAAACTATCCCATTCGGATACTTAGACAGACCGATTCTGCTAGTTTTCGCAGTAGTAATTTACCTTTCTTAATTTGTTTCTTAAAAGAACTAATTTACGTTCATAACATAGTTCCTTTATTTAGTATTACCAAAGACAATATACGTGGTCTTTGGTATTACTTCCATTCTGCAACACATTACGGGATTGATGGAATTGAAATCCGTATTTGTCGAATTAAACTAAACATTAAACCGAGTTATTAAAGCTACTAGCGATAGACAGAAAACTCTTAGTGACGCCAAAAAGCGGAGGCTTTGGAGTTTCTTTTATTCCCATCGCGTAAAAGTATACACACATAGGAGTTTCGTTCCTATTTCAACTAATTTACTTATGTTTTTAAAAAGTAGATTGTGCCATCGCTCGAAGTTAGCCATTATTCATTAGGAAGAAAAACCCAGTCTTGCTGATTTCGGTTTCTCATTCTTTCCTGTACTTTTTTTTATTTCATTTTATTTGGGCCAAAAGTGAACCGTAACAATACATTATTGTACTTGCACAAAATAATTTTTACCTTAGCAACAAATAAATGTTAAACCTTTCACGTTCGGTCAATGTATTATTGTTTCAATAATTAATTTAGCCAGCAGAACAAGTTCAACTACTGAAATATAATGCATTTGTTAAACAACTAAATAAGATCATTAAGTGCTCCTTAATTAAGTACAATAATTTAAGTATCCTGAATTAAATGCTCCTCAAGTTACTGACTAATTATAATCAGAATACTGAATTGCTCTCAAAATAAAATCGATTTTACCGTCAAAAATTTAACTTGCTCCAAGACAGTATCATTTATTTATTTCTCAATGCTCTATTGGAATTATTTCCCGTTTTACGGAGGTGCAAAAATTTAATTTGCACATTTCTTACCATTAATATAATAAAATGGGACTATAATCAAAAGCATCAATTACGAATCAAAAATTTCGTCAGTTGATATGAAGAAGGTAAAAAAATCGCACCATTTTTATAACCTATGTAACGTATTGTAACGTTTATTATCTAATTTATTTACAGTATCCTAATTATGCACTACACACTACTTAATTTATCTTAGAATATTACTAAATAATTATATAACACACTTAACTATTTTCTACTAATTAATTTATAACACCCTTAAATGTTAATTTATTTCACTGCTCCGTTTTTGCACTGCACACCCGCTTATATACACATCTCAAGTGTAATTGGGAACCTTCTGGCGTATTCTTGAAATTACTCGAAATATCTTTTTTTATGTAGAAAGGTCCAGAAGGTCATAAATCACTTTTCCTTAATGAGATGTCGCTCGGAACGGTTTTTATTGCTCGCCGCTGCGCTTAATATGCGTAGCCGCGTTCCTTTGAGGAAAGCCGCCGACCGATAAGAGTAAACACGTCTCGCGGTGCTGTTTACATTTCGCGTTACAGTATCTAACAACGTCCACAGAATATCGAAATAAAATTTTCGGGTTACATTGAAATTTTAAGGGATAACTAGTTAACAGTAAATTTGGAAAGGGATAGAATCACAAAGCAGAAAATCACGTAACGGGAACCCACCCAATGTTTGTATTTATTCAGTAGACACCCACCCCATGATAATTCATTTAAATAAAATTTTATTACATTACACTATTATTGAGAGTGACAGACAGTGACAAACAATAGGGTTTTCTCTTCATGAACACGCGATTAAAATTTAAAGTTATCGCAAGTGCGTGTGGAGAAACGTAAATACAACCTCTTGGAGGTGTTCTACTTCAATTTCCAATGCAACAGTAGTCACACGGTACCTAGTCGCTTTTAATCAGTTTAAATAAAGTTTTTATATTTTCCTCGACCAGGAAAGAGGTAAGACCGTCGCGCCGGATAGACAGAAGGAGAAGGAGAGGAAAAACACGACAAAGTTTAAAGTAACGGTCGCCTTTAATTTGCCCCAGCTATTCCAGCTTTCGAAACTTTATAATTACTTTTGTTATTAACAGTTTTCCTATTCGGAACGCTCTCAGAAGTCCTAAACAGGCAGTGCGCTGGCGACAGCATAGTTTGTTTATCCGAGATATTAATCGCGCACCGGAACTACCGATAATTGACTTTAAATCTAGTCGATGAATAACAAAGATCGAAAGTAATTACCGGCCGGTTCGGATTTTATGCGAGGCGCAAATTGTTATTTAGGTGAACGTTTGCTGAAATACAGTAAAAACGTTGCATAATTTTGATGTCATTGTGTACTAAATTGCATGCTTCTTAAATTAATATTGTCACTTCGAAAACATTCGTATGTTTTCTAAACACAGTCGCGTTCATGTCATAAATGTGTTTCATTAAATTTCGTTAAATAGTTTGATTGTATGTTAAATTTTCCAGTGTCTGTTGTGGCGTATGAAGACCTACACTTTAGCTTACGGCAGCTGTTCACCGGTGAGCATAAGATCGTGGGTTGGATTCAGAAACTTTTGTTATGATCTGTAAGAGAGACTTAATTGGGCGCCACCCAGGGTCACTGAGAACGGTGTATTACATTGTGATGTGGGGTTGTTCAATAAAACACATAATTCTGTCAATTATTCTATTAACACCTAACTAAGACCCAAAGGGTGTGGCAAATGCAACATCGCATAACCAGACGGTGAAAGTACAAAAAATAATGAGAAAGGTGGGATAATCGGTGACTTCCCGTTTAGTAACGTGACATATAACTTAACGTATCAAGTAAACTGATATATAGTAGAGTGAAATATAACCTAGTGCATAGTAGAATGAAATATGACCTAATACATAGTAGAATGAAATATGACCTAATACATGGAATGAAATATAACTTAACCTGTTATAATGTGAGAAATACCTCAAGTAGTCACAGCACATAAAAAGAGGGGAATAACTTAGCTTAATATAGTGCACTTCTCGCAGATAAGTAAATGAGGGAAAATATCTCCCACTAATTGAATAAAAGAAGGGTACGACCTGATAATTACTCGAACGCTTAGTTCGGTGACGATGGTTCTCGGTAGACTCGGGAGGATGGTTCGTGCCAGAAGGTAACTTTCGACCAGGCGTAGTGGTGTCCGGTTCCAACGGAAGACCTCTGCAGCTTGGTCGGTATACGGGACAGGGACGAGCCTTGGGCTGGAATACCGGCTCAGGATCCTTGAGTCGAAATCCGAACGTGGAATGCGAACTCGAAATCCGGGACTCGAAATAGAAACCCTCGAGAAGAGGGTTAGGTACACACGTGTATCCAACACACGGACGGTAGCGGTGCGAAACTGATAAAGAAACGATAACTGCCTCAACCAGGTATAGCCGTCGAAACGCTCCAGTCAAATGATAATCCTTTAGGGGCCTCGATGGGCGAAGATACCGTCGAGATAGCCTAGGACGATGATAACGCCATTGCTCCTCGAAGACGCCACCGCCAGAGAGAGAGAGAGAGCGAGCGAGAGAGAGGGCGCACGTCCTACTCCACAGACAGTCAAGGACACCAACCTCGAAACACACGGGACACCGCACGGAACGCGAGGAAGAGTGGACGTGTTCGAAACGCAGAAAGCGAACACCCTACATTGTTTCTACTAAACACATGTTGACGATTGGCGAATCGTTAACATCAGAAGTGGGATCAAAATCCGCGAAGACATTTTGGCAAATTGTGCGTTTAGTGAAGTTGTGAAAAAAAGGGCAAGCCACATGGATCCTCCAGGAGTTCCCAGCAGAGGGAACGTCGCTCAGAGCGGAGGTCGAAGGGTGTCCGAACGACGCTCTGATAGGAGTGCAGTCACGAGCGATATCACCGAATATCCGAAAACGTATTGAGGAGAGTGTTGGTCAGTATCAGGCGGAGCTGAAGCGCCGGTTTGACCAGAAACGTACTAGGGCACAGCCGTATGCCGTAGGGGACTTGGTCCTATTTCGCTTAACCAGCCAGCCAGTCACTGGTGGGAGCCAAAAGCTACTTCCAAAGTGGAAAGGACCGTTCAGGGTTGTGAAGGTGTTGGGACGAGACCGTTACGAAGTGGGGGACATCCCAGGCATGGCTCGTTCTCAGGTGCCCTATGTTGGTGTGGCAGGAGTTGAGAACATGAAACAATGGATACGGTCATGATAAGGGTAAGGAATCACCACTGTTTTGGAAGTGTCGTATGCCTCGGTTCTCGGGGTGAGCTCATGAGTGTAGGGGCTGGAGATAAGTCAGGTATAGATAGATACCCCTGAGAAGATGTCCGACCCGTTGTCCGAACAGTTGGGTATAAGGGTAAAGCACTGTGTCGGAAGTGTTGGATGTCTCGGTTCTCGGTAATGCCCTGGAGTCCACCCTAGAGTCTATCCCTGGCGTCCACCCTAGAGTCTTCGCTGGCATCTACTGCCTTGGTGTCTACCCTAGAGTCTACCCCGAAATTCATCCTGGAGACTAATGTGCGAGTAGAGGGCGAGAAAATAGAAGAGAATCCAACCGGTTGTCTGAGCAGTGTGGCTAGGAGGAGTGACAGTGGGAACGAGAGGGATGCCTCGGTTACGCCATTACTCTCTAGCGTGGGTTTTGCTAGCGCCCATAATTATGTTTCACAGATATATTCGGTTTAGCGTAGCGAGCGGATGAGTTCACGTGTCAGGCAGTCGGCAATATAACTTTTTATTGAAATATAGGGTTTTTATTTCAAATCTTATTTTAAATCGCGAATCGTTAACACACATATTAGCTATTCAATCTGACAGATATTCAGAATCTATCAATGCTACCTATCAATTTAAAAGACTTGTCCACTTGAACCACTTAGAATATAGGTAGAGGGAGCATGGCTAATCCCGTATAGAGGAGAAATGTTGATGCTGCTCATTACTTCTCCGTGTACCTACTTTATAACACTCACGAGCACTGAATGTTGCCTCCAATAACCTCAAGGTGTAACAAGCTACGGGTTAACATAATCTCGCTATTAATGACGTTCCGCAATTTTTGCAGTATTTTTAATTAAATAAATTTAGATTGTCGTATAAAACAAGTACCCAGTTTGTTATGTTTATTAATAATCAATTATCGCAATATTTTTTCTATGGAATGCGGCGTACAACTATGAACATTTTGATATTTGCCCGTTCTTTTTCTTTTAAGGTTTGAACCATTATGACTACGCAGGTGGAAATGGAGGAGGTGTAGTATTACGGTGCGGACACTAATTGACGTTATTTGTGTGAGAAACTTGTCGCTTTACTCCCTCGCCACGAGTTTATGTTAGTTTTATAGTGGGTCCGCCGTAAAAAAGGCCAGTACGTGGTTAATTTCAGAAATTTTTCGTGTCTATAAACTGTCCGACGCGGATCCATCGTATATCTCCCGTTCTAGCGTCAACATAAAAAGCTTAACGTTATGCAGAATCGTTCGCAGACCATATAATTGTCAGCTCGACATTTTATTATTCGCGTGTATAAAATGTAGAATTTCACGTTTTATAGTCTGGCAAGAAATATATATAAGGTCGAAGTTAGCGAACGTGTTTAGAATAGTAATGAAAGGTCTGATTTCGTACGGAAAGAGGAAGGGAGATGCGAACATATGTTTCGCGACCTAGAATGATATATTACGGTCAGCAGAGCTTTTGTGTTGGAACAATGTCGGAAATATGTTGGCAATCTTAAGAGGAATTCAGGACCGTCATCTAAGAAAGTGGAGGTTTTCCACTAGTGAGTTATGGCCGTTGCTCTTTTATGGAAATGGAAAACAGAAATTTTCTTGTAGTGAGTTATTACGAAACGTTCCGCCGATTGAATCGACACAACATTTTCAAATACGCTACAAATATGTCCAATATTTCAATATATTTATTGCCAATAACACATTTATTTGATCAATCATGGACTGTACATTTAAATCGCTAAAAATGCCAATAGTTGGTGATTTACTGGACATTTTAAGATGGTGGTAAAATTGCTACATCATTAATTGGAAACTCGGTACTACAAAAAATCATCTTAGTTTAAGTCTCTTCAAATTGCTTGTAATGATGATAAAGTTATACTGATTACTATTTAACTTAATAATTTCTGGGTAGAATTGTCTTGCTATCAATGAAAGGTTCATATGTTCGGAATAGCAATACATACCTTCTTCAAAACCTCACTTCAATAGTTCCAACAAATATCTTACTAAAAGTTGTTTAATTGTCCCGATTATAATAAAAATTGTTAGGTCAGATAACATTCCGTAGTGTCTCATATTATAAGTCAAATTGTCTTAACACTAAAGGAAGGTTTTTAGGTGAAAAATAGGAATACAAATAATTTAAAAATCACTTCAATAGGAAAATATGGCTCTCTAAATACGTTAATGCAAATTGTTAGTTCGAAACTACGTTATCATTAATAAAATGTTCCTAAGGTCAAACATAAATTCGTACACAGGGTGTTCAAAACAAATCTCCCAAATTTGAATGGAGTCATGATGTGAACTATAAATAATCTGCAAAAAGTTTAGTGAGCATTTGACCGAAAACGACTATTTTCTAAGATACATGGTGTCAATATTTTTAAAAAATAATTAGTTTTTTCATCGCCTTTCTCTAAACCTAATTGTAAGAGCACAGCTAAGTTTAGGCTTAATACTAAACCTGGTAGGCTGGCTACAATTATGGCACTTAAAGTGAACTTGTTTCAGGGTAATTTTCATTGAAATTTTTAAGTAAAAACTAATTTATACGTACTCGCGCTCCGACAGAAAAGCATCTCTACGAAAGTGCTATTAGAACTCGTAAGTCGTGGTTTACCAAAAAATTAGAAAATGTGTGATATATGACAATGTATATTTTATGAAAAATTTCATGAGTACGTAAATACATAAATAAAGTAAACAATAAATATTACATATTTAAAACAGTTTCCAGCGCCTTACAATGTATTAAATAAATATCCAAATGATGCGCATCTCTTAATAAAGGCGCATACTCATGCTATAAGCCTGTCGTATTCATACTGGACCATCTGCCTCTTCGACCGCAGCTTTTAGATTTTGATCGCACTGGCATGTTATCTAACTATGAGAGAGAAAATCTGTATAAAATTCTTTTCATTTTCTCTCGCCGGTATGGAATAAAGACGAGATGATAAAATAGTCTATTATTATGTAACCGTTGTTATTTTATTACTTTAATTTTTATCGTAAAGCCGGCTAGCAAATGAATATCTCGGGGTCGGGTCGAAAGAAACAAAATTTATGATTATAGCGGTTTAATTAGGTACGTCCAATTAGTAAAGAGCACATAAATATCGATCATATACAAAACCAACGTTAATTCAACAAATCCGTTCGATTTTCCTAGATCGTACGTAAATCGATGGCAAGAAAAATACTTAAATTTTATTCAACAAATCCTAAAAAGAACGCAAAGGTATCCGGATGTTACCGATTTACCTAACTAAATTGTTGAGATTACCAACAACTAAATGACGGGTCGATCATTGATTCAAACGTTTCAATGAAGGCCTTTTTGTTCAGTAGATACCTGTTCACTTTGCGCTTATCACAACACTGGTGGTCAGAGGCTGGGAGACCTCCAGATGCTCCTCGTCTCCGTAGCTCACGGCGTATCGCCTTGTTAGCGAGCTCGGCGCCGGAGTTCGTCGCGGCTCCTCGTCAGGTCCAACGGGCCGTTCTTCCCTCACAGCACGTTCGTTACGTAAGTAAATACTTGCGATTGTTGGTTGTGGGATCTCCTAGCACACACAATTCCTCTGACCGTAATTGACGAAGCGTACCAATTAACACTGTTATTTCGGATCGACAGACGATTTCACTACAAGGATTTACAATGTACTATTTTTGGACATGGGCCCCTCAAATTCTGGGGTTCTCCAGCTAGTCAAAAGAATCTCGTCTTAACGCTCTCAAAGCTCCCGACCGACTCCAAACTGATTTGAATTTTTAAACCAATACCACAAACAGGATAACTGGGCCCCAATAGCCCAGCAATCTGAGCCCTTTCGGGTCCCAGAGCTTTGTCCTTTCTCCCACTCATTTACTCTGGCAACTGACCCCTTCCCTTAACCGGAAGTGATGTGATAGCCAATCGCTGAACCTGAACTCTCCCTCTTTCTAGACTTTAAACCCATCTGGGCTTTCTAAACACCCCACTTAGCAACTATGAATCTCCCTCCATACGGTGACGCCAGTCACGTAAGCATTGCTTCTTCTTCCTCTTAGGATCTCCAAAACCTGATGTAGGTCGTAAAACGTCTCCGTGCCAAAGTGAGACAGATTTTCGCATTTTGCAATTTATGTACGGATGGATAGTGACTAAACTAATCTGAGAATCGTGTTCAAATTTACACAACTTATGATCAAATGGAACTACATTAATCTCTCAAAATCTCAGATTTTCACCTGTTGTAGTTTTCGTCATAGAGCGATGGCGACACGGTGTCGCCAGCATTCAAATAAAAGTTACCACACGTACTCGTAAACAAATAAAAATTCGACAACTCTCAAGCACAGTTTCAGATGAGTTTTTTTTGACCAAGCTAATTGGGATGGAGAGTATGACGTAGCGCTGCGTTAATATTCGGACTTAGAATAACAACCAAGGATTCAATTCAGTGGCTAATTTGTGATACGAAAAATCGTAACGTAACAATTATTATTTCGCTTCGTCCAACGATTCACTACTTAAAGCAAAGGAAGCTTCGCAATAAAATAAATAAAATATAAAACAAACAAATTAGTAGACATTTTCCTCGATTTCGGGTTTATAGCAAAAATTTAGGTAGGGTAGGTTCTGTTAAATGCAACTGTATCGCCATTAAAGACTAGTTAAATACCAATCAAATTTTTTTAGCTCAACACGCGAACAAATCATTTTACAAATACTAATGCAAATTTTTATTTCAGGTGGGGTTACCGATCATATTAAGTTCTGAGTGGAATTGTCAAATCAATTCAATTCGAAATCTCATTTTGAAAATATGTAGAATTTGTTTAATCTATCCAAAAATCAACAAAACCTGAAATGTTTCCACCATGAAATTCCTCGAGAGTCGCCTAGTTTTTCTCCCTCCCTCTCCCTCTTTTCCCCTCCCGCATTGATTGATCCCTTAATTACTGAGCGAGTGTACGCAATTGATTGCTACCATTGGCCAGGGCGCTTCCTCCTTAAATAATTATTATTTGATTGATTACTTCGAGAGCTGATTAATTAGATTGATTGTTATTTCTGCCCCGTCGCCGATCCGAGGCAAATAACCCGTCGAAAAATTTTAATCATAACCCGTCGGCCCCGAGGTAAACAACGATTATTTTACAGAGCGTCATTAAACAATTATTTTTTCATTCGCCGGCGCGCCCCCGCCGATAGATAAATAATTAAGCTATTTCCGAGCGATTCACTCGCATAACGTCGATTAAACCACCTTTACATGTACTCGCCGATTCGCGCGAATTAATTATTTACAAGCGGCCTGCCGATTAAATAGCAATTTCAATTAATCCGACTCGTGAGTCATGCGTATTGCTCGACGCTCAAGCGAATGACGATGTCCTCCTGGAAAAAAATGGAATACTGATTCCGGTTGGGATCGAATCGATCGGAAAAACTACCGTGATTGGAATATTTTATCGGGCAATCTTACTGGAGGCCTCGTTAATAATTCCATTGAAATTATCCATTCATATTTGAAGACTTACGGGCGATTCAAGCCTGTGAGGGAGAAAGAGCGGGTTTTAAGGCGATTACCGCTTTATATTAGCCTTTTTTCGACTCTCCTACACTCTATTCAAAACATAAAAATTTTCGAGTTCATTACTTCGGCAGCGCGCGCGCGTGTTTTTTATCGGCCCCGTCGATCCCAGTAATTGAATAGACGAATGGAAATTAACCGCCGCTTTCGGAATTCTAACGAGCCCTGCTCGAATTTGGGAGGTGCACTCGGAGAAATAAGAACTATTGAACGATCGCTCTAATGATGCATTTTGATGCTGATGCCGTTTGTTCCGTTGAAAACCGATGGCTTTGAGCTTGTTGTGTTGTGAAGAGAATTACTATATACAAAATAAGCAGTTAGTAAAAACGTAAATCCGATCTGACGTAGCATTTGATACTAATAATTTTTACGGTATAGTAATGGTAGACGGCATCGGTGTCATATACACTTTAATACAAAATTTAGTTATCTTATATTAGTATGTATATTAGTCCTACAAGTTTATGTGGACAATGGGGACAAACCCCGTTTTGTCGTATGAAATGTATTAATATGCAAACGTTTTCCTTCACTATGACGCAATTTATAATATTATGGTGTTTACGTTTATAAAAATTAAAGTAAGACAAATTTATTGTTGAAACCATTTTTGTCTTCTTGCAATATGCAATTATAGATAATTATCATCGGTACAAAGTGATCATTCAGTAAAATTACTGGATCATCAGAGAAGTCACAATTAGTTTCTGTGATGTTGGTACTAATGTTTGCATTGGTGAGTGTTTACGCGCATGTTGATCGAGATGATGATGATGCCGATGGTATGATGACACTGAGGTCCAATATACTAATTCTGTGCGAAATGATGATGATGATGTTGCTGATTGTTATGATGATAACGAAACGTGATGTCGATGATGCATAAAATTATATTGAAGTTGATAATATTTCCGAAATGCTTGAAGTGGAAGAAATACCTTCCGTAGAAGGCTGCTATCATTTGAAAATTACGTTCTGTTTACAAATGTTCTATATTACATCTACATACTTCGAGACAGCAGCGTGACTCTGAAATCTTTAGATATTTTGTGAACTTCGTGGCATATAAGTTCACGTAGTTGCTAGCACTCCATTTTTATCATGCTTCTGATCGGTAGCTCCTTTAAAGAAGGTATTGATATAAATTGAATTATAAGAAAAATATTTTTCGTTGTGATACGTAATGATATCAATTTACTAACAAGTTAAAGTTAAAAGGTAGCTCACTATTTCCTATCTCAGATTCGCAATTAGGGACCCGAAATACAATGTACACAGGTACACACTGGTTAGGTATCCTGACTAGATAAGTTTTTATTGTGTGCCTGTACTCTAAGAGACTCATGTCCTCGAAGCAGTTTGTCAGACATCAGGAATAATTATTATCGAGAGTATAACTTTCGCGTCACTTAGCGCTACTTTTACACCATCCTACTTCCCGAAAGTATCTACCAAAATATTAACTTCTTGCTTCCCCGAACTTTCCACTCTACGGATTAAAATTTCTTCTCGATCACCGAAACGACGCCACCTACCCCGATTAATTAAAGTAAAAATCTCTAATTGAATTATTACTTCGCGGACAACAACTGGGGTGACATTAAATTATTCACGTTTCTTCTTCAGCTCCGACGTTCGGCACCGTTCGCGCTTTCCCCGAAACTCCCACTCATCGAAAAAGTTGTTTGTTCTATTCATGAATAAAATATCGGTTCGCGTTAATAATAAATGTAATTACCCGTCGCTCATCATGTTGGACGGTCTATTAAAATGATATTTATGAAAAGTTTTTTTTCTGTTTTATATACTCATGTACTCACACACTCCGAATACAACCCTTGTTTGTGTTCGGGTTTAATGTGTTACATGCAAGGGAAGTTTTTCTTTGCTTTTTAATGAACCTCGAAGAGCGGACAGTTTATTTGGTTGGTATTATCGCCGATCTAAAAAAATATACTGTTCATCCAGCGTAACATTTATGAGATGTTAATCGTTCATCCAATTGTATAGGATAAATACAAATAAATTTCTATGCAAAATTAGCCCTTCAGCCAATCTTTTGATGTTTGAAACAAAAATATCAAAGGCAATCACAACGTTGCCATTGAAAATTTTTTAGTAGTTAAAGAATTTGAATTTTGTCTTTTATTACTGCTTCCATTCATCTCAACATATTACTGATAAGATTTTCAATAGTTTCAAGGAGATTATTTTCTCATACACCGAAAAAAGATATGATTTCTTGAGTTCTTGATGATTCACAAAGTAAAGATTCGTCTTATTGAACCACGCCAATTTCATCGATTTCTTTTTTCTAGTGAAAGACGGCACCATCAGTATAATGGAGAAATAATGTCAACTTTACGAGTTTTTACAAAAACAAAGGTGAAATATTCAGCTAAAATTGGTTACATTTGACATAAATTCCTTTATTACTCCAGTAAGCTATTTTTATGGATTTAGTGATAATAAGAATTTTGGTTATACAGTTACACGACAAAAGTGACATTTTACTCCAACAATGCAGGGAAATAAACAAAACAAGATTTAAAACAGGTACTTTTTCCCAATTCCATCGTATTGAAATTCTTCTGACCGATGATATAAACCGGGAAATGGATATGTGCATACGACCAATGTGACGGTGTGTAATCGGATCAACGAATCTTACTTGGAAATGAAACGATTTTGACAAGAAATACCGAAATAGGGCGAACAACATCTTCGAAAAATTACTACTAATAATAAGAATCACACATGTCAATTCCGCTCAGGAGCTTATATTGACTACAAAATAGTTGCAAGTATTGATACTTATTGAGTACCTATACCATTTTTTCTCAAATTACATAATAAAGCCTTTTGATGAGCACGCATTGTTATCAAATTGGAAATTATTGATTTCTCGTTTCTTCCGAGAATATTTCCTTTTGATCCGCCCGTCGATAATAACAGTTGAGTTTTATTCGAAACATTCGAAGATTTATCGAGTTCCCGAGAAGAACAACCTTTTATTAATAACGTAGCGGGAAGTACAGACGAGAATGCGCTCAAAGATACATGAAACACAAAAAAATGGTTTGATGTTCCGTGAAGCTATAAAAGATGTTCGACGCAATATTCGACTGAATATTCGTTCTCTCATCAAATTACGAGCGAATTTATTCCTCGTTTGGCCGTCTCTCTCCTCCCTCATTTTTTTTGTCTCCTTCTCTTTCCGCTTTAAAGTAAGTGGGCGCTTTGTGAGCTATCCTCGTAACTTGGCGAAAACTCCATAAAACGGCGAGTAAATACGTTTGAAGTAGCGTCTATGTTTTCCGAGGAATTAGGCAGTACGTCTAATACAGAAAAGAATAAACAGCGGAGGAATTTACTTGTTTATGTCAAAAATCGTTTAGGGATAAGTAATTTAATTTCCACAAAAAGTGTGAGATTCTCGAGGCGGCCTCGGGAAATAAATTTCTTCTAACGGGGATCGCGCCAGGAATTACGAAAGAAAGTATGGAATTCGGTCGTGCAACAAATTGCCAAATGTGATGTTGGTTTGAAATTTTTGAAAAGCCTGAGATTTTTTAAACCTAACTTTCATTAAGAGGTATAATGGAAAATTTATTGTCACATGATTTCGGAAATAAAAGAAACAAATTCGGACATAGCGTAGCAAGAACGGTGTAATTTTTTTATGCTCTTGTTTAACTTTTGCATTTTAAAGTGTGTATGGTGGATTTCATTTGGAACAATTTAATATTTGGTCGTTTTGAGGTGTAAGATCATTTCATCGATATGTATTGCATAATTTTATTTAAGGCCTATAGCTATAAATACAGGGTACAGTTCGTCTAAGATTTTTTTTACGGAAAATGGGAAAAGTGATTAATCGGATACATTACTTTAACTACAGCGATGACAAGCAATGCTAAGATTAGTGAGCTCCACTAACTCCCCTAACCTCAGCACAATGTTGAGTGATGCTTGCGATAACATTTAAAATTATTTCTTGGCCTTGTTTTTCTTATAAATCCATGGCAATGTCTTCGACTTGTTTTGGGTTTACTAGGGGCTGGCGATCGACAAAGCGCATTTCAACTGCCTCCCAATTATTTTCGGCGGGACTTGATCTTCTTCTTCTTCTTTACCCAGCTATCGCAGTCCACTGCTGGACATAAGCCTCCCCTTTACATTTCCATTGTTTACGATCTTGAGCCACACTCATCCACTGACTTTCGATTCTTTTTATGTCATCTCGCCATCTTGTGGGAGGTCTTCCTACACTTCGTTTGTCATTTCTCGGTCGCCACTATAATAATCTCTTCGTCCACCTATCATCATTGCGTCTAGCTACATGCCACTTTAGTTTCGCAATTCTTGTTATTATGTCTTCCACTTTCGTTCTTTTGCGGATATCTATGTTTCTGACGCGATCTGATAGCTTTATTCCCAGCATAGAACGTTCCATTTTACGTTGAGATATTCTAAGTTTTTCTGCACTCGCTCTTGTTAGCGTGAGTGTCTCTGCTCAGTATGTCATGACAGGGAGCACACACTGATTAAACACTTTACGCTTTAAACAGACCGGGATATCACTCTTGAATACTCCGTTCAGTTTACCATAGGCTGCCCATCCAAGCCCCACTCGTCTTTGTAACTCCTGCGTTTGGTTGTCTCTGTGTATTTTTATGTCATGGCCTAGGTATCTATATTCTCTTACTTCGTCAATGTTGTGACTTCCCAATGTGAGAGTTTTTACGAAAACTAGGTTGGTCATTATCTTTGTCTTTTGTATGTTTATTTGTAGTCCCACTTTTGTGGTGGCATTTGCTAGTTCTGTCAGCATTTCTTGGGCTTCTTGTATATCGTCGGCGATTAGCACGATGTCGTCGGTAAAACGCAAGTTGTTTAATCTCTTACCGCCGATGTTTATGCCTCTTTGTTCCCATTCTAGCTGTTTGAACGCGTATTCGAGGACGGTAAAAAAAAGTTTAGGTGACATCGTGTCTCCTTGCCTAACTCCTCTTTCGAGTGGAAATTTAATTGTGTTTTTGTGTAGCCTCACGTATGCTGTTGCATTTATATATATATATATATATATATATATATATATATATATATTGTGTATTAGTCTAGTATATCTATAGTCAATGCGGCATTGACTAAGAGCTTTGAGAATTGCGTCTGGTTCTACAGTGTCAAATGCTTTCAGGAAGTCCACGAAGATAAGAACCAACGGTCTATTATATTTCACCGTTCTTTCAATAAGAGTTTTTAAGGCCAATAGATGATCTGTAGTTCCAAATCCTGCGCGAAATCCTGCCTGTTCCACTGATTGATAAAAATCAAGCTTTTTTTCTAGTCTGTTGTTTATTATTCTTGTAAAAAGCTTGTATAAGTGAGAGAGTAAGCTGATGGGACGATAGTTGGCTATGTCTATAGGATCTCCTTTTTTATGAAGCTGTATCATCCATACGTTTTTCCAATCCCCTGGTATGGTGGTGTTTGTTAGGCAAAGGTTAAAAAGTTCTTTGATTTAATTGATAAGAATGATACCTCCCATTTTAATTGCTTCTATCGTTATAGAGTCTGTTCCTGCTGATCTATTCTTCTTCATTTGTGTTAGTGCTTTTAGAATCTCCTCACCATCGATTTCGGGAATTTCTTCGGAACCTTGGTTTTGGACCCCATATTTTTGGGTTGTTTCTTTAGGATCGGAATGAATGTCTACCATGCCCTTATACAGTTCTCTGTAAAATTCCTCTACTATTTGTATTAACTCAGATCTGTTAGATGTTATGTTTCCTTCACTATTTTTCAGTTTTATTATTTCGTTTATACTAATAGCTAATTTTCTCCTAAGAACCTTCATGCTTTTATTTTATTGTATGGTTTGCTGGGTTTGTTGCGTATTGTAGTGTCTTATATCTTTCCTGATATTCCTTGAAATTTCTTTATTTATCTTCCTTAGTTCTGGTAAGCTCGTATTGTCTTCCAGCACTTTTTTCCGTTGTTCGAGCAGTCCTTTAGTGTGTGAGGTGATCTTGCTTTCGCTAGTTCGTTTTGGATAGTATTTGTCGATGGCTTGACGTAATGTATCTGTTACTATTTTATTTGTATTGTTTATGTCTGTTGTGTTATCATTATCATGCAATGCCTGTGTAATCATATTTTTATATCCGGCAGGGTTATCTGGATCGTTTCATTTGTTTCTAGTTTTCTTCGTCGTCAGTCTTTCTCTTTCCTTTTCTGTGTTTATTACCACTGATGCCCTGACCATACGATGGTCGCTTTCTATTAAAACTTGGTTCAACACTGTTACATCGTGGACTATCGATTTTTTATCGGTTATAATGAAGTCTATCTCATTTCTTGTCTTGTCGTCGGGACTGATCCATGTCCATTTTCTGTTAGGTTTCTTATAGAAAAAGCTATTCATCAAGTAGAGGTTGTTTTCTAGCAAGAAGTTGACCAGCATTTTGCCTCTGGGATTTCTAGTGCCGATGCCATACTTTCCTAGTATTATTTCTGTATCCTCTGATTTTACTCCTACTTTGGAATTGAAATCCCCGCAGATTGTGTTGAAGTGTGTGGGTGTGTGACTTACTGCTGTCTTAATGTTTTCGTAGAATGCTTCTACTTCTTGATCTTCATGGTCTGTTGTTGGTGCATATGCAATAGTATCGTTCAGGTTATATCTAAATTTAGTCTTAGTATCGTGTATCCTACTCTTTCTGACATGTATTTGGTGGTGATAATATTATCTTTGTGTCTCTTTTGTACTAGGAAACCAATACCTCCTACTCTTTTATCGTTGTTTTCGCTGTAAGATTATGGCCTGATTTCAAGGTTTTTAGACCATCTCCCATCTGTCTCACCTCGCATAAGCCTATTATATCCCATTTTACATGTTTTGTTACTTCTTCCAGTTCTGTGATTTTCTCTTCAGATGATAAGGTTCGAACGTTAAAAGTTGCTATTTTTAATTTATGGATTTTTCGTTTTTTAGATTGTTTTTCGGTTTTCTTAATATCTGTGGGGGCTGAGCTCGTAATCCTTGTTCGTTGCCATGGTCGTCTTTGCTGGTAGCTTGCTGGGTTTGCTACCTTCACAAAGGGTACGCAGACTGCCGCGGACTGAGGGCCTTGTTTGTTTGGACTGATCCATAGGGGGTAAATGGCCGTAACTCGCCAACGCTGGCCTTGCGGGTTGGCGAATGGATTAAGATATTGAGAGGTATAGGAATTGGTTTGGACAGGAAGTGGAAGTGGGACAATGGTTTCCCCTGTATGGTCTTAGGAGATAAACCAAGGCTCGCGCATGGCAGGGTCGCTTCCCTGAAGTAGATCTGTCGCTTACTAATAATAATTGGACTTGATAATCTCGCCCTATTACAGAAAGGAGGGAAGACGACGTGGTAGCTAAGTGCCATCCCATTGAAATAAAGACACTGGCTATATTGTTTTCCTTTCTCGCGCATGAAGAAAGGAGCTGATAACGAACAAGCAGTCTATAGCCGTTAATTTCTATGCCTCTATGTCATGAAGTATTCTTAACTCCTCAACTGAATAAAAAATTGTTTTCGTTCTGTTTTACGTCCAATAAAATGCCAATTAGTCGAGGTAAGATGTGGTAATAGATTTATTAAATTATGTTTTGTGACTTTGGTGGGTCCTAAAAAAATTATACGAAGGTCGATCTAACGAAGTATCGTACATAAATACTTTATTATATATGTTATGTTAAGTTACATTATGTTTAATGTAGGGCAACAGCATCTTTAATGCGTTTTTCGGCACATTCCTCTGATTTTGAAAAGACAATATCTCAGGGAAATTAAATTTCATTTCTTTAAAAAGTTGGAAATGGTTGGATGCGCTACTTCTGGAAAACTTAAAAAAACTTAAAAACCGGGTTATCAACGAAAGAGATATTATGAAAGAGAGGGCCAATTTCCTTCTCGAAAACCGGTAAAACAATTTAATGCTTCCTATTTGACCGTATCATTCGTATAGCAAGCCTGCACAGCACATTATATCCGTGTAATTATAATATAATTTCATACAATTTTTGAATCGTGTCTAAAAATGTTTAATAATATCGATAACAAGGAAATATTGAATTTTTTAAAATTAAAAAATAGTATTTCTAAAAATTTTAAGAAAAAGAATTTAAAAGTATTTTAAAAAAGATTCAATACTTTCTAATTAATGTAAAGTTTTACTGTTTAAAATAACTAACACTACCCGAAATGTTTTAACTAATTTATTTTACTAACAATTTAACTAACTTATATTTTACACAGCTGTTGTTTATTTGTCGCGCACGGCCGCCAGGTCAGGTAGTCGACATGGTGCCAATATTATGACTGGTTCCTCTCGGCTGTCGGTCTCCTTTTATCTCTAGCATACAGCTTCTCGAACATTCTGGTCAATTTTGGCGAAGACTCCCGAATTCGAGGAACTCCTATCGCTTCGAGTATATTCTCGCCGCCTCGAATTTTGCGGAAGCGACACTTACCGAGTTGTGTTTATTTTACGGCCAGACTTTCCTTTACATTATATATTATAATAACAGCTTTAATATAATGTATATAGAAAATGATATTAAAAATTTGTCTTAAGGGTCCATCACCCGGCGTTGCTGCGGGGTAAGAGACAAGGACGAGCAGCGGTAGGCGTGATTCTAATTCTCCCTTCCACTACTTTTTAACTAGTTAGGAATAAGTTTATTTTCTTACTAAATTTAAATTTCCAAATACATACGATGGGAGCACTTTACAGCGAGCTTTCTAGCGATTGTAAGGGTCTAGGGGGAAACATGATCCTAGGGTAGTGTATTATCGTATCAAAACGAAATAGGATCCATTGAAGAGATAAAGGAACATTTTACATCGGTCTAGTAACAGAATTTTGAGTTTTTCTTATTTTCGTCAAATTTTGATCTGAAACTAGTAAGTACTTAAAATTAGGGGCGGTTTTCAACGGACAAAAATAAAATATCAAAAATCCGTTACTAGACCGATGTACCACTGATGAGACCACTCACAAGAAATAAGATGTAGAATAGAAAAAGCAAGAGATGCCTACATCAAAATGTCTAAGATCTTCAAAAGCCATAACCTCAAATTAGATATCAAAGTAAAACTCCTGCGATGCTACGTGTTCTCCATATTGTACTATGGCGTGGAATCCTGGACATTGACCTAAGCAACACAAATGAAGCTTGAATACTTCGAGATGTGGCTATACAGAAGGATCCTTAGAATATCATAGGTAGATAGAGTGACCAACGAAAAAATACTGGAAAGAATGGGGAAGGAAAAAGAGGTGACGAAAACGATTAAGAGAAGGAGACTGGAATATCTCGGACATATAATGAGAAATGAAAACAAATACAAACTCTAAAAATCCATCCTCCAAGGAAAAGTGTTTGGAAAGAGAGGACCCGGAAGAAGAAGGATATCATGGCTCAAGAACCTAAGGACATGGTATTCAAAAACAACCACAGAACTGTTTAAATCAGCAGTCAACAAGGTCATCATAGCCAGGTTGGTCGCCAATATTCGAAACGAATAGGCACTAGAAGAAGAAGACCGATGTGTATTTGGGTTTTTCGCTTCGAGTGGTTTTTATTTGAAAAGAACATTTCAAATGATGTTCGAGGTATCATACTTCCCCCTTACCTCTAAAACCGCCTTAAATTGAATCGGGTGATGGACTCTTAAGAGAAAATTAGTACTTAAATATGAAATTCTCAAGGGCGACCTCGCAAAACGGAACTTGGCCGAGCATGATGAGCAGTTACTCAAATCAACATAGCTTGACCTCACAAAAGAATCTTCCGGCGAGGCACCTATATTCAAACATAACAAGCGACGCAAGGAAAATTAGAAACATGACCAACTGAATAGATACAGGGAATCGTAACCGATTAAGCAGTGATGAATCAGTGATCGGTGATCTCGCTTCCTATTACGCTGTCCGTCTGATTTCGTACCCACCTGGTTCTTTTTTGTGAAGAGAGTGTTCTTCGTAAAGCGAGCCCTGTACCAGCTACCCCACCAGGCCCCCTGGGAACTTTTGTAAGCAGACATTTATACACCATTTTGTTATTTTTGTCCCTTTCATGGTTTTAACCCTTTATTCATGTTCATTCTGTTTTGCCGCCCTTTAACGCGGGCTCTCTTTGACTGTTTCTCCTGTATTGATGTTCAATAAGCATTATTGAATTTGTCTTTGCCGTCTTTTCTGAGCTACCACCCCAACCAGAGCATTTCACTGGGCCCTAGGCCCTTAGGACCGTAACGAGATTTTATCAAAATCCAATCGTTTTTGAGGAAATTTGACCACGGGCGAATAATTCTGATAAATTACCGGAACTGACAGATATAACAAAAATAGGTCCTTCGGATTTCTAATAAGGACCTCACTAGTGCCACTTAATTTTAGTTCGATAAGGTAAGTTTCGATTAATCACAATACCTCTCCCACCATGAAAGTCAGGTCGGTAAAAAGGTAGGTACCATCACAACACATTATTCTGATTTTGGTATTAATTCTAATTTTAAGATTCAATAATTATGTTAAATAATACCAATTTCGCATATTATATACAGTTCAAATTATTGTTTCATTGTCATTGTAATGAAAGTAGTTAAGTCAATAACATATTTTTGATTCCATATTTAAAAAAAATATATCCTTTATCAAAATATGAAGTCGATGAGGTTAATTTTAGACACTCAATTTTACAATACCATGATAGCTACTCCAAGAAGGTCGGTAAATGTTGTTGAGTAAGACCACAGTTATTTCTTTCAAGATTTTTCGAGACCGACAGGAGTCTCTATTATTTCTCGTCTCGTCTCGAATCCACCACTGCTGTACCCAAAGAGCATAAAGCCATAAAGCACGGGTAAACGAATATTTGGAATCTTTTATAAACTTTAAGGTACTTACTTCCCAGTATTTATTTTTTTACAACTTTTTGAATAAAACGTGAAAAATTGTTATAAGTTTTTTATCGTAAATTATTACAACTTATAATTTAATTTATTAGAAAAGACGTATTACATTTTTACAATTACAGTTTATGGAAATAAAAATAAAACAAAACAAAATGAAAAATGTTTTATAAATACTTAGTCAAAAAATATGACTGCAAAAATAGATTGTGCGTTTAGATGGATTTCAAATCATCTTGAAAAACTTGTAGAAGTGGTTGTCATTATATCGTATATTTAGTTTTCCGCTGGAAATACAACAAGTAGTCCTCTAGTATTCCCCTTACATAATATACGTATGTAGTTTAATGTAACAATTTTAATGGCATTCACACTTAAACAGTGACGAGAAGTAGGTACTTATCGTCCGGAAACAGGACAGATTGTACGTTTTAATGGGACTTTAGAATAATCTGCTTCGGGGTTATTTTCGTTTCGGCGTATAAATCGTCCAATTAGGGCTCATCCGTCAATAAGTCGGATTAGTCTCGTTCGCTCTCTGCGCCGTTGGAAAAAAACAACCCTTAACTAGATGGAGACAGAAATGGGGATAATCAATTTTCATATGCCAGGAGCACACGTCGTTCATAAAAGCTAGCCAATTCTTTATGGCGAGGGTAATAAAAGTGGTGCATTTCAACAAGTTCTGGAAGAAGGAGGGGGAGGATGATGGAATGGAAAAAAATGTGCCAGATGAAGATCCCTCTAACGATTACTATTTTATCCCGTATGTTCCGGATTAATAATGCGTTCACCGGGAACCGTGAGATTATCTTAGGAGGATTTAAGGCTTTATCTGGAAACGGCACGTAGTCGCAGGTAATGTATACGTTCATATTTTAAGGCGTGTTAATAATCTTTCGGGGGTATTTATCATCGCACTAAATCCAACGAAATTCCCATTACGATACTATCTCGAGATTATAGGCAAATTAAATTATAAATCTGTTGTGTACACGTAAAGCGGAGCCATATTGGTTTGATTTGTGCGACAGGAAGTATCGTGGAAACCGCGGGAACGTCTATTATTCGGTATTCGTGACCTATGCGGAAATTACGGCTTTTCGAAAATTCGCGGCCGACGAAAATTATAAGTTATTTATTGATCGATTACAGTTTAATTAGGGGAGGATGATGCTAAATATACACCGAGGCTCTACATCAATTTTAAACGTTCCCAGTTATGATTTAATGTTTATATTTCGCAGACGAGCCGCCCCGTTGAATTATTTATGAAACCCCATGAAAAATTCGATATTCCCGCTTAACCACTGGTGAGATTTACATACGCACGGTCAACACACACACACACACACACACACATACACATGTGAACACCAACGGGGCTTTTCACCGATGGATTTAATACGATTCTCTTCCCTTCGGCCCGGAACCCGAAACAATAAGAGCAAATAAGCGAGCGTGAGGTGGATTGCGATATACACATTTTTCATGTGCGCATCGGATCGGGCCGTGACGTCTCGGCACGTATAGGTATCGCCCAAGAATATGTAGATATGTATAAATTCACTTTGCTCCGAGTGAAATAGCTGATAAGCAGGAAAATCTCGCGATATTCCTCCTCCTTTTTTCGGAGAATATCGAGATGTGCTCGATGTAATGGGGGATTCGATTATACTTTCCGGCACGTCGAGATAACCGAGCGAAATCTTGGCAACAGAAACAAGAGAGAGGGAAAGAGAAGGGAGAAATATAAAACGATGTGCATAATCGTGAAATTGTATCGGGATTATTGTAATGGGTTCGGCTGCAGAAAGGCAAGGCATAATGTACCTCCGATTTGTTAAAGGAGATTATACCTCTGAGTCAAATGTCAATGAATATTTTCCAATTTTGTCAATAACATTAACGTCTACGGAGCCTACATCTATCAAACAACACACCGACGTCTTAAAATCGTTTCAATATATGCATCTGCAGACATTCGGTTTGTCTTATAGAGATCTGCAAATCCACATTTACACGTCTTTTTCAGGGCACTTCTTGCGAAACGTCATGCTACTAAGTCGTCTCAGGAACGTCCGATAGGTATCTCAAGACAGTATGTCGTTAAGACGTCTTGAAATCGTCCGACGTACGTCTTTAAGACGTACTAAAATTGCCCGATCTCACAAAATGGTTCGTCTTGAAGATTGATTGCAGACGTCATGAAAGCACCCCAAAACGATACGTTCTTTAGACGTGTATTTGTCATTTGTAATAGTCTCATTTTTGTCCGTTTTTGGACTAATAGGGTAAAAAGAAGACGTCTCGAGGATATCCTATAAATCCTATCAGACGTCTATAAGACGTATTAAAAACGTTCGATTTCAGACAACAGCAAGTCTTTTAGAGCTCTAAGTATTGGTTTATGGTATACCTGGAAACCAGCACATATAAAAACAAAAGAATGCACAAACCAAAAATTTAAAAATACCTAAAATGAGAAACAAGCAAAGAAACATTGGCACATATATAGAAACACAATATAACCCACGAGGGGTTGGATATATTCGAGAGAACGACTATTCCGAGGTAGAGAGCCGCCACTAATCTGTAATTAAAAATGTTAAGCTAGGGGTATTTGTGACCAGTACACTTAAGAAATAACTTCTATAGGGGAAGTGTTTGAGACATTTTCATATTTGGTCTGGCTTCAATAAACCAATTTTGTCCCCAATTATTTAAAGCATAAATCTAAATATCTTCTCAGGTGTATTCCCGATTCAGTTACAATTTTAGTAACATCTCAACTAAGTTATAAGCTTTCATTAGAGTCCTCGGTCCTCTGAGTGAATTATTAAGGAAGATTACAATGTAATGATCATACTGTAAATTAATCCATTCTCAGGTCCGTTCTCATGGAGTTCCGTTCGATATAAATTGTTTGTTTCAGGATTAGGATCCTGTCCAAGGTAACTATATGTATCGTTGCTTGCCTACTATCAGGGAACCAATGTAGATTTTTTAGTAAAAGGTCACACAACGGAAATCTTTAGTTTGTTGAATTCCTCCTCGTTCCCCGTAGTAAAGTAGATCTCTCGAGTCTCGTATATTGTAGCTAGCCGTTGCAGTAAATAGTTGCCACATTTATTAAAGGAGAATTAAGGAACTGGAAAATCTCTTAAGAAGGTACAGAAATATTTATAGTGGAAATACTGAGTAAAGTTGTAAAAGAATATAGAGGTATGTAAGTAAAATATAAATGAAATTGAAATAATAACAGAAAAGAATGATTAACTAAATGAAGTAAAAAAAATAAACAGAAGAATATAAACCAAATATATAAAACCGGCGGGTCCAAATTGGACACCAACTATCTGAACCTAAATCGTTTTAGGTAAATTGGGCACCGAATCCCAGATTAGCGTAAAATGATACAGGTAAATTGGGCGCCAGCCGCCTACTGTGCATTACGAGTTGGAATGAGCGCAAATTTCGTAAATTAATACTTAATTAAATTAAAACCTACTTTTTTCACTACTTTCGTACTGTCGACTTTGTACCGTCGAAATGTTCAGTTAGCCCACTTATGTCCTACGGGGCACTCGGTTGATCCTTGCCCTCTTGCCCTCTATAATAATATTTTGTACCTGTTATAAGGGTCGGTGTCCAATTCGGAAACAGATTAAACCCGGTCGGTCGTAAAAACTTGAGAGATTAAATAGTGCCCAATTTACCCACGCCCAAATAAAACCCACAACATATGCACTTTATGGTTTTAGGACTGTAGTTGCCCGATCCTAATCCTGAAGTCTTATTACTTATGCAAGTGTGGGAGACTATGGCTGAATGATATAGGACGACCGCGTCGGTTACACGAAGTATCGTACATAAATACTGTACTTTAATATGGAGCAAAATGCACCTTTGGAATGCCCTTGGTATATCAGTACTCTTCTTTGTAATCCAGGTCACTGCAGTAAATGAGCAGAAATGTATATTGAAAGAATGCTATGATCACATTTCAATCTAGTAGGTATCTATATCGAGTAAATCTTTGATTGTGCCAAATTTTTTTCTAGTTGTTTGTAGAAAGAAATGTTTTATTGTCAAGTACTTTATGATTGGAATAAAATAACTTTGAATAAAACAAGAGCATGCAAATGACTAAAAGGAAATTTTCAAGTGGTAAAACGGAAATCTTTTAGCTTAAGCTCGAAACCAAAAAATCCACAACTAAGAGAGAAACGTTGATTAAAACAGTCGAACAGTTCCACGGAACTTTACATAAAAATCAGCAAACGTTGAATCAAACCGGCGGGCGTAATTTCGGCCGGTAATCCCATCGGCTACCTGACCATAGGATGTAAATTTGGCTGGGAGTTTAAAGAGTCCTTCTTATCTTATATGTAATTTCGGCCGGATGAAATAAAATATTGTTAAATTTTATAAGTGATACATTGATACATTACCAAAGGAGGCGAATTCGGAACCACACGGGTTTCCCCTTGCAAATTCTGATGATGGCTATTAGGCTCAGTGACTACATGTTTGATCCTTGCCCTCTTGCGTCTCTAAACTTTTTTTATTTCCCTATTATTTCACCATTTCCAACAATATCAATATGTGTTATGTTAATAAAAATAAATTCCACATTCCTACCATAAACATTACCCTCGGCGGAATTTACATCTGTAATTAGCAGTGCCCTTTACTTTGGGCAGGTACCCAAGGGGATTACCGGCCGAAATTACATCCGCCCGAATCAAACAGACTATCTTTAAAGGACACAGGTGTTATTTGTTACTAGATTTGGAAACAATATGACATTTCTTGTCCAAAGTTTTTTCTAAATGCATATGTACTGTAATTTTCATTATTTTAAAATAGGAATTAGTAGTTAAATAATACATAACAGGTATACAAACTATTACCATAAATGTTAAATCTTATTATATATAAAAAAACGTTTATTTACTAACACAACACAATTTAATTGGTATAAGAATTATACGATATAGATTTTATAAAATTCAACCTACTTATTTGTTGTGACTGAAATTGGTGTACCATTCTCTTCAAAAATTCCAATTTAGCCTTTACCATCTTTATCCCGAAAACATTAAAAGGGCTTGAACTTGAACCGATCCTACCTACCTGTCTTAAGCCGTTGTCGAAATTTCTTGTAAGCTTATGTGACCCTTCGATTAAAGCAGGTACCCTCACTATTTGTCGTCGAAAGTTCGCCCGCCGAAAAAAGTAGTACAACCACCCTGTGGTTTGTAACGATTAATATTTACTCCGTGAAATAGAACTTTTAATTCCGGCTAGTAAATGATAATCTATGGATCGGGTTGAAAGAAAATCAGACTTCGGATTACATCGATTTAATTGGGTAAGTCTAATGGTTTTAAAAGCACAAATAAATCGATCGGATACAGATACCAACGTTAACCTAATAAATAAGAACGATCTTCCTAGATCGACCGTAAATCAATTCGTAATACAGATGCGTAATACTTAACCAAAAAAACCTTACAAAAAAACAACAACTGTGTCCGTAAGGCACAGATTCCCTTATCTAAATGAAACAAATTACCAATGTCTACAACACAATGTCCGTATTATCATACGGAAATAGTCGATCGATCGATTAAACCTTTTAAATAGGCCTTTTTGTTCAATATATACCTGTGCACTAGTGCGTTATCACAAACACTGATAACCGGGTGCCATAGGCCCCCTGATGTTCGCTGCTTCCAAGCATCTCTCTACTTCACGGCCATGCTAACGAGGCTAAATGTGTTAAACACACACTGTTTAGCGTTATTTTCGAAGCGTATCAACAAACCCACCGTTTAACGTTATCTCGGACCGAACCAGGATTCCAACAAAAGGCAGTTATCTTACATGGGCCCCTCAGATTTTGGGGTTATCCAGCAAACGTTTGTCAAAACCGACCTAAACGCATTCAAAGTCCCGGACCGAATCCTAACCTAACTGAATTGAATTTTCATCAAATACCCAAAACTAGTTAACTGGGCCAAAGTGGCCCAGCCATCCGAACCCTTTCATTCATCTTCGAACCCAGAGACCAGTCCTTCTATCCTTATCGTCTCCTGTGGAGAATAACCCCTTCCTCTGTCCGTTCGTGACATGTCAGCCAATCATCCAACTTAAACTCTTTCTTCATTCTTGACCTATACGAACTCCCTTAACACCCCAATTTTGCAATTTCTACTCTCCCACCAGAAGACCGCATCGGTCACGTACGCCGCTCATATTCTTCTTCAGTTATTCCCAAAACGGAAATAGATAATAAAAAGTTCCAATGCCAAAGTGGGACAGATTTGAGCGTTTTGCATTTCGCGTACGGTGTGATAGCAGCTAAAGTCACCTCAGAATCTCATTCAAACTTCATCAGCTTATGACCCAAACATATAACATTGATCTACCAAAATCCTAGTTTCCTACCTATCATTAGTTTTGTCGTAAAACAATCGCAGACATTGTGACGCTTATATTTCATGTGAACGTTACCACTCGTCACCTTAAATAAACAAACATTCGACTAGAATCTCAACACACTCTCGAATCAGGTTTTGACAAAGCCAAGTGGGATAGAGGGTATTGCACAACGTTACCTTAAGATTCGGACTTGTTTAAAATAACGACCAAAGAAACGTATTCAATTTAATTCGTCGGCTAATTCGAGGCAATATAAAACGTAACGTAACAGGTTTTCGCGTATGCAGATTTCTAAAAGGCATTTGACACTTAAGAACTTTCTGCAGTCTTTAAATCACTACAAGAAAGTAGAGTTGACCACCGATATTGCGAAATATACGAAAACGCAGTGACCACTATAAATCTTCACTCTACCACCAGAAAAATTGAAATCAGAAGGGGAACCCGCCAAGGTGACATTATGTTACTTAATCTGATTACCAAGCTCATCACTCAAGCTCAGTCAGCACTGACCTCAGCTGATCACAGTTCTCGAAGATACTTTTACGAAATTGCCATGGGAGCGAAAATAAACGGAACTAACATTGATGGGGAATGTCTTAATAATCTTCGGTTTGAAAATGATATTGTCCTATTATTAGACAGCTTGGAAGAAAAGCTACAAGAACTTCAAAATTCCACGAAAGAAGTAGGTTTAAAGATAAACTTCTCCAAAACTAACATAATGACTAATTTGGTTTGGAGTGTATGTGTAACTGGGTCATGAGATAGGAATTCGCAGAGATAATCAAAATTGTAAATTAACGAGAAGAATGACGGTGGGATAGGTAGCATTCGGGAAAATAAAAGAAGTGTTTAAAGCTGGCATTCCAACATCTCTGAAACGAAAAGTATTGAATCAGTGTGTCTTCCCAGTCCTGACCAATAGTGCGTAGACATTGACTCTCACCAAAGTATCAGTACAAAAGTTGAGAGTAACAAGGGACGAATGGAAAGATTCATGCTTGGACTGACTTTAAGAGATAGAGTAAGAAACGTTCACATCTGCAGAAGAACTAGGATGTTGTAGAATGTATTGCAGGATAAAAATGGAAATAGGTAGGCCATGCCGCCATATTTGAGGACGGGAGATGGACGAAGAAACTCATTGAGTGGAGACCAACGAAACGGAGTAAGGCCGCTCACTCTCTGAACAGACGACCTAGAGGATTTCATCAAATTGGATCGCAACTGTTCGAAACAAGAAAAACTGTAAACATTTAGAGGAGGCCTATGTCCAACAGCGAATGTGAAAAGAGGCTGTAACGTTATTTTTTTTGAGAAGAGGCGTGAATCGACAACTGTAGCCCGATGATTAGAAATTATTCAAGATCCTTTGATATGCAACCAACTTAGCTCTTTACTTAGCAACTCCACTTAACTTTATACTCACACATTTTATGCAATCCACCTCCCCGGGAGCCAGAATAACCTGTTGACATAGCTCGTTTGCCCCTAAGGTCAACAGGAGTCAGGTAGTGAAAGTAAATGTAAATTATAACCTCTAACAGGCCACATATAATTAAATATCAGGAATAAGCCGTTGTAACAGGACTGGTGTCGCAAGGGATAGGATATCATGTTGTCCCCATAGACATAATAGTATATAGACTACGGATCGGTATAAGGCGCGATGTGCCCAGTGGGAGCGAGAGGCAAATAAATAAGGCGAATTGTCTCTCACTCTAAATGGGAGGAGCTAACAACTCCGTAACCATGACGCTCTAACCTCTTCAGCCTCATGTCAATCATGTGTCAACATAATCAAGAATTTGTTATCATTTATCTTCGAAAACTATTGAGGAAATATAAGAAATGAAATAAAACTGTAAATATAGCGGGTAAACAGTGGAATTGAGAAGAAAATGTTTGTTTTCTTGGAGTTTAGAACCCGCGACCTCCAAAATAAAACGACGTGATGTAACTGACAACGTTAGAGGTTAGAGGTTCATGGTTACGGAGTTGTTAGCTCCACCCATTTAGAGTGAGAGACAAGTCGCCTTATTTATTCACCTCTCGCTCCCACTGGGCACATCGCGCCTTATACCGATCAGTAGTCTATACAGTATTATGTCTATGGTTGTCCCTCATTAAGGGTTAAGTTATCAGTTTCGTCTCCCTTCCTTTGTGAACACATTTCTGGTTGATGAGAGGTTATGTGAGCGAACTAGCTTAGACACGAATAACGTCAGATAAGGCTCCGGGAGAATAGGTAGTGACATAAGAACGAACTTATCTTAGCAAGGATTGTGTGGACTATGTAGAGAACAGGTAATCTAGGAATTATAACCTCCAATTATAACACATGTAATGAATTGTCGATAATAGAACTGGTGTACCCGGGATGTCTTCATAGGCGATATGATAGATTATCACGTAGTCCATAACTAAGGGTTGAGCCCTTAGGTTGATCTCCCTTCCTCTGTGAACACATTTTTGGACGAGAGGTTAGATTCATTAGAAAAATTCGGCTCAAAGTCTAGTGAGAAGTATGGGCGACTTTTAGAAATACATGGTGAGTCCCTACAGTAACAGTACCAAAGAAAATAGGGATAATTTGATTAATTTCTATCTATTCCTAGAAGTTAAGGGTATGCAACCATTCAAACAAGTAGTTTTAGTCCGCTCATACAAATATGTCTCTCTTTCTCACACTTGATCCGGATTGGTTGATAGCTAGGAACATTTATTTGTGTTGGTAACGAATATTCGTTAAGTTTACTGTGATACCTACTCGAATGTTCGATTGGTTTTTATAGAAGGAACGGATAGTATAAAAGCGGACAGGTTCCCCTGTCTCGCTCTCTTCTCTCTTCTCTTCTTCTCTCTTCTCTCTTTTGGGTGATTTCCGATTCCGAGTATTAGTAGGAGAATTAGTATTATTGCGATTATTGTTATTATTCCCAGTGTTATTCCGAGTGTTACGGAGAGTATTATCGTTAGTTCGAGTGAGCATCAGCCAGTCTCAATCTCCGAGTTAATCAAGTTGAGTTCAGTGAGTGCGCGAAATTCGCAACCCCTTTATGATCGGTCACAAAAACAGTGTTTCGTGTGCTGACAGGCGACCGCGACAGTGAAGTGAAGTCTCTCCGTTCCGACCGTTCCGTTCCGTTGTCAAGAGATCTCCGCCGTACTGGACTTCATGTTCCCAACGCGGAGACTCCGCCGTACGACCAAAGTGGGCCCAGAGCCGTCGCAGCCGTTTCAGACGGGTGTCCGAGAGGCCAAACCTCCGAGTAACAGTCGTCCGGGTGTCCTCTTCCCAACCCGAAGACTCCACCGTTCCGACCAAAGGGGGGCCAGAGCAGCCGTTCCAGCCGGGTGTCCGAGAGGTCGTCAAGTATCAGCCGTCCGGAGGCGAGCCACCACCCGCCCCAGTCTCCGTTCCGGAGAAGGTCAGCCTCCGTGGTGTCATCTGCGGTGGCATCAGCACCCCTCCAGGAGTCCCAGACACGACAGGGCTCATCAGTCCAGGGGGGCCCGAGCCATCCTCTGGTCCCGGCAGGAGGTAGCCGTTCGGTCGGTAGTCAGGTTAGGGAAAATTGAATGTACGATAAGTTGATTACATATTGCATAACTGAGAGTTGGGTACTTGCTATTAAATTCATTTATTAGAGTTGCTTAAGTTTCATTCAACGAATTTAACCTCAACCTCTCTCTCGGATTCGTCAAGGTAAGTGAGACGTTTGATAGCTGTGAGACATTGATCGACACCCCTCAACAACTAGAGGGGGTTCGAAATATCATTCAGGGCCGGCGTTTGTTTGTAGTTGTTGGCGCCCCTTTACCATCGAGTATCTGGTCGTATGGTAATTCATCCACGACCACTCACCGACGAGTTGAGCTAGTCGGGCCCCATTATTAAAACCGTCTAAATTTCTGGTAACGTTGATAGTTTAACGTTGCAAGGCTGTGTGATGATTATGATTACTTATGATGGAAATGTGTCATTTTTATGTGTTTGCAATCCGAATCAATGTTTATTCAATTGTTGTAGGGAAATCGTTCACGAGTTTTACCACTTAGTTTAAAATGCACATTATAAGACCGGCCGCTTCTGGACAATTCAGTCCTTCGATTTGGCAAAAATCCGATTTCGCCGTTTATTAAAGATTATAAGTAAACTAATTCCCATAATAAGTTTGGAAATCTCGTTAACGAACAAGCGAATATGTTTATTTCGATTCCAACTTTTATCTTATCGAATCATCGAGTGGAAGCTTTAAGGCAAATAATCCAGTTTATAACAATATTTCACGAACGCTCGTTAAAAAACTTCGACTTTTCTATTGGAAAAGTTTAAACTCTCGGACGAGTTTATAAGTTCCTCCGATTCGATCTTTAACTAGTTGGAGTTCAAACAATACGGGCGCGACACGCGAATGCTGAAAAAAAAGGAGGAAGGGGATCAGAAATCATTTTTATCCGCGTTTTCTATGTGTTTCGATTTTTTCGCGAAAACGTCGTCGCGGCGTATAAATTTCTTCCGCCCTTTCTTTTAAAGCACGTACGTTCCCGCGGAATGATACTTTAAATTGCAAATTTTGACATATTTATGCGGTACATTACGCTCGCTTATTTTCTGGTCGATTATTTGAGAATATTAATGTACTATTCGCTGTTATCGCGTAAGGGTAAATAACCTCCCTCAAGCGGCACTGCCCCAGAAAATTTTCCTCCCCGAACAAAAATTTTTTCCCCGTCTTTATCTCGAAACTTTTATTGCGGCCGTCTCTCAATCGATAACGGTTTCGCATTTCCAATAATCTCCTGTAATTAAGATAAGGACGGATGTTTTTCTAATTAATCGCTCCCCCGGTGCCTATCCCACGTCCGAAACAAAAATAAACTGCGAAGGGCGAACTTTATCATTTCGCAAGTATCTCCGATCCTAAATCTATCGACGATATTTTTCTGCGGAATATGTCCGGGGAAAATATGAGGAAAAAGGAGATAAAACGATTACGTAGCTCCCGGTCGGGGCGGATTTGCCCCTCTCTCTCTCTCTCTACCCCTCTCCTCTCACTCCCTTCGAATTCCCAATATATTACGTACGTCTTCCTAGCTTATATTTTTCTATTTATTACATTCCCCCTCGAGCTGCAGGTGAAATAAACAAATTCTGCGCTCCTCCCGTCGGTCGGTCTCTCATCCTCTCTTATTAAATTTTTTCCTCCGCGATCAAGATTCCGATCTAAGGCGAATTTTTTTTTTATCTGAAACCCGCCTGAGTGCTCAACAAGTTCCCTTTTCTCTCTATCTCTTTCGGAGAAATTGATGCGCCCTAAAATATATATTGAACGCATAAGCAAAAATGGTTGCCGCGTAAAATTCGGCAGAAATGTTATTTGGAGGTTCGATACAGGAATTTCTTTTCGACCCCGACGCCGTGAGGTGAAGGAAATTGTTTTCTTCCCGTACGAGTAGTTTCTCGTTCTATTTCAAACGTTTGATATGAAATTCAGGACTATTCTGTAAGCAGATTGTTGCGCTTGATGACGTATATGCAACGATCACAGCGATCGGTTCGTGTCGGAAAGGTTATGTCAAATTCGAAATGGATTTAAGAGTACCTGAACAAAATATCGTTTCATTTGTATCACTTTGAAGTTACTGGTATGGTAGTGAGCTTTTTTTTGGTTAAACCTGAAGGGGGTATTCGTTGTTCGTTACACAACCAAAAGGGATAACAACAATTTGTTACCTTTTTCACTTCGAACGCTATGAACCGACGCGCGATCCGTTAATTACACAGGCCCACAAAAAAAATTTGATTCCACTGACCAAACCATATAGACTTTATGTTGTTGGGGACGCTGAGTCCAAATCTGGGATCCATTTGTCTCCCTCCGGTAAGGATTTTTTTGAGGTCATTTTAGGGGTGTCTGTTTTACAAAAATCCTAAATGGCGAAGAGCACGTTCCAACCATACGTTATTTAGGTTTTCGTGGGCGCTAAGTCTGAATCTGGGGTTTGCTTAGCTCCATCACATGAGCTTTGTTTTAGAAGTAATTTTAAGGTCATTTTAGGGGGGTTTATAGTCCAAAAATTCTAAATGGCGAAGAGCACGTTCCAACCATACGTCATATAGGTTTTCGGGGTCGCTGAATTCAAATCTAAAGTTTGTTCGACCGTACCCTAAGGCTGAAGATCATTTAAAGTTGATTTTAGGTGATTTCATGGCAAAATTTTGCATAAATTTAATTTAAATTACACATAAGTTTATCGTTTTCTTCAAAGAAGTCTCTTTTGTCCATAACCATCCTGTTTATTTAAAAATAACATTTTTGTATGAACTTTTGCAGCTCAAATTTATTTAAAATAAATAAATAAATCACTCAATAAAAATGAGTATACATGAATATAAAATAAATATTAATAACGTAATAAACAACAACTTGTGGAAAAAAAAGTATTTCTTCAAATTTACTTCATGTAAAACTCTCCCTAAAATCACCTATTATCACCTTTAAATGATCTTAAGCCTTAGGGTACAGTCCAACAAACTTTAGATCTTAATTCAGCAACTCATATGTAACGTATGGTTCGTGCTCTTCGCCATTTAGAATTTTTGGACTATAAACCCCCCTAGAATGACATTAAAATGATTTCTAAAAAAAAAACCTTACGTGATGGACCTAAGCGGACCACAGATTCAGACTTAGCGACCCCGAAAACCTACATAACGTATGGTTGGAACATGCTCTTCGCCATTTAGAATCTTTGGACTATAATCCCCCTTAAAATGACATCTAAAAAAAAACTTTACGTGATGGAGCTAGGCAAACCCCTGATTTAGACTCAGCGACCCCGAAAACCTATATAACGTATGGTTCTCATGCTATTCGCCATTTAGGATTTTTGTATAACAGACACCCCTAAAATGACCTCTAAAAAAACCTTACCGGAAGGAGCCAAATGCACCCCGGATTCGGACTCGGCGACCCCAACAACACAAAGTATATATGGTTTGGTCAGTACAAATTTTTTTGAATATTTCAGAAATTTATCCGAAGTTCACAGAAACTACATGTCGGGACTTAACTCTATGCAAAGGAAATTTTTTCCTTTGTAATTTTTTATTTTTTTAGGATATTCCTCAAATTTTCCGGAAATTTATCAGGAGGTTCCATGCGAGTGTTACTCAACCCATCTGAAAATGGCGTTAATCAAAGAGATCAGTTTACTGGAAAATAACAATTTAAAATTGTAACTTTAGCAGATTTTAAAAAGATTTAAAAACCAAAGGTTTACGCCGTCTATCTTGACTCCTCATTAGCTAACAATACAAATTTCTCTGTTAGCTAGTCAATAACTTGGTATTAAAGAAAATTTTCAAAGATGTGGTAAAATACTCAAGGACATTTCAAAAACATATCCCATCATCTAGTAGGAACTAGAGCTAGAAAACAATATGTTTTCGCATACATATTTATGCATTTACGCATATTGAGATATTTTTCTTTAAGAAACTGTAATACTACTACAAGGGGTTCTGCAGAATTCTTGGTTAATCCTAGGTCAATGGAGGTTTAGTTACATTCATTATATTAATTTACATCATATTTTCCCTAACAGTCCACTTAGCGGTTATATATTTTTCGTACATTCTCAGAATATTTTTCGAATATTTTCTGAAGTTCCAGAAAAATTTTGAACAGTTTATTAAGGCAAACATAAACAACAATCCTTAGGTACAGTAATTAGTTCCCTGTCAAGTTAATGTATTATGTCAGGACATAATTGTGACACAAATTGTCCAGGAGGTTTTGGGCACTATGCAATGGAAACTCACATTAGCCAAATAGAAAAATTGTACATATTTTGGGCCGGTTTATTCATCTTGAATTAATCTGAACGGTAACTACTCGTTCAGTAAATCTACTGGAAAAATTTATTGCATTTGGTTCTATTCACCACTAGTTATTATCAAGTTATTACTTATCAGTTATGTTATGCTTTTAAAAATGGTAGTACATAAAGTAACGACGGAGCTCACGGAACGTACAGACATATACTCCATACAGACATAAATTGTTCATTTATGATTGTGATATAACATTTAAGGTGAAGAAGCCCGTATCGGCTAATTTTGCATTTAGCTAAAATTTTGACTGTTGTGTATAATTATAAACGACGTGAAGTGGATCGAAACATCACTACCTATGTTTGAATTGATTCCAAATTTTGTTTACAAATTTTCATGATTTTACGCCCGTTTGCACCAACTTTTTTTTAAGTGTCAATTAGGCTAAAGGCTCCTTAACGTGGCATTAGCGTTTTCGGTGTGTTGCACCAACATTAAGAGACTCTTAAAGGTCTCTTATCCTCTCATTTGCTAACTGGCCAAATTTCCTCATTTAAATGGTATTTAATCATACTTTAACCTTAAATTGCATTCCTTTTGACAGTTGGAGTTGACACCAAAAGAGTCAGAATTTTTTTTAAAGTGATAAGTAGCACCTTGATATAGGACCCATACTTTAATTTCAATGGAAAATTTGGATATTTTGGAGAATATCCTGGTGGAGGATTTTCTGGATGATAATTTAGAAGTCCTTGATTTTGTAGATATGGGATATCCCAGACGATTTTTTCTTAGACCTAACCACTATCAGGAGTTGCCTGAAATGGACTTTTTCAAGAGATTTCGGTTAACAAAACCTACAGTTCTTCGACTTCTGACACAAATTGAAGATCAATTAGAGTACCCCGATGATAGGTATGTAGATATTACACATTAACTGCAGCTATACGTTGCATTCTTAAACAACTTTGATTTTTTAGAAATAATAGCCTGTCTCCAATGAACCAATTGCTCCTGACACTAAGATTTTATGCCAGCAGTGGCAATAAGTTTTCAATAACATTTTTATATTTCAGAGCAATAGTAAATAAACGGTTAACCTCCCTGGGGCTAAAATTTAACCCTCTCTTTCGTTTGTTGCCTTGATTTTCTTCTTGCTCCATCGCACACGAACAAAAAAACTCAAACGCACTACCCTACGCACACGCACCTCCGCCTGCAGCCTGCATCACCCATCAAAAGATTGACGTTATTCAAAATTCAAACAAAAAAGCACAAAATGCTGTTTTTGAAACGTTTGGAACCTCCGTGTCCGTGTTCTACCAAGCAAGAAACACAAAAATTGTTTGAAAGATACGACGTTGCCGGATTGTAAAAGAACTAAATGACCATTAGTTAAAGTACTGAGAAAATGGTTGGGTGCAAATGATTTAAAATTAAGTTACAATTAAATTTTAAATGTCCCTTTGTTAATTGACACTTAAAAAAAAGTTGGTGCAAACGGGCCTTAAACTACTAATTCACCATTCTTAACTTAACAGCCTGATATGTAACAGGCTGATAACGATTAACAGCCTGATAAGAATTTATGGTATTCACCATGAAATAAACTCGCTGGATAAGAAACAGACTGTTAAGAGAATATTACTAAACATTTATGTTGGTAATCAACCGAATTCCGTTCGTTTTGTGCATGTGGCTGTTTTGTGATGACAGATGACAGTAACCTATAAACTTTGGTTATAGTTATAGTGGTTCCTCTCCAGCACTACCGGAGTCCGACGATGAATCTAATACATCGATTCTATGAATTCTATCGACAACATCAACATCAGCAATCATTGTTGATAAAATTAAAACAAATTTCGAGTTTGATAACATAACCTCAAACTCTGCCAATTGTACCGTTCTATGCCCTTTAACACCCTTGTAAAAGTTTATCAGGGAAAGTTCGGACTGTTAACTTTAACAAGCTGTTAAGCGATTTATTTGAATGGCGAATACCAGTCAACAATTTAACAGGCTGATAAATGTGTAACAGTCTGATATGTCGATGGTGAATACGTCCGTAAAAAAATCAATGTAACATTTCCTTTATGTACTTCCATGGCACTTTTTCTAACTCCACGTGGTTTACGGTCTTGGATAAGGGATCAATTCCAGTTTCGGCTAGACAGAACCTTACCTACATATGGGTATGAGGTTCTTTAATCTTCTATTCAATTTCAAAATTATTTCCGAAGATAACCCAAATCGGATCGAAATTTTCTATATTTACAATATTCTCAGAGTTGTCATCTATTTCTTATAGTACCTGGTCACCGTGCTCAAATCAGTTTCTACATGCCCTGAATTCAGTCTATTTCATTTCATCGGTTCGCAATTTATTCATACAGAAATGTCAACCTTTTTCCATCTAGATAAACAGCGAGGAATGAAAAATATTAACGAATTCAACGATCGACGAACAACGGATAAAATGACAGTGACATAACCAAGAAAAAATTTCATAGCGCATGTGTTCCGTCCAATGTGCAATTGCAGGACCCTTTACCGGTTGGTTAGGTCGTTCTTCAATAGTCATTTACGTTATAAGTCCGGTAGGTTACTTGTAACAGGACGAGTCAGACATTATGGATGAGGCGACGCGACGTCAGGAGTAGAGTCAAAAATGTCTAGACGAGTACTGTTACAAGGACTAACGGACGTGTGTCGTAATGAATTTTATTTCATACTGCCAGGTAGTTGTTCGCTTACAATATCAATATGAGTCACAAGAACACAGATTTTAAAAATCGCATCACCTTTCTTCCAGAGACAACGGTTATTGTTACTATTTTACATTAAATATTTCTCACTTTAAAATGGACGCCATGAACTGTTGCTAAGCAACACTTACCGACTCTGATGCTGTTATAACTCACCTACAGGACTCATATTGATATTGTAAACCAACATCTACCAGACAGTATGAAATAAATTTTCTTTCCGTTAAGTAACAGTAGGTACTCGGAACATTAAATTTACCGACCAGTGAATAAATGCTTACTAATCATTTACTCGTGAGTTACCTTACGTGGAGCTTTGGTGAAAAGTGAATAAACTGGATGTGAGATATTTAACTTGTATTTAAAGACTTTTTGAAAAGTTAGTTTAAATTTTCGACGAAATTTTAACAGAGTATTCCGCCATTCATTTACACCTGACGTTAAGAAATGAGATCATTTTGGGTTAGCTTGAAACCTTCCAAGATATTTAATATTTATCACAATTTCTGGACATTTTTGAGAGTATTGTAATGGAAAGTCTCGCCACGAAATAAACACAAGTCGGAGGGAATCCGTTCCTTACGAATCAATTTCAGTTCGTAGAATTCCAGACTGTCCGACGACAATTCTATACCCTTCGAGAGCGACTGGAACCGAACCAATAGTAGTATTAAAGAGCGGAACGGGTCGAATACCTGAACTGAGCGGCCGTGCGCAAAATACATATAAACAAATGTGATATAAATTAAGTATAAAGTGTTAGCTCTTAGTGGAATTAAATTAGTTAAGGCACTTTACGCAATGTAAGTTATTTCGAACCAGTAAAACGTTACAGTATACCGAAACTTTTCAGGCAGTTTCAGCCGTACGAATTGGTATTCCACCTGTCTTGATTTCACATCGGACAAAACGTAAATATCTCTCTTCACTAAACTTTTATTTTGTATTTAATGACATTTCCCAATATTTGATTAATTACTCCACATTTCTATATGCAATGCCAGCAATAGAAACAATTTTATTCCTCTCTACGAAATGACAAATATTCTCGTCGAAAAATCATTTAATGTAAATTGGAAAAGCAGTACTAGCCCCACCGTAAGTTGCATATTCATTTATTTCTTATTCCATCTTCGCTCCAGCCTTTCCTTCGATTTTCCGCTACTCTACCTCTTTTCAACTTTTCCCATTGAGATGATTTTTCTCAGATTCGACACATTGTTGCTCTTTCCGCTCCTCCCTCGGGAAGTTAGAGCAAATTTCGAGTAATTCCGTGTAAAACTCTCGGAACGAAAATTGTATGGGATTTCCACGACAATAATGAGCTTCGTACTTTCGCGAAAAATATTGTTCTTTTAATAGAACAATAAAAAAAAAGGAGAGAGGAAAACGAAAAGCGCGGGGGCGGGGACCGGTGCCGTTTGTCAAGGAGGAAATTTTATATTCCGACTTACCTGTAAATAGGTTTGATATGACCGTCTCTGTACCAGAGTACCATGTAGACTCTATCGTCTCTGATGTCTGGTTCGATGTCGCACGGTAAGGTCGCGCTCCGGGACAGAACAGCGTCGACAGATTGGAAAACTGTAAAGAAAAACGCATGGATTACAAAACTGGATATATTCAAGTAATTTAAGTTAAGACCAAAAACTCCAAAGAAGAAAAAGTTCAAAGGCAATAGAAATAGGTGGTTTTCATCAAAGAATTTATGATTATTCCGAACGATTCATATTTCGGGCGAATATCATCCATAATCAGTCGAAATTAGGTCCTCTTAATATACACAGAGCATAGTGTAGTATTAAACTCATTATACATTTCAGTAGTGCATATAGGAGATCGCTGAATATTACGAAACATTAAAATTGTTATTTAAGTCACAAGGAATGTAAAGGCGTGTTTACATTCGAGGCAAGTGTGTACGAGCCGAGGCGAATCCGAGGCTTGTCACTTGCCGAGGAACGAGCAATTTCCTATCAAAAAATCTTATCTGTCATGGATTCGGCAACGAATTTTCACATCTTAAAATTTTAATGTTAGAAAATAAATGCGAAATACATATGAACATCAATTGAAATAATAAATGATTACATTTGACTGAAACTGATCTATGTATCTTGGAAATACGGCATGTATTGTAGTGGCATATCCTGTACCGACATTTCTACCATTAGGCATATTTCAACTCGACTCTGTACACCACGTGTTCGACTATCATATCTCATCTAACACGCTTTTTCGTTCCTCTTTTCTTATGTATGTGTAATATATATCCCTCTCTTTTCTGTAGGAAAGAAGAGACTTGAGACGGAAAACCCTGTACGCTTATTTATATAGGTAGGTATATTGGATATTGTATAGGGTGTTTTTTTTCAAATTTCACCTCATAGTAGGCTGTGGATAGTGTCTGGAATGCGCCTTACTAAAAAATGTTAATATTGAAGTGGGTTGACACAACCTTACTTTTCTAACAAATATGAAACTGCTCCAATCAGTTACTAGTGTCTTGAAAAAGGCAGCTTGGCTCTATTAATTAGGCGTAGATGAGTGATACTAAAGAATATAAAAATCTAAATGCGAGAACCTCGAGCACCTCTGTGAAAACAAACTTGACAACTCTTAACTCTCCCACGGAACAATAGTCTTCGAAGTGTTTGGAACGATTTGACTCCTGATAACAACATTTTTTAGTAAGACGCATTCACAAACACAATCCACAGCCTACTTCTTCTTCTTCTTCTTCTTAGTTAGCACTCTGTTGTCCACTGCTGGACATAGGCCTGCCTTATGCTTCTCCATGCTGATCTGTCCTGTGCTATCCGGAACCACATTCTTCCCGCATATTGCTTGATATTATCGAGCCATCTTCTCTGTGGTCTTCCTATGCTGCGCTTTGTCAGTCTTGGTCTCCAGTATACGAGCTTGTATGTCCATCTCGCCTGATCTTGTCGTGCGACATGACCCACCCACTGCCACCTCAGGTCTGCAATACGGGCTATAATATCTACGACCTTAGTTCTTCGTCGGATTTCTTCGTTTCTTATTTTATCCCTAAGACTGATGTTAAGCATTGTTCTTTCCATGGCTCGTTGCATTACCCACAATTGATTAGCGGTCTTTTTTGTCATCGCCATTGTTTCCAGGCCATAGGTAGCCACTGGCAATATGTACGTGTCTAAACTCTTCTTTTTAGGTTTGTAGGAATCTCATTGTTTCTAAATATAAATTTCAGCTTTCCGAAGGCCGTCTAAGTTAGTCTTATCCTTCTCTTAATCTCTGCTGTTTGATTTTCTTTTCCTATTCTCATTGCGTGTCCCAAGTATATATATTCCTCCAAATTTTCGAGTTTTGCACTGTCTATATATGTTTGTGCTGTGGTCCTTTTATTTAAGGTTTTGGTCTTCGAAATGTTTATTTTCAATCCGATCCTTTTAGAAGCATCATTTAGTTGATTTAACATCTCCCTCAGCTCCTGCTCAGCTCCGCTCCCACAGCCTACTATGAGGGGAAATTGAAAAAACACCCGATACTTATAACACGCGTTTGGATGTATGATGACACAGCGTTACAGACTACATGTTGACGGCAAGTTCAAGATTTTAACCATGTTTATTTTTTTAAGCGCGCGTATAGAAATTTTTATTTCAAAATCAGTACACAATCCCCTAAAAACTTCTAAAATGTATACGTAAATCCAAGAAAATTTCTGTGGACCTTGGAGTGCTTTCACGCAATGAAAATTTTTGTTAAACACTTTAAGAAACATCCTACAAAACAATTTTCAAATATCTTGTACGTTTTCAGAGTGCTCCTGGAAATTTTAGAACAAACCCAGGAAATCAAGAAAGTCTCTAAAGGTTGTAAAACTTATAAAATGGAATTACCAGAGCGTCATTACATTTTAATAGCAAAACCTATACTTAAGTTAATTTGAATCGGAAAATTGGAAATAGGAATCAAAAACAGTTTTTCGATATAAACCGTCCAGTTTGGTTAGTGATGTGGCACATTTGGTCGTTTGTTCAAGTAACGTGTTCCATTAGGCTGAGTCTGGAGTTGAAATTTGTAGTAAACATTAGCCTAAATCGTTTTCAGTTGTCCATATAATATAATACCTTTATCGCGCCAATGACTGATCGTAATGTTATTATTTGTTGATTTTGCCGGATGTAAATTATACTCTGGGTAAAATGTGTTATTTGTACGTTTCCACTGAAATTCGATGAATTCCTGTGAAAACCGACGGACTCATATTTCAACCGGAAGTATTATCATTAAAAATGGACCGTCATAACTCCGGTAAATTATTGGCACAAACCGATGAAAATAATCGGTCGTTGGCCGTTGAATAAATACAATTCGAATGAATATGTTTAATATGAAATATAATTGGATTACTAGACGTGTTCAATCGATCGGTTTAGAGAGATTTTGATATTGGACATCTGTCGGAGCATTAAAGTTTGATCGGAATGGCTTCAAAACTACCATGTTTAACTAACCTAATTTATACGGATGTTGGTTTTACACAATTTGGATTCAGAGAAGAAAGAAGCAATGCACTTCAAGCGTTTTTACAGGATTCCTATAAACAGAGGGATCATGCAGCGTTGTGCTCCACGCAATATATATATTCTGGGTATGGGATTCCAAGCTCTACCAAATAATCTCAACGCAGATTTCTGGTTGAAGTTTTTCATGGCCGATCTGAAATAGCAGGTTTTCATTGACGTTTTACTCTCAACTACTGTCAATGTACACCGTAACAGGGATATTTTCTTAAAAAAGAAAAAAGAAATTTCCGCACTGGAAACGATCCGATACACTTCAATCTGTTCGACGAATATGTCAGCTGTATAACTTACCACGTAATAGCAACAGTATCTAGTAAAATAATTCCCTACACGAAAAATGATTCACTCTGGTACGTAGCAAAGGAATATTGTCAAGAACTTGAGCAGTATATGGACCAAAGTATTGTGTAAATTCACGAAAGTGTGTTTTCCCATTTCGATCACCTAAAGGTAAGTCATGACTTCTCACGTCTTATTGTCCCAGGGAATAAACTAAACATGAACGAAAACACAATTTAACCGTGAACTCATTTATTACTAAACGAATCACATTCGTTTCGCTGATAAATATGGGACTTAATATACTGTAACGCGAAATGTAAACAGCAGAGCGAAATGTGTTTACCCTTATCGGTCGGCGGCTTTCCTCAAAGGAAAGCGGCTACGCTTATTAAGCGCAGCGGCGAGCAATAAAAACATATTATTAAAGAAGAAACCTCCCGACCTCTCTAAACCTTTCTACATAAAAAAGAACGTTCGAGCTATTTGTGGAATTATCGAGAATACAATTGAGAAATGTATATAAGCGGGCTTGCGGTCGGAGAGGATTATTAGACGTGAGCGCGACATAGTAAACAAGCGAAAAACGGAGCAGTGAAGTAAATTAACATTTAAGAATGATATAAATTAATTAGTAGGAAATAGTTAAGTGTGTTATATAAATTAGCTTAGTAATAGTCTAAAATAAATTAAGTAGTGTGTAGTGAATAATTAGGATAGTGTAAATAAATTAGAAAATAAACGTTACAATGCCATTGGAGTTAGTTGTTAAGTCGTTAATCAGACATATACCAACGGTCATGGGCGAACTTGTTGACCAACTACCCATCTACAAAGATGCGTTTAGAATGGTCCTTTTTTTTCTCTCGTGACTAGGCTGAACTCAATCAATCTCCCAAACATGTAAGCCTGCCACTATTTACATAACTTTTAAATTTTTTTAAAAGGTTTGCCTTGTGTTCATTGGGAGTTTGTCATTCACTTGCATTTTTCTGTTATACAGTCTTGTATCTAATATTCTCTTTCCGCTAGTTAAGGTCGTAGAGGTTAGGTTACATATCATCTTCCTGTAATGTTGGTAGGTCAAAATAATTCTCATTTGTTTGTTGACCTGTTTGGCCAAACCGAGCATACGTAAGGACCTATGTTACCCATAAGCGTGACAATATATTTTGTTCCAGATGCAAAGTATGAGAATTAAAAGGGCAATGTTTGATTGCGTTGTTTTAAATATGTTCATTAAATACATATACTTTATTTTAATACGAAGCACGGATATTAGGTATAATTTAGAAAGGCGATGTGACATACAGACACTTCCCGCTAACCTCGATCGTCGTGTCAAACGCGATTGGAGTTGCATACAATATTTTCGGGTGTATCCCATCTCGGCACATTTTATTGCGGTCAATTTTACGACACCTTGTCGGTCCATTCCTAATAACCCATCTCGGCACAACGGATGGAGAAGGTACACACTACAATAATATCTCAATAACTCGGCATAAATCTAGGGAGGCACCTTCTTGATAATACGGTATTGTCGAAAATAATGGTACTTGACTGTTGCGCAAAATTCATAATATTTGAGAAACCTAGTATACGCAGCACACCGTATGCGAGTGAACGTCATGTGATACGCTCGAAAGTACCATGGCCCATCTTTGAGCATGGACTTCTACACCAAGATGCTCGAAAGTACGTTGGAAACGCAAGGGGCCAAGGATCACCCTATGGGCATCACCCTATGCCGAGATGGGCACTGTAGAATCGAGTACCTGCCTCGATGTATGCCGAGTTAGGGTATAATTTTATCGTTTACCTGCTTCTTGTGCCGAGATGGGAATCACCGATATCTTCAGCTCACTTAACTACACTGTAAATTATGGAGAATTGCCAGTGTCATCCATTTTTTGTGAAAAGCACTATACTTTAAATAATTCAATTTTAAAACTAATCTTAACTCCATGTTATGTTGAAAATAGGAGGACTTGAAGACTATTACATCGCGTGTCGAAGGTCGTTAATATCTCTCGTTTTGAATTAGATTTTTCACTCTCTTCCACAGAACCGTAGGCGGCGTGGATAGGTACGTTCGTAATTTCGTTAGACTATCCCATTCCTCACTTAGTCCAGCGTTATTACGCGCTATTAGGCGGTTTCCGTCGATTACTAACGATACATCTTCTTTAATGAAACATCGATTTTGAATTAGTAAACACCTTTCGGTTTTTTTTACATTTTTTTTCTCTCGGACGAAACGTCGCGTCGATTCCCCCCTCAGGCGATAAATATTAAGCAAATTACCGGGTCGGGGGTCGCGAGGGGGCGCAATCGTTGGCGCGTAAGAACATTAATCACCGCATTGACAACTTTTATTGCCGCGTTATTTGCTCGCTGACTGATCACGTGCCATAATCACCCCGTGTTCTTCCTTCCGCCCTCGCGATACTCTCAGATTATTGAGTTTATCTCTTCATTAGCCCGATATTCATTAGGCAGTTACACTGATATTTCGAATGATTTACTCGGAAATTAACGTCGACGTTATTTATTGGGAACGAGATCGTTTCTCCTCGTCCTCATCCTCCTCCTCCTCCTCCACTATATCTCTCTCTGCCTCTTTCCCTCAATCGCTGGATTCGCTCGAAAGTTTACACTTCGATTCGGTATTGAATGGCACTCGATGCAGAGTTGCAGTTTACTAAGAATTTAACAATAAGCATTAATAACTAGCCGTATTCATTGTAAGTAGTAATTAATCTAAGAAATAACAATAACGTCGGTAAAGACAAAAGGCACTACGGTTTTCACAAAGGAAGTGTGGCACACTACGAACTAGTTGGAAGCTATTTGAAAATGTATGAAGTGAGGCAAATATATCATCAATCATCACTGTAATGTAACAAAAATTATTGCCAAATAAACTGCACTAAATGGACTTTTTTGCTCTTAATTAAAATTCAACTGTTAGGAAACGTTTTATTAAACCCAAATGGGAAATTTAAATGTCTATATTATTTTCAAACCAAATCAATATGTTATACATGCATATTTGAAAGTACATAGGACTAAAGTCAAAATATTTCCGGTGTATTGATGGGTCTATACGGCTCCTTTACCACTTTTTTGTACCAATATGTAACAAACCAAGCAGCTTGTACTTGTGATCAAACACTATTTCCCGACTTGCTGTTCCATAAGGAATCAAATATTGCTCTTTTTATGTGTAATTAAAATAAATAATCATCAGTTAAATAAAAGCAGAAAATATTTTTATACTAAAAATTATAATAAAAGGAAACACATTAGCATATTGTTACGTCTCAGGATCACGGTAGCCTTGACGTAATTACTAAATTAATAACCATTGCAGCCAAAGAGGTCAATTATATTACCATAAAATCACGAACAATAACTAAAGCGTGGCGCAGGATATAATATTTTAATCGATTGACCGTGAAACTTGTGGACTAAAAACGCGGTTAGCATACATAAATGCTCATCGGGTCAAGAAGGGATCGGTAAACGATTAGTTTAATTTATCATTTTTCCGCTGTCGGTACTCTTCGAGACGCGATCATCCCTCGTTTCCCCTTGGACCAAAGTAAGCCACCCTTAACCAGGTACTCTAATGTTGTCATTTCTTTAATTTAAAAATAAATCTATTGTTTAAGCTTTTCTCTTCTGCTTAAAGTTTTACTGAACACTTGGTGTTGTGAATCGTTCCTTGCTCGAAAATAAACAAACCATTTCTCCACTCTTTTCTGTTCTCCACCCTGAGTTACACCCTAACGCACCACAAGGGATACATCATCCCATTGGGCTTAATGATATAGCCTGATTTTAGGCTCGAATGACCAAAATATTGTGTAGTAACTCGCAGTTTGCTGAACTTAGGCAGTACATGAGACCAAGAACTTAATAAACAGTAAAAATAGAAGATTTAGCTGTTTTAAGCAAGCAGATCTTGTTTCCCTGTTGCACCTGTAGGAAACGTGTTTGGTAGTGATTGCAGCATAACGATGAGTCGCATTGAAAGCGGTCACATACATATTGGCCCCTTGCTTACTTTATACCTTGACAATGTGGGCTAGTATGACAAACAGCAAGAAATGTCCAATATAATGTCTCCATGCCACGTATGTTATATATCAACCTAAATTTAACCACATAAGGTATTAAATAGGGGATATTCTGCTAGCATCACTTCGTGACAATAATTATTGAGGAGGTCTCGATTGATGCAAACACTATATTAATCGAAACACCTAGAGGTCGTCTCAGATCAGAGAGGGATTGACGCAAAGACGCATTTTCGCTCGCCCCTCCCAGTTACGCCCACAAATTACTCGCCACTGTCTATGACCACGCCCTTTCTGCGCGAAGCGTTCGACTCAAATCAACAGGAATCGAGGCAGAGACGCATTTTCGCTCGCCCCTCCCAGTTACGCCCACAAATTACGCGCTACTATTTATGACCACGCCTTTCCTGCGCGAAATTTGATTGACAGTCCCATACTGATCTGTGACGACCTCTAATACAGTACTCAGTTACTATTGAGATATGATCAAAATTGAGTGTTTTATATTTACATTTTGTTGCATATTTCGACAAAAATTCATGCATATATATGCGCATATTTAGGGGAAATTTTTTACATTACATATAAATCCGAGCTCTAGGGCCGAGTCGTCGTGGCACGACGACTCCGGCGGAAAAGGATTGACTACTTGTAGAATTTGGCGCTTAGACGGAGTTATGGAATTCGGTTAAACGGTGTTAAACGGTTTTGCTCGGGAGCCAGATTTAAGGGGTTTTCTCCCTCGGTTGTATGCTTGGGTAGTTTACTCACTCAGGAGAATGCCAGGGCTGTCAGTAAAAATAAAACATATAAAACGGAAAATACTTAGATTAATTTATTTCGGATTCATAACGGCAACAATATACAAGTAAAGTAATGTTCACGTTTTGGTGTGGAACGGAAAGCGGAGAAGTATGAAGAACTACTTGTTTCAATTTTTTATACTGTTTCGGGCAGAGATTTTAAGTCGGAGTGAACGGCCGGTTTTATAAATATGAGTGTATTATTTTCGGTAGGTAACAAATAATTAATCCAGGTGTGGGAAAATATAAAGAGTTTACAACGGGAAAAACAAAATTATTCTAAATAACGAAATTGCTGAAAATTATAAAATTATTCTAAGAGACGGAAATCGGAAAAATATAAAACTGTTCGTAGTGGCAAAAATGCGAACAAAAAATTATTCTGAGTATGGAAAATAGCAATAATTTACAATGACAGAGAAATTGCTAAGTGCGGAAATGATAGGAAAACGTGCAGTGTCTAATTTTCAGTAAAACCTTCTATTACAAGGCGAGAGAGAGCGAATGGTAGTAGTCAATTAGTCTTCCCAAATACGACGGCGAAAAAATTAACACCTAACGGTCGGAGAGACGAACAAGTTCGCAATTAACGATCGGTGAAATAGATAACAAGTAACGGACCGACAACTTGACATCTAGCGGTCGGTTAAACGGATATTAAATAACGGACGGACAATTTTAACAACTAGCGGTCGGTGGCAAAATAAACGGACGCTTACAAGTAACGGTCGGTGAAACAGACAACAAATAACGGACGAAGAACTTAGTAATAGCGGTCGGGGGACAATCACAAATAACGGAAAATTACAAACAACCGTCGGTAAAACGGAGAATAAATAACGGACGGATAACTTATTAACTAGCGTTCGGTGGACAATCACACTAAACGGATAATTACAGATAACGGTCTGTAAAACGGACAACATTATCGGTCGGTGGACGGACAGAAGATAACGGACTATAACGGACGAATACAAATAACGAACGGACGAATGTCTTATGAATCACAAGTCTGGGTTCTCACGTAGCGAAAATTTCACTACGGTAGGGAACCCAGATGGAGGCAACCACCCACCCGAGTTACCTCCAAATAGATAAGCGATGGTAGATTGAAAGTTCTCTTATCTGTCGCCATCTGTCTGTGGTAGATTTGGTTCAACTGTTAAGGGTACGTTATGTGGCCTATCCACAGCTCTCAAAAATTTGCTTCGTTACAAGGTAAAGCAAAGCTTAAATAATATTTCTAAATGGATTTAGGAAATTTTATCCTTTTTGGATAAGGAAACATCTATTGACGTGTTCAGTAGTAACTTCGTGTCTTGTAGGACAACGCAGTCCGTGGTAGGTTGGTTATCTCCTCTCCACAACGTTCTGTGTTTTATAATCTAAAGTACATTCGACCGTTGATTCGACAGTACAGTACAGCACAGTACGTGTACAACTCCATTCGATAATTACAGGAATTTTCATTAACTACACACTAAAGGTACTTAGAATTGTATTTATCCCCTTACTTAGGAAAGTTTGGAACACTACTAAAACTTCGCATTACATAACTCATATTCTATTTTTAAAGACTTCAATTTGGTGCTATCCAAACTGTATCAAATTTGGCCTACCACAGCGGCTAACTTTACGCCGAGTATCGTGAAGTTAGTCGCAGAGACATAAAACTAGCACAGCTATAATCGGCACGGCGTTACCGTCGGAAAAATGGACCAAAAATAGGAAGAAGCGTTTTGGTGTGCAGTGGATAACATAATGGTTTTTCAGAGTCAAAACCAAAATTAACGCCATTGAGATTTGGTAACTATGTTGTTATTTGGAGGGAACTTTTTGTACCATCGGCAGTACTTCACGCTTCATTTGTGGTTTCGAGTGAAATTTGTAGGAAACGATCGTTGAATAATCCACAGCATTTATTGCTGTCAATTATAGATCAACGGTATCTTTCATACACTAGTTATTCTATCGGCTATAGCGTGTTTATATATTATTATTATTAGCTATATGTTATACCGGATTAAATTTTGATTACGTCACGATTTATACAATATGGTTTAAATTCTGTTACATCTGTTAAGTGTTCCGCGTTAGTTCATTTTTTTATCTCTCCAATAAAAATGGTTAATTTGTGCAAAGCCATCGCCAATAGAAGATGTATTCCCATTCATCTCATAATCCATAGAATTCCTCCAACTGTAGGACAAAATATAAAAGTTGAATTAAAATTTCTTTCCAATGTAGTAGCTTGAAGCAATACAACATTTCTATTTTGCTCCTTTGTGAGTAGTAATAATGTTATTTCACTGGATAGGCGGTATTTTTTCCCTCGTCTCCCTTAATTAATAGTTGGCGTTCGCTTTCGGGTATTAATTCGAGGCTCCTACGTAAAGATCAACGAATTGCTCCGTTTTCGTCGCAAGGAGCTGCTAAATTAGCAATTAACTAGAAGCCTATCTGAAGTCGCGGATATGTGTATATGTGTGTGAAATTTCTCTATTTCACTATTATTTGCCTACGAACGTTCTTGATTAGAGGTCTTTGTAGGTAGGAAATAATGACAGACAATTTCATTGAAATTCCTACACGAATTACTTCGCATTGTCGCGGTTTGTTATACGAGAGCAAAGGAGAGAGAGAGAGAGAAAGACAGAGAGAGAGAGAGAGAGACAGAGAGAGATAAGGGAGTAGGGGTGGGAAGTTGTTCACTAGGAATGTTAGAAGCAATTTAGCTTTGTGCTAGCTCGGTTCCATATTAGCAAAAATTCGAATTACGGTATCGGGATATCTTTTAAGTAAGGGCGAATTAGATTAAGTGCCTCTCTGACGTGAAACTTTCTTCATAATAGTCGAAAGTTTCTAAAGGAGTATTTACCTTAACAAAACACCCTTGGCAACTTTGCAGTCTCCGCGGTGCAAATTATTTCATCATTACACTCGAGATATCTATTGCTTATCGAGTTTCCTATGATTATTCCCAAAAAGTTGTGTGGAAAAAATTAATCAGCCTATGCCAAGATCAAAGTAAGAACGAAGGGGGCAATGACAAGAGAAGTGAAGAGAATATAGTTGGGGCACATGAGCAAAAAGAGACCAAATAACCAGGAAGAACTAAATGGACGGTTGAAAATAAGGATAGAAATTGAAAACGCATTAAGTTTCTTATGAATCCCAACCTAACGCCAAATGAGATCTATTACTTATTCCTGTTATTAATCTAATACTAATTTTATATAAATAATAGTATATTATCGCGCCGTGAAAGTTCTAATCTAATTCTAATGTATTTAGCAAAACGGGCGTATAACATTTTGTTCGTAATGAGTGATCTTAATTGAAGAAATTTAAATTCGTTAATTTACAAAGTAATTTTCTTAATCTAAGGCGCGTATTTATAGTCCTGGAGCTAGCGATAGATTTTTATATCGAAAAATGGTCTTGATAATCCTCATTTATTTGTTTTGTGATGGTCCAATGAAAGCTTGAGAACGTCAGCTGCAGCACCATGGTTGAGTTGGGCAACTGCAGACTGTCATGCATGCCAAAAAATAAATTACTTACTCGTTTATAATTTATTTATTGTTTTAATATATTTTGGAAGCATTGCTTTCTTATCGCGGGCTTTGCTCGAACCGCTGAATCGGTGAGAGGTGTTAACATCGAAAAACCAAACTACCGCACTAATTTTAACTCGTGTTACAATTCTATGCATTGTCTGTTTCCTGCTCCAGTGGTGCGCGCTAGCTACTATTCGTTTCTGTACATTACCTATGTATATCATTGTATCATTATATATGTCCGAGAACACAAAAATTAAATTTAAGCGGGAAAGGCGCGGGCGCTTAGCAAGGATGTACTGGCCTTGGACCGAGCCAAAGGAGCTAGCGCAGCAGTTTAGAGAAGAGAGAGAAGGAGGCTGCCTTGAGGAGGAGGGGAGAGTCGAGCTGCGGAACGGTTTACGCCTTTCATAGATAGTTTCCCAATAATTGTAAATTAAATCATTTTAATAATAATATTGCCTAAGTGGTTTAAGTGTATTGTGACGCCCACAAATGGAGAACAACCATAGGCCACTCCTTCTACAGGAGGATTATCCTACATCAGAAGTGGGATCTGATCAGGATGTTTTGGAGCCCGAACAAACCAACCAGAACAGGAGCCCTTATCCTCAGAAACCTGGCGTAAGTTACTTGAAACGCAAAATAAATCCATTGCGCAATTATTGCGAACTGTTGTGCAATCACAACCAATAACGCAGATCAAATGTCATGACGTTAACAGAATTTGGCCCGGAAAACCCCGACTCGTTTACAAAACTTGTTTTGTTATATCATACTCATCGTATAGACGCTGAAAATGCTGTCCGTGCGTTAAAATCAAGTTCATCTCTGTATGGTTCTCCCGTTCGTGTTGTCGCAGATCAGGGACGCTGTTTTGCTAGTAAAGAGTTTAAATCATTTTGTGATTTTCATGCGATTGACCTACACCTAATTGCTACCGGCGCCAGTAGAGCCAACGGTCAGGTTGAACGTGTAATGTCTACTCTAAAAAATATGCTTACCGCAGTCGAAATAAACGATGAAAGGTCGTGGCAAGTTGCACTAGAAGATGTTCAATTGGCTTCCAACTGCACGACAAACCGTGTCACTAGAGACTCTCCATTAGAATTTAATGTTTGGAAAAGTTGCCAAACCATTAAATTTAATGTCAATTAATGAAAACACATCTACGCTAGAACTTGCTGAATTAAGAGAACAAGCTACCTTGAATATTAATGAAAATGCTATAACTATGACAAGAAAAGGTTTAATTCCAAAAGAGAAAAACTATCAAAATTGGTAGTTGGAGATTTCGCTCTAATTAAAAATGAAGAGCGAAATCAAACCAAATTGGACCGTAAGTTTAGAGGCCTTTTTGAAGTAATAAAGATTTTTTATTTATATATATATTATATAGTAATTAATTTTTTTAATTACAGGACTAATTCCCAGGGACGGGAGGAATGTCAGGTTTGGCCGTATCGGAGAACACAAAATTTAAATTTAAGCGGGAAAGGCGCGAGTGCTTAGCAAGGATGTGCTGGCATTGGACCGAGCCAAAGGAGCTAGCACAGCAGTTTCCGAGAAGAAAGAATAGGGGACTACCTCGAGGAGGAGGGGAGGGTCGAGCTGCGCTGGTCCTCGGGAACGGTTTACGCCTTTCATAGATAGTTTCCCAATAATTGTAAATTAAACCATTTTCAATAATAACATTGTCAAAGTGGTGTGAGTGTATTGTGACGCCCACAAATGGAGAACAACCACACGCCACTCCTTCTTCAGGGGAATTATCCTACATATATATATATGGCTCGTTCCATGCCGAATTTGGGATTTTGTTTTTAGATGTGGCGCAAAATTACAGAAAACGGTCCTTTTGAACCCCCGAAACTCCTTCAAAATTTTTAGGGCGCCAAGTGGAATAGAACTCAAGTTATGGAAAATTGAAAATTGAAATTTTCAGGTTCGGCTCCAAAACCAAAAATTTTCAACCATCCAGAACTTGTAAAAATACCCATTTTTATGAGCGATTGCAATTTTGCAGCCAAAATTCAGATATTCAATGCATGAAACATTTTCGAACAAAATGAATCATTTTAATGGTATTACTATTCTTGAGAATATTTTCGGCAAAATAATTCATCGAAACTTGAAACAATACTAAAACCAAAGAAAATAGGAAATTCATTACAATCTGTAATATTCTCTTTGCTTCTAATAATCTATCATTTATTTCTTGTATATTGTCAATTGCCTTGTATTATTGTATACCTATCATACTAGTTTTCCGTACTTCATGTCGGATGATTACTATTAGGGTTGTAGAATTCTAGTCATCAGTTTTTGTACAGTTTGCCAGTAAACCTCAAAGAAGATTGAGTGGCATCCAGACGATCAACGGTACTATTTCGCTATTTTGGACGATTAAAAATAGGTTTGTTAAGCTATCCTTTCATTAAAACAGTATTATTAATTGGACTACCTTCCCAGTTGAACTCGAAATTAATACGACTCTGTAATGGTACATGTAATACTAATGGCGCTCCAAAACTCATTCTCAAGAAGAGTAGAAACATATTCGCAATCAAGTTGTCTCCGTATACGAAAGTACCAATTGTGCAGTGGTTTAGTGACTCGTACCAAACGCTAATTGTTTGGCGAATATTGTCTCTTTGGATTTTTGACCCATTCTTTTGATTCTAAGGTGATGAGTGAAGACAATTTTTATATGAAACTTCCCCATTTGTCGACGATATATCAACATTATTAGAAAGAATTTTGAAGTTACTTAGGGAATATTCAGTAAAGGGGTTAGATTAGGAATTTGACTTAATTGGAAATCTTTCAATTAGCTCAATCAATCGTTTAGTAAAGGCTTCGTATTTACGCAATTGAATGTTTCTTTACTACACCAACAGTGGTAAAATAATACCCCTTGAACGAACGTGACAGGTTAATGCTTAGTTATACCTACATTTATAATTGCTTGTTTGGGTAAAAATAGCACACGGCTTGTAACGTGATACCTGACGCGTCGGTTAGTTCAGTTTTGATAGATAGATAAACAATATGAAATTGGGACACTTTAGTAGATAATTAGAACATCAAGATTTAAACAGCTTAAAGAGTAAGGTATAAGTGTGATGTCACCTAAACAATAAAAGCATGTTCAAAGCATGTTATGTCAGTAAATTATTTCCTCTAGTAACCGCATTTAACGAGAGTGTTTGTATTCCGACTACCAAAACCAATAATTCAATACTTAAGCAGATTTACACCTTGACTCATCTTTATTCTACAACCTATCTAGAGATAGATGTATGCCCTGCGGGCTAATCTCTACACCACCAGTTATTTTGAGTTAATAGTGTTAATAGTGTTAATATAACTTACGGTCCAACAACATTAGAGCATCATCGTTCACCTTTGTTGTAAATGTGGTTTTATCGCTGAACACAACTCCATTTAAAAAGTTAGCGATATTCAAATATTCCGGGTCTAGGACGTTTGGCCGCCGCCGTTTGGCCGTCGCCGTTTGGACGTTGCCGTTTGGACGTAAGGACGTTTGGACGTAGGGACGTTTGGACGTAGGGACGTTTGGACGTCGGGACGTTTGGACGTCGGGACATTTGGCCGTGGCAAATTTGGTCGTTTATTGCAAACACCTTAAACACAATGTTAAGGGGTAAGGGTAAAGGTAACACTTTTTCGTGGATTCTGTTTATAATTAACTGACAATTATTATATCTCACAATACAATTGGTTTTACCTATATTGTTTAAATCAAAAATATATATATAAAAATGTTACGTTTTCCCCAAAAGGTATGTAATAGTTATTCAATTTAATTTTGTCATTTATGCATTTTTATACATGTTTTATTTTTGGGGTGATGTATTTTGCTTACTGGAAATCAAGAGAAGAAACAACCAAAATATTAGAAATTATAATTATTTATAATTATCCTAATTGACATTCTGGGAATCATTTTTCTAGTTTACCTACGTCTCATTTATACTGTGATATCATTTACGATTTATTAAGTAAAGAAACCTTAATTTTCAGCAAAATATGTATTTTTAATACATACTTATTATGTATATCGAAAATATATATTTTTAATAATGAGAAAGCCTTTTATATGAAATTCTAACTCTAATATTAATATTGATTAGTTTGGTGAGTATCTATTTATTTCGGATTTATTTATTTTATGTTTATTTATTTATAAAATACATTTATGTAATTTATTTTATTCTTTAAGTCATCCATTTTATTACCCACCGGTAAAATTTGCAAACCTACTTTAAATAGGTATGGGTAGGTACTTCATTATATTTTCATTCATATAATAAATACCCTGTCTTACAAACTGCAATATATAACAATTGTCATTAAATTATAAACAGAATTCAAGAAAAAGTATTACCCTTACTCTTACCCCTTAACATTGTATTTAAGGTGTTTGCAATAAACCACCAAATTTGCCACAGCCAAATGTCCCGACGTCCAAACGTCCTGACGGCCAAACGTCCCTACGTCCAAAGAGCGACGTCCAAACGACGACGGCCAAACGGCGGCGGCCAAACGTCCCATCCCGAAATATTCCACCTGTGCTAAATTAATTTGGAACATTTATAAAGATACGGCTTGTTGTGTGATTAGCAAAATATTTATGATCTAATTAATAATGTTAATGTGCATCATGTTTTTATTGTCATTATGGCCGGGTTGCCATTAAGCACGTATTAAATCCTACGTCTTACATGGTTTGGACCAGCTCTAAACTTGGTCATGTGTGTGGAAAGGTACACAAACAAAAAACAAGATATAAAAATGTGTTATTAATGAAAAAATAACAATATTTCAACAACAACACACTTAGAAAAGAATACAAAATTATTTTTAATTCTTCATGACATGCTAGACCATGCACCTTTCAAAACAATTGTCTTTTTTAATGAAGATATTATTTATTCCTTCCTATACAACTTTGTAACTAATGAATATATCGAATTGATCTGTTCTACACTTTTTGTTATAAGTTTATTCTGCTTTTTGATCGTAAAACAATAACTATGTCATTTAAAATTTTGGAGGAAGATTTGAAAAAATTAGGCATTTCAAATAGCGGCACTCTAGTGAGAGTTGCAGAAACCAATGTAATCTGGTTTATCAGATTCCGTTGAGACAAACCTACATTATAGACACTTTCATCAGTTAGCTTTTCCCCTCCCTCGCCTAATTTTACATTTTACAGTATAAAATTTTAAACCAAAAATATGTAGAAGTCTAGAAGAGTTATCAATTTACTTTTGACTGTTTTTATGTAGATGTTTTCCAGAAAAATGTATTTTTTACGTGACCCTAGAAATTACGCTCTTTAGCAGCACAGTTGGAAACTTAAAAATTATTTCAAGGAATTTCAGTCGGCCACATTCCTTCATATGATTTTCTTCAATAGCTCCAGGACTATTAATTTCTGAAGTATGGTACATCGTCATCCTTAATAAAACATACCGTGTGTTATAACTGTTATATTAATGTATTGATATAATGAGTACTTAATTCCACGGGAATGAATGAAACTTTTTCTATTAAAAATGTGTCGAAAAATTAGCGTAGAACAAGGTAAAGTCCGCAAAGGGAACCAAGCCAAAACAGACATACCTTAGGTATTTTTTCGCTTTAAAGTCCTCAGTTTAGTTAGTACTTGTAACAGATCATTATACCGTATAAACGACTGCAGTTTTGTGTTATATCTGTGTTAAGCGCTCAATGTATACTTAGTTCCTTCTCTCTCTGTCGTTGAAAATTAATTTTCGCATTGTTCATGAATATGATCGTACGGGGACACAAATTATAACAAAGTGGCCAATAAATCTAAGGGCACTGACGGTATAGATAATTATGGTCGCGTATATGTTAGAAGTGCATATAAATTATCCCGTGGCTTGTCTTCAACGTTAATATATATCGCTGCAGTCTGTCCCTTCTCTGTGGACGGGTGAAAGAAAATCGTCTCCGGGTCGACATTCGATTATATTTGCCCCGTTAAAAGGTAAAGTTCCTGGAGAAGACTAAATTAAACGTGTGCTATTTGCAGTATGCGACAAAAGAGAGGTTTCGTCCGAATAGTTTAGGCGCTGTCAGGACGCCTTTCAACCTCAGCGCATACTTGCCGAAAACGCAAAATGGGAACAGACAATGCACGACACATCTCTTTGTAGTGTGTATGTGTGTGTGGTATCGTCATTATGTTCCTCCGACAAACGTCAAACAAGAATTCTCTCTGCACAATAAACCTGCTGCTCCTGAGAGACAACACATCATCATAATAATAATAATAATAATAATAATAATAATAATAATCGTGGCTCGTCGTTCAGAGAACGGAAAACCTAATATAATCGTTTTATTGCCGGCGAAATTAACGGTCCTCTTAACAAATACAAGCAGTGCTTGGTAATATTTCATTAACTTCACCTCCGACGATTCCTACGAATTTTGAAACGTCAATTTCAGGTTCAAAATAATTACTATCCATATTCAAGAAGAATAACGCCAAAAAAACGGTATAATTATAACATAAACTTATAAGCATTGTATGGTTTTGCTATTAACAACACCATCATTATCAATGTTCTACACTAGAGTTCTACATTTAGATAATACATGCCCCCCAATTACTTATAATATTTGAGTCTCTGTAAGTTTTCTGCATTGATACATAACCTCAAATTATATATGAATGGTTCGGTATTACAGTTTTATAAATTGTGTAGATATTTGTCCACAAATTTCTAACAGTGCAGTGTGCAATATTACAGTTTTATACAGCATAACCGTACATTATAAACAAAACATAACATTCTGTTATTTCATTGTTTCAATGAATGGAGTTAGCCTTGCTGCTTAATATAAAATAACTATATATTGTAGTTTGTAGTAACTGTTTGGCACGCAGAATTTACTTTAGATTAAGTAGTATAAGATAAATTGCTAGTTGAAATAGAAGGTGAAAGTCTCGCTAAGCATGAGCGGCGCAGATAGGCATTTCCGTGACGTCGTGACAGTATTAATGACAGTAGCTAAGTCTTGATGTACCATTTTTGAAATATGTCTGACATGTTGCAAAATTATGATGTCATTATGGTTTTCTAAATTTTGAATTAATGGAAAATTTGGATGGAGATGTCTTTGAAATATGGTATATTAAATATTATAAAATGTAATTTATATGATAATTATAAATAATATATATGTATATATAATATAAATTATATTAATTATAATATGTATGATATAACTAAAATATATATATTAAGTATAATTAGTTGAAAGATGAAATAGTATTAAAAAATTTGGTTGTCTGTAAAGTCGGTTTACGGACGATAATTTTACGTGATAACGTCATAAGAAAACATTTATGAAAAATTGCATACGTTTATGAATTGAATTGAATTATTATCACTAAATTTTCATTATTTTAAATAATACAAAGAAGGGGTTCACGATGAATTAACATTTGTTTGCACTCGTTAATTCAAAATATTTGTGTACCTCAATTACACAGATGAATTGCAAATAACAATGCGCTATTCACAAATTCATAACATTTTGTAACATGTGTAATATTTAAGAGCTTCCAATCTGCGTTATTTGGTGAAGGACAGGACGATGATCGGGAAAGTAGGAAATCAAGGTTAGTGTTTCAAGTGTAATATGCCTTGAGAAAGTCAAATCGATTACTCTCAGCGTTGTTGACTGATACGCATTTGAGCTTGTACGTATTTTTCTTGTATTTGAGGAATGTGTCATCATTTTTCACGATTGTGTTGAAGTGACCGCAAAGAAGAATTGGTACATCGGCATCAATATCCGTCATTTATTGCACTCACTGACCGATGCTACTGTTTTGTAATAATCAAAGAACAAAAGTATATAATATTATATAGATAATCAAATTGTTGGAATGCAAGAATTAATTACCTTTTTTCCGCAATTGTTATAATAAGCAACGCAGAGGCCGGTGGAATGGAAGGAGATAGATGCGCCAGAAGCGAAACGCTAAAGTACCTCTATGTCGCTTGTTCTCACTCTCGCTTTCACGCATGGTTCACATTGGTTGTGTGCTGCCGGCCTCTCTTTCACTCGGACGCATCGGCCGATAGAGTGGAAGAGAGATAGATGCGTCGCAAGCCAAACGAAGGTCGATCTGTGTCACTAATTCTCGCTCCCGCTTCCACGCATGGGTCAGGCGAAACGTTACATATTGTCTGGTGTGTGTAGCCCGTTCATCGACATATAAGACATTATCACGTCAAGATTATGATGTCTTTGTTACTTTCTATATTTTGGATTAGTTTTTCGACAGGGTTTCATTAGGTTTTTCTGCGTTTTCTGAGTTTTATAAAGTTTTTAGTTTTCAAAAATATGTTGATACATCTCTTCAAAAACAATTTGAAATTATTCCATTTTGTAATAATAATGGAATAAATTTCCATTTATTCCAATTTGATCTTTCGATTTCAAACACGGAAAGGAGCCCGATCTGCTATCCCCTCCACTACGACATCGTGGACTTGAGCGAAAACCTTAACTCTAAAGGGCTATAATTTTTTTCAAGGTGCATTGATATTAAACCTATATATCCTATAATACAATTAATATAATCTTAATATACAGGGTGTTAGGGGTTTGACTGCCTTTTTTTTAATAGGTGATAGTATTTATCAAAACAAACAAAAATACCTTATATAACGGGGGTCCTAACACCAACCGTTTTCGAGAAAAGTCGAGTTATTTTGTCAAGGTATTTCAGCACAACTTGGCAACACCGACAAGAAAGGAAACGTAAACTTGACGTTTTTGGTGTTGGCTCTCGGTAAACATGACACATGACGTTGAATGCGTTCACATGAGCTGATCGTGCGAGGCGTATTTGCGAACTCGTCCTAAATGCCGTCTTTCCGCTGTACGTAATAGTAAACGAAATAATTGTAAGTGATTCCAATTGATTCAATTATGTAATTATTACACTTTCATGTATAAATGGTAAATCAATAGCGATCAGTAATTCAGGGCCACTACCAGCATTAGAAAAGGATCATGCTCTTATTGATATGTTGCAATTTTCAATAGTTACCTGGTTATTACAGCATGTGTTCAAAATGTCCACCGTTGTTCTCGATGCACGCTCGACACCTCTTGATCCAATTTTCGCGCACTCGCTGAAATATTCCCGGATTCGTTCTAATGTGACGGGCAGCGGCAAAAATCCTCTCTCGCAAGTCTTCTTCACTTTCCACTTCCGTAGCATAAACTAAGGTCTTCATGTGCCCCCATAAATAAAAATCCAGTGGATTTAACTCTGGTGTCCGGGCTGGCCAGCGATGTGGGCCGTTTCTACCTATCCACCGATTCTCAAACTTATCGTTTAAATATTTCACTACGCGTAGACTCGCATGTGCAGGAGCTCCGTCATGCAAAAACCACATATTTCTTCTTACGTCCAGAGGTATATCTTCGAGCAGATCTGGGAGGATGTTCTTTAAGAAATTTAAATATGCCTCTCCTGTTAATCTGGCTGGCAAAACAAAAGGACCCAGTAGGTGGTGTCCTAGGATTCCACACCAACCATTAATAGAAAAACGATGTTGGAAATTTAATCTTTGTATGGCATGTGGATTTTCCTCTGCACAGTTATGGATGTTGTGGAAATTTAAAATGCCATTTCTACTAAAGCATGCCTCATCAGTTGCCAAAATTCTTGAAATAAACAGGTGGTTGAGGTCGGATTTAGTTAGAAACCATCTACAAAAATTTAATCGGGGGGAGAGATCTTGTTATAACAATGCCTGAACCCGCTGTAGGTGGTAAGGGTATAATAATTGTTGTCGTAGAGTTCTATGGATGGTCCAGTTCGACACTCCCATTTCTTGAGCAAGATCTCGTGTACTACGTCTCGGATTCCTTTCAACTGCATCCAAAATATGTTCCTCCGTATTCACATCGATCTGCCGATCTGGACTATGGTTTTCCGGACGAGGAACAACACTTCCAGTTTCACGAAGACGTTGAGAGACTTCAACAAATGTTCTACGGTTAGTCAATCGCCGTTGAGGAAATCGTTCGTGATAGATACGACGTGCATTTGTAGAACTACAACGTGCCTCCCCGTAAATTAATAGCATATCGTGATATTCACGTATACTGAACATTTTAACAACCGAAAAATTTACACGCACCGAAAAGAAACCGTAACGATCACACTTATCTTTCGAATTCAAAAATGCACACTGTCACTTTCACTAGTGTCACTGTGTGGCTCTCATGCCACGACGCGAACGATACCTTCGCGGTGTTGCCACACCACATCGTAGCCATTTTATCGAGATCTACTGATTGGGAAAAAAATGTATTCTTTAAAGAAAAGATTGTTTTGTTACAAATTAAACATAAACACATTAAAAGAATACACCTTATAGTCATTTCATGTAGAAAATTATGTGACATTCTTTAATAAAACCCAATTTTCACACTTTAATATTAGAAGTTTGCTAATTTTTTTCTCGAAAACGGTTGGTTTTAGGACACCTGTTATATAAGGTTTTTTGTTTGTTTTGATGAATACTATCACCTATTAAAAAAAGGCAGTCAAACCCCTAACACCCTGTATATAAATAATAAAGATATAATTTTTTCAAAAAATGTTGCTATCTCGGCTTCTATTGGCCGTAGAACCTTTTCATAAAAAAATGAAAGGTTTTTTTTACCACATTTTCAATGCAATTTAATAAAAACGCGTGTAACAATTGATACAAGAGTTATTCAATTTGTTTTTAAGCGAAAAATTAGATTTTTTAACAACAATTTCATTAAAAATGAGTTGGTTTTCAAACTTCACTTATAGTTCGGCATTCAAGGAAACTTATAAATATCTGTAGGATTGCAGCCTGGGCAAGCTCAATTGTTTAAATATTGAGTCTCTGGGATAAACAAATAAGATATCTCGTAAACTAATAACCCAATCGGGCTGAAATTTTGCACACTTATAAAGACCCCTAAAGGCTTCACAATTCTGGTATTACGTTTCACTTATCACTATTATTGCAAAACTTATTAACATTTATATAATAATGAAAAATTGATGGTTTTTTGCTAATAACTCAATTGTTTATTTATGGATTTTAATTTATAAAAAACTAAATTAACCGCCTTTTTATTCTCTACAACTATCCTATTGACCACTTTTCTCTAAAATGCAACCGGAAAATTCTATGAGGAAAAAATCTATTTTCAAACCTTAACCCATTGTTTATAAAAAACAGGGACATTCTAGCTGTATATGGCCATAGAGTGATCTTCCTATAGGTCTCCCCTACCATTTAAAATTTTCAGATATCTGTAGAACAAAATGTCGTGAAAACTATGATTTTTCAGTATATAGCCTGGGATATGATGAGAAATAGTGAGTTTCCTCCTAAAAAGTTGTAAATGACATTAAGCCTTTACCTGAAATCTTTGCTTTAATATTTCAGTCATCCAAGCGACATTTCATTTTGTAATATTGTGGCGAGCTAATTTACCGCAACCGGTATCATCGTTATTAATACGAGTCATCGACAGGCACAATTACACCATTTGCAATAAGAAAAATCCGCTTTCCGGTTATCAGATTAAAGCACAGGTACATAAACTGACCTGTTACTAATAACTTTGATTGCCATTCGGCGATTGACACGAGTTAAACATACCGTTAAATCCAATATCCAAAATATAAATATAAACAGTTATATCAATTGTAGTCAGTTAGTTAGTGGCCAGAGTACAGTTGGCCAGGGTTCCGGTTTAGCCCAATCGAATTAGGATTTCACGTTGCAAAAATGTTTGACAGCAATTTTCCTTCGGAATTGTTTTGGGGGGTCACTGGCAGTCTAAATTTAGATTGCCGGGGTACCAGACCAGTTGCGTCATCCGCTATCTTGAATTTAATGGCGATCTATTGTTTATTAAATAACTCGTTTATTTTCAATTTTACACGAAAAATAGTTATTACAAAAGTTGTTTGAAATTAAATTTCCTACAATTTTGGTCCCTATCATTTTCTTCCTAGGATCGATATTTTTCTATTTATACCCGAAAAGGGTGGTGAATTTTTGTTTATTGAACAACTCGTTTATTTTCAATTTTACGCGTAAAATTGTAACAAACAAAGTTGTTTAAAATAAAATTTCCTACAATTCTGGTTCCTATCATTTTTTTCCTTGGATCGATATTTTTCGATGTATACCCGAGAAAAGGAGGGGGTGAAATCTTATTATTGTCTTTTCACGTTTATTGTCAATTTTACGCGAAAAATTGTAATGAACAATGTTGTTTAGAATAAAATTTCCTACAATTTTGGTCCTTATCAATTTTGCCGTAGAATCGATATTTTTCGATTGTGGGGGTAAAATCTTACCGTCGTATTGTCACGTTTATTGTCAATTTTACGAGAAAAATTGTTATAACTAAAGTTGTTTGACATCAAATTTCCCACAATTTTGGTACTTAATTTTTTTGTATGTTCGGAAAAAAAAATTAATACGGAAACATCAATAATAAACGCGATAATACAATAGGTACTTAGCTTCACCCTCACCTCTTCTCAGGTATAAATCGAATAATAACGATCCTACGAAAAAATTTATAGATGCCAAAATTGTAGGAAATTTGATGTGAAACAACTTTAGTTCTGACAATTTTTTTCGTAAAATTGACAATAAACGTGACAATACAATGGTAAGATTTTAACCCCACTTCTTCTCAGGTATAAATAGAAAAATATCGGTCCTACGGCAAAATTGGTAAGGACCAAAATTGTAGGAAATTTTATTTTACTTAAACAACTTTGTTCATCACAATTTTTCGCGTAACATTGACAATACACGAAAAAGACAATGATAAGATTTCACCCCCTCCTTTTCTCGGGTATACATCGAAAAATATCGATCCTAGGAAAAAAATGATAGGAAACAAAATTGTAGGAAATTTAATTTCAACTTTACAACTTAAACTTAATTACAACTTTTGTAATGACTGTTTTTCGTGTAAAATTGAAAATAAACGAGTTATTTAATAAACAAGGTTCACCCTTAAATTCAAGATGGCGGATGACGCAACGGGTCTGGTACCCCGGCAATCTAAATTTAGACTGCCAGTGACCCCCCCCCCTAAACAATTCCGAAGGAAAATTGCTGTCAAAAATTTTTGTAAGGTTTGCCCCTTTTTGGAGCTAATTCGATTGGGCTAGTTGCCGCCCACGACAGCAGACCTCGCCTTCCCGGAAGCCATGTAAGAGTCCCCATGTTTCGTAACGTTGCCAACCTAATTGTATCATTATTTTTTCTTGTTTAATTACTTCCTTCGTTATGAATGCCGTTCGATTATATTTATTTAGTTAATATATTTCCTTATGCGCAAATAAATCCGTATTTCCCTGTTTTCTGTTCTCCACCTCGAGTAACCCCCTAACGCACTTCTAGGGTGACTTCATCCCCCTGGGCGCGACAATATATATGATTAAAACATATATGGCTCCATTTTAATACATGTAGGTTGCGTATATTCCGCTCTTTGGTATTTAGTATCCTCCTGAAAAAAAACTCAAAGTCCAAAATTTTTAATCCCTTCAGTTTAAAATTTCGCGTTGGATTATCTTAGTAATGCCGCCCATTAGCTTTCCGTACGACCCAACTTTCGACATTCGTATATATATTTAACTTTTCGGCATTTCCCCCGTCTTTTTTCCCTTCGACCCCTTTTTGTACCTTACATTCTGGCCAACGGCGACTTCCCTCTTAAGTCTCAACTTTTCCCTTGCGTCCGCCCTCGCTTTTCTTTTTTTTTAAACATCAGTCGGTCGTAAAAGTTTATACAGATTGAAGCATTTCTGCTCTCTCTCTCTCTCTTTCCCTCTCTGTCTCGCTTTCTCTCTCTCTCTCTCTCTCTCTCTCTCTCTCTCTCTCAGGCTTTCTCGGCGGAATTTATTTTAATCAGCTTAAGTGGAAATTTTCCTCTACTTAGATAAATTGAACTATTAGCCTCTTAATGATTCCGACGCAGCAAAAATCCTTTTCAAGAAAAGTGGAAAGTTTTAATTAGTCCAGCGCTATCAATATTGAATTTCCGGCGGTATTTGTCTTATTCCGTACCGTACCTTTTGAACCGGTCGGGTGTTATGACTCGCGTAAAGGTAAGAAAAGAAAAAAATGTTGTTTTAAAGTACATTCGAGAAGAATTAGGGAAGTTATTTCATATTCGTAAGATTCCATTACCGTCGGGTTTCTCGTTAATTAGGTGAGGGTATTTTATAAATTGCAGAGTGTTTAAACTTTTTTCCTTTCGAAGGCCTCGTTAGGGAAATTTCACGGGAGCAAACATTTCACGAAATCCCGAGCGCAGAGCAAAAATTTAATCATCCCACGAGCCACAAAGCACATGCGGATAATAAGCTCCTGTTAACAAGTTTAAAACCATCAACTTATCATAATACATGAAGTTCATGATGTTGTGTAATCTACCCCTCTCCGACTCATCTCTCAGACCTTAATTACTTCTAGTTATAAGCCGCTTCTTAATCCTCGCAAAGTGTTTTAGAACTTACGACGATTTTTAACGACGGCAGAACACAATAAACATATACGTGCACATATATACTCGTAGAGGGTGTTCGCACGCATGTGTACCTAGGTCTAATGATGTAACGTGAACAACCATAACGCTAATCACCGTCGTTGTTTAATTACCGCGCTAAGAATAATGGCCATCATAACTCTCCTGGTGGATTAATACAAGACGTTTCTACTTCCCTCTAAAGAGTCGTTCTGGAAGAGGCAGAGAAAGCTGTGCGCATTGCGCAGTTTTTTTTTTGGTCCAAAGAATTTCTTTTGAGTGGTAATTTTTGTCTTAATTAATTTTCACGGTCTGAGATTAAACATCGTTTAAATGTCGTTTCCTCAGCGTTAGTTTAAACCGTTTTACGTTTATGAATTCGTAGTAGCTGTTACGGAAAGGACTGAAATAGTTTGGGTTTAACTAAACATGGTTGGTGATTGCACTCAGAAGATAAATTAGATTGTTGGACGTGTTAGCTCAGGTCATACGTCAGTTGTGACTAGAGCAGGTGTAAACTGAAATGAAATTAATAAAAGAGACCAATAGATATTAAAAATTAGAATACCATTTTGAGCACATATTGGAATCCGAAATTGACTAGGTAAGGTACTTAGGTACTTAAGACGCTAATGCAGGTACTTGAATTAATAATCAGACTATTTAATGTATGAGTCACCTATAATAGTTGATCTCGAGGCAAAAATTGTATGATTGTATATCAAATAAGTGATGTTGACTGTTCTCAGATATTATAAGAAGGTACATATAAATGTGTCCACCATGACAATATAAAGAACAGGTTAAAAACAAAGTAATAATTTACATTGGAATTTAGATAGATAATTAAATGAATGTTATATCTGTATCCTGTATTAATTTACTGATGATAATTTAACGTATGACAGTCATTTACATAACAACGAAATTTTATATGTATTAAAAATAAACTGAAATTAGTTTATGCTATACCTATATAAATATAAGTTAATGTGTACGTAAGCGAATATTATATTTATAAAACGTACTTAATCCCTGTGTATCTGTTTTTGATTTATTGTGTTGCAGTATTTAAAAATGGATACCATTTCAAGAAATTTCAAATACATACATAATGCAGCCTAATAATAGTTTTAGCTTCTCTAAACCTCTAAAGCGCTCTCTTCTGTAAAGCGCACTTCACCATTTTAATTATTCGATTTTTGGTAATTTTCTTAAAATCCACTCCATATTTTTTTTTCTACTTTGAGTATCTCTTCTTCTTAAATTACCTATTTTGCGAAATATTCTCTAAATGCCCTCTATTTTGTCGTTTTGAGTTTATCGAGTTTTCATCGAAATTTCTCTTTATTTATTGTAAAATATAAGAAATTGGACTGATGGATTCAACCCCGTTTTTGGTTAATATTTTATGGGAAAATGACAGCAGTATCTACAATTGAAAATTTCACGTAATGATTTAGGTTGAATAGGTTGAAATTATAGGTAGAGAAATAGAAAATCTTTCAGAAAACGTGTCAATCCCGAATCCAAAAAACATCAGTCGACAAAACAATATACAATTTATATTTTGTAACACTTCTCACTTTAAGGCACGTTGTAAATTGAAACTGTATCTAGTCCTCCCATTTATTGGAAAAGACAATTTTCTTAATTTGCCTATCCTTGCTATAGCTATATCTCATCCTTGAAGAAAAACCTACGTAAAAGTTCCCTGTTGGATTCTGAACTGGCTTTGCTATTGTAATTACTTTCATCAATTTAGATCATGAGAGATTCCTATCTCGTAACATGAGAGTGGGGCCGTTTCATGTTTGTCCTTTGAAATGTACACTGGGTATGGCTTCGTAAATTGAGTTTGAATGTGTGTGTGTGCCGCAACGCTGCCAGGAAAATGATTAATTTCAGAATATGCTTCATTTGAACTGTATAGATACAAGAAAAAATTTGCTTCCCTTCAACTTACAAAGTTGAATTCGCGAAATAGAACGTACACGATTAATTAGGATAATCATATAATATAAACATTTTACATATATATATATTTATTACATTTATATATACATTTTTTAATTTCTCATATGGGGTACCTATATAATTTGTTTTGTTTGCATTTATTGCTTTTCAACACTGCTTTTCTGATTGTAAGAGATTAGATTAAGCCAAAACGTTATCACGTTCAGAAAACTTGTACAATATTAAAGGTGTTCAATTTATAGTACACATTTTATGGGACCCACAGTTTTTTTTCACTTTCTTATATGTATAATACCGTCACATGGTGATCAAAAAGTCTAAATACGCCTAAAATATAAATAGTTTAGTACAGTAACCTGTTTACCGTCTCCCCCAGTTTTCAAGGATGATGAACATTGTTCCGTGTAACGCTGAAATCCTGAGATTCGCTCTAAACCCAGCTCACACTTATTCATTTACGCAATTCAATATAACAGGAATATTCCGTGGAAAAATGTAAGAAAATTTGGTTTATCTATGCACAGAAATAAGAGTGAGAGAACAAACTTCTCTGAGTTGTTTATGAGTTAAATGAATAAATTAGGTATCAGTTTTCCGGACGAGATCTCGACGGAGACAGGTGCGAACAGCAGTAGTGAACACGTGCAATCGATCGACCGCCTGCCGCAAAAGATATCCAGCCATTTTCTCAGGTATTTAGTATGACGTTTTCGTTAGGTCGTGAGTTGTCCAATCTCCTTCCCTGCAAATTTTCCGGCCGCCCCGCAATATTAAAGTCACTACCGATCTATAAATCCACGAATTTCCCGACCTTCGCAAATTAGACTGGCTCATTTTTCCACCTGCCCGTGCTACTAAGACCTGTACCTAGTATTTACAGGACTCACCGAAAATTCTTAGAATTTCGGTTCGCTTCGCGAATTATTACTGCGCCTTTTTCAACCTACCCGTACTGTACTTGTAAGAATCAACGAGAAACAGCGAATTTTCTGAATATTGCGAATTACAATCACTCATTTTCCGACCCACCCGTGATATCAGGACCCCTACTAAATAGTTATCAGATTCACAAAGAAACTCGCGAATTTTCAGACCTTCGCGACGTGATTGCGCAATTTCCGACTTAGCCGTACTGCAAAGATCCGTACGGACCGAGTGCAAGGATTACCGAGAAATACGCAAATTTTCCGAACATTGCGAAATTCAAACGAACATTTTCCGACTGTCACATATCACCAACACTCCTAACGATTAATTGCTAGAGATAAGGAGAAGTCCGGACTCAGGATTCGTACTAAGCACCTTTGAAAACGGGTGGCGATAGAATCGGTTTGGCTGCGATTTCCATATTATGCGTAAAAAATCACCAAATGACGATACTAATGAGAATTAGACTCTAGTTTTTCAAGTTTTTCTTGAGAAGTTTCGAAGGTGTGAATGCGAAGAACATAAATACAAATGGTTTTCGCCTTTAAATATTTTGCGAAATTTTGAGATATTAAATAACATTTTGTAATATTTTTTAAACATGCTAAATTGGATAGATACAGCTGATGGAAGACATTTTGTCAACTATTTGTGAAATATTTTCAAAGCAAAATCTTAGAATGAAACTTCTGTAAAGTAAATAATAAAACAGTAATTCACTTGATGCATACTTTAAGGTTGACACGGAAAGTATACAAGGCACAAGAATAAACAGTAACTAGAAAAATTTGCAGCTCTTACCGGTATAACTTCTAATTTTACGGTAATCATTTCGTTTTCTTAGAATTTAAGAAGAGTTTACTATATGAACGACATTCGGAAATTATTATTGTTAACTTAAATTGTTTATTAGTATCATTATTTTATTATCTTATATTTTATAATTAACATTATGAATGTTTTGAATGCATTATTGGACTTATTTGACATTACGTTGTAACGCGCTTAGTGCGGTTACTTGTGAGATTTGGCGCTGGGACGGATTTCGGGAGTTCGGAAAAGGATTTTAAAAGTCGGTTTACGGTTTAACTCGGGCGCCAGATTTTTAAGGGTTTTCTCCCTCGGGAATATGCCTGGGTAATTTACGAACTCAGGAGATTACCAGGGTTGTTTGTAGAGATGAAACACACGCTCAAAAATAGAAAATCCCAAAATTATTTTATTCCCAATCGGCCGTGAAAACAATTCGTACGACTAACACCTGCGAGGTCGTCGAACGGAGACCGGAGAAATACAAAAAAAAAAATTATTTACAATTATTTATGTATCTCGAAAAGGAAACACACAAATACGAAAATATAAAAGTATCACAGTTGGAGAGAAATAAAATTTTATTCTGAGTAACAGTGAAAAGAGAAGAAATTATTTTAACAAATCGAAAATGCGGAAACGGAAAAATTACAATACTTTTACGAACAATAAAATTAAGAGTTGAAATATGAAAAACCCCTATTAATACTGAAAATGCGAAAACGGAAAATAGTACTAACAATTTCATTTTCTAAGAGAAATAGCAAAATACGTAGACGATAGGAAAAACGTGCAGTGGCTAATATTCGGTAGTGCGGCTATTACGAGAGAGCGAGAGTGTGAGAGAGAGAGCAAGCGGAGGGCAGCGGAAAATTAATTTTCCCCTACAACGAAGGGAAAAATTAATTCGTAGCGGTTCTGAGAGAAACGGTTGTTAATGGTTCGACGTACGAGCTAACATATTCGGACGGACTAGCAAAACATTTAATATTAGCGGTCGGTAATGGACAATTACCTAACAAATAACGAATAGTTCGGTCGGTCGGAAATATAACGGCGGTGACGTTTACAATTACATTTATCGGTCGGTAGTACGCTCACAATTACATTTATCGGTCGGTGGTACGTTCACAATCGGACGGTTACGTAACGAATTACGACTACTTCGGTCGGTATAGATTTATCGGTCGGTGACGCTCACAATTACATATAAGACAATCACATATATCGGTCGGTAGGACAGAAACACAACGGAGAAGTGCTACTCGGGTAGAGAACGCCGTAGGGGGCGAGTGGTATATATTCATTTAGTCTTGGTATTTAAACGATGGTAGATTGAACAGTGCCTTATCGGCCGCCATCTATCCGAGATAGGTTTGATTTCGCTATCGATTGTATAGTGGGTGGTCTACTCTCAACTCTCTAAAAATGGGCTTCATTACAACGTATCCTTTCGCTATAGTTAGTACCCGGGTTTCCCAAATTTTAACAAGTTGTGTTATAATTCAATAAACCGGCGGGTAATGGCATGGCCAGTTCCCAGTATCAAAATATCAATAAATTAAAGTAGCTTATATGAGAAATACATGACCGAAATTATTTCGAGATTTTATGAGATCGAGACGACACGAGATGAGTTAATTCCCGTCTTGTCTCAAGTCTACCAATATTCGAGGGTGTTTAATTTAGTGAATATACTCAAGTCGGTTTATACAAAAACGTAAATATGAATTATATAAAAATCTAACTTTTGTAATAAACTGAAAAATTAAAATTTCGAAAGGCCCGCGCCCTTTTTGATTTTTTTATTACTAACGGTAGATTTGTTCTGATGTCAGATTCAGCTTGTATGTAATAGGTACATCTTAATATTTTTTTTTTTGGAGAGGATTGAATAATTCAGCCGGGAACAAAAGTTTTCCCACATTGATTTGTGGTAGTCGTATATCCTAACGTTCACTTGTAGAAGAGTTTACTAAATCCCAATTCTACCGCAATCCAACGAGCCGTTGTAAGTATATAAAAATCAATAGAATCGATTGCCAACCGGAAGGGAACTTATGCTGATATATAGCCAATGACATAAGTACATCAGTCAATCTACATCAAGACCGGTAAAGTCGTTAGTAAATTATAGTAGAGAGTTTATACATGAGCACTATACAGCTGAAAACATATATTGTACATAGTTCATTTTTGAGCAGACGTGTAGAAAACAATAAAGTAGCTTCGGTAGAAACTTTTGTAGAAATCTCGTAATAACTAGTTTTGTGATAAGTTTGTTTTAAAATAGATATATGAAGAGGCAAAAGCTTCGCTTAAAAAAAGACCTTACCTGTTTACTCCATGAATATATCGAACAATAATTCAATCAATATTTTGACATTAGCTACTGCAGTGTGTGTTCAAGTGGAAAAAATGTTTTCAAAAATATAGCGTATCTATTGAATTTTACAAATTATATCTCTATGGAATATTTAACTTAGCCTGCCTTGGGGTATCTATTTTTTATGTATTGCAAGTTAATAATTAGCGAGTAAACCTAGTAATCGATGCATTTCAAATGCCATGCTCTAGAATTCGTCAGCTCGCCCAATCTAATTTAATTAAAGGAAGATAAATAATAAATCGCCCAATGAACAATCGGCGACTACTATTTAAATAATAAAAGATATGCTCCGTGTCCCAATTTAATCATTTAATAGACTAGACTATCGTCGTTGGATAACGTTAACTTTTGTGTCTGGATAAATGAAAGCTCATGCTTTTCGGACATTTCCTCTAGGAATCGAATTTTTTCCCTTCTAATCGTAGAGGAAAATCCCGTTTTCTTGTCCCCGTAAATATCCGCCTTAAAGATTTTATTGTAGCAGACGAAACTAACCTCGATTGCCAAAACGATCCGCGATTAAACGAATGGCGTCGTTCATCCTCGAATGAAAAACTACTTAATATAAAAGATGGTACGAAATCCGGAATGTAACACTCTACCCGGTAATCTCATATCCTCCTCCCGCGCTCTCACGTTTATATATATGTGTGTATAAAACCGTTCCTCTTTCCCGTGCCAAATCGCAGTTATTCCGTTCCTTTTCTTCCAGCAAACGATCCTCCGTAATAAGCTTTAAAACGTTAATGAGTTTCCCGGACGAGGTCCCCGGATTAGCTCGTATAATATTTTACCGACGCCCCGAGACGGATTGATGGAAAAATTAACTCCCCCGAGGAGGAACTTGAACGCTAACAAGTGACCGGTCTCGGGGACAAACTGCCGACTATTCCGGCCACCGGATCGGCTAAACGACGATCATTATTTACTGACCCGCCCGGTGTATAAGTCCTGGACGGAACTCAATTACGCCAACTAAGGCTTATACACATCGGGTATCAATCGGCGGCGAATTCGCTCGGCTCGTCCGCGATGAGAGATCCTGAAAAAGAGGGAAGAGAGAGAGAGAAACGTTGCCGCGTGCGGGACGTGAACTCGTTACGGGACGCTTCAGGATTCCGGAACAAAATCCAGACACCGGGAGTCGGTGGATTTTCTTCATGTGACAAATTGAGCTTAGTTCGATTGTAAACACGTAACACGGCTGTAGTCTTAAAAATTTAAACGCTGTATAGACATGGGGAGTCAAATCTTGATTAAGACAATTTTCAGGACGTTGATCGCAACAATTTTAAAGAACGACGTGGCTTCTCCTTAATTATAACCTAGAATTTGACACCTTCTGCAATTAGACTTTTTAATTTATTTGAAATAGCATTTAGAGGCAAGATTTGTTTTATAATTGCTCATGCTATTTAAGTCACAACAAGGATCTAAAATAGCTTCATAAGAATTTAACCTTCAACTCGTTAAGACTTCCAAGACAAATAGGAATACTTGATAGATTTATCTTAAGTTGAAATGTTTGCCATTATTGGTTTTCACATTACGATGATGGCTTCATACCAATCAGTAGAGATTTTACGTGACTAAAATACGAATACATAGGGAGAGGCTTCACTGTGTTACGTGCGTAAAAAGAAAGCTGTATTCTTAAATCAGGCACTGTATCAGTCCGGTCTGCAAAATTAAATAATACAATTGATGAAAAATGATCTTCCCTGTTGAGAAGAAACTGGTAGGAAAACAATAAAAGAGTTTTAGATAAATTCAAAATGAATAGTTTAAGCAGAATGGAAATTAATTAAAAAACGTAAAACATCAAAATGGCAACTAAATATGTGGAATTTTTATACCAAGTACCAAGTAAAATGATAGGTCTGGTCTGCATGTGAAAAATCAGCAGACCAAAGGTACGCTATGCAGCTATGTTGTTGTTTCTCAAGAACAGATTCGTTGAATCTTGAAATCCACCAATTTTCCCAACATATCATTTGAAATTTTTGGAATTTTTAAGTAAAAATTTGTTAAAAGTGCTATGGAAGTAGATACGCTTCAACTTCAGAGCGAATGTAATATGAATTTGAATGAATCTGTAAGTGTTCAAAAACTATCGAAGCTACAGAAACTTCGTTGTGCTGATTGTTTCTACGAATGACTCATTATAAGTTTTAACTATTTAATTAGGCCTTTGCAATCTTTCAAATTTACATTAAATAAGTACACAATAAAACATATTGTGTTTTTAACTAGTTTTTCTTCAACAGGCGAAAACCCATTTTTAAGTGCTGTTTAAACAATTTTATTGTTTAATTTTGGATGGATTAATTCACGAAAATACTACTAACTGCGCCAGAGAATGGTTATAATGCTAATAATGATAATCTAATATTTCAGTTGACAATACCGATGACTAATGACCGGTTTTGTAAGTTTTTGCAGTCAGTTCAATACCTATTATTTCTGTAACATTTATTCTAATTTATTTACACTGTTCTTAATTAAACACTACACACTACTTAATTCATCTAAACTATTTCCTAACAAATTAATTTATGTCACACTCTTAACTGCTAATTTATTTCACTTGTCCGTTTTACGCACTGTTTACTCGAGTTTATTCGAGAAGATTCCAGTTCATAATGTTTTTCTAGAATGGCCCGTAAGGTAATAAATCATTCTTCCTATAATAAGAATATTTGGGGGTATCCTCCATTCTCTTTTATGGCCCAATTAACGGAGCGCTTTGAAGTGGCCGCCGAGGTCCAATAAGAGTAAACACGTTTCGCGCTGCTGTTTATATTTCGCGTTACAGTTCCATAAAGTTATTGAGAAAATAAAGTCTAGTAACGTCTCTGTAAGCAATTGCTCTGCAAGTTAAGTGTTCAGTAAGTTAAAGCTGTGCTTAAAGTAAGTAAGTGTGCCTCTACTGATGTGACCAAATTGTAATTGGAACCTGAAGATATTCGGGACCAATTTACTTGTCGTGAACTGTATATAGTGAAATGGAGAGATTCCTATTAAATATCTTGGTTATAGTCAGCTAAACTAGCCCATTTAAAAAATAACCAGATTCTAGCTGGAATTGCTAGACATGTTTTGTACACACTGAAATCACCAGATTCTGTCACGTAATTGAACATATTCTGACCGGTTTTTATAGCCATGACATATTTATAACAAAAGTGGTGCATTCTGCTAAATAGGTTGCCATATTCGAGACAGAAAAATTGGCCAGTTCAAAACATTATCAGATTTTGACCAATTATACGAGCCGTGATCTGTCGATTCTGAAATGGTCAAATTCCATTAGGTATACGAAAATAGTGTTGCCGTGATACAATAAGAATACCAGATTCTATAAAATGTCTGGACAGAACAGCTAGGCAGACCAAAATATAATCAAATTAATGAAAAGTGGTCCAGTTTCTGACCATATTCTGCTCGCCTATCCTTGAGTAATTTTGACTCAAAAGTGTTGGTTATGTATCTATTTTAAGTGGATCATTCATAAAATTCGATACGTGATTGAAAGTTGTTGACTGTTTAGTAGTGTTCAAAATATAATATTAGACACTGTTACGGTATAATTCTCACTCGCCTGGTAGCGAGATTTTTGGAAAGCATTTGGAGTCGGATTCGAACGGTCTTGGTAAACATTTTTTTAGGATGTCTCGACTTTGCGACGCCACTTACAATTTCGAAGAGGCTCGCAATGTTTGTTTTGTATAATTAAGTTTCCTGGAATTCCGAAAAGCCGTTGGTACTAACACGCGCTTCGAGAGTGATGTGTTTTGCAAGGAGAGGGAAGTTGTAACGCCCCGTTGAGAGGTTCTTGGTCAATGATAGGCGGAAAAATCAGTAGGAAGGGATTTTGAGATTGGATATTGGGAAATAAGTAGGAGAGTTAGGGCCCGCGAGAGAGGAAGAGAGGACTTGGTTTCTGGCCTCGGGGGAAGCAAGTTGCTTCCCCCGACGCGCTATTTTGAGTTTAGTTCATGTGAGTTCAAAATTCCGATTGGTATTAGGGAATAATAGTGAATTGGTTGTTGTATTGGTCTGGGCAAATTAGTAAAATTAGCATACCGTTCCGTTGACAAACTTTTACTACACGAACCCTACTAATTTGATGGGTAAACTGTAGAAGTAAAATAGTGCAAGAACAGTGCGTGATTAAAAGTGCCTTTCGGAGTGAGTAATTGCTAAGCCAGCCGCCATACGCGACTGCGTACAGGGCGATCTGCCTTGCGTCCATCCAGCCGCCAAGAACGTCAACTTACAGGGCGATCTGCCTTGCGTCCAGCCAGCTGCCGAGTGCGCCCACATACAGGGCGATCCGCCCCGTAGCCGGACGGATTCCAGCCGCAGGTGACCATCACCGAGCCTTCTTCGAGTGTTGTGATTCAGGTAGAGTGACAGGTATTTTCCCCCCTTAAAGGCCTTTAAGTAGTGAACTTAAATCGATCGATCCCCCCCATTAATTAGTACCAAATTTTAGTAACTTTGTATTTATACTTCTTTGCGTACTTTTAAGTCTATTAGAATTTGGAGTCTATATGTAGACTAATTAATATGAGATTTTTGGAAAAAGATTTGTTGGAATTAGTATTTTAAAATTGATTAGTTATTGTTTTGGTTTTTTGAAATTTTCAATTAAACAGCTATAACTTAATTTTGATATTTCCTTTCGACCACACCTGAGTAATTCATTTGTTTGAGCTAGTCGGCCAAGGAACATCTAAGAATAGATACGTAAGTAACAAAATTGCATGCGTTTCAACACCAATGATTGCTGAAATTTGATTTGATATCTAGTTTCTTTACTTATTCCTACTATTTATTGATAGTATGTATATGATAGGGACAACAATTTACATTGCTAATTTTTCCACACTTTTCCTAGTACAATTTTCTTTGGTAAATATTTTCAATACATCAGCCGTCTTTCTCATATATATCAAGTGTCCCAAGCAAATCAAGTAAAAACTTGGAATTTTAATAAACGCTTTTTCGTAGTCTATGAAATATTTTTCTGTTTGAAATATTTATTAGGTACACCTATACTAGTAATTCTAGTATGAGAAACTTTATTTCCATCGGAATATTGAAAACATTTCTAACTGAATTCATTCCTATTGTATTATTAGTACGTATCGTATAACAAAAGCCAAATGTGCAACTCTCTCACACTGCATAGAACAAATATCCACCTAATTTCAAGCTGAATTAATTTTGCGATATCAACCTGTTGATCTGTAACTGTTGCAAATCATCATTTTTATCAATGGCAATTGGTATAAAATACTCAGTAGCCGATTCTTTTTATTTTCTTCGAAACGTCTAAACGCGCCGCAGGTTCCAGATTCTCGAATCTCCCCTTTGTCGCTTCCTCTCTACGGCCCTCGCTTAATTTTCCTCATTTTCCGAACCTCTTATCTTTGTCTAACACTATAAACGAGATGGGCTATCGATTGGAAGTCGATAAAGAAGAAGGGTCGTCGCAAAGTTTGCTTTGGTGTTTCTAGTGTCCCCAAACTTATACATGTAGATAGAAGATAATGACCGTAAATAGGCTATTGAAACGGAACTTTGGCGGCGAGAGAAAGGAGAGAAGAGGATCTTTTCTGAAATTAGTTTTATCTGCTATGTGAATATACACACGATCGAATGCGAGAGGACGTTAAAGGGATAAATACAACAAGGAAATTGCCCCCTCTAAAAAAGGAAGAGGAGGACGATGAAGAGGGGGGTTTGCCGGATTAACGTCGTTATTTAAATCATCCACTTTTTTCTTCTTCACCTTCTCCACGGAATCTGTTTCAATTATCGGATTTTCGATACGATCTCGATTATATCTTGCATTTTTACTCTTCTACTTTCGGTAATTATTGAGGTTTGAAGCGCGTCTTTCTTGGGCAAGGGATGTGTTCCTTTGATCTTTTTTAAGTTAAGTTTTAATTACCTTTTGAACTTCGTTATTAAAAATGTCACCAACAAAACGAGACAACTTTGAACTCAAACGTAATCAAAGAAAATATAAAAATTGAAGGTGGGCGTAATATACAGATTAAAAAGTTAAGTATACATTACAGACTTACAGACATTACAGACTTTGTAAGTTACGTGAGTCTGTCGTGGATAAGGTGGTAGTGTAATAGTTATTTTTCGACAAATAGAATTTTATGTAAAAATTACAAACTAATGCCTAAATATCGAATAATACTTGACTGGATAAATTAGTTGTAGATTGTTTGGCACATATAGAGTAACTTCAATGTTAATAGGTATTACATCCGGTAACATTGCATGCAACCATTCTAATCTGGATCACTAGACATATGTATAAGCCAGCCATGTAGGTGGAGGTGTTCCTTTTCTCTGTGCATCTCCTGCACTTAGATGTTGTATGGTCGACGAATTATCCGCCTGTTCCTGGCGTTTCTATTGGTAACCGTCAGTTCCTGGTGTTCCTCTTGGTAACCTGTGTGGGATTCTGTTTCCGGTGTTCCTGCCTGTGCTCTTCTGCTCCTAGACTTCTCAATGATAGCCCTCTTTGAGCTCTCTGTGGATGTTTCCGATGGACTATGTATTTTGTGACTTACTGTCAGGTATTTTGTTTGAATTAGTTTGAATTGATAAGTTCAATTTAACTTTTCTAATTTATTATATCTGCCTTTCCTCGCCTTTGGGAGAATAACTAATTTTGATGGTCTTGTGCAAAAGCTGGTCGAATACTTACACGTTCATTTTGGGAAAGCTAATAAATCAAATCGATTTGTTACAGCGAGCATGGCTTTGAACCAAAGCCTTTAAATTTTGGAATTGTTTTGAATTACTGTGCAGTCAAGAATCAAATGAGAAAGTATTATGCGAAGCAAGATAACTGGCCAGCCTCTCTGTTTGTCATCTGGCTGTAAGGTCCGCTTTGAATCTGACAAAGATGAATCTCTGTGCCAGTAAAAGTCGGAAGGCAATGTCTAATTCAAAAGTCAATTATTTCCGTAAACATGTTAGTTTTAGTCTATCCTTGTAACGAGTTTTCAACTTTTCCATAAAACCATAGCCTCTATCAATCTGCATCAAATTTTATATAATTTTAACTAAATTTAAATCTTTGACATTGTTCTCTAGGAATGTCACACAACTCATTTCAATATTTTCCAAAAAGGTAAATTTACACTCCTCTATTTTCCTCATAAAACAAAATAATTTTTTAACAGGGTTCGGGAGCAATCTACTAGAAACGGAATTATCTTCTCTTATCCTTAAATTGTAAATATGTTCAGAGGTTTTATTTACCGTCCAACGTTCCGTTTCCCATTACTAACATAATCGTTGTTTTAGAAGGTGATACGTGCTGCTATACGTCAAAGATTATTATTTTTGATGTGTAATTTATAATTTATATTCGTAAATTAATATTTCGCAAGTTAATTATATGTCGGGACCGAGTCATCGACATGCACAATTGCACAATATTGCATATTATTTTGCATATAACGTTATTATACTCCCGCACGTTATTGAATTTCCTTTTGCGAAAATAAATTCGTATTTCTGTAACTGTTTTCTGTTCTCCACCTCGAGTAATCCCCTAGCTCATTTCAAGGGTGACTTCATCCCCCTGGGAGCGACATTATATATACGTACTGTTTCTTAGTTTGGCAAAAATGATGTATTTATACCGAAACAAGTGAAACCATAAACAATATTATTTACTGCTCATATACTGCATAAAATAAAGTGCCGGCAAGATGCTGAGCATGTATATGAATGATCTCAATTGATCGTTGGGGTCGTCAGAAGAAAGGATATACAAATAATTAAAACACCTGTGAAGGTTTGGTTTTCAAGCGCACACACAGCCGATGTTTTAAATATACTATATATTTAACGAGTTCGGGTATGTAGGACGATTGTTGAAGTTTAACAATTTAGAAAATTGAAATATCCGTGTAACGTTATTTTTTTGAGAAAAGGCGTGAATCTACAACCGTAGCCAGATAATTAGAAATTATTCAAGATCCTTTGATATACAACCAATTTAGCTCTTTACTTAGCAACTCCACTTAACTTTATACTCACACATTTTATGCAATTCACCTCCCCGGGAGCCGGAATAACCTGTTGACATAGCTCGTTTGGCACTAAGGCCAACAGGAGTCAGGTAGTGAAGGTAAATGTAAATTATAACCTCTAACAGGACACATGTAATTAAATACCAGGAATAGGGCTAGTATAACAGGACTGGTGTCGCAAGGGATAGGGTATCATGTTGTCCCTCATTAAGGGTTAAGTTATTAGTTTCGTCTCCCTTCCTTTGTGAACACATTTCTGGTTCATAAGAGGTCATGTGAGGGAACTAGCTTAAACACGAATAAAGTCAGATAAGGCTCCGGGAGAATAGGTAGTAATACAAGAACGAACTTATCTTAGCTAGGATTGTGTGGACTAGGTAGAGAACAGGTAATCTACGAATTTTAACCTCCAATTATAACACATGTAATAAATTGCCAATAATAGAACTGATGTACCCGGAATGTCTTCACAGGGGATATGATAGATTATCTCGCAGTCCATATCTAAGGGTTGAGCCCTTAGGTTGATCTCCCTTCCTCTGTGAACACATTTTTGGATGAGAGGTTAGATTCAGTAGGAAGATTGGGCTCAAAATGTAGTAAGAAGTATGGGCGACGTTTAGGAATATATAGTGAATCCCTACAGGAACATTACTCAAGGAAATAGGGATAATTTGATTAATTTCTATCTTTTCCTAGAAGTTGAGGGTATGCAACCAGTCATACAAGTTTTAGTTTACTCATATAAATATGTCTCTCTTTCTCACACGTTATTGGGATTGGTTGATAGCTAGGAACATTTATTTGTGTTGGTAACGAATACTCGTTAAGTTTACAGTAATACCTTCTCGAATGTTCGTTTTTTTTTGTATAGACGGAACGATTAGTATAAAAGAGGACAGGTTCCCCTGACTCGCTCTCTTTTGGGTGATTTCCGACTCCGAGTATTAGTAGAAGAAGTAGTATTATTGCGATTATTGTTATTATCTCTTTTGGGTGATTTCCGATTCTGAGTGTTAGTAAGAGTAGTAGTATTATTGCGATCATTGTTATTAATCCGAGTGTTATCCCGAGTGTTACGGAGAGTAATTATCGTTAGTTCGAATGAGCATCAGCCAGTCTCCCGGTCTCCGAGTTAAGCCTAGTTGTGTTCAGTGAGTGCGCGTGACGATCGATCACAGAAAACGGTGTTTCGTGGGCCGACGGACGACAGGCAACAGCGAAGTGAAGTCTCCGTTCGACCATTCGGTTGTGAATAGACTCTGCCGTCCCGACAACAGGGGGCCCCAGAGCAGTCGTTCCAGCCGGTCATCCGAGAGGCCCGAGCAGCCGTTCCAGCCGGTCGTCCGAGAGACCAGAGCAGCCGTTCCAGCCGGTCATCCGAGAGGCCAGAGCAGCCGTTCCAGCCGGTCATCCAAGAGGCCAGTCCCCGTTCCGTCATCTGCGGCGTCATCAGCGTATCAGCGGTGTCATCAGATAGCCGTTTGACCGTGAGAGGCAGGAGGCTCCGCTGATATCCCCGTCATCTCCGTTCGAGCCAACCGATCCTCGATCGTGGGCCACTGGCAGCGTCGCACCCGTACAGGTCGGAATCTTAGTTAAGAAGTCAGGTTAGGGGGGATAAATTGTAACATATAAGTTGGTTGCATATCCGAGAGTTGGGTATCGAATTTCTCTTTACAAGCAAGTACTGGCTATTAAATTCATTAATTAGAGTTGCTCAAGTTTTATTTAACGAATCTAACCTCAACCTCTCTCTTGGATTCGGATAAGCCTTCGTAAAGGTAAGAGAGACGTTTGATAGCTGTGATACATTGATCGACTCCCCTTAACGACTAGAGGGGGTTCGAGATATCAGTCAGGGCCGGGCTTTGTAGTTGTTGGCGCCCTTTACCATCGAGTACCTGGTCATATTGTAGTTCACCCACGACCACTCACCGACGAGTTGAGCTAATCGGGCCCCTTTAATAAGAACATCTAACGTTTTGTAACGTCGATAAGATTTAACGTTGCATCCGGTTCACACCAATAATCGAATAGCTAAAACGGGTTCGATTATCCGCATAATCAGGTGTCAGAGAATCAGAATTGATAGTGCTAGGTATACGTATTTTAAAATATATCTTTAGGTTTGGTCAGTTTTCCCTATCGTAAATGATATTTACTATTAATATCATCCCTCTTTTCATTTCATCAGGTAATTTTTTATCGAAAAGTCTCCATATTTCAGATGAATGTTACACTAATGCAACGCTACTTCAGATCTTTTTAGATCTATTGACTTGTAATCATAATTTTTTATAACTGCAAATCATAGTAAGGATCTGCAGTTGCTAGTGAAAATGTAAACTGTAATTGAATCTAGACTAATAATTACAATAAAAGCGAAGGGCAGAGATCAAGATTTTTAAAATTTGAATACCATGCTAAATTATTTTTGAAACAAAAATTGCCCTTGTAAATTGTCCATCTGGGATGAGAGCAGCCATTGTGTGTTATTCGTAGAAAACCCAACAAATAGAAAAACTAAGTAATGATTATAAACGTAAAACTGGCAGGTTTTTTCGGAAGAGACAGTTCTGGATAGAGTTTGTTTGCTGAAAATCTCACTGATTTTTTGCTATTTAATCATAATATCTGAATATGACTTGTATTGCATATAAGTTGACAAGAGAGATTTTTGATGTAGCTGTAACTCTGAATTGGAACAGTTTGAGATTATAAACGTTTTACTTAAGTACTATTATAAGGATAAAGTGTACAGAGTACACTTACACAGTAAATTTTGAAGTGAAACTTTTACCTCCTCGTCCTATAGATTATATTTTGTAGTAACAACCAGGATTTATACCCATAAGCGTTACATTCATGACAGTAATACAGTGGGCTTGTCACTTTGATAGAATTAGTTATGCTTGAAATAAGTTATTACCTCATAGTGATAGTTTATACCAAATAGACCTAAGAACAGATTTTAAATTTTTATCCTCGTTCTTGGGGAATACAAAATTCGAAAATACCCAAAAAAAGAGAACAGCCTACTACACATACGGTTTGAAATTTTTAACTAATGTATTCTCTCGAGCGATCCCGCGACCTGATCACTGAATTGTGTAATATTCCATTTAGTAGATAAGTAGATAGATTTAGTAGGTTAAGTAACCTTTAGTAGGTTAAGTAGTAACTTCCACAAAATATACACATTCTACGAATTATTTGTGCATCAATAGGATTCGTTCCCAATCGTTCAATCTCCGTAGACGTTTATCCCGAAGTTGTAGCATCTTCCACGAATCGAAACTCCGAGCATCCCATTCCTCGTCAAAATAAATCAACAGGCGATTACCACATTCAAATCTGAAAGTGGGGACCTCGCGTGTCTGCCCTTTAAAAAACCTCGAAACAAACCGAGAAACTTTCGCCTTCTCCGCACTTTTTGTTCCCGTTACGTTTTTCGAAAAATAAAAACGACGAACGAGAGGACCCCGACCACGTATAAATAAACAGGCGATTGCCTTTTCGAGTTGACATTTTCATTTATTTTTTCCAAGTGAGGAGCGTCCGGCTCTGAATGTTATCGCGGCGTAATTTATGTCACGGAACGATTTTTGTTTCATTCATCCATTCCACCTCTTTCACGTTCCACCTTTTCATAAAAATTTCGCGTGTTTTTCGCCCTTATCGCCCGGCGACCGAAATAAAACTCGCCCCGAACTGATACGAGGACGGGGTATGGGGAGAGGGGGTCGATATAGGGACGGTAGGGATGATCTGAGGAGGAACTGGAAAAATTCGAAAATCCGAAAAGCGTCACGTACGTTATTTAACGGGCGCAGAGGACAACACGCCGGGATAATCACTCCGGCAAACACGAAAAACTCCAATCGTAAAAAAAAAGAGGGAAGGAGAGAGGGAGAGGTATAAACTTTTACGTCGCGTTAAATTTTTCGTTAACAAAAGTCAATTAATTAAATGGCGGGTAGTAACGACCTTTTAAAAAGCTTTTTAGATCGATTGTCAAACGTTTAGGCGTAGGGCCGGGTTTTACCGTTCCCGTTTTACGATTCGAATTTTACGAATTAGAATAATGGAAAGTGTTAACACAACAGGAGGGGAGGAAAAGGAAAGCCCCGTTTCCACAGTAAAGTGATAACGCCATATCGAAAATGTACTTCAGTTACGAATTGATCGTACCTATCCTCACAATTCACGAGATATAAAGTAACTTCCTAACGTTGGAAGAGTCACGACGAACTTTCACGCTTATTTTAAGCTACTTCCGTTAAAGGTATCTGAAGTGTACTCGTTCTAAACTCAATTTAAAATGAACAAATAGTCGCTCCATAGTTCATCAATTTCTAACTCACAACACGAAATTCACATCTCACATCATTCACAGCTCCGTTGTGTTTACCTAACACATGTCATTCGACATAACCTAAAATATTGTATGTGTTTTTAAATGTATTGTTGCCGTTTGTAACTCTGTATGAACTTCTTCTTCTTCTTTCACAGCCTCATCTCGTCCACTGCTGGACATAGTCCTCTCTTAACCTTCTCCAATTTGTACGGTTTTGGGCATCCTGAATCCAATTTGTGGAGATCCTTTTTATGTCGTCTGTCCATCTGGTTGGCGGTCTGCCTCTGCTTCTGAATGCTTCGTCTCTAGGGCGCCACTCCAGTATCCTTTTTGTCCATCTGTTGTCTGATATCCTTGCGACATGGCCTGCCCAGTTCCATTTTAAGCGTGTTATTTTATCCACAGCATCTGCGACTTTACTTCTTCTTCGTATATCCTCATTTGAAGACCGATCTCTCAGGCTTATTCCCAGCATAGACCTTTCCATGGCTCGTTGGGTCATTTTTATTCTGTTGGCAGTCCTTTGGGTAAGTGTTAGTGTCTCGGAGCCATATGTCAGTACCGGAAGGACACACTGATCATAAACTTTGCGTTTAAGACTTACTGGAATATCAGACTTGAAAACGTGTTTTAATTTTCCGAAGGCAGCCCAGGTTAATCCTATTGTATGAACTTAGGTTCGATAAATTCGACTTGAAGGACCAGGCAAGACGTTATTTCTTCCTTGCGTTGTACCTTGCCAATGCAATTAAGTGGTGTGTTTCCGCTGGACCCATGATTGGATGAGGAGTGAAACGCGGAAGCTTTCACGTTTAAAACATATTTCTGCTAATAAGTAAACTACATTAACTTCTGTACAATTAGAATATCTCTGTGATTGAGGATAAATTAAGGCATTGTGAGTGAGTTGCTGTGAGTTTAATGGTTAATGCGCAAGTGTGAAAATTCCTGTCGATTCGTGTGTCATGGGTTTTCCGTCAGTGTCAAATTTTGTTGTGTCGTACAGGGTAAAGGTGATTCCCCTCATCTCGCCTTGCGATTGGAGGATTCGAGATTGCGTGTCGAGTGCTGATTGGCTGTATAGGGTAATTAATAAAAAGGATATTGTTGGAATTAATACATCCTTCCGCGCGTTGAAGTGAATACCCCCAAAGTTTAAAAAATAGGTTATGGAGTTAATGATGTTGTATACTGAACCACGTACCCTAATGCCATTAAGGACAAGTTGGCAACGTTGCCTCAACGAAATGTTATCTTTCTAGTAAGGTGTTCGTCTATCCGTTCCAAAATTTGGAGAATTTTGAAACGGGTTAGGGAGTGAGTGCTTTCATTTTAAATATATTTATAATGAAACAATAATAAGAAAATTAAATACGTCCAAAATCTGAAGTATTATAGATTTCTTGTAACACGTTAAACATCATGATGGACTTTTCGCATTTACCTCTTAAACCGTTTGTTGCGTCCCGATGTCATTATAGTTCAAATTCTGTATATTCATAGTTACGTGTTGGTAATACAGGAAAACAGAGAGCCACGTCTCCCGTACTTGATCGAATGACTACATTCTCTTACACATTACACTAGAGCAATCGTATTTCACCGCATCTTCACCATTCTTTATGAGTTTCATAGGGCGTCGTCACATTTTTTACTGAAGTACTACATCACCACTAAAGCGGAAGAGGTAAGCGGCAAGAGTCTTTTTGGTTGCTTCAAATAGCCGAAACATCCTAATATTCTTTTTTTGTTAAATTAAATTATTAATACTTAATTCATTGTAATTAATATTTAATTCGATTAAAGCTTGCGGTCCTATACTGCTGGAGAAAGCACTACAACGAATTATTATGCAACAAAGCTTATCAACAATTTTAAAAAAAAATCTTATAGCATTGTATAAATTAACTAAATGTTTAAAAGGTATGATTGTTTAACATTCTTTTCTTCACGATCTAATTTTTAATAAATTAAATTCTAACCAAATTTTAATGCAACTCTTTCATTAAGTGTTAGTAATACAATATATTATAAAATAAAGTAGTTTAAATCAGTTTGGAATCTGATAAAGTACAAGGAAAAATACGGTATTTATTTGTCATAATATTTTGTCAACATTGAAAATATTCCATAATATGTGTAAAAATCCTTTTTGAGAATTTCTCGGCATCCTTATCAACAGAGTAATTATTATTACTCATCACGAGGGGTCCGTTTGGCTCAATCGTCGATTAAATCGAACGTCAACATTGGAAATTAGGAGAGGTAAAATTAAATTAATCACTATTGTGCAAGTGGAAAGGACAACAAGGCGTTATAGCTACCTTCGTCTTGGAAGAGGTAAAGACAGGTTTTGTTGGAACTGTGCTCATGAATTAATTTAAGTTTTTTGAGATTTGTATTAGTATGTTCATACACCTAGTTAATACACTGAAATATCACTTGGGTATATTTTATCTTCTACTAAACTTGATGAACTAAACAAGTGCACTACTTAAATGAATTTCAATATTTGAGATGTTCAATAAAAAATTTAATTAAATTTGCCACCATTTCAGTAGTGTGGAGAGGTCATGTACTACTAATTCTAGCAGAATTCTCAGGTATCTAAGTTGAAAAAACGAATCCCTATACAATTCCATGAAACATGTACCTACTTGGACGAACAACACTGATAGTGCAGAATTTATTGTTAATGCCTTCAATAACCTTTCCTTTAGTGACGTTAAACGTGATCATAGAAATTGTTCTATCGATTCAAGGGAACTTTTTCATGGTAGTTGCTTTATATAATCTATACATTTCTACACTGACTGTTCTTCAATAACTGTAGAAAATACCCAGGTTGTGTCCTGTTCTCAAAGGGATGAGAGCTATATAATTAGCAAGTATCGTCCAATATCTGCATTTTACAATTTCTTAGTGACTTGAGTCACTCTATATCATCGTATCTATTCTCAAGTTTGTAATCGCATTGCATTTAGGAACTCCTGGTTCATTGAAAATAGATCAACGTTTCTAATTTAGTATGTCTCGAGCGATTTTTCACTAACTATAAAAGAATATGGTATGATATCAAAACCCCATAGCTCTCACCTGGGTCCCCTTTGTTACTTTCAAATAACCATGTTCGGCATGTCGTGAATTGTGGTAAGCTGTTATTGGTTGATGATCTAAAAATTTTTGCGTCTATTAATATTAATAACGACCGTACCTGCTTACAAGGACAACTTGATTACAGAGCTGGACATGAGCAGAGAAAACTTTGTTAATCTAAATGTAAATAAATAGTTTCAAGAGAAGAATTCAAAAAAAAAACAGCGTTTTTATGTGATAAACTAACAGAAATTTAATATTGAATTGTTCAGTTAGTTTTATGTGTCCCAGTTATGATCAAAATTCTAACTCCTGTGACATATTTAGTGGTAATATTAGAGACTTGGAATATATAGACGAAGAACTAAAATGATTTTGTACTTTTAACTGTGTAATTATAGCAATTGTAGGTATAGGTAAGTAGATATTAAAATTTACTGGTTCATTACCATTCTAGTGTTACTTTATATCACTATCGCATTTCGTTTCAAAATTATTATCAACCAAGGATGTGTTAATAGATTTCTGTTATTTATGCATTAAATTTGAATACTATGTTACTATATTCCCCCATAATTTCATTCTTGCTTGATAACTAAAGCATTGGTATTGTTATTATTGTAAACAATTCATCCAATCGCGATGAAATTTTGGTTGGTTGTTTGCATGTACGCTTGGCGCAGTCTGGCGTTGAAAATTGATCCTGGGGGGCCGAAGCGGCCCAAACGTTGATGTTAATTTTGGATTGCTTTCATATTGTCGCGATGCAGCCCCAATTAGCGAAAATAGGTCGCCGTCCAAGCTAATTCAGCACCGAGGCGACCTTAAATCTAAGGACGACACGTGACGCGCGGGTAAACTTCAGGCACGTGCTTAAAACAAACGTAAAGTATTTAAACGGATCGATTAGATCGATCGGGATCAATGAATCAGTTTGCTAGCACCCTGTCACGCTGCCCGTCGGAACGTGCGTCCTTCGACAGGACGCTAATTGGAGGAGCCCCGCGCCTGCAGCCCATCGTCACACAACAGTAAGCAACCACCTCCCTTTAACCGTTTTCTCACTTTTTACACTTGCTCATTTGCCTTAATTTTGTTTCCGATGTTCTCTCCTCTATCATAATTGATGTTCAAATAAATATTGTCCGTGTTGCCATGTCTTCTTTTTCAATCTATACCTGACTACACCCCCAACCAGAGCACTCCCTTTGGACCCTAGGCCCTCAGGCGTCTGACAATATATATGAACTTGCATGACAGACGAATGACAAGCGCCATCTTACGGCAAAAACAGAACTCTAAAACAGTTAAGTTATTTGAAAGCGCTTAGGTGACAGTGACTCTTTACTCGTCTCGAAGACAAATCTTTAATACAGTCGAGCTGTTTGACAGCGCCCAGTTGTTCTTTATCATGTTCATAAAACAAGGAATTCGTCTTAGACTGAGAAGATGACGCGTTTACGTCTACTGCGCATGACAGATTTGAAGGAGCCCTTCAAGTCGCCTTGATGGAGACCTTGAAGTAACGTCTCTGCATAGGGGCCTAAGAGTGGAAATGCTAAACAATGAATTTTCGAAGAATTCTCGAAAACGAGAATCCTTGTAGTTCAGTCTCTCTTGAAAATGTTGAGAAAGTTGAACGAAACGTCGACAATTAAAGCTTAGAACGACAAAGTTTAAAATATTTCATTTGATTTTTCAAGTTTCATAAATTACATTTTATACGAATTTAACGTATTCACTATAGTTATTTTTAAAATTTGCAATAAATCATTCCGCATAAGTTAAATGTCTTCTCCCTTATTTACCATGTAGTAATTCAAAGGTATAACGACTCCATTGCAGCCTAGAATTGGGTCAGCGAAACGCCCATCTTTCACCGCTTATTAATGACTTAATAAATGAAGATTACTGCTCTTCCTTTTCCGAGAAATACATTTTTTAATTTCTTTTTTAACCTCCCGAGATGCCCGTCGCTCGGAGCTTCTCTGAAAATATTGAGAAGCGCTGCAATTTATGCACCAACAAAACTATGGCATTCCGTACGTACGGGCTGACGATAGAGAAAGACGCAGAGAAGAGAATGCTCTCGCATTTTGAATACGAAAGAGAGGAAGTAATCAGCACGTGCAGAGGTCGCTCTTTTGCCCACTTCCGGTCCCCCGACAAAGGGCCGTAAAACACAAAACGGATACACTTATCCGCGAGGTTACTTACACACATGTATACGGGGTAGTTCTGGAATACTGCGGCAAATTTTGAGGAATAGGGTTTTCGTATCAATTAATTTCCAAAAACGTGTCAAAGAAAAAGATAAGCGCTCAGTTGCTCTTGTACTGTAAAATTCGGAAAAATCAATTTTGGGATATAATTTCACTGTTTTAAAGGTATTCGTAGCTTTAACCCTTAGCTAGGTGGCTGTGCCACACAACAAGAGATATGTTCTATATATATTGTTATGTTTTTACTGGTTCCAAATAACGATAAACCTGGCTGTTGAACAAACTAATATATTTACACTAATCAATAATTTATTAGTAGACTTAAATGGCTTATAATATTTTTTTTAAATATAAGTGCTTACATTGGTCCAGCTAAGTGCAATTGAATGTGTCATGACCTAGTGCATTGTTGAATTGTTGAGTCGTACCAATTAGAAAATATGTCTTATTACATAAAAATTAAATTAAGCTATAGTTGTTTGTAGCATTTATTCTGTATTTAATTGACAACCACATTTTGTAGAGCAAAGTATTTTTACAAAATGAAACATGTAATTAATTAAAGCAGAAACTAATTAAACAGAAAATAACTTATCACAACTGTGCTTAACTATAGTGTGACTTATAGTGACTTGAATATATCGGAAACTGTGAAGAAACAGTTAGTTCTGTCTAATAAACCTCTTCACAAAATCGTTAATCGTTCCTTTCTGAGGTCAACCAGAGAATCTACGGCTTTTGGAACTTATTCCCGAGAACTATTAGCACATAGAAATTATTTTAGTTATTTTTGTTAAGTACATTTCATTGAAACGAGTTTAATACTTATTAATAATAATGCTAATACTTTGATATTTTAGTAATTCTATGATGACACTATGTAAACACGGTGTTTCAACGGAATTTAAAAAAAAACTATATAAGTCTGCGTCGGACCAGACGGTGGAAGTGAAACTTCTTTGGCCATATGCACACACTCACCGTCAGACAGGATATATAAATGACATAAAAGATAAATTTTTTTTGCTGCCGCAATGGTCTCCACAGATTCGCGCGTACGCCGCCTCGAGCCCGTTCGTCTTGTGTTCGAGAATTGCCACCCATTCGCCGCGGAACCAGTCTTCGTGCGCCGTGGGCTTTCATCTCACGTTGACCTCTTTGGTAGCACATGTAAACGATTTGGCGATCGGCTCGGTTCGCGAGCGCGATGGAAGAGGTACATTTTACGCGCATTCTGGCAACACGGCTTTGTCCTCGGATTACTTATCACGCGTGACGCGGTTTTTCGACCAACACCCCATCCCAATGTATACAACGTGCGCAAAGAAGTTTCACTTTAAAAAATCCATAACTGAAATGTAGCTTTCACAAGTATAACTAAAAATCTTGTTGGCCTTACAGGCCGTCCAGCAGAAAAAAGGTCCATGTCGAAATTAAACTAAACGCAATACATTTTTGAAGACAGGCTCATTTACGAGTGCAACAGTGCGAAAACAAGGCTTCTACAAATGATCTGGAAGTCAACGAAATCATCACGAATAACAATCTCAAGTGTTTATATTTTGAGATTGTAATATTTGCTGCATAATTTTCTAACCTCGATATAGATATTCGTGTGTTATCCACGTGAATTAATTTAGTTGGATCGTTTCTCTGATGTTTTGTCTTGGTCTGTACCCTGCTGTAGAAGCAAATAATTATCCCCATAGTTGAAAGTTAGTGTCATTGGTTTTCCGAATGACAATAAAACGGTTAAATGTTATTAAACGTAAAAATTTCAAGCCATCAAGACTACAAAGCAGGTAGGTATATAAGATTAGTGTAATGTATATTACCTATTATTCCTTTCCTTGTGTTATTTTAGGTATGCTAGTTATATTTCTAATACCATTAACTAGGGATATTTTTTCACATATTAGATGATAAAACGGAAATATGGGTTTATCTCACTCAAAGTTTGTTTCTAATAAGGGATAAGGCAAATGCTACTATATGTGGGAATATTATTTATACCCTCGCACTTTGTTAGGTATGGGTTGTTGGCTTATATCTAACGGCGGTGACGTTCACAAACAAGTACTGGTTCTGACCTTGGATTAACTCGTACAGGACGCTGGATGGGGGGAATTTGCCTACCCAAGTTACGTCTGGAGGTTTAAGCAATGGTAGATTGAATATTGTCTTATTGGCCGCCATCTATCTGTTATAGTTTGATTTCGCGGTTAAATGCACGGTGTGTGGTCTACCCTCAACTCTCAAAAAATATGCTTCGTTACAGCGTTCTCTTTAAGCAGATCTCCTTAAAATAAATATAAAAATTTCTGTTTTGGCACGAAATGAAGCTGTCAAAATAACATAATCAGCCTTCATCTGCCGTAAACATTTTAAAGGGAGGGATTTTGAGTGTAACGTAGGTGAAACAAATCAAACTTTTAGCAATAATTTTCCACTAATTTGAATCAAAAATTGTTTTCAAAAAATTACTAGTTCAAGAATCGGTTTCTTGCCATCGATATAATTAGAATTTCCCTAGTGATCTTCATGTAAGCACCGTGGCGTAAGGGGCTGCTCACCTTATATATGCGTACGAATGTAACGTATCGAAAAGACCTATGTTCGATAGGAGGGTGACTCTGCTCTGCACGCGGGTATCTTTTGTAATAAAATTATACGAGAAGGAGAAAAAATTGTATCTGCAAGAAAACGGCGAAGTAATGACGATCCCTCGTCCGCGGCGATTGTTCCGTGAGGCACAAATCGCTTCTTTTTCTTTCTTTCTGTGCCCCTACGAATTTATTTCCCGCAGCTAATGTCCTGTTTGGCTTGAGTAATTGGATTAATTCCGAAAACCCAGAAAACATCGCGCGCCAGGAGAAAAATGGATTATTATCAGTACATTTCTCGTCGAGAAATAAGAATCGCACACCGTTTCTCGAATGAGCGAAAGGGGAAGGTGGAGAGGGATAGAGGGATAGAGAGAGTGTAGGGAAGAGGGAGCGCCCCCGGAATCCCCTCAAATTGCTTTCGAGTTCGAGGATTATTTGATTGTTGGGCAGGGGAATTAGTGTCAGAGCGAACAGGTGCCTTTTAAGAATTCGATTTTCTGGCATGGGGAGAGAGGAATTCGAAAATAATTAAGGAAAAGTAAATAAGCACAGCATATATGTGACAAATCGGGATTATATTTATTTGGATTTATTTTTTGAAAAAATGTTTCCTGCAAACTGTGCGATCAATCGACATTCAGCTCGAGTATTACGCGTCGTTCAAATTTATGATAAACGTAATGCAGCGTTTTACGTCTTTGAGGCTTCTAAAAGACACCAGTTGCATTACGTTATATTATAAACGTTTCGTTATGGTTTTTCTGAAATTCAGCGGAACTTCGGAAACTTTAAACATCGTCTCATTACTCATAAAGAAATAGGTACTCTCAATAATAGTCAGCAGTAATATTCTTCCAGGAGAAAACTACAATCCAAATCTATGTTCTCTTTGTATACATATTTGAAAATATTCAGATATTCAGTCATTCGGTTGAAAACAGAATGCTATAGTTCAGAGAACATTAGTTTAGCCTGCGGGTTTTCTGCTTCAGGCGCCGTACCCCATCTCACGATACTAATGATAATGCATAGAGCCTTCTCCTTACGCGGTGCATTTTTGGCGTACAGTTAATTCATCGCGTTCGGCTACATGAAAGTTACATTTGCATCTCATTAACAATTCAAATCATTATGTGAGTATTTCATTAGAGAGGTACAATTCGAACGGAAAAATTATAGAAATTCGCAATGGTGTCACATTTCATGTTGGGTTATCCACGGTAATCTCGAATTCCCACCAACATAGCAACGATAAGCAACAATGTTAAACTGTTTATTCAATTAAAAATTTGGCATGTTTAGAATAACTAGTTTTCATTATTATATTATCGCGACCTAATTTACAGCGACTGGGTTCATCGTAATTCATACGAGTTACAGACCTGCAATTGCAACTTTTGCAATAATTTATATCCGCGTTCCGGCTATCGAACCGACACAGGTTGACAAGCCGACCAGTTGCAAATATTTCTTAAGATACTATTTTTAAGATATCTTTTTAAATTACATTTAAACATATGATAAACAAATTCTATATTTTTAGATGGGAATCTCAAGAAGATTTGCTGATTGAAGTGATTTATTCTTATAGATCTATTAAAGATTTGTTAGTTGGACGACGTATTGTATATTCGGGACATGTGTTACATGAATAAAAACTCAATATTAAACTGGATTTAAACAAACAAAAATTACATATCCTGTCGTTGCCAATGAAAGTAGCAAAAAAATATTGCTACTCTTGGAAAAAATTCCTTTTATTATATGAACATATTGCATTGTGAATTAATAACTAAATTGATGCAATATTTGTAAATTGTAAAAAATATTACCTCATTACCTCGTAAATAATTTTTGCGGTCTTGTTAAATACTTAAAGTAAAAAGTAAAAATACAAATAAAAAAAATAGAAATAATACAGTTAACAATACATTTTTTATGAAAATTATTATTAATGAAAGTGCTAATAATCTATTCTTACGATAACAAAAAAAAACATTGAATTTTTGGGAAAACACCATTTTAATTTGTTCAAACAAATTACACTGTTTATTTATGAGTAAAATGATAAACAAATTGTGATTTGTAACTTACGCAAAGTATATACAAATTAAAAAAATTAAAATCTATCAGTAGTACAGATCTATTACTTCTATCAACTATAGTTGAGTCCCTTTTACTTTACGAGTGACTCATCCCCACAACAAGTTGCGAGTGGCACACGCATGAAATCACATCCCTAGTTCGAGCGATTCGCCGCTTTAGCAAATTTTCAACGTAAAGAAAAAGCCAGAGAGAAGCGGAGTTGCCAAATTTAAAAAATCCGCTATATATAACATCAGTCGAAACCCGTAGAATGGCAATTGGAGAAAATTGTTTACAAATCGTACACGTTTCGACGAAACAGTGTCGGCACCCGGCGAAATACGCGCTATTTATTACACGTGTGATATTAGTTTTTATTTTTCATTAGGCAATATTTCTTCCAGTCATCTGATTTCTGTAATAGCGCTATAATTATTTCAATATTATAGTTGCAAAAATAGAAGTCTAGATTGTTTCTTTCCATTTAATGATATAACTTCGATTATTTATATTCATCATCATCATCATCATCCAGCCTTTTTCAGGTCCACTGTTGGACATAGGCCTCCCCTAGTTTTCTCCATTCGTCTCTGCTCCTGGCTGATTGTAACCAGTTTGTGACAACTCTCTTTATATCGTCCGTCCAGCGCGTTGGTGGTCTGCCTCTGCTGCGCTTGTCTAGTCTGGGTCTCCATTCTAGGAGTTTGCGAGTACATCTAGAATCTTGTAGTCGAGCGATATGCCCCGCCCAGTTCCATTTTAGTTTGGCTGTACGAACTATTACGTCGGTAACTCCCGTTCTTCTCCTAACATCTTCGTTGCTCACTGTATCTCTAAGGGTTATCTAGAGCATTGATCTTTCCATACGTCTCTGTGTTACCTGCAGCTTTGAGGCTGATTTTTTACTAAGGGTTGATGTTTCCATCCCGTATGTCATCACTGGAAGTACGCATTGATCAAAGACTTTTCGCTTCATGCTTATTAGGATGTTGCTCTTAAACACATCTCTTAAAGCACCATATGCTGCCCATGCCAGCGTTATTCTCCTCCTCGTCTCGCAGGTTTGATTGTCTCTATCTATTATGATCTCGTGTCCTAGATATACGTATTTTTCTAAAAGTTCCACACATTGGTCTGATATATAGAGTTCCTCACTTGGGACGAGATTGGTCAATATTTTGTTTTTTTTTTTAAATTTATTTCTAAGACCGATTTTTTAACATGTTTCATCCAGGTCTCTTAACATCTCCTTTATTTCTCCAAGCTCATCAGCGATCAGAACTATATCGTCTGCGAATTAGAATTGAGCAAGCACCTGGCGAATTTTAAAGGGATTTTAAGTACTCAGAATATCTCTAAAACGATTTCTGGTATCTAGAATGAAACTAAGATGATTCAGATTTTCTCCATCTATGGTGATGCCTTTAATGTCCCAATAAATTTTATTTATTATTATATTTATTTATTATTTATTATTTATATTCCGAAGACAAAATTAAACGTACACGCCCCTGTTTATACTTTCCCCTCACTTCTTCATCCCGCGGAGATCTATGGGCTTCTAGGAATTTACTTCGGAATGATTTGAAACTCGGGTATAGATCCAACGGTATAGAATATTGCTCGAGTTCGAAGAAGCTTTATCATTTTTTGATCTCTCTCTCCGAACTCTCTTCGCCGAGGATTTCGTCAATGAGCATACCATTTAAAAATTTTTGTACGAAAATTGTGATCCTTTGACTTCAAAACGGCGCTAGTTAAATTTCTAAATATTTATTAAGAATCTTTAAAAAAACGCTAACTTTGGCCCACATTGACCTAGGACAATTTTTCAGATACCTGGGTATTTCACAGTACTGTTAAATTTTTACTTACTGAGCTAAGAGGAGACTTAGGCTAAGGGGTACGGTAAGTATAGATAATGGCAGACCTGTAGTCGACTCGGTATGAATTTTAGTGAAGACAGTATTATGTTTGATTTTTGATCTTCCATTTTGGATGAATGTATACCTACTTAGGAAAAAGATGATAAGTTCTCACTGATGTGAGACGACATTTGCGAAGTTGCAAATAAACCTAAATTTACAGGACCAGTGCCTAATTAGCTTTAAACTTAATTGGGAATTTTTGGCGTTTCTCCAAAGCACTGAATTTTCTTAGACATTAGTAATTCTTGGAAATTAGAAAAATCTTCAAAGTTTTCTGTAATATTGTACTGTAACGAAACCGATTTTCGAGAGTCGAGGGTAGACCACCCACCGTACGGTTAATCGCGAAATCAAACCTATCTGAAATAGATGGCGGCCGATAAGGCAACTTTCAATCTACCATCGCTTAAACATCCAGACTAAATTTAGATAAGTCAACCGCCCCCCTCCAGTGTTCTGTACCCGAGTTAATCCAAGGTGAGAACCAAGACTTGTTTATAGCAAGTCGATACGTCTGTCTGTCTATTGTAAACGTCACCGCCGTTCGATATAAGCCGCCGAATTCCGAATTATTTGTTATTTGTGAATGTACGTAAATTGTCTCAATATGATCTCAATAAGCATTGAGAAAAATAAATTGCTTTTAGTTTTCGTATTAAAAGGATCTGATAATTTTCGTTTTATGAATAAATGTGTGTTTGAAATATAGATACTGATTTTATGTTTTTTTTTAATATTATTTCCAATTTTTCGAAATTAAAATCACTTGAATAAAATCAACTGATTTAAGTCTTTTGACCACTAATAATATTATGCACGCAATATTGACGTTTCTTTATTTTACAGGGCCAAAATTTGATTATAATTATGCAAAAGAGAGTATAATAATTTATTATGTCGAAGTGTGCTTTTTGTAAGTATTTTTGTCAATGTAGATTTTTTCTTTTTTAAGATAATTATTATTTAGAAATTGTTTTGTAAAATAACCACGTAAAAATTTTAGTTTTGTTAAAAAAATTATTCTTATTTAAATGTTTAGAACTTATTTAAAAAACAGTTAACACAGATGTGAAAGCCTTTAAACGTCCCTTCGTACGGCTGCATATTTTGGGGAAGCCAGGCCCAAGTTAATTTACTCTTGAAAAGTAATCTTTTAGTCTTCAAGGCTACCAAATGTTTGGGGAATGATAAGGCCGACTAAGAACGTTACTAGTGTATAATCCTTATACTATGGCGGGGCTTTATTATTCATGTTTTAAAATTATCATTCCTGCAACATTTGCGATATTATTGACAACTAGCGTGATTCGGTTGCCTACACAAAGTATCGAAAAAAATTGACCGTCATAGTGTTGCGGTGGATTAAATACTGCACGACATACATTCAGAGATATTTTGTTTACTGGTAGTTTAGTAGACCACGCATTTTTTTTTGTTAATTTCCCGCAAGAAATGAATACACTAGAAATAAAAAATAATTGCCAAAAAATGTGAAACAGATTGTAGGTACGTTTATGAGCAGATATGAGATACTAAAATTTTGATATTTGAAACTTTACCCTAAAAGTTCTTACACTCGATGTGAACTATTTCTGCTAAAAAGAAGTGGAGAATCGCTGCCGGGAAAGCAATTAACGATACACGTTAAGTTTCTAGAGTGAATATCCAAATGCGAAATATCTACGATTGTTCTCTGCGAGAACAAATTCAATTTCCGAGAAATATACATTAAACTGCAATGAGCTATGAAGAAATCCGCCCCGGGCCATTTTTGGTATGTATTCCTTACCATAAATTTAATCATCGTAACCGAGTTAGTTAATTAGGACGATTCCCTAGGGCGCAAGAGAGCCTCGGAAATCATGGCCTCGCTACATATAACATACGTACGAAAGATTGATACGGAAATTTATCTAATTTAAACGAAACCCACGTATATACGTAGACATGTGTATAGAACCGCGGTGGAGGTGGGCTGAGGACTCAGTAGGGCGAAGGCGAATCGACCGAGACGAGTCGAGCGCGTACAAAAAAGGAAACTAAAAATATTTTGAATTAAATCGGATTTGCTTATTTACGCTTACGTTCCAAACACCAACAATAAGCTGCTCAAATAAATGTAGTGCTTAACATAAAAAGCAGTACAGCACAAAAAGTGACGAATGCATATAGATCACATGATTTTATTATTAATTAGCTCTGATTATTCTAGTATATCGTACACGTACAAAACCGAAAAACGAAATAAGCGAATAGCCACCACTGCAACTAAGTTAAGAAGGTATCGGAATTTTCGCAATATTTGGCGAATGCGCTCGGAATTTCTGACGCTTCGCCAGTATTTTTGTTGTAGTATTTGTTGGTCCATCATCACAGTTGGTTTCATGTCTCCACAACACACTTCTTGTCATTAAACTTTCTTTCTACGGTGTCGAAATTATGTCCATGTACCCCGGCGCGATTTCAATGACCCTCGAGCGCGTCTGTCCCCTCCTTTTTACAATTTCCCGGTAAAGTAATCTTTCGCCGTATATTTGCTTCATGAAAAATTACCAAATAGCCTCTGTTTTACGGCCCTGTCAAGTGCTTAATAAATTTTATTGCTCGTAAAATTGCCCGGTCCCGCGGACTCCGGGATTACTCCGGGCGTACCGGGAGCGCCCCCGACTCACCTAGGAAAATGTATAATAGTTCCCAACCGATTCACGGAAATTGAATCCGTGAAGAGTCAAGTACGGGCCGATTGAACGTTGTCCTCGTTGCTATGTTTTCCGTTATTCCGTAAATGATGGCAAAAACGGTTTGTTTGTTTGTTCTGAGCAACTATACGACCGGGTGATAATAGGTTTTCCGTCAGTCTTTCCCGACAAATAACGAAACGCTTTTTTCCGTCTTCCGTCCTTTTCCGTGAGCGAGAGGAAGATAAAAACGTTCCCCTCGGCCTAAACATTGATAAACGACTCTCTCGCACTCTTTTTCAAAGCGTAGGATTTACATTGTCTCCGTGGAAGAAACAATTTTACACGCATCACTAGAGTAGTCCACCTTTCCTTGGCGGGGAGACAACTTAATACCTTTTGTCTTGCGGGGAACGATGAAACGATGAAATTTCCTTCGGAAAAAATTTGATTGGGAGGGGTAATTGCGAATTGTTCTTCGACGGAAACTTGCCTAAAAAATATTTACACCTCAGGTACACTAATTAGAGCTCTTCAGATCTCATTTATGACGTTGTGTAGGTGCACAAAAACAAGCACTTAACACAATCGAAACCGCTTGTGACGTCACAATTCAGTAAACATTACGAAGAAAGCACTGTCGCGATTGTGCCTTTAAAAGATGATTATATGCTATACATTTGTAGTTTGTAGAAAAAAGAACTTAATTGATAAAAAGGACTGAAACTGAGTCATTTCATTTGTAGTTGTCGCGCTGTAATAACTCCAAAAAGATAACCATATACGTTCATAGAACGCTGTTATTAAATGTAATGCAAAATCCACACGGTTTATATTAGCGAAGGACACGGTACAATAAATACCATTTTCTTGCTTTTTATTCAATTCAAATTGAATTTTTGGTTTTATATCTTTTACAAATTTCTTTATTTCTTACATAACGCGCGAACGGAATTCCTAAACTCATAGGAGAATTTGTGAGTGCGAGAGAAGTTGGCAACGTGTGAAATGGTTCGATCCTACTATAAAGAGATGACACCGGTATGTAATACAAAATGCACTCAACAATTCCCCAATCTGTCATAATAGGTAATTTTGCATCACATGGGATGACATTTGAACTGTAAACATTTGGACAGATTTATGCTGAAAAATTTTTTTTTAATTATTTTTGAATAAGATGACGATAATGATGGTGTACACTCATATTTAATTTGCGTTATATTTTAACTGCTTCTCGAAAATTATGCATCATGAAACTAAATTGCCCTCTTACTATTTTCCTAGAATTGGTTTAGCCTAGGATTTAAATATACATAGACGATGCTTCCAACGAAATCTATTGATTTTTAGTTGTGAATCCCTGTAGCATTCAAATTCTTGCAAAAAACATAAAACATGACTTTCACTACACCCTTGATATTAGAACATTGAACTCTACACTTGCAATTGAGATTAATAACTGGTTTAATTTTTTTGTTTAAATTATGTTTCCACTATAAGTAGCTGGTTGCGACTCTCAAATCTATACCTTAAAGCGGCAAGCCGGGATTACTATTTAATCTCAAATTAATTTTAGTAACAGAAATTCACTGAATAAAAGTTGGGAAGACAAGTTAACTGCGTTCCATATTAATCTGAGATAAATTATATTACGTGGATACTCAGTGAATGAATTTCTGTGAATAAAAAAATTAGGTTAATTTAAGATCTAAACTTCTTAAAAAGAAGCTCAAGAAGCAAAAGTTCGTAATGGAAGAAATCTTCATGCACAATTTCATAAGCTAAGTTGTTTTCGTTTTCCACACTCCGATCGACATATATAGAGGAGTTAATAAAACTTGCGGTGCCGTCATAAATGACGTCGAAATCATTGCCAATTGCCGTTGGTGTAAGATAAAAATTTGCTTTAAACAGAGCACACTGTTATCCCAGTTAAAAAGAGATAGCACACTGTCGGATGTTAGCCGATAAAATATAGGTTGGTCCCCGTGGGCACTGTTGCCGGACGATTCACGTATTAACACGAATTGTTATGCTTTTGAGGTTATAAACGCATTCTTCGAAAAATCCTTGTTTGGGTGTTTTCGATAGTAAGGAATTGCAATAAAATGCCTAAACCATTGAATAGTCGGTGTCGGCAACTGGTCTCATCTCTAATCAGTTACTTTGATCTGGAACGATATCATGGGGGCCCCTTATTGTTAAACTGCGTTAGAGAGGTAAAGTATTGATAATATTGATTATTTTTATTAAGCTTCTATGGCCCTTATTGGAAATATGTTTAGCGTGTTTCAGCTGCACTGAAGATCAGTATGAGTACTGTAAATAGAATCTCGCAAAAAGTAAGAGTGATGTGGTGATAAAGTCACCGAAGAAAAACCGTACACATGTGAAGCGAGTCACAAATCAAGATCACCTTGATATCGGCTCTATTCGCAATTAAATTTACGAACTGTATGAAAGAAGTAAGAAAGTTTTTTTACATTGTATCGTTGATTGTATTCACCATATACAATATACAATGAGTGATAATTTAATGTAATTATTGCAGAGAAAACTGTTACTCTTGAAAGTATTCATCAAAAACTTGAGAATATGAAGCTCTTTGAGGGATGTAAATCATCACTTCGTACCCTTTTACGAGATATTGGTTTCAAATGGGGTAAGGATAATCCACGAAGTGGACTAATGGAACTTCCAGATATTACATTTAAAAGAATACAATTTTTGAGAATGTAATGTAATTTAAGGAATCCACATTTAATTTTGTTTATTTGGATGAAACTTGGATATTCCAAAATGGAACATTGGGTCACTCGTGGCAAGATGATAACAGAAAGAGTGTAAAGACCACAAAATTTGATGGGAAAAGGTAAACGTTAGAATGCCATTTGATTTGGTTTTGTTAAAGTCATATTATTCGTGAGTAACTCATCGCAGAATTGGTATGAAAGATTTAAGTGATAATTAATAGTAATTTATTATTGCAGACATACCATTCTTCATGCTGGTAACAAGAATGATTTCATTCCTGCGGCTGAATTAGTGTTTTCCTCTAAATTCAAAGATCACTATCATGGGGAAATGAACCAAAACAACTTTATGCTGTAGTTTGAGAATCAACTTTTGAAAAACTTGGTGGAACCGTCAGTTATTATTATGGACAACGCACCGTACCACAGTACATTGGTAGATAAGGCTCCGACAAGTGGATCGACAAAGCCTGTTATAAAGGATTGACTTACAAAACATAACTTTCAATTTGAACATACAATGTTAAAGAGTGAACTACTTCAAATTGTTAATCAGTAAGTAGAAATGAAATGGAAATTTTGTGTTTATATAATTTTTTTTTCTAGAAATGAACCGAAAAAAATACCTAACGGATCAGATAGTTGAACAATATGGCCATAGAGTGTTCCTCCCTATCATTGTATATTCAATCCAATCGAGTTGATATGGGGCGTGGCGAAAAATTATTATGACCAACACTTAGGTCGAGATGGAAATTTAAACAATAACTGTTTAGACATGTGGAAAGAAGCATTGTCTACCATTACACCTGTGGTCTGGATGAACTCTATCAGGCATACAGAACAAGTAATTGAGAAATGGTGGAATCGTGAACGACTGTTTGATAGAATGGAAGTTAACAATTTAGTGATTGACTTGAACAGTGACTCGGAGAGTGATAGTTGATGTCTAGGAAATATTTAATATCTATTTTCTTTAATATCGCACCTTTACCTATATCAGATTCTGAATAAAGTAAATACATCTTACTCTAGGTATGTGCACATAATGTATTATTAGAATAATATTATATTGTAACTGTAGTGCATGAATATTTATACAGTAAAACTTTTTTTTAGGTGAACATAAAATGAACGCTCGATGGACACATGTAAAGCTGACAATAGAGAGTTGATATACCTTATTATATATTACCATATACATATACATTACCATATACCTTACTCATACTAGAACATATGATCCCATTTGAATTGTAATTAGTGTTTATAAATGTGTTTGTAATTAAGAATTTCATAATTTCTAACATAATTAATATTTTAAAATCTTAATATCTATTTTGTTTGTAAATAATTGTATAATAGCATAATAGTGTATAATGTAATATGTATAATGTAAATGTATAATAATACTAATAAAATCACACTGACTAAAGGAGTAAATTTCATATACTAACTCATCCTAACACATGATTCTATTTCATTTCTAATTATTGGTGTGTACTAATATGCTAATACCGATGTATTATTAATTATTTAAGAATTTCACAATAATCTCAGAGCAAAATTCTTGAAGGACGAAGAAAAGGTATACTTTTCAGTTATAAATTTACTACCCCAACCAACAGTCATGTCAAATAAAAAAAAATGCTGTGGCAATATGTCGACGTGCTAACGTCATAAATTTTGATGACGTGCACCGCAAGTTTTATTAATTTTTCTATATACAAACATTCACCTGGCTTTGTTGCTATATATATTGAAAGCCCTATTGCTTCTACACTATTACCCTGTAGTTGTTAGACCAATAAGACAAGTACCGGTATAAATAATATCATGGAGCATGGACACCATTTCTCCTAAACCTAAGAATTTGGTGTTGTTCGATTCACCTGTCCTTTTCCTCCTTGTCATTTCTTTTCAATTGTATAAATTTTCTCCAGTCCGTAATGAGAACGTAAGGAAATTTCTTACGACGCCCCTCCAGCATCGCGTCCGCCTCGTTGTTGACAAAAGTCCAAACGTTTCCGCTCAAGCAATCACCGGGAGAGATACTCAAATAAACCCTCAGATGTCCCCTGCGGCAATTTGTTCAGTAAAACTTACCAGACCATAAATATCTGTCCTATTTGCCGATGCTTTTGTACTGTAATACATACACACACAAACGCATGCGCGCACAATACCCACATACGCATACGTGAAATGAAATTCTTTTTTTGTGGAAAGGATGACGAATTATTTTTTCCTCTGTCTATAAGAAGAGGATTTGAGACGACTTTTGGTAATGCTGCAACTTTTCCTGGAATCAATGATTATATTACATAATACTTTTCTCATCCAATTTATTCACTAATTTGTTTTAATTACAACTACCTTACACCTAATTTATTTAATTACATATCACCTAATTTCTTTAATTACATATTTATTTTCGCTCTGTTTTCCTGTTTGCCGTTTCCGATTCTACCTTTCTACGTCTTTCCAGCATCCGTCATTTGCTAGGCTATTATCTCTCCTCGCTTAAAGCAGTAGAATGATTTACGCAGAAAATAGTTTCGTTTCTCAGTACCAGCTATCTTTGGAAGCGTATTTGTATTGACATGAAACTTTTAGTTAAAAACGAATATTAATTATTTCACTCGCTTTGCAGTTCTGCTAGGGATTCAATGCAATGATAGATAGATGCAATGAAAGTAAATGAGGTATATAAAGTATGAATAGGTTTTGGTAAGTTTGTAAGGCATTTTGATTTTCTTTTGAAGTCTCCTTTAATTTACATCGAAAATCGTTACTTTTTGTTAACAAAAGGCTTCTGTTTTCTCTGTAGCTGCAGTGCCAGTAACATAGTACAATTTCCCTTCCCCAGTGCACAGCTAATATGGATTCACGCTAATATGAAACAAATTAAGGTTATGGTATGAAATAAAATTTTTACTAATACAATTTCAGTATCACTCTGAATGATTCGTTACGCTTAGTGGATATGGTGAGGGAAAATAGGAAATACTTTAGTTAAAGTGGTCTATTGAAATAATATTGCAAATAGTAAATAATAGAAATAAGGAATTTTAGTAACTGGATAAACCTACTAAAAAACGGATTAATTAATATACAGTCAAACCTGTCAAACATAAAAACTAACCGAAACAACAAATCCAAAATGCCTAACAGCCAATAATAACTAATCGATATGTCTAGAAGATTAATATCGATGACTCAAAACAGAAAACCCAGAGCCGAAAGCCAAGGATATATTGGCCAGAAACAGAGCCAATGATACCCCAGAAACCTACCCTGGAAAATCTGAAATTGCCGGACGAATACCGTGGCATGCCTCTAGGTTCTACAGTAACTGGAAGTACATTGGAGATATCGGGCAAAGCCAAAGAGGACCACAGAACCTTGATATGTTTAAATGAGGAAGAGAAGGTCTGAGAAGGTTTTACGAGACATACTAACTGCTCTATAATTCATGCCATACAAGCAAAATTAACCGATAATCGATAAGTCAATACACGATCAGTAATAAGTATAAGCGATAAGAATTTCGACAATACCCAATACGATTAAAATCAACAAAGTTTGACATAACAGAACTTAAGAAAATCCACAAAATTGAACGGTACTAAAAGTACACAGCTCTACTCGTTGACATAACTTTCCCTAACATCTTGCTTTAACATGCTTTATCAATCTTTCAAAATTTCCTCTCCTCTCCTGTCTCTTACCCTGGTAGTTACAGTCGGCTAACAGACTAACAGTGTCTGATTCGACACACCTATCACGGTTCAGTTGAGGGAGATTTAACTTCACTTAGCTCGACCCAAAAGATATGACTCATCTCGAGCCCTTAATATTTTTAATAGTGTAACGAAGCGTACTTCAGAAACCGATAAAACCGCATGGATATGTCCCACAAATTACCGACTGGTGACAATTCAGAGAAATAAAGAAAACTACAGCCGATACACCCAATGGGGTACTTGTCATACCCGCCACTGGACATTAATACCTAACTGAAATGTCGCTAATCGGCGTGGCTTACAATGCTAATGCTGACGGTTTGTATACACATTTAAATTAGTCAAGATCTAATTCATTTATGTACTTTACCCGCTATCGACCAGAGTTCCATGATGAACCAGATAAACCATACAGCAAACCATAAAAAATATGTGCATTTTCCGACCTTCGCGACTCATGATGGCACATTTTCCAATGACACCGTGATAATAGGACGGTTGTCAACTGGAGTCTTAACCCACCGATTAAATCGCGAATTTTCCGACCTTCGAGGATTAAGGTTTCACATTTTCCGACCAAACCATAATACTGAGACCTCTACCGACCAATTGAAAGTATCACCGATTAGAACTACTAATTTTTCGACTTTCGAGAATTAAGTGTTCCCGACCGAGTGTTGTTAATTTAAATCCTCCTCCTAGGTGCCTTCTCTATTGAGGTTGGCGATCAAAATGGCGTAACTTTCTCTGTCCTGTGCTTTATGAATTAGATTGTTCCCACTAGTGTGTGTCCAGTCTCGTATGTTTCTGAGCCAAGATTTTTTCTTTCTTCCGATGCCACGTCTCCCGTCGATCTTTCCCTCCAGTATTAGTTGGATTTGCTCATACTCTTTGTGTCGCATGATATGACCTAGGTAACTCGTTTTTCTGAGCTTTATAAAGTTGATTAAAAGTAGGCGGGTATTCATTTTGTTCAGAACTGTTTCATTGGTCGTTCTACTTGTCCAGCTTATCCTTAGCATTCTTCTATATAACCACAATTCGAATGCATTTATTTTCTTAATATCATTTTGTTTTAATGTCCACGTTTCACATCCATAAAGCAATAGGGACCATATGTAGCATTTTAAAGTTCGTAGCCTGGTTGTTATAGACAGTTTTGGGTGGCATAACAAGTTTTTCATTTTGGTGAAACCCGATCTAGCAATTTCAATTCGTCGTCTGATTTCTACTGAGTGGTCTAGTTGCCTGTTTACTTCTCTGCCCAGGTAGATGTAACCCTGAACATTCTGGAGATTTTGTCCATTTATGGTGACAAATGTATCCTGTTGGTTTGTTCCTCGGGAGAAAACCATTGTTTTAGTTTTTGTAACATTCACCTCTAATCCTGCCCTGTTACTCTCTTCTGTCAGGATACCCATTAATACCTGTAGTTGTTCTGCTGTTTCTCCTATGACTACCGTGTCATCCGCATATCTGATATTATTAATTATCACCCCATTTATCTTTGCTCCTTCTGATCGATTTTGAAGTGATGATCTGATTATATGTTCCGCATACACGTTAAAGAGTAGGGGAGATAGGAGGCAGCCTTGACGAACTCCTCTTTGTATGTCAACATACTCGGTGTTTCCGTTTTGTGTGCGGACGCATCCTTTATGGTTCCAATAGATATTACGTATAGTTATTATATCTCGTCCATCCAGGTCTATCTCTTGCAGGACTTCAATTAACTTCTGATGCTTAATGCGGTCGAAAGCCTTCTTGTAGTCAACGAAGCATACATAGAGTTCTCTTTGAACTTCAAGATATCTTTCAGCGATTAACGACAAACCCAGTATGGCCTCTCTTGTGCCTGTCCCCTTTCTGAATCCGTATTGTGAACGACTTAAATATTTGTCGCATTTATCCTGGATGCGGTTGAATATGATCCTCATAAATATTTTTACGGCATGACTCATTAAACTTATTGTTCGATGATCTTCGCATTTTCGAGCTTTATTTTTCTTTGGCAGTGTTACATAAGTGGTTTTAAGCCAGTCGAGTGGGATCTCTCCGCTTTCGTACACTTCATTAAACAGATGAGTCAGCTTATAAATACTTTCTTCGCCAAGATGCTTGAAATGTTCTGCCGTAATACAGTCTTCTCCAGGTGCTTTATTGCTCTTTGTTTCCTTGATAGCCCTAAAGACTTCTGATGGGAGAATGGGCAAGTTTTCGCCTTTTTTGACTTGCGGCGGTTCAATCGGTCTCCTGTCTCCAAACAGCTGTTTCAAATATCTTTCCCATATCTGTTTTTGTTTGTCGGGATCTAATTCGATTTCGTTGTTTTCGTTAGCTACTAACGACAGCTGCTTGGGTTTCCAAAGCCCCGTGACTTCTTTTACTTTCTGGTGTAGTTCTCTATCCCTATGTTGTTCTTGTAGTTTTTCTACTTCGTTACATTGAAGGTTCCTCCATTTTTCTTTCGCTTGGTTGATTTTATTTCCAATTTCCTTGTTTAAGCGATTGTACTCTACATCATTTTTGTTTTTACATTTGCGCCTTTTTTCCATTAGTGCCAGTATTGCCTCGGTCATCCAGGGCTTTTTCTTTTTTGTGTTTACATCACCGATAGTTTCTTCTCCTCCCTTAGCCATGGAGTTCCTGATAGCCAACCACATTTCCTCAGTGTTTCCTTCTGATGTGTTTCTTAGCTCTCTAATTTCTGAGTCAAGTTCTTTGTCTACGTATTCTTTATATTGTTGTTTCTGTTCTATACTTGCTTGAGCCCAATCTACTTTATTGGTTGGTTTTGGACTCTTTAGCTTTTTAAGTTTAATTCTGAGGGTTATAACAACTGGGTTGTGATCTGAATTTATATCACATCCTGGGTAAGTTTTAGCAGCAAGTACGTTAATTTAAGTTAATTTAAATAAGTTAAAATAAAGTTAAAAAAAAGTTAAAGTTAAATAAAGTTAAATAAGTTAATTTAAATACCGCCACATATTTTTAGAACCCTATTGTAACTGACCTTAGATTTTGTAATTACTTGTACTGCTCTCCTGCTTGAACTGCCCTAATTGTACGATTGATTACACCCAATTATATATTTCTGCTTTTATTATATATAATTGGATCTGTTAGCTTGTTGCCTGTATTTTGGAAATAGATTTACCATTACTATTGCTTTTGCTATTTTCTAGAAATGCGCATAGCCTTCTCCTGAGCATAAACTACTTGCGACTTAATGGAATAAACCCAACAAAGTTGGCGCTCGAGCAACCGTTTTATAAAACCGTACTTTAATCCAAACTCCGAAAATTCGAAATAAGGACCATTTCTTCAAGTAATCATCCTTATGACCCTTACTACGAATGACCGGATCAAAAAGCGTTACAATGGGTTGAAATTAAATTCACGTCGATAATTCATCAAAAGTAATAACCAGAGATTTACTATAAGCTCAAAATAAAATTGTTGGAAAGTTGTTGAATGACATGTATAATGAAATTAATCAGAATAATACTAATAGAGCTGTTGACAAAACACCAAAAGTTTTATTGCTTTTCTTGAGTCACTACTCAGTCTGGGCGAAGGCGGAAGAAGTTTCGACGGGACCAGGTGTTTTACGATGGGTTGATGCAAATTTTCGACGGCATGACCAAAAAGGTGGTTTTATTTTACAGGTATTTTCGACTGTAAAGAAATTTAACAAACCCGCGTATCGATATTTGGATTAGGAATGAAAATAAGGGGATATAGGTATACGTCAAAACAATTTATTTGTTACTACAGGACAAGAGGGCAAGGAAAATCTACAGGAGATCCCAACTTTATCACGAAAATATTAAAGGGCAAAGAAAATGGGAAATAGAAGGGAATACGCAAATTACGGGAAATTCCATCTTTATCACGAGAATATTAATAGGGCTTGAGCTTAAACCGTTCCTACCGATACACATCCTACCTACCTGTCTTAAGCCGACGCCGAAATTTTTGTTAGATTATTTGACCCTTGGATTAAAGCAGGTGCCCACAATATTTGCCGTGGAAAGTTCGCCCGCCGCTGTCTCAATCAGTATAAACTCATAAAAAAAATGTTCGATGTTGTAGCATAAACTTACAAATTCTAAACACATCCAGAAATATGATCGTTATATTGAATTGTTCTGTTTTTGGAAAATTTGGACGATGTCGCAAAGGGTAAAAAGGAATCCATCATATCTTAATCCCAATGTGGAGTTTGACCTCTTTTCTCCTCAAAGAGGCGATGCTATGTATTGTTGAGTAGAAATAAATAAAATGAAGTCATTTTACTGAAGATAAAGTGTTTCAGATGATATTGTTTGTTTTTAAAATTTAAAATATCCCACAATACGACAATCGACACAAAACGATATGATCATCTTGTTGCAGATTTTAAAATTGGGTTAATTGTTATACGCAGAGTATATCTAAATTTACATTTTTAGTATCTTTAAGCATTGGTACCTAATATTTCTATAGAATCATTATATTTTCTGAATTCAATCTGTCGTTTTTCTGCGCAACTCGCAAAAGTGCATTCTGAGCCCGGTTCTAGTTAGACTTCCTTTCCTCGCAGAGACGCCTCGCTGTGTTGAAGCAGTTTGGAAGAGAAGTATATGAGAGGACAAGGGAGAAATATTGTTTGATATTCAAAATATTACGGATACAAACGACTGACGTCTCCCTTTATCCTGCTATACGGATTTGGAGGTTCAGATGCGGGATGGAATTCATTATTTCTCGGTACCTATAGAAAGTATATTGTCGAAATGCGGCTTTGTACCCACCCCGTCGTGGAAAATACTTATAAATTGAGATTTTTAAAAAGCTTTTCGGGATGTGTGTATATATACATATAGCTTTCGCGCGAATGTTATGCAACTTTACGACGCCACAAAAGGAAATTTGTATAACGAAAATGATTTCCTTCCTTCCATACACGCGGTTTAGCGTATTCTACAGAAAAAAAGGCCAATAAAAGCATATATAAACTCGAGAGAAGGAGTGAGTCAAGGCAAGAATATATCCATTTGTACGAAAATATACGTGGAAAAAGTCACAAAAGCAGCTTTCGGAGATTTATTCCGAAAGATGAGAACGGCCACGTTATAAATTACGAGCTTAAGGATCAACGTCGGGCAAAAGTAAAAAGCACTTTTAAATACGTTTAATAAACCGCTCCAGCGAAACTCCCTCCTTTGCCCAAACTAAACACACACACTCACACCCGCGCACATTATAACTTGCAGGAGATTTCAGTAAAACATAAATAGTTTATAACGTAACGTTAATGGCAGTTTAAATGCACGCGGATTGCGACCGGGACGCAATTATTCATGAAGTTTAAAAGTACAGCAGGTGGCAAATTAAAACATTAAATCAATGAGATTATACACAAAATTAGTTGGGATAATTCGGCGATTAAATGAATTTACGTTTTGGACACTGTTGTTCGGCCGTTATTTACGAGAGCGATTTAATACTTTTTTTTATCTCGCCGGGTATCTTTACTCCAGATTTATTTTTATGGCCGTAGATGACTAACATAAATACCAGTGATGTCCCAGTGAATCCACCATATGATTCGATTACAATTCAAGTTTTGCAATGTTATAGTGACGTTGGTTTAAGGCATGAGTATTGGCAATTTTCTTTGGATGGTACGAAAAATTTCTACTACACATTTTACCAGGAATAACTCCACTAAGTACTGCGTTTAATCTCTTTTTAGAAAATAGATTTAATGCATTTTTAAAATTTTTAATTAATTATAAAATAAAAATAATATAATAGTAAAAATATTACAAAAATCAGTAAGACATTATTTATTGTCCAGATTATCTGCACAAGCGAAATATGCTGTGGCAATCGTTTGCTGAGTTATAAAAAGGATCAAGTTGATTCCACATCAGTCGCTTTCTTGCTGAATAATAAATTACTAGTGTTGTCCCCTTTCAATAATTTTATTGCAGCTTAGACCAGAATCCTCCAGATTTCATAAGAATGTGGAACAGTAGTTATAATGACAACTAGATATATGTATACTTCAGGCACACACCTTAAAACTATTAATGACCATAATAAGTACCATTACACATTGCTGACGCTAACGTCAACATTCTTTAAGGGAATTTTAGGTGAAGAAATCATAATTTATTGTAACCGAATTTAGGGAAATTTTTACATAATTTAATCATTGAAATTAATACGCATTGTTTTACAAAACAGAAAAATAAGTCATAATTAAGAGCGAATATTGTTATGTAAAATATTATTGGATTGTTTTAACGTTCGCACACGAATCAATAGCACTAGCGACCATTTCAGGTTACTAGAGGAAAACAATTACGATTAAACGTGAACCGGTCAAGTTCAATTCTCCATACTCAGCTGACTAAGCATAACACGATGTTTAGGTAACGTGATAACAATCGCTCCTCGAAAAGGTCAGTCTGGGTGCAAGGTATCAAAACAAATAATATCTCATTTAGCCAATGTAAAACAAGATGTGTAAAAGCTCTGAAATTTGGGACAATAAATTAGTATACGATGTATGCTCAAAACTACGTGTGTTGTTGGTTTTAAATTATTTCACCCTAACCTACAAGCTCTCACGTTACGCCCTGAGAGTACTACGAGATCTTCAAGATACTACAACTTTTAACTCCAAGAACTTCAACCTGGACCTGCACGTTACGCCCTCAGGTCCACACCGGAGAGCACGATACGCCCTCTCTCCAACCGACTAGAACTTCAACCCCGGATCTGCACGATACGCCCTCAGATCCAAAGCCGGAGAAATACGTCACGCCCTTTCTCCACACAACGAGAATTCAAACTTCAAGAACTTCAAGACTTCAGATTCAGCTCCGCAGCCGCCCACGAGCTACGAGAGATATCTACATACAGTCCACTCTCTAAAGAGGCCTCTTCACACTTCGTTCACACATTATATCACATAAGTGTAAATTAATTTTATTAATTACATTTTAATACATTGCATCGAAAGTACAGTCTATAAATGCTTTTCCTTTGATTTTCATGATTGTACGAGAAACTACTAATTTCCAATGTAATTTTATTTATTTCAACTTATATTTCTCCCTGTGTTATAATTCTTATAAAACCTCTTTTCCGTAACTTCATGTCGTAACAGATAATTTACGGGTAGTACCTGCAATTGTACAATTGTTTTGTATTCTGTTAATGGTGATATTTGCTACATTCGTTACGTTAAGTCCTGCAAAACATTATTCAGTTTGTAAACGTTATAAACTTGCGATCCTTTTAAAGCGCCCGTTAGATAAATTCCGAGAGGATTTCTCTCTCACTCTTTCCCTGTTCTTCCAGCCTGGAAATGGAAATGACCGCGAATTCTCTCGCGTAATTAATTCTCCAAATGCAGTAAATAAATCTTATAAAGATTTTAATAAATTCGTTTCGCCCCCACCGAATGAAGCTGTCAGTACAATACGCGGCGGCGGAGCGAGAGCGAGAATAACAATATTCATTCGAATCAAATTATTTCGCTGCGTTAAAAAGTAAATAACCTCCCTTCTCTTTCTCTCTCACTCGCTCCCGGGATAACGGTCTGGGAGCTCCGGGCAGCCCGAAGGTATGGAATTGTTTCTGAGTGAGGGAACGGCGAGGGCGAGGGGGCGAGATGGGGAGGAAATATGTATTTTTACACGTTACATAGTTCGTGTTGAAATTTTAGTTGAGAAATACGGGATTTTTCCGATTTCCCGACAAGCGGAGCGCGGGCGATTTTGGAAACAATGGGAAGTATTACCGGCACAATGCTTCCTTAATATTCACAGTTGTTCCTGACGATAACGTCTCGCACTGCCAGGGAAAATCCGCAAATCTCTGGGTTTTATATTTTTCGGAATGCTCGTCTGTTTCTCCTTGTTAAACAATTAAATTACGGGCAATAATTGTTGAAAGACGCTCTGTCGGTATTTATCTGAAACACGATTGCACTGCGGAGTAATTGTTTGAAACTAATCGGAAGAGATTGAAAATTGCCATTTCGGTAACAACGAAAAGCAGACCAATTTGTAAGTAATTCTGATTTCCATTCAATCATTTTTATGTATAATAATTAATAATCTGGGAATTAATTTCTCAATTAGAGCAACAAACCAAAGTGTACAATTGAGCAGTTTCTTATCGAAGCTGTTTGTACATAGATTATTATTGACACATCGGTTCATGTACAACTTTTTGGGACAACTTCAATTGTCAAAACAGAGGAAACATTGACTGAAAAACGTTTTCAAGTTATCAATATCCATAATAAAATATATTAATAGCTAACACAGTTACTTAACATTGCATGTTTATTGAGTTGAACCAGCCAAACTACCTGATATACGGTATTGATCACCAACCAAATTAATCTTGAGGTATAATCTTTCTGTTTAAGAGAGTGTTAGGAAGCCCACAACTTTAGTTCCCCTGTGTTTGTTAATTTGGTTCATTCCAAATTAATTTTCTATGGTTTTTATGTGAAGTACAAAAAATTCGCATAATTTTCTATATACCAATTATCAAAATAGATAATATCCGAAAAACTATATCGTATTGTAGTTGTAGTTTACAAGTTTATGGAACATAACTAATAATAAGAAAAAATCCTTGATAATATGTAAAAATCCGATTTTTCGGCAAACTGGTTTTTCATTTTTTGGACACTTCACAAATGTTTCCCATATTTTGTATATTTCAGTGATATTGCGCACTTTGTGTATATTTTGTGAGTTTATAAAGCTTTGTAAACTGTTCAAAGACAGATGGCAAGTAATACTTATCTACCCTACTCATGGAAGCCTATTTATTCAACATTCCTAGAATATGTAACGATATTTTTTTGAGAAGAGGCGTGAATCGACAACTGTAGCCCGATGATTAGAAATTATTCAAGATCCTTTGATATGAAACCAACTTAGCTCTTTACTTAGCAACTCCACTTAACTTTATACTCACACTTTTTATGCAATTCACCTCCCCGGGAGCAAGAATAACATGCTGAGATAGCTCGTTTGCCCCTAAGGCCAACAGGAGTCAGGTAGTGAATGTAAATGTTAATTATAACCTCTAACAGACAACATGTAATTAAATACCAAGAATAGGGCCGGTGTAACGGGACTGGTGTCGCAAGGGATAGGGTATCATGTTGTCCCTCATTAAGGGTTAAGTCATTACTTTCGTCTCCCTTCCTTTGTGAACACATTTCTGGTTCATGAGAGGTTATGTGAGTGAACTAGCTTAAACACGAATAACATCAGATAAGGCTCCGGGAGAATAGGTAGTGATACAAGAACGAACTTCCTAGCCAGGATTGTGTGGACTATGTAGATAACAGGTAGTCTAGGAATTCTAACCTCCAATTATAACACATGTAATGAATTGTCGATAATAGAAATGATGTACCCGGGATGTCTTCACAGGGGATATGATAGATTATCACGTAGTCCATAACTAAGTGTTGAGCCCTTAGGTTGATCTCCCTTCCTCTGTGAACACATTTTTGGATGAGAGGTTAGATTCATTAGGAAAATTCGGCTCAAAGTCTAGTAGGAAGTATGGGCGACTTTTAGGAATACATAGTGAGTCCCTATAGTAACAGTACCAAAGGAAATAGGGATAATGTGAGTAATTTCTATCTATTCCTAGAAGTTAAGGGTATGCAACCATTCATAAAAGTAGTTTTAGTTCGCTCATACAAATATGTCTCTCTTTCTCACACTTGACTCGGATTGGTTGATAGCTAGGAACATTTATTTGTGTTGGTAACGAATATTCGTTAAGTTTACAGTGATACTTTCTCGAATGTTCGATTGGTTTTTATAGAAGGAACGGATAGTGTAAAAAGAGACAGGTTCCCCTGTCTCTCTCTCTTTTGGGTGATTTCCGATTCCGAGTATTAGTAGGAGAATTAGTATTATTGCGATTATTGTTATTATTCCGAGTGTTACGGAGAGTATTATCTTTAATTCGATTGAGCATCAACCAGTCTCAATCTCCGAGTTAAGTCAAGTTGAGTTCAGTGAGTGCGCGGACTTCGGAACCCATTACGATCGGTCACGGAAACAGTGTTTCGTGGGCTGACGGGCGACAGCGAAAGCGAAGCGAAGTCTCTCCGTTCAGAACGTTCCGTTGTCAAGAGATCTCCGCCGTAAGGGGCTTCATCTCCCCAACGCGAAGACTCCGCCGTATGACCAAAGAGGGCCCAGAGAAGCCGTTCCAGTCGGGTGTCCGAGAGGCCGAACTTCTGAGTATTATACGTCCGGGGGGATTCGAGTCTTCACCCGATCCGGTCTCCGTTCCGGAGAAGGTCAGCCTCCGTGGTGTCGTCTGTGGTGTCATCAGCACCCCTACAGGAGTCCAGACTCCCGTCTCCAGACACGACAGGGCTCATCAGTCCAGGGGGGGCCCCGAACCCCCCGAGAAGTTCTTTTAATAGTCAGGTTAGGGAAAGTCGATTGTAGGATAAGTTGGTTGCATATTGCATATCTGAGAGTTGGGTACTGGCTATTAAATTCATTTATTAGAGTTGCTTAAGTTTCAATCAACGAATCTAACCTCAACCTCTCTCTCGGATTCGTTTAAGCCTTCGTCAAGGTAAGTGAGACGTTTGATAGCTGTGAGACATTGATCGACTCCCCTCAACAACTAGAGGGGGCTCGAGATATCAGTCAGGGCCGGGCTTTGCTTGCAGTTGTTGGCGCCCTTTACCATCGAGTATCTGGTCGTATGGTAATTCATCCACGACCACTCACCGACGAGTTGAGCTAGTCGGGCCCCATTATTAAGACCGTCTAACTTTTTAGTAACTTTGGTAAATTTAACGTTGCAAATATTTATGTAAATACCATGAACTTAACTAGGATTGAAAACATAATTACTGTAATCAGTGTTAAAGACAGTTGTGGAAATCGTTATTTCTAATCCGACCATGCATATACTGAAATTTCTAACGATATATGAAAGGGGCTACGGAAGAAGAAGGTATGTATTATCTTTGTCATTGATTTTTGCCTTTTGGACAGGCGTCTGGATATTATTATCAGTGAAGAATCCCACATTGCAATGTGATTTCATTGTTAACATAACAATATCTTCCGAAATCCTTTCATATCGGATCTATTCCGTGCAGTCTGTAGATGGAGTACGCGTTTCCTGGTTTTGTGTCAAACCTACACTTTAAATTTACTTCAATACGTATTAAAACTCCACGTCGGGTTTCAAGTTAAACGCATGGAAAAAACAATTTAGCAGCAATTTCAGATAATAATGAATTTATTGTCATATTGGTAGTTATAATAACTGTTAGCCGAATTCTCATTGCTATTACAATTTCACATTTACTTACTTTTGGATTTCACCTAATTTTGCTTACATTATTTCATTTCTGGATGAAGAAGGAAAAACTATATTTGTGCTTCATCTGATTGATGGCACTATATCAGTACTAGCATATGTACATCTGACATGGCTTTATCCTAACGGGAATTTTTGTTTTCAACTGTTTAACAGTGAAATATAAATATAAAACAGATATATGGCCAAAAATCTTCATATGATGTATAGCAAATTTATTATTATCATTAGTGTCAAAACAGTCGATCTAGTTGCATTTCGTTGGTTCAGACAACTGAACCGAAAACCTTCTTTGTGTTTAACACTAATCCAAAATATTTATATATGTTATATACATATGTATATGTATATGTTTCGGATTATTTTATTGTAATATATTCTTCGTAGATGTCTCATTTAGGTTAAAAGTGGGTTGATTGAATTTTCACATCGCTTAGATTTTCATAAGACATATACTGGAAATTACAATGAAATGAGAAAGGGAGTGGAGGGCTATTTCAGAAACCTATAAATCATAAGTGAAGAAGTTAGGTTCAAAAATTTGAAAAGAAAACATAGGCACCTTTTAATAATCCCTTTAACTTCGCCTCTCTCTCTCTTCCTCCCTGTATACCCCTTCACCTCCCACCTCCCGCCTCCACTCGCGACATCGGTAAAGGGCACGTTTCAGGTACATGGAGCAAATTAAAGCGGAGGAGAGAATTTCACCCATGGTCGGCTTCAAAGACTGCTAAATCGCTCCGTGTCGTAACTTACACTCGAACTGCTTTCGGTAATTCGAAAGAAAATTACCTCCGAAGGGCCCCCTTTGCCCTCTTACTCTCTGTCTCTCTCTTCCTCTCAACCCCCTTTCTCGCTACCTCACTCCACGTTATGACACTCCATAAACTGAGCGGATAAAGGGTTAGTGCCGGATAAACAGGGTCGGAATGCTTCGACATGGAATCTATGCAGTTGTGACACGATTGGACGTTACGCTAGCGTAATTTCTGGGGGCCATACAGGTGAGACTGACGTTTGGTTTTACTCTGTTCGCTAGCTTTACTACTTACGTTCTTACGATTCGTTCTCTCGAGATTTAGGGGTTATTGATGCGAAAATTTACCTCAAAATTTGTGATATTTTTACTACATAAATAACACCACAAATACATGAAACTATGTATTCACATTTTTGCAACAAGCTTTACAATATACGTTTGAAGTTTTCTTGAACGAACTAGCTTTTCCTTAACAGAAAATTATTAGGAGAAAAGTTTGAAATGTGATTAGAGATACTATTTAAATAACTGGTGCACTTTTGTACCTGAGGATTTAAAAATCCGTTTATACTTTTAGAATATGTTTTATATGCTATAATAACGTATTTTTCTTTCAAATCGATTCACGTTTTTCACTGTCATGATTTCATGAAAAGTCCTTTTGAGCACAGAAGTTTAGGAAAATCTTCTCAAATTTCAGATAACAATACATCTGATTCCTGAAGAAGACAGCAAGTGGCATACACACAACTTGTCATTAATTGTTATTCTTAGGCATTTTTCGCAAACTTTCTTAAAATCTAATGTTTCATTTGATTTCTTGCATTTTCTTTATCGAAATACGTGATAAAAACGACATAAGGCACTCTGGGAATTAGCTAGAGGGCAAGCATAGCTTTATATATATCGGGTGTTTTTTTTTTAAATTTTCACCTCATAGTAGGCTGTGGATAGTGTTTGTGAATGCGCCTTACTAAAAAATGTCAAAACTGACATAACCTCACTTTTTTAATAAAAATTGAAACTGCTTAGATCGGTTAATAGTGTCTTGAATAAGACAGCTCACTCATCTGCGCCTAATTAATAGAGCCAAGCTGTCTTTTATAAGACACTAGTAACTGATTGGAGCAGTTTCAATTTTTATTAAGAAAGTGAGGTTATGTCAATTTTGACATTTTTTAGTAAGGCGCATTCACAAACACTATCCACAGCCTACTATGAGGTGAAATTTAAAAAAAAAACACCCGATATTATATATGATGTTATATATGATATAGTGATATTATATATCATTAGTTACTAATAATATATCCGGCTTATTCGTTTTTTCGATGTTAATACCATTCACCGATCCAGCCCGAAATCGCCACCCCTGGAGCAGACAACCAAAAATACAAACAATTACAACACGATTTGCTACCAAACAGCTAGCGCGGCGCGATAATTGGGCGTCCGGATCGTTCGTTTTTTTTTCGATGTTCGTACGTCTCACCGATCCAGCGCTTCGAGCGAAGCCCGAGATAAGAAAGCTATGCTTCCAAAAACAGTAGGACTCGCAACAGGTTGCGAGCAATAAAAGAAAATGGAGAAATTTGTTTAAAAATCAAATTCTAGACAAATTAAGAGCCGTAGAGATAAGCCAGCGGTTATTCGAAAAGGAACAAAAAAAACATCTAGGGAACATAATGAGAATATGTGGTAACGACAATATTACCTAGAAAAATGCAGTGTCAACTAAAAAACACAAAAATATCTTATAATAATAAATACGTCAATTGTATGCTTGAACCATCTTGACATTAATATTTTGTTTTTAAAAGGTACCAAGGTTGTATTTTGTTGACTTAACCTTCACCTTGAAAATTTACTCCTAATGTTGGCTTATCGAAAAGTAATATTTAAGAAAATAAAAAAATAAATATTTTTTTTAAATTTAGATTGTTCCTTTGTAGGTCAATAAATCATTACCAGATATTCTCACTATTTGTACTGATTGCGCATTCATAAAAGTGACTCCTGACATGTCTGTTGCCCTTTTTGTTCGTCCCTAATTTGATTTTAAAACAATGTTTTGTATTTTAGTGAACTGTGCGCCATCGAGCAGTGGTCAGGCCTGCGAAGAGCTTTTAGACGCACAGATTCTTTTATGTAACCTTTCCTTTCTCATAACGTATTTCGACGCAGAAAACTGCAAGCAATCCAATAAAAACGTCAGATTCAGAAACAGATTTGCTGAAGCGATAAAAATGAAGTTCTGAAAAAATTGCGTTTCAATGGATCATTTTAGGGAACCAAAATTATTTTATCGAAATGCTGAGAAAGTTATTCACAAATTTTTTGTTCAAATTCTTTTATAAATGTTGTTTCTGAGGAAAAAAATCGCTTTATTAAATTACTGAAATTTGGAATTGCGCTTCCAGATCATGGAAGTCAATTCCGCAATGTAATGAGTATGTTTTTCGTTTTACTGTAGCCGATAGAACTAATAAAAATTTCAGAGAAATCCCAAATCCCTAGGTACTAAAGTGTATTAGTTATTTAAGGAATGGCTCATCTAAATAAACATGTATACAGGCACGGAATGGAGAAAACGTGTTAACTATGAAAATTTAATTCACGGTGTTAAATAAATTATACAATGTTTTACGAAAAATGTATTGCATATATTCCTAAACTGTGGTTGTTAAGTATGAATTAATACAAACATGAAAATTGGGCTAAAAGAATGTGATGGTTGTGGTTATATCAATCCTACTATGTTTCCTAATATGATCCCTAATATGAGCCCACTTAGTGCCTCCCATTTTCATTTTGAAAAAGTAAATATGAATTGATAGAAAATAAAGACTCGTCTATTAAATAACCCGCTATCACATATAATATACAGTTCTTACTTGTTCTTGCAATTACAATTTTCGTTCGTGGTATCTATCAAAAAAATTTAATAACAAAAGTGATTTCCGATTTTGAACCCGTTCTGCATAATTCAATTTAGGTTACCACACCTGTACAGGTACTTCAAGAAAGTCTGTGAATGTTGTAAAGAACCACACATTAATTTAATTCTAGATTTTTCGAGACCAAAACGAGACAAGGCGATATCAGACATAAATCGAGACGAGACTAGACGAGACATTACTCTTAGTGATTTTTCTAAACCGAAATTAAACCATGTTATTTTTCGTCTCGTCTCATCTCGTCTCGAGTCCACTACTACTCAAGGTTCCATACTTGTACTGTGAACTTCTACAAAACGGCTTAAATGCTCTTTTTGCTTGAAGTAGGTAAGCTCCTCCTCCTCCTCGGTGCCTTTCTCATGTGAGGTTGGCAGTCAATATGGCATATGACTCTGTCCTGGGCTTTGGTAAGGTAAGGCTAACCATCTATAAGTGAATTTGGATAAACATAGTCCTATATTAAATAGTCGACCACTCGGCCGCATACGAGATCCCGTCACGGTCAATATAGAAGGTAATTCCTCACATAAACTTCCGTAAGGATTTTCAGGTAGTTCTAAAATCGCACATGAACTCGAGTAAAGAGTGGGTGGTGTAAATTAGGTATTTGCCATATATTTTAAATTAAACGAAATATATTTAATTTCATAGGAACGAACCCTCAGACACATTTTATAATCATAAAAAATCGTGTAATAGGCCCAGTACCAAGTATTTCAGGTATAAAAGCAGTAAATATGCGAAAAGTTAAAGGACCAGCGAAACGACCGCTCATCGTGACGTCACTCCGCATATAAACACGGCTCCATTCTGCAGTCCACAAATAGATTTTTTGAGTATTTTGGGCTTTACTGTTGTTTCTGCTAGAGTGTAGGAGTTAAATTGAGACCAAATCTAGTAATTTGTATTATTCGCGTCGTAAAATAGGGTTTTCACTGCACTGTTTATATGCGGTGTGACGTCAGATGGCGTTTTGGCGCCAATTCCTAGCGTTTGAATTTAAAATGACTTTTTTTGCTTGAATGTTTTTAATTTTTTTTTAATATTAACCTAAGATTTATAGGGTTTAGCCATTTTTCAAAAATTGTGAAAATACCTAATTCAAGTGTAAGAATATGGTTAAACAATTTATTTGGTTTCACTTTTCTGTCACCTAAAGAAGTAGGAGACAGTTTTGTTTTCGACTTCATGGAAGATTGTGCTATTAAACCCAAAGTTACAAAATTCAATTCGAATTTATAACTGATAAAATCGTCTAATATAAGAATTACGAGGTATAACTTTGCAAAATGTGTAGCGAATAAATTTAATGATATTTAATGATATTCAAGGTGTAACATTATATTATAACAAACGCAGGTGTAAATTTAGAGAGTGGAATGTATGTAGATATCTCTCGTAGCTCGTGGGTGGCTGCGGAGATGAATCTTTCTCCAGGTCGTAAGGCTGGAGACTGTAGTTGTAGTTGGTGATCAGGGGGGTGACGTGATCTCTTGAAGTTCTTGAAGTTCTAGTTGTGTGGAGAGAGGGCGTATCGTGCTCTCCGGTGTGGACCTGAGGGCATAACGTGCAGGTCCGGGTTGAAGTTCTAGTAGTTTGGAGAGAAGGCGTAACGTGCTCTCCGGGGTTGAGGTTCTTGAGGTTAGGGGTAGGGGTTTTCGGTTTGGGTGGCGTGAAGCAAGATCACAACACACTGTCGTTTTAAGCATACATCGTATACTGGTTTATTGTCCCAAATTTCAGAGCTCTTATACATCTTGTTTTACATTGGTTAAATGAGATATAATTTGTTTTCTTACAATGACCTAGCGTTGCAGGAAATGACCTTAACTGGAGCGCTAGTTATCACGTTCCGTAAACGCTTTTGTTATGCTTACTCGGTTAATTATTGTGATTTGAACTTGACTTGTTGACGTTGGGTCTGCGTTGTTATTTTTGGTAGTAAAATAAGACGTGCTTTTAGTTGAATTAGATATCCCAAAAACCTTGTTACCTAAGCTGCGTCAGTGATTATTATCTGTTTGTAAAACAAAACGATTTGAAAAGTTCCCAAAATTAGTTCACCAGAAATTACAATTTCTTAACTTAAAATAATGTTGACGTTAGCGTCAACAGTATAAGCCCTTACGGGAGAACGTGTGCGCCGGACCACCCACACCCCAGTTCTCCTGATCAGAGACGCGTCATTATTATTATTACTACAATGTAGTAGTTGTAGTAATATACGTACTATACGTACGTATACGTTATAGTAATGTATACTTGGTCCAGTCAGAGTTGGAACGGCAAAAAAACACTTAATGGCTTTTTAAGTCGTGAAAAGCCATGCCGCCCGGTCGTCCATGGGCGTATCATTACGGATAATAACTCTAACAATGAATTAACTTCCAAATGGCACACACATTCACACATCACTGCTTCCTCGAGTATAAGTGCGAAGAAGAAATCACAAGGAAAGCACACGCGGCCGCTGTGTTATGGTTCAGTGGACCATCGAGTATCCGTAGATTCTCGCGTACTTCCTCGTACACGATTTCACTAATCGACTGTACACCTGCACCTTATAAGAAGATGAAGATACAAACGAAGTGTCGGCGTCGTAAAAAAAATTTGCGGTCCAATGGACCCTCTAGTTCTTTATCTGTACATATCCATATATTCACCTATATGATTTCACTTGGGCAACTGAACACCTGCATTTTAAAAATACCAGGGCGTTTCTGAATAAGCAAAAAGATAAGTCCCATGGTTTTGTATAGAGACAACGGGCTCTTTTCGAATGTCCTCGGTAAATTCAGATTTTATTGAGTGTTCCAATTGCTACTGGTTAGAGTATACATGAATACATAGTGACGTATTCACATGAAGAAGCGAAGAATTTCTGTTGGGCTCTTAAACCAGAAACAGTTAAGAATTTACATATTAAATAGTTTGTTGAAATCGCCAGTCAGGCTAGGCTAACTTTATTCAAAAACTTAGTACAGAAATATCAGTAAGAAATTTTGTTAGAAATTTAACTCCCAATTGCGAGATATTAAGATTTTCCACTATTTTCTAATAAATTCGAAAATTCATAAGATACTAGCCTTACAAATTTGTTAGACATTTCTACGCAAATCATGTAAAGATAGTTGCAGGGTACATTTTCACTTGTACATCTATTGTGGATGTTATCATTCAATTCAAGGGTACCAATCAAAACGATTTGCTCATAAAATATACGTCACTGTCTCAGTTATTGTTGGTTAGTTACTGTTAGTGTGAGACATAGCCAGTTTCATGTGAGAAGCACAAAAAAATCGAAAAAGGCGAGATCATTTACGATTCATCAGTATCGAACATTTATTTAGGATTTTTTTTATTGGACAAACCAGGAAATTTTCCTTAACGGAAATCAGGCCAAGATCCCATTAATCCCCCCTCGATAAAATTAACCTCACCCTGTTTATTTATTTATCCCGGCCCGGGTTCATTTTCTACGAGAGCCACTCCACTCTTTTAATTTCTCGCAGGAAAATCTCGGCAGGAAGAGCAGTAAATTTTTAAAAAGTTTCAATTAAAGAATTCCGTACCCGGTGCGGGCGACAGACGGCGCGGCGGCCGGCGGTTCACGGGCTCCTTCCTCCTTCGGTCACATCTCGACGGTTGTTTTTATTTACGTCGCCCGAGGGAGGCACAGGGGAAAAAATCGCAGAAGTGAAGCGGGGGGATCGATGGGTATTAAACGTTTCGAGTGGTCCGGATAATAAAAAGATCGTTTATTCGGGTGGATGGTAATGATCTCGTGGATACATTAAGGGATCGAATGGGCTTAAGTGGATAGTTTGGGGTCAGGGAGGATTAACGTTTAATCCTGTTGCGGGCGTTGGGAAAAGATCCGGAATTTGCATCGTCCGGGTCGATTTCAGGTGACGTTTACGATATTGGACCTTAAAATCTCTAACTTTATAGCAAGCGTATTGGAAATTAGCGATATCTAATAACTTTTCAGATAAGAGATTAACCTTGTACTGTTGTAAAATGAAATCGTTATGAATCTTTTGTAAACCAAAGCAACTTGTAGTCTGCTTCCACTGATACTTCTAGATTCTCAAAATAATTATATGAAAGTGCCCTTTATTATTGCGAACTGTTTTCCAAAAAGTAAAGAATCTTAAGCATATCCAATTAATCATTAACTAAAATAACAACACTATACACGATGACAGGACCTACAGTACTAATAAAATAACACAACTGATTGGGAGAGATGAAGGTCTAAAAGTGTTCAGAAAAGAGGCAAACATGAGGAGAGTACTGATTCATAAATTAAAACATATAGAAGGACATATAGGGTGTCCCAATAATAGCGCCAGATTTCATTTTAAAGAACAGATATATTTTTGAATTAAGCAAACGTTTTTATTTCAACATAAAGATAAAAAAATAATTCCGATTAAACGTGAAATACAACATTAGGTATTTGACACCACGAAACGTCTGGCATATGCTTATTCTTTTAATGAAATTTTCCATAACGATTTCTAATAAAAGTGGCTGTACTTCACCAATAACGCGCCGTATTTGCTCTTTAAGATGTTCAACTGTAATTCACAGTTGATTGAATTAGGTATTTGCCAAATATTTTAAATGAAACGAAATATATCTAAAGCCGTAGGAAATCTCTTGTAGCCCCCAAGTTGTCCAGGAAGGATAAAAAACACCAATGGATGTCTTGTCGTGTTTTTCAATTTAATGTAATGTCTCGTTAGTCGACGTTTCGTCTATAAATTTTGGACATCTTCAAGACTCTGTTGTAGAAACAAGAACATCAGGTAAGTAATATAAGTAATCGTTGACTTCACTTACATTTTTTCAGATGAAAATTCATCGAGCTTGTGTGTACAAGGTAGCGTCACAGGACGCTATATAAGCATACAAATATATCTAAATTCATAGAGACGAACCTTCAGACAAATTTTATAAACATAAAAAATCGTGTGGCCCACAAAAATGGTGGCCCAGCACCAAGTATCTCAGGTATAAAAAGCAGTAAATGTGGGAAAAGTTAAAGAACCAGCGAAACGACCGCTCATCGTGACGTCACTCCGCGTGTAAACACGGGCCTGTTCTGCAGTCCACAAATAGATTTTTTTCGAGTATTTCGAACTTTATTGTTGTTTCCGCTGGAGTGTAAGAGTTAAATTGTTACCAAATTTAGTAATTTGTATTATACGCGTCGTAAAATAGTGTTTTCACTACACTGTTTATATGCGGCGTGACGTCAGACGGCGTTTTGGGCCCAATTCCTAGCGTTTGAATTTCAAATAACTATTCTTGCTTGCATGTTTTTTATTTTTTTTAATACTAACCTAAGAGTTATAGGCACATAATCTCGCATTTAGCCAGCTTTAAAAAAATGTGAAAATACCTAATTGTCGCATTATTAACGAAAACTTGACGTAATTGGCGAACTGCTTTCACAGAGCTTTCACCATTTTTGTAATGTGTGTTTTTGAAATAATTAAAAGTTGTTCATTTGAATACTTTTCTCCATATTCTTAAATCGCGTATGTATATGACAACTGTAGAAAAAAAATCGCCGAACAACTCATATTAATAAAATGGCGGCAAATTTAATTCCGGCGCTCTTGTTTGGACACCCTTTATAACATCAACTAGAGCAGTCTTACGGGAAATTTCTATCAGCAGTTATACGATAACCCAAACCTTAGAAGTTCGTAGGTATACTACCATACCAACTGTGATGAATCAGGGCTCAGAAGAAATCCCAGAGACTACATTAGATGAAGTACCGGCGTCGTTTGATTGTGTGAGAACAATAGGACTCTCGATGATGACCGTATAGCTATCGTGGCCATTAAAGAAAGAAGACGAAAGGTTCTAAGGGTATTGCAAATATTGTTCAACAAATGTCTAGTATAAGGAAAAACGTCATCAAAATGGAATAATTTTAATATAATCGTACTTCGTACTACATAAAAAAGGCAACGAAACGAATCTCACAAACTATCGACTGTGATGTTCTCGGGTCATGGTAGCTCTTGAAGGGTGGCTCGTGAGTAATGAAACTAAAGAAGTCCCATAGAGGCTCATTTATTGGCACGCTTATTGATACAAGTCGCTTTATTAACAATCCAATACTGACTATTCTAAATAACACAGTAAATCGAAATATTAACAATAGTTGTCAACTTAGCAGTTTTACTTAACGACGAAGGTGTATTGTATTATAGGTCGCTCACCTTCCGGTTTATTACTTATTGCAATTCTTGTAAATTCCAATTGTTTAAATATTCCATTACACAACCTATTAGCTTACTGAGCCACATTTACAAATTATTTACAAAAATCCTCACGAAACGTCTCTCCCAAAAACTAGAACAATACTATCCAAAGAACAGGCTGGATTTAGATCGAATTTCAGTACAAATGACCATCTGTTAGTAGTGAAGACCTTAACAAAAAAATGTGTTGAGTACGATAAACCCCTCATTTTAATATTTGTTGAATACGAAAAGGCATTGGACAAAATCGATAAAGATAAATTATTCAAGGTCTTAGCACAATAATAACTAACAATCAGAAGACCAACAGAAAGAGAGGTCCGATACGGTCCTCAATAACCCTGAACACACGTGCTTTGGTATTTGCCGATTTGTGCCGTACGCACACGTTCCTCCAAGTTCCTCCAAAGTCCGACCGACAACCTACCTGATTATCGGACCTCTCTTTCTGTTGGTCTTCTGATTGTTAGTTATTCTTGTGGTCTTAGCTGAGAGTCGTATAGACTTCCGTTACACTAACCTTGTGAAAAATATATATGACCAGGCAACAGAATCTCTATCGCTATATGACAACACAAAAAAATTCCGCATTAAAAGAGGAGTACGACAAGGGGACACCATTTCCCCCAATTGTTTATAACACTATTGGAATACATGTTCAAAAGACTAAACTGTGAGGAAATGGGTATTAATACGAACGGTGAGATTTTCAACAACCTACGATTTGCCGATGACCTAGTGCTAATTACAGCCTAAGTAAACCAAGCACAAAATATGTTCTCAGAAGCAGGAGCAGATCTCCAACAAGATGGTCTGACGACTTGAATAGTTTTATAGGAAACTAGATCCAAGTGGCACAGGACGGAGAAAGGTGGAGAGATTTGAGGGAGGCCTACGTCCAGCAGTGGACACTTTATGCTGGTTCATGATGATGATACACGATTACATAAAGTTAACTACATGTTGATGTTTTACAATTTGAAGGAAGTTTATATTCTAATATTCTTAATATTTCATAATTACTTGCCTGCTTATTCTCTACTCAGTCCTAATATTCAAACTACGCGTCATTATAATATTCAACAAGAGATTGAGATATGGAGATGCTTCAAAATTCATAGATAGTTTAAAACTTGTGAATCATGTTAAAAGCATTTTTGAGGAGACTAAAACGCTGTCCAAAATTTTCAAATATGTCAACTTGTTCGTACATTTTCTAGTCCAGAATTTAAAATTTCAACTAATGAATTTAATGGTGGACTCTCTTAGTTTGAAATGATTTCTCAAGTTTCATTAATACCCAATAATTTCAATGCAAGCGTCACGCCCTTTATATGCCCAAAAAATTTTAATTTCAATAAAATATGGGTAAGTTGTTTTGAACAGTGGTAAATTATTTCGGAAAAAATGTAGAACTTTCGCTATTATTCGAAGGGTAAACTTATCTTTGTATTTGCTGCATCCACATACTCCGAACTCTTAACATAAATTTTTCCAAACGTTATTACTTCAAGTTGTCTTAAGTGATGCTGATTTTTTTAGGAAAGGTGGTGTCATGTTTCTTTGTTTTAAGCAGTTTCTGGGAAACTTATGTTTTAATAATCTTTGAAGCTTTTCATAAGTGGTCTTCACAAATTGGGCAGCAGATACTAAATTTTGGAGCAACAAAACCATCCCAAATTTCAAGAGTTCTCGAGATGTATAGTGATAGCTTATTTTAATAACATATTTAAAATCATTGGGCTTTGTATTTCGATTTTAGACAATATTAACGACACTTAAGTATATATTTAAAACATTTCGTACATTCACCAATGTACTTTTATAGCACAGAAGATTCACAAATTTGACACCTAAAATGGTGCTGAACTTTATAAAGATGCAAATTTCGCTCTTGTTAAAACAGTATAAGCTGCTGCTTAAAAGTTTCGGGAAAAGTGTACTCTCTCCTTTAGGATAGGTGAAACGCTCTTGTTCGAATATTCTCAAATAAATTTGGTCTTGCAATTCTACTATAAAAAAATTATTTAGACTGACTGGTTGTCCCAGACATATTCGGCCTGTCATGCCCAAAAACGCATTTTCTGAATAAGCACATTTTTTCTTCGCATACTAAAAATTTTTGAAAAAAATTGCACATATTTTGTAGCTAATTGTCATGAGATAAACTTATTTTAAATTGTAGTGTTGGATTTTTCTAACATAAAATATTCCTGAAATATTTAAACCACTATAACATTTGGGCCCTGAGAGTTGCGACAAAACATTTTCTGTAAAAATTGTACTTTTTCTGAAAAGAACGATGAGAAGAGAAAATGTCAAATTGATTGATGTGTACCTATCTAAAAATAAAAAAACTAATTTCTCGTGCCTCCACCACTAAAATTTATCATAAAAGTAAGCTCAACTCTTGGATTATATCGGAAAAAATTAATTCAAAACACACCACATGAATATCAACATGTCTATTTATTACTGGAAGCTTAGCTTTCTCATCTGATCTACCATTCGTTTCTGTACATGACGTATATATATATATATATATATATATATATATATATATATTATTAGTAACTAATATATCAACTTGTAGTGCAGTGCCTTAGGAAAGCTATGCTTCCTCTTTCCGGTATTCCAGGAGTGCCTCATTTCGTTTTATTATTTACCTAGGTAAAATCATGACTAGATCGCAAATTTAAAAATTCTTTTCAGTCAGAATAATGTTTAGAATATTGAAACACATTAATGACTTACTGTTATATTCTAATAATTGATATTCACCATTTAGCCTACAAAAGTGACTATAGCATAATAAATAACAATATGTGCTAAGGCGTCAGATGGGAAAACTGGAAAAAAGATGGAGAACGTGGATTTTCCTGTATTTCATCATTAATCTACATAAAACAGTGTTGGTAATTTATTTCTTATTATGAAATAATCTTATATTTATATGAAAATTTGTATACAGTTATGCAAAATGCATATTTGCATGCATATTTTTATATCCGTTTGATATGTGTCCTTAAAGTGTTCCTCTCTAGAATTCGGGGGTGCTATCAGTTTCATCTCAAATTGCAATGACAAAGGCGTCAAAATAAAAAAAAAAGGTAACAACGATAATTTTTGGCTTTAATATTTCGTTAGGTATTTTCCTCATTTTATCGTATTTTACAGAAAAATGAAACACAACTTTTACAAACAAATGATGCCTGAGACCCAAGGGCCCGAGTTTTAATATTTCTAGAATTTTTTGGAACAATTCAGCTGTGTACTCTAAACCAATTACTGATCACAGTGATTAACTACAAAAGTTTTATGATCACTCTTTCAAAATTTTTCTATATGAAATGACAAAGAAAAAAAATTATTAAATATAAAATGAATTTTTTGGGCTCTACTGCCCCAATACGAGGGATCAGGAGATCCATTTATTATGAAAAAAAAAAACCTTACGAGTCATGAATATATTTGAACAAGACTATGTCACCTATCTTAATGAAAGATACGACACTTTGAAATGGAAATGGTTTTTATTAAAAAAATTTACCATATTGTTCCCTTAAAATTCAATTTTCATGTTATCGTGGATACCACAACCTTCAGGAAGCTCTTAACAGATTAAACATTTCGTAATACTTTTGAAAAAAATTAGTCATAATAAGTTTTTAATTTTATAAAATTTCTGAAAAATTTAAAAAGGTTCTACATCTCATGTACATTATTCAAACAATAGGAACAATCATGTTGTAGGTATTCTTGACATGTCAAATGACACAACTTCGTAACAAATTAAATTCTTTAGAAAATTGCTTAATTTGCCAAAATCTACATAATTTTTAAGTCGTTGTTTTAAATCGCCTCTACATCAGTATCCTCCCCATGTTGCCAATTCTCCACCAATATGAATTCTACTAACTTCAGTAAAATCGTGATCATCGAAAAATATGGTATATCGTGAAGTGTTTTGAGTTACCGATAAAAGTGACTAACTGCTGAAACGGTTTCAGGAAAATTTAAGAACTACAATTTTCAGGGATTTCTTAACTCTGCAAATTTGTCCCTATTATCTTAATTTACGAATATTACAGGACGATCTTGAATTTCATTATAAACATACTCTCGAACTGAATTAGCTTGGCCGGTGACCTTGTGGGCGCACGTGTAAAATATGGACAGATGTGGCTCTCACTCTCGCTTCATTAGGCTGTATCGCTCTTTCTTTCTTATCGTCCACTTTCTCTCTTCCCGTTCGGCAGGGTCAGCGGCCAAGCTAATTCAGTTCGAGAGTATACTCTTCGAAATAGTTTTGAGTCAATTTAAGAAATTATAGTCTTACAAAGATTAACCTTTATAAAGAATAACCTTTCCTCCTTACCTTACTCCCTAAATATTTAACTATGAACCATACTTCACGAAAAGCTTAGTATGACAAACCTAGTTGAATTCCTTAAGCGACTTTTGAATTGTTCAAGAAACTCTCCGCACTTAAAACAGTTTCGATGGAATTTGAGATTTTTCACTATTTCCCAAAGACCTATTCGGTCGCCTCCGCACTTGGCGCCCCGGAGCCCCAACTCCCGGCTAATAAACGTTATATATCATATGTGCGTTTAGTACAACTTCGCGGATTTCGTATCCGTCCTGCGGTTTTGAGTGACGCGAAATTTCGCGAATTTCGAAACTTTGTCGACGCGGTCTCCCTTTCTCTCCCGTCGTCCCCGGAACTTTAAAGAGATACGTTTCGATTTGTCAGCGGCATTGTTCCGACTCCCCTCTATTGTGTGCGAGTGTGTATGTGTTGCGTTACCCCGAAAAAGCGTCAAAATGATTACACCACCGCAGAACTTAGTAATGTTCAACGTTTGGATGAATCGTTGCGCGGCGTAACAAAAAAAATCAGACAACAGGAGTTTTTTTTACATGTGTAATATTTTGGGAAAAGTTAAAAACTGTCGGATTGAAAAGTTTAACATTCAATTAAAGCTACACTTTTCATTTCAGACGGTTTCGAAACGTGAAGGTTTAAAGGGAATGCTGTCTCGATACCGTTTTCCTAGGAGCATTTGACCAATCCCTAAGGCAATTAAAGAACCAGGAATTATTATTTTCACTAGGTTCCCGGGTACAGAGTTACTTCAATAATAATAAAAATTTCCGTTGGTAACAAATTAAGTTGTAACATCTAACATCAAATATAACAACAAATTTGTAAATCGATTTGTTTTGAGCACGTCAATCTCCAGAATAGTTAAATCGGTTCTGATGAGCAGCGATTTCAAATTCTCAGATGGCCACCAAATATGAAACAGCTATTGAAATGAACTTACATAACTTAAACCTTTTGTAGTCTTATTTGGAATATTAAAAATAAAATTATTAAGTTAAAAAGTACGTACATATACAAGTTGAGTCATAAATAACCACAATCATCTCAACTGTACCTACACTATAATGAAAGTAAAAGTTTCCCCATTATTTTTTAACAACTTGACTTAATCGAAGCAAAATTTTATATATATAATAAATAAATATAATAATAAAAAATAATATAATAAATTTTATTAGATAAAGTCTATTGGAACGTTATTACATGTTAAGCAAATACATCATACAGGTCTATCTTATTTCTTAAAGGTACATTTTTCTTGCTAAAAAGCAATAAGTAGCGTTACGGGACTGAGTGAAATGCGTTGCAGTTCTTTATAATAAATATTCTTGGAAGGTATAATGAGTTTGGGGAGTTTAGATGTTGAAACTTCATTTATTGTAAAATTTACTAATGGCCCTTATCGAACTATCTCAAAGAAGTTTACTAAGTTTTAACAGTTTTTATGAAGGATTTTAAAGTTGCGACGTTTTATATAAGCAACTTGCATGATTTAACGGATGTAGTTGCAATTTACCACCACCTTTAGTTTTAAACATTCATAATCTTTATACTGAAACTCTGGTTTTGGTAAACTTCAATAGAATTGTTTATTGAAGTTTCTTTGGGAGTTTAGCGAGTTTCAACAGTTTTAGTACAGGAGTTTTCAATTATCGGTGTCCATTTAACAATAGACATAGTGGTTGGATGAAGCGGAAGTTGGCAATAAGTTTAAAAATATTTAAAATAGCATTTAAACTCAGATTATAGTAAAACTCAGGATGACTTTTTTCAAAAATTCATCGTTTTTGTATTGAAACCTGGATTTTGGTAAAAATACCTAGAATTGAAATTGTTATTTATTAGTATACGGGTGCGGCAGCATAACTTCCTTCCTTTTTTAAAATGCGCGCCATTCAGTCGGTTGACGTCGTAGTTGAGCGCTAATGGTCTCGGTCGAGAGGCGGGACTATAAAATTTTGTCTGGACACGACTTCAATTCTCGTAGAAACGCGTGTGAGCTTCTTCTCGAATTCGTTCGTAAGGACGCTATTTTTTTAGTGATGAAGCCTATTGTCATTTGTGTAGATCCGACAATGAATAAAACATGCGCTTCTGGGCTAACACCAATCCTCGAGAACTGCATCAAAGGCCTTTACATTCCCCTAAAGTCACAGTGTGGGGTGCAATTTCCTCAGCTGGAATTACTGTTCCCTGGTTTTTGAGGAACATAAAGTCACAGTTACAGTGAATTCGGACCGGTATATAAACATGTTACAGGATTGCAATTAGGGGACATTTGGTTCCAACAAGACGGTGCAACGACACACACTTCAAGAACATCGACGGCTGTTTTAAGGGAACACTTCCCAGAGCGCCTTAACTCAATTAGGGAAGATTTGGAGTGGCACGCCAACTCTCTTCATTTGACCCCTTGTGATTTTTTTGTATGGGATTTTTTGAAATCCCGTGTTTATGTGAAACATCCGAGGACCTTATAGACCGTGGGCCCATAACACCAAAAGTGTCGATAATCTATCGATAACCATATCGCCAAACCGTTTGGAGATATGGTGATAGACACTGGTGATAGACGATGATCGAGGAAAGTATGCCCTTTGGTGTAATGACTCCTTTCGATCCATTAACCATATTCCGACATTTGCATACGATTCCCGAGCGGGCATCTCGATTTATGCCAGCATCAACAAGAAGTGGAGGTCATAACAGGTGCTAGGACTGGTCACAGACGCTCGGAGTTAATTTTTCCCAGTTTCCCGGGCTGTCTGAGTATGTCCCTAAAAGGGCATACGAACATAGATTATCGACACTTTTGTTGTTATGGGCCCACGGTCTATTACAACATTTGAAGGCCAACATCCAGGAAGAAATTGCTAACATAACGCCTGATATGTTGGTAAGGGTCATGACTCATGACAAACGCCAGATATCGGTTTACACAGTGTATGGAGAATGGCGGACGTCACCTGCCTATTTTTATCTTCAAAAGTATTGAAACAAAACGTTAGGTATGCGCCTACATTATAAAAAAAAATAAAAAAATTTGTGATTCATACAATGGGTTTTATTGAGCTTAAAAAAATGAAGTTATGCTGCCGCACCATATATTTTTATATAATTGTATATTATATATTATTAGTAATATATAAATTATTTATACAATATTAGAATAATATTTATTGATATCAGAATTGAAATTTTTAAAGTATCGTTAGGAAGTTCTGTGGACTTTGACTATTTTGTTGAAAGAGTTTTGAACCTATCGGTTTCCATGTAACATTCGACGTTATGGTTGAATGAAGTGGCAGTTTGCAATGATTTTAAAAATTCGTAATAGAAATATTTAAACTCAGAAGATGGTAACACTCTGTATAGTTGTTGACTGAACTGTCCTTGGGAAGCTGAGCTGGTGTTCTAGGTGGAACCCCCAAAAATTGAAACACTCGTTTCAAAATCCAATCTTTAATCATTCAGCCGACGTTTCGTCCCTGATCAAGGACATATTCATGGCGCTATAATGGTGTAGGTAAGTATATGATATAACAATTTTTTCAAAAAAACTTACATTTTACAGGTACAAATAACATTTAAAGCCTTATCTAGTGTGCGATGGAATGGTCAAAAGATTCACAACAGTTCTTTGTTTACAATGATGGACCAAGATCACAAATGGGCCATTATTCTTGAGATCAAGAATAGAAACCCTTACACGAGCAATCTTCAGCACACAATGAGAAACCGAACGTCCTCTCTGGGGCCCCCAAATGGGTGACAATTTTTATTTTATTTTTTTGTTTGTTACATTTCCCACCAATATTTAAATTTTTCATGTTTTAGGTGCCATCTGTTGTGCAGGACTTGAACGAGTTGTTGTCAAAACAGAGAACTGCGAACTCGAAGAGGAATAGATGGGTATTGCGTCACAGTCTCTAGTTATTCTGTCAGAAGGATAAAATCATAATTGATCAAATACACATTTATATTGCTTAGCAATGTTATGGAAATCATGTTGTCTATTGACGTTGTTGGGTGTCAACATGATGTGTAACGCTTCTAAAACTAATCTCTTGTAAAAATTAGGTTCTCTTTCCAAGACTGAAACATTATCAAAATCGAATGTATGATCCATAGTTAGGGAGTGATCAACCAAGCCCGAATGGTCATTGTTGTGCTTATTAATGTGTAATTTATGTTGATATATCCTTTTTTTAATGTATTGTTTCGTTTCTCCAATGTAAGACGTGTTGTTAGTACAGTTCAAGCAAGATATTTGGTACACTACACAACTCGTATTGTTAAGTTCTGTCCTATCCTTGATCTTCGAAAATATAATGTCATTTAGAGTCTTAAAGGAGAACCATGCAGGAGTTAGATTAATGCTACGAAGTAGTCTATTGGCAATATTATACATGTTCTCATGATACGGCAACCTGATATACACAGTATCGCTGATGTTATGTGGTACAATGTTACCAGTCCCTGGAATGCGATGTGACAAAACTTCTCTTTCAGTGTTTCAATTTGTTGTTCAATGTTTCAGTCTTGGAAAGAGAACCTAATTTTTACAAGAGATTAGTTTTAGAAGCGTTACACATCATGTTGACACCCAACAACGTCAATAGACAACATGATTTCCATAACATTGCTAAGCAATATAAATGTGTATTTGATCAATTATGATTTTATCCTTCTGACAGAATAACTAGAGACTGTGACGCAATACCCATCTATTCCTCTTCGAGTTCGCAGTTCTCTGTTTTGACAACAACTCGTTCAAGTCCTGCACAACAGATGGCACCTAAAACATGAAAAATTTAAATATTGGTGGGAAATGTAACAAACAAAAAAATAAAATAAAAATTGTCACCCATTTGGGGGCCCCAGAGAGGACGTTCGGTTTCTCATTGTGTGCTGAAGATTGCTCGTGTAAGGGTTTCTATTCTTGATCTCAAGAATAATGGCCCATTTGTGATCTTGGTCCATCATTGTAAACAAAGAACTGTTGTGAATCTTTTGACCATTCCATCGCACACTAGATAAGGCTTTAAATGTTATTTGTACCTGTAAAATGTAAGTTTTTTTGAAAAAATTGTTATATCATATACTTACCTACACCATTATAGCGCCATGAATATGTCCTTGATCAGGGACGAAACGTCGGCTGAATGATTAAAGATTGGATTTTGAAACGAGTGTTTCAATTTTTGGGGGTTCCACCTAGAACACCAGCTCAGCTTCGGCTCCTGACCCCGAGAACATCCCAACATGTCCTTGGGAAGGTTTCTTAGTTTTCAAGGTGTCAATGTGCATTAATCAAACTAATACAGTAGTTGGGTGAAGTTGGAATTTGCAATATCTTTGTAATCTCTATAAACAATGTACAGGAGCTACAAGGTCGCAACAGCAAATTGTCTGCGTCACAATGTTGCTACGCACATCGAACGTGAACAATCGATAAAAAATGCATATCACGCCTCCTTTTCCCATATCCATCAAAGGGAAATTTGGGTTATTCAGATTTTTAAGGCCTATTGGGCCCTGAAGCTATAAGCGTGCAAGTTTCAGGTTTTCAAGTAATTGGGAAGTTCCTTAAGATTCCCTAATATAAAAACAGATTTGTATTTCACCTTTTTTTTAACTTAATTTAACTTTGATTTTGCTGTGCTTCAGTTGCATAGATTTTATGTGATTATATCTTGCGGATTATTCGGGTTATTTCTGACTCAACCTCTATAAGACAAACAGAAGACGAAATAACATAAATCGTTTTTATTACCTTATATGCGAAACAAATTTATACAAATCAGACAAGAGTAGTAAAATTAAAATTTAATACTAAAATTAACTAAAAAATTCAGTATGCATGCACCAACATATGTGCCAAATGAACGCCTAAAATTTGTATGTTTTAAGGTTTATAAACTCAACTAAAATAAAAATTTAATTAACAACTACGAATTAAGAAAGACAAATATAGAGAAATCTCATCTGCAGTTTATAAACTTTCGTATGTCAATTAAATTAATAATTAAGAATTTAGAAGATGGTTATCTTTCATCTTCTCAACTGAGAATTAAAAATTATGTTTTTCGCGCATGTGCACAAAGCACACGATTTTCGGTTTTAAGCGTTAACCTCTCGAAACTATCAATTGCTATCAATATGGATAGTGAAGAAGTTGTCGAAATGATGGGTGTTCTTTCATTGGTGACTACAACTTTGTTTGCAAGAGGAATCATCAAGAAGCGAAGAAATCGGATATCCGATGAACAAAAATCGAAGAAAAACCAGTATATATAAAAATATCGTTAAGTATGCTGAACTGAATGATATGGAACAGTTTTTAAGTACACCAGGATAAGCCCTGAAATGTTCAATTTTGTGTTGTCTCTCATTGAACCATTTATCCAGAGAAGTACAAGAATAGATTCCATTTCCCCTGGTCAAAGATCAGCGATGACTTTACAATATGGCAATAAATAAAATGAAAAGTAGGAGTATAACCCCTCTTTATATTACAGCTACCTAGCCGAAGGGTGCTCTTTTCAAGAGATAGCTTTTAATGATTTCATAGGAAAAACCACGGCTTCGTTAATAATCGCTGAAACTTGTGAAGTATTATGGCAAGTACTTTCTCACATAGTGTTGCCTTCGCCATGTGAAAATACTTTCCGCGAAGCTAGTGATGGGCTCTACTTCAGATGGAATATGCAAAACTGTATTGGGGCTATTGATGCCAAGTTGGTGAACATTCAGTCGCCGAAGTACTCTGGGAGTGACTACTTTTCATACAAGAAGTCTTTCAGGTAGGATTTGGTTACTAGTATAATCGATTTTACATATTTTCTTAATATCGCGGTATCACCTTTATGGCTATTTGTGATAGCCATTATAAATTTCAATGGGTGGATGTCGGTGTATCAGGTTCAAACAATGATGCCTCTGTATTCAGGGAATCAATACTTGGCTAGTTGCTGCTACAGAAAGAATTACCAATTCCTCCATTAAAAAGCTGCCAGGAACACATCTATGTTTGCCTAACTTCCTTGTAGCAGATCACATATTTCCACTCCACGAAAATATCATGAGACCCTATCTTGGAAAGTACTTAGGGGAGAACAAGAATATTTTCAATTATAGATTGTCCAGAGCTCGTAGAACCATTGAAAATACGTTTGGCATATTGGCGCAGCGTTGGAGACGCTTACGGAATCCTATGATTGCAAAAACAGAAACTTGTGAGAAAATTATATTGGCCACAATTGTTCTCCATAATTTATTACAAAAAGGAGAGGAAGATTTGCCTATTGAAGAGAGGAGGTATTGCCCAACTGGATTTGTCGATACTCTGGATGCCAATGGCAAGATTAAAGAAGGTGCTTGGAGAACCATTCCTGGAAATCTCCAATCTAACACTTCCGTTACCTGGAACGTCTAGTACGAAACACTATATAACGAAATTATTAATTTAAAGTTAATCATGTTTATAATCGCCCTCTTTAAGTCTATAGTTGTTAATTGTTAATTATCAATTCTTAATTTTAATTTAGTTGAGTTTATAAACTCACCTTTAGTATAATACTTTCGATTGTTCGACATTCGCTATGTTTCATTTGACGTATGACGTATTGACGTATTGTTGCTGTTCAATAATATTTCGATCCATGTAGTACTAGATTACCTTATTTTACATTTCAATGATTTTGTCATTAGAATCACATTGCAAGAACTATTTGACTAACTACATTGATTATGGATTCTGGATAACATTCACAAACAAATTTATGGTCGCCCGTTGAGCGCTCCTTTATGCCACATCTTAGCTAATGTGACGATAATAGCTCTAGAAGAATAAGTATTTAGTAGCATATCCATCTCTTTCTATGTTCGTTATGTTGATGATGCTTTGTTTTTAATACCTAATGGAAATTTTGACAATATCATGAGAGAGTTTAATTCTTTTAAAGATAAGATCCACTTTAATTATTAGTTATCGATTAATAACGATGTTGTCTCTCTTGACACCTCCGCTCATGCAATTTGAAAATGGAATTAACTGTTACCAAAAACCGACGTAGTCTGATTGTCTTTTGGTCTGCCTTTTGGTTCGCCTCCCCTTAAGTGTGTTTGTTTGACATATAAATGACAGACGCCATCTCTCGATGATCTCTCGGCAAAAATAAAAGTTTAAAACAGTTGAGCTGGTTAAAAGAGGTAATAAGTAGTATTGAGAAAGCTTGATTGACGACGAAGTCTTAAGTTGCTATTGATATGAGTGTAGAAAAGATAAAATGAGAAAGGAAGTATACCCAGCATTCAAGCGAATAAGCGAGCGAAGCCGCAACAGGTTACTCCTAGTCTAATAATATATGTACGTAACTGAATAACGGTAATAATCTTACATATTTGTTTTTATTCTGAAGAAGTTTCACTTAAAAAAATGTATAACGAAATGCGCATCTGAAAACACTAATCGACGTGTTTGACCGTTAAAATTCCCTATTTCATTTATTGAATTTATTCCATGTCAGCGAATCGCCCAGTAGAATGCAATAAATGGAAGTGACACAACAAGAACAAGGACATTGAAGCCCGTATCGATCTAGTATCGAATTCCTCGCATTCTGCTTTTATTCGCCTCGAAAATTCCCCAGAGCCTGTTAAGACAGTTTAGGCTGATAAAATATTATCTCGATCTTGACCTTAACACGTCATTTAGAATGAGGGAAAAATTTTTTGACCGCACGCGAGCTTGTTCACATTTTCGTAATCTCATTATTGACGAATGGAGAGTTGGGGTCGGGGAGGGTTTCGAGAAAAGTCGTGCTAAATTACGTTACGACAGGTTATCTCGGTTAATATCCCTAATGTATTCATTTGGAATTTTCTTCGACCCAGTAACTCTCCTCGCTTCCCTCTCTCTCTCTCTCTCTCTCTCTCTCTCCCTCTCTCCCTTTCTTCTCTATCAATCAATAAAGTATTTATTATTTTAATTCACGTTCATCGCCTGATCGTAATTCCATACCTCGCTGATTTATGTATCCGTTTCGAACCTGTATTTTGGAGCCATCAGCGCCATTTTAAATACGAGATAGGGTGAGTTATTACCCTTCTGAATATTTATGTATTGCTTCCATCTCATTAATTCCTGCGGGGGCGCATGTAATGCCGCCCTCGGAGAAGATCACCTCGCCAATTAAAGGGAAAGTACACGGGAATCAAGATCCGCTACTCCGATCGGGATGATGTGACACGATCCCATAAATAATTCATCGGGAATATATTTATGGCTGTATGTGGGTACGAGTGTTTTTGTTATTTTCCTTGCGCTCGGTTTCTCGGCTGAGCAGCGGGCGACGTTTCGTGACAAATGTGAATATCCCCCGAACAACAACAAAAAAGTAATAATATTAAAGTAATAACTTTAGCGTTCCACTTGAATTCCCGGAGAGTGCCGCTACTTACGATCGAAAAGTCACGACACGGATGAAATGCTGATTTGGTTATTAAAAACGAAAGGTCTTCTTCCGAAACTGAATTTAGGAATAACGTTGTTACGAGTCGAAACCGTTATTTCCGAATTTCCATTATTAAATATTGAAACACGTGTTTCCGCATCAGCATAAATGGAAAGTTCCCTTGGGACACTGGAAAAAATGTAGCTTGCCAAATTAAATAAAATTGATGGAAAATCCTAACAGTAGCATTAGTGTTGACTGGAAGTAACGAATTACTCTGCATATGCCACACAACTGATTTATGTATATCGTGCGAACGGAATTTCTACAGACATAATGCGACTTGTGAGAACGGGGGAACCTGCAAATCTATAATGGCGTTTCAATAAGTCTATCAATAGTGTAGTACTACACAGAGTGTAACCCGTTTGACTTTGACTGGGCAAAACTTAATAAAAATATGTCGGTGGACTGTTAACTATTATGTGATGGGAGCGATAGGCGGCCAAAAGTATAGTGCATATGAGAAGTATTACAGGTTACTTGGATATTTGGTTCTCATTTACAGTCACCTGTCATTGTGTGGTTGTTTTTTTTCTGTTAACTTCCTTCCGGCAAAGCTTACAAGAAACTTCGGTTCAAAAATTTCTATTGGTCAAACCTATATTATTTTGTGATTGTCTGTAATATATATGCGATTAATGTAATTATTGGACCCTTTTCCTTTCTTCTGTTTGTTAGCGATCTCGCTAAAGTCAAAATTTCCTGAAGCATCGTCAAGACATCTATCTAAAAAAGCTTTCTTTTTTGATCCATGGGTTTATATGGCTTACTCTAATCCATATCATATCTACAGCAAACGCTTTTTCTCACAAGAACGTTCAATTGATATGCAGATATTTAAAGTCTTTCAGAAGCTGCTTAAAAGGTTTCGAATTAAAAAAGCGTATATTTCGATTCATCAAAATGTGACAAAAATATTGTGCAAAATATCGTCAAAATAAAAAAAGTAGAAGAAAATGAAATCTCTGTAGATGAAGTGAAGAAGGTATGAAAAGAAATGAAAAACGGAAAAGCACTTGGAATTGGGTATTTTCACATTTTTTGAAAATTGGCTAAATGAGAGATTATATGCCTATAAATCTTAGGTTAATCAAACACATTCAAGCAAAAAAGTCATTTGAAATTCAAACGCTAGGAATTGGCGCCAAAACTAGCTTTTTGAAGGTTATAGCCCTCTGACGTCAAATCGCGTGTAAACATTGTTTTAACCTATTTCCGTCCTATTGTAATTTCTTTAACCTGGGATAATCTGTGCTTTTATTTACGTGGCCACAAACAAAAGCTTGCATAAAAGCAGTTTAGGACAGCCTTTTCAAGTTTTTGAAGGACTCCAAGGTAAATAAATGGCTATGTACGGACCTTACAACAAGTGCTGTTTTGTACCCTGTTCCTGTTGTACAAGCACATCTGTAAGTACACCAAACAAAATATTTGTTCGTGTACCTCGAGATTATGGGCGTAAGAAACTGTGGTTTTCAGCAGGAAGACGTGATATGCCCAAATCTAAAAGTGAATTATTCTGTTGTGAATACCATTTTAAAGTAAGTTAAAAGTAAGGTTATGTTATGTTATCTTATACAAAAGTTATATTTTTTTTATTTAGTTGGGAGAAGACATTGAAAATTATGTACGTTTTGAACTGATGGGTGGAAAAATAATAATGAAACGGCACGTAGTTCCATATATTTTTGAGTGCCTACGAGCTCGGAAAAGAACTGGGACTAACGTTCTCCCACGTTCTTTGCCTATGAAGAGATAACGAAAACGTTTAGTAGCAGAAGTTACTATTAATAGCTGTGTTAATTTTTATTGTTAGCAAAAATAATTACAATTTTAAACGCCAACCAGCATGATATACATTTGGCTTTGTTCTGAACTGTTCTTATAATTTATTTATAAAAATGGTCACATTGTCTTTTACTGAACGAATATTTTACACATATATACTTACATTGCTTTTACACCTCTGATTTCAGCTGAATTAAAACATTCCTCCTTTTTTATGTAATCCATTACTATAAACATATCCACAGATGGTAAATTGTTCGTGGAAGCTTTGACAAATCCTACGGCGGCCAAAACTAACTAAATAACTAATCAAAAACACTATTTTACGACGCGAATAATACAAATTACTAGATTTGGTCGCAATTTAACTCCTACAGTCCAGCGGAAACAACAAGAAAGTCCAAAATACTCGAAAACACAGATTACCTGGGTTAGGTTTCGAAAAATCTATTTGTGGACTGCAGAAGGGAACCGTGTTTACACGCGAAGTGACGTCACGACTAATGAGCGGCCGTTTCGCTGCTCCTTTAATTGATCGCAAATTTACTGCTTTTTATACCCTGAAATACGTGGTACTGGGTCTATTACACGATTTTTTGAGATTATAAAATTTGTCAAATACCCAATTGTTGTTGACCTAATTAAACAGGCTCCCGATATACTGTTTGAGCTGCTGGCCTACATTTTTTTTTCAGTTTTTGGGGGAAGGAGACGAAGACGGAGCAGAAGACTATATGACAAAATACTAAAAAACAGAATAGAAGCTTGTGTTAAAGAAATAGAGAAACAAAATGATTTCAGAGGGGGTAGCTCCTGTATTGACAATATTTTGACTCTTAGTCAGAAAATAAAAAAAAAACGTTTGGCACACAATTTGAATACTTATGTGGTTTTCATCGACCTTACGAAATCCAACGAGAGTGTCCGCTTGGAACAACTACGGCAGGTAATGGAACAACAAAACATTAAAGAAAAATATACACATGCAGTTCAGAAACTCTATCAAAATATGTCTGCCTCCGCGTGGGCACGTAAATGTAGTGCAATGGGGGATACCAATTGGGGACGATTAACTGTTTACCCGACATTTTGCTGAAGGCAAGGCAATTGTAGCCGAAGACAGGTTGGATATAGACTACATGCTGAGAAGTTACAATAAGCATACGAAGGCTGGGGTTTAACGATAAATCCAATAAAAAACCGAATATATATATATATATATATATATATAGGGCGAAAACTTCAACTTAGGACCAGTGGCTATAAGAAATACTAAATGGTATCCATATTTAGGGGTTAAACTGCCAGAAAAAGGAGGAAGCAGTGATTAAATCTCAAACAGAGTGATGCAAGCAAGGGTGGCAACAAGACAATAAAATGGGATTTAATCGACTGAAAAAAAAAACAAAGAATACTAAAATTCACATATATGAGTCTATAGTGGAAAGCAGAGCATACTATGGTTCTGAACTATGGGAACTAAAAAAGGCACATAAGTCAAAAATACTAGCCACCGAAATAAACTATGGAAACGGTGCTGTAGAATAACAAAGCAAGATAGGACAGGGAACCTCGAAGTTAGAGCGAAAATGGTTATTGATCTGGATACTCTAGATACCATCGAGGCGAAACGTTAAAATGGTATGGATATCTAAGACGTATGCCAGACGAAAGATGGCCAAAGAAGATATGCAATTGAACTCAATCACAAAGACGACATAGGGGAACATCTCGAAGATCATGGAGAGAAGTGGTCGACCAAGCCATGGAAAGCAGATATTTAAGATAAGGTGACTGGAATGACCGAAAGAAGTGGAAACTAGGATGCGGGAAACGGTGATAGCCGTATTCCAACCCGCTTTATATATATAATGAAAATATTCATTTTGCGTTTAAATCTGAGCTTTACTTATTAGTTTTTAATGTATATTGCATTTTCGGGTATCCTCTTTCGCACACATGAATTGCCTCGAGTATAAAAGCTCTATTCGTACTGTATTCGGCTTTGTCATATTATGCGCTCGGTTTGTTGATATTTGTGCAAGGAATATCGACGATAGATACTGCTTTTTATTTTCTATGAAATTAGCATATTGCCAATTTAAACCAGTATTATTGTTTGTGCAAGGAGTGCACCGTACCGCACGTTGGGATTTCGTCGATCCCACACACCTATCCGAATGAAACAAAAAAAAATCAATCGTCCCGCATTTAAAATTTATCGCTAGCAGTGTGTTTACATTTACACGTATATACTCGGTGCAGTTAGAATATTTATGGGGCGCACTATAGGGTCGTCGATGCCTGAAATTGATTTTTCGGGGAGGGCGGACGTTTTTTTCCGCGAGATAAAAATACTTTCGACGTTCGAATTCGCCGTGTTTTGGACGCAATCAAATTTCGCACCGTCGCACGTCGAGACGGATGTCCGTCGGAAAATTTCATCGGAAAAAGTGGAACTAATGGATATTTTTCGTTTCATGAATGTTTCAACAAGATCCTCCAATGAAATACAACGCGACGACCTCCCTCCTTTACATAATACCGCCGAGCTTTGAGCCCGCTCACGATCCTCTCGGAATTTATCGCTAGCCGCAAAGTTTTCACATTTCAAATTAAATACTTTACATCGAAAGGATGTTGGTGTCTCATATGCATACCATTGATCTTGTTTTATATGAGAGATTTCGAGGGCCGAGCGAGAGGGGCGACTTTTCCTATCGGAAAATTTAAATGCAAATTTTCCGGAGGGAGGTCTCCGGACCCACTTACACGGCTAATTGTGCCAGCGAGATGATCATCCCAACCCCTCCCCTCCCACACACACACACAGAGACGCTCACACGAAAAGTAATGAATAAATCCTGAAAGCGAATCCAAGTTTAACTAAACGAAACCGAGACATGGTGTACTGGATTGAATGAAAATGGAATGTGATGGCAGATGCACACACAAAAAAGGACTACACTGTAATTGGTTAGTAGAGCTGATGTGTGAGAATGTACCGCAAATTAAATGGTTTCACTAGTTCCTTAATTGTTAATTGTGACAACCTCTTGAAAGCGTTAAATCATACAATATGTACAGCTTTAGTTTTACCGACTGCTCTAAAACTTTCGAGAGAACCAATCGTACTTTTTAGTTAGCAATCTTAAAGGTACACCACAAGATACCTCACTTTAGGGGGATCTAGGTCGCCCCTCAAAGCTCTGTAGTAGCAGCTCATGCGGTTTCTACATTGTGTTTCAAAATGATTGTCATCTAGTAGGCTGTGGAAATCCCCATGTGAAATAAAATAAAATCGCCCTGCGAAAATAGGAGTTTATACTAGCTATGCATAACCTCAAAATAACCTACTTAACCTTTTTGACTTCTGGTTTTTCTCTGTCAAAAGAAAACGAATTCTGAGTATTTGTCTATTTGTTGTATTTGTTTTGGCCCTGAAAAGGGCCGTAAATTACCAGCAGTACTAATTGCCACTTTGACAATGTGTGACAACAAGTGACACTTGTTGTCAGAATTAGATAGGTTCTAATTAAGAATCTAATCTAAGATTAGATAGATGACAATCATTTTGAAACACATTGTATTTAAAAGTAGCCGTACTTGATCTTTGCCTTTATTTCCACGTCAGACATCATAGCATCCTTGTCTATTAGCGCAGTAAGATCGTTACAACAATTGTACAAAGATGCGTGTTAGGAGAAATCGTACTCGACAGTTGTCTAAAATACACACTTCTGCAGATAAATGGTCATGTCGATTATCACGAGTGGAAAATCAATATTTTAATTCACTCGCCGCGAGAAATTATTACAACCGAACAAATAAAATGTGAAATGTGGGCAAGATATAAAGAGTCGCTAAGTTTAAATACCGGCAGGGCGAGTAAATAAAGGATCTGCCAAATCGAACTGTCAGAGACACGGGTCAAGTTCATAACGGTTGCGGTTGGTGCACTTCGAGATGCGACGACTTGCTATTACCCCGTGCACCAAAAAGGGGCACGGTTCATCTCGTAAGAATTTATCCAGGTCCGCATTTGACCTTCGCCGAGATCGGTCAGCTCGTAAGGATATGGTTCTCAGATCGGTCAACTCGTAAGAGTTGACGTGAAAAATCCCAAAAGGGGGATTATCGTATTCCTTGCGAGAGGGCAAGGAAAACCCTACGGAATCCGACCGTTATTAACAACAAGCAAGTCTTTCCCGCGTTGACTTTTAATAAAATACATAACTATCTCGGTGCTCGTCACCGTTTAGTTGGAACGTAACAAACCACCCTCTTATAGCATATTCTTAGTTTCAACAAATATTCGAACTACTTCGTTGCAATCATCATCCCCTCGATTATTTCTGAGAATCCCCTTACGAGTTGACTCATCCCAAACGACCCTTTAAAAATCTACCTGCCGGTTCGCTTACGAGATGACCGATCTTAGGGTGGGCCATTAAAATTCCTTACGAGCTGACCGCCGCCGCCAAAAAGTAAGTTATCGTTATCGCTTTCGTCTGTTCTGTTTTTACTCAATCAAATTATCTTTCCTGATTATTTTTTCAAATATCATTTTTATGTAGTGTAACGAAGTGCATCCTTTATGGGAAACGCCACCTATAAAGATTATAACGAAACAAAGTAAACTGTAACAATTTTTTTTAAAGTCCTATGTCAAAATGAGTACTATCGCACGTGCTACCAAATACTAAATAATTTCTCGCATTTCTGCTAGCGGGCGTTTTTCTACAAAATGTAATTTCTGCCAGCCTTTCATACTCCGAGAGGTTTACAAAATGATTGCCTGTTTCCATTTGGTTAGGCAATCCGTTTTAGTAATTAATCATAAATTCCGCCTTGCAGCAGGCTGTATTAAAACACTCTAGGCTGAACCACTCGGGGTGATTTTATTACTAAGACTGATTTTGTACGGACCTTTCCTAGGGTGGACCAATCGAATAAATAGAAACAGAATAATAGATAGATAATAATAGAATAGAAAAATAGATCCGTTTTGTAAACCGAACACTAACCCAGAAAACACAAGTAAGCGAAAATTCTACACATAACCCTCCATTTTCATGCTCAAGTCCTGCCAAGAACAACGACAAAGTTTGTTACAGTATCATTGCCTGCTTGTTTTTTATTGTACCAAAATAAAAGAATCATTTATATTTTCCACGCGGGGTTTTGCCCTAGCGCACATTCAAGAAGTCTTCATTCTGCTGGCCGTAACAATATGATGAATAAATCGCTAATAAGTCATTTTGAGAAAGTTTTAAATTTTTCAAGCGCTTTTCTTGAGCAATCAACATCTTCTGTATGAAAAATTGAGAGGAATTGTGCAATTTTTTAAAAATGATCAGAAACAAGCATAGGAAGTAATGTTCGGTTTCCGACACTTTTGGAAAAAACTGTCACGTCTGAAACACAATATCCTATAATATCCGGTAACTTAAATCGCGCCACCGTATCGCCAGACGGTGACAGACACTGGTTAGTAGACGATGATCGAGGAAAGTATGCCCTTTGGTGGAACGACTCCTTTCGACCCATTAACCATATTCCGACATTTGCATACGATTCCGGAGAGGGCATCTCGATTTATGCCAGCATCAACAAGAAGTGGAGGTCATAGCAGGTGCTAGGACTGGGCACAGACGCTCGGAGTTATTTTTTCCCGGTTTCGCGGGCTGTCTGAGTATGTCCCTAAAACGTTATACGAACATAGATTATCGACACTTTTGGTGTCATGGGCCCACGGTCTATATGAAGTTCCAATAAAATTAAAGTTGAAGTATTTTTTTAATGAATTTTTGAAAATGACCAGATATATAGGTATCGAAATGAAAGACGCTCCATTCATGTTATGAACAGTTTGATAGATAACGGCCTAAAATTTACTCATCTTCTTGAACGTGCTAGATTTATTGCCTATGCAAAATGTTAACGAAATTGGGGCTGCAGCATTTTTAATGAGTTTTAAAATATAACTGAAGCAATAGATCATAGTCTTTTGTGGTCGAACACGCCTATACTTCAGAAAGTTAGTTAGATAATGGATCAGTACTCATTGAATTTTTAAGTGTATTTTAGATTCGGTCATTTTTTTATGAATTTTTGAAAAGGATAAGAACTTTACCAGATAAGGAATAACTACCGATATCTTCTTCTTCCTACTATGGATAATCTTATAAGTATGCTACTGCCTGTTCATTGCCAACATGTCTTCCCCGGAAGATGAGGTCCAGCATTCTAGCGATCATTTTGGTGGTCTTCCCTGCGACCTTTTCCCTACTGGATTATTCATTTTTGCATTTTTATCTAGTCTGCTGTCCTCCATTCTCCTTATATGTTTGTTCCTGAACATTCATTTCTGTCTGACCCACGTGCCTATGTCCTGTATTCCCCATTGTTGTCTGATATCTTCGTTTCGTACCCTGTCATATAGTGTTTTGCCTTGAATGTTTTAATTTCGACTGTTCTCATCATTTGTAGAGTTTTACTTGTGCCTGGTCTTTTGTTCTGCCCCATATGTTATGATATGTCTCATGGCCATTTATTTCGATATTTTTTTCGGTGTTAAGTTATTTGTTTTTCCAGACAATTTCTTTCAGACATCCCGAGATTTCAGCCGCTTTCACGGTTTGCTCTTTTATTTATTTAAAAAGATTTCCTAGGCTTGTTATTTCTGTTGTCTTCTGTTGTCATATGTCATACTCTGATTTTTGTTCTACACTAGGTATTAATATCATATAATAAAATAATTAGTCTATGATTTAGACCTTTTGTTCTCATTATTTCTAAGACATCCTTTAAGTGCACTCTGTCAAAAGCCTTGGTCATATCGAGAAAGCACAAAGCACAATGCAGGTTTATTGAATTCAAAGGATTTTTCAGATATTTGTTTCACAATGAATATTGCGTCGATAATGGATCTGTTCTATCGGAAGTCGTGTTGCTATTCTCGTAAACGTATGGTTTTGGTGATTTCTCCTATGTAACGTTTATTCTAATTTATTTACACACTGTCTTAACACTACTTAATTGATATAGACTATTTTCTAACTAATTAATCTATATCACACTCTTAACTGCTAATTTCACTTGTCCGTTTATCGCACTGTTTGCTCACGCGGCTTCTCGTCAAATTTATTCTCTTCGACCGCCAGCCCGTGTCACATTATATGTCTTCAATAATGTATTCGGGAACCTTCTGCTATATTTTTTTTCTTAATAATGTTCGTTCTCGAAAGGAGTAGATCATTCTTCCTTTAAGGTTGTGCGATACAATATAACGCCGTATGCTTTACAATGCAAACTGATTTCAATGCTAACTCAAGATTGAATCATAAGAATTGAATCTTTATTGTACCAATCGATTAAGAAAATATAAATGTATGTTTTTAAGAGATTACTTTTGTTTGAAACTTATTACATTTCTGGAAATATCGTTTTGAACGTAAAAAAACCGAAAAAAATTCTAAAACCTATTGAAACGTACAATAGTTACAATAGTTTGACATCTTAATAACGTGGAGAATGAAGTATTGTACGATGCCTATTAAAATATTATGAGCTTGTAAAAGTATCTTCGTACTTATTGTTGAAATTAGAATAACTGACACGCCTCTCGAACGGGCGCTACTTCGACAGACCCTCTGACATCGATCGATCCAATCAAGACCATATGGTCATAAATTTTATTGCGGTTAGTGTTTGCTCAGCCTGAGGGCGGGACTTAAACAATTTGTCTTTACTTTTTGCATATTCGTTTTTGACGACATCTACCGGAATTCGTATCGAAGTACCAATGTATCGAACAACGTTTCCGAAACGTTTGGGAAAGTTTTTATGGCCCAATTAAACGGAGCGGCCTTCTCTCTTTGAAGTGCGCCGCTTTGGTCAGATAAGAGACGCCCTGCGTGCCGATGTTTATATTTCGCGTTACACCTAGTATAGTTTCTGTGAATACTTTGACAATGCTATCGAGAAGTTTAATTCCTGGATAATTCTCTGGATTCTCCATTTTTAAAAATGGATATTGTTATACTATTCTTCCATTCATTCAATATTTTTTGTTTTTCTATATTATTTTTAAATGGGGTTAATATTTCAAGAGGTAGTTTTTTCCTCCATATTTAAATCTCTCATTCGTGATTTCGTCTGATCCAGGGCTTTGTCTTTTCTTAAGGGATTATAAGATGTTTTCTACCTTGTTATTTGTTAGCTCAATGTCGTTGTCCTCCCCATGATCATTTTGTAGCTGTTCCAACTATCGATATCAACGGCATAAATGATTTACATGTTGCACAATGATACGTACAGCCTCACTATTACATATTAGAAATTATAATCATAAAATTAATGTCTGATATTTGTGATTCAATCGAATTTCACTTTATTTGAATGGAAATTGCAGCAAATTACAAATTTCTCAACTTTAAGTGTGCTTTGCTGGTATAGTCTATATGGAAGTTAAAGACCAAACCATAAAATTACTCTAGTAGTCTTCAAGGAAGTGGAAAAAATGGAAATGTTTCACGTTGAAAACTTCAATTATCTTTGAGCAAGGAAGTAAAACGATTTGTGGAATTTGCCAAGAACTGTCTGAAATCCTCCAAAGTACCCCCCAAAAATGATACTAAATTACGGTTCTCGTGGCGTTTCCGGGCGAGGCCGCAGTCCCAGGAATATTTCACTTACCCAGAACGAAATAATTTAGAGAACTAAGCGAAACTAGCTTCACCTAAACGACAAATAACACTAAATACATATATTCAAATTCCGGGAGCTTTAGGCATTAAATAGCATTTAGGTCGGGGGCGGGGTTCCTGAAGTTTTGCATGTTCTATTTGTACACACTTTATATACATAACGTTGGAGCATTAAAGACTTAGGTGGAAATGAAGTGGATACACGTGGAAAGCTCGGTTGACATGTGCGAAAATATCCCGAAGTTTGTGGGAACCACATACACACTCACAGAGACACACTAAGGGTTAGAATACAATCTACAGGGGGAGCTTCACAATTGAGAAACGGGAGGGAAAAATGAACGAACATTCCTCACTTGCAGCTTTGACTTTTAATTCATACGAGAAAACACTCCCAACTCGTTATGCATTCCCGTTTTATAAATTCGTTAATTAACGTCCGCGTGTGTGCCTCTATATGTGTACTAGGTACGTATATGGAATCTCCGACTCCTGAAATGGAAACAGAAACAATTCCGCGTCCGGGCGTAAATAAATTTCCGTCGAGTAAAACAACCGGGAACAATTGTAAAATTTAATATTCGTCCACGCTAATGATGCGCCCGCGAAGTATCCCTCTCCGCATTTCCGAGCGACGCGTTCATACTTCAACGCTAATTCCATGAGTTATTGAAAACTGGAACGATTTAATTACCGAACGTTAGAAATCCGCATTCATTAGAGGTGCGACGGCGGCGAAATCCCAAAAACTCACAAGTCCCCACCCGCCCCAAATCTATTACCGATTAACCTCCCACCCCGATAAAAGATTCCCGTTCGAACACTGGCGATAAAACAAAATAGAACCGACGTATAATCAAATCAACAGTTGATAACGAGACGTTATAACGGCGAATTGCCAGCGTCGGTTGTTTTTGTTTCCTGAATGTATTTTTAAATCGATTGCTTTTTTATTACGTTCGACGCTCTTCCGTTCGGAATAAATGGAGACGTGCATAGAGTGTGAGAGGGATGGAGAGAAATTGTCGCTCCGGTTGGAATATTAAAGCAATTTAAATTGCATACGTATACAAAATATGCGATGGAAATCGACGTACCGGAGATTTGAGCTTATGCGATAGTTGTTTATAGAGATCGAAATGTCGGAAATTGATACTGACACAGGCACAGGATGCAGTTAGCGGGAAACGGAATACGTGAATCGTTTAAATGCTTTTCTTTCTACAAATTTTTAAAATTTTTGACAACTGAAGATTACTTAATTGCCGATAGACAATAGTAAATTATTATACAAGTTTAATGAGACGGAGTATTGTCACACGAGTGCTTTAATAGAACGAGTGTGACCGTACGTTTTATTAAACGTGTGAAATATACTATTTTATCTACTTTGCTTTATTAATTCATTAAATTTTGGCTGTTCAAGTCCTGGTATTACACTAAGGAATTTTGATTGGGTTGGTCACACTGACGTCACTGACATGGACGTTTCGTATTTGAATTTGACAATCTAGTAGCCCTAGGACAAATTCAATAACTACGCTCTTACTTACGTGCGAGAAATGGAAGACTAAACTGTAGAACTGACCTGTACAGCGTATTTTCAGGAGAAAAGCAAGACAAAAAGTCTTCAACGCTCTGGACATCGTACTGTAGCATGCTGAGAGCATGTCTAAATGTTTATAAGAACGCAGATATATCGAAGTTTTCACGATTGAATGCTTTTCTCAAACGGCAGTCTCAAGGATATCAGCCTAAAAAATAAAAAAATTTGGATATTGCTGAAATAAATCAGTTTTTAAGTCAAGGCGACGATCTTCATTATTTGGCAATTAAAGTAAGTTTGATTTTTTTTAAATCATGTTTCCTTTGTTACCGGCTTGTATTGTTTTCGTTCAGGTTGTACTCATAATAGGATATACTTATTACTTACGAACTTCATCTTATTAAGAAATATGTCAGCCTTCACCCAATCGGTATAGCTTCAAAACGCTTTTTTCTCACATACCGAAATGGCCGATGCATCACTAGCCATATAGGGATTATTAAGATTAGCCAAGTGTCACGCATAATTGCTACGTCTCTGAATCTTGCTAATCCGGATCAGTACACGGGGCACTGATTCCGTAGGAACTATAAACAATATCAATTCAATCACAAATGGGATCAGTTTCGAACGAAATATTCAGGGAAATACTTTAATCACCCAAAATGTCTCTGGCGTTAGCATAAATGCCCAAGCCACAGTAATGTCGTAGTTAAAGTTTTCACTAATTGTACATTGGCGGTAAGTCTACATTAGCTACTGATTAGTTGTTCGTCTTTTGAGTCATACCGTCTTTTGTAACCTGTAATAGTTGTAATGCATATTGTACTAGAATAATATAAAATTATACCAAATAATACGTTTTTCATGTAAATTTTAAAGGTTATGTTTACTATAATTTAACCTTGGCTGCACACGTCTCTGTGAGAGGTTGACATACCAACTTAACAAAACTAAAAAGCTACCAAAAGTAGTGTAAGAGTATGAATATTTTTACACTACTTTCGGTGTAAGAATGAGATCATTAGTAACGCAAAGTAGATAAATAATTTTATCATATTTATTTACGTCCACTGCTGAACATGAGACTCCAGTGAATAGTTTCACCTCTCTGATTCGAGCTGCATTCATCCAGTTCATTTCAATGCGATTTAAATCGTCTAACCACAGTGTGTCTATGCTGCGACATGCATGATTCTAGGTCTCCATTCCTAGTTCCTATAGTTCATTCTAACCCAGTTCCTCTTGTGATTAGATATTCTTAAGATGGTATCCACAACTTCACTTTATTTTTCTCACCTCTTCATTGGGAATTCTAGTCTTCAGAGAAATACCCGACATTGCTTTGTTATAGATATTTTGTCTCCACACACAAAAACTCATTATAGAATTTGACAAAAAGAAATATGAAACAACTACTCCCATGGTTAGTATTCTCGATTAATGGCAAAGGGTATTGTCACGCCCATGGGATGAAGGTCTCCCTGTGGTTGCGCCTGGTGGGTAACTGTAAGCGGACAACAGAAAAAAGTTAGAAAAATATGCGTTAATTCTCGCATAAAAGGAGACATCTTTAGAGAAGAGAATAATTAATTACGTGAAATACAATAAAGTGTCACAATTTACAGTGTTACGAAAAATGGGAGTACTTACATGATTTCAGGGAGACGAGGATGACTGTCACAGTGGCGACGGCGATTTTCAGGAGGTCAGTGATCAACTTATACTGATACTGATTTGATCGGCTATATTTATACTGTGTAAATGGCAGATTCGGCGGTTTTGTTCTAACTATACCCGAGTGTCGATTCATTACGGAGTAAATTCCTAGAATCCCATAGACCTCCGCGGGATGAAGAAGTGAGGGAAAAGTAGAAACAGGGGTGTGTATGTGTCATTTTGTCTTCAAAATATAAATAATCGAAGTTATATCATTGAATGGAATGAAACAATGTTATCTAAATTCCTTTTTTTGGAAGAAATATTGCCTAATGAAAAATAAATTAGAAAAGGGTTCTCGTCTAGCCTACAAAACGAATACCCACAATTTCAAACCCGAATATTTATAAAATCTACCTAAGTCCTTTTGTTATTTACGCTTCAAAGTGGATTGTTAATGAGCCTAAAGACGAATATCACACGTGTGTTAACTAGCGCGAATTTTGCCGGGCGCCAACACTGTTTCCTGAACACGTGTTCCATTTGTAAACAACTTTCTCCATATTGCCATTCTACGGGTTTCGACCAATGTTTTATAGAGCGGATTTTTAAATTTTGGCAACTCCGCTTCTCTCTGTCTCTCTCTTTACGTTGAAAATTTGCTAAAGCGGCGAATCGCTCGAACTAGGGATGTGATTTTATGAGTTTTGCGTGTGCCACTCGCAACTTGTTGTTACGATGAGTCACTCGTGAAGTAAAGAGGATTTTGGTATAATGTCAGTCAATTAACTTGGGTTGGATACGGTAGTTAAGTCGAATAATATTTCAAACGTGGCAGTATATGAATACTAAACTGAACATTTCGAAAGAGTGAAAATGTAATATCAACTACTTGTAAGGCAACTGCTTCATACAGTTTGTAAACTAAATAAAGTGATTCTCCGAAATTCCTGATGAATTCAAGTTATTTCTCATAACATTTAACAAAAAATTTTATTTCCAAGTTTTTTATTGCTATCTAAATGAATAGTTTGCCCAGAAATGGCTTAATAAACTATAAATTTGTATTATTATGTTATTTTTTTACTGGACATACCTAATAGTGCTATTCTATCTTGGATTGTATTAATTTTGAAGTACAATTTTACTTATATCAAAATATGAAACCCCCTTCTTTTTTCTATGTAATTAGAACAATGATAAATTTAATTTTTTTTCAATTTTATTTGAGGGCATTGCAGTGTCTATGTACCAGCCCCGACTGGAGACAGCACTGGTTTAATTAGCAAAGTTTTGTAATTGTTAACCGGAAATACTTAGAAAATCAGATAAAAGCACCATATTCCAATTGAACGCCCTGTAAATGTTGACCGATATGTTATTAATTTATCATTTTACCAATTGGTTTATACATTATTTATTTTATATATAAAATAAATTAATGGTTCCGCTTCATAGACGCGTGTTGGGAGCGAAGTTTGAACATTTTTAAAAATTAAGTTTTAGAGTGAGAGAGAATGCAAGAAAAGCGCGTTTTGCGCGCACCTCTCGCTTTAGTCTCCCCTTCCGCTAAACAGTACGACAGGAGATCCAAAAGCGAAACGAAAAGTAACGCTTTTTCGTTACGTCTGATTTTGTTGCCTTTGTTGGGATTGACTAGCATTGCGACGGCAGCACGTGAAAGGAAGTTTCGCTCCAAATATGGCACCTGTGCATTGTCAAGAAATGATCAATCAGCTTATCTGTCAATCAATTAATTAATCCAAATTCCGCTGATAATTTAACTTTTTATTCTTACATCATGTCAACTCGCGTGTTTTCTTTTTTTTCTTTTCCTTATTCTGCAAAGCAACTAATTTAGCTACTTTGCAGTAACTTATAGATTCAGCAATTCCCGGATAATACGCTTCGCTAATTCGACCCGCGATTCCCGCGAGCGGATGCAACGTCTCGAATTCGAGATCGAGCATCCGCCAAAGAGTCCGGAAATCGACGAACTTTCCACGTTATGTTAATAACGACAAAAGCTGATTGGTCATCAGGAAAAAATTATAAATTGGCTGGGGACCGACAAAACCAGGTTCATTAGTTTCGCAAATCGCGCCCTTGGTCGGTCTCCGAGACACGTCCCCCGAGCCACGTCCAAGATGAACCTCTTAGGGTAAGTCGTTATTTTCATATACTGCTTTTATTTAGGTCCCCTTTTTTATTATTATTAGTCCCTTTTAATCATTTGTTTTTTCGTGTTTTTTAAGTCGTACTACGTTGTCCCATATTTTGATTACTTTTGATTCCTTCTTCTTTGTGTTATTTTCAACTGGTGTCGTGTTGGCCGCTGGTCGCGCCTTTAATGTATTTGATTTTGTTCAATATACCCTTTTTACTTAGGCTTACTTCTTCCATGTTACTCTACCCCTAGCTACCCCTCAGTGTTCGACCCTGTGCTTAACACAGGTCGCGACATATATATGGTGGTCTAACATAATTTTTGAAATGTTAATAAATTTCACGTTTTTAAATTATTAGAAAATATATTTGTCGGGTGTTGCACGTTGACAAAAAATTTTGCGTAAACTGATTTATAAAGAAGCGTTCCATATAAACAAATTATAAATTAATTTGATAGATTATCAACTGGATGTATGGGTTAATTAGTCGTAATATAGATAGTCATTGTCATATTAAACTCTCTTAGTTAGAAACGCTGGGGAGCGTAAAATATCCACGTACTATATAGTTTTTCTATGAACCTTTTACCACTTGCATCACAAACATAGATAAAAAATGCATCCATTAGATTCACATGAATAATCAATGGTTGAATTAACATTTCGTATCTTCTTCTTATTCTTCTTAGGGTACCAACTCCATTCAATGAAGATCGGAAACAATTTTGGCAAATGCTTCTCTATATTGTGCACTCCTGTGTAGAGTATGAGAATCCAATCCCGTCCAGTCTCTGACGTTCTTCAGCCATGAGTTTTGTCTGCGCCCCGGCCCTCTCTTGCCTTCTATTTTTGCTTCTATTATTAATTTCAGGAGGGCATATTTAGTATTCCTCATGACATGTCCAAGATAGGCGGTTTTTCGCTTTTTCAGGATGGCTAAGAGATCACGTTCCTTGTTCATCCGCCGCAAGACTTCGATATTTGTAACGCGGACTGTCCTAGGTATAGGGTATCACGATGGTTTTATTTTTAATATTCGGCGGCACACCCACATCTCAAAAGCCTCCAGTCTATTCATTGTAGTGATCTTCAGCGTCCACGCTTCGACACCATACAGGAGCACCGGGAAAACATAACATTTGACGAAACTATATCGTATTTGGGCATTCAGACTTTTGTCGCTCAGCAAATTACGCATTTTCAAGAATGTTCTGGCCATCTCGATTCTTGTTCTTATTTTGAGGTCTGGATTCAAGTCCTCTGTAATCCAGCTACCCAAATATTTAAATTTCCGAACCCTTGATATAAACGTCCCTTGAACTTTTATATCTACCAGCTGATTTAGGTTTCTACTTATCATCATTGTTTTTGTCTTTTGTTTATTTATTTGTAGTCCCATCTGACCACCCACTGAAACTATTCTGTCGATTAATCCTTGAAGACCCTCAGAACTATCCGCAAGTATCACTGTGTCATCGGCATACCTTAAGTTAATATATCGTATAAATGTCTTTACATCTATAAATCCCGTGTCCGTATAGGACACGGGATTTACCGCGGATTTCACCGCGGGAGTTAAAGTTTTGTTATTAGCGAGCTGAAAGTTTAATGGGCACTTTCATATTTAAAAGAGCAAATGGTTTCAGGTCTGATTGGTCCTATACGGACACGGGATTTATTGATTTCCCGTGTCCTTATAGGACCAATCAGACCTGAAACCATTTGCTCTTTTAAATATGAAAGTGCCCATTAAACTTTCAGCTCGCTAATAATAAAACTTTAACTCCCGCGGTGAAAGTGTTAAAATTCCCCCTTTCCTCCACTGAAATTCCCACGTCTAATAAAACAGGAAAATTTTTGATTTACAGCTGTCACAAACGGAATAATGAAAACCAGGTAATTCGGCGTTGAAACATTACGTACTCCGCCTCTCTCTCTTTCTCTCTCTCTCTCTCTCTCTCTCTCTCTCTCTCTCTCTCTCTCGCACTCGCCAGTAAAACTACAGCGAGCTTATTTATATGTGACATTTAAAATTATTGATAGCGGGAATGCAGCATTTTTACGATGGCTCCTGGGTTTTATCAAGGGAGAGTTTTATAGAGGAGACTCGGGGAAGAGTAAAATTTTTCGGAGTCGCGCGTCTGGTTTATCTAAACCGTAACCGAATGAATTTTTCCATCGGATAAAGTTTAATATTAGGAAACATCGTAGCACCGCCGAACTACCCTCGGTACTAGGACAGTCGTCAATTTTTTCCCATTGACAATCGCGTCGGGCGATAAAACCCCGTCGATCTGTCGAATAGGACACTTAGCGTTGTCTATTCACTCTTTATTGCGTAGGTCGAATTTAGAATTCGACCGATCGTAACGGTACAAAAGCGGACCAATTACTGGGATTAGAGTTTTTTTTATCTACTCTCTTCTCTCTCCTCCCCTATCTCGCGCACAATGAGGGCCCTCTTGATTCCTTCGGTTCTATTCGGTCCCATTGTGGTCGGAGGAAAAATGACGCGAACGCGAGAGGATCTCCTTTCTCTCACCCTCTCATTTTTCCTTCGTTGGCGGTTAATCGCGTCGAAAATAAACATGTGTCTCCGATATAGTTGGATATCACTTTGATCCGAGAAACGCTAACAGATCGGCATGCAAATATAATGTCGACGTGTACATAACGTTTGTGGGAGAGATTCGCGATGGATATCGAATACTGAAACCATAAATAGCACGGAATTCAATTAATACCGGCTGTAATTGAGAGGAATAACGTTGTAGTAATGATTGTATACAAGACCGCATGTGCCTCACTCACATCACCAAGTAATATAGTGGCACAAACAAGAAACGAACTGACACATGCTTTTTCCATAAAAATTCAAATTAAGAGAGTGTAAACCATTTTCAGACACTTACTTTAATGTATAATCATTATTACCGAACAGGTGAAGAACTAAAATGGCGGAAGCTCACTGTGCCAAATATTCGAAAAGCGTTTAAACCGCTGTTAGTGGAGAAGATTTAGTAATAATTTTATTAAACATTGTTATATATATTTGACAGCAGAATAAATATTCGAAGTTTTAAAATGGCGATGTGTCCATCGGACTACTTGCTTTTAATTTATTATAAATATTCAATATCACAATAAATATTTCAGTTTTACCTAATAACACTTCCTTAAGAGGAAAAAAAAGAAAAACAAATTCGAAAAGCTGGAAAACGACAATATTAGAGTTACCTTCAGATATAACATAGCTAAATATACTATTAACTGAAATTATACATTCGACAGTAGAACAGATGTTTAAACTATTAAAAAAATACTGTAGGAGTAAATTTAAAAAAAACTCCCAGAAACTGAAAAATAGCAAAAGTAAACTATACCTTGAAACCAGATAATTTAAAAAAAATATCTGGTCATTGTTAAGATCTGCCACTTCCGTGCGTGAGTTACAGAACCTTACCAAACATTACTATCTTTACTAACACCACTTCTTTGTTCGCCTTCGCACGCCCAGGAAATTCAGCGAATACACGTGGCGATCCTGCGCTCCTCTTCGCAAACGCCACCCTTCTCAGATCACCTGTTCACCGGTTGACTCCTCACGGTTACAGGTAACCATCCTTCTTACCACTTTATGTGTACCGCTAATATCGCGCGAAACAACGTTTTTTCGCAATGCCAATCTTAAACAATACTTCTATCTAGGGTGTCAATGGATTGGATTGACGGCGGGCGTTCCTAATTGGCCCGATAACATTAACAAGGCCACCCTGCTCGCTTCGACCGTCGTCCCTTAAGCGCACCATTTGTGTGTGTGAGAGGCACTTGTTCTCTTCGCTTCGGGACGCCCGCTTACTTTACGTTCGAAATGTCGGAACCAACGCCTTCCAAGGCGCGTCAAAGCAGCGAATACGAACTCGAAGCCTCCGGATTGCGTCGGAACATCACCTAGTGCAGTGTAAGTCGGGTCGGCGTCGGCAATTATTTCAACGACATCGCCATAATCATGAACGCGTTGATAGGCTTCCTATGCCGCCATGGTGCTTTGTCACTATCTTCCGCGCAATACCCAAGTGACACTCTACACCTGGATTTATCTATGGATCTATAAGGATTTTCCTTGCCCCCTTGAATGCATTTCTCCTTCTGGGCTTACTCGCGTAATTACCCTTTCTCGGTCACTTCTCCGTTTGTTCGTCATCCTCCGTTACGTCATTCATTTTCGAAATACACCCCCCTCCCCCCACCTACTGAGCCTGATTCCCGGCTAATCATACATGGAGCGACGCTTGGCAACGTCGCATCCACTTTATCAGTCACAATTCACAGTTAGACTCGTACCGCACACCGTTCTACGGACATACAGGGCGGCCCATTACCCCACCCAACACCCTTTTTTTACTCCACTATCCCTTAGGTGCATTGGTTATTTCCGGTATTTTCTGCTGTAATTCGAGAAAAATTGCGAAAAATAGGAGAAGTGGCACAACTGGAAATTTACCAAATATCTTACTAGGAAGTTCCATTCTAGGCCAATCGCAATAATTCTTATATAAAGTAATCCACATGAGAAAGTAAATAAAATCTTGGAGCGTACTTGGAGAAAGTTACCAAAAACGGAAAAATATCAAGCATTAAGGGCCTTTTATAGAGCGATTGGTCAAAATTCTTATTAAACTCGATCACACGTGTTCGACAGAAAAATAAAAGTTCTAAGTTAACGAATTCTTGGAGCTGTTTTTAAGCTGTTTTAATAAAACGGTTATTTATTGGGAAGTCTTTGTACATTACAAAATCTAACATAATTGGGACTGTTTGTAATATTAAATTTCCGAGAACAAAGTATCACCGTTCACAGAGACATTTCTTCAAAACCATGATTTTAGATTTGGGAGTTGACCTAGAGGTACTTAAATTCGAAAGACAAACTCGATTATTGCTTATATATGGATCCTTAAGATGAGAAAGTAAAAATTTGTCAAAATTTAAGTGAAAACAATTTTTTTTCAATAATTCATTGAAATAAACATCTTGCAATAATTAATTAAAAAACTTGTTGGTGAAAAACAAACCTTAACAAATCATAGGTGCTTTGACTGTACCCCTAATAATTAGGCAGTGCTAAAATAATATTAAATATTAACGATGGCCCCTCAGAAAACGCCATAAATACAGGACCGCTTTTAAATCCCTAGTGACTTTATCCATAATTTCATTTGCAAAGTTGTTTTAAACAGTTAAATCTGTTAAATAGTTATAAGAGTAACTGAAAATTGGAGAAATATCTTGTCTGCTGTTTAACATCCATCGTGTTGATATACGGACCTATTCTATTGAAATGCGTTGTCCGAAATCGACAAGATCGAAAGAGAAACTAATAGTAGTTCGTTAGTATGACAGAGAAGGAAGTTTTGCGACGTTGCCGGCCGGCCGGTATGTAACCCATTCCAAATATTCCCGTCTGAGGCTATATAGCGAATGATCCGGTAGAGTGTGGCGATGACTGTGATGTTTCGCGAGCTAGCAACGTCGCAAAAGTTCTTTCTCTGTTTAGCCAACGAGAAATATATGGCCTTTCTATCGCTCTTATGTTTATACGATACTGCGACTCTGTAGAAACGGTCTGTATATTGTGACGCAAAATGTAAACATCAGTGTGGAAAGTGCTCCTTATCTGACGCAGGCGGCGCATTTCAAAGGGGGACATAAAACCTCTTCCCGAATAATCGGGAACGTTCAATTAGAGAAAGAATAATCCAGTAGCTTCTGGAAGACATAATTAGGGCTATGAATTACGAACCGGGGCGGTCGGAGGCATAGTAGGCCAGGAGCCGCCGTGAGTGTAAAAGTGCGATAAGCCGACTAGCGATAAGTGTACAAATAAATTAGCGCGTTAAGTGTTTAACATAAAATAATTAGTTAAGGAATAGACTAAATAAATTAAGTAGTGTTAAGAACTGTAAATTAGGATAAACGTTACGATATTTATCCCTACTTCATTCCTAATCCATGAAGTGGTATGGTGTTCGGTATTTACCTGACATCGTTGTTTATCAATATGGGGTTATTGGGGGTTATTATAATTTTTTAAATAAGTTGTATATCGTAGCTACAATACTGAATGTAGGAGGTCTAAAATAAAAAATTGTACTGTAAAAATCACATTGCCTTCTCAAAGAATAAACGGTTAACAGATCCGTAACAGGGGGATTTCCTTTTAGCGGACTTTGTGGTATCAACGACTAAGTGCTCTAAAAAACTTACTCACAATGTGGTGAAAACATAAAAAATTGACCCAAGAGGTAAGTACTTTTTACTTTAATATGAGTCCAAAATGAAATAAGAAAATAGTAATTAGGATTGAAGTTTTATCTAACTTTAGATCACCTTCCTCCTATTAAAATTTAATAATATTTGTGAAATGATTTCTTTTAGTAACTAAAACCTTGATGCCACTTAAGATAATAACCAATTATCAAATGTGGTAATCGGTCCCTTTTTGTTTCTTAATTCCGGTTTGTCAGCAATATGTGTAACGTAATTAATTCGCTGATAATTTGATCGTTTATTTTCCACAAACGTTCGACGCAAATGTAGCAAAAATATAATAATATTCATTCGATTTTCCCTCACTGTACATGTAATTCAAAATATCCACCTTCCCTTTTCATAAAAGTAGCCATTCTTTCGAATTCTTGTCATACATCATTCACGCCTTGAAACGTTATCAATTTCCTCATTATTTGACCACCCTGTATAGCTTATAAATTTTTTATCAATCTTATATTAGGTTATGAGGAAGTAAAATTTTTATAAAGAGTAATTTTCTTGTCGTAAAATTAATCATTAAAGGTTTCATATGTGTAAAGAACTTAGGTATATGTCTACTCACATTGTAACTCTTTGTGAAAGCTTCTTTTATAAAAGTAGCATATTTTTCATACTTCGATTTTTTGATGATCTCTCATCGAATAACTCCATTTGTAGATTTTGTAGGTAATGGTGTTAAGGTATTTTCTCTTTTGGAAACTTTGAAATATGTCACCATAATAATACCATTGTAAGAATCACGAGGGTTTCTTACTTGAAAGAGAATGGGAGAGGATATCAAATATTATTTCTCCGGTATCGATTTCCTCTTGTGTTTCGTATCAGACAAATTTGTCATGTTTGAAAGCAGTGAAGTCGGTGAAATCGACAGTGAGACCCTAGCTCAGACCGTGTTTAGCCGAAATGATGTGTTCCGGAAGAATGACAGACTATTTAGCATTGCCAAATAAGATCGCTATTGCGTGCAATGAAATCCGTGGCGCTCGCCCCCGGGGGCAATTAGGTTCAAACTATTTGTCATCAAACATTAACAATCCGAACCATGCCATGGATTCGTACTGAGAGTTTTGTTTACACTGTCTCTTGTATGTTTGCAAATGAAAATACTGACAGTTCCTACGATGCTTGATTGCAATTAATATAAACTCAGCAGCGAACTTCATTTAACTTGTGTCCAGGGCAAACGTATTAATTATTACGGGGAAGGGGGAGCCACGGGATGTTTCTGGGGGTGTTTGTTTTGCTTCGGGCGGTTTTTCGTACAAACGCCTGTATGAGAGTGCCTATGTGTATGTGTATATCGAGTAGGGCGAAACGAGTTGGAAATATATATTTTTCCCGTACCCACACACACATATACACACACAAACTCATACACACACAAACGCCAACGTTCCCATTTCCTTTCGACGTACATACAATGCCGGAGCCTCACGCTCCGTTAAATAACTATTTAACTTAAAATCGAGCCTGTCTGTCCCCCGAAAGGAGCCTTCCCCGTTTACATATTTTTCCTTCGGTTCGTGTATTCGAGAACCTCGCCCGGGGGCAGACGTGAACGAACAGAGGGAAAACACGAAGTCACGTCGTACGTGATATCCGGATCGACGTGGATGCGTTAGGAACGGCGTTAATTGAGCGGGATACGTGTTATGACGGCCGTTACGCGCCGAGGACATGACGCCCCGCGAACGAATAAAGGCGACCGAGATTTTAATCGTCGGAGGGAGAAAAACCGTCCCTCGATCTTATCGCGAGGTATAAATATACAAAAAAAAGTTTTGCGTACGACCGGACAGATAAATTATTTAGGGACGTTCCTCTTGGGCCATCTTTCAGAGCTTATCGGGGATAAGAATTTCCCGGCCGCACACATGGAGACGCACAAACAGAGATAAGCCTGCGAATGTTTGACGATCCATGGATAATTGATGAATTCTCTTCCTTTATTTCCCGGTGAGCAGAAATTACCGGGAAAGGAAACGATAAGTCAGGATTCCGTCCTCCCCCCTCTCCCGGTTGCGATACAGTCACAAGAGATCGATAAAAATGGTTTCAAATGCCGTTTCTTACAAAATAGACTTGGATGAATGCAAATCGAGAGTAAGATTTCGCCTATCGGTTCCTTTAAATATTTCATCTCCGGTTCACGGTTCACCCAGATAGAAAACCGAGGCATAGAAAATTTAGGAAGTCCATTTGCTAAACTTGTTCTGGACTTTTACAGTAAAATGATCAGTTAAATTATCTTACATCTCGCGATCAATGGATCGTGTTGACCATTGTTAAGCTCAATCGGATTGTAATATCTCTATATATATAAAAATTGATTGCTGTTCGTTTGTCTGGCTTGAACTCGAGAACGGCTGGACAGGATTTTGCTAATTTTGGTCTTGAAATATTTGTGGAAGTTCAGAAAAGGTTTTTCGGTGAGAAACATAAATAATAAGTACCGGAAATACTGAAAAAGCGACGTTTTGTAATTTGACATTTATAATGAAACAAATGAAAGTATAGTGTCAGTTGGTTGTCAAATAAATAAATGTCAAGACGATTATTACAATCTATCATCAGTTTGTCAGTGCGCGATTAAAATCAAGTTTATTGATTTTAAAATACCAATGAGAAGGCTTAGGTCGTCGAAGTCAATCAAATGTGCGACGAGCTCTCACGTGCAAATCGCACTGACGACTGACGACCAGCGAGAGACAGATAACGATAACATTCGTTTTGATCTGACAGAATTGCGTTCAACAGTAAATAATTGTGAAGTAAATAGGCTTAGAATCGAACGAGTTCGGGCACATCTTACATAGCAGCATTTAGATCGACGGGACACTGAGTCTAAAAATTCTACAAGTTCGAAAAAACGGACGCACCGAGTCACTGCAGCCGGAAGAAGAACTGCCAGTGATTTCAACTTTAAAAACTTCAAGAACTTCGACGCCAACACAAATGCTGAAAGTCACGAAACCAAGAAGAGTCCTGAGTAAGTCAAAGCAACTTCACCAGTACACCTAGTCTACAAATTTTACAAATTTGAAACGACGGACACATCTAGTCACTGCAGCCGGAGGAAAAGCCGCCAGTGATTACAACTCCAAAACTTCAGGAACTTCGACGCCAACACAACGGCGGTAAGTCAAGAAGACAAGCAAAGTCTTGAGTAAGTCACAGCCACTTTCCAGAGAACTAAGTTACAAAGTTCACAACTTCAACTACGACAAGAAAAAACAAGCAGATGAATTGATTCAAGAACAAGAAAAAATAGCCCAAGAAATCATATAACTACATAATAATTGCAAGAAAGACGGAAGTGCAAGAAAAACCAAGGAATAGCTACAAAAATGGATTGATCAACTAGAAGCACTATGGGGGAAAGCCCAAGAGAACAAGAAGGCGTTCCATGAACTTGTGTTTGGCGATCAGCACAATTATATAAAATCACACTAATTCAAAGCGATGGAGGAAAACTACAAGAACATTCGAGTGCACCTGACGTCACACGAGGAATATAAAACACCCAAGAAACAAGTCTTTGAGGTACAAATACAACACTCAAAACTGGAAGTGAAGAAACCCAAACAACAGACCGAACAGGATTACCGACGAATCAAACTAAAGGTAAAAATAATAAACAAAAAAACTACTTGTACAAGCTGAACAAGACATGGCAAAATCAACACCAAGATGGTCACGCACGTACTACGAGCAAGAAATGTCCAAAACATGGAGCGCACTTCAAGACACAATGAAATAGAGCGATTCCGCAGACGAAGTGTTCCTGTAAATCTGGAACGAGTAGCATTCCACTACGACCCGGAAATAGATTATTGGGTGTGCCGACCAATCCGTAACGATTGGAGAAATGACAACAATTTGTCAATATTGTAAAGCGTTAAAATACAGCGGTGAATCAATGACTAAACATTTCTTGGCCAACATTCAAAAATATAATAATTGTTTTTAAATGACGTCGTTTGGTGCAACGCATATTGTACAGGAAAATTTCATACCTACTTTCAGGGTAGTTTTTGATATATTGTTTATTAAAAATTTAAAAATATAATATACAATTGATAATACAAGGACAGTTTGCGGAATCAACTTGGAGTTTCCCGGTTTCGCGCATGGGCAGTTATACGTCGCGTGTTCGCGAGTGGTAATACCATCATCTTTATATATTTACGCACCGCAAAAAAAAGACGAAAAATATAGTAGATCAGAAAACCTTAAATTGATTAGGTGTATAACTACTGTGTTGCATTTAATTTAATGTAGATAAAAATTTTGTATTAAGTTTTGACCATATTTTTCAAAAATATATATAGGTGATAGGAAGTTCACCGGGTCATCTATAATTTTTATTTACTTTTTTCTTTAAACTTTACGTGGCATTGCAATGCATGCCGGGTACGGCTTGTCATGTAATAATTTTGGTTCATTTGGCATATACCGAAAAGTGACCGTCATCGGTAATTATAAGACAACCAGGTGCATCGTAAATGTACGTATGACATCCGCCTTAAAGATAAATATCAGTAATGCAAAACTTTTTGTTTTAAATTTTTATGTTCTACCAATTAATTCTTAGTCTAGACTTAGTTCAGCCTTAGAGCTAGTCTACGACACCTGAAATTTGGAATATATATAGTGTAAAAAATACAGAAACGAAATGCAAATGCAGAGGTTGTTTGTATTTATTGTTGCAATTTCGGTAGATTTTTATACGCTTCCATGTCTACCTATTTCCATACGTTATCGGTTTCTTAATTTTTCGGCAAATATATTCTGAACATTTCAACCATGGCAACAATTTTAAAACAGGTTTAGGTTTTATTGTACAGATTCCGAAGTATTGTAACGGATAGTCTCGCCACAAAATAAACACAAGTCGGGGGGGGAGGCGGTTCGTTTTCGACAAATCGATTGTTGTTCGTGGAATTCCAGAGAATTCTATACCGTTCGGGAAGGACAAAGCCCTACTAGAACGAACAGAACGTTCGTTAGCGGCAAGATGTAGCAAGATAAAAGGGGACGCCGCAGAACGTAGGGGCAGTCATAAACAGCGGAACGAGTCGAATACCTTACCGGAGCAGCCATGCACGGAATATAAATAAACAAGAGTTTGATATAAATTCGTTATTAAGTGTTAGTTCGTAGTGAAAATAAATTAATTAAGACACTTCGTGTAGTGTAAATTATTTCGAACCCGTGAAACGTTGCAGTATTTTTTAGTTTGCGTCTATGAGCCACTTGTGTGCTATTCAACATAGAAACTGTAAATCAAAAACGTATTTGTGGTGTAAACCTTCTGTACTAAGTTTGCGATTATTTGAGTTTATTGCATATTCTTAATAAAAATATGAGCCTTAGAGATACCATCGAGCGGTGTTTGTCATAATCAGCATAATGAAACTTTTTAAATCATTTGTATGATTAAATTAAACATGAATCAGTACTTTTGTGGGATAGCACATAGGAAGATGGAAATAAAATGGAATAAATTTATATTTCGATTACATTCATGCTATTGAAAATAAAGGAGTATCTTCAAATTTTAGAGCGAAATTTGAAATTTCAATTGTTTGGCTTAAAAAATAAAGGCCATTCTTGCATTTTTTTAAATGGCCAATAATTTGATTTTCAACATTAGCCGCAAACTAATGGCACTAATGAAAGTTAATACAAATTTATGGAAGATAACGCTACTTTCCAAGGTACAAACCACTTGAATTTTAAATTTTATCAAAAAATTTCCAAAATTATTGAAGTTGGCGAATTAAAAGTTGACCACCGAACTAAAATGCGTCTTCAGTACCTATCTGTCGGTTTCTTTCTTGCGAAGTTCAAAATTTAAATTTTTGACCTCAAAAAATGGAAAGTTTATTTATCTATTTAGTATTTAATGAAAAGATAAAAAATTCGATTTTCAAATATAGCTCTCAAACAGTAGAAACAATGTAACAATTTAGTGAAAGAGGAATTTACTTGCAGAGATATGAAGTACTGAAATCCCGGTTTCATTCCAATATATGGCAACATTCTCGAAGCAATTGGGGGTCAGGAAATTTATACGTGGCCATGAAACCAAAACGCAGAAGGAAAAAGAAAGCTTATGTTACGTTTTTTTTTTCAAGAAGTTGCCAAAAATCCGATATTTTTAAAAATGAACTAAAAATTAACAAACCAAAGAAGGTATCTTCCTCGTGACAACAGTGAGAAAAATGTCGTGGGAAAGCCAAGACGTATACTATCTTGAAGTGAAGGATTTAATGATTTTCAACAAATTGTGGTATTTCCAGAAATATTGAAATCCTGCGAATTTAAATTTTTGGCCAAACAATTAAAACTATCCATTTGACCTATCCTACCATTAAACAGATTTAAATTTCTACCTGAAGAACAAGAAGTTTTTCAACTTTTTTCAAAAAGTAGTCAAAAATTAGATTTGCCAAATTTGAGTATTAAATGAAAGGCTATGATTTCCTTCAGTCAACAATGAAAGAGTTTTACTTTTCAACATACAAATTAAGAAATTTGCTTTTTCTTTTTAAAAATTTCACGATTTTTCCAAATCTGTGGGAAATAGCGAAACGAAACTTTGCTACAAAACTGAATAGTCTCCAGGATCTACCCTGCGACACAAGTAGTAACCTTAACGCTATACTAGACCAATTTGACCTTGAGTTTACCATGTGTGGATATGGCTGATGGCGTTGGTCCTCCGGAGCGACCACGAGCGGTGGGGTTCTTGTAATTATTTCACAAGAAGTTCTAATTAGTTTACAAGAAGTGCTAATTAGCATAACCTCAACCCGCAAACGTACACATCGGCGCCTTTTTGGTGGTAGCGACATCTGGTGGGGTTCTTGTAATTATTTCACAAGAAGTTCTAATTAGTTTACAAGAAGTGCTAATTAGCATAACCTCAACCCGCAAACGTACACATCGGCGCCTTTTTGGTGGTAGCGACATCTGGTGGGGTTCTTGTAATTATTTCACAAGAAGTTCTAATTAGTTTACAAGAAGTGCTAATTAACATAACCTCAAAACTGCGAACGTACACATCGGTACCCTTTTGGTGGTAGTGACGTCACTGACTTTGACTTTGATCACGAGCACGGCTTTAATTAATATGCAAGAGTGAACGTATTGTATCGACTCGTGACATATGTATATGAACCTACCTGGTCATCGTTGAAGCTAAGCGTGTTTTAACGTTAAGGAGGTATGGATATTTAAAAAATGGAATTATTAATATGTACACATTTATTTAAATTTAATATTGTATTATAAAATTCGTTAGTCTTAGCTAAAACAAATTAATCATCTAAACGGTAAACGAAACAGATTTCGTTTAATACAGAGTATAACCTAACAATTGAAAATTTTTCAATATCGACATAAAATTCTTCCAGATTGTCCCACCAATATTGATCGTAGATGATAGTATCATTCTTCTTCACCAGTTGTCTTATATTATGATTACCACATATTAGTTGACTTTTAAAGGGAGCGATGGGATAATAATTTTTATGTGATCCGATGACATATCCACAAGGGTACTGTTTGAGCTCAGCATCATCGTTTTCCTGTTCTTGACAGATGACTTCGGCATAATTTGGAAGTGATTGTTCTGAATAAAATGCTGGATATTCATTTATAATTAGTGCATCTCTATGTCGCTCTAATAAGAGAAATTTTCCACTCCCAACTGGATATTGTGTACTAATAAAGACATAATTTGATAACGCTGTCTTTCCAATGGTTATAGTTGTAAGTAAAAAAAGTAAAATCGTTAGGGAAAACATTTTTTAAAAATGATTAGTTTGAAGGTGAGAAGTGTCTTTTATATTAAATTTACCGTTGGGTGGGGATGCCTCACATCTTCTATCATCAGTGGTTACATGGGTGGGTGTTTATTTCCTTTTAAATCTTTCATAGATTTTTTATATTCACAGATGTAACATAACCTGTTTTGTATTTCAGTTTCTCCCTTACATTCTGGGCAAATATATGGTACCTTTATGGGCATCTTTCACCAAAATATTTATTATTTTGATAATATTCTCAAATATAAGTTTATTATTCTCTGAATTCGTCTACCTCGTGTATCGTTGCAAGAGCACGTATCAGGTCCTTCAATGTTAACGTCCTTCGACCAAGGGCAATCGACGTAGTGAAGACCGTAGCGGGAACGCACCACTTTATAATTACTGCTTAAGTATTCTTCAAATTCCTTTTTGTGTTCTTCTAATAAAATATTATTATATTTTTCCAAAAAACTTTTGAGTTCCATTTTTAGTTGTTGACTGTTTAAGTAAAACTGAAAAGAGATTTGATCGAACGAATTTATATATAAAATGGGTAGGTCGGAAGGGGAATTTGTATTTCTAACAAACATTCAGATTTAATTTTACATTTATTATTTTATACTCTAAAATATTTACACCAATACTTTAAATAATATGCATTCTCTAGACTACAATTTAAAGTGTTATTTTCATGCAACATACAATGGTACGATTTTAAAAAAATTTTCATTTCTTTCAAATTGGGACAGTTCTCATCGAGGTGGACGATTTCGTTTGCTATCAAGTTTTCCAACCATTCCTTCTTCTGTGAACCCTTGACGAAGACGATCGCGTTATCGGGTATCCAACTCCTAATGAACGCAGATATTTCCTCATATTCCAGGGTATCGTTTTCCCAGCTAGCCACATCCCAGGGCAGTCCGTGTATATTTTTAGTTAACCATTCGATCTGTTTCCTAAAGTAGTGGCTGCACAAGTCCAAACTAATAGGTATTTTAATAAACTTATGGACCCAATCTTCTCCATCGACATTCAGTATAGCGATTTCTTTACATAAAAAACTTATGTATCCATATTGAAATCCCTGAATATCGACGATGAAGCGTTGGGGGTCCGTAGTAATCATTTTTGTGGAGAGTGATTTAGGTGTTGACAGACTAAGTGAAGATGTGAAATTGAGGAGTTATACTTAAACGATATCTCTTTTATTTATCCAACTATTATACGTATCATCAAACCCTAACCATTTTACAAATATTTTATCCCCTTTTCGTTTGATGACCTTTTGAACTAAAAATACGTCAGGGTATTTGACTTTTTGTAACTGCTCGTTGTAGAAAGTGCCTAGAATATTTTTCTTTTTCTCGTCCGCAAGTAAATACGTAATGGGATTGGTTAGTTTTACTTTGCGTATTGTAAAAATTTCCGCTGACCAATTCGGTTGGTATTGTTTATCGAAAACTCCACGTACTTTCGAAATTCTAACATGATCTCCAATCTGAAACTTTCTCTGTTTTAAATTCACCATTTTGATGTGATTGTAGACGGTTTTTAGTAATCTTTTTTCATCGTTCACGCTCACATCGACGGGTTTCATTTTAATGGTACGATGAAAGTTATTATTGTATTTTTCCACCATTTTTGGTAACAAATCCAACCATTTATAGGAACCCTGTAAACTAAATTCTTTCCTCATTAAATTTTTCAAAGTCCTGTTCACTCTTTCGACAATCGATGCCTTCTTCTCGCTGAACACATTGTAGTGATTGACCTTATATTTTTTCATTAATTTTTCAAAATGTGAATTGAAAAATTCTTTACCTGAATCAGTCTGCAAATTTATAGGAGTTTGTTGTTTCAGTATTTTTTCCATAGCTTTCATTACCTCCTCGCCGGATTTGTTTTTTAAAGGTAAAGCCCAAAGGTATTTCGAGAAGCAATTGATTACCACTAATATATGTTTGAAACCTTTATTTTCTCGAGCGTATTTTATCATATCGACGAGATCAGCTTGAAATAGGTCTTTGAAAGATTTAATGATTACTCTACGTCTCTTAAAATTAATTCTAGCCGGTTTATGGATTTCTTCCACCACCTGTCTTTTTGCATCAGTCATCTCTCGCTCTCTCTCCCTCTCACGCGACTATACGTGCTTCACGTAATTCCTCAATTATGGAATTTATCTCGTTGGTGTGACCCGTGTGACCTGCTGATTGTGATGCCAATAACAATCGTAATCTTTCTACTAACTCATTTGGATCGTCCCAAAATTGATAATCGACCTTTCCGATCTGACTTATCTCGTTAAATATACCTTTACCACTCACTACAGGTGCAATTATATTCTTATATTTCTTCAATTTACTTCCCTCGATTTGTTTATTGGATTGATAATAACGTCGAGCTGCGTTCGTAGTAACGACTATTTTTTGATAATTTTTTTTATCTTCTTCAGAGAAGTTGATTGGAGATTTTTTAAATAGTAGTTCATACAATCCTGGTGTCCCCCTATAACGTTTATTTTTAACGATGATATCAGAGTCGACGATGTTTACGATCGAATCACCTATTTTTAGTTTTTCATTTGAAGTATCCAATCTAATTCCATATTTACCATCATGTTCTCTATTACTACCATCCTCATATATTTCACGAATATATTTTCGAGGCAAGGGGTCATATTGTTCTAAATATTCTCTAAATGAGTCTTCTGTGACATTCTCGAGTTTTGGTGTAGTAGGAAGATCTTCTTCTTCCTCCTCGACACCACCAGATTTAAGGTTTTTTAAGATCGAATGTTTTACGTCACTAAGATCATCATCATCATCCTGATTTTCATATTCTAAAATTTGAGAGGACGGTGTGGAAAAATCTAGATCCAAATTTCTGGGAATTTTTGGAGTTTCACCATCATAGTAGTTGGTTTTTAAAAATTTGGTGAGTTTGGGAGATTCCGGTTTAACAAGTTTCATTTTCCCTTTAACATCACGGTCGTGCACTTCTCCACCTTCGTTCTTTGTTTTATTGTTGGAAGTTTGAAAAATATTTTCAATGTTTTTTAAATGTTTCGTTATGGGATTGAACATATTTTCATGCATATATTCTCCATGTTTTAATTGCTCCAATTTTCTTTTGACGATCCTCCTTTTTTGAATCAATCTCCTCTTCAGTTCCCTGGATTCCATCACGAACAGGAGTAGTGATCCGCTTGTGATCCGCTTTGAACTGCTTTTGAACCGTTTGAACCGTTTGAACAGCTTCCAATCTACCGCGCAACAGGTCTGTCATAATATGAAGAAGTATCGTTTTGAAATGAAAAGGTTGAGAGAAAGAAAAGGTTATATATATATATATATATATATATATATATATATATATATATGATTTTAATTCTATTTGCGAATGAAACGATCGAATCCCTGTCGATACCTACCATTATTCAGTTCATTGTCTTTACAAATCGTCAGAAAACCGAAGGGTTGTCGCCAACAAAACCCGCACATATCTTTGAAATTTTCAAAACTCATATCCGTTCCCACATGGTCCATGTAGATGTGTTTCAGATTTAAATCATCTTGTTTAAATAAAATTAAACAATTAGCATTATCTCTTATCAAATGTTTAGGAATCTTAGCATAAGTCTGAGAGAGATAGAAGCTATCGATGTTGTTATGCCTTCCCATACAAAAGTAATCTCTAATGATTTGTTGGTTCACAGAACTAATGTCATCGAAAATAAACAATGAGTCACTTTTAGCTTTGGTAGGATCCATTATATTTTCACTCTCCCTGAACGGGTAATATCCTATACCTTTAATAGGTTTTAATAATTTTTCTAAATATGTATATTTTGGTTGAAATAATGATTTTGAATAAACGTAAACATTTTTGAATTTTAAACCATGTTCCTGTTCTATAAGGTTAATTATAACGTTGGTTTTTCCTGAATTGGAAGGTCCCACTATTATACACCGTATATTGGGAGGAAATAGCACGCCATGTTTTCTAAAACGACGCTCCAACCCCTCCTCTTCTAATATGTTGTTTTCGATGGGTAACGATACACTTTGTTTAACGATTTTCATATTTACGCTTGCGTTATGTTTCCCACAAAGGAGCTAAGATGAAACTGTTTAATTTTCTAATTTTCATGTTTTTTATTCATTTCTAAAGCAACCGTTTAAATAAGAACTTGAAATGAAATATTATACGAGCGAGGGGAACGGTCTATTAAATAGTGTCATTAATAAAATGCCTTTCGAGATGCATCTGCCATCTTACCGATTTTGTGGGCCTGGAACAAAACTAGAGAAAAGACTAGGGAGAGGTGATCGAGGTATCAACCCTTTAGATGAAGCTTGTCGTGAACATGACATTGCATACAATCAACAGAAAGATCTAAATCAAAGACATCTGGCTGATCAGGTTTTAGCTGGAAAAGCCATGGAACGTTTCCGATCGAAAGACGCTAGTTTCAGTGAGAAATTAGCTTCATTAGGAGTCGCTGGTGCAATGAAAGCTAAAGTTAAACTTGGAATGGGTGTAAACGGTGGTGAGAGTGAAAGGGTGATTAAAAATGGTGTTAAAATTTTAAGCAAAGTTAAATTATTAAACGAAAATATAGGTAAACATATTCAGGATTGTATGAATAGTTTCAAAACTCGTCAGTTTCCTGCAAGGAGATCTACCACGTTGAGCAATGAGATTGGAAGAAAAGCGGAAAATCATAAAAGAGTTAGAGGGCTACGACGTGGTAGGAAAAAAAAACAGAATGATCTTGACTTATCCGATGATGGTGATGAAATGGCTCCTTCACATAAGCAAAATACTAGTGAGAACACAAAATTGAGGGGTGAGATTGAAAGAAAATTAAGGAATCACAAAAGAGTTAGATTACTCAAGAAAATGGATTTAAGTGTCATAGAACGATCAAGAAAAAGAAAATTATTAGACGATGATGAGGATAAGCCATCTATTATGAGTAAAAGACGATTAGTAGAAGGGGATAAATTAGATTTAAATGAACCATTAAATATTTCTAATTCCAATAAAAGGAAATCGAACACAATCGATGATGTAGATGGTGAAGAAGAGGTAGCTGATGGGTCTCATAAGAAAATTAAGTTATAAAGTACATGTATCCCATGGTTTCTTATTAGTTTAATGAAAACATATTAAGAGTAAAGATGGTCTCACGTAAACGAAAAGAAATTAAAAATCGAGTTAGGAAACGGAGAACGGGGTCCAAAAATAAAATTAAATCATTATGTTTGACTAAAGCTATTGGTACAATTAAAAAGGAAATTTTACAAAAACAACCCAAAACGATAGGTAGTGCCATAAAGGTAGCTTTAAGAAAAGCGAAAAGTATTAGTAAGCAAATAAAACCTAATAATAATCGTATAATTAAGATTCCTAAAGTCGGTGGAATTCTCCCATTAATCCCAATATTCAGTGCCCTTGGTGCCTTAGGCGCTTTAGGTGGAGGCGCTGCTGGCATCGCTAAGGCCGTAAACTCTGCCAAGGCTGCACAGAAGGAATTGAATGAGACTCGACGTCATAATGAAAAGATGGAGGCGATAGCGATGGGTAAAGGAATGTACTTAAGACCATACAAAACAGGATTAGGATTATTTTTACATCCATACGATCGAACATGAAGCGTAGCAGTAGAGTAAACATTCCCGAAAAAAGACCGCTTACTAATTTGGACATCGAGAGGTTCGCAAAAATATTACGTGTCCCCAATTTTAGAGGAGTCTTCATGAGAAATAAACTTCCGAGAAGAATTCGTCGGTACGAGAGAGGTGTAGTTAATTTAGACGACAACCATGGACCGGGAAGCCATTGGACGGCCTACAGAAAGTTAGACAATAAAATAGTTTATTTTGATAGTTACGGAGATCTTCGTCCCCCCCTCGAACTATTAATTTATTTTAATTCTAACGGTCCATGCACCATACGATATAACAGAGATGTGTATCAAACGTACAATAGTGTAAATTGTGGAAAATTGTGTCTACTGTTTTTGATTAAATAAAGTTCATTGGGTAATATAACGCTTATTTGTGTGATAACCTTTCACCTGTTAACATGTGTTCATACATTTTCACGTTCTCGGCTAAAGAATCTCTATTAATAAGTAAGATTTATCCTCCGATAGTGTTCAACGATGATAAAACGTATGTAATAGGTCTAATAGACTTCATGACCTACAACGCAATTCCGAACGTAGATAAGAGTAATAATAAATTTTATATAGATAAGTATACATTAGAGATACCTGAAGGATCGTATGAAATTCCCGATATTGAACGATATATTTTAAAAGAAATCGAAGAGATTTCAGCTAGAGGTGAGAAACAACACGTTTCGAAAGTGGTGATTGAAGAAAAAAATAATATTCACAGATATGGAACTTCTTCTTCTTCTTCATCGTCTCCTTCTTCTTCTACTCCTCTTCAAACAAAAGAAAGTAAAATCTATCTATTCACGAACGTCAATCGAAACACTCTCAGATATGAACTCAAGTGTAATAGAGTGATCCACTTCGATAAACCTAATTCTATAGCTCCATTGTTAGGGTTTAAACGAAGAAAATTATCCTCTAATGTTAAACATATATCTGATTACCCTATAAATATCTCTAAAGTGGATTGTGTATGTATCGAATGTAATTTGGTCACAAATTCATATTCGAACGATACCATGGTTCATCTTTTACATTTGTTCTACCCCGAAGTACCGAGCGGGTATAGAATAGTTGAAAAAGTCACCAACGCCATTTATCTACCAATCAATACGCGATACATCGATGAAATTGTGCTTAAAATAGTCGATCAAGATGGAAATTTGATTAATTTCAAAGGAGAGACCATCACGGTTAGATTGCACTTGAAAAACGTTTAGAAAATGGTGTTTCGTTACAATTTAGAGTTAAGTCGGATGTCCTCCGATATAAGAGACGTAGGAAACGGGAAGAAACACATTTCAAAAGGAAAACTCAAAGCGTTAACACCGGAAAATAAAGTGTTTCTTTCGAATCTCGGTTTTAAGGTATTATCGACTATTACAAAATAGGAAGAGGATTCACAACGATACTTTTTAGAACATTTTTATGTAGATTAAAAGTACGAATAGCCATCAGGGTGAAAAAGATATTTTTAAGGTGTTTGTGTTCATGTTTTACCACTAGTGACAATGAGTTTCAACGCCCTCAATATAGGTGAACACGTGTATAGTGACGATTCGATTACAGATTTGGAGTATCATAGCCACCCTCCGTACGCTAATTCAACTTTAAATAAATCGGATGAGATCAGAATTCCCATTCAGTACCAAGACATTTATACACTACCGAATCGAAGTTACCTGTACATCGAAGGAACTCTAACAGATGTGACTGATAAGAAGACTGACACGTTGGAGTTTATCAATAACGGTTTAACACATCTCTTCGATGAGATTCGTTATGAAATTGGTGGTATCGTCATCGATAGGGTGAGAAATCCTGGCATAACAACCACAATGAAAGGATATGTATCGTTTACACCAAATGAACGAGTACGATACCAAAGTGCTGGATGGGGAACAGGGACCGCAACATCTAATATTATCACAGATAATAAGGGAAATTTCAGCGCTTGCATCCCCCTTAAGATTCTCCTTGGCTTCTGTGAAGATTTTAAAAAAATACTTATCAATATTCGACAAGAGTTGGTGTTGATTCGCAGTTCGAGTGACCTCAACGCCATTCATTCCTCGAAAGAGGAAGAGAAGACGAGTAAAGTCGAAATGAAAAAAATATTTTGGAAAATGCCTCACGTAAAAGTATCGGATACAGAAAAATTACGTCTATTAAAATATTTGGATTCCGGTCGAGACTTGGAATTAGCATTTCGTTCTTGGGATTTTCAAGAACTTCCTGTCGTAGCTCAAGCCCAACGGCACACGTGGAACGTTAAAGCCACAAATCAACTCGAAAAACCACGTTACGTAATCGTAGGATTTCAAACGGGTCGAAAGAACGCTATAACTAGATATATGTCTCAGTTTGATCATTGTAAATTAACAAACATCAAATTATTTTTGAATTCACAAATGTATCCATATGACAATTTAAATTTAAACTTTGATAAATCACAATTTGTCATCGCATATGAAATGTATGCAGGATTCCAAGAGAGCTACTATTACAAAACCTTCACAGAACCGTATCTGAATCTTAAGGAATTCACAGAGAAAGCACCGCTATTCGTAATCGACTGCAGCCAACAAAACGAATCCCTAAAGTCGGGCTCTGTAGACATCAGATTGGAGTTCGAGACGACAGATAATGTAGCTGCCAATACTACAGCCTTTTGTATTATAATCCATGATAGAATGATGACATATAATCCACAAACAAATGTTGTAAAAATGTATTAAAATCAGTGTAAATCAAGATTTAAATGTTTCGTTTATTATATATATATATATATATATAATAACAAAACTTACTTTTCAAGTGTAATAACAATTACATACTAAAATAGAAATGTCCAATTGGCTTCCTCTCTTCGAGCGATCAGGCGATAGTAGGGATACCAGTCCCGAATGAGAGCATCCCGTCGAAACGATCGGTATAGCCCATCACCAGTCCGCTCTAGGAACAGGAAACTCATAGGTTGTTCACAACATAATTTTTGCAGCTCCGGAGACATATATTGAAGCCGTATACACTTGAGTTGGGCTCCGTTAAACTTAATTTTATCGTAGACTTGGTGTGGCAGTAATATTGAGAAATCGCACTCCCTACATAAGTAGCCAACATCGATAACAACTGTCGAACTGCTTACTTCATTTTCATCTTCTGATGAGTACGCTTCAACAGTTGAATCGCTGTTGGCTCCATCATCTTCCTCCTCCTCCTCCTCCTCCGCCCTCAAAATTCTTCTTAATATTTCTGCCATTCTCATTCGCTACACCTATTGAAAAATAAATATTTTAGTTTAAGATTGGGAAAGTATGAGTAGTATTCAACAGTACATCCCATTACATTTTCAATATTTTAACGCTAGCTATAGATATTTTAAAGAATACCTAAGAATCCACTTCCTCCCCTTCCTCCTCCTCTTCCTCTTCCTCGTCCTCCTCCTCCTCGTCCGGCACAGCCGCTTTCAATTTCTTTCTGGATTGTGATGTTAACCTATCCAACTCCTCTGCACCATCGTCATCACCAACATTAAAATAAAAATGTTTTAATGCCCCCTCGAAGATGGCCAGCTCCTCCTCATTCTCCAGTTTTGTTCTATAATACTTCACCGGCAGGTTCCCAAACTTTTTTGTGAGAGTTTCCTTTTTCGGGGAATAATGTAGTTGTATTAGAATTTTGTCCCCTCTAATTTTGATGTCTTTAACCCCATATCTAAAATTCAGATAAAGAAAGGGTGAGATGTAACAATGAAGAGAAAATTAGAATGGTGAGAATAAACATAATTAAACTTAAAGAATCCTAAATTAAAGCCTCTAATTTTAATGTCTTTAACCCCATATCAAAAATTCCGAGAAAGAAAGGGTGAGATGTAACAATGAAGAGAAAAATTAGAATGGTGAGAATAAACATAATTAAACTTAAAGAATGCAATAATATTATAACAAATAATTAACTTACATGAAAATCTCCTTAAGCACTATATATGCCGACTGGACAGGTAGTTTAACGGGGTCTTTCACCACAACGACGACGGTGCACGGTACATTTGCCATTTTGGTTGATTTGCTGTGATATATACTATCGAATTGTGTGATGTTGTATTTATATATAGATGCACACGATTAGGAATTAATTCACGGTATTGTTTTAAATGAAGTATGCATTTCTCGGCGCATTTCTATTTACTTTGACCTAACACCTTGTTTATGAATACTTAGCAGACACGCGAATCGATAATTTCAATACAATCGATTTGAATTAATTAATTAATAACATTGTGTTTAGTTCACGTAACATTTACATGCAACATAATAATGATTATGCATTGACCTAACCTTGTTTAGGAATATTTAGTACACGTGGAAATAGATGCTTTGTTTCATATATTTGTAAATTGTTTATGAAATAAATCATTCACGTCGTACGATTTGTCGCATCAAAATGAGTGCGTGTGCAGAACTTGTCGATATCAGTGAAAAGTTAGTGTCGAAGATTAGTCGTGTGGGTGAGTTGATTAAAAGTAGAGGTGAATATAGTAAATGGATTAAGTTCTTAAATAAAACTATTTTATTGTTAAAGAAATATATAAAGCGTAATGATTGTGTCAATAAAAAAGGATTTTCAAAATTGGAATCAAATTTGGGTTTATTGCAATATTTCAGGAGAAAATTTAAATGTTCTAGAACTCCTCGAAAAAGCCCCAATTTAATGTGGCAAGATTTGGATTCATGCTTTAACAGTCGCGTGAGAACTGGGGTAATCATTAATTTTCATATTAAAGATCCCGTAGAGTTTTTGAGAAAAGCCTTCAGATCTTTCTCTTGTAAGATTAAACAAGAACTTCAAAAATCACTATTGAAAGTTAATGTAAATTTTTTAGGTAATTTTATTAAACCTCAAACAGGTGAAATTGAAGTTAAACATTTTCAAACAAAAAACAGAGTTATAGATCGCACTACAAATTTAAAACTTTTTTACTCAGATCATGTACAAAACAATATTTTAACGAAACTTGAAGAATTCCAAGAGCGAGATTCAGGTTGGAGTCTTTATGAAATTTTACATTTAAAAGTGAATATAAATAATTATGTGCCAATAAATGTAGGTATTTCAACTTTTGTTGAAGTACCAAAATTTATTCAAAATAAAAAGGCAGTTCTTAACATTCAAAATAATGATCAATACTGTTTCCTGTGGAGTATTGTGGCAGCTCTTCGACCGTGCACACAGCATTCTACTCGAACTTCATCATATCCACATTTCAGCACCATTTTGAGATATGAGGGAATCAAGTTCCCCATCAAATTGAAAGACATATCAAAATTTGAAGTACTCAATAATATGTGTGTTAATGTTTTCGGTTTGGAAACGATTTCTAAAAAGAAAATGGAAATTGTTCCAATTCGGATAAGTTCAATGAAATTTTTACAAACTGTCAATTTATTAATTCTCGAAAGTAATCAACATAGTAAAGATGATGATGATGATGATGATGATGATGATGATGATGATGTCTTAATGAATTTAGATGAACATGTGCGGCAATTTACACCGATATATCACTTTACGTTAATTAAAGATCTATCACGTTTGATACATTCACAGGTAAATGATGTTACTCATACAAAACTCTATTGTGAAAGGTGTTTAAATCATTTCTACTCTCGAGAGACATTAGCGAAACATAAATTTCAATGTTTCGAAATGAATAAAAATAAAATGGAATTACCTTCTGGAAGGAAAAAATATATTTGTTTCGATAGCTTCAAAAATAAATTCAAAGAGCCGTTTGTAATATATGCAGACCTAGAAAGCATTTTACAAAAATATTCAGATCATAATGGTGGCGGTGGTGGAAGCGTGAATAGGTTGCATAAACATATTCCATGTAGTATTGCATTTTATTTATTGTGCAGTTACGACCCTTCGCTCTCCATATTTGACATGTACACCGGTAAGGATTGTATTGAAAGGTTTGTTAATCGTTTGTGTCAAATAGCCACAATGTTAAATAAGCTGTTCAACAATCCGGTTAAACTAAAACCTTTAACAGTACAACAAAAACTTGAGTTCGAATCATCCAAAATATGTCACATTTGTGAACAACCGTTTAAAGAGGGTGATATTAAAGTAAGAGACCATTCTCATCTGGATGGAAATTATAGGGGTAGTGCACACGCATCACCCTGTAACTTGAACCTACAAACTGAGCACTGCATTCCTGTGATCTTTCACAATTTATCAGGTTACGATTCTCATTTTATCATAAAAGCTTTGGCCACTAAAACACCTGGACAAATAGATTTGTTACCTGTAAACAAAGAAAAGTATATTTCCTTCACCAAACACATGTTAAATAAGTCAATACAATTTAGATTTCTCGACTCGTTTCGTTTTATGGCGAGCAGTTTAGACAAATTAAGTTCGTACCTCAATAATTGTGATAAAATTGTGACTAAAAGTTTTTGTAGGAATACAGATGAATTGGTACTGTTATCGCGTAAGGGTATATTCCCCTATGAGTACTTGGACAACTGGGATAAGTTAAACGAGAAGAAATTACCTCCCATCGAATGTTTTCATAGTACTTTGAAAAATTGTGGAGTTAAACAATCTGAATATGATCATGCTACACGAGTTTGGAATACATTTAAAATTCAAAATTTACGGGAATATATGGAATTGTATTTAAAAACTGATGTATTGCTTCTAGCAGACGTTTTTGAAAATTTTCGAAATATTTGTTTAAAGACATACAATTTGGAATGTTTAAAGTATTATACAGCTCCCGGTTTGGCTTATGCTAGTTGTCTAAAAATGTCACGAACCACTTTGGAGTTATTGGACGACATCGATCAGATTATGTTTATTGAGAAAGGTATCAGAGGTGGTGTGTCACAATGTAGCAATCGTTATGGGAAAGCGAACAATATTTACATGGAAAATGAATACAATCCCAATTTACCATCGTCCTACCTCATGTATTATGACGTGAATAACCTCTATGGTACTGCGATGAGTAAATATTTACCTGTAGGTGATTTTCGATGGATCGATTGTTCAGATTTCTATTCGGAAGACATCATCAACACACCTGATGATTCAGACTTTGGTTATATTCTCGAAGTCGACTTGGATTATCCTAAAGAACTTCACGATCTTCACAAAGATTTACCTTTGTGTCCTGAACGGATGGTACCGCCCACATCATCATCAAAACAACCAAAACTGTTGACTACACTATTTAATAAAAAGAATTATGTTCTTCACTATATAAATTTAAAGCAAGCTGTGAATTTAGGCCTTAAAATATCTAAAATTCACAAAATTTTGAAATTTAAGCAGTCACCATGGTTGAAAACTTACATAGATTTAAACACAGAATTAAGACGGCAAAGTAGGAACGATTTTGAAAAAAATTTTTACAAATTAATGAACAATGCAGTGTTTGGAAAAACCATGGAAAATGTGAGAAAATATAAAGACGTTAAATTAGTAACAAAGTGGGATGGGCGTTATGGGGCTAAACAGTACATTTGCAAACCAAATTTTCACAGTTTGACTATTTTTGATGATGATATGGTCATTATAGAATTAAAAAGGACTAAAATTCTCTTCAATAAACCAATTTATGTAGGATTTAGCATTTTAGACATTTCAAAAACGATCCTATATGACTTTCATTATAATTACATTAAAACAAAATTTAAGGAAAACGTAAAATTATTGTACACAGATACGGACTCCCTTATTTATCACTTTTTTGTAGATGATATTTATAAGCATATTAAAGAGGATATTCATAAATTTGATACATCTGACTATCCTCCGGACAATAAATTCCAAATGCCTTTAGCCAATAAAAAGGTTTTAGGTCTAATGAAAGAAGAAAATAACGGTAATATAATGACAGAATTTATAGGATTGAAATCTAAAATGTATGCAATAAAAATTTTGCGGTCGGTTGAAAATCGGTCGAATCATCAGGTTATTGATGAAGTAAAAAAAGCTAAAGGAATCACTGGTTCTTCACTAAAAATGATTACTTTTGAAAACTATTATGATTGTCTATTTCATAATAATAAATTTACAGTGGACGAAACTTTAATCAGGAGTAAAAAACATGAAGTGTTTACTGTTAAGCAAAGGAAAGTTGCCCTTACTCCAGACGACGATAAAAGAATTGTCAATTATATTTTTACCGACACTTTACCCTGGGGTTATAGACATAGTTAGTATACCGATATTTACTCCATTTACGACTTCACCTCTCTACTCCAAGGATGAGCCGAATCCATCTTATCATATCCGATATTTAAACCATTTACTTTTCTTCTTCTACTTTTAATCAACTCTCACACACAGAGAATCGCACTACTTCACTTCCCTACATCAAGAAGGAAGAGGAGCAGAGTTCATCTTATCATAGCTGGACACCCATGGATGACATTGAAGAAATGAACTCTTCTCGCTCAACCTCAACGTTTCGTGCAATCAGGTATGCAATCAAACCTAGGTATATCGTAAGTTTTGATATAAACATTTTAAATTGACTTTATAGTTCATATGGCTGCCCTGAGAAGAAGAAGGGAAACGATAAACCCTCTGAGATAGAGCAACCGACACCCTCTTTCGATAACATTGAAGAGTTGCACACCTTAATTCGAGACACAACACGAGATCTCCTCGAAATCGATGGCTGGGATATCATCCACAATATTGAAAACAACCCAACAGCGATGGAGCTTAAGTGCACCGAAGAGTTGGAAAAAATCTGGTTTTGTGAAACATGTAACAACATTGTGACTGTATCAAACGAGAAACGTGTACAATATCAATATATGTGTTACTGCATACAATGTTGTGATATTAAACGTTTTGAAAAGTAATTTATTTTTATTTTCCTCACACGCACAAAAGAAACAATCACTACTTTTCGAAAAGTCAAAAGAATACTAGCTCCAGTTTCGCAAAATTATTTTTGACTTTCAGACCCATCTAATAAAATGCCAAAAGGGCACTATTAACTACCCCTAACCAAGTAGGGGCAGTTTACACCCTCACCCTCCACTTCTTGCAAACCCTCACTCTTGCATATTAATTAAAGCCGTGCTCGTGATCAAAGTCAAAGTCAGTGACGTCACTACCACCAAAAGGGTACCGATGTGTACGTTCGCAGTTTTGAGGTTATGTTAATTAGCACTTCTTGTAAACTAATTAGAACTTCTTGTGAAATAATTACAAGAACCCCACCAGATGTCGCTACCACCAAAAAGGCGCCGATGTGTACGTTTGCGGGTTGAGGTTATGCTAATTAGCACTTCTTGTAAACTAATTAGAACTTCTTGTGAAATAATTACAAGAACCCCACCAGATGTCGCTACCACCAAAAAGGCGCCGATGTGTACGTTTGCGGGTTGAGGTTATGCTAATTAGCACTTCTTGTAAACTAATTAGAACTTCTTGTGAAATAATTACAAGAACCCCACCAGATGTCGCTACCACCAAAAAGGCGCCGATGTGTACGTTTGCGGGTTGAGGTTATGCTAATTAGCACTTCTTGTAAACTAATTAGAACTTCTTGTGAAATAATTACAAGAACCCCACCAGATGTCGCTACCACCAAAAAGGCGGCGATGTGTACGTTTGCGGGTTGAGGTTATGCTAATTAGCACTTCTTGTAAACTAATTAGAACTTCTTGTGAAATAATTACAAGAACCCCACCGCTCGTGGTCGCTCCGGAGGACCAACGCCATCAGCCATATCCACACATGGTAAACTCAAGGTCAAATTGGTCTAGTATAGCGTTAAGGTTACTACTGACACATATTGTGAAATAATTTTTTATCTCCAAAAGAAAAGCTCCTACTAGAATCTGAAAACCGTTATTCCGCTGTATTGTACATAGCACTTCATCATTGAGATTAGCGCTAAAACTAATGGCTCCGTATACGGAAAAAATATATGAATAATATGTCTCAGATATATCCATTTATCGCATATATCTTTCTCATATATCGCATATATTTCTGGCGATATATGCAATATCGCCAGAAATAACATGTTATGTTATTTCTTAAAAAAAGCCTTGCGTATGATTGCGCATTTTCCGACCGCACCGGTAGTAGGATTGCATGCAATTAGTTTCGCCACTAATTTATTCAAATGTGAATTTTCCGACCATCGCAACTTTAGAACGCGCATTTTCCGACCCCACCATGTTGGTAAGACTCGTCAATAAATACCGGAGACATCCAATAGAACCGGCATTTTCCCACATTCGCGAGTTAGGGCCAGGAGTTTTCCGACCCCTCCGTGCTACTAGAACTTTTGTCGACTAAATACAGGAATTGCCCACAAACCCGCAAATGATTAGATCTCTTTAAAATGACGGTTACGAGTTCTCTGGCTACGTCCTTTTAATTTAATTTTTCGTTTTGATATATATTATGGAATTATTGCTTTGTTAGTTTATTTACAGCCAGTGTATTTTTGAACGCTTTAAAATTAGTTATTGCTTGGACTGCTCTTTTACCTTGCTTTCGCAAATTGTATAAATATCGCTTTACTTAGCTCTGCTCATTTGCGCATTAAATCGTTCTTAAACGTTTTTGCTACTTTAATACTTGATAATTATACTAGATGTGCTATGAATTCTAGATCGATTAAATAACAACAAGTAAGGAAGTCATCCTAGAAACATTAATTGCTGGGAAATTTAGATTATTATAAACTTGATTTACAATTGGGCTTTTATTATTTTATTAGCATAAATATAGTTTTTTTTTGTTAAAATTCCTATATATTTTTTACATTTATGACTACACAAAGTTCACGTTGAAGCTCCTGAATTGTCCGTACTACTAATATATAATGGTGCCGAACAAAGCTAACGCGAATATTAATTTCATTGTCCAGTTTTAATTAGACATGATGCGAAATGTGAATAAAAAAATGTGGCTGCTAAGGGTTCAATTGCTGCAAGTAAATAAATTATAGCATAAACGATGATTTCAATGTAAATGCCCCAATACATCATTAAAATCTGTCAGTTCTGTCAAAAAATAATTTATTTTTATTCATTTCATAACGGATTTCATTTATGGATTAACAGATTATACCATATCATAAATTATATTTCAGATTTAAGATTAATGTTTGCTTTATAAATTTAATCAATCTAAGGGTATAAAACTTAAATCAACAATTTTCACCATTATGTTATAATAAATGAAGGGGTTTATACTTTCTTATAAACACATCATTGAACTCACTTTTCAACCTGTTGATTTTTGTGTAATTTCGTCACAATAACAACCACCATAGGGTTTGTTATCATGATAATTATTTAGTCCCACATCTTTAAGTAGCTTATACCACTTTTCTCAGAGCCTTACGACGGACGACGACCGACGGGAGTGCACAAGGTGTTACTTAAAATCGTCACATATGTTACATTTTATTTATATACTTATGTCGATAATCGTTATTGTAACATTCTGTTTTTTTTTTTTCGAAACCTTACGTTTTCAACCAGGAAGAAAACATTTGATCGAAATCAATAGCGAATTAAATTACCGAAAAATAAACGTTTATACAAAACCGATGTCGACAGTTACTCGAATAAAATAAAATAATTACTACTCACCAATTGACCCTAACATATTTATAAATCAATATTCATTTTTTATGAATATTTCATATTTTCTTCAATTATCCTTTATATATTATTACTTGTTATTTTAATGAATAATTTTATATATATATATACAGACTGGCATTAGTGAAGAACAACAGGGGTTTCGACAAAACAGATCCACCATAGATGCACTATTCATTTTAAGATAAATAGCGGAAAAAGCCATTGAGTAGGCAACAAAATTGCTTCTATGTGCTTCATTGACCTCACGCAAGCCTTTGATAGGGTTAGACTCTACGATGCCCTGAAATTATTAAAGGAGAGGAACTTGAATCCCAAAACAATTGATATCATTAAAGAAATGAACATCGGAAATAGCACCTTTATAAAAGCAAATAATAAACTTTCCAACAAGATACCAGTTTCAACAGGAATCAGGCAAGGGGATAGTCTTAGCCCAATACTCTTTAATCTTTTAATGGATAAGATCATCGTGGAAGTCAAATGTGTAGGGAAGGGGTATAAACTGGGCAAGAAAGAATTTAAAATAATTTGCTATGCTGACGACGCGGTGATAATATCGGAAGATGAGGACAATCTGCAGAAACTACTTTATAGATTCTAAAGAGTAGCAAAAAATTAAACATGCTGATCTCTGTCCAGAAAACGATGTCTCTGACAATATCAAGAGAACCGAGAAGGTGCAAGTTAGCGATCTACAATAAAAGTGTAGAACAGGTCATGCCATTCAAATACCTAGGCGTTAATATCACAAGTAGCAGAAACCATAAAGAAGAAGTCCGAACGCAAACAATAGCGGCAGCGAGATTACCAGGATACCTACGGGACGTAATATGGAGAAACAAACACATGAGTATTGAAGGAAAAACGCGAATTTACAAGACGTGTGTAAGACCTATTATTGACCTACGCCACAGAAACACGAGCAGAAACAGCCGCTACTAAGCAACTGCTAAGGACAACCGAAATGAGGAGGATAAGACGCACGGACAAAACGCTTAGAGACAGAGTGAGAAGCAGCGGTATAAGAATCCAATGTGAGATTCTAAACATTGTAAGATGGTCCAGAATAAGAAGACGAGCATGGAGAGACCACGTCGACAGAATGACAGTCGAATACCCAAAATTGCAAAAGAGGAGAAAGCAACCAACCGTAGACCTCCAGGAAGACCCCCCAACGATGGTACGAAAGCTGGTCATCGGAGTCACAACTTAGGCTGCAGCTTTGAAAAACCAAGACTTTGTCTTAAAATAATAATAAGAAGAAGAAGAAGAATATTTATTAAATAATTTAATATACATATTTACTTCGCATTGTTTATTTCAATTAGTAATGATTATTCAATATTAAATTATCTAGTATTCTGTAAAGTCGACGAGTAATAACGAGTCTAAAAGCTGAAATTCTCATATAGGATTAAAAGACTAGTGAGGCTGGCTTCTAGAGGTTCGTCAGATCTTCTGCGTTAACTACATTGAGGCTGCATGTAGGCAAAGCAGGCTAAATAATGTCCTTGTAGCTTGAATATGAATACACGCAAAATACGATTTTTCCGGCATATCTCCGAAACCTGACCAATATATTTCATCTGTCCGTAGGCTATATCACATGAACTCGACTACAGAGACCTGCTTAGGTAATAATATAATTCTAAGCGAAATGCGTAATAAAAGTACCGTTCACCATTTGCACTTTACGTCTCTCCTACTAAAAGTATAAAACAAAACAGTGCGACCACTCGCGAACATCCCCGTTATTTTTCGGCCCGTGTATTTTTTCTCTCGTCCTGCCAGTATTTTTGTTTTAGTTTTAACGACGTATTTATCGTCGATGGTATTCGGTGGATTGAACTCTCCCATAAATCTGTTTTTTTTTTCGACAGTTTCGACAAAGAACGTCTGTTTTAAATGCGTCCCGGAAACGTACACACCTCCGCTGGAAAAACCCGGCAACGTCCGGGCTGGTGCTCGGCAGCAGCGTGTTTTCCTTTTTTGGGAAAATAAAAGTACAGCGTGAAATGAGAGTGTGAAACGTGTCGTCGCCTTTTGCGAGGTGACTAGTTCGTTACCGTCCGACGAGAGAGGTTTAAGAGAGGTTCGCCCTTATGGCTTCGTGGACCTTTTACGAAGTTTTCAGAGTCATCGTTAAAGATCGTTATCGCAATATATAACATAATTTAAACGCGAGTGATCTGTTGTTTATATCAATTCCCGACAGAGTATTAGCATCCTGTTTACTTCGTTGAAAAACTCGGAAATGCCGTGGATTATTTTCTGGAAATTCTTTCATGTGTTGTTTAAAGTTTCCATATAAACTACATATGGCTAAATGGAAGCCTTACATATTGCTTTACATTCACAACATGCCTATAATGCTCTTTATATTTCTCGTAAATCGTTGGGTGTTCCCTATAAACCAGTGCTTCTTAGCCTTTAGTCCGCGGACCCCTGGGAGTCGGCGAGTACGTGTATGGGGGTCCGCCATCTTATCTATGGATATTTAATATTAATGATATAAAAAAAATGTGTGATTCAGCTTAAAACGTAATTTCAAATAATCTACCTTATCAAGTTTTCGGGTGAATTTAAAAAGGTTTATGTATAAGGAAATATCAGAAGAAGCACTGAAACATTTACTGCTTTTCTCATTCACATACCTCTGTGAAAAGGCATTCTCTGCTCTTGTATATATCAAAAACAAATAGGGAAACACATTACAATTGGAATCCGATTAGAGATTACAACTAGGTAATAACATCAACCCCAATATTACTAATTTAGTTGCAAAAAAGCAGCACCAACCTTCACATTAATACAGTATTTTTAATTTTTGTGAAAAGTTATTTTTGCAGTACTAAATTAAATATTACGAAATTTATTCCTATGTTTTTTATTAATTGGGTCCTTGAAATTGTGCTTGATTTTTTGGGGGTCCGTGGACTGAAAAATGTTAAGAAACGCTGCTATGAACAATCGATCATCAATTTCACAGTGCTTAAAGTGCTTTCACAGCACGTATAGGGTATTCAAAAACAGGATTAGATGATATCCAAAAATTAAAATTGAATTCACATTTTTGATCCCTAGCCTACTTTCCACTTCTTATACTTCTAGTTTCCGTGTAAAGATTCGATAACGGCCTCGCATTCAAACGTGACGAATTAATTTTGTCGTTATATGAGATTTCGCGTGATAAACTCGAATCGTACACATACGTTTCCCATTACGCTATATGGTACTATAAAATTTATATCAAACATACACATATGAGATCGGTCGTTTGGGATGGCGGAGTAGTCGATGTAAATCAAATTTTGCAAAAGCCGTAAATGCACGGACGCATATGTTTTATAAAATATCAGCGATAGAGGGACGTTCAATTACAATTTCGAGTAATTTCGTTGAAATTTTTGTTTCATCTGGAGTGGATTTATTTTCAAAAGGGCAGGGGTAATTAAATTAACTGTATATTTCATTACCTCGCTAACGGCTATTGTGTATGTAACATGAGAGGCAATAACTACTGTATAAAAGTATTTTAACGTTATACAAGTACATATGAACTAAAAGGTGGGTAACGCTCATCGAGCAAGAATTAGAAACGTGACGATTGCTCGTAATTAAGCTGCCTCGTCGATGATAAATCCGGTAATATTCCCCAACAAGGGAAGTAAATAATATAATTATAAAAATTCGAGACTGTACAATCTGCCTTACGTGACATGTCAATATACGTCCCCGCATTTACCCGTCACGCAATTCATTAAAGGAAACGTTGCAAGTACAATTTTTCCCCGGGCCATAAATTAATCCTACCTTAATAGAAACAAGGTTACTCCTTAAATTCCCATAAATTATACCGGAATTTAACATCGTCGAAATTCCCTCTCCCGTTTGAGAATTATGATTCGGAGCGTGAAAAACTCAACGTGTCCCGATTTTCCTTTAAAGCCGGCATTTTTCGAAACGGGACGCGTTCGCCGATTAATCCAATTTCCTCACTTGAAAACCGAAAAAGGATGCGAGGAAAGAGGAGGGAGGAAGAGCGAGTGAGAGAGGGACCATATTCCCGCGGATACGGAAACGTACACCGTATGTATGCCGATCGATAATGGCGGCCGTTTGCATTCGGTTGAAATTTATACTGCCTTGGGATGTTACGTGAATTTATCAAACTTCGATTATTAACAGAAGTTTGTATTAATATTGATATTAATTAATATCATAAACATAAATAATAACCCTTTTAAGGGTGAACTTGTGATTGTTAAATGACACATACGTGAAGCGTAAGTACCAGAATAGAGACGGACAAGCAGGAGCTATTCTAGTCAATAGAGAGAAAAGGAGAAGGATGGGTTATTTAACCTTGTACCTTGTACATATATTGAAGTAGCATACCTAGGTTGGTTTTGTTCATTTGAACGTCGAAAAACTTCCATGCAGCCTCAAAAACCTGATAACATTACAAATAACCTGAGAGAAAATTTGTTAGTTTAGCGATAGTTCCCACAGGAATTTTTCCCACCATGAGTAATAACTTTATTCACCAAACTTATAATTCGCCAATGGGCGAATCAATGGGACCTCGAATTCGGTTCTACTAATCTCAACTAAAGGATGAGGGAGGAGAAATGCTCCTAGGGTGGGACAAGCAACCCCCAGGGAATTTATTACTAATTACAATATTTAATTTATTAAGTGGATTTTTTAGCTCAAAAATTAAATTAGACACAAAACTGTATAACACGTCAATATATAGTTAATGGAAATACGTAAATTATCGTCTGAGAGTGAAATCAGTAGTTTCAGTAGGTCTTGTAATTTTCTTCAAAGATTTCTGGATCGTGCCTAGTTATACTTTAGAGAAAAACGTTTTCAACAGTTTATTGCTAACACATTGAATTAAGTAAGTTGTTTTGTTTTTATTCCCAAGTATGTTAGCCAAAGTGCATTTTTCCTTATCAGAAGCTGTATAAATATATGGATGAAGGGTGAATGTCCTAACAAGTAGGTTTTACATTTATAGTAAAACGGTGCTTACTCTTTCTTTGCCAGAGACGTAAATTGGCGTCAGGATATTGAAAAGGGGTGCTGTAATGACCTCTTTACCATTTACAAGTTGTTTTATTATCCAATGGCGTCATTAGTGTGACTTGTTTAGAATTTTCCAACAGACATGTTACCGTTGTACTTAGAGCAAATATTTGTTTGGAGCTCCAAAGAATGTTTTCGAAAGGGTTGTCAAATTAATAATGGTAAGTTTTAGTTTAAAGTTGTGGTTTTTATTTTTTAATGTTTTCATTAAAATACGTATGAAAAGATTCCTAAAAATTAATCAAAAAATTAATCAAAAATATATAGACATCGACTTCATTTGGAGTTATTTTTTTAATTTAATTATGTCTTCTATACCTATAACAATTTCGAATGGACTTCAAATGGGAAAATATTTAAAACAAGTTTTTTTCATTTCCTTCATCGCCAATCATTTAATTTTTACAACGCTCCTAAAAACAATTATTTCTTCAAAATCGAGTGTGTCACAATATCAAATCATAATCTACGGGGTGCATTGAATAAGTCAATTGTCAATTTGGGCCTAAAACGACACAAAAACAACTTTAAAGCGTATTGCCATACGATTTACACATGTCCGAAGATTTTCAGCTAGCCAGATAATCTAGAAGTACCTACAATTATATAGTTTGATCGATATGGACAGAACGACAACGTAAGTTTGTAAGACACTGTTTTGCTGTTCCTTGCTTGCAATGAAATTGATTTAAAACAAATTATAAATCGTTATGCAATAAACTAGTATTGAATTGCTTATATTTGCAGGCATAAGCCAGATTTGAAGTTTTGTTATTACAATCTTAAACTAATTTAAAACACACTGGATGCCCTAATAGTAAACGGTAACTATGTAGTTAAGTGGGACTATTTTAACCAAATGTACCTTAATATAAAGTAAATCGTTAAGAATAGTAGTGTATATATCAATTAAGAAAAGAAAAATAAATTTTAATGGGATATTTCAGAAAAAAAATTTAATTAATTTCATCGTAAAACGTAATTGAAACTGAAAATATAAAATAATGTTATTTGTATCATATTATGAGCTATTGACGAAATGAATCTGTAACTGAAAATGTACTTAAATTATCTTTTTCCCTCAAAAGGGGTGCATCTTAAGGCAGCATTTTTGCGCCATGGTAATTTGGATTTAATTAGTTTTATAACTGCTAGAAACTCTCATTAAGTTGTATTAAATAAATCGAGGACGTCGTACGTTCAATAGACGATTAAAAATTGTACTTACTGGTAACGCACTGAACGCGCCAGGATCACCAAAGAATTTTCCACTCCCTATCATTACCGAGTCGTGCCAGAATGGATGTGAAACATCAAGGAAGGTGATCTTACCTGAAAATAAAAAAATATGTCTGAATATAAAAATACAATTAAATATTATGTGTATATTATACATAAAGTGTTATAATGAGGGTTATTTCGATATACATTAATTCTTTTCGTGGTAACAGCATGTTAATGGTAGAGCCCACATATCGTGAAACAGAAAATTATAACATTTATTTTACTGTAACGAAACGGCTCGCCGGCCGCGATATAAACACGCCGGGAGCCACACAAGTTCGCCGAATTGCGACTCCGGGAATGACGGGTCGAAGCCGACTGGAAGACTCGAGAGAGTTCGATGCGATAACGGGTTCCTGGAAAATCGAACATTCTAGCAATTATCTCGAAACTGTCAGAAAGATCGAGAAGGCCTTCTACCTGCCATAAAAAGGGAATGTCGGACCCGAGGCAGGACAGTTGAAGAACCGGTGCGTAAACATTCGAGCGAGAGATCGGGCGCGTTAAGTAAATAAACATCTGTGTATGCGAATATAAATTAAATTAAGGGATTGTTAAGTTAAGTTTATAAGTGTAGTGTAAGAAATAAATTAATTAGGATAATCGCGTAGTGTTTAGATTTAGTCAATAGTAAAAACGTTACATTACTATTCTAGTATTTCTAACACGTATTGTGGAATAGAAAATTAGACCTTCTAGGTTTCTGGTTTTTCAAAAAAAATTTTAATAGTATTTGTTTTATAAAATTTCTAGTCCATTGTATTTCATTATTTTAATACTTTTAAAGGAAGTTTGCTAAGTTGATGATTCTCTATTAACGACATGTAAAATATCTAAATGCAATGCAATGTAAATGCATTTTATTTAATGCCAAAAAAAGGAAAATTAAAGAGAGAAGCATTTTTATAACATGTTTCTGCTTCGTTACTATTTATTTTTTTTTTATGTCTACTTTTTGAGAAAATATTTGACAATATTTGTCTTGCTGCATCACTGTTAGTTTTATATCAGTAAGAATGGTAAGTTGAATATCTTTCTTCAACGCTTTGAAACTTGATCCGTATTTAAAAAAAAATGAAAAACATGTGTTATATAAAATTCGTAGTATTTTCTACTATTTTGCTATTTCTATATTTCAAATTTTGTTAGAATTGCCGGGAAGCAGAAAATTATAATTATATTTCCAGATATCGAAAAAAACGTTTAGTACTATTTGATATGTAATTCCTATAGAATTTTTTTTATTTTATTATTTGCATATTCTTGCATTTTTAACATGTGCCGTGGGACAGAAAATTATGACAAATATACTTCATTATTATTTTATTGATTTTAATATATTTACTTATTTAATTTAATTAATATGATTTATTAATTATCAGTTTATTAGTTAACATGGTTAAGCTATGAATAATTGATTATATTTCATAATATTATATTATTTCTATATTACCGTTTTTATAGCATATAAATTTATAGCAACTAGATTCACGATTTCTTAAAAATCGTTTTAATACAACTGGTTTGTAAAATTTTTAGAATTTTCTAATAATTTATCATAATTTTATTTTGATATATGTAACACATGCCGTAGAAAAGGAAATTTTATGCAGATTTCTTGTTTCTTCGTAAATTCTTAATGGTATTAGTTATATAAAATGTCTGTTATTTTCAGTTATTTTATGAATATGTATACCGTGAAACAAATTTTTTAATACAGTGTTTGCAGTTTTTCCAAAAGAAAATTAATAACGCTTGCTATGTAAAGTTTCTAGGATTTATGCGCTGTAATACCCCGCGGATATTTAAGGGATTTTTATTACTTTATTATCGGTTGATTATATTTTTTTTTTAAACTTTAAGAAAGAGGACTATGTATATGAAAAACTAAGTGGGAAGTGACCTTTTATTATTATTATGTAAAGTATACCGGATCGCTATGTAGAACGTGAACCCAGATCCGCTGAGGTCTGATAACGACTTTGCACACATTGTGTAATTTCGAGGAATGGACTTTGGTTAGTGGGAAGCGAAATAGAGCAATTTATAATTGATCAAAAAGGCGGGTCTTGGGTTTTTTTGCGAGTTCATCGGTATAGTGTTCATTTTTTGAATTTTGATTCGCGATGGCTAAGTGTAGCGTTTTGAGTTATTACGAGGGAGTCGTAGGTTTTGGAGAGTTTTAAATTTGCTACGCGAGTCATAACTGTTTTGAAGTTTTAGATTTGTTATGTGAGAGCAGGGAGTTTTAAAGTTATAAAATTTTACACGAGGGCGGTAATTCTTTTTTTGCAATCAAAAGCGAAGAACAGCAATCTTTGAGAGTCTTAGAGTCTTACGCAAGAGTCGTAATTTTAAACTTCTATAGTTAGTAGGCGAGACTCGTAAGTTTGGCGGTTTTACAGTTTAGACGTGAAAGGGTGGTAACATTTTGAACTTCAGAGTGGCTTTCTTTTGAGTTGTAATTTTGGGAGATTTAGAGTTAGTTACGCGATAGTAAAAATTTCTGTGGTTTTAGACTTTTACCCTGCCTAGAATTTAGAGTCTTCGAGCGTGTTACTCCAGAGCAGCAATTTTGGAATTTAGAGTTCTACAAACGGGAATATTAATCTTTTGAGGGATGGAGTCAATCATTGTTCTCTGCACGAGTAGAACGCGTTTGGGAACAGACTCCACCGAGCGACCGAAGATGCGAAAGGCGCGATGGGCCAGAGTGCTATGCCGAGACCAAATTAGCAAGTCCGAGGAGGTTCGTAATCCACTGATTCAGTCGTTATTAATTCGGAATGTTTATATAGCCTTTGATTTTGGTTTTGTTTGGTACGTCGGCAGTTCGACTGATGCTACAATCTCGAGCATCCGTTTAATAGAAAAGTTATTTAAACTTTTGAAAAATCACTTCTTCGTATCTTGTAGCTACAATTTTTTCATATACAGAGACATTAAGAGTTTGAAGGAAAATTTTACTATTTTATTAACGTATACGACTGGGGTGGATATTTTATTATTCTTGTGTGGTTTTTACTTCTCCTTGTTATGCTAGCAAAAAAGGAATTTTTCCTTATTTGATTTATATTTTACCATTGTATCATTTTGGCTGAAAAAACTTCCATTTGGAAGTAGATTCTTTGTTCTGCCGTTTTACTTTTTACTCTGTATTATCTTTTTATAACTGCTCTGTCTGAACACTCAAAATTTGTTTAATTTTCTGAAGTGTTCATTTAAATGCGAAAAATTTATTTTTTGTTTGTCTGTTTGGTAATATTATTTTAATATAATTTTCGATCTCATTCAGTTGTTTAGGATTAAATTTATTAAGGCGTGCATTTGCGAAGTCCCGCACACGCTTCACTTAGGAAACCAATTAGTTTTGAAATCAATCGATTAAATCAATAAATCCCACCCATAAGTAATAATCGAGACCTATACCATAATCAATGAATCGATTCGTAACCGAGAGGTCCGACTGTTTCAACGCTATTTGGTTAACTAAAAAATATGTAATTATAAAACAGTTTTCAGGAAGAAATACCCTCCAAATAATGTGTTGTTGAAATAGACGCGTGCACATTATACGGATTTTAGATACGTTGGAGTAGCTATACCGTTATTTTAGAGGAAAAATTTTACCTTTTCACCGCTACTGCGGTCGAAAGTCGAGTGGGAAAAATAATGTGTAGTTTTCTAATTGCCTTTCCAGTCAACTTCAAATAATAACAATAGCTTTAGCTAAGTCTTCAATTGGGATCTCCATAAATTTTTCACATTGATTACACCAGGTCGAGATTTTTCCGCTGCGTTCTTATCTCCGGAATATTTCCGTATCGCTGTATAACGTTTCCCTCCCCCAAGAGACAGGCCGCTCTGGAAACATCTCTAATGTCACGTTGTAAGGAATCAGGGAGGGAGAAAGAGAGAAAAGCGGATTGCTGTGGAAATATCTCTAATGTGACGTTGTAAAGAATCAGAGGGAGGCAGACGTAATGGCTTGGTACGATTTGAGTACGTTCTTTAACTTCATAATTGGTAGGAGAAGGAAGTAGGTTGGAGCTACTCCCACCGCGGTGTTTGGAGATGATTCTTTCCCTGGAGAGGGATATAAAAGGAATACGAGTATCCGCTTTATGGGTCATTTCAATAAATGTAATCCCATTAAAATTCATGAACGTTTTAAAAAAGTCGTCCGGAGAGAAGGACCCGGGAGAGCGGGGGCTTTATAAAAAGTGCCCATCCCGCGGATTGATCTCGAATCCTTTTGTATCCGAACGAATAATTCCTGCGGAAAGCGCCCTCATTACTGCCATAAACTTTCTAGTTATCAAAAACGTCCCCCTCCCCGCCCGTAATTCCGAGAAGTCACGATTCCATTATTTTCCTTTTGTGCCCCATAAATTAAGTAAATTTCGAGTAATTTATAAAAACAACATGGGGTAAAGTGGTCCCTAATATGAGAATACGAAAACGGTCTCATCGTCCCGCGGGGAGGGGGAGGCGACCGCTTAGAGTAAAAAATGGATCGTTCTGGTGAATTCCCGCCTAATGAATACTTAGTCGGGGAAATTTAGATGAGACCCGCTCTGAAAAATTACCTTAATATACTACCAATTCATTTATTTTTATTTAATAAAAAGACGCCACCTCGACCGTAAATACCTTCCATTTTTTTTCTCTCGCGCGACGAATCAGATCGCTAAGCGACCCACTTTTTTCCCAACGAGAGAAACACGTACGAGTGAATAAACTCGTTTCCACGAGAAACTTTGATTAAAAAACGCGTTTACTTTACGTCCGGGGATGAAATTGATAACGTTATCGGAGCTCCACCGAAAATACGACGGTGGAAACGACATATTTGTTTATTGTTTGTTTTCGTTTCAGGTGCTATTCTGAAACTGAGCCACTTTCAAATGTGGTGAGCTCAAACAATTTTACATTTTCAAAAACCATCAAATGGATGCGGAAAATCGATGGGGTATGTCTAACTGTTTTGATATCTTTTGGAAAAGCTACAAAACTTAGTCTGTGCTCTTAATTCAATTCAACCCGTCTCACTGAATAATCATACTCTTACCCTGTCTAAAATCTGACGAAGTAATAATCTCTCATTATAAACGCAAAACCGATACAAGGTGGCAACTACTAAATTTTAAGAGTTCTCTAATATTTTGCACGCTGCCTTATGTAATTCCTTTCTATTACGAGTATTGCTCCCTGAACACGTCGTGTGTGTGCGTGCGGCTATTAGCCCAGTCTGTGTACATTTTTCACCACATTAATTCAGTGCCCGACGGGAGTCCTCGAAAGTTGTAGGAACTGATTAGTTGATCATGCCTATATAGTTTTAAACATTCAAACAGTGTGCATTAACAAATGGGAGGGGTCCAACGTTAGCAAAAACAAGTTTTTTAATTCAACAAGCCAAAGTATGGATTTTGTGGAGAAAAGTTTCAAATATAGGTTGTATATCATTGAAAAACCTATACTTTGAGCTATAGCACGATTAATTTTGTTAATCATTTATTGCAAAAATGTCAAAAAACCACTGTAAATGGTAATTTTTTGAATTTTGATTATTTACTGCAAAAATGATATGACTTACGTTTTTACTGCTCTAAAAGATAGCTTTTAGTTAGTTCTAAATCTAAAGAAATTTTATATAAGTCAATTGATTAATTTGTTGCTGAGATATTGCTATTTATTTATCCCAAGACGGATAATGTTCATTGCTGTTACGTCTTTTTGGATTAACATTTCGAGATGTACAAAGGCTCATTCTCTTCATAAACACCCATATTTTTATATCCCGTTAAGAAAATATGATAAAAACAATTGTCAACCACTTATTTATCGCTTTAAAAAAGGGGGTGATATTTTTTATAAATAAATAGACCTGGAGCCATTTTCGTAACTTGCACAAATTTCTGACTTACACATTCGGATAGCTGGATTCAAAAAGGAGAATTGAAAAAAAAAACAACAACTTTTTTTGACCATTAGATGCCGAGTAGGAATTTTTTTTGAAACTGAGATACGGATATTCTGTCCGCGCTCTGCGGATTTAAACGCTTCAATTTGGTTCTCTCAGCGCGAGCGGTTACCACTGCCATCCTCATCACTCGCATTCTCGCGTAGCTCCGAGAGTAGGGGAGACTGGGTACGGTTGTAACGGGGTACGGTTGTAACAACTCGAATATTACCGAAAATACGCACGGTAGTTGCGAGGTACAAAAGTTACTGTACGCAGGCAGCAAGTTCCATCATGACTCCAGTGTTGCTTCGTCTGTCTTGCGGTAAGTTCGTTTACAAGGAGGCCTATTGTCTGTTGTCAACCAAAAGTAAGTTTTTTGGCGAGTTTATTTATGATATAGCTTAAATAATAATATTATTATTGTATTTCAAAATATATTTACGCAATCGTCATGTGGTTATAACAATTACACACACTCATTAAAATTACATATTCCTGCCAAACTGTTATAACTGAGCTATTGGTTTCAACATTATCTTAAAGATAAATGATTTTGCTTTCATCAAAAATGATTTAATCGCTGCTTATATCTGTAATAGCTGCGCTGTGGACATTTCAAGGAAAATTGTTACAACCGTACCCAGTCTCCCCTACCTATACACCTTTATTCTGCATGTAACGCATAATACAGCTTTTTTAACACTAACAATCGTTTTTTTTTTCTTTTATAATAAACATTTAAAAAATATGAATTTTTAGCTATCGAATAGGGCAAAATTCATTTCTTAATTGTTACAAATAAAAGGACTGCGAATTTTTTGAAAAAAAATTCCTATCTCGGCTCCTAATGGTCGAAAAAAGTTGTTGTTTTCTTTCAATTCTCCGTTTTGAATCCAGCTATCCGAATTTGTAAGTCAGAAATTTGTGCAAGTTATGAAAGTGGCTCCAGGTCTATTTATTTACAAAAAAAATTACCCCATTCTTTATAGCGATAAATAAGGGGTTGAAAATTGTTTTTATCGTATTTTCTCAACGGGATATGAAAATATGAGTGTTTATGAAGAGAACACGCCTTTGTACATCTCGAAATGTTTATTCAAAAAGACGCAACAGCAATAAAAATTATGCGTCTTGGGATAAACAAATAGATCTCAGCAACAAATTAACCGATTGATTTTTATAAAAGTTGTTGAGATTTGGAACTTTAAAAGCTATCTTTTAGATCAGTAAAAACCTAAATCGTATTATTTTTGCAGTAAATAATCAATATTCAAAAAATGACCATTTTCAGTAGTTTTTTGACATTTTTGCAATAAATGTTTAACAAAATTAATCGTATTTAGCTCAAATGATAGGTTTTTCAATTCTCTACAACTTATATTTGAAACTTTTCTCCACAAAATGCATACTTTAGCTTGTAGAATCAAAAAACTTGTTTTTGCTAACTTTGGACCCCTCCCATTTGTTAATGCACACTTTTTGGTTGTTTAAAACTATATAGGCATGATCAACTAATCAGAGCCTACAACATTTGACCACTCTCATCCGGTAATGAATTAATGTCGTAAAATGTCAAAAAATGACTACACAGATTGGGCTATATCGAAATGAATGAACGGAAGAACGATTTGCTGGCGTACGGCCGGGGAAAATGAGGAAATACGCAGTAATCGGTAGCTGGAAAAATTGTGTTTGCGTGCGTGCGAGAGAGAAAGAGAGAGAGAGAGAGAGAGAGAGAGAGAGAGAGAGAGAGAGAGAGAGGGAAAGGTAATTCTTCAGTACATGTATGTTCGTTTACCAATTTACGAAATTTTTCGGCCTGAAAAATGTCAGTCTATGAAAATGTTTCCGGAGCCGTCACCTTCGCCTTGATCACTTTCAGTGGTTGTCACTATCCTCAAATTCCCCCGAAACATCCGATTTTGAAGAACAATCATTATTTGGGTTGATAATAATTGGTTCTATCGACGATTTAGAAATGTTATCCAGTTTAAACATTTCGTCTTCTACCTTTAGAACGTGATTCATATATTTTTGCCAATTTTCCTTGGAAACTTTACATATTGCTTCTTTAAGCAAGTTTTTGACGTCCGATAATTTTCATGTTATTTTTCTTCTAGCCACTTCTTCCTATATGTTTGGGTATGAAATCGTACTAGTTTTGTTTTGTTATTTTTTGACGCGAAGCCGAAAAACTGGCAAAGATACAGCAGCTGAAAGACAGAGAAATCGACGCCACCGCCGAGAGAGTAGTCGTCTAACTTTCGTGACGAAAGGTCGTTGTTAACGTTGTTTTGGTTTTGAACCAACTCATCTGCTTTTTCGTTTTTAAAAAACGCACCCTTGCTTCTGGCTAGCTACGCTTGTTAGACCTTTGATTTGGGTTGGCTCTCCCCGCTACTTCTGATTGCTCAGCTCTGGGATTCTTCTGGGACCTGGACGTCTTGGTAACCACATCCCTGCGCAGGGCCGACTTCGAACCATCCATCGCTAAGGTAGGTGGTAGTTATTTCCCCTGCTTTCTGCTGCCGCTAACGAAATATCTCTTTTGTTTTTACCAACTCCGCATTAAACGCATTTGATAGGACGTTCCAACGCAACCTAATTTTTTTAGCGAACCTTCACGCATACACTATATTTCTGCCCATATTAGCTCAATAGGGTTCAGGTCACAGTGGTACGGAGTAAGTCAAACCATTGATATTCCTTTCTACTTGGCTAATCGATCGATGACATGTGCTTCTCCAAATTAGATCTTCTTCCAGGTTAATCATTCTGCTATGCGTTGTTTTCGCCAAGAGCTATTTTTTACTTGTTCTTCTAATCGGGAATGATATCTAGCGTTGTCCATAACTGTTATTAAACCATTAGGTATTAGATGGATCATTTATCCAAACCATTCCTCAAACGCATACGCAGTCATTTCTTCATGGTAGTCTCCTATCTTACTAGATTTATAAATTAGTTTTCCCCTTTAGACGAAACCATCCTCGTTTCCAAAGTAGGTAATACTAAGCCGTCGCCCTTTGTCCAACGAAGGATTCAAATCGGTGGACCAACCTGCTAGGAAAGCTTGTCTTCGGCTCGGTACACTGGTATCTTGCCACAATTTCGGCACTCAATGACCCGCGTTAATCCAAGTTTCTCCCAGATAGCAAAAAATATCATTTCTTGCCTACTCATTCGAATACCACGCATCAGGTAACTTCTTCTCCACACTACGCTGTCATCTCTTTCCAGCAATACAGATTTTGTATTGTTCTTATTTCATCGAAATCCCAATTCGTTTAAAATCGTTCATAGTGAACCACGACTAATTTTTGGAAAGTCCTCTTCTTCCTGTATAGACAGTAGAATATTATTTAATGTTCGAAGTTGGTTACGGAAAAGAATGCGTGCACTTTTTACGAATTCACCTTTTTAAGAATTCGTCTAATGAATTTGTCGGACGTCCTGGAGCCTTTTTCGCCTGTTGAACTTGTCCACTCTTCACTTCTTTTAGGAACTTGTACACTGACGTCTTTCCAACTCCCAGCATCGCAACAATTCAAAACAATGCAAAATTGAAACTTTCTCATTAACTCAGAATGGCGCTAATTTTGGGCATTTAGATGGTCCCACTAAATTCTCCATATTCCAATTCATATCTCCGTACTTCAAAAATACCATTATGAATCCACAGGACTAATGGTTTTCTGGTAAACTGAGGTCTTTTGAAAGTTAAACTGTCACTGTCAAACAGTGTCTAATTACAAACACATACACGTCTACGCAATGCTGACTGACTACAGATTTTAAATGAAATACATCGGCCCATGTTATATACATAAGCACCCCACATATAAACGCAAGCATTACGAGCAACTGCAGTTTCTTTAGTTTACTCTAGAATTACCGAGATGATAATAGAATCCAGTTCTGGTCTATTCTTGGGGTAGTCAATCACATAATCCGAAGTTCAGTATTTATTTGCACCTGGATTAAACAGCACACACTTCTGCACATAATAATCACTTATGCTAAGGACACCATTTTGAACCACCCGGTTTGGCACTAATGAGCAGGTGAACCATTTCTTGTTTTTCGGGGAAAAGGGATTAATTACAATAAATAGATATACAGCAAAGCACTGGGCCAGCAGGTTTAAAGTCATAATGTTTTTTGGGCAGGGTTTAATTGTATTACCGCTGTGGTACCCGCCGCAACCGGGTTATATATGAAAAGAAAATAAACCAATACGTTACAAAATCACTTCTTCATAGATAATACTATTAAGGAAGCGATAACCTGAGATAATTCCAAAGTGAGTTTTCGAGTATCTAATAACTAGGATTATAAGTACTGTTATGTGATTCTTGAAGTAAAACTTTAATCTCCCCCCCTAGATATTTTCTCTAAAAGTATTGTAACGTTTATTCTAATTTATTTACACATTTCCCAACACTACTTATTTTATTTAGTCTATTCCTTAACCAATTAATTTATATTACACATTTAACGTACTTTTTTACTCACGACGGCTTCTGTTCTACTCTGCTTTCGACCGCAATACTACCCAAATTTTAATTTCAACTGTATAAGGCTTGTGAACGAAAGTGTGAAATGATCTCTAGAGAGTGGACTGTATAGATCTCTCGTAACTCGTGGGTGGCTGCGGAGATGAATCTTGTCTCCAGGTTGTAAGGCTGGAGACTGAAGTCGTAGTTGTAGATCAGGGCGTGCCGTGATCTCTTGAAGTTCTAGTTGTTGTGGAGAGAGGGCGTAACGTGCTCTCCGGTGTGGACCTGAGGACATAACGTGCAGGTCCGGGTTGAAGTTCTAGTAGTTTGGAGAGAGGGCGTAACGTGCTCTCCGGTGTGGACCTGAGGGCGTAACGTGCAGGTTCGGGTTGAAGTTCTAATAGTTAGGAGATATCGGTTTGGGTGGCGTGAAGCAAGAACACAACACACTGTCGTTACTGAGCATACAAGTATACTGGTTTATTACCAAAAATTCACAACTATTTAATGGTTATTAATCCCTAATTGATGATTATGTTCCCTAAATTCCCTATTAAATCCCTACAACCCTACTTAGCTCTCTTTTATGTTGATTGTAGAGTCAACAGCTTGCTTATAAGTATTATTGTGCTGCAAATATATTATGCTTCTATAATTCAGTATACAGTAATTGTACACTTTATAATTTAAGAAGTTATAGTTTCACTTGTGTCAGCAGTCTACGACGTGGCCGAAGATAATCGTTGGCCCAAGATGGCCACTTCCAATTATACAAGGAAGGCAACAAGTTTTAGCATGAACCGGGGAATTTATTTTAGATAATAATAATGTTTAGTTAATAATTAAAGATTTGTTAATTATTACTCAGGCATTTACTTCTTCTTTCATGTGACTCGTCCGGTCTCCCTGACGTTGTTAATCATTATCACCATGGCGAAGGCGGCACGGTCCTCTGTCAAGTTAAAAAGTTCACGAGCCTTCTTTACTCCGGTCCAATCTCGAATATTTCTAAGCCACATTTGTTGTCTCCTTCCTACCCCACGTCGCCCTTCAATCTTACCCTTGAGTATAAGCTGTAAGAGACGATATTTTTCCCCTCTTAAAATATGTCCGAGATATGATGTCTTTCGGCTTTTTAAGGTCGTCAAGAGTTGCCTTTCGATGTTTGCTCTTCGTAGTACATTCTCGTTTGTGACAGGTTGCGTCCACGGAATACGAAGCATTCTTCTGTGAAGTCATATTTGAAAAGACTCCAGTTGTTTCATCATTCTTTTCTTTAGAGTAGATGTCTCCATTCCGTACAGCAATACCGACCATGAATAGCATTCAACCATACGTTGTCTCAGCTTCAAATTCAGGTTGTCATTGCAACAAAACGATCTCATATTATTGAATGTTGCCCGAGCATGTTCTATTCGGCAGTTTATCCCTCAGTCCGGATTTAGAGCCTGTGTAATGACACTCCCAAGCTATCTGAACTTAGAGACTCGTTCAATTTGGCCCCCATAAGCTCCAGGTCAGTTCCATGATGAGGTTGCCGGATGAATATTATAAATTTGGTCTTTGCAATATTAATTTTAGTACCTTGTCATTCTCCCACGTCAGCGATTTCGTTTATAAGCGTTTGTAGTCCCTCGATTGTGTTTGGTAGAATCACTGTATCATCCGCATATCTGATTGTAGTTATTGGTTCTGAATTTATTTTTGATGCCGAGGTGTGCTTTCTGCTAATGCTTTCTTAGATATTCGATCGCAGTGTAGGTTGAACAGCAAGGGCGATAGTATACAATCCTGTCTTCCTCCTCGTTGTATTGTAATATATTCTTTACTGTTTTCCTTGTTGGTCTATATTGTCTTGAGTATTAACTGACCTTTGCAATATTTTCTGGTATAACTAGCCTTCATATAGGTATTAGGTAGATTACTTATATTACATATTACACTATATTATTATAGATATTACGTTTAAATAATAAATTAGGGTTGTTGTACATGTTACTGATTTAGTGCCACTTATTAGTGCAATTTACTAACATACTCTGTTATTTTAGCGACTTTAATACCATAGTACGAATATTGCTGAATAATTAGATATGAAAATTGAGGTAAAAATTTGTTTATGAATCTATTCGCGTATCATAAGCAAGTTATACATCTAAAATATATCAGCAAATAAAGGGGGAATTCATCCTTATACATGTAGAGCTACGTGCAATAGCAAATTCGATAATCCTTTATAGACCAATCTAACCTTGTAGGCGTTACTACCATTGCCATTGAGACTTATGATTATGCAGCAACAGAGATAGCCTGTGAAGGGACATACATGTATGTATTTACGAAGACATATGTTTGGAAAAGCAAAGTTGAAGTCTATTACAAATTAACCAGATATGCATGTCATGTACGTTGAAAGAAATTATGTGAGCGCCACGACGTAGGTGTGGATACCTACATCGTGTGGATACATATCGACATACGTGTCGATACCTATCCACAAACTTGGAAGTGCTGAAAACCCCATATGTCTTAAATGTTCTCAAAGAAGGTTTTAGGCTTTAAGACATTTTAGTAGAATGAGAATACAATAGTTCTCAACAAAACGTTGCTTCATTCAACTCCTCTACCCCCTAACGTTCCTGATCTAACGACAGTTTTAAATTTGTCTTTTAAATCCTTATCCATCTGTCATATTTCTGTAATCGTTTAATTACAGATTTGATAAACTCCGCATTCCGCAATGAAGTTTCATTGCGGAACGTTAACGACCTCCGACGTTAACTTTTAAACCCGATTTAATTTACGGTTATCAAGCAGAGAAAAAAGTGATGATTCATAAGCTGGACTCTATCGCTTCCGAATTCCGTATTAAACGGTCACGGCACGAGATAATCGGCGAGAACGGTCGAAAGGGCCGAAATTGCGTCACTTCACGTCCCCGAGATCCGTCTTATCGTGTCGTCCGTCGATCGATGCCGCTGGAAATTCATTAGACGGGAACCCTTTCGCGATTAATCCGGCGTCAAAGATGGCTTTTCTCATCCACTAACTTGTTAATCACTGGATAAATACCTTCCATCGTTTTACTAACCTTTATTGTTCTCCCGGCAAGGGCGGACCATTTATATTCATTCCGTGCAACAATGGCCGCCGGAAGTTTATAATCATTGCGCGCGGGGGGCTCTACGGGAGGACGTGTAAAAGTTGGGGAATCTTACGATTCTTTTCTTTTGTCCGGCGGAGGATAAAAAGGGAGGAACCGCGAGGGGCGGCCCTCCCGAAATTAAAATTAAACCTCCGGCGTTCATTTGAGGCTCGAACAAAGCCCAGAAGCACGGCCTGCGCGACACAGCCAACCTCAACCACATCGAGGTAGCAGTTGAACGATTCGCAGAGTTTTCAATACACAGTTTAGTCAGAATTTACATTCACGTATGTATAAGGTTGCTTAGGGGTGGATTGATGGCCGACTTCAGTTCATAACCGTTTATTCGTACCGCTGATCTCATACGTTCGCTCTCCACGCTGTCAAGCGAACCACACTGACTGACGCACCGTGCGTGCGTTCCTCTTTCTAAGGGTGGTTGCTAGGACAACGGCGCTAACAACGGAAAACTCGATATATACGCTTACACGTATCAGTTTGGGGACAGAAATGAAGGAAACTACACGCTTGTTCGAATGTCGTGACAACCGCATTGGTTGCAGCAGGTAGGGAAGACGTCGAAAATAATCCAAAAACACAGATGTGAGGCTGTGTTCTACAGTAATAAATCAACTCTTAATGAAACTGCTCCGAGGTAAGAATTACCGTTGCTAACCCTCCTTGAAGTTGGATATTCCAGAGACCCCCATGAATTTGTAAATTATCATCTGCGTAGAAAGAAATATTCTTATAATTTCATTTAATATAATCAGTTGTCCCTTACTTAGTAAATTATAGAAATGGTTCCCTTTTTGAATCATTAATGGAATTTTCTTGGAAAGTTTTAAGAGACAAAAAACTTTAGACAAACAAAAGCAGAAGTAATTGGAACTTTCATTAATATCAAATGCATAAAGCAGAGTGTCCCTTTGTGTGTATGTATGTATGTGTATATCCGGAAATATTAAAGCACTTTCGTATTACCTTCCAACTGGGAACTTTGCACGCTATTACTCTGATTCCAATATGGTTCAGAAAAATCCTAATTTCCCTTTACGAGGTAGTAAAAAATAAACCTGAAATTAAGTTATGTGGTTTCCATTGCGAAGTAATTTGCGCCAAGCTATAGGTATATTTAACCTCGCTATACGTTTATAGCGTAGACCCCCGAGTGGCTTAAAGAAATTAAAAATTCACACTTTCCTTTACCGCGGGGTGAAGTATTACAAGAGATGAAATTTCTTCAAGAGTGCCAGAAAGGCTAGAAACTTTATATTTCGACGATCAGGTTTTAAGACATTTCAGAAAAATGTTATAACTTCAAGTTTTCTTTTCCGATAAGGTGACAAATAGGGGTGAAATTTATTTAGCTGTCAGTTTCAATTTGAAATAATTCTCTAATAGTTAGAAACATTCTACACCGTTATAGCTACCTCTACTTATAGGTATCCGAGTGCTTCAAAAGAAAATTAAACATCACGAATTTCGCTTACCGAATGGATATGTAGTGAAAAATTATATATTCTATGTTATATATATATGCATGTTTGTAAAATATATATTATATTATTATATATGTACAAGCCGTACTCGGCATGCGTTGTAATGCCACGTAAAGTATAAAGAAATAAAAAGTATAATAAATAAACAAATAAGATAAATAAAATAGATTGTCCAATATGCATTCCGAAAATATTGATCAGATTCTAATGAAACTTTGGTAGGGTATTATGGGGACGCCTGAGATGGTTCCTTGGCCCAAAAAAATCTATATACAAATGGCAAACATGGCTAACATGGCAAACTTTATTTTACCATATAAACTATTAATAGTAAATATTTTATTATTGAAATAAAAAATAACTAACTTATTTTAAGTGTGTGGGGATGCGGTATATGACTCAAAAAAGAACGCAGCGCTATGAACGATGACGGCCTATAAAATTATCAAAACATTCATTAATTTTTTTAATCCAATGTACTTTTATTCTTGTAACTTTTAGATTTCAAATTACATCTATATCACAAATTGTGACAATTAAAAAACATTATCAGTCTCTTAGTTCAATAGAGTGTACGACATTTTTGGTGAATCCATCTTTAGCCAACACGAACAAACTGGCTGGCTTACCAACGCGAGAACGTGCAACCTATAATTATCCGTGTGAAAAACACGGTAGATATGCCCAAATCTATGCCACAATTGACACCGTTTGGCCTTGAGACTTAATGATTGCCATTGCGAATGCCAATCTAATTGGTCATGGAACCCTTTTGAAATCAATTGGCACATCTGTTGGAATAATAGGGATTCGTGGTAGTAATGCATTTTCTTCTCGGAACTTGCGTTTCAATATGCTAGCTTCGGGAAAGTTTTTCATTAATTTTTTAATAATTAATCGCGTGCCACTGCACAGCCGTGGTGGGTTCAAATTACGAAGCAAAATAACCGGAGATCCAACCTTCAGTTGTAAATGGTGCGGTGGCATGCCTGGCAAATCCAGTAAGTTCAAAATCTCCACTGGATAATTAACAGCTTCGTTGGTATCGCAAACTGTATCGATAGATTTACATAACACCAAGTCTCCTCTGGCAACATCTGTTGTATCTTTCAATTCAAATCGTTGACGTCCACATTTTTTGCTATCAAAATTGCTCTTTTTGCCAGGCACTTATGATTCAAATATTGTATGTGTATATCGGGAAATATCTGGTCACTGAGAGCATTTTGCGAATTAATAATTGTGCGTAATCAGTCGGCAATTTTATGCATTCTGTATTTTCATGGACGGCTACTTTTCCATCGCCGATATCCAACAGTTGTTTTGAGAATGTTTCAGCGGGTGCATCTTGAAGCATTTGAATGCGCATATTTACTTTCAGCTGTTGTACTTATTCAACATTATGCCACAGTGGCGATGATTCCAAGCAAGCGTTGGTCTCATCAGCGTATACGTTGAACGTGGAATGACGGGAAATGTTTGTCTGAAATCCCTGAAAGGAGTAACAGAGTGCCGCCAAATAGTTTGTCGTTGTTTTTTATGTCTTTCAATGCCCTGTTCAACGCTTCAAGCGAATGTTTGTGTGCCATCGTCCCTGATGATAATTTTACACTGTTTCAGCACTGTGGCCATCGACGATTGTTTTTTATGTTGCACATTGCAACGTATCGTGATCGCGATTCACGCAATTGCGCCATGTTCACAGGCACATCTTCATTATCCTGTCTTCATTTATCCTGTTCATTATCCCTGTTGGATTTGTTCGTCTATTCTTTGGGCTCTTCTATCTCGCATGTCTGTAGATCTAGTCGTCGACGGGCCAAATCAAACCCTTTGCGTCTTGCAGGCATTGTTTGACACTACTACTGTCACTTGTCAGTAAATGGCACTGTCATTCGACAATTGAATACTATTTATTTATGAGATGACTTGATTAACCTAGATTAGAAAATTATTAGAGTACGAATATCACTATTAAAAAATAGTGGTTTAATGGTGGAAGGTTGAAAATTTAGGGTTGTATGTATTTTTAATGGCGAATCACAAAGAAATTAAAATAAGAAAATTTCGTCAAAAAATTTAAACAAAAATTTTTGGGTGGACCATCATTATTACTTACGGGTACGAAAAATAGTTTACATCCTATTCTCAGACCCACTGAATATACGCACAAAATTTCATAGGAATCAGTGAAGCCGTTTCGGAGGAGTTTTGTTACAAACACTGTGACACGATATTTTTATATATTAGATATATTAGAATTATAATATTTAATAAGATATATGACATACAAAATGTAGTGGAAAAGAGATAAAATTTATGAAAGTTGTTAAATAGAAAGTAACGGTCCTAATGGCCTAGAACCTAGGACCCAGAGGTGTGCTCTGTTTGTGGAATGTTAGCTCAGATGAAGAGAAGAGAGTTAATAAACTTAACTATATCTATTGGCAAACAGGGGCTGGTGGTGGTCCAATTCAGTACATTCCAATACACCTTTCGGATACCTCATCGACCTTAGTTGTATTTCATCACTGGTCCAACACGCCGTCAAATTTGGAGGATTTCTATTTTTAATAATGGCCCTCCAATAAATCTCATATTGGCGATATACAGTGGTCCTATCTACTATGCATTGCATACAACTTGTCGCCACCTACAATGTAAGCGTTAACATTGGTTATATCAGAGATACTTACCAATTTGCTTTGTAGAGCCATGATTATGTCCGCAACAGCGTGACGAAAAGTCGGCAGTAAATCTGTAGCAACGATTGTTGTTTCATTTTTTGGGGTTTAACCAAGAACGTTCCTGTAGTAAAATGTTTATCATTTCACTGTGTGCTGTTCGGTTTATTTAAACATACGTGTCTCGCCAGGAGATTTCTTTACGAGGTTATGTTTTGGTAATTCACGCTTTACTGAGGGTACGTGTCCTCGGTCTGGATTCCTGCATGGTCGGTCGCGACAATATCATTCTTCTTAAACAGTAGCATTCATTTATTTAATGCAACTATTTTACTTCCATCCACAATTTGTAGGTTTCCACCTGAAGTGTGTGGTATATTAGGTATCAATAATAGGTCCTGAGATATAGATTTGTTTACACAATACTATAATTAATTCTGTTACTGAGAAAATACATGTTCGTTCGCAAACACATATATTCAGATAGAAAGAGAAAACATAGAAAAATATTTAATTATACTATAAAGACGAGAGTTCTCAGTATCCCCCAAATAAAACCACATCAATTAATGTAGGTGATGTTGTTTATTCCACAAAACAGCTAACATCTGACGTTTCGTCTACGATCGTAGACATAATCATGGATATTTGATATTTCCAGTGAGCTGATGAGTCGATATGTAAAATGATTATGGTGAATTGAACAGATGATGATGAAAGTCCAATTCAGTTCATCGTAGGTCCTATCACAGGTCGAAAAAGTTTGTATGACCATTAAGAAAACAATCGAGATATTTCTCAATTATAATTGTGTTATAGGTGATACGACGAGGTGATTCATTAAGGTGTAGGAAGGAGTTGAGAGGCCATTATAATAATTTGATTTACTGATTTTCTTTTTTTCTTCGATTTCACATAATAATGCATTTTTTGGTAATAAAATTATGTTAGTATTGCATATTACCAACTATTGATGAATATATTTAAAACATTTCATTCATAAATCTGGGGAAATTTGTGGTAGACTTTGAAAAATATTTAGTACAGTCACTCCGTTGTAAAAGAGGCAACAAAACCGTGAGATTGGGTGAAACAAAATGTCAAAAATAAACCAGAATACAATAAACACAAATCATCCGTTTCATCCGTTAATTAGGGGTCAAAGTTTACGAAAATAGAATTTGTGCTTGAATTTTAAAAGCTGGTGGCTCCAGAAAGAGATGAATCAAGTAATTACTGTAGGGAATGTAATGGATATGCTCGTTAAATTAAACAGAACTATTTGGTTTATGAATACATTTCAATGAACTAAAAAAATTCAAAATTTTCAATGAAGTAGGTATTTGTGTAGTGTACATTTCCTTAATTTTATTAATGCAAAAACCTGTCGGTGTAGAGTTTAATAAAGTTGTCAATTATTCAAGAAAATGACGCACTTTATCCAAAAGACCAAAACTTTGAATTTTTCGAGATTTTTATAATTACTCAAAAGGCAGATACTTTCTCTTAACTGGATAGACCTATCTTTGTATATCTTTTTATTCTCTGCAACAATTTCCTGGTGAACCATTTTTTCTAGAGCCAATACTCTCCAAAATATAACTAAAAATTCGTTCCAGTAAATTTATCCCATAATTAAGCTGGAATTTGTGCTTGTTGCATTCTACTCCTTTTCTTTATTATACGGATTGATGAAAGTTATGTCTATCTTTAACAATACGTAATAGTAGTGGCATATCGCTAGTAAGAGGTATCGTAACAAAAATAATATCTCAAAAATGTATAAGAGTAAAATAAGTAAAAGGAATAGAAATCCAGGAACTTTATATTAAAGGCTGAATATTCCCAGTCCCTCTGTATGAATTAACCATTATTATTAATTACTGTAATGAAACTTCTGTAAATGACCACTTCCCTTCGGCGGTCACCTCCATTAACGGTCAGTTTTAAAATTTCCCCAAACCCACAATTGGATGAGCTTATCACTTCTTAATTACGGTTTCCCTCGTAAAACCGCCACGGGCACGCTGCTACAAATGTTCTAGCTATTGGTTAAGTGATTTTACTTTCCAATAGCGGCCATAGTAATGCTCCAGTATCACCTAGATTTGACTAAGAATTGTTGATATCGGAATTTCGAGCAATGTAAAACCTAATTTAGTCGTAAATTTTTAGGGTTCGTTGGTAGAATTGCCTCAACAAGCTCTTATAATTTGGCTCAGCTGTGGTCTAAGAATTTGGAAAACTGTGAACATGCTGGGGCGGGAGTGCTATAATATCAAAGAGGTCGAAAGATAAACGTATTTGAGAAATAATATGTTTTATATATATTAACCGAATTTTAACGTGTTAGATGTAGTAAGGCCTCGCCTCCATTATCTCTAAAATTGCCACATCAAACATTTTCATAAAACTCCTTAAACACTTTATTAAATTATCTACAATGCATTTTAAACAATAGTTAGATCTAAAAACGTTTTATTGTTTTAACGCTTGTGCAGTATGTTCTAACCAACTTTTGATGTAAGCCTTATAATAAACATAACATGAACTGAAACTAGAAAAATGGAAATTTAAAAAAAACCTTCAATTCAGTTATGAATCATAACAATTACAAGTAAAAAATATTTTGGTAATTAATTGTAATGTTAGCCAACATGAATAGCAGGCTGGGGTAGGTGCATGCGTGCTCCAACAATAACGTATGTATTGAGTTTATTTACGTATTCAAGATATCGGCAATTATCATTTTCGGTATTTGAAAGGTACGTTAGGCACCTTTTTCAGATAAGTAAAGTTACGAAAACAACTTATATATTTAAGTACTTATACTTCAGGTTAAACGCAGCAATAAACATTAAACATGTTTTAAACATATTTCTTTCAGTTTTCCTACTGAAGCTGATTTGAAATAATAAAAGGTAATTTAGTACTGCATAAAATGTTTAGAATCAAGGTGAATTATCAAAGATCGATTGAACTGACAACCGATTCAAAAGATATTGTCACGATCCTAAGGGCCTTGGGCCCAGAGGGGTGCTCTAATTGGGGGTGGTAGCTAAGAAGACTGGAAAAGCGTAAAAAACTTAACATCACTTATCGCAAACAGTTCATTTCAGGAGAGAGAGGGAGCCAGAGAGAGAGAGAGAGAGAGAGAGAGAGAGAGAGAGAGAGAGAGAGAGAGAGAGACCATGATAAGGGGTGGCATAGACAAAGTGAATCTAAGGTTAATATATGATAAAACAGAAAGACAAAGGTAATGAATGGGGAAAAATATGCTTACAGAAGGCCCCAGAGGGCCTGGAGGGTTAGCAGATGCAGGAATCTCAGCGTCTCTGAGAGCAGCGTCCCCAAGAAAAACAGATGCGACCAGCAGCGTAACAGGATACTTGTTATATTCATTGATTTCGATCTCTCGAATTTATTCATTTGACAATGTTTATCGTTTTGTGCGTATGGCATAGTTTCATTAAATATACGCTAGGAGATTCCGTTACGAGGTTATGTTTTGGTACTTTATACAATACTTTTTATTTTTTGAGTTATTTGGAAGGAAAAATAATTTAGCGTTTATTGCTTTCGTTTGTTAGACAGAAATTTTAAATATGGAAGAATGTTGGATTCCTATTTCAATTCATATATATGTAAACAATTGTTTTAAAGAAAATATTAACTTAATGAGAATTACTGTAAAATATTTTTGATCCCCTCTACAGTTTCAACGAATAATTCACAAGCCGTCAAGAATAGTTGAGTGCTTCACACACAAATTTAGTAGCGTTAGATCGCAAGAACATTGGTTGAGACTTCTAGCAATTATCTATTCATCGAGCTCAAATGTAATTTAATAAGCGAATCATTAAGAGTAATTTGTGACATCCAAATTAGATACTTATAAATCAGGGACTGTTTCTTCCATAAAACCGGTTATTCTTCCCAAAATATTGGTACGTTCTTTTTTTGTTTAGTGAAATGTTGTAGTGTATAGTTGTATGTATATACCGTAAAATAACGGAGCATATTTAAACAATAGTTTAGCAAAATGTGACGAAAAATACATATGACATATCCACCGACAGCTATTGTCTAGATTATTAGTACCTTTTTCGACAAAGGCCACAGTGCTTGTCTTCCTTACTCATAATTCTAAGAGGAAATGATTTCAACCAACTCGAGAAATGTGCTTGTACAAAACGCACGCAATACCTAAATTAAATAATCCTTTACGGCTTATTCAGTTTAATAGTACCAATTCGCTTTTTGCAGTAAATTGATTAGAGAGAAAACCACAGTTATATTAATGAATTACCACTATGTAGGGATTTTCGTTACTGATGTACTGTTAACAGATTTGTAAAAAACATATTAATGACGCTGTAAATATAATCCTATTAATAACATGCAACATCCTTCAACGATCAATAATGTTTACCAAATATACACGCTCAATTTGAACATCTAAGATCGTTTGGAAAGTGCTCCGATTTTAAAGAGCATTTCCTTTTTTCAAATGAGTCAGTTATTCAGTTTCAAAATCCTCCCAAATTTAGGTTTTTAAGTTATGGCAAATATAAAATGGGGAATGAATGAAAAATGTGTTTTCTAATCGATTGCGGGTGGAATTCCCCCCGATAAACGCCTCACTGGTACCCGTCAATCGTAAATAGGAAATCTCGCAGGGGCATAAGTGAAATATTCGCAAACATTCAGAAATCCAAAGTTTTCCCGGGGATGATAAACGGCGGTACGTTGCGCGACGCACACACACACCACACACAAGAAAATTCGTTCCTTTGAAAAATCGCGTCGATTTTTTAAAGAAAAGTGATTACGACCCGGGGAAGACTAAAATGGAAATTACACAAACGTATATATGCGCGCTTATAAAAAAAGGCGTTTAACCTTCTTCCTCCCAGAGCGAAAAGTGTGCGGGTATTGATAAATGATTGGTTCCGGGAAAGAGTCGAAGTTCAAAATGCAAAACTGTTCGGGGTCAATCGTTATTCGTCGTCATTAATCAACGTGTCGACTGTTCCTCTCGACGACGACGACGACCCCTTATTTTCCTACCGATTCTTCGCACTTCCTACGGGAGGTCGGGAATGACTTTATTTTATTCCCAAGGAATAAACCCGGAAAAAATACCATTAATATTTCACTAAAAAAACTCAGACCGCTCGATCCTCCTCAACGACCCAGTTTACTCGATAGTAGAGTAACGTGCACGAAATCAGTTATACTTTTTACTCGAACTTCCTTTCCCCATCTTCACTCATTTTCATCTTTAACGTTGCGAAATTTCCCCCTTGTGACCTCAAGCCCAGGATTTAACGCCGTCGCAAAAGTTTCCCGAGTTCCCGATGAAGATGCAGACGTTTACCTAACTTCGAATCGAATGGAAACCCGCACAAAGGGAAATTATTAACAGACGGTCACGGCACGGAATGATCAGCGTCTTATTGCTATTAGCGACTTACTGTCAAAACTTGAATTCCGGTTGCCACTCACAAAAATGGTCTCCATTTTATATGGCGCGTATTTATATTTAACAAACAGTTCGAATTTACATACTTCTAAAATCATCCAATGTTTGATATTGTATATTTAGTCTCAAATTGTAGATTTGATTATCAGGAATGACAAATCGTCCTGTATTCCTTAATAAATACTAAGGGTTCCATTAGTTTAATTTAGATTACAATCGCTCTCTGTTTTAATCTCGGTAAATTAATAATGATGGCTAACATTGAAGTCTCAAAAATTGGACTTGACAGTCATCAGTTACTAATTAAATTATGATGTGAAATGACAACTAAAATTCCCATCGTGATTTCCACAACGCTTCAAATTTACGACTAACAACTGTCAATCAAACTACACCATAAAATAATACAATTAACTTGGAACTAAACTTGATAATAAGCATTGGTAACACAATTTCAAAACGTACTGTTTATAGAAACTTTATTTAAAGTGCAAACGATTGCAGGGATAAAAAAGTTGTTAAGTGTAGATTTCAGTCAATTTAGAAATCGTAAAAAATTCGTCATACTGACGTCCTTAAAATACTGAACTGATAACAATCTTTGATAACAACTATAGACTATCGTGTAATGGTATTTGCCACTAGCAATAAAATATACTTAAAAGTGGCATTATAATCACTGGCTGCCAACGATAATATCTTGCAAAGTGATAACAATTCATGTTCTAATCCTTAGTATAAGCTGATATACAGAATGTTCCCTATAAGATACATGTTCAATGTTATACAGTACTCTCCGATATAAGTTGTATTCTAGGATGTTCCAGACCAGAATAAATTGCATATGCTGGCGCAATCTATTTGCCGACTAGATTCCAAATTATTCACTATGATATTCTAGAATATAGCATTAATATACCCAGAATCAAATGAGAGCTTCATGTGAGCTCTACTTTAGATTACAGTACAGAAGAATTCTAGCACGCCTTACACTAAATTTATATTCTAGTGTAATTTGACGGAACCCAGTAAGTTACATATCCTGGCATATTCTATTCATCGACTAGATTTCAGATCCTTCCAATAGAATATTTGAAAATATAATAACTACTACTAGTCAACTTATAAACATCCAACCGTGGGATATAGCTCCACAGGATATTATACGAATAGTCAAATCTTCAGGTAACTACAACAGAACAAAGATGTTTTCAAATCATCGACTAGGAACTCTAAGCAGTGTTAAAACCCTGTGGGTGAAAGGTCGACTAACGATTATAATTTTTTTGAGGCACCACAATTGTTAGAGTAGATACAGTATTTCCATGCCTCATGTTCATTTACTTTAACCTCAAAATGATAACAGATAGGGTTTCAACAAAAATTTGGGATTCATATTCTTCTTACATAAGCTTCTACTATGGAGGTTGCCCACATCATGGCTATTTCGATTTCCGACTTTTGAAATGACTGCCCGGAATATTTGTACAGAAGAGAGACCAAACCATTCGCGAAGATTTCGAAGCCAGGAGAGGTGACGACGCCAAACAGATCACTTGGCTTCTATTTTGCTCCTGAAGATTTGCAGCAACGCATATTTGTGTCCTCATAAAATATGCCATAGATGTTACAATTTCCCATTTTTGGAAGTTCTTTACGCACGTTGTATACATTGGGATGGGGTGTTGGTCGACAAACCGCGTCACGCCTGATGAGAAAAATGCGGTGTTGCCAGAATGCGCGTAAAGTGTACCTCGTCCATCGCGCCCGCGAACCTTGCCGATCACCAATTCGTTTCCGTATGCTACCAAAGAGGTAAACGTGGCAAAACCGGAGACTGTCGAGACTTTTGGACAGCTGACACCTAACCTAACCTCAAACGGCGAGAAACAATAACATCGAGCGGCGACAAAACGGTGAGCTGTATTGTTGAATTGCGTGACATGGACATGAAGAAAAGTAAGGAGGCGTCGTGCCTCACGTCAGATGAAAACATAGAGACAACATCTGTGGAGACCATCGTGAAGGCGGTCGTAGGAGGACTCCAGCAATAGATGGTGGATGCGGCGAGGCAACAAGCGATCATTGTTGCTCTGGACGTGACGGGGCAGACAGCAACATCCGGATCGAGCCGCAGCGAGGAATCCGGAGTATAGCAGGCGAGTGCTCGACTTCGACCCCAGAAGTCCGGAGAGTGTGGAGCGATGGCTCTCCCAGATTGATCAACTTGGGGGCGATCTACGACTGGCCAGATTTAGAGAAGAGCACTCTGTTGCAGGCGCGGTTGGCAGAGGGACGGCTAAGCTCTGGCATCAGCGTCTCGACAACTACGATCGACCATGGGCAAAGTTGCGAGCCATGTTAGGTGGGGCGTTCCCTAGGCAGCGAGATTTCCACGGGATGATGACGGAGATGATGAGATGGGAAAAGTTGGCCAGCGAGACAATGACCACCTACTACCATGCGAAGCTGGCGTTGTGCGGGAGAGTCGGCGTTACCAGCGAAATGCTGTCTCCTGCATTATTGCTGGATTGCCGGCAGAGCTACGAGCGAGTGCTTATCGCGTCTGTAGCACTTCCCCGGAACAGGGCAATCGAAAGCGTTTGATGCTACAACTGCTAGCAGGTGGGAGATCACCTGAGCAAGACTGTCCGCGGACTCGAGCGGGCCGGTGCAAGCGTTGCGGCAGCAAAAAAAAATGTCTTATATTCCATTTATACAGAGAGAATGAAAATGTTCGGGGTATAGGGCTCACCGTGAGTGCGAGAGAGAATATGGGAATTAAAACGTAGTAGAAAGAGAGATGGTTTTCTTCTTTCTCCCACTCTCCCCCCACCTCCAGTACACACCATCTCCACCTCCACACTTCGCTGTCCGCTCGGGCGCTCGCTGCGCTCGCATAATGCATACATAATCTAGGAAGCAGTGCGAAAATTCAATTCATTCCCAATATGTATCAATTTATTAATTGTTGTTAACTTAAAAAAGATAATATTATAAACAAAATCATCAATTTAACAAAATTGACGTGATCTTCTTGAATTCTTCAATTACTTAAATAATTTTTATTCCTTTGAATTGACACGGTGGTCTTAGAAAAATTATTTCATTTACAATCGCGTAACTTGTTGAAAAATTGAGTTAGATCGATTTTTACTACGGGACAATATTCTTTCCGGTGTTGAGAACACACCATAATTTATTTGAATTTTTTAATTGATATTAGATAATTATAAAGCATTATTTTATGCCATGTACCTACTCGCTTTAGAAACTGCGCGCTCTTCCCAAAATAGCCACGCGGAAGCCTATTTTCAGCGTTAATTTAAAATAATTAGCAATGAGGAAAGTTACGGGAGGTGGGACAATTTTGTTGGAAATTTTCTCCTCTTTTAGAATCTCTTTTCAGATTTCGATTAGCTCTTGTAGTTTCTGAGTTATTCACGGAAAACTGAATGTCCTTTTTTCTTTGTTCTTTATGATCCTTTATGATTTATGAATGTCCTGATTGTCCTTTATAACTTTTGCAATTTTTTCTTTAATTTACAAGAAAAAACGCTTATAAATTATGATCAACAATTCCACGGAATATGGTTTTTTAAGTGCTTCTCGAATCTAGTTAATACTTTGTTTTTCAAACTTTGAAAAAAAAATAGAATTGTTACTAAACTTATTACTTATTACCGTTGCTAACGCACGATGTCGAGAGTCAAAATTTATTGTGAGAAATGTTCTCCTCTTTAAGAATATTTTTATTTATTTTCTTCATTATTAGTACTTTTCGAGTAATTTTCAAAAAACTAAACCTTTTTCTTTTTTTACTCTACTTATTATGTTAATATTTTGCAATTGTTTATCGTCATTACAAACGGAATGAGGTCTTGCTCATATTTTTTAATGTCATAACAAGAATTATCACAATTTCTAACTTTCAAACTAAATTAGAAGGACGAACTGGACGAAGGAATACAGGATCGATACCAAATCAGTTAGTCTAGTCAAGAAGTGAGTTTCCTGAGAAAAATAGTTAGAAGGGTAGAAAAATATGAGCGATGGCTCATTCGACGCGGGTTGCAATTCTGACCAATGTGTTTTTTCGTTTTTTGCCTGCAAACAAAAATTACAATTATTATTAACAAAAAACGAAAAAATAAAAGTCATTTCGTTTTTGGATGATAACTCAAAATCTATACAAGATAGCGGGAATTGCAAAAAAGATCCTTAAAGAGGAGGAAATTTCCTATAAAAAACTCCTAGCTTTCGGATCTCTAGCTATAACATTTATAGTGGTACTTTGGTATTGAAATATGGCTCCGCACGGCCTTTGACGCCGGCTGTAAAGTTGAGTGCCGCACCTAAAAAAATGTTATTAAACCAATAAAAATTGATTAAAAATTTGAAAAATTTATGGTGTCATTTCAACACTTGCAGAAAGAAAGTCCCGTTGAGAAAAAAATTTTAAATGCGTTTTTCGTAAAGCTAGCCTATTGTTAATTATACCTATTTTATTTCGTACCTCCATCTACATTGAAAGCTGGATAATTGTTTAAATTATTACATTACAAATTTTTCGCCTCCTGGAGTCCTTTCTATGAGTGTACTCAATAAGATGGCGTCATAAAACAAAATTACTGTTTTATTTTTTCGTTCTTTGTTAATAATAATTGCAATTTTTGTTTGCAGGCAAAAAACGAAAAAACACATTGGTCAGAATTGCAATCCGCGTCGAATGATTCATCACTCATATTTTTCCTACCCTTCTAACTATTTTTCTCAGAAAACTCACTTCTTGACTAGACTAACTGATTTGGTATCGATCCTGTATTCCTTCGTCCAGTTCGTCCTTCTAATTTAGTTTGAAAGTTAGAAATTGTGATAATTCTATTTTTTTTTCAAAGTTTGAAAAACAAAGTATTAACTAGATTCGAGAGGCACTTAAAAAACCATATTCCGTGGAATTGTTGATCATAATTTACAAGCGTTTTTTCTTGTAAATTAAAGAAAAAATTGCAAAAGTTATAAAGGACAATCAGGACATTCATAAATCATAAAGGATCATAAAGAACAAAGAAAAAATGACATTCAGCTTTCCGTGAATAACTCAGAAACTACAAGAGCTAATCGAAATCTGAAAAGAGATTCTAAAAGAGGAGAAAATTTCCAACAAAATTGTCCCACCTCCCGTAACTTTCCTCATTGCTAATTATTTTAAATTAACGCTGAAAATAGGCTTCCGCGTGGCTATTTTGGGAAGAGCGCGCACTTTCTAAAGCGAGTAGGTACATGGCATAAAATAATGCTTTATAATTATCTAATATCAATTAAAAAATTCAAATAAATTATGGTGTGTTCTCAACACCGGAAAGAATATTGTCCCGTAGTAAAAATCGATCTAACTCAATTTTTCAACAAGTTACGCGATTGTAAATGAAATAATTTTTCTAAGACCACCGTGTCAATTCAAAGGAATAAAAATTATTTAAGTAATTGAAGAATTCAAGAAGATCACGTCAATTTTGTTAAATTGATGATTTTGTTTATAATATTATCTTTTTTAAGTTAACAACAATTAATAAATTGATACATATTGGGAATGAATTGAATTTTCGCACTGCTTCCTAGATTATGCATTATGCGAGCGCAGCGAGCGCCCGAGCGGACAGCGAAGTGTGGAGGTGGAGATGGTGTGTACTGGAGGTGGGGGGAGAGTGGGAGAAAGAAGAAAACCGTCTCTCTTTCTACTACGTTTTAATTCCCATATTCTCTCTCGCACTCACGGTGAGCCCTATACCCCGAACATTTTCATTCTCTCTGTATAGCCTGTCTGTCTGTGTGTGCATATGGCTAAAGAAGTTTCACTTCCACCGTCTGGTCCGACGCAGACCTTTATATTTTTTAATGTGAGGGGACTTTTTGTTTCCTTCTTGGTTCTTTTTAGCACTATCTTATTAGTAGATAACATCGATAAACCACATTTCGAAGGCTTCCAGTCTGTTCATAATAGATTTATCTAGCATCCAACCTTTTGATCCATAAACCTGGGAGTACGTAACACTGTACAATTCTCACTCTCAGGTGTAATGCTAAATTCTAGCAGAAAGTAGAATTTTCATTTCGATAAACACTGCTTTTACTTGCATAATACGCCCTACGATTTCTTATTTATGCTGGTTGTTGCCATTTATTAGTGTGACAAACTTGTAAGTCTTAACTCATTCTACAGCTGTTATTTTCTACATACTTCTGCTACTTGGTCTCCTAATTATTGAAGAATTTCTAATGACATTCGTAAATAAATTGTACCATCAGCGTATCAGATGTTTACTGATGTTCCAGCTGTTTCGCCATTGAGTGATTTCTGAAATATGTTTTCTGAATATATATTGAAGAGCATTGGCGAGAGGGTATACACTTGCCTCACTCCTTTTTGGATACTAATTACCCTAGACAGTGCACTCTCGTACATTTTTGGGCTACAGTTTTATTTGGCATATATACAATCGAAATGTAGAAGAATCACAATTACCCATTATGTCTAAAAGTTTTAGGTAAAGGTTAAATTACGACTTAATTTAAAAATTAAGTTTAATTGTTTGATTTTTATTTCATGGGAGGCGAACCAGTCCACCGAGATTAAAACTCGATCATTCCAGTCCCAGTAACTTAATAACAAATAATTGGTTAAAATATTGGATGATAACTAACATATCTTCAAAATATTTTCAAATATGTTATTCAATGTTATCATCAAAAAAATTTAGATTTAATGATTACCCACAGTAAACTGAATTATCTTCTAAAGTGATGACAAACAGTAGCAGTGGGGAAACTTTATAATAGAAATTTGATAAGTATTGTAGTCATCTTAATTATCCTAAATAATTACAAGAATAATTGTAGGTTAAATTTACCGCAAAATGCAGATGTGATGGTATCCTACGATCATCTTAATGATCCTGTAAAGTGAAAATTATTTCCTCAACAGATAGTTCCTTATAGCTCCTCAACAGAGCTTTAGATTTAGTTTTGGCAGCGTCCTACATTTAAGTAAGCTATTCTGTATAGTGATAACGTGTCTAAATTTAATTAAATTAAACAAAAGTTAAATTGAATAATTTTCTAGTATCTGAAAAAAAATTCAGTGTTGAAGGCGACGTTTCACAGGTAAACTACAGAGTAAAGACGTGTTAAAAGTGTCATATTATTTAAATTGCATATCTCTCCAGAATTTAGAAAAAAATCTTAAATAGTTCTTATCGAAACTAAAAGATGTTAACTTTTGTTGACTCTACGATCAACATAAAAGAGAGCTAAGTAGGGTTGTAGGAATTTAATAGGGAATTTAGGGAACATGATCATGAATTAGGGATTAATAACCATTAAATAGAACTAGAGCAACTTGTTATTAAAAACATCTTAGGTGAACATTTCTACTTCCAAATTAAGTAATCAAATATTAATTAGAACAACTTAGTCAGGGAAATAATTTAATGTGCTTGCTGATAAAGTAACCAATTATTAAGTAATTAATAACTATTAAAGAGGGTATTAAAACAACTGAGTAGCTTAGGTGGACGAAAAAGCGCGGATCAAAGTGATAATTTCAAAATCTTACAGCAATAATTAATCGCATAAACATAACACCAGTCGTCGTAATATGATAATAAACGCGCTCGGTAAGGTCAAGCACACAGCTAGGTCAGGAGAAATAAAATCTAGGACGCCAAAACTTAATTTGCCATTTAAACAATATAATAATGAAGATGTATAAAAGACTGTGAATTTTTGGTAATGAACCAGTATACTTGTATGCTCAAACGACGTGTGTTGTTGGTCTTGATTTACATCACCCCAACCTACAAGCTCTCACGTTACGCCCTGAGAGTTCTACGAGATCTTCAAGATACTACAACTTTTAACTCCAAGATCTTCAAACCCGGAGAGCACGTTACGCCCTCTCTCCAAACATTCAAGAACTTCAACCCGGACCTGCACGTTACGCCCTCAGGTCCACACCGGAGAGCACGACACGTCATCTCTTCAAACGGCTAGAACTTCAACCCCGGATCTGCACGGTACGCCCTCAGATCCAAACCCGGAGAAGTACGTCACGCCCTCTCTCCACTAGAACTTCAACTTAAGAACTTCAAGAGATCACGTCAAGCCCTGATCTCCAACTACTACTACAGTCTCCAGACTTGCAACCTGGAGACAAGATTCATCTCCGCAGCCGCCCACGAGCTACGAGAGAGATCTATACAGTCCACTTACAACAGAGACCACTTCACACTTCGTTCAACTTTCGTGTGAAGGATTCGCACTAGTTCATACAGTGTTAAAACAAATTTTTTATTGAAATCGTGTCTGTTGCATCGATTTTATTTTGAAATTTTTAATGTTGTCAAGCATGTCGAGTTTACTTTTAATTGAAGAGCCTTTACCTAAATTTTAAAGTGGTTTTCCATCTTTACATCTGTCAAAAAGTAAACCCTATATCCTTCGTTCCTTTCATTCGAATTTTAATCTCGCGACGTAGATTAAAATGTAAAAGTATATCAGGTTGCTTTAATCGAGTTCTGTACACATTTTTTATCTACGCGTTTCTTTTTTCCACGTTCCCTTTCATGCTCGGAATCAATTTTCAGGCACGTTTTGGAATATACGTCCCCTCCATTCACTTCGCTTTCTCTCCTCCCTCCATTCTCTCTCTCTCTATCTCTCTATCCCCCTCTCTCTCTCTCTCTCTCTCTCTCTCTCTCTCTAACTCTCGAGCAAATTTCTTATCTATTGAACGCCCGACTTTTTCATGGTTCGTTTCCATTTTTGTGTTTCTTTTCATCCGAGAATGTTAATACAACGTCGAATTGCTTCTATCCGACGCAGCAATCATCTCTTTTCTCCGAGAGAGACGGGAGACGCGGTAATTATTTCTATTTCCGGCGCAGACCCTCCTCCACCTGCGATTTCGAATCGTCCTGAACGTACCACGTATTCCGAGGGATTAAGTCGCTTAAAAATGCATATAAGCGGGCGAAATAAATTTATAAGGTATTTATCGGCGGGATAACGGAGGAACAAATGGGGAGGGATATCGGGGAATTCGGATTCATATTCCGCCCCGGCGGACGAATGGTAATTTGTTCCGTTTTATTGGAATCTCCCGGAGAAATTCCTTAAAGTCGATTACAATCGCGCGTCTCCCCACAAGAAATATATATAATATAAATTGAAAGGCTCCGCGAATTTCGAACCAATATAAACGTCCGATAAATCTAAGTATATATATAAATAAAATTTCCCTAACGAATGGGATTGGGGAATCGGTGACTCCGAACAGGGGGTTTGTATTATAATTGGACTTTGGTCAGTAATTGAGGTCAATTCGTTTCAATTCATGTTAATTTCTTGGTTTATCCAATGTGATCTGTAGCCTGAATTTATTTCTTCATCAGGTCGCAACTTGTTCAGGCTTCAAGGAGTTTACATATGGAAGGTTAAGCTTTTGATATGAATTCGCCAAAAATGTCTTGAAAACTTACTGCTGTCTACCTAAATGAGAGAGTAAAATAGTGTAACAAATGTCTGGCCTTAAAATAAACACAAGGCGGAAAGGGTCCGTTCGGCCAACCGATTTCAGCTCTTGGAATTCGAGACCGTCCGGTTCGCTCTCGAAATTTATGTATCCTTCGACAGTGACGAGAATATTCCCGAAAATGTGTGCGGCAAGATAAAAGCAAGTTTACGCAACGTTACTGTTGTAGTAATAAAAAAAATTTAACTCCAAAAAAGAACTAAATCTAGAACCGTCAGATTTCTTCAAGCTTGAGCTTGAACTCGTCTCAAGTTTTTTTTTGTACTTGTAATTAGTTTTAACATCTATTTGTACTTATTGAGAATAGATCTATACCGTACAATCTGTTTTCAGGTACAATTTCAAAATTTTTCGAAATTCTCCGTATGTCCCTCTTACTTTATAAACATAGAAATATACCTAAACAGCTTTCTTGCACCTGTATCATTGATACATGGTAATTTCTTTACAAAGTGTGTTAAAATAATTCTGAGAGTGACGCTTCAATTTCAAATTTAGTTGGTTTTTAGTCGCCAATTTTCCTTACTTTATCAATCTCACTTACCGCCACTTTACCTATATACAATAAATCGGCGGCGGTCAACTCGTAAGAAATGTTAATCCGTTACCTTAAGATCAGTCAACTCGTAAGCGAACCGACAGGTAAATTTTTAAAGGTAGACTTGGATGAGTCAACTCGTAAAAGGATTCTCAGAAATAATCAAGGCGATGATGATTGCTATGTAACGATAGTTGCTAGTTCGGATATTTGTTAAAACTAAGAATATGAAAAAAAGGGGTGGTTTGTTCCGTCCCAACTAAACGGTGACACGGTGACGATGGACCGCACCGAGATAGTTGTGGATTTTATTAAAAGTCAACGCGGGAAAGCCCTCGTAATATCGTAATATCGGCCCCCGTATTATGAGAGGGTTTTAAATAGAAGATCTACTTACTGGTCAAAGTATAGGTACCGATATTACTTTTGGGTGGGATTGATCGAGGAAATTAATTATCTTCAGAAATTAACTGGCCCCTTAGTGAAGCCTGGACGCGGGGCTTCGCAAATGCCCGCTTTAAACGTGCCCAAAAAAAAATTGAACGACCGAATAAAACAGAAAATTATATTAACAAAATTATTAAGTCAAAATAACACAAAAAATTCGTTTATCCCGCCAAGTCAATCGAATTATAAAAATTAACACAACCCCAAATCTAAGATTCAACAAAACGAAATCAAATCCAATTTTAATTAGTTACCAGACAAAACCCAACACGAATACTAAACCCAAGTGTCAAGGTAAAATCTCCCTTAAAACCCTTAATACCCCTGTATATGAAATGCTTATACCTACGTGATATGAGGACAGTGACTTTTCCAAAATTCCAATAACCAAAATTATCGAGATTGCACAACTGTCGGTATATCGGTGTCAGTTACTTTGATCTCGGCCCGGTACTCGGCCCTCCGTCGCGCGGCGTGCAAACTCTAACTCTCTCCAAGTGTTAAGGCCCTAGCGTAAGACAATAACTCACCAACCACGCCTTTCGTGTACAATTCTAACACTGTCGTAATTTCAGCCCTCGGACGATAACTAACCGCTTCGTAATAACTCCAAGCTCCTCGCTTCGCCCTCGCGAATTAACCTTTGACTTTCTTCACGGTCCCAGACCTTAGAACCAACTCCTAACTCGCGACTTCGCCCTTGCGAATTCAACTCTAATAATCCTCAAGGTCCCCGACCTGGAAATAACTCTTAGTCTTGACTTCGCCCTTGCGAGTCAAAGTCCAATAATCCTCAAAGGTCCCCGACCTGAAATAGCTCCTTCTCTTGACTTCGCCCTTGCGAGACAAATTCCAATAATCCTCATAGGTCCCCGACCTGAAATAGCTCCTTCTCTTGACTTCGCCCTTGCGAGTCAAACTCCAATAATCTTCATAGGTCTCCGACCTGAAATAGCTTCTTCTCTTGACCTCGCCCTTGCGAGTCAAACTCCAATAATCCTCAAAGGTCCCCGACCTGAAATAGCTCCTTATTTTGACTTCGCCCTTGCGAGTCAAACTCCAATAATCCTCAAAGGTCCCCGACCTGAAATAGATCCTTCACTATAAACCACGACCGAACGGGGTACGGTCCCCCGACCGTCTCTTGGTTCGCCCTCTGACCGACTCTGGCTTCGGCCTCTGACCGACTTTGGGTTCGGCCTCTGACCGACTCTGGGTTCGGTCTCTGACCGACTCCCTAACTCTTAACTTTTCTCTTTCCAAGAGCCCCCGACTCCCCTACTCCGAGTACCAAAATTCGATCAAAATTTACCACTCAAATTGTAATTGGTCGAAATTCCTCTACTGAACCTATGAATAACCGCGTTACGTCATAAATTCCGCCTTCTTAATTACTTAGGTATTGTTATCCGCCTTTGCTTATTTGACAAAAGTGCGAAGCAAGGTCCGATTTTCGACCTCAAAGATTGCTACCAATTCAGCGATTCCAAGTCAGCTGTTTCCGCGTCATTTTACGAAATAGCATGAGTATGTTTTAATTACCGACTAACGAAGTGAGGATAAATCACGTAGCGTTTCAAGTCCGTTCATATACAGGGTCTTTTTTCCTAATGTTCCAAAATCTAATAAAGAAAAATTTTAAAAATCCCTCAAACACCCGCAGGGTGTTACAACTTGTTTGTTGTTAATAATCATAAATTTCATGTAAGATTTATTTCCAAAAACGGCGAGCATATGTGATATTGTTCGATTTCCTCATACAAAGCAAAGTCTCAAGGTAAGTGATTTTTAAATATATGTACCTATATACAAATATATATAGACTTTTGTGGTAGATTTTAGTTATTTCTTGGTCACCCCTTGCCAATATTAACGAATATTATTTTTAATTTGAGCCGCGAAGGCGTGAGCAACGCAGGCAAACGGAAAGCTGTTGAACACTACCGAACACCACCGAAATTGTAAGTTCTGCATAAAAAGAAACATTAACAACAAACAATTTATCATTAGTACGGCGAGTTATAAGCAGAAATAGACTTAAGATGTTGCCAAAAATACCGCACAACATCAATGAAGTACATGAAGTATTAGATTCACTTAAGTTAAAAACTGCCATTCCATCTCTTCTTCAATTTATGGAACTTACCGACTATTTAGTTGGCAATTATATATCTGCAGATTCACTTTTTTTCTCCTGTCATATGGGCTTATTATTCGTCTAATTTACACTTAACGACGAATCCGTGCGAATCTTTCCATTCGCATTTTGCTGATTGCTTCATCATCATCATCTCAACATTAATGTTTTCACTCAAACACTTCTTAAATATCAAGCAACAATACGTATTAAAACTCAATCAATTAATACTAGACCGACTATTAACAAAAAGGCTGTGCCAAATGCGAAGCAATTTCTAGCTGTGTAATCAGAAAAAAATAGGGAATAACCAAATTACGGAATATGAGTTTGTGACATCAGATATAGGCCAAATAAATCAATACATATAAGCGAAATTTGTTCACGTACTTTTTTCAAACTTATACATATTGTTATGTATGTCTAGCTTTATATTATATTTAAATTTTGTTTTATAAGTAATAGATTTGGACGGCGGTGGCCGTGTGGTTTAAGGCGCTGGCTTTTGAGTCAGGCGGTCACTGTCGTCGTAGGTTCGAATCCCACGTAATCCATGGATGTTGTGATTGTTGCGGGAAGTGTGTAAAATGTATCCAATATCCCGTTCCTATTCACGCCGGTAACCAGGCCGGATAGGATAGGATATCCTATAGGAGAGCGGGACTAGGATACACACACCCTGAGTCGGTAGAGCACGAAGTGCATCAACTGGGGTGAGAGCCTTAGGGGGTACAACCTTGCTCTAGGACCGTGGTTCGGAGCCCACGTTAAACTGAAGGTCCCGTCCAGATTAGCCTTGCAGCAAAAAGGAGACGTTAACTACTCTCTCACACACACACAAAATTAATAGGTTAAGGTTTTTTATCTAACACATGCAATGCACATACAATCATTTATATTAACAAACTTTTTTTGGCAATAAGAAAAATAAGAAATAAATTTCGTTCATTTATTTCTTCATATTTTTTTTTTCTATGATTAAAGCATGCATATAATATTTTGCTGTTCATATTATTGTGAGCCGCTGTACTATTCTGGTAAGTACAATTTATTATAATGTATAATCAGTATTATTATTCATAATTCTTATCTTTACCTTAACCATGCACTTTAATAATTTTAATTAGATAAATTAATACAAGATTAAATACAATATTATAGAAACACACATTCAGTATTATTCCATTAAGCAAACAAACTTTTACTTCTTATAATGTGTGGTAAATAAATATAACTATAACCGTGTTATACTATTAATTAAATAACATGAGCAAACGTTTTAAGCACAACATATAATAAGAATTACAAAACTGACTTTATAATATTTGCATAGTAGAGGATATTAAGCCTTCTTGCTGTCCTATATATAAATAGATTTTCTAATAACATGAATTATAATTCTAATAAAAATGAATCTGAAAATCTAATATGATACATGCGAGTATATGTATGTATATGTGTATATCTGTATATCATCTATCTAAAATCTTGTACTCGCCTACCCAAATAAAGTTAAGAAAGGTTAAATAGTTCAGACAATAGAATTTAAAACCCTTACGAGTTGACCGATCTACAGAACCATATTCTTATGACTTGACCGATCTCGGCGAAGGTAAAATGCGGACCGGGATTAATTCTTACAAGTTGACCCGTGCCCGAATAAGTTACCATGGCGTTGCGACTGTTTCACGTTTTCGTCTAATTTGACCGCCACTATGATCAAACGAATGAAAATGAAATCTCGGCTAAGTTCCTCATTCAATTCGACTGATCCGACTCACCTGGCACCTGTTCAGCAAATATGGCACACAAGCGATTTATCCACCTTTCTAAGCCAAAGCGTATTTCGACCTTCCGCCGCCCCAAAAGGTGTAGGCGGCCGTGTCTGTACATATATTTGTCCTCTTCTGATCCGTAATGAGCAATCGGTTGCATTCCGCACGGTCAGTCTCCCTTTATCACTCGACTTTAATGAAAGCTTTAATCATCTAATTGACAAACAGTGGCTTGTCGGGAACATTTCGAACACTCGAACGAGGGACGAGGTTCGAGTAGAGAGCGAGAGCGGAAGAGAGGTGGTCCATTGAGTCAACAAGCGACTGTTAATTCGAGTGCTGCGAATTGAACATCGAGAAATTTTGCTTTGAAGTGGATGGAGAAAGGGAGCGAAAGAGCGAGAGGCAGAGAGAGAGCCCTCCCGAGAAGGATCGGCAGAAAGTACGCGACGAGAGAAGGGGAATTAGGACTCTATCTATGGATCTGACGGACACGATCATCGGTCGGGGGGGATTTTTGTCCTCATGATTATCCAAAATCTAAGCCCCGGGATACGTTTCCAATAGGTTTTCAGCCGCTGGATGGGAAGCGGCACTCCGGACCCTCGAATGTGTCTTTAGAGGGACCGAAAGTCGAGTTGGAATGGAGAGACGAAGAACCCTATACGCGTAATGACGCTCACGGCGAATCGGAGACGATTCGGATTCGAGGATTTAAGATCTGAAAATAAATCCGAACGAGATATGCAATGAGGAAGCCAGCTTCAAGCCTGCTTCAGGCTCGCCCTACTTAAATAGCGTAATTATTATTATCTGAAGGAGCTGTGCTGAATTGTCAGTATTGTAACAATAACACACTATCGTTTTACGTAATTGTATAGGTGTGGTAAAATGTCGTAGATGGATAGGATATACAATGAGTATCTATTGCAGAAGATTAATACGGAGTAAGGAAAAAATAAAAAAGTTTGATACTTCGGTCAGGTGTTGCGCAGTCGAAAACAATCCAAGCCGTCAAACGAATATGCCTCACAAACGTTATAAATTTTACCAGCACATATAAAGGGTACCTCTAATCGTACAATTATTATTTTACCTTAAAGTCTAAGAAATAGACAAAAATAGTCTGGGATATATTTGCGAAATGGTGAGACTTGTTTTACATTGTAGAAGGGAAAGGGGATAATAGATATTCCTCCAACATGCTTGCTGCACGAGATTCATTCTGGATTTTGAGCTACGACGGTTCAAAGTTGGCCTAAACGGGTTTTTTAATTTTACATGCCACAGTTAAATTTTTCGAGAATTTTTGGCATAATTTTTTTATATTATTGCATAACGACTAATTTCATCCATAGTGCATTGAAGTTGGTCAATTTGATATAGCAAAGTTAGCGCAAAGTATCGAAACTAGCTGTTTTTAAAAAATAAGTATTTATTGCATAAACAATTTCCTTCATATTTCTTGTAACTTTAAAAGGAATCAATTTTAAATCCAAACCGAATAGGAGTTAATTATATTAATTGTGTAACTAATTTTTATTAATTATATTTTCAGTTTCTGAAGAGGACTAATAAGAACATTAACCATTACCCCTTTATTTACTGCTTGAATATAAGGGGACCATTTTTTATAAACATTTAGACATAGAGCGCCCCCCTATATATTTTACGTGTTTTTAAGTTGAATGAATAACAAGCAACCGTTTGAAGAAGGTATTTTGGAAAAATTGCCTTAACATTTACAGGACCTGAGTTAGGAATTTTTGTATAAAAATTGCAGTCGCATTGGTATTAAGAATTAAAAAACGAATTCAACGGGATGGGCTAGTCAAAGACTTACGACTTATTACAGTGTGATTTACTTTTAAAAGAAATATATTTAAAATTTGAATGAATAAAAAACAGGTTTAAGACAAACATTTTAATAAAAGTGCCTTACACATGTAAGGATTGAGTTAAAAATTGTATAAAAACGAAATGAGGCACTCTGGGAATGACCGGGAGGGGAAGCATAGCTTTATATAATATAATTATATATATATATATATATATATATGTTATATACAGAAAGGATTGGTAGCAAGCGCGGCACTATCGCACCGCTCTAGCCACTCACCGATTCAGCCCACATTCGCCACCCCTAGAGCGGGCAACCGACAATACAAACAATTGTAACACGAGTTGCCACCAAACATTTTACGCGACTCCTAAATAAATCACTTTTATCTACTTTGCGTTACTAATGATATCATTATTACATAGAAAGTAGTGTAATTATTACACTACTTTTGGCAACTTTTAGTTTTGTTAAATTGGTACATCAGCCTGTCACGTAGACGTGCGTAGACGTCAAGGTTAAATTATTAGTATTTCAATAAACATAACTTTTAAAATTTCATGAATCTACATTCTTGTCTTCCATTTCGCTCACGTGTGTAAGTAGTTATTGAATATGTCCTAGGGCTACTAGATTTTCAAATTCAAATACGAAATATCAATGTCAGTGACGTCAATGTAACCAATCCACGCAAAATTCCCTAGTGTAATACGAAAACTTGAACAGCCAAAATTTAATGGATTAATAAAGCAAAGTAGATAAAGTACCCTCGTACTTTATCGTAACCCTTACCCTCGTAAGTATATTACCCTCGTTTAATAAGACGTATTGTCACACTCGTTCTATTAAAGCACTCCTCGCGTGACAATACTCCGTCTTATTAAACTAGTGTAATATAATGTACTATTTATTCTTCTTTATAGTTTTATCCAAGCCAAGCCAAACCAAACAAACCTAACCTTCCGGACCGTAGTCGTAGGCCCAGAAACGTTTCCGTGAAAGATTTTCTCGTTCCGTGTAGATCTCAATCCAAGATGTCTACTGTCAATCTGTTTACGTTTAAGAGCAAATTTTATAATGAAATATCTCGGTTGATAGACGAAATAAAGTAATTGCCACAATCAGGTAGGTTCTTCTTTAGACGCTGATTCTGTTGATTTAATTTTTGTTATTGCACAGTTAAAGCATTTTGTGAAACGATTGATAGCTAGCGTCACCACGGCAACCGACAATACAAAAACAATTGTAACACGTTGTCAATAAACAGCTAGCGCGGCGCGATAATTGGCCGTTGCGTTCGTGACGGTTTTTCGGCGTTTACAACTCTCACCGATTCAGCGCTTCGAGCGAAGCCCGCCATAAGAAAGCTATGCTTCCAAAAAATTGTAGCCGAATTGTTTTTAACAAATATAAAACAAATCCCACGACATTCGCTAGATAAATACTCCAATTTTATTAACCTGTGGTATACTTTTAAGAGAAATATAATATAAAAGTTGAAACTAATATGTCAAGTAGATGTAATGTAGCGGAAACAGAGGGAATAGCCGGCGAGAGGCTCGTGCATGTGGCATAAAATGAAAAGGTAACTTCAATGGACGGTTTGTGTAAAAATTGGTTATATCCCCGTTAAAACTGAACCACTTTCGACGTTTCTTGTTAATCGAATTTAAACGAAACAAGCTGACCTAAAATATTTTATTTGTAGAAACTGCAATTAATAGAACTAAATACGAAGAAAACATAGTTACGATCCTAATGTCCTAGAACGCAGAGAGTTGCTCGGAATGGTAGCTTGATGAAGAGAAAAGAGTAGACACACTTAACAATATTTATTAGGAAACAGGAACTGGTGGTAGTGCATTACAGGGAAGAGAGAGAAGTAATGGTAAATGGCCCATTTACCATTACTTCTCAACGTCAAAGGACGGCAAAGAAAACGTTACGAAAGACAATGGTTAAATAACAAAAGAAAAATGATAAAGAATGCTAAAAACTATGCTAACATAAGTCCCCAAGGGGACTGGAAGGGTAGAAGGTGCAGGGATCTCGGCGTCGGACGGCGGCGGGCACGTAGTTCGACTCGCATTACAACGGGGTACTTGATTGATTGATTTCGATCGCTCGTATTTATTCACTGAAATTTTTATCATTTCGCGGTGTGCTGCTCGATTTAATGAAACATACGTGCCTTCCCAGGAAAATCCTTTACTTGGTTATGTTTTGGTATTTCACGTTTTGCTGAGGGTGCGTGTCCTCGTTCTGGATTTCTGCAAGGTCTGTCGCGACAATACCATCATGGTAGGTTACGATTCTCAATTGTGAATAATTTTAAGGCAAGAACGTTCAGAAATCGATATTCACAATATAATTGTCAGCAAAATACCGAACCGATACTTTAAATGCAACAGTTTCAAATTCCAGAATTAAAAATATTTATTGCTTCTTTATAAATTTTCACTGTCTGTAATACCACAACTTCTATTTTGGTATAGGTAAAAGTAATGTTTTAAATTGTTCAGATCCTGAAACTCTAATGAACCTCGTATGCTCTGTCCTGGTCTGCTCTGGTATGCTTTGGCATGGTCTGGTCGGCTCTGCTCTGGTCTCATCTGCTCCGCTCTAGTCTGTCTGTTATAGCCTGATCTTGTCTGCTCTGGTCTGTCATACTCTGGTCTGGTCTGGTCTTGTATGCTTTGCTCTGGTTTTGTCTGCTCTGACCTAGTCTGGTATAGTCTGGTCTGCTCTGGTTTGATCTAGCCTGGTCTTATCTGGTATTTTCTGGTCTGGTATGCTTTTCAATCATCCTTCTACCACGACCGAAGTTTGTCCAGCTTCTCAAAGTTGGCCATGGTAATTTTTTTCCGGATTTCTACAGCTGTCGCCGTCTCTCCGTCCCCAACTTCCATTTTTCCCTCTCATAACATAGATTTTCCTCTAAATTACTCGTAGTCATGGCGTTTTCCACATCATCTCGCGAGCTTCTCCGAGGTCGTCCCCTCTTTCTTCTATCCACTCCAGCACTCTTCTAGGCCACATATCATCAGCCATCCTCTTGACGTGTCCGAACCATGTCAATTGTCGCCTTTCTATTTCTTCTGATATTGGATACTCATATTCATTTCTGCCCGTATAACGTCGTTTCTGAGTCTTTCCAATCTTGATCATCTGCAGCTTCTTCTAAGGAAATCCATCTCTGCGGCCATTAGTTTTTTCTTGTTTGCACTGGATACATCCCATACCTCTGAGCCATACAAAGTGACACTTTGAACCATACTTTCATAAATATGTTTTTTTTAGTATTTTTTGTTATGTTTTTGTCCCAACACAAAGAGTTTAATGCCTAAGTAACAGATCGTCCTTTATTTATTCTTCCTCCTATCTCATCTTTACTGTTTCCATATTTATTTAGAATCATTCCCACATATTTACTTTTCCACTCCTCTCAAACTCTCATCCCCCAAAATTAAATTCTCAACCTCCTCTTTACCGACAGCGGTGACGCCGCACACTTCGAACAACAGGAGCCCTAAAACAAAAACAACTTGTTGTGAGTATTGCTTTGTAAAGTACTTACCTTCTGTTTGCTAATGCTCCTCATTCATGTAGTGCGAGCCTGAGGATGGCTTCTATGAAGCCGAAACCGGTCGCTCATCTTTAATAAAACAGTTGGTTAAGACTTGGTGTTTTCCTTTGGTTAAACATCCTTCTACCAATTCTTAATCAATATTCAACAGTGATAAAAAAGTGTAAAAGCTATGTATTCGACCAAAATCGACAAAACAGTTGTATCGTGATTCGGTACGACACTCGATTCTACTAGAACCTTATACCGAACACACCCGTTAAACTAATAATAGGTGCCAAGGTTTTTGATAGTGAACTAATAAGTACCTACTAACTAATTCACTTATATTACTGAACGTTATGTACAAAAATTCAACACAACAGTGAGAATATGAGAAAATACTTAACAATGATTTGTGTGTACTCTGTCGAGTCACTTGAACAACTACTAATCCTTAACTACGTCTTAAAATGCCTCTTAACATCATGGGCGTTGCCAACTTACATGGCCCGTTTTCGTACCGCTCATTGGCTGGTTGCAAGTACTTAACCAATAAGGGCAGTTTTGGCGGGCGGCTGATGGGAAATCCAGAACGCACCAGATTTCCTTTCCTTACGGCTCCTAATCGTTCCTTGACGTTTCTGGTCACGTTCCTCTGACTTCTCGGAAATTTAGATATCGCCAGCGTTATTGAGGGCCATAAGAAAAGGTACGTCGTGGGAATCGAACTTCAAAGGTAGTCTGCCATAAACAAGTAATATTTTTGATAATATTCCGCTTGTGAACTTTACCGATTTATGGCAGTATTTTTCCCAAGCGAAATTTGACTTAACAACAGTAAAAAAAAACAAGTACAACGGAGTTTTCATTGAGTGATCTTAGATGTACACAATTTGACAGTGCACTGCCTCAACATTGTCTTAGAACATATTTACAAATTCAAGCATGGTTAGAAAATTAGGATTTGAAAAGGGGAAAGAGTTGTTTGGAAACGATTCATTCGACTGAAACGATGATCCCCAGAGGTATCAGAGTCTACTTCGTGTCGCCGCAGTATTGCTACTGCATGCTTCACACAATGCGGGTGTCGTGAATATGGCTTGAAATGTTGGAAAACGGATAAAAACTTAAATGCCGATAATTGTGAAAATCCTGAAATAATGCATCGAAATGATAACGTCACGTACAACCTAGTAAAATCTACGCAAAGGAATTAAACCAGGGTATAACATGAATTTCTCAAAGTCAAATATTTGAAGAAATGTCCAAGCGAAAACGCCCGTTTATTTAAGTGGACAAAACTGGACAAACAACATTCGACGTGAATAAATAATGACGAAAAAAATATCCGGAGAGAGTCATTAAATAGCCATCGGTGATTCATTCATTTAGTCTGTGAGTTAGTCGCTGCCGCTGGAAAAGTTGTCTCGAGAGGAGGCTCTTAGATTTCCTGACTATGTTTTATTCCCAAGGTTTTCTCAGAATCATGTAAGCATGACCTGAATTCCCGAATTTATACTTATATTACAGTCCACACAAACTGCTATTCGAAATGGGATTATAAGAATTTCCTTCTTAAAATAATAGATACCTTAAGACACATTATTTCGGAAATAAAAAATTCATTTAAAAAGGGTTATTTTCGACAATTTTTTGCTAATTTTAAAATATAAAATTGATTGAAGTGAACGTACTATGGCTCAAAATAATTGTCATTCAATAAGATAAAATTATTTTATGCCAAAAATTATTCCAAAATTGTTTCTTGGATTATTAACAAAAACGGTTGTGGTGAAATTTAAACCCTTGTGGCACAAAAACTGAAATCAATTGCGTACGGCAAACATATTGGGGATCATATTTTATCTCCCGATCAACGTAAAACGGGTCTCATTCATTCCTCAAATATATCCCTGAAGTAGAGTATTTTTTGTCTCTTTGTTGGGCTTTTAATATACTTTTCTCCTTACGCAGTTACTCCTTGATGGATAAGTAATACATGTTATATATAATACTGCAGATATGCATAGATGTACAATATTTACAGATATATAATAATAATACATATTATATTCTAAGTTATAATTACGTGATGTAGTTTTATTTCGACGATATTCTTTACGTCAGATCTTGTTCAATTATTCGGCCATATGATACCTACACTTAGGTCCCAGGATTGACTGGTGTACCTTTAAATCGTTCCAATACTTTTCCAGTATTTTGCAATTTCTATTTCAAGTTGTACTAATCTGATTTAAAACGCAACCTATAATTGTGTCCCATTTTCGATTCCATCCTGTATCCCGACTTTGTCTATCTGGGGTATTTATCATTATTTTTCTATATAGGCTCGCTGTTTGGCTTCGATTTTGCCTAGAGTATAATGTCCTATTAATTTATTTCTCAGCTGAAAATTTCTGCGCCAGGCCATTAACCTCCCTTCACACGATTTATTATTACCATGTCACACGAATTTAATTTTTGTAAAAATTACCCGCTGTTTACTCTTACATTTTGTTCAGTAAGTCTTCAATTTCTTGTCACTGTAGTCAAGTCGACGCAATTAAAAACGTAATATAAAAATTCTTGGTCCCTATATTAAAATCGTTTTCGATATTAAAATTTTTCGCTTTTAATAAAATCAATGTGCGCGCAACATGTAATGACTGGATGTTTCAGAAGAATTTTTGCGGATTAACTCGCCGGTTGATTTTATTTTTTCCGCCGTCGAGAGATCCGGCCGTGGGTATTCGGGAAGTTTCTAACCTCATTAAATTTATTGTGAGATTTTTCGGATGCCGCGCGATTCCGCCCCGAGAGCAATTACAGCTCAGTGACGGGAAGTTAACGACTCTCGACTCGCCTTAATTCGTCACTATCTGCGATTTACTGGTTTTCCCCTCGATCAATTCACTTAAATAATTGGCTTATTCCAGAGTAGTTAGTAGTCCCTTTCTCACCCTGCGACTGTCTCGATTTTCTTTGATTTTAAGGCGCGCCCGATGCAATGATAAAAATTACTCGAACGTCGTAAAAATGGCGTAATTAACGGAAAGACTCTATCTAACTAATTAATCCGGATCCTTCCTCTCTTCGCTTCAAGGTAAATAAATAATTAAGTCTCGTCTCGTGTCGTCGACGACGAATAGCGATTTTAATTTAATACTAATAGTAACTGGGGATAATACACTGCTAATGGCTGTACGATTTGTTAATCTTTAAATTAGATTTAATTAAAGCGAAATTAAATTAAATTATATTGGGCATGGCAGGCTGTCGTGCGTAAGTACGATGGAATAAAAGGGGGACGGGTGGAATTTTCCCCGTTTCCCACTCCTTCCCTATCTCTATCTCTCTTTCCTCATTTGACTGCGATGACCCGAATTTATACTAATTTACATTATACCCAGAGTCCTTAAGGCCTTTATCTTGCTTTTGATGTTAATCGTGAGCGGGGGTCATTTCAACATTAGGCTGCTCCATTTCTACCGAGAAACGGCTTAATTTTTTTAAAAGGTACACGTCCGTTCCCGCCCACAATACAAACTCCAAACCCTAAAATATTATATGAGTATAAAAACTATCATTTGAAGTTTAAATGATAATGTACGTTATCTCATAATTGACCAGAGTAGAGCAAAGCTGGTTCTGGATTAAACTTTGAATATCGGAGGAGTAACAAATTGCTTTGGAGTTTGGAGTCACCAGCTGTCTCAAAGTTGTGTAGAACTTGTGTTGAGTTGTCTCCAAATTGTCACCAGCAATGTTAAAATTATCTGATTTAAGTTAGAGACTCACAACGATTCGCCGAAATTGAGATTAGGTCCACTTCTTTAGCGAGTCAGAACCCACGTTGCTATAACTACTACTAATCGGGGTAAATAATCGTTCATATATAATATACTCTACGTATAGTAGAAACGAACCCATGGTACCATTGAGGAAATATTATTTAATTGAGCTGCTCATGAAGAGTCATTAATACTGTTGGAAAAGGCGACATATCGCAACAATCTTGTTTTTAAATTAGAGAATGTCTTGTACAATCTAAAGACTATAGTATGACAGGTCCTTTACCAACCAAATTATCAAAGTATAACTTTATTTTAACAAAGGGTTCGTTTTAAGATATTGATTTTAAGAAAAATACAAAAAATGAATATTGTGATAATAGAGATTCCGAACTATATAAATCGAATTATAAAAATTAAATCAAATAAGGTAACTCACGTCGGAAATTAAAAAACGTAATGAAAAAAATTGTAAATGCAAACAGGACATTGCGGTGTTATTTAATTTAAATCATGATTGATTTGCTAATATTTAATAAACATAGAGTCACTTGATTGTCAGAAAATATTTAATTCGCATTGAGTTATCACAATCAGCAACACCTCCACATCTATCTTTGTGTTACACAAATTATTATATTATTATTATAGAAAATGTTTAAATTCATTGGATGAAGCTATGAAGCACTCAAATCCTTTCACGTCAACTGGAATGAACCCTCCCCTCTCCAAAAATTGACGTAATCTAGAATAATTTTTGACGTGATATACGTCTTATAAATGATGTGCCGGCTACCTGCCGGTTCGCAAAACATTGTAACGTTACGCCAGACCCATGCGTGCGAGCTAGAGTGAGAGCGACAACAATAGACAGAGATCGACCTTGGCGGTTGCCTTGCGACGTATCTATCTCGTTTACACGACAGCGTCCCAGTAAAAGCTCGATTTGACGATCGGCTCGGTTCGCAAGCGCGATGGAAGGGGCAGAAGGGTTACGCGCTACGCGCGTTCTGATTGCACTGTTTCCACTCCATCGTATGACCGCGACAGCAGTCAGCACACGCTTATTACTATTACAATAACAATTGCGGCTATAAGGTATTCAATTCTTGCATTCTAAGAGTTTGATTAGCTAATATAATCTCATATATTTGTTCTTGTATCGGTCAATGAGTGCAGTAATAATAGGTTATGTTACGATTTCGACTAAAACATTATGATGAATGATATAAATGATCGTATAAAAAGTCGACTGCTTTCATTTAGAATTCAACGAAAACAATTATCCTGCGCCGCAATTCATGTATGGTTCTAGATTAATGTTCAACTTCACACGTGTCATAATAATGTGTCTTAAATAGCCAATTGGACCGGCCAACCGTAGTGCGAAAAAACCGTCAAATGGCAATTTAGTCGTCACGTAAAAATTATCATCCGTAAACCAACTTTACAGACAACCAAATATTTCACATAAGCATTAAGTTTTAAAATCTTTGTGGCGTTTTACAAAATTAATAATGGCGTGTACAATAACGTATATACCTCATGTAATTTAACAACATTTTCTAAATATTGTTGTAAAATAAATTTTCAGGGATCCTAATTAGGAAATCTAAGTCGGGTTTTGTCTAAGCCACATAGCACCATGAGGTTTTAGTATGACATCCCTAACGTTACTTTTGAAACTAAAAATAACTTTTAACATGAGCGTTAAAACTGAATATCAACTTAAATTAAGATATTAAAGTCTATAACCATTTGACCGAAATTTTGAAGCCCCTGAAGTCCTCAACCTCACCTCAAGAAATCCTGCAACTCATACTATTTGTCTCATGTACATTTATAAGGAAACAACCACAAATATTAAGAGAGTCCTCTATTTCGTTTTGATCATTGATTATGAATCTCAGGTCACATATAGGAAACGCAAGATGGCGCATCTAATATGACCAATGATGATCCTGAATATCGAAATTCTTCAAATAATGAAAACATTAAACGAGTTATTCTAAAGTGTGCAGTATGCGAAAAAAGTAGAATCTGAATTGTTTACCTTCTATCACATTTCTATTATGCTCTTGAAACCAAATGTCCATGCATTTTATGGTGTTGGAGTGTGAATACGAAAATTAAGTTAAATTTCAAAAATTTAAAATAGTGTGCCCAATATGGCAGAAGAAAAATTCTAAAATTCAGTTTTATAATTTGTTCCTTTTTCAAGTTGTGCAAAAAAGAAAAACCGAATGTCTATATAATATCTCTCAATAACAGTAATTTTGTTTCTGGATCAATATCGACCATATGGGATAAGCCCTTTTGAAGTTCTTAATTGAGATTTGAGATTCGTAATCAATGAACAAAGCGAGCTTTAAAAATACCTTTGAGATTTGTAGCTGCTTCTTCAGAACTATACAAAACACAAAGAGTTAATCGATTACTTTATGGGGTTATTTTCTTATCAGGTTAAAGGACTCAAGGACTTCAGAATTTGGGTTATGGACTTTAACAGATTTGCTTAAGGTGGCGTTTAGTGTTTAGTTTTAGTTAAAGTGACTTCTCATTTCGAGTGCTGATATTGTGGTTGTTTAAAGGTTTTCACAGGTTAGGTTAAGAGGCTGTGAGATTCCATTGCTTAGATTAAGAAACTTTCATAAGTAGAAGCCCTAAAATTACAACTATAACAGTATTTATCTAATATCGTTGTATTATTAGGGGTAGTGCATAATTGTAAACGCGATTATACATCCGCCATTTTCAAATGTCAATTTTTGTACAGGGTAGTTCAGTTTACGTGGACGCCACATTTGTTATTAATTTTCTGCACAACCAAGTCGTTTGAGGTAATTCTCGCATTATTGGTAATTGAGAGATTTTAGAAATTTATAAAATTGTATTTCTAAATGAATAACAATATTTCACACATTTTAACTGGTCGCCTTTAAAATTTGAGGAACAATTTTATCAATAATTAAATAAAACATCTTATTTCTTTATAATTTTATGAAAAATATATATCATTTTTTATAATTAAGAGAAGGTGAAGACTCCCGTATCAATACAATACAAAATATTACTAGTGGCCTTGTGAGGACGGTTATAATTAGTAACATTGAAGTTCAGGTATTACCACATGGTTAGCGTCAAAGAGAGTCAACCGATTTCGATCCGTTTTATTTTTTGGCTGCCATGTACCATTTAAGTAAAACAATTAACTGTAATCTGTGGCTGATAGAATATATACAGTCCTTAACTTGTCATAGAAGTATAGCATGCCCTCTTGACTCAGATAAATTTGACTGAAATTAATTTTATATCAATATACATACATTGCAAAATATGCATAATCAAGAGATGAAAGCACAAATACAGTATTTTGAAGTTTAGGGTGAAACGATTTCCGGTGCCTATTTTCTTATACTTCCAAAATTTACTACGAAGGAAAATTTAGAAGAAATAATTAATGTCGAAAGTAGATATCAATTATGCAAGGTATATGTAGGAGTAGGGTAAGATACGCGAAGCATGCATGTTACGTTAACGTAAACACTTTTATGAAAACTAACATCAGGTGCTTTGAAAATATGTACTCCATTCAATAATTCATGACATATATATTTTGCACAAAATCTGAGATCTTTGTATCTTGCATATAAAGTTTTTAAAATTCTTTCAAAGCCTTGGAATTAAAACACTACTCCCGCGGGCCTACGAAATTTTTAAACCGCCAACTTTCCCCGGCGGCAAACTTTTTGCCCTCTCTTCCCCCACAGCCCGGAGAATAATCCCTCAACATCCCAAACTTCATCTGACAAGGTCTAATTCCGGAATCAGGAGCTTTACCGATGCATTTCATCCGTGAAAGCTCTAATCTAAAGCACTCGCCGTACGGGTTTATTCTGACCACACACAGCCCCACACACACACACATACATTTAGAGACGGAAAGACAGACAGACGGACGGACCGACAGACGGACGGACTTTGTTTCTGTGTGTGTGTATGTAGTAGCCTACCAGAAACAGACTTAGGTTTACCTGCTCCGAAACTTAACGTAGGTCGATTTCCAAAACAGATATTGTATGGTCCAGAGATTATTTCGGAGTGAGTTTACCGTGGTGTACACGAGAGAGGATTTGCTGTCCGTTAATCTTCCTCCCGGCTGTGCGTGGGAGATTCATTTAAAATAGCGAGTCGGTGGAATTAAATAAATTAGGTCGAAAGGTTTTACGTCGTCCGGCCGTACTAAGACATACTCGTATAACTTTTTACGGGGAAGCCGTCGTTTTTGCGCGCGTCCCACGAACAAAGTTCTACCCTTGATTTCATTGTATCCCCTTTCACAGATAGAGAGATACTAATTAGTTAGATAATGATGGTCGGTAATTGCATGTGAAAGGTCGCATTAATACATCGTTCCCAATCCGGAGCTACAATGTAATTAAGACTGGAATTAGATTCCTGCGTCGCTAATAGCCCGGCCACCTTCCTACTCCGCTTCCTATTTCTACCATTTATCCTGCACTTTCGAATAATTAGGGGAAAATTGGAGAAGATTGGCCTGGAGTGAGTTTTACGGATTCTGCCAGGGGTTTGTCTAAAATCTCACGAAAACCCTAATTTGAAACTTACCATCGACGCCCTTGTGAATAGGGAATCGAACCAGTCTAATCGATTAAGATATTGCCCCAACATTATGGGCAAAAGGAATACATTTCATCCGTAACGTACAACTAGAAAAAAGAAAACTGTTTGTTGGTATTTTAAATGTATGCTACATCCCAGCAATCCACAAAAAAATTTGTACAATTCAGGTTTATTGTAGACTTAACTCGTGGCATTTTCTACAAAGTTTTTGGCCAAAAGTTCAAATTTTAATGACACTTGCAGTATCATTAGTTCCAAGAATAAATATAAGAATCAATGGCAAACCACAAAAGATCATTTGAAAAAAATGGTTATTTAATAATTTTGATAAAATGTACACTTTGAATTTCGTTTTTGTTTGTATTCACTACCTGGACGTGTAAGCGTTACATATGATTTAACGAATTTCACCATTTTACAGAAATACTACTCATCCTTGGAAAATCTGAAACTCTCTAAAAAGTCAATCTTGTTCTATTTAAAAAATGCTGTTATCAAACCATAGAGTGAAACATCCTGAAGGAAAATTTAAATGTAACTTGTTCGTGACACATAACGTAATCAGTTTTGGAAAATGTGGAAATATCCACACTCTCCAGCCTTGTCCTATGTTAATGGTTTTCGGTAATGAATCATAGAGAGCGACACCATGAACAGAAAAATAATTAAATGAAGTATCTTCGTAAAGTGTGCAGTTTAGGAGTGATGGATCTTGATATACCTGAAATTTTCCCAGAAAGTCAACCTTGCCTAAAATTAAAAATACTCGTATTTAATATAGTGGATAAATATTCATAGTATACGAAAATATATATGATTCTAATAATGAATTACAGAGATACTCTTAAAAAGTGTCATATTTAATGAACGAAAACGGAAAAATACTAATGACATACAGTTATGACATACAGTGCTATTCTTTTAAAACGGAAAATTATGAAAAAACTGGTACTTTACTTGCAATTAGAGAATTGTTACTTCAAAAATTAATCTTTTGGTAAATGGCAAAATAGCATTTTAATGATTTAAATTGAGAGTTCCCATCACTATAAACATAATTGCTTGTAGATTTTTTCTCAAATCGGATAGTTTTTATTTTATGGGAAAATTTGGATAGAGTGGACCATTATGAGACAAATTTCATTGTGGTCGACATCTTGAAATATGGAAACTGATTGAGCTCAATAAAAAGTTATAGGGTATATTTGAAAATAAAATACTTTATTGAGAAGCTAAAACAATAGGTAATACATAGTGTTCTTCATGTCAATAAATGTTCAAACTGGTATTCACCTTGAAAAATACAATCTTGAGCGCAGTCAACGAAATTCTTAGTTACGTTCGCTTACCTTTAATTATTATTATTAAGAAACTATAAAGCTTGATTTATTGATTCCCCAATTAGTTAACAATAATTATATTAATTCATCATATTTCAGAGAATAATTATTTTTCTCAAAAATTTTTATGTGTTTTTCGTGTTTCCAAAAACCAATTACGAAAGCTAAGTCTCATAGATGGATCAGTGAATTTAAGCCTGTGGACAATAATCACTTCGTATGGGCAAAATTTGTTTTGTTTTAAAATTGTTCATACTCTTCTTTGTGAGCATGCTATTTTTTGTGCAATATTCATATGTACTTCGATAATCTGCAACAACCTTCATGTTGACTCTACGATCAACATAAAAGAGAGCTAAGTAGGGTTGTAGGGATTTAATAGGGATTTAGGGAACATATTCATCAATTAGGGATTAATAACAATTAAATAGGGAACTAGAGCAACTCGTTATTGAAAACATCTTAGGTGAAAATTCTACTTGCAAATTAAGTAATCAAAAATTAATTAGAACAACTAATTCAGTGAAATAATTTAGTGTGCGTGCTGATAAAGTAATCAATTATTAAGTAATTTATAACTATTGAATTGGAATTAAAACAACTGAGTCGCTTAGGTGGACAAAAAAGCGCGGATCAAAGTCATAATTTCAAAATCTTACAACAATAATTAATCGCGTAAGCATAACACCAGTCCTCGTAATATGATAATAAACGCGCTCGGTAAGGTCAAGCACACAGCTAGGTGAGGACAAATAAAAATCTAGGACACCAAACGATAACAAAACTTAATTTGCCATTTAACCAATGTAATTTGAAGATGTATAAAAGGTTGTGAAATTTTGGTAATAAACCAGAATACCTAGTATGCTCTAAACGTGTGTTGTGGTCTTCATTCTTCAACCCAACCTACAAGCTCTCACGTTACGCCCTGAGAGTTCTACGAGATCTTTAAGATACGACAACTTCTAACTTCAAGATCATCAACCCCCGATCTGCACGTTACGCCCTCAGATCCAACCCGGAGAGCACGTTACGCCCTCTCTCCATATTTCGAGAACTTCAACTTTAAGAACTTCAAGAGATCACGTCACGCCCTGATCTCCAACCTACGAGACCATCTTCAGCCTTACAACCTGGAAACAAGATTCATCTCCGCAGCCACCCAAGAGCTACGAGAGTGATTTATACAGTCCACTCTCTATAGAGACCACTTCACACTTCGTTCACTTCGTAACAATATTGTCTCCTAACTATATATTTTTATTCTCTACTTATTTTCCAAATTTAAATACTAACCCAATATTTCTTTTTTACAATTACTCAACTCTGGATCAATTTTTGTATCGTTATTATTATTGAGTCACAGCATACTTGATGAATAATGAATTGTAAGCCGTCCGTTCCTTTTACGAATATTTACTACAGTCCAATGTATCCAAATTTTCTAATTAAAGAAAAACTCGGTTTAAGAAGTTCAAATATTAACCAAAATGTTTATCACTTCGTTAGTATTTCGGGTTAGTTTTGTGTTTCTATAATTATGCTTTTCAGGACATTATTCTTTAGTAGCTTGTGTTAACATATTTACTATATGATTATTTATATAATCACTCTCCATATTTTCAAGATTTTCCAAGTTTTCTGCTACCGTTTCGCTATATTATTCTGGATTTTCCAGTGTTATCCATTTCCTCGTGGTCTTCCTCTTCATCATTTTTATTCGTTCAGATTTAACTTGAATTCAATTCTAGTTCGGACTGCTCCATGGTCATATCCTATGGAATTCAAGTAGTCAAGTAATAATATTTCAACATGGCTGTTCTGATTTGCAGTCAGAACTGTGACCTTATAAATGCCTCCCAGAAAAATACTTAACCTAGAAAGAAAATGATTATTGTATGTTGCATTCAGAACTAATTTACCCTGTGCCAACTCATCGCGTTTATCCTCTCTTCCAACACTAAACAAAGATCATACAAATTATGGTTTTATAAATTTTCTAGTTCTTTGATTTGATATTCCTCATGTTTCAGACTCCCCACCTCTTCATCTTGAGATGTTACATTACACTTTGGATAAATTTGAGGGCTAATCGAAAACTTCCCTTACGAGTAACAACGTCAGGAAACAGAACTGTCCAAAATTGCAAGAAATTCGACCCTTCTCCGCCTCTGGCGAGCTCAGAGTTGTCTTACTCTTTGGAGAAAAAAACGAAGGGAAAAAAGTTCTTCGGTAGCTTTTCTGTCTTCCATCTCATTCTCTCCCTTCGTCTCTCGAAAGGTTAAACAGCTCGAGGCTGTTAACTCGAAACATCCTTCAGAATTATTATCCAAATAGCTTTGTTTTTCTCCCTTCAAAGAACTTAAACACTGACACTGTTACAAAAACTTATTTCGAGAGAAGAGGGAGCAGGAAAAAGCGATCGCCGTTAAAGCGAGGTTTCATTTTTCTTATCCGGGAGGGAGTTGATTAAGGGTGGACAGTCGCGAAGGCTTTTAGAACGAGAGAAATTAAAATTCGAGGTGGGAGGAGGCCTTCGGTTTGGGTGAAATCGGTGGAAAACGGTCGTTATACTATACGAAACTTTTCGCGTCATCATGAAACGTTGTTTTTAGTCCCTCTTTCTCCCTCGCTCTTCCGACAATCCCGAAAACTGGCCCTGGATACCGTAGGAAATCCGCTTATATTTTCTTTACTTGACTCTGAAATTACCTTTTCGCTATTGCATAATTCATGTAAAAAGGCACGAAATTATGTAAACTAGAGAGAGATTCTGGCTGGAAACCTCTCTCTCCCCATATATATGTACGCTCGCGCTTTTCGGAGCTCCTAAAGCTCTTATAAAATATGATACTAATTCTTTACTGTTGCCGACGACGACGACGCTGCCGCCGCAGCCTCAAAAGTAAATAATATAATTTCGCGAGCGAGAGAGACAGAGTAAGGGCGGTTTTAAAACGGGTCGAAAAATACTCGAAATTTAATACAATCGCCGTCAATTACGGTAAATAAATATTATTCCACGAATACTCGACTTTTTTTTCTTTTGCCATTGTCCTCGTAAATCTCAATTGTCATTATCAAAAAAACAACTCACTTATATCGTCTCCCTTTTAAAAAATAACGTATAAATAGCTTTATTTTTTGGTTGTACTCCCCGAGCGTGCTTTGTTTGTCCTGAGACCGACGTCGACATGAATGGACCTTTAATTTCGCAAAACAAGAAGGGAAAATAATAGCAATAAAAAGAAAGAGAAAGGTTGAAATTTCCATGCAAACAAATTAGACTTTTTTCTCTCTCTCTCTCTTTCTGTCTCTGTTCCTCTCTCTTTTCCTGGGACCGTACTCGTTCCGTCCCGCTTTCTGAAGGAGTCGCAGTATTATTCCACTTTTCGCGAAAAGAGTGAAGCTTTTATTTAATTACGGCGGGAATAACGAGAGAAATACGAAACGCGAGGAATATAAATTTCACTAATATCCATATATAGAGTCCGCAGGAGTCGAGACACCTCTCACTTCGGACGTATTTCTCCCTCCCGTTGTTTTTTTGTTAGCGAGAATGGTCGTTAGGTAAACTACGTTTTCCTGCTGAAATAAAATTACCTAAACACACAACATTCGAGATGAGAGAGGAGAAGCGACTCGAGGAAAGTTTAACAAGTTCCCATGGTACTTCTTCCTTTTAGTTCGCCAACTCCATAACTAAGTTTCTGGCAAGGTTTATAACTCCTTTTTTATTTACAAAAATACTAACTTACCTGGCGGCGATGCGATATGAATTATGTGATGAAATTGAAATGCGACGCCTATTCACCTGGAACCCAATCAATTTGACGGTGTGTAGAAGTTTTTAGATAAAATAGGATAATGGAATATATTACTAACCACTTATTAATAACATTCACAGAGTTTCAGTGCATCGAATGAGTGAATTTATTGTTTAAATAGATTTTTCAATTAGTATTAACGACCGTTTCCAAAAAAATTATACAAACAATTACATTTTCAGTTTTGATGATATTCCTTGTGGCGGTTAGTTGAGGTTCCCGTAAAGTACGAAAAAAGGTTGCAAGTTAAAGAGTACAAGAGATGGCCTTCTATTTTTAATTTGAGTGTTATAAGTAGCAATCAACCCTAAACAACTACTCCCATAGGCCATAGATAATACCACTAAAAGCATTAAACTACATATACTGACACATACTTATGGTTCTCATCTGTACGCTAAGGGTATAAAAACACTTTTTTTTCGAAAATTTTCAATGTAGGTCCTATTTTTGATAATGGTAGATTCAATAGTGCAAACCATGAGCATGAAATTTTGCGACTAGAGGAATTGCGGCCACCCTGTGGACGCCAGTAAAGCAATATATGAAAATTATATTTCTAATGTGATATGTAAGTGAGCTGTTTCCGGAAGAGCAAACTTCATTTTGGATTATGTAATAAAATTTGAAAACTATATATATATTCAAAAATTTTTAAATACAAAATAAATATAACAGTTTAAGTTTTACCCAGTCGAACTAAGTTCACAATTTAAATTGAATTCAGTTACATTGTCGTTTTTCAGTCAGTCATAAGCGAGTTCAATTGAAGACATTTCTTTAATGTATGCAAAAACATAATTCCTGTGAGGACAAACTGCTTTGTGTTCATTCTGCCTCATTTCATTAGTCTCTTCATCATCTCTATTATCAAGTACTATAAATATTCATTTCAGATGATACTTGAATGCAATTATACAAAGAACACAAAAGAGAATTAATTTTTAGGTTAATAAATAACTAGAAACAATATTTACAGCGGAAATGTGTTGAAAGCCTCGCCAAGATGGGTTCAATATTTGGCTTTAATTTTTAGTTCAAGTTAGTGTAAATTGTGGTAAGTTATTTTTTGAACACCAACTAAATTATATTTGAAGTCAACTTGGTATAGAAGTCCATGCTCAAAGATATATATATATATATATTCATTTGAAATCATTTTCTCATCTCAGAATCCATCAATTATATACAATTTAAATGAGTCTCTTGATGTAGATAGCCGAGAATGTGTACATTTACATTAGCGAATGTTAACAAGTATGAGTAAAACTGTTTTTAATTATTCTAATATCGCGTAGCTTCATTGGTTTTTCTGATTGTCTGGACGGAATTTTATAATCGATAATCGATACTACACGCATTTCCCAATGCTAATTGAGCTGCAATTTTGCATATATATTGAAATATTTTCGATAGCAACAATAGAAATAATAACAGTGAACACTCACTTGTCAGATTCACTAATTAGACAATTGATCTATCATAACTTATTTTTCTAAATTTTATATGGGAATTGATTCATGAGCTCACTGCCCAAGTGAAATAATAATGTGAAATAAGTGAAATAACATTATATGAAATTATTACTCTGCAAACGCAGAAAAGTTATGTAGTTATGTAAGATTACAGGTAAAGTTCAAGTAGGACTGCAGCCAAATTTAATCCCATGAAAATTTTCCGGCTATAACATATTCATTAGTCATTACAAACGCTGACCATAAATTGAGACTAAAATGTAGAAAATAATATTAGATGAAATAATTTTTTTAAGCCACGCAAATATTCAGTTTAATATTTAACTTAATATTGCTAAAAAGTAAAAAATAATTTCTGCCTTAATTGAAAGACAAACGCATGCATACGGCAACGATATAGATTACAGAATTCTGTGATTGATGAAGAAAAAGCGCCCACGCCTTAATTTTCTATGTTTAAATTTATCTTCGTAATTTTTCGTACACTTGAATAATAAGGATAATTTTGAAAATATTTTGTTCATGTAAAGATTGTTACAACAATTGTAAGGGGATTCACTGACTTGTAAAGTTTTTAAAAAAAATTTTGTAATTTCGATTTTTCTGAAAAGCGTACCTCTCTAAAAACTGACGGAGATATTCATCTAGTAACTATGCAATTTGAATCATGGAATGAAATTAAAAGATGATGCCTTCTGATATGGAAACCAATCGATATGAAAGGTTTTGGAGAGAATTCAAAAATATCTCTTCTGCTGTAGGTTTAGACACATTATTCACCAACTTAATAAAATATTAACAATGTTTTAATGTTATAAATGAAAGAATTTGAAAGAGTACCTAATTTATAACGATTTTTTTTTTGAATTCGTATTAACTACAATTTAAAAAAAAGGAGAAATTTTAGACAAATTTTTTGCACTAAATACTACAGTTTTAAAGCCAGTTTTAGATGGCTGCAATAAAACTATCACTAATCACCAATTTTTTTTTTATTTATATTCTTCATGGTGATATCAGAAGTTGTGTTAAAACAATCGACGACAACAAGTCAATTTAGTAACGAAGATAATTTCAAAATCTAAGTGTTACGTTTCATTACGTTACGATAAACTATCCAATAATCCATGTTCCCCTTACATGACTGCTCCAACATTCAATCTACGTATTAAAATGTAAACGACTCTTAGTAAATTTCTCCAGATATGAATATTATTTTGGTACTTTTAATTTTTTTCTAACATATTATTTCGATAACATTATATGAATGTATTACTTTTCCATACACCTCCCTACTCGCACACAAACAGATTACAAAATTTCTCACCTAAATAATTATATTTAAGCCTCTCAAAAAACTCAAAAAAACTTTTGAACTAAAAGAAAGTACAAAAATATGAATAAAAACAAAACGTCTAATGTGTTTGAAATATAAGATATGTTTCGAGAAACTAATGCCTTCATCAGTCAATCCTGCAACGAGAAAATCCATAATTCAAAGACAGGAAACAAAAGAGCAAATATAAGGTTACTAACTGTAAAATAAATACTTCTACAAATGTAAAGGGGTTGTGGTATTCCAGACTTATGCATTAACTGCTACTTTATGATTTATGAAATGAGAAAATTGAGAAAGATTACAGTACAATCCTTTTAGTCATATATTCAGAAGGCTTGTTTGGAAATAATAACAAATACTTCGTAATCTGTAACCGTCGTATCTTCGTTGGATATAAAATATGCTGAAAATTTATGTACAATGATAATATTGTAAAATAATTTTATGGAGCATTAATTATACACCTGAAGATGGAACTTCAATATTATGAAACCAACTTGGTAGGTAGTGTTAAATAAAAATCTGCAACAGAACCCGTTTCTTGATTAATTACTTGTCTAGTTGATAATTTTTTTATCTACTTTGCGTTACTAATGATCTCATTATTGCATCAAAAGTAGTGTAATAATATTCACATTATTACACTACTATTGGTAACATTTTAGTTTTGTTAAGTTGGTACGTCAACGGCGTCAACCTCTCACAGAGACGTGCGAGACGTGTGCAGCCGTCAAGGTTAAATTATAGTAAACATAACCTTTAAAATTTACATGAAAAATGTATTATTTGGTACTATTTTATATTATTCTAGTACAAAATGCATTACAAGTTACAAAAGACGGTATAACCCAAAAGACGAACAAATAATCAGAAGATAATGTATAATAGTGAAAACTTTAACTACGACATTACTGTGGCTTGGGCACTTATGCTAATGCCAGAGATATTTTGGGGGATTAAAGTTAGTATTTCCCTGAATATTTCGTACGAAACTGGTCTCATTTGTGATTGAATTGATATTGTTTATAGTTCCAATTTTAGGGGGTTCTGGCTTGGACATTGGTTGTGCATTGACGGAAGTAGAAATGGATAGCGATGATCTCAGCATATCCGCCACATTTCTTTTCCTTTTTAACGAAGTGTCAATGTACCCATCTGCTATTGGTCAAGACTTCCAGGTCCCATGGTTTTTTATAGTAATTAAATCTGTTCCATTATTGGCCAAATTTGATGCACTGGACCAACGGAAGCAGTGCCCCGTGTACTGATCCGGATTAGCAAGATTCAGAGACGTAGCAATTATGCGTGACACTTGGCTAATCTTAATAATCCCTATATGGCTAGTGATGCATCGGCCATTTCGGTATGTGAGAAAAAACCGTTTTGAAGCTATACCGATTGGGTGAAGGCTGACATATTTCTTAATAAGACAAAGTAATAAGTATATCCCATTATGAGTATAACCTGAACGAAAACAATAAAAGCAGGTAACAAATGAAACATGATTTTTTAAAAAAACAAACTTACTTTAGTTGCCAAATAATGAAGATCGTCGCCTTGACCTAAAAACTGATTTATTTCAGACATATCCAAAACTTTTCATTTTTTAGGCTGATGTCCATGAGACTGCCGTTTGAGGAAAGCATGCAATGGTGAAAACTTCGATATATCTGCGTTCTGATAAGCATTTAGACATGCTCTCAGCATGCTATAGTACGATGTCCAGAGCGTCGAAGACTTTTTTGTCTTGCTTTTCTCCTGAAAATACGCTGTACAGGTCAGTTCTACAGATTTGTCTTCCATTTCTCGAACGTAAGTAACAGCGTAGTTATTGAATTTGTTCTAGGGCTACTAGATTGTCAAATTCAAATACGAAACGTCCATGTCAGTGACATCAGTGTGACCAACCCAAGCAAAATTCCCTAGTGTAATACCAGAACTTGAACTGCCAAAATTTAATGAATTAATAAAACAAAGTAGATAAAATAGCATATTACACACGTTTAATAAGACGTATTGACACACTCGTTCTATTAAAGCACTCCTCGCTTTGCTCGTCGTGCTTTAAAACTCTCGTGTGACAATAAACCGTCTTATTAAACTAGTATAATAATAAACTATTTATCCCATCGAAAAATCTAAGACGTCCCTGTCAATCTCTCTTCCTCCCTTTCGCGCCCTCTGGGCTTTCGAATGCGAAGGGTCTGCAAAACACTTCACCACCTCTTCTTTTTCTCTGAAATCCGAAGGAGGCATCCATCCGTGTCAAACTGAGAGAGAGAGAGAGAGAGAGAGAGAGAGAGAGAGAGAGAGAAAGAGAGAGCCCGTTTCAGGTCCCCCGACGAAAAGTTAAATTTTTCCCTTCTGGTTAATATAGCGGTAATAACCTTTTCACTTATCGAAAACAGACGCCCCGGAAAGTGTGAAGAGGAAGGAGGGAGCGAGCGAGGGAGAGAAGGAGAGAGAGAGAGAGAGAGAGAGAGAGAGAGAGAGAGAGAGAGAGAGAGAGAGAGAGAGAGAGAGAGAGAAGAGGGTGCACACACTATTAAATTTATGGCGGGCGCCCCCTCGACCCATTCACCGAAAATATAATTATTTCGCCGCCACTCACCTCAGGCATTCATTACACCTAAGTTATTGCTCGGAAGTTTTGCGCGCCTTCGTTTTCCCGTCTTAATTTAATAAGAAAATTAGAGAAAGCTCTGCGTAGTACGCAATACGCTAAACGAGTTACCTCGTGATTTACACTTATATAATTACACCTAATTCGAGGGGGAACAAGACATCCAACGCTCTCGCAAAAATGCACACCATATGACGAATTTACGAGCGCCCCCCTCTCTGTACCTCGTACTCGGAATCGAGGACGAATTTATAATTAAGGAATTAATGGGTCTTGGGATTTATGACAGCACACGGGGAATTTACCCGGATACGAACACTTTTTCTCAGACGACAGACGAGGCTTAATCCGATTGCGATTCCCGATTCAACTCCACCACATTTTCCAATGTTGTAAAATTCATAAAGTACATCAAGGACGACGGTGTCGTCGAAGATTGCTGGAATCGTGTATCGGATTGGATGATACCTACTAGACAAGTTTCAATACAGAACTATAAAAAAAATTGTAGGAGAGGAATACTTCAAATTACTTTAACTAACGAGGTACGTGGACATAAATTACATTGCTTTTAGTGGTTAGTGGATACTTTTATTTTGTCTGGCATATATTTATATTTCTTTCTATAATATTTTAATGTTGAGACCTAACCTAAAACCTAAAGGTTATTATGTTAAATGCTGAGTAGTAAAGAGTTACATTCAAGATGATGGAGTACCAATTTATGCCAACTACTGAATAATGACAATGATCAATGTTCAGAGGTTAATGCCGAGACAAATTTTGAAATAAGTATGACGTATCCTAGTTTCGGTAATCACTGTTTAGTTGTTTCTACTGTTTCTGCCTAGTGCCCATATTTCAACATAACAGCCGTTTGAACTACAGATTGTGAATGGTCTGTCATATGTAAATAATAGATTAATCAGGTCACCTGCCAATAAATTTATGAATATTTCTAATGTTTTTGCCAAGTTTTTCATTGAGGTATAACGTTAATCATAATGTTTTGTTGTGAAATTTCTGCAGAAAGTACTTTTCGAAAACTTTTTATAAATAATTTTAAACTATAATATGTTCCATATTACAACCGTCAATTTTAACATCGTTCACTTCAGAAACAATGCGGTATAAAATTTCAAAATTTTTATGGATTTACAGATAGGTTAGAACACAAAATGAGCCATGTTCAGTACACCATCAAAACTAACTTTTTCTGTACTTATAATGGAAATTTTTTAAAGTATTTAAGTGTTATATTAAAGTGTAAGGTACCTTTAATGTTATCTAAACAATTGGAATTGCATAAAAAGTAGCCAAATTATTGCAATATATTAGTATACCTATTATGCTCACTAATCGAAGATGTATAGTTTGGTCTTTATCCAAGTCCTCTTTGATCTTAAACCGATGTGTGTGACTGCACATCGGGCGGCACACACTTCAATTTAACTACATGCTCTCACGATACATACTGAGAGTTACTGAGGAGATTACGTTACGTACTGTCCCTACTCTTCAAGAACCACACTTAGGATCTGTAGGATACACCCTCAGGTTTACGCCGGAGATTACGACACGCCCTGTCTCTATTCTACAAGACCATCTACAGCCTTACAACCTGTAGATAAGACTCAGCATTCAAGCCACTCAACGAAGCTACGAGAACACGATTCTACATACAGACGACACTGTACGATCTTCGTTCAACACTTTAAGATAAATCGAAAAGTTATAAAAATGTGTATAATGCCCATTTGAACCATTCAAAAAATGGTTTGCACATGGTGACATTTCACCGTTAAGCTCACCTTAGTATAAGGTTTAACTAAGCCAAGAATATTCTCGGTTTAACTCTAACTTAACCTTGTTGTGTATAGAGTTTTGCCGGTTTTGTGCTGTTTATTTTGAGAAGTAAAGAAATGTTGCAAATATTTGAAGATATTTTTGAATTAAATGCAGTTAATTTAATATAATTTGAAATACCACGTAGAATCTACATCAGAGAAGAACATTTTTATTCATTTGATGATGTTACCTATTATAAAAGGTTTCGAATCTAGAAAGCAACCACAATTTTGTTGTTGGAAGAAATTGAGGAACATTTAGAATATCCTTGTGATTTGTAAATATCTTATAGAATATGTAAAATAAATATTTCTTGATTGTTTAGTTGGCATTAGTTGACAAGATTCAGGAGGAGTTCTTTTCTAGGATAGTATAATCGGCATTTCTCATTCTTTTATTCTCGCTCATTTTTGAGGTTGCAGTAACCAACACTAACAACAACAACAACTAACAAACATAACCACAAAACCACGACCTGACTAGTTGTCACTTAACAATTTAATCACGAAACATGATAATTCCAAGTACTACCAACCTTCCACCGTACCTTAGCTAAGTATTTTTTAAGTGCAACTGGTGCAAGTCACACAATTTTAAGCTGGGTTTAAACATTAAGTAACACTTTGCTATGTATTGATTTAAGTAGAATTGGTGCAAACGGGCATAAGTGTTGCACAATTTTTATCTATCAATGTACTTTAAGCGTTAATAGATACAGCCATATTATTTTCTATTGGATTTTTCGCATGTCGACACATTTTTAATTAAAAAAAAAACGATTTTTGGCTTTCCACACAATTTTATAAACCCCGCTCCCCCCTGTAAACATACAATTTTCACAGAACATATTATTCATATAAAAAAACACACATGACACACAAACCACTGTAAGCAACTTTATTGATCCGACTTTTAGTTTTTATAAAGTTTTGCTCTTTCCGTAAAATACCAATATTTCATTACACTAATTATTTATTAGTGTAATTAATGTAATTTATTATTATTATTTATTAGTAAAAAGTTTCACGCAGTTGTTACGTCAAAAGGAAACAGATAATCTTAAACCATATTACATTTAAAACATTTAAGTTGAACTAGGTTCCAACACTTAATGTCACTTTTGAAGATTGTCAGGGTAAATGTCGCCTACGTGATATACACTCAACTGCAAAATTAACCGAATATTAAATTTTCAGAAAAAAAATCAGTAACAAAAATTTAAATTACAATAATTTCAATGAATAGTCTTCAATAAGAAATATTTTTTACAAAATATAATAAACTTCGTTTTCATCTGGTCAACAATTAAGAAAAAACGAAAAAAAAAGAGGGAATATGAATATTAAGAAAAGTGCTTAGAAATCAAACGTTATTGCTGCTTTGATAGAGAGTGCCACAACGAATGAGAGCTGCCATTCACGCTCGTGGAGGAAATACTCGATATTGAGGCGTTTCTTCCACAGCTTTTCGATATTCATTTTCCATGTTTTTATTTTTTTTTTTTTTTTTTAACATGATTAAAACGAAGTTTAATTTATTTTGTGAAAAATGTTCCTCATTAAAAATTATTAGTTGAATTTAGTTGGACTTGAACTTTCATTCCTGATTTTATTCTAAAAAACTTGGTGTCCGGTTAATTTTGCCGTTGAGTTTATGATGGAAACATTCCTTGAAATTACGGAATTATGAAATGGAATTATTCCTTCGTGACTGATCTATTAAGCTACGGACTTTTACAGAAATTAGCTCCTCACGACGAAAATAAAGCATTGTGTTAGTATTGTTACAGTTGAAAGCTACATTCGTATCCACTAAATCAAAATACCTAATACGTCGAGAGTATGAGAAATTGTTAGCGCTCCATGAGAGCTTTCTTTAATTCCACACGTAAATTCATTTCGTTTCCGATAATCCCCCTTTAATCTCCGCGAATACCCAATTCCATAATTAATCCGACTTATCTACCGAATATTTTCAATATTTCGTCTCACGTGAATTCCTCCTATTTCCACTCGATAAAAGGTATGGAAATTAAATCGTAGCGTCGTCCTCTCTTTCTCTCGATAAATTTCCGATCCATAAAGTCGATCCGACGGCCATTATCGGAATTATTTCTCGAGGGAGCAGAGGGACGTCGGCGAAAAAATCGTATTGTTATTTATTCGCCCGAATTAAAATTTTAAATTTCCCTCTCCCCGTAATCTCCACTTTAGCTGACGTCGCACATCCTCCTGGAGGCCTAAGTGGCCGAAAATAATGCTTTGAAAGTTGCCGGTGAAATATTGCGCCCGGTCGCTCGGCGTTATTAAGGCGGGGAATTTTTCGAGACGGTCGTTCGCCCATCCAGAATCCTCGTCCCACTTTCGGGAGAGTCTTGATCTCGTCTCGTCTCGGATTCCTAGACGGGGTCTAATAATGCAGAGACTTTCGTGGAATCTTGAGCAACGGAAGCTAATTGAAATAGGTTTTGAATCAACTTTTTGTAAAAAGCGGAATAGTTACTATCTATCCGAAGAGAAAATTGATTGAATGGTGGCACGCAGGCGAGCCCTTATAGGTATTTTATACGGTGTCGGCGAAAAAGCATATACGGGGAATAAGCGTACGAAACTCAAAGTTGGGATTTTGCGTACACGACTACCTGCTAAGAGCTAATCTAAGCAGATATAGTAACTAAGAGGGGTTAAGAAGTAGTTATTTCCCAACCTCTCGAGAATGAGGAAGCTCACGCCTTTAGGGCTATATCCATGTCCTGAAAGAACTTTATGTAATTAATCTTGTTCTATGTGTGTTAATTTCTAATTTTTATTTATTTTAACTGTGTATGTCAATGTATTCGTTTCGTATGTGTAACGCCGCACATTTCGAACAACAGGAGCCCTAAAAACAAAAACAACTTGTTTGCGAGCCTGAGGATGGCTTCTAGGGAGGCGAAACCGGTCGCTCATCTTTAATAAAGCAGTTGGTTAACACTTGGTGTTTTCCTTTGGTTAAATTAGTATGGCCAACTTAGAGAAGCTGGACAACCTTCGTTCGACTAAGAGGGGAATTTGCGTACATACTTATACTTGATAAATAGTAAGTGATGTAAAATATAAAATTTATCAAAACTAGCCGTTTAAAATTTGTGCATATGTATTGTTTCAATATTACCACATCAAATGCAATATAATGCATATTAGTAAATTGTAAAAGTAATTCCGTTTCAGTATCACTTTTAATACAATCAAAACAATATAATTTGATTTACAATTCAACACAATAGCCATTCTATACAATTTCAATATAATTACAAGCAAGTCAATACAATTTTTTACATACAATTTTTTATTTTACAAATACAATCACAATTCAACATTACTATTTCAATGCAAGTACAATCAGGTCAGTACAATTTTATCAATACCAAAGACAATACGGTTTTAATAATGCAATATACAATATACAATATACAAATGCCAAATACAATACCGTATTTGTCTTTGTCAATACAATGACAATTCAGTACAATTTTAATGCAATTTTAATTAAAGCAATAAAATTCAAAAGGATTTTACTGCAATTTGTGTACATTTCCTAATGTACACAAGCAAGATTTAAGATCACCGGTTAATTCAAAATCATTTAAAGTTTTTTTTAATTTGTTCATCTAATTTAATATAGGTTCTTCTTCTCTTCTCTTTATTTAACTTTAATACAATTTTGTCATCCGTGAAATAAACATATTCCGATTCTCGCTTAAGGGCTGTAATACGCTATAGCCAAAATAAAGTCGTTTACCATACAACATGTACGCAAATTCCCCGCTTACTTTCTACACCTGCGTAGATTAGCCCTTAGTAGGTAGTCGTGTACGCAAAATCCTCATTTTGGGTTTTGTACCCTTATTTCCCAAACGCTTTCGCCATTTCATACGCTTCATAAATCTAGTAGAACTAAAAAAAGTGTATCTGTAATTAAACGTTTAATCGAAAGTAAACAAGCCCTCAAGAGTGGTTATTCGAATCCGTAGTCCTAAATGTCATTAGGTGCGTGTTATGTTTGAGTAATTTAACCTATGCATATACAGGATCAGTCGGAAATAATGGAAACCCTTTAGGAGGCAACTCGATATAATTAATAACTTGTAACTTTGCACGTTTACAGATTCGGTGACAAATTGGTATGGAAGAATTCTAAAACCGTATACTTTACTTTCTGATAGAGGTAAAAAATAAGAAAAAACAGAATACTGTTTATTGTAGCGTAATATTTATCAGAAAATCGCAGGATAGGTCGATTTACGAAAAAAAAAACCCTTTGGGGATTAAATTAATTTCTCACGTTCCAACGTTAGGAACAGCTTCTAACAGCTATTTCACAAGTTTCATAAAAAAAATTCTTTCCAGCACAAATCACCGGCAAACTTTTTCTGACAAACGAGTGGCAGTTATTAATGTTGTGAAAGGACTGACGAGAGGTTTGCCTTAATAATAGGGTGTTTATATTTTATCGTTTTTGAAATATCGTAATTTTCTTGGTGACTACGGTAAGAGTGAACTTTCACCGTGGGCACCATCAAGAAAGATTAACAGCGATTGAATGCATTAGTTGAGGAATAAAAACAGTGAATTTATATGCCTGCTAGCAAGGTTCTTTTTCCTGTCTATGTCTAATTCTTCCATTACCAGGTGGTCCAGTAAATTTGTATCTGTTCAAACTTTAACTGGAGGATATCCTCATTAGTACTGTGTGTTGTTTGATACATACTAAAAATAGTGAGCCTTTCTCAGCAATTCAACTTACCTCCATGTGTCTCCATGACTTTATCAACTCATAATTTTGCGTTCTGTGCACACGAACAGAGACGTTATGGACCGCTTGCCGCTAAATTTTTTCGAGAGAAAAGTGTAAAATCAATATTCACTAAAGTAAGTAATCTTAATTGGTTTTCGAATTTTGAATCTTAGTGCCTGGATGTGTGCAACAGCTTCCAATGCAACTTCATATCTGTAAGCCTTTTAACAATGTTCATATGGTCCTTCATATCTCTTGTAGTGTGACTGAGGAAGAATAAAGAAATACATTTTAAAGGTTTCATTTCAATTGAGGGGTACTTGTATCTTGTATATACGAGTATGTAGTTGTATATTTGATTTTTGTACCAAACTCTTATTTACATTTGAATTAAACAATTAATATAATTTTACCTAATTTGTAAGCGATTTAAAAAATGCTTTTTAAAATTTGTGATGTTATTGAAGTTTGTAAAAACATAAAGTTTTGTGAAACCATACCAATTGTAATTTTTTATGACGACTTTGAAAATTTGCACAAATATTTGATAGCATGTAGTGACCAATGAAAATAAAAAATGGTAGAATGTGTAAGTTTGGAAACCCAAATTCTATATAAACATCCTATGTGGGTTTCAATGAAGGTCCATTTTAAAGAATTAGATACGCAGGAGCGCTTCTCTCGGAATTTTTATGTGAAGACATTGAGGCCCGAAGTGCAGTAGAGCTTGAGGGAACCAAAATCTGCAAGATGAGCCATCATTTCAATAATCATGGAATATTGTTCCAGTATTCGTGTGGTCTAACCACATTTGTGTGTTTCACTTTATGGTTTTGCCTACAGAGCCTGAATAAAGAAACTAAAAATGGGTTTCTCACAAATAAAAATTTTTTAAAATTCGAAAGCAGTACGAGACATGATATATTTCTTCGTCCACTTTTCTATGCAAAACCGGATAAGACACTTCGAGTTTTCGACTTGTCTAGTCTTACGTATTACGTATCGTGCTAAATTTGCATGTACACATTTCCTGATCGTTACGAATCCTCACAACTTCAATCCGTACTATTACAAAATCGTCCGGATTATTTTTTCCCTTCCACCGACTTTAATCCATTAAACATTAAAACGTGACCGAGGGGATGACACGCGCTCACGCAATTTAGATGGAAATTTTAATAATAACGTTATTCCCAATTAAACTAATCAAAGCCTTTTCCCCAGCCAGAAACACGACCCGTATTACAAGGCAGGTGCGGAAACGGGGGCGAACCGGTAATCCAAGATAATCCACACGGCAGATGTTGGACATCTATCCACTCTGGTTTAGCTGTACGTACGTAGAGATGGCGAGGAAGGGAGAAATAGAGAGAGGGAGAGAGAGAGAGAGAAAGGGGAAAGGCAACTTTTACACGATCATCCATAATTAACACACTCGCTCTTGGCTCTGGGAGGTTGACCGCAAAACGGGGAAAAATCCATAAAATGGAGATGTGCAGTGAATCGACTAACAGTCAACATGACCGAATTATATCAAAGTGAGTAAGTGAGAGAATTTCATGCTGAACAAAAATTACTCCTTTCGGTTTTTTTGGTTTCTCCAAAATTGAACGATTGGATTAAATAATTAGATTAAAGTAAACCAAAAAATATTTTGTGGGAAAATTTTAGCCAGTAGAATGAAAATAACTCCAAGTTAAATGATGGAACAGTTTTTATGCGAAGAGAGTAGAATACCAAATAGTTGTATTGAAGCTATAGTTTCCTCATTAATTGATCTCAATGAAACTAGACAGCACTTCCAGAAATATTTTTAAATATCAAAGGTTTATTTTGATAAAAAAATCAGCTAAGTATTGCCTTCTTTTAAATATTTTAAAATTATTACATAAAACTGAGGGTATTCACTAACTGGTTTAATTTTTTTATATATGTATAAGTATTAAGTAGTAAGTATAAAATATAAGTATTTTTAATTTCTCATATTAGTCCAAGAGCTAGCTACATAAAACAGTATCGATAAGGTACCTACACGACATTTGAGTTCATATCTAATTGTAAAAACATGAACCCAACACCAAATGGCTATTCTGCCGGTTCGCATAGGCCGGATATGTAAATGGCGGCCAGTTTTCCACTTCGGAAAAACATGCCTGAAAAACCGATAAGGTACAGGCGTGAATTTTTTTTGAGGCATTGTTTAGACCTTGACTAAGAGTGTTGTAACAGTGGCAGAACGTTAGCAGGTCGGAAAACCCTCGGCAGAAATGATTTAAAGTCTCGGAAAATTGCCATGAAAATACCGATGAGGTACACGTGAAAAACTTTTTTCCGTACATCCTTTGGGCCCTAAGGAAGAGCGTTGCGATAGTGGCAGAACATTAGCAGGTCGGAAAACCCTTGGCAGAAGATAATGAAAACGCCCTGTAGGAACTACATGGAACGCCCTGTAGGAACTGAAAGTCATGAGTGACATGACAAACGCCATGTAGTTACTACAGGGCATTCCATGTAGTTCCCACAAGCATTTTTCATGACTTTCAGTTCCTTCTGCCAGGGTTTTCCGACCTGCTAACGTTCTGCCACTGTTACAACGCTCTTAGTCAAGGTCTAAACAATGCTTCAACAAAATTTCACGCGTGTACCTTATCGGTTTTTCAGGCATATTTTTCCGACGTGGAAAACTGGCCGCCATTGACATATCCGGCCTACGCGAACCAGCAGAATAGCCATTTGGTGTTGGGTTAATATTTTTCCAATTAGTTATGAACTCAAATGTCGTGTAGGTACCTTATCGATACTGTTTTATATAGCCAGCTCTCCGAAGAAGAAGCTTTGCAATCGTGGTGATTTTCGAAATTTGAGATATTGTTATTTCTGGACGTTTTGATCTCCACTGAGTTCGAAAAACATGTTTTTGGAAACATGTCTGAGTGTGTGAATGTATGTGTGTATGTGTGTGTATGTGGTCATCGTTTTCTCAGAATCTATAAACAGTGGAAAGTTGAGATTTTGTATTTTGGCTGGATCTCCTGAACAGTCGCGACCACATAAATTTTATCATAATCAGAGCAAACGACAATTAACTCTTAATTTTTAGGTCTTTTTCGATTATCTTAAAAACTTGTCCACTTTTAAACTTTGTATGCTCACTTTACGATACCTTGTCGATATCTGGTCCCACATATGTGAACAAAAGACATTTTTTGACCATTTCTTGTCCTGCCCATCGCACCTTGTTTAGGTTTTTAATGTTGAAGACCTGTAAAATGTAAGTTTTTTGAATTTGTTACATCACATACTTACCGAAACAATTGTAGCGCCATGACTATGTCCAGGAACTTGGACGAAACGTCGGCACTAATAAAAATTGCATGGTGAAAGGACTGTTTCATTTGGGGGTTCCACCGAGAATATCACCTCAGCTTCAGCTTCAGGCCCCGAGAACATTCCAGCAAACAAAATATCTATTCGCTGAACGCAACTAAATTAGCTTTTGGCACTATGGTGTTTTGAGATAACATTTGAATCAACTACCTGGATTTGCTTTAAAAATAGATTAAACGTTGTGAACTCCTAGGAAATAAAACATAAACTTTTGAATAATAACCATTGATTACTATTATCTAAATCCGACTAGACTAGCAGCAAGCTTCTCACCTAACCCTCACTAATTCTCTACCTTCCATTTCGCCTAATGAAACTTAATCAGTAGTAGGCTTCCCTCCCTTTAATCCTTGATGATACTCGAATCCCTCCCCTCTCATAACATATCTAATTATCCCGCGAGAAAATTCGTTTGCTTCTTCAAGTGTGTGCGAGTTCTGCTGATTAGCACGCAATTAGATCAATTTGCGTATGTAAGACAAGTTCGAAGGAAACGCTAATTAGGGAATTATTATTTCCGGGGCCTCTCGCGTGTGTATCTTGTTAGCTAATTACGGGAGGGTGCAAAAATTCCGATTTGGATTTCGCGGTCGTGGGATTTCCGCCCCTTGTCGATATTTTATTGGTTTACCGCCGATGCGGATGTATCCGGCGTTTAGGGGTTGTATTGAGTTAAACCGTGGAACTTCATGCATTTCGTGATATCGTAAATCAGATATGTGTATTCCGAGGATCTTATCGCACACCTTCTATTTCCCCTCTCTCTCTCTCTCTCACTCTCTCTCTCTCGCTCTCTCGCACACACATATACACACACACCCTACCACACGTTCTTGAAATTGATTTCCTCCGCAGCCGTTCCGGAAGTGATAGAAAGAACGAGTTTCATAGAAATTGCACGCGTATCCCGAATCCCACTGCTTGAGAAATTATACGGGTATTAAGTGCGGTAGTAATAATTAATTTTTCATTAAAATCTAAAAGCATTAGAACAACCACCGGGAACCCTCCCACATAAACACTTTGTATTAGATTCTGCACTGGAGCCCATCGCAATCCGCCCCTTCATCGCATTGAATAAATTAGTAACCGTAATAACTGACTGTGCAATATAGGAGATTTAGGGTATTTTCTACTAGGAGCGTTCGTGAATTTCAAAAAAATCCAATTCGCACAGGAACTACTCTACGGACGTACGCGCACGCGCTCATTTCGTATGATAGATGATGTCCCGAAAGGGAGGATTATTAATTCATACGTACACCAGTCTCGAATTACACACGAAATGCTTAATATGATGTGAATAATAAATAAAGTAGCTTAATGTATGACGCAGGTGCCACCGAAAACTGTACAGGGATCAGATGGAGTGAACGTTACACTTAATTTATCACAGACATCGGAACGAGGATTCAATAAACTTTAACTTTACAATTGGCCAGATACAACAATTGGGTATTTGCCATATATTTTAAATTAAACGAAATATATCTAAATTCATAGGGACGAACCCTCAGACAAATTTTATAATCTTAAAAAATCGTCTAATAGATCCAGTACCAAGTATTTCAGGGTATAAAAAGCAGTAAATGTGCGATAAATTAAAGGACCAGCGAAACGGCCGCTCATTGGTCGTGACGTCACTTCGCGTGTAAACACGGGTCCGTTCTGCAGTCCACAAATAGATTTTTCGAAACCTAACCTAGGTAATGTATGTTTTCGAGTATTTTGGACTTTCTTGTTGTTTCCGCTGGACTGTAGGAGTTAAATTGCGACCAAGTCTAGTAATTTGTATTATTCGCGTCGTAAAATAGTGTTTTTGATTAGTTATTTAGTTAGTTATGGCCGCCGTAGGATTTGTCAAAGCTTCCATGAACAATTTACCATCTGTGGAGAGGTTTATGGTAATGGATTACATAAAAAAGAGGAATGTTTTAATTCAGCTGAAATCAGAGGTGTAAAAGCAGCAATGTAAGTATATATGTGCAAAATATGCATTCAGTAAAAGACAATGTGACCATTGTTATAAATAAATTATAAGAACAGTTCAGAGCAAAGCTAAATCTATATCATGCTGGTTGGCATTTAAGATTATAATTATTGTTGCTAACAATAAATATTAACACAGCTATTTATAGTAGCTTCTGCTACTAAACGTTATCGTTCTCTCTTCATAGACAAAGAACGTTAGTCCCAGTTCTTTTCCGAGCTCATTAGCACTCAAAAATATGTGGAACTACGTCCCGTTTCATTATTATTTTTCCACCCATCAGTTTAAAACGTACATAATTTTCCATGTCTTCTTCCAACTGAATAAAAGAAAATTATTACTTTTGTATAAGATAACATAACATAACCTTACTTTTAACTTACTTTAAAATGGTCTTCACAACAGAAAAATTCACTTTTGGATTTGGGCATATGACGTCTACCTGCTGAAAACCACAGTTTTTTACGCCCATATTTTCGAGGTACACGAATAAATATTTTGTTTGGTGTACTTACAGATGTACTTGTACAACAGGGTACAAAACAACACTTGTTGTGAGGTCCGTACATAGCCATTTATTTACCTTGTAATCCTTCAAAAACTTGAAAAGGCTGTCCTAAACTGCTTTTATGCAAGCTTTTGTTTGTAGCCACGTAAATAAAAGCACAGATTACCCCAGGTTAAAGAAATTACAATAGGATTGAAATAGGTTAAAACAATGTTTACACGCGATGTGACGTCAGAGGGCTATAACCTTCAGAAAGCTAGTTTTGGCGCCAATTCCTAGCGTTTGAATTTCAAGTGACGTTTTTGCTTGAATGTGTTTGATTTATATTTATTTAATATTAACCTAAGATTTATAGGCATATAATCCCTCATTTAGCCAATTTTCAAAAAATGTGAAAATACCCAATTGATTTCGTAATACATAATATGTTTCTTTTTGTAGGATTAGAGGGAGATTACGGTGATTTCAGAAACTACACGATATATATATATATATATATATATATATATATATATATATAAGTGATTTTATGCTTTCTTTTCTATGATTCTAGTATAGCACGTTTGAGGCGGTAATGAGAAATAAAGTGATAGTTAATTTCTTACTTTTTCGCCATATTGGTAGTATAAACTTTGCGACAATGAGCCGAAAGGCTTGCTTACTGTAGAAAATGATACTGAGTAACTAGGGGACCACGATAACAGACTACTTTAGGCCTATTTTGGAATTAACTGTGGGAAACCCTGTTGTCAACAAAAGTTTGCCACTCGGTAAACTAAGAGTAGTTAGAATATCTGAAGCCATTATACCCAGTGTCATTAAGATGACTATTCTAAGATATTCTAAAAAAATTACAAAAATGTGTTTCTTGTTTGTTTGGCGATCGCTTCCCTTATTTTTTATATTCATTTATCTCCAGCAGAGCCGACATGAACAGTTTAGCGTTAAAAACGGTTTGTAAATAGCCAAGAGGCGGTCATCAACATCTTAAGAGATTTGTATTTTTTAACGGATGAATGACAGGTTTTGCCAAAAATTATGGTTTACCTTATAATCAATACAATTTAGAACACAAAAATTCTGTATGAATTTGAAAGGTCCATTAAAATAGTGGTTATGTAGTTATTGGGAAATTAACTGGTTAATGGATAACTAACTGGTTAACCGGTAGAAGTCAGTAAGTGAAGTTTAATATGTCGTTCTTCGAGTTGATAACCTAGTCACTTTATTACTTAAATCTATCAATGAAATAGTTGTTCAGAGAGAGGTATTTAATCAGCTAATGATTATCCTGTAACTTCAGTTAGTCAGCAATTAATTGCTTAGTCAGTTAATAAGTTAAATTAAACTAGTCGGACTCCAGTGATTTTAGCCAATCCTCATAGTTTTTACTTGACATATATGCATTTCCGTTTCTCAAAAAACTTCTACTTTATTGAGAGCTAACCAACCTAATTTCTGTAACGCATTGCGCTAAGTCAATTAAGTAATTGGTCAGAGATTAAGATCTTTAACCAGTTGATGTTTACCTTGAAACGTCAGTTCGTTAATAATTATTTGGTAAGTAAAACTTAATCCATTAGTAAACGAAGCAAAACTAATGGAACTACGGTACGGTTAGCTAATTGTCTTACTCACTACGTGACATACAATTCAGTTTCTCTATATTTTCTACTTTATTGAAATTTGACTAACTGAGTCTATTAGACTTTACGATGGGTCATTGAATTGGCTAGACAGCGACTAATGTGTTAAATCGGTTGTAATCTACCTTGTAACGCCAGTTAGTCAGTAATTAATAAATTAGTAAAAGCTAGTCAGTTCGTATGTAAAGCGAAACTAGTTGAACATCTGTACGGTTAGTTGTTGATTTTATTTATTACTTGATTTTTATTTCCATTTCTCAATATTTTCTTCTTTAGTGAAAACTTACCATAGTAGTCAATTAGTCATTGCGATGTGTCAACGAAACAGTTGGTCATAGACCAAGATATTCAATCAATTGAAATTTAGCTTGTAACGTTAGTGCGTTAGTAATTTATTGGATAGTAAAAGCTCGTTAATTGGGAAGTAACATAACTTATCGAACGTCATCATGGTTAGATAGTTATCTTAGTTACAACATAATATTTGTTTCTGTATCTCTATACTTTCTGTTTTAGCGAAAACTAGTTAGTTTAATGAGAAATATTTAATTTGCACATAATTGCGATGAGTCATTGTAGTAGTTGGCATGGACTGACATATGAAATTAGCTGCAGGTTGACTTGTACCGTCAATGAAATTGTAATTAATTGGTTTATAAAAGCTAGTAATATTTGGGTAAACCTAACCGTTAATTGGTTAGTAAAAGCGAGACAGTTATTAAATGGTTCTAAACTAGTTGAGTTTCAGTATAGTTGGCTATTAGTTTTAGTTATTAACACTTTCACTTTTGATTGCTTTTTGATTCATTTTTAATTTTTTATTCTCTATACCTATACTTGACACTATAATGAAAGCTGCCCAATCCAGTTTGCTAATTATTGAGATAGGTCAGCCTGTATAAGAGCTATTAGTAAATTACGAAATTTTCTAATTCAGTTGAAAGGTATTAGGAATTAATTGGTGAGTAGATTACTAAAAAAGAAGTCTTACATTTAGAAAATTTAAACTTAACGCAATTAAACTAAGTGTAAACTAAGTAACTACGGTTACTTCTTGAAAGGAAACTTATTTCATTGAGATAGGAATAAACGAGTGGGATTAAATCGATCTGTACTGAAATAAGCCAAACCAAACTGGAAGTCTCGCAATTGCGATGAATTAAACGATCAAAGTGGTTCTTTTGAATCGCCGCCAGAATAAATTTGAGTAAACATTCTGGATTGTATCACACACGGTTAATGTTTGTGATACTGAAATTTATCCGTTTAAACGTTCCCAGTTGATTTTAAAAACGTCGGAACATGGAATGTCGAAACAAAACGACGAAACAAAAGTAAGTAGCAAAAGTTAAGAATCTAAAAAGTCGTACAGAAGACATATACCCTAAGGATTAGGTAAGTTCCCTGCAAATGGATTTTAGGCATTCAACATGTCAACGTTTTTCCTCCTATCTCTCTCTCGTTCTCTCTTTCTCTTCGTCTTTCGCCTCTCTCTCTCTATTTTGAAACTTACTTTCGACCTTCACCCTTGCCATTCTCCCCCAGGAGGCTTTACGTTTTACTGGGAATTGACGCAAATGTTTTCAATATATGAGCATTTTAGTTTTAGCACGCCTGAGGGAGAACGAGTGGCGTTTATCAAATTTATAGGTTAACGTGTACGTAGGACGGGCGCGGTGAACTCTCGCCGAATTCACTTTAATTGATCGCAAGGAAAAATATTTCGCCCGCGATAGAGAGAGAGAGAGTAAGAGAGCATGAGAGAGGGAGGGTGAGGAGAAAATCCGAAACGTTCACCGGAGGGAAAAAACCCGTCCCGCCCCCCTCCTAATGCGTTTATATCTTTCCCGCTCGTTCGCTCGTGAAAGAATCCCTTTACGTGGGGGACATTTTAAATGTAAATTTCTAGATGTGTTGATGTTTGTTCGAACCACTTCTCGTATACATATTCAGCAGCGGCGGTTTGATAGTTGGACGGAGATGGCAGAGAGGAGCGCCTCGGTGCTGACGTAGCCGCGACCCCATTTCCGAAAACATAATCTGAAATTCCTGTTTTAATTGCAACCTACACACCTTCTAGGGTACATCTTGGAATATGTAGGATCTCATCGTGACATTTTCTAACGGAAGCTGAATTAGGGAAGTAACTTTTTGACTAATTTTTGAAAATAGAAACAAAAAACATAAGTACTTATGGCCATTGCTCAGATCTGCCACTTCCGTGCGTGAGTAACAGAACCTTACCAAACTCTCACAGTCCACTTCTCGCCTACCCCTCAATACATTCCGCGTACCTCCGGCATGATTTTCCGAAACAAAATTTGTCAATGTCAGTCACCTAATACGATAATTTTTCGTACGCTCCCATCTCCTCTCCTGCCGCCATTTCGAACGCTTGCATGTGTCTTTAAGTTCGTACATCGTTGCCGGTGAAGCGACGGGTTTCGTCACACATGTCGCGATAACTACGCGCATATCTTTTCGTCAGACACGTCACGGTTAGTACACGGATATCGTTCGTGCGCTTGCGACACACTTCTCAAGATACCCATCCATCCCGTTTGCGACGATGCCGTTCTATTCAAACAAGACCTCGACTCCGTCTCCCTATATCTCTTGTTACTATAGTTCCATTCAAATCGCATATCCTACCGATTACGATATCGTACGCGTTGTATCTACTTCGCCTCTTCCAGCCGACGACTCCAAGCGCGTACCAGTACTTGAACAACTCTATTATCTTCCTCACTTCAGCTTCCACACAATGTACATTCATCCGCGATGCTCTCTCCACAATATTAGGTGCGATACCATTTTGGTAGCAGAAGGCTGCAATATAACACCGATCACCGTAGCTCAAAACGGAGAACATTACTATCTTTCGCATCAGGCAGTTCAATTTCACTGATATACCGCTGATAACGTCGCAAAATTCGTTCCACGCCTTCACCACTTCTTTGTTCGCCTTCGCGCGAAATTCAGTGGGTACACGTGGCAACCCTGCGCTCCTCTTCGCAAACGGCACCCTTCTCAGATGACCTGTTCACCTGTTGATTCCTCACGGTTACAGGTTACCATCCTTCTTGCCACTTTATGTGTACCGCTAATATCGCGCGAAACAGCGTTTTTTCGCAATGCCAATCTTAAACAATACTTCTATCTAGGGTGTCAATGGACAACGCCCTAGCAGGCGTCCCTAATTGGTCCGATAACATAAACAATACCACCCTGCGCGCTTCGACCGTCGTCCCTTAAGCGCACCACTTGTGTGTGTGTGTGTGTGTGAGCCACTTGTTCTCTTGGCTTCGGGACGCGCTTACTTTACGTTCGAAATGTCGGAACCAATGCATTCCAAGTCGCGTCAAAGCAAAGAATACGAACTCGAAGCCTCCGGATTGCGTCGGAACATCCCCTCGTGCAGTGTAAGTCGGGTCGACGTCCGCAATTATTACAACGACATCGCCATAAACATGAACGCGTTGTTAGGCTTCCTATACCGCCATGGTGCTTTGTCACCATCTTCCGCGCAATACCCTAGCGACACTCTACGCCTGGATCAGTTCTGGACGCTACCTGGGGAACTATTTTCACCCGCCTACTAGATTTCGTAAGTACAAGGATTTTCCTTGTCCCATTGAATGCATCTATCCTTCTGAGCTTACTCGTGTAATTTCCCTTTCTCGGTCACTTCCTCCGTTCGTTCGTCATCCTCCGTTACGTCATTCATTTTCGAAATACACCCCCTTCCCCACCTACTGAGCCCGATTCTCGGCTAATCATACTTGGAGCGACGCTTGGCAACGTCGCATCCACTTTATCAGTCACAATTCACACTTCGACTCGTACCGCACACCGTTCTCCGGACATACAGGGCGGCCCATTACCCCACCCAACACCCTTTTTTTACTCCACTATTTCCTAGGTGCGTTGATTATTTCCGGTAGAAACACCTCTACATAGTGATTTTCTGCTATAATTCGAGAAAAATTGCGAAAAATAGGAGAAGTGGCAGAATTGGAAATTTACCGGATAAATCAACTTTACTTTAATTTAAGTTTATGTTTTAAATTCTGAAACATAAAATAAAGTTGGTGAATGCGCTGTTTGGGGCGTCTCGTAAATTCTACTTTTCTCGAAAACAATCCACAGAAGCACATCGATATCTGATATCTACATTGTAGTTGCTCCTAAAATTACAAAATTTCATTCAGTTTGGGTGAAGTGCGTAAGATTTAAGTACAAAATATTTTACATTTCATATTATCCACGGTAGAATCTTAGCAATGTAGAATAGGTACTTCTCAATGGCTCTCCACCATAAATAAAACGAAGGTATTTCTTACTTTTCTTCTTCTTCCTCTTCGTATTCTATTGTACGGCCATGCCCTATACTTCTTCACGGTTCAGTCTTTTGTTAAGTCCTCTTCCAAAGATACCAAACTTTGGACCCATCTTGTTTGTGGTATTCCTGCGTTTCTTTTTCCTGGATGTCTATTGTATATTTCTATTTTCATTAGCTTGGTAACATCTATTCTTGATACATGCTCATTCCAAAGTCTTCTTATTTGTCTTATGAATTTCATGATGTCGGTTACGTTACGTTATCTTTCCTTGTATTGCTCTTAAAATGTTCATTTCAATTGTACGCAGTAGTTTTGTCCTACTTGTTTCGGCTCGAGTCTCTGCCCTATATGTCATTATTGGTTATACCATTGTCTTATATATTTTGACTTTGCTGTCTACATTTATATATTTATTTTTCCATGTTGTGTCCCGTAAGAATCCCGCTACTTGTGCTCATTTTACGGCTTGAGATTATACTTCCTTGAATTTATTAGGATTGCTAGATATGCCTATACATATGTATTTAAATTCATTACTTGTCGGATTACTTTTCCTTCGTCGATGGTTGATATGCTAGTACTAAAGTCTTGCTGTTCATCGTTTATTTCTATTCGAAGATTAATATTATTTTGTATAGCTGTTTTTACAAATATTTAATATGGTGATCCCACAATAATTTTCAAGGTTTATTTCTTACTAAACTTGTTACTAACTAAATTGTATCTAACTAAATTATTCAAAGCGATGCGTTTCGGTGCATCTAGGATCCACTATCAGTCCCGATCTAAAATTTTAAATGAAAAATTAAGGACACGTGTAAATACTACGCGATATGCGTAAAATCATATAATAATGATAGACTGGTTTCAGTGAACATGAAATTTACTTTTGCACTTTCACACTGTGTGTCGCTAATTATAGAGCTTCGATCTAAGCTAACGATGGCTCCTATGTGATCCGAAACATACTCGCTTGAATCATCGACTGAGTACTAAACCCTTTGTTTCATTTATGGTGCAAAGACTGTTAAGTACTTCGCTACAAAAATATTTAGTAAATTTTACCGTGGACTCCAGTAACTGTATTTATACATCATGTAATTTGTGTTATTGATTCTTAATACATATATAATAGCCCTTGCATCCAATTTCACGAAATCATACGCCAAACCAAGCCGTATATAGGAATAATATATGATGTAATAACTTCGGAAAGTAATACTTACTTAAATTGTTAATATTTGATATCATTTATTGATCATCTTTAACATCATTAATAGAAATTAATTATTCGTATCGTAAACACGATGATATATTGCAAGTGTACCAATTGCCCTAAAGTGATAAGGTTGACGTTATTTTAACACTTAATAACGCCCAATTTCATTTTAGTGTAATGTGTCTTGATAAGATTTAAGCCTTAAATACGATGCGAATAGTGCTATTTCACGATTCTTTTCCATATTTTGATTTTAATCCTTGAATCCTTTGGTTACATATTTTAATGATTGAATTTTAAAACAATTTTATGTAGGTAATTTTTGAAATTTTCTATTTTTAATTTTAATGAGCTTCAGTTTTGTATCAATATTGATCGTAATCCTAGATTCTTCAAGATTCACCGTTCGACATTGATATTTGAAGCAATTTTTTTAATAAGATTTCATGTTCAAAAAATTTCAATTTTGAACAATCATTTATTGTAAACATTCAACGGTCTCGAATTCCAAGAACTGAAATCGGTTCGCCGAACGGACACGTCCCGACTTGTGTTTATTTTAAAGCCAGAATTTCCGTTACAAAATTTCATTTCTAAATCTTTTCTGATTCATCTTGTAAAAAATTAATTTTAGTAATAATCCTAAATTCGCCCTTCGACTTTTGACTAGTTTCATTTTTTTACTTTTTTCAATTTTTTTACATTCTTAAAATCTCTCCTTTTTACCGACGTTTTTATAATCTTCGAATCCGTTTCAATTCATCATTCAATCTTCAATTTTGATAAGTTTTTATGTATGTATGTATTATATTTCAATTCAAGTTGGAATTAATATTAGTTCTAGTTCTTGAATCCTTCCTACTGTCTCCTTTGAGAATCGGTATCTGATAATAGTTTTTTGTAACAAAATTATAAAATATACTTTTTTGAAATAAATCTTGAACCATTTTGTGTTTAGTTTTAACAGTTTACCATTTTGAACTAATGTTGATTTAAACCATTAAATGCTTCCTGCCTCCTTCCTTCGCAGTATTAAACTAGGAAGCAATTTTAATACTAGTGTGGAATTTTTCCTGCTTTAATTTGAAAGACTTAGATTTAAACCAATAATGTTTTATCCTGGAATTCTTTATGCTTCGTTATATTGGAATGGAGCTTTCGAATAATTTCAAAATTATTTCATAAAGCTTTCTGTGTTCGACGTCAATATGTTTCAATTTTGAACCAGTATTGATCCAAAACTATTGAGTCCTTTTGGTTCTCTTCCGTAAAAATTAAACTCTGAAACAATTTCATGTAACAATTTTTGGATAAATTTGGAGTTTTTAAAGGTTTTAGTTTGAAGCAATGTTGATTTTAGTCTTTGAATGCTTATCGTTCATCCTATTATGTATCGACTGGTCTGGTTTGTTCGGTTCTGGTTTGTTCTGTTCTAGTCTGGTATGGTCTGGTCTGTTCTCTTCTGGTCTAGTCTGATGTCGTATAAACTTGCCTGGTCTCGTCTGGTCTGGTCTGGTCTGGCCCGGTCTGGTCTGGTCGGGTCCAGTATGGTTGGTCTGTTCTGGTTTAGTTCGGTCTGTTATGTTCTGCTGTGGTTTGACCAAGTTTGTTCTGTTCTGGTCTGGTCTGGTATGATCTGTTCTCTTCTGATCTGGTCTGGCCTGGCCTGGCCTGGCCTGGTCTGTTCCGGTCTGGTCTGATGTGGTATGGTCTATTCGGTCTGGAATTGTCTATTCCGTTGTTGCCTGGTCTGTTTTGCTCTGTTCTAGTCTGGTCTGGCCAACATTTTTCGATTTTTTGTCTTATCGGTGTTTAAAAGCATTCAATTTTGAACCAATGTTCATTCTAATTGTTGAGTTTTTCCTGCTTCAACTTTTAGGTGTTAAAATTTGAAATAATGTTTGTAATAATTCTTGAATCTTGCTGTAGGTATTCATTTGCCATTTTTTACATATTTCAATTTCGAATCAATAATAATTCTGATCCATAAATCCCTTCTGCTTCCTCAATTAGCAGTTTTAAAACGGTTTTAGTAATCATTCTTGGGTTTTCGTCTTCAATGTTTAAGTTCCAGAAATAAACCAATGTTAATTCTAATCCTTGAATGTATTCGGCCATGTCCTTTGGGAGTCGAATTTTAAAGCAATTTTTGTAATAATTATTGGACCTTTTGTTAACAACTTTCAAAGTTGTTAATTTGAAAACAATATTGATCACAAGACCTTTGTCCTGCTTCCTCTCTTAGAGATTAAGTTATGGATCAATTTAATTTCACGACGCAACTGCCCACGTTTAATATTAAAATAGCGTCGTCCTTAATATAATATGATATTTTCTACACCTCCATAAGGAGATATTATTTTGAAATGCAACGGTAAACGTGCACAAGCTACGTCGTCATAATAGCGTCAGCCTTATTACTGAACATCTGCAATAGCTCTATTATGTGTTATGTGTATTTTATTTCATGCACTTATTTATATATGTCCGTTAGTTTATAAAATACCCTTAAGAAATAAATGCAGTGTTATTATGTTTTTATAGGATAGCAGTATTATCTAATGTTACTTGTTATTTTCAATTTTTAAAAATAGCACGTTTTTGGAAAATTGACAAATTTTTTTCGACTTCTTTTCTTGTGCTTAGTCTAATGACCTTTCGGTAATTAGACTTGAAAACGAAATGCTAAAATGGAGATTTATTAAAAATTGACGGTAATAATGGTATCTTACGAGACGTTACGTTTTCACTATATTTTGGATAAAGATTTACCAACACAACTGTCACCAGTCTGATATAAAATCGTTTAATCAAGATAGAATGAGATCCGCAAAACGACGAAATAAACCGATCGATTCTTCAGCATATAAATCATAGATTAATTAAAAAATTTATTGTAATCTGCGGATTATCCACCACATGCCCCGAAGTAATAATGGAAACATGCGTAGTACTATTGCATGACATGGAAATAAGTGTTAGTGTCAGAGAAATTATTGAAGGCTTAACAAACGACGATCGTTATAACCATAATACTCTGCTTGTTGTCAATAAGTAGAATGAGGAATAAGGACGGGCATTGTCGATATAAACGATCGTTGAGCTGGAATGAACACATTTCCATGTTGTTGCCGTTTGTCGTACATACGCTCCTTTATTACCTTCGGAATCCGGCAGGGTGTTTACACTGTAAATAAAAAACTGCTACAATCTAACGGAATTACTCGACGAGCAATAAACCCCCTAAACCAATTACCTTGAAACACAGCGGAGAGAGAAACGCACTGTATAATCTAACTGCCTTCCCGTCCCTGCGTCCCGGCAGCTCTCGGCGGACCTCATAAAGGAAATGAGACTGTTGAATTACCTTAAATAAGGAAGTAATAAGAATCCTGCACATACGACGCACACACATGTTGCCATGGCGCGCCGCCGTCGTTAAATTTCAAGATACGAATGCACTCTAATGCGACCTACCCCTACTCTCCCAGTGGAACGTTTCCTCGTATTATATTCTTATGTCATAAACTCCGACCTAGGTATATGTATACCCTCCCTCTCCCGGTTTTAATCCGGACATGTTGTTCGTGGGGAAAAATAACGCGACAGAGACGGGAACGCCGGCAGATTATCCTACAAAGTAGCGGAGAAACGGAGTGCAACGGATCATAAGGACGAGAAAAATCATATATAATACCTACTCACATTTATATTCCATTGCCTATCCATCTCCGCGGGTTCTCGACTCAAAGAGATAGAGACCCGGAGACAGACGATTTGGTAGCTATATCTTAATCCTTAGCGAAAGCTAATGCTTCGAATTCCTGTCATTACGTTTTACGTCGATTAATACAACTTTCAACGCTAGTTTTTGTCACAAAAGGTACTAATTTATTTCGCGCCGGACATTGATTTATATATCGCGTCTCGATCGTATCGCGTTCGTTTCCCTTTTCGGTAGGTCTTAAATACTTACGGTACATTTGCCGGAAGTTCGAGAGAATTTCAGCGTTCGAACAAGTAATCGGGTGCTTTCCTAGAATTTTCCACCCTTTGTCGAATTCGTATTTTAGCGATAGGCATAGGTGGCGCAAATTAGCTACAATACTTTAACACAAATATGGTAAGTCCGAGCACTATAGTTGGTTTTGCTTTTATTGTTGTTCACGCGGTACGGAGTTGCCATGGATTTTATAATGTAATCGACTGGTCGATGAGAGATATTTCTTGGAATTACCATTTCTTGATCCCTCCACTGTAGAAAAAGCTAAGGTAAGAATGGCAAGAGAAGTGTTTTTTAAGAAATTTTTTTAAGATTGTGGTTCACAAGTGTGTAGAATCATAAATAAAAAAAAAATAAGTAAAATAACAGCAAACCTACTATACTGTTATTTAGTTTATGTTCATTAAAATTACAAACAAGTAATGTTTCTCTTCAAATGGATGAGTAAATGAATATTTAGTAGGTATTACGACTACGATGCGATAAATATTAAGAATAGAAAAAACGGAATAATAACTGAAAGTACCATCTTGATAACTAACTATATAATCCAGTCAACGTAGTCATTTTTTTTTGACGTTCTACGGCATTAATTCATAACCGGATGGGAGTTGTCAAATGTTGTATGCTCTGATTAGTTGATCATGCCTATATAGTTTTAAACATTCAAAAAGTGTGCATTAACAAATGGGAGGGGTTTAAAGTTAGCAAAAACAAGTTTTTGATTCTACAAGCCAAAGTATGCATTTTGCAATTGCAAGCACGATTAATTTTCTTAACTATTTATCGCAAAAATGCCAAAAAACCACTGAAAATGGTCATTTTTTGCATATTGATTATTTATTGCAAAAATAATATGATTTAGGTTTTTACTACTTTAAAAGCTAGCTTTTAAAGTTCCAAACCTAAACAGCTTTTATAAAGGTCAATTGGTTAATTTGTTGCTTATATATTGCTATTTGTTCATCCCAAGACGCATAATGTTCATTACTGTTACGTCTTTTTGGATAAACATTTCGAGGTGCACAAAGGCTTATTCTCTTCATAAATATGATAAAAACAATTATTGTCAACCCCTTATTTATCGCTTTAAAAAAGTGGGTGATATTTTTTTATAAATAAATAGACCTGGAGCCATCTTCATAAATTGTACAAATTTCTGACTTACAAATTTGGATAGCTGGATTTAAAACGAAGAATTAAAAAGAAAAAATAACTTTTTTACGACCAATAGGAGACGAGATAGGATTTTTTTTTTAAATTCGCAGCCCTTTTGTTTATAACAATTAAGAAATGAATTTTGCCCTATTCGATAGTTCAATATTTATATTCTTTAAAATGTTTATTAGAAAAGCAGAAAAAAAGATTGTTATTGTTAAAAAAGCTGTATGATGCAGTATATGCCAAATAATGGTGTATAGGTACTCTGGGACTACGCTAGAGTGCGAGTGGTGGGGATGGCAGTTGGCAATCACTCGCGCTGGGACGACCGAATGGAAGCGTTTAAATTGGCAGAGCGCGGACAAAAAATCCGTATCTCAATCTCAAAAAAAATTCTATCTCGGCTCCTAATGGTCGAAAAAAGTTGTTTTTTTTTTAAATTCTCCCTTTTGAATCCAGCTATTCGTTAACATATACATATACATATACAGCTAACTTGTAAGTCAGAAATTTGTACAAGTTATAAAAATGGCTCCAGGTCCATTTATTTATAAAAAAAAAATCACCCCCTTCTTTAAAGCGCTAAATAAGTGGTTGACAATTGTTTTCATAATATTGTCTTGACGGGATATGAAAATTTGGTTATTTATGAAGAGAATAAGCCTTTGTGCACCTTGAAATGTTTATCCAAAAAGACGTAACAGCAATGAACATTATGCGTCTTGGGATAAACAAATAGCAATATCTCAGCAATAAATTAACCAATTGACTTTTGTAAAAGCTGTTTAGGTTTGTAATTTTGAAGGCTAGCTTTTAAAGTAGTAAAAACCTAAATCATATTATTTTCGCAATAAATAATCGATATTCAAAAAATGACCATTTTCAGCGGTTTTTTGGCATTTTTGCAATAAATATCTAACAAAACTAATCGTGCTGCAGCTCAAATTGTAGTTTTTTAAATTCTCTACCACTTATATTTGAAACTTTTCTCGCCAAAATGCATACTTTGGCTTGTAGAATCAAAAAACTTGTTTTTTCTAACTTTGGACCCCTCCTATTTGTTAATGCACACTTTTTGAATGTTTAAAACTCTATAGGCGTGATCAACTAATCAGAGCCTACAACATTTGACTACTGCCGTCCGGTTATGAATTAATGTCGTGAAAAATCTACACAGGCTGGGCTAATACTTTTGTGTACCTAATTATGATTATGCTATTCATAACTACAAGTAAAAAAGAAAATTTTCCACTATAGTTATCCACCAATAAGAATCTAAATCTAGGTAAAATATTCGAAAAGAGTAATTCAAAAGGTATGATTATTATAATAAAAAAGTTTTCGAAACAATTTTCTGAAATGAACAAATTCTTCGAAAAATACAAATATTTAAATGAACAAATTTCCAAAACAAATTTTTTTTCTCTAAATTGTAGATTCACCAAGAAAATATTTACAATAAAAAAAAAATAGAAACAACGCAGAAAGACAAATAACAGAAAAATCGATAGAGTACAATAAAACAGCTTGCATGTGTTTCGTAGATCTAGAAAAAAAAACGTTTCACGTAGTACAACTTTAGGATATTATTCACTGTCTATCTATAAGACAAATACCATACAGTCTAATTAAAATCTTAGAGAACGTATACGCAGCCCACCAAATCCAGGCAAAAGTGGAGGGAGAACTCACCTAACCCATACCAGTGGGTAACGGTATCCGACAGAGAGATTCCTTAAGTCCTCTACTATTTAACATCATTATGGATGAAATAATATAGAAGGTACGAAAACTGCGGGGTTACAGAATATGAAAACAAGAAATAACTATATATGCTATTCAGATGACGCAGTACCAATTGCTGAGAACGAAGACGACTGACGATTTACAGAGGCTTCTACATCAGTTTTCTGGAATAGTGATGATATTTAACCTGAAAATATCTGCAGCCAAAACCAAAAACATGACAACACCAAAAACGCCTATTAGATGTAAACTCGAGATGGAGGGACAAGTTATCCAACAGGATATGAGATTTAGATGCCTTGACATAGAAATTTCAGGATATGGGGATGTTGAGAAGGAGTTAGAGAGCAAACCACAAAGGCAGCAAGAGTGGCAGGGTGTTTGAACGACACAATATGGCGCAACAAAAATATAAGAGTTAAAACTAAAATCAGAGTTAAGATAAGAGTTAAAACCAGAATCTACCAAATGACGATCAGACCCATTACGACATATTGTGTAGAAACAAGAACTGATAGTTCAAAACTAAACGGTTCCTGGAGACAACAGGAAGGAAGGTTCTTAGTAGGATTGCCTGAAAATCCTAATTACCTACCGTAGTTAATGTAATTGTATAAAAGTTATTAACAATCCATGGCCCAAAAGTCTATATTTTGTCAGTTTTTATTTAATGCATCAGGATTGCTTCCTGTGAAAAATTATTGTATATTTGATTTGTTTGTTGTGAAAATAGCTGCAATATAAAATTACTTCTGATACAATATTAATATTTGCAATAATAAAATAGCAAATTAAAAAAAGGTGCAGAAAATCTTGTTTTTTTTTTCAGTTAGCTGTTAAAATTAAATTAACAAATAAAAAATATTGAAAATTTAGGAAAATACAGTAAAACTTATGTGTGCCTGACCATGCCTATGTCAAAAATCTGGAATTTATAATTGTTTATTGCACAACGTTTTATCAATTACCCAGTCAAAATCTGAAATTTCGAAAATAGACATGAAGCTGAGTTTATTATCTAAATTTGATATACACATAAGGTACGTTCTGTTCTTCTCATCTCACATATCCTTTAAAAATTCTGTGTTAACCCAATATTACTTTCCGATCAGTTCCTACAAGATCATGTCATCGACCATGATCGCGCTGTCCAGCCTGTCGGATCGCTTTTTTGTTTGCAAACTCGTCGAGGTCCGATCCCGGTTATTTAACCGTCGTTATGGAATGGTCACTAGCTATTCCAGCACTTTAATTCAATTGGCCGGGCGGCGCATGCAGCAAAACGAAATTATCCCGATGATCGCAACTAAACGAATTAACATTAACCGAGTAAATGTCGAGATTTACTGGCGTTTTGGTCGGAATTACCCGTAAGCGAAAAGCATCGGCCCCCTTTCGGACGTCCAAGCACAGGGGTGGCGGGTAGAAAAACACACTGCGTTAGAAGAGAATAGTCGGATTTTTGGATCTAAAGGTTTTGCAAATCTGTCTTTCTCCCTCTCTCTTTCTCTCACTCTGTCTTTATGTAACCTTACACCTTACGACCTTACCCTAGCCTTATGACTCTGTATGGGTTTTAGTTGCAAGGACGAATTATTTTCTTTGATACCAGTCACTCAACGCTTCTATGCAGTGTTCTACCCCGAGAGTGTACTTATCCATTCAAATATTGATGAGTCTTATTCTCGATCACCAAACGGTTTGAATCACAGAATATTTGTTTTTCGCTGTTATTTTTTACCCATTAATAAAAAGATTGTTAATAGGTAATGGATTAGTTTGAATTGCTTAGTTGCATGTGTCAGTGTGAAGCAAGGAACAATCCAAAGAGACTGAAATGAAAAAATAACATTTTTATCACAAATATTGACACAGAGAAACGACAGAGGAGAAACTCTGAGTATGTTTGCGGCGGAACACAATCTAATTTTTCTGAACACCTTTTTCAAACTCCCACCTAGACGCCTGTATAAGTTGAAGTCGCCTAGAGATAATGGTGAAGACGTTATCATAAGGAACCAAATAGATTATATCCTGGTAAACGCAAGGTATAGAAATAGCTTCACAAGTGTAAAAACCTACCCTGGCGCCGACATCCAGTCCGATCATAACCCTCTGGTGGGAGAATACAAAACCAGGTATAAGAAACTACAACGAAAAATTCCTAAGAAACATGACATCAGAAAACTGAGGGACAGAATAATGAAGGACAAAGTAAGTAAAGCCATGAATGAGAACTGTAGGAAGATCGAAGAAAAAGCCGGAAACACGGAAGAGAAAATACATTCACTTAACAGAGTGGTAGAGGAGGTCAAGGACAAATTTCTGAAGAATTAAATGAGAGAAATAACTGGCAAGTACAAAAAGAGAACAGTAGGAAAACTTGTCAATGACAACGGAGAACTTATTGCGGACCAAGGAAGCATTAAAGACACTTGGAAGGAATACATAGAAAATTTGTTCTTCGATGAGAGAGGAGACCCCCCTCCTTATCAACAGAAACTGAACCACCAATACTAACAAGCGAGATAGCAGCAGCCATAGGATCGCTGAGAGAAGGCAAAGCTCCAGGACCGGACGGAATACAGACAGAGTTCCTTAAGCTTTTGGATGAAGAATCAATAAAAATGATCTGCAAAATATTTAACAATATCTATGACACCGGCCACATCCCGAAAGAATGGCTCATTTCTGAATTTATATTGCTGCCCAAGAAAGAAGGGGCAAAGAAATGCGGAGAATACAGAACCATAAGCTTAATGAGCCATTTACTAAAGCTTTTCCTTAAGGTTATCCATCGTAGAACATACAAGATATGTGAAGAGAGAGTAGCAGACACACAATTTGGCTTCATGAAAAGAGTGGGAACAAGGGAAGCACTGTTCAGTATACAAGTATTATTCCAACGGTGTAGGGACATGAATTGCGACATTTATACCTGCTTTGTAGACTACCAAAAGGCGTTTGACAAAGTCCAACACCAGAAGATAATACAAGTGCTGAAAGGCACCGGAATGGATGATAAAGACCTCAGAATTATACAAAACCAGTACTGGAACCAGACAGTCACCATAAAAATCAACGCTGGAGATCAAACAACAGAGGCAGTTAACATTCTGCGGGGCGTACGACAAGGGTGTATTATCTCCCCTCTGATATTCAATCTGTATTCAGAAGTGATATTTAGAGAAGCTCTGGAAAACGATGATAATGGAATTCTTGTAAACGGAGAAAGACTGAATAATATCCGATATGCATATGATACCGTCATATTTGCAGATAGTATAGAAGGTCTACAACAGCTAATGAACAAAGTGTATGAAGTAAGTGAACGATATGGGCTAGAAATGAACATCAACAAAACAAAATTTATGATCATAAGTAAAAACAAGAGAGAAAACTGCCAACTATATATTAAAAATATACCAATAGAACGGGTATCCAAACTTGTCTACCTGGGAACCTTAATAAACGAACAATGGAACCACTCACAACAAATAAGATGTAGAATAGAAAAAGCAAGAGATGCATACATCAAATTGTCTAAGATCTTCAAAAGCCATAACCTCAAATTAGATATCAAAGTAAAACTCCTGCGATGCTACGTGTTCTTCATATTGTACTATGGCATGGAATCCTGGACATTGACCGAAGCAACACAAAAGAAGCTCGAAGCCTTCGAGATGTGTACATACAGAATGATCCTTAGAATATCATGGGTAGATAGAGTGACCAACGAAAAAATACTGGAAAGAATGGGGACGGAAAAAGAGGTGACGAAAACGATTAAGCGAAGGAAACTGGAATATCTCGGACATATAATGAGGAATGATAACAAATACAAACTCTTAAAATCCATCCTCCAAGGAAAAGTGTTTGGAAAGAGAGGGCCCGGAAGAAGAAGGATATCATGGCTCAAGAACCTAAGGACATGGTATTCAAAAACAACCACAGAAATGTTTAAAGCAGCAGTCAACAATGTCATCATAGCCAGGACGGTCGCCAACATTCGAAACGAATAGGCACTAGAAGAAGAAGAATCACAAATATTGATTTCAATGGAGAGGACTGCCACCTACAGAATTTACGCAAGCCAGTAAACACCACCACATTATCATAATGTAAAACCTATTACAGAGAAAGGTGAGTTTCGTTAAAACAAGAAACGGGATATCAGAAAGGTATAATTCAAGTAAAGGATTACGACAAAAGTGTTGCACATCACCTTCCCTGTTCAAACTGTATCTGAACACGGTCCTTTAGCAATGGACCTGGAAATGTTATGCTATGGGAGTTGACGTAGGGAAATGACATTTGTATACTCTACTATCGCGAACGATCATTTTGTAGTAGCTGTAGATGAAGAAGACATGAAAAAGCTTATAGGTGAATGCCCAATATGGAATCTGGAAATTAGTGCTGATAAGAAACAATATATTGTGATAGGATGCGACGGACCAAACATTAAAACGGTAGCTGGAACTACAAAAATAACAAAGATTTCTGCGACAGTTGAAGAGACGACTATATTTTGAGGAAGATTACATGAGAACGGGCAATAACCAAATAGATACACTCAATTTTATGTGGAAGACAATTAAGAAATCGTTTATAGAAAGTTTCGTTACGTATGGTTCGGAAATCTGCACCCTCACGGAAAACGTTAAAAGAAGGATTAATGCCGTGGAAATGAGCTTTTGGAGGAGCTGATGTGGGATGATATTGACGGACCATATTACAAAGCAGGGATTAAGAAGAATGATGGGAATGGAAAGTACTTTGACGTACACCATAGATAAAAATCTGGAGTGATCCAGAACATCTCATCAAGCTAGAAGAAGAACTTGAACATATAAAATCTCTGCGAGACTCGACTACCAGATGAGGAAACCACGTATCAGGCGAAGTACTTTGTCAGAACAATGGCACTAGACAAAAAGGTCAAGGAGGAGTGGCGTTTCTCATCAATAGAAAGCTGAAAAATCTGATAACCGAGATGAAATCAATCTCTGACAGAGTCATTTACGTAGTGCTCAAACTCAACGGGCGTACAGTGTACAGTTCATCCACGGATATGCACCAACAAGTAAAGCAGAGGATGAGGAAATGGAGACTTTCCTTGAGGACCTATCCACAGCGATTGACGCATGCAAAACCCACTACACGGTCATAAGTGGCGACTTCAACTGCAAGATCGGGCAAAAAATCACAACTGACTACTTTTGGTTTGGGTACGAGAAATCACAGAGGAGAAATGTTAGTTGACTTCTTAAATAAGGAACGTTTATACTGCCTGAACACTCATTTCAAAAAACCTCTACAGAGGAAGTGGACTTGGAAAAGCCCCGACTGCAAAACGAAAAACGAGATCGATTACATCCTCGCAAACAACAAACAAATATGCACAGACGTCTCAGTGCTAAACCGGTTTGACGCCGGCAGCGATCACAGGCTGGTAAGGGCAACTCTTAGGTTCATGCTGAAAATCGAAAGGAACAAGCTTATACATAGAGGTAAATCTTCTGCAGCAGAAGAACTTGAACAGAGAAAGGGGGAATATCAGACGGAGCTGGCAAGGAGGTTGGGATCAGTCAATACCTATGATCAAATGGATATAAACGAACTGAATCACAAAATAACGAATGACATTTACTCCTCGGTCAGAAAGATTTACTCGAGACCAAAGAAAAAGAGTGTTCCCAAGCTGAGTTGTATTGAAACAAAGGATACATAAAGAGGTCAGAAAAGACATCCGAGCATATAACACCAAAATCATCGAGGACACTATTGAGAATAACGTAAATATGAGAGTTTTAAGATCGAAATTATCCCCAGGCAGTGGCAAGATAACGAAAATGAATGATCAACATGGTAACGTAGTGTCAGACAACCAGAGTATTGCTGATCACATCCAAAAATTTTATACCACCCTTTATACTTCCATTAGACGTGCTTCAGCAACGCAAGGTGTGACTGTGCACAATGTGGGTTCTGAGGATATTCCAGAGATATCTTGACAAGAAATAAGGGCTGCTCTGAAGATGATGAAAAACCGAAAAAGCCCGGGTGAGGACAGAATCACTAGTGAAATGCTTAAGTTAGGGGGTGAATTGATCGAGAGGCCTCTACAGATTCCTCTAAATAAATGTCTTCAGGAGGGCCAAATCCCAGATGGATGGCAGAATGCAGAAGTAATTCTGCTTTTCAAAAAAGGGGACAGTGGCAATATTGAGAATTATCGACTAATCAGCCTTCTGTCTCACATGTACAAGTTACTCACCAAGATTATCACCATCAGGCTAAGCAACAAATTCGATGAGTATCAGCCGGTGGAGCAGGTGGGGTTTTGCAAGGGGTTTAGCACCATTGACCATCTACAAACTATGGGAACGCTAATAGAAAAATCAGCCGAGTACAATGTACCACTGTATATGGCATTCATAGATTTCCATAAGGCGTTTGATTCTATTGAAACGTGGGCATTTACACGGGCAATGGACGATGCAAGAATAGATTCTCGCTACACCAACTTACAGAAATATATATATGAAAATGCCTCACTACATGTAAGAATCAACGAGGATACAAACACAGAAAAAATCAAAGTAAATAGGGGAGTCCGACAGGGAGACACCATATCTCCAAAACTGTTCACATTAGCGCTAGAGATTGTCTTTAGGTCATTGCAGTGGGAAACCAAAGGCATAAATATAAACGGATCGTACTACGTTTCGCCGACGACATCGTCATTATAAGTAGCAGCATACAGGAGCTGAGGGAGATGTTAAATCAACTAAATGATGCTTCTAAATGGATCGGATTGAAAATGAACATTTCGAAGACCAAAACTTGAAATAACAACACCACAGAACAAATATATATATATATATAGACGGTACAAAACTCGAATATGTGGAGGAATATATATACTTGAGACACGCTTCGAAAAGCTGAAATTAATATTTAGAGACAGTGAGATTCCTATAAACCTAAAAGAGGAGTTTTCGACACGTGCATATTGCCAGTGGCTACTTATGGCCTGGAAACCATGGCGATGACAAAAAAGACCGCTAATCAATTGAGGGTAATGCAACAAGCCATGGAAAGAACAATGCTTATCATCAGTCTTGGGGATAAAATAAGAAACGAAGAAATCCGACGAAGAATTAAGGTCGTAGATATTATAGCCCGTATTGCAGAACTGAGGTGGCAGTGGGTGGAACATGTCGCACGACAAGATCAATCGAGATGGACATATGAGCTCGTACACTGGAGACCAAGACTGACAAAGCGCAGCATAGGAAGACCACAAAGAAGATGGCTCGATGATATCAAGCAATATGCGGGAGGAGGTGGTTCCAGATAGTACAAGATATATCAGCATGGAGAAGCATGAGGGAGGCCTATGTCCAGCAGTGGACAACAGAGGGCTGACTAAGAAGAAGAAGATAGATAAAAGCCAATAAGCATGGTATGGATATGTGATGAGGATTGGCGGACTTCCAATAGCGACTTTTATTGAGTTCCAAGTAGACGTCGAAAAAAGGGAAAACCCAGAACAAAGTGAAAGTAAAGCATAAAAAAAGCAAGGAATATGGACCACGATGATTAGAAAAATAGACAGGTGTTTCGAAGAGGATGCGATAAAAGACCAAATAATAAATCGCTATTTTATTGAGTCACAAATCGATATTCCGCTCGATGACGGATTACTAGCAACCAACAATACTGAGTTTAGTTTCTATATTCTTAACAATCACTTCTTTTTAATTTTCATGCTCGGTTATTTTTCACTGTCATTGTAGTGACATTAACAAACTCTGATATCATAAAAGTAAAAAGAAAACAGAAATGATAATATCGGGACGAAAAAATAAAAGTAAAGTGAAATCAAAATGTATAGAAAGTAATCCACACTACGAATTCAGTGTAAATGGGTACACCAGGTGATGCAAAACTATGGAATTTACGTTTATTTCGCAACTGACAACACATTTCCATCGGTTTTCGAGAGATACGTATGTAATATTGAAACGTTGAAATGAAAAATGATACAGAACTGGTACGTCTGTCGGACCCCGCTGGTTTGCAACGCGGCAATCAATAACTCCCGTAATTAGCTCGATCGCTGAGGTAAAATTGGAAATAATACCCCCCCTCGATATAAAATTGCGGGCAATAACAATGATTGGAGCGAAATTATTCGATTTTGGTAAATTCGGGGGAACAGAGAGGGGGGACGGCGTATGTGGGTTCCGAGAGGGAGGGTGGGACCAGGAGGGGATTTAACGAGGATATATTTCGGGTTATGCGGGATTTATGGTCCGGCTCTCGGATATGCCGCAGCGTTTTAATTTATATCACGCTCGGGAGGAAGGAGGGGAAGGTGGAGTTTTCGGGAAATCCAAAAGTCGCGTGAACAAAAATAATCACAAGACCAAACCAAAAAGGTTTATGGTTATTTGTGTTACACTTAGGGAAAGTGTCTGAAGTAGGCAAGGCCCACAACTTGAAGAATTGAAAATTATGTTTTGTTTCATAATAAATTCAGTTGAAATAGTTCAAATGGCGACAGAAAATATGTCGTACTGTTACAATTATTAAAATATATAATACACGAGATGACTTTTTGAATTGGACCCACCCTCACTATCTTCGAAAATATTAGAGTAACAAAAAATTCCTGAAATGCGTCGATTTTTATATGAAGCGGGACAACTTTTGAGGTACCGTTTAGATACGTTTTTCTCATCCTCTAACCCTTAAACACCATCCAGTAAAATATTTTAATATAATTGCCTATCTTGTGATGCCCCATTAGGGAGTAATTCTACCTCAGATTTTGCTATGTAATTTTAAATCTGATTTATGATGTTCCGGGAAGTGAGGCTTCAAAGTTTCATAGTGCAATTTCGTGTCAAAAGTTACAATAGTATATTGTTTACCAAGGGCCACTTCCGCCCGAGTTAAAATTTCGTTTCCGCCCGTGGTGAATACTGTACTTTTTGCGCAACCCGCTAATAAGCAAATAGCGAGAAACTTAATCAGTTTTAATATTAAAATACTTATCCTATGACAAGTGACAATGCATTGTACTGATATGTGTATTGTGTGTTGCGACCATAGAGAGCAATCGTTTTCACCAATCACAGTTCGTGATATTTCGCTCATCTCTACGCCGCGCAGCCCGCGCATTTTTTGCGCAACCCGGTTGAAAACGTGTCATTTTTATATACCTGTACCTCGCGGAAAGCGACGAATTGCCGGCCGACCAGCTACGAACGTACTTTTCCGCCCTAAGGCGGAAAAGTGCACATTCGCGCCCGGCATAGAGATGCGCCGGATGCGCGGCGTAGAGATGAGCGAAATATCACGAACTGTGATTGGTGAAAACGATTGCTCTATGGTCGCAACAAACAATACACATGTCAGTACAAAGCATTATCATAGGACAAGTATTTTAATATTAAAACTGATTAAGTTTCTCGTTATTTGCTTAGTAGCGGGTTGTGCAATAGGTACTGTGTTCACCACGGGCGGAAACGAAATTTCAACTCGTGCGGAAGTCCGTCCTCGTTGAAATGTTCGTTTTTCCGCCCTTGGTAAACAATATTCTATTACACTTATAAATAATGAGATTACAAATTGTACTAAGAATTATTTTAACATTCTGAAATACATAAAAAATCGTAAAAGTACCGTTAGGAAAGTCTCAACCACATAAGATGTTCAAAATGTAAGTAGTAAAAATATTCGAAAATATCACTGCCCTTCTGGTAATCGAGGAGGTTTTCATGTCACCGTTTTGAACATTGTTTTAAAAATCCCCATATAATTGATAAATGTAGTTAAAGATATACACAAATTCATACAATACATTATATTTGAACATTTATAACGCAATATAATATATGTAATATAGAATAACTCATATATACAAAACATACACATATAAATATTTGATACAATTTTATTTCTCTATTTATTATGAATTCATCGGTGTTTCTCCGTGATTTTTTGGTAACATTTTATTTTCTTGTACTTTTGCTTCTAGGTAGATACGATTCGGTCTATTGATTAGTTTCTTTGTGTCATAGATTATAGCTCCAGTTGAATCAAATTTGTCCCATTAAACTGTGCCCTAGAAGGTATTTTAAGAACACCTTTTATAGAAATGTCTTATTGTTTTCCTCCCGACTAGTGTAAGACTTCTTCTGTCACATCCCTTCAGAGTAAATACCAGAAAGTTGTATATTGGAGTTACTTAAAGGCTTATATTATAATAAGGACATATTTTTTTGTTGACTTTCCTCTAAGTTATTATAAAGATTTTTGCTGGTATCGTTTACAAAAGTTTCCCTGTTTTTTCAAAGATGTTGTTTAACAGTTTTGCCCTGCAAGTTTCTGGAAGGATAGTTTACAGGAATCTGTTACAGGAGTTTTGCTTTTTCTCTAACATAACTAACCGTTGAAGTGCCTGTAAGGATTTGTTATAGAGAATTCTTAAACATTTTTTTAAGTGTATAAGTGTATAATGATGACATGGGAAATTAGGCGAAACAAGTACTTCTCTTCATAATACCATCGAATTATATTTCCTTGTTATTGTGCAACGTAATTTCATATAAAAACTGACCACTGTAACTAATTGGATATGTAGTTGGTTTTTCGAAGCAATTGTAAGAGTATTTTGCCTTTAACTAGATCTTCTCTTACAAAAGCAAGCTCTGTAAGTTCCTGTAGGATTTTTGATATATTAGTTATTATATAGTTTTCATGTTTCATTCTGACCGTTCTAAGGCTATTTTTTTACTAACTAATCCAGTCAACGTAGTCATTTTTTGACGTTTTACGACATTAATTCATAACCGGATGGGAGTGGTCAAATGTTGTAGGCTCTGATTAGTTGATCATGCCTATATGGTTTCAAAGATTCAAAAAGTGTGCATTAACAAATGGGAGGGGTCCAAAGTTAGCAAAAACAAGTTTTTTGATTCTACAAGCCAAAGTATGCATTTTGGCGAGAAAAGTTTCAAATATAAGTTGTAGAGAATTTAAAAACCTACAATTTGAGGTGCAGTACGATTAATTTTGTTAAACATTTATTGCAAAAATGCAATAAAAACAGTGAAAATGGTCATTTTTTTTTCATATTGATTATTTATTGCGAAAATAATATGATTTAGGTTTTTACTACTTTAGAAGCTAGCTTTTAAGATTCCAAACCTAAGCAGCTTTCATAAAAGTCAATTGGTTAATTTTTTGCTGAGATATTGCATTGCATTGCATATTGAGATATATTTGTTTATCCCAAGACGCATAATGTTCATTGCTGTTACGTCTTTTTGGATAAACATTTCGAGGTGCACAAAGGCTTATTCTCTTCACAAGTAACCAAATTTTCATATCCCGTTAAGAAAATATGATAAAAGCAATTGTCAACCCTTTATTTATCGCTTTAAAAAAGGGGGTGATTTTTTTTATAAATAAATAGACCTGGAGCCATTTTCATAGCTTGTACAAATTTCTAACTTACAAATTCGGATAGCTGGATTCAAAACGAAGAATTGAAAAAAAAACAACAACTTTTTCGACCAATAGGAGCCGAGATAGGAATTTTTATTTTAAAAATTCGCAGCCCTTTTGTTTATAACAGTTAAGAAATGAGTTTTGCTGTATTCGATAGTTCGATATTTATGTTTTTTAAATGTTTATTAGAAAAGAAAAAAAAAGATTGTTGTTAAAAAAGCTGTATGATGCAGTATGCAGAATAAAGGTGTATAGGTATTTTCGGACTACGCTAGAGTGCGAGTGGTGGGGATGGCAGTTTGCAACCGCTCGCGCTGAGACGACCGAATTTAAGCATTTAAATTGGCAGAGCGCGGAAAAAATATCCGTATCTCTATCTCAAAAAAAAATTCCTATCGGCTTCTAATGGTCGAAAAAAGTTGTTGTTTGAATTTTTCAGAAATTTGTACAAGTTATGAAAATGGCTCCAGGTCTATTTATTTATAGAAAAAAATCACCCCCTTTTTTAAAGCGATAAATAAGGGGTTGACAATTGTTTTTGTAATATTTTCTTAACGGGATATGAAATTTTGGTTATTTGTGAAGAGAATAAGCCTTTGTGCACAACGAAATGTATATCCAAAAAGACGTAAGAGCAATGAACATTATGCGTCTTGGGATAAACAAATTGCAATATCTCAGCAACAAATTAACTAATTGACTTTTATAGAAGCTGCTTAGGTTTGGAATTTTAAAAGCTAGTTTCTAAAGTAGTAAAAACATAAATCATATTATTTTTGCAATAAATAATCAATATGCAAAAAATTATATTTTTCAGTGGTTTTTTGGCATTTTTGCAATGAATATTTAACAAAATTAATGGTGCTGCACCCAAAATTGTAGGTTTTTAAATTCTCTACAACCTATATTTGAAACTTTTCTCGCCAAAATACATACTTTGGCTTGTAGAATCAAAAAACTTGTTTTTGCTAACTTTGGACCCCTCCCATTTGTTAATGCACACTTTTTGAATGTTTAAAACTATATAGGCATGATCAACTAATCAGAGCCTACGATATTTGACTACTCCCATTCGGTTATGAATTAATGTCGTGAAAAATCTACACAGACTGGGCTAAACTAACTTTAACAAGTTCTATAAGTATTTTATTAAAATTGTCTTAGCTGTCTAGTCCTGTTCTGCACTTTTACAAAAATTTGCAACACGATTCTTTCTCGTTCACAAATAATTCTGCAAATTCCTGTAAAATTATTAATCTACAAATGCGTTAACAGGAATTTTTCTGACTAGTATAAAAGTTTCTTCCTTATCAAAACTTACAGGTCCTTGAAAAATTATTGTTTTGTAAACATGTACCTCTTTCGTGAAAATGTTCTAGTAGAAATTGGTAAGAGTTTTCTCCACTTTCTCTAATTCACTTTCTTTTATAGGTAACTACTCTGTTTGTGTAAGGTTTTTACTTTCTCGTATGAGGCGTATATGTATACGTCTTGTTATCGTGCGGTTTTGAAAAAAATCTCTATTTATATCTGTGGTAAGTTTTTCCGGAAATTAAGAAATAACAACGGGTCAAATATTCAGGCGTTGTACCGTACCAGGATTTGCTCCCATTATGCTTTTTATAAAAATTGGCTGGGATAAAATGCAGTTTATTTACTTAAGTTTATTTTTTAAATATTGATTAGTAATTTTATAATTGAATATCTATATTAAGTTCAATATCACTTTTGAATAAATCGAAGAATATGAGGGTGAAAAGGGGTCACCTACTATTGTCGCTTTTCGGTTTGGGAAATTTTCTCAAAATCCGCTAGATTTTTTAGTCGAAAATTTATATACTGCCGAATATTTATAAAAAAATAGAAGTAGTCTTATCGGCACACAGCTGACGCATAAGCCAAATTACTTAACTTAATTAGCAATACCTTTCTCAATCCAATTTTATTTAATTTTCTAGCAATTTGTAATAATTGTAATATTGTAATAATTTGTAATATCTATCTTTATAATTACGATTCCTGACGAATTTTCGTTCTGTTTCAACACGATTCCCGTCGAAATCGGACACCGTTTCAGCTTATCCCGAAAGTTATATAAAATCCCACCGATCAACATTATCAGTCGGCAAGTATTTGAGGCCGGAGCGGGTGTAGATCCGAGTTCCTTGATTAATTCCTCTAACCCACCACCCATCTACCCCGCATACGGTATCCCGGAATCAATTAATGTGAAACACGTTACAAGTAGCCCGGGCGAATGTTAACAAATTTCCACCGTGTATTATCCCGTGTCGTGTTATCATTATTGTCAGCTGCCATTATAATTATTATTATCGCACAAAGCAACGTGACACCAGACATGATCTATGAATTAATATTGCGCCCGGGGTGTGGGGTACGGTGTCGGGTTGTGCGGGAGATTTTCGTTTAACTGGGAGCGAGTATCGAGGCGGAGAGCATTTTTATTATTCTAAACGCACCAGACGCTTTAATGATTCAATGAGGACGTTTCGAGGTGTGGCACGGCTTGTTTGCGGATCTCAATTGCTGGATAAACAGGATCGTTTCAGTTGTTGTAGATTAGAACCGCAAGAGGATGGAGGGGGATCGTGTTAATTCCCGGGGGAAAGTGAAATTCCCGAAACCACGTCTCGTGTAGAACTCCACGTGTCACCGCGTAAAATGCTTTATCATTTGAAATCGCGAGTACTTACATTCCTTCTTTACTGTTGAAATTTTAACTTAAATCCAGGCACAATTTAATTATTCTCGTTTAACTTAGTAACTCTCTACATTTTCACACATCTCAGTCTTGCTTCCTCATTTTCTGATTTACAAATCCCAAAAGAAACAATATTTTTAAGGAAATGTATTCAATACATCTGATTATCTACTTAAAGCATGGAAGGTTATTAAAATGGTCATTTTGCGATACTATTTCAACCACCCCTTGTAAGCTTCTGTAAGGATTTATTTATAAGTTTGTTATGGGTTTCTTTCTTGATTTTATTCCTCTCTATTTGTACCGTATATTTTCTTCAATTTTCTAAACGCGACGTCATTTCAGAAAAAACTGCAGTCATGATTTTTCCTAGTATACTTCGTCCAGTCCCAACTGGAACGGCAACAAAAACACTTAATGGCTTTTTAAGTAGTGAAGAGCGATGCCGCCGTGTCCTCCATGGGCGTATCATTACGGATAATAACTCTAACAATGAATTCACTTCCAAATCGCACAAACAAATGGCACACACATTCACACACCACTGCTTTCCCGAATATAAGTGCGGAAGAAGACATCACAAGGAAAGCACACGTGGCCGCTCTGTTATGGGCCTGTGGACCATCCAGTATCTGTAGAGTCTCGCATACCTCCTTGTACACGATTTCACTGATCGACTGTACACCTGCACCTTAGAAGAAGAAGAAGAAGATACAAACGAATTGCCGCTGTCGTAAAAAAAATGTGCAGTCCAATGGACCCTCTAGTTTTTTATCTGTACATATCCATACATTCACATATATGATTTCACTTGGGCAACTGAACACCTGCATTTTAAAAATACCAGTGCGTTTCGGAATAAGCAAAAAGATAAGTCCCATGATTTTGTATAGAGACAACGGGCTCTTTTCGAATGTCCTCGGTAAAATCAGCGTTTATCCAGTGTTCCAATTGCTACTGGTTAGAGTATACTCTTTTAACAATCCTGTTCTTTACAATTAAACCATCTAGTTTCCCGAACAGTATTTACGAAGAAATTTGATTCTGGGTACTTTCTAAGACTTGTAATCAACCTCTGTACGTGTTTGCAGCGCTTTGTTGTAAGAACTTGTTGCAGGTACTTCTTTCACTTCTAATTTGTTACTAAACTGGCACTTGTAAGGAGTTTTTCAATTGGTTTCTGCAGTTGATTCTCGCCGACCTTTCAAACAGTTTACATTTTCATAAATAATCTCTGTAAATTTCTTTGAAAACTTTTCCAAAAAGATGTACCTCTGGAAGCTGTCTAGTTTTATGAATTACTTTCAAAACTACTCCTGCAATTTCCTGTAAGACTTTCTTCGTACAAGTTTGTTAATGGTATCTCCAGAATTTCTGTTAGAAATTCTCCACTCTCGTTGGTCCGCGGATGCTTTTTATTAAATGAATTGGTTTCTCTCCTAGCTGTTGTAAAACGTCACAAATAATTTTTTTGAGTTCTTGTAAAGATTTTATAAAGAAAGGATTTTTCGCAAACCTTAGTAAATTATGGTTAGAAAACTTACCCCATCCTTTTGTAGTAGTCTAATGTAACCCCACCGATAAACAATAGCACCTCAGTAACGTGTTTCAACTTAATTGAATCTTTGCGAAATAGCGACAAGTACAGAACATGCAATCTACCCCTAAGCATTTGTCCATTGGATAGAAGTATGCGTGTATTGACGAAAATGGTATCTTAACACCCCGATAAGCTCAAATGGACTCATTCCCCTTAAGCTTTTGTGTATTGCAGGATACGGCTTTGGCGATTCCTAATAATCGTATCAATCCAGGCACTCAACGTCCATTTTATAATTTCACCGATATTCCGAACATCTTTCAAAAATGTCCAAACGTCATGTGTCAAACGTCTAAACTGGTAGTCGTTTTGTACTACCTACATAACTTCAAACTAGTACTTCTTATCTAACGTTTAAATAATGTCGTTTAGGAATCATTCTTATGGCAATTTACTGAACTTGCTTTATCTTGGTGTTCGTTTACCAGTAGGTACATTGTACGTGAAAATATTTCTTTTCCCTACTCACTGGTTGCAGAGATATCTATTTCTTGTCACTTACCTACAACAACAGTTCATGTACATACCTGTAAAAAAGAATAGTAGTTTAGTAAAATCTCAAAAATAGGTCATTTACGAAATAGTAAGGAAAGATTTTAAGCTATGATTTGGGGAGCATATGCATTATTAAATAAAACAAATGATATATTACATGTGATTAATATGTCACAGAAATAATAATCAGAAACTATACAAGGAGAAGCCCGTAACTCATAGATGGCAGCAATCGATCAAGAAAAGTAGCTTCAAGTCAGATTTCCATCTAAACAAGAAAAGTAAATTTATGATCTATAGAATACATTTAATCACGTTTTGGGTAAATCATTACTGTAGCCAAAAAGTCTGTTTTAAAACTGTGGATGAGGTTTTAAGTACTGACGTGTCACAGGCAAATATGCCTTAAATGTCACAAATTTAACTCCCTACGTCTCCCTCCTCGACTGCTTCAATCTTCGTTGTTGTATCAATAATGTAACAACCTGCGGTTGTTTAAGGCATTTTATTTTTTTGGGTTTTATTTTATTTGTAACATTTAGAAAAAAGACCCTGTAGGTATATGGAAATTATGGAGCGAGGAATGAATTACAAGGTAATTAATTCATTTTGTAACGTTTATTTCTAATTTATTTACACTATACTAATTATACACTACTCACTACTTAATTTATCTTAAACTATTACTGAACTAATTTATATAACACACTTAACTATTTACTAACTAATTAATTTATGTCGCACTCTTATTTATTAATTTATTTATACGGTCTCGCTTTTCGCCTTATTTATTCACTCACGGCTTCACGTCTGCTCCAATCTCCGACCGCAAGCCCGCTTATATACACTTCAATTCTATTCGCGATAGTTCCAGGTCATTCCTTTCTTAAATAATGTTTACTTAGAAACGTCCAGAAAGGTCTAGGAGGTAATAAATCTTCTTCTTTAATAAGGTGTTGTCGCGACTCAATTAAGCGTGGCGGCGTTCCTTTGAGGTAAGCCGCCGAGGAGTAAGGGTAAACACATTTCGCGCTGCTGTTTACATTTCGCGTTACAATATAACTCAGCGCTTTCGCTGCCGTGAGTGAAACCGAGTTGTAAACTGATACGGGACATGGCGTAGTTATTTGTAGAGTATACCGAATGTTTAATCAGAAACATACCAATGTTAATAACCACCAAACGACCAAACTGCTTACGTTTTGATGACGAGTTGTAGCTACCTAACGGGGTCGAGAAACGGGAATTATCGTGCGTTTGCTGAGTTAGTTAGGGGCGTTTACTTATTGAGTCAAAGAAACGCAGAAAAATCGCGAGTTCGATAATTTATTCAGTCAAGGGGCGGATCATGTGACGTATCAGGAATATTCATAGGCCGATTAGAAAAAAGTGACCAATTAAAAAAATTGGAGGACAATTTTGCGAGCAACTCAAGGCGCGTGGAAAGGGAAACGGGGTTTTGAAAAAGACAAGAAATTGTAGAAAAATGTAATCCGGGACGGGACCGGCGTCTCGCCCGGACTACGCGCCCCCTTTAGAGTCGGTCGGTTGTGATTCCGAGAGTACTCATTTTTTTTGTAAAGGTCTGGGATCTAAGGGAGTAAGATTTTGATTCGCCAGGGGCAAAGTATAGCGTTTGGTGTTACTACGAGGAAGTCGTAAGTTCTGTTATAATTGTTTTGGGATAGTTTAGAGTTGTTGCATGAAAGCGATAAGTTTGGAGTTCTAGAGCTCCCGCTAGAGTATTAATTTTTCTTGGAGTGTCAGAGTGACTGTCCAAGGGTGGAAATTCTGTTAGAGTTGTACGCGAGAGGCGTAATTGTTTGAATTACAGAGTTCACGAGAGAATTCATTTTCCCTTTGAGTTTCAAAGTTGTTGATCGAAAGTTGTAACTCAGAGTGCTAGAGTTTGTACGCGAGAGACGTAAGTGTTTGAGTTATCGAGTTTACGCGAGAGCCGTAATTTTCCTTTGAGTTCAGAGTTGTTGTTCGGAAGTTGTAACTCTGAGAGTGCTAGAGTTTGTACGCGAGAGACGTAAGGTTGGAGTTATCGAGTTTACGAAATAGTCATAATTTTCTTTTGAGCTTCAGAGTAGTCGTCCGTGAGTGGAAATTCTGAGAGTGTTGGAGTTCTACGCGAGAGGCGTAATTGGTTGAGTTATGGAGCTTGCGATAGTCATTATTTTTCTTTGAGTTACCGAGTTGTTGTTCGAGAGTTGTAATTTTGGGAGTCTGAGAGTTTGCACGCGAGAGGCGTAATTATTGCTGGAGCTACAGAGTTTTTCTCGAGAGTCTTAGTTTTGAACTTCTAGAGTCCGTTACGAGAAAGTCGTAAAGTTTGGTAGTTTTAGAGTTTGTACGCGAGAGGAGTAGTTACTGGAGCTGTATAATTTCACTCTGAGTTTGAATTTTGACGTTCTAGAGTTCGTTACGCGATAGGCGTAAACTTTGGGAGTTTAGAGTTCTTTACGCGAGAGTCGCGATTTTGGAGTTCTAGAGTTCGTTACGCGATAGTCGTAAGTTTTGACTGTTCAGAAGTTCTTAAGCAAGGTTCGTAATTGTTGGAAGTCGAACTTGATTCGGAAGTTCTAGAGTTTCTCGAAAGGCGGAGTAGGTTTTCTTGTGTAATTTCCAGAGAAATGTCGAATAATTTTCCTTAGGGGTTGAAATTCAGGTTACATTTGAGTTACCCAAGAGGGAGTTGTGAAGTTCTGGGTATGTTGGGAGTTTATAGCCCTAGTATTGAGAGTAGAGCCGTCTTGAGTATGTAGAGTGAAACGTTCTTTTGCTCGAGTGAAAAGCGTTAGTGCATTTCGCCGGGCGAACGAAGGAGCAGCAGATTACCAGTCCGAGACCAGAATTGTCAACCAGAAAACATTCCGTGACGTCCCGAGTCTATTCTGATTTGGAAGGGTTGAGTAGTCCTTAATTTTTGGGGTTTGGTTTTACTATATAGAAAGTCGCTAAAATCTCAATCTACCGATTAATAGACACTTTAGAAGTCACGTCCTTTTATCATACCGCGTTAAAGTTCCATATACAGGGGCATTAAGATATGTAAAGGTGAACCGATTATTTGACTTATAAGATTTGAGTTATCTTTCCATGGGTTTTAGTTTCCTGATCATTCAGGCCTTAAGGGGACAATTTTTTTATTTTATTTAATTGTGTTAAAGGGATAATTTTCTTAGTTTACTTTATTGTATTAAGGAAATAGACTTATTATTTTTATTGTCTGGTTTTTTGAAGAATTTTCTTGTGATTCGAAATCAATTTGTATTATCCGATCGTGTTGGGTCAACCATTTTTTATTCTTTTAATAGAGATGTATTTTTTTAAACCAGTGTTTAATTTCAATTCGAGTAAAGTAGGCACTTGCAAAGCCCTGCGCCTACGCTCTCTTGAAACATCAGTTTTAAAGTCAATTTTTAAAATTAAGTCAATCCCACCCAAAGTAATATCGGTCCTAAATCTCAGTTAAGTTTAAAGTGACCTTTTTGTATTTTATTGATTATTCTCAAAGGACCGGTCGATTACAATAAATTGAGCCGATTAATTGAATCCGCTAATTTTCCGATAACGTCCTTCTCGATTTTGTATATTTAACTATATACGTACCACATAAATTACCCGATCTCAACCATATTGTCCCTTTGCTGCCATTAAACACCGCCGTGCTTAAATAAATCTTGTTGCACGCCTCCTACTCTGGACCGCTGTTATTAGGTGGTTCCTCGCTCCCATATTATCTTCTCTTTATTATATTTATTTTATTTATTTATATTTTTATTTTATTTATTATATTATCTTAGATACATTAATATCTAGATCGGTGATAGAATTTTTGTTTAAAGCTAAAATAATTCTCTTGTATAATATGTGTATTGGTTTCTAGCTAGCTAAAAGCAGTTGGTTTGGTTCATCACTATTGAAATATTGCTAATGTTTCCACCACTTTATGTCTAAGTAAATGACACTTTGTCCAAGTTCTAGTATTTAAGTTACAAAATTCCCCTTCTTGTGAATGTAGTCCTTTCATAAACTTTGTTTTAAAATTATTTTACACATACAGTTTTTGTTGTTCAGTGCCCAGCTGTGGATAATATATAATTTTGGAAAATATTACTTTTTTAATTTACTTTTGACTGCCGTTCGAAATATTTAGCTTAAGAAATAAACTTATGTACAATCCGTTTTTGTCGCTTTCATCATCAAATGCTGTGCTTGATACATTATTCTCGACACCTTACTTAAATAAACTGATTTAAATATTTGCCAATTGCACTTTATTTTTACAGACACCCCGGCATTCTTCAAAGCGTTAACTATCCGAAGCACTAAAGCAGGAAACCCTTCAAATCTCCCACTCTAGGAACCCGTAGCGTAAAACAGTATACCCGATATATCTACGATGGAACTCGGCAAAAAGTTTTTAATTCGTCGGATAACTGCCCCTCTGTTCTCGTTTTACTGCAGGCGACGATAAAAGGGGTTTACAATTTTTAAAATATTTTCTCAAAAGATTCTTTCTAGCACATACAAGACAAGTTTTTCTTGTCGTAATAATCCGATGAAAATGTGAGAACAATAATATGTTAATGATTTGATTGTTGTAAAGCGCCTTAAAAATGTATTTCTCAACTAACCCAAATAGATTTGATAAATTAAATTAGTTTGATACTATTGATAGTAATTTAATTGAGTACTTATTGTAAGCTTTTCACTTCCAAATCAGACTCTGTGAATTCCGAAAAGATTTTTCTTTTTAGAAGTTGTTTTCGGTATTTTCTTTCCATTGTAAGATATTTTATTGTGTTACAAATAATTGACCTAAATTTCTGTGACAATGTTTTACGAATGTATTATATATTTCAATCAGATTTTTTTAAGACTGGCTTTTTCCATTTCGTCGCCAATTTATGTAACCTCTGTAAAAATATTTTACATAAGATCAGTACTGTGAGCTTCTTAGTTTTTAATGAAAATTTAAAATATTATGAATCCCCCTATGATCTTTTGAAAAGTTATATGAAACAATATATTAAACCTGGGCGTGTTAATTCATTTTCCCAAGTAGTTCTGCATTTGCTATAAATTTTCTTTATAAAAATTCGTTAAAGGAATCTTTCGAACTTTGGTAAGAAATGCTTCGCTATTATCTAGGTATCCCTTGTCGCTTCCTAGATAGTCCTTTTCACATTAAATTAATACAGTGTTTCTCGTGATTTTTGTGAGTGTTCTTTTTATGGGAATAGCACAAAACATACATATTTGAGAAGTGTTAAATCCACGTATTATAAATAGCATAATGTGACGACGTATGCGCCGCCAGGTAGTCTGGCAGGGAACTAAATTATGGTCCGAATTTTAAATCTACCCATTTCTTATTCTTATTCAGAAGTATAGTTATTCGTCCACAAACAATAAGTGGGAAAGTATGTACGATAATACTATTTTGTTTAATTTTGCAGAAAACTAAACAAGATATAGAACATAGTTTTATACGTTTATTTTGACGAGGAACATAAAATTTGTATCAAATGCGACAAATGGTTTCTGGCAAGTTAATGTATTGTACATTTTCTAACGTTTTACTGTTTAAAATAACTAACACTACCCAAAATAAAAGGAGATTTTCCAAGTTCTCACAGTTGGGCATGATAAGCAGAAGGAACCCAAGTAACAATTTAAGTTTTATTATTGTCTACAAGTTAGCTATAAAACCTTCTTTTAATGCTTTGCTTAAAACTAATTTTCCTTCAGAACGTCTTTAAAACTTTAATAAAGCAGCCTTAAGGAAAAAGTGGAGCACCTTATAAATGTTCTGAAGGGTAAAATATAAATATATCATAAAACCTAGTGGTTGTTTAATTACATGCTTATAGTGCTCTGTAAGTAAGCTATAAAACCATATTTAAATCATTCTTAAAACTCTCTTAAGGGTTTGGAGTTTTATTGAAAGACAATTTGTTTTAAAACTGAACTGAAATATCATAAACGGTGTTTTATCGTAGACTCTAATACATCACTAAAATAATATATTTGTTTTTAACTTTTATTTATGAACGTCTTAAACTAATTCGATCCTTATTTCTCTTTATTACTCCTTTTATTTCAATGGCAGACGGTTAAATATTGTAATACACCTAATATTTATATGTAGGAATTAATAAAATCTGAAACTATCTATCTATAACCGAAAATCGCAAACGAATCATATTTTTCTGAGAAACTATGATACGATGCACACACAAAATTAATGCGCCAGCAAAATATATAATATTTACCCTAATATATTTTTTAGTGAAAAATTATAAATGATTTGATTTGTACTATAAACAGCACCAACAGTTTTGTATCTGATTACAGTGAATGTCAGTGCTATTCTTTTATGATTTTATCTAATTTTTTGATAGAAAAATTTAATTTAAGATTTGATATTAAACAATGTCAAAAATGGCCGACACTACAATTATTCTACCTCTTCATATAAAATGTCCGCTAAACATATAAATCCATATCGGATCAAAGTATGATACAATAAAACCAAAATTACTTATGAATTCTCTAAAATAGATCTAATAAATACAAATTGCCGTACATCGGGAAAAATTGTAATCAATAAAACCTTTTGGTTTAATGCAGGCCTTTCATAAAACTATGGAGCCGCATGATCCAAATAGTTTGATGGTGCATTTTGCGCATGCTCTTTTGTTCAAAAATCACGTGCGTGTTTCGTTTTATCCCGCCAAAAACTTAACCTCAAAACTTTAATAACCTACCTGTTTACAAGCCTGTATGTATGTGAAAATTCATTGTATAAAATGCCATTTAAAATAGTGCGAACTATAGAAGAAAAGCAAACTTGCTTATCAATTGTTCCCAGCTCTTGAGAAAGTGCTGGCATTCTATACTGGCCAAACAAACCAGCAAGAAAACTTTAAAAGCAGGCGGATTCTGTCCCGGATCCAAACAAATGGGATAAAATGGTGTGTATAAAGAAGAGGGAATTTTCTACATATAAAGAAGCAGCAATAGATCTTCAAAGAATGGAAGCAGTAGATGATACAGATCTTGAAGTATTTCAAAATTCTTCTTCTTTCGGTTTGCCATTTTCTATGAAAGCTTCCGCTTCTTTTGGTACGTAACCACTCGTCCAAAAAAGTAGACATCACAAATGACAGACTACTATATGCTCACGTCACATACACAGGAAAATGGCGAATAATGGAATCAGCATGACATATGTGAGTTCAGCCACAAATAGCAACATATAGTTTTAAGAATAGTCATTTTAGAATAGTAACTTGTTACTTGTTACTTGTTATAAGGGTTCTCTTGTCGGTCCATTAACAGAATTAATAAAACTATCTACACTCATATTGGTTTTATGAAGTATTTAAGAGGGGAATAAAAATTTTATTGTATATATTAGGATATGGTTTTTTAAACTATTTTGATTAACTTTAAGGACGCTTTAAAACCTCTTTTAAATGTAACAATAAAACTCTTTTAACTCTGTTGAACTTCTATAAAACCAAATTACATTTAAGGGAATAATAAATACAATTTGATTTATAATGGTAGCAATATCAATCAACAATAAAACAGTGTTAAGAGTAAATGGACTTAAAATCTAAAAGGTTTTTTAATCTAGAATTTAAGGGCTTCATAAACCTTTCTTATAAAACTATGTTGACTTCAAGTTATAATTGACTTTACACCAGCAACTTTAAAACCTTTCTACTATTTTAAACTACAATAAAACTATTATAAAACCATATAAAATCAATTTAGCATTTAAAATGTTACTTGGGAAGGAAAAAACTTCTATGTCTTGCCAACATTTTATTAAAAAAAAAAACCAACCGGTTTCGACCTACTGTGAGGTCATCTTCAGGCGTACTAAAAACAAGAAACCAAACTAGTATCTTTTTTGAGATATTTACGTTTGTGTTGTTGCTTAGTGTGGTTTTTCGTTTTTAGTATGCCTTTAGTACGTTTTTAAATAAAGTGTTGGCAAGACAGAAGTTTTCTGTTTCCTTCTACTACCCAAAATGTCTGAACTAAAGTATTTTTACTAACACTAACACTTATTATCCAATTTATATTTCACAGGCTGTTTATCTGTCTTTCACGCCCGGCGGCTCCAATCCGATCGTTCGATGTTTACCACTGTTTTATGATTGAGGCTCTCAGCTGTTATTCTCCTTTTATACCTAGAATACCGCTTCTCGAACACTTTGGTTGTTTCGGAAGAAGACTCCCGAATTCTAGTAACTTCCATCGCTTCGGGTATATTCTCGTCGCTTAGAATTTGGCGCAAGCGGCACTTCCCGCCTTGTGTACATTTTACGGCCAGACTTATATAATATATATATATATCAATCTTCGAAATTTAAAAACAAAATCTGTTCGTGGGGATGCGCTCAAAAAAACAACGCCAGTTATGCTATGTTGGACTCTTTTATATTTGTCGAGCTTTCGGAAATATCATTTTCATCCTCAGGACAATCTACAATACTTAGATATAGAAATGTAAGATTCAGTCAGCTAAATTCAGCTACATTTGTAAACATTTTTAAAATCTAATCCTAACATTTATGTAATGAGAAGTGATAAAGGGAATGTCACAGTAATCATGAACAAGGACGATTACTTGGAAAAAAGTATGGAAATATTGAGTGACAATAGATACTATAAGCAGTTAAAAAGAGATCCCACTGTGGGCTTTCAACAGAAAATTAACAAAATCATTGCCTCACTTTTCTCTAAAGGTGGGATTGATTAATTCACAAAAAAACACCTAATATCATAAAATACTATCGCTCCGAGGTTTTACACACTACCCAAAATACATAAGCCCACCTTGTCGATGCGCCCTATTATCTCATCCATCGATGCTCCTAATTGCAAGTTAGCTAGTTTTTTGGCTGAAATTCTGAATATATCCTACGACACGAACAACGAATTTTATGTAAAAGATTCATTTACATTCAGCGATTTCATAAATGATTTTAAGATTCCAGAAGATTATGTGCTTGTCAATTGTGATGTGGTTTCTCTTTTTACCAATCTACCTCTGGATGTAGTGTTGTAACCTCAAAAAGGTTACCAATATTTTCACTGACATAGCTCCGTTGCATTTTACCATCATCCCATTCTATAAAACTAACAAAGACATGGTGTTCTTAACAAGTGGAATAAAGGGGCTCTTTAGAAATCTCGCAATTTGCTAGGCTTAATTTACTCTTACTTTAATGTACCCGGCTAAATATGCTGAGGCAGGAGAAATTTCCGATTGTGCATCGACCATGGTATAAGTGAATCCTTCATCAGAATTGAGATTGTAGACGTTATCACTATCCTCGTTTTCGCAATCTGGAGATGAATTATTATTCGTATAAAGTATTCGCAAATATAATAATTATTACAATCAGACACATTATAATTACTATCACATACTAAAAACGCGTCAGAATTTATTGAAGGACTAATTCCACAAAATCTATTCCATTTTTGTGCTAATCCTGGCTGTAAAAAAGAAACACTTACGTAATCATCCCTGACGATATTGGAATAATTTAATTTTTTGGCGGATGGCTATTTATCAGAGTAGTTAACACGACCAATGTAACAAGAGGGTCGATAACAGGAAATATTGGAAGTAGATAACATTACTAAGGAGTCAATAATTAAAGTGAGATAACGATACAACCAAGCATTCAACATAATTAGGAACTATTGTGATACTTACCCTGTTTAACGTATACATAACAGAATGCACCTAACTTAATAACAACCCACACGCAATCTATTTAAAAATGTTTATGACATCGTTTACTTAAATCTTGTGATCTATTGCCATACGTATTGGACCTTCAATTTCCTTCTTTCCTATACCAGTTTGACCACTTGAGGAATAGTTTTGCATTTTCCTGCTATTGGCTTACGACTTTTTCTGCCACAAAAACCCCTGAATACGTTTTGATATAACAAATTTCATTTACCTTCCTTCTATGACTTCCTCTTTTCTTGATTTTTGTAACTCGTTTCTCACAAATCACCGTTATAAATTTTACCACCAATCTTCATCTCTTGCCTCTTTGATATCTAACGTTTGCACCTTCCTGTAGTTTTCTTGTTGAATGTGATTAAAAAGTTTTGTGATTCCATAAATAATTTCTGTAAATTCTGCAATATTTCTTTGGAAGTGTGGCATTTAATTATTTCTGACCCTTGAAAAGTGTACCACATTATCCAAAATATTCCCTTTAAATTACTGTACAATTTTTGTATAAAATTTTACTTGATTTTACCTTCCGTTAGAGGCTTTTATACTGTTTCATACCTTACTGGGTGTCTAGTTTTTAAAATCAATAGTTAAATTAGTTTGTTAATGTAATTCTTATATTTAGGGCCAGCTGTAGTAAATTTCAAAGGTTACAGTACCGGCATATTCTGTTTTTATCACTGCCAAGTTATGAATATAAATTTTATGATGTTATTGAAATTGGTCGGGCATAGCCATCAGTGATCGTCTGGTGTAAATCTATGTAGGGATGGGAAAATCCCATCGTTAAGGCTGTTCCATCTGTGAATTCACCAAAAAATGCATTTTTTTATTTAATTTAATTTTAAGGAAAATTGCGATCGTATTTTGAACTGTTACTAAAATAATTGTAAAATATGCTCTCCTCTACCTATCTAACCGATTAAATTATATATTTTGTACGCGATAAATGAATAACGAAGGATAGCGATTTAGAAACTGATTCCCATTTTTTGTCTTTATTTTTCGGCCAGTCAATTTCTGTTTTAGTTAAATATATTATATAACAAGTTATCTAAAGCACTAAATTTTTCTTTTTTCAAATTTTTATTTCTGAGCCGAAATATGATAAGGAAAAGCAATTCTGGTAAGGAAATAAAGCAGTTCTGAACGAGTGTAAAAAAATTGGACAACATAGTTACCGAAATAATATTTTTCTCTGTTTTTTGGTACCATTTGCAAAAAAATATATTCAAAAATAAGCCAGAATTATGGAAATTACTGATTAATTTCTTCACTATTTTCTCTCTTTCTAATTCAACAACTCTCGATCCCAGTTGTTTACTACCCGCGCGCCGTGCCGTCGTAATTCCAAACGGAGAAGAGCAGGGTCGAACTTTCCTATTGCCATAGTGTTTCACGAATATTTTTATGTGCTTATGGTATTCTTGATACATCTTGTTATAAATGAAATAAAATTAGAAATAAATGTGTAAATGTTAATTTGAACTAACTACGTAGCAGAAAATAGAGGGAGAGAAAAAGACAAAAAATATAAATTCCTACTTTTTGATTGCCTATTTGATTGAGAAATTAGTAAAACTTGCGGTGCACGTCATCACGTCGCCATGTTGCCACAGCAATTTTTTTTACTTGACATGACTGTTGGTTTGGCTAGTAAATTTATAACTGAAAGGTATACATTTTCTTCGTCTTTCATGAATTTAGTTCTGAGATTTGAGATTATTGTGAAATTCTTAAATAATTAAAAATATATAGGTATCAGTATACAACAATAATTAGAAATGAAATAGAATTATAATGTGTTAGGATGAGTTAGTAAGTACATGGAATTGACTCATTTAGTCAGTGTGATTTTATTAGTATTATTATACATTTACATTATACATATTACATTACACACTATAATGCTATTATACAATTATTTACAAACAAAATAGATATTAATATATTAATTATATTAGAAATTATGAAATTCTTAATTACAAACACATTTATATACACTAATTACAATTCAAATAGGATCATGTGTTCTAGGATGAGTAAGGTATATGGAATTTACTCACTTAGTCAGTGTCATTTTATAAGTTTTTCTAATTTGCCATTATGCATTCTTGTTAATTGAATTACATATCTGCAAGTGCTTTGACTTTATGCACTACTTTGTTATAAAAACTCACTGTCCAGCAAAGACCACAGGGAGGTGTGAGTATCCTTTGCCAGGAAAGGAGTGGAACAGGAAGTGTACACTTTCATATAAAGAGAAACCCAGTAGAGAATGGACTTGGCACAGCACAGAAAATACAAGAAATTGAATTGTTGAATTGTTGACCAAAATGACCTACAATGTAATATTAGGTAATACAAATACAGATAAATTCACTCGCCCGACTGTATGGAAAAGTATTAAAAAAACGAATTGAGACCTGTTCGGTAGATGTTGAGGAACAGAATGGTTTCCGAGCCGGAAGATCTTGCACTGGTAGTATTTTCTGTCTTCGGCAGGTAACTGAAAAACGACTGGCACGTGGACTGGAAACACACCTTGTATTTATAGATCTGGAGAAGGCCTATGACAGCGTTCCATTAAAACAGCTTTGGTCCGTTATGAGAAACCAAGGTGTAAAAGAAATCTATATACAAGCGGTCCAAAGTCTTTACAGCGGTATGACAGCTAGTATAAAAAATGGCAACAAAATATCAACGCCGTTTAAAATAACTAAAGGTCTAAGACAAGGTTGGTGCATTGCACCAACCCTTTTCAAGATATATCTCAATGGTGCCCTTAGTCAATGGAGATTGAAATGTCGCAATATGGGAGTACCGGTAGGGGAAGATAGACTCTTCACTCTCCACTTTGCCGACGATCAAGTTATACTTGCTGAGGACGAAATGGATATACATTATATGCTAAGAAAACTTCATGAATCCTATAACTCATGGGGATTAACGATTAATACCCAGAAAACGGAATACGTGGTAGTCGGAGGACCAGGTCAAGACCTTGATCTAGGCACACAGAAAAGAAAAAACAACAAATGGTACAAGTATTTAGGCCAAAAAATTTCTAATACGGGAGGAAGCAAAGATGAAATAGGTAGCAGAATGGCACAGACAAACAATGTCATCAGGCAGTTAAATTGTGTACTGTGGAGTGAAAAGATAACGAAGGCAACAAAAATACGAATATATAAATCAATAGTTGAGAGTATAGCTACATATGGTTCGGAAGTCTGGGAAATGGATAAAAAACGTAAGTTGAAAGTCAAAGCTGTTGAAATGAATTATTGGCGAAGGTGTAGCAGGTTAACCAGGCTTGACAAAGTAAGAAACGAAAACATCCGAGAAAATATGGGAATTGACTTGGACATAATTGATACAATTGAAGCAAAACGACTTCGATGGTATTTGCGGCGCATGGCCAATGACAGATGGCCAAAGAAAATATGGAAATGGACCCCAAACCAGAGAAGGAAACGAGGACGACCAAAAAGAACTTGGGAAGATGAAGTGGCCGAAGCCATGACAAGTAGAGGACTGTCAGAAAACGATTGGAGAAACAGAAAAACGTGGAAACTGGGATGCGAGAGACGGCGTCAGCTGTAACAAACTCGCCATATATATATATATATATATATATATATATATATATATATATATACAAATACAGATGAGAAAGAATAGAGGGCAATACGGAACAAATTAATATGTGAGAAACAAACAACAATAAATAAGTAAAGTATCTGCTGCCAGAATATATGTGGCCATCAATTGAAACAAAGAAACCCAAATTAAGCCTACAATTAAAAAGAATAAATAGATAAATTTCAAATATAACTGAACTTTTGAGCAATTAGAGGAAACAACTACTTCGAGGGCAAATACCCCTACCGACATTGAATTACACCCCTAACTTCTCTCACCTGAACTCAGTTTAACATCTCAGTGATTTTTTATAAAGAATATATATTTCGGGATTAAAGGTGCATTTTTCTTTATAATAAATAGAGAAGTATGGAGGTGGGTACTGACATTGTTGTGAAAACCATAAGTATAGAGCCAAAAATATTAAGGAATACAGTAGCAAATAGAAGAAAACAAATAACATTAATAGATGACAAATCCAAAACAGAAAAGAAATATTTACACCTATGAAAATGAAATGGAAACACTGCTCTGAAGATTTCTTCGTCCCGCAATTTTTTTAATGTTATATACAGTCGAACTTCTATATAACGAACTTCTATATTACGCATACTTCCGTATTACAAGCTTTTTTATTGCATTTAGCGCTAGCTACGATTTATAATGGATTTTTGCCTTTATATTACGAGATTTTTAAACTGCAATCCTCCATACTACGAGCAAATTTCGGAAATTATGTATTCTTCAGAAAACAAATCAAACGTTTGCCCCTTTATGTCCTTAATTGCGGATTTTTATACCTGAATTTTACACTGAATACTTTATATCTGAATTTTAATATCCGAACTCCCCGAAGAACGACTAATGAGTGTAGTAAAGTGAAACAAACACATTTTCCCAAAGATATAGGGTGAAATCTGTTCAGTTTGACTTAAAACTTTCGTGTGCAGGGTTTCTTTTGGTCCTTAAAAATGTCTTCAGAATGTACCTGGCAAAATTCGACACTGTCCGGTAACTTACAACTTTTAACGGATCTTGAAGAGGGTTTAAAAAATAAAGACGTTTGCCCGAAGTATGGTATCACCTCGAGTAGTGTGTCAACGATTTTGAAAAACCGTCAACAACTTCTGAGTATGTAATTCTGAATGGTTTTTTGTTTTATATTACATTAATTTCAATAAATACGTGTTTGTGTTTGAAAAAATTGTTTTTTCCTTAACCATTACAATTAACCATCAAAAATGGGGGAACTTCCATATAACGAGACCTCTATATAACGAGCAAATTTCGCAGTACCTTCATTCTCGTTATATGGAAGTTCGACTGTATTTTTATAATTTATAATTTAGAAATTGGATAGAATCGAATATTGTCTTTAAGAAAAGCTGATCTGAAGTGAAAACTACATTCAAATATGCAATTAATTACATTCATTTTTCAAAAAAAAACTTCTTTATAATAACCTGTAAATATTGGATTTTATCGGCGAAATAAGGACTGTCCTTCATCAAATGAGATTATTAATGCCGGCTAAGTTCCAAAAAGTATTCATAACAGTAGAATGTACCTTTATAGACAGATGTCAATAAAACGTACATTCTAATCTAAGTTTAATCATTTTCTAAAAGAATTCCAAACGAAAACAATAAATAAACCCTGCGTTTGTGAAGAGAAATAATAATTTACTTTAATAAATTGCGTCATAACATGAAAACTTTGTCACAATGTGCCCAAATTAAAATTAAAATTTACCTGTTCCAGTTTTTTTAAAGCATGCGTTTAGTCAAAAGTCAATAATGAATTTATTCCAGACTTTACATTCACACTGTATGTAAGTACCTGATCTTAGAAAATTTTCTCACCTTTTACATTTCAATCGAGTAGATTTGATTTTATTTTTCTTTGCTTTTCCCATTGTCCACAATATAATAATAACTAATAGTATAACACGATTAACATGAGATATGACGTTTTTAAACAATATAACTATTTCTCTCTCAAGATCCCAGTCACAACTCGAACACACTGTTGAAAATCTGGAATCCAACTAAAGGCTAAAACCTAAAACCAAACCACCGTCCAAAACCTATGAAGCGTTACGCCTGACACTTTCAAAGGAGGGGAATGGCATATCTACTACATACCTCCTAAAATGTGCAACAGAGCCTGTTACAATTACATAAATAAATATTATTTCATTATTATCTCACAGTTACAGACATTAGAATTGAAGCGAAAAGGAATGTTCATTTTTTGCAGTAAAATAAATACCAAAATCCAACTGAGTCCGTCCACAATTATTGTGCGACTGAAACGACGCACATGTATTTCATTAGATAGAAAGTGATCGAGATGTATGTGCGGCGGGGAGGACAAAGTCTATGGTATGTGCCGCACGTGTTGTAAAATATAATTGGTATGGAGAAGGTGCCTCTCACAATCGTATAACATATATAGTGCGAGAACCGCCTTAAGGATTTTAAGTTTAGAATTTTACCTGAAAGACCAGGTCAGACACTATCTACTCGTTGTACCGTCAACACTATTCATTATAAAACCGCGATTATTATTAAATTAGATATTGTAATTTTAAGTAAGTTGTAGTAGTTTATTTATTAATTTTCAATAAATAAATTACATTAGTTAACTCGTCCGAATTATTCATCTATAAAATAATTAGTTCACTCGACATTAATTTATCGTGTGACGTGGACATAACAGAAAGTTCCTTTCAACACCAATTAGAAGAATTTTGTCCACAAGAATTCAACATGGTCCTTCGAGCCGGATGCTGTTAACTGCAACGCGAAAGTAATTAACAAATCAACACAAAAAAAACCTCGGACATCCAGTGTGGATAGCAGCCGTCAGTTAATCAACCTGTGTCTATCTTCGTGAACGTCTCATCAGAGGAAGCAGTCACTGAAGAAAAATCATCATTCTGGTCAACGAGTATCGAACATAATCAAGCAACCGTGGACATCCATTGTGGAAAGCAGCCATCGGTTTGATAAGCAGCAGTTTCGTGGACGTCTCATCTGAGGAAGCAGCCACCGAAGCAGTCGTAGCATCAATTCACACATGCAACCGTGGACATCCATTGTGGAAAGCAGCCATCGGTTTGATAAGCAGCAGTTTCGTGGACGTCTCATCTGAGGAAGCAGCCACCGAAGCAGTCGTAGCATCAATTCACACAAGGTATCATTAATTGATCTCCTTTAATCATTTAATCACGTCACTAATCCTTATATCTCCTTGTAACATTCTTCTACTTTCAATTATAAACAATCCGCAATATCTAATTGTAAAATGGATCCAAAGGAACAATTAGAATTGTTGGTGAAAACTCGGGGTGTAACTAAAGCTAATGTAAGTAGGATGATAACATTTCTCGAAAAAAAACTCAATTACAAATGTCTCAGATCTTGAAAATAGAAAAATTAAGTTGGAAGAATATTATAAAGAATTTCAAAAAATCCAATTTGATATTGAGGTCTTAATTGATAGTAAAGATGAACAATTATTAGAATTACAGGAAACTGAAAGATCTATATTCGATGAAAATTATTTTAAATGTGCAAGGATTATAGCAGAGCAATTTAAAACTTTAAATAAGAATAATCCGTTAATAAATGTGAAATTAAATGAAGCGTCTGTATCAAATGTGCCGCAATTAATCTCTATTCAGCATAATAATTCATTACAAAAAATTGAACTTTGTCCTTATGACGGTAATCCTCGTGAATGGCTTAGTTTTCAAGATTCATTCTTAAACTTAGTACATAATGATGACAAAATTCCGCCAGTCCAGAAATTTTATCACTTAAAGCATGCATTAAGAGGTGATTTAGTTTCTATTATCAGTGCTCTCGATGCATCTGAGGCAAATTACCAAGTAGCGTGGGACTTAATTAAACAGCGATGTCATAAACCAAGGAAAATTATACAATTTCATTTAAAGGAGTTATTAAATCTACCTGAAATGACAACACTGTCGGTCACAAAAGTTCGTAGTTTAAAAGAAAAGGCACAAATGCACGTTAACGCATTGAAAGCTTTAAAGGAACCTGTAGATCATTGGGATTCATTTTTAATTTACATAATAAGTAACAAATTAGATAAATTTACGCGTAAAACTTGGGAGGAAACTTTAGACGATGATCAAAAACCCAAATTTTCACAATTGATTACATTTTTAAATAAAAAAGAACGTGGAGACATTGAAGAAATTAGTAAAGAAAACAATAATCACTCAGTCAAATCAACTAATCGCTTTAATAAATCTAATAAATCATTGATACATCAAAATCGCGCGTTTGTCGGTACGCAAAAGATGGATGTGTGTACGTTTTGTAAACAAAATCATAAAATTTACGCATGTTCTGAATTTTTAAAATTAAATGAACAAGAAAGGTCAGCTGCAGCTAGGGAAAAACGACTATGTATTAATTGTTTACGTGATAATCATTCAACGAACAACTGTTTAGCTTCAGGTTGCAAATATTGTAATAAAAAACATAACTCATTATTACATTTCACAAACATTAAACATAATCAAAACCTTTCAGGATCAAGTCAAGGTAGAACAAACTCATTAAACAATGTCGAACAAATAGGACTTACCGCTACGTTCGAGTCGGAAGTGCTATTAGGAACAGCACAAATAAAAATAGTAGATCAATTTAATCATGAGCATATTTGTAGAGTTTTGTTAGATGGAGGTTCTCAATGTAACTTCATCACAGAAAGCTTAGCAATAAAGCTTAATTTAAAACAAGAAAAAATAGATTTACCGTTTGCGGGATTAGGACAGTTGATAACTCGTGCAAAATTCAAAGTAAATACTAAAATTTGCTCAAGAATAAATGGATTTGAATCAAAATTAGAATTTGTAGCTTTACCAAAAATAACAAATACCCTACCAGCAAGAACACTAAATAAAAGTCTAATTAATATACCTAGGAATATTCAATTAGCAGATCCAGAATTTAATAAATCAGCAAAAATTGATGGATTAATAGGTGCTACTCTATTTTATAAGTTACTCAGTAATGGACAAATAATTCCTAATAAAAATTCAAATATAACTTTGCAAAAAACATTGCTTGGGTGGATAGTTGCAGGAGAAGTAGAAATGCAGTCATTTACAAAACCAATATCTACAACTTGTCATTTAATTACAAATAGTATTGACAATCAATTGAGTCGCTTCTGGGAAGTTGAAGAACTTCCTCAAAGAAAACATTTGTCAATTGAAGAACAAAAATGTGAGGATTATTTCATGAAAACAACAATTAGAGATGTAAACGGGCGATACATTGTCAGGTTACCTTTTAATGAGAATATTCAAAGATTAGGTGATTCTTATAATATGGCATTAAATCGTTACAATTCATTGGAAAGAAGACTATCAAAAAATGTGTCGTTATTAAAAGATTATAATGAAGCGCTTCAAGAATATTTAGACATGGGTCATATGAGGGAAATAACGGATAACAATGATATTCATGGGGGTTATTATATACCTCACCAAGCGGTTGTAAAAGAAAACAATTTAACAACTAAATTACGTGTCGTATTTGATGCTTCGGCTAAAAGTGCGACAAACTATTCCTTAAATGACACTCTATTAGTAGGGCCCACCATTCAAGATGAATTAATATTCATTCTAATGAGATTTAGACTTCATAATATAGTTCTTACAGCCGATATACAAAAAATGTATAGACAAATCAAAATAAATGAAGAAGATGCAAATTATCAAAAAATTTTATGGCGAAAAAATGCAAAGGATAAAATTCGTACCTATCAATTAACAACAGTTACTCAAGGCACGGCAACTGCACCATTTTTAGCTGCTAGAACTTTATATCAATTATCTCATGATGAAGAAAACAAATTTCCCTTGGCAGCAAATTGTCTTAAAAATGATTTTTACGTTGATGACTTATTATCAGGTGCCAATACAATGCAAGAAGCAATAGAGCTTAAGAAACAATTGATTAGTATTTTAAATTTAGGAGGATTTACACTTCATAAGTGGGCCTCTAATGTAGCTGATTTAGTACACCAATCAAACTGTGATAAGTCTGAAGAAATAAGTTTAGGCGATCATTCAAAAAAGGTGTTAGGTATTCACTGGAAACCTGATACTGATTCCATTCACTATTCTTTTAAACAATTTTCAGCTGAAAAACTAGTCACAAAACGTGTAATCTTGTCTGAAATCTCACAACTGTTTGATCCGTTAGGACTTTTAGGTCCTATAATAATTGATGCTAAACTAATTATACAAGAATTATGGAAACTAAAATTAGATTGGGATGAATCAATCCCTCAACATTTATTTACAAAGTGGTCTAAAATAAAAAGTGAATTATCTTTAATTCATCAATTCAAAACCTCAAGACAAATTTGTGTATCAAATGCCACGAACATTCAATTACATGGGTTTTGTGATGCCAGTCAACATGCTTACGGGGCATGTATTTATTTAAGATCGATTGATTCCAACAGGAAGTGTGCAGTACATCTAATTTGTGCTAAATCTCGGGTAGCACCTGTCAAAACTATGACAATACCAAGGTTAGAATTATGTGCAGCACTGCTATTATGTCAATTAATGAAGAAAGTAATAGACGCTTTAAAATTGAATTACAACAAAATCAATTTGTGGTCAGATTCAACAATAGTTTTACACTGGCTAAAAAGGTCTCCACATCAACTTAAAACATTTGTGGCTAATCGGGTAGCTGAAGTTCAGTCACTTACTAGTAGTAGTAGTAAATCAAATAATATTCATTGGTTTCATGTTTCAACGGAAGAAAATCCTGCAGATTTTATATCTCGAGGTCAATCTCCGTCTGAATTTATTAAAAATGAAATTTGGTTACATGGACCTCATTGGCTGTCACAAGACGAAAATGAATGGAAAATTATGCAATTGTCTAATATTGAAATTCCAGAAACAAAATTAAATACAGTTCTTGTTAGTACTAATACACTGACTGAACAAAGGCATAATCAACAAACACAAAATTATATTCTAGAACGCTTTTCTTCTATTTCTAAATTAAATCGTTTTGTGGCCTTTTGTCGTCGAGCCCTAATAAATAGAAATAGAAATGAAAAGTTATCAGGCGCATATTCTGTGGAAGAATTAAGAAATGCTCATTTTCAAATCATCAAATTAATTCAAATGAATCATTTTTCCTTGGAAATACAAAGTTTGAAAGGCGGTTCCAAGATCAGTCCTAAAAGTAAAATAATTTCTTTAAATCCATTTCTAGATGATCAAGACATATTACGGGTAGGAGGTAGATTATCACATTCAGAAATGACTTACTTCAAAAAGTATCCTATTTTATTGCCTCGGCAAAATCACGTAACCAAATTAATAATTTTACATGAACATAAAAAATTTTGGCATGCAGGAGTACAAACTACTTTAAATTATGTCAGACAAAGTTATTGGCCAATTGATGGTAAAAATATGACTCGCTATATTATCAACAAATGCATACGTTGTTATAAATTAAGTCCTAAACTGCCAAACTATGTAATGGGTGATTTACCAAAAAATAGAATAGTGCGATCGAGACCATTCGATAATGTTGGATTGGATTATTGCGGACCATTCATGATAAAAGAGAAAAAATTTAAAAATCGACAAAAAGTCAAAGCTTATGTAGCAGTTTTTGTTTGTTTTTCGACCAAAGCAGTTCACTTGGAACTGGTTACTGATCTTACAACAGAAACATGTTTAGAAGCAATAAAACGTTTTGTTTCAAGAAGGGGTAAACCCAAAAATATTCATTCCGATAATGCTACCAATTTTATAGGTGCAAAAAATGAGATAATGAAAGTTCAATCATTTTTCATGTCAACTAATGATACATTTGCTAACCATTTTCAAAATGAAGGCATCAACTGGCATTTCTCGCCACCAAGGTCTCCACATTTTGGAGGTCTGTGGGAGGCTGCAGTAAAATCTTTTAAACACCATTTATATCGTACAATGGGAGAAGCATTGTTTACATATGAGCAATTTAATACTTGTATAATTGAAATTGAAGCGATATTAAATTCCCGTCCTCTCACTCCTCTTTCCGCTGACCCTAATGACCTCTTAGCCTTAACACCTGGACATTTCCTTATTGGAGATCATTTAGGAAGCATACCTGAATGTGATCTACAAACTGTACCAATCAACAAGTTGTCAATTTGGCAGCGCATTCAAAGGGTTAAACAACACTTCTGGCAGCGTTGGCACAAAGAGTATTTAAATGAGTTAAGAACTCGAAAAAAATGGCATCAAGGAGAGGAGAATCAAATCAAAGTAGGAACTTTGGTAATGATCAAGGAAGATAATTTACCTCCCATGCATTGGAGCATGGGGCGCATAACTGCGGTTCATCCAGGCAAAGACAATATAGTGAGAGTGGCAAGTGTGAAAACTAAAAGTGGGTTGTATAAACGGTGTGTTAAAAAATTGTCACCTTTACCGATCGATTATTCAAGTGACGAATAATGTAACTATAATCTCTATGTTTAAATTTTTATTTTTATTTTAATTGTCAAGTTTTGTTAAACCTTATAATTATTCTAGTACATACATATTAACAATTTAGGTGTAACAATTACGATATCTTTATACAAAGGAATAACTCAGTCTTATCTATTTATCTTCATTATTATTACTATTTTTGTTTTTGTGTTTGTTGAACGCAAGTCGTTCAAAGCCGGGATAATGTTTCATACCTTACTGGGTGTCTAGTTTTTAAAATCAATAGTTAAATTAGTTTGTTAATGTAATTCTTATATTTAGGGCCAGCTGTAGTAAATTTCAAAGGTTACAGTACCGGCATATTCTGTTTTTATCACTGCCAAGTTATGAATATAAATTTTATGATGTTATTGCAATTGGTCGGGCATAGCCATCAGTGATCGTCTGGTGTAAATCTATTGTAATGCGAGAAGTAAACAAAGCGACACATGTTTACTCCTTCAAAAGAATAACTACGACGCGTAGGACAGGTGCATGAACATTTGCTGCGTAGGCTTCTAGAATGTACTAGAATGTTCTCGATCAGGGTTGGGGGTGTATATATAAGGGGGTTTGTGATCGAGGGAGTTAGTTAGAAGTAGAGAAGCAGAAGTGAACGCGACATACGATCCGAAAGCGGAGCAGTACAAATAAATTATGTAGTGTCTAGTCTAGTGAACAAGTACTATAGTGTGTTAAATAAATTAGTGTTAATTAATGTAAATAAATTATAAAATAAACGCTACATTGGTGTCAGAAGAGCGGATCATGAAGAAGTTACGCGAATTAAAAGTGGCCGAGTTAAAAAAAGAACTCGAGGAACGGGAATTGGAAACAGGAGGGAGGAAGACTGAACTCCAGGACCGGCTCTCAGCATTTTTGAAAGAAAATGGCCAGGACCCGGAAGTTTTCGAGTTCGAAGACGATGACATCACGAAGCAAATCGCCGCCCAGAGGGAAGAAAGCGCCGCCCAGAGAGAAGACATCACTGCTCAAATCGCCGCCCAGAGGGAAGACATCACTGCTCAAATCGCCGCCCAGAGGGAAGACATCACTGCACAAATCGCCTCCCAGAGGGAAGAAATCGCCGCCCAGAGGGAAGAAATCGCCGACCAGAGGGAAGACATCACTGCTCAAATCACCGCCCAGAGGGAAGAAATCGCTGCCCAGAGGGAAGAAATCGCCGATCAGAGGGAAGACATCACTGCTCAAATCGCCGCCCAGAGGGAAGACATCACTGCTCAAATCGCCGGCCAGAGGGAAGACATAATTACTCATATTACTTCTCAAATCGCCGTCCAGAGGGAAGAGATAACCGACCAGATGGAGGCTCAGCGTAAGGAGATTGAAGAGAAGATCAAGCAGTTGGAAGAACGACTAGAACAAGTCAGTAGCGGCGAGGGGAAAGAAGACGAAATTAAAGAGAAGACGAAGCAGTTGGAAGAACGACTAAGGCGAGTCAGTAGCGGCGAGACGAAGGAAGAAATAAAGGCGGTCGTTCAACAGAACTCGATATGCACTAATCGAGTGACGCCCCCAACGTTCGATGGAAAAATTCCGTGGGCCAGCTACAAGAAGCAGTTTGAGGCAGCAGCGGAAGCTAATGCTTGGTCCCCTCACGAGAAAGCTGTTTCCCTAACGGTAGCCTTACGTGGAGAGGCGTTGGAAGTTCTTCAGACGCTATCCACCGAGGAAGCCGGGAATTACACGGAGCTGCTGAGGCGACTGGAAATGCGGTTCGGCCAAACACATCTGGAGCAAGTCCATCAATCCCAGATGTCCAATCGCCGTCAGAGATCGAACGAGACCCTGCAGGAGTTCGAAGCGGACGTAGCCAGACTAGTGAGGTTGGCGTATCCCACGGCACCGGAACAGATGATGGAGTGCCTCGCAGTGCAGACGTTCGTGAGCGGGCTACGGGACCAGGAACTGCAGATGGCCCTGAGGCTAGCTCGACCGAAAACAGTAATGAACGCGCTCGCCATCGCACTAGAACATGAGGCAGCAATGGAAGCCTCCCGCATTCACGGTTGTGCTCGAGCTGTTACCGAGGAGGTAGGCACAGAAAAACTCGTGGAGAAGGCCGTCCAGCAGATCATGGAGCTGCTGTCAGCACAGAAGACGCGGCCCAAAACAGCGGTGCTGGCAAAGGCCCCGGAAAAACTAATGAGGGTCGATAAAAGGGAGGGGACGTCGAGCCGTGGCAATAGGAACCCCCGGGCCAGTATAGCCTCGTTTTCCCACCAATTGGGGAGCGCGTACGTCGATGGCACTATCGACGGGAGATCCCACGCCATGCTTGTGGACACGGGAGCTACGAAGACGATCGTACGCTCGGAAGTTGTGAGGGACCGTAGGAAGATTAGGCCAAGTAAGTGGCAATTAAGAACTGCCACTGGGCAGAAGGCAGTAATACACGGTGAAGCGACGGTTAGCATGACGTTGGGACGAGTGAAGTTTGACCATCCTGTACTCATAGCCGAAATTGAGGAAGACGTCATACTGGGGATGGACGTCATGAGGAATCATGGATTCCAGTTGGATTTCGGACACCGAGTGTTGAGGATCGGTCAAGAAGAATTACTGCTACACAATTGTGACAACTTTGTGTTAGACGTAATAATGGCAGAAGATGTGATTCTCCCGGAACGAAGCGAAACGATCACCTCTACCTGTCTGAGGGGTGTTGTGGAAGAGGGAATTCCAGCCGTGATCGAACCAGAAAACGATGACAATCGACTGGCTCGGGGGGTACTAGTAGGAAAGGCGCTCGTTACTCTCTCAAGGGAAGTGCCTGTGCGGCTACTTAACATCAATCAGTACCCGGTCACCATCAAGAAGGGTACGAAGCTGGGCACATGTATAGCCGCATCAGCCATCGTCAGGGGCGTTAGTGAGGAAGAAAGGTCCAGACACACTCCGCAGGACTTGAAACAAATTCTTTCCCAGACCAGTGCGTTTCTCTCACCCATACAGAAACAGAAGGCCAATGGATTAATAAATAAGTACCAGGATATATTTACCACCGAGAATGGAAAGCTGGGAAAGACCAAGGTCGTGACACACAAAATTGACACGGGCGAGACACGACCGATTCGACAAACAGCAAGACGACTACCCTTGGCCAAACGGGAGGAAGCCGAGAAAATTATCAAGGACCTAGAGCGGGACGGGGTCATCGAGCCGTCAAGCAGTCCATGGGCCTCGCCGGTAGTACTGGTGAAGAAAAAGGATGGAACTACTCGATTCTGTGTAGACTACCGGCAGGTGAACAGTGTCACCAAAAAGGACAGCTACCCGCTACCACGTATCGACGACACACTCGATACTCTTGCTGGATCCACGATATTTTCGACCTTGGATTTAAAAAGCGGCTATTGGCAAGTCGAAATGGACCCTGCCGATAAGGAAAAGACGGCATTTACCTTCGGTAACGGCCTGTGGCATTTTACAGTCATGCCATTCGGACTTTGTAATGCCCCAGCGACGTTTGAGAGGCTGATGGAGAGCGTGCTAATGGGTCTGACGTGGAAAACGTGCCTAGTCTATTTGGACGATGTCATCGTGATGGGCAAGACCTTCGAGGGACATCTGAAAAACTTAGAGGACGTCTTCCAGAGACTGCGAGGTGCGGGGCTGAAACTGAACCCTAAGAAATGTCAGCTCTTCAGAAGGAAGGTCTCATACTTAGGGCACGTAGTGAGCAGAGAGGGCGTCGCCGTTGATCCGGACAAGACAAGTACGGTGAAGGAGTGGCCAATACCGGTAGATAAACACCAGTTGAGGAGTTTTCTGGGCCTCTGCACGTACTACCGACGATATGTCCGGATGTTCTCCGACGTCGCTAAGCCATTGACAAGGCTCACGGAAGAAGGACGAAACTTCTGTTGGGATGAGGAATGCCAGTCTGCCTTCGACGAGCTGAAGAGGAAGTTGACCAGTGCCCCAGTGCTGAGTTTTCCTCTGCCAGAAGGACAGTTCATCCTGGACACCGACGCGAGCAATGTGGGAATTGGAAGTGTTCTGTCGCAGCGCCAGGAGGGACAAGAACGTGTCCTTGGATACTTCAGCAAGGTACTCTCCAAACCAGAAAGGAATTACTGCGTCACCCGGCGTGAATTATTGGCCATCGTCAAGTCCATCGAGCACTTCCATAAATATTTGTGTGGAAGGAGGTTTTTGGTCCGGACCGATCATGCTGCTCTTAAATGGCTCCTCCAGTTTAAGAATCCCGAAGGACAGATCGCTCGCTGGATCGAGAGGCTCCAGGAGTATGACTTTGTCATAGAACATCGGCCAGGACAGAGTCATGGAAACGCAGACGCACTCTCGAGAAGACCATGCCCTGATGAGTGTCCTCATTGTCATAGAGCTGAGGAAAAGTCCGAGAAAGTCTATCGAACGACCGTGGTCGCCGAGGAATGGACACCATCCTCGTTACGACAAGAGCAAGGAAAAGACCCGGTTCTCAAAGAAATCCTGGTTTGGAAAGAGGGAGGAGAGCGTCCTGAGTGGCAGAAGGTATCACCTGGCTCGCCAAAACTTAAGAGCTATTGGGCACAGTGGGACTCGCTAGTGGTTGAGGATGGGCTACTAAAACGCGTACTGGAGAGCCAAGACGGGACGGAGGAAAGACGGCAGTTGGTAATTCCCTCCAGTAAAATCCCGGAGGTCTTGCGGCACCTTCACGACGGATCGTCTGGTGGACATTTAGGGATCAAGAAAACGCTGCAGAAGGTACGGGAGCGCTTCTACTGGATCAATTGTTCAGACGACGTGAAGAACTGGTGCAAGAAATGTACTACATGCTTTGCAAGTAATGGGCCACAAAGACGACCGAAAGCTCCCATGAAACAATATAACGTCGGAAGCCCCTTCGAAAGGATCGCTATTGATATAGCAGGACCCTTCCCTGAGACCGAAAAGGGGAATAAATACATCTTGGTCGTGATGGACTACTTTACGAAGTGGGTAGAAGCGTACGCTCTCCCTAATCAGGAGGCAGAGACAGTGGCCGATGTGCTAGTGAAGGAGACGATCTGCCGGTTTGGAGTACCCATGGAATTACACTCGGATCAAGGAAGAAACTTTGAGAGTGGCCTATTCCGGAGGATCTGTGAGAAGTTTGGGGTACGAAAAACAAGAACCACGGCCCTTCACCCTCAGTCTGACGGCATGGTAGAACGAATGAATCGCACCCTCAACCGCTATCTAGCGAAAATGGTCTCGTCACATCAAAGAGACTGGGACGAACACGTGCCGTTCTTCCTGATGGCCTACCGCTCGGCCGTTCATGAGTCGACAGGACAAACTCCAGCCAAAGTCCTGTTCGGGCGAGAACTTAAACTACCCTGTGATCTAATCTTTGGCGCTAGACCGGACGAGGACGTTTCGGGGGAAGATTACGTTTCCCGGATGCGGCAAAGGATGAACGAAATTCACGATCAAGTCCGGTACCAACTAAATATCGCCAGTGATCGCATCAAAGAGCGTTACGACATCAACGCTAAAGAGGGTGGCTACCAAATGGGAGACCGAGTTTGGCTGTACAACCCACAGAAGAAACGTGGTTTGTCCCCTAAGTTACAGACCAATTGGGAAGGTCCCTATGTTGTGAAGAAACGAATCAATGACGTGGTCTACCGGGTAAGCAAACTACCAAACGGCAAGCCGAGAGTGGTGCACTTTAATCGGTTGGCACCCTATGAGGGGTCGCACGATGAGGCGGAGGTTCCCCGAGTAAGAAACACATTGGCGCAGGAGAACGAACTTTCCTTCGAAGAATTTATGAGCGCCTACGGGGGTACCGGAAAAGCACGGTATGGGGTAACCTGTGAAAAACAACAGGATTTGTTCAGCGTACCTGAAGAATACTCGTTGGCCCATTGTGTGTCCGCCGACCTGGTAATGTCACGAGGTATCGCCACGGTTTTCAAGAAGAAGTACGGGCGCTCGGAACAACTCAGAGAGCAACTCCCGGAAATTGGCAAGGTTCTGGAACTACGTGACAACGTAAGACACATCTTTTATCTGGTTACGAAGGAGATCGGGTCCCTTAAACCATGTTATCACGATGTATGGCGAACCTTGCATAGGCTACGAGACCGACTGCTGGAGCTCGACATCAGGAAGCTAGCTGTCCCCAAGTTAGGTGCTGGACGAGATCAGCTGGACTGGAGGGTTGTCCGGAACATGCTGGAAGTAGTGTTGAAGAATACCGGAGTGGAAGTTTTAGTCTGCTGTTTTGGGCCTGCACCATGTCGACTCGGGAAGACGGTCCCCTGTTATTTTGACGCCACGTCTCGCTGTAAGCGGGGGGCTAACTGCAGGTTCCTGCATGGGCCTACCAGGGATACGTTCCGAGACGAAACGTCTCTAAGGCGGGGGCAGTGTAATGCGAGAAGTAAACAAAGCGACACATGTTTACTCCTTCAAAAGAATAACTACGACGCGTAGGACAGGTGCATGAACATTTGCTGCGTAGGCTTCTAGAATGTACTAGAATGTTCTCGATCAGGGTTGGGGGTGTATATATAAGGGGGTTTGTGATCGAGGGAGTTAGTTAGAAGTAGAGAAGCAGAAGTGAACGCGACATACGATCCGAAAGCGGAGCAGTACAAATAAATTATGTAGTGTCTAGTCTAGTGAACAAGTACTATAGTGTGTTAAATAAAATAGTGTTAATTAATGTAAATAAATTATAAAATAAACGCTACACTATGTAGGGATGGGAAAATCCCATCGTTAAGGATTTTAAGTTTAGAATTTTACCTGAAAGACCAGGTCAGACACTATCTACTCGTTGTACCGTCAACACTATTCATTATAAAACCGCGATTATTATTAAATTAGATATTGTAATTTTAAGTAAGTTGTAGTAGTTTATTTATTAATTTTCAATAAATAAATTACATTAGTTAACTCGTCCGAATTATTCATCTATAAAATAATTAGTTCACTCGACATTAATTTATCGTGTGACGTGGACATAACAGAAAGTTCCTTTCAACACCAATTAGAAGAATTTTGTCCACAAGAATTCAACATATACCTTTAGAATTGTACTTCCTCCTGTCATGTTTAATGTACTGACAAAGTCTTAACAATTAATTTAAATCAAATATTGAACCATTAGCCAGTAAACCCCAGAAAAATATATTTGTATCCATTCACTTTCCTGGTTCCAACGTGGTCTCGTCGCTGATATTAAATAGTTAGTTCGAGGTTGTCGAAATCTATTTAAGCTCCTAACACGTGTACACGAAATGTATCAGTTGTTATGGTAACGCCCGCAGGCAAAGAAACATTTGAATTTCCCAACAACATTTAATGGAGGAGAGAGAACTCGAGAACGGGGACGTGGAGGAGACAAGCCCGTAACGAGACCCCGGGCGGGGTTCAACGCGATGACGAACGAATTAAAAAATTATTAAATGCGTGTGCGTGTCAACGGAGTTTAAAAATGTTTAATGAATCCTGGGGAGGTTTCCGTAAAACAAAAAAATCCATCAGCAAGGCGGAGTACTGTTACTGCTTAAACTTCCAGCGGATGAGAGCAATTATCCGGGACTTCCTCCATTGAATAAATATTTATTTTATTTTTAATTAATGAAGTTGTGGGAGCTCTTTACATTCCGTTTTTAAACAGACAGTTCCTCCATATTTCAATAAGAGGCATTTTCTGGAAGTGATGTTTCATTCAATATCATGAAATTTAAATTGCATTCCGTATCGTCTCGTAGCTTTGAGTCGGTTGATAAACCTGACCAGGGAAAAACCAACCCTTTTAATAATTGACATTAGAACACGAACAGTTTCAATTTATATTAAGCCGTCGTAAGAAAACCCTTTATTAAATTTTCAACGTAGAATCGATACAAATCGCTTTAGACTTGAATCGACGTTGCACGAGATTTATTAACGATTAAGCCCTCCATTATTGGTACACCCCTTCGGGATAACACAACACCCCACTCCGCAATCTCTCCTTCTTTGACATTTCCTCCCTTTGAAGTCGCCACGCAGATGGAAAAAAGTAACTACCAGGGTAAATTAAAGCGTGGATATATAAGAATTATCCCCACTCTACCGATGTGCGCTTCCTTACCCCCTCCCACGATATTAGAAGCGGTGGTTTTTAAAATAGGAGCTCATTTCCTCGCCTCCTATTACTCCGATCCGTCGGGGGAATAAATCAAAACTCCGACCACTAATACATATAATCTATGAGGAGAACCTGCTATCTGTAATGGTAATCGCGGTCGAACCACAGGGGCGACTCGCGAGACGGGGGGCGGCGTATACGTGGTTAAAATTTCAGCCAGTGAAAGCAACCCTTTCAAAATTCGACCCATGCCATCAGTAAAATGTGGGCTTCTATAAAGTGCTATTTGTAGTTTTCAGCTATGGTATTGAAAACACCTTTTTATAAGAACTTATATGAATTAAATATCAATTAGTTTCCTTCTTGATCATTGTTATTCTTTCACTTATGTAAATTCTTGTACATTTTTTTCTAGGAGTTTCTCAGTGGTTTTCTCGAACCTTGTGTCATTGCGAGAACCTTTTTTTGCCCTGTAGTTTGCTCATCATTGTAGGTTGTTTACAGTTTGTCGCAGAAATATTCTAGCGTACTTTTAAGCGTTTCTATGTACAAATATCTCTTTAAGTATCATAGATTTATTATATTGTTCCGTTAGGAGTTCCTTGCTTTTCTTACTCATATCTGCCATAACCAGTTTTATCTAAGTCAATTTTCAATTTTCTTACAGGATTTTTAGCACGTCTTTAAAAATGTGAGAGGATCCTGTCTTTCGATCAAAGTGGACTCCTGTAAGCGTTTCGTAAGGAAATTATTGCTATAGACACTACTCTTCTTGTAGTAGAAACTTTTGTCTTTCACATTTAATCCCTGTAGTTTCCCAAAGACAGTTATTGGTTATTTACACAAGATGGCCAAATGAACACGAAACAAGAGATATTTACGGAACATATATCAATACTCTGGTCAAACAGTTGCACCTGCATTTTTCTACCCATGTAGTATAAGTAATTTCCATTCTTTTAACCACACAAGCCCAAAATTTGAAATACGGTGTGTCCAGTGTTACGTCACTTTGAAGCTGTTGTAATTCACGTTGCAGTTATTTTAATTTTTTTATTTTCTTATTTATTTACGATTTTGTTAAATCTGTGGATCCTATATTTTTTGAGAAACGTTTAAAATGACACGAATATTTTTGTAGTCACTTACCAAGACCATCAGCAGCCCTGCAAAGGTAATGAGTTTCTTAAATGTGTACTCTTACACTTGCAAATATTTCTGGAATAATTTAATGACACTCGTTAAGGTTTCCTTGACGTAAATCTTCTAAGAAATTTTGGTTGATATTTAGGTTTTAAGTGTCCGAACAATGAGGAATCGATAGGAGACAAATCTGGAGGCTTGTTACCCCTTATGGGTAGCTCCTCTTATCATTTATCAAATGACTGAATCACGTCTGGCCTAAGTACTGTTAAACAGCAAAAAGGTATCGTGAAAGGACAGAAAACTTATAAGTGTGGAAGACAAGTTCAAATTCTTGAAAGTTTCTTACACGAGTTTATTCAATTACTTCTTAGGCACGTGTAAGAGACGTTATTGTCACTAGTGTTCCTTGTTAGTTTCTAGTCCTACTAAATTCTGCAAGTTGCTTTAAGTTGATTTAATTTAAATATTCTCTTGGCTTTAGTAAGGACACTGTTTTTTGTCAGTACCAATCCCTTTTATACAGTAGTTTATCCCTACATCTGTGAACGAAAGTGTGCAATCATCTCTAGAGATAGTGGACTGTATGTAGATATCTCTTTGGCTCGTGGTGGCTACGGTGATAAATCTTGTCTCCAGGTTGTAAGGCTGAAGACGTTCTTGTAGATGGAGATCAGGGCGTATCGTGATCTCCTTGAAGTTCTTGAAGTTCTCGTAGGTTGAGATCAGGGCTTGACGTGATCTCTTGAAGTTCTCGAAGTTCTTGTAGTTTGAGATCAGGGCTTGACGTGATCTCTTGAAGTTCTCGAAGTTCTTGTAGGTTCTTGTAGTTTGGAGAGAGGACGTTATGTACTCTCCGGGTTGAAGTTTTGTTAGGTTTTAGGTAGTCAGGTTAGGTGGCGTGAAGAAAGATCACACACACTGTCGTTAATGAGCATACTAGGGTATACTAATTTATTGTACCAAAATTCGGGGTTTTTATACAGGTTAATTTTACATTGGTTAGATGCGATATTATTTGTTTCGTTACCTTGCAGCCAGCTGACCTTCCGTTATCATGTTAACTAAACGTCGTGTTATGCTTAGTCAGCTGAGTGTTGAGATTCGAACTTGACCGGTTCACGTTTCATTGTAATTGTTTTCCTCTAGTAACGTGAAATGGTCGCTAGTGTTATTGATTCGTGTGCGAACGTTAAAACAATCCAATAATATTGTTCACACTTATCCTCGTTCTTAATTATGAATGATTTTTCTGTTTTGTAAAACAACGCGTATTAATTTCAATGATTAAATTATGTCAAAAGTTCCCTAAATTCGGTTACAATAAATTATGATTTCTTCACTTAAAATTCCCTTAAATAATGTTGATGCTAGCGTCAACAATCTGATAATTTAAAAAGAGACATTTACATTATTCCGTCAGAACGAATTTGCCAGCTGAGACCTTCGGTGCCGGTCAGTCGCTTGTCTAATTACCATCAGTTTACTTTTACGTCAATCACTCCATAAATGTAAAGCGGATTGTTTTGCATTTTAGGATTAGTTAGATTTTAACAGCGTATTTCGATCAAGTGTAATTTTAATCCCAATTAATTATTTAATATGGCATTCATTTAAAGTGTATTGCGACCACCAGAGACAATTTGGGGAAAAGCAATTTTGTTACATGTTAAGGCTCCGTTGGTACGATGTGGTCTCCGATTGGTGTGTTAATATGACGAATTTGAAATTAATGGTGAGAGTTAAAATGCTAACAGTAAATTGTTTTATTTTTTATGCCAATGGAAGTGTCCAGTTTTTTCTGACCTATGTGTTTTTTCCCATGAATCGATAGAGGGGAACGTGATTTATCCAACGAGACCATTTTGACAGCATGAAATTGAAAGGGCGCTTCAAATTTTGAATTTGAAAACGTGATGACTCATCTGGTTATTTCCCTAGAAAATTTGATTCTATATATGAGCTGGCAATGCTGCACATTATGAAGGAACAATTCAAAGCGCTTGCAACTTGCAAGATGAATAAAATGTAAACACACACTTAACCTAACTTTGCTATTTGCTCACTCTTTCTCGTGTTACCTTTGTGTCCGCTAGCGTTTTGGAGAAATTCGTTCCCTTTTTTTGCAATCATCATATATTTCCTGGCGACAGTAATATCTGCAATTTTAGGTGCACATTTACTTCGGTTTTCAACGAGAAGGTAATAATTATAGACCTAAATCGCAGTAGTAATGATTACTCCTCTGATATTGTGTAGATCATGGAAGTTAGATTCTGATTCTAGCAAACTGCCTATGGTGGAGTTTGTAATGATCCACGACTTTTATGTGGCTAATTCACATAAATTCACTCTACTCCATACAATTGACAATAAAACAATGAGGTTATGCTTATATGTTTACCATCTTCTCCGGCCTTCTTACACGTTCTTAAAACATAAAACTTCAGAATTCTAACGGTCTCTTAGGCAAGTCGGCCCTCTCTCCTGTCGTCTTTATATTCCTACGATAATTGACAAGTTTCATTTGACTAACTGGTTCGATACAAACTTTTATTACCCCAGTGTGCTCTGTTGCCGATACACGAAAATATTCAAATGACTGGGTGAGTCATTACGTTTTTAAATTCGAAATTTGAAGCGCCCTTTCAATTTCATGGCGTCAAAATAGTCTTAATGGATACACTACGTTCCCTTCTATCGATTTATGGGAAAAAAACAATAGGTCACAGAAAACCGGACACCCCCATTCAACTTATTGTTTTGTGTTAGATGACACCAAACCACGTAATCTGCAATTATGTTATTATAAACTTATTCTTCCTCATGCTTTGTAGTCAAATAAATTCTTAAGAGTCTTACACATACGTAATAGCTAGCAAGTACAGATTGTAGTTTCGGTATTTAATGAGTGATGGTTAATAAATCGGGAAGTTTCTTGTAAAATATACGTTATACCTTGGGCTGTGTAAGATTTTTCCATGGGAATTAGCGATAATTATTTCTTCACGTACCTTTCCTTGTCACAGCTGACTCCTGGAAGGCTCTGTAAAATTTAGATTAATTCCTGATTCTTGTAAGATCCTTTTCTATCACAAACAACCCCTGAGTTCTTGTCAGGTTTTTCAAAGTTGATTTTCTGCGGTTAATTCATATTGTATTCATATTCATATTTCAATATTCATATATCTTGCTATAAATTGTTGAGATTTCTATAAAAGTGACTTTTAAAAAAAATAACAGGTTCCTTTGTAAAGTATATTTTTCTTTGGTACAAATAATTCTGTACATTCCTGCATTAATCTATTTATGGGAAATTTCCTCTTTCCCAGATATTCGCGTTAGGATTAATTCATTTAAGACAGTTGGGGGATGATCGGTTACAAATGGAATTGCCCCACGCTTTGATGCGCTCTCCATCACTTTTTAAGTGTTAAGTCGTCGATAATTTTTCAGCTTAGTAATAGGTTAACGTCACCAAGTGATAAAAGAATGTTAAGCGGAAATAAACATGTCATGCAAAAATTTTAAAATATTGCCTGAAACACTTGTCTTTCCAATTGACCCCCTGATTATACGAACTGATAACGCATTTATTGTCCAATATACGGCGCCAGAAAATGAAATTAATATTTTGTAAAATAGACAAATTAGACTTTGAAAATTAACACGATATCACTATATTACAAAGTAATGTATTGCAAAGTAATGCTATTGCGTCGTAATAGTTTTTTGTGGAAATTTTAATCACACTAAATTCCTGTTGGTTTCTGTGAAAGCAATCTTAAACGCAAACAAATCAAAGTAAACCTCATAAGTTCACATATGATTTATTTTTACATCATTATATTAGCCCTCTTCCATGTTATCCCGTTTATTTATTTTCTCGAAACAAATTTTTGAACTCGACTGCCGTTTTTGCCAGGTTAAAAACTCACCCATCCCTAACTATAAATAAACATCCCCCCTCTTATCTCCAATCCCCGACCCCTTGCGTTGCGGTGGTTCCGTACCGGCAGTTAATTTCAGAGATAAGTCTCTAATAGTAAGGTATCCCTCTATGTGTGTGTATGAGACGGCTAGGGGTGAGCGGGACGATTTTTCTCCTATCGTTCCTGCCACCCCTCACAAAGAAAACGCAGCAAGAATAAAAGGCGAGGAAATGTGCCCCGCGATATCTGGCAACGTATATATATATACAGAGGGAGAGACGGGCCCTAAAAATATAAATAAACCCGAATGAGCGAAATAAGAGATGATTGTTACGGGAAACAATGTAAGGAACAAGATCCTGGAGAAGAAATCCTGGAAGATAGTGAAAGAGGAGGATAGGACAAGGGGAACGTTCGAGATTTTTCGTCTCAAAAAGGGAGCTTGTTTGACTTTATTTCGGGATTTACCTTCGCAATTGATCATTGAATTTTGCGTTGCCTGCCCTTTATGCAAATTTTCTCCAGGTTTCAGAACTCGTCGTTTGGTTCAAAATTGGAACGGTTGAAAAGCTAACAATAACTAGAGAGTCGGTACAGGCGTTAAAATGGTTACATATATGAGGAAATACTATCTGACAATAAGGAGACTGGCAAACGCTTGGTACGTTGGATCTCGTTGTAAAAATCAGTTTTGATAAACTTTAGGGCTAAAGTTCGTTTTTTTTTAATTTTGGAAAATATTATGACGAGGTGAATTTAGTAAATCAGTTTCCTTGAGTAATAGCAATGCCAACATCGCTTTAATAAATATCGTTGGCAAGTAAGTATTACTATATTTCCAATAGGTGTAACAGGGAACACCTATGAAAAATGAATAAACACCAAACAAATGAAATAAATAAATAAATAGAGTAACAAAACATGTAAGCTCTATAGCTCTCAAGGAGAATTTTATTCTTTAAGTAATTATTTTATGTAATAATTTTTAGTAACTTTAAGTAATAATTTAACTAACTATATAGCATAATTTATCATTTAATATATCACAATCGTGGCAATGTAGTATATTGAATTTGCACTTATAAAATATTGGCAACTTCTTACCACAATGGTTTGGGCGATGTTACAATAGAGTATGCGACAGTTACCAGATTCGAATTGCAGAATAAAGAGCTAAAACATTCTCAGCAAATATCTGCAAATTAGAGTATAACTAATTTTTACAAGGAGTGGCTCAATGTGATCGCCTAGAATGAAGGACGATCAAGTAAGACATCTGATCGCTCAGGATAAACTCTTCAAAACTAAAAATTTTACGAAAGGACATTTAGACCGTTTCAGTATGCTCATAGACTCAATAGATGATATGATGATGATGATGATGATGGGTAAATCATGAATTAGTCAAAGGAATAGAATTGGAATGAAGTTGGAACTAGAAGGATACCTGCAGTGACTATGTAAGGTAGAAGATGGTAACCATCATATTCAACAAATTGAGAACGACTTAGTAGGGACGGTCGTCAGTTCTAGGAGATTAATACTGAAATGCTAGTTAGTAGCGACTTAGTAAGGAAGAATTGGAAAGTAACATGAACGTATATGAGAAACTAATTTCGTTCAATTTAACAACGAGCGTGTGATAGTGTATTGATTGAAAGCTTTCTGAACACGGTCATCGAGCCCTTAAGGTTTTTAACCCAGTTGGGCACTCTTTACGCTATATATCTCCGCGTTTTGATTACTATACCTTTTTCCTTCTGAACACCCTGCTTATCAAAAACAATGAGTAATATGCATTGGTCATGCCAGGTAATTCATGTTCAAAAATAAGGTGTAAATACTTTCATTTCAGAACCTTTCGAAGATCCTACCCTAGGAGCTAACAACACTATATTTGTGAAATTTCCTGAATCTACTGGAAGATTATAAAGTGACCAAAAGTACGTCATATTCCACAAGTTTTGGCTATCAAATGCTTGAAACATATTTATAATTATAAACGAAGGAATATTAAATTCACTCAGAGACAGTTGAATTAAGCTTTTCACATGTATTTCTAGTAAACAAGCAAAACACCAAGCAATTTTGATGTAATTCTAATATGTAGTAGTTCGATACTGCTCAACGTCAGGTTATGAAAGAATTTTACCTCATATTTTCAATCCACTATTACGACCCAATAATTTTGACAGAAAAGTATATCACATTTCATAAAATAATAGATCTTGTGTGCTTATTTATGTATCAAAATTACCACCACATAAATTTTTAATTAAGCATTTCTGCAAAATCATCTTTATACTGCCGTTCTTATTTTTGGGATGACGGACATGTTACCTGAACCGGACATTTCTGACAATAAATATTATTATTGGCTTCCTTATATTTAACTAACTAACTCGTCATAACGAGGCTATACATGAAGTTGCACCCTGATATTACTCACTCTAAAGGTGACACGTTGCCCTGAGGACAATCACTTGCACCGCTAGCCATGCAGCCCAGCTGGTCCTCAGGGAATTGTTGTAAATGGACGAGCATAATTATTTTATGATAATTGCCACTACAGAGCTAAACAAAGCAAATATATGTAATGATATATTTTTTTAATATATAACTTGTTTGGGCTCGAGCGACTCCCCGAATGTATTCATGAAAAGGGTGATAATATCCCTCGTAGCAAACATTCATAACTTCTGCCTTTTCAGGAAGCCTTTCGAATCTTCAATTCTTGTACACATACACATACACGGCCTGTCTCTCTCCTCTTCCTCCCTCTTTCTATCTCTCTCACGCGCAGACCGAATGAAAGACGTTTTCAATAATACAGATATACACAAATTGAAGGAACAAATTTAATATCATTCGAAACAGACGTACCTCGAGATTCCCCCCTCAAAACTGTAATATTATACAAAACGTCGTGATGCATAAATAGCGAAACCGCGAGAAGCGAAATTGGACCGCAGATGCAAAAGGTGTAATATCGGCTGAGGGCATGTACCTCGGCTTTCCCAACGGCGGATAGCAGTCCGAAGAGGCGTACTTATTGATAGATAAGTTGATGCACTTTTAGATGCAATACCCAAAACGTTTCATTACTGGCCGGGGATAGATTTAAGGTTATTTATTAGTAATGATGTACTTTCGTGTTTCGAGACTATGGACTTCGATCACTTGTTCCGTGACACAAGATTAATGATAGTGCCAATTAAGGCGGAAACAGACTATCGTCACGTCACGTGAGTTCACGTGCTGTCACGTTAACTCACGTCACTTTGACGTAACCTCAGTCTGGTTCTAATACATTTAAATACCATGTGAAATATTACTCCGCACTTTTTATCCGTGACGTGAGTCAACGTGACAGCACGTGAGCTCACGTGACGTGACGATAGTCTGTTTCCGCCTTTAAGCGTGCGCTAGAGATTTCATTTAATAGAAATCATGGACCGAAGGGATGGCTTGGTGAATTTTTATTCAATAGATATGTTGGCTGCTGCAGTATGTTTCAGCTGGCTTACTCCCAATGGCACTCGGAACTCAACATTTATGTATTTAAGTCATAAATTTTCTCCTTCCGGTGCAACTCTCTTTAAACATTAATTCGTCATCTCGAACGAAAGCCTCCTTTCAATGACAAATTGTATCTACTTTTTATTCTAAATCGAGACAAAACTTTATTGTTATCCCGTCGAATCCGCCCCGGATTTCACTTATCCTCCCCTTCTTCTTCTCATTCTTCCTCCTCTTATTTTTTCCTGATTTTTTTTTAGATCGACATAGAGGATATTCTGCCTCGCTCTACTTCCTCTCTCGCCTTTCTCGTTCTCTTTTTTCTTTCTCAAAATTGAGAATAATTTCCTCCCGATTGTCGTAAAGGAACTAAGAGGAGTCTCCCCGACTCCCGGATTATATACGCGTAAAAATCAGTATTTACAACGCCAATCCCGAACAGAATTTAATAAGTATCGGATATCGCGCCTTTCTTATTACTTTTTTTGCTTCTCCCTTACCCCTCGGCCGCCTCCGTCGGATTGCTTTTTAAGGGCGGAATTTATTGTTTGTATGGAAAATTGTTCGGCGGGAGGGATGTTGACGTTAGGCGGAACATAAAGTTTATTTTTAATAAAGTAGCGCTTCATTACGTTGTGTGTTTTGTAAACTGAATAAGTGCTCGGAAGAGTTTCTCTTGTAACAACTCACGGATTAGGGGGTCGTTGGATTCGTGAAAGGCTATACGTTCTTTGTTCGAGGGGGAGCTCGAATTTAGCGAGAGAGGAACGTCAAGAAGCCGATGAAATTTAAATTTACAAAAAAAAAATTGTGAAATTGTAAGATATATTGAAGTGCTTAGTAACAATAGAAATGTTTTTTTAACAAGTGTTACTAAGAAACACTCTGTCAAAAAGTTGAAGCATTTCTACCAATTTTTCCTATGAGAAAATCTAATTTAGAATCCAAATTAATTCATTCAAATTAAAGGACTTTTTAATAAATAATTGAAAGGACTCCGTTGCTAAATTCGAAGCCCTGCATATCAAGTACCTTTCTAGCCCTACTCATAATTTCCAGTGGGTAGTCACATCTATAATGCACTTCTAATAAAAAGGTATCGTATAGTGTGAAATTCATCCTTACTCCATTGTTCTGCTCCATAAATATAAAAATATCTGCCGTTTCTCTGCACTAAAATTAATATATTCCAAAACACTAAATATACACACACTTTATGAGCAGGGAAAATACTACATGAAAAGTTTAATTTCCTTCTAACAAATCCCCGACAGTTGGACAGATGTGTGTTTTCCGAACCAAAGTGCTGGAAAGGTTTTTCTCCTTATAACAACTTTTAAAGGATTACGGAGTGTAATTCTTAAATCGTAAATGTCGATTCGTACTTTGTTGGAGGCAGAGTTTGAATTTTTCTAGGGAAAATGTCGAAACATCTGGAAAATATATGTTTTCGAAGTGTGAAGGAATGTGAGAGTTCAGTGTAATATTTAATTCAAAGTGTTTCAAAGAAGATATTTATAAAAGACTGAATAGCTTTGAGCGAATGAATATAAATGACAGTTTTCCCAATTGACAAAATCCTAGAGAAAATAATACTGAATTCAAGTTTAATCCAAAAGTTCAAATAATAGCTTTTGGAGTCACAAGGCTTCCTGTATTAAATTTGATTTTTTTTTTAGGGTCAACGTTAATAGCAACTAGAACAACGTTACTGATATCTGACATACAACTGTCTCTTGAATTAACTTATAGGCACTACTATATTTACGTCCTGATTATTGATATTTTTGGCAAATTCGGCGAAAGTTCTTTAGAGCTAGACACCTAAATTTTCAAAATATTTCCAAAACAACTTTGAAGCTTATAAATTAAAATTGATAATAAATTGAAACTTGATTCGATAGATTTTCTAATGATTTTCGGAAATTATGTAGACCAAACAGATTTCCATGACCAAATCTGAATTTTAACAGTAACTAAGCATGGCTTGTCCGTCCCGGGGAATGTTCGATCGAAATTAAAATTGCGGAAACACCTATTAACTAAAAGTAGGTGACTTAACTTGTACTCCATTTATTAGCACTGAGATCCTAAGATTTGGGCAATGGATAATTTTTAAACGGACCAATATGGGAAGAGTTTGTTCTCTTATAACTTAGATGTAATTATAATATGTTGAGTTGTAAAACGATTGTGTAATTAAATGGAGATTTGTACTTTGCCATAAACAATGTTACAGACGATATTTATTTGAAATATTTGAAACATAAATTACTGCAAAGCCTGCACTGGACGAATGCTTTAATAATAGTTACTAAATTTCATAAATCAATGAATGCAAAAAGTTCCCAATATACATAATTTCAAATGATCCCTTGGCATTTAAACGATATGAGAGTGAATTTTGATTTAATTCAAATGATTTTCTAGTGATTGTTGGAACTCCTACAGACCTGATCTTATCATAGATACAAGCTAGCTGCAAAAGTAATCAGTGTAGTGATGGTGATCTCTAATAAATAGGCTGCTTTAGAAATTATCTCTTCACAACCCAATCTAAGGGCGAGTTTACACAGTGTGAGTTGCTGGGCTAGCCAGTAGACAGTAGCTGTACTTTGCGAGTGGGGGACGAAATAGGCAAGCTGCTCACCTGTTTACACGAAGTAAGTAGCTCTACTGTGTTTCTAGGCAGTAAGCTTGCAGGTCTTGAAAGAGAGTGCAATATGTCGAAAGTACGAAAAATTGCCATCTGCAAGGCAATACAATCTTTTTCCATAACTTTGTGGGAAGAGTTGGTTAAAGAAATTGAAAATAATCTGACAAGAAAAAGAAACAGACGAATTTGGGTCAGAAATTGGTTGCAAAATACATCAGGAGCTACAAACATGTTTATGAGAGAGCTATATTATCAGGACCCTCGTGAATATTAAGCTGTTATGCGATTGACACCTTCACAGTTCGAAATTCTTTTAAATTTATTTGCCACGTGTTGTACTATGCGTTCAAATTAGGCGAATAGGATGAGATTACTGACTTCAGCCTCGTGGGGGAAGGCAAGTGGTCAGTAAAATCAAAAAATATTGAAGTAACTCGCATTCAGTAGCTGCCCATCTTTGCAGTGATAGTAACTCGGCGGATCTGTTTTAATAATAACAGTAGCTGGCATAGAGTTTCTGGCCTTATCAACCGACCCGCTAGCTCGCACCGTCTAAACTCACCTTAAGGGCGAGTTTACACAGTACAAGTTGCTGGGCTAGCCAGTAGACAGTAGCTGTACTTTGCGAGTGGGGGACGAAATAGGCAAGCTGCTCACCTGTTTACACGAAGTAAGTAGCTCTACTGTGTTTCTGGGCAGTGAGCTTGCAGGTCTTGAAAGAGAGTGCAATATGTCGAAAGTACGAAAAATTGCCATACACAAGGTAATACTATCTTTTTCCATAACTTTGTGCGAAGAGTTGGTTAAAGAAATTGAAAATAATCTGACAAGAAAAAGAAACAGACGAATTTGGATCAGAAATTGGTTGCAAAAGACATCAGGAGCTACAAACATGATTATGAGAGAGCTATATTATCAGGACCTTCGTGAATGTTAAGCTGTTATGCGATTGACACCTTCACAGTTCGAAATTCTTTTAAATTTAATTGCCAGGTACTGTACTATGCTTTGAAATTAGGCGAATAGGATGCGATTACGGATTTCAGCCTCGTGGGGGAAGGCAAGTGGCCAGTAAAATCAAAAAATATTGAAGTAACTCGCATTTAGTAGCTGCCCATCCTTGCAGAGACAGTAACTCGGCGGATCTATTTTAATAATAACAGTAGCTGGCATAGAGTTTCTGACCTTCTCAACTGACCCGCTAGCTCGCACCGTCTAAACTCACCTTAACAGGATAACCCAACCGCAAAAGTAACCATTGCAGTGATAGTAGTTTCTGACGCATGGGCTGGTTAAGAAATTTACTGGAAACAAGTTGATGCGATGATTTTAGAGATATGGCATGAAATGAAATTTTTTTTGACAAACGTATTTAGGTACTGATTTTGGGCATTATGGGCTATTTGAAAACCAATTCGATCTACCCTGACTTTTAGGCCTTTTGCACAAAAATAAACTGCAACGATCTTGAAGTATATATCAGTGAGTTAGATTTAAATTTGATATCGTTCGATATGAAACTTCGCCTTATCTCTGATACTCCCATATTCCGTTCCTGCTATCCCTAGTCGAGCGTTTTCTAATATTCCACCTCGCAATATTGGCAGTTTGCGTGTGTATGTGTGTCTCAGGAACCTGAGGCTACCTCTTCTCTCTCTCTCTCTCTCTCTCTCTCTCTCTCTCTCTCTCTCTCTCTCTCTCTTTCTCTCTTTCTCTCTCGCCCTCCATCTCGGACCGCTTTATCGACAGGCCATTTGCATGCATGAGTCTGCCTCATCGCCCGTACACATACGTGGAGTCCACAAAAGGATGCAGTCGACTCAAATTGAGTTAGGATCTTCCCCCTTTTACGGTTATGTGCGCGATGCACGTCTTTAAAATCGAACCCTATCTGGATGGGACGGGATACAACTTCATCCCTCCCACCAGTTCCGCGTTATCGGTTATTACGGCCTTTCTAACTTCCCCTGCCCGTCTAGTCATCGCCAATCGTGAAATATAACCGTTATAAGTAATTTAATAACGTCTCCGGGAATGCCTTGCTGTGTAAGTTATTTCTTAACAGAATTTACTCCGGCCGTGTCCCACATTTCGTCGCCGGAGACTCTGAGACAGAACAGGAATTAATAAAGTCGTCCAGCCCGACGGGAAACCGGGAAAACGGGAGAGACAGGGACAGAGAGAGAAGAGGCGCGTCAGGATTAATATCGATATATAAAAATATTTGCCCTTGTTGTCTTCATTGTTCGGGGCCGATGCGAGGGATTAACTGAGGTTTCGATGGTCATCGGTTCCGAGGTGGTTTTAATAAAACTGGAAGTTATTGCATCACAACGGCGTTTCAAATGTTAATTGTAATAACTACACCACACCTTCCTCGTTTCTTGTATTTCAAGAAATATTCCATATTAAATGTTTAACTAATTCGATCGGAAAGTTATCGCTTGTCAAGTCATAGCAAATTTCGTGCCAGTGATCGTGAGTAAATCAATATGTCATTTTATATTCTTGGTATAGACCACCTACTTTTTGTACTACTTTTTGTACTTATCAATATCGGGTCAACAATGGCCTAATGTTCTATCTGGCGAATGTTTATAGGCAACTTAGTAGGTTTATACAAGTTTCATGATAAATGGATCTAAGATAAAGCAAAGCAATATTTTAGCGCATCTCTTGATCATTAGTTGGATAATTTTGGCAAGAGTCTGAAGGTTTTCAGAAATAGGTGAATTCTATCTTAATATTTTATCAACCTATATACAAAGACGGTTTTGGCTCAGATCCGTGTTTTAAAAATTTTAATATATTTCTATATAACGTCAAGTATCACTTTATGTCTGCTAGTTCCTTCCCGATTTTCTGTAAGAGAGATTTCAATAAAACGTCGTCTCATATCACAGAATAATTTACTTGGAATAGAGTGTATATGATACGAGTTTCTGAAAAATGTAATTTTTCATAACACCGCGTGTTGCGAAAGTAAGAAGACACCTGAGGTTATATTACTTCTCATATAATTACAAATACAACGTGATCAAGAATGACTGTTTTAGTTGGCAATGCTGAATTTCATTTTTAAATGGTACAACTGGTAATTTGAATTTGCTATTTAAAATTCAAATTTCTGGTATTATTTTCAAATTTGTTTATTTAAAATGGTTTTCACGTTACAATACGAAATTTTTATTGGAATGGCGTACTTTCGAAGCGGGATTTTTAACCCAATTACTGGTTGGCAGTACTCTCTCGAAGCGACATACCAACAATTTCAGGAGTTGTTTCCGGAGACTTTGTTTTTCTGCAACATCGCATGCGAGTAGTTCAACGTTATTTAAACACAGGGAGCGTAAGCAAACAAAAATCAACTGGTATACCTTCTACTCTAAACGAGGAAGTTGTCGAAGATATCATAACTCGAACGCAAAGAAGTCCTCCCAAATCTTTAAGAAAGCTCTCCCTTCAAACAAGTTTGGCCCTTATGCCTCCTATTCAACCAATTTTCATTTTTATCCATAAGACTTTCACTTTTCCATGTTGTTCTAATTCACGGTTTTACAGGTTTATCATATGGAAGTTGCTCCACTGTGCTCAAAAAGAAATTGAAGTACCATCCTTATCCAATTTCCATCGTCCATTCATTAAACCCTCCTGATCAACCGCAGAGAGTGTTATTTGGATTCAATGACATATTAAATAATAATGATATCCTTGATAATACCTTCTTTTCCGATGAAGCCTGGTTTCATCTCAACGGCTATGTGAATAAACAAAATTACAGAATTTGGTCAGGAGAAAATCCTTATCCTATCAGAGAGACACATTTGCACCCGGTTAAAGTTGGTGTTTGGTTGGCAGTCTCAAGGAAGCGGGTGTATCGGCCGATATTTTTTAATTTTACCGTCAATTCGGAGAGATATATCCAACACCTTTTGAGGCCTCTTATAAAATAATTAACAGACGAAGAGCGTCAAATTGAATATTTCCAACAAGACTCTGCAAGGGCACATACGGCTCGTGCTACTATGGGATATCTAAGAGAGAATTTTGGCGACAGATTAATTAGTCAGGGCATTTGGCCAAGCAGGCCAAGATCTCACTCCATTAGATTTTTCGTTACTTGGGCTCTTGTAGGACAATGTCTTTAGGAACATATTGCATACTGAAGAAGAGGTGCGAGAGGCAATAGTTCAAGAAGTGCCAAACATTACCCCCAATATGCTGGTGAATATCTTCGAGAGCCTAAAAATAAGAGTCAATTTATATCTGGACCAAAATGGGGGGCATTTTGGGCATTACCTTTAGCTGTTCAATTTAATCATTGTTCTGTATTTCGAGTTTCATTTTTTTAGCGTTAATTTTTATTCACATAACCTACAATCTTATCGCTGATTGTTATGTCAAATTTTTGTCTAATAAACATGTCTGGTTGTAGCGTTGCAAACCCTTAGGCACAAAAATCCTCCAGGTAGGATTGCCAACTCAAACAGCCATTCTTGATCACCCAGTAGTTGGAATTAACATCGACAAAACTCCCAAACCTCTATTATCAGTGTGAAGGGTGAAAAGTTATACCGAGTCTTTATTTTTATAATTCTGTTTTTTTTTTAATTTCAGTAACTACAAAACTCACAAGTAACCCAGAAAGACATATTTAAAGAAAACAATTTTACAGACATAAAAATAATATCAATAAAGTTAATACTTATAAGATATCTTAAACTCACCATCAGATTCAAAACTCATTTTACGAGATCACGTGCAAAACGATTATTTAGTTTACCTTTTTGGGCTTTTGTAACGTTATTTTTTTGGAGAAGAGGCGTGAATCTACAACCGTAGCCAGATAATTGGAAATTATTCAAGATCTTTTGATATGCAACCAAATTAGCTCTTTACTTAGCAACTCCACTTAACTTAAGACTCACACATTTTATGCATTTCACCTCCCCGGGAGCCAGAATAACCTGTTGACATAGCTCGTTTGCCCCTGAGGCCAACAGCAGACAGGTAGTGAAGGTAAATATAGATTATAACCTCTAACAGGCCACATGTAAGTAATACCAGGAATAGGGCCGGTGTAACAGGACTGGTGTCACAAGGGATAGGGTATCATGTTGTCCATCATTAAGGGTTAAGTTATTAGTTTCGGCTCCCTTCCTTTGTGAATACATTTCTGGTTAATGAGAGGTTATATGCGGGAACTAGCTTAAACACGAATAACGTCAGATAAGGCTCCGGGATGATAGGTAGTAATACAAGAACGAACTTATCTTAGCTAGTATTGTGTGGACTATGTAGAGAACAGGTAATCTAGAAATTCTAACCTCCAATTATAACATATGTAATAAATTGCCAATAATAGAACTGATGTACCAGGAATGTCTTCACAGGGGATATGATAGATTATCACGCAGTCCATATCTAAGGTTTGAGCTCTTAGGCTGATCTCCCTTCCTCAGTGAACACATTTTTGTATGAGAGGTTAGATTCAGTAGGAAGATTCGGCTCAAAATATAGTCAGAAGTATGGGCGACCTTTAGGAATATATAGTGAACGCCTACAGGAACATTACTCAAGGAAATAGGGATAATTTGATTAATTTCTATCCATTCCAGAAGTCAAGGGTATGCAACCATTCATACAAGTAGTTTTAGTTCGCTCATACAAATATCCCTCTCTTTCTCATACTTGATCCGGATTGGTTGATAGTTAGGAACGTTTATTTGTGTTGGTAAAAAATATTCGTTAAGTTTACAGTAATTCCTTCTAGAATGTTCGTTTTTTTGATATAAAAGGAACGATTAGTATAAAAGAGGACAGGTTCCCCTGACTCGCTCTCTTTTGGAGTGATTTCCGAATCCGAGTATTAGTAGGAGAATTAGTGTTATTGCGATTATTGTTATTAGCTCTTTTGGGTGATTTCCTACTCCGAGTGTTAGTAAGAGTAGTAGTATTATTGCGATCATCGGTATTAATCCGAGTGTTATTCCGAGTATTACGGAGATTATTTATCGTTAGTTCGAGTGGGCATCAGCCAGTCTACCGGTCTCCGAGTTAAGTGAGTGCGCGTGACGATCGATCACAGAAAACGGTGTTTCGTGGGCTGACGGACGACAGGCGACAGCGAAGTGAAGTCTCCGTTCCGACCGTTCCGTTGTGAATAGATCTCCGCAGCGTCGCTTTCCCGACCCAAAGACTCCGCCGTCCCGACAACAGGGGGGCCCAGAGCAGCCGTTCCAGCCGGTCATCCGAGAGGCCCGAGCAGCCGTTCCAGCCGGTCGTCCGAGAGACCAGAGCAGCCGTTCCAACTAGTCATCCGAGAGGCCCGAGCAGCCGTTTCAGCCGGTCATCCGAGAGGCCAGTACCCGTTCCGTCATCTGCGGCGTCATCAGTGCATCAGCGGTGTCATCAGATAGCCGTTTGACCGTGAGAGGCAGGAGGCTCCGCTGATAATCCCGTCATCCCCGATCGAGCCAACCGATCCTCGTTGTGGGCCACTGGCAGCGTCGCATCCGTACAGGCCGGAATCTTAGTTAAGAAGTCAGGTTAGGGAGGATAGATTGTAACATATAGGTTGGTTGCATATCCGAGAGTTGGGTATCGAATTTCTCTTTACAAGCAAGTACTGGCTATTAAATTCATTCATTAGAGTTGCTCAAGTTTTATTTAACGAATCTATCCTCAACCTGTCTCTCGGATTCGAATAAGCCTTCGTAAAGGTAAGTGAAACGTTTGATAGCTGTTAGACATTGTTCGACTCCCTTTAACAGCTAAAGGGGGCTCGAGATATCAGTCAGAGCCGGCTTTGTAGTTGTTGGCGCCCTTTACCATCGAGTATCTGGTCATATTGTAGTTCATTCACGACCACTCACCGACGAGTTGAGCTAGTCGGGCCCCATTAATAAGAACGTCTAACGATTTGTAACGTCGATAAGATTTAACGTTGCACTTTTGATAAGTTTTCTAGTTTATATTTGCTTGCAGTTGAAAATCAGAGTGATTGGTATACCTAGTTGTTTAACGAAATCTAAAATTTTTCAAAACTATTTTCATAATTGCGAAGTTGTGGCAGAGTCTGTCCTAGGGCATAAGAAAGTCAAAAACAGCCTCAAGTTAAAACCCGTACGCAGTATGAGTGGATGATGTACAATTCAATTTTGGAGATATTACTGTATTTTTGGATTAATGATTTTTTTGATTCTTTATTTCTTGATAAATTTTCTAGCTTTCTAGTATTTTTGAAGTTTTCTTAAGGTGTCTTCACTCAGTATTTTCAAAAACAAGTGTTGGTTATATTTGTTCTAAAAATAGCTTAAAATCGTTTAAATTCCTTGTATGTGTATATCATGTACAAATTATTTTCACAAACTTTGTACCGTTTTGCGTTTTTGAACGATTTTTGAGCAGTGACGTTCTTTGGAAACACTCTTTTAGTTTTCTTTCATTTTTGAAGCTTTTCTAGTATTCACCTAATGCTTTTAGAAACAATGATTGATTTTATTAATAATTTAATATCTATCAGAATTGTAAAACCGTGTCAGACTACCTTGTACTATTATGGAAACGTTAAAGGTAGTCCCAATTAAAAACTCTATATTTGAATAGATCATGTGTATTTGATCAAGCAATATTTACAATTTAAAACCCGAGCGGGAGCGACGGGGGATTGTGATAAACAGGTGATTAACTACCGATTTGCGTTGGCATTAAAATGGCTTTTGCTGTTGTTTAAATAAATAAAGTAAGAACCACTGAGATAGCCCGAGTACACACTAAAACTTTACCCTACTATCAAACATTTATAATAAAATATGATAAAGTGGTTAGATAGACTACTTTGTTTGGTAAAATTTACTCAAGTAAAACGGTAAAAGCGGAAATAGAAAACTAAAAAGGAAAAAACGATTTAAAATATACAAACTGAGATAAAATGAATGATGATCGTTTTTCTTGTTTTAGTTTTCTATTCCGCTTTTACCGTTTTATTTTCCCGTCCTTAACAATCCCACTTCGTCGGTCTTTCATGGCTACCACAAAACATCTAAACCAACAACGAGATTCGTCGCTTTTTGAAAAACCGTAACTCCCTCAGAACAAACACGTTATTAAACTCCTGTTGCAATATTAAAAGAAGAAAAAAATCTTATTTATACAGACGGCGGGATGTTTTACGGGAGGGCGCGAATTCGACTTTAATAAACAGAGAAAAATTCGCAGGGCGTGCATAAGAGCGGAAAGTGAGTGTGGGGCGGGGGGTAAGGGGGGAGCAGAGATAAATTAAACAAAAAGAACGTAAATTCATTATGGAATTCCAGTGTTTGCCTTTTGTTACGCTCGACGGAATGGACGATAATAAATCAGACGGTACCGAAAGAAATATTTTCTTTTTCGTAAATTAATTAGGTTGTAATATAAAGTGCGTATGAGCGGGAGGCGGGCGAATGTGGACGACACTTCAAAGGTGACGGTGTTAATAATAAGTGATCAACGAGAGATTTCAAGATTTTAATTAAATGAAATGAAAATCATATCATACTTAATCAATTACGTCATTTTAAAGGCTTTTGGAAATCCATAGTAATTTATTATATTTTTGTAGATTAAAATGTATTGAATTTAACCTACCACGACTTTCTGTTCGTTATCTAAATATCTAAAGGGTGTCTCAACAAGAGCGCCGGATTTAATTTTAAAGAAATCATTTGTTTTTTAAATTATGCAAACGTTTTTATTTCAGCATAAAGAAAAATAGTTGGGATTAAACGTGAAATACAACATCAGGCAAATGGCCACCACGAAGACTCGCACATGGTTATTCTTTTGTTGAACTCTTGAATGACAGTTTCGAATAAATTTGGCTGTATTCTACCATAACCCGGCGAATTTGCTCTTTAAGATGTTCAACTATAATGAAACGCCTCACTGTCGATTCATTTTTCACATTATTGTGACCGCAAAGTTGACGTAATTGGCGAACTGGCGTGGAAAAAGTAGATGGGTACACTCATTTTTTTCCGAAATTTTCACGAAATGCCCAAAAAAAGGGCTCTAAACCCGTAGGGGATAGTTTCCGGGGAGGAGAATGGTTTATTTTTGCGAAAAAAAATCAAGTAAATGGTGCGTGCGCAAATACCTGCAAATACCTTATTTTGGAGAATTCGCCGCCATAAAGTCAGACTAGTTTGAGGAGTGAAAAGAGAAAATATGTGTGTTGACGCTAGCGTCAACATTATTTAAGGGAATTTTAGGGGAAGAAATCATAATTTGTTGTAAACGAATGTAGGGAACTTTTTACGTAATTTAATCATTGAAATTAACACGCGTGGATATTTGTGTAAAACATTATTGGATTGTTTAACGTTCTAACACGAATTAATAACATTAGCGATCCTTTCACGTTACAAGGAAGAAAACAACTGCGACCGAACGTGAGCCGGTCAAGTTCAAATCCCAATTCTCAGCTGACTAAGCATAACACGGCGTCTAGGTAACGTGATAACGAGCGCTTCACGAGAAGGTCAGTTTGGTGCAAGGTAACAAAACAAATAAAATCTCATTTAGCTAATGTAAAATAAGATGTATAAAAGCTCTGAAATTTGGGACAATAGATTAGTATAATTTGTATGCTCAAAACGACGTGTGTTGTTGGTCTTGATTTAAAGTCACCCTTCATCTTATAACCGACTGTGAGACTGCAGTCGGGAGACCCAACCTCACCCTACACGACTATTCTCACGTTACGCCCTGAGTGTTCTGTGAGATCTTCAAGCTACGAGAACTTCTAACTTCGAGATCTTCAACCCCAGATCTGCACGTTACGCCCTCAGATCAACTCCGGAGAAGTACGTCACGCCCCCGCTCCAGAACTTCGAGAACTTCAACCCAGGACCTGCAAGAGACGGCTTCAGATCCACTCCGGAGATTTACGACAAGCCGTGATCTCCAACTACTACAACAGACTCCAGCCTTACAACCTGGAGACAAGATTCATCTCCGCAGCCACCCACGAGCTACAGTCTACTCTCAACAGAGACCATTTCACACTTCGTTCAATGTGATTTCAGTGATTTGTTTTGTCCTGTAAAGAATGAATTAGTTGCGAGAGGGCAAGGAAAAACAATGTACTGATTATTACTATTACTTACTATTACTATTACTTCTGAGCCAGAGGAAAGCAGAAACTCATCAAAACCCGGGCTGGCGCCGACAAAATATCGGTGGGTACAAAGCAGCCGCCATTGCGACACGATCGCAGATATTAAACTAACTCCAGTACTATGCACGCAAATTTCCGTTAGCGGTGACTTTAGAACATCGAATGTACGTCAATATTATGTAATGTAACGTTATAACGATATGAGCTCGACTCTATATCGCTATTATACTTTGCCATCCGCTGCTCAATAATAAGACGGAGAACGTGCTTTCGATAATTATTGCAAGTGAAATTATAAACTGAACAAATCGGTGAAGGTAAATTGTTGGGCGCCAGGCAAGGTTGGTTTTGAAATTTGAAAATAACAAGAACTTACAAGTACCCGAACACGTATATTAGAACAATATCTGAGATGGAACAAAATACAATTAAAAAAAAAAAATACGAGCGAATACTCTTAAATTAATCGTTTGGTGATCACCAGAGATAGAGAACTATTATATGATGGAGAAGCAAATAACAAACAACTATACAGGCACCAGCTCGGAAAATTTAAATATATATAGTAATATAACTAACGATACGTACTTCAAGGTATCAGCTATGAATGGTAGATACCAGTGGCAAAATACGCTAGAATCCAAACAATAGAACAGTAATGCTGTTCGTTAACCCGATATTACTAAAAAATTAAATTAAAATTGAATGATTAACTAAAGCTATTCGTAAATAAACCTTTCAAATTGTCAAACCGATAGGAGAGTTAAAATTGGTAAAGGAACACAAAAACTCTTATTTGAACATCCAAGTCCTCGAAGTTCCTCTACTTGTACATTCGGGCGGTTCGATGACGACACAAAGCTATCGGTCCTGTCGAGGGTCCTCGACACTCAGAATCTGTTTACCGGGCTTCAGGGAGACGGTAGATAAGGGTTTAGATCCCAAGGCCGCACACGGTACCTCCTGTAAGATCGGCACAAACACCCAGGTACGAACTCAAGTCGTCAGGCCTCAATAGGACTGAGAACTAGGCCCTTATTAGAACGTAGAACTAGGCCCTGACTAGAGCCCTAACGAAGTAGACGAAACAAAGGAATTAGATTAGAAATCTTTCCACGTGGTTGCTTACCTTGGTTGCCAGGGTCGGAAAAAATTAAAATGGCGGAATGCGCAACAGGTACTATCTCCTAGCCGATATGCAGACGAACCAAAAAAATACGAGGTACGGCTCTCCTCACCTCAGGACCACGGCTATACGTCACAAATTGCTCTGAAGAGAAGTCTCGAGGGCCAATTACTTGCCGAGGAGATGCTAAAGATAGTCGTTATTAGATAATAGAAAGATAAAAGAGAGGAACATACCTACTCCGGCGAGAATTCGACACGAAAAGAGAGAGCGAACGACCAAGTTACATAACGCAAACCCACGGACGTGATTCCGTTTAGAAGGCGCGCTGACCGGTGTATCATAGAGATCGAGATCACGGAACTAACGTTTAGACAAAATTGGTAATTAACGAGAAATGTAACGTAATACCCGTTACAATGTTCCATGCTTTTTCCGTAAGTACACGCTTTTCCTGTTCCATGTCGACTGTTATTAAATATGGCTGCCTTCTGTTTACATTCTAGAGCAATTTTAATAATTAAATTTCTCGGTTGTTAGATGGAATACGACAATTTCCTTCACAAGGTAAGGTCTGCGTTGCATGTACTCTCCACTGATATACCTCTTTTAAAAATTAAGTTAAAGGATCTTGCACCCATCATCTTGTGTCCAAGCCGCGAACTGTTTTCGCAAAACTTTCACCGTGCTTCTAATACGTTTTTGTAATAATTAAACATTTTTCGTTTGAACACTTCTCCATATTCATAAATCGCGTGGTCTTGTATGTGATAACTGCCGGAAAAAAATGGCGGCAAATTTAAATCCGGCGCTCTCTGTTTGATATCTACTCTCAATTATCATTCCGTTGTGGACAACCGTTGATTGCTTAAACAAAAACTTGTTGGAGTATCGAGTTTAATTTAATTTACGGTTCTATTTTTCGTGTTTCGATTGGCCTAATGATGGGTGCATTGCCCGGGATCCCTGAGCTTAGACCAATAAATGCCAAAGTTGAACGTTGGACGAACTCCAGGCTTTATCACTTCAAGCGCATCGACTTTGTAAAAATAAATCCAGTCGAGTTATCGTCGTTCCACGGTAATAATTCCGTCGTTTTTTAATCCTCGCATCAAGCTATCGAGGTACGATTCCAGAAAAATGTCGGGTTTGTCATACGCCATACGCATACCCGTGTATTATGGCCCCCTCCTTTCCGATTGATGATAACCCGTCACAATGAGGGCGACAAATTAATTTAAAATAGGAACGGAAGCTGACAGGGACGACAAAGGATTGATCGACGCCGCCGCCGCCGACATTGCGACATTATGTCCTTTTGAAACATTTCAACTAAATTGGCCACATAGAGCGTAACGTTTTTAATTTAGTTTCCGCGATGTTGTTTTTTTTTCCCTTGCCGTCGCCGCTACGAAACGAAAATACCCGCCGCTGTACGTTACATAACAGATTGCTCAACAGTTATTAACTATCGGAACCCCATATATATTATTTCTGCCGGCGATATTAACTAAATGGCACCCGGGTACCTCTCTCGAGGTGTCGCCTCAGATAAGTCGATATTTTATGTGAGCGAGTGAGAAAGAGACGATTTATTTCACGGAAAGTTTACGATGCAATGGAATATTAGATCCTGAAAAATGGGAATGATGGGTTCGTATTTTTTGGTTTCGGTGCATTGCAATCGAATTACTTTCTTATTTAAATTTATACGGTTAATATGCACTTAGTTACTCATGTATCTTCAATGCACGGCAATGCTTTTAAACGTCCCTTGGGTCCTATATCTGTCGATTTAAAGGATACTAAATATATATGTTGTCCTAAGGCAAGTTACCATTTGAATAATGCAATACTTTCAGTGTCCCTTAGATCCGAAACGGGTGGTTTTGAAGGATCACGATATGTAATATTATTAGTCGGAAATTTAGACAATAAACAAGCCATGAAATGAAAAATTCTGCACTGAAAAAAAATATTGTAAAACCGACGTCTTCATGAGGATGGCAAATTTACAATTGAATCAAACACGTTTCATTTCCTCCATCTGCAATAAATTGAATTCTACTGCATGCTTTTTTTGAGACAATAACACTACGAAGTAATATTTTAGGCTTAAAAGATAGGTTGAACTTATGCCGGGGTAGAGTAAACGTCATAAATATGTGGATGAATGAAATATCAAAATTGGGGCAATCAATTATTGTCGAAAAAACGTAACATCCGGCTAATAAAAATAGCCGTAATTTTTTGTTTCAAGTAACTCGAAACAGTCGAACTAAGTTCATCACTTTTGGTTCAAAATACGTAATACTGGTGGTACTATATATACAATGTGTTTCAAAATGATTGTCACCTAGTCGGCTGTGGGATTCCCATGTAAAATACAAAGAAACGCCTTGCGAAAATAGGACTTTCTACTAGCTATACATAACCTCAAACTAACCTACTTAACCTCTTTTAACTTCTGGTTTTTCTCTGTCAAAAGAAAACGAATTCTGAGTATTTGTCTATTTGTAGTATTTGTTTTGGCCATGAAAAGGGCCATTAATTACCAGCAGTACTAATTGCCAGTTTGACAATGTGTGACAACAAGTGACACTTGTCAGAATTAAATAGGTTCAAATCAATAGAGCGCGGCACATCAAAAATTACATGCACAGAAATTCCAACGACAACTAGATGGGAATCATTTTGAAACACATTGTATATATATATATCCATGCTTTTCCCCTTATTTTATGCGGTTCCCTCAACTTCATAGAAATTTTGTGACCAAATCGGATGTGTTAGCTAATGGCTATAACCAGACGACTCATTGCGTGTATACAGTGCAATATAGTTAAGGAGTTTTTCTATCGAAACGCATGGTAGGAAATCAACAAGAACAACTGAGAAACTAACAGTAGTTCGTTAGTATGACAGAGATGGATGTTTTGTAACGTTGCCGGCCGAGCAGGCAGTCCAAGTCATCGCGTATCGCGGTCACGTATCGCTTTACACTTTCGGATGTGTGCGGAGCGGATGAATGTGATGTTTCGCGAGCTAGCAACATCGCAAAAGTTCTTTCTTTGTTTAGCCAACGAGAAATATATGGCCTTTCTCTCGCTCTTATGTTTATCCCATTCGGCGACTCTGTAGAAACGATCTATAGTAGTATAATGTAGTATAGGTACAGTAGGTCTACATTTCTTTGTAATATGGAATATGCCTTCCAGTTGGGATTTCCCACCATTACTGACAAGAAGAGAACCTATTTCTTTTATACACTTTTATGACAGAACTGTCGTAAAGGCAGTAAACAGACGCGTTGTAGCATTCACGAATTACTTTTTTTTTTTGTATTCTGGTTTTGTGAATTGTACGGTGGAGTGGCGGCGATTAGTGCATCTCATGTTGATTTTGGAGCATTTCAGAAAAAGAATTATTTGTCAACAGGTTTAGTAGGTAAGTAGGTACATACATATTATTATACAGAAATACATATCTAAACTTCCTAACTTTTTTGATGCTTATTATAAAACAAGTTTCAGTTTCTGCTATCGCTAGAAATATTTAAGATTATTTCACTTAAATAATGCTAATTCATACTAATACAATATGGGTTGTGGGTTGTGGGTGTGGGACTTATAAGATAGAAAATAAATTGGTAACGAAACTTGAAGTTATTCTTATAACTTCCCAATAATGATTTATCTACATCCTAATAGTCTTATTGTCTATGTCTTATTGTGACTATAGCGGTGAGGAATAATAGTAATAATAACAATCACTCTAATAATAATATCATTTTTTTAATAAATAAATAGTGGAATGTTAAATAATATTTTTTATTATTTATATATATTGTTATATATACATATATGTATTTATTTTATACGTATATATTATTAAAATTAGTTAGTAGTATTTTAAATAAAGCGATATTAAAATACTTGTCATATTTTTTTCTGCTTTAAATGTACCATAATTAGGTGTCAAAAAAGCAAAAGATTTGCAACTGAAATCAGAATTAATTCAAAATCACATAAGTTTCCTGGATAATCTTAGGCGAGTTAACTAAAACAATTATTGTGATCAAATAAGGTCATTTTTATTTAATACAATTTTACTATGAGTTTCAAACTAAATCTGAATTTATTTTATTAAAATTCGTAGTAAATTACATAGAAATAATAACGTTCTTTCAAAGAACCTCATGTATGTTCATAGTATTACATTTTTATTTCATCAGATTTTGTTAAAATTTGAACTTATCCTGAAGTTGTCTCATTTAAAAATCATAGTAAATTATCATAAAATAATATCGCATTTCAAGGAAGCTATAGCTCTTATAACTTCGTATACGTATACCCATTATGGCACTGGTTATTTGGACCTATTGTACCGTTAACATTAAAGATACTCATTGAGAAAAGCCTAGAATACAATAGACCATTGGTGCTCGTGTTTGTCGACTTCCAAAAAGCTTTCGATACCATTGAAATGAATGCAATCCTGAAGGCGCTCAGCCAGTGTCGCATAGACATAGACTATAGATATACCCGTCTAATACACAATATTTACAGCAACTCGACCGCGAGCGTAAAAATCCATAACGCGACCAAATAATTTCCCATACAAAGAGGAGTTAGACAAGGCGATACACTGTCCCCAAAAATATTCAACACTGTTTTAGAATATGCTTTTAAGGCTCTGAATTGGGGAAACAAAGGTATCAGTATAGATGGGAAGATGCTAAATAATCTACGATTTGCAGACGATATAGTGCTGATAACAGACAACCTCAAAGAAGCCGGTTTAATGATAAACGAACTGAAGCAGGCAACTGAAAATGTTGGCCTTTACATAAACCAGCAAAACACAAAAAGCATGACAAACCTAGTACTGGGAGGGACTATATTACTAGACAGCAAAGCCATCGAGGAAGTCGACGAATACAAATACCTGGGACACCAAATTAGAATAAATAGAGACAACCAAACAAAGGAATTACAGAGGAGGATTGGTGTTGGAGTGACAATATAAAGAGGATTGGAGGACACTGGATGAGAACAGCTCAAGAGAGATCCCAGTGGAGCAGTTTAATGGAGGCCTATGTCCAGCAGTGGACTCAACATCAGGCTGGATGATGTACCGTTAAACCATTATATATTTTTTGTCTTTATCTTAATTCATAACATATTTTTTCATTCATAATCTTCAATTCATTTATTCAGTATAATTTTTATTTGTTATACTAACTTTAATAATTTAATAATATATTCAATAAACTTCACAATTCAACATGCTTAAGTGGACGTATCTCTCTAATTAATCACCATAGCGTTACTAGACAAGGGTTTGTTGCAATCAACGACTTGGCTTCTATTCATATGATCGCTTGAGTGGGAAATTTATCTACGAAAATTTTCAGAAATCCAATTTATATTTTCCACTTTAAACTTTTCCCAACATCTTCAATTTATCGTTACTGGTAACTAATTAATCTAAGTAAGAAAGTTTGTTCTAACTGACGTGCGATGGATATGAGCACTTGAATAGAAAAGTTAATTTGCGAGAATGTTACAAAACCCGTCTCACACTCGAAGTTTTACTGATTATATCGGGCAACTGATCAACGCTACGAAATACAGTTCGTTTTAATCGACTTGCCCCATATTGAAGTGAGCACTTAAATGGAAAAAGTAATATACAAAACTTTCTCAAATAAACCTTATACATGTATAGAACTTTATTTACATAAAAATCCGAAATTCGCCTTACTCCTTCTCTTTGGAAATTTATCCACAATATTTAGCTGATCGTATCTGATAAGTAATTAATGCTACGAAAACTGTCTTTTGCATTCAATACCACTTGGCTTCTATTGATCAGAGCACTTGAATAGAAAGGTTAATTTACGAAAATTATTCCGAAGCTGTCTTACCTACCCTTTCGAACTTTTCTCAAAATGTTTATTTCCGCATGTATGTAACTAGTCGTTACGAAGCAAAGATTCTAACCATCAGGTGCTTGTCATATAAATTACCTTCGTAGTTTTCACATATTTGTTAACATTATTAAGTGTACTGCTTTATTACTACACCTTGCTTCTTATTCCATTTATCTCTCCTTTCTGCACCACAGATATATATATTTAAATAAAAATAAAAATTGTTGAAACAAGTCAACGCTTAAAACGTCATACAGTGGATCGAATTCTTTGATATCTTCCACCTCGAATAGGTCAACTGTCGCCGAAATAAAAAGGTTCCTCCATACGTCTCTCGCGTCATTTGATTTATTCAAACAACTTTAAACGTGTACCGCAACTCACAGATAAGTCATAAGTTTGCAGATTTATCTTCTTTAATTCCCGACCGCATTCAAATCCCGAGAAACGTGTATATCCAGAGACGTCCCCGATTGGCATCTTTTGAACTCGAGACCGCTCGCGGTCCTGTATTAATCCTCCCCGCCACCCGTCCTCATCCCCATCAACGGTCCGAGCCTCTCCCGGTTGGCCACTTTTTCGCTCTCGTACCTTCAAAGGGTTGGTGTCCCCCATCGATTCAGAGTTTGTAACGAGCGCTTTGACTGCGACATATCTGCAACCTGCTCTCGGTGTTACCGCCCGCCCACCACCGCGCTTCGCCAAACTAGCTGTCACGAGCACTGCCGTGTAAATGATACGGAAAAGACATTTTCATCTTGAGCGAAAATACTCCAGGCCGCTTTTTAAAAACCCTCCACGGTTTCGAGGGGGAATGTGCGATTCATGCATTGTGAGAGCTCGTTGGAAGGGTGGCGAAGCGATTTTAATTGGGGCGTTTTAAATGCGTTCGATCCTCGAGTAGTGAGATGCATTAACTGAAGATATTTATTGGAGCAAGACCCCATTCTATAATTTATTGTAAGTGACTTTAAAGTACAACTGCAGGGACGCATATCTAATGAGGATTCTCTAATCTTTAAAGTCCAAATTTAGGTTTGTACCAGCAAGCAGAAAACCTGTGGCAATCAAGTTATTTCTAGTCGCTCATTGACTTTCTGACAATGATATCGGTGAATGAAACGGGTACATTTAGGAGATATCAGGTATGTGGAAGGTCATTGAGATATTTTGGCATCAAATCGAGGTCTCTATATTGTCGCCAGGGTGTATACCCTATTCACATAAAATTTGAGAATTACTTCAATAAAGGTACTATCTTTTATATGAGCCGGCTCTCAGTCCTCAGAGTGAAGTAACAAAGTATGTATATACAGTATGTCCCCGGATTGAGTTTACAAGAGGGGAAAATTTTTTTGATTTTACAAAAAAATGCTAAAGGAATGAAAATTTTTACTTGATTTCAAATGACGAAATCTGTAATTAGAATTTGAATACTACATATCTATGTTTCAAAAAAAAATATTTTAAATTTTTTTCGCCGCATTACATCTATTATTTATTTGTGATAGAAAATGTTAACGTGTTATCACAAATATATGTCTAATACATTGTTACGGTATTGGGGGAAAAAGCTACCGTTGCACTGCCGAAGAATTTAATGAAAGATTTCCCGGAGTAACTGATTACCGAATGGGTATAAACAAGTTGGTGAAAAAATTTTTGGAAAGTGGTTTGGTTTCTGGTTGATGAAAAGCGTCTTTATTTTTGTATGTGGATGGGAGATAAAATAATGGAGAACCGAAATTTTCACACAAGCATTGTATTTTCCGGATGGATGTCCGGCCCACCGTTCACGTATTGTTGCTGCCTGGCACAATCAAGAATCCGAAAATAATTGGATTGGCAGGAATGGTCCTGTTTTATTTGTGGGGACCATTGAAGCAACTAGTCTACATGGAAAACTTGCCTAATAATGTAGAAGTATTAAAAAATCATATAAGAGATGCTGTTGCCTCCTTGACACTCGAAGAAATTCGCAACATTTACAAGGAACTGCGGCTTAGAGTCGAATTTTGTGCAGAAAGTGGTGGCGAATTAATACAATAGTTGTAAACATTATCGTTTTTAGCCTAGTTCTGTTTTTAATGTGATTAAAAAAAATTAAACAGTTGTAATTCTAAATAAAGTTTTGACAGTTTCGTAATTCTGTTTACAGATTTGGTCATTTGAAATCAAGCAAAAATTTTCATTTAGCATATTTTTGTAAAATCAAATATAATTTTTTTTTCTTGTAAACTCAATCCGGGCACATACTATATATATATATATATATATATATATATATATATATTCAGCGGGGGTCCTACGGTCGGAGCAGCATCCCGCATTTCAACTTTCAATATTGTCTATCTATCCAATCTTCATTGATCTCCATACTATGAATTCCTCTCCTTGTCATGACATCTTCAATAACTTTTTTCCAGATAAATATGGGTCTTCCCCATTTCCGTTTAGTTGGTGGGCGGTAATTCAAAGCTTTTTGGCCACCTCCCTTCGTTCATTCTCATTACATGCCCATACCAACTAAGTTGTATTCCTTCGATTCTCTTTATTATGCCATCCTTTTGTGTTCTTTGTCTTATGTTATATCGTATATGCTCTAAACGTGATAACCTACAAGCTCTTCTTAAGTGCTCCATTTCTCCAACTTCCAATTTTTGTTTGGGGTTGTAAGTAAGTTGCTAATATTCTGATCCATAATTTATAACAGGTTCAACGATTGACCTATACTATATATGTAATTTAGTATTTAACGTTATCTTAATTGACCACAATGGTCCATTTAATTTCTGGGTGTTTATTTTTCCGTGGGTTGTTCAATTTCGTATGTCTTGATCATGTTCGGTCACACGATATCAGGCTGCCTAAATATTTGAATTCTTTACAACTTTTCATTGTCCCGATATTTAACTGTATATTGTGTGAGTTACTACCTATGCAAATATATTCGGATTTGGTCATATTTATCTTGAGGCCCCATTTTGCATATTCCTCTACAAGTTTTCGGAATATGTATACCACATTATCCTCATCATTTGCGAATATTACCTAATCGTCGTCAATAGTAGATTGTGCAGATATTCGTCCCCTATTATAAACCAATTTTTCTACATTTTCGGCTCCAACTTTTAATGACTTCCTATATATATATATTTTGAAAATTGTAGGTGACAGACAGCAGCCCTGTTGAAATCCTTTTGAAGAGCAGTAATATGCTCTTTGAAATTTTAAATACATAAATAATTGTAAATAAGTTTTTGCCCGATCTCCGTTCGACGACCTAGCGCCAACAGGTGTTAGTCGTATGAATTGAAATTGACTGCCGTGTGGGAATAAAACAATTTAGGGATTTTCTACTTGGAGTGTGTGTTTCATTTCTACGGACAACTCTGGTATTCTCCTGAGTTCGTAAGACTACCCAGGCATAATCCCGACGGAGAAAACCCTTAAAAATCTGGCGCCCGAGCAAAACCGTAAAACCGACTCCTAAAACCGACTAACCAAACTCCCGAATCCGTCCCAGCGCCAAATCTCCCTAGTAACCGCAACAAGCGCGTTACAGCTTATATAAGAATTGCACAGATTCTTGTTTAAAGCTTTCTAGGTTGTATTTTATTTCTTGTACTCTGTTCTCCCCTTCTGCGTATACATATTGTGTGCTATGTTTTCTAAAATTTATTTGCAGAGTAGCTTTAACGATGAAATGTTCTGAACCGCATTTGGCTCCTCTAAATACTCTCACATCAGTTGTCTTTAGTAAAGAGTCTTGTCGCTGTATTACATAACCAGTAATAGACTGTAGCTGTCTCGTTGGCTGATACTATGTACGCTTGTGGCTCATCTTACGAGCGAAAAATTTGTATAAGATTTTCAAGGAAAAGCTATTGCATAGATCTATTACAAGTTCTCGACTCTCGTTTAATATCCCTTCGCCGTATCTTCCCATGATACTACTATTTTCGTTTTTTCCCGTTGTGGATAAAAATTCCTTTGTTATCTCTTATATTTGAGAGAGCAATCGTCAATAAATTATAAAAAGCATCTTTAATGGCTGCATCCGCGTCATTTGTGGGTGCATATACCCCAACTACTACTATACGGTGTTATCTTATATATTTAATTCAATCTTCATTACTCTCTCATCTATTCGTTCCCAACATTTTATATCCCTTTTCCATTTTTTATGTACAGCTATAGATATTCCCCTTTTTGCTATCTCATTTTTGTTAACACCCGAGTAAAAGGGTATGTATTGGTCAACCATTTCGCTACCTTGTACCTTCTTTTTTGTCTCAGTTACCTATAGCACACACGTCTATTTTCATTCTGTTTAGTTTTTGGAAGACCCATTTTTTCTTAGTGCCTATTCCTTGTACGTTCCATCCCGCCATGTCGCTAGCCATGGAGTAAATAGTTGCGCTATTTCTAAAAAGAGAATTACCAAATAGGAATATCTCTTTAGAACTATAATACGTTACATGTTGAAGTTAGAGGAGAAACGTGTAAAGGACGTGAAATAAACATATAACGTTATACATACATACCGCTACCGCTAATACTCCAGCCTGACCAATTAAATTAGTTATCCATCTAATTATATATTTAATGTGACATATGTCACGCCTTTGTCGACTTTAATAAACTGTGCTTGTTAAACTGAAAACATTATTTTTTGCTCAACGTTTTACCAAAGTGGACAAAACGTTTACATCGTTTTATTCATTCAAAATTGCATTTAGGGTTGTTTCCAATATTGATTTCCCTTTGTTGGGATCGCAATATCGGTTAAATCAAAATATGACAACCTCAGGAATAAAAATACTTGTAAAATATTCATTATTACTGTACAAATCAATTATATTTTCAATGTGTTACCATTATCGCAAAATGTGTACATCCTTTTACCGTTTCAAGAACTATTTCAGACATATCTCCAAAAGAGATTTTGAAAATATTTAGCCAAAGTTGGTAGGCTACTTGTAGCTCGGATATGAAGCATGGTACCTGTGAGGATCAGTACATCAAATATGTTTTGAGAATATAACGATCTGTGCTTGAATTTGTCACTTTGAATGAAAGATGAAAATTGAATGTTGTGTCTTTTTGTTTACTTAGATAAAGGAAATGATCTACGCTTTACGAAAAGAGTACGTGCATTATCTATCTATGTATGCAGAGCTCAAAATTAAAATTTCCCGCAATTGTAACTCTACAATATTTTTTCCGCATTGTTGCACGTATTGACGCTGTAAATCCCGCGGTAACGAAAAAAAAAGGGAACGCGTTTTACGAAATATAGGATACACGTTACAACGCCACCTGAGCGCGCTTTCCCTCCTCCTTTTCCATTAGAATTCAATTTATCGTTCGGTTTTGCTTACACGCGCCCAAAAGCGTGATGTAGAACTATTTTTTGGATAATGCGGCTTCCCGCTTATGGAAAAACGACGAATTCGTGCCATTAACCCGAGGGGGAAACGTTCAGCTGCACGAGCGTTTCAGGGTTTTTCGGTAATGGCGATCTTAGCTTTCGCCTCCTAATTCTTATAAGTAAACAGAATAGATGTTTGCTATTGGTCACAAAACATGCAACCTAAAAAACACTAAATGTGACGGTAATTACAACAAAGCATTTAGAACGTTGTCCAGTTTTTAAACCTCTGTGGAATGATTGCCAAAACTTAGAAGAAAAATTGGTCTGTGTGAGAGTTAGTCGAATCGTCTAATGATAATCATGCTTATGCTAAATCTGATGCTTATCATAATTCTGATGATGACACTGATACTAATTATGTTGATAACATAAAGCAAGCTTGGTGATATTCTTGAAAGTGGTTATTGTGATGATGATGATGATGATGCTGAGTAATATATACATTGACGTGATGTGGATGACCAGGGCCGGCTCTAGCCCATGTAACGCCCGTGTGCAAGCAATACCCCGGCGCCCTCTAGGAAGAAAAAAGCACAACTTTATCGTCAATTCAAAATTTTTAGTTCAGTAACTAAATCACAGTAAACGTCGGTATGAATAAAATATATAGGTGCATTAAAACCTTTCTCAACTTAACATAAGGCGTAAGGGCAACCTCAAGTAGCTTACTTCTAGACATAATCCTAAATACACGCCACATACTCATAATTACTGTTTACATAAGTTTGCTATTTCTACAGGCTACAGGAAGTTATTAAAAAGTTTGAAAACAGACAATAAACTTAAGAAGATCCCCTGGACAAAGTAAAGTATTTTCGAAACACCTTTAAAACAGTTTTTCGTAATCCAATGTTGTTTTTTTTCGATAACATAATCATACACCTTAGTATAAATCATTTTAGATGATATATGTAATTATTCTACAGATTACTACTACGCTCTTAATCACAAATATAAGAGTATTTATTTACAAAAAATTCACTCTTCGGGCTTTTGCATTAGCAAAATCTTTAACGATGTCACTGACTTCAGTTTTAATTTCATGTTCAGTACTTATTAATGATAAATTTGTTAATCTACTTTGCGACAATGTTGATCTTAGATAGTTTTTAATTATTTTTAGTTTAGAAAATGATCTTTCACTGTGTGCTACAGTGTAATGTAAGGTAAATTCTAAGCGCTGTGGACAGATTTGAAAAGACTGAAATTAATTTATTGATAAACAAACAATTTAAAATATCTAAAGGTGTAGTGGAATCATCTAAAAACATTGGTAATAATTCGATTTCATTAAAGAGCTCGAGCTTCTCTACATGGCACAGTTTATTTTCTAAATTGTAGCAATACGATTTTTTATTTCTAAGTCCAAATCCTTCCAGTCTTTAAATTTCTGCAGAAATGAAAATATTGTATTACTTTGATTTAAAAATTCTAACCTTTCGTCAAACTTATTAATTGCGGTATCTAATAGGTAGTAATAAAAATTTACTTTAAAATAAGTTTCTGCGTTTGTTATTGGTTCATCCTCCGCCTCATAAATAAAAAAGGGTCTACGAGCGCGAGGGCGGGCACTGCTCCAAAGCAGACTCATTACGTAATTGAGATAAATGTATTTTTGCATTATTGATCATTTTTACAGATTCTGACATCATGACGTCTGACTTTTGAAGAGCCTTGCTAACTATATTCATCTTGCTTAAAATTTCGAACCAATTAATAAGCCATCATCATCATCATCATCATCATCACACAGCCATAGTTGTCCACTGCTGAATATAGGCCTCCCGTAACTTTGTCCATCCTTCCCTGTGCCTCCTGCATCCAATTGCTTTTGAAGCGTTTCAGATCGTCTCGTCATCTAGTAAGAGGTCGTCCTCTACTGCGTGTGGCATCTTGTCGTGGTTTCCACTCCAGTAGTATTTTAGTCCATCTTCCATCAGCAACATTGATTTTAAGGCCTACATCTAATGAAGCCTTGTGCAGCCTATCAAGCATTTTAGCTGCTTTGTCTAAACTATTGCTTATCAGAACGATGTCATCTGCGAATCGAAGATGGTTTAAATTTCGGCCATCTATATTAATACCCATATCGTTGAAGTCGATCTTCTTGAACACATATTCTAAGAGGGTGGTAAATAACTTTGGAGAGATGCCAAATAAGTAGAGAGCAGATAAAATTAAATGACTTAATTTTTGTCAATAATGAGTTTGCCAAATTTCTTGACTCCGCGTGTTTGCTCCTGTCGGAATATATGGTAAACAACGCATCATACACTTTTCCTAAATTAAAATGTAGGGTTTTTATTGCTTCAACCCTGCTCTCCCATCGAGTATTTGAGAGCGGTTTTAAAGTTAGAGTTGGAGTTTAGGTCTAAAATTCTTTTTTGTAGACCTATATTTTTCCCTTTCATATTTGCTCCATTATCGTAGCCTCGACCACGCATATCTTGTATGTCAATATCATTAGAGATTAAAAAATCTAACAAAAATTGTGTTAAGTCCTGACCAGTAGTATTTGAAAAAGTGCTAGAAAATGTTCTTTTATTTCAGCAACGTTATTGCTTGTATTTAAAAAAACGTAGCGAACGACAACCGATATTTGTTCCTCGTGTGCAATGTCCGCGGTACAATCTGAAATAATTGAAAAATATTTGGATTATTTCAATTCCAAAACAATAGTTTTTTTTTATTCTGTCTCCTAATCATTGCATGATTTCGTTCTGTGTATTATGACCAAGATAATGAGTTAGACGTGACGTGACTCAGAGTTTTGGATACGGACAATGTGTTCTGCAAGCACATTATCAAAATTGGAGGTATATTCAACCAGCTTTTACTCTTACTCACAGTTGATTTTAATAAGCACAAGCACTGAGACACCGATGAAAGTCGTAATACTTGTGATAACTAGTACCCAGTAGGTACTTTTCTTTTAAATCATTAAAATCTTGCGGTAAAACACAAGATGCGGCACGTCTACCGGCCTATTTGGAAATGCCGCAATTACCGCATCCCTAGAAATACGCCGAAGTGCGGCTTTGGAGTGATGCGGCGCCACTCCAATAAAAATTTTAAATTTTCTATTTTTCTATTTTAATGTTGATTTTGAATTCACCTCAAAACACACCAGCGGGCGGTTTTTAACAGCGCCGCTAGCAAGTAGCAAGGCTCTCAGATTCTTTTTGAAGACGTCGCGAGCGGCGCTCGGCGCCCCCTAAAGCCTTGCGCCCGTGTGCGCTGCACACCCTGCACAATCGGTAAAGCCGCCATTGTGGATGACATAGTTTACACGTATACTAAATACAACCTACAATTTACTGTACTCATTATAGCTTCAATAGTACATTAGATACATACAGAGTCATATCTTGAATTGATTTGCTTCTGTATGCTTCACTTGTATTTCACACGTCGATCGTACATTGACCAAAAGTATACATTCCATGTCACTTTACTTTTAACTGAACTCGATTTCAAGTTGAGAGATTAGCCAACTACGGAAACGAAGTCGGAGTTATTTCAAAGGTCGTTCGAACGTACGTCCACCAAAAATACTTTTTATCAAACAATAATATAAACACTTTTATGAAGTTACGGACAACCTCAGACTTGTTTACGATGGTTACAGGAACTAGTCCTATACGTCAACGAGAACAAACTTCGGTCTAGTCTCGATCTCGTAACGAGACGGAGTCCTCATAGCTGTCCGGGACCAAGACGAGATTAACCGGGAGTCTGGTTGAGACGAGATAAAATCCCACCGAGTGTGGTGGTCTCATTTAAATTTATTATCTTTCTATCTATTCATATACTGTACCTCTATCTGCACATTTTTGTAAAGCCAGTTTCTTTAAAAAGGTCACAAACGGGTGTTCGCTTTTACCGTACAACGATATCAGAAAAATACCGGATGTAGTAACACTTACACTATTCATGTCATGTATTTATTCAATAAAGACAAGAAAAAAGTTTATTTGTTCCTCGTAATAGACGTTTAAAGAATCTTGAAAAGATTTCTTCAATTTTCAATTACCGTTAAAAGTATTATAACCCTTTATCAGATTTAACAGATTTCTTTTGATGGGATATGATTTTGAGACGTCTACTGAGATGAAAACCGTCTTGTTAAAAGAGTTGTTAGGAATCAGAGCAATAAATTGCGTAAATTACAAATTACAAATTATTAGTAAGTTACAAATTAGTGCGTTAATCGTTTTCTTATATGACGTGAGTTTCTCTAAAGGGCGAAAATTTAATTTTATTATATTGTAACGAAATAAAAACCATAATAGCCTGCCATAAAGTTAAGCGCCTTTCGGAATGACTTCAAAGAATTCCGCACGAGATAGGTTCGGGGAACTGGTGCCATTCTTGGAAAGCCGTTCGAGTTTCTAGTATTATCTAGAAGGTTACCGAACAAAGGACCGGAAACGTCTCGAAGTTTCTGGACTTCCCATACGGCTATAAATAGCAGACGAAGAGCGATATGGGGGAATTCGACGGATGTCGACTGTAGTGGAAAACAGTCGCCGGCAAACTGGTCGACAGATGTCGGCCAAGCCGGCGGTAAGATAAATAAACAATGTGCAATATAAATTAATTAGTTAAGTAGTAGTAAGTGAAATAAGATAAATTAGATTAAGTATTAGCAGTTAAGTGTAGTGTAAGTGTACAAATAAATTAGCGTGTAAGTGGTTTAAATAAATTAAGTAAGAAAACTCGTGTCGTGTAGTAATTCTCGCGTAGGTAAAAACGTTACAATATCATTACCAAATTATTAATCGCACGTTCAAAGCACATATGATAGTTAAGGTTTCTATCTTTTCTTTTACTTTTTTAATAAAGTAATAAAATTCGTTTAGAATGTATTTGTTAAACTTAAATTTTGTCATTTTTTTTCAGACCAACTTTATTAACTTGCGTTAAATTGTTTAATTTTGAAAGTATTTTGAAGCTTATTGTAATTGGTTCTAATAAGTTCCAACTTGAAATCTAGTAGAACTTCCATTGAATAAAATCAGTGATCCCTAACCATCAATTCGTAAGTAGATGTAATTTTTCACAATGTTAAAAAATAATCCAAATTTTAATTGCTCTTGATTATGTTATTTTTATTACTGATTTGAACAGCTTTTATAACAAAACCAAAAATGGCGAAGCTATTAAAAGACCGAGGTGGTGGCAGCGTTTTTTTAATGTCAACGAGACTAAAGTTTACGCGAGACCAAGATTCCTGTAACTCTTGGTACCGTCTCTGTATCGTGAAACCTTAATAGGAATATATCCTAACTCATACTTATTGCTCATCTGTATAATATGCATTTACCGAAACGGCACATTTTATGGAAATTTGAGGAGGGTTTTGGTTATGTCAGGTTGGTCGAATCATCTTGAATTCCAAGAATCTGGAGCCAAAATTGCAATTAACAACCCTTCATAAGTAACTTCAGTCTACAATATCGAATTTCAGATTTTTTGTTATCGAATCCGCTATGTTGAACCCGCCAGCTAGAACAATAAAAGCCTAAGAGCATATTCGTAATAAGAGACCCCATAAACCCCTATATACATAATTTAAGCCGAAAGTAACGACGGTAGATATATGTTTTGGGTAGGTACCTACTCGCCATTAGGACCCGCCATATTGAATTTTTAAAATACGTCTTGTGACGTATTAGGAATGGTCAGAAGCCAGGTATAAAAATTTGACCAATGAAAATATTGGAGGGAAAATTGCTACTCGGGACTGTACCGAGGGAGAGGGGAACCAAGTGCTCCACAGGACACAAAATTGTGGTCTAAACGTCTGGTTTAGTTTTTTTGCGTGTTCATCGGTAGTGTTCATTTTTTTGCAAAGGTTTGGGACCTTAAGGGAAATTATATTTTTGAGTCGTGATGACGAACTGAAAGTGAAAGTTTTAAAGGGAATTATAGTATTTTATTAACTTATACGACTGTTGTAGATATTTTATTATCTTAGTGTGAATTTTACTTCTCCTTGTTAAACAGGCGAACAAGGGCTTTTTCCTTATTGGATTTATATTTTACCATTGTGTGTTGTTTTGAGTAAGAAAACTTCTTTTTGAAGTAGATTTCATTTGATCTGTCGGTTTGTCTTTTTACTCTTCACTTAGGAAACCAATTAATCTTATTACTAATCGATTAAATCAATCAATCCCACCCATAAGTAATAATCGAGACCTATACCTTGATCAGTGAATCGATACTTTTACAGTGAGAGGTACGATTAATACAACTTTTTAGTATATATTTAAATATAACAACGAGTTCTGATGTGAGAATATTGCATTTTAGATGCAATTTCAGGCTAATATTATATATATTTATTTTATATGCCATTACCTCCGAACATTATCATGTGGGGAATCCTGTTAAAGCGCCAAAGAAGTCACTTTTGCTGAATATATTGTAAGTACTTAATATGGAAGATTTCTATAGTTACTTTTATATTTATCTAAGGTTTAAGGTCTAAGGATAAGTCGGTGATAAATTTCAGTGCAGTGTACTAGCGCATTCATCATCCAAAATCAATTTAAATCGCCCTATAATAATATAATTCTTGACCAAACATATCAGCCTGTATATTATTATTGTGTTTTATGAGCTACTGTGGTCCACCGAATAAGTCACGAAGTTTACAGTTCTAAAATGAGTAAACCAATGAAATTTAGACTGCCGTAACAATATTGTACATTGTACTACCTTACATTTATTTTGAAAATAATTCACCTCACAACTTATAACACTCCAAAATTCACTTTTCTCCTTCTTTGACACGTGTTCGGCGAGTTTCCTTTAAAAAAATTACATCCAGATTTGCGGAAGTATTCGTTCTGTCGCCCCCCGAAAGTGTCCCTCTCCCACGGCCCAGGACGATATTTCACACTGCATCGCCAATAATCTAGAAAATAAATTCGACAGGCTCGATATATTTTTAATGCGGCCATTGATTTCTGACACCGCTAATACATTAGAACCGACGCTTTTCCCGCTCTCACTCCGCTACCCCCAAGTGGGTTCGATTTACATTTATTTTTTCCGGCCAACAAAAAGGGTATTTATTTTATTTCCCCCAAGGAATTAGGCGGGAAAGTAAGGAGCATATTTGGGGATTTATTCTACCCCCTTCGTAAGAAGAATCTGTAAGAAGAATTCGTAAGAAGATGTATTGTGTTCCTTAATTGAAAAATCCTAAAGAAATCACAGGTACTTCGAGGTACTTTATAGATAGTTCAAGAATTAGAGACTACCCAAAATAGGGGTTCTCAGAGCAAAATTCTCATACAATCTAGACGAACTGAAATATTTTTAATGGATTGAATATATGTTCCAATAGAACGTATGAAATCTTGATGTATTTCTTGTAGAACACCAAAAACTCCCAGAAATATCACCTTTAAGCCTTATCGGAAGTGGTAGACCCCAGGTCAGTGTTAAACAACCCACAAGGTTCTTAAGCAGGTTTGTTTAGAGACTTTATCGATTTACAGATATCATTTGGGAAATCAGAGAAGGATTCTATATTATCCAGAGGATAAGTTAGCTTACCTTCGATGAAGCAAAGTTCAAAATTCAAGAAGCAATATTCTAACGATTACAGGCCACCTAGAAACTCTTCTAAAGGATTTGAAAACATCTAGAATAATCTAGATAATCATATACACTTGATAATTTATAACCGATTGAATGTACCTACTTTCTAAAACAATTAGAGAGCCATAAAATAGTCTAGTTTTTTTTATTAAACCTCATCTGAAGTGTAATACTGTAGATCAATGTTAAACATTCTAGTAGAATTTCAAGTAGATTTGTTGCGAAACTAAATCGATTCGTATATGCCGTACGGAAAGTCTAAGAAGGATTTTAGAATATTCAGAGGAGGAGCTAGGTTATCTTGGATTGAGGAAAGTTCAAACTTCCGAAGCATTACTCTTGGAGTAAGGACTACCTGGAAGGAAGGCTCCTAGGTCTACTATGACAACTCAGAAATCCTAAACAATTTAATATGTTTGAGTTCAATTAAATTTATTAGGGATAATTTTCTCGCATTTCTTGCAGAATCAGATAAGATCCTATAGGATATTCGTTTTCACCTCGTTTTAATAAAAGACTGTATCAAGAAGGTCAACATTCTAGACTTATCTATTCAATTTAAAATGTTTTCAATAGATTAAGAAAATGGATTCTCATATATTCCTACGAAACTTATGAATATACATATAAAGATTTAAAGATGTATTTAATATATATGTATATGTATATGTATATATATATATATATATATATATATATATATATACTCGTTCTTCTCCAGCTCATCTTCTGATTTTATGGATATCTTACAGGATCTTAATGCATCCTAAAAGTTTCTTCTCACAAATTATTCAATATCGACGTCTGTAGTTAATTTTAGAGATTTTTTGAATCAATTTTTCCGACTTTTCGCACCTCAACGGAGGCAGGTAATAAACACCGCTCCGTGTCATATTTCACCGGGGGGCAGATTCCATGCATTGCCCTCTCCGGCTCGGACGTTGTTGGCTTCCCAGTTAAGTATTATGCATTTTCCCATCACTGTATTAGGCGGGCTTGTCGCAGTAGGGACTTTTCACAATCAGGTACTATAAATCGAGCAGGAATTGACGATATTCTTTAGTTGTTAGCATACAACTTCCTTACGTCCCCCATCCGGGGCAAGCCTCGATTTTGGGTTCGGGGTAGAGTCATGTGACTTACGTGCTTATATCCGATGGCCGCTTTGAACCCCAAGCTTAATCCATGCCTATCAGATCAGCCAGTAGGTTGAGTGCGTCTATTCGGGTCTATTCATTTTAGTTCAACCCTGAGGACTCTCGGGTTTACATCCCTTTTATATTTGTCTCTCATGAGAGAGGAAATGGCCTCATAGCATTCATCCAATGCATTTTTGTCCTCGATCATTTTTGCTATGATGCTGTCTGGTGTCTACCCTCTCTCAGCTTTCCATCGTGCTGTTCTCGTGTGAAGCATTTAAAGTGGGCACTTGGAGACGGCATGCAGGGAAGTGTCTACCCCCTTACCACAGTCACATCTATCATCCATCGTTTTGCCTATTCCGAATGTGTAGACATGTATTTCTTGTTAAAACCTGAGCGAATCAGTGATTGTGCTGATGGTGGATGCACGATACAAATTTATCTACATCAGGGATTAATTGTTTTGTCTATTGGGCTGTGTTCTCGTTCCATATTTTCTGCCACTCCATAATTGTTCTTTTCCTTGCCACTCTCTTTGTTTCTGGACGGCACCAATTCCTAAAGTTATCAACTTTCCTATAATATCAGTTTAATTGTGGGAGTGCCAGCTATAATCTGGAAGGCCGCAGTAGAGGACGTTCGGTACTCGAAGGTTACCCGGAGCATAGTCCTTCTCTGTGCACTGTCCATTTTTACGCGATATTTAGCATTATCCAATGTTTTGCACCACACCGAGACTGCATATACTATAATCAAGTGAACAACTAGGGCCAGTACCTTCCTCGTACTGTCGCTAGGGTCTCCAATAAAAATATGAGCGCCAATTCAGCTTATATCATCGCCTCTTTCGGGGGAAGTTTTTCTGGTCTCTTCTTCTTCTTCTTCTGATGCCTTGTCCGATTATCGAACGTTGGCAATCATATTGGCTATAATAACTTTGTTTATAGCAGCTCGGAAATGTTCGGCAGATGTTTTGCGATAGCACACTCGAAGATTTCGGAGCCAAGATGTTTTTCTTCGTCCTGGATCTCTCTTTCCGGCAATCTTACCCTGCATCACTAAATGAAGGAGGTAATACTTTCCTGGGTGCCTTATCACATGGCCGAAATATTCGAGTTTTCGAATTTTTATTGTCTTTAATTATTTCTGTGCTTTTCATCATTCGTTGTAGGACCACCTCATTAATTATTCGGTCCATCCAGCTTATTCTGAGAATCCTTCAGTAGACCCACGTTTCAAAAACATTCTTCAATAATGTGTTGGTCAGCGTCCAACTCTCTGCTCCGTAGAGTAATGTGGAGAATATGTAGCAACGTGTTAATCTAATTTTAAGTTTTAAAGTGATTCCTTTGTTGCAGAGAATTCTTTTTAATTTAATGAAGGCGGTTCTAGCTTTTTCGATACGGATCTTTATTTCCTTGCTCATGTCCCAATTTCCATTGACATTGGCGCCCAGATATGTGATGTTGTTAACCTTTTCTAGCTGTATTCCGTATGCTTTGATTTGCATTGATGGTATTGGTTTTTACTGACAACCATAATTTTGGTTTTTGAAATATTGAGTTTTAGCCCATACTTGTTACATGATTCGGTCACTCTATTTACTAGTATTTGCAGTTCTTCTTGACTAGCAGCAATTAGCACCGTGTCGTCCGCATATCTCAAGTCATTGATGTTTATTCCATTTATTTTTATACCACCCTCCACTTCGTCCAAGGCTTCTCTGAAGATATATTCTGAGTAGATATTAAATAATAAAGGAGACAAGATGCACCCTTGCCTTACTCCAAGTCGTATTTCCACTTCTTCTGATGTGTTTCGTCCGAGTCGAATGTTTGCACTTTGATGCCAATTAAGATTTGCAATTATTCGCAGGTCCTTATCATCAATTCCCACCTGCTGCATAATTCTAATCATTTCGTCGTGCTTGACCTTATCAAAGGCCTTCTCGAAGTCAATAAAACACAAGAAGACTGGGTGCTGCACGTCTCTGCATCCTTGAACTAAGACCTGAAGACTAAACAGTGCTTCTCTGGTTCTATGATTATTGCAAAATTAAAATTGTGTTTCATTTCATTGTTCCTCTATTTTTTTGTATATTCTACTATGCAGTATTCGCAGGAAGAGTTTTATCACGTGGCTCATCAGACTGATAGTGCGGTGGTCACTGCACTTCTTTGCGTTCTTCTTTTTTGGTATCATTACAAATGTTGATAGAAGCCAGTCTGTGGGTATAAATCCTGATTCGCAGATTTTGTTGAAAAGGCTTAGGAGATAATGTATACCATTATTTTCGAGAAGTTGGAGTATTTCATTTGGTAATTCATCTGGTCCGGTTGCCTTCCAATTTTGAGACAGTTTTATAGCTCGTTCGAGCTCCTCTAATATTATTATTGGTCCAGACGTCTTTTTTTTCAATAATATTTCTGTTCTTTCGTGTTCAAACAGCTCTCCAATGTATTCTCTCCATCTTTTTAGTTTATCATGCTCGTTGACGATAATGTTACCCTGTCTCTCAACTAGATTATTTGCTGTCGGTTTTTATGTTCCTATTATTTCCTTCACCTTTTTAAACATATTAAACGTGTCATTCTTTTTCTGTAGTTCTTAGACTTCCGTGTATTTGTTACTATACCATGTTTCTTTTGCCGCGCGTACCTTCCTTTTAATTTCTCCATTAATTCTCTTGTATATCTCCCCGTTTTTATTTTTATATTTTCTTCTTTCGTCCATCAATCCTAAGATTTGATATCTAATGTAGTTTCTTGTATTATTGCTTTGAACTGCTTCCAGTGGTGTTCGATATTTTGTGTACATGGTTCTATAGTTTGCAATCTACCTTCTAGATCTTTTGCGATTGCTTGTTGATTGTCTTGTATGCGATCGATATTCATTTTATGGACTGGTTGTTGTTGTTTTGTTTTTTTTTTAAGTCTGAGTCTCATTACGCTAATCAGCAGTGTGTGGTCCGAGGGGCCGTCTGCTCCTTGGAAGGTTTTAGTCGCTTTGATTGCATTCAGATATCGTTCATTTATTGTTATGTAGTCAATTTGATTTCTTATTCTGTTATCTTGGGTACCTGCTGGTGATTTCCAGGTATATCAGTCGCCTCGCTGGTAGCTTGAAAAACGTGTTTGTCACACATAGATTGTTCTCTTTACAGAATTCTCTACAGGTCTCCTCTTTCATTCCGTTGTCCGAGACCAAAGTCTTCTACGATGTTTTCTTGTCGGCCATTGCCCACCTTGGCATTAAAGTCCCCCATTATGATAGTGATGTCTTTGTTTTTCAACTGGTCTGTTACACTCTTGATATCAGTATAAAACTTCTGGTCTGGTCACTCTGTAATTTTAGAGAATCTAGAATCTCCACGCTTTAATATGAAGTGATAGATCGTGTTTAGACACATCGTGATAAGTCTAAAAAGGACTATAAACTAACCAAAAGCATAGATTGAATGAGGTTAGGTGATATTCAAGTTAGGATTCATTTTGAAGTTTTAAACGCTGAATTCTATCCAACTTAAGATTCTCCTCTTATTCACAGTTTAATGCAGGGGGTACTTTAAGAATACCTCAATGGTCATTGACCGTTCTCACATATATAATCGAAGACAGAATACCAGAATATATCTATATAACGAACTTGAAAATTTTATGTCCCCTGATAAATCAGGTAAGAGCATATAGAAGTAGTACTAATTCTCTCAAAGCATAGGTCAGGCTGTATCGTGTATCTAGCACGATAGAGCAGGTTATGGAAAGTGTAAAATCCTTATAAAACCTTGTCAGCATGTATATTCATGGATTGCATAATAATTGTAAAGATTGCCCAAATGTGTACTATCATTTTATGAATTACAGGAGGTCCCAAGATATCTTACAAGAGGGTATGCTAGTAAACTAGATGTCGCAGAAAATTTTTAAATTTCAAACCTCATGGAGACCTAATGTCACCAAAATCATTTTAATTTAATTGGAATACCTTTGAGAATTTCTACAAGATCGCGGAATTTTTCCAGATAGTTTACACAGTTTTGCTCAAATTGAAAATATTCAAAAAAATTACTTCAAAAAGGTTCCTCTTCAAAAGTTGTGAAAACTAGAAGTCTTTAAAAGATAATCTAGAAAGTTGTTATCACTTTTAGAACAAGGTTTACTAACATTTTGATAACCTTCCTATAGCCTTACTCCCGAATTTCATCAAAACTGGCTCGTCAGCAGATTACCAATTACCCATTAGATAATAACCACTGGAATATTCCCGGTTTACCTCCAGGTAAGACTTTTTTTACGGGACTCAGAGACGTGCGTGGAATTCGTCAATGCATCGTCCCTTTTAGTTTATTTTTGCTGGAGTGTGCGTCCCGTCTTTATGGTTTATCACTGTTATGCGGATCAACTACGAAAACAAGCGAGATACATTCATCGATGGGATACTATAGGGAGGAAATCGTAACCGGATGCGGAAAACGCCGAGGCGGATAAATTAAATTTGTGATGATTATTAAGTTACAAATACATATTTCATATGACGTAGAAGGACGGGAGGAAAGGGAAGAATTGGAATTGGACGCTTTCGGTTGTGGCAATGATTTTTTTTATAGGTCGTTTTGTAATTATAAAAATTAATTGATCTGATTGAAATTGACGTGATAAGGGATGTAACCAGTTGTATACACTAGAATTGTTTTTGACACTTTGGCGCTACTTACTCCACTAGGTATTGTAAAGATATCGTCGTCATGGCATACCTGAAACAAAATAAATTATTTTAATAAAGCATAATGGTGATGTAATGTAAAAAATGGTTCTTAAAGGGTAAATATTCTAAGTAAATTTCCGAAAAATTGAAGACACATGCATTTTGTATTTATTTATTTGCTGCGCATATAGACAGGCGACAAGCTTAAACAATGTGGACTCCAGCATCTTCTTTATTTAGGAAAGATTTAACTTCAATCAGTAATTTAATACGAAAACCAGAAACTCGTTTAAGTCTCGTTAATTATTTTAAATTTATTCAAAAGCATGTTAATTTTTTCACGCCTTTTTAAGTTTCTGCTATGAATACAATTATCGTTTTTAATAACGTACACACAAATGAATCAACTTCTCTTTCTTAATGTTAATGATGAATTCTATCCTTATATTTCTGCAATTAATGATCTAAATAACCTACAATGACTTTACTGAAAATCAATAGTCTTGACTAGTTCAATGAATTTTGGAATTGCAATTATTTCGATATGGAGTAAGTTCTATGAACTCCACTGAACCGACAAGTAAGTGATACCGCACGCAAACATACGAACTTGCGGTCTCAGGAAACAAGTGTAACTATATAACTTATCACAGTTCACTCTTAATAATTTGTTTACGACTAAACCAAACTTAAGGACAATGAGCTAACATGTTTTGAGAATTTTTTCGAACATGTAATTACCACAAATTGATGTGTGAAGTTCTGGAATGATTTACTTTAATAAATAGGCAAACAAGTATTTTTACGAAACAAACTTGATTTTACCTTTATTCTTTCACACACGATTATTATAATTAGACCCGGCGTTCCTCATTAGAAATATTTACATATTTAAATACATACCAATGTAGGTGGTGGATGAAGTGCGAAAGTGGAGCACATAAGGCCGCCGTTGACGAATAGTCATAGGAAATACAACAGTTGTCTGTAGGCATATCCATAATATGGTCACAAGGAAACAGAATTGAGAAGCTAAAAAGTTTAGTTTCTATTCATTACGAAAAAAATTAATTTTGTCCAAATGCGTCTTACTTTGTTACGACATATTCAACTCTTTGGTTGTGTTATGGTATATTCTTATCGTGAACTACTTTTCCAAATTTAGTTTTAATAGAAACGGCATGTGGCCATCAACTGCACTATCGTCCATAAAATATTTATAATAGTTGAATATATCAGAATTGAATATATTCGTACTTTAATTATCGAACCGAAGTACTAAGTATCAAAAACATTGTTATCATTTCTATAACACTATTTGTAAATTCAATAAAAAATCCAAATTACCTCTCACCGATTTTACGTTATAGACTGCATTAAATCTGAACTAAGACATTGACGTCCTCTTTAATAAAACTGCCGTTATCGACCTGAGCTTTCATGCCTACTAATCGGTTACCTTTTTTAATTAAAACATCTTTAGAACTTTATTTATGATTTTAACCTTCTTTCAGACAATGACACAGAAACTGTATTTTCAGGATATTTATTAAGATTCGTTTTCATTTATAAGCATTGTTAAAAATTGTTAGTCTTTTGAAGAGATTTAAGTGATAATGTGTTTAATAAGTCAACAAAAATAGAACTATTGAACTCTTTTAAATTGTTTTAAAATTATTAAACTGAAGTTTTTCTTCAAGAGTGATTTATTGAAACATATAAGTTTACAAAATCATATGCTACAAGTAATATGTTATATTTAAATCGAACTTTATTAAAACAATATGTTATATCCTTTTATCTCGCCTTCTTTGAAAATGTTATGTACAAGTATAGTTACATAGTATAAATTTCTTTAGTAAATTTGTGGCATGTTGAGCCAAAAATATTTAAACCAGAGATGATTAAAGCAATTCAAAACTGTCGTATAAAGGAATAAAATAATTTGAATAAGTAGGTATTTCAATTATACGTAGATTTAAATCATTACTTAACTTAGTCATCTGTTTTTGCGATAAATTAGTTACTTACAATTTAATTCCTTTTTATTTTAAATGACTTAATACGTGAATTAAATGATTAATTGTTGTAAGAGCTCTGTTATGATCATACTAATATATTTTGTAAAAATTAGTTACCTGGTACTACTTATAACTTGTAAAATAATATCTTTTAGACTTTTATATACATGGTTGCACCCACTAAAACGCAAAATCACTTTCTTTAAATGATTATACCCGATTGAGCATGATTTACTATTTTATTAGTTTCATAAAGTTTCATAAAGAGCTCTGTTATGATCATACCAATATATTTTGTAACAATTAGTTACCTGGTACAGGTTGGTTGTATGTGTGACTAATTTGCTTTGGATTTTTTCCATCTTAGGGTCTATTGAATCTTACTAAAACTGTTGATTGCTTGCATTGCGGTTCTGAGATTTCCAACTTGTTGATGCTTGTATTCGAGGAACTATAACTCGTTATTTACGATCGGTCGCAGTCCAAAGTGCTTCCATAATTCAACTTCAAATCTAACGTTTATGATTTAAACAGTCGCCAGCCATCCTCAATTTAAACCCAAAAATCCTAAGTGTGCTTTGAATCTGTTTGTTATTTTTTTAGTCTTTCCCCCCTTATTACCCTGATCTATGGAATTATGCATCTCCGTTCCGATATTACCATGATGTAGATTACGTTGTCTCGGCTTTATGACCCGCGGAAGCAGGCTGCTACTAAGGGAATTTTGAGAGGCTCCTTAAGTGTTCTATAAATTTTAAATAATGTTCATTCTGCGGGGACGGGGAGGCACCAAGACTCGCCTGCCGTGAAAAGTGCCTAATTTTTAAACTGCTGATCGGCTCGAGCAATCATCGGAGTAGTTTCCTAGACAATTTTTAATGCTGTTTATTGCTCAAATTTCCAGGTTTATATACATAAATAATAAGAGCACCGTTTGAAGCTTACGCTATATGTGTGTATGTGGTATGTATGTATGGTCAGAAACTGCTGTCTTTTGAATATTTCTGTTGAATTTTACGTAGTGGATTGCTCAGAGTTTGTCTCTTATTTTATATGTTATTTGTTGCACGTATGTATATGTAATTATTCTTTTCCCATATTTTCTGCCGTTTAATCGCAGTTTTCACCTACCTCGTTTTATACTTGCAAGGATAACCTCTACTAATTTCTTCAATTTTATGGTTCGTTGTCAACATTGCCCCATCGAATTTTTATGGTTGTATCACGGTGTCTGACAGTCTATATGAAAGTTTGGAAAATTTGAAACGGTTTTGTGCAGAACTGCTATTACTTGAAAGGTGTCCAAAAACTTAGGTTAGGTATTAACACTATTACAAGTCTTTGAAAATGTTGTATTAAATTTTGTATAAATTAATATATGTAGGCAACATAAAATAAAGTACTGAAAAGAAATGGTTTTCTGGCAACTGTAGAGAGTGATAGCTAGACAATACACCTTATCATTTTATAATTAGTTTAGAGAAGCCACACCGGGAGCAAGAACATCACCACACAGTGACTCACAATAAACAAATTTCAATCAGATGACAGAGAATCTGGAATCTGTAATGTAACTTTAAAAGGAAATAGACAATTCTGTTACTACTGGATCGATAATTTCACATAGTAAAGAACTAACTGCCTTTGACTCTTCTTGCTTTGGCTACTCTTGATTTACGTTCTGTTCAGGCACCCTTCGTTCCCTTCATCATTACCATTGCTAATACCATTGGAAGATAACCATTGCTTCGGTTATCTTCCATCGCGAATTTACGTATTGATGAATGGTCGTTGTAGTCTCAGTAAATTTTACAAAACCCACTTTTTGTAGTACAGGAATTAGTCAATCTAAATCGCTTTACCCCATTGCTCTGCTGCCTTTAAAACACCTCGCTTATATCAAATTGCACGTCTTCCTTGTTAGTCCGCTTACTAATACACTTGCTTTTCCCGTATTGTAAATAAATAGAATAATTAGAAGACTGCGTTTCACATTAACGTAAACAAAAATATTTCACATTGGCTACTTAAAATTTCCCAAAGCTCTGCTTCTATAAAAATGCACATTTTAATCTCCTTATCTAGAAACATTCGTTATTTTATTGTTGTGGTCCATGGCTAAATCATGTAAAATCCTCATGAATGTCAACTAAAAGTTAAACACACAACACTTCGTCGCAATTCAGTCTGAGTAATGAGTTTAAAAATATTCAATTCTCAAAAAAATCCTTATAAAGTTTTCATCAGAGATTGCAAGCCTCAGATGAAACGGTTGAAAACTGAACAGTATTTTACCCGTATCTACTTCCAGTTTTTTGATAGGAAAGCGCTCAAAAATTATAGAGAATTTTGTGCTCATCCGAATAGTATATACCAAAAAAAAAAGAAAATCCGCTCCGAGATAAGCAAACTATTGTGAAAAATTGTAAATTTATGACCATGCTTATGGAAAATAGATTTGAGACCATTGTGCAGGGGTGACGTTGATCGACACCCTCGCAACTAATGATACGTTGTGCTTTGCGATAACCCCTTTCTTCCCTCACTTCTCCAAATCAATGTAATCTTCAAAATTGCTTTTGGATTTGGCCAAGTTTTAACTTGCAATATTTTTCATTTTGGTGTAGGTTTCCTGTCATCTTTCTCTAAACTTTTTATGCAGTTGCTAAAATAGTAGGAGGTTTGTAGCGGTTGTGTATGTACTTATAATACTCGCTACCCTAACCATAATTTTGTACCATAACTTCCTAACAGCTTCACCGATTTTGATGAACAGTAGTTGGTGGGATTGGCTACTTTACTAGATGAGTTACAGATGAATGTAATACGAACGGTTTGGTTGTACAGCGGTTCATCGGATCGTTATCCTTTACCAGAAATATTATATGATATATATAAACAAACGTAAACACATCAGGTGAACTGCTCTACCAATTTTAATGTATATTATTTCGTTGGACTGTTTACTTCACTTGAAGAGCTATAGCCTGCATATCATCGAAAGCTCATTACCACTTCTACTAGGAACCGCAAACTAGTAATACGCGAACAATAGATTATCATAAAAAACAAATCGTTGGAATGTCACGAGTGTCGCGGGTTGCATATCACTGGAAACCCACCTGCAATTTTGACCCAAGGTGAATATAACACTTTTCACATTTTTAAAACGATGTTACTTAAGTGTTTAATATTCGCTGTCGCTTTTTTCGATTATAAAAGCTGCTTGTTTTCACAATTATTTGTGATCAAAATATCTTTCAGTACTTTCTTACTTTCTTGTTTCTCGCCGTTAAAACAGTATAATACGTCAACAAATGATCAATCAGCTTATCTATCAATCAATTAATTAATCCAAATTCCGCTGATAATTTAACTTTTTATTCTTACATCATGTCAACTCGCGTGTTTTCTTTTTTTCTTTTCCTTATTCTGCAAAGCAACTAATTTAGCTACTTTGCAGTAACTTATAGATTCAGCAATTCCCGGGTAATACGCTTCGCTAATTCGACCCGCGATTCCCGCGAGCGGATGCAACGCCTCGAATTAGAGATCGAACATCCGTCAAAGAGTCCGGGAATCGATGAACTTTCCATGTTATGTTAATAACGACAAAGGCTGATTGGCCATCAGGAAAAAATTATAAATTGGCTGGGGACCGACAAAACCAGGTTCAGTTCAGATAGTTTCGCAAATCGCGCCCTTGTTCGGTCTCCGAGACACGTCCCCCGAGCCACGGCCAAGATGAACCTCTTAGGGTAAGTCGTTATTTTTCATATGTTTTTTTTTTATTTAGGCCCCTTTTTTATTATTATTAGTCCCTGTTAATCATTTGTTTTTTCGTATTTTTTAATTTGTACTACGTTTTCCCATATTTCGATTACTTTTGATTCCCTCTTCTTTGTGTTATTTTCAACTGGTGTCGTGTTGGCCGCTGGTCGCGCCTTTAATGAATTTGATTTTTGTTCAATATACCCTTGTACTTAGGCCTACTTTCTTTCATGTCACTCTACCCCTAGCTACCCCTCAGTGTACGACCCTGTGCTTAACACAGGTCTCAACAAATGTATAGACCATTATTTGTATGATTGCAATGTATTGTGTCTGTCACATTTCCGTCATAGTAATAAAGAATGTTAGTTAGTAATCCAGTACTTATTACAGAAGAAGAGCTAACATGGAAAATGCCGACAATTCAAAGATGTACAAGTAATTGTAACTTTACCAAGCCTACCAGAATCAACAAGCTTGTTAGTTAGATATCAACTGAAATTTTTGGAGACAGTATTATTAAAGTGAACTAAGATTTTGGACACATACTGTGATATAAAAAAATCCTAGATTGACATGTAGTCTAAAGATTTATTGGGTTTAAATAACAATTAGGTTTTAAGATAATTCCTAATTAATCTGAACTTAAACATGTATATTAATTCTGAGTTATTGAATTTCAAATTCCAATTTTATATTTTTAGGTATAATACCTTTTACGTTACACTTTCTAATAGAAACTGTTCTGCATTACACTTTATCTGTGTTCTACAAAGTTAACAAAATATCGAATTTGGATAGAATTTATTAGTTCATTCTGGTTTATACACTATTTCATTGAGTAAATTATGGTAGATGAAAATGTTAATATCATCGACTCCTATACCTTAATAATCTGAAGGAATTTCTTCCAAACGCTTTAAGTATCTCTAATGTTTTTTAGATCTGAAGCATGATATTGATAAAGAATTATATCTAAGTATTTGCTGCTCGGTAATGATCACCTCGACCATCTATGAAACATCTCAAAATACCTTAAACCAAAAGAAAACACCATGTCTTCACCGCCAATTTATTTCAAATGAGTGACCGGTTTCGACTGTCTAGCAGTCATCATCAGGCTCGTAATAACAAAACATTTTAGGGCTCCCGCTGAACAATATCTGAGACGTCACAGACATAACAGTTAAAAATTAAAATTTCTTTACACATCGAACAGAAAAAATTATAGGAGACATGGAAACAGCCCTAACAGGAATAACGTCCTCATCGCTAGAAGGTTATTCCTATTAGGGCTCTTTCCTTGTCTCACATGGCGAAGTTCCAAAAATCATGTCAACCTCTTCAACTTCATGAAAAACCATTATGTTTCTGAAAAGTATTACAACTGTTCATTAAAGTTAATCAGATTTTGAGTTGATTTACCTGAGGCAAAAACGATAAACCGGAAATTTTCTACTACCTTCTCCTAATACTGATTTGGCAAACCGCGCTGCAGCTACAAAATCTTAGACCTTTCACATTTTCCTTGCAAACATTCCGGTTTAAAACAACTTCTATTATTACTCCTCCAGGGCATTTCGGCCCTGAGTTTTTTTAATTACCTCGAAAACGTCCGGAGAATTAATATTTCCTAATTAGAAGCATTTTCGCCCCGAAACAACGATCCGCCCCCCTCCCGCGGCTGGCGGAGGCGTCGCATTAATGAGCGTCGAATCGCACTTTCGCGTCCAACTTCCACGACGCACCAACACCCAAAAAACAACCGAGGACAGTTACCTAAATCGCGTTCCCGTTTATTGTTGCATAACTGTCGGGAGGAATCGTCGCCGCCTCGCGTTAAATCAGGCACCTTAAACGGGTTTAAGCGATGCTGGCTAAATAGGATAGCCCGAACTGCTGAAAGTAACAACACGGAGGGAGGTGAGTTGGGAGTGTTGGATTCGGGAAATGGACGTGGGTTCTCCCAATCCCAAGGACGTGTAAGCTAATTGCTCCACTTGTTGCGGTTGTTGGGATTGATGTGAACTTACTATCCGTTTGAAATATTGCATCGTATTGCTTGGGTCAAGTAATGATACTAGTACTTGCTCTCACTAAGGTATTTATTTCGGAACGGTCACGTTTCTGGATATATTTATACAAGGATATTTAATAGTATACTTTGTCCAGTCAGAGTTGGAACGACAAAAAACACTCAATGGGTTTTTAAGTGGTGAAAAGCCATGCCGCCCGGTCGTCCATGGGCGTATCATTACGGATAATAACTCTAACAATGAATTTACTCCCAAATCGCACAAACAAATGGCACACACATTCACACACCACTGCTTTCTCGAATATAAGTGCGTAAGAAGACATCACAAGGAAAGCACACCTGACCGCTGTGTTATGGTCCAGTGGACCATCCAGTCTATACACCATCGACTGTACACCTGCACCTTGGAAGAAGAAGAAGATACAAACTGAGTGCCGCAGCCGTAAAAAAATTGCGGACCAATGGACCCTCTAGTTCTTTATCTGTACATATCCATACATTCACATATATGATTTCACTTGGGGAACTGAACACCTGCATTTTAAAAATATCAGAGCGTTTCTGAATAAGCAAAAAGATAAGTCCCATGGTTTTGGATAGAGACAACGGGCTCTTTTCGAATGTCCTCGGTAAATTCTGATTTTATTGAGTGTTCCAATTGCTACTGGTTAGAGTATACAATGTTGAAAACTTATTTTTCATCTCATTTCGTTCTCACATAAGATAATAACGTTTTTGGGTTTTCGCCAATAACTATATTAATTATGCAACGAAGCGAATTTCAACGACCGATCAAACTTCGACGATACGTAAACAACAACACCTAACATAAATACCCATTAATAACTAACCGAACTGTCGCTAGTTGGCGTGACTTACTGTTCGCTTATGCGGCTTAGTGCCGACTGTTTACCCCGACCGAAGCTCAAATTCATTCGGGTGCTATTATTTTACCGACAAAAGCTCCAAGAAGGATCGAGTTGCCACCGCCGACAGTGAAAAGACGACTGACATAAAACCGATAAAGTTGAGAATTTTTCGACCTTCGCGAATTAAGGTCGCAAATTTTCCGACCACTTCGTGTTACAGAAACTTTTATAAACCAGTTAGAAATATCGTCGGGAAATCTGCGAATTTTCCGACCTTCGTGCCATAAGACCGCGAATTTTTCTACCACCTCGCAATGCTAGAAAACTTACCGATTATTTATATGTGTTACTAAGAAATTCGTAAATTTACGTCCGTTCTAAATTTTGATGACTATTATTCCAAGCATACGTTGTTAATTTAAGTACGTCTACCAAGTCCTAGAACCTATTTAATTGTTGGTTGTACCTCCTTCCTCCGTTATTTGCCGTAACTGTATAAACACCGCCTTGATTATATGGCCCTTTATAAACCCTCTATAAAAACACTTAACCTCTTTTGTTAGCTACATGTTTGCATACTGTGTAAATATCATTATAGTAATAAATTATTATGTTAGTTTTCACCGATTATTATATTTAGTTATTTTCTCCCATGTGTGATGTACTCAAATACAACTAGTTATTTATAACCCATTTCAAGTGATTTCTTTTCATGGACACTCTGGCATTGTTCTGAGTATAAACTACCGGAGGTTTAAGGGAGAAAAGCTGTAAAATCTGGCGCCCAAGTAAACCGTTCCGTAAATCGAATTTCAAATCCGATAATCCTAACTAAGCGCTGATTTTTCTTGCGACCAACCCCTTCGTGAGAGTCGTGCCGAGCACGACGTCCAAAACCGTTATACTATAATATGTACTGTAACGCCCCGTCCGATCAGACCCGCCGCTCGGACAGAGGACGCCCTCTTCCGACCTCCCACACTACCTCCCGCCTCTTAGAAATAGTTAGCTACCCTCACGTTAGGTTACCTTCGCAACCAAGCGCCCGAGAAGTTCCACTACGCCCCGCGACTACCCTCTTCACGGCGCCACCGGTTCAAAGCGACGTCTCACGGACTAAGCCAGGGATGCGCGCGAACTTGCACCCCCTCCAGGGATTTCCCACTCCGCGACGCGGCCGTTGCTCCAAGAGCATCCCCTCCCGGATCGACCGGCGTGCGCCGAGGCCTCCCACTCCGCGAGAGGGCCGTTGAAGCAAGCACCCCCTCCTGAATCGACCGATCTGCGCCACCGAGGAACCATGCCAACTTCACCCTTCGGGACGGCCTCCCGCTGGGACCGAGGTATGACTACCCGCGACATCGGACCCGGACGGCAGTTCGAATCATGAGCTCACCTCTCCTCCTAACAGCATCCTAGGTGTGGATCATTAGGATAGGCCTTGAGGACTCCTCGATCGACTCACGGCAACGCCCTGCAGAGCACCCTAGGTGTGGGTCTCTCGGCTGCCAACCCTAGAACGCATTCACGCCCTGCAGAGCACCCTAGGTGTGGGTCTCTCGGCTGCCAACCCTAGAACGCATCACGCCCTGCAGCACCCTAGGTGTGGGTCTCTCGGCTGCCAAATCCTAGAACGCATTTACGCCCTGCAGCACCCTAGGTGTGGGTCGCTTGGCTGCCAACGTTTCGAACATATTTATGTAACCTTGCACTATTCTACAGTTTCAATAGACGATTTTAACGTGCCCTTCTTTACTTCGAGCTACCCGACAACCTACACCCCGTCTCTCCGAGAGTGACACCTGCGACAGTACTACTTTGGTTAATTTCGTATTACATGAGATCATAGATATTTTTATTTGCTCATTTTTGGGCTATTTTTGAAATCCCATGTGTTGTGGTTTTTGAGTAATGGGCGTGTATTTGATTATCGGTAATAAAAATGTAAATTGTTCTAGATATTATAAGATTCTACCATCTTGAATATGAATGTGAAATTTACAGGTAGGTGAATGAAATTAGAAAGAAAAGAGGAGTTTTTGTAAAAAACTGTGTAGACGGGTTTGACAGTTGGAAAAGGTAGTTAGAGTTATTACAAGAAGCCTCTCATCTAGAGATTCATCAATTTTTTAGTGGAACCATTATCCAATAAACAATTAAAGTGCCAAAAACACTCTTTTATTTATAACTCCAAATGGGTTAGATTTAGGCGTTTGCGGTCAACAGTGAACTTTTAGAGAAAACCATTATCTTTAAAATAAGACGTTCTAAATTAAAATTGCACTATAAATAAAAAAGTTATTGCAAAAAGGGGGGGGGGGGCAAAATGGCTATTTTTAAATATTGTTAATAACCTTTTAATTAGTTTTTCGAATTAAGTGAAATGTTTATAATTTGTGAGTTGTAATGTACTTTATAAGTATACAAAAGATGGGTTCGATAGGTCTAGTAGTTTTTGCAAAATTCTAATTGTTTATCCCGTTTCTTGAAAAAATCAACAATTTCTATGTCCTGTCCAGTCGACTTTTCTACATAGATCTTAACAAACTTGGGCTCATCCTCATCGTAAAGATTTATATTAACGTTCTATGTAAAAAAAACAATAAATTTTTTAATATTTATTTATAAGAAAGGCTTTACGAAAAGTATAGGTTTATAAGCTTATAAACATTTACAATAACTTGATTGAATTTTTCTTAAAAAATTCACCGTCGCTACAATAATTAATATTAAATCTAAAAATAACAAGGTTTCTAGAAGAAGAGTTGAAGTTTCCAATGGCACTTTCAGCGTTTAAAAAAACCGAACACTGTTTAACGGAGAGCATTATAAACAAAAAGTAATTGCGCGTTGTTACTTTCCTGCTCGGAGTCCACAGAGTGGGGGAAGCCGACTGGGCGCTTAGCACAGCTCTCCTGAAAAGTAAGCGCGCGGCTTCAAATCGAACCGCTCGAAAGAAAGACTTTATCTCGGGTTCAACCTAACCAAAATTGCTCATTCTTTTTTTAAACTGTGATACAATGTAGAAATAATAACAATTAAAACACTTTCTGTGCAACCTATTTGATGTGTCATAAAAGCTCAGAAGTGTATAGATTATATAATGTTAACAATGCATAAATAATATTTATTTATATGTGTAATTATTAAGCAATAATAAAAAAAATATATACAAGTTGATGTACTATAATAAGAGTATATAAAAACATTTAAAGTAATCATAACCTTTGGCGTCTTTGAATGAATCAATTTTGCACCGAAAGGTATGTTAATTGTTATTATTTCTTCATTGTATCCCAGTTTAAAAAAGAATGAGCAATTTTGGTCAAGTACAACCCCAGATAAAGTCTTTTTTTAGAGCGGTCCGATTTGAAGCCGTGCGCTCACTTTTCAGGAGAGCTGTGCCAAGCGCCCAGTCAGCTTCCCACACTCCGTGGACTCCGAGCAGGAAAGTAACAACGCGCAATTACTCTTTGTTTATAATGCTCTCCGTTAAACAATGTTCGGTTTTTTTAAACGCTGAAAGTGCCATTGGAAACTTCACCTTTTCTTCTAAACCTTGTTATTTTTAGCCTTTAATATTAATTTTATTATTGTAGGGCTAACAAGGGCTATCTTGGCTCACAAAAGTTGTGGGGCTTTTTTTTTATTTTAAATGCGTATTTTTGAATCAGCTTTTCGTGTAAATCATTGCCATAAAGTTTGAACAAAAACCAACAAAGTTATTGTAAATGTTTATAAGCTTAAAAACCTATACTTTTTGTTAAGCATTTTTTATAAATAAACGTTACAAAAATTTATTGTTTTTTTACATAGAACGTTAATATAATAAATCTTTACGAAGAGGAGAGCCTAAGTTTGTTAAGATCCATTTAGAGAAATCGACTGGACAGGACTTAGAAATTGTTGATTTTTTCAAGAAACGGGATAAACAATTAGAATTTTGCAAAACCTACTCTACCGATCGAGTCCATCTTTTGCATACTTATAAAGTACATTACATATCACAAATTATAAACATTTCACTTAATTCCAACAACTAATTAAAAGGTTATTAACAATATTTGAAAATAGCCATTTTGCCCCCTTTTTTTGAATAACTTTTTTATCTATAGTGCAATTTTAACTTAGAAAGTCTCATTTTAAGGATAATGGTTTTCTCTAAAAGTACACTGTTGACCGCAAACGTCTAAATCTAAGCCATTTGGAGTTATAAATAAATGAGTGATTTTGGCACTTTAATTGTTCATTTGATAATGGTTCCACTAAAAAATTGATGATTCTCTAGATGAGAGGCGTCTTGTAATAACTCAAACTACATTTTCCAACTGTCAAACCGGTCTACACAGTTTTTTACAAGAAAAATCTAATTTGATTCGCCTATGGATTTTTTAGCATGAACGGTAGTGTCTATCGCCCGAGTTGGGCGATCCTGTCTTTTTCACTCGCTATCAATCAAGGACTGGTATATTAAATTGAGTACTGCTTGCTTATGAGCTGACTAACTAGAAACTAAAAATGGTGTAGGTAGTAAGAGATAATTTTGATTCTCTATGGGGATCTGGTCTGCTCGATTAGTAAGAGGAATAGTTCTTATTGATTACATAGAACTTGTCGCGAATTCTTTTGGTTGTAATTCTATGGGTTGCCTAACTTGTTTTTGAGCCTGATTTTGAAGTGTGGGGTTGGGGTGTTGTTCTCACTTTATTGAGTCCAGGTGTTTTCAGGTCATTTGAAGAGAACTTCTGGGCCACTTCAGGACTTAAAGGAGTTTTCCAGATCGATCAAGGGTAGACCACTTCAGGATGTTCAGGTGCTCTCCGGAAGGCCAGTCATATTATGGCCACTTCAGGAGCATACTGTGTTTAACAGTAAGTAGGATCAATTAATATTGATCACTGGGTATTTTCACTGCTATAGATCATTTAAACTGAAAGGTCATCTTTTGTTTCCTTAACCACGCTCATTGGATCAATTAATTAAATAGATTCTCATTACTGCAGCTAACTAAGGTAACTGTAAAGATTAGTTGGATTTTTCGTTAAAAGAAATTAGATTAATTTTCAGGAAACACGTCATTGCAATACACTACTTAATTCTTTAATCGTAGTCATTTCTCAATATACTTGCCACTGGGAGATGGCCTTATTCTTATTTTAACAAATTTTGTACAGTTTGACAAACACTTGGAAATTTTTCATATTTCTATCGATTTTCCGGAAGAACAGGCCCCGATTCGTACGATTCTCCGAAGCAGAAATTCCGTCTTACGCACGGAGTGAAACGGAAGAAAATTGTAATTTTCCGATACAGCCATATTCATGCCTTATCGAGGTGTTACGTTCGTACCGCTCGGGCGTCCAGGTCATGCAAAATTGCGATTAGAATCTCGATTTTATGGATCGCCGTTATATTTAGACGCCCGTTTTAAAAAGAAAATCGTACATGCAAAGTTACGATTTATCGACATGTCTCAGCTTTCCTCTCTCCGACGCTAATATCCGAAGATGAAACAATACTGGCGGCCTCCTCCTCGTCATTCTCCTCCCCAACCTCATCCCATTCCCGTCGTCACTTTTCCTCCTCCTCTCGAGCTCGTTCTCCTTCCTGTGGCGAGTAATGGGCTTTGTCGTGGAAAATCTGGAAAATCCTCCGGCCGGGACGATTTAAAAGTCGTTACCCGAAAAATTGCAGGACACATTAGGAGCAACCGCCCGTATCGATCCTCTTAAAAACGAATTATGTCACGGAAAAGGAAATGTTGCCAACCACTTCTTACTACTTCTACTTTACTTACCGAGAAAGCCTTCCGAATGGGAGAGATGGAAAGGGAGAGAAGTGTCATCTTTCTTGTCTGTCCGCGGGAAAAAATTCCGACGCAATTATAACGACACTGAGGAATATTACAGAATTACAAGAGAATTGTTGTAATGGAAGCAAGGGATCCGGCGAGGAAGAAAACAGGTCGAGGGGTTTCTCATCAACAAAAATTTTTACGTTCGTTTTCCTAATTTTTATTTTGTTAAAAATGTCTTTCAAGTGATTTTGTTTTTGTTCCCGAGGCTCTTTCGCTCCTGCGTTCCTTATTTCAGCTCTGCTGGTTTGTGGATGTTTACAAAAAAATCACTTAAAATAGCAATTATTCTAGCTACAGTAAGTTCAGCTTTACGCAAACGAGACTACCATGGTACAATTTAATATACTTTTTAAATAAAATATCATATATTTTGACAGATTTGTACATTTTCGAGAAAATTATATGAAAAATTTACTAAAATGAGCTATGAGGTAGGTTACTGTAAATAGATAATACTTCCATTTTTAAACATAAGATCAGATGATTTTCAAATAACTTGATAAATATCATTGATCATATCGTTGATTACAATTATGTGATGGGTGAGTCTTTTAAGTTAAACAGCGAAAGGTATTTATTACTTTTATCGTCCGTTTAATTCCGATCGATAATCGGGTCCAGAATTGAACGCGTCATATCACGGTAGGTGTGGTATCACGTCAAATCAATAATGACGATACAATAACGTGCCAGCTTCCGAAAATGAATACGGCGAATAGATAAAAAGCGTGGGAAGTCTCTTTTGACATGTCATTCAATGAGTCTCTTTTGATCGGTGTCTAATACCTTACATCAGGCCGTGGCGACTCTCCCCAATAACGCCTTTCAACTCATGCCACTTTTAATTTTTTTCATTTGAGATTTGTTGTTAATTCGCACTATCGCCTCATTCCCTCACATGTCCGATAACTTTCTATTCCCTAGTATAATTTTTTGACGTGATATACGTCTTATAAATCGGTGTTCGGGTTAACTGCACTATCCACCAAATGTAACGTTACGCATCTATCTCTCTTCCACTACAGTGACACAGCGTCCGAATGAAAGAGACAGAGAGACCGTAACCACGCAACCAATGTAACACCTAAGTCTGACGTCACAAGTGGGCGGTGCTAAGAAACCTTTCCAAACAAATCGATAAAGCGTGTAATTTGCCTATAAGCAGATTTTATTTTCAAGTTTATTGTTAGTTTTGACGTGAATAAGAGTGGCCGGTTCAATATTTTGTGAAAACTTAGGACGGTTCAACATTTTAACAAAGTATTTTTGATAAAAGGTAAGTCTAATTATTATTTTTAGCCCATTTTACTGTTTATGTTATGGTTATGTTTTTGTTTACTAGTGTGATTTATTTTGTGTACTTTTTAGTTAAATGAAACCATTTGAAGTCAGAATATTGATTGAGAATGGCATCCAAACATGTTTTGAAGATCTGCAACATTACTGAGTCTTTTGAAGGCGAGTATAAAATGATAAAAAGGGGTGAAAATGCATTGGAATCCAATCATGTCAAAAGCATGTAGTTTGATGCTGACGCTGACTTTATGATTATTAGAGGGGAAATACCTGCCAGCATGAAGGATAAAATATATAGTGTACAGGTAGCTATTCTGCTTTCCATAGATTTTATAGATATTTGTGTTATTAAATGTTCCTATTGCAGATTACACTGAATAAATCAGGAGAGATTACTTCGGCTACTTATACCTGCCCGAGGGGTATAAAATGCCACCATATTGCTACGCTGGCTCTTTTTGGGCATTATAATATATCAGTCACTGGTAAAAAATGTCAGTGGAATGCTTTATAACAAAATGAATTGCCAGATAAAAACAGCATTAGAAACGTATCTTCCAAAACCGTATGTGGCTATCGAGGACCCTTTTACTGAGTGCTTACTTTTGCGCTTAAAAAACGGTCTTTAAACACAGCAGCACCACTAAACTAAACAAAAATGATAAGTTTGGATGAAAATAAAACAATAACATAACCTATAATATGTAATATATCTATATCTAGAAATATTTGGTGATGATAACATAGGTTTGAATAAACTTAATCACAATATACAGCTGGCAACTCATATTTACAACAAAATTAGCAATAAATGTAGAATTAAAACTTTCTTATGAGCAAATTACATGCTTTATCGATTTGTTTAGGTAGTCTATTAGAGCCATGCGGGAGTGAGATGATGCATCTATTTCCCTTCCACTCCGTCGGCGACGACGGCGACAGCTCACAGCCGGACGCTAGCGGTATTGCCGACTATTATTTATAAATTTATCTGAATATTTACTGTGCATACCATTGCTTATTACTATTACAATAACAATTGCGGCAATAAGGTATTTAGTTCTTGCATTCTAAGAGTTCGATTAGCTACATAATCTAATAATATTTGTTCTTGTATCAGTCAACGACTGCAGTAATAATAGGTTATGTTACGATTTAGACTAAAACATTATGATGAATGATATAAATGATCGTGTAAAAAGTCGTTACAAAACAATTATCCTGCGCAGCAATTCATTTAAGGTTCAAGATTAATGTTCAACATCATATATGTCATAAAAATGTGTCTAAAATGACGAGTTGGACCGACCAACCGCAGTGCCAAATAACCCTCTATAATATAAAACGTCCATGATAATTAGTGATGATAATTGTATTCAATTCATAAACGTTTGCCATTTTTCATCAATGCTTTCTTATGACGCTATCACGTACAATTATGGTCAGTAAACCGACTCTACAGAGAACCAATTTTTTTTATATTAAAGATAAATAACACCCCTTCTAATTCATTTGTTGGAATGCTAGTTATAAGTCCTTACTATGTTAAATTGGCCTTTTCTAGTACAAAGAAAAAAGAAATATTTTTATTTAAGAAATCGCGAAAATTTATTAAGAATGCAGCTCAAGTTTTACTATCAGGAAAATTTATAGCTTTCCTAATAGTTTCTAGTCATGTATAGTGTTTCTTTTGTCCTTCGGTTAAAGAAAAATACGTATTAATATTCCTCAAATTTTTGACAGTTTCATATTTCAGTTCAATTTTGTTCAAACCACGTAGAAAATTGCCCAACCTTTAATTTTAATGAAAAATGTTATCTTTAGGAAAACTTTAAAGTTTCCCTCGGGAAAAGATTTGCTCTGTTTCGCATTTATCAACATTTATATAAAATGGAAAATAGTCACTTTGCCAAGTCATGTAGATTTTCTGAGATTGGTGGTCCACTTTAGAAAATCCTGAAGAAAATTTCTAAAAGTTTATGATGTTATTATGGATGAATTTACTAACATTTTGTTGGAATGTAGAATAAACAGTTGGTAAAGTAAGCAATGCGGTTTTCCAAATAATTTGGTAGATCAATTTGGAGCAAATGTGATAAGAAATTTAACTTTATTTTCAGGCAAGTTAAATTTTGGGAAAATTGTCAGAAAATGTTGGTGAAAATATTGGGAGAAAATAGAAACGGAATTTTGGTGAGTAAGAAAAATCTATTAGTTTGGAAGTTTGGAGATCAATTCAAACCAAACGAGTTTATTCCAAGTTAACGAAAGAAATAACACCTTCAGCCAGGAGAAGTGTGGTCGATTTTCCAATTGTTTAGTAAATTAGCTAAGTTCTAAAGAATCGAGAAATTGTTGCTAAAAAGTGTCATCAAAAAGTAACACAATTTTATTAGTAGAAAAGGCCTAATAAATTAGAATGTAGTTAAGTTTATGATCTCTAAAAAAAAAAATTTAGAAAGAAGGTATACTCCACATTTTCCTGTAATGCCATTCTGATTTCGTGATAGTTTGTTAGTTGGGCTAAGCAATGACGAAGTGTCGGAAGGGAAGGGAGAGGGAAAATTCCCCCGAAATGTTATTGAAAAATAAAATGGATTTTATTTGTAGTTAAAAGTTACGATAAATCGAATTCAATTCTGGATATACCAATTTAATTCAACTAAGACAGGAAGGGATGAAACTTAAGTCAACTCAACTCAAACGAAATGAAAATTTATTATTTTTTTTAAATTGTAGTTTGATATTTGAAAATCTAATTTGAGTTTTAGGTAAATGAATTAACCTGGAAAGGGTAAAAAACTCCCCACCAGGTTTTGATTTCTTCTCTACTTTCTATTTCTCTCTCTCGCTCTCCCCCCGCTAATCGTCCGGTTGTAAATCGGGACCGCAACAACGCGCGGCGTGTAAATTCCGGCTGTGGAAGTTAAATTTTAGTTCCCCTCGTTCCCCTATCTCTCTCTCTCTCTCTCTCTCTCTCTCTCTCTCTCTCTCTCTCTCTCTCTGCCGTACGTCGCGCGTACAGTAAATTTTCTTAAATGGCGGGAGAGTGTAAGTCAAAAAGTTGTGCGGCTTTAACGGCGTCTCCATAAAGCGGGAAGCGTTTCATAACGATGCCCCAGTCGCCTTTCGCTAACAAAGCCCCCCGTCGAAAGTTCGAGGAATATTTCTGTTCGCAAGACCGGCTGAGGTGAGGGGAGCTGAGGGGAGGGTAGGTCTCAGAAGTTTGTTCGGACGATAAATAAACCGAAGGAACATACACACACGCCTTCCGTACACGTACGGATCGTTTAATTCGAACCTGTGGGGAGGGAGGCTCGAAGGTGTTGGATATTTCGAAAATTGTGGTTTCGTGCTGAAAATGCTGTTCAGATTTCCGAGGGCGTTTATGGTTTCATGGATTCTCGTAGCAACATGCGCTTGATCCAACGATTGGTCCAAAATAATGGGAGATATGCTTCGTTTTGAAAGTAATGAGAGGACTGTTAGAAATAAGTTAAAGTATGTTTCTTTGCACACTTTTTTGAAGCAAAGCTTTTGAAGGTAGCTTACTCCGAGGGAAGTGTAAGAGAGATGTTACCGAAATAAAAGTGACAGCAAAATGCGACCGACACCGCAGAGAGAACTTCCTCTCTGTTCCTAGTTTTCTAGGTATGTCATGGTGATCCCGTCAAATTGGTGGCACCGGTTCGGACGTCACGGTAAATCGACAGCCGGTTATCAACTCCAAGTCAACCCCGATTACGACGTTGCTGCCATCGATGTCAAAGACCGTGTGAGATCGATCTCACGAGGCGATAGCCGTTCTCACGCCAAGTGGTGAAAGTGTCGAATTACGTTCGGAATTGAAGATTTATGCCTAATGCAACACAATGTCGCGTAGTTGGTGAAATCCCACTTGTTTTTGTGGTTAATATTTATTATTAGTTTTCTCCTATTCGCTCCTGATTCACAAAACTAATGTAGCAAGCTTCGCTTTTGTTGGTGACCCCCCGATCTCCATATTTGATTTTCTTCTTGTTTAAAATCAATTAATGAAACTTTATTTATCAAAAGGCTAAAATAATATTTACTGATCACATTACAATCAGGGTGACCCTTGTCTTGTCATAACCTATTTCTTAATTTAACCCCAATTTAAATGACAACAGCTTGTAAATAATCATATTCCAAAAAATATTTAAAAATGTACCTCTGCTATAAGTCTTTATCAAGTAAAATTTTATTCGATTTATTACGTAGAAAGATTAGCTTACAGTTTGTCAATTATGGCTACGATAAGGACAGACAAAATGATTTCAACATGCAGACGTTCTTCTCTCTCAAAAGATTTAAAATAATTTCACTTGTCTTAAAGCTAAGTTTACGTAGAGTGTTATATGTTATGTTAATAATTCTCTGAAAGATCCATAATTTTTTAGAAATGTTAGTTAATTTGTAGTTTGCGTAAACGTTTAATGTACTCTAGTTACCTGCAAAAACCACATAGCTTTCCTAGTACTTGACTGATTAGTAAATATATCATCAGTGCGTAATCGGGTGATTTCCAAGAGACTTCTTGAGATATTTATATATATGTAGAACCTAATTAAGCAATCGAGTATTACTCACATTTTTAAATATAATCCCGTAGCGTTCCTATCTATTAATCAGTTTGCACGTTCTAGAATTTGTGTTCCCTACCAACCTAATGGTATAACTAACGATTAACTCTGTAAACAGACATCAAACCCTTTCGTCTAAATCAGGTTTCCATCGATTTTGATCTCTCATTCTTTCCCATTCCCGCTGCCAGCCCAAATCTGACTCATCAAGATCTCCTAAAATCCAACAACATCTGTTCGTGGGTAACACGAACGTTTCCGTGACATGCAACGATTCCCCCCCGGGAATCACGAAGAGATGCCAACCGCCCCCACAGACGCCCCAAGAAAAAACTACCACCACCACTCGACGATGACGACGAGTCGCTCAAAAATTTCCGGCTCAGCATCCCTCCGATCTGTTATTTAAACATCCGTCACGGCGGTCTTAATTACTCCCGTAGGGGGATGTTTTATTGTTTCGCCCCTAAATGGACACGGAATCGTTTATCAGATGAGAGGGGTGGGGGTGGTGACTTTACGCGGCGCGTGCCGAGGGGTGAGTAGTCGTTTCAGTTTTATTAAGTACGAATCGTTGAAAATGTTGAGTGGGGGTGCCGGGGTGTATAATAAAATTGTATGCATATATAGGCGAGGCACCCCAATTACCCTTACGTTTAAGTGTGAATTATAAAATATTTTTTTTTAACTTTCGTACAAGGTATTTAGACACACAATTTAAAAATACTGCTGATTATACAGGCTCTTCAATCAAGAAGATTTATATCGAAGTTTATTGTTCCTAAATGGAGCACTCTTTTTTAGATTGGCAGTCTATAGCTAAAATAAAATAAAGTTAAAATGCGAATTCTTGTACATATGACCTGTGACGTGGCGTGGGTTTGAGCCACCTCGGGCGTAGGCCGTAAACGCCTTCCCTTTATTTAGGTGTTTCAATTCAAATGGTTCTAAAATTTCCGAAAAAACTTAAAAGCTTCTTGGTAAGAATATATTATTTATTAAAAGTATAGCTTTTTTATTGCGAGTCTCTCTCGTAGCGCTCGATCGCTTAGAGTTATGAACGCCGAAATAACGAACGACCGTAACGTAACGACACGAACGAACTTGAATGACGCTGACGCGCCGCGCTAAGATTGTTTCATTTATTATTATTATTATTATATATATATATATATAACATCCATGTTTTCCATAAAATACCCTACAGTGTGTTCAATTTTAACGAACCGAATTGTAGTTGCGACGAAAGTATGAAAAAAAGTGGTTTACAATTTTAGTTCAGGTTATAAGATATTTTTATTTATTTCGAAAATCCCCCCCCCCCCCATACGACGTGTCGCTGCCACCTCCCCTGTCACGCTGCGCCTCTGTAAATTAACTAATTTTTTTTTGAGATAGTCTGACTAATTTATATGATAACATTATAAATAATGGTCTAATACCCACTCCTAAGATTAAGGTGCATACCACTATGGCGATTTATTTTGAAAATTATACAATGCGTTCCATACCGTTTCACTCCAATTTAAATGGCCACTACAATGCAGATCTATGCAGATATTTGCCTGTATCGTAAACTTTGCGCAAAATAGAAGAAACGCTGTGTGGTGTCCACACGGATATTACGTATATTGTACATTGTAAATAATGGTGATACATGTCATATCCCACTTTAATTAATACCTAATATAAAGGGAATAAACACAAGAATGCTTAGTAATTAAATCTGCTTTTGTTGTGCTCTACAACTTTAACATTAAAAGGATAGAATAACTTCTCGTCTTATTACTTGGGAAGATGCGTAGGCGAAGAGCTCGTGATGATATCGTTGTTTCTCACGAGATATTTTTGACTATGTGTTGAACTTTGAAAATTTTAGTTTGAAATAGAGATTGAGATTAGCTAAATTTTCACTCGTAAATTGTAATAAGTTCTGAATAACACATAAAAGTAGTTTTTTAAAACGTTCCCGAATTACACCCCAACGTAAAATAGATATATAAGTTTAAGAGTTTTGATCTTGGAAAGACAATTTGTTTCAGTTTTTTATCGTTGTTTTATATTGGACATCTTTTCAAATATTGGATACTGTAATATAGAATATATGTGCTTTCTACCTGAAATCCGTTTTCTATTAAAATTGATAATGCGTGAAGTTATTTTTAATCAATGCAATTATTTAATAATTGTCGAAATTATGCGTGCATCAAGCAGTGAGGATGATGAGAGAATAAATAAATATAGCTGCCCCACATCGGCCACAACCGGAATGCCAGACGCTTTTCTGTTGGGTAAAAGGACACCGGACAATTTTCACGATCTTAGCTAGGCTAGTGCTAGGCGCATTACACCTTCCTTCAAAAATTAGGACCCATGAGAATAACTAAATATATTTTGTGATTGCAAGAGTTCTTTGAAAATTTTCAACTTGCTACGACCTGAACTAATAATTATTATACCTGAATTGTTATTCTATTTAGGGCGGACAGTGCACTTTTAAGGGTTGAAGTCCCCCTCTGAATTTCACCCCTTATTCCGCGATATCGATTTTCCCTCTTTAATTTTCCCCACGTAACGTTCGCCGGTTAGTAGGTGACGATACTTCATCCGAAATTTTCGTATCGCCGGCGTCGCTTGATCCCTCGTTTCTCCCCCGCCGAATTTCACCCCGATCGAACAATATCCCTTTGAATATATTAAGCCATATATCTAATATTGAAACAGAAATTGACATATACCCTCCTTTATGTTTTTAATATACGGCCCGGTGGAACCGGAACGCAGCCGCTAACCCCCCAGAACTTTTTTTTTATTCCGGTGACTGGCAGTCGAATAAATTCCGGGCACCCGGAGTTTTCCCTCCCTCCCCATACGCCCGTAGTGGTCATTGATACTTTTTCCGATGACGCAATTTATACACGTCGTCTCGTTTTCCCGTCGTTCTCCCACCGTGCACGTCATCGCGGGTAGTTTATAAAATATTCCGGTCGTAATAAAGTCAGGCAATAATATGGCTGGGCGGGAGTTCAGGGGAGCGCAAGTGATAGGTAATCTGGACTTTCTGATTCGTAAATTTGTTGAAAATTACATATGTAAGCTTACAGCCTACGTTTTTTGAAAAATCACATCCAAAGGTACTGTATGTATTAATGTGAATACTGGAAAAAATTTCAAAAATTTTTTTATTTTGTTTTTAAAATTTCTACACCCATTGCTACTATTACATCCATAATACAATATAATTTTATGGTAAATTTCCAGTTCTGCTACTTTTCCTATTATTCGCAATTTTTCTCGAATTATAGCAAAAAATCACTATTTAGAGGTGTTTCTATCGGAAATAATCAACGCACCTAAGGGATAGTGGAGTAAAAAAAGGGTGTTGGGTGGGGTAATGGGCGGCCCTGTATGTCCGGAGAGCGGTGTGCGGTACGAGTCGAAGTGTGAATTGTGACTGATAAAGTGACCGAGAAAGGGAAATTACACGAGTAAGCCCAGGAGGAGAAATGCATTCAAGGGGGCAAGGAAAATCATTTTACTTACGAAATGTAGTAGGCGGGTGGAAATAGTTCCCCAGGTAGGGTCCAGAACTGATCCAGGCGTAGAGTGTCACTTGGGTACTGCGTGGAAGATGGTGGCAAAGCACCATGGCGGCATAGGAAGCCTAACAACGCGTTCATGTTTATGGCGATGTCGTTGAAATAATTGCGGACGTCGACCCGACTTACACTGCACGAGGGGATGTTCCGACGCAATCCGGAGGCTTCGAGTTCGTATTCGCTGCTTTGACACGACTTGGAAGGCGTTGGTTCCGACATTTCGAACGTAAAGTAAGCGCGCGTCCCGAAGCGAAGAGAACAAGTGGCTCACACACACACAAGTGGTGCGCTTAAGGGACGACGGTCGAAGCGCGCAGGGTGGCATTGTTTATGTTATCGGACCAATTAGGAACGCCCGCTATGGCGTTGTCCATTGACACTATAGATAGAATTATTGTTTAAGATTGGCATTGCGAAAAAACGCTATTTCGCGCGATATTAGCGGTACACAAAAGTGGCAAGAAGGATGGTTACCTGTAACCGTGAGGACTCAACAGGTGAACAGGTGATCTGAGAAGGGTGCCGTTTGCGAAAAGTAACGCAGGGTTGCTACGTGTATCCGCTGAATTTCCTGGACGTGCGAAGGCGAACAAAGAAGTGGTGAAGGCGTCGAACGAATTTTGCGACTTTATTAGCGGTATATCAGTGAAATTAAACTGCCTGATGCGAAAGATAGTAATGTTCTCCGGTTTGAGCTACGGTGATCGGTGTTACATTGCAGCCTTCTGCTACCAAAATGGTATCGCACCTTATATTGTGGAGAGAACATTGCTGATTGTTGCGAACATTGCGGAGAGTACATTGTGTGGAAGCTGAAGTGAGAAAGATAATAGAGTTGCTCAAGTACTGGGACGCGCTTGAAGTCGTGGACCGGGAGAGGCGAAGTAGATACAACGCGTACGATATCGTAATCGGTAGGATATGCGATTTGAATGGAACTATTGTAACAAGAGGCATAGGGAGACGGCGCTGAGGTCGTGTTTGAATAGAACGGCATCGTCGCAAACGGGATGGAAGGGTATCTTGAGAAGTGTTGCGCAAGCGCACGAACGATATCCTTGTACTAACCGTGACGTGTCTGACGAAAAGATATGGGCGTAGTTATCGCGACATGTGTGACGAAACCCGACGCTTGACCGGCAACGATGTACGAACTTAAAGACACATGCAAGCGTTCGAAATGGCGGCAGGAGACGGGAGCTGTTGACTCTACAATCAACATAAAAGAGAGTTAAGTAGGGTTGTAGGGATTTAGGGAACATATTCATCAATTAGGGATTAATAACCATTAAATTTGGTACGAGAGCAACTAGTTATTAAAACATCTTTTCTACTTGCAAATTAAGTAATCAAATATTAATTAGAACAAACTTAGTCAGGGAAATATTTTAGTGTAGGTGCGTATAAAGTAAGCATCTATTACGTAATTAATAACTAGTAAAACAACTGAGTAGTTTAGGTGAACTAATTTTGGGACCTTTTCAACACGTTTTGTTTTATAAACAGATAATAGTCACTAACGCAGCTTAGGTAACAAGGTTTTTGGGACATCTAATTCGACTAAAAAGCACGTCTTATTTTATTACGAAAAATAACAACATCGACCGAACGTCAACAAGTCAAGTTCAAAATCACAATAATTAACCGAGTCAGCATTAAAAGGCGTTTACGGAAGATGCGCACTCCTGCTAAGGTCAGTTTCTGCAACGCTAGGACATTGAAAGAAAACAAATAATATCTCATTTAACCAATGTAAAATAGGATGTATAAAAGCTCTGAAATTTGGGACAATAAATCACTATACGATGTATATTCAAAACGACAGTGTGTTGTGCTCTTGCTTCACGCCACCCAAACCGACAACCCCTAACCTCAAGAACCTCAACCCCGGAGAGCACGTTACGCCCTCTCTCCAAACTACTAGAGCTTCAACCCGGACCTGCACGTTACGCCCTCAGGTCCACACCGGAGAGCACGATACGCCCTCTCTCCAGACTTCGAGAACTTCAACCCCGGATCTGCACGATACGCCCTCAGATCCAGACCCGGAGAAGCACGATACGCCCTCTCTCCACACAACTAGAACTTCAACAACTTCAAGAGGTCACGTCACGCCCTGATCTCCAGCTACTACTACAGTCTCCAGCCTTACAACCTGGAGACAAGATTCATCTCCGCAGCCACCCACGAGCTACGAGATATCTACATACAGTCCACTCTCTAAAGAGATCATTTTACACTTCGTTCAGGAGCGTACGAAAAATTCTCGTATTAGGTGACTGACATTGACAAATTTTGTTTCGGAAATTCATGCCGGAGTTACGCGGGATGTATTGAGGGGTAGGCGAGAAGCGGACTGTGGGGGTTTGGTAAGGTTCTGTAAGTCACGTACGGATGTGGCCGATCTGAACAATAAACAATTTTATTTCCAGAACTCCAGAAAATTTTTAAGGAACAAACGCTACAAGTATATATTCTTTTTTTTTTTGTTTTTAAAGATCCCTACTACAATGTGCATATGTTAAATGTTCAACAGTGTTCATTTAATATGCTTTAGACGCGTACTAAGACTCTAAAAGGAAATTTCTACGAGGGATAAAAAGTTTACAACGCTTAAAAGCTTCCATACATTTACCCCCTCAGGTACTACTTATTGTAGAGACGAATAAGAATTCTCCCTTCGAGTTCGAAATTATTAATTTAACGACTCGGAATTATCAACCCTTCGACTCGTTGGAAATTTCAATGATCCCCCAAACTTATAAATAAATCGCATTAATTAAGTTTAAAATATATTTCCCCGTCCGATTGGGACGTGTCTACGGCGCTTATACGTGCGAAAGAGGCCTCCTTCCCCTTTCTCCCTTCTCTCTCTCTCTCTCTCTCTCTCTCTCTCTCTCTCTCTCTCTCTCTCTTTCTCTCTCTCGCCCCCGGTCTCGGTCCCGATCTTCCTTTTTTCCCACGGAACTTTCGAAAAGTCAGTCCCACGACAATTTATAAACTTTTTGTTGATTTTGGTGGCCGTTTCGCTTCCTTACTTCTTCGCACAGTACGAAAATTCTTGGTGGCGCCCAGAGAGAGCGAGAGAGGCAGATAGTGGGAGAGAGACAGAACGAGAGAGTTTTCACTCCGGACTCCGTGAGGGAGTTTATTAGGGTAGAAAAAGATTTTTATTCATTAGGAAAGGGAGGAAGAGAGGGAGAGAGAGAGATCGAGTTGGGATTGAAATTGCTGCTCACGAGGAGTTTAAAGGAAAGTTTTTGGTTAAATGTGGAGAATTTTCGGAAATGTGGGGTTTTCTGGATGTTTGGAGGTCTTTTGGATTCAGATCGTTTCAAGCGCTTGAAAGTATCTCTGGAATTTTTACGATCTACCATCGTATAACATCATTCCAAAAGCCATATAGGTAGTAACCTGCAATATATATTTTTAGTGTATTTTACAGTTAAATACAAATTTTTAATTTGCAGGAATTTCTATAAATACTGAAATGTGAGGTAACGACGTCTTTTCTTCAAATATATTTTTAGATTAGTTTCACTTTTTCTTCATTGATTTTAAAAGCCAATGAGCTGACTTGTCATACCTTCAAAATGTTTTTATATTTCTAAAAACATTTTCTTTGATTTTTTTAGCATTTACTTTGCAAAAGTAATACAACTTTTAATACATGTATACAAATAATTCAAGTTTTATTATTTTAGCTGAATTTTTAAACGGATGATTAGAATTCGTTACACTATTTTAGAAGCCTGAAATTGAATTATTTCGAAGTATAAATTATTGTGAAATTTTTGGCTCATTTTCATTCTTTTTTCGACATTATAGAAACATTAAGAGTTGCCACGGATCCCAATATTAAAACTTTCTTCAGATATCTCATGATTCTAACAAATTGTCGAGACCGAGAGTCTCGACGAAACAGGAAGAAATCTCATTATTTCTCGCGGTCGCTTTCATTAAACGTTAGTCCCCTTTAGAGGACAGTAATTTCAGGTAAATACTTAATGAATGCAATATCTCCTACAGCATTCAATCCACACATTTCGTGAATAAAAACAAGATGCTAGATGTTTAAATAACTGACTAACGGTTTCTTTAAATTTAAACCACTATTAAATGTATTCAATACATCGAATCTATGAAAACAATCTAGATAAGTTATTAACAGTTAAGGTATCACACCCTTAAACGCATTAACGTGGTTCCCTATTGGTTGAGATTTGCTGTAAATACTGAATTGTATTCCATTATTGCTTAATTATTAGGCAATTGGCAAACGTTTAAAGCACATGTTTAGTTAAGATTTGGTTTGGTGCTGAAAGAACTTGGAAGCTTGTTACCCGTGTGAAAGTGTGAAAATTCCAGTTACAATTTCGTAAAATTTATGTTCCCCAACAATTACCTTAGGTAATTGTTGTGTAGGTAAATAAAGTTTCATATTGTTTAAAAAAATGTTAAAGTCTTATTCCCTTGCTGTTTTTAATTTCATTACGGATTTCAGGTTTGCACGACAAAAACGTAAAAGGATGGAGAGCATTGCGATACTGATATACTACAAATTTTTCTACTTTCGGCAAGATCGAGACGAGGGTGGAAAATGTAGTCTCGTTGAGACTGAGGCCGAGACTAGGACAGCTCTCTCTCTATATCGTCTCGGTCTCACAATCCCTAATTCTAACTTCAGCTTGTTAGTACCTGAAAGACTTTCAGCTCTCCAGAATATCTTGAGTTTAATTCTTGAGTGTTTTGCGTTTAATTAAATCCAGGTCCTTAACATTCTAGATAAATCTAATATTTGCCCGAAATGCCAAAATAAAAGTTATCCTCATTTCTCTGTGCAAACTTTTGAAGACTTTCTAAAACGTTTTGTTTTTATTTAGATTCCTATGAACTCCTTTTAAATTTTTCGGAAATTACTCTTATGTAATATAAATATATATTTTACTGTTGTAATCCCATTTTTCTTGAAAAACTTGATGTCACGAATTGTATGAATTCAGTAAATTTCGCGATTTTGGCTTTTTTGACAAAAAACACAATCTGTTTTTTGTTATATTATTTTATTATGGTAATTATGTTTTATTATGTTATTCCTATTATTATTTTGTTATGTTATATTTTGTTTTGTGATTTTTATCTATACAATTTAAAGAGATTTTTCAATTTAATATTCCTAAGTGAGTTAAGACAATTCGAAGCTGTTGTAACATTTTCAAACCTATACTAATGTAAAATATCCGATATGCAGATGACACTGTCCTTATTGCTAATAATATTGAAGAACTCCAACAGATGTGTACCCGTTTAAGTGAAAACAGCAACCAGTACGGGATAAACATAAACGCCAACAAGACTAAATTTATGATAATCAGCAGGAAAAAACAGTTATATGGAAACGCCGAAATCAAGATTGATAATCAAAATGTAGAAAGAGTAGCCCAATATAAATATCTGGGAAGTTGGCTGCACACAGACTGGAACTCGGAGAAAGACATTAGATGCAGAATTGAGATGGCACGGACAGCGTTCATGAGATATGAGAAAATTCTTAGAAATCGAGACCTGAATATAACCCTACGAATCCGATATGCAAAATGCTATGTCTGGTCAGTACTTCTGTACGGAGTGGAGTCGTGGACTATGAAAGCAAACATGATCAATAAATTAGAGGCTTTCGAAATGTGGACTTACCGACGCATATTAAAAGTACCTTGGACAGACAGAGTAACCAATGAAGAAATATTAAGAAGAGTCCATAAGAATTGTGAATTGTTGACAACTATTAAACGAAGAAAAACGGCTTACCTTGGTCACATTTTTAGACATGACAGATACCAGTTGCTGCAAATAATTTTGGAAGGGAAAATAGACGGCAGAAGATGAATTGGGAGAAAACAGATGTCATGGACAAGGAATATTATACACTGGACCGGATTAAAAACGATAGAAGAGCTTGTCAGCGCAGCCAGAGACAGGGATTATTTCCATTGAGTGGATAGGCAGCTTGATTGATTGATACTACTGTAATTAAATTCATGGTTTATTGTTTTCCCACAATATTTCTGAAACGACAAAAATATTATATTATTCTTACTACCTCTGGAAATTTAATGTTTTCATCAATAGTTTGTTTGTGAATGGGACCTAACTTGCAATTTCTTGAAATTGTATAAACTCATTACTTTTCTTGAACAGAATATTTAATTTTTACTTATGATTTATAAAAATATTTATTGCTGTGAGATTGTTTCGAATATGGACAAGGTCAATTCTTTGAAGAAATTTCTGGAACCCTAACACTTCGCCATCTGACTTTAGAGTTTTGGATTTCTCCACTTCTAATTTATTAAACATTTTGTTCTCCCACTATAACAATTAGGAATATTGACAATTGATTTAAATAAATTCTATAAACGGATCAATCACTTAGAATATTCTTAAGATTTAATAATTTTTCGCCGCCTTACACCACCGGTTCGAAATTTTCCTCCTTTCCGCCTAATCAGAAACGGTCGCAGTTTCGCCAAATTACAGTAACGAGAACGTTCATGTTTTCGCGCACTTTTACGAAATTGGACGGATCCGATTTCATTAGCTTCGAGCGAAATTTCCACTCCACGAAAATGGAACGTTCCAGTTGTTGCTTTTTGTATTTTAGTTCAGCACCGCCCGGCGCTTATACATGCAAAAAATGGTTAAAATTGTTAACACGCGATGACGTAGTGTGGGGTGTACGTCGTGATTTATTTATAAGAATATTCTATCAGGGCGACAAGCACTGTTTCTCTATAATGTAACTAAGCCCTTGTAACTTCGTTCGGAAGCCAACCTGAGACCACTACTTTATTGCACCGCCTCAGAAAATGAAATGTAGGATTATCGAAAATTTCTGTGACATCTTGGAGTCGAAGCTGTAAAATGCTAAGTTTACAGGTTCTAACATTTTATAATACAACGTAATAATTATTTTTTACAAATGCAGGAGAAATAAGGAAGCTGTCACAGATTCATATCCAGTTTATTGACCCTACACCCTCCCTTTAATCCAACCCTTATATCCTCACTTCTTTCATTCCTAACCTCAACCCTTCGCCCCCTTAACTGAACTCTTTAGATTTGCCCCTCAACCCTTCTACCTCCTCTTCCTCCACTCCAAACCTCAACCATTTAACCCTGAACATAACCCATAACCCTTCTACCTTGCCCCCACCATTCTAACCCTTCCTCTACCCCTAGCGTTAACTCTTAACCCCTAAGTCATGACCTCTGACCTTTTTGTCCCCCCACCTCTCCGTAAAAAATTAAAACCAATGACCGTTTGAGCAATTATTAATATTTCCTAAAAAATATTAGTACTAATTTCAACAAAGTAGTAACACCTATTCCCTTGAGAACGTGTATGAAAAAACTTTCTAAAGAATTCTTTTATAAGACCTGATATGAAAATCAGGGAGTGTTAGCTGGTAATCGCATCACATACATTTTTTCAGAATACAGCTATCAGATATTAGCCGTTAAATGTATTATAATATATGTACAATGTATGAAATACATTACAATGTATTTCAACCGAGGGTATCTGATTTTTTTACTACATAATATTTGTAATAAAAAGTGATACCTTTTATCAGTACACAAGAACACGATGTATTAACAGGAATGAAAAACCAATTGATATAATGTTTTCGAGGGAGCTTAGTGGCTGTGTTTATAAAGAGATACTTTGCATATCCTAACCTAATCGTGTTCGAAGGGATCGTCTCACGACGATCTATTTATATATTCTAGATGAAGGATACTGGATACTATTTTGCAATAACACTGTATTTTGTAATATTCACCATTAAGTTCGTTCAATGTATGTTATTAATTGCATCGCAGACGAGGAAGCCTCTCCTGCTTTTACAAGCGTTTCCTTTTTGATGAGTTATGGGTGCTCATCTCGTGTAATAAACAAAGAAATTAATTTTAGTTTGTGATTTTGTGAACATGTTCCAAAACTCGTCTTTTTTAAGATTTACTTATTACACACATTACATTTGTAGTGGATTTTTGCTTATTAATTAATCTTCAGAGTTAGAAATTTCATGGAATATTACATTCCGTAGATTATTGACACATTTCCGAAACATACTGTATGTGTATAAGTTAATTTCTATGTTTCGGCACTAAATTGACAGTTATTCTAGCACTACAATGGCCGAAAACAGTGCTTTAATGGGGCTTAGTGAAACATTGTTTTTGGTAATTTTTTTGTTGGGTTGGTAATAAGATATTCAGGTAACGAATTCCTTACTGCATTTGAAGCCACTTCTTGTAGTTCCGGTGGAGATAAAGAAACACCCTCTTGTACTTGATGCGATTCGGATTCCCGAGACATTATTTCGATTTTATTTAAATCCATTACATTAAATTTGAAAATGGTGTGAAAATTGACAGATGTCTATGAAACAGCAGAAATACCAACTTAAATGTCACGATAAAAAAATCTCCATATAAGAAATTTTAAATTATTTAAACCCAAATAAAAATAAAATGGAAGCCGGAACATATAAAAGGTTTTAAAGTACTCGTTGCAGATGATATTCGAAGCCCTCGTCCGTTCTAAAACTCGCAGCAAGTGGCTCGTTTTAGAATCTCCGACTCGGGTTTGGAATATGACGTCTTCTGCAACTTGTACTTTAAACTACTATTGTGATAGTGTTTGTGAAACTATATTTTGAATTTTTTACTATAAGAAATTCGAATTGCCACGAATATCTATAGGAAGAATGGGCTTCTGAATCTCATCGGCATCGGCAGAGAGTCGAGCCCAATTTCCTACGTTATCCCTAGTGTTGTGGGAGAAACAGGGGTTAATTTAGATTAATTATGCATAATTATAGAGAAAGAGAGAAAACAGGGACCTAAAATTTTACGTCAATTAAAATCGGGTAAGTCTATTAGTAATAGTATTTGGATCTGTGGTATAGTTAGGCAAGACTTTTCTCTATTCATTATTTATTATTATACTAAATCCAGTTAAACAAAATTCAGTTATTATTTATTAAATTTATATGTATGTATTGTTAACGCAAATGTGCAGAGTTTAAATAGTAAATTCGTTCTTTCTGGTAATAATAATCTACAAATATGTATCAAATCTTGCCCATCATTGGGTACTTATGCATAAAGTTAAAGCTAAGCTGTAACTTTAACAACTTAAATTTTCGTCGGCGATGCAGTGACGGGTAACAACCAGAATGTAAATAAGACAAAAATGGGAAATCAATATTATTTATATTTGTGTGTTTCTTTGACAGCTGCTAATTAATTAATAGTCATTTTAAAAATTATTTGGAGGTATTCACTAATGGCTATATTCCGGATTAAATGAGATTGAAAACAAATATTTTTCACATTGCTAAAAGACACCATAGAAAGGTTTATGTAAATATATATAAAGTATGTTTATTACATAATGTTACATTTATTTACTCTAGAAACACCTTTACGAACCTTTTTTGATGTTATCAATATTTTAAATAGCTATGTTTCCTAGATTCCACTGGTTTCTGTAAATTTTAATGATCTTATCATTTTTATTCCCGTAAGGTTCGGCCCGTACTTAATTTTAAACGGGATTGAGGAGAATTAGATTAAACTGAAATTACTAAAGTTATATTATGCAAGCACTTGCACTTGTATTGCGCATATTTGCTGGACTTGTATTGATATTAGTAGCATATAAAAAACCCCTCTACAACTGAATATCTTATATCAAAGGAATTGAATTGAGCCAATACCTTGATTTATGTCGTTAACAATTCCTACATACCAGTTGAATAGGCATGGCACCAGTCATCTGCGGGTTTAGTTCGTTGAGAATGCACCAACAGGGGCAGCATCCGGTTCTTCATGAACATTATGAATATTATTATAAGAAAAGTGAAAGAAATGTCAAATTAATATCTGCTTAGCAATTAAAACCAAATCAGGGTGTACTGCTAAATACATTATATAGCTATTTTGGTATATAAAAAAATGTCGATTTCCTTATGATCCACCTCTACACACCTTTGTTACCAACCAAAAAAAGCAAACTACTTTATCATCTTTTTACTACACGAGTGCGGTAAGTTCAAACGATCTTCAATAAACATTTTAACTAACCACATTACCCGTGTGTTTATTCATCCCTTTCCGTATATATTATTTCGTGTGACGTAATTCAATTGCTGCATCTCTATTCTTTCTTTCCGTTTTCCTAGTCGCGGATGCAAACAGCAATTCCCGTCGGTCTAATAGTAGTTCCGAAGACATCTGTTCCGGATCGCACTGGGCGATACATTTTTCATTAGATCCGATACTCGGGCCATTCCAAACAATTCCACGTCGCGGAACGTCTCGGCATATACTGAGGACACAATTGAAGTCTCGAAGTGTATACAAACTTAACAATCATACCAATCGAGATGGGTAAAACTGAACTGTCATCGCTCAAATATCATTTAACCAAATCACCTAAAAATTTGTAACGAAACCAATTTCCATGGCCGATCAAACCGCGAGTACTTATATGCCTCACATATAATAATAATAATAATAATAGTAAGTAATAAAATAATAATAATAAATTAGAGAAAACTACATCGTTCCAATACACCCAGTGAAGCATCTTTTGAAATATTATTATTAATCGGTAAGTTAGTAAGGTATTACGGAGTACTACATAATTACTCCAAATGTCACTAGTCGGCGTGACTTCCAATTAACTGACGCGACTTGGTGCTGACAGTTTATTTATAGCCCCACCCAAGATAAAAATCCGCGTCCAAGTGAATAGAGCTCCTGAATAATTAATTGTGACCACTAATTGTGAGAGTTAAGGAAAATCGTCCGTACGCCCAAGTAAGTAAAGGAATAAAAGTAGATACGTTTTTATTTTCGTTTTTGATCCTGCTGTTTCAATTAAAACATAGAATTTTCCGACCTACGCGAATTAAGATTGCACATTCTCTGAACTCACCATGTCGGTAAGACCATTATCAATGAATACAGGAAATGGTGGATAAAATCGCACATTTTCCGGACTTTGCGAATTAAGATTGAGAATTTTCCGGGTTTTCCGTAACACTACGACCGTTACCGACACAGTACAAGTTTTATTTCGTTTTTATTCATTAACGTAATTATGGCCGCTGAACTGCTGCTTGAACCGCTCTCCTGCTTGGACTGACTTAATTGTATAAATATAACACTTTGAATATACCCGCTTATACATCTCCGCTTTTAATTTTAAACGTATTTGTTAGCTAAATGCTTGGCTAGTGTGTATATTCGTGGAAACCCTGGAATTTTCCATGTAAACACCAATTCTTAGTGTAGTCCAAATTTTCAACCATCGGTGGTGTGTCTTGGTGAAAAATGTAAGACAAGATTTTTTACGTTTCTACAATTTTCCAATCTTTCAATGTCGAAAATTATGTCGGAAACTAAAACTGCGTCTTTCTAAGCCTTTAAAAATGTGGGTAGGTTCTATTTAATAAGTTTATAGCGAATTATTTAGCATTCTTTGTGATTTTTCAAATGAAGTGAATTTGTTTAACGATTCTTTCCAAACGAAATCACGTGGAGATGAAAATATGTATGAAATTAAAACAAAACGTAAATTTTTTAAGGAATATTCTCAGACGTAATTTAATAATCCTGACAGGTAATGCGTCGAGTCAACGAAAATAATTACGAAATTGTAATTGATTATTCTAATGTTAAGTTCTAGATTTCATTTTAATATTAGTTTTCAATTTATTGGCCACTAGCCGTGACCCGGCCACGCTTCGCTGTGGCTCAGTTTGATAGGAAATAAATGAGCAATTAAATAAAAATAGTTAATCTAGCGAATATAGATTTACCGAGAAAACAAAAAATTTATTTCAATACCATGCATTACATTGCTGACATTATGTTGTAGAATGTTATGAAAAGGGAAAAAAATATTTTTTTGTAATTATTTTTTATAACCGATGTAGGTACTCGGCTTCGCTCGGGGGCGACCCTGTCTCATCCCTTTTTCCACACTCCATGAAAATGGTTTCAATCAGCGTGCGTTATTTGTCTTGATCGAGCAATGCGTACTCCTTCGATTTCCAATCTTGCTTTTCTTTGCTCGTCTGTTTCAGATAAAGAGGCTTGAACATTTATTAATCTGAGAGTTTCTAGTCTATCTTCCCTTTGCTCGTCTGTTTCAGATATACGGGCTTGAGCATTTCTTAATCTGAGGGTTTCTAATCTATCTTCCTATTGCTCCTCTGTTTCAGATAAACGGGCTTGATCATTTCTTGATCTTAGGATTTCTAGTCTATCTTCCCTTTGCTCGTCTTTTTCAAATAAACGGGCTTGAGCATTTTTTAATCTGAGGGTTTCTAATCTATCTTCCCTTTGCCCGTCATTTTCTGAAGCTCGTAGAGCCTTTTATTTATTTGCTTAACATATGGATCTGCCAATCGATTTCCTTTATGGAGGCATAATTCACAGCGAAAGTATAAAATAAATGCGCGTGTTTTCTATTGTCCAATGTCCAATGTTCACAAATAACACCACTAACACTCACACACGTTCAAAAATATTTCTACTTTTAACAGAATGATTTTGAGCAATTCGATCCTCAAAGCGCTGTCAAACTGTTCGACATTTAAAACATACCTTTTCGCCGCGAGATGGCGCCATCTGTCAGTCACTTCTCTGTCAAATATAGATGACATATAAACTGTCATGCATTTTATATTTTTTTTCGTTTCTGCCCCCTTGGCTCTTTTTTCGACGCGGAACCATTTCAGGAACCTTCACGGACATGCGCCCTACAACTCACCAAAGTTTCGTTGCAATCGGACGATTGGTATAGGAGCCTATGCGGAACATACACACAAACATCCATTTATATATATATATATAGATTATTTCATTTTATGCAGATTTTAACTAAATAACAGGTGAACTTAGAAATCTAGCAATGTGATCTCGGAATACTGAAATGATTTTTATAATTTGTAGTCTTACCGTGAAACGTTTAAATCCGACATCATAGTTCGATGAGCAAATTTTCTCAAAATTGTTAAAGCATTTTTCGTTTCAGTTCATATTCCAAGTATGCCAGTTTATAGAGAGAAAAAAAAGCTATTTTGGTAATCAAAATTCAACAGCAAACTGACTAAACAGCTTTGTTTTAAAGCTTTGTTTTGAAACATGTATGAAAATCGAAGATAGCCATGTTGTAGATATTGATCTCCTCTTTCAAAATCCGTTTACTACATTAAAATCGGTCAATCTCAGTTAATACGCCAAAGTTGGTAAAATATCGCTGTTAATTGTTAGAACTGCAATTGTGCAAAAACTACTCATCCGACAGCATAAAACTTATGCATGCTTAAAGTGCACGTTATAACCGAGCATTACACCAAAAACTAGCACATCAGCTTCAAAACGGCCCAAGTTATAAATTTTTGGAAAAAAGTTCATTTTAACGGGTTTTCCAGATTTTCTCGGTAAAAAATGCACCAATCACCTTCTAGAAGCCCAAATTGTGTAGGTTTTGTAATCCTCTAGTTCTCCTTCCAGTTCTTCTGTGCAACGTATTGCGTTTCCTTCAATAATTCTCACGCTATGGTGAAAAAACGAAAAAATGGCTTGTTTTTAATAGCTTTTATTGTTTAAAAAAAAAGCAAAAGCTAAAATTTGGATGTATTTTGTGATTTTATCATCTCTGATCCATTTCAAATAAAGCGGTTTGATCAGTTTGCTGTTGAATTTTGATTACCAAAAAAAGCTCTATAAACTGGTCTAAAGAAACTTTTCATTTGAGACGTTTCGAGGTATTAAATTTTTTTAAAGATATTAAGTAGTCAATTTTTCCTTGTGGCAGTTCTTCTATTTTGAAACGATGCTTTCATGACGTTATATTATGTTTTCTCCAGAGTAAAATGCTACAGCAAACGTCACGAAAATATGTAACGCTGTAGATATATACAGCAATGTATACACGCTCTGTATAATACATACGATTGCGAGCATGGAGGGGAGAGAATATAAGTTCTCCCACTCTCTCCCTTCCTCTCCTTTTCTGGGTACGTCACGGTGATTCGACAGCAGGTTATCAGCTCCAAGTTGACCCCAAGCACGACGTTATCGCTATCGATGTTAAAGACGTAAATCTATAAGATCAGTGGTAAAGAGGCGACGTTGCCGTTCTCGTGGAAAAATCGTGAAAATGTCGAATTATATTGCGAAGTGAAAATTCGTGCGTAACGCAGGAATTAACCAAGCACGAATTGTGGTTAATTGGAGTTCCGTATTATTTATTGTAAATACGTAATTTCCCAACGAAGAAAAAATAGAAAGAAATTTCGCACTGTTTACAGCACCGACTAATATATCCATTTTTTAGAGCTCTTCTTATTTAGTTATATTCATACATTCGTTACTTCTGAAATGTTTAAATCCAATAACTAGAGCATAAAATTTTAATTTGAAATATGTTAGCTTTGATGCATTTCTTAATATTCAGTTTATACCCAACATTTCACAAAGATTCAATTTCTCCGTTCAATTACATTAGTTTAATAAAAGTTTAAGATTAAGTTTCTCAATAAGCACATAAGGAAATAATCGTTCAACAAATTGTTGTCCATTTCATTACAAATATCACCTTGACTAAGTCTATTTAAATTTTTTTTACTAAATACTGCTTCGTGGTTATTATACCGGTATTATATCCCGTATGCTCCAAAGAAATGTTAAATAGTTACAGTCCTTCGAGAAGACAAATATAATAAATGATTTATCCAGAAGTTGGATCGATGAGAATTTTTTGTTATATTATTGTACAATACTCGTTATTATACCGGTTTTATATCCTAGATGTTCCAAATAAATCCTAAAGAGTTACAGCCCTTCGAAGACAAATATAATGAATGAGTTATATAGATACATTTCTTTTACAATCATTGGAGACCCTTTTGAACTAGAATTTTTAATAATAGTATATACTATTGTAACGCGCTTTGTTGCGGTTACTTGGGAGATTTGGCGCTGGGACGGATTTCGGGAGTTCGGAGAAGGGCTTTAAGAGCCGGTTTTACGGTTTTGCTCGGGTGCCAGATTTTTAAGGGTTTTCTCCCTCGGGAATATGCTTGGGTAATTTACGAACTCAGGAGATTACCAGAGTTGTCAGTAGAAATGAAACACAAGCTCAAAAATAGAAAATCACAAAATTATTTTATTCCCACACGGCAGTCAATTACCGTTCAAACGACTAACACCTGTTGGCGCTAGGTCGTCGAACGGAGATCAGGCAAAAACTTATTTACAATTATTTATGTATTTCGGAAAGAAAACACACAAATGCGAAAATTTAAAAGTATCACAGTTAGAGAGAAATAAAATTTTAGCCTAAATGAAATCGGAAAGATTAAAAATTATGCGGCGAAACGAACAATGCGGAAACGGAAAATTACAATACTTTTGAAACAATAAAATTAAGATATCAAATATGAAAAAAAAACTCTAAGTACTGAAAATGGGAAAACGGAAAATTATACTAACAATTTCACAATGAAAGAAAAATAGCTAAATACGGAGACGATAGGAAAACGTGCAGTGTCTAATATTCGGTAATACGGCTTTTACATTAGGATAGAGTTAGAGCGAGAGAGCGAGCGGAAGATTGTGGTGAATTAATTTTTCCCTAACACGACGAGGGATAAATTAATTCAAATCGGTTCGGAGAGACGGATATTTTGACGCTACTACAGATCACTCACATATATCGGTCGGTAACGGACAATTACATAACATATAGCGGCGGAACGATCACAGATACATTTATCGGTCGGTGATATGCTCACAATTATTTATACAAAATTATTACAGAATATTACAAATATATACAAAATTTATTGAAAATATGATTCTACGATATGCATCAAATGACATTTCTACATTAAATTTCATTAAATGTGTATCTAATCGTTCCAGTGCTTCTTTATGAATTAGGTAAATTATTGACATACACGTTTATATGTATTTACAAAAAGTACATTTTTTTAAATACGTAGCTTAATGGCGAATTGATGTTTTAATAAGTTGTGGTAAAATTAATAAAATTGTTTAATGTGTTCTGAGTACCTACTATAATTTTGACAAAGTATAGGTATTTTACAAATTTCTAACCCATAATATCAAATTCTTGTAATATATTTTTTACATACATTTAATATTTTTATTTTACGTCCTTTTCGAAGGTCTTCCGGCCACTACCTCCCGGATTATGTACCCGCCAGGTTACTGGACAGATTACATCCTCCCTTTTGGTTGGTAGCTACATACCATATGTTTAAACTCATGTTGTTTATGTTTTGGATCCCAAATAACTGGCTCTGCAGCCAACAAATCAATAAATATTAGTTTTTTCGTTGCTCCATTCTTTGCTCGCACTCTGGGCGTAATATGACCCCAATTTAAAAATTTCAAGAAAACAAGAAAAACAAAAGAAATTTAAGATATCAATATGCAATACGTCGATTTCGATGTAAAAAATTACGGGGAACAAACTGGTGTAGTTATTTTTGCCTTATCTGTTGCAGTTTTCGACATTTCGCGCAAAAACAATTTTATTTGCCGTTTTCACCCCTTTGTCGGGGGTTGCGGTCAAAAATATTGACAGATTTGGGTTCCTGAGAGGCAAAACCATAATAGTATGTTTTATTTTTCATATTGAAGCGAATATTAATTCAATGAGGATTTCATTGGACTACACGTGCGATGTGCGACTGTGTGGCCAGATACTCGCGCTCATATTGCCAGTCCTTTGACTCGCGCCCGAAAAACCGACAAACCAGGGAAGGATGGGCATGACGAGGAGCAAGACGTGCGGCAGGACGAATATCGTGGCCACACTACTTCTCTCGTTACTTCCCTCGCTACTTCCCTCGCTACTCGACGAGTGTGTGGCAGGGGCATTACATATAACAAAGAATTCGGCGGTCCTAAAATTGACGGCGGTGACAAGCACAGACAGACGTGACTTGCTATAAACAAGTCTTGGTTCTCACCTTGGATTAACTCGGGCAAAGAACACTGGAGGGGGCGGTTGGCTTATCTAAATTTAGTCCGGATATTTAAGCGATGGTAGATTGAACAGTGCCTTATCGGCCGCCATCTATCCGAGATAGGTTTGATTTCGCGATTAACTGTATAGTGGGTGGTATACCCTCGACTCTCGAAAATCGGCTTCGTTACACTATGTATTGTCTGAATAATACTAACTCATAAGTGTGGGTCATCAGTGTCATTATTTTTCCTACATTTCTATAATTTCCAACTTTTGTTCTTCAATAGCTATATATTTTCACAATTTTAGGTTGCAAACGAACAAGAAGGGAAAATTAATTTTTTTACCTTAATAGCGGTTTTCAAAATATCTTGAAAAACGTTATTGTAATGCTTCAGCAGCTGTTTGGAAACAGGAAATAAGTTTCCTCAGTATTATGCAGCTCAACCAAATAGGTTCACTAAAATAGACTGCCATTTTCGAAAAGGAAGGAACTTTCCTGGCAAAGTTTATTACACGAGAACGACGAAAAACAATTGAGCAGAGCTCATATATGTGATCTACTTGGATTTAGAAGAACTATGTGAGTTACATGAGATGATAAACATCTTTCTGTAAATGGGACACATTATTAGAACAGGCAATACTGGAAACACTGGAATGGTCACAGGAATAACGCTACTATTAGTTTGTCAACGAGATGGTCAGATTCCCATCCATTGAATTTCTTCCTTTTGGCATGCATTCCAGGTTCTATTTAATTCACTTGTTGCTTCTACGACAAAGAAACAGTGAATCCCAAAAATTTATAATTTTGGCAATGTAAGACGTTTGGAATTTTCGAATATAGTTAAGCTCGTCTTCTCGGACATAATGCAGTATTTTATTACAAGAATTCTATACATTTTCTACGTACCAAAAATTCTTGAAAATTAGATAATTTACAGTTTTTGAAAGTTTTATAATCATTCTATGATATTCCTTAATATGCCTGAAATTTTTCCAATATTTTAGAGATTTAAAAATTAAAAAAAAAGAGTTTCTGGAAGATTTACTGGACACTACTTAATTGTTCAATATTCGAGAACAATCTGATTTCGAAACTATCTTCACATCACATATCTCGACTTGTATAATCACTTTCAGTATCTAGTTTCTGTGCTGATCTAAAACAGTCTAAAAATTTATTGGTATTTTTGCAGTTTTTCAAAGATTGTTTAATGTTCTCCAAAATGGCAAATTTGAAAATATACCAACTTTAAAGAGTAAACGTGGCCAGTTTCATGTACCAATATTACATGTTAAACCACATGAACGATTTAGAGCTGAAACAAATTGTAAATTCCTTATAGGTATACAAAAAAAATGACCATTATGTAAACATTGAAAAAGCTGCTGCATGCAAAATTATATGCCTCATTAATTTTCCCTAGTATGTAGGTTCTTTTAAGGCTATGCTTTTGATGCGTTTATGATGCGCAAAAAATAAATAAATATCAATTGAATTTAATACATGTCAACTTGATTAATTGGAACTAACCTATCCTAACACTATGTGTCTATTTGACACAAGACTAAACCAGAATTACCAAACCGATGAAGGAAAAAATGGTGTAAGGTATAATATCAGAGTATAGTCAAATATACGAAAATTTAATATGCAGTTTAACTACCTTGGCGGACGTGATCACCATAACAAAGCGTAAGTTTCTCAAATAAACGCGCTGATTGCCACAACGGAAATGGCGAATATCATAAGCCGAGAACGCATATGATATTTCCGAGTATTTGTCGGAGGTGTATTTGTATTACCACTTTTGTACATTGAGGATTTGAAGTGCGCAGTGCTGCTAATAAGCAGCAACTTATTGGACTAAGGTAATGCAAACTAATTGACATTGCGAAAGTTATATAAAATTTTATCGCTTTACCGAAACAATACTCAACGCCGGAATAAAAAAATTACTCCCGCATTACGTTCAGATATGTAGATAAGCGCGGGGGAATCTTTCTCGCGATCGCGATCAAACGTGCCACGGCAGCGCAACGACACATATTGTTCACAAAGTATCGAATACCTCCGAGATACCAAGAGAGAAAGAGATAGGGAGATAGCGAGAGAGGGAGAGAAGTAGGAGTACATACATACAACGAAATTACCGAATTCCGACACACGCAACCTATAAACGAAACTAGAATTATTCGGAATATTCCCGCTCTGAGAATATTCCCGTCGGGTCGGGGAAGGGGTGAGGGCGGGACCGGCGGGGGTGAGTTTTCTGTGCGGCGCTATTCTTCGCGGGGGCACGTACCCCTCGTTGAGGTCACGACGACGACGTTATGGGTACGTGCCTACTGATAACAGACTTCTCGAATTCGAAAGGAATTGCCCTCCTCTGCCGTTCCCCGTCCCCTCCCTCTCTTCATTTCCGGGGGTATTTTTATGGGGAGTGAGGGAACGGGTTGAGATACGTTCGATATGTACGTGAGGTATACTCAGGTGGCGAAAGACCTCAGCTCTCTTTAAAAATGTAAAAACCCGATTCTCTGCTGTAGGACTAAGAGAGACAGAGAGAATCAAGAATCAAGTGCCGGGGAGGAGTGCGCCTCCGGTTCGGAATTATCTCTTTTTTTATCGCTCCTGTTGGGATTTCGGGACGTTTAAATACCGGGACGGGAGCTTCTTCGTACTCCACGCACGTTAGCGTTACATTTTGAGAGAGAAAATGAGAGAGGGAAAGAGAATGAGTGTGTGTGTGTGTGTGAGAGAGAGAGAGAGAGAGAGAGAGAGAGAGAGAGAGAGTATCAAATATATCGTGAGTCCCTATTCTCATCGCGGAGATAATGATTCCTTCAACATAAACAAAAAAGTCTGTGAAACCCGCATAGTGCCGAAAATTGGTACAGTCCCATACACGATGTGTCTTGAATACGCAAATATACGAGATCTACCTGAAACAAAATGAGACCGATTAGATGTTATTTATCTATATACCGATATTTTTGTTTCCAAAGACCAACAAGACTCGCTTTCGCTGACACTAGAGGACTCCGCACATATATGGAAAAAAGTCATCCGGTGAAATTTGCTAAAAATTTGGGAAATTGTTCGTTTTGTCCCCCTGATCAAAAATCTCAATATGGTCGAAGCTCAAAATGCCCATCTTTAAGGTCTACGGCAATTTTTATTGGCCAAAACGGCAAAAAATAATTTTTTAATGTCATGTTTAATGATGGGATATTGTTCGTTTTGTACCCCTGATCAAAAGTCTCAATGGGGTCGAAACTTAAAATACCCATATTTAGGCTGTACGGCAAATTTTAGAGACCAAAAATGGCAAAAATTCATTTTTTTTAATACTATGTTTGATGCTGGGAAATTGTTCGTTTTGTACCCCTGATAAAAAGACTCAATGGGGTCGAAGCTCAAAATGCCCATATTTAGGCTGTACGGCAATTTTTAGAGGCCAAAAACGGCAAAAATTCATTTTTTTAAATATTATGTTTAATGCTTGTACGGTCCTTTAAGATTTTATCAAATTGTATGCGTGTATGCGTATGTGTGTTATGTAGGAATATGTTCATGTCTAATTATATGTGTGTATATATATTTGTGTGAGAGGGTTTCCGAATGAAAAATTGTACAAGATTTAATACTCACCGTCTCAATAGTATTTTGTGGTTTTAATAACCTTTAATGAACTTGGAACTCTCATGCATTTTTTCAAAGAGTTCCCAAGAGTTGCCAAAGATTTTCCAAAGCATTAAACCGAATTTAAAAAAAATGAATTTTTGCCGCTTTTGGCCACTAAAAATTGCCGTAAAGCCTAAAGATGAGCTTTTGAGCTTCGACCCATTGAGACTTTTGCTCAGGGGACAAAACGAACAAATTCCCAAATTTTTAGCAAATTTCACAGGAAGACCTTTTTCCATATAATATGTGCGGGGTCCTTTCTACACCATTTCAGAGTGTACATTAATATTGATCTCGTCTCAATCCTGAAGTACCTAATCTCGCGTGTTTTGCTCATGTCATGAAAATTGCAATAATTTATAATAAAATAAAATATTCGAGGAATTTTTTTACCTTGATCGGGTAGATGAATTAAAGCTACGACTGTTTAAACAATTTTATAAGTTAATAGTAGTTAGGCGAAAGGAAGCACGGCGTAAGAGAGAAATAAATAAATTAAAAAAATTACTAGTAAATTGATTTTTTATAGAATATGTTGATGAAAAACTTGACATATATCTTTTTGGACCAGACAATTTAAAAATAATTTTTTCTAGCCTAACTTGACCGATAAAAGCTGAATTCCTATTCCCATCAAGTTTTTCGAACATATTTCAAGAGTTACTGAACTTTGAGGCCTAAATAAAAATGTTTTTACCACTCCACAGTTTCTTCCGGATAAATATCACGATTAGGTAAATAATTGTGATACGTTTTTCCACGAGTCTATTTGGATTGGTCTTGATTGAGGCGATAACCTGCTTCCAGGTGTGCGGGGAGCAGATCTATGGCTCTGTAGTGACGTACCATTTCTCTAGTAGTCTCATTCTTATGTAAGCTATGCCACTTGTTGATTTAAGTCTTGTATTTTATTGTTTGATAACTTTTGTGTCACTTTTTGGGCTATTTATTGGTTGTGTCTCTAACTATTTTGTTTCAATATTTACTATCCCTCCTCAAAAAACCCACGTCATGAGCAAACGCTTTAAGACCTCAGCGCTTTATTTCTTACTAGTTTCATTTTACTATTTGTTTTTCATCAGGTAAATTTGTTTAAAAATTATATTACTTTTAACAGTAATTGGAAATTAGAGGAGACTAATACCACTTGTATAAACACCAATTATGTCCGTATTTATTTGTTTTATTTTGTCGGATAAGTATTATTACGTCCGGTATTTACTTCACATTCATTATGCATCAACAAGGGATAACCACCCAGTTTAGGGAAACTGCAATTCCAAAACTGTTTCAATTTTCAATATCCTAATATTCAAATCCATGGCAAAATAGTAAGTTTCAATGAGATCACAAGTGGTAATGAAATTTTATCTCATCTCGACGAGACTCTCTACTGATCTCGGCAATTTTTGAGAACCCTAAAGTCGGTCTCAAACTTGGTCTCCGAGATCGAGACGAGACCGAGATGTCTCGGTATCGTGCAATATTAGCCGTACCATCAACCACTTTTTGTTAAATTTTTTTTAATTTTTAAATTTTTTGTCTAATAATACAGATTTTGAAATTCCTTGGTTAAAAACAAATGACAATGGATACACCAAAATTTTATTTCCAATAGCTATTTTCGATTCGTTCAAGAAATAATTCTCAAAAGTGGCGATATCTCAGTTTTGAAAACATAACTAATATTATTGTGAAATATATGGAAACTAATTTGTAATATTAAACATATTTCAAACGAAAATAATGGTTTAATGATAAAATAATATATTGTGACCGACCTTACAGGATTCCAGAACGTTGACACGCACCCTAAGCAAAACGTAAATTAACAAATCATAACCCCGTTAAGGAATCTCCTGGTGAGGCACGTATGTTTAATTACACCAAGCAGAACACCGCGAAACGTTAAACATTTCGGAACGATCGAAATCAATCAATCAATCAATCAATCAAGTATCCCGTTGTATCATGTAACTTTACAATAAATATTGGAATTGGTTTCCATGCGATTAAACACATATATCAATGCGGAGCAAATATGATTTTTTGTCTCTATTTTAACTAATTAACTAATTCCATCTGTCACCTGTTGAATAAGAATCCACGAATTTCCTTTAACTTCTACAGGCGTTGCATAAACTTTAGATTTTAGATAGTAACGAGCAAGTTCAAGAAGTTATTTTTATTTTATTGATTTTCTGATGTGGAAGTACAAGGTCTCGACTAGCAAATTGTATTACTCTTACGAGGGCATGGAGTGTAAGACATATAAAAGTGGAAACTAACCCTATATCTGCTCCGAACAATCGAGTTCAACTTATTTTAACAAGAACTGATGCAAATCTCGAACCAAACTTGCAATTCATACTTTAAATTCCGATTTTTAACATTTGTTAAAAGAGAACCATCCCTGTAATTTCACTGCAGCAGTTTAGTGTATTAATTTAAAAATTATAAGAGTACTCTACAGGCACCTCAATTTAATTTTTTTCTTAGTATTTTATTGAAACTGAAAATATCACAAATATTATTTAAAAGTACAATATACTAAAACAATTAGATGGTTGCCAATATTCTTAACCGGGAGAGTTTGAAATATAAAAACAAATATGACTCGATTCAAAAGGTTTGCTTATTATTAAACCATTCTATGAATATAGTTATACCATAATCATATGGTTATGACACCATTCTATAAATTTCTTCTATTTAAAATAAAAAAGAAGTATGTCTTAAGGTACACTAAGTTGTAATGAATTAGGTTTTCATTTATGTTTATTATTTTATATTCAAGAATTCTTGTATTGACAAGTAGATACGCCAGTCGACCTTATGACCTATATTATTCCGTATAAGGTAATGACTTGCGCAAAATAGCTAAAGCGCCTATTCAACATAATCGACTGGATTATACCCGAAATATCCATTCATATTGCTAATCGAACTGAATTGGGATATTAAAATCCGGATTTGTTTGATACCTTCGTTATAGCGTGTTAAAACATATCATTCGTCATATAATTAAGATGTTTATTATGGAATATTTTCCACTCCATCATGAAAACTTAGTGGTATAGATTTGTTTATTATAATTAGATGAAAAATATAAAAATATCTTCACTATTTTCTACAAAAATTTTGACTCAACTACAACGGCACTCTTAACATGCAGGGGTGAAATTTTTATTGTAAATGTAAACAATGGTTTCCTGAACATTTAAGACGAGCTCGGAAGGAGAACTTCTGGGGAACAATATGAAGCCAAGGCAATGTTGGCTTCGATGTAATATTAACCAACTTTCATTCAATGGAACACTACCCAACTTCACTCAAAGTCATCTATTAATAGTTTTTGTAAAGTGCATAACTATGTGTGACATAAACAAGTGAGATCATATATCAGCTCATATTATGTCTCTAAATTGGCAATAAGAATAGTTTCAAAATTAAAAATAGTCAACTCTTCAGTTCAAGTACAATATCTTAGTACGGGAGGTACTGTCAATCTGAATCGGACTATTTCTTAGTAGTTCATTCCTACCGATTCTTGTTTTATAACGTAAAAACTATACATTATTTATTTAAAATATTTTGATGCTGAAAAATGTGTCAGCTGCTTGGGGAAGGTATTGTGATGGTGTATAAATAATCCAGTGATTCCTGCAACGGTGAATTTTTTTTTACAATATATTTATAACGATCTGACAATCGTAAAAAAATTGTCAGTTGGTATACAAATATGGCAGACCGTGTTAGCTGCGCCTTCAAAGTGTTGTCACAGCTGATGCTACCTCTTCATATACGGCTACTGATTTTCTCATATACATGACCCAACAAGAAAAAACAGGGACAGTACCTACTTATATTTCTGTGACACTGTAATTTAATTAATTTATAACATACAGACTTTATGATACTGTAATTCTATCAATATTTCGATGATTCTATCACTTGGAATGGATTAAGAGTGAAAAAAACACAACGAAATAATCTAAACTTTATAGAAATTTATACACATAAACCTCTTGTGTTTTGTTTTTGATAATCAACAACCGAATCAACAACCACCCAAATACATTTATTATTATAATAACGCCCTCTATTGAAATGGATGAAAATATTATGCAACTGCCTCTGCACTACTACCGCTATATAACATCGCCGTTCAACATATAGCGTATAGCTACCATCAAAGGTCCTAGAGCAATTTACAAGGCTACAGGCAATGTATATGTTATTCGCAATAGATGAAATCGGACACTGCCCGAAATTTTTGCCCACAACGCGTTATGTAGGTAGTAGTGTACCCACAATGCGAATGGGAACGTTTTTTTCCGAACAGTGAGTGGGATTAATTATCCAAAACGCGTTGTGGGTAAACCACCACACCCATAACGCTTTGTGGGCAAAAATTTCGGGCAGTGGGCTATTTTGGCTATTTGGCTATTGCGAATAACATATACGTTAACGCTGAGCAGTGTGGACGTATAAAGTATGAATACGTCGAAACCTTGCCGTGTTATTTGTTCGAAAAGTTCGCAATTCCTGACGCCACTCCCGGATACTACGTTAAATAAATGTAAAAATGTTTTGGAAAGTCGCAACAAGAACAATCTGGCTTTCAAAGAAATTTTATTACCAACAACCATAACCGAGAACCATATGTATCGTAGTGCGTGCTAAATCTCTCTATATATAAAAATGAAATGCTGTTCGTTTATCTGGGCTTAAACTCGAGAACGGCTAGACGGATTTTGCTAATTTTGATCTTGGAATATTTGTGGAAGTTTAGGGAAGGTTTTTCGGTAAGAAACATAAATAATAAGTAACGGAAATACTGAAAAATGTACGTTTTGTAATTTGACATTTTGTAATCAAACAGATGAAAGTATAGTGTCAGTTCGTTGTCAAATAAATAAATGTCAAGACGATTATTAAAATCCATCATCAGTATGTCAGTGCGCGAAAACTTTATTCATTTTAAAATTCCAGGGAGAAAACGATCTAATTTAGGTCGTCGGAGTAGTTCAAATGTGCTACGAGCTACCTCACGTGCAAATCGCACTGACGACCAGCGAGAGACAGATAACGATAACATTCGTATTGGTATGACAAATTGCGTTCAAATGATTATGAAGTAGATAGGCTTAGAATTGAACGAGTTCGGGCACATCTTACACGACAGCATTTAGATCGACAGGACACCGAGTCTATAAATTCTACAAGTTCGAAAAAACGGACGCATCGAGTCACTGCAGCCGGAAGAAAAACCGCCAGTGATTGATTTCAACTTTAAAAAGTTCAAGGACTTCGACGCCAACACAAAAGCGAAAAGTCAAGAAACCAAGAAGAGTCCTGAGAAAGTCAAAGCAACTTCACTAGGACACCGAGTCTACAAATTCTACAAATTTGAAACGACGGACACATCCAGTCACTGCAGCCGGAGGAAAAGCCGCCAGTGATTACAACTCCAAAACTTCAAGAACTTCGACGCCAACACAACGGCGGGAAGTCGAGAAGACAAGCAAAGTCCTGAGTAAGTCACAGCCACTTTTCCAGAGAATTAAGTTAAAAAATTCACAATTTCAACTACGACAAGATATAACAAGCAGATGAGTTGATTCAAGAACAAGAAAAATTAGCCTAAGAAATCATATAACTACATAATAATTGCAAGTGCAAGAAAAACCAAGGAATACCTACAAAAAAGGATTGATCACCTAGAAGCGTTATGGGGGAAAGCCCAAGAGAACAACGAGGCGTTCCATGAACTTGGGTTTGGCGATCAGCACAATTATATAAAATCAGAGTATTTCAAAAGGATGGAGGAAAACTACAAGACAATTGGACTGTACCTGACGTTAAACGAATAAAACACCCAAGAAACAAGTCTATAAAGTACAAATACAAGACCCAAAACCGGAAGTATAGAAACCCAAACAACAGACCGAACAAGACTACCGACGAATCGAACTAAAAGTAAAAACAGCATACAAACAAAAAACTACTTAGACAAGCTGAAGAAGACATGGCAGAATCAACACCAAGATGGTCATGCACGTACTACGAGCAGCAAATGTCCAAAACATGGAGCGCACTTCAACACCCAATGAAATAGAGCGATTCCGCAGACGCAGTGTTCCTGTAAACTTGGAACGAGTAGCATTCCACTACGATCCGAAAATAGATTATTGTGCCGATAAATCCGTAACGATTGGAGAAATGGCAATCTTTTATCAATATTGTAAAGTGTTAAAATACAGCGGTGAATCTACAGGATTATGTTGTGCTGGTGGTAAAGTAAAATTGCCACAATTGTTCTAACCACCAGATCCATTACCTTCTTTAGTTTCTGGGGTGGGAAATGACTCTAAATATTCCTTGGACAACATCCGAAAATATAATAATTGCTTTCAAATGACGTCATTTGGTGCAACGCATATTGTACAGGAAAATTTCATACCTACTTTCAGGGTAGTTTTTGATAAATTATTTATTAAAAATTTAAAAAGATAATATACAATTGCTAATACAAGGACACTTTGCTGAATCAACTTGGAGTTTCCCGGTTTCGCGCATGGGCAATTATACGTCGCGTGTTCGCGAGTCGTAAAACCATAATCTTTATATATTTACGCACCGCAAAAAAAAGACGGAAAAAATAGTTGATCAGAAAGCCTTAAATTGATTATATGTATAACTGTGTTGCATTTAATTTAATGTAGATAAAAATTTTGTATTAAGTTTTGACCATATTTTTCAAAAATATATGTAGGTGATAGGAAGTTCACCGGGTCATGTATAATTTTTATTTATCTTTTTTCTTTAAACTTTACGTGGCATTGCGTCGCATGCCGGGTACGGCTTGTATAGTATAGTATAGTATAGTATAGTATGAATAGTACAAAATAGTACATATTGTGAGAATATCCTGAATACGACCCTGTCAACCCGGACTACGAGTACGCGGGGAGACGGTCCTGGCTAACCTCGGCCGCTGGGAGATCCGCACGCTCGAAGCTCGGGGATTCACAAGATAGACGATTCATTCTTTTTGCCGATCGATTCAGAATACAGCCGTATTTTTATCTCATACTTTTATTTTAAAATTACGCCCATCTTAATAAATCAGAAGCGGGATTCGGGTGCCTTTGTGGGGCAAACAAATAGTTTTGTGCGTGTGTACGTGGGGAAGGTGAACCTGCACACCTACGTACAACGGGCACGAGACGAGGCATCGCGGCGCTGAGAGGCCGTTCTTGAACGTCTTGGACATTCAATTGGTGAGTACCCAAGCCTCAAAGACATTATTTTCGTATAACGATACCAGCTCTAATCTGTCTATTCGCTGTACATTTTTGACTGCCCTTTGTACTGTGTAACGAACTGAGACAATGAGTGAATGTTACAAATCGAGGTCCCGTTCGCGACGTCGTCGTAAACGCGTTAGGGAATCGAGTCCTTCCTCAAATTCGCGTTTACTTCAAAAAAGACTTGAACTTTTGGAAAATTTGGTGCGTAGGCGTGACCTTACGGTAAATTCAAGGGAATCGCCGGGGACCGGGGATTTACAGACCGTCGGCTCCTCGTCGACGCCGGTCGGTACGCATACGCGTGTATCGTCATCCGCGCCGTTGCCACGTCGTGACGAATATCTTGAACCGGAACAGGTTTACTCTTCGCGTGAGCAGGGAAATTCAAGATTTGCGGGTAGATTGGAGTTGATTCCCATTTTCGATGGCTCAATGGATGGCCTTACTGTTATACAGTGGTTAGACAAAGTAAACTCTGTTAGTAACATGTATAATTGGGATGATCGAGCAAAAATCTTCGGGGCAATTGCACGATTATCAGGAAATGCGAAATCCTGGTACGAATGCCTAACTGAAACACCTACAACTTGGCTTGAATGGGAGCAACAATTAAAACACGCATTTCCGCCATTCAAGGGCATCGCGACGAAATTAAAAGATTTTGTTAACACTGAAAGACGTGCCAATCAAAACATTGTTGAATTTTATTATGAAAAATTACGAGTAGGCAGACACTGCAACCTTACGGACGAAGTGATTGCTGATGTCATCATTTCAACAATTAATAACAACTTACTGAAAGCTAGTGCACAAGCTGCTAGGTGCAATACGCCGGAAAAATTATTAGAATTTCTCTCTGAATCTGACTATGTGAATGAAGCACCCAGCCAAAGGCAACAAGTTCCACGTAAACACTTCAATGACAATTATATTAAAAAACGTCAATTTAACGACCACGGCAAATCTGGGAAGACGTATGGAACAAATAAACCCGAGAAAAAGATTATCTGTTATTATTGTAACAAAGAGGGACATGTCAAGGAAAAATGTTTTAAAAGAAGATCCGATCTTTCATCAAAAATAAATGTGATCTCCAATACTGATAAAAAATATCATATGGAGGTTAAAGTCAATGGTGAGGTAGTTCCGGCCTATGTAGATTTTGGCAGCGCATGTAATATAATGACCTTAAATAAAGCAATGGCTCTAGCGTTACCCGTCGACACCAGTAAACAATCAATGATGATGGGATATGGAGGCGCTACCGTTAACTCTTTAGGACAGACTTCTGCGCGTATCAAAATCGATGAAGTTGAAATGACCGTACCGATTCTAGTCGTTAACAACGAAGCTCAGAACATCGACTTACTGATAGGCCAACCTTTTACTGAGCAGTCGGGCATTTTAGCAATAAAGTCCGGAAATCGTTTAACGTTTCATAATAATAATGATATTTGACAATTAACCATACCTTCTACAGAACAACTTAAATATGCAGTGACCGTTAATGAAAGTGTATCACTCTTACCGGGAATAAATAAGATTCGAGTGAGCTCCGAATTAAATCACGCAGACCTGATGATAAACGCGTCTGAACAGTTTCGTAATGGATCAATTATCATTATCCCTCAAAAAACGCTCGAGATTCGAAATGAAAAAGGAATTCTTACAGTTCTTAACATAGGCAGAAATACCGTTAAATATAAAGGAGATGAATGTATTGCCCGAGGATTGTTAAACGATAAAATTTCATTGTCCAAATCAACAGAATCTAATGTTTGGGGAAGTTCTACAGACGAACGACTCTCCATGTTATTAGAAAAGTATCAGAATTGCTTTTCGACAAACATGTCCGCACTAGGGCACACTAGTGTAGAAATGGAAATAAAATTAATTGATGACAAACCAATATGTTACCGTCCTTACCCTCTATCCTATCATGAAATGCAAATTGTACGCGAAATTATAAACGACCTTTTGGCAAAAGATATAATCGAACCAACCGTCTCATCTTATGCTAGTCCTATTCTACTGGTCAAAAAGAAGACAGGTGGTGTTAGGATGTGTGTTGATTACCGTAAACTAAATGCGATTACTGAACGAGACAAGTATCCACTGCCTAGGATTGAAGACCAACTGGAAAGGTTAGCTGGTAACGATTGTTTCACAACTTTAGACCTCACTGCTGGATATCACCAACTTAAAGTTGCCGAGAGTAGTCGACCGTACACTGCTTTCATCACACCAGATGGACATTACCAATATAAGCGCATTCCATTTGGTTTAACGAATGCACCAAGCGTGTTCCAGAGAGCAATAAACGAAATTTTAGGAGACCTTCGCTTTACGTATGCTTTAGCGTATTTGGATGATATCCTTATCATATCACAAGGCTCAGAAATAGGTTTAGAAAGGTTAGAAAGTGTTCTTCAAAGATTGGGAAAGGCAGGACTTACTTTAAACAAATCGAAATGTTCATTTTTACAGTCCGAAGTCGAATATTTGGGATATATAATTCACAATAATGAGATACGACCATCAAACGCAAAGATTAGTGCCGTACAAGATTTTCCCAGGCCGATAAATGTTCACCAAGTTAGGCAATTTTTGGGCTTAGCGTCCTATTTTCGTAAATTTATAGAAAACTTTGCCGTGAAAACTAAACCTTTAACAAGATTGACTAAGGCAAACATTGCATGGAGTTGGGGTGAATCTGAAGAGGAAGCTTTCAAAACAATCAAACATATACTAACTAGTGATCCCGTCCTTGCATTATACGATCCGACCTTGGAGACACAGCTACATACTGATGCGAGTAAAGTTGGATTTGGTGCCACCTTATTACAAAAACAAGCAGGTAACGAATGGAAACCGGTAGCCTATATGAGCCAACAAACGTCTGAGTGTGAATCAAGATATCACAGTTACGAACTTGAAACTCTCGCTGTAGTTATTAGTATTAGAAAATTCCGTAATTACTTGATCGGCAAGAAATTCACTGTTATTACTGATTGCAATGCTCTACGTCTAACATGGACTAAGAAAGATTTGAGTTCAAGAATAGGAAGATGGTATCTGGAACTTCAAGAATACGACTTTGATGATGTGTATCGACCAGGGACCCAGATGAAACATGTGGATGCCCTCAGCCGTAGACCAATCAATGTGAATTTAATTAGGGAAACTGAGTGGTTACAATGTGTGCAACTACAAGACGAAGATTGTCAAAAGTTAAGGCGTCAAATTGCTGAAGGTACTGCTGAAGATTTCTATATGATAGTAGATGATAAGATTTGTCGCAAGGTTAAAGGTGAAACGAGATTTCTTATCCCCAAAGATGCTCGTTGGAAGATAGTGAAACAGTATCACGATGACAATGGACACCCAGGACTGAATAAGACTTTGGAAGTAATATCCTTAAAATATTGGTTCGCAAATATGAAAGAATTCGTCAAGAAGTACGTTAGTGCTTGTATACCATGTTTGTGTACGAAGAGACCTACAGGAAGGCGACGCGGATATTTACATCCAATCCCAAAAATAAAAGAGCCTTTTCATACTTTACATCTTGATCACTTAGGACCGTTTTGCAGAACTTCAAACGACAATGTTCATGTATTGGTTGTAGTTGATGCCTTTACAAAGTTTACATGGATCGAAGCTGTTCCGGATACTGGTACTAAACCTGTCATCAAATGTCTAAAATTATTAATCAAATTCTTTGGACATCCTACCAGAATCATCACTGATAGGGGAAAAGGCTTTATCAGCAAAGAAATGGCTGCTTTTTGCAAGGAAGAAAACATTAAACATGTTCTTAACGCTGTCGCTTGCCCGAGGAGTAACGGTCAAGTGGAACGATTTAATCGTACCATTTTGGACGCTCTAACTACGGCTATTGGGACTGATTATGTGTCGTGGGAGGACAAAATCTCGGAAGTTCAGCGAGGTATTAATATGACAATTTGTGCGAGTACGGGTAAAGCTCCTAGTGAACTATTGTTTGGTTATCGACCTAAGTTACGGTACGACATTCCGTTACGCGATCCGGAATCGAGTGAAGACAGATTAGAAGCGCTTGATAAGGTTCGGGTTGAGGCTTTGGGGAATATCAATAAGACGGCATGTGCCATGAAGAAGAGATATGATCGTAATCGTCTGGAGGCTTTGAAGTTTAAAAAGGGAGATATGGTGATGGTGGAGAGGACCCCTATGGTAAAGGGTCTGACCAGTGGGAAGTTAGTTCAGAAGTGTGTAGGACCAGTTCAGATCACTGAGGTGCTACCCAACGATCGCTACCGTGTTGAAGCATTATCCAAAGATCGAAGGCGAATTAGAGGAGTATTTGCGAGCGATAAGATGAAGGCTTATCGATCTCAGACACCAAACTGAGAGTAAGTTATTCTTTACCGTTTTAATATGATCAAATTGGCACTTTAATTTTGGTTTTTAAAGTAAATAGAGCCCTAACTATTGTCAGATGATTTCGATTGAGTTTTTTGGCTACAGTTCAAATTTTATTTATTAGATTTCAATACATTTTACCTTTATGCTTTCAAAATTATGAAAGAAGACAGTTTGAGGTGTAGCCTCTGAGCTGAGTAATGCCAGACATGTTATGACCTTGAGTGTAACCTCTGAGCTGAGCAGTACTAGACACGCTATGACCTTTGAGTATTTAAGTTTCACGGTGTAGCCTCTGAGCTGAGTAATGCCAGACATGTTATGACCTTGAGTGTAACCTCTGAGCTGAGCAGTACTAGACACGCTATGACCTTTGAGTATTTAAGTTTCACGGTGTAGCCTCTGAGCTGAGTAATGCCAGACATGTTATGACCTTGAGTGTAACCTCTGAGCTGAGCAGTACTAGACACGCTAGACATCTCTGATTATTAAAATAATTGAAAGATTAGTCTTGTTGATTGTAGCAGTTGTATATAACTGCCACAATATAGTTTGTGTTTTGTTACTTCAAAATTTAACAGGCATACTCCGGTTGAGTTGCTGTTGAGCGTATGACTCCAGTAGAGTCCTGTTGAGTCAATTCCAGTAGAGTCCTGTCGAGTCAATTCCAGTAGAGTCCTGTCGAGTCAATTCCAGTAGAGTCCTGTTGAGTATGGCTCCAGTCGAGTCCTGTTGAGTTGGCTTCAGTCGAGTCCTGTTGAGTTGGCTTCACTAGAGTCCTGTAGAGTTAGTACGCTCCAGTTTATACTCCTGTCGAGTAAACGTCGCACAGTTCAACTAATTGAACATTAGATCTTTTATTTAAATACTGCCGGGGTACTTTTCTTGTTTACAGGGTTTGGAGAATCGGCCCGAGACGTGCCTCCCTCAGGAAGGCCGAATGTGAGAATATCCTGAATACGACCCTGTCAACCCGGACTACGAGTACGCGGGGAGACGGTCCTGGCTAACCTCGGCCGCTGGGAGATCCGCACGCTCGAAGCTCGGGGATTCACAAGATAGACGATTCATTCTTTTTGCCGATCGATTCAGAATACAGCCGTATTTTTATCTCATACTTTTATTTTAAAATTAGGCCCATCTTAATAATATATACAATCTATAACACAGGCCCACAAAAATAAAAAAAATTTAGATTCCACTGACCAAACCATATAGACTTTATGTTGTTGGGGTTGCTGAGTTTGAATACGGGGTCCATTTGGCTCCATCAGGTAAGGTTTTTTTAGAGGTCATTTTAGGATTGTGGGGTGTTTGTAATCCAAAAATACTAAATGCCGAAGAGCACGACCCAACCATACGTTATATAGATTTTCGGGGTCGCTGAGTTTAAATCTGGGGTCCAAAAACCAACTTGAAATGATCTTCAGTCTTAGGGTACAGTCCAACAAACTTTAGATTTGAATTTAGCAACCCCAAAAACCTATATAACGTATGATTGGAACGTGCTCTTCGCCATGTAGAATTTGTGGACTATAAACCCCCTAAAATGACCTTAAAATGACCCCTAAAAAACCTTTCGTGATGGAGATAAGCGGACCCCAGATTCGGACTCAGCGACCACAAAAACCTATATAACGTATTGTTGGGACGTGCTCTTCCCCATTTAGTATTTTTGGATTACAAATACCACTAAAATATCCTCTAAAACAAACCTTACCTAATGGAGCCAAATGGACCCCGGATTGGGACTCAGCGACCCCAAAAACATAAAGTCTATACGGTTTGGTCAGTGGAATCGAAAAAAATAAATAAATTGTGGGCCTGTGTAATTATTCAGCTTTGAAAAAATTACCAGAAAATCTTTTTTTAACGAAGATTAGAACCTGTTACACCTACAAATCACAGAGTCGCGTCAGCAGACAATCATTTTAATTAGGTACAAAGTAGAAACTACCATATAATACAGAGAGTGATTATGCAGAAATGATCCATGACATTTTTACAGTACCTCCCTTACTATTTGTTTATTAGAAGTAAATAATATGGAAATACATTACCATGCAGATTCAGGACGAGTGGTGTCCCCATACTAAATCTCTAGCATTCTTATTGGGCGAGGTGAAGTGCATTTTGCATAATAAATTCTGTTTTTTATTATTAACATATGAGTGAGTACAAATGGATAGAGCACATATTATTATTAACGAATCCTATTTTACGTGGGTTAGAAACTGAACCAGCATATATTTTTCAATTGAAGCATACAACTTTCCCCACCCTCCCAAACCGTGGCATTTGACTGCGATTTAAGATAAGCCGGAGGGCCGAAAAAAAATTTTTCCACCCGCGCTTCGCCGTTATCGGCCTAATTCCGGAGTAATTTTGTTTTTATTGCGGCGTTAAATTTTAAAAAAAAAATTCGTCGATTTTACGGCGCGGGATATGAAATTACCGGGGCGGTGTCGGGGGGCGCGGGGCGACGTACCCTCCGACAAGTTATCCTCCGCGAGCGTAATAAAATTCCGCGAAAATAGCGAACTAGAACGTTTTATCATTTCCGAGCCGTAAAAAAGAATAAACTGCCTCTTGATTTAGTTAATAAACAGGATATATGGCAGTAGTAGGAAACGCTTATAAAAAGCAGAGACACTTGTGAGCGTAAATATCAATTCGAGGTTTATTGTTTTAGATTTGTCATCCGGAGAGAGAGGGGGGAGAGAGAGAACGAGGGAGAAACTTTTCAGCGTTATTCTCCTCTCTCCTTTTTTCCTTTTTTCGCACTAACCACGATTTATGCCTTCCTTGCATCACATATATTTCCGTAATCTACCCCTCTTTAGACGCCATTTTTCTCAATATATCTGCGACTCCTTCTAAACATCTGTGATATATTCCATTAAAGTTTCGCTAATAACCATCTGGTTTCCTCCAGAAATTTATAACTCTGAACACTTCGAACACGCTTTTCTCCTTTGTCCTTCTCCCACTTTTCGACCTACGTCAACGGATTTAACCTCCTTCTTCTCCGCCGTCGCACTCTTTATTAAATCGTTATTAACGTTAATGAAACGAAGGGAGATTACCGTTACCTTAATTTATCACCTAACGCGTACGTTTACGTCGAGCGTTATAGTCGGTATATGAAATTTAATTCGATGCCCTTCCGGCTATCAGGGGTAATCGAAAAATTCCCCTCAAACAACTTGATGCCTGCGGAATTAAATTCCATATTGTCAGGAATCTCAGGAACTTCCGAAAATTATCCAGAACTCACTCCAAATTATACAGCAAGTGAAAGTACCGGTTTCATAACACATATTTGATCGTATTGACCGATTCTAGAACTTCCAGATCAAACTTAGATATCCCAGATTAGAAATATTAGAAAGTTACGCGCATCTACAATGTTGTTGGATACCCTAGATCTAGACAATTTAGAATTTCCCAAGAAACATTTCCCACTTCCCAACAGTAAAATTATTATTCTACCATATTCAATACATTTGAGTTAAACGTGGATAGATGTCATCTTATATATTCTTCACAATATTGCAACGAAAATTTGGGCTCGAAACAAACAGGGCCAGTCGGCATGCAACAGGTGGTTACTTTCGAGAATCGAGGCTCATTTTTGGGTAAAAACACTTCTAGTATGATCGACCTCATTCAGGAAGCTTTACCATCATGAACAACTAGAGGTGGAGAACCAGCTGGCGATAGCGAACACAACAGTCGAAATGCGGGAACTACCATGCTAGAGAAATTCGGCTAGCGAAAATAAATACTTTAAATAAATTAAGTGATAAGTGTATAATTGGTGTTAAATAAATGAGTTAGTTAAGTAGATGAATAACGTAGTACGTAGTGTAATTATTCGGACCCAAGCGATGGATGGGTCCCATGATCTTATGATCCAGAGTGGATCCTAGAGGGTTCTATTAGTAGTTTCACTCAGGAATGTTAACTTTTCGGAATTAAGCCGGAAAAAATAATTTTCTCGGTAATTTCTTACTTCATTCATCAAGTACAGATGAACCCATAATGTTCCCAAGTTGATCAAATGAAAGAACACTTTCTAGAAAATTACTTACGGAACTTAAAGCCGATTGCACCCGATCCAGATTTTGTTTACCTTCTTCAGAGCTAAACTTCGGTAGCAATATTTTTTGAATTAAATATCTTGGAGGTAAGTGTTTTGCAAAAATATTTCAATATACATTTTTGGCGTTCATATATATTAGACAAATTTTTTATCCAAACTTCCATAATATCTTTCCTTCGAAATATTTAGGTATATCCTAGGGAATATCTGGGTTTATTTTAACTATGAGAAATGTCCAACTGTTCCCAATAATGGTGTATGTCGACATTTTTATGCATTTTGAACGAAGTGTATGTATATTTGGAAGTAATTTCATATTTATGCGATTTTATTATCGTTTGCGTTTATTGAGTTTATTGAGTTTATTATCGTTTCAATGGGCGTTTCAGTTAAGTTTCCTACAAAATTTCTGAAGTAATTTGAAATTGTAACAATTCGAAATTTTTCAAAAAAAAATTTTTTTTCAAATTCAAATTCAGAACTTCCATGTCTACTAAAAAAGTTATACACTGGACGATTGTACATAACTTCCGGTATTTCAAGGACGATTCAGTCAAGTTCTTTTTACATGATGTCTTGACAAATTTGAACTACGAACAATTCTAAGCTTTTCTCAAAAATCATATTTGTGGACTTTTTCATTTCTACTGAACAAATTGTTTATCCAGCACGAATTTCATGTTAATAAATTTTCAAACTATTTTCAGGTATTTCAATGGATGTTTTAATAATGTTTCCTACAGAATTTTTGAAGTATTTTGAAATCTAAGTACTTCTAAAAAATTTAAGATAAATTTCAGTGCTCTCACGCCTTCTGAAAAAGAAATTATATGCATGACGAGTTTTTGTCACGAAATTTAAAGTTTTTCCAGTACTTTAAACGGCGATTCAGCACAGGTGTGAAGCTAGCCACATCCACAAATCTTGATAACCGGTATTTTTATAAAATAGGTGTTCTATTTTAATCTCAAAATTTGTGCAAAAATCGTGATGTGTTCATCAGAGTACTTTCTCATATATAGGGGTTAATTTAAGCAACAAACCGAAAAACCACAAGTACCTATAAAGTACTCCTCACAGTAGATTTAGCCAAAAACGTTACAAAACTTTTTTATATAGAATATCTAATGGAGAATAGGTACACAAAATTTTATAAAAACTCTTGCAACAAATTTCGCGAAAAATTCAAAAAATTGAAGAATGATACAAAGTGCCTTTCACAAAAGATTTTGCAAAAACGATAGGAAAGTTTATTTTATACTAATTCAATGGTAGAATATATATTCTAAGTTTAAAATAAATTCTTGTAGAAAATTTTGAGAAAAATTCGAAAACCGAAAAACCACAAGTATAAAGTGCTCTTCACACAAGATTTAGCGAAAACGTTACAAACCTTTTTATACATATTTAATTACACAATAAATTTTCAAAGTTTAAAAAGAATTCTTGGAACGATTTCCGAGAATAATACAAAAAATAAAAAATCGACAAGTATAAAGTATCCTTCACAGAAGATTTAGCCAAAAACGTTAGAAAACTTTTTTATACATATTCAATAGTACAATAAATATTCAAAGTTCAAAAAAAATTCGCGGAGTGGATTTCGAAAAAAAATGAAAAAAACCGAAAATTGACAAGTATAAAGTGCCCTTCACAGAACATTTAGCCAAAAACGCTAAAAAACATTTTATACATATTTATTAGTATAATGAATATTCAAAATTTAAAAGAATTCTTGGAGTGAATTTCGAGAAAAATTCAAAAAACCGAAAAATTACAAGAGTAAACTACCCTTCTATCCTGGCCTATTTTAATGAAAAGCTTATTTTCACGACCTGGTAGACACAGTCTAAATACATAGTTTTGTCCTTTTGTGGATTTTAGTTTTTGAGAAAATCCTACCACAGGCATACATACATACACACACATACATACAGACGGTTTTCCAAAAACATGTTTTTTGGACACAGGAGACCTCAAAACGTTCAGAAATGCTAATAATTCAATTTCGAAAAATCGACCCGATTACAATACTCTCTCATATATGAGTACCTCATATGAGAAATTTAAAACCCACATTCGTCAAGTATAAAGTATCCTTCACAGAAGATTTAGCCAAAAACGTTAGAAAACTTTTTTATACATATTCAATAGTAAAACAAATATTCAAAGTTTAAAAAAAATTCGTAAAGTGGATTTCGAAAAAAACTAAAAAAAACCGAAAATTGACAAGTGTAAAGTGCCCTTCACAGAAGATTTAGCCAAAATCGTTAAAAAACTTTTTTTATACCTATTTAATCGTATAATTAATATTCAAAGTTTACAAAAAACTTTTGGAGCGATTTTCGAGAGAAAATCAAAAAATCGAAAAATGACAAAAGTAAACTACCCTTTTATCCTGGCCGATTTTAATGAAAAGCTTATTTTCACGTCATGGTATGGTACAAAGACTAAATACAAAGTTTTGACCGTTTGTGGTTTTTGGTTTTTGAGAAAATCCTACCACAGACATACATACACACATACACATACACATACACACATACACACATACATACAGAAATTTTCCAAAAACATGTTTTTTGGACTCAGGGGACCTCAAAACGTTCAGAAATGCTAATAACTCAATTTCGAAAAATCGACCCCATTACAATACCTACTCCCTACTCTCATATATGAAGTACCTCATACGAGAAAGTAAAAAACGTTCTCGTAGAGATTGTCTATTACTAAACAAATGTATCGGATACGATTTACCTCTCTAGCTGTCGATTAGGGGTTGATATATGGGATTCATTAAAAAAAAAAACAAAAAAAATTAACAACCTAAACCAATTTTTACACTGAAAATTTTTATCGGAGACTATTAAGTTATATATAAAGTATTGAAAACAGTTTCAAGTAGAAAATCAGGGGATGTAATAATACTCTTTCGTGGGTTTGTAGGAGACTCACTTTGAAATTTTGTACTCTTACTCGTGGAAAAAATTATTTAAGTATCTAAACCAATCATTACATCAAAATGTTCTGTATGTAAATATTAGCTAATACATAAACTATCCCCCTGAAATAGTTTCAAGTTGGAAAATCAGGGGATTTAATAGCCATTCGGGGGTTCATATGGCACTTACTTAAAAATTTTTTTGTTTTACTTATGGAAAAAATTATTTGAGTATCTGGATCAATTTTTACATAAAAAAATTTTTATGATCTTTTATTATACCTGACGTTTTTTGTTTTGTCGGACAAATTTGAATTCTCCATGTTTCAATATGTTTAAAAAACATTTCATTAGGGGTTTTAACAAGACATCTGGGCAAATCTGAACTCTGAAATAGTCGAAACTATTTCAAAAAAATGAACAAAAAATATATTTTCTCTCGTTCATGTTTACTAATCGAATTATATCTGGAAACTTTCCGTAACATTTCCAATAGTTTAATATAAATTTCAGTTTCTTGTGTCAACAGCATCAAGTTTCTATGAGATTTCTGGACTAGTTGGACTTGGAATGATTTTAAACATTTCGTAAATTAGTCCTATCTATAAATACCATTAATTTTTTAATTGGGAACCACTCACACCCTGCACAGTATGCCCTTTCCAATATCCTCAACATTTTAAGAAAACATAGAAAAATGATTTTATCTCTTTTTCTTTCGTGTTGTGTGGAAAGATGATGAAAAGATGATTTTGTCTCCAGTGTTCCAAAATTTCGCTGTTATTGAAAACATAGGATTCCTGCAGATTTTTCCTACTAATTTTAAATCTAAACTATTCCAAGCTTTTCCCACTCAGATTTACTGGAACAAAATATATTGAATGAAATCTGCAATGGAAATGTATTGAAGGCTTCCAGGATACATGTTTTCAACTTTAATTTTTACAAATGATTTAAAGGATGTGTAGATTGCTCCAGGTATACTGAAATACTTTTATGTGTGCAATGTCTCAGGAACTTTTCATATAATTTCAGAGATTAATAGGATCTGAGAGTTTTCAAATTCATCTAAATTCACATAAACAGCAATTTAGTGTCCAAAAACCTTTGATTTGACTTCTATAAATTTTTAAACATTTTAGAAAATATAAATGCCGATTATTTCGCAATGATACCAATTTTGATTCAAAATGTTCAGGATGTAATCAAGAATTATAAAGGATGTTCCAGTTCAGTTTTCCATAATGTTCCCGGACACATTAGAACTCTGCACGTTTCAAAGTATTTCCCAATCTTTTCAGATTGTTAAGAAAAAGTTAATTGAATTTAGGTTATCGTAAGAACCCTATTTAAACTTCCACGATATATCCCATTGATCGGAAATTATTAAAAATGCTCCAACGCACATACGGACCCGAGTTTTATTTTCGCGATACAAATTCCCTGCAGGTTTCCAGGTGTTTCCCTCCAGTATTTCAATAAACGTCCCTGGCTCTGCCGCCATTAAACATCAAAAATATTTTATTGTACTCCCGATCCTCCCCTATACCTCAGTAATAAAACGTACTCAGGAGAAACAATTTGGTTATACACGTACTTTCGTACATAAAGTTCGACAAGAGTTCGGATCGGAGCCGATACAAAACTTTATCTTCACGGGGATTCGGAAGTATTCCCATAAACGTCATTCCTTCTTCTTTCTCTCCGTCTCTCTTTCCCTCGCTCACTCCTTCCTCACTTCATATCGAATGAAAGTCGAATGAATACGGGCGAATGAAACTTTTCATTGACAACTTATATCCCAGATCAAAGTGTCACACATACGGGAGGCCCCAGGACGTCGGAGAGGGGCTGAGGGAAGTTGCTGAATTAACTGCTTATCCGTCATGTCAAAAGTTAGTTTGCGAAGTTCATTTAGTCGGACAGAAAGAAATGGCTGGTGGATACATTATAGATCATTTGTGAAGTTGAAGGATCGGGGATGGTTTCGGGAAACTGGGAGGAAACGAAGAGAGAGAGAGAGGTAGAGGGAGACTAATAAACGATATAATTCCCTCCCTTTCTCTGGCTGTTTTTCGTTCGAACGGCACAATTTCGCGTCTTCCGTAAAGCTTATTTCGTTCAAAGCGAAAGTTCAAAAACGGGAGTGGGGTTAACCTTATTTTAAGTGAGTTAATGAGCCGTAAAAATTGCTATCCGTAAATAATTTTACATTTATTAAGATTTAAGGGAGGGCAATTGCCCTCCCGTCTCCCTTTGATATCCAAAGGCGATAAAAATCTTGCTTCAAAGAAAATCGGTAATTATCTTATTTTCCGATTTACTGGGCTGCGTTCAACGTGGAATTTTTTCCCTCAAATGGGAAGAGGAAGAAAGAGAGGAAAGGAAAGAGGAAACTCCTTATAATTTCATGTGACAGATTGCCTGGATGCTTATAACAATTGCCTGTAGTATTATACGAAAAACGGAAACTGGATAACGTTTACCTGGAAGATACAATTAGATTCACTTTTAAATGGGTTTTTAAAATATTCACATGGCTACCATAACGCAATTTTCTTTTAGAACGAGTAACTTCCATAAAGATGCTCAGCAACGTCATCTCGTATAACAAAATTTCTTGAAAAAAGGAAATGCCCTTGTTCCAATTTTGATTCAAACTGGATTTTATATTGTACTGAATAACAGCTCCCCTATTTGTCCTTCAGATTCCACACTATTCTATTCAGGATATTTTTAGGTCATTTCAACACATGGAAGAAAATATTTTCAAGTATTATGGTAACGTTCATAGGGCTGGATCCTTTTCTTCTGCAAACGAAATTAAAAAGTGGCTCAATTGGCGAGAAAACGCTACAGTAGCGTTTATAAGTTTCAAAAAGATTTTAGTAAAATAATAAGATTCTTTAACTGAGAGTGCTCTTAATACTGGGTGATCAAGAATGACTGTTTGAGTTGGCAATACTACCTGGTGATCTATTTGCCTAAGGGTTTGCAACGCTACAACCAGATATGTTTATTTGACATAACAATCAGCGATAAAATTGTAGGTTATGTGAATAAAAATTAACGCTTAAAAAATGAAACTCGACATACAGAACAATGATTTAAATAAACAGCTAAAGGTAATGCTCAAAATGCCCCCCATTTCGGTCCAAACATAAATTAACTCTTCTTTTTAGGCTCTCGAAGATATTCACCAGCATATTGGGGGTAATGTTTGCCACTTCCTGAACTATTGCCTCTTGCAGCTCTTCTTCACTATGCAATATGTTCCTAAAGACATTGTCCTTCAAGAGCCCAAATAACGAAAAATCTAATGAAGTGAGATCTTGACCTGTTTGGCCAAATGCCCTGACTAATTACTCTGTCGCCAAAATTCTCTCTTAAATATCCCATAGTAGCACGAGCCGTATGTGCCCTTGCAGTCTTGTTAAAATTATCCAATTTGACGCTCTTCGTCTGTAAATTGGTTTATAAAAGGCCTCAAAAGGTGTTGGATATATCTCTCCGAATTGACGGTAAAATTAAAAAATATCTGCCCATACACCCGCGTCCTTGAGACTGCTATCCAAACACCAACTTTAACCGGGTGCAAGTGTGTCTCTCTGATAGCGTAAGGATTTTAACCTGACCAAATTCTGCAATTTTGTTTATTCACATAGCCGTTGAGATGAAACCAGGCTTCGTGGGACAAGAAGGTTTTGTCAAGGATATCATTATTATTTAATATGTCATTAAACCAATTGCAAAATAAAACTCTCTGCGGGTGATCAGGAAGGGTTAATGACTGGACAATGGATATTTTGTAAGGCTGGTACTTTATTTCCTTTTTAAGCACAGTGGAGCAACTTCCATATGATAAACCTGTAAAACCGTGAATTAGAACAACATAGAAAAGTGGTAATCTTATGGGTAAGAATGAAAATTGGTTGGATAGGAGGCATAAAGACCAAACCTGTTTGAAGGGAGAGCTTTCTTAAGGATTTGGGAGGACTTCTTTGCATTCGAGTTCTGATATCCTCGACAACTTCTTCGTTTAAAGTAGAAGGTCTACCAGTTGATTTTTGTTTGCTTACGCTCCCTGTGTTTAAATAACGTTCAACTACTCGCATGCAATGTTGCAGAAAGACAGCAAAAGTCTCCGGAAACAACTCCTGAAATTGCTGGTATGTGGCTTCGAGAGAGTACTGCCAACCAGTAAATGGGTTATAAATCCCGCGTCGAAAGTACGCCATTCCAATGAAAATTTCGTGTTGTAACGTGAAAACCATTTTAAATAAATAAATTTAAAAAGAATACCAGAAATTGGAATTTTAAATAGCAAATTCAAATTACCAGTTGTACCATTTAAAAATAAAATTCAGCATTGCCAACTCAAACAGTCGTTCTTGATCACGTTGTATGTCAACCTCAATGATAACATGGTCACATTTTTCTGGATGTGTATAGCACTGTAAAATTCCTATAGTTATTTTTCTTTACTCGTCAAACATCTTCTATTGTGGCTATTCCAGTACATTTTCCAAAAACGTAGCAGATATCCCTAGAGTTATTGTATATAGGTATTGTCACAATCATGATTTTGCTTCAGGACTCCAAATTATGCCTATGGAAAGTAATCTAATATATATTAATTTATGACGTGACATTTAATATCCTTGGATAAAAAAGCTTGAATATTCATTATAATCATGAATAACAAATTAGTCTTAAATTGCAGATGAATGTTTTTCCACTGTGGCGTCTTTATTAAAATAATAATTAATACATATATTATAGAAATAAAAATATATAAAATATACAATTTTTTCCATGTTTCGTTTGAAAGTCCTCGATGTTTTCTTTCGGTCTCCACAAACATCTTTAATCGAGAAAGATTCTACTCAATTTATAGTCGATTTTCTAGTCGATCTTAAAAGGTTTGTAGAATTCTAAATAATCTTTATCTAAAAGAGACCGTTTTAATATTGCCCCTAAAAAATTTGAAATTGACTTATAACTCATATAATATTCAATGAAACCTGAAACTGCCGGAAAATTCTGGAAGTTTCGTAAAATCTAGTAACTATCAGCGATGAGTTTTCGTTTTATTTCGTCCTGACGATTTCATGAAGCACGTTTTATCGAGACTTACCTAAAAGTTTGCAAAATGTATTTAAAATTTTAGCAAGTCACATGGAAATTCGGTAGTTTTTCTAAATATGTCATAAAGTTCTGACTAACTACTTTAGTTATCCTTCAGGTTCGAAAAAGTTTTTATCCAAACGGTTTTGATAATTTTTTAAACCTCTGAAAAGTGTCCGTATATATCAGGTAATTTTCATGGAATTTTGCAACATTTAATAAAGTTTCTAAACTCATAAAATCATAACAAGTTCCTGTAATTATACTTTAACACTCTACAATCAAAAATATATTAGTATCTATAGTATTGTAAAAGCCTGATTAATTCGTGCACTAATCTTTCCAAGCATCTACTGAGTTGTAGGAACTATTATAATATTTTATTTAATTGTTTGGAAAATACCACCTAATTTTGGTGTAGATTCATACAACACTGTCTGGACTCATCAAATATGTTCTATTGAGACTCATTCAAAAGTTTGAAAGGTGCATTCTTTAGCATTCAGCATTTTAGCACATTTCAGGGGATTTTGATGGCAAAATTCTATATAACTTTTCTAGTTATCAAGTTATCTTTCACAACTCGATAAAAAAAATTTAATATGTTTCACGCCCAGGGGGATGACGTCTTCATAAGGGTGCTTACCTACCTAGGAGGTAGCTCTGGTTGTGAAACAGAAAATGGAGGGTTTATTTTTCGTATAACACTAATAAATCACAGAACTCTATATAAAAGGAGTACTTCAAAATTTAGACGCGGTTAAGGGAATAGTTACAAAAAGAGAGTTACATAATAAAGAAAGAAAGAAATGATTGCATTAAGGTTGGCTTATTATTGGTCCGGGGGCAATAGGGTAGCTATCACGTCTTGAAGAAAATTAGCAGCGTAACCGTACGACTATCCCTTAATTAGCGCACTGTATTCTAAACTTTCAGATTCCGTTCCCTGTGCGTCTGTAGTGGTATAATTATTTAATTATTGATGCTGATAAATTCAAATATTAATATTATTCATATTCACGCGTCACGCGTGTTCATGAAATTATTGTAAGAGATGTGATTGCGCTAATTATTAATTAGGTCATTAATGACAAGGTCTTGACAAGAATGCCGCGATGCGGGATGTTACAATGTTTCTTTGAATTTTTTTTAAATATGTAGCTTTCGATTGAACCTTGAAACTTGCGAATTTATATAAGATATTAGAACAATATTAAAATACTAATTACTTCCTATAATTAATAATCCTACCGGAACTCAAAATTCAGTTATGTTGTGACTTAGCTATGAATATGGAATTTTTCTTAGTAGTGTAGAAAATGTCATTACTTGAAAAGCGTCTTGTGTTGAGTTTATCCCACTAGTCTCTAAAAACAGAAAATGGTATTAAACACTCTCGTAGGCACCATGATTCAATTAAAGCCCGTTTAACTTCGGTAATTACCCTCGACAAGTATATCCCATCTAGATGTAGAGGTAATCTTCCTGAAACTCCCTATAACGTGTCGCAAGGAATCTGGCAACTTCCGCTGGCAATCTCGTTATGAAACGGTGAAAATTTCACAAAACCTCAACCGACTCCGGTAATTACCCTCCGGGACTACGTTTTTTCTTTCGTTGGAAATTTCTCCAACCTCTCCCCACCCCCATGGAAAAAGTTCTTTCAACGCGGTTAATTTCACGTGACGAATCGTCAGGAATATATAAAATTTTCGTTCGTTCCAGTAACTTAGGAGACATCCCATGATTTCGTTCATTTTTCACTCCCTTCGCAAACGGGGTGCTTGTGTGTGCGCGCGCCAGGGTTATATGTAGGTATATACTTTGTTTTTGGTAAAAATCCAGTCCCTAAAACAGATAAATGTACTCGTGCGATATTACGCTTCCCCGTATAAGACACGTGTATACGTACACGTACACTCACAGAAAGATGAAACATTCAGGAAACTATAAAAAATTAATATGGAAGCGTTTGTTCTCGTCTCGTTGCAATAAACGCGAGCGAATAACAAAATGTTGTATGAGAGGGTTTGTGTGCGTGTGTGTTTGGATGCTTTTATGTGAGAGTTTGTGTCGAGTTTTGTTCCCGTTAAATTATCGGGAAACGGGAATTCCTAGAATATCCCGAATATAACGAGATCACTTAGTAGTTTATTTGCACCCACAAATACATACAAACGATATGCTTCCGGAAATCTGGCATTCTTAGGAAATATGGAAATTCTGAATATGGGGAAGTTCGTCGAATTTATTAAATATACTGGAAGTTTGCTCTATGTATCACATACGTCAGTTTCGAAATTTCCATAATTGGTCAAAAATTACCACACGTTACATCAGCTTCCTAGCCATGAAGTGCTGATGTTGCAGACATATTCCTTATCTCATATAAATAGACCCAACTAGTGGGGATAACTTCAGTATTAATGTAGCCATTGTAGAGTACACATCTATTTGTAATTTTAATTAATAAACCTTTTTAAAAACGGAGTTTCGGGTATCGAATCAATAAGTGGCGCAGTCAGTAGGATTGTTCGGATTGTTCGAATCGATCGATCAAGTTCGTATCAACGATTAACCGGACAATCGAAGGTGATTTTTGTGAACGATCGTGCTGTGAAGGAGAGGAGTACCGATCGACGGAAACCCCCAATCCACCGCGGACCGAAGCAGCCCATCGCCAACAAGACACCGGAGTTGGAACCACATCGTCCAATTCGCGAGGAGTCAACGACCTGTTTGGACCCACATCGCCAAGCTCGACGAGGACACTCATAGAAGTTAAGAGATGCTCCGAATCTTCGTCATCCTAATGTAAGTGCAATCTATCTAGACAATACATGTCAGATTTGGAAATTTTAACTAAATTCTTCGATACTTTAAACTTAAGCGAACCTGTAACTGACTCGAATCAAGTAGAATCAAATTTATCTCGTAGAATAGAATCGTTAGAAATCATGACCGAATTCAAAGCTGAATATCTCAATTGCATCCCCGAATTTAATGGTGACCCGAACGATTTAAATAGATTTTTGGCAGTAAGCGAATCTCTAATTACACATTTCTATAATGCAACAAACCCAAACTGTTTTCAAAACATTTATTTGCTGAATTCCGTAATTTCAAAACTAAAAGGCAATGCTAAATCAGTTATTAACATTCATGGAGTGACAACTTGGGATGATTTGAAAAAACTACTAATTAATAGTTTTTCTGATCAACGTGACGAAATTTGTCTCAATAGGGACTTGGTAATGCTTAAACAGAGCCCAAATGAACATCCACAAAAATTTTACGATAGAGTTCTCCATTTACTGAATTTACTATGTAGCTATATTGATACCCACGAAACTACTAAAGAAGGAAAAAATGTAAAACGACAACTTTATCAAGATCTTGCTCTTAAAACCTTTTATCCGGTCTACGCGAACCATTAGCAACTACGATCCGATGCATGCAACCCGACTCATTAAATAAGGCTTTACAATTCGTATTAAAAGAGGAAAACGTCCATTACTTCCAAAACTTTTCGGATAAACGCAATGTCAAACCCCAGCATGTAACAAGACCAATGACTTATCAAAACCCATTCCCAAATGTTTCGAATTCCCCGAATTTTAATTTCAGACCACAAATGAACACTAACACACCTAACAATTCCTTTAGAGCCCAAAATACATTTCCTTCACAACCTATCCCTATACGTCCCAGAACGGATTTGCCACCACCAAAATTCTTACGAAATTCACAAGTGTTCAGACAACCCTCTAACAACAATAACAACCAGAACGTCTTTAAACCAAATCCGAACCGCCAACTACAACTTCCCAAACCTACTCCTATGAGCATATCCACTCGCAATACTTCGAAACCACAAAATTATTTCCAAAACAAAAATACTGGTCCTCCTGATTTTATTTTTGAAGAACTTTACAATACCGAAGTAAACCAGATCGATAATAGCAATTCCCATCATCCCTCCACACCCACCACCTCAGGCGAAAATTGCGATACTTATTACAATGAAAATGCAATCGAAGAGATCAATAACGAATACGATATCGACTATACCGACTATCAACCAGACTATAGCTATGATCAGTACGAAAATTTTCAACGGACGCCTCACCTAGAACACCCAACTTAACACCTCGAACAATATCATTTAATCTTACCGATGCAAACGAATTGCCATACCTAGTATTTCCTGAACTCAACCTAAAATTTTTGATTGATTCTGGCTCAACAAAATCTTTCATAGACCCAAATCTAGCCTTTAAACATTATCCAAATTGTATTAAACATGAACCTTTCATTGTATCAACTGTATTTCAAAAATCAGCACATAAATACAGTGCGGAAATACCAATCTCAAAATTGTTTAATGTGCACGGAACTCTCAAATTCTATCTATTTAAATTCCATGACGTATTCGACGGACTAATTGGACTTGACAATATGAAGCTACTTAGAGCGCATTTAGATTTTGATAATCATTTTCTTATTACTCCTCATGCTAAAATTAAATTACGTTATCACGTTACTAACAATTCTGCGAATTATCATGTTACCATACCTCCGCGCGTTGAACAAGTGATAGAATTAAAAACGACTGTAAAACAAGGTGATATCATAATTCCACACACTAAGATTCACAATTGTGAGATACCTGAAAGTCTAAGCACAGCGAGAAACGGAAAAGCGCTGACCACGATTTTAAATAATAAAGATGAAACGTTGACACTTGATCTTTCTAACCCTATAACCGTGGAAAATTTCAACGAAAATGAACTTTTGGATATATCTTTGAACAACTTTGAAATCACCTCCAAAACTAAATTAGACTTGTCCAGAATAAGAACCGATCACTTGAACACCGAAGAAAAATCAAAAATTTTATCGTTATGCGAACAATATTCTGATATATTTTACAATGAGTCTACACCGCTTACATTTACCAACAAAATTAAACACCAAATTCGCACCTCTGACGAAACTCCCATATACAGTAAATCTTATAGGTACCCGTTTATTCATAGAGAAGAGGTAAAGAAACAAATTCAAAAAATGTTGAACTCAAACATAATTCGACCAAGTAACTCGCCGTGGTCTTCGCCTATTTGGGTAGTCCCAAAGAAAGCAGATGCATCTGGTGAAAGAAAATGGAGAGTCGTGATTGACTATAGAAAATTGAATGAAAAGACGATCGACGATAAATACCCACTGCCAAATATCAACGACCTTCTAGATAAGCTGGGCAAATGCCAATACTTCACCACGTTAGACCTCGCTAGTGGCTTCCACCAAATCGAGATGGGAGAAAGCGACATCGAAAAAACCGCCTTTAACACTGAAAATGGCCACTACGAATTTCTTCGCATGCCATTCGGTCTAAAAAATTCTCCAGCCACCTTCCAGCGTGTTATGGATAACATACTGCGAGGAATACAGAACGAAAAATGCCTAGTTTACCTGGACGATATTATCGTGTTTTCCACATCTCTACAAGAACACCTCGAGAGATTAAAAACTGTCTTCCAGAGATTAAGAGAATCCAACTTTAAAATACAACTGGATAAATCGGAATTTCTTAGAAAAGAAGTCGCTTATTTAGGTCACGTCGTAACACGAGACGGAGTACGACCTAATCCAGATAAAATTAAAGCTATTCAAAATTTTCCACTACCAAAAACTCCCAAACAAATTAAAGGATTTCTAGGACTTTTAGGCTACTACCGGCGCTTCATTAAAGATTTCGCTAAGTTAACAAAACCGTTCACTAGATGTTTAAAAAAGAATGCAAAAATTGAAATAAACGACGAATATTTGTCTTCCTTCGAAACTTGTAAAAATATTTTAACTAATCAGCCAATATTACAATACCCCGATTTCAGTAAACCTTTTAATCTCACTACCGATGCTTCAAATGTCGCCTTAGGAGCCATACTTTCACAAGGAATAATAGGAAAAGATCTACCTGTAGCATACGCGTCCAGAACCCTTAATGACTCAGAGCAGAACTACTCAGCAATAGAGAAAGAATTACTAGCGATAGTATGGGCAACCAAATACTTCCGACCATACCTATACGGAAGAAAATTCAACATTATTACCGACCACAAACCCTTGCAATGGTTGTTCTCTTTAAAAGACCCAAATTCGAAACTGCTACGTTGGAGAATAAAGTTTGAAGAATATGACTTCAATATAATTTACAAAAAGGGCAAATTAAATACAAATGCAGATGCTTTGTCCAGGGTAGAAATTCACGCAAAGGAAACAAACCCATTTTGGGAGAAATTAGACGAAAACCTGCGAAACATCGAAGGCTTCGATAACCCTCATATAACATTTCAGCCAAATTCTCCGCCCACATACCTAGATTTAGACACCCAAAATTTAACCGACAATAACAACCCTAGTCAGAACTATCATACTAATTTAAACTCAAACGATATTGACGCAATCTCTATGGCAGTGAATGTTGATGAAATAAATCAAGACAATGCTTTCGAAGACATTTCAGACGAGCAGCCGGAAGAACCATCAGAAAACGTCGAAAAAGAAGAAGAATCTGGTAATACAATACACTCAAATAATGAGCAACACCCTGTTGTTGACATTCCTATAACGGATTATCCTGTAAATTATGGCCAAAATCAAATCATTATCAGTTCAGTTTTACACTCTCCATCCGTACCAAAAATAACATTCCTCTTTGAGAAGAAACAACGTATTTCGGTACAATTTTCAAAAAATAAATTTGAAGAAGATGTTGTAAAATTCATAAAAGATTACATAGCCCCTGACATTCAATATCATCTTTACTTTGAATCCCCTGAGATCTACGAGAACTTTTCAGTAGTACTCCAAAGAAATTTTAAATGGCCGTCACTTAAATTTAAAAGATGTAAGAAGAAACTACTCGACGTCACCGACAAGAATGATATTCAAGACACGATAAGGAATTACCACGAAAGCAAGACTAATCATAGAGGAACGGAAGAAACTTTACAAAAAATAAAAGAAAAATATTACTGGCCTCTAATGAAGCAATCCATTCAAACTTATATTAATGAATGTGAAATATGCCAACAGAGTAAATACGATAGAAAACCAGTTAAAATGACTTTAAACATTACCCCAACTGCTTCAAAACCTTTTCAAATAATCCATATAGATACATTTACTTTCGAACAAACAAAATTCTTAACACTTATCGACAGCTTTTCCAAATACGCTCAAGCTTATCCTCTTAACAGCAACAATGCAACAGAAATTGCTGACAACTTACTAAAATTCTTTTCCCATCACGGTATTCCGAACATGATTATATCCGATAACGGTACCGAATTCAAAAATTCAGTTATCATTGAATTACTAGGACTCCATAAAATCAAAATTCACTTTTGCTCCCCAAATCACCCACAGTCCAATGGAATGATAGAAAGATTCCATTCGACCATAATAGAGCATTTACGATTACTCAACACACGAGGATTTTCTAAAACTTCAGTTAAAATGAAAATGATATATGCAGTACTTTCATATAATAATTCGATCCACTCTACCACAAAATTGAAACCTGTTGATGTCATTAGCGGTCATATATCCAGTAATGAACCATTTGATTTAGAAATCGACAAATTGTTGTTAAACGAATATGTAAACCAACATAAAGAACGTTCAAAAATCATGTATTCAAAAATAAACCAAGATCTAATGGAAAACAAAGTTCAAGTTGCAGAAAAAGCTAATAAAGATCGAGATAAACCTGAATTATTTGATACTGCTCAAAAGGTATTTGTGAAGAAACATATACGTCAAAAACAAGCAAATAAATTTGAAAAATCTTGTAATGTAACCAACGTCAATCAACAAAGAAAAACTGTTTCTACCGAAACACAACCAAAAATTCACATGAACAACCTTAAACGCCCACTTAAAAAATTATATTCTTTTGATTAACTAATTTTTCATTTTTCCTTAAAACACTTAGCGCAATCCAGATAAGTAAGTATTAAGTATCGTGTATCTTCTCTCATTTCAGGCTACCAGGAATTCTCGTTACGCAAGAAATCATAACCTCGCGCAATCTCGAGCACAATCCAGGACTAATAGCTCTAAAAATCGGAACAGCAAAATTAAAACGATATTCCCATTCCATCATCCACTATTACGACCTAAATCCCATTATCTTAGAAATTAATAAATTACAATTAAGTACCCAAAATATCACATTTCTGTTAAGTAAAAATCACGAATATGAGAAGGAAGTTTCGAATTACATAAAAGTCGTTAAATTTACGGAAGAAAAAGTTGAATTGAAATTGTCAGAAATTTTACCGCATCCGCAACGGATTAAGAGAGGATTGTTTAACGGCTTAGGCTCAATATTTAAGTCAATTTCAGGCAATCTAGACGCAAATGACGGAGAACGCTATGAAAACTTAATTAAAGAATTACAGTCAAATCAAAACAAGTTATCAGCCAATGTAAAAGCTCAAAACACATTAGCCATCTCTCTCGTAAACAAATTTAATAATACTATTCAGCAAATAAGTCATAACGAAAAACTATTAGAATCGAAATTAAATTTAATAGCATCAGTCATTGAAGGTAACCCCAACAAAGATCTTCACATACGAGTAGGCATGTACGTCAAAGACAGTTTTATTCAAATTATAGAAATGTATAATATCATTATATCAATTTTGCAAGATATCGAAAATTCAATAACTTTTTCGAAATTAGGTACTATGCATCCTAGTATAATAAAAACTTCAGATTTATACGAAGAATTAAAATCGATAAAAAACAAAATTCCCGATCAATTCCCTATTAAAATCAGTTTAGAAAATACACTCGTTTTAGAAAAGGTAATTAAAATCAATTGCTTTGTTTTAAATAATAGAATAAATTACATTCTAAATGTACCTATAGTATATCCTTTTGAATTTGAAATGTATCATCTTTATTCGATTCCTATATATGATGGAAGTCAGTTCCAGGCGATTATTCCAAAAAGTAAATTCCTATTAAAAGATAGATTGCATTACGCTATTATGAATGACGACTGCATGGAGCTATCTCCGAAGATATTTGTTTGCGATCAAACTGAGCCTCAGGACATCACATCCGACAGTCCATGCGAAGCCCACCTTTTGGACCTAAGAAACGTCTCTAACTGTCAACAAACCCGGATCGTGATTAATCGACCGACGTTCAGAAGACTAGAAGATACCAACCAATGGATCGCCATATTGCCGACAGAACACACCCTTAAACTACAATGCCACCAGCAAGAAGAGATTTTGAACCTCAAAGGAACGTATCTACTCGACATCCCGAGAAACTGCCGGATCGTGAGCCCATCCGACATGATAGTTAACCTGGAACCAGCTACCACTCCGAACCAAGCTGTCCTCTTCCCGAAAATCTCGTTCGGAACACGTACTACGGTGAACGAAACCCTAAAAGTTCACTTGGGAGACCTTAAACTCGACGAACTACAGGAAATTAAAAGAAAATTCATATCAAACGAGCCCGCCTTAGAAACGACTTCTCTTCAGCATATTCCCAGCACCTGGACCGTCGCCCTTTACTTCGCCTTGCTGCTCTTGGTCACCTACTTATCGATTAAGAAATTTGCAGAGATGACCCGCCGACCTAGGACCAACGAGGCAATCGAACTTCAAGAAATTCAACTTCCTTCCTGATCGTCGGAAGTCGAATCTGTGAGGGGAGGCGTTACATCAGCTTCCTAGCCATGAAGTGCTGATGTTGCAGACATATTCCTTATCTCATATAAATAGACCCAACTAGTGGGGATAACTTCAGTATTAATGTAGCCATTGTAGAGTACACATCTATTTGTAATTTTAATTAATAAACCTTTTTAAAAACGGAGTTTCGGGTATCGAATCAATAAGTCACAACTACTGCACTACTTTATGTTTCCGCGAATATACCGACCATTATTAGCATACTACATACTCTACTAAACTACGCTTACTACTCGAATATATATAGCTACAATATACGGAGTTGTATTAAGGTTTGGAAAGGAGTGACAAAAAAATACATGCTCTGATGCTCTGGCTTTTTTCCGTTGTGGTTTTTGGGGAGATCAAGTATCACTACCACATGTACTTTTATTTAGATGAATCTATCGACGAGTATAAAGAAAAAAAGTTTTTTAGATTATTTCTTGAATATTCTCCTTGGATTGAGAAATGACTGTAAAAAATTTCAACTTTCATATAAACCGATTAAAATATCTCTAAAAAGTTGAAGGAAGAAAACAAAACAATATCTTCCAAAAAAAATCCATTTCAAAATATTTCCTTAGGGCTACAGAACACATTTTGTTAAAAGTTTACCACGATACACCACATTCAGCAAGGAGCCAAATAGTGTTGAGAATATTTGGATATCAGCAATGTGCAATTTTGGTTCAGTTCACTAAAAGTTTTACTATTAGTTTTTGAATAATCAATATTTCAACTCATGTATAAAAACGTCCATTTTAAAATGTTTGTCCATAATACTACAATTAGGTATTAGGTATTATTTTCACATTTTTTTGATAACTGGCTAAATGAGAGATTTAAATCTTAGGTTAATATTAAAAAAAGACATTGAAGCAAAAAAATAATTTGAAATTCAAACGCTAGGAATTAGCGCCAAAACGCCGTCTGACGTCACACCGCATATAAACAGTGTAGTGGAAACACCATTTTACGACGCGAATAACACAAATTACTAGATTTGGTCGCAATTTAACTCCTACACTCCAGCGGAAACAACAATAAAGTCCAAAATACTCGAAAATTCTATTTGTGGACTGCAGAACGGACCCGTGTTTATATGCGAAGTGACGTCACGATGACCGGACGTTTCGCTGGTCCTCGCACATTTACTGTTTTTTATACCTGAAATACTTGGTGCTGGGCCTATTACACGATTTTTTATGATTACAAAGTTTGTCTGAAGGTTCGTCCCTATGAATTTAGATATATTTCGATTAATTTAAAATATATGGCAAATACCTAATTGTGAAATAAAACGGAAATTTCCAAGTTTATTCAAAAACATAACTTTGATGTCAAAGAAATTAAGGGGTGTTTCCCATTTAAGAAAAAAATAATTTGTTTTAATTTGGTAGGTTGGATATTTTTGAGGCATGTTTTCAATAAATACAGGCAGTTTGTAAAAAGAAATATTTTTTAAGTATCTTGTACAGGAAATGAAACATGTAATTGCAATTTTAATTGTAGTATGACTGGTATTTTGACTTATCTACTACGAATAATATAATTTATTGTTAATTTAACATTTTCGAAATATAACTTCATATTTGTATATAGAAATCTAAAAAATATGTTTTCTACAAGCCTCGTCTTTCAATTCCAAAATAACAAATTTCTTTTGTTACCTGGTTAACTTTGTCAGGCATTTTATATAAGAATTTGTTTTATAAACACATCCAATTATTTACATTTAAAGATATGGAGATATTTCTAGAAGGTTTCATATATATATTCAACTATCTATATTATATATATTATATATATATATATAATGTATTCTCTCTATATAATATATATTCTCTATATATATGTCTCTATATTGTCTCTGTATATTTATTTACATATTCTTGAAGTACAACTTTTAAAATATAGCCTGTTTATAGACTACCTCAACTAAACTCTTTTAAATTATTTGAAAGTAAATGCGCAAGAATGATTATACTTAATCTAATTTCTTATGAATTTTTGAAGTAAAACATTACAAGAAATTTTCTTTTAGAAAAAATATGAAGGTAAAAGGGCGTGACCCACAAATAAAACGTTATTAATTATAGTATGTTGACGCTTACGTCAACATTCTTTAAGGGAATTTTAGGTGAAGAAATCATAATTTATTGTAACCGAATTTAGGGAACTTCTACATAATTTAATTGTTGGGGGTTGTTAGTTGGTGATGGGTGAGCGTAGAAAATAGTCCGGATGAGTTTGACTCGTCTATTAATAAAAATTAAATAAAGTATTTACAATTTTATACAAACTTCGCCGAGGAAGGTTCGAGGGTAACTGACTTTAAAATTACCGCCCGAAGATTCTATCCCTCGGTACACGTGTACATAGCAGGTACCTCGGTGCGCCGGTTTTTATGGGGGTGAAAGTTTTCAGAGACCATCCCGACGACTCGATTTTGTAGAAGGCTCCGAAACCGTTCTTTGAGGAAAAGCATATGTTTCTTTTTTGAATGATACTAAGTTTCGGGGCGATCCTAGAATCGACCCTCGAGACGGTCACATTTGTAAAAAAGGAAAGTGCAGCCCGTGGGAAGAAAACTATTTACACTTTTTACAATATTATTTACAACTCATCTCCCACGGGCCCCTACATAATCATTGAAATTAATACGCGTGGTTTTACAAAACAGAAAAATAAGTCATAATTAAGAGCGAAGATAGTTGTGTGAAAATATTGGATTGTTTTAACGTTCGTACACGAATAAATAACACGAGCGATCATTTCACGTTATTAACTACAACAGAACGTGAACGTCAAGTTCAACTCTCACACTCAGCTGACTAAGCATAACACGGCGTTTCGGTAACGTGATACCGGTCGCTCCTCGAGAAGGTCAGTCTGGGTGCAATGTAACAAAAACAATAATATCTCATTTAATCAATGTAACACAAGATGTATAAAATCTCTGAAATTTGGGACAATAAACCAGTATACGATGTATGCTCAAAACGACAGTGTGTTGTGATCTTTCTTCATGCCACCCAAACCGACAAACCATATCGTCAAGAACTTCAACCCGGACCTGCACGTTACGCCCTCAGGTCCACACCGGAGAGGACGTCACGCCCTCTCTCCAAACTACTAGAACTTCAACCCGGACCTGCACGTGACGCCCTCAGGTCCACACCGGAGAGCACGTCATGCCCTCTCTCCAAACAACTCGAACTTCAAGAACTTCAAGATATCACGTCACGCCCTGATCCCCGCCTACAAGAACGTCTTCAGCCTTACAACCTGGAGACAAGATTCATCTCCGCAGCCACCCACGAGTTACGAGAGAAATCTATACAGTCCACTCTCTAGAGATCATTTCACACTTTCGTTCATAGTAACACCTGATTTGTATAAAATACGTTCTTGTTTTCTCAAAATTCGACATTTTTATAAATTTGTTCTAAAACTTGCTTATGTATCTACAGTATTGCTGAAGTCAACTGTAAAATCTTTTAAAGTTCCCGGATAGGAATGAGTAGATGGATTTTAAAAGTGTCAAAATTATTGGAAAACTATCTGAATGTATGTTCTCAAAATTTATAGATTTTCAAAAGGTGAAACTGACGTTCGAAAATTACATTGAAATTTGAGAAGGCAATTTGTTTCAAATATTCAATTGTAATTGTGGCTGTCGCCGCTTCTCCGTCCCTAGTTTCCCTATTCATCTATCGAAGCGCGCTTACCCCTGCAAGTTTCTGGCTGTCATAGCTTCCTCCACATCATTTCGCTAACTTCTTCTTGGTCGTCCTCTCATTCTTCTCTGTGGCGGTATCCACTCAAGTACCGTTCGGGGCCATCTATATGGGCGAACCATAGCAACTATCTCCTTTCAATTTCGTCAGCGACTGTCTTTTTCTTGTTCATCATTTGTCGTATTTGTGAGTTTTGAAATTTTGCTAATTTTCACTTCCCCCAATTCCTTCGTAGAAAGTCCATCTCGGTTGCCAATAATTTCGCTTTGTTCCTCTTACTGACATATCACACTTAAGCCCCATATAGCATCACACTTTCCATAAGGCTCTTATACAATGACTATTTAGTTATATTCTTTATGACAGTTTCCCATAATATGACGTAGTTTAATACTTCCGTCAATTTTTTACCTTTATTGACTCTTTCATTTATCCCATCCTCACTATTTCCCTGTTTATTCAATATAATCCCTAGGTATTTACACTGCTCCATCCATGTTATTTCTTCAGGATCAAGGGGAAGATTGTAGCATTGACTGTTTTCGACAACCAAGTATTCGCACATTCCAATTTTAGTTTTTAAGTCTGATTTTTCGTACTCTTCTTTGAGCTTCCTGATCATGTACTCTAAATCTTTTTGATCTTTGGACACCACTACTTGGTCATCTGCAAAATACAAGGTATGTAATGCACCATCTCCGATACTATGTCTCGCATATTCTCATATTTTGTCGTCCACCCTTGTGAGGCTTTGTCATGGTAGATTTTAATTGGGTCGATGATAGGCAACATCCCTGGCTAAGTCCTTTCTTGTTCTCAAATGCCTCTGTTAGAGTGTGGTTGACTTTTATTCTTGCCGTAATATTTGCAGTATTTATTGTATTTCTTTGTGGAATTTATTATTAATATGGGTCTTATTAATTATGCATATATATCATATATATATATATATATATATATATATATATATATATATATATAAAGAACTAAATAGTAACGGGGATGCAGCCTTATCTTGGGACTTTTTTTTTAAAGAACACTCTTATTTCTTTAATACAGGAGCTTTCGACAATGTTTATTGTCTTTATCAACTGCAACTGTGAACATGGTATGTTTGTTAAAAATTATACAAAGATGAAAATTATATACTTACAGAAAACGAGATTGCTGTTAAAACTATATAACACATCAGATCCAGAAAAAAATTCAATATTGGAGTGGAAGAGGCAGGTTATGTGTTCAGAGACGTTAAAAAGATATTTCAAAAATTATTTGACAAAACCCATGGAAACAAATAATTGATAAGTGATACAGGAACAAAGAGAACCTTTCACATTAATGCTATGAATTCAGTGATGTTTGATTTTATAGAATTGCTACTCATGGGTGCCAAACCATGGAGCGTAATTATTAATTCCTGTTCTGTCTCAACTATTAACAATTATTGGTCTAAAATGTTGACAAAGCAATATTGTGAAACTTACTCAGAAACACATATTTAGATTTAAGGAAATACAGGAAGGGTGATATTGTATATGTACAGTTATCGCTCTCACCGAAAACTGGTCTGTAAAGTCGATAGAAACTGTTAGAAGTCATCCCTGATTCCCCCAACCCCTACTGCCACTAAGGGCTGGTGAGAGTCAATGACGACCTCGACCTTCCATTGTATTTCCCTGATGCTTTCTTAAGTTGTGTATTGTAAAAATTCAATATTGGAGTGGAAGAGGCAGGTTATTTGTTCCAAGACGTTACAAAGATATTTCAAAAATTATTTGACAAAACACATGGAAACAAATAATTGATAAGTGATACAGGAACAAAGAGAACACTTCACATTAATGCTATGAATTCAGTGAGTTTGATTTTATAGAATTGCTACTCATGGGTGCCAAACCTGTATCACTTATCAATTATTTGTTTCCATGTGTTTTGTCAAATAATTTTTGAAATATCTTTGTAACGTCTTGGAACAAATAACCTGCCTCTTCCACTCCAATATTGAATTTTTACAATACACAACTTAAGAAAGCATCAGGGAAATACAATGGAAGGTCGAGGTCATCATTGACTCTCACCAGCCCTTAGTGGCAGTAGGGGTTGGGGGAATCAGGGATGACTTCTAACAGTTTCTATCGACTTTACAGACCAGTTTTCGGTGAGAGCGATAACTGTACATATACAATATCACCCTTCCTGTATTTCCTTAAATCTAAATATGTGTTTCTGAGTAAGTTTTACAATATTGCTTTGTCAACATTTTAGACCAATAATTGTTAATAGTTGAGACAGAACAGGAATTAATAATTACTGTTGGCATCAGTCACCATTGCGTCTACAGCCACCACCCTGTATACGCAGTATACGTCGAGACGAGAGGCCTCAACGGAAAAGGGCTGACGTCACCTTTCTTAGGGAACCACGAGCCGACGAGCGAGACCGCGGAGCGGCGGGAAGGGAGATATTCGGTTGAACGAAGCGATCGGGGATTGACGTGTTATACAGGCGGCAATATAACTTTTTCTTTAAATATAGGGTTTTTATTTGAAAACTTATTTTAAATCGCGAATCGTTAACATCAGAAGTGGGATCAGAATCCGCGAAGACCTTTTGGCAAATTGTGCGTTTAGTGAAGTTGTGAAAAAAACATGGGCAGGCCACATGGATCCTCCAGGAGTTCCCAGCAGAGGGAACGTCACTCAGAGCGGAAGTCGAAGGGTGTCAGAAAGGTTCCGAGGCAGTCCAGGAAAGCAGAACGTTCCCGTGGCTCGAGGAGACGCTCTCCAAGTTTGGAATTGGGGGAGCAGCCTCATAGCTTAGGTGGAGACTCTCGACGCTCTGATAGGAGTGGAGTCTCGAGCGATATCACCGAGTTGAGTAACGCGCTGATCCAAGGTATAGATAAGTTGGCCAAAGATTTAGGTGCCCGGAATAGCTTGGTAAGTGTTGCCTCTTTAAACCTTGGCATCATCCAGGAGTTTGACCCTGTCACTCAGAGTATCGATGAGTGGCTGGATAAAATTGATGAATATTCTCAACTCTATCGCTGGGATGATAGAACCATTTGCCATTTAGCTTTAAGTAAACTACGTGGTCCCGCTCACACTTGGTATCATGGCCTCCCTACCCATCTGTTCAATTGGTCTGAGTGGAAACACATGTTGCGCGAAAATTTCAAATCCAAACGTAATCTTCACAATTTATTAACTGACTTAATGGCTTGCAAACCTAAACCTAATCAGCGTTTGTATGAGTATACGTTTGAAAAACTGTCACTAATAAACAAGTTACAGTTATCAATATCAGATGAGGATAAAATTAATTTAATTGTAAGTGCGATACCCGACGAACAAGTGCGATTTGCAATAGAAACAGCTAACGTTTTAAATCCCAGTATGTTGGCAAACCATTTAAAAATGCTTGATGAAGGAAGGGTAAATTTAAAAAAAACCTAATACTGGTAACTCTCCTAAAAGCGCAACAAACTTTGGAAATGTGTTACTACGTTGTTATAATTGTGGTAAGACGGGTCACATGCGAAGAAACTGTTCCCATTCGTCCAAACGGCCTCCTTTAGCAATAGAATGACATAATGTCAACTTCTTATATTCCCGTTCAAATGAAAAATTTTTCAAAACCATTACATTAAATGAATACGTAATAAAATGTTTTATATATCTGGGTAGTGAATGTTCTCTCTTAACAAAACAAACGGCGGATCAATTTCAGTTCAAATTACAGAAAATTGAAAATAACATTATACTAAAAACCCTGTCTGGTCATATGACACCCAAATATTTTTATAATGCCGACGTTGCGGTCGACGGTATAAGTAGGGCCATCGACCTGTTTATAATAGAAGAGCCCAACGGAACAAGACGACATTCAATATAGTAAAACAGGTGGTAGGTTGGTATTTTCAGAAACTGTAAACGTAAACTTAATGGATATAGGACTCGAGGATCCCGAAACCGTGAATTCCCTTTTAACCTTACTAAACGAATATCCTAATTGTGTTGCTAGAGAAATGGCTGAGTTAGGTATGACGTCATTTTGTGAGATGCATATCACAGTTACAAGTAACAAACCCATAGCATTTAGGCCAAGACAATTTTCAGACCCTGAACGTAAACAGATTCGAGATATTGTTGATGATCTTTTAAAACACGGAATTGTGAGGGAATCACAGTCAGCGTATGCAAGTAATGTTTTACTCGTATCTAAGAAAAACGGAGAAAAACGCTTATGCGTGGATTATCGAGCATTGAACAAAATTACCGTGCCAGACCAATACCCCTTACCATTAATAGAAGAACAATTAAAACGTCTCTCTGGTTTTAAATATTTCACCAGCCTTGATCTTTTTTCGGGATATCATCAAATCCCAGTAGCTGCGGATTCCATTCATCTTACTGCTTTTGTTACCCAGGATGGACATTACGAATTTTTACGCGTCCCATTTGGTTTACGCAATGCACCCGCCGTCTTCCAACGAATGTTAAATTCAGCCCTTGGTCAATTAAGGTTCGATACTGTTTTGGTTTATTTGGATGACATATTAATTCCCAGTGTAGATGTCCCTCATGCCTTGCTCGCATTACGCCAAATTTTGGACATGTTCAAACACAACAATTTGGCACTAATTTTAAAAAAAATGTTACTTTCTCCAAACACAGATAGAATATTTGGGTTATGAAATTAGTAATTCCACTATTTAAAATCACCTCACATAGACTTAGGTGGGTAGTACCCAAAACTGCAAAATTTCAAATATTACGTATGGTTCATGATGATATAGGTCACTTCGCATTTGACAAAGCGTACGAATTACTATCACAAAAATATTGGTTTAAAAACATGCGTCGGTTTGTAAAAAAATATGTAAAGAATTGCCTGAATTGCCTATTTTATAAGTCCCCAGGGGGGAAACCCCAAGGTTATTTACATCCAATAACAAAAGTTCCGTTACCATTTCATACTCTTCACATCGACCATCTTGGTCCATTTGTTAAGTCTAAATCTGGCAATACCCAAGTCCTTGTCATGGTAGATGCATTTACAAAATTCGTATTAATATACCCAGTACGAAGTACAAAAACTGATTTAGTAATTAAATGTTTGAAAGAGGTAATAAAAGTATTTGGTGTACCACGACGAATAATTTCCGATAGAGGAACATCCTTCCATAACGAAAAATTTATGCAATTTTGCAAACGGTATAACCGAACAATCGTTGATTGTTTAGCAACAATGGGAGCAAATATTGACAACAAAAAGTGGGACCAAAATATTCCAAATATTCAATTAGGACTGAACGGACCCATTAACAAAGCTATTGGTGCGTCACCCAGCGAAGCTTTATTAGGATATCGGGTTTTTGCGCATGGCCAACTTGAAGGTGGTGACCCTAAAACTGTTGATGTTACAGATATCCGAAAGCGTATTGAGGAGAGTGTTGGTCAGTACCAGGCGGAGCAGAAGCGCCGGTTTGACCAGAACCGTACGAGGGCACAGCCGTATGCCGTAGGGGACTTGGTCCTGCTTCGCATAACCAGTCAGCCAGCCACTGGTGGGAGCCAAAAGCTACTTCCAAAGTGGAGAGGACCGTTCAGGGTCGTGAAGGTGTTGGGACGAGACCGTTACGAAGTGACCGACATCCCAGGGAGTACTCGATCCCAGATAGCGTACACTGGAGTGGCTGGAGTAGACAACATGCGGCCCTGGATCACCTATGGACACAAGCAACTGTAATAGCCCCGACTCGCCGATAGAGACGACCGGCCGCGCTCTGTCATGCTGGACGTATGGAGGACACGTCTGGGTCGGGCATGAGCGCTCCGTGTCGGCAGGAAGGTTGAGATGGGACCCTATGGATAGGGTGGACCTCCCTTCCTGGTTAGGGGGCAACCCCTGCGGGAGAGGCAGGAGTGTCTTTTCCCGGTTTAGGGGGTAACTTTCTTAAGTCCCGGTACGTTTATGACGAGGCTTTCAGGTGGCTGAGTGCGTAGTAAGGGACGGTCCCGGTACGTTTTTGATAGAAGCTTTCAGGGGCTGAGTCCGTAGTAAGGGACGGGAGGTTACTTTCCTAGCGATATCGATATCGGTGGTCATCTAATGGCTGGTTAGCATATAAGGAGAACGTTCGTTTTTACATATATATCTAATAATAAGTTATTTTAATTAATAAACTTGGCCAAGTTCATTACTTTTAGGGTTTAGGATAGGTTAGCGGTTGCTGAATGTGATGACACGTCCCAGTTTTATTTTATTTCTTTGGCTTGTTACTTGCTTTTTTTTTTAGGATTGTTTTGTTTTATTCGGAAAACTTATTTAACCGAAGATTTCAGGTCTTGGTGTTCCCTAGGACAGGCAAGTGCGAGGGCACACTTGATGTCAGGAAAGGCCGAATGTTGGCATCAGTCACCATTGCGTCTACAGCCACCACCCTGTATACGCAGTATACGTCGAGACGAGAGGCCTCAACGGAAAAGGGCTGACGTCACCTTTCTTAGGGAACCACGAGCCGACGAGCGAGACCGCGGAGCGGCGGGAAGGGAGATATTCGGTTGAACGAAGCGATCGGGGATTGACGTGTTATACAGGCGGCAATATAACTTTTTCTTTAAATATAGGGTTTTTATTTGAAAACTTATTTTAAATCGCGAATCGTTAACATTACGCTCCATGGTTTGGCACCCATGAGTAGCAATTCTATAAAATCAAACATCACTGAATTCATAGCATTAATGTGAAAGGTTCTCTTTGTTCCTGTATCACTTATCAACTATTTGTTTCCATGGGTTTTGTCAAATAATTTTTGAAATATCTTTTTAACGTCTCTGAACACATAACCTGCCTCTTCCACTCCAATATTGAATTTTTTTCTGGATCTGATGTGTTATATAGTTTTAACAGCAATCTCGTTTTCTGTAAGTATATAATTTTCATCTTTGTATAATTTTTAACAAACATACCATGTTCACAGTTGCAGTTGATAAAGACAATAAACATTGTCGAAAGCTCCTGTATTAAAGAAATAAGAGTGTTCTTTTAAAAAAAAGTCCCAAGATAAGGCTGCATCCCCGTTACTATTTAGTTCATTAACTAATTCAGCCGTAACTACAAAGTTCTATATATATATATATATATATATATATATATATATATATAATATATTTTATATACATATAATTTATTTCCATAAGCTTTATGGAAATACTTTGTTAAATTTCGTGGTACAAAATTTGACTTCGCACCATGGCAATGGATAAAAACCATATCTGGTGAAGCGAAAAATGACAACGGTTTATAATTTTTTTTTTCGAATTGTACCCACCGCTTTAATTTTGAAAAGCTGTTTTCTTTTTTGGATGGGGATCGCTAATGGGGGAGCTAATCCGGCGTAGGGGATAATCCTGCCCGCGATCCCACCTGGTGGCGCAAACATCCCCGAATACCTCGCCTGATCCGCCGACACGTGCTATTTAAATTTTCCGCGATGTTAAACTAAATTGATTCTTGTTGGCGGGGTTTTCGCACAATGTCGGATGGGAGATTCGCCCCCGTTCTCACTCACCCCCTCGCACTCTATACACCGTTAATTCCTGTGTCACTGCAACCCTTTTATCGCTACATAATGGATAATGCACCGAAGGTACGCTCACACTCGCGCCCCACTCATCCTCGTTCGTTAATTTTTTCCCCATCTATCCCACTCCCCTCTTCTTCAGGGGGTAATTAGATTAGACTGGGATTACAGGACTGGTCCGCTGGTTTTGCTCCTCGCGTTTGTTTCTCTCGGTTTTTTTCTTCTTCCCAATTTCTAGTACGAATCTGGTAGGGAATACGACGTTTCTTCCCACTCCTCCACTTCCTCCCGCGGGAAACTCATTGAACTTAATTGGATATCGGTTAGACGCTTTGTAGGAAAATGGCGAGCGACCGACGGGATATTTATGGGATTGCACTTCGGAAATTACCGATGTTACGGTTCGACGGTTACGTTTAAAATATATATCGCCCGGGGTCAAGGGGGTAGGTGTAGGTACGTATTTATATTTTTTTGTGTTGGTTTTACGGGATGTGGTCTTACGATTTTTAAACTCGTCGATAAAATCCCAGAAATTTTACCTAATTCATGATGTTTTATGAATTGGTTCTCCACTGATAAAGGAAAGTTTTCTTGATATTCGATGCGATTTACTGGAACTGTTATTCCCTAAAAAGTGTTTGAAGGGACTTGTCGATCAATCATGGACAAGTTCTGGTTAATATTGTAACTATTGATGTAACAATTGACTGATGGCAATGACATCATTAATGGTTAAACAGGTCACATTGCCCAAGAAGGTTAAAATGGAGTCAACAACATTAAACACTACCAATCCAGGACCATGTACCAGAAGCAGAACGCATATGACCATAATTAGTTCTTAATTTGATTTCTAAAACTATTCGTGGATTAAGCTGAGGTAATGTTCTCGGTGGAACCCCCAAATGAAACAGTAGTTTCACAATCCAATTTTTACTATTACAGCCGACTTTTCGTCCAAGATCCTGGACATACTCATGGCGCTGTAATTGTATCGGTATGTCAAATAGATAAAACCATCATTGATCAATTACGCATTTGTATTGCTTAGCAATGTTATTGAAGTCATGTTGTCTGTTGACGTTGTTGGGTGTCATCATAATGTGTATAGCTTCCAAAACTAACCTTTTAACCTAAGTTAGGTTCTCTTTCTAGGATTACCACATTATCAAAATCGATCTTTTTGATCTCTGGTCCAACATACGTGAGCAAAAGACATTTGTAGACCATTTTTGACCTGTCCATCGCACATTAGTTAAGGCTTTGAATGTGGTTGACCTGTAAAATGTAAGTTTTTGGAATTTGTTATATCACATACTTACCGATACAATTATAGTGCCATGAGTATGTCCACGATCTTGGACGAAAGTCGGCTGTAACAATAAAAATTGGATCGGGAAACTACTGTTTCATTTGGGGGTTCCACCGAGAACATCACATCAGCTTCGGCTTCTGGTCCCGAGAACATCCCAACAATATTCGTGGATTAATTATAATACTCTCCCATCCTAAGAGTCAGACTGATAAAGGTGTAGGTACCACTACAACATATACAACATATTTTAATGATTAAGTTAGTTAATTCCATTCGTTTGCCAGTTACATGTCCATTTCTCATATAATACAGAGTTCCTAATAATTTCCTATTTGTTTGTGCTATTCTAATAAATAAAAGTTTCCTTCGTGGTATTTTAACAAACACATTTACTAATGAAACTCATCTTCGATTTTATAACTGTTCTCCATAATCTTATTTCTTTAATTTAGTATTTTCAAAAAATTAAATATCCTGCGTCAGAATGTGAAGCAGATAAAACTAATTTTTGAGCACATAACTATGCCACTAGGTATTTCAAGAAAATCAATGAACGTTGTCAAGATAAAATACATTCACTTAATCCGATATATTTCAAAACACAAACGAGACGGAACCAAACTTAGATCGAGACGAGACTAGACAAGACCAGACTTAGATCGAGACGAGACGAGGTATACAACTTTTACGGATAATTCTAGAACGACACGAGATTTCAAGATGTCATTTCCCGTCTTGTCTCACCTCGAGTCTACCACTACCCTAAACTGGGTTAAGTTCATTTTACTTAGTGAATTGGGGTAAGATAATAAGTTTTACGTAAGGTGCAGTCCAAAATTTAAAACTAAGTTTTGATACCAAAACTTAGCGTCTCAAAGTTCGATTCATGTGCTCATTTTTTAAATCGTAGTAGGAAGTAATGTTATTTTCTGCCCACCTTGCCAACAAATTACAGAAAAATTAATTTCCTTGCCTCAAGATCAAAAATGGAAGAGGGCGTTTCAAGGTTCAAGTCGTTGAATAAAATTGCACTGATTCAAAAATTGCATTTGGAACAAACTTTTATATTTAATGGTAAGAGGTGGACCTCCGAGGCGTTTGAGTCCTTTAGTTTCCCTTTTCCTATTGGGAGGGTATCAATCAGAGACTCTCCACATAACACTAGTTTTCTCCCATATTTTTAATCAATAAGAAAACATCTTTTCCGCTAAATTTTCTTGATCAAAAATAGCACCTTCATCAATCACATAGGGTTTCCTACCCTAAATTACAACACTGCATATGTGGAAAACTAGTGTTAGAATGGAGCTAATTGTTTATTCTCTCCTTTCGGAATTTAAACTCGTACCATTGCTATTGTAATTGAGATTTTTATAATTCCTCATTTATCTTATGGATAGACGGTAATCAGAGTGTGGGTATCATTTTTTGGGGAGCCAAGTACTAATTACTAGCGTCCTGGCTGTTTCACACAATTGGACTAGCCAGTACAACCCATTTTTTTTCCAATCGAATTTGCTTAGATTTGCATAGTAGTTAAAAATCATTAGCGGGCAGTTATATACAAGGCAGGGCGTTAACATGCCTAAGGGTTAAATATAGTGGGTTGTTAAACCGTCAAATTAACAACACCCTCGTTAAGCAAACGTACTAGATTGCTGGTAGATGCTGATTTATTGAACTAATTCGAAAGCATTTATATATCGTTTTGTTGTAGACGACATCACAAGTTCTTACCCTTATTGTTAAAAATTCAAGATGTTTTAAACTGCCTGCGATATCTTCTAATCACATTTTATTACTTAAGTATTTATCATAACTTACCTTGCCCGCGTGTTCGTATGTATCACATGACACAAGTTGCGTGACATTTCTTCTTAGGCAAAACTGTCATTAATTTAATTGTAATTTCCTTGACTAAGCAATTACCCCTCACTTTCATTCAGCGTATACTGTTATTACAACTGTAAATGTAATAAAAGTGATTATTGAATTATTGGGAATATTTATGTGTTTCGATTGATCAAGCTAAATATTTGTTGGTAATCTAAATAAGATTTAATAAAATAACTAATCAAGAAAGAGTTTAATAGTTAGAGATTCCTTAAATAATGTTGGCGTTAGCGTCAACAGTATAGAAATGAAAAATTTTCCTGAATCAATTATAGCTAGTAAATCTCTTGTAGAATTTAGTGCAGAATTTTCAATAATTAACCAAAGTGTCCCTCAAAACCAACTCTAAGATCGCATCTACAGGAATATCTAGAACCCTACGAGAAAAATAAGAGATCCTATAAATTAAATGAACAACATGAAATTTTCCCTCAAGCCTATCAGAGGAGTCGAGACACTTTTAGAAGTTTCAGAAATATCCTGAGTCATATAAAACAGTTAAATTTCTTCTAGAATTAAGACTAGGTTTCTTCCAGCTCTCACATGGAGTCTTATTTAATCTTTTATATTGTAAGAAATGCACAGAAATAAATAGATCCTTTTAGATCAATTAACGTGCTTACGTATTAAAAAGAAATCTAAAAATTAGCACTATCCGAGCAGTTCATGGTTTTCTAGAACTCTCAAAATCTTCCTGAGTTCTAATAACTATTTAAAACCTAAACGGGGTTTAGAGAAATATTTACATTCTTCAAGCCTTATCTCAGCAGTACATGAAATTTTAAAATTTTAACAAAATTTTTTAGAGTAATTTAACACCCAATGATTCTGATAAAATTTAGTGAGAGATTTCTTCAATTTCGTTAGAGGGCCCTTAAGAACTACACGTGGTCTAGAGAAACATCTGGGTTCCTTCTGCGTTTCTGCGTATTAAATCAGCCATCTGCAAGTATTCTATAAATAATCTAAGCCTAGCCAGGAAATTGTATAAGTTAACTTTCCAGGATCAATTGAAACCTTCACACCTCCCTAGTTACGCTAGGGGACTCTATATCAACAATTTGGAACATAGGAGAGATATTAGAATGGTTTTAGATTAATTAATGTTCTTAGGTATTTAACAAGACGTCTACAATTCTTCCTCAGAAAAAAATCACTCATACGCGCTTTTTTAAAATTTAAATATTGTAGTAAAATCAAAAACCTCAGTTTATTGTTTATAATTTAAAGTGTGCCTCAAGGTTCAGCCCGTTGGCTTAATTTACTCTGGATTTATCTACGGTGGTGAAATAAGTTTCTATTTCTAGAATAACTAGCTTCTGGTGTCGCTCAAGGTTTAGGCGCGTATCACTTTTAATTCATGTTAAAATATAAATCCCATGTTAGTGTCAATAATCATTGGGAGTGCCCTTTAACATTCGGCTAGTGGACACATGTCATTTTTGAATAAGCAGTTTTTGTAAAAATTAGCTTTATTGTTTCGAAATAATAGCTTGTGTTGTACTTCGTGGTTGTAAACCTATTACGCTTGTTAAATTAGATTCATTCTACTCTGAATTATCTATGATATGGAATTACAATTTTACTGTCGTTCAAGTAATTACAAAGATAAACTGATCGCAGAGATAGCAATCCAAATCATCTGGAAGCAATTGTATTGTTAATAAAACGATCGAATCGCCAAGCGGAAAGTTTCTTTGGGACGAGCGATAACAAATGGGGAAAAAATGAAAAACGTAGCGAGCGGATCCTTCCTCGCGGAAACATCGAACGACATCCCCGGAACATCCCGGCGAAGAGCCGAGTGAACAATCGCGAACACAAACGGCAGATTCGATAAAACAAATGGAGAAAAGTCTCTTGCACAAACACATCGCGAACTTCTGATGGATAAAACTTTCCTTATTTGACGTGCAGATTTTCGAAGTGAAAGAAATGATACAGTCCTGTTCCTGCACAGACACACACACATACGCGCACGCCCACGCCAGAGGGATTCATTCCTCTGCGAGTTTGGATGCAATAATGCGATTCAGATGTAAAAGGGAGAGGAAAAAATAATGGATAACGAAGCGAATGGTGCGTGAAATCAAATCGGATAAGGGATTGTGTATGCTGTACTTTTCGAGTCGACGTTTGTACTGGGGCGGTTCGATAAAAGCGGCGATCCCGCGAACAGACATTTCGAATCAAATTTTCCATTAGTTCATATAGAAATATCGATGGAAGATCTCTGAGGCAACCCATTGAAATTTTCATGGAAATACATGCACGTCACTGAGTTCCTAATCTATTAATGTACCACGTAACATATAAAATATATACGCATATTGAAGGAAATGAACTCTCTTTTGGATATTATGCAGTTCAAAGGTTTTTAAAAGAGTAATCAATTTACTAATTAGCCTAGTTTTCGGAGGTGTTTTCCTCTCTCCTAGGAAAATTTAATATAAATACATATGTAGGTATGTATTTACTTATTTATGTTACTCACTCATTAATAATGAATCAGTATATTGCCTTAATTTCACATCCAGGGGAATTTAAATGGAACCTTTTGAAGTGATATTCATTTCTAGAGGTTCTAACATAATGAATAACAGTATATTAAAGTATGAGTGGATATTGAGCTCTTTCAATCACGAGCGAGTTTTCGAGCACGACGGCGTAGCCGGAGTGCTCGAAATAGAGCAAGTGTTTGAAAGAGCAGTTATCCACGAATACTTTACACGATTTTTTTTATTGGTACCTACCTTTGAAATCATAAATAGTGTAAAATTAACCAAATACCCAATATAATTAATTTGAATGACACTCGGGACGCTTCGTGCCGGCCCGTCGCACGTCGTGTCACCAATCAGGTCGCCCCGCTACGGCCAAAAAACGCTCTGTAATTGGTTGATTTCATCGTTGTTGACACGTTTCCATGGCGACTTTAAAACACGCGCGTGCGAAAAAGCCCGATTTACGCACGCCAAAGCATGGTTTATAGTATATTAAAGTATGAGTAGATATTGAGCTCTTTCAAACACGAGCGAGTTTTCGAGCACGACGGCGTAGCCGTGTGCTCGTGCAAGTGTTTAAAAGAGCAGTTACGAATACTTTACACTATTTTTTTTATTGGTACCATTTTTTATACCAAAACCAAGTGCATACCCAATATGATTAATTTGAACGACACTCGTGACACTTCGTGACGGCCCGTCGCCCGTCGTGCGACCAATAGGCTCGTCCCGCTACGGCCAAAGACGCTCTGTTATTGGTTGAGATGGCCGTTGTTGATACGTTTCCATGGCGACTTTAAAACACGCGGGTGTGATAAAGCTCGATTTACGCACGCCAAAGCATGTTTTAAATAGAAAAAATAGCGTACCAATAAAAAAAAATAGGCAAAATAGCGTACCAATAAAAAAAATGATGTACAGGGTATATGTACTAATTATATTCTTCGCTCATGTACACCATAAATTATGTTTATATATCTAATTTTAACTAATTTTAATTCATTTTCAATACATATAAAATTTCATGTTAAAAATAAGTCTTGTTAGTTAAATTTTTATGAGCAAATTTATATAAATATATGAACCATTTAACCATCTATCTAAATTCGAATGTAAACTGTTTATTTCGTTTTTAACTTGTTCCTTATATTGTCATGTGAACGTATTTATAGGTACTTCCCTACAATATTTGATAACAGCCAACGTCACCTATTTGAAATGTTATAAAAATAATGTTTCCTGTAAGACCTACGACTACAGCGGACACCTTGTGTTGTGTTTCCTTAATTATTGCTTACACTAGTGAGTATACAGGGTTGGGCATAATCGGCGGAACACCTGATTTATGCCTTTATTATGCGCAGTACTAAAAATTGTCTGGGATAAAAACGTTTGTATATTTTATGAACTATTTAATGATGCCCGGTGATTTTCGTCATATATCATATTTATCAAGATATGACGTAATCGGATACTATTTTAAATGTATCACCCTGTATTTATATTTTTTTTTGGATAGATCTGTTTTTTCCAAATCCACTAATATAAGATTCGGGCGGTCTCTGACTTACCAGTTCATAATAAAATAATAAAATATAAAGAATTATTTAATAAACAGTGAAAATATTTATGTAATAAAAAATCATAATTATTTTACATTATTCCAAGTACCCACATAAAGTAAGTACTAAATGTTTCAACATTCAAAGTAGGTGTTCGAATTGAAAGCCTTCAGCGGCCTGACAATATCCAAGTCGATCAATAAACGACCTTAAAGAATTTTGAATAACTGCAGGCGTTATTTTTTCAACAGCAGATCTTATTCTTTCTTCCAATTCTTCCAACGATTGTGGCCGGTCCTTATACACTACTGATTTTAAATGGCCCCAAAGAAAAAAGTCCATTGGGGATAAATCCGGTGACCGAGCTGGCCACTCAATATGTCCTCTTCGACCCACCCATCTTTGCGGAAATATTGTGTTCAGGTATTGTCTCACCCTTGCATAGAAATGAGGTGGAGCACCATCTTGCTGGAACCAAATTTTATCAGAGAGATGTAAATGATTTCTTTGATTCGGAAATAAACTAACTAATTCTGGAACTATCTGTTCTTGAAGAAGGTGATAATAACGATCACCATTCAAAGTTTCTCTCATAAAGAATGGTCCAATAATTCTTCCTCTAACTATACCAGCCCAAACATTCAACTTTTGTGGATATTGGGTGTGACCTTCTATCATCCAGTGAGGATTATGGTCAGACCAATACCGGCAATTATGTTTATTTACAAATCCACTTAGACAAAATGTTGACTCGTCAGTAAAAACAATGTTGTTCATGAACATATTATTGTTATTAATGATATCCATCATTACCTGACAGAACTGCATTCGCCTGTCTGGGTCATCTCCATTTAATTCTTGGTGCAATTGCACTTTATAAGGATGAAATTTATTTACTTTTAGAATCCTCCTTACAGATCTCTCACTCAGATTATTGTCTAACGCCAGCTTTGGTATTGAAGTTTTTGGTTCTTCCTGTACACTTAAAACCACATTAAGTGCATTTTCTTCATTTGTGGCTGTCCTCTTCCGTCCAGATCCGGGTATGTTTTTCACATTTCCCGTTTGATTGAACTTGCCCAAAATTCTGGACACTGTAGATTTAGAAATTGGGGAAATCCTGCCAGGAAATGTTTCATTGAACAAATCACAAGCTTCTTGCAGAGATCTCTTTCTGTCTCCAAATCCAATAATCATTAATAATGTAATTCTTTCGCGTTCACTCAGTTCAACCATGGTTTAAATTAATAAAACTCGTCAATAGCATCAAATGTCAGAGTTATTTATGGTATCGAAGAGGTGAAACTATGGCAAAATAATTGAAAATAGTACAGGGTAATAGTACAAATAACTGTGTGGACAGTTATTCATTAATTATCCAAAGCAATAGTTACCTTTCAATTTTATTCTTTTACTATGAACTGGTAAGTCAGAGACCCCCCGAATCTTATATTAGTGGATTTGGTAAAAACAGATCTATCCATAAAAAATTATAAATACAGGGTGATACATTTAAAATAGTATCCGATGACGTCATATCTTGATAAATATGACTTATGACGAAATTCTCCAAGCATCATTAAATAGCGCATAAAATATACAAACACTTTTATTTGAGGCAATTTTTAGTACTGCCCACAATTAAGGCATAAATCAGGTGTTCCGCCGATTATGCCCAACCCTGTATACTTAGTTATGTATTTGTATTAAATGTGGTACTTGTTTTCCTGAGTGTGCCCTGAGAAAGTAAGAGACCTCCTCCGAAAACTATGCTAATTAGTAAAATGCCTTTGTATTAAGAAGCTTTGGGCCCAAAGGGAGTGCTCTGGTTGGTGGTGGTAGCTCGGTAGAGATGGTAAAAATACAGGGGCAATGCTAATAAGGTTTATTTAAGACTAACATACAGGGGAGAGACAGTGGGCCCTTATTAAAGGGCGGTAAGATAAGGAGAAAGTATAAGAGTTATCAATACAAAAAAGGCAGAATTAGAATGGTGTAAAGGTAAAATGCTTATATTAATCCCTAGGGAGCCTGGAGAGGGACGAGGGTCTCCCAATGGTGAAACACCAGGCAGGAAACCCCCCCCCCCCAGTATGGGTGGCCGGCAGGGCCACGGGCGGCGACACGGGTTGCGGGTGCTTGATGGACTGAACCCCCGATCGATCTGATCGATCCGTATAAATAATTCTCCTTTGTTGACAAACGTGCCCGCCTTAAGGTTGTCGGAGCCGTTCCGTGTTGACTTGCATTTAACATGGATACGACCCAACCTGGTTTCGCCTAATTGGGGTCACTTCGTGACAATATGAAGAATATAACTTAGATAGTTCGCTGTGACGTTGGAGGTGGAAAAAGAGAAGAAAAAGAATTTGACTATGAAACCTTTCATGTATCACAACTATATATCTTTATTAATGTACTTAAGTATTGCAGTTTCAGGCTTGAAGTAATAAAATAATAACGTAAATGTAATAAAATAAAACGTATAATGACAGCTTCGTAAGTAAAAAAGAGTCTTTTTTCTGCCCACAACTTAACTAAGAACCTACTTAGTTGTGAACTTATATATAGATATAATAGATATTATGGAATATATTATATATTACATATATGTAATATATTATGCAGTATACAGTGCCAAATACATAGGCGCTGCGGCGCTGTAGCACCATCAACTAAAATTTTATTTTACATGACAATACACGTAGTTTATAAAACCCAATATTTCGACAAAAAGCTGAAATTCATTATTTACCGTGTATATGGATGTATCACTGTGGAATATTTAGAGAAATTTTAATTTCCCCTTTAATCTAAGGGAAAAGAGGCACGCCTAAAATTTTAAAATGAAACAAAGACATTTTACGGAACCATTACCTTGAGATATCACAAATCGTCATGTTCTTTAAAAATAATGGAAAGTGTAGAAATGTATTATAGAAGTGAACACTACGATGGATTTCAGTAAAATCAACTAATCTTTGACTAGAATTATTTTTGATTAATTGTTATGTAGTTTACTGGAAACGACTTATATTCATCAGATTTTCGGAGAGCACTGAAATTGTTTAAAGAGCCATGGTTTTACTGCTGATTTTAAAACACTTTCCAAACGAGAGACTAGAATATTAGTTCAAAATTAAACAAGAACTATTTAAATTTTTCAAGGTAATGGTTTTGGCTCCAAAAGACTTAAAAATATTGTAACGTTTATTTTAATTTATTTACACTGTCCTAATTACACACTACACTACCTAATTTATTTACACTATTACTTAGGTAATTAATTTATATAACACACTTAAGGCTAGTCGGTTTATATCGCACTGTTTTCACTAGTCGGCGGCTTCTCGTCTAATAATTCCCTCCGACCGCAAATCGCGTGTTTAAATATCCTCAATAATGTATTCCGGAACCTTTTTGATAGTACTCGATTCTTCTTTTCCCTAATAATGTTTATTCTAGAAAGACCCGGAACGTAAGAGATCATTCTTTCTTTAATTGAATATTCGCGATTATTCAACAGTTTTTATGGCCCAATTAAGCAGAGCGGCCTCCGCCTTGAAGTGGCCGTCTAGGTCCGATAAGGAGTACGCTTACGCTGGTTGTTTACATTTCGCGTTACAATATGTTATTATATCACCTAGTGAAATGTTGTGTCTAAATAAATTTGTACAAGGTTAGTTTCTTCAACGAATGTTAAATGATTTTGTGAGGAGGTGACATCGTTTCATGTTCAGTCAACATAATTAGGTACAAAAGAGAGATTTATGGACCAGTTCGGTTTCAAACCCAGATTGATTAGTCAGTAGTTGCTCAGTTAAATCCTCAGGTTAGACTAAGTTACTCGAAGAAAAGGCATGTGAATATTTCTTAATAATTTCATGACTTCAGGTGATGGCTCTGGGAATAAGTACAGACTAAAGAATCAAATTTAATTCAGTTGCTTGGTTTCAATTATATTTTCTAGAAAATTGATGTGAACATCAGCTAATATGATAAAAGGTGTGTGAACTTCTGAAGAAAAAATCTTGTATATATCCTAGATAAGCTAAATTTATTTCATCTGATTTTAGGGAAAAGTACTAAAATTATGTACAACTCCAAATTTATGGAGCAGATATTTGCTTAAAATTTTAGTGTCATGGAGAATGGCTGGAAGTCTAATTACTAGGAAACAAGTTTGTGAAATAGTAGGAAAAATAAGAAACTGTAAAGTACAAAAGAACTTCAGTTACTCAATTTTCCTTTTCTTTTTGTAAAAATCTGTCATTATGTTATTTTCTACAGCTCGCTTAAATAAAATTGTTACCGACCGCCACCGATAGTATGATTCAGCCGTACAGAATAGTTCTGAAATTGGTATCGTATGCTGATCCCTCTTGGGCCTCATTTTCCCAGCGTGTTTAACTAAACCATATTTACTGAGACATCGCCTAGGAGTGGTGACTTGCAATGCTTTCAAGCAATAGAGACTTTGTCGAAAGTCGCCGACATAAACAGAAAATTTGCCCGGAAACTTTCGACTTAAAGGATTTCTCTACAAATTCGTATAACTTTCCATTTGGTAATTTCACCAAAAGTTAAACATAAAATCACCGCATAGTTCTGAGCTTCGATGTAAAAAACGTTCATAGGAATGCACAAACGGAAAAATATTTTCCATGCCGAGGAAGGCGACTCGTTGAAGACAACGACCTTAAAACGCCCTTAAAAGGAAGATCTTGAAAGAGTAAATTAAGTTAGACTAATAGTCCAGTCATCGGCTATTATCGCGTGGAATTTTGGGAAACAAGGTCGATTTCATTGAAAATTGGGATGTAGGTAGTATACATAACGTTCTTCAAAGTTGAAATTGTGCCGAAGTGTACTTTTTCCCTAGGGGTGGAAACCACCCCTTCTAAATGGTAAGAAATTTTTTAATCAAAATAAACCCTGAAATCGATAGACTAATCAATTCTAAGTAACTTTTCATCTTTACAGTTCTTTTGTTAAGTTGATATTTTTCGAGTTATTCACGATTGAAACTACACATTTTTTTACTGAAAAAAAAATGTTTTTAGCAGTTTTCAACCAATAACTTGAAAATCTCTCATTTTATCGTAAACAACAATCAGAACGAAAATGGAGCAAATAAAAAAAAAGTAAAGAGACACGTTTTTGAATGACCTCTATAAACCTAATAAGAGCTGAATATTGCTCGTTAAAAATATGGTTATTTTTCGAGAACTGCGAAATTGAAAATTTTCGACGTTTAAGAACTTGAAAATGGTAAAATTTTTGGGGAAAACTCAATAGACCTTTTTTAAAATATATAAAATACCTTTCACAATGAGCACTGATATGTCTTTTGCATAGGAATTTACTGATTTATAACAAAAATAAAGTAACATCTTTATTTCTTTACTTCTAAATCAAAAATTACACCCTCGTCATTACCACCCTGATAAAACTTAAGTGTAACCCACTTAAAATGAACTTTATTTAGGTATCATTGATACGATCTATGTGGTTTAAGCAGTATTAACCAAATTTTAGAAAAAATAATTGTTTAAAATGAAAATTGCATTTTCGTAATATTGGAAAAATGCATTTTAATTAAATAAATCAAAAACTATTCCAGGTATGAAAAACTGTTTCAAATGTTAATTGCAGGGTTTGTATCACTGAATATTTTGATTTTTTATCTATCTTATCCCTTAGAAAGGGTGGTTTCCACCCCTAGGGATAAAGCACACTTATTCGGCACAAGTTCAGCTTTAAAGAACGTTACGTGTACTACCTAAATCCCAATTTTCAATGATATCGACGTTGTTTCCCAAAATTCCACGGTAATACGATATTTTACCGCTGATGACGGGAGTATAAGTTATATAGAGAATATAGTTGTGGGAAGAAGACTTCTCTTAACATTACTCGTTGAAAGATAAATATCATGTAACACATTTTTCTTATCGTTAGTAATTATGACCTATTAGAAGACAATAACAAGAACTCCTTTTCGTGACATCGTGGCGTGAATTTATTAATTATCTACAATAACATAAAATAGTATAAAACAAATAATTTCATCGTTTCCAGATATTAATAGAGAAGTAAGAATATAGAAATTCACAGCTTTCGTGGAGTGGTTAACTTTTGCTCCTCGAAACCGTCTTCGGTTGTCTGCCTAGAGATCTCACGTAGATCATTAAGAAAGTTAATCAAAAAACAAATCTGTTAAGAACGCATTAATGACCCGTCTACACGGACTTTTCTTCTGGCGCGCGCGGTTTTCTTTTATCGCAAAGCCCATTTATATTTTTTGTTTCGTTAACATTTATCACGAGGCGTTATGAGAGGTGCTGAAACGGGCTTATTTCCAATTCCACACCGAAAACGCTCCCGAGCGTCTTCCTCCTCCTCCAGAAAAGGAGAGAGGGAGAGAGATTCCTCCAGACCGAAGATAATGACGTTCATTTCGTGATGGCGCGCCATTATCTCGAAATTTACATTTTCTCTCCCTCCCCCCCGAACAGATGTACTGGTTATACTCGCGCGCGCCCCTCGCGTTTCCATTTAAATATCCGATTTGCATGGTGTAGCACACACATTTTATTTAATGCCCGTCGAACAATATTCCACGGATTCAAAGAGGGTAAAGAGAGAGACGGAGACCGATAAAAGTGGGAATGCAACTGGCCTCCGCTGCGGCCGTCCTTCTGATGTTCCCGGGGGATTAATTAATTTCTTCGTCATCAGTTCTTACGCCTTCACCACGCTACAACCAAGCACTTTGTCTTCAAGTATCTAACGACCTCACTCGCGCCTTTGCTACGTGACGGCACCCTTAATGGACCTTTTCTGCAACCGTAATCCACAGAATCACTCACCTAAAGAGAAAACTCTACACTCTAATAATAATAAAAATCAAATACTAAGACGTTCAAGTAAGCATCGACATACTAAAGTCTTCCTACACCTTTAACGAAGAGACCCAAGACCACCATTCTGTTGAGCACCCGGCTCACCACTACACGAAGCAATCACCAAAGGAGATACTTCCATCAGTCTCAGATTCCCGTGCACCAACTACAAGGTTTTCCGGAAATCCTCCCTCCCTAGGTACACCTATCCACAGGGCGTGGTGTGGCGATCATCCATAAAAGGAAGCAGAACGCCAGGCAACCAATAGATACGACAGCGAACCGCTCTGAGCAGGCCATCCTGCTCTCGCCGAGAAACCGCGTCAGAGTTGCTCTCAAGACTCAACCCGCTTAACATGCCCTATAAATCTATCGCTCATCTATAGAAATGGGATTACTTAGAATAATAAAATATGTCTCACTAAGGGATAGGCAAAGAAATAAAACCACACGAGAGCAATGTAGTATATAAAGCATAAGCCGATTTGTGGAAACCAGGCGAAAGCAATGGAACCAACATGTAGACAGAATGATTATGGAGAGACTACCATATATTATGTTTATATCATGTAAATAGGTTGGAACAACCAACCATACTGCAAGAGACCTCAAAAAAGGTCACCCAAACGATGAAACGAGACCTTGTAAACAACCACTACGGAAACCGAATGAAGGCAGACAAACAGGAGCAGTTCTAGTAAACGAGAGGAGAAAACGAAGAAGGTATCAGTTCAGTAGTACGCACGTGGAGCCGTGACTTAGGCGCCGTTTTATGCGACGATTAACGACAAAAACTTCATTACTTTCCCGGCTAAGGATCAATCCGGGAATGCGAGAAACTTGGATGAGGCCGATTTTCCAGGCGGGCCCCAATTACGGAATGAATGTCTCGATTTCCGACAATCCCAGTACCGATACGAGACATCCAGTTATGCCTTTTCATTCGCCGGGATAAATAATTTTAATTTTTGTGTTTAATTCATTGTTTAGTACACCCAATTGCAATAATATATAATAGACACGTGCCTCGGAAATAATTTGAAAATTTTGTATCCACCGAATAATATTCTATCCCGGGCATCATTCAATTTCCTTTCCAATTTGAATGAGGATTGTTACATTCCATTCAGTATATTTATAAGGTTACCTATTGAAACGTAAAAATATTTTCCTATATTTTCTACGTAAAATAATTTTAGACTATTGTCAGCTTGAGTGCCCAAAATGTCGATTTTTTCCAGTCATATTTTGGAAGAATGGAACAATTTATATTATTTTTTGCTATATTTGTTTCCTCATTATTTGATTTAGGAACTGATTAATTAGATTTTTCAATTTTGTTTTGGTACTTAATATTTAAAACATACCACTTATCTTTCATTAAATTAAATTAATTTTTCTTAATAATTTTTTATTCTCCTATTTAAACGATTAAGCTAATTTTAATTCCATAAAATTGTTAATTTACCATAAACCATTTTCGAGTAATGTGCCCTGAGATATAGAAGTAAAAACGTGATTTTCCAAAAGAGCTTATTTTGTGAAATAATAAAAGCAATCACCGATTTATTTTTTCCAGAAGTTACGTTTGTACCACGTATCTGTCTCAACCCGTATTTACACATGCCACTCCCTATGGTCGTACCCACCAGTACATTCCACTATCTACGAGGAAGTACCCTGCTCCGTATTTAACCACCAACGCCACCTAGGCACCGCATCAGCCACCCTCTCTCCAGCCAGCCCGTTTTTTACTGACCGTTGCAGCACGCGTGCCCCGCTAGATCCGACCAATCTGCGCCTCGAAGGCCAGGCGAGGTCACCAAAGTAATTAAGGGGCAAATCCGACCTGCATTTTCGTCACCGAACTGGAGGGTCGTTGTTGATTACTCAGGTAATTTCGTCACCATCAAAAAAAATTGAAAATAAAATATCTACGCATACAATATATCACTGTATTTATAATTATTTAAATAGTAGGTTACAGCATTTATACGAGTACATTCGTAAACTGAAAAGAAATACATTTAACAAAATGTAACCTACTTATTTTCTTATTTTTCTTTCTTTCTTTCTTTCAGCCATCTTCTATCCATTGGATATAGGCCTCTCTCATGTTTGACCATACACTACTATTTTCTGCTCTCTGATACCAATTCAGCCCAACGATTTTTTTCAGATCATCGTACCATCTCTGTTGTGGTCTGCCAATACTTCTTCGTTCTCCCCAAGGTTTCCATCTAGTGATGTGTCCACTCCAATTCTCTCTGTGTCTTGCAACATGTCCTGCCCATTGCCACTTTAAGGAACTGATTCTCTGTATGATGTCGGTTACTTTTGTCCTTTTTCGTATCCACTGGTTTTTTTTGTGGTCTCTCAGTGATATTCCCAGTATTCTTCTCTCTATGGCCCTCCAGGGCCGGTTTTAGCACTACCAGCGCCCTGGGCGAGATTTATACGGCGCCCCCCATCTGCAATTCAATTCCATACAAAAAAATGCAATGGGTATAAGGAAATAACCACTTATTAAAAAAATAACCATTCTTTAAAAAAATTAATAAAATTTCACTTTTCTAGCTTCTCTATTATCGAATTTTATTTGGTTATCAAAATCGATGTTTTCAAGCAATTTCATTTTCGATTGACAAAGTTGCCAAGTTTGTCAATTTAGGTTGAAATATTGTCGATCGCAGATAAGTTTTTATCAGCTTAAGCTCAGAAAAACTTCTCTCCCCACTAGCAACTGTTACAGGTATAGTCAATAGAATTTGCAATGCTATCCATACATTTGGATACAGTTCCTGTAAGTTGCGATCTTTGATAAAATTTAAAACATAAGCAGGTGTAACCACATACTGATTAGGCATAAAAGATTTCAGGCTCACGAGTTCATCAAACAACATACAACCATCTATATCTGATTGAAAGTCCAACTATAAAATTTCCATTTTCTACCTATCTAGTAAAAAGTGCATAAATTTAACGTTAAGTTTTAGCCCCCTCAGCAAGTGAAATTCGGAGTTATTTAATTTTTTTGGACACTTGAGTTATGTGTTGCAATTCTATTTAAAAAAAAGATCCTTGTGTTTTAATTCTAGGCGTTTAAGTGCTTCTGGATATATCACAATTTTAATTAGACGTTGCATTTTTTTTTTATTTCACCTAGGAAAGCTTATATTGCAAAACCAATTGGAAAACTAGATATTGTATTCGTCTTTCAAGTAAACATATATATTTTTGGTTACTGAAATTTTGTAGTTGTCTAAAATTGATTTGTAATTTGCAGAGAATAACAGAAGGAATAGAAGAATAATTTTAAACAAATAGAAATGAAACTATCAGTTTAAAATTTCAATGTGTTTAAATTTTAAAGAAGCTATTAAACAAATCGGGGTGAAGTTATCCACATCCACAAATTTTATAGTCCTGGATTTTTTTTCTTTTTTGATCTCAAAATTCTACATTTTTCTCAAAGAGATTGATTATTAATGAACAATTGTATCCGATACGATTTAATACAGTAGTTGTTGTCTGGGGGTTGATAAATGGAGTGCATTTACAAAAATTGTAAAAAAATTATCATAATCACCTAAACAAATTTTTACAATAATTTTTTTTATCGGGAAATGTTCTTTTATCCGTAATGTATCTCCCTGAAACAGTTCTATCTATCTACGAAATTATTCTACGGCCTTGACCGCCTTTCCTATTCTTTGATCTTTGATAAAATTTGAAACATAAGCAGGTGTAACTACATTCTGCTTAGGCATAAAAGATTTAGGCTCACGAGCTCATCACACAACATATAACCATCTATATCTGATTTAGAGTCTACAGTTAATTTCAATTGGAGATCACCACAGAGTTTGACAACATCGGGTTTTTCCGGAATCCGTTTTATATTCTACAAAAAAGACCAAGATTCCGAGTACTCATTTAACTGTTCAAATCTGGCATTAGCTGAAATTAAGGTAGTGTCCAAGAGAGAGTTGCAATCAACTTCAATTTTTTTTTTGGAGAAGTTATAGGCTCGTCTCGGGCAGTTTCACCAGCTTGACGCTTAACAAATCGAATTCTTGTTGTGGCTCTAAACACAGGTTCAATTTCTAGTTCTTCAGCCAATTCCTTCTTCCTTCGCAGTTAAAATGGCGCTTTTAAAGCCTATATTTCTATATTCTTCCAAGAAAGTGCAGCATTTTTTTTTAGAGATTTACTAACGACATTAATTTAAAAAAGTATGTCATACCAAACAAACAATGAAACTATGAAGCTGAAATCTTTTAACTGTTCGGCTAGAGTAGTACCCTCATGAGAGACTTGAACATCAGTTTTTTGAGTTACAATAGCCAAAGTAATTAAAGTGTCATGGATCGGGGATTCGGATTCCCGGTAAAATGAACTGCATGCAGTGCTCCGATCGAAGGGATTGAACACTGCGTTCCATTTTAGTGTTGCCAACATAACAATTTTTTCCCTAAATTTAGAGAATTTACGAGTAAGTAGGCCTCGTTCAATGAGCGAGAAAATGTAAAAGGGCGCATGCGGCGCCCCTTTTTTGCCGGCGCCCTGGGCGGGCGCCCCACCTCGCCCTACCCTAACGCCGCCCCTGTGGCCCTCTGATGTATTCTTCGTTTGTTAATAATCCTTTTAGTCAGGACCCAGGTCTCGGATCCGTATGTAGTGACTGGGAGAATGCATTCGCTGTAGATTTTTGTTTTTAATGCCATGGGGATTTTCATGTTGAAAGCGTATTTTAATTTACCATAGGCAGCCCACCCCAATCTGGCTCTCCTATCGATCTCAATTTCTTGGTTTTGTTTACTTAGTGTCACTGATTGTCCAAGATATATTTTGTGTTTTATTTATGGTTTCTCCATGAAACGTAATGGTTTGGTCTGCATCAGGAACGTTTGTCATGAATTGTGCTTTTGCATTATTCATATGTAGTCCAATTTTGGCAGCTTCTACATGTAGTTCTTCCAACATCTTAGTTAGTTCTTGCTTATCTCTTCCAAACGGACGACATCATCAGCAAACCTTAAATTGCTTAGGTATTCACCATGGATGTTTATTCCTTTTTCCCTCCAATTGACTTTTTTGAAGACATCCTCCAAAACCAGAGTAAACAATTTTGGCGAAATTACATGTTTATTCCACAAGTACAAGTATTTCCTTTCCCATTTAAACCAATTCCCAAATTACAAGCCCTGACTTCGGCGACGAAAATAAAAGTAGGATTAGCCTTTTAAAATCCGTCAGGAAGATTATATTACTGGCTGGGGGTTACTGGGGTGTATCCCATCTCGGCACATTTTATTGCGGTCAATTTTAGGACAGCTTGTCGGTCCATATCTAATATACCCATATGTACCCATCTCGGCACAACGGATGATGCCCAGCCCGGCGGGTAGGGCAGGTACACACTACACTAATAACCCAACTCGGCATAAATCTAGGGAGGTACCTTCCTGATAATACGGTATCGTCGAAAATAAAGGTAATTCACAGTTGCGCAAAATTCATATTTGGGAAACCTAGTATGTATACGCAGCACACCGTATACGAGTAAACGCCATGTGATACGCTCGAAAGTTCGTTGGAAACGCAAGGGGGCAGGGATCAAACATGTACTCAATAGGCCAGATAGGCATCATCAGAATTTTCTCTAGAATGTGTAGAAAATCTACCTGAGGGTGTTCGGGTTATACATAAATAATTTCTGTGCGGAGCTGGGCTCTGTAAAACAGAGTACCTGGTAAGATATAGGCCGAAATGGGCATCACACTATGCCGAGATGGGCACAGTAGAATGGAGTACCTGCCTAGATGTATGCCGAGTCCGGGTATAATTTTGTCATTTTACCTGTTTCTTGTACCGAGATGGGAATCGCCGCTGGCCGGTGGCGACTTTACATGCAGCCGGCGAGACTCACCCTTCAAGACGGCACCCCGCGGTAACCGAACTATGACCTCTGAGGACCGAAACCCCAAACGTCAGTCCAATCCTCGATCTTCCTTCTAGAAGCAGCTTTACATAATACCTAGATTGGATCACCTGGTCTTTCAGAGAGTGAATTAAGGAATAGCTTCTAATCTCGCTCCTCCGTAGCATCCTGGGTTGGGTCAACGACAGCGTGACCAGAGAAGACGCGTCACAGTGTACTCCCTTCGTACAACAGAATAAAAACTTAATTACCGACTTAAAGTTGCCAACGCATATTTTAAACATTCTAAGTTTTGAAAATTAGTACCCTCTAAGAAAGCGCAATAGAAAAATTTTGTTTAACAGACACAAATTTGCGAAAGCATATGCTAATACTTCTAAATTTTCGACTTAACCACAGACTTAATACTATTAACGTTTCTTCTGGCACTACTTAATTTGGAACTAAAGAAGAGACCTCCCTCAGAAAATACCAAGAAATCTTATAAAAATAATTGGTGTAAAAGACTGTCAACGCATATTCTGACTTGAGGTTCTTTCTACCATTTTATGACTGAGGTGTTCGTTCGTACAAATAGGGGAAAGCACTTTGTAGATTGTAAACAATTTGGAAAGCGATTGCTGATTAACTTGTACCAATATTAATATGGTGCTATCGAAAATAATATCTAACTCAACTTTTCTAGGGTACTGGTGTTTGTCCTTATTGCTAATGAGATCATTTTTAGTAGATTGTTATTTAGTTTATTTGTATCTATTAATTCCCAACTAAAGTTCCGAAAAAGTCTAACTAAACTTTAAATACAATTCGTCTAAACAGAAACTATTGTAGATGGAAATAGAAAGAAACTATGGTAATAAGAAGATGTATAGGTACCGTCGAGAACACTTACTGGTTATTTATGTATTAAGGGCATAATAAGGAGATTATGGTACGAGAGAATGTTAAGCGGAGGGCTTTTAATTTCTCCAGGGCCATAAGAGACAGTCCTGCCAGTGGTACATACAACGTTTTATTTTATATTGCTTCATAAAAAAACAAATAAATATTCGAAATTTCATGTTTCAGTGTTTTGGCATAGTCGGCTGTTTTGCTGTTGCTAGGGTTATTACTGTGTTGACAACTTTGTTTGTTAGTAAACGACTGATGGATCAAAGAGCCGACAAATGGATCTTGAAGTAGCCGAAAACGTTTATTCAGAGGAAATTCAACAAGAATTTGAAGCAGCGCAAAGAAAACTGATCCCAGATAAGTCAAGGGACTTATAAATGAAGGAATATGACAACTTTTGTCAAAGTAATCGCAACTCAAATGTCCTTCTTGCTTAGCAATTAGTGTTGGCAGTTCCGTGCCATTACAATCTATTGACAGTTCCGGGCCATAAAGTTCAATTTACGCCCATATTTGAGTACCTAAAAAGACGATTATAGTGCCAAAATAAAATAAAAGAATTATTACTTATAAAATGAAGGTTAATCATAGTAACAAGTGCTCAGTATGTATCTTTATTTTTGATTGAATCAATTATTCTAATGGCTGAACCTCTCCTGGCATTGAGCAACACTCTTGGTTTCAGATTTTGGTGGAAAATTGGTCGATGCCAACTTAACACATACATCTAACAAAAAACTACACCCGATGGTGTGGACAAACGCCGGTAGAGGCATTGCCTACCGATTGGAATAGTTTTCTCTGTTGGTTTTAACTTCCTATCGGTTATTCTTTGGTAACCATTCACGACTCCTGTGTGGTTTGACGTCAGCACCAATTTAAACGAATCTGTCGGGAATCATTCGTGTGATGTGTTTTCACCCTGTTCCGTGTGTGTTTTTTTTTATATTTTAAACCCACCCCTCTTACTCCCACGCCCACCCTTAAATCCTTCACGTTCCCCCGGGTCCGTCCTATCCGGAATTAGCCCATTTTTAACGTCGCCATGCATTATCATTATTAAGACTTCTGAACACACCCTCCGCTTGTAAAAGGGGTTAGCGGGAGTCGTGTACACTGAATATAAATAGGGGCAAGTGGCCGATAAAAAATTAGCACGACGTACTCCCTCGCCCCCTTCCTCACTCTCTCTCTCTCTCTCTCTCTCTCTCTCTCTCTCTCTCTCTCTCTCTCTCACACACACACACACACACACACACTCTCTCTCTGTCTCACATCCTCTCGTAACAGGTGGAGATTTTAGAAAACCCGAGGGGTGGAAGAAGGGGATTAATAATAACAAGCTTTTACGTTAATAATATGACCCTCAGAAATTTGTAGGACATGTATATTATGGGATGAGGGCGAGGGGATGGAGGTGTTGTTGAGGGTTTATTCATGATTAAAAAATGAAAAATACTAAACACGACGGCCTCTTTACTGAGGTAAAACACAGAAGGGGATTCGCATTCAAGGAATAAATAATGAAAGAGACCTATACCATTACGAATTTTTACAAAAAATTGCTCAGTTGTTTGGAAGTGTTGAGTGTATTTCGTATCGTTTCCATATTGTTATCGAATTTAAAACTCAAGAACAAGCTTGTAAGGATTTATCGAGATATTTTATAGAACTTCGTTTTCCTAAAAGAGTTTTTAGGTAAAACTTCATGTAAAAGTTTTAAATTTGTTGTACAAGTAGATCGTTAGTAGTTGAACTCAAAATCATTTTACTTTTATTACGATTTCTTGGCGGTTGCTTGAAGCATTAAATGCTGTATTATCTGTTTTATTTATTTATTTTATCTTGAGTGTATTGTTTTTAATTTGGCAGAACTGTTACCGATTGAGAGAGAGAATTATCAAAACAAACTTATTAAATATATTTAAATAAAATACAATAAAAGCAAGAAGCAATTCAAAAACCCAAATCAATTCAAATTCTTGAGATGTATCTTCAAGAAGGTATCTTAACATTAGAACCATTTTGGTCAATGCGGAATACTTAGAAAAAATAAAGTGTTCCCAATCAACGCAAAAGGAAATTGTAAAGCCAAACTCGAAAGCATCCTATAAAATCATGTAAGTCATTCCGTTGTTCTAAAATTATCGACAGTGAAGAAGTGTATTATCAAAATTAGCACTTCTGTAAAAATAACACGAGAAATATTTTTTGTTAAGCTTTAAGTAGTTTTACGACACTTGCTGAGAATCCATCAGATTTTTGGAAAATAGCGAATTCTCTTAAGAACCAAATCCATGACTCCTGCTATCATATAAATCAACAACTACTGAGTTTAAATCTCAATTTCTCTATTTTCAATCTCAATGATTTCAGAATATTGCTATCTATTTGGATAAAACTTATGTAGATTTTTCTAAATGAAAGTAGACTCTACAAGATTTTTAAAAGAGCCCAGGTTAATTAATCAGTCATTTGTTTAAAACCTCATTACATGAATAAATTTGAACTCACTCAATTCATAAATCAGACGATTAGTTAGTCTCAGAATTGACAAGTTTCTTGAAGAAAACCCATATAGTGTTCTGGGTTATTTTACTTCATATTATGGTATCTGGGGAAAAGCGTTGAAATTGGAAAAGTTCAATTTTGGGGATGAGTTGTTTGGACAAATCTTGTTCTCATTAGAATTAATCGTTACTAATTACTGGAATACGTTAGATTTTTCTAAAAACTATTAACAACGTACAAAAGGCCATAAATTTTTGGAACATATTATGAATTAGGATACACATTTATTTGTCAGGTTTTTGATTAAAAATTGGGTGGATTTCAGGAAAATTAAAAAGAGCATCAGACCTTTCCGTGAAGTTTCAATAAAAGACACGATTTATGGATCTGTTACTTAGTTAAAATCTTAGTTTCTAGAAATTCACTGCAACATTGGGTCTTTGGACGAAAACCATATTCATATATTCGTATACAATTCATTTATTAAAAGTAAACCAGCTTAATGCTGTATTACCGATTTTTTCATATCATGATTGATTCGATGTTGATTTGGCAGAACTGATAAAAATTGTGGATAAGAAATATCCGTATAAATTTCTTGCACATTTTTAAGTAAAGTTTCATTGAAGTAGGAAATAGTTTAAAACTTCTTGTCGACACTCTGTCAAGTCAAATTCCTGTTACGTACCTGCAGAAGGGAATCTTAACCCTTGTGCCATCTAAATATTGCTTATGATTAGAGAGCGGATTTTATGGCAATTGCAATTTTTTGCCATTTGTGCCATTTTGGGGTGTTATTGCCATTTTTAGCAATTTTAGATGTTCTTACAATTTTATGACCATTTTGTCCCGTTTACTATAAAATCCATAAGCAGAAAATACATTCCTATTTATTTTGCCGAATCGTATCGTCTTTGCAGGTAGGTAGTTCGTAATCCTACCATAACTAGGCGGGTTTTCACAGAAATAGGAGCAAGTAAGCCTTAATGACTTTATGCTACTAATTTTGAACAATTTAGTCAAGTTGTCGCGGAAATTGAAGACGACGCAATTTCTGATAAAAAAGTGAAGAGCATACTTCCATTTTGTAATTCGAAATTAGCTTTTATTAGAACACATTTGAGTTTCCTCCCTCAAATTATAAAACAATTGGAATCCCAAGGACAAACCCTTCCACAACAAATGGACCTAATACAGCCTGTGGAAACCAAAATATTTCAAATACTAGGGGAAACAGGGAAACACTTTAAGGGATAATTTAGTAAATATTGTTAATAAAAATATAGGTTTCATACAAATAAAAAACTATGACGCAGCTTTACGTGGTAAGGGAATAGACCTTGATGCAGACCCACTCATAGTGAGCATGTTTCAATATGCACCCATTACGACAGTGGATGTAGAACGGTCATTTTTCTCATACAAAAACATTTTAAGTAACCGTAGACAGTGATTTACCGCTGACAGCTTAGAAATGTATTTAATTGTTAAATTTAACGGTTTGTAAAAATGTGTATGTATTTGTAAACAATGTATAGTTAAATATAACATATATTTTAACAAAATAAACGATATACAATGATAAAAACGCGTTTTTCACTCCCTCGAATTTTATAATGCAATTTTTTTGTTTTTTTTTTGTTCATTTTTGCCATTTTTGAAGTTTTAATTGCCATTTTTAATTTTTTTACTGCCATTAAATCCGCTCTCTACTTATGATACAATTTTAAAGTGGCAATGGAGAGGTATTTGAATGGAGCACAGAATTCTTCTAAAACTGATATAAATTAAAGCAAACTGTAATGAGATGGAAATATAAACCAAAGATATGTACCTACTCAGTTAGTGACTTGTTTTGTTTCTTAAAGTTATATGGATCGATCAGAGAAAAATTGAAATAATCAATATAACATATTGTATCACATTTATTCATTTGGGATGAATTAACAATTTTAGTGATACTCATAACACTTATTAGATTCCATTTACAGCCATTTCAAAAACTGAATTGATTACTTACTTGATAGTGTATCGTTTATTTTCTAATTTATTTACACTATCCTAATTAAACACTACACACTACTTAATTTATCTTAACTATTACCTAACTACTTAATTTATATCACACTCTTAATAATTAATTTATTTATATGCTCTCGCTTTCGCTATTCCGCAGTATTTACTCATTTACGGCTTCTCGTCTAATAATCATCTTCTTCGACCGCAAGCCCGCTTATATACAATTCAATTGTGTTCGCGATAGTGCCTGAAATTACTCGAACGTTCTTTTTTTATGTAGAAAGGTCTAGGGAGGTCGGGAATGATTCCTTCTTTAATAAGATGTGAACGGCAGGCTCAATTAAGCGTAGCGCCGTTCCTTTGAGGTAAGCCGACGGGGTCCGACAAGAGTAAACACATTTCGCTCTGCTGTTTACATTTCGCGCTACAATAGAATATTGATTCAAATACGTATCCTTGTTGTCATTTTAATATGTAAATTGCACATAAAGAAAACGACTTTGATAAGCAAAACGAATACATATAATAGCCATAAGATGAGACATGAGAGATACCCCAATTGTACACTTGTTACATATTAACTATAACTGGCATAACTATGTGCTTATAGACTAGACCTGAATGTTTTCACTTCAAGGCAAGTTTAAGTGCGACTTTTGCGAAATTAATTTAAGCAGCCATACACAATTTCACGAACACATAACTCTTCGCAATATAAAATGACCCATTAGAGCTACGTCGATCAGGTGTTTATTCCAGCGAACCGAACAATCTTACCCTCGTGTTGTAAGATATTATTTCCTTATCATAGGAATGAATAATTAGATGATCATAAACATAAACATAAATAATTTCACGTAACTATTCGCAATATAAAATAACGATATCACCATCTGGCGATACGGTGATAGACACTGGTGATAAACGATGATGGAGGAAAGTATGCCCTTTGGTGGAACGACTCCTTTCGACCCATTAACCATATACCGACATTTGCATACGATTCCGGAGAGGGCATCTCGATTTATGCCAGCATCAACAAGAAGTGGAGGTCATAACAGGTGCTAGGACTGGTCACAGACGCTCGGAGTTACTTTTTCCCGGTTTCCCAGGCTGTCTGAGTATGTCCCTAAAAGGGCATACGAACATAGATTATCGACACTTTTGGTGTCATGGGCCCACAGTCTATTAGAGCCACGTCGATCAGATAGCGCGACATGTCCTTCGAATCCCCTTATCGGGTGCCGCCGCCGCCGCCGCCGTCAGGTAATTATTTTGTAAAATCTCCAATAAGCAATAATCGTTAAATTTTTTTTCGCACACATGCATAACATGTAATGTCCACGTGCCTCCCCTCCGACGTCGGGAATATTGTAAAATTTTACAATATAAAATACTCCGTTACCTAGTGTATCTCAAACGGTGTCTTAATGTCTGACAGTACTGTTGATGAAAGATTAATTTGTACCGAGTTTTCTTCCGATAGTGATATGAGTGAAGTTCGTAATAGTGTTGATCATGTCCACTCAGGAGATCGTATTCGACGAGGTAACGGATCGGGAAACGCCAATGATGGACCTGCTGGAGTTACATTGGTCGGAGGCGATGAATATCGATCGCTTAAACGATATTTTCAAGCGATTGATACAAATGAGCGTGCTCGAGAAGAAACTATCATCGAAGCGGATATGGACGAAGGTATGGAACGGCCTGAAAAAAATAATGAAGAAGATGAAGTTGGAACGCATCCCATTAGACTCTTGCATCTCATACGACGCCTTCAAAGAGCTTCTTCAAAGCGAAGGATTGTACACAGGAAAAATGTTTTGTATTGGTCACAAGCAATGGCTCTTTGAAGGGGTTCCCATTTTGAAACGTGGCGTCATTTTTTAAACAATGTTTATTTATGCAAAAATAAATAAAAATTGAGTTTTTTGAGCTATTTTTATGGCAATTTTAGATAGAGGATTTACATTTTTACCATTTATGACTTGTTGAGAAACGGTTAATTTCAGACCAGGTAGATTAAATTTGGTTAATAATTTGTTTAAATAATTACAAAAAAGTCTAAAAATTTTGCAAATTTTGAAATACTTTTAATTTTGTGAAAAAAACACCTAGAAGCTTGAAACTTGATTTTGTGTCTTTTAGTATCCTTAACTTGCCGTAATTTTTTTTTGCAAAAATACTAATTTGTTTATGAAAAAAACACTTTTTGTAAAAAAGGTGTTAAATGTAAAATTCAATTTCAACGTTTTTTCGTCGGCCTAGAGGGTTCATCCGGGACTCTGTTTCTTCATCAAGAGTTAAATTTTCAATATTGAAATTGAGGGTATTCAATTTTCACCATTTTCACCTTCAAAATGGCGTCGGAAAATGTGTAAATTTTTTACATCGGTTTTTTGCTATTATTTGTCCAGAAAGCATAATATATCTATCTGCAAAGATAATTTTTAAAAGCTGGCAATTTTCCACGGATTATAAAAAAAAACGTCTCTAGTAGCTCAACTGGGACCCCAGATATGTTTTTAAAAAAAATTCACCAATTGTTTATTTATAATTATTAAGAGCTGAAATTGAAAACGGAAGTAATGCGATACTTGAGCTTTATGATACCACCATTTGCAATCGAAAGAAACAAATTGATATGACTGAAAATATAAATATTTTACTGACTGTAAATTCGGCATACAAGTATGAGTCGTCCTAGCGCGCTCAACGTGGAAAATTGATCGAGCGAGTTCAAATTCGCATTGCGATACAAAAATTTGTTATAAACAATTATTTTTTCAAAAATACATTTTTCTTAAATATTTTAAAAGTTATGAACTGCACGCAAAAACTTTCGTTGTTCATTTTTGAAAAATGCATATTTTTAATTTGTAAACATTTATAATTCCATTATTTAAATTTTTACAAATATTTTATGCATTATTCTAGAAATTTTCGAAATAGTATATCCTATGTTATTAAATGGTAATTTAATAACATTATAACTTATTGTAATACTTATACTTATTAATAACTTAATAAAAGGCATTTATTACTATAATTGAATAAATAATAATTTTAAAATATGTACATATTTGGTTATGTATTCTAATATTTGACATTTTAATAATGTATATTGTGAAACAAGTAATACCTTGACCCCATTAAAATAATAATTATTTAGTGAAAATATATGCATTTTTCAAAAATGAACTTTCATTAAGAAATTTTTTGCCTGCAGGTCATAACTTTTCAAATATTTAAGAACAGTGTATTTTTGCAAAAATAATTGTTTATAAAAAATTCTTTCAATATGTTGTTGAAATATCTGTATGAGTTGTTAATAATTTCGCGAGCTACCCCAGATGAAAAAAAGAAACGCCCAAATCGGTTCATAATTAGCTGAGATATGCCGAATTTTTATGGCAATGTGAATTTGAACCCACCTGATCAATTTTCCACGTTCCGCGCGCTAGTGACGACTCAATACTTGCGTGCCGAACTTACAGTCAGTAAAATATTTATTTTCACTCATATAAATTTGTTTTTTTCGATTGAAAATGGTAGCATCATAAAGTTCAAGTATCCTGTTACTTCCGTTTTCAATTTTAGCTCTTAATAATTATAAATAAACAATTGGCGAATTTTAGAAGAAAAAAAAAAGTTTGGTCCTAGTTGAGCTACAGAGACGTTTTTTTTTGATAATACGTGGAAAATTGCCAGCTTTTCAAAAATTAACCTTGCATATAGATATTTTTTTGCATAAATAATTGCAAAAAACGGATGTAAAAATATTTACACATTTTCCGACGCCATTTTGAAGGTGAAAATGGAGAAAATTTGATACCCTCAATTTCAATATTGAAAATCTAACTCTTGATGAAGAAACAGAGCCCCGGATGAACCCTCTAGGCCGACGAAAAAACGTTGAAATTGAATTTTACATTTAACACCTTTTTTTTCAAAAAGTGTTTTTTTCATAAGCAAATTAATATTTTTGCACAAAAAGATTATGGTAAGTTAAGGGTACTAAAAGACACAAAATCTGAAAGTTTCAAGCTTCTACGTGCTTCTTTCAAGAAATTAAAAATATTTCAAAATTTTTAAAATTTTGCGCCTTTTTTGCAATTATTTAAACAAATTATTAACCAAATTTAATCTACCTGGGCTTAAATTAACCGTTTTTAACAACTCATAAATGCAAAAAATTTAAATCCTCTATCTAAAGTTGCCTCAAAGATAGCTCAAAAAACTCAATTTTTACCTATTTTTTGCACAAATAAACATTGTTTAAAAAATGACGCCACGCTTCAAAGTGGGATCCCCTTCAAAGAGCCATTGCTTGTTACCAATACAAAACATTTTTCCACATGCCAACCTGCTCTGAATTACGATAAGCATTTCATCTTATTCTACTGGGCTACTATACCGAGCAGCGCTGTCGATGTGCCCGGGGTTGCCGGCATCCAACGTGAAAGACGACGTATATAAAGTTGGCGACCCGAATCTAGCGGCCGGCAAAACGAAATACCAGGTAATTTGTGTCTTTTTTGTACCGCAAGAAAGAATTTTGTAGCTCTCACCATCGACGAGCTACAAAAAAAACTATCAGCATAAACTTAACCCAGCGGCCATTGCGATAGCGTGCGAGTGGATTGACAAAAAAAAAGTTTTTCAGCTAGCAATTTGTGTCTTGAAGAGTACTAAAAGGCATGGGGTCAGAATAATAATTTGTACAATTTTTGGCCAAGTTGGCTCAAGTGGGTTAGATGGGGCTGCGAATCGGCCAAGATGTGGAAGAAATGTGCTCTTCTGTCTCCGATTCGTTTTGGAATGAAATTTCGAGAACATAGTCCTATTTTCAAATTGGTCAATTTTCGGCCGAATTGGCTAATGGACAAAACGTGTCGCCCAGAATTCAAGAACCCGCGACGTTAGTGAAACATGTTGCATCTCGGAATCTTTTGGTGTTCTGCGGCCCTGGTACTGGTCCAGGCCCTGGGCACAAAAGCCGAGGAGACGTCACAAGACCCCTCGATTCACTTCGTCAATATACCGACACTCCAGTCCCGGCCGCTGTAGTTACAAATTCGAGAACCCTCGACTTTAGTGGAAAATGTTGCATCTTGGAATCTTTTGGTGTTCTGAGGCCTCGGTAATGGCCTGGGACCTGGACACAAAAGCCCAGGGGACGTGCCAAGACCCCTTCGGCCACTTGCAGTCAAAATACCGACTCTTCAGTACCGGCCGCTGTAGTTACAAATTCGAGAACTCCCGACTTTAGTGGAAAATGTTGCATCTTGGAATCTTTTGGTGTTCTGGGGCCTCAATGATGGCCTGGGACCTGGACACAACAGCGCAGGGGACGTGCCAAGACCCCTTCGACCACTTCCAGTCAAAATACCGACTCTTCAGTACCGGCTGCTGTAGTTACAAATTCGAGAACACTCGACATTAGTGGAAAATGTTGCATCTCGGAATCTTTTGGTGTTCTGGGGCCCTGGTAGTGGCCCAGGCCCTGGACACAAATGCCGAGGGTACGTCCTAAGACCCATTGGGCCACTTGCAATCAAAATACCGACACTCCAGTGCCGGCCGCTGTAGTTACAAATTCGAGTACTCTCGACTTTAGTGGAAAATGTTGCATCTCGGAATCTTTTGGTGTTCTGGGGCCTCAGTGATGGCCTGGGACCTGGACACAAAAGCTCAGGGGACGTGCAAAGACCACTTCGGCCACTTCCAGTTAACGTACCGACTCTTCAGTGCCGGCCGCTGTAGTTATAAATTCGAGGATCCCCGACATTAGTGGAAAATGTTGAAGGGGTCTTGGCACGTCCCCTGGGCTTTTGTGTCCAGGTCCCAGGACATTACCGAGGCCTCGGAACACCAAACGATTCCAAGATGCAACATTTTCCACTAAACTCGAGGGTTCTCGAATTTGAAACTACAGCGGCCGGGACTGGAATGTCGGTATATTGACTGGAAGTGAATCGAGGGGTCTTGTGAAGTCCCCTCGGCTTTTGTGCCCAGGGCCTGGACCAGTACCAGGGCCCCAGAACACCAAAATATTCCGAGATGCAACATGTTTCACTAACGTCGCGGGTTCTTGAATTCTGGGCGACACGTTTTGTCCATTAGCCAATTCGGCCGAAAATTGACCAATTTGAAAATAGGACTATGTTCTCGAAATTTCATTCCAAAGCGAATCGGAGACAGAAGAGCACATTTCTTCCACATCTTGGCCGATTCGCAGCCTCATCTAGCCCACTTGAGCCAACTTGGCCAAAAATTGGCCAAATTAAAATTCTGACCCCATGTCCTTTTAGTACTCTTCAAGACACAAATTTCTAGCTGAAAATTATTTTTTTTGTCAATCCACTCGCACGCTATCGCAATTGCCGCTGGGTTAAGTTTATGCTGACAGTTTTTTTTGTAGCTCGTCGATGGTGAGAGCTAGAAAATTCTTTCTTGCGGTACAAAAAAGACACAAAAAAGACACAAATTACCTGGTATTTCGTTTTGCCGGCCGCTAGATGCGGGTCGCAAACTTTTTATACGTTGAAAGACGACGACATCGACGCACTGCTTGGTGCGATAGAATCTCAGTAGGATGGTGGACGAATCTCTTGCTTTATCTCCAAAAGGAAGGGCGACAGCTTGTTTACGTTGAAATCGGAAGAAGGGTATGGTTCCGAAGTGGTGAAGTTGGAGGTAATGATGTAGAAATTGTTTAACAAATATATTTCTTAAATATTTTTTCATTGTTACAGACATACCCGTTGACCGAGGTGTCATGTGTAATTTCGTCATATAAATGATTAATTAAATGAACTATGTTATATTAGCTATATATAGCTAATATATATATATATATATATATATATATATATATATATATATATGTTATATTATATGCTATCATAAATCGACTCCGATAAGGTATACTGGCTTGAACGAAGACAAGTACTGCATCCTTTTCTAATGTTATTCTCAGGGATTCTCCTCAGCATCATTCTAATTACACCATGTACAAAATAAGTACGAAATAGTTCTAAACCCCAGAACAGATACTTTTACTTTAACTTAAAACATCGATACGGCACCGTCTATCCGCATAGGAATCCAGATCCCGGCGTCCGAAAAATTTCACCTGGCCGATCAGTTCACGGTCTCTTTACGTTTAATCAATAACCCGTGGAAACTTGACCTGACCGCGTATACTCCCCGTCGTTATATTCACGCTCCAGGCCACCACAATTACGCCATCGGGGGACGGGGGCGGTCGGGAGGAAAACTGCACACAATCCCACGGTACGCTTCACTTAAAACTGCTTCTCCAAACGTCGATGGAGGAGGACGTGACCGTTTCTTTTTGCTCATCACGGGAACGGAAGGGTTTGTTGAATTGAATTTCAGAAAAAAATGGGAAATTATGGGGGTGGGTGGGAGTGCTTCCCTATGTTTTGAATCTATATTGGAGAAGTAGATAAGGGTTATTTCTCTGAACAAAAGTTTTGGGAGGTGGGAAATTAGAGAAATGTCTGAGAGCCTATGGGTGTTTCGATCGCGATTCATTGATAATCCAAGTAGGGAGGGTTTTCAAAAAAGTTATCGTTGTCCAGCAGAATGAGGCAAATTTAGAAAAAAAAATTTATGGGTAGGCTTGTTTTCCAGATTTTCTGATAATTTGAAAAATTATAGTGTGTCAAAATATCCCGTGAAGTAATAAAACGATTATCACACCGGTAACCATGGGCGTTCTTAAAGAAATGAACGGAAATTAATAAATGAGTTATAATGGTATATATGTAATGATAAGTTTACTTAAAACCGTTATAATTGATTTAATAAAAGGTAGGTATTACGACCGCGAATGTTGTCAACTCGGAAACGATTCCATTTTTACCTGATTTGTTGTTAACTTGTCATTAATATAATATATTATCGGAACTCGGTATTTATTTATAACATTTTATGGTAATATTTTTTATATCTCCTATTTATAACGATGTGTTGGATATTTGACGTCTATCTTGCAAATTTAGATCGTCAGATATTAATTTTCATTAATTCATTAATTCATTTTTTATATTATTATGTATGGATAGATTTACATGTACTATTTTGTGAAATGTGAAAAGTTGCATTACATAAATATTTCAATTACTTTCACAACCAAATACTTACAACTTTTTTGTAGCTACATTGATAAATACACACTCATTGATTCTACTAATCTTCCGTCACTAACGTCACTAATGTTAATTTTGTCAGAGCAGGAAGTGACTGTGAAGAGGCAAGAATAAATATTTTTACGTAATTAAAATCTTCACTTGTTAAGTTTTCAAAGTTTGCTTTCCAAACTATTCCAAGAAGAGACCACAACGGATATTGTTATCTAGGCAATTCTAGGTAAGTTAAGGGAACTGCAGCTGCAAATGCTTGAGTTAACATCTCGGGTGTTTATGTAAATAACATCGGCCCGTTTATTTCATTTAAAATCAGTTTATCAGTAGTCAGTCATCATTGCCTAGACGTGCAAGTGTGTGTAATTAGACTGTAACAGCTTGAATTTCAAAATAAAAAGTTTACCAAGAAACCATTAGACCTGTATGTTCATAGTGGTATTTTTAAACTACGGAGATACGTTTTGGGGTATGGAGAATTTACCGGGACCATCGAAACGCCCAAATTTAGCGTCGTCCTTAGTTAATGAGAAAGTTTCAATTTTGAATTGATTCGATTCCATCAAGAATCAAAATTTCGATGCAGCTGAGGACACACAATTTTTCCTGTTACCGACTATTGCGTATTTACTGATTTTCTCAGATCGTTCGCCAGAGAGTGATTATTCCCCGTATGTTTACTATAGCCAGACGTACAATATTCGCACGTGTTTCGGGTGAGTCACTCAAAATACAAAAGATTCCGTAAGACATTATAAAACTCCCAAAATTTAGAGGATGCCACCTTGTATCGGTTTTGCATTTACTATAATGAGATTTTATTACTCCATGGGTTATTTTGACAGACTATAAATAGTTTTATATATAACCAGATTTCCAGATTTTCGGATAACTTGAAAAATTGGATAGTTTTGTACATAACCAGATTGTCACGTCCACGTTTTTTTTATTCCACAATAAAATTTTAAGATCTAGATCTTTTCCTTTATAGTATATTATTACACACAAGATTCGAATGAGAAAAATTTCCCAGATTTCCAATTATGTAGTTTCGGTGTTTTGGAAAATTTTTACTATATGGAGAAGGGTGGTTAGTCAAAATTGTGGAGGGGGAAAAGTTTTCAAAATTTCCAAATGCGTTTATTAGAAGTCGGTGGGAAAAAATATAGTTTTCCAAATTAAAATATCTCTTTTTCTTGTTTTTAGTTGTTTCGGGCGTTTCTCTTGTGTTTTCCAGATTTACTTATCATGAAAGAATTTGGTTTCGTTTTAAGAGAAAAATGTTGGAAAGTGAAAAGCCTGATAGAATTCTAGCGTAGAGATATGTGAGCGGTATGGCATTCTAAATTTCCTGAAACTCTAGGCGTAGATCTTTTCTAGGAGAAACATCTTGAGAGAAGCATAGAATCAAAATGAGAACAACTTAGAAGGGTGTGGAATAGTTCAAGGTTCATGCTTCTCTGACAGACGAGATAATCTAGAAAATTTTTGAAAGGTTTTTGGGAAGCCAGGTTACCCAGTTTTCTTAAGATCTGAATTGTATTTACGACACAAAATTAACTTCTTTTTTTCAGAAAAAGAAATTTTTCGTAATTTTAGATTTTTCCAAGTCTCCAGTGTTTCTGGTTTGGAATGGATTCGAATTCCTTTGGTATAAATACTTTTGTTGAATTGATAAAGGGGATATAATTTTTCAAATATAATAAGCGTGTATACCCAGACAGCACATAACGTCTTAAAGACATCTATTTTAAGCCTTTTTATGCCTGGACGTCTTAAGACCTAAAAAGTACATCTATAAGACGTCATATCCGGAAGTCTCTAAGACGTCCAAGACCGGACGCCCTAAGGAAGTCTGATTTACGTTAATTTTTAGCCTGACCTTTTTATGCCTGAAGTGGACGTCTTTAGGACTTCCATTTCTGGATGTCTCTAAGATGTCCAGAGCGGAATGTCCCAATGACATCTAATTTTCGTCTATTTTATGCCTGCCCTTTTTTATGCCTGAAGTGGACCCCTTTAGGCGGTCCAGTTTTGGATGTCCCGAAGATGTTAAAAAGCGGACGCCTTCAGGATGTCTGATTTACGTCACTTTAATGCCTGCTCTCTTTTATGCCAGAAATGAACGTCCTTATGACGTCCAATTCTGGATGTCTCCACGATGTCTCTAAGATGTTCAAAAGCTGACGTCGTAATGACGTCCAATTTATGTCGTTTTAATGCCTGACTTTCTTTATGTCTGAAATGGACCTCTTTAGGCGGTCCAGTTTTGGATGTCCAGAAGATGTTAAAAGGCGGACGCCTTAAGGACGTCTGATTTACGTCAATTTTATTCCTGATTTTTTTATGCCTGAAGTGGACTTCTTTAGGACTTCCATTTCTGGATGTCTCTAAGATGTCCAGAGCGGAATGTCCCAATGACATCTAATTTTCGTCTTTTTTATGCCTGCCCTTTTTTATGCCTGAAGTGGACCTCTTTAGGCGGTCCAGTTTTGGATGTCCCGAAGATGTTAAAAGGCGGACGCCTTCAGGACGTCTGATTTACGTCAATTTAATGCCTGCTCTCTTTTATGCCAGAAATGAACGTCTTTATGACGTCCTATTCTGGATGTCTCTAAGATGTTCAAAAGCTGACGTCGTAATGACGTCCAATTTATGTCGTTTTAATGCCTGACCTTCTTTATGTCTGAAGTGGACCTCTTTAGGTGGTCCTGTTTTGGATGTCCCGAAGATCCTTAAGGCGTCTTTAAGGCGGACGCCTTAAGGACGTCTGATTTACGTCAATTTTATCCCTGATTTTTTTATGCCTGAAGTGGACTTCTTTAGGATGTTAAGTTCTGGATGTTTCTAAAATGTTCAAATGCGGACGTCTTAATGACGTCTAATTTACGTCAATTTTATGCCTGATCTTTTATATGCCTAAAGTGGACCTATTTAGAACGTCTATTTTTGGATGTCTCTGAGATGTTAAGAGGCGCACATCTTAATGAGTTCAGTTTATGTAGATTTCATGCCTTGCCTTCTGTATGCCTGAAGTGGACCTCTTTATAAGAACGTTCATTTTTGGATGTCTATAAGATACTAAAAGACTGACGTCTTAAGGACGTCTAATTTACGTCGTTTTCATGCCTGACCTCCTTTATGCCTGCAGTATTAGAGACGTCTTAAAGGCGTAGTTTTGTATAAAAAAAATGTCTTAAAACAGACGTCTTTTGAACGTCATTACGGATTTGCGGACATCTTTTTAATGCCTTAAAGGCATCATTGAGACATATCGTTTTGTGACAAATAACGTGAAATAGAGTAAAATGAACATTTTAAAGACATTCCTAAAAAATTAGGGGGCATCATTAAGACGTCTTATAGACTTGAGGAAGGCGCCCTTATAATATCTTGAAGACGAAAAATGGATGTGGTAAAGTTGTCTTTTTAATGCCTTGAAGGCATCTTTGAAACTTACCGTTTTGTAATAAATAACATGAAATTGACATAAAATGGACACTTTAATGATGTTCTTCGGACGTCACAGGACATCTTTGAGATGTCGCAAATGCCTAATGGTGATGTCTATCAGACGTCTTAAAGAGGTCTTTGTGCTGTCTGGGTAGTTAGGTGAGTGGATTTTCAAGATTTCCGGAACTTTTCAGGAAATTATCGAAAACTGCTATAAATTGTTACTAAATTAATTTCAAGGGCTTCTTTATCCATTTGTACCTCGGTTCACTGTTCAAGAATGCTTTTGATTAAAACCGAATGAACCTACTTAATTTTTTTTCAAATTTTTTCATTTATTCGGAGACCTGTTCAAAACAAAATACAGAATGTTCCGAATAAGAACTGTAACTGGAAGGCATACTGGGGGAACACAAATGCGTTAACGTAATGCAGCTAACCTCTATACCAAGTTGCATCTCTGTGGAGTAAAAGATAAAAATGAGACTTCATTAAAAAAAAATATCTTCTCAGTCCTATAACTTAGTCCAGGTTAATTTGGTAATCCGTTAAATGCGCTGTGTGTCATTATTTATGTGTGAGAAACAGTCCAATATAAATCCGTAAGGGGTTTATTGGGGATGATTCGCCCTTTTATTAATATGTTTTTTATACACATACTTATATTTAAAAAATATATAATTTGGGCTAATGCGAAAATACATTTCTAGACTTGTATTGTTGTTAAGTTTTATCCAAATTTGTTATTTTTTAAGAAAAATGGTTTAAAGAAAAATGGTTTATTTGAAGCATACTAATAAAAGTATCAATTAGAGAAATATTAAAATTTTAATAGCACCGCATAACAATTTGTAAATTATGATGTTTCACGGAAGTTTTTGCCACCCATGAATTATGAACCCTGGTACACCAGAACGGCATACAAAATTTAACTCGCTTTTATTAAGAAATTGCAAGGATATTAATGATTTTTTTTTAATTCGGCACCACAGTTTAAACGTTTATAGCTCTACAGGGGTGCAACTGGTGTAGAGATAAGTTCCATTAAATTATCATATTTTGAGCATGTTTCAACGCCAACGAGCTCTGTCGCTTCTTATGCTGCACACCCTATACATCATATGAATTTAATTTTAGTAATTTATTTATTTCGCTTAAAAATTCATTTGGGGATTTTCATAAAATACAGACTAAATGGAGCTAAATATTTTTAAGTTCATTGTGGAGATTATGTTCAGTTTTGGCCAGTTTTCTAAGAGTCTCAACAAAAGTACGTTGATGTACCTACGTCGTAATCATTATTTGATTTTTTTTAAGGAGATCTACCAACTTCAAAATTCAATTCAAGTTTCAAGAACTAATTTTAAAAATGGTTAAAAATTGTCCAATTAACAAATTTGAAGTAAGGATAATATTTAAAATAAATTTAATGACTATGTATTTTTAAAATCTAGAAATCTAAGCAACTAATAAGTTTTACCAATTAAGCCTTGATTATTTTTATATGAGATACCACAAAGAAATTTAAATCGCCAGGTCATACACTCCCCGCTCCCTTGGCTACTTGACGTGAAAACCCTACCCTTTTTTTCTCTCTCCCTTGAAGGATCTTGATTATAACACGCCTCCGTTTATTTGTCTGTGTGGTTAAGGCAAAAAGGGTTTCGCCCTGTTTGTTTAGCAAGTGTGTATGTGTGTATTTAGGTCAAGAAGAGCCTTCGACGTATGCGCGGAATTAAAATTAAACAAGGATTTGTTGTTCCGTGCGAGTTTGAGTGGTACACCTAATGCGGCCCTCAGGAAAATCAAAGAAATATGGTAATGTTTCAACAAAATGAATTAAGCTTCCCAATTCAAGAGAAAACAACTGATGGCTTTTTGGGGTTCGTTAGCAACACTGCCAATAAGTAATAATTAATTGCCATATTTCGACTAAAATTTCCGTCCTGATTGTCCCAAAAATTTTTATAATCGATTTGAATGGGAATAACATTTATAAGGATGGTATGTCTCCTTCTTATCTTTGAAACCGGTGGGACAATAATAATTTCCAGAAGCTTTCCAAAATATTTTTTAAATTTAAATTTTAAAACAATTTTGAGAATCTTGGAAAGATGAGTTTCATTTAAAAGTTATGATGTATTAAAAAAAAAAAATATTGGTTCATAGGGTTCGCCTACTAAAACTAAGTATAAATTAAATTCTAACAGGATTGACCTGCAAGCATTCCATTAATTCTATAGTTATGGCTAATTAAGCATACTTAATTCTATTCCGAATCTGACAAATTATAAGAAAAGGTAATTTAATAATTTATTATATTAGCCAGCCAGAGCACAAGTAAAAATAAGCAACATGAAAACAGGCCGTATGTAAATGCAACGAGGAGTAATGCAGGATTACACGCTATCGCCTTTGCTGTTCAACCTATACTCCTATCGAATATTTAAGGAAGCATTGGAAGGGATAACACATCTCGACATCAAAATAAATCGAGAACCAATAACTACAATCAGATATGCGGATGATACAGTGATTCTACCGAACACAATCGAGAGACTACAATTGCTTATAAACGAAATCGCTGAAGATTCGGAACGACAAGTCTTAAAATTAACATTGCAAAGACCAAATTTATGATATTCAGCCGGTAGTCTCACCCTGGAACTACCGTGGAACTTATGAGGAGCTAAATTGAATGAGTGTCTAAGTTCATACACCTTGGGAGTTACATTATAGATAATCTAAATCCGGACCGCGAGATAAACTGCCGAATAGAGATTGCCCGGGCAATATCAATGATATGAGATCATTTCTTTGCAATGACAACCTGAACTTGAACCTGAGACAACGTATGGTTAAACGCTATGCATGGTAGGTATTACTGTACGGAATGGATACATTGACACTAAAGAACAGGACGATGAACCAACTGGAGGCATCCGAAATGTGGCTTAGCACAAGAATACTTCGTTTTCCGTGTAAGAATCATGTTTAATCCAGTCAACGTAGTCATTTTTTGACGTTTTGACAATTGTTTTTGTCATATTTTCTTAACGGGATATGAAAATTTGGTTATTTATGAAAAGAATAAGCCTTTGTGCACCTCGAAATGTTTATATAAAAAGACGTAACAGCAATGTACATTATGCGTCTTGCGATAAGCAAATAGCAATATCTCAGCAACAAATTAACCGGTTGACTTTTGTAAAAGCTATTTAGGTTTGTAATTTTAAAAGATAGCTTTTAAAGTATAGTAAAAACCTAAATCATATTATTTTTGCAATAAATAATCAATATGCAAAAGATTACCATTTTTAGTGGTTTTTTGGCATTTTTGCAATAAACATTTAACGAAATTAATCCTGCTGCAGCTCAAATTGTAGGTTCTTAAATTCTCTACAACTTATAATAAAAACTTTTCTCGCCAAAATGCATACTTTGGCTTGTAGAATCTAAAAACTTGTTTTTGCTAACTTTGGATCCCTCCCATGTGTTAATGCACACTTTTTGAATGTTTAAAACTATATAGGCATGATCAACTAATCAGAGCCTACAACATTTGACCACTTCCATCCGGTTATGAATATCGTCGTGAAAAATCTACACAGACTGGGCTAGTTACAAACGAGAATGTACTACCACAAGAATAACTAACAATCAGAAGACCAACAGAAAGAGAAGTCCGATGGGGTCCTCAATGACCCTGAACGTACGTGCTTTGGTATTTGCCTATTTGTGCCGTACGCACACGTTCCTCCAAGTTCCTCCAAAGTCCGACCGACAACCTACCTGATTATCGGACCTCTCTTTCTGTTGGTCTTCTGATTGTTAGTTATTCTTGTGGTACTACCAAGAGCAAACATCGAAAAGCAACTCTTGACATTGATAGACATCATAACTTGGACATAATTTGAGAGGCGACAAATACCGTCTTTTACAGCTTATACTCAAGGGCAAAATTGGGGGGCGACGTGGAATAGGAAGGAGACAACAATCGTGGCTGAGATATATTCGCGATTGGACCGGCGTAAAGAAGGCTGGTGAACTTTTTCGCTTGGTAGAGGACGGTGGCCTTCGCCATGGTGATCGCCAACGTCAGGGAAACCGGACAAGGCACATGAAATAGAAGAATAATAGCCAGTCGTAGACTGGGTTAGTTCATGTACGACTATGTGCTGATATGATAACTTCATATATCAGTCGTTCCATAGATGCACTTCTAAAATTCCTCTCTCTTTTCACTACCTATCTTTAAGTGTTGCAGTTAGTCTAGAAAACATTCGTGAAAATATTGGTGATCTTTTCGCTATTTGGTTCGCTCAGAAATATTCGCTCTTGGTTCTTTACAGTAACTAATGGTTCACCGTTAATCAAAAAAACTACTATTTTAATATCGAGTGGAGCTAATGAATCCGAGCCCCCATTAATTTCCCGAGGCGTGATTAATCGATAATTCAACGTGGAAAAAAGAATCCACGGCCACATCAAAACAAACAACTATAATTACACCAACCCTTTCTTCTCGCCCCCTCTCTAGCTCTGATTTATAAGCTTCATGTATGTGTGTGTGTGTGCATGTGTATGTTTTGTTATTCTAATGCGGTTTCGTTTACTGGGGAAAAATACGATAACGAAAACTTCACACAGAATTAAAATGCCATTAGGCTAGGGAGGATCCCGGCGATCCCCCCTTCGTTCCTCGGGGACGTTTTCGGCTCATTAGCATGTAATTAATCCCGAGGAAAAATGAAATCCGCAAAGAAATAAATCATGATCCGCCCTATTATATCCACACTGCGTTTTAAATTGGGTTAACATTATTCAAAAGCTCATTATACTAATTTTAGTACGCCTCTATAGGTAGCTACGAACTTATGTATGTACATGGGACCAGCTGGGGAGCAATTATCTATTTCTGTTGTTAATTTTCATATTCCACAAATCGAATTTAATTAATTGCAGGCAGGTAAATTTCGGTCCGACGGTAGAATTTACAAATAAATACATGGTTTTGTTAGTGGTGAATTACAATTAAATTGCATTTTTAGGGGTCGAAACTGGAGGCAGTGGGATTTATAATTGTTTTATAACCCTGATTTACATTTTATCGGTACAGGATATTTTGTTATTTTTGGAATTACATATTTGTTAGTTCGGCACGATTTTTTCAGAAGGAAAACAAATATGTAATTGTAATTAAAATAATTGAAAATGAATAATCGACATTCGTTAGTGTTGAACTGAATAATTCATAAATTAACAACGAATTATATTTTCCTAAACCGGAAATTATACTTAATAAATATGTAACTGTTTTAGATATTTTAGAGATTCGTCGATAAAAGTCCCTAAGTTGAAATTACGGAATTTACCGACTATAAGGAATATTTTATTTATTCATTCATTTATTTAATTGCTGTAAGTAAACAAAATAATATTTAATGACGATTAATATAGAGAATGTCCTGGGAGCACTTCACCATTCAACATCTAGCTAACATTGTCACAAATAAAAGAACATCTTTAGAGCCAAGTAACGCAAATTTTCAGTTACATGCATCTACTGAAAAGTAACGTAACTCATCGTTTTGTTACGTGCAACACTTGTACTAATTCTTTACTTTTCCATATGACCATATTACAATAAATGTGGTGCGTAAGTAAAGAAAAGGTGTAGACCAAAGGTTACCTATTACATGTTAACAAACATGTATAGTTTATTAACGTTTCTGGAAAAACTCGTCGATGTTATTACTGCACTTTTGGGCCAGGAGACATTCATCAATATCGGTTCCCGTTTTTATCTACTTTACTCGTTCAGTATTGATTGATACTTAATAACCGTGCGACTAATTAATTTGTGAATTTCAATGCAATGACATCGTTTAATGTGCAAAATTAATTTTGAAATATTATTTTTAATATTGATATTGGTTCGTTGACTTTTCAATTTATTAAAGAGTATAATCGATTACGAGTTGAGCAGCCTCCCCTAAAATTTGCCTAAAAATTGCCATCAGAACTCCAGGAGCACAGCTTTCTTATCGAGAGCCTCGCTCGGAGCCCTGGATCGGTGATAGGTATTAACATCGAGAAAAAGAACGAGACGGAGGAACCGGATAGCACGATTATCAAGAGCGAGCGCGGCACGGCAGAGCCGCGCTAGCTACCATTCGTTTCTGTATGTGTATATATATATATATACAGGGTGTTAAGGGTTTGACTGCCTTTTTTTTAATAGGTGATAGTATTCATCAAAACAAACAAAAAACCTTATATAACAGGTGTCCTAAAACCAACCGCGTGTTCGAGAAAAAAATTAGCAAACTTTTAATATTAAAGTGTGAAAATTCAGTTTTATTAAAGAATGTCACATAATTTTCTACATGAAATGACTATAAGGTGTATTCTTTTAATGTGTTCATGTTTAATTTGTAAAAAAACAATCTTTTCTTTAAAGAATACATTTTTTCCCAATCAGTAGATCTCGATAAAATGGCTACGATGTGGCGTGGCAACACCGCGAAGGTATCGTTCGCGTCGTGACATGAGAGCCAGACAGTGACACTAGTGACAGTGACAGTGTGCATTTTTGAATTCGAAAGATAAGTCTGATCGTTACGGTTTTTTTTCGGTGCGTGTAAATTTTTCGGTTGTTAAAATGTTCAGTATACGTGAACATCACGATATGCTATTAATTTACGGGGAGGCACGTTGTAGTTCTACAAATGCACGTCGTATCTATCACGAACGATTTCCTCAACGGCGATTGCCTAACCGTAGAACATTTGTTGAAGTGTCTCAACGTCTTCGTGAAACTGGAAGTGTTGTTCCTCGTCCGGAAAACCATGGTCCAGATCGGCAGATCGATGTGAATACGGAGGAACATATTTTGGATGCAGTTGAAAGGAATCCGAGACGTAGTACACGAGATCTTGCTCAAGTAATGGGAGTGTCGAACTGGACCATCCATAGAACTCTACGACAACAATTATTATACACTTACCACCTACAGCGGGTTCAGGCATTGTTACAAGATCTCGCCCCCCGATTAAATTTTTGCAGATGGTTTCTAACTAAATCCGACCTCAACCACCTGTTTATTTCAAGAATTTTGGCAACTGATGAGGCATGCTTTAGTAGAAATGGCAATTTAAATTTCCACAACATCCATAACTGGGCAGAGGAAAATCCACATGCCATACAAAGATCAAATTTCCAACATTGTTTTTCTATTAATGTTTGGTGTGGAATCCTAGGACACCACCTACTGGGTCCTTTTGTTTTGCCAGCCAGATTAACAGGAGAGGCATATTTAAATTTCTTAAAAAACATCCTCCCAGAACTGCTCGAAGATATACCTCTGGACGTAAGAAGAAATATGTGGTTTTTGCATGACGGAGCTCCTGCACACGCAAGTCGACGCGTAGTGCAATATTTAAACGATAAGTTTGAGAATCGGTGGATAGGTAGAAACGGCCCACATCGCTGGCCAGCCCGGACACCAGAGTTAAATACACTGGATTTTTATTTATGGGGGCACATGAAGACCTTAGTTTATGCTACGGAAGTGGAAAGTGAAGAAGACTTGCGAGAGAGGATTTTTGCCGCTGCCCGTCACATTAGAACGGATCCGGGAATATTTCAGCGAGTGCGCGAAAATTGGATCACGATGTGTCGAGCGTGCATCGAGAACAACGGTGGACATTTTGAACACATGCTGTATTAACCAGGTAAACATTGAAAATTACAACATATCAATAACAGCATGATCCTTTTCTAATGCTGTTAGTGGCCCTGAATTACTGATCGCTATTGATTTACCATTTATACATTTAAGTGTAATAATTACATAATTGAATCAATTGGAATCACTTACAATTATTTCGTTTACGTACAGCAGAAAGACGGCATTTAGGACGAGTTCGCAAATACGCCTCGCACGATCAGCTGTGTACACGTCATGTGTCATGTTTACCGAGAGCCAACACCAAAAACGTCAAGTTTACGTTTCCTTTCTTGTCGGTGTTGCCAAGTTGTGCTGAAATACCTTGACAAAATAACTCGACTTTTCTCGAAAACGGTTGGTGTTAGGACCCCCGTTAGATAATTTATTTTTGTTTGTTTTGATGAATACTATCATCTATTAAAAAAAAGGCAGTCAAACCCCTAACACACTGTATATATATAATAATAGTAATCATAAGATAACGGCTGTGGAGATGTAGAAAAGAAGTAACAGGATCGCAGAATCAGGGCACAGAGTAATTAATTAATTAGTAACTAATGATACATCCATCAATATATCATATACAGGGTGATTCAAAATTGAGTGCAAAGATTTTAAGGGCGTATTTACCAGCCAAAAATAAGATTTTTTTTTCATATAATCGTATGTCCTAACTTGCTTCGTTTTCTAGATACAGGGTGTTAATTTTTTTAAAAAAAATCGGGTTTTTATCAATTTTTTAAAAACCTTTCAGCCGATTTAAATAAAATTTGGTAGGATTATTTGTCGTCATAATGACCTTCCTTTGGTGGGAATAAAATAAATTTATTTATTCCAGTGGCGTCTCAGGGGACTACCTACTTGATACTTATAGGTAAAATTATGGTACGCCACCCCTTTTTTGACAATTTAATTTTTCTTTAGATTAAGCGGTCAATATTGTAACTTTCTTGCCTCTTGAGCTTTACTCGTATCTAGCTTTGTTTCCAAGAAAAAAATCAAAATCTGGGCCTCGCCCCATTAAAAAAATAATAAATTCGAATCAATTACTGAGACTCATTTAATCTGTTTAATTTCTATTTAAAATTCAGCTTAGCCTAAGTAACAAATACACAGAAAAGCAGATTTTCATAACAAATGCTGGAAATGGCTGCCTCCTGCGGTGATACAACCCTCCATTCTTCGCCTCATGGACTGCCGAACGCGCTCGAAAATTCCGGGAGTATTTCTGACTACCTCCAAGGCATGAAATATCCTTTGTTGTAGGATTTCAATGGAAGGAACTGGTCCTGCATCATAAACCAGGCTTTTAACATGGCCCCATAAAAAGAAATCCAACGGGGTACAGTCTGGCGAACGCGATGGCCAAGCTATTGGACCTGCTCGGCCGATCCAGCGTCTGGGGAATTCAAGGTCTAAATATTCGCGGACAGTTATTTGAAAATGGGGAGGGGCTCCATCGTGCATAAAATAAAGTTTTTTGCGAATATTCAACGGCACATCCTCCAATAAACCGGGTAAATGATTTTGTAAAAAGTCCAGGTATGTATCACCATTTAAAGTTCGGGGAAAAATAAATGGACCAATTAAAAAGTCCCCAACAATCCCTGCCCAAACATTCAAACTGAACTGCTCTTGGTGGTTCGACTGTCGAATTTCGTGGGGATTTTCAATATCCCAAACATGAATGTTATGATAATTAACGACTCCATTGCGGGTAAATTGGGTTTCGTCGGTAAATAGAATGCGAGATAAAAAGTTCGGATTCCTGGCACAATTATTTAGTATCCATCTTGCGAATTGTACCCGCTGGGGAAAATCTCGTGGGAGCAAACCCTGCACGCGCTGGATATGGTATGGATAAAAACTATTTTAATGTAAAACCCTCCAAACTGTCGATTGACTAAGGTTTAAATCCCGTGCAATTTGCCTCGTGCTTAACGCAGGATTCTCTTCAATAACTTGCAGAATTTCCTCTTCCCTCATCACGATTCGGACTTCACGCGGCCTACCAGCATTCATTTTGGTAGATTGGAATCTTCCAAATTCCCGGAGATGCTGATGAGAGTTGCTGAAAGTTCTACAGTTGGGCAGCCGACTATGAGGAAATCTTAACGAGTACATCCTACGAGCTTCAAGCGCATTTCCATCAGCTAGACCATAAACAAAATGAATATCTGCAAGGTGCTCGAATGAAAATCGTTCATTTTCCATTTTTAAAAGAAAAGAAAAATGAAAAATAACCACACAAAAAAAACTAAACCGACTGTAAACACCAAAACGTAAATAATGACAATTGTGTCATGGTTACGGAGAAAAACAAATTACTGCTAACAAGGGTCACAGCCCTCTGCTTACTTACATGTTTTAATAGGGCCAGGCCCCGATTTTGATTTTTTTCTTGGAAACAAAGCTAGATACGAGTAAAGCTCAAGAGGCAAGAAAGTTACAATATTGACCGCTTAATCTAAAGAAAAATTAAATTGTCAAAAAAGCGGTGGCGTACCATAATTTTACCTATAAGTATCAAGTAGGTAGTCCCCTGAGACGCCACTGGAATCAATAAATTTATTTTATTCCCACCAAAGGAAGGTCATTATGACGACAAATAAGCCTACCAAATTTTATTTAAATCGGCTGAAAGGTTTTTAAATAATTGATAAAAACCCGATTTTTTTAAAAAAATTTAACACACTGTATCTAGAAAACGAAGCAAGTTAGGACATACGATTATATGGAAAAAAAATCTTATTTTTGGCTGGTAAATACGCCCTTAAAATCTTTGCACTCAATTTTGAATCACCCTGTATAACATCATATACATGTATATAAAGCTATGCTTCCCATCTCGGTCATTTCCAGAGTGCCTCATTTTTTATTTATTTTTTCTAATAAGATGTACACTAATTACGTGGATCATTATTCTATATGATACAAATATTTTGTTTCATAAAATGCATATAATTATATTCCAAGGGAAAGGGAAAACCTATACTGTTAAATAAATTTTTTTTATAATATTTATTTTCCTCGATACAAATAATGTATAGTACCTATAATATAGTATACTATGATTAATAACGCATCTATCTCGCCGATATAATATTATTCATTTAGTTTCTGAATTTTTCGATTTAAAGGAAGGTCTAAATGGACCACGACACAGCGAAGATCTTAAAGTTTTGGCAATCATTATAAGACACATATTTAATTTTACCAGCAAATATCGAAATTAAAATTTCTTTATCATCAAATTTAGGTATGGCTCAACCCGTATGAAACCAATAATTATAGAAACACAAATCTAACCCAAAATATTAAACCTCTGATAAAACAGCGTAGAGTTATGATGAACCAACATTCAGTTCAGTACAGAAAACTTAACAAAAGTCTATCATAGGGGATATGGAAAAACATCAGAAGCTACGATACTAACAAAATAACACAACTCATTGATAGAAGTGTAGGTCTAAAAGTGTTCAGAAAAGAGGCAAGCATAAAGAGAGTACTGATTCATAAATTGAAAAAGACAGAAGGACATATAATATCAAATAGAGCAGATATTTTAAGTCGTAGTAACTTAGAAGTTTGTATACATACAAATGGTCATTAATCAAGGCTCAGAAGAAATCCCAGAGATTACGTTTGATGAAATTTCGGCGTCATTAGATTGTATGAAAAACAATAGGTATCCCGGTGACGACGGCATAGCTATCGATGCCTTTAAAAAAAGACGACAAAACGTTCCAAAGACATTGCCAATATTGTTCAACATATGTCTAGCAAAGGAAAAAACCATCAAAACGGGATAATTCTAATATAATCCTACTATACAAAAAAGGCGACAATAACGAATCTCACAAACTATCGGCCTATTAGCTTACTGAGCCACATTCACAAATTATTCACAAAATTCTTACAAAACATCTCTCCTTAAAACTAGAATAATACCAACCAAAAAATAGGCTGGATTTAGATGAAATGACAGATGTTAATCTATGCAATTTTTTTAAATTGAGTAATTTTAACTCAAATCTTCCTATCGAAACGAAAACCTTGTGAAATATAGGGGCAAAGGTATATCTCTCAGTATTGATAATTTTCTATGCCAAATAATCTATACTTCTTCCAAACGGCAATATGTTATCTTGCTTTATTCTGTACATGCGGCGTAGCTCATGCCATGGCAATTTTTACACGTTTAAGCCACATATGCGTAATGTATTCCTTATAAACTCTACTAGAGTTAATAACTTCTTTTCTTTGACGTTGAATATAGTTAAATTTGGCTTTGACATTTAAACACACTACGTTTCAAAATTAGAATTTTTATAAGAAAGAAAAATATTTTTTTCTTTAATTATTTTTAACATATTTTTCCTGCAAATAAGTTTACTAAAATTTCCAAAAGATTATTATTTCCTTGTAAATCTTTTTTTCATATTAATACAGAAAATTTTAATTTTATTTATAATTGTTCTTGAAATTTAATAAAATGTAATTTTAAATTTAATTTATTTAAAATTAAAACTATACTATTTATCATTAAATTTAATAAGATTTTGTGTTAAGTATATGCGAATCTAAGATATACTTATAATTATTTAGAACATTAATTAAAAAAAGGAGCCAAAACATAATATAATAATTCAGAATTAATATGTTAAATCTTTGATAAATTTATCATAATGTATCATTAATATCCCGAAAGAAGAATGGAAGCTGATAAGGCATACAACTTGATGAGAAAATTAAAAAAAATGCAGTAAGTGTATTGTGTAGAATGCACAGAGTACTTTTAAATGTTTAAAGTATTAATAGAACGACACGACCAGTATATTTTTTAATAATAATTACAGACGTTATATTGAAAATTTAACTATCTGTTTTCAGTAAAATTACTAATTGCTATTGAAATTGATACTATTCATATTACAAAACAGTATCCAGTGATATATTAAAATAAGATAAAAAATACTTTGTCTTTGGCAAATTGTAATTATTGTGAATTAAATGGAATAAATAAAATATTTATAATGTGTGTTTGAAATGAGGTAACCAATATATATATATATATATATATATATATATATATATATATATATATATGTATATATATATATATATATATATATATTCAAATCAAATCAAAATAAAAAAAAATGTATCTATATTAATTGCACAAAAGGTTATAAGGTAATTTTTTATTATTAGCCTACAGCTAATCTCCTTAATTACTATGAAAATTGATACTGTTTAACTCCAATAAGAATACTGGCATTGGAAATGATAGCTCAATTTATTGGGAATCTAAATGAATGCTTATAAATGCTTAATGTATAAATTATAGGGTTAGACTAATCAATGTTGTCCTTTATTAATTCAGGTAATTATTGTGTACGAAAATGATATTCCATCAATTTAGTAGTATTAATAGAAACTGGACTTACCTAACGTTTTACACGAGTTTTCTGTAATTGTCCGGAAAGGGAACGCAGCCAGAATGATTACATTTTCTAGTAAGTAAGTAAAGATTATCTCAGTGTCAAAAATACCTACACCATATTATACAATGCAAAGGCAGACTTTATTTTTATTAATGTGTATGAGAACAGCTTGTAATATAGTCATGGAGTCTTAAAAACCTTTAACAAATATTCATTGCAATTGATTGTATACAAAATTCATTAAGAGCGTGCTTAGAAAAAGTATTACTATAATTTAAAAATTTAACTTCGAAACTTAGCCACATAATAAATGAAGATCTATTAAGAATAATAGAAAACGAAAATCTGTTAAGAACTATAACACTACAAAATCTTAAAGAACCCAAAGTCGATATCTACTTGTTAAAAATTTATTCTTAAATACTATTAAATATTATTAATTATATTTATTGCGGGTATGGAATTTGAAATATAGAAATTTCATGATACTAGTTCCCAAAGGATTTAAATGTTAAGGCTTCAATACGTTGATTTTTAAATGTAGGAAAGTAAAGGTATGTAATATTTGCCTACAATTACATATAAAATAGGCTTTTATGGTAAGTTAAGTTACCCTATGGTAAAAACATTTTATATTGCGACAAAAATAGAATATTTCAATAAACATTTAAAAATTTTCGGATATGTTCTTTTGCGATATTAAAAAATTATTTGACGTAATATTTTGTCCTGGAGTTCGAAAAAAGTTACCCCCCAATAGTATTCCTTGCTGCGCTTTTTAGCAACTGAAGTGTCCACAATTTCCTCTCTCCAAAATTTAAATTTTACCTGTTTCGGACTCGTCCTCCTCAGGAACAATCGTGTGCATCGATATGCAGCAACACGTCGACATCATCAGCACCAACCTGAGTACCATAGCTAACAACCTCCCCCCCACAAACATCTAAGTCGTCACCTTCGCACAGTCTAATCCGTCCGACGGGAGAACTTCAAGGAACTTTAAAGTTTATCCTTCGCCCTCCGAGAGCCAAAAGTCCAAAACCGGAAGCCGAACTACCCTCAACTTACCCGTCCGGCGACGAGGCAGAGGCGGAAAGAGGCGAACTGTCGTGTCTCCGAGAAAAATCAACGAACACGACTACGAGACGTGTGTCGGTGTGCGTGTAGGTGTGTGTATATCCACCCCCACGGCCGCTCCCGCGAATACTGAAGCCACCCGTTCCGGCGGACCGGGGGAGGAATATCGGGGGAGGACTCCCCCCACGCTCCCCTTTTCGTAAGGGCGAGGGCGCACGACGGCCGGCGAGTCGCCTCGAAGTTGGATGTCTCACCTGAAAACTACTTTAATCATCAATTTCGGGGCGAACGGGAGGGTAGAGGAAAAAGGGGGAATAGATCGCCTTTTTTTAAAACACGTAAACCGTTTCATCCCCCAATGAGAAATTTGATCGAGAATTAGGACCGCACCTAAAAAATTTTAATAACTACCCCAATTTCACTAAAACTTCATTTGAACTGTCTAATAAGTTTTTCGTAACAAATAGCCTTAAATACAGGAGTTCCGTAAAGTACTTGAATACATCTATTCAGTGATCTCTGGTCTACGAACTTATATTGTAGTCTTTCGGTGTGGTCAAGCCTGAAATGTTACCTCTAAAAAAATTCTATTCCTTCAGTTTCATTAATACTTAACTACAATGTCCAATAAGTTTTTTTCTGGTAAGTAAGCAGATAGCGTTTCACGATACCGAAACAAAACCTCAATAATTTCTGAGAACCAGAAGAGAATAAAACGATACAAAAGTCTCGTCGAGACGAGACAAAATTTTATCCACCCCCGTGGTCTCTTTGAGATTTACTATTTTTGGCGCTATCGTGTCACTTTTCTAAAACAGTTCGTGAAAAGACAGTTCCTTATGATGTATGTTTTCTTGAGAAGCGACACTATAGGTTTAATTTTATGATATCGTTCTCTGTCATTAAGCACTGATTATATGATATAAGTATAGCAAATAGTTGAAGATCTTCCAAATCATCATCTAAAATCTTTTTTTGAAAGTTTTGGTTGAATTTAAATTTTGGCAAATTTTTTAAAAACTGGTTTTGGAAGCATAGCTTTCTTATGGCGGGTTTCGCTCGAAGCGCTGAACCGGTGAGAGGTGTAAACGCCGAAAAACCGTCACGATCGCAACGGCCAATTATCGCGCCGCGCTAACTGTTTAGTAGCAACCGTGCTACAATTGTTTTTTTTTTGTATTGGTTGCCTGCTCCATGGTAACGCTAGCTATCAATCGTTTTGGACATAAAATGCTTTAACTGTACAATAACAAAAATTATATCAACAGAATCAGCGTCTAAAGAAGAACCTACCTGAGTGTGGCAATTACTTTTATTTCGTCTATCAACCAAGATATTTCATTATAAAATTTGCTCTTGCTTAAACGTAAACAGATAGTATACATCTTGGATTAAGATCTACACGGAACGAGAAAATCCTTCACGGAAACGTTTCTGGGCCTACGACTACGGTCCGGAAGGTTAGGTTTGTTTGATTTGGCTTAGATAAAAGTATAAAGAAGAATAAATAGTACATTTACATTATACTAGTTTAATAAGACGGAGTATTGTCACACGAGTACTTTAATAGAACGAGTGTATACGTCTCATTAAACGAGTGTAATATACTATTTTATCTATTTTGCTTTATTAATTTATTAAATTTTGGCTGTTCAAATTTTCGTATAACACTAGGGAATTTTTCGTGGGTTGGTTACACTGACGTCACTGACATTGACGTTTCGTATTTGAATTTGAAAATCTAGTGACAAATTCAATAACTACTTACTTACGTGAGCGAGATGGAAGACAAGAATGTAGATTCTCGAAATTTTAAAAGATATGTTTATTGAAATACTAATAATTTAAACTTGACGTCTACGCACGTCTACGTGACAGGGTGATCTACCAATTTAAGAAAACTAAAAGTTACCAAAAGTAGTGTAATAATATGAATATCATTACACTACTTTCGATGTAATAATGAGATCATTAAGTAACGCAAAGTAGATAAAAGTGATTTATTTCGGAGTCGCGCTAACTGTTTGGTGGCAACTCGTGTTACAATTGTTCGTATTGTCGGTTGCCTGCTCTAGGAGTGGCGATTGTGGGCTGAATCTGAGAGTGTCCAATCGTTTCTGTACATGACGTATATATATAGTATTATATAAAGCTATGCTTCCCCTCTCGGTCATTCCCAGAGTGCCTCATTTCGTTTTTATATCTCTCAAGTCATTCATTGAATTTTAAATTAGTTTAATTTCGAAAGAACTTTTGAACTTTTTTATAACCTTTTCCAACATATTGTAACGCGAAATGTAAACAGCAGCGCGGAACGTGTTTACTCTTATCGGACCTCGGCGGCCACTTTAAAGCGATCCGTTAATTGGGCCATAAAGGGAGTATGGAGGATACTCCCCAATATTCTTATTAAAGAAGAATGATTTATTACCTTCCGGGCCTTTCTAGAAAAACATAATGAACTGGAGTCATCTCGAATGCAATTGAGATATCTATATAAACGAGCTTGCGGTTGGAGAGATTAGATTATACGAGAAGCCGCGTGAGTAAACAGTGCGAGAAACGGACAAGCGAAGAGCGTATAAATAAATTAACAGTTAAGAGTGTGACATAAATTAATTAGTTAGGAAATAGTTAAGATAAATTATGTAATGTGTAGTGTGTAAATAAAACAACTGTGTAAATAAATTAGAAATAAAAGTAAAACGTTTAAAAATGGCGATGTGTAACATCATAAGACTCTCATGGCAACATTATCACCGTTTAATAAAATAAATTTATTATTGAATATTAACATTCACTCTTATTAGAAAATATTTCTTTTGGATGGTTGTTAGATGACAGAGGTTTCTGAAAAATATTTTTGAATACAACTAACTTCATCCAAACGATAAATAAATACTTATGTAATATAACAAAAACATATTTCAATGCTCATATTTTGAAATAAGTATCCAATCATCGACTTGGAATAAATAAAACAAAACATTACCTGGTGGATATGTATCAGTTATAAATTTTTGGATAAAAATGTTTCAAATACATGGTATAGGCATTAAAGAGCTAACTTAAGTTATAAGTTATAAGATTTGATATAAATCACCAAAACCGTTTTAAAGAAAATTGTACAGCACAATAAAAATTCAAATATAAAGTTTAGTGAAAACGTTCAGCATTTTGAAAGAAAAATTGAGAAATTAAAAATGTTCAGGAATATAGTGCTCTTTAGTGAGGTTTTAGAAAAATTTCATGTTAAAGTTGGAGCCATAGCTTACTTACTTTATTTAGTTTAAATATAAAATTTGGTAAGAATCTGTGAAGCCGTTTGGATAAGATTAGGAAAAACAAAAAATTTACAAAAGTAGAGGGCCTCTCGCAGAAGATCAGTCAAGATAACGATAACGGCAACCAATAAGGATTGAATAGTAAAGTAGTAATAGTAGTTAGGTAAAGATCGTTAAACAAGCACGTATAGATTTTAGAATTTTGAATAAAAGGTTCTTAAAATATGATTGTTATTTCTAGCCACGTGGCAGTTAAAACGTATCATCCGTATGGTGATAAGTGATAAGTTTTCCTACTGAGCTACGCCAATTTTGATGATTTGTTTTTAATAAAAGAGAACGCTATCGGTATATAGGAAGAGGTAGTATTAACTTTAGGAAATCAGTAGTCTTTGCAGAACAAAATTAAAATTCAAAATTCTACTAAAATTAAACACATTTGACAAATATAATGTGTTTTAAAATGATTGTCATCTAGTCTGCTGTGGAATTCCCATGTAAAATGAAAAAACCCGCCTTGCGAAAATAGGAGTTACTACTAGCTATACATAACCTCAATAACCTACTTAACCCCTTTTAACTTCTGGTTTTTCTCTGTCAAAAGAAAACTAATTCTGAGAATTTGTCTATTGAATTATTTGTTTCGGTCCTGAAAAGGGTTGTTAAATACCAGCAGTACTGATTGCCAGTTTCACAATGAATGTTCGAAGTGTCACTTGTTGTTAGAAGTAGATAGGTTTAAATCAATAGAGCGCGGAACATCAAAAATTACATGCACAGAAATTCCAACGCCAACTGGATGAGAATCATTTTGAAACACGTTGTATTTTTTAAAAGTTCTGTTAAGTTAATTATGTGAATTTAGCGCTAGTAATGAACTTGGACTATCGAGGTACGTGCTAATAGTCAAATTTCTCCCAACGATGTGGGGAAATACACAAAAAAGAAACTATTTAAACCAATTATGTATTCCATCTTCCACTATATTGAAATTTCTCTGATATTTGAAGTATACGGAGAAATGTTGGTGTGTAAACGGGGTTGGGGAAAATTAATCGAACTCAATTCTTCGAATCGCAATTCTTCGAACTCCATTCATCGGATGTCAATTAATCGAAAGAGTAAATTCATCGAATCTCAATTAATCGAAAGAGTAAATTTATCGAATCTCAATTAATCGAAAGAGTATAATATATTAGGTAATAACTAATAAGAGTACACTTATAATAAGAATAGATGAAAGTTCTCGAATGAAATCATGGGACAAGGTATATGTGTAACAAATGTAAGAGATATTTGAAAAATGTATTTGTAGCTCATCCCGGCTGAGCTACAAACAACTTTTTCAAATATCTCTTACATTTGTTACATCTTATAATAAGAGTATAATAAGAATAATAAGAAATATTTAAATATAGAAGGCACTTACAGCTGCCTTATCAAAATCGATCATCACTGACTTTGGCGACAGATTGGTATTCAAATTCTTCAGGGTTTCAAAAAGTATGTGATAAGTTTGTTCAGACTTATCCGGAAGTAAAGCATAAACGAGCGGAATTAATATATTTTCTTTCAAACCGTGTATCGTATACAATTGTGAAAACAAGTGGGCACGGTTTTAAATGGTCCATCCATAAACAAATGTTCAGATTTCGTCACTATATCTAGAGACCTTCTTGTTCCAAAAATAATTATTCTTTTCTCAATATTTCCTGAGTCGAATAGGATGAAATCCTCTCCACTTGAAGTTTGCTTGTATTGCCCGGAAACAATAATGTCTTTGCAATGAATAGGGTTGGCTGTAGCGGCTTCTGCACGACTTCTGATGTTTCTGATGGTTCTTTTACGATTTTTTATTTCTGGAATGTTTTGGGAAGCGTACCTTGTAATGTCCTGCGATAACGACGCTATGATGTAATGAGGTGTGTCTCTCGAAATACTAGTAGTTTCACGAACTTGTTCCATAAACTTGCTCGCCTCAACACTTGCGGGGTCCCTTCCATGGTTATGCTCCGTTGGATATTTGGAGAGAGAATCAGCAACAGTGATACATCTTGCCCGGCACTTCGTTGACTGGAAACGATCACATTTCCAATATTTTTTTTCTTCGACTTGCTTATCTTTGATGAACATGTTGCCCTCGACTAGCAATTTGCGTCGAAACTACACCCAGGTAGCGGAAAACAGGTATAAACCAGGTATTTTTACAGAATTATATTTGTGACAATAGTGTGGGGTATTTAAGATGTATAGCAAAGAGCATTTCTTTTTAGAATACTAATATTCTTATTATATTTCTTATTATTATTATTCTTATTATACTCCTGTTATAAGTGTACTCCTATATACTTAAAATATTATTATACTCTTTCGATTAATTGAGATTCGATGAATTTACTCTTTCGATTAATTGAGATTCGATGAATTGAGTTCGAAGAATTGCGATTCGATGAATTGAGTTCGATTAATTTACCGGAACCGGTGTAAACGAGTAATATAACGGAAGGACGATCGCATCAAAATGTCTTAGTCGCGAATGAAACTAATTATCTAAAATCATATAGAAAATGAGCTAAAAATATAGTTAATATTGTTAACATGTAGCTTTCAATTGTTATTAAAGTTCGTATACTTATTATTTCTCCCAGAATAAACGGAAACAAAATGGTGAACGACTTCGGCACAATGTAAATATTTTATGCGTATAACTGCGAATATAAGGCCGTACTTACGTTTGTTTAAACACGTCCGAATGTTTACTGTTCTGTGCTTAGCTTGACGTGGTATCACCTATTTTTTATGTTTTGTGTAAAATATCGCAGTGATGTGCTCGGAATGTGTGACCAAAGAAAAATATTACATTTTAAATAAGTTATTGCAAAGCATCATATGAAATCTACTGAAAATCTGAAAATCTGAGAACACTTCAAACGTATTACATTGGAGAAATTACCACTTGGCTATTTTCAAAGCAAAAGTACATCTTCGTCACTCATCTCCGTGGCTCAGTGAACAGTGTTAATTAAAAAACTTTTTTTTCTCTCAAAAAATTCTCTAGTCTCAAAATGTAGTAAGAAAGTCTTGAATGTAAAAAGATTTAAAAAATTAGTTCTGGGGATTATAGTCATCGCACAGAATTCTAGGTACATGAGTGGATTACTTTAAGGCTGAAATTCGGTGATTTCTAACATTGATTTTAACTATACCGAATTTAATATTTTTTTTTATTGGTACGCTATTTTGCCTATTTAAAACATGCTTTGGCGTGCGTAAATCGGGCTTTTTCGCACGCGCGTGTTTTAAAGTCGCCATGGAAACGTATCAACAAGGGCCATATCAACCAATAACAGAGCGTTTTTGGCCGTAGCGGGACGAGCCTATTGGTGGCACGACGTGCGACGGGCCGTCACGAAGCGTCCCGAGTGTCATTCAAATTAATCATATTGGGTATGCATTTGGTTTTGGCATAAAAAATGGTACCAATAAAAAAAACGCGTAAAGTATTCGTGGATAACTGCTCTTTCAAGCACTTGCTCTATTTCGAGCACTCCGGCTACGCCGTCGTGCTCGAAAACTCGCGCGTGTTTGAAAGAGCTCAATATCCACTCATACTTTAATATACTATTTCACGCTGCCGCTATCGTAAATCGCTCTTAAGGCGGGTTTAGCCAGCTCTCAATGCTTTATGGATAACTTGTAGTGCTTAATGGATAATAGACAATTCATAATGCATAACGCAGTAACAGAAATTTGTGTTTATACAACGCCTAACTTTTATATATTAATAAACTGACAAATCAGTGACGTTTGTAATCGTTAACCTTACTTTTGTGTTTTGAATATTATCAATTAGGCATTCCAACGACCTGTCAAAAGTAAATCCAATATGGCCGTTGGGGGCAAACAACTTGGTTATGTCATCTGTGACTATTGATTGAAAAGTGTTCCATTTTATGTTTTTGAGAGTGAGTTAAGTTGTTTTCATATTTTTAAAGTGTACAGTACTGTTTTATCGAACAAAGATGCTCTTGTATGCTTTCATTTGTGCTTTGCTGTAGTAACTATGAGTTAAAACTAAATATGAAACGATATCCATGTTGGCATGCATGTTGGTGACAGGTGACAGGCGGAACTCCCTGAATAGAATAGCCCAAATCTTCAACTTTCAATATAAATGGATCCACATTATTGATTAACTTCAGCTTCTTTAGATAACTGCAAAAAATATATATAGAAATGCAAACACAAAACTTTAGTAAGTATTTTCGAGCTTACCGTTCGCCAACATGGCGATTTTCCAACAATAATGTCTTTAAATATTCACTCTGCATCTTAAAAAGTATATAAGCACTAACAAAACCGATAAAACTTTCTAAAAATCACCTTTTCACCAACAAACAACACAACCTTGAACACTCTCTTATGGCGCTGTCAAACTGTCAAACTTTGTTTACCCCCAGCCGCCATATTGGAATCACGTGGTTTGGAATGCCTAATTCGGTTTTGCTTTTTCTATTCTCTTTTGAAATCGACTACAAATGACCACCATGAAGATAAAAAGAGATACATTGATGAAAGCGAATCCTGCCTTCTATTTATGTATCTTGTTACATCAGTCGTAATAGGTATGAATAAAAAAAAGAAATAGACGTTGGGGTGTTAATCAATAAAAAAAAAAGAACGCGAAGGGCTCTTCAAGACGCTTGTTAAAGATATGTGGAAACTGGACAAACAACATTTTTTCAAATATACAAGAATGGCTCAGGACCAATTCAAGGAACTTCTGGAAAATTATGAAATTATGAAACGAAACACGAAATCCGAGCCCGTCATAGAAATGACAAGTCGATATATTTGACATTCGCATGCCCACAAGCATAATTTACATAATTCATAATGCATAAAGTTAAAAGTTGGTCAATGAGAATTGTGCATTATGCACTAAATTGTGAATTGTGCACTATGAATTGTATAAACGGGTACATATAAAACTTAGGTTTCAAAATTATGCATTAAACACTAAGAGTTATCCATTGTGCATTAAAAGCTGGCTAAACTCGCCTTTATATGCGTAGATACGTAACGTGAAAATGGCACATAACATTCGTATATTATTTTTCCTTGACGACGGAATGTAAATACGGTCATTTACATTCCTAGGTATATCAAAAGAGTAAATCAAGTTGATTTATCACACAGACCATTAATATAACTAGAGCCGTTTGTTTACAAAATAATGTATTGACAAGATCTTAGCACATTCTAAGCGTTTTTTTGCGCTGTTGCATGAATGCAAATGAAGAATTCTCGCTTACGATTTGCTTATACATCCAGCCTACTTCGCCTGCGGTTGGTCAGTTGTACGTAAATCTAAAATAATATAGACTTTCGTTATTAGAGGCAACGTGGCAACATCGCGTCATAGTCTGTCACACGCTAACCTAACCAAACCAAAACTAACTGGGAGTAATTTTGATAAAAATAGGAAACATTTAACAATGGTTAATAGGTGCAAGATATGCAACGTTTATAGCGATGCAGGGAAAGCCTCGGGATTGTCTCTTCATAGGTAAATAAGGAGATTTATTAATGAAATTTTTTGAGGTTATGTATCATCTCAGTGGCGTTCTATCAGTGTTATTATTTTAGGTTTCCAGTAGATCCGATTAAAAGAAATATTTGGATTTCTGTTTTGGGACTTAGCGAAAATGATAACATAACAAAATCGTCCTATATTTGCTCAAAACATTTCAGTAAAGATGATTTTGTGTCTAAAATAGGTGCAACCGACAATGCTAGATATTTAAAGAGAGATGCTGTTTCATTGCCGATGCATCAAGTTTTTGAACCTAAAAGTGCTAAAAGGTAATTAATTTCTACCCTGTAACTGTGTTTAATAGAAATGTCAAATTTATGAATTTGTTAAAATTCGAAGCGAGACATTTTTTGAATTTAAATTTCTATCTTTTCAATGTAAATTTCAACAAAAATATTATACTGGTTACTGTGAGAAACAATTATTTCTTAAGATATGAGAAAAATAGTAATTTTATTAACCATTATTAACCATTTTATTAAACACTAAACAATTTTGAGGTGTTATATCTCAGAAGCTAAGGAGCAAAATAGCAACTTATTATGAATAAAAAGAAGCGTATTTCCGAGTACTTTCCTGCTATGTTTTCAGAATTTCATTTAACAAAAAATTCGCCGAGATAATCTATTTTTGTTTATAAGCAAAAAAAAACGACACCAACTTTAAACTATGACTATCCGTTCTAAAAAATATTTTTTAATTCTGACAAAAGTACATGAAAGCTTGTTCCCTCTTATATATGACCGCTAGTTTTATTAAAATCGAATAGTGGAAAAAAATTTAAACAATTTTGAAAATTTTCAATATTTTCCGATTTTTCTGGATTGCAAACTCTAATAATCCGATCGAAACGAAATTTACTCGATTCTTTTATTATAACTTGAGGATTTTGTACCTGTGATATGGAAGTCCTAACTACATTTTAAAGTGCCTAAAATAATAAGTTAAAAAAACACTTTTTTGGGCCGATTTTTTGTTGTTTATTACTATTTGGCAAAACCGCTAATAAATTTTTGAATTTATAACCTATGCCATTTTATGTAAAAATAGATTCTGCAACTTTTTCCTCTCTTCAACTTTCTTCTAAATTCAATAATTAAAAAGTTAGAAGCAAAGAAATTCGGAAAAAACGCGTTTTTTAATTTCTTTTTAAATTGTTGAATTTTTAACAATGTTCCCGACCGATGCGCTTTGGAGGATAAGTCAATTCTTATTCTAGACGTTATTCCCGAGGTATTCATGTAAAAACATTGCAGTTACCTCTTATGCCAATCTAAAGCAAATTTCTGACAGATGGGTCTTGGACTATACTTATTATATGCATTATTACTGTCATGATGATTTTGATAATCTATGTCCTTCTTTATCATTTGTCACTTATTTCGCACCTTTGTTACCTAGCATGTAAAGGGCTTCATTGCCCGTTGATCTAAATAATAAATAAATTATTTTCTTAATTTTGTTTCCTTTTTGTCCCTTATTATTGATACGCCTATGGGTACCTATTTCGTACGCTGTCAAAATTCGTCAAAGGCGGCCATATTTTCTTCCCCCTTTACACCGCGCCTATCGGCTATGTTGGCATGTAAACAAAGATCAGTTTCTAATGGGAACACCGGGTCTAGTTATATTAATGGTCTGTGATTTATCCCTAGTCACGCATTGACATATGTAAGTCTGACGTATGTCAGTCAACTTATGCCAGAGTGACGTACGTCCAAACTAAATCAAACATTTCTTTTTTTGAGGAATTATGAGGAAATTTTCAACGGCAGCGTAAAAAATCTAATAAGCCACACGGAATGTATCGACTGTTAACATTCTCGGCAAGTGACAAGCCTCGGCTTCGCCTCGGCTCGTACACACTTGCCTCGAATGGTAAAACGTCTTTACATTCCTTGTGACTTAAATAACCATTAAACTGGCCAAGTCTTAATACACTATTCCGAATACGTCTGCAGTGTTTTAAGAAATTTGATGAAGGACTTCCTAAAATATAAATGAGCTATTTATCCATGTAGGCCGTCGACGTTTTCATAACTCATCAAAAATATATTGTCTTTAAATTTTTAGAAAATTCATTTGATTATTTAATATAAGTTTTGTAATAAGAAAATGCAGAGTTTTAGAGGTATTGACCATGACGTCCTGGAACTATTTTGGAATTGACAATTCACATCAGAGTTGAAAATATAGGTAAATCATAACAACTCACGAAATAATACAAATTTTTTTCAAGCCCTTTTCTAATACTCCATTTGGCACTTTAGCACACTTTTCTCAATTCTTATGAAGAATTCTATTAACTGTAATAAAAGAATTAATTATAACCTATGTGTATCTCCGCTGAAAGTGTCGATATTTCAAAAAGGTTAGATAAGGAAATGCGTAAATAATGTACTAGTTTTCCAAACGTTTAATAGTTTTAAAGTGTTTTAAAAACGTAAAACCTATACTCAGGAAATCACATAGAGTCAACATAAGAATGTTGGGTTGAATTTTTAAACAAATTTCGTGATCCGTGATTCGGTAGTAATTTCCATCCAAAATACGTTGACATGTATCCAGAAAGCCAAAATCCTGCAAAATCCTCACATCGAATTAGAGTATTAATAAGACATTTCCAAGTAACAAATATTTAGATTTTTTTTTGTAGGAGCATTTTTAATAACATTCATTTGTATAAATCCAGAAAACTAAAAGTTGTGACCAACCGACCAAAATCCATCCATCTAAAATATTAATATGAAATTGTTTGTCCAACGTGGCCAAAATGGAGCACAGTTAAACGAATTCACCAGAATTGGAATACGATTGGGTAGATTTACAAGGCGACCTGAAACACGGCTTTTCCAATTCAATTCACAGTATATAATGTTTTAACTATATGTAATTGTGGACACTTTGGAACTCAATTAGTAAAGAATATCGAGCTTCACCTGTAATTACCGAACGTGTTTTGCGTCGGCGAGGATTACACCTGTCGACACAATTCCACATCAGGTATTCCATTACGATCTAGTTGGGGATTAATTAAAGCAAGCCTTACCAACAGCAAAATAGGTATGGTCCTCTCCCCTCGCACACCCGTCCCTCCTTCCTCCTCTTCCTCCTACTCTCTTTACTGAACATAAACAAATCTCCAGAATTAGCTACCTTTCACCTTCCCGACTCGTTATACGAAATTTAATATTTAATGCCTTACCGGTACCCGTAAATACGGCAATTCACTTTTCGGATGAGGGGGGAAAACAAATAATGCTTTCAATAAAGTCCCCAGGGGTTATAAGATTTGATGAAATTTTAACTAGGTGTGTGTGCGTGTGTGTCTATATATGCGTGAATATGTTTCTTTTTTCCAGTGATGTTTTCGGGTAAATGCGCGCTTTTCTTTCTCTGAAATTTACACGGAAGAAAAAAGGGATTTCACTTCCATTAAAATTTTTGATATTTATGAGAGTAATATAAAAATGAGGTGATTGGGCCCAACGGGGGATTAATTCGGAATTTAAACATTTGAAAAAGCAACAATTAGGATAATCGCTGGGATTTCGGGTAGTACTTCAATCAAGCGACCAAGTGGATTTGAAAATATAAATCATCTACGATTGGTGAAGGTTCTCATGGCGGCAAACACGAACAAAAATTGGATTGAGGAATCAAAATGGAACCCTTATAAAAGGGTTGTTTCAATTTAATGTTAAGTGGGCGACGATTCGCCCTTCATCTGCGGCATTAATAAGAAAAAAGATTTGTAGTTTTAGATCTTTTCGTCCCAGAAAATGTTTCTTGGATAGTTGACCTACTACAGAATTATGCAATTTAACGCTTTCATCTAAAATAACAGAAAAACCTCATCCTTTCCAGTCTGAAACATTAAGACCTGCTAGAAGAATTTGAGATAATCGCACACATAGAAATATTTTCTTCTCATTGGACACTGTCTTAAAAGGGAGAAATGATACCTTGAAGTAGAACCGACTATTATTTCAAATAAAATCTTACGCTGTGTGTACTTGTGGCAGGGCGTTTTTTAACTCAATATCACAAAACATTCATATTTGAGAACTGTTAATTCCATGCATTTTTAATGATATATGGCGGCGTATCGCGCCTGGTCGCGCCGCCTAGTCGTATTTCACTGAACTAAATTATGGTGGGAATTGTAAAACTATCCATTCCTATTCCAGTAATAGATACTTATTCCTCGTCAAAATATAATTGTATGAACGGTGAAATAAAAAATGTAATATTTTTACACTAATATCTTGTCGAAGAACATAAATTTGTTGTAAAGAAGTGAAACGCAATTAAAAAGAACAAAAATTCTATTTTACAACAGTAAAGTATAGTTACAAAGTAGAAACAAATTCGTTTATTTGGACAAAAATAGTCACACGTTAAAATTATTGTCAATATGAACAACACATTAGTTGTCTAGAAAATTTAAATAAAAAAATATAATATGAATCTCCAATAGATACAAAAATATTACAAAACTGTATAGTATTATAACAGTTCAAACAAAAAAAAGTAACTCAACAACAGGGACTACAGGGATGGATGAATAACAGGAATTAATATTTGTTAACTGGCTCGTTTTTCGTTTGCTTCTTACTCTTTTTACGTAAATTCTCAGCGAGTAGTTCCATCTAACAATGACATGAGTTATGTCTTTCGACGTTCAAACGACCTTCTTAAAAACAGTTTAAAACTTTAATTACACACTTTAAATTAGTTAAAATACAACATAAATGAAATGATAACAGGGATGTTACGCGCCCGACGTCTGATGATCTGATCCTGAAGTATGGTTGCGGAGATTCCTATTTGTAGTTTTTCTAGGTGCTGATCTAAAGGATTCTATTCTTCTATGTCGTTGTTGGGGCTGACATTACTCATGAAAAATATTATAAGCCAAAATAAAATTATTGGAACTACGAATTATTAATATTCTTATTTTGTACTTATATAAACTTATATTAGTCTTTCAAAGTGTTTATGTCTTTATAATTTCTTTGATATAGTTGTAAATTGTTAGGCATTAATATTTAACCATTATGAAATCAAAATTATTGGTAGGATGGAATTTATATATCCATAACTTTAAACAACCTGGACAATTAACTAGCTGTTTCAATCGGATGATCTTTACAGTGTCCACTGTGGAATAAAAGGGTACAAGCATTTTCAACTGTCTCCTGACACCCAAATCGTTAAGCTAAGTGAGCGATTAACATGCGTTTCACTAGAACTATAGTAAAAACAATTGAATTCAAATTCGAAATCAATCCTACCTAATGGTCATAATACAAATGAGAAGGAGAAATATGGTTTGAAAAAGTCATCGGTCGACACATTGAAGGCGAACGAGGAAACGCTCCGTTTTTAAAAATATTTGTACTGTTTTTATTAGAATGTAATAATATACTGTCAATATAACTGTCACTTACAAAAGAAGAGTCAGAAATTATTGTAGGATTACTTCCTCAAACATTATATATTGGGTATTTGTGTCATGTTTCTACTAACTTTGGTTCTTTGCGATACAGCGGACATTTTCAATGATTTACAACGTGATCAACCAAAGCAGAAAAATAAAATAATTATTGTAATTCGAGGCAACCAAACATTACAATATTAATTTCTGATGCATTTACTTTACTTAGCGTAGATGTTCTTATTGATCAATGCGGAACTAAACCATAGATTACAAGTAACAACTTGAACAATTGAACTTAACCCCACAAGGTTAAACCCAAGACATAAACTAGAGAATTATTCACTATATCGTATTCTAAAATCTTGTGTTTTATTACCAAATACAATGGCGGATTGATACACCTTGTAGTGCCATTTTCCTTCGTTAGTTTTATTCCCTTGCTGAGCTCGTGTGCTCTCTTTCGATCCTGCACTTGGTAATTTTTAGGGGACACGAAAAAGAATATTTTATAATCTTGTTGAGGTTATTCAGGCGAGAACTGTGTTAATTTATTGTTTTGTGGGGCGACATCCTTACAGACAGTCCCATGTGGAGTTGCTAGTCTCCCATTAGGCGTATCCCCAGGTGACAGATAGGGGAATGCCCTCACATATGGGTGGAACGTGGGCGGACCAAGAATAGACAGCAGTGTCAGCTGACTGACTCAAATCTGATCACTAGAAAATATTCAGTGAACAAAGAAGGTTTGTGTATCAGACAACAAATCGCGTTATGGAAACCATACAAACGACATCATACAGCGGTGCAGGAAGCCCTGGCAAACTTTGGAATTATTTGCCAAAACATATTCTTGTCACCAATTCATAATAACATGAGTCGTATTCCGCGGCAGGTTTTTGATAGTCAAGGGGTGCGAAGAATATCAGCGTATGTATTGGAAACCACTTCAAATCTTAAATTAGGTAGGTACTTGGAATGTGACCAGCCTATACGCTGCTAGCAAGTTAGACAACTTGAATCAAGAAATGGAAAGATACAAGATGATCATAACATGCTTTAGTGAGGTAAGATGGCCCGATAACGGAATATGTGTGATAGAAAAGGTAATACTATACTGCTCTGGAAATAACTTATTCACTAATTATAATGGAGTCGGTTTCATCGTGAGTCGAAAGGTAAATAAATTGGCCAAGGACTTTATTGCAAACTCAAATCAGTATCTATTATTACAGATTAAGGTTGATCTTGTAGATATAAACATCATCCAGGTAGATGCTCCAACACTAGAAAAATCCGCTACGGAAGTAGAACAAGTTCTTAAAGAAATAAAGGAACTAATGTAGATAGTGAATGCACATGAGGTATTATTATTGTTATTATGTTAGCCTCCACATTGGATGGAAGAGCATTACTTCATTCGACAGTTTAGTTAAATCATTGACATTCTGAGAAACAGTTTGTGGTGTAACATTTTTACCTACGCGAAAATTACTACTCGACACGAGTTGTAATTAATTTATTTTGACCACTTACACTCTAATTTATTTCTACACTTACACTTAGCACTTATCTACTAACACTTAATCTAATTTATCTTATCTGACTTAATATTACTAATTAATTGATTTATATTACAGTTAATTTAATTTATATACACCACTGTTTATTTATCTTAATTATCTTAGGGCCGCCTGGCGGACATCCGTCGACCAGTCTACCGGTGACTGTTTACGACTACCGTCGACTGTCCTCCAGTCTCGCTCTCGGTGTGCTATTTATAAATATATGGGAAATCCAGAAAAATCGAGACGTTCCCGGTCCTTTATTCGGGAACCTTCCTGATAATGCTGGTATGCTCTACGGCTTACCGAGAATTTCACCAGTTCCCCGAATCTATCTCGTTAGGAATTTCTTTGAACTCATTTCGACGGGCGCTTACCTTTTGGTATCTCTTATGGCATCTATTTCTTTACACTGCCCCCGCCTTAAAGACGTTTCGCCCCGAAACGTGTCCTTACTAGGCACTTGTAGGAACCTATGGCTGGTACCCAATACTAATACAAATTAGCAGAAATTTTTGAAATAGGTTATTTGATAATCTGCAAATGAACCACAATACTGGTAGATACTTTAATGTAACTCCCTAAAATTCTAGTAAGAAATACCAGTAATAACGAAAATGTTGAAAAGTTTCTTTTTGATATTCGGTCATGATTTTAATCTTGACCTATGAATTTTACCAAACACTTTACGGAATGAGAAATACTTGAAATAGTAAATTTGTGGAATACAATGGAAAGTTAGTACTCTCAGATACATTGAAATAACTCACGATTTCCAATAATAGGTTATATACAGAGTGACTAGGACAGGAACCAGTATGGTTTATTGGTATACAGGTGAAATTAAAATATGGTAATTAATGTAATTTACCTCTAGACCAAGTTACATTTCTGTGATGTTACGCGACTTTGAAATTAGGCTTCAATTGTTTGAAAAAAATTAATACCTTTTCAATCCTTGAACTTAGTTAAATTAAATTTGGTACGCCGTTATATAAATTGATAAAGAAGTTGGAAATGTATTACTTCGTCTAATATTTCAGTAAAAATTTGTGTGCTCAAATCTGGAATTATTTAGGGACCACAATGAAGTTAAAGTATAAAACTTCTATTCGATTTCCAGATTTTACAAATTGGTTTCGTGAGATTTTCCTTGAAAAATATACTTTCATTAGCAAACAGACTTCCTGATGTACAGAAACAGTGCCTCTTGGGACGTTTTGTATCCAGGCAATTTTAAAACCTCCAATAAGGTTAGAAGCGGTACTGTGTTTCATCGTGATTTTTTTATTGGAGAAATCGCTTCTTTAAATTTCAAATCCTGAAACTCTCGTTTCGTGTTTCATCCGTCTGCCTTATTGCAGTTAAGTAACACGTCGCTAATAAATTCAGCCGAGCTATTAACTCGAATTGGCGTTCACATTGAAATGCACGTGAATGGTACTCACAGAATCTAACTCTTGATATAAGTCTCGAACTAGAAATTATGCTTCTTCCCTCTCTCTCTCTCTCTCTCTCTCTCTCTCTCTCTCTCTCTCTCTCTCTCTCTCTCTCTCTCTCTCTCTCTCGCTTGCTCACTCGCTCTGTGTATAGCATATCGAATTGCCTGCCAGCTAACCTCAAAACTTGCGACAGTATCTGCAGAATTCGCCTTTATTGCGGGGTTTGAATTAGCAAAATAACTACTCGTGTACCAATTATAAGTTCGTTTTACGAGAGCGAGAGAGATAGAGAAAGAGAAACGCCGTCGTTCGGGATGCTGAATTTGCAGTTCGGGAAACAATCGCGAAGCCATGAAGTGGAAATTGTTACTTGGGATATAGATTTCGTATGAAGAACGGATTACATTAGGAAATTAATAAGCTGTGAGCGGGCGAAAATAACGACGGCACTCCGTACACGTGAACACGTCTCGCTCTCCCGGAGCAACAACCAGCGCTCTCTATCTCCCTTTGTTGTCGTGCTTTTGATCATAATGAGGGGTGACGAGACGCGAAAGATTTTAAACGGTTACGATACATGCCGTAACCCGTAACTGGGGTGACTTAGTGAATTTGGCAATCTTGAGGAGGTTACGGTGATAATCTTCACGAGATTCACAGGACTCATTAGACACGTTAAGGCTTGTTGTACTTCTGATAACAGTTACAAAATGGGAAAAAAGCACTGATATAAGCAGGTTTAACAAATCACAAAAGAAACAATTTATTCAAAGTACAAGTTAACAAAAAATAGGAAATCTACTTCAACAACATTATAGGAAAGTAGGATTTATCTGTTGTGAAAGCTGCTCAAGAAATGGGGAACACCTGTGTCGCCTAAAGAGTAAAGTAATTTAAAATCCCCTAGAAGTGGATGGGGAAAATAATTAAGGATATTAAAATATGTCAAAATACTGATATGCACAATAGAGTAGTGGACCAAGAACGACATTAAAGAAAAAGGAAACGCAACTAAGTGTATGTAAATAAATGAAATTATCTCGGAAAATTTACTGCACAAAAATTAATGAAATTGACACATATGTAAATCAATTGATTAGGGTGAAACGGGAAACAAGTATAACGCATAACAAAGTACGTTTATCAGAAACGCTCTAAAATTGATTATCTGTTTTCTGGAGGTGTCACATACTTGTAAACAAGGGGGGTTTTTATATTGAGGTTATGAGTTTTGCGACTAATATTACTGAATTTCGGGTTTCAGTGTCGATCAGTGATTCATTATCGACTTTATTGTATTTATTCAAGAGAACATATAATGGAGAGTCGTTTTCTGAAAGCGGGCCCTAGAAAACTACCTAAAATATATGCTATATAAAATACATCTAAAATTCCACTTAGAAATCATTTTCTTTTCAATAAAATTATTGAATACGGCAGTCAAATGCACGTTCTCGCACAGTACGAATGAATGTACTTTGTGTAATGAATGAATGAATGAAAACTTTGTGTTGATGTTTCGTGAGTCTGATTTTGAAGATTTACTGGTATGTGACGTCACGAAGTCATGTGACTCCCCTTTGAGAAGAGGTAGTGTTTTGGCGGTCTACTATTTTTTTCAAATTTCTATTTCCTTTAAAAAATCTATTTCTAAAATACAGCTATTAAAAATACATATTGTAACGTTTTTACTATTTACTAAAACTAAACACTACGCGATTTGTCATAATTAATTTATTTCTAACTCTTACACTTATTAACTTAACTTAATTATCACTTAATTTAATTTATGTTCGCACACAGATGTTTATTTCTTTAACGCGCGCGGTCTCTCGCCCGAATGTTTACACACCGATTTTTCAACTGCCAGTCTTGGGTCCGGCATTCCATATATACGGCAGGTAGGAACCTTCTGGAAGTTTCAAGATAGTTCCACGAATTTCTCCTCGGGTTTTCGGGGAATCGCAGCGTCTCGGCCTTACGAGTTTGTTCCCGTTGCTTCTAGAACGTATTCGTGGAACCCGGGCAGTCCCAGACGTGTTTACTTGTTTTCGGCAAGTCGTTCCGTTACAATATTTAAATACATATAGTCCAGTCATCAGCCATTTTCGCGTGGAATTTTGGGAAACAAGGTCGATTTCTTTGAAAATTGTGATTTATAGTATATGTATATAGTATATATATATATGTATAGTATATGATTTAGTATTTATATCGTTATTCAAAGTTGAACTTGTGCCGAAGTGTGCATCTTCCCTAGGGGTGGAAACCACCCCTAAGGGGTAAGAAATTTTTTAATCAAAATAACCCGATAACTTTTGTTCCATAAAGTTTTTTGGAAAGTTGATATTTTTCGAGTTATTCACGATTGAAACTACACATTTTTCATTGAAAAAACGAATGTTTTTTAACCGTTTTTCACCAATAACTTGAAAATCTTTCATTTTATCGAAAAAAAAAATGCGCATAAAAATGTAGCTAATAAAAGAACAAAGAGAAACGCTTTTGAATTACCTCTATAAACTTAATAAGGACTTAGTTATTGATCTTTGAAACATGGTTATTTTTGGAGAACCGCGAAATTGAAAATATTCATCCTTCAATAACTTGAAAATGGTAATATTTTTGGGGATAACTCAATCGACCTTTTCTAAAGTACCCTTTAAAACGACCCTTTAAATCTACCCTTTAAAATGAGCACTGACATAAGTCTTATGCATAATGATTGACTGATTTATAAAAAAAAATAAAGTAACACCTTTCTTGTTTTTTTTTTAAATTTAAAAATTACACCCTCGTCATTACCACCCTGATAAAAATTAAATGTAACCCACTTGCCTTCAACTTTATTTAGGTATTGTTGATAAAGTCTATGTGGTTCAACCGGTTTAGAATGCTTATTATAGAAAAACAATTGCGTTTTCGTAATTTTAGAAAAAAAAATGTATTTTTCTTAAATAATTCAAAAATTATCACAGATATAAAAAACTGTTTCAAATGTTTATCGAAGGGTTTGTCCCACTGATAATTCTGATTTCTTTATTTATCTTTGTATCATAAAAATGAAGGAGATATGGCGTTTCGAACTTTGCATTCGCGTACTAATTATAGCTCATCCAAGCCTTTTGAACGCAACCCTTTTCAAAACTAGGCACTGTAAAAACTTTCAACTAACTTGATATTCAAGCACTTGGAATTCTCTACAAAATGTATTTTTTAAAAGGGTTCTAGCCTGGAAAGCAAGGAATTTTTTTTCGCTATTTCATAATTTGAAATGGTCTATGATACATTAAATTTGTTTTTATTGTGAATAACTCGAAAAATTTCAACTTTCCAAAAAAACTTTATAGAAGAAAAGTTACTTAGAATTGGTGAGTCCATAGATTTCCGCGTTTATTTTGATTAAAAAATTTATTACCCCTTAGAAGGGGTGGTTTCCACCCCTAGGGAAAAAGCACACTTCAGCACATGCCGAACTTTGAAGAAGACGGTAAGTAGAGCTTACGTTCAAATTTTCATGAAAATCGATGTTGTTTCCCAAAATTCCACACAATATTGTCCAGTAAAATCAGCTGTTTCCGATGAAAATGGCCCAGAAGGGTGAATTTTCGCATGAAGGCCAGTAAGACCCTCGAGATTAACACCCTCAATTTTGAGATCTCACCGACACCGGGGTCTTACAAAAATGACCAAAAAAATCGAAAAATTCAATTTTCCTCGAAAGCGGCTAGTGATACGCGAAAAAGTTTAAAATTAAGGTTGTAGGGAATAAAATTCTGCATAAATAATGTCTTCAGCAAAATTTCGATAAAACACATATTTAGCCTAGAAATTAAATGACAATGAGCGGAGAGGAGTAAGGACGTCCCCCACTCCGCTCGACATCTCCCGCCGTGGGCGCCGTGAAGTGCACGTGTTTTATAGCCGTTCAAAAGAGATTGGAAATGTCGCGCCCGTTATAATACTCTGCGGAGCAGCGTTGATAAAATAATTATTGTTTATAAGAAGATTCTTCATATAGATTTTCATATTAGATATTAGTGAGGTTCTAAAGTAACGGATTAATAACAATAAATCGCAACAAAACAATAAAGATAGCAATAAAGCAATAAAACAATAAAGATTAAAAACAACCGAAATCGATTTCCATGTCTTCTTCCATCTCCACTGTAGCAGAATTCTCGTATTGTATGTTTCTTTCACGTTCTGTCATTTCTAAATCTTCTTCAATTTGGACAGTTGTCGTTTTTGCACCTGGGTTGACGCATGTTTCTCCATTGCAAATTTTGCAAGCAGCATTGCATGGGAGACCGGCTTTGCGGCAGCTGCATCTCGAAGTACTGCAGTTAGTTAGGCAACCGCAGAAAATCTGCAACCATAAATAGATTTTTTATCATTCAGGAAACAGTTGTTGAACAAAACGTAAAAAATTAAATTACCATTTCAAGAAGGTGCTTCGGCGCTGGATCTGCTGTGCTCATGACCGGAAGCAGGATCAGCTGAGTCCTTCGCCAACCCCAATCCTCAGGATTAAGGTCTCGCCCAAGCCATTGTTGAACTTGGAAATAGACACGTTTAGCGTGTTGTAGTACAGCAGGAAAAGTGGGCGGTAGCACAGCCAGTGACAATTCTTTTTTCATTGTAGCAACCGAAGACGCGAACAAGTTATACCGCAATACACTAAGAGATTTAATTTTTTTATCCGCTCCATACAAACGCAAAATGAACTTTTCAGCGCATTCTCCTAATTGCTCAGCAGTACAATTCTGTTCATAAAAAATCTTCGCCAGGGACCTCATTTCTTCATCTTTTTCTAAGAGTTTCATTGTAGACCGCTTTCCTTTTCTAAAAATGGCGCTGGTGGAATCACACCCAGCAAATGCGTGGGCAAATAGGATAAACGATCTGTATTTCGAGTGTTCGGATGTGACATACAATTGGTTGTCTTTCCTCCCGGCAGTAATTTTATAAAAGTACAATCGTTCCAATTCTGTAGAAAGTGCTATCAGAAGAACAAACAAATCGACATCAACTTTCCAAAAAAACTATATAGAACAAAAGTTACTTAGAATTGGTCAGTATATCGATTTCCCGGCTTATTTGGATTAAAATATTTCTTACCGCTTAGAAAGGGCGGTTTCCACCCCTAGGGAAAAAGCACACTTCGGCACAATTAATAATATAATAATACGGTATTTTACCGTTGATGACAGGAGTAATATAGGCATAGTTTATAAAACATATCCTTAAATATGATTTCTTCAAAGTAGTTAAATAAAGTATTGAAACAATTTTTTTTACAATAAATGTTAATATGTTCATATTTTTCCTTTTAATATTTCAACAGATTTTAGCAATGTTTTTACATATTGTACATATTGTACAAGGTCATGCATATTTTCTGCAAAATATATCTGCGCATATATTTCAGTTTTCTTCTGCATATAATCCGCTGTCCAGTAATGACCAACGAGAAGGCACCCAAGAAATGTAGGAAAGCAGGAGGAGTATTAACGTTCGCAAAATGGTAAGAATTAGTTCGCATTAATCAAGAGAAAAATGTAAGGTTAAAATTCCAAAAACTCTTTCTACGTAGATTTTAATATGTACTGGCAAAATAATATCCCCATTTGATCTTCCTTTTCGGTTTCCATTCCATGTAAATTTGCAACCATCACCGAATCACTTGATGGCACATAACCCGCTTAAGAGATTTTTGATTAGGTATCCTGAAATTCTCTCTCTCTCTCTCTCTCTCTCTCTCTCTCTCTCTCTCTCTCTCTTTCTCTCTCGAATCGAAAATCCATACTGTTCGTCCCGCGTATCCTTTCAGAGAATTATCCATAATTCGCCCGCATTATTAACCGCACCGATTCTGGCCCCACCTCCCCCTTCCCTTATAGCCCGCCAACCCCCTGCCCGATATAACAAAGTTAACTTACAAATCGCGATGTGGCGGTGGCGGCGGCGGTCGCGTTTCACCTCGTACATATACAGGGGAATCGTATTATAATCGGATCAGAGTGCGGCGGTAGCAGAGGCGGTCTTTCCCATATCGTAATCCATACCAGTCGGGTCAATAATAATAATAAAGATAATGGTACTGAATAGTGGTAATAATCCAGACCGTCGACGTAGAGTTATTTTTTTTATGGACCTCTTATCAATTTGGAGGAGTGAAACCGCTCTGGTTATATAATTTTAATTGTCATTGCCCTGCTTGAGTAATTTTAAACTTCCCAAAGAAATACGTTAATTTTTTTAAGAACATTTTGAAAATGACAACGTTTGGAGTGATTTCTAACATTTGTTAGTAACCTGATTCCCACTTATTATATCTTTGTATATCTATCTTTGTATTATACTTTGTATTATATCTATTTTGAATTAGTTAGAACGGATTTTTTTTTAACAAAGTAAGTTCAAATTTTGCACTTTTAATTTTGTTTTTCTATGTTCAGGTCATTTTGGCGATTACTGAAAACTTTCTTACATGAATTTTTCAAAATGGGTGCATTTGGAGTAATTTCGAAATGCTCTTATTAGCCAGATCCGATATATCCATTATAACTTTACCATTTTCAATGAAGCGGCTAGCTTCAATCTGTTTAAACGTTACACCTCCAAATGGCATGGACTATCTTCTCCAAAATACCAAACCAGTCTGAGAGCTTGTGAATGCTTTGAAAAATGTGAATTGTAAATTTACTATCTAATCTAAAATTATACAACAATTTGAAATTTTCAATAAAAGTGCATGTTTTAAAACGTGAATAATTTGGAAATTTGATTTCAAACTGTTGGTCTTCTATTTGAGTAATTTTATGTTTTCCTGAAAAGTTACCTTCATGAATTTCTGGAGAACAATTTTAAAGTATGGTTGCAAAAATGCAGTGTCATTTTGGGCACTTTTGAACATTGCCGGAAATACGAACAAAGAAAGAAGCTCATTGAACGCTCCGAAAAATTTTAATTGTAGCTTTTAGAGTTTTCGAATTTTGAAAGTTACCTCAAGTTTAAAATTTCTGGCAGTGATTGTAAGTATCCACCAATTTTTAATTGGGAAACAATTTGAATACTCCACGTTGAATGGTATATTATTACACTAGTTTAATACGACAGAGTATTGTCACACGAGAGTTTTAAAGCACGACGAGCGAATCGAGAAGTGCTTTAATAGAACGAGTGTGACAATAATTCTTATTGATCGACTGATCGACGAATTTTATCTACTTTGCTTTGTTAATTCAATAAATTTTGGCTGTTCAAGTTTTCGTATTACACTCGGGAATTTTGCGTGGGTTGGTTACACTGACGTCACTGGCATTGATGTTTCGTATTTGAATTTGAAAATCTAGTAGTCCTAGGACAAATTCAATAACTACTACTTACTTACGTGCGCGAGATGGAGGACAAAAATGTAGAATTGACCTGTACACCCCCAGAAATACGCAAAGCTGCTCAAGAAATTTATTGAAATACTAATAATTTAACTTTGACGTCTACGTGACAGGCTGACGTACAAATTTAACAAAACTAAAAGTTACCAAAAGGAGTGTAATAATATGAATATTATTACACTACTTTCGGTGTAATAATGAGATCATTATTAACGCAAAGTAGATAAAGTATATTTTTGCATTATTTAATTTAGACATGGATATATTTGGAAAATGCATAATTTATAATGATCAGAAATGCCCCAAATCATTTAAAAGTGTAGGCTCTTCAATTCAAATTTATTCAGAATAAGAATTTGTTGTTGGTTTAACCACTTTTGAGTTTCAGTTTCCAGATTTTAGCTTAGCTTTAAATTGTTTAAAAATTGTATTTACTATTTACAATTAATTGTAATACATACTAATTTCGAAAAAAACAGGTTAACAGGAGGTTTGGGAACTCAATCCCCCTACATGTCCTATTTTTCAAGATGTTTCAAAATCTAATTTCTATTTAGTTTCTAGCTTTCTCAGATTTTAAATCTTAGTTTACCAGTACACTGTTCAAAAACTGCTTATCATTTACTGGTTTCAATGAAAGATTATTGATATTTTAAATCATTTTATATTTAATAATAACTACTTTTATAATTTACTGATAGACAGGGCACTGGATGGAGTTGAATGTGCAGAATATGAGGACCGCATTCTGTGAATACTTTTGACCTCAGAAAAGCATACAGAATATGATTCTGGATGTTGCCAGGAGGTGTTTTGATCTATTTCTTTTTACACCCCATCTCCTTAGATATCAAGTATATGGACTGAACAAATGCTTTGCGAATCATTTTAATGATTGTTTTAGTGGCAATATCCAATTGTTCCTTATGATTAAAGATACTTATAGTTAATCAACTGAAAAAATACAAAAAGTTAAAAACAAAACCCGGAATTGTTGACAAAAAATGTATTCAAAAAAATACATTTAAACATGTCATAAAAAAATTAACGTCTTTTATTTTGACAATCGTTATTAATGCATTTGCAAAACGAAATACAATTCAGCTGAAATTCTTTACAAGAACAACCCTTTTTTGACAATTAGATGTATATTTCAGACATTGTAGATGTCGCAACACAAAAACATTCACAAATATGAATGGCACCAAGACACCAGAAGACAAAAATCCATCATTGACTACATAATAATCAAACAAAATACTAAATGGCAGATACTAGCCACTAGAGTGCATAGAGGGACGGAATGTGGCACGGATCACTATTTCCTGGCTTCCAGAATCTATATTCCGTTTAACACATTAAATAGCGTACAAAATTCGGACTGCTCAACTCAGAATAAAATAACTGAGACTAAATATAACATCAAAGGCCTGTATGAATCCAGTATTAGAGGATTATACCAAAATCGCTTGGATCAAATGCTAAATGATAAACACCTAAGAAGCCAAACCAAGGACCTATATGCGCATGTTATAGAAGCCTTAAAAGCTGCAGCCATCGAAGCTCTATGGCACTATTAATACCCCTCCACGTGACAAAAGTAACATTACTTGGAATGAAGAGCTAAAACATCAAAGGAATACAAAACAAGAAGCATACCAAAGATATCTGAATACAAAAGACCCATATTGTCGCGTCCAGGGGATGAAGTCACCCTGAGAGCGTTCTAGGGGGTAGCTCGAGGTGGAGAAAAGAAATCAGTTAGGGAGATATAAATTTATTTTCAGCGGTTAACTACAGGGGATGTGAAAAAATATAATAAACGGAAAAAGAATAAATGAAAAAAAAACGAAAACAAATAAAATCCTTGCGTTGTTCTTCGGCCATGTCTTCAGGTAGCAGGAGGAATGTGGGGATGTCGTCTAAGTCTATGGATTTGCCTGTTTCTCCCGGGGATGGATTTCGGGATAGACAGTCGGCGTCACTGTGCTTCACCCCGCTTTTGTGGACGATTTCGTAGTCGTATTCTGACAGTTTCAGGCTCCATCTCGCCAGCCTACCGGTTGGGTCCTTCAAGCTTCGGATCCAGCAGAGAGCGTGATGGTCTGTGACAATGTTTACCGGTTTTCCGTAGATTAGGTGTCGTAGGTAACCCAATGCCCATATCGCCGCCAGAGCTTCCATTTCGGAGATCGTATAGTTCCGTTCTGCCTTCGTGAGACTTCGGCTGATGTATGCCACTGGGTGTAGTTGCTGGTCTTCCCCTTTCTGTAACAGAATTGCCCCGATGCCGGAGGTGCATGCGTCCGTTCTTACTTCGCATGGTTCATTTGGGTTGTAGTGTTGAAATACTGGGGCCGATACTACTGCTTGCTTTAGCTGTTCGAAGGCGGAGGCTTATTCTGGTCCCCAGATGAAACCTGTCGTTTTCTTAGTTGCTTCGTGCAAGGGACGGGCGATTTTAGCGAAGTCTTTGATGAATTTTCTGTAGAAGTTGCAGAGGCCGACGAAACTTTGAATGTTCTTGATTGATTTTGGGACAGGGAAGTCTTTAATGGCCCTCAGAAGTTCTTCGTCTGGAACGATGCCCTTTCCACTGACGATGTGTCCTAAGATTTTGACGCTGTTTTGCATGTAGGAGCATTTACTAGGTTTCAGGGTTAACCCAGCCTCCCGAAGACGTTGAAAAACTTTCCCTAGTTTCTGAATGTGTTCCTCCTCTGTGTCGGAGAATATGATAATGTCGTCAAGATAGATGAGGATTCCTTTCCATTTCAGACCCTTGAAGACTGCGTCGGCTAGCTCTTGAAATGTGGCTGGTACGTTGCACAGACCGAAGCTCATCACATTGAATTCATATGTGCAGTGTCCCTGAGCGATGAAGGCTGTGTATTGCTTCGAAGATTCCTCGATGGGCACTTGGAAATAACCACTAAACATATCCAGGGTGGAGAAGAATTTAGCTTTCCCTAGATATGTCAGGATATCGTCGATGTTTGGCAGTGGGTATGTCGATTTCTTCGTTACGTTGTTGAGCTTTCGGTAGTCTACACAGAAACGTGTCGAGCCATCTTTTTTCTTCACAAGGACCACTGGGCTGCTCCAAGGGCTGTGGCATGGTCGGATGATGTCGGCTTCCAGCATCTCGGATATTTGGCTGTCGATGATGTCTCTCTCTTTTTGGGACAACTTATAGGGCTTACATTTTATGGGAGAAGCTCCATTCACGTCTATCTTGTGCTCGGACAGTGTGGTTCGTCCCATTCGTCTTGTCGATTTAGAAAAGACGTCCCGATAGCTCTCAAGAAGATTTGTTAGTTGGTTTCGAATCTTCGGGTCGGTGATGTGGTTTACTGAGTGGTCTTCCAATGTCACGTCATCATCTTCAGCGGTGGTGTACAGGATCATGGCTTCCGTGGGGGCTTCTTTTGGGATGTCGTGGATGTGGCCTACACACGTCTTTCTGTATACCTTCACGGGATGGTGGCTTACATTCAGCAAGGTGACTTCAGGTTTGTCGGGCATCTGCGGTTCCTTGACACAGATTAGGCCGTTTTTCACAAGATGCTGTTCGTTAGGTGTGAACAGTGCCTCGTTGGTTATCTCGATGTTGCTCGATACTGGTGCTGTGTGCTCTTGTCCGGGCTGTAGTATTATGTCAGCGTCTAGGCTCACCTTGTGCTGCTGCCGGTTTTCTGAAGTCGGTTCTTCCTCGTGTAGGGCGTCCTTCTTGGTTCTCGGATGTATTTTCTTCCATAGTTGGCGGATTTCTCCCATGGTTTGTCGTCTGTAGGCCTCTCTCGGTGGGAGTCCCTTATTTTCATATGGGTCGCCTTTGTGCATCCTCCTGGGCTGGGCTGCAGCGAGGGATATGAAGTGGTTCGTGTGTCTATCTCGTAGTCGAAGCGTTTGGGTCTGAAGATCGATGATTGCTTTAAGGTCGTTTAGGAAGTCCATTCCCAAAAGTCGTGGGTATGGAGATTCTGTTATGACGATGGCCTCTCTTGTCAGTCTCAGCTGGTTAATTTGAAGCTGGAATCTTGCGGTCCCGAGGGATGGTATTCTCCGGCCCCCAATTGTCTGAAGGTATCTGGTGTTACTGTTGTGGGTGATTTTATCGATCAGGGCCCGGGTGATGAGGCTCTTTTCGGCCCCTGTGTCCACTACCGCCGTTGTCCTTATGTTGTTCACGGCACAACTTACGGTCAGGATGTTGGATGTGTGGATGGCCCCGCCGGAGGTTAGGACGACGCTGGGGCCTAGTTGCGTCGACCTTGTCCATTTGGGGACCCTCCCTTGAGATTGTTCCGGCAGGATGCTGCGTAGTGCCCTGGTCTATTGCAACTGTAGCATATCGGTCGGCCGTCTGAAGTGCGAGTATTGGGGTAGCTGGTTCCGTTTCCTGGTTGGCTCGTTGGTGGATTTGTCCGATGCCCCTGATTTCTGTTTTGTCGTTGTTCCTCAGGTCCCTGATTGTTGCCTGACTGGGGTCCTGGTCGGTAGCCTGGCTGGGGTCCTGGTCGGTAGCCTGCCTGTGGTCCTTGCCGGTAGCCTGGCTGGGGTCCTGACCGGTAGCCTGCCTGGGGTCCTTGCCGGTAGCCTGGCTGGGGTCCTGGCCGGTAGCCTGCCTGGGGTCCTTGCTGGTAGCCTGGCTGGGGTCCTTGCCGGTAGCCTCGGTAGTTGGAGGCCTGGTAGCTTCTCGAATTGTTGTGTTCCTGCGACCGTCTGCTTCGGTGTTTCTGGCTGATGTCTTCTAGTGTGTCGACAATTCTTCGGAGATCCTCCCAGTCCATGTCGTGGCTTCGCTGTAGTCTGTACGAGGCGTAGAATTCCTCGTCTAACCCTTCCTCAAAAAATGTAAGGAACTCGTCGATGTTGAGGGTATGGTCGTATTCCCCGAATAGGTCCAGGAGACTGTAGTAGAAGGTCCGAATGGATTCGTACCTGCCCTATTTTCTTGTTTGAAGGCGTTTCGCTAGCTGTCATCTCACATCACCTGAAGCAAACTCCTTTATGAAATCGTCCCTTACCGATGGCCATGCGTATCTCTATGCGTTCTCCTCCTTCTCCCTATATAGCTCGTACCATCGGCATGCGGCACCATTCAGGAAAGCCTGGAGATACGCCATTTTCCATGAGCTCTTCCACCCGTTAGCGGCACAGGTCCTCTCGTATCTTCTCATAAAGGTGACGGCGCAGTCCCTTTCGGGGTTGAAGGTCGGGGGGCTGATGAAGTTTGGAGTTGCGGGGTCCATCTGTTGCCATCTGCTGAGCGTGGCGAGCTGATTGACGGACGACATGGCACAACATCCTCCCTGAGCTGCGGTTGGATGCTTGAGTGTTCTTCTAATCACTTGCTTCAGGATACTACGCTGAAGTCGGTGCCCATCTGGCACACCTGGCACACAGGGGACGGTGCCTGAGCCCGTGCTGCGGTCCTCTCGAAGAGCTCTGGTTCGTCGTGACGATCTCTGGAGAATTTCCAGTTCCTCCATGTATGCTGCCTCCGGTGCTGCGGACACAGGAGCTCGTGGCCTTGGGTCGGATCTCCTAGGCGCCTAGTTGGCGTCGTCTCGTGGGCTCCTTTCTCAGAGCCAAGCTTGGCTCCAAGGCGATTGTAACTGCTGTTGGTGTCGACGGGATCCTGGTCGGAGACAGTGTGGCCCAGCCATCCAGAGTCGCCTCCAGCCGTAGTCCCTCGCCCCCCGGGTAATTAATTTTTCGTAACGAATTGAAATAAAGATGAAAATTGAAAGGAAACTAATTATTTCTTCCTTATTCCCTTGTTATGAGCGTTTGTGACTGAGAGAAGAAGTAAGTATATAAATTAAAATAGTAAGGTGTGAACAAATAAATTCATCACAATTAGAAATTAACTAGAAAGTTGTGAAAGACAAATAATGAAATAATTAGGGTAGGAAATATTTTGAGAAAAGAAATTGTCTTAGGGGTTGAAATTAGAAGCCTCCACCATTATGTCGTGGTGGAGGGAAGAAGAGGGGGTAGGGGGATTATGGAGAATATCCCCTGGGGTCGAAACGCGGCGCCTCCACCATGTGTCGCGTCCAGGGGATGAAGTCACCCTGAGAGCGTTCTAGGGGGTAGCTCGAGGTGGAGAAAAGAAATCAGTTAGGGAGATATAAATTTATTTTCAGCGGTTAACTACAGGGGATGTGAAAAAATATAATAAACGGAAAAAGAATAAATGGAAACAAAACGAAAACAAATAAAAATGAAAAGAATTAAACAAGTTAAAACAAGGAAAAATGTTACATAAAAAGAAGGGGCTCTTACATGATATTTTCGGGGAGGCGAGGACGGACGTCGGACGTGCGACCCTTGGCGAACCACTCACTAACTGGCGACCAAAAAGCCCAGAAGCCAAAGAACCAAAGAACCACGATTGATACTGCTCTTTGAATTTATAATTTTCAAATCGCGTATTCGGCGGTCTATTGAACTCGTCAAGACTGCCGAATAGACGATTTAGCACTTTTATTCACCTGCTTAATTAGTGAACCTGTCGCTAAGTCGATATCCGAGAAGCGGATATGACTTGTATGAAAATTTGCAATTACAGGTGAACTAAAGTTGGATAACCGCGGAGCGGATGATAATAACTGCGAGACTTGTAATTGCAGGTCGATAACTCGCGGAAATTACAATGACCTCGGGTTCTTAATTAGGTCGCGACAATATGATAAAACCACCTACAAACGAGAGCAATGAAGATTTAAAAACATGATAAAGAAAAATAAAAATGACACATGGGAAAGGAAATGTAAAGAGGTCGATAGTTATTTGGGAGGCACAAGATCATCAGAAGCGTGGAAACTCATACAGACTTTAAAGACGAACACCATAAACAGAGTGAACTTCCAGCCTATACAGATGAGCGAATGGCGTCAACACTACTCCCAGCAGCTCAAAGAAGACAGGTCACAATACTTGGCAGCCTCTCCAAAAATGTACCAAGTTCAAGGCCCATCCCTCGAAATGAACGTAGAGAGGATATGGAGAGTAGTTAGATCAATGAAGAATAACAAAGCTAGTGCACCAGAAGGCATACCTGCGGAACTAATTAAATATGGGACGCAAAAACTCATTAAACATATACAAGAACTATTTTCTAGGTAAATAAATGGGGAAAATATACCTTTAGTGTGGAGAGAGGCCTGGATCACCCCTATCCACAAAAAAGTGCGTAGAGATGACTGCTCCAACTATAGGTGTATATCTGTTACCAGCACTATGAGCCGTCTGTATGGGAAAGTTCTTCAAAGTCTCTTAGAAGAAGAATACGGACATCAAGAAATCGATGAACAGGCAGGTTTTCGAGCAGGTCGCTCTTGCATTGACCATATTTTTAGCCTTACCCAACTTAACGAAAAGAAAGTCGCAAGAAATGGATAGGTGTATCTTCTATTTGTGGACCTTACAAAAGCGTATGATACTGTCCCAGTGCAAAAACTGTGGCAAGTAATGGAATGATCTCGAATAAATAATACCCGAATAACAGCGATAAGGAAACTTTAAGACAAATCAACCTCCTAGGTTAAGCTGAAGTGTGAATTATCGGACAGTTTTCCAGCTACCAAAGGTCTGAGGCAGGGCTGGTGCTTGTGTCCCACCTTATTTCAGATATATCTCAATGAAGTCCTAAGAAAATGGAGAAGAGCATGCAGCGGAATGGGCATACTCATAAATGAAATTACAACCATATATACTTTACATTTCGCCGATGATCAAGTGGTCGTAGCACAAGATAAAGAGGACTTGGAATTCATTACAAGAAGACTGTTTAAAGAATATGAGGAATGGGGACTCTCGGTCAATCGATCAAAAACAAAATACCTGTGCATTGGAAACCACAGAGATGATCTACACACAGAAGAAAAGTAGGGGCGTGTACGGAATACCTGTACCTAGGAACAAAGATTGACAGTGGGGGCCGTACAGAGAAAGAGATAGAAGAGAGAATAATAAAGGGAAGAGAGTGATAGGATGCCTAAACTCCATCCTATGGTCAAAGTGCATCTCCCGAGAACGAAAACACCTCCTATACAACTCCATATTTGAAAGTATAGTTCTTTATGGCTGTGAAACTTGGCAACTTACGGCAAATTTAGAGCGACGGCTGCTTTCCCTAGAGATGGACTTCTGGCGTAGAGTAGCAGGAAAATCAAGAATTGAAAGAGTAACGAACCAAAGAATTAGAGAAATTATGAGCGCCCAATCAAATATAATAGAACAAATCCAATGAAAACAGTTGGTGTGGTACGGACACGTTGAACGGATGGATGACACACGAATCCCCAAGAAAATGCTCAAATGGACACCAACAGAAAGAAGAAAAAAGGGAAGACCTAAGGCGACATGGATCGGAGGAATACAAAAGGCCATGTCGGAACGTAACCTTCAACCAGGAGATTGGGACGACAGAAGAGAATGGAAGCGAGAAACCGGAATATATACATCTATATATATAGATGTACATTTACAGGGCTGAATTAACAATTCTAGCAACGGTCGCTTAGTCAGTTGTCGTGGGCATAATTTACCACCCTTTCTTTCATAGCCTAATAAGTTGTCATCAATAGACCGTATTTGGTCAGCATTTATATATACATATGTTTGTGCTGAAGCTCTTAACAACTGTAACAGTAGAACATCTGATGTGCAAATAACTGTTAATAAAATTAAGCTGAAACCGATATTTTAAGAAATTAATTTACACCGAAGTTCATCAGCAGTCAATTTTTTTTTTGAGAAAAGATAGGCGCAAATGGTTCCTAATTCTTTTAACTGTTCGACACATAGGTGTGGATTTCCCAAATGCCCTAGGGTTTTTTGTACAAAGTCCATCGATTCATCTTTTAAATCATTTTTTTCGAACCAAATCTGCTAGTCGAATCGCAACCACTCAGAGAGTGTAATGCTGGCAAAATAAGACAAATGTTTTCTCCAAAAGATTGAGCAGCCAGATAACATCCTGAAATGCATTTCTTCTTATAAGAACCGTCGAACGATAGACCTAAACAGCCTGGACGTGCTAGCTTATTCCAGAAGTAAATTCTGAGGATGAAAATATCTGTATTAGCGCTAGATTATGACATGGCCATATATGACAAAATATCCTTGAATGGGTTTCTAAATGAGTAGAATTTAAGTCAGGTACTTCAAAAAATTAAGAACCTTGTAATTTGAAACATTTTGTTGGATCATCAAATCGTCCACAAATATATAACACGCAATCTTCTTTCACTTGTGCCTATCTTGAAGCAACAGCACAGAGAAATCGAACGATCTATAACTTGTTTTCTGTGCTTGAAAAGGAATTATTACAATTAGCTGGAATTTTGGAGTGCTCATTTGAAACTATAAAATTTCTCAGTAATTGACCTTTTCTCCGTAATGTTGATTCCAAGTATTTTATTGAAATACCATCATATCGGTCAAATACAATATCTATTCATTTTACATTTGGTTGCAACAAAATATCATGAATTCTTTTAAACATTGCCTCAGCAAAATCGCCAAAGGTGATGAAAATTTTTAACTGGATTCGATGAACAAGTGCCACACTGTAGGGGCCCGTGGGAGATGAGTTGTAAATAATATTGTAAAAAGTGTAAATAGTTCTCTTCCCACGGGCTGCACTTTCCTTTTTTTTACAAATGTGACCATCTCGAGAGTCGATTCTAGGAACGCCCCGAAACTTAGTACCATTCAAAAAAAGAAACATATGTTTTCCTCAAAGAACGGTTTCGGAGCTTTCTACAAAGTCGAGCTGTCGGGAGGGTCTCTAAAACTTTCACCCCATAAAATCGCACCACCGAGGTACCTGCCATGTACGCGTCTACCGAGGGATAGAATCTTCGGGCGGTAGTTTTTAAGGTCAGTTACCCTCGAACCTTCCTCGGCGAACATCTTGTATAAAATTGTAAATACTTTTTCATTTTTATCAATAGACAAGTCAAACTCATCCGGCCTATTTCTACACTCACCCATCACCGGTTAACACAACAGTGGTGACCTCGAGTTAGAACCGCGATTGGCGTTTCGCGAGCGTTTGAAGTTTAAACGTAAAGACATAATTGTGCGTGTGCGGTGATCGTGAGCTACGCAGAAATCATCCACCACATCAAGTTGCCCGGCGAACAACAGGAAGTCGCTGCTCAATTCGCCGTCCAGCTACCAGAGTGTAACTCAAATGATTTGGAGGTATGGTTCGCGATGGTTGAGGCAACGTTCACCTCCTCCAACATCACATCGGAGAAGACCAAATTCAATAAGGTGATTCCCAAGCTGCCACCACGGATCGCAAGCGACATTCGTGCTCCGGCCAAATCCGTTCACGCCGTCTTTTCATTTGCGACAAGGACTCCAAGGTACAATTCCTCGTTGACACTGGCGCCGACCTGTGTGTTTTCCCAAGGAATAGCCTCCGCGGTTCGCACCGTGATAGCAGAGGTTTCCAAACTAATCCTAGGCGCAGATTTCTTGGCACACTACAACCATCTCCCTGATCTCCAAAACAGCAGGTTAATCGACTCGACTACTCTCCTTACCTTCGGCGGAAAGGTAACAGAGTGTGAGTACCCCACCATTAAAACAATTAACGGCTCCACACCCTTCCACGAACTTCTCCAAGAGTTTCCAGAAATCACTCGGCCTGTAGGAGCTCCCAAAGAAACCCAACACGTGACCAAACACCACATCATCACAACAACAGGTCCACCAGTGGCGCAGAAACCCCGCCGTCTCGCTCCAGACAAGCTTAAGTCCGCCCAGCAGGAGTTCAACGCGATGCTCCAACTGGGCCTCGCTCGCCCGTCTGAAAGCCCGTGGTCTTCCCCACTTCCCTGGTGCCCAAGGATAATGAAGGCTGGAGAGCATGTGGCGACTACCGCGCACTCAACAGTCTCACGTGTCCAGACAGGTATCCAGTACGCCACATCCAGGACTCCTCGCAATCCCTGTTTGGAAAATCCATCTTCACTACCATAGACCTGGTAAGAGCCTTCAATCAAATTCCGGTTGCAGACGAGGACATTTCTAAAACTGCGATAACAACTCCATTTTGGTCTCTTCGAGTTTCCTTTCATCACGTTCGGATTACGCAACGCAGCACAAACCATCCAGCGCTTCATCGATGAAGTCCTTAGGGGTCTTGACTTTTCCTACGCCTACATGGGCGATATCTTAGTAGCGTCGACGTCACTCGAAGAGCACATTCAACACCTACGTCAACTTTTCGAACGGTTCCGAAAATATGGAGTTGTCATCAATCCCATGAAGTGTACATTTGGCCAGCCAGAGGGGAAGTTTCTAGGTTACCTAGTTTCCTGCGAAGGCACACGGCCGGCACCCCACAAAGTCAGCAATATACGAAACTTGGAGCCGCCTGGAACGTACAAAGGCCTTCGCAAGTTCTTAGGTATGATTAACTTCTATCGAAGATCCATGCCCAACGCTGCAGAGAACCAAGCTCCTCTCAACGACCTACTACAGGGAAAAGGGAAAGGAAACACTCCAATTGCATGGACACCAGAAGCTTCGAAAGCGTTTGCCGCCTGTAAGGAGAGCCTCGCATGTGCAACCTTAAAAGCGCACTCAAAAGACGATGTGGCTGGAGGGTAGCTGGTAACCTCTGGAATTCTTCTCCATGAAGTTTTCTCCAACCGAGCAAAAATACAGCACATACGACCGAGAGCTATTGGCAATTTACCTCGCGGTGAAACATTTTCGCCATATGGTTGAAGCTCGTACCTTCACCATATTCACCGACCACAAACCAATTACATTCGCACTACAAAAACCTAACCAGCAGTGTTCACCCCGACAGTACAGACACCTTGACTTCATTGCACAATTCACGACTGATATCCGTCATGTTGCCGGAGCAGACAACGTTGTGGCGGATACACTTTCCAGGATCGAAGAGATCCGCGAAACGTTAGAATTCAAGGCTTTAGCAGCAGCACAGCAGAACGACGAAGACTTGCAAAAGTGTTTACAAAACTCATCTGGGCTGCACCTATAGACCGTTCAACTCCCTGGAACAGACCAACCGGTGTACTGCGACACATCGACAACACCAGCTAGGATTTTACTCCCACAGGAGTTTCGCAAAAGGGCGTTCGAATCCATACATCGTCTTTCGCATCCAGGAGCCAGAGCAACAACTAAACTCGTAACTAAGCGCTACGTGTGGCTGTCAGTGCGAGCTGATTGCAAAAGATGGACGCGAAGCTGCACATCTTGCCAACGCTCAAAGGTCACACGGCACGTCAACTCACCACTTGGAGAGTTCAGCCCAACCACGGCCCGCTTCCAGCACCTCCACATCGACATCGTAGTAATGACGCCATCGGAACGACATCGCTACGGCCTTACCATGGTGGATCGCTATACTCGCTGGCCAGAAGCCATTCCGATGTCGGACGAAGAAGCCCCAACTGTCGCTAGGGCATTCTACGATGGCTGGATATGCAGATATGGCGCCCGCAGAGGATCACCACAGACCAAGGACGACAATTTGAGTCTCATTTTTCAAAAATCTTAATTCTGTTTTAGGTGTGACTCATTATCGGACAACTGCATACCATCCGGCAGCCAACGGCATGGTCGAGCGGCTCCATCGCCAGCTAAAAGCAGTCATCATGTGCCACAACACCGCCAGTTGGACCCAAGTACTTCCCACTGTCCTATTGGGAATACGATCAGCCTGGAAGAAGATCTTCAAGCCACAGCAGCAGAGATGGTCTACGGGCAGTCAATACGACTTTCTGGCGACTTCCTCGCCAATCACACACAATAACCCCAGGCAGACCAGACTGACTTCGTTCAACAACTCCGCCAGCACATGAGGGATCTGTGACCTGCCGCGGCTACCTGCCATGGCGAAAGAAACACCTTCGTCTTCAAGGACCTTCGCACCACCAACCAGGTCCTAATACGCAGAGGAGGTACAAAGAAAATGCTTCAGCAGCCGTATGAGGGGCCCTACCCTGGCATTAGCCGGAACGACAAGACATTTACAGTGCACGTCAATGGACGTGACGTGACCGTCTCAATCGACCGCCTAAAACCAGCCTACACCATGGCAGATGACTCGTACCGACCCGACACCTGTGACCCACCAACCGTCTAAAGTACACCAATGTACACCACCACCAAAGTCGGAAGAAGGGTACGCTTTCCGGATCGATTTCAAGCGGGTTTTTCATAAACTCTATAATGTAAATAGTCACGTATCTTCAAAATATTTTCAAATACTGGCAGGTGGTACTGTAGGGGCCCGTGGGAGATGAGTTGTAAATAATATTGTAAAAAGTGTAAATTGTTCTCTTCCCACGGGCTGCACTTTCCTTTTTTTACAAATGTGACCATCTCGAGAGTTGATTCTATGAACGCCCCCCAAACTTAGTACCATTTAAAAAAAGAAACATATGTTTTCCTCAAAGAACGGTTTCGGAGCTTTCTACAAAGTCGAGCTGTCGGGATGGTCTCTAAAACTTTCACCCCATAAAATCTCCGCACCGAGGTAACTGCCATGTACGCGTCTACCGAAGGATAGAATCTTCGGGCGGTAGTTTTTAAGGTCAGTTACCCTCGAACCTTCCTCGGCGAACAGCTTGTATAAAATTGTAAATACTTTTTCATTTTTATCAATAGACGAGTCAAACTCATCCGGCCTATTTCTACACTCACCCATCACCGGTTAACACAACAATACCATCAACAAAGTAAATTTTTGAATTAGATATAAAGTAGATATAAAACGTCCTGGTATCTGTTTGTACCACACTTATAATTGTTTTCCATTACAAGAGAGAGTTCCGATTTCGGTGACTTCCTATAAAACCTTCTGCGTCATAAAGGTACTTACAGTAATGAGAAATTTCGAAAGATGCTAAAATTTTTGCTTTTTATTAGAAGTACTCTTGCTTTCTTTTTCAGAAGTAGTTACAAATTGGCCTAATTTGTTTTTTTTTTAATTGAATCGCATAACTTTTTACTTATGAGTACAAATCGCTCATTTTCGCATTTCCTTAACTCTCCATTTTCTTCTATATTTAGCAAACATTGCGAAGAAGATTCTTCAGCAAGTTCACCAGTGTAAATATTTCGAAGCGCGCAGTTCTCGTTGTCATTGTAAGGATTGCTAATGTCATCTTCTCTACGATCTGCTGCTCTTTGAATACTTGTAAACCATTGTGGTTTTGGATTTTCGACTAAATCACCCGTAACGTTATTATTTAAATAAAACGCTAATTAAACACTCACCAGCAAGAAAACAAACAACATTTCATGAATACGAAAAAATAAACCGTTATACTCTATGAATTCTTTTCTACTGACTATTCCAAGCTCTATGACTCAGCAACGCTCCGAGCTGGATGAAGGCCGAGAAAACGGGAAAGGGATCAGCACAGCTACCGGCAATATGGTTTTTTTTTATTTGAAGTCTCAGGTAAATGAATTTGAGCATAGTTGCCGGTCCTTTCATTTTGCATACTCAACTTTCTTTAGCGCCTGCACTATAAAAACTATAAATAATAATAATTTATTAATTCTGTTCAATGAACTGTTTAGATAAGTTTTAGAAAGAAAGTCAGATAAGTTATTAAAAATGTTACACTCCATCTAAAAATTGGCACAAGACGTAAACTACTTGGAACTCATTGAATTTGAAAAATTGGCGTATTTTATCCCCATTCAGGTAGGAGATTATATGCTTCCCAATCAATTGGGAATAATTATTCCGTGATCTCTTATAATGTCATATTCTGTAGGTTATGTTACTAATTTATTAATAGTGTAACGTTTTACTGTTCGAAATAACTACACCCCAGTTATTAAATAGTTATCTCGTTTACTTAACACTAACAACTAACACTTAATATTTAACTTATATATCACAGCTGTTTATTTATTTTCTGCGCACGGCCGCTCAGATCAATTGTATTCGTCGCGTTCGCCGGTGTATGACTACTTCTCTCGGTCTGGCAGCTTGCTTTTATCTTGCCGCATAGCGCTTCCCGACTTGTGTTTATATGAATGACAGACTTTCCGTCACAATAGTACATAACATTTACAGTTCATAGGTCAGATAGATACCTATAGAAATTTATTAAAAAAATTGTGCGTCATTTTCAGGTTTCATTTCTAGCTTGGAGACTTCATTTCTTTTAAACCTTTTACAATTTCAAATTTTAAGAGATATTACAATTTTGGAAATTTGAAATTTAACGAAACTTTTTATTTCCTCTTTAAAATTGTGAATTAAATGTTATTCAACATTTACATTTTCCAGTTTTGGATTTGGAGTTTGAACGATTGTGTAGTAATATAGATATCAACCAATTAATAATAATTGACTAATTATTTATGATATTTAAACTTTCGGAAATATGAAAGGCTCACGAAACTTTCGATTTACTTTTGATTTTGAAATATTTGTAGCATTTACAATTTCAAATACAATATTTCAGCTTTAAACAGATATGGAATTACATACATAGATTTATTAAATTTATTTTACAGGTATTAGCGATGTTATGGTAAAAAGCATAAATATTTCTTCTCTAAAAAAATTTTAAATGGAGAATCAATATATCCGAGATGCAATTGTTCAGCATAAATTTTAAATTTCAACTAAAGCTTTATCTCTAGTCACATTTAAGTAATTTATCTTTTGAAGTGTATTTGCACATTAACCTTTATTATTGAAAATATTACAACGATCTATCGATTCGTTTCTTCTTGAAGTTTGACAATTACAAGATTTACAATTCCAAGTACTACATGTTGTTTTGTTTAATTTTAAGCCACACTAGGTGCAGTTTGTTAAATCAAAGGGAATCCTGAAAGTACGAGGGAAGAAGGCTGTTAAATCACTCATACCCTCTTCCACATATCCAAACACACATCCACCGACAAAAGAAGTAATTTTCTTGCACAGGATCAAAATTAATATTAAGCGTTTTCCTTTTCGGCGTCGTACCCCTTTGTGGAAGGACTCGCAAGGAAGTTTTCCCGTTTAATAATTCAAAGGGACTTTTGTTGTGTATGAAGACCTAACAATTGGATCGGAACTCATTCGAGTATGCCTAATATCATCAAAGAGTAATTATAAAATCGATTAAAATTTAATTAATTTGATCACAATATTCCGCAAACAAATCGGTTATTCTGAAAAGCTTTCCGTTATATGAAAAGCGATGAAATTTTAATGAATCGACACGAGGCAGATTTCGACTTCGTTTCGACGTCGACACACACACACATACGTGCGCGCAAGCACACATACACCGAAAGTCAAATCCCATTTCTCTCACTCTCTCTCTCTCTCTCTCTTTCCCGCTCTGATTTCTTTGTTTTCGTGTTTAGCTAACCATAAGCATATATTCTGCGGGAGCCAGTGAGAAAAAATATAACGTGGATTTAATTCAGCATATTTCAAATGTGATTAGGGCTGTTTTTCTAGTCGAGGAAGAAGGCGCAAAACTTGGGAAATTACTCATGCCTTATCGATTCGCGCAGACAAAAAGAGTTATCGAATCGGGCCGAGGTATTATTTATCACGTGTACATTTGATTTATCAACCCCTCTCTCGCTCTATGGGATTTCAACGGATTTGTTCAAATTATGAAAAGAGAACGCGTAAACCGGAAAGGGATTTTTTTCATACTAGAGGTTCAAAGGTACCATCATTTTTTCGGAATCCACGAGGAATCGATCAAAATTGAATTGGCATAAGTAGTCTATAATAAAAGCCGTCTATAATATATTTTTATCTAGGTCAATAATAAATTTTAACTTGAATCTTTGTTAAAAGTTCATTTGTAAAAACAGAAAGTTGAATATTCTGTAGCTGAGCAAAGGTGTTACATGTGCCAGTAAAAAAAACACAGAAAAATGTTTAGAAAACATAAAGAACATCCTCTTATAACGAGAATTTTAAAAATGGTAATGAATAAATAATTTCACGAAATTCTTTTATACAGTGTGTCCCGCTTTTCATGAATACACCCTAATATCCCAGTTATTAATAATGCGATTTCCTTGAAATTTGGATGGTGATTATACGTTAGGAAAATAAAGTATTTGGCATAGTGAACATATTCATCGACCATTGGCGTGCGGTGTTGGGGGGTGAAAAAAAGGTGTTTTTTGGGAAAATAATATTAGGGCTCATTTTAGATAACTTTTTTTATCAGATTCAAAATCAGCATCCCCAAAGACCCCTTAATTCATATTTTCGAAATCTCAAGAGCTAATTTAAGCAGAAAAAAAAATTGTTTATTTCTATCTTTTTAGTTCAAATGCCCTGATCCTATTGAATATCAAACACCTCCGTTTCGTTATATTCAGTATCCTTTGCAACTGCCCTTATACTACAATTTAGGTATTTTCGAAGATACGCGCTCTTTGTTACCGTTGGCTTGCCGATTTGTGTTTTTAAGCAAATTAATGCAAAGAGTGCTTTGAAACAAAAGTTTTTGTTTGACATTCGGTAATCAGTACGAATTGTCAAAAAGTCAAGCAGTGTTAATAAGATGGCACACAACCGAAGAGTAGTTCTTACAATTGGAGAAAAAGTAGAGATTATCCGCTTATTTGGTGATAATGAAAGATCTACGCGTCAGGTTGCTGGAATATTCAATGGAAGGCATCATGATCGAGAACCAATTTCTCACGACACCGTTGCCAAAATCAACAGATTGTTCGCAAGGACTGGAGCTGTTTTCAAGACAAGACCGGGGAAGTACAATTTAAATCAAAGACACTATCCAGACGACGAACGTATCTTAGCAGAATTTCGAAACAACCCAAATGGTACTGTAAGGGCAGTTGCGAGGACACTGAATTTAACGAAAAACAAAGTATGGAGATGTTTGAAACGCAATAGGATTAGGGCATTTAAACCAAAATTTCTACATACTCTGTTAAATGGTGATTTTGAACGACGGTTTGAATTTTGCTTATGGTTGCAGGGTAACTATCTTAACGACAGACTTTTTCTGAAAAACATGATAATTACGGACGAGGCAACGTTTACAACAAACGGTGTGGTATCTAGTCAAAATTGTAGGTTTTGGGCAGCTGAAAATCCGAATTGGGTAATTCATTGTAAAAACCGGTACAGTGAAAAAGTTAACGTGTGGTGTGGCATATTTAACGAACAAATTGTTGGTCCTTTTTTCCTGGATAAGCTGACCGGACAAAGTTTTCTACATTTTTTACAAAATGATCTCTATGATTTTCTCATGGAATTGCCATTAGCACAGAGACAAAACTTAATCTTTCAATGAGATGGTGCCCCAGCACATAATTCTCTGATAGTTCGGAACCTTTTAAATGCAATTTTCCCTATGAAATGGATAGGTAGAAATTCTGCTTTAGAACCATGGCCCCCTAGATCGCCATGTGACTTTTTTCTGTGGGGGCATTTGAAAAATAAAGTGCATGCTACTCGGCCTCGCAATAGAGAGGAACTTTGCTTTGCAATTAGTCAAGCGTGTCAGGAAATAACTACCCAAACTTTAAGAAAAGTGAATGTACGTTTGAGAAAAATTGTTGAAAAGTGTATTGTCTCTGAAGGTAGTTATGTTGAAAACACAAGAATCTGAAATAATGTAATTTGTAATTTTGTTACCACATCAGTTACAAATAAAGAATTTATTAAAAATTGACTTTAATTTTTTCCGCTCAAATTAGCTCTTAAGATTTCGAAAATATGAATTAAGGGGTCTTTGGGGATGCTGATTCTGAATCTGATAAAAAAAGTTATCTAAAATGAGCCCTAATATCATTTACCCAAAAAATAGCTTTTTTTCAGCCCCCAACACCGCACGCCAATGGTCGATGAATATGTTCACTATGCCAAATACTTTATTTTCCTAACATATAATCACCATCACAATTCCAAGGAAATCGCATTATTAATAACTGAGATATTAGGGTGTATTCATGAAAAGCGGGACACACTGTATAACATTTTTGGTAATTTTAATAAAAAATATTTGAAATCGAAAAGGTTCTAAAATACTTAAATATTAAAAACACTTAAATAAAAATACTTAAAATACTTTTCCGAGACGAGGTTAGGCCTTGAGCCGCGTAACCTCTGGGTAATGCATAGCTTACAGTGGACGTGGGTTATGTAGCTAACGGAAGAGGGTGAAGGGCGAGTTTCCAGCCCCCTAAAACTGAAGCATACGGGCTAGGGAAGAAATCCCCAATAGAAAAATCCTAGACCTACTACAAAAGCAGTTAAGCAGTTGGCTAGTAGCCAGCTCTTGTGAAAATATAAACATACCTGCAGTACCCAAAATTACCCAATACTATTAAATGAGCAACCCGGAATGTGAGAGGTTTAGCACATAAATAAATCGAATTAGAAAAAAAACCCTGAAAGCCATGAGAATAGACTTTGCATCAATTACCTAAACGAAGAAAATATTAAAAGGTCCGCAGTACATAGGAGACTACATATTGATAGCAGCGTCGACATGACCGAAAGAGCAAGAAAGGACATAAGCATTGCATATCCATAGAAAATGGGAGGATAAGATAAAAAACTTTGAATATGTTAACGAACGCATATTAGTAACAAGACTTAAACTCAAAAGGAGAAATACAACAATAATATCAGTATAGGCACCAGAAGAGGGAAAACTTGTCGGAAGTATACCCATACCAAATATGGTAGGCTCGTACGGTAAAAATATGTGTAACGAAAATTGAAATCTTTTAAGAAATTTTGCCACCTTTAACGAACTCAAAATAAACAACAGTTTTTCTCGGAAACGCCATATACACATATATACTTAGACGGCGCGAGGATTGAGATCTATAATAGATTATATACTTATTTACAAAAAATTAACAGGACAAGTGAGAGATAAGCTAGTATATAGAAAACAAGATTTCGGTTGAGATCATTTCTTGGTAATATCTACAATAGATTCCTATACAAGATGGAGAAAAGGGAAAAAACTATCTAAAGACTAACAACAAGAACAAGTCTACAAGACTAAATTACTAGAAGAAGACAGCATTCGTTATATGTGCCAAGATGCAACATTTTCCTCTAAAGTCGGGGGTTCTAGAATTTGTAACTACAGCGACTGGCACTTTTGAGTCGTTATTTTGAATGGAACTCGTCGGAGGGGTCTTGGGCCGTCTCCTGGGCCTTTGTGTCCAGGGCCATTACCGAGGCCTCAGAACACCGAGATGCAACATTTTCCACTAAAGTCGCGGGTTCTTGAATTCTGGACAACACGTTTTGTCCATTAGACAATTCGGCCGAAAATTGACCGATTTGAAAATAGGACTATGTTCTCCAAATTTCATTCCAAAACGAATCGGCGACAGAAGAGCACATTTCTTCCACATCTTGGCCGATTCGCAGCCCCATCTAGCCCACTTAAGCCAACTTGGCCTAAAATTGGCCAAAATAAAATTCTGACTCCATGTCTTTTAGTACTCTTCAAGACACAAATTCCTAGCTGAAAATCTTTTTTTTTTGTCAAGCCACTCGCACGCTATAGCAATGGCCGCTGGGTTAAGTTTAAGCTGGCAGTGTTTTTTTGTAGCTCGTCGATGGTGAGAGCTACAAAATTCTTTCTTGCGGTACAAAAAAGGCACAATAAAGACACAAATTACCTGGTATTTCGTTTTGCCGGCAGCTAGATGCGGGTCACCAACTTTTTATACGTGAAGGGTCGTTACCGGAAAAGGAAAAGTCTAAATTCTGAAACGATAAATTAGATGGAATAATAAAAGAGAAGGAAAATTTAAACCTGAAATACCTAAACAATCCTAGAACAGAAAATCACGAAGATTATACACATAAAAGAAACACAGTCAAAACAATGACAAGGAAAGTATATGCAGATCCTAATGATCACTTCATCAGCAAAATAGGGGACGTGCGGAGCCCCCGAGTTATACCACGATGCGGCAGGTAGGTGAATCCGCACCGTCGAGTTATACCACCAATTTTCTTGGAGAGGATTAACCGAGCTGTGCCGCGAGTACCTGAATTTATCCCAATATCGTTCAGGGTAGGATTAACGTCAATTTTTTTTCAAAATTTCAATATTTTTTTTACAATACATGCTTCTAAAAATGGTTATTACTTACCGGTGATATTTGATTTGTTACCGGATAAAGCTCCGAATTCGTATTTTCAATTGTTTCAGAAAGGTAGTTATAAATGTAATACATTAGACTTATCTTTTAATCCTAAAAACATAGTCATCGACTTGGAACAAGCTATTATGTAATCTCAATGTTTTGGCTGCAGTTAAATGTAACTGGTTGCTCTGGTTGTAGATTTCACCTTTGTCAAGCCTCAATTACATATCTGAATAATCCAAGTTTCCTCCCAAAATTTGGGCATGCACTATGCCCAAATATGTGCCGTTCTACTAATGCTTGCGAATCTTTTCGTTCGTTATTAAATCGTAGCTTTTTTTGACCTCACCCAAATATATATACATTTTTGAATCTGATTACAGACATACAAAATGAAACTTTTGCTAAACTCAAAACTGCTAATCGTTGTGTTCGCAAATTAAAATCTCGTACTGAAGAAAAAAAAAATTAATAAGCACTAAAATACAAGAATTGTATCACAACCAAATTACAAAATTTGAATTCGTCAAATCATTAAGTGTACATTAATAGTCAAATTAGTTTTAACCTCTTAATTAAATATGTATAATTGATATCAATGTATATGTATTTAATATTATGTATATTAATATGACTAAGTATGTAATAATATGTTACGTAACGTAACGTAACATACATACATACATACGTAACATACTGTAACGTTTATTTTATAATTTATTTAGATTAATTGAACACTAATTTATTTAACACACTAAACTACTTGTACACTAGACTAGACACTACATAATTTATTTGTACTGCTCCGCTTTCGGATCGTATGTCGCGTTCACTTCTGCTTCTCTAGTTCTAACTAACTCCCTCGATCACAAACCCCCTTATATATACACCCCCAACCCTGATCGAGAACATTCTATTACATTCTAGAAGCCTACGCAGCAAATGTTCATGCACCTGTCTTGTATGCGTCGTTAGTTATTCTTTTGAAGGAGTAAACATGTGTCGCTTTGTTTACTTCTCGCATTACACTGCCCCCGCCTTAAAGACGTTTCGTCTCGGAACGTATCCCTGGTAGGCCCATGCAGGAACCTGCAGTTAGCCCCCCGCTTACAGCGAGACGTGGCGTCAAAATAACAGGGGACCGTCTTCCCGAGTCGACATGGTGCAGGCCCAAAACAGCAGACTAAAACTTCCACTCCGGTATTCTTCAACACTACTTCCAGCATGTTCCGGACAACCCTCCAGTCCAGCTGATATCGTCCAGCACCTAACTTGGGGACAGCTAGCTTCCTGATGTCGAGCTCCAGCAGTCGGTCTCGTAGCCTATGCAAGGTTCGCCATACATCGTGATAACATGGTTTAAGGGACCCGATCTCCTTCGTAACCAGATAAAAGATGTGTCTTACGTTGTCACGTAGTTCCAGAACCTTGCCAATTTCCGGGAGTTGCGCTCTGAGTTGTTCCAAGCGCCCGTACTTCTTCTTGAAAACCGTGGCGATACCTCGTGACATTACCAGGTCGGTGGACACACAATGGGCCAACGAGTATTCTTCAGGTACGCTGAACAAATCCTGTTGTTTTTCACAGGTTACCCCATACCGTGCTTTTCCGGTACCCCCGTAGGCGCTCATAAATTCTTCGAACGAAAATTCGTTCTCCTGCGCCAACGTGTTTCTTACTCGGGGAACCTCCGCCTCATCGTGCGACCCCTCATAGGGTGCCAACCGATTGAAGTGCACCACTCTCGGCTTGCCATTTGGTAGTTTGCTTACCCGGTAGACCACGTCATTGATTCGTTTCTTCACAACATAGGGACCTTCCCAATTGGTCTGTAACTTAGGGGACAAACCACGTTTCTTCTGTGGGTTGTACAGCCAAACTCGATCTCCCATTTGGTAGCCACCCTCTTTAGCGTTGATGTCGTAACGCTCTTTGATGCGATCACTGGCGATATTTAGTTGGTATCGGACTTGATCGTGAATCTCGTTCATCCTTTGCCGCATCCTGGAGACGTAATCTTCCCCCGAAACGTCCTCGTCCGGTCTAGCGCCAAAGATTAGATCACAGGGCAGTTTAAGTTCTCGCCCGAACAGGACTTTGGCTGGAGTTTGTCCTGTCGACTCATGAACGGCCGAGCGGTAGGCCATCAGGAAGAACGGCACGTGTTCGTCCCAGTCTCGTTGATGTGACGAGACCATTTTCGCCAGATAGCGGTTGAGGGTGCGATTCATCCGTTCTACCATGCCGTCAGACTGAGGGTGAAGGGCCGTGGTTCTTGTTTTTCGTACCCCAAACTTTTCACAGATCCTCCGGAATAGGCCACTCTCAAAGTTTCTTCCTTGATCCGAGTGTAATTCCATGGGTACTCCAAACCGGCAGATCAGCTCCTTCACGAGCACATCAGCCACTGTCTCTGCCTCCTGATTAGGGAGAGCGTACGCTTCTACCCACTTCGTAAAATAGTCCATTACGACCAGGATGTATTTATTCCCCTTTTCGGTCTCAGGGAAGGGTCCTGCTATATCAATAGCGATCCTTTCGAAGGGGCTCCCGACGTTATATTGTTTCATGGGAGCTTTCGGTCGTCTTTGTGGCCCATTACTTGCGAAACATGTAGTACATTTCTTGCACCAGTCCTTCACGTCGTCTGAACAATTGATCCAGTAGAATCGCTCTCGTACTTTCTGCAGGGTTTTCTTGATCCCTAAATGTCCACCAGACGACTCGTCGTGAAGGTGCCGCAAGACCTCCGGGATTTTACTGGAGGGAATTACCAACTGCCGTCTTTCCTCCGTCCCGTCTTGGCTCTCCAGTACGCGTTTTAGTAGTCCATCCTCAACCACTAGCGAGTCCCACTGTGCCCAATAGCTCTTGAGTTTTGGCGAGCCGGGTGATACCTTTTGCCACTCAGGACGCTCTCCTCCCTCTTTCCAAACCAGGATTTCTTTGAGAACCGGGTCTTTTCCTTGCTCTTGTCGTAACGAGGATGGTGTCCATTCCTCGGCGACCACGGTCGTTCGATAGACTTTCTCGGACTTTTCCTCAGCTCTATGACAATGAGGACACTCATCAGGGCATGGTCTTCTCGAGAGTGCGTCTGCGTTTCCATGACTCTGTCCTGGCCGATGTTCTATGACAAAGTCATACTCCTGGAGTCTCTCGATCCAGCGAGCAATCTGTCCTTCGGGATTCTTAAACTGGAGGAGCCATTTAAGAGCAGCATGATCGGTCCGGATCAAAAACCTCCTTCCACACAAATATTTATGAAAGTGCTCGATGGACTTGACGATGGCCAATAATTCACGTCGGGTGACGCAGTAATTCCTTTCTGGTTTGGAGAGTACCTTGCTGAAGTATCCAAGGACACGTTCTTGTCCCTCCTGACGCTGCGATAGAACACTTCCAATTCCCACATTGCTCGCGTCGGTGTCCAGGATGAACTGTCCTTCTGGCAGAGGAAAACTCAACACTGGGGCGCTGGTCAACTTCCTCTTCAGCTCGTCGAAGGCAGACTGGCATTCCTCATCCCAACAGAAGTTTCGTCCTTCTTCCGTGAGCCTTGTCAACGGCTTAGCGACGTCGGAGAACATCCGGACATATCGTCGGTAGTACGTGCAGAGGCCCAGAAAACTCCTCAACTGGTGTTTATCTACCGGTATTGGCCACTCCTTCACCGTACTTGTCTTGTCCGGATCAACGGCGACGCCCTCTCTGCTCACTACGTGCCCTAAGTACGAGACCTTCCTTCTGAAGAGTTGACATTTCTTCGGGTTCAGTTTCAGCCCCGCACCTCGCAGTCTCTGGAAGACGTCCTCTAAGTTTTTCAGATGTCCTTCGAAGGTCTTGCCCATCACGATGACATCGTCCAAATAGACTAGGCACGTTTTCCACGTCAGACCCATTAGCACGCTCTCCATCAGCCTCTCAAACGTCGCTGGGGCATTACAAAGTCCGAATGGCATGACTGTAAAATGCCACAGGCCGTTACCGAAGGTAAATGCCGTCTTTTCCTTATCGGCAGGGTCCATTTCGACTTGCCAATAGCCGCTTTTTAAATCCAAGGTCGAAAATATCGTGGATCCAGCAAGGGTATCGAGTGTGTCGTCGATACGTGGTAGCGGGTAGCTGTCCTTTTTGGTGACACTGTTCACCTGCCGGTAGTCTACACAGAATCGAGTAGTCCCATCCTTTTTCTTCACCAGTACTACCGGCGAGGCCCATGGACTGCTTGACGGCTCGATGACCCCGTCCCGCTCTAGGTCCCCGATGATTTTCTCGGCTTCTTCCCGTTTGGCCAAGGGTAGTCGTCTTGCTGTTTGTCGAGTCGGTCGTGTCTCGCCCGTGTCAATTTTATGTGTCACGACCTTGGTCTTTCCCAGCTTTCCATTCTCGGTGGTAAATATGTCCTGGTACTTATTTATTAATTCGTGGGCCTTTTGTTTCTGTGTGGGCGAGAGAAACGCACTGGTCTGGGAAAGAATTTGTTTCAAGTCCTGCGGAGTGTGTCTCGACCTTTCTTCCTCACTAACGCCCCTTACGATGGCCGATGCGGCTATACATGTGCCCAGCTTCGTACCCTTCTTGATGGTGACCGGGTACTGATTGATGTTGAGTAGCCGCACAGGCACTTCGCTTGAGAGAGTAACAAGCGCCTTTCCTACCAGTACCCCCCGAGCCAGTCGATTGTCATCGTTTTCTGGTTCGATCACGGCTGGAATTCCCTCTTCCACAAGACCCCTCAGACAGGTAGAGGTGATCGTTTCGCTTCGTTCCGGGAGAATCACATCTTCTGCCATTATTACGTCTAACACAAAGTTGTCACGATTGTGTAGCAGTAATTCTTCTTGACCGATCCTCAGCACTCGGTGTCCGAAATCCAACTGGAATCCATGATTCCTCATGACGTCCATTCCCAGTATGACGTCTTCCTCAATTTCGGCTATGAGAACAGGGTGGTCAAACTTTACTCGTCCCAACGTCATGCTAACCGTCGCTTCACCGTGTATTACTGCCTTCTCCCCAGTGGCAGTTCTTAATTGCCACCTACTTGGCCTAATCTTCCTACGGTCCCTCACAACTTCCGAGCGTACGATCGTCTTCGTAGCTCCCGTGTCCACAAGCATGGCGTGGGATCTCCCGTCGATAGTGCCATCGACGTACGCGCTCCCCAATTGGTGGGAAAACGAGGCTATACTGGCCCGGGGGTTTCCACTGCTACGGGTCGACGTTCCCCCTTTCTTGTCGACCCGCATTAGTTTTCCTGGGCCTTTGCCGGCGCCGCTGTTCTGGGCCGCTTGCAAGAACTCTTCACATGGCCCACTTCGCCACAGTTCCAACAGCGAACTACCTTCTTCTTCGCCGACAGCACCTCCATGATCTGCTGTAGGACCCTTTCGACGAGTTTTTCAGTGTCTACTTCCTCTGTAACCGCTCGAACACGGCCGTGACCACGGGAGGCTTCCATGGCTGCATCATGCTCCAGTGCGATGGCGAGCGCGTCCATTAATGTTTTCGGTCGAGCTAGTCTCAGGGCCCTCTGCAGTTCCTGGTCCCGCAGCCCGCTCACGAACGTCTGCACTGCGAGGCACTCCATCATCTGTTCCGGTGCCGTGGGATACGCCAACCTCACTAGTCTGGCTACGTCCGCTTCGAACTCCTGCAGGGTCTCGTTCGATCTCTGACGGCGATTGGACATCTGGGATTGATGGACTTGCTCCAGATGTGTTTGGCCGAACCGCATTTCCAGTCGCCTCAACAGCTCATTGTAATTCCCGGCTTCCTCGGTGGATAGCGTCTGAAGAACTTCCAACGCCTCTCCACGTAAGGCTACCGTAAGGGAAACAGCTTTTTCGTGAGGGGACCAAGCATTAGCCTCCACTGCCGCCTCAAACTGCTTCTTGTAACTGGCCCACGGAATTTTTCCGTCGAACGTTGGGGGCGTCACTCGATTGGTGCATATCGAGTTCTGTTGAACGACCGCCTTTATTTCTTCCTTCGTCTCGCCGCTACTGACTCGCCTTAGTCGTTCTTCCAACTGCTTCGTCTTCTGTTTAATTTCGTCTTCTTTCCCCTCGCCGCTACTGACTTGTTCTAGTCGTTCTTCCAACTGCTTGATCTTCTCTTCAATCTCCTTACGCTGAGCCTCCATCTGGTCGGATATCTCTTCCCTCTGGGCGGCGATTTGAGCAGTAATATGAGTAATTATGTCTTCCCTCTGGCCGGCGATTTGAGCAGTGATGTCTTCCCTCTGGGCGGCGATTTGAGCAGTGATGTCTTCCCTCTGATCGGCGATTTCTTCCCTCTGGGCAGCGATTTCTTCCCTCTGGGCGGCGATTTGAGCAGTGATATCTTCCCTCTGGGCGGCGATTTGAGCAGTGATGTCTTCCCTCTGATCGGCGATTTCTTCCCTCTGGGCAGCGATTTCTTCCCTCTGGGCGGCGATTTGAGCAGTGATGTCTTCCCTCTGGGCGGCGCTTTCTTCCCTCTGGGCGGCGATTTGAGCAGTGATGTCTTCCCTCTGGGCGGCGATTTCTTCCCTCTGGGCAGCGATTTGAGCAGTGATGTCTTCCCTCTGGGCGGCGCTTTCTTCCCTCTGGGCGGCGATTTGCTTCGTGATGTCATCGTCTTCGAACTCGAAAACTTCCGGGTCCTCGCCATTTTCTTTCAAAAATGCTGAGAGCCGGTCCTGGAGTGCGGTCTTCCTCCCTCCTGTTTCCAATTCCCGTTCCTCGAGTTCTTTTTTTAACTCGGCCACTTTTAGTTCGCGTAACTTCTTCATGATCCCACTTCTGACACCAATGTAACGTTTATTTTATAATTTATTTAGATTAATTGAACACTAATTTATTTAACACACTAAACTACTTGTACACTAGACTAGACACTACATAATTTATTTGTACTGCTCCGCTTTCGGATCGTATGTCGCGTTCACTTCTGCTTCTCTAGTTCTAACTAACTCCCTCGATCACAAACCCCCTTATATATACACCCCCAACCCTGATCGAGAACATTCTATTACATTCTAGAAGCCTACGCAGCAAATGTTCATGCACCTGTCTTGTATGCGTCGTTAGTTATTCTTTTGAAGGAGTAAACATGTGTCGCTTTGTTTACTTCTCGCATTACAATACGTTACGTTACGTAACGTAACATAGTTTGTAATTATTGTACAAATTTATTTCATAAAAATTTTTGATCGATAATTAAAATAATAAAATATTTTCTCTGATTGATTCTTGTTTCTCTTTACAATTTTCCTCTCCTAGAAAAATTGGGGGTACAACTCGACGATGCCCATTCAACCCACCTCTCGCAACTTGATACAATTCGGTGAACATGCCTGGTACAACTCGGTCGTCCCGATAATCCCACACAGAACGATTTTGAGATTAATACAGGTACTCGTGGTACAACTCGATAGTCCCCTAACCGTGCATGGAAGACAATTACTAGCTTATTAAATTATGAAGACTCTTAACCTACCTGAAAGAGATCATTATCAAATACACAACATCGGCAAAGAAGAAAGGATTGAGCACTACCAACAGTTATGGTACAAATAAAATTTACAAGAAACAAATACACAATATGAGTACATAAATAGGATCAGATGATATTGATATGCAGGAATTGAGAGACGCTCTGAAGAAGACAAAAAACAAACAGGCAACAAAAGTAAATAACATTAATATAGAACTATGACTATGGAAATATGGTGGAACACTACTCCATTTACAGCTCTTCAACATGTGCTAATGCACTAACATGTGCCAATGCAGAATAATCCTTCTCGATTCCGCCTGTAAAGTATACTAGAATCGGCGGACGTAATTTCGGCCGGTAATCCCATCGGCTACCTGACCATAGGATGTAAATTTGGCCGGGGGTTTAAAGAGTCCTTCTTATCTTATATGTAATTTCGGCCGGATGAAATAAAATATTGTTAAATAAATTTTATAAGTGATACATTGATACATTACCGAAGGAGGCGAATTCGGAACCACACAGGTTTTCCCTTGCAAATTCTGATGATGGCTATTAGGCTCAGAGAGTACATGTTTGATCCTTGCCCTCTTGCGTCTCTAAACTTTTTTATTTCCCTATTATTTCACCATTTCCGACAATATCAATATGTGTTATGTTAATAAAAATAAATTCCACATTCCTACCATAAACATTACCCTCGGCCGAATTTACATCTGTAATTAGCAGTGCCCTTTACTTTGGGCAGGTACCCAAGAGGATTACCGGCCGAAATTACATCCGCCCACTAGAATAACAAATAATAGATTAAGGACCATCACAGAACCTTCAATAAGTGAAGAACAGATGGCTTTCCGTAAAGCCAGATCAACAGTTAACGGAATTTTCACGTCACAACAAGTAATAGAAGAACGCAGAGAATTCAACGGAGAAACACACGTTTGCTTTATAGATTTCGAAAAACTTACGATAATGTAAACAGACATCTTTAGACTATTATGGAAAGAAAAGGCTACCCTACACACTAATACAATCAAGAGTCTATATAGACATACTCGAATATTATTAGAACTATAAATGGAAAACTGACAGAAGAAGTAAAAACCACTAAAGGGCTCCATTAGGGATTTTGTCCTTCCCCCACCCCTTTCAATATATACACACGATATAATGCGCAAATGGAAAAAAATGAATACGACGAAGGAATATATCTGGATAGATACATAATCTTTAACTCCATTTTATACGCCGACGAACAGACGACTAATCACAGAAACAGAATATAAACTACAGTCAAGCACATACCAACTACAAAACATTTGTACTGAATACGACATGAAAATATCCACAGAAATGCAGATATCAGACGAAAATTGAATATATATACCTAATGTGAATGTTGTAATAAAGTGATATAGGAAGAACTGGAAGCAACATCTTCACAGGATGGAAAATAATAGGCTGCCAAGGAAAACCCTCAAATTCAAATGTAAAGGGAGAAGAAGTGTGGGACGACCACGTAAAAAATGGTCCTAGTTCTTAAAAACACTGTTTAATACAATTTCAAAAACGATGTTATTTAAAAACGTAACAAATGTAAGAGATGTTGAAAAAGGAATTTGTAGGTCAGCCGGAATTTGAACCCGGGTCTCCCAATTTCGCGTCGAGTATTCTTACCACTAAACTACTGAGATACGTACCAATTACAAATTTCTTTTTCAATATCTCTTACATTTGTTACGCATACGCATATCTTCCATGATTTAATTCGGAAATTTTTCATCATTTCACCCATTTGCATTTATAAATGGGAACCCGTAAGAGATCACATAACTAACGTGAGAGGAGGTGTGGTGTGTTTCGTACAACCCATTCGTCCTCCGCATCGTCCTCTCAATGCCGTTTAACAAGAACATCAAAAATGAAATTGGTACACATCTCAGTAGTTTAGTGGTAAGAATACCCGATGCGAAATTGGGAGACCCGGGTTCAAATCCCGGCTGAGCTACAAATTCCTTTTTCAATACCTCTTACATTTGACACGCAAACGCATATCTTCTATAATTTAATTCGGGAATTTTTGATCAGGATGTTATTTAAACTAATAATAAGATTAGCAGCTAAGTCCCTTGGTAATCAAATACAAACATCAAAATTGCTTTGGCCAATAATCCCTGAAATTTCAATTTTGTTGGTATTTCCAGCTAAAACTAAATTTTTTAAAACAATGTTGAAGTCTGTAGGAAAAGCTTGAGTAATTGATTTTAAATATTAATACGCATACATACATTTTTAAATCGTATAAATCTAACTTTTGCCATGGTGAATTCAGAAAGTCTGATTACCGGCCGATCAGCAGTGGATGGCGACACCTTTTCTACAGTTTAATCGGGTTTGGATTTGAATAGATTAATTTAGTAAGAATTTAACATTCGCGATTTCGAAACGTGCCCCGGCCGGTTTCTCGCCTCTTCTCCTCCGTAGTCGTAGTGGTAGTCGCCATCTGTATCAAGTAACGTTATAATCTGCCTCCATAACGATATCTCTGGAAATATTTTCGGGGGCCGCCGCGGCAGCAGCCACGGATTTTATTTTAATATTATGAGATTGTAGATCTCGGAATACAGTCGGAATAATTAAAACATCTTCTCCCTCTCCGCCCGTCCGTCTCCTCGCTTCGAGCCGGCGGCGGCGTCGGCGGCGGCGGCGGGGACGGGCGAAACTTTAAGTTAATTCGCTTTTTGCCTTAATTATCTTCACATTATTCAAAACGATTGCGTATTCTTTCAGATTAGTACGCACCGAGGAGGGAAAAAGGAGCGAAGTTTTTTGATTGCACAAAGCCGCCCTTGATGAGTGCGATTATAGGTCGGTCGCGGGTTTGTGCTACCAACCAGCCTTGTATTTCGCGTAAATTTCAGACGAACGAGCCCTGTGTAAATAATAGAAGGAGAAATGTGCAGCTTCCGACGGCGGAAGGGGTGAGACTTCGCTGCAGCGAAACGAAAGTTCCCTAAGGGCGGCAAACAATGGACGTAATTAAATCGGCGGGAAATTCTACAAATCCAGACGGGAACAGATCCCAAAAGCGATGTGAGTTTAAAGGACCTTGAAGCAAATCCAAATAGAGTCTGGATTCTAGAATCTGACCTCTCAGATTAATCTTGGATTTTTACCAGTTGAACTTTCTAAAGTATTTAACGAAATTCTTAGTTCCCACCTTCTTTTTCTTTAAATATGCTTTCCAATATGGTAGGCAATCTCCTGTTTAGCTCATACACGTCTCTTTTGCTGTAAACATGCTGAACACTCCCTTCATATCTTTTCTAACGTAATCCCCGTGGGCGTTACATGCAGATCTGAAAGAGGGATTTCCTTTTTTTTAATGGGGAAAATCCTTTATGGACTTTTATGAAAAATTGACCACACATGTAAGAATCCTGAACCTTAAAACCGTATACCTCGACCAAAACACTTAATCGTAAACCTATCAGTCTATGGAACTTTGGCTTCTGAACTTATCATCTTTTAATGTGGGAACCAAAACACTTTAAAACACAAATCTAATAACGACAGGAACGTTCTTGATGTATCCTCAATTAAAACAACGAGTTGTTCAGATTGTCTTTATGTCAATGCCGTCGTTTCGTCCGTGATTATGGACATATTTATGGCTAATTTTTACATGACATGGAAACGTAACATAATCGTCGAACGTACATCGATTTGACCACTGTATATTGCTGTTTTCAAGTTTATTGGAGGGCCATTATTAAGAACAGAAACCCTCCAAAATGTGAGCGTGCTGGACTAGTGTCAAAGTAATACTAGCTCCCCGAGAACTCTCTCCCATTCTTGAGGAAGACGCTCCCCCGAGGAACACTCTCCCATTTTTGACGAAGACAACATCTCCGAAGAGGCTTTCAACATCTCGAGACGTCTCAACGAAGTAAAGTATCCATCTCTGGTATAACCAATCGGAATAGCTCTATCACCGTAACCCAGTCTCACCCTGTCTAACACATATGGGTTCTAGAAGTTTGTAAACGCTTTATACGGTCCTCAACAGGTAAAAGACCTAAAAAAATTATCCAAAATCATGAATGCTGTCACTAGGGTCAAAATAGGATCATTTTTCTTAGAAGGTGCAAAACAGAAGGTGTTCCGCCTTTTCTGAATCTTTACAATTATTTCACGTTCCAGCACGTACATCCACAAAAGAATTTTCTTTTCGACTTGAAATATAAAACACTTTCACATGAAATTAACCCATTTACGCCGAGAAAAAAAAAATGCAAACCTTTATTATAACTAAGTAGTATGCGTTTATATTTTACATATTTCATCAAGTTTTACCCATTTTTTCCCTAAAATGTTGAAAAATAAGTTGCTCCCATATGGGATCGTTAGGCGTAACCTACATAAAAAATGAGAATCTTGGAAAATGTAAATAATAACAATAATTCTTGAGAAAACCTTAAATTCAAGATTGAATAACGCTACTGGGTATGAAACTTTTGAAAGCAGTCAATTCATAGGCCGATTTTGCATTTATAACACATTGTCCTGCCTCGGCAGGTACAATTTTCACCACCACATCTTCTTCTTTGCCTTCAGGAACAGTAGTTACATAATGATGCTTGGCATTATACCTTATCTCGTTACTAACACGAAAATCACTACCTGCAGCACGAGGTATTCGTCATGTAGCTTTGGCTGGTACTTTATATGTCGTGAGATATGTAGATATAATATTATTATCATCAAAACTTGATTTCTCAATAAATTATTTTTATTTTACCTGTAATATATTTCTCCTGAAATCAATTTGATGGATTTTCCGTCCAGTTTTTCTATATAATATCCAGGCATATTTGGAATAATTTTCTATCGGAAATTTACGGTTTGCGTCTTGCAAATCTCCACTTACAAAATCAGTAGTGAGCGGTTTTGTAGCCAAAACTAAAGCGGATGTGCCTTTAGTAGCCCTTGGCTCCATATCAATTGGCTTCTGGCTCCTCAACATCGTTGTAATCAGCTCCCATTCTTACGTTGTTCGAGCAAGTAACTTCTGCCCTGGCAGAAAGTTGCCTTCCAGTTAGGTTGTCAGCTAAATCGCCTTCATCCTCATCTGCCGAATCTTCATCGGTGAGCTCATTGCTCTCTGGGGGTTCAATATATACACCGTCAACATCTTCGTTAGCATAAGCAATATCCAACGCTTCGTGAAGGCTAATTTCACTAAAACAAAATTTACTGATACAAATTTTTCAATAGCGCTGCCGCCTAACGGGCCCGTATGGGAACATCAATGTTTACAACAATATTATAAATAACCAAACAATAAATTGAGTAATTCTCGAATTGAAATATTCTGTTACATATAATAACAGGACAAAACACTTACCACATGTAGTATAAAATAAAATGTCTAATAGTTACTGTACTTACACGAAGTTGACGTCCATGAGTAGTGTGTAAAGGGTCTGGAACCGGATTCGGATTCGGATTGCAGGTGTTTTAACGGTTTTTTGCAGGTGTTCCGTGATTTAACGGTTTTTTGCAGGTGTTCCAACGGTTTTTGGGGATTCAGGGGGAGATTTAACGGTTTTTTGCAGGTGTTCCGTGCAGGTGTTCCGTGATTTAACGGTTTTTTGCAGGTGTTCCAACGGTTTTTGGGGATTCAGGGGGGATTTAACGGTCTTTTGCAGGTTTTTGCAAGTTTTGGGGGGATTCAACGGTTTTTTGCAGGTGTTCCAACGGTTTTTGGGGATTCAGAGGGGATTTAACGGTCTTTTGCAGGTGTTTTTGCAGGTTTTTGCAAGTTTTGGGGGGATTTAACGGTTTTTTGCAGGTGTTCCAACGGTTTTTGGGGATTCAGGGGGGATTTAACGGTCTTTTGCAGGTGTTTTTGCAGGTTTTTGCAAGTTTTTGGGGGATCTAACGGTTTTTTGCAAGTCCTTGCAAGTTTTGCGGGTGTTTCAACGGTTTTTGGGGATTCAGGGGGGATTTAACGGTCTTTTGCAGGTGTTTTTGCAGGTTTTTGCAAGTTTTTGGGGGATCTAACGGTTTTTTGCAAGTCCTTGCAAGTTTTGCGGGTGTTTCAACGGTTTTTGGGGTTCCAACGGCTTTTTACAAGTCCTTGCAAGTTTTACAGGTCCTTGCAGGTGTTTGGGGGTTTAACGGTTTTAGTCGTGACTCATCCACGTGCGCACATTACTCTTGGGGGATTCAACGGCTTACAGGTGTTTTAGTCGTGACTCATCCACGTGCTCATATGACTCATCCCGTTTTTGGGGGATTCAACGGTTTTTTGCAGGTCTTTGCAAGTTTTGGGGAGATTCAACGGTCTTTTACACATACTCATATGACTCATCCAGTTTGGGGAGATTTAATGACATGACTCATCCATATATGTGTTAGAGAAAAACATCCCTCGACGCGTTAATTAGACAACACGTGCAATTTTTAACGTTTTGCAAATGTAACGGTTTCATTAGTGACTCATTCATTCGCGTGCTTCTTATGCTGGTGTTAGAGACATTCCTCGCAAGGGATTTTCGCTAATTACATTGCTACAATCAATATATCGGGGTCAGTATTCTCACACGTGGAATTAATGAATAAAATTAACTATATGTTTGAATGCCGAAAGTATAAACAAAAATTAAAGTCTTTAAAAATATGGGGGCTCTCGACAAACGTCTGGGTTATTTCGCATGACTCGCACGTTCTCTTATACAGGTGCTAGACAGAGCACACTTTTCCGCATTCCTTCTCATTATATAGGCAGGTAAATGGATTAAAGTAAGTAAAAAAAAGTGTTTATTTTTCCAATTTCGATAACATACTATACAAAGTGCTTGTATCGATACGAATGATTTGATCTCTAAGAAGTCCTATTTCATGAAAGCCTTGCCCCACAATAACTTGCTTTATTCTATCCCCCTCCTTCCAATAATTCATCCATATATTCACATCAGCACAACTTCTAGATATGTAATAATCTCCTACTTCTTCCTCGATGATATCCACACAAAAATCGAGAAAGTCCCTAAATCCCTCAGGCGAAAACTCTATGATATCCTCTTCTACTTGTAACTCAACCATATCTTCCTCCTCCTTGAAAATTATTTGCAAAATTCCATCCAGCACGTAATGTCTCCCATCATAAGCCACAACATCGGGATCATCCATCTGAGCGTATGGTTCCATTATATCGATCCCATCAACTCGTTCTGATTCATCCATAACGGCTACTTGAGCATACATAACTAAAGTAGTGGATTTAACGTTTTTTGGGGAGTTTTAACGGTTTTTGGTGGTGACTCATTCATCACGTGACACCCCCCCCTCCATTAATTACAGTACCACTGTATTGAGTCATCACCCCACGTGCAATTCTTCGCGAATACGTCTTACAAGTGCGAATTTAACGGTTTTTGCAGTTGTTTACGATATTTACCGTTTGGGGGTTTATGACTCATTCACACACGTGCAGGATAAATCCGTTAATTCCCCCCAGAAAACCGTTGATGACTCATCTATCATAGTAGTCCATCTGTGGATTATATTCGTTAATTCTCATGAGTCATAATTTTACCCCCCACCCCCTTATTGAAAGATTATATAAATTGAGAAAAAATGTGATGTGATAGTTCATTCGACAAATATGTCTTCGATTAGCACAGTCTCACACCCAGTATTGTTAGGGGAAAGAAGATATCCCTTAAATAATTCAAAAAGCAAATTCGTAGCAGTGGGACTTTTGTATAATTCAGTATTCACTCCATACATCCAGCTATCAGGAAACAAAGGAGATTGTGTGTTGTTTAGTGAAAGTGAGTGGATAGACTTTTTAAACTATCAAGGAGTGATTACCAACTTTTTGTACTCTGCTGATGCCTTCGACCCAATAGAGGCAGATAAAATTATTTTGGAATCCATAGTGTCACCTTATGGAAAAATTATAAAAATCATAAAAAACGAATCATCTGTTTGCCTCGCCTACGAATCAGTATGTACTTTGTGGGAGTTCCTGCCACTTATTCGTTATAGGATCGATATAGTAAAGCGGCAACAGTTCCACAACTACTTCGAGATCCTTCAGCACGGGTTACGAGGCCAAGATGATCCAATCGTGAAAACGTACAACTTACTTCAACCGGATAAAAATCCAAACAGTGAAAACATCAGCTTAGTTTTGGAATTTATTCACACTTACCCCCAAATTTTTAAGGAGACGCTTCAGCATGAAAAAAGTCACATTCAGTAATTGTAATAATATTTACTGTATTCCTGTATTTGATGAATCACGAGAAAATTATTGGGAAACTGTAGCCATTGATCGAATACGATTTAGAAATAGAATAGCTAATGTCTCACATTTAATTAATCATGTATTAGATTGTAATCATAGGGATAAGGTGTATATGGAAAGATTTAAATAAAAAAAATATTTACAAACAATGTTTTATTTTACTAAATCATTTTTTTTCACCCATGAATTATGTTTATTGTCAAGACCGAGCCATTTAACATATAATAAATTTCCTTTTTTTCTAAGCACTTTTTCTACTAAGTATATATGAGGGTATTTAGCCTTCTGAAGTTCCTCGGTGTAAAAACATCCATCAATCTCTTGTCCGTTTTGATCCTTAAGTAAGTAAGTCGTTGGATTGGTATTGTTCACTTTCCGTATCTCAAAAATTTCAGTGGACCAGCTAGGCCTATAAGCCTTGGAGAATGCTTCGCGATATTTACTAATTCGAACGTTATCACCTACTCTAAACTTAGCACTTTTCGAATCAATTGTCTTCAAACGATTGTAAACAGTATTCAAAAGTATATTTGCATTTTTAGTGTTAACCTCACTTGGCTTCATACGTATAGTTGAATGCTTGGAATGATTGTACTCGTTAACAATTTTTGGTAAAAGATTTAGCCATTTATATGATCCCTGCATACTAAATTCTTTCCACATTTTTGTTTTTAAAGTTTTATTAACTCGTTCAACAACACTAGCCTTTAAAGTCGAAAATGTACTGTAATGATTAATTCCATTATCTCGCATTAATTGTTTAAAATCCCTATTGTAAAACTCTTTCCCAAAATCTGTTTGAAGATTTTTTGGGGTTGGTATTTGTGATAAAATTTTTTTCATTGCTAATGAAACATCTTTGGCAGTTTTTCGCTTTACGGGAATCGCCCACACATATTTACTGAAAACGTTTATCACGACGAGAATATACCGAAAACCCTTATTTATCTTAGCATACGGTACCATTTCAACCAAATCTGCCTGTAAAAGATCATTTAAACCCTTAATAATAACTCTCCTTCTTTTAAAATTTTTCCTAGCAGGTTTGTGTAATTCATTTACCACCTGTTGCTTGCTCATTTTTTGCAAAGGGGCACTGCAATACAATTTGGTAATATAATTTATCTGTAGTGTTTTTCTTTAATGTCCAAAACGAAATTTTATCCCCTTTATATAAAGTTTTTCCAATAAATGTTTGAGGGTTAACATCCATTTGGTCATCATTTATGTTGACTGATATTCCTTTGGGGTAAGATTCGACACTTTCTACTGTACCCGTTATAGGTGAAATATAAACGGTTTTTGCATTGTCCAGTACAAAAAGCCATACATTATTAAATTGCTCTTGATGATCTTTTTCCAATCCTCGAATGTTTAATATACATTTACTGTGGTAATTAGCGGGGTGGCAGATAAAAAATGGTGAAGGGATAGAGACGGGTGCAGGTGCTCCTACAAAATTTTCCACACGGTTGTATGGTGATTGACGATAAGTCAACATGTGTCTACCAGCCTTGTCTATCGGCATGTTAATTCAATGAATACTTGTAGTACAATAATGATGTGATGATTCATATTCTCTTTTTTATACAATTATTTTCGCTTCTCTTAATTCTTCAATTATTGAGATAATCTCATTATTGTGTGAGTTGTTTCCAGCATACTGGGATGCAATTAACAGTTTTAATCTATCAATAATTTCATTATAATCATCAAAATATCGATATTCTGGTTTTTTATTGTTCCAGTTCATGAGCCCTCTTCCAATCGTACGATTACGTAAAGACAGTACGTTCGGGTCGGAATTTGACCGTCTACGATACTCATCCAACTGTTTTTGTTTAGTTATTGAATGAATAGTACTCAAATGGGGTTTAATAATATCTCTAAATTTTGGGGCATTTGATGTACTCAAACCTTTTTCTGGGTTGTAGTCCAAGTACTGTGCATTCGTCTTTCTGATAATATCGATATAATTCTGAAGGTCTTCGTTCTTATAGCCGATAGGTTGGCTTTTAAACAAGAGTTCATATAAACCAGGCGTCCCTTTATATCTTTCTTCTTCTTCACCAATAAGTACATCTTTATCATCGAATTTAATGGAGGAATTTCCTACTTTCCAACCATCTTTGTCAGGGTCAAAGTGAACCCCAAATTTCAGATCAAAATCCCTAGCCCCGGTTGATATAAGGTCTTCAATATATCCTCGAGGTAATGGTGCGAACTGATTTATATATGGCTCCATTGCTTCATCACGAATGTGTTCTAAAAATGTAGAAGTCTCCAACGGCATTTGGCCCAAGTAAGTGTCATCGAAATAGGCCGATCTATATGGGTCTTGTTGAGGGTCATATGTGAAGGTCTCGTTAACCGGCGCAATTGAATAAAATTCTTTAGGTACTGGTTTCAAATGGGAAAATGAACGTTCCGGCTTCGGCTCTTTGGGTGTTTTTAACTGGGTTAGTAGTTCATTAAGGGGTTGTGTTATAGGTTTATAATTTTTTTCTAGTAAAGATTGTGTCTGGTCGATATCGCCCTTCAAAGCTTTGTATTTTCGTTTTAAAGCTTTCCTTGTAGTGATCAGTTGTTTCGCCACTCTGGTATCCATGATGACTAATTTTTTGATTGATTTATACTCGTATTTATATCTGTATGAACTTATCAAATCCCTGACGATACCTTCCTTCTTTTATAGAGCAGTCTTTATCGATAACAAGAAATCCGTATTTATTAACCCAACACTGTGCACAAATATCCCTAAAAGTTTGAAAGGACATATCTATGTTAACATGGTCATTATAAATATGTTTCAAATTTGTCATATCTTGTGGGAAAATAACTAATAAATTAGTGTTGTCTCGAATCAATTGTTTGGGGACGGCAGCATAAGATTGACATAAATAGAAACAATCTGTATTTTTGTGTCGACCAAAAGAAAAATAACTTTTAATAATATTTTGATCACAAGAGACCACATCATCAAAAATTATCACAGAATTTGGTTTAATTTTCTCAGGGGGTATTACGGTCTCCCCATCGTTGAATTCGAAATACCCCATCTCTTTAAGAGGTTCCATCAGTAATCGCAAATATGTATATTTTGGTTGAAAGAGAGACTTGGAATATAAATAAATATTTGCAAAACGAATTCCATTAGGATGCTCTAATAAACTCAAAAGTACATTAGTTTTTCCACAACCGCTGGCCCCAATAAATAGACCCCTCTTTACACCGTTAAACAAAAGTCCATGTTTTTTAAATTTATTTATTGGCGTAATATCATCATGATTAATTATAGGTAAATGAGAATTTTGTTGATGAATCTTCATTCTACCAGCACCAAATACTATATAAAGCGAAAAGACTCACTTACATAGCTTATATAATGCTTCAAAGGCGTGGAGTAAAGAGGAAAACAGGTCGAGGTTTCATAGACACTTTACTAGATAAACTTCCAGAACTACATATCCCAGGTTACAGCTTTTGTGGACCGAATACAAAGCTTTCCAGACGCCTGGAAAGGGGGGATAGAGGTATTAACCCTTTGGACGAAGCTTGCAAAAAACACGACATAGCATATTCACAGTTTAAAGACTTGAAACAAAGGCATTTAGCAGATAAAGATTTAGCTGAAAGCGCTTGGAAACGTGTGAAAGCGAGTGATTCGAGTTTAGGAGAACCACTAGCAGCTCTAGGAGTGGCGGGGACTATGAATGTAAAAAGAAAGCTTGGTCTGGGCATAAAGAACCCTGTTAAAAAGAAGAGAGGTGGGGCCTTAAAATCTAATAGAACGAAAAAACGTAGAAAAATTCAAACACCTAAAATAGGAAGAGGTATTAAAAAACGGATGAGAAAAGGTGGTTTTTTACCACTCTTGCTCCCTCTGTTAGGGGCAATTGCCCCTCTTATCGGAGGTGCAGCTGGGATAGCAAGTGCTGTCACTAAAGCTAACAAGGAAAAGGCTGAATTGGAAGAACAGAAAAGACATAATTTGGCGATGGAAGGGAAAGGTTTAAAACGTGGTGGTCGTGGCGTATACTTAGCGTATCCAAAAAACTACCGATAAAACTACCGCGTAGAAGCCTTACAGATATTGATTTGAAAAACTTTGTAAAAAAATTAAGAATTCCACATTTTCGGGGAGTCTTCTCTCGAGACAAGTTACCCAAGAAAATAAATAAACAAGAAAGCGGAATTGTGAATTTAGATTCTGTGCATGGTGATGGTACTCACTGGGTCACATATACCAAAGACAACGATAATATCAACTACTTTGACAGCTATGGAAATTTACAACCACCGCGAGAGCTACTGCGATATTTTTTTAGTGATCACAAGGCAAACCAAATTAAGTACAATCACGATTCTTATCAAAATAGTGGGTTTATTTGTGGTCATCTGTGTTTGCGATTTTTATATAATCAATATTCATAAAAATGATTCAGTTAGTTAATAATAAACCGTCTTAAAGTTAAGATGTCTATTAGTTTTATTTTCAATGGAAAAACTTCAGAGTTAAGCTTTGATTTTAATCCACCGGTTTTTCTAGAAGATGATGTAGATTATGAAATTGGCCTTGTAAATTTTGATACTTTTTATTCGATACCAAATATCGATGAAAAAAATAATAGATTTTATTGGTACAGCGAATCAAATAATTTTAGATATTTAATAATAGTACCAACTGGATCATATGAAATAAATACGCTATTGGATGCAATGCGTAGAGAGATATTAAAAATAGATCTGAATGCAGAAATAAACATGGAATTCGATATAAACACTTCCAAGGTATATTTGAAAACAAACAGAAAAATTTCTTTTGATGTGGATAATTCAATAGGAGATGTGGTTGGTTTTAGTAGAAGAACTGTCGATGCAGATAGTGAGGTAATTGGTAGTAATCCTATTCAAATCCTTAAAGTAAATGCTATATGTATTAATTGCAATATAGCAGCGGGTTCATTCTTAAACGGTCATCCGGTACACATTATTCATCAATTTTTTCCAACTGTTTCACCGGGGTATAAAATAGTTGAGACACCCCTTAATGCTATTTATTACCCAATCACTATCAAAAGAGTTAACAACATCACAGTGCGAATAATCGACCAAGAAGGAGAGCTTATAAATTTTCAAGACGAAATACGTACTATTCGATTGCATATCAGAAAAGTAAAGCCGTAAAATGGTATTAAGATTTTCAAGACCGATGATTCCGAGAAGAAAAACACAAAAAAAACCTAAAATACGGCTTTCAAAAGAAAATCGAAACTTTTTAAAATCACTCGGATTCAACGTTTTAGTTTAATTTATATAAAAGAGGAATTAAACACATTCGGGTTTTAGTAGAGTTTTGCATCTATATATAAGTGTTAACATGGATAACTTGTTAGATATTACTGAAGTTCCATATAACGACACAAGTGTGCAAGATTATCAGTTTCATTATTATCAACCTTACACAACTGGTGAAATTAATTATAATGACGAAATTCGCATTGCAATTCAAGATTTGGAAGCCAATACAGCACCTTGTGATAGTTACTTATATTTAGAAGGAAAGCTTTCGAAAGAAGGTGGAGGTGTGCCTACAAAAGTAGAGTTTATAAACAACGCTATTTCGTTTTTGTTCCGAGAAATTCGTTACGAACTAAATGGGGTAATTGTAGACTCTGTTCGAGATACTGGTATTGTTTCAACTCTAAAAGGTTACCTTTCCTACAATCAAAATGAGAGTGACATGTTAGGGAATGCTGGGTGGTATCCGAAAAAGGAGATTTCTAAACAAAAAGCGGGGGAAACTCAACAACAAGCAATAACTAGGGAGAGAATTATAACAGACGCAAATGGTAATTATAATACCATAATACCGTTACGACACCTCATGGGGTTCTTTGAAGATTACCGAAAGTTATTAATTCACATGAGACAAGAACTTGTTATTATACGTAGCAATTCTGATTATGAAGCGGTAACTAGCCCAGATGAAACTGAAAAACCACAAATATCAATAACCAAACTATTTTGGGTAGTACCACACGTTACGCTTAATTTGGAAGAACAATTAAAAATAAATCGGATCATCAACAAAGGAGTAGACATACCAATACAATTTAGGAGTTGGGAGATCATAGAATATCCATCATTACCTACATCCACACGCCACACGTGGCCTGTAAAAACGTCAACAAAAGTCGAATCACCAAGACATGTCATTATCGCTTTTCAAAATAACAAAAAAAGTAAAATTGCAACTGATATGAGCAAATTTGACAACATTTCCTTACGTAACGTCAAAATATTCTTGAATTCAGAGAGATACCCCTACGCTGATTTATTATTGGATTTCCAAAATAATAAAATTGCAACATTATACACAATGTATGCAAATTTTCAAAAATCATATTATAACAAAGATAATCAACCAATTTTTACTCCTACTGAGTTTAAAAATTTTGCACCTATTGTTCACATCGACTGCTCACATCAAAAAGATATAATCCAATCAGGATCTATAGTTCTGAGAGTAGAATTCGAAACGGATACTGCAACAACATCTGAGATTTCGGCGTATTGTCTGGTTTTACATGAGAAATATTTTACATACAATCCTCTAACAAAAATTGTACGTCAACTGTAATGCGCATGCTTCACTTTGACGATTTAAAGTCGTAGCTTTATTGTCTACTGTCAGTATACCATGAGGAGTGAAGAAATTTGTTACATTCTCTACAAATATCATAAAGATATTAACGAATTTAAAAAAAATCTTCAAAAACTACAACGTGATATTAAGATATATTGTCTGTCGAAACAATTTAAACGCCTAAAAATATGAGGTTGGTTCTGGATATTCAAGGATTCGTTCGAGAACGTAATGAATTTGTGGTGAAAGAATTAGCAGTTTACGATGGAACTCGTTTATCTCATACCGTTTTTAAACCACCCTTTCCAATGGATATGCTGCCTCCAGATCAAAAAACTCAAAACAACTGGTTAACAAAAAATTATCACAGTCTTGAGTGGAGTATAGGATTCACACCTCTACATATGTTTGGTGAATGTATACAGAAGCTAACGTCATCTGCAGATTGTGTCTATGTTAAGGGAGCCGAGAAAGCAAATTATATTAGAAAATTTATCCCCCAAGAAGTTATAGAACTGCCGGAACAACCGTCTTTGAACAAATCGGAACCAAAATGTTTTTATCACTCCAATAACTTTTGTATGTGTGCGTTATCAAATGTATTTTTTTTATATGAAACATTTATAATGCAATAATTCATGAAATAAAACGATGTATTAATCAAAAAATTCTTTATTACACACATAACACTTAAACACGCGATTTTCATTACATTTATAATTTTCTATTTCGGTCAAAATCACTTTTTCCTTCTCCATGCGGTTTTCACTCGACTCTTCCACTTCTACCACCCCTGCTGCTTCTCCCTCCTCTCCCTCCTCTTCCATAAATTGTGCTGCTAGGTTTTCAGGTAAGTATTCTCTGATTCTGTACAGGAAACCATCTAAGGCGATTCGTTGAAGATCTTGCACGAGATGAGTAAGACATAATTCATCGTTTTGATACATTGAACACAAATCACGGCCAACTTCATAAGTTCTCGCTAAGTGTAAACAATAGTCGTTTTCAAAGAAGCGCTCCATCCCATAAAAAGCTTCATGATGGGCATCAAATCTCAAGTCTTCAAACTTACTGCGAATATTTTCTATACCACTTTCTAGATCAGTGATCTCAGGTTCTTGACTATAACACATCCACATGTTGATTGTCACATTTTTAGTTGAGAATTACTATTTAAAATACCCCCACCCTTTCTCCATTCATTTTTGGGGGTGTTGGATTTATTAAAACCCCCACTCTTGATGACTCACCCAAGTAATGACTCACCCAAGTAATGACTCATCATTAGTTCAGGTGTCGAGGAGCAGGTGATATAAATTACAAATCCCTCGTACAAATTTAGTACTAATTGAATAGCCGGCGAGTAACAATGTTGTGTGATCAGTGCGGGAAAACTTTTTCTTCCTCTTCTAATTTATTCCGACATGTGCGGGGTCGTTGCAAAAGAAACGTTACATGTGATACATCGAATAAGAGACGGAAATTAAATCCGGACGATAAGAAACGGTTAGAAAGAACAATTTTACATAGTGATAATAATATTGAAAAACTCCACCATGCATTTAAATCGCGTATAGTGAGGTACAGATTTAAAAGTGATAAAAATCACATCGATCCATTAACATTCTGCGCAGAAGTGAAAACTAAAGTGTTGGGTATTATTTTGGATTACGTAGAACAGCACCATGTTTTAAAAATTAACATGGAACTTTTCGCGCTCTATTCATTACCCGAAAAGGAGATGTCTGATGTAAAATCGTTCAACACGAGAAACAAAGTCGTAACTATTTCGGTGGATTTACATCAGGTCTTTAATGACTTTGTTCAGGAAATGGATTCGAAGGCCTCCGAATTTCAAGAGAGGGATTCCGGGTGGACTCTACACCATATAATGTTTTTGGATGTAAACATCAACAAGTATAATCCAATATCAGCATCATCTTACATCAAATGTCCGAGACGAGTAGAAACAACCCAAGCAGTGTTAAACATAAAGAATTCAGACAATGCGTGCTTCGCTTGGAGTATTATTGCAGCCATCTTTCCAGCAAGTGGTCACCCAGCATTAGTGTCATCGTATCCACCTTACGACATCTTATTGGATTTTAAAAATATTGACTTCCCTGTTAAATTGAAAGACATTAAGAAGTTTGAAGAACTTAACAATATTTCTGTGAACGTGTACGGACTTGACTCTAAATTTGAAAATGGTATTTGGATTACTGAAGTGGTTGGACCTTTGCACTTTACTTCGGCTCGTAAACCGACACATGTGAATCTCCTACTACTAACAGATGATGATACTGGTAATAACCATTATTGTTTAATTAAGGATTTATCTAGATTAGTTAGTCGTCAGTTACCAAAACATTGTAGAAAATATTTTTGTGATGGGTGTTTGCAGTATTTTATAACAGAAGAGAGATTACGAGCTCATGAAAAATATGACTGTAACCACATATATACTAAAACACCCACTACGAATTTAATTTTGAATAAATATGGTGAAATGGTACCTCAAAATATTCTCAAGTTTATTAATATCGAAAAGCAATTACCCGTACCATTTGTAATTTATGCAGACTTTGAAAGTATTCTGAAACCAATTCACCACAATGAACCGTGTGATAATGAATCCTACACGGTTAAAACTTTTGAACACGAACCTTACTCCTTTGGGATGTATGTGAAATGTAATTTTGATGATAAATATTCAAAATACTATTCATACCGGGGGACTAATGTTGCTGAAGCATTTACAGCTCAATTAGATGAAGTTGCTCAAGGTATTTATCATAATCACTTAAAACATGTAAGAGAAATGTTGCCATTATCGGAGGAAGAACAAGTCCTCTTTAATAATGGTACCATTTGTCAAATTTGTGATAAACCGTTCTTACCTGGTGATATCAAAGTTCGCGACCACTCGCACCAGACTGGTTTGTATAGATTTTTGGCGCATGCGCAATGTAATCTCCAATTTAAAGTCTCTAAGTTTATCCCCGTATTTTTTCATAATCTCACAAATTATGATTGTCATCTGTTTATCAAAAAATTGGCTTTAAATGGTGAAACAGTGTCAGTACTTGCCCAAAATAAGGAGAAGTACATTTCCTTTTCTAAACGTATTTTGGTCGAAAAATCAAGTGATCCTTTAATACATAGTCAATTCTTAACATTACGATTTGTAGACTCATTTCGATTTTTATCTAGATCGTTGGATAAGCTAAGTCAAAATTTATCTGCAGATCAATGTAATGAGGTGAGAAAATATTTTCCCGATGATAATGAGTTTAACCTAATAAGACGCAAAGGTGTTTTCCCATATAGCTACGTAGACTCTCTAGACAAGTTGAAAGAACAACTTCCATCATCAGATAAATTTTTTGATACACTTAGTGGGGAATCGATTTCACAAACTGATTATGATCGAGCTAAAGAAGTATGGCGAACATTTAATTGCTCAAATTTGGGGGAATATTCTGATTTTTATCTAAAGTCGGATGTACTTCTTTTAGCTGATGTGTTTGAAAATTTTAGACAGGTGTGTTTAGATAATTATAAATTGGACCCTGCTCATTACATAACAGCACCCTCTCTTAGTTGGGATGCAATGTTACGTTTTACTAAAATTCAACTCGAACTTCTCACTGATATCGACATGATACATTTTTTCAAAAAAGGAATTCGGGGTGGCGTAAGTACTTGTACTAAAAGAAAAGCAATAGCTAATAATAAATTTCTACCGAATTATAATAGTGAGAAACCAACCTCTTATATAATGTACTATGACGCCACAAACTTGTACGGATTTTCAATGAAACAGCCCTTGGCAACTGGTAACTTTAAATGGCTCGATGAAGGTGAAATTGATAAATTTGATTGTAATCTAATAGACGATGACTCATTACAGGGTTATGTTTTGGAAGTTGATTTAGAATATCCATCACATTTGCACCAAGATCATAATGATCTGCCATTTTGTCCGGAAAATATAATACCTCCTAGTGGTACAATACCAAAATTAATTCCAAATTTACAAAATAAGTACAAGTACATTATTCACTACAGAAATTTAAAACAATGCTTAAAATATGGTTTGATTTTGAAAAAAGTTCATAGAGTCTTGGAATTTTCACAATCACCATGGTTAAAACCTTACATTGACTTGAATACTAAACTAAGAAATTCAGCAAAAAATGAATTTGAAAAGGACCTCTTTAAATTATTAATTAATTCTATTTTTGGTAAAACCATGGAAAACGTTGATAAGCGACAGGATATTAAGTTAAGCTCACATTGGGAAAATAAAATAGGATCTATTGGTGCTAAAACTTTAATATCGAGGCCACATTTTAAATCTTGTTCGGTATTTGATGAAAATTTGGTGGCTATACAATTGGAAAAAACACAAATACATTACGACAAGCCTCTTTACGTAGGATTTTCAATCCTTGAGATTTCTAAAACTGTGATTTATGATTTTTTTTATGGTTTTATAAAAGAAAAATACGGTGATGATGCCAATCTTTGTTATACTGACACTGATTCACTTATTTTACAAATTTATACTGATAATGTATATCAAGATATAAAAGAGAACATCAACTATTTTGATACATCAAATTATCCTCTAGACAATATTTATACCATCCCCAAGTCATTATCAGAAGTTGGGAAGATGAAAGATGAATATGCTGGTGTACCTATAGAATGTTTTTATGGGACTGGCGCTAAGGCATATTGTGTCAAAGCAGTTGATGTTATGAAAAAGGCGAAGGGAATTTCAAAAAGTGTAGTCAAGAATCATTTACACCTCTCTGATTACATCAGAACTGTAGAAGAGGGTGTATCGATTTTTAGAAAAATGTATATTTTCTCTTCGGAACTACACACTATATATACCGAATTAAAAAATAAAGTTGCCTTATCATCAAAAGATGATAAGAGGTTTGTAATCCCTAATACCGTAGAAACTTTTGCTTGGGGGCATTTTTTACTACAAAAGAATGATTCTGACCTATCTCTTCTAATTGAATTGTGTGAAAAAATTGAAAATAAATGTAATGTGAATGGTTATTATAATTTAGATTTGTTAGATTAAATTTTTTATGTATTTTGGTTTGGTTAAATAAAAATATATAAATTAATTTATGGTTTTATTGAAAATTTATTAAAAATTTTTAAATACAAATTAATAATTTTTTGCACTTTTTCACTGTTTCTCTCATCATCCCAAAGTCTGTAGCAGCATTCACAGGTATCAGGACCTTCTTGAGTGGCATCATGGGACCAAGGACAGCTTATGTAGTGACATCCGTGTGTGGAAAGTCTCTTTTCTTCATTCTTGTTTCTCTCCAATTGGTGTTGAATTCGGTATAGTTCATTTCTATGTTCGTTTAGCAATAAGTCTTTATGCACTTTTAAAAATTCTTCAAGCTCCATATGTAATATTTTACTAAAATTTCTACCAGTAGTAATGAGCAACACACTGCTATGTAGTAAAGCAAAGGTGAAAATGGTACAAAGTTTCCTGACGGCTCGGCTTTTGTACTATGGGAAGTTGTGGTGGGGGTAAGATTGGTCCATTTAATGTCATGGGTAGAGTTATCATTTCTTCTAAGTCGTAATTTATATGCCGTGCTATTTCGGGGTATTGTTGATTAAAAAAATAAATCCTTATCCATTCTATTCCATCTCGTTGGCCAGGTCTCGTTTTTAGTTCCATTATTATCGAAACATATAAAAACTTCTTTAGTGTCTTCGGGGTATATGTATAATGAATTGTGCCAAATAGCATGTAACACTAGAATGTGCTCCATCAACATCTTCTCTAATAATGTTCACCTTGATAGAAAAGCCCTACTTTTTATTATACTTTTTGAAATGGGGTGGTGTGAATAATCCCCAAAAATAATTAGTATTTGATTTAGTAGGAATGCCCCGATATAATGTCTAATTGGGTATGAGCACGTGAATGAATGAGTCACTATCGAAACCGTTACATTTGCAAGACGGGACCTGTAAAACTTGCAAGGACTTGTAAAAAACCGTTGGAACCCCAAAAACCGTTGAAACACCAGACGTTTGTCGAGAGCTCCCATATTTTTAAAGATTTAAATTTTTGTTTATACTTTCGGTATTCAAACATATAGTTAATTTTATTCATTAATTCCACGTGTGAGAATACTGACCCCGATATATTGATTGTAGCAATGTAATTAGCGAAAATCCCTTGCGAGGAATGTCTCTAACACCAGCATAAGAAGCACGCGAATGAATGAGTCACTAATGAAACCATTACATTTGCAAGACGTTAAAAATTGCACGTGTTGTCTAATTAACGCGTTGAGGGATGTTTCTCTCTAACACATTGGATGAGTCATGTCATTAAATCTCCCCAAACGGGGTGAGTCATATGAGCATTTGTAAAAGACCGTTGAATCTCCCCAAAACTTGTAAAGACTTGCAAAAAACCGTTGAATCTCCCAAAAACCGGACGAGTCATATGAGCATGTGGATGAGTCACGACTAAAACCGTTAAACCCCCACTGTTGAATCCCCCAAGAGTAATGTGTGCACGTGGATGAGTCATGACTAAAACCGTTAAACCCCCAAACACCTGCAAGGACCTGTAAAACTTGCAAGGACTTGCAAAAAGCCGTTGGAACCCCAAAAACCGTTGAAACACCTGCGAAACTTGCAAGGACTTGCAAAAAACCGTTAGATCCCCCCAAAACTTGCAAAAACCTGCAAGAACACCTGCACAAGACCGTTAAATCCCCCCTGAATCCCCAAAAACCGTTGGAACACCTGCAAAAGGCCGTTAAATCCCCCCAAAACTTGCAAAAACCTGCAAGAACACCTGCAAAAGACCGTTAAATCCCCCCCCCCCCTGAATCCCCAAAAACCATTGGAACACCTGCAAAAGGCCGTTAAATCCCCCCCAAAACTTGCAAAAACCTGCAAGAGCACCCCTGAATCCCCAAAAACCGTTGGAACACCTGCAAAAGGCCGTTAAATCCCCCCAAAACTTGCAAAAACCTGCAAGAACACCTGCAAAAGACCGTTAAATCCCCCCTGAATCCCCAAAAACCGTTGGAACACCTGCAAAAGGCCGTTAAATCCCCCCAAAACTTGCAAAAACACCTGCAAAAGACCGTTAAATCCCCACTGAATCCCCACAAACCGTTGGAACACCTGCAAAAAACCGTTAAATCACGGGACACCTGCACGGAACACCTGCAAAAGACCGTTAAATCCCCTCTGAATCCCCAGAAACCGTTGGAACACCTGCAAAAAACCGTTAAATCACGGGACACCTGCACGGAACACCTGCAAAAGACCGTTAAATCCCCTCTGAATCCCCAGAAACCGTTGGAACACCTGCAAAAAACCGTTAAATCACGGGACACCTGCACGGAACACCTGCAAAAAACCGTTAAAACACGGAACACCTGCACGGAACACCTGCAAAAAACCGTTAAAACACCTGCAATCCGAATCCGAATCCGGTTCCAGACCCTTTACACACTACTTCCATGTTTTCAGAGAATTCGTAAGAAAACTTTCTTCTTCACTCTGTATAAAAAGTACACAAACGGTAAAGCGCCGCACAAGCCGATTCAAATGGTTCATGAAAGCATACTAACAAAATGTAAATAGACGGACCTGCGAAAACGAGCGAAGATACCGCAAAACCCCCCATTTTATAAAGTTATGTTTGCTGGTACCATATGGTGCCCTTGTGTGTTAATAGGTTAACGAATTTGAAAATGAATTAGAGATAAAGCAACATCATAGACAGAAAATGGTTCATATAAGCTCGAATAGCTTTTTAATATTCAAGGAACAAAAAAACGAATTCCTATTCCAAATTATCAAAAAGAATAACATATCAAAATTTAATAGAATACTAGATAAGCAACCAACATTATACAAGAGATTCAAGTTAAAAACCATCATATCCAACACAAAAAAGTGGTCAAATTAATGTATGTTAGACGATTATGTTACGTTTACATGTCATGCAAAAATTAGCCATGAATATGTCGGTAATCACGGACGAAACGTCGGCATTGACATAAAGGTAATTTGATTGCATACATTAAGAACGTTAATGTCGTTACATCTCAGCTCCCCGAGAACACTCTCCCACAAATATAATAGTTTATTGAATCTATTGGAATTAATCCGTAATTGGTGAGGTGGGGTTTCCCAAACACCACCCATTCTAAGAATCTTTGCTAAATATTATTTCGGACAGTTGTCCATCAATGCAATACTCTATCGGTGTCAACGACGCGCGATATTTTACTTGGTGTGGGATAATACGAGGTTTGTAGGAATTGGAGTTTGGGTAACCCCACCTCACCAGTTACGTTTTCTGTTATAAATTGTGTTTTTACTTTTGTGCTGTGGCTTCCACATCTTCTGTTCTTAAAATGAAAACAGGTGACCCCCGTTTTGAGGACTGGGCAAAAAGTGATTTGAGTGAAATAGAAAGTGGTGATGAAAGTAACAATCTAGTACAGTTATTCAAAGTGATCATGAGACTAATTCGGGAGTAATGCTATCCCAGAATTATCGGGATAATCTTGTGGAATCCGAGCAATCAGACTAATAAAATCTTCTGATGAGCAAATTTTGCCATCTAAAGCGAAGAAGGAAAAACAACCCTACAAATTATTGTAGGAAAAATAATTTCTAGTGGTGTGCAACACCTCCGAATCAGAACGTTCGTACAAGGAAGCATAACATAATCTCATATCTTCCAGGGAATGTTGGTCCGGCAAAATAGCTAGTAAAATATTGTAGTCACCTTTCTTCTTGGGAGCTGCTGTTTACTCAAGAAATGTTAGATGAAATAATTCTCCGCACAATTGAATGGCTCTCACAAGTTAGTCAGAAATTGTCTGCTCCAGATCGACATGATTACATCAATACCTATAAGCCCCATAGAATTCAAAGCATTTTTGGGCTTCTAGATATACTCGTTAGTCTTCAAATCCAACAATGAAGACCTGAAAGCGCTGTTCCCAACGGATGCGGTACCGGACGTCATCTATTTCGAAACACTATTTTGTTGAAGCGAGTTTTGGTCATTTGGTCATTTTAGCATGCCTTCGTTTTGACATTGCTGCAGATAGAGGTGAACGAAAGAAAAAAAACTGAGGATACCGCTGCAGTACAATTGGTTTTCGAAACTTTTTTCAGGAACTGTTAATCATGTTACTCTATTGGAAAATATGCTTGCGTAGACGAAATGTCTGTTACATTCAGAGGACTTTGCAAATTCCATATGTGTATACCAAACAAGCCCCGTAAATGTGGTCTTAAAATCAAGGCATTAAACGATTACTGTTAGATCGTACAAATAGTACAAAATCGCATTACTGTTTGAATGTCTGTATTCATTCTGGGATAGATAGTGATTGAAAAACACTTTCCGACAGTCGCTCCAATTGCAAGAACAAATCGAAACGTAATGGCTGATAACTGGTTTTCGTCCATTCCGCTTGTTTCAGAACTAGGAAAAAGTGATCCTACTTAGACACTTTGAGAAAAACACAAAGCAGAAACGCCAAGAGAATTTCTTCCATCAAAAGAAAACCAAGAAGAGTCATCACATCACTTTATGGATTTACTAACGAACTCACCTTGGTTTCATTCGTAGCTAAGGAAAACAAAACAGTTCTTTCCATCTCTTCCATGCACCACATGCAAAGTATTGCTGAAGAAACTAGAAAACCAGAAATTATGGCATTCTACAATGCGACAAAAGGAGGAGTGGATGTTTCGACTATTCGACGAATTAACCGTTGGCCAGTTTGCATCTTCCACACTTTGCTCAACATAAGCCTTGTCAATGCATACGTCATATTTTCGAGTTTCCCTGGCAATCCCGCACAAAAAGGCTTGCCTTTATAAAAAACCATTCAAAAGCTTGTCCAGCCCCAACTGAACTTGAGACTAGTGAACAGTCGCTTGCCCCGTGAATTACGGCAGACCATGGCAATGATCTTAGATAAACCCGTGCAATGCAATTTACCAAAGCTTTTGAAAAAGCAAGTTATATGTGGGGAATGCCCAAGAAACAAAGAATATAAAAGATAAGAAAATAAGATACGTTTGCGCTTAAACAGTATACTAAATTTTGGTTCCGAATTTTCAATATTTTGGATATACCTACTTCTTTCAGATTCTTTTATAGAAATGATTTTCTGAATAATTCATCAATTTTGATGTAATTTCGTCTATATATATATATATATATATATACATATATATATTTTTTATTGGATTTATAATTTTAGTTGAACATCGTCGACAATAAAAAGACGTGTCTACAATATCTACAAATCTAAAAGGTTATCCAACGGGTGTTCAGTTAAATCTGTAATCTAGAAACCCTTGCACTTTTTATGAAAGAAGACAGAGCGAGAGATGGATGTCGTAGATTGATCCTGGCGTGCAATTAATGAAATTTAATTTTTTGATGTTAGCTGTGACAGTTGCGTCTTGGTGTGGAGTAGCTTTGTTTTCGTGTTTTTGTGGTTAATTTTTCAATTCGCCGTGCCTTTCAAATTAAAAGTCAGGTGTTTTCAAATGGTCTCAGCTCTGCACCAAATGAGCAACACATTAGAGATTTTATACTTAACCCATCCCATGACGTGTTTCGACATTTGTGACATTTACCATCTGTCAAAATGTTTACATCTAACATATAAGTCAAAATGACAAAAATTCCAACGGTTGCTAGATTACGGATTTAACTGAACACCCTTTACAATATGATTACAATAAGGTCACACAGATGTTTCTCTGTGTTCTATACGAAAAGTAAAACACCTAAATGAACCATAACCGTTAAAAATTCAGTCAGGACATAATGCAATGTTCTGAATTTACCGTTATACGAATTGGAAATATTTGATATCAATTTCTTGGTCCATTGTGCCTTACCCGAAATTGCATTATTGAGTTTTAATCCAAAGCTGTCCGCTGAATGTTATTAATTATTACAAATTATAGTCCTCATAGCCCTCACACAAATTATAGTCCCTATAAACCTTAATGTTATCGCTGACATGTATAATGTCTAGTAAACTTAAACTTGGTTAGTAGTTACTAGGGTAGTAGTATGAAATTAAAACAAACGAAATGATTAAACAAATGACAAAACATGAGGTCTTAATTTCGTTTACAAATGATGTCAGGAGGTCAGTATTCGCTATTTAAGGGGGATAGCCACTGTGACGGCTGAAAAAATTAGTGATTTTCAATAATTTTTTTGACCTGGTAAATAAAGGTATTTATTGATCGTTTTTATTTTATTTTATTAAGTACATATCCAGCAATGTTTCCACAAATTTGTATTAAAAAAGTATTTATTAGTTTTAACAATATAAACGATGCCGTAAAGCCTGAAAAAAAATTCCCCCGCCATGGTCGCATCGATTTTTTAAAAGCCGGTAATCAGAATAAAAAAAGATTAAAACTAGCATTGTATGAATATAGTTATCGTTGTACGTAGCCGTTTTTTTATATTTTGATTTTTCACAAAGTGGCGACCGATTGAAAATATTTTTATTTTTTCGACCGGTTTTTTTTGTTTTCAAACAGTTTAAAAAATAGTTAAAAACAAAATTTTCCAAATCGGCTCCGCTTAACCATAGCCACTATCAAGACGAACAAAACAAAACAAAAAAATTAAAAATCGGTTAAGAATTGTCCGAGTTATCGATGCGACCAATTTGAAAAAAGTCGTTTTGAGAAAAACGCGTTTATAGTTTTTTGTCCATTTCTCTCGCAATAAAATCATGGATCTTTTAAAAGTTTCATACCTATATTAAACTATCGAGTCCTTTACTTGATATATGATTACTCAGCACTATAAAAACACTAAAAAAGTTCATAATTTTATGACTTATAGTAGGATGGACATCATATTCAATTTTGCGAAATTTTGCGTTTAGAAGCATTGGTAGGCCGTTTGGGACTTATGTTTGCACCTGTTTCTATTTCATGTGTATTACGCGGCTGATAACATTTTCTTCTATTTCTTAAACATCTAATTTTACTGCTTTTATTAATTTTGTTACCTTTACGATCCATTTCGTAATAAAACACAAAATATTTTTAAAAATTGGTAAAAGCAAGAGCCAGAAAAACGATGTGCGTTCACTACGAAACTTCGAGAATAACTAAAAATCGGCCGAACTTCTAGGCACCTAAATCCATAAACTGGACATTCTAAAACCGCTAAAAACCAGATTTATATTACAAAACAAAGTCTAGCGAAAAATATTGTGCCCTGCCTGCTCTCACTAAAATCGTTATAACTTAGTCAATTTTTGAAATTTCGACCTGCAATTTTGTACACCTATTTTTGAATATATAAGCTTTGATTTAAGACAACAATAAAAAAATATTTTTTTTTGAACCATCACAGTGGCTATCCCCCTTAATACGTATTTTGTATATTAGGTAGAGATATCCAAAATTAATACTACACCTCATTTAATTAAATAACTAATAAAGTTAAAGGATTGCCTTAATTCATATTATCTAATGGAGTTTCGCTTACATGAAATAGTACTCTAATTAAAAGGTTGTGCATTACGCATAATTTACATTCCCTGAACTAAAGGATTCCCCAAGTCGCTAACTAGTTAAATGGTGATACCTAAAAATTTCTTAAATAATCTTTATGTGGATCTCTTATTGTTTTTTGACGTTTTTTAGCCAGCATTTGCCCACCATATTATAATTACTATTGCTTTTTCAGGCCAATTTACTTTCCGTATACACCCTGCAGTCTAAAATTTGACAAATGCAAATGATACTCTGATCGGATATAATCAACCTTTTTTTAAGATAGGGTAGTTCTTTGTGAACGTCAGATGAGTTAAAAGATATCAGAAACAGAACAAAGTATGTAATATACAATTAAGCATAACTATTCCGCCAAACAACATTATCAATCTAGTGATTATATTAAAATTCGTATATTTATTCAGGAAATCGTTCCTGAGAAAAAATCGTTTAAAAGAAATATCCAGAATATAGAAAATTTCAAATTAAAATACTACTGTTACATATCTAAAATCATTTGAATCATTACAATTAATCTAATGTCGTCTTAACTCCTCTTCCAATGAAGAGTTTACCCGACCCGAACCAACGAATATAGTTGGGGGGGTTAGTTCGGGTAACCGCTGCAATGTGCGGAGTCTCACACTATCAGATAAACTATCTATCCATAAACAAGATTCATACGAGAGTTGGAATTTACTTGGGTGTTTCTGAGATATCTTTTGTCTTACCTGCTCTCCGTATAGGATTTAATCTTCTTAAAAAAAGATATGCTGTTAAAACTAAATGAAAGGGACATAAAAAAAAATCTAATTTATTCATCAGCCGTTCAAGTTAAATAGTACCAAAAAAACGTCTTTAGACAGAAATAGGTAAGTTTCACAGAATACTGGAGCTTGCTTTTATGGTAATACCTTGTTTAGTCTTGAAATTAATGACATGGATCTCAATATTTTTGTATTCATAGCAAATTAATGTTTCATCAACAATTATAATAATATGTAGATTATGTTTTAAAATTAGCATTATTTCCGGTCGAAATGGAAGCACAAATTTGTTAAAAGGACCTTTAAAATAAATACAAAATAATACAGTCCCCGTATATGTCGTGTTTTAGTATGTAATGGTAATGTATTTAATTACGAGTGAGGGTAAAACGGTGCCTTGGGCTAAACAGCTCATGTGAAACATCGGGGTAAACCGAGGAAGGCGATACGCGGGTGGCGAAAAGTTCATATCCGTTTGAAAACATGTATTTATGTGTTAAATTTTTGAAGAATATTTTCGGATTGATTTTCATATTGGACTAATAACGTAATAGTCCGGTCATCTTAGGTTGAATTTGGTGAATATCTCGGAAAATCGTCATACCCAGTATATTAACACGTAAAAACTTTTGTTTTGGCATCCTAAAACTTTCCTTAAAATTCACATACAATTGGGTGGCCGCAAGTTTTAGAGTCGGGGGTCAAAAGTCACAATAATCGATTTTTTCTATATTTTTTGCAAATATCTCGTTTTCTATGGGTTTTACGCTATTTCCAATTATTATCGATATTGTACAGAATTAAATTCTCTGCAACTTTTGCCTTTAACATTTCTTCATACCTCTAACTGTTTTTGAGATAGAGGGCGGAGAGCGCGCGATCAGAGAATCATGTGAAGTCATGGTAGTCCTATCAAAAACTCGTAATATTAAGGTTATAAATTATTGCTAAATATATAATTATAATATGTTGTTAAATTTTACATTAAATTAATTTTTTTTTGGTTACTTATTTATTTTTAATGTGTCAATTTATTTAATAACACTTACCTGGACATGTAATTAAAACATTGTTGAGGAAAATACTTAAATTATATTTTAATTCTAATCTAATTTATACCAATGTAATGACTTTGTAAATAAATAATGAAGAAGAGAAATAAATTTTTAATTAATGTTTTTATTAAAAGTGTCATTTTATAGATTTAATATTTAAGAGTTTACGGATTTTAAACAAGATGTACTTTATTATTACTTTCTCATATGAGGTACTACTCATATATGAGAGAGTATTGTAATCGGGTCGATTTTTCGAAATTGAGTTATTAGCATTTCTTAACGTTTTGAGGTCCCCAGAGTCCAAAAAACATGCTTTTGGAAAACCGTCTGTATGTATGTGTGTATGTGTGTCTGTGGTAGGATTTTCTCAAAAACCAAAAACCACGAACGGTCAAAACTTTGTATTTAGACTTTGTACCATACCAGGACGTGAGAATAAGCTTTTCATTTAAATCGGCCAGGATAAAAGGGTTGTTTAATCTTGTCATTTTTCGGTTTTTTGAATTTTTCTCGAAATTCGCTCCAAGATTTTTTTTTAAACTTTGAGTATTTATTGTACGATTAAATACCTATAATAAAGTTTCCTAACGATTTTGGCTAAATCTTCTGTGAAGGATACTTTATACTTGTCGATTTTGGGTTTTTTGTATTATTCTCGGAATTCGTTCCAAGAATTCTTTTTAAACTTTGAAAATTTATTGTGCAATTAAATATGTATAAAACTGTTTGTAACGTGTTCGGCTAAATCATCTGTGAAGAGCATTTTATACTTGTGGTTTTTCGGGTTTTGAATTTTTCTCAAAATTTGCTACAAGAATTTATTTTAAATTTAGAATTATATATTCTACCATTGAATTAGTATAAAATAAACTTTTTTTTTGCTTAAATTGACCGTATCTATTTCCCGTTTAGATTTGGCAAACGCATATTGAAACACCCTATATATGAGAAAGTACTCTGATGAACACATCACGATTTTTTCAATTTTTTTCGTAATCCACTCCACGAATTTTTTTTAAACTTTGAATATTTATTCTACTATTGAATATGTATAAAAAAGTTTTCTAACGGTTTTGGCTAAATCTTCTGTGAAGGATACTTTATACTTGTCGATTTTGGGTTTTTTGTCTCGGTTTATTCTCGGAATTCGTTCCAAAAATTCTTTTTAAACATTGAAAATTTATTGTGCAATTAAATATGTATAAAAAGGTTTGTAACGTGTTCGGCTAAATCATCTGTCAAGAGCACTTTATATTTGTGGTTTTTCGGTTTTTGAATTTTTTCAAAATTTGCTACAAGAATTTATTTTAAATTTAGAATATATATATATTCTACCATTGATTTAGTATAAAAAAAACTTTTCTTGCTTAAATTAACCGTATCTATTTCCCGTTTGGATTTTACAAACGCATATTGAAACACCCTATATATGAGAAAGTACTCTGATGAACACATCACGATTTTTTTTTTACTTCAAATGCAATTAATGTAAATGAGAATATAATTAAAATGTAATTAAAGTATATTTAGCAATAATTTATAACCTTAATATTACGAGTTTTTGATCGGGACTACCATGACCTTACATGATTCTCTGATCGCGCGCTCTCCGCCCTCTATCTCGAAAACAATTAGAGGTATGAAGAAATGCTAAAGATAAAAGTTGTAGAGAATCTAATTCTGTATAATATTGATAACAAATACATATAGCGTAAACCCATAGAAAACGAGATATTTGCAAAGAATATTGAAAAAATCGATTTTTGTGAATTTTGACCCACGACTTTAAAACTTGCGGTCATCCAATTATATGTGAATTTTAAGGAAAGTTTTAGGATGCCAAAATAGAAGTTTTTACGTGTTAATATACTGGGTATGTCGATTTTCCTAGATGAACACCCTATAATTACTGGACTATAAGGAAGTAACGTAATAAAGGGGTATGCATGTAACGGGGTTAGTTAGTGTAGGTTTACACCTGCATACATTTAACAGGTGAGACATTTAATCGTTGATAAGGCGTGTAAATGACGTGTGCTACCTTTACTACTTTCATGTTCGCTTTGCGCATTTTCGTTACGATAAATCCTGAGCAGAGTGGATGAGACTGATTCGAGAGAGGATCTGACAAAAAGTCCGCAGGAAATTTCGATCGGACGCGTCGCGATACACGAGGTTTTGCCCTCGTCATCCCGCCGTATCTCGTATTCCCGTTTCGCTTCCTTCCATCCGGAATTATTGCAAAAACCAGGGCCCGTATCCTGTCGCGCTATTAATTCGGCATATGTTCGGCGTTATTAAAGTAGAAAGCCGATTATACGTACGTGTATGTGTGTGTGCGAGTCGAAAATAGCAAACAGCAGCGGTAACATGGCGGTTTATGGAGATTGTATACGCTAGTGCAAATATGTAGAGCTGTGGCGGCCCACACGGGGCCCACCGCATCGCGTGACTCCGACGCCAGATGCGGAAGCCTATACAAACATATTCCACACATTTATATACATACACGTACATACGTACACATACGTACTACGTACATTCAATAGCTCCAATCGCGATCGCCAGGTATCTAATTTGGGACGACACGGGCGAACGAGAACGTCCCTCTTCCGATCGTGCGGCGGATTCACCTGTATTGCCCGCCACAATTAAAACGCTAATACGAACGCAGTCGACAACAGAGCACTGGAGTTAATCAGAGGGATCTTACTTTCATTTTCTTTTGCTATTGATTCCTATGCCGTTCTAGTCTTCCAATGTCCCATTCAACTACGGAGTTCAACCGCAGAACATTGTTCTGCTGTATTTTACCTTCCGCCCATATTGTCCAATGTTCGTCGTCCTTTTTTATATCCTTGCTTATTTTCATGATGATTCTCGGATGATTCCATTTGATGTCTTAAGTGTCGCTGTTATATATTTCTCTTCTCCTGTTTATCTCTTCAAGCAATGTCCGTTGGATCGTTGCAGGAGGTATTCGTACTTGGTTGGTAGTTGCACTAATCTTTTTAATTTCCTTCCCTCATCCCATCCTGCCTTCCTTATTAACTAATTTCTAGGCACTTACAATTTTCATATTGTTTTTCGTTCTGTTCTTGATATCATTCTTGACCTGTAGCTCCTTCCCTTTATTTTAAGTTGTAACTCGCTACTTCGTCCTGTAAATGGTACTCTTTGGTTGAATTGTTGCTTTTCTTTTTTCATGGTCTCGAAGTGTTTTCCCGTTGTTCGTTTCTTATGGATTTATATCCCTAAATATTTGATATTTTCGCTTCATTCGGTTTCATTGTCCGCTACGCTGACCTTGTTATTCTGTCGCTCATTTTTTGCACGATTCATATCACTTGGTGCTTCTCAGGGTTGATAATTATCCTCCATTCCTTGGTTCAGTCTTACTACTAGTATACGTCCCTCTGTAAATGTTCCACTGCTCTCGTATATCCTTGGATTAAGTGATGTCGCTGCCTTCGACATATCATCAGCATAGATGTCCTCCTGTGTCTTCCTCAGTCCTTCCCGTCTATATCGGCTCGTTTGGATATTTTATATTTCCGGTGTCAGTATCCATCTTTATCTTTGATTCTCCTCGTTGTTGATATCTCTTCACCGACCCTTATGGCGAATGTTGTCTTTTTCAAATAGTCCTCAATTATCTGAGTGTGCGCCTTTTCTAATTCCAAGTTAGTAATTATATGGTACCTAGTCTCTAGTAACAGTAGATTGATAAAAACATTGAAAGAAATAACCGCAAGTTTAGTAACATCAAAATCTAAAAGAGTGGAAAAGCTTACAACACAAACCAAATAGCTAGTGGAAAAAAGGAGAGAGAGCTTATTAAAGACAACAAAAGGAATACAGTAGAGTATGCCGAACTAAACAAAACAGCAAGGAAAATGGCCAAGCAGGACATAAGAAAGCATAAAGAAAATCGAATAGAAGAATTGATACAGCAAAACAGAGGCTTAAACATCTTTAAAAGAAAAAACGCATGTAAAAAAGAAATGATCAAGCTGAGAGACCGACAGGGTAACATAACAGAGGATTGAAGAAAGATACTCAAGGTAACAGAGGCGTTCTACACAGGATTGTACGAGTCCAAAATAGACAATGAGGATGCCAGAAGAGCAAACAACGACCAGAAAAACAGGATATGTAATGTAGGCTCCGAAGACCTACCAGAGATTGAGGAAGAAGAAATTCGGAAAGCTTTAAACCAATTAAAAACGGAAAGGCAGCAGGTGACGATAACATCATACCGGAAATGCTCAAGGAAGGTGGAAGCCTACTGGTAAGGGAGCTTAAATGACTATCTAATACATGCCTAATCGAGGGAAAAACACCACAGGATTGGAACACCGCCATAGTCATACTGATATATAAGGAAGGTGATCCAAGCAACCTAGAAAACTATCGACCAATCAGCCTACTATCACAGATCTACTAGTTATTTATGAGAAAAATAACAAACCGCCTTGAATACAAACTCGACACATACCAACCCTATGAGGAGGCGGGTTTCAGAAAAGGCATAAGTACAATAGAACATATTCACACCGTAAGTATACTGAACGAAAAAGCAACAGAATATAACATCCAAATATGGGTCGCCTACATAGACTTTAGAAAGGCCTTCGACACAGTTCAAATTTGGGTAATTATCAGGTCAATGAAAAATGCAAGAATAGCCCAACGATATATTAAAATAATACAGACACTGAATGACCACTCAAAAATGAAAGTAAGGCTACATGAAGACACTGACAAAATCTGATTAAGAGAGGCGTTAGACAAGGCGACATTGTTTCACCCAAACTGTTTAAACTGGTGCTAGAGGATGTTTTCAAAAGCCTACACTGGGAAGACAGAGGAATTAATATATTCGGAGAAAACCTCAGTAACCTAAGATTTGCTGATGACATTGCCATTTTTGCCCCAAAGTGCAAAGAATCAGAACAAATGCTTATAGAATTACAACAAGAAGCAAGAAAAGTAGGCGTAGAAATGAACATCTCTAAAACCAAATTCATGACAAGCCAACGGACAAACATAGAGAGTATAAATGTGCTAGGACAACAAGTAAAAAACTGAACTCTTATGTCTACCTAGGTCAAGAAATAACATTGGGGAATGCTAATCAAGAACTTGAAATTAACCATAGATTACATCTAGGTTGGGCAGCCTACGTGAAGTTGCGACACGTCTTCAACTCCAACCTACCCCTCAAACTAAAAACCAAGGTTTACATGGAATGCATTCACCCAGTAACAACCTACTGATGTAAAACATGGGTTCTAACAAAGAAAATCCTAAATAAATTAAAGATACACCAAAGATCAATAGAACGAAAAATGCTAGGAATAACTCTTAAAGATCGTAAAACCAATGAGTGGATAAGAAATAGAACCAAGGTCGAAGATATAGCGAGGCGAATAGGTAGTCTTAAATGGAACTGGGCAGGACATGTTGCCCGAAATACAACCAACTGGAGCGGAAAAACAACAAGATGGAGACCTTGGGGGGAGAAAAGGAGCACCGGCAGACCACAACAAAGATGGTATGATGACAGCAAAAGAACACCTGGGCTTAACTGGTACCAAGTGGCACAGAACAGGGAAAACTGGAAAAATATGAGAGAGGCCTATATCCAAAGGATAGAAAACTGCTAGAAGAAAGGAAGGAAGGAGTGTTGGTGTTGGAAGGAGCTTTGGTGCCATGACGACTTCTCCCAGTTTCCATTCTTTCGGGTAATGCCTTCTCTTTCTCGCCGCGATGATGTTCCCTAAATCTTTCCATGTACCGTTCGGGAAGTTTCATCAATATTCTGTTTATTTTTGTCGTATCCCAGTACGTTTCTGAGGTGGAGATTCTAAATAATTTATGTGATTTCCATAATATTTCAGTAGAATTAAATCTATAGTGATATGGGGGCAATCTTAAAATATATGACCAGAATTTACAGCCGAATTTGTCGATAACATCACGTTTATCAAATTTTCGGATTACTAAATTTCTATAAATTCTAAAATATAAATAGTACATTTAAAATTAAAATACTGGTGAGTAAGAATTTTTAATTCTTGTTTTTCACCTGCATACGAAACTCTTTTAGGGAACCTAATGTGACAGCGGGCACTATCTATAGGTCATAATCTTTGGGAAAATATTAGGTAGGAGGAAATTTTGTAACTATTTTTCGAATAACTCGGTTGTCGCGTCCTGATGGGAATCAAGGAAACACTGCTGGATGTTTATAGCCCAGCGATTTCGATCGGTTTTAGAACCAAGGTGTAAAATCTTGAGCTCCATCCCTTTAAATGAAGAAACATTTGTTTTGCATTTGGAAACCTATCCACACACCATTTTTTAACCGTATCTTTAGTTTCAATACCAATAAACTGAACTATAATTTTTTATTTCCTCGCCACATTTACTGAGTTTATTCAATCATTTAGGTACACCATGCTCAATCTGCGGGCTTTCTCCATTTAACTTGGAAGTAGAATATGTCAAATTCGCAAAATTAAGAACATTACAATGCGTCGAACAGGTAAAGTCATATTTTTAAGTTTGTTGTAAATAATGTCACATCACTTGCCTTGGATTTTTGATTAGGAAGGGAATTATCCCAGGAAGTAGACCCCTCCAGCGTTTCTTAAATGCTATTTAACGGTACGCGTATAGAGTTGTTGGGTTTACCACAACATCGAAGAATATATGTAGCAAAAATCCTACCAAATAATGCCTGGGATGAAGAATGGCAATGCTCTCTAATCCCCAATGAATTTGCCATGGCTGCATGCCGCCCTACAAGATGCTTATCCCTACAAGGTGCTCCCTTATCAGTCTATAGATTTTCTCAAGAGAATAATACTTAAGTAGAACACAGAATCTATCTGTTTGCATGAGGAGGCGACCCATTACTAATTTTCTTTTTGGCTTAGGGTACAATATTACTAATGGAAACTTAATTATTTGTCATTAACAAAATCATAATCAAATAGAGAAAATTAAAAGTATACAATTTTTGTAGTAGTTTGTAAAATAGTCCACTGGTGATCTTTTTCAAGTAGGCATTGAGTGGCATTAATACCCCGCCATATCGCCGGTGACTACGAAGAGTATGATTCCCAATAAACTGTCCACGAAAAAAATAACTTTCGGACAAGAGTAGTCGAAGATTTACTTTTCTCTATATGCCCGCAGAGTATAACTCCCATAAAATTGTCGGCCCAAAAAATCTCATAAAATTCCCAAATTCCCAAAAAGTCTCAAAAAAATTGTATTATGATGGGTTAAACTCTTCGAGAACCCCCAAACTGAAATAGATTTCTTCGCCGACAGTTATTAAGAAATAATTTTTTTCGCAGCATAAGATTAGGAGTTATACTATTCGCGGATTTAGAATCAGAAGTCATTATTTTCGCTGACACTTATCGAATAGTAATTTTTTCACCACACTTTTTAAACCTAATTGTTTTCGTGGACGCATGAAAACAAATAACTTTATTTGTTGGCACACGTCAAAGAGTAATAATTCTATTCGCTGACACATTATAAGAGTTATACTCTTCGCAGCGTTTTTCAGAGTTATACTCTTCGTAGGCACCGGCTATAATATGTTCCACAATTTCTTCCAAAAAGTGATACCTCCGTTCTTCTACAACAATTCAACTTTGTTGAGAAATTTCTGTGCCAACTTTCTCAGACTGCTTCGAATATGCCTACAGAACTGTATATCACAACTTATACGGTAGCTTCTAACATTTCCGTAGTTTTTAAAATTGAATATTTACTGAGGTACTTTCGAACTCGTGAACCACAGGTATAGAGAAAAAAGGTGTCCGCTTTTGCTAAAAACTTGCACAGTTCCTGCACGTGAGCCGTCAGAATAGCCCAAGTCAAAATAGCCCCGACAAAACAGCCCCGACAAAATAGCCCCCACAAAATAGCTCCAACAACTTCTGTCAAAAAAATCTGTTGGCAAAAATATCGCGTTAATCATTTTGCGGCAGGCTCAAAACACGTACTTAGGAATAATTAGGCGTAATAGACGGATGCAACCACGTTTTCCCATTAATATTTGGAACGTTGATCAACGTGTGGTCGCTAGGTTCCCAAGAACAAATAATTCAGTGGAAGGATGGCAAAGAACATTCCAACAAACTGTGGATTGTCATCAACCATCTGTCTTTAAGCTCATTGAGCATTTTCGCAAGAAGCAAGATATGGTCGAGATCGGACTAGCTCGCATTGCTGTTGGAATTGTCCATCCAGAGGGAAGTCTAAATATGTTCAACTGAATCGCTGTTTAGAAGTACCAGTCGGAACCTATGAAAATATGGAAAGTACAGCCTTTCTTCGAAGCGCTTCTCATAATCTGAAAATGTAATTTTTTTATATATAATAATCTAGATATTTTATTTTTTTATTTTTTATTTATTGGATATGTACATTTTCCAATAAAATACTTTGTGAATTGATCGGTTTTTTCTTTGGTTTGCAATTATCATAACAAAATGATACAATAGCCACGTTAATTTTTCTGGGACTAATTTGTCGGGGCAATTTTGCTTTAGGGTATTTTATTTGGAGCTATTTTGTCCGGGGCTATTTTGTTCGGGGCTGTTTTGTCGGGGCTCTTTTATCGGGGCTATTTTGACGCGGGCTATTTTGACGGGGCACCGTTCCTGCAGTCTACAGCCTACAGTTATGGAGATTCCACATAAGTTTCTAATAATTTTGAAATTCGTATAATAATTTCTACGTGACCTTTGCCAATACTGTATTTCACTTAATACGATTTCTTAGAAATCGTTGAGTTAATCAATCCAAACGGTCTCGGGATGAAATTGAAGTAGTTTAGTTAAAGGAAAATAAATAAATTTCGTCGAAACCGAGCTTGTATCGATTAAGGCGAGACGTGCTGTTCCCCGAAGGGAATCCGCAGCCTCCTAGAGCTCCTCCGTCCTATTTCCCCGTCTAAATGAAGTCATTTCCATCAAGAGCAAATTTGTCGAATGAAAAATCTCTGCACAATCTGAGATTCCCACCGTTCCGCGAGCGCTCGAGATCATTGTTAAGTTTATGCCCGACGAAAGACACGGCGCGAACGGATCCGTCTCCCCTCATACCCTCACTCTTCCCCCTCTTCATCTTCATCCTCATCCTCCTCTTTGCCCCTGTTTAGGTGTTTTCTCAAAAGATTTATCGGTGCAGTAAATTTGCGCTTTTCTTTGTTTACTAAACAACACGTTCGCTCTCGTCGTTTTCATGTCAACCCAATCGGACAGGACGGGAAATTTTATTTTTTAGGAAAGCAAAGCCACGCTCAGCAATTCGACCTATTCTCACTAAAAGCTTCCGCAAATCCGAACACAAAAATTAGGGACTTCGAATCATCCTAAACAAATCTTTTGAAAATTTAAATAAATCTACTCACACTTTCCCATTCTTTAAGAAATACACCACACTTCACCTGACCAGTCACTGTCCTACTCTTGTGTTGTAATATAGAAATTAATTGCCATAGGAACGACTAATAGGTCAACCAATAGAGATTTTTCTGCACACTAAAATTTAACTTGTCAAAACCTACAGTATCGTGCAGAAGACAGTTCATAGATGAAAATCCACCTTTTTGACCCAGCGAATTCAGAGTTGGAATTTTTATAAACAAATTAAAGTGAAAAGTAATCATTTTTTTTTTAGTTATTTGCGAGTATTGTGAAAAGTAATGAAAGGAAAAGGCCCAATCGGACTTTTGTAGGGTATCATAAAATCTAGAAAATGGTTTACTGTACAACACGATCGGTTCATTTTTCATTGAGAACCTCCAAAACCCAATCCCCCTGAAAAACCCCCAAAAATTTACCTTTCTTGAGAAATTCATAATTTCTAGAAATTTAAGGCTTGAAAAATTATCTTCGGGGATATTATAGACAATAATGTGTAATTTTATGCCATTTACATTTATAAAGGATTACATACATTCCAAATAAAATTAATTTAATAAATATAATAGATATTCTCCTAACTAATTTTGTTTTTAGGTAAATTATTTCAAGGACAATTTTGTTGCCACTTTATAAGACTCTAAAATGAATTAACAAAGAAACGGAGATAAAACAAACAAAATTGTTAAGGGTTTCATAAATTAAGTGCTTACATGAACGTTTATTAATATTTTTGATATAAAATAGTTGAATAAGATTAAAACCGAGATAAAGAAAAACTATAACATATTATGTAATCCTTTTTAAAAAGTTTAATAAATATTTTTATACGAATAATATTAAAAAAATATATAACAGCATTGTTCAAATGACGAATTTCATTAAAAAATGTGTTCTCATACACTTTTTTGCCTCTCAGAAAGGTATAAATGTGTATTTATAAAGATGCACGACATACTTTTTACATTAATATGTCTACAGAGATATTTGCCTACTGTTACGATTTAAAATAATTGTAAATAGGTACCCGTGCGGGGTTGCTGGATCCCCCATCGGGCGCCTCCCCAGGTGGTGGATAGGGGAACGCCTCCCAGATATGGGTGGTACCGAGGAAACGAAATTCTCGGGGCGAACCAAAATCAAGCCTGGAAATGGGCAGCAGCATTTTTAGTACCGAGCTGAAGCACATAGGAAATGATCTTGGACTGGTTTAAGTAAGGACAGTGAAGGGCTGAACTGTAGCAGTGATAGATGTCCTTCATTCTGCGATGGGGAAGACAACGGGAAGCCACCCCATTTACTCTCCCGCATATATCACAATGGCAAGTCGAGCAACCACGTCAGGGATTTCTACGATATAAACGACTCCTCTCTGATCTGTACTTGGACCTGAATCTGCGTCTGAGACTGGAAAAATGTTACGTGTGGTCTATTCTACTGTACGGCGTTGAGTCATGTACGTTGAAAGCTGGCATGATAAACAAACTGGAAGCGTTCGAAATTTGGTGCTACAGGAGGATGCTGAGGATTCCTTGGACAGCGAAAATTACGAACGATGAAGTAATTTAGAGAATAGTTGGTGAGCGGGAGCTGCTGCATATAATAAAAATAAGGAAGACTACATATTTAGGCCACCTACTCAGGCACGAAAAATACGAGTTGCCTCAGCTAATAATTGAGGGAAAGCTGGAAGGTAAACGAGGTTTAGGAAGGAAGCGGCTCTCCTGGATGCGGAACATCAGGAATTAGACCGGCCTAAATTTCTAGCAGGTCCTCAGAATCGCGCAAGATAGACACGCATTTGCCGACGTGATCGCCAACCTTCTTTGAAGACGGCACATAAAGAAGAAGATAAATAGGTACTTTACAAAAATTGCAATTACAAGTGTTTGTAATACAAAAAAATACGTTGTCATTAATAAAAAGACTTTTTATTTTCAAATATTTTCAAAGACTAGCGGCGTGCGGTGAAATTTCAAGTAAAGGGAAACAATTGTTAAAAATTCATGCTATTTGTAATGTAATTCGATTCTTCGATCACTTTTTGCAAATTCGTCAATGACATCATCATAGGAACGTTCCTATTTCAGAAATTACATTTAGTAAAATGATGTTTTATCATTCTTGGCATTTTTCTAGAGCAAGTACTGCTTTCATCGTTTTCATGGAGCGCACGTCGCTAACAAAGACGTATACTTACTTACCTTCTAATGTCATCTGTATTTCCACAATAGCAGTAGTCAATAAATAACAAAAAAGGCAAATTGAAAAAATATCAAGAATGTATTAACGAAGTGATTTCATTATTAATTTTGCGAAACGGAGCGCGGCGCCAACTAGAGAGCAACCTGCCATGCAACTTACACTCCCCTCCGCTGGCTGGTTCCTCCACCACAATCTTACGTAATCCAACATATACGTTTTAAAGGTCCTGGTTTCTAATGTCAAACGCCGCTTGCAGAAATAAGAAAAATTGATTTCGCATAAATTCGCACATTTTGCATGCGAAAATTGTTTATAATGCGATTGTGCAAAAACTGCGCATCGGCCAGAAACCATCTTCCATCCACATAAGTTACACATTAATGTCTATCATTTTCCCGAAGAAAGTTTTTCCAGCCACAAATTTGTCGAAATTAAGAATTTTTTAAGAAAGGTAAATTTTGGGGGTTTTCCGGATTTTCTTAATGAAAAATTTTCTACACGTAGTATAGGTTTCGACTGGTTAAATTTTAGTGTGAAAATCAATTCTTTCTTAGCTCTATTGTTTGGCCTATAAATTAATGCACTGTGTAAAATTGAGAGTGGTTTGCTTAAATTCTTTTTTGTACGCCTTGATAAAATCTTCTAACATTTACTAATATTTAACCCAATTAAGATTTTTATATATGATTTTATGTGCACCTGAGTTAATTTTGACAAAGTGTAAAAACTTTCTGCAAAAAATTAACAAAGCGTAACCTTGTAAAAAGTTTCAAAAGATGAAATTTTAATATTACTCTAACGGAAAATCAGGCGTTAAAATAAACACTAGTCGGGAACCGTCCCTACGGCTAACCGATATAAGTTCTTGGAATGTGTTAGTTATTAGTATTAAATAAATTAGTTATATCTCATGATTATTTCTAATTTATTCTTTCTATTGTTTCTTATCTTATTACTTAGCTTATTGGTTCTATCTTATTATTTATAATTTATTTCTAACAGTAAAACGTTACATTAGTATCTAACTTTAGCAAGTTCTGAAATTACATTTTTTAAGAAAGTTCCATTCCTAAACCAAAATTAACATTAAAAAATCACTACAACCACAAAAATGCAATTTTATCATGATTGTGATAACAGTCGACCTACATTACCGCCATCGGGGTTACGGTAATTAACACAAGTTAACTGCGACGTGCAGAACTGCAAATTTTCAACATTTATTAATTGCTTCACGACATTCTAATTAGATCGGAGAACCACAAGTTGATGTGTTGTTAAGTGTGTATCGCAATTCGGTCGCACTAGGCACAATATCGCCGAATCTACGATATACGCTGTAACGCACTTTGGTCGGTAGGGCAGAGTCGCTGGCGGCACAAGGACCCTGGCGGCAAGTTACGTCACTTATTTGAATTGGCGCAGGATTGCGGAGTTCGGGAATTCGGCAAACGGTTTAAAGTCGGTTTACCTCGGGCGCCAGATTTTTAAGGGTTAACTCCCTATAGCCACGGGTGAGTTTAAACTCAGGAGAATGCCAGGGGGGGTCCGTGAAAGTAAAACACACAGTACAGGGAAAAATACGGGTGACTATATATTACGGTCATTGAGTTATTGACAGAAGAAAATAAATTTAAATTAATCAGCGACATAAGAATAACAGTTAAGCGGCAGGACGTAGTTACATTCTTTACAGTAGTTAAGGACGTTTCGGCAGCGGAGGCAACGATTTGCCGGCTACTAGACTTTCGGGAAGTTTTGACAATGGTGTCAGATCCGGAAATTCGGATTATAGAGAGGAACCGGCAACGTTGCGCTCCGCATTCGACGGAACGTTCGACCTCAGCTGGTTCGGGCAAAAGCTGTTCGGTTCTTATCTACGCTGGCGAGAATATGTTAAACGAAAGGAAATACGTATTGAGGAAATACGAGAATTAAACGTTTCTCGGTAGAGGTGGTTAGATGCAAGCGGAAGAGAGAGTAAGCGAAGGTGAGAGCGGAGCAAACAAGCGAGGGCGGAGTGCAGGCCCTATAGGGCGGGCTCTAGGGCGGAAGCGGAAAACTAGCGTGCGGCTCGTAGTTAGAATTAGGCCTTGCGGAATGGCGGTTAATTATCGTAATAAAGACGTCCTGGGAATACTTCACCGAGAACGTTTTACTACGAACTACTTTATGCGAGAGAAGGAAAAGCCTAAGCCAAAAAGAGACAATAGAAGCGGATTTTGAGTAATCACACTGGTAGATGAAACCGTCGGCGGAGACACTTGGACCGGACACTCACTTCGCGAGAGACGGACGTTCGGGCGTTCGGGCGCCCGAACGTAAAATGATCGCACGGCACTTGGTTCGGCGGAGAAGAGAAAACTTTCTAATTCGGAATACTCGCTCAAAACGGACGGTTATCACTGTAGAGGTAGAGGCACTCCAGGACTACTCTCAAGAGCGGCGACTACACCAGATGTATTTAATACTTTTCGTTCATATTTAGAGCTCTCGAAAAAACAGGGAGGGGTAGTTTGCTGCTTGCAATTAAGGGGACAACTGGCGGTCTTTCGTTTAAACTCGGCCTTGGAAATTTGCAGGTGTCACGACGGAGAGAAAATGGTTATTAATTTGAATTTGCGGGTTTTCCGAAATCGGTAACAGAGGGAGACAAGGGTTCTAGTCACGGGAAAAATATGCTTCATTACAACGCGATATAAATATAGCCGATCAAATTAAGAGATTATCAGTTTCCTGGGTCAAGATTGCCACTCTACCTCCCAGCGTTTCAGCAGCCGTGGCAATTATGACAGCTATACTCGCCTCCCTGGAATTCAGGTAAGAACCCCCATTTTTCGTAACGAACTCACTTGTGTTGTTTTACTGTTTTTCATGTAACTAATTTTCTTTCTTTTAAACTGTCTCATATATAAATAAATATACTTTTATTTGTTATTATCGCGAGCATAGACGAACATTTCTTCTGTTCTCCACCTAGAGTTACGTCCCCTACTCAAAAACTCAGGTCGCTTGTAACCTTGGGCGTGACAATATTATGTAATTGTATGTCCATCATTTCTCTACACAGCCTGACTCTGAAATAGCGCAAATCCTTTTAAGAGGCAATTACAAATATCACTGAAGTGTAGTGTGAGACAATCAAAATAACATCTAAGTAAAAAAATTTAAACAAAAATTTAAAAATAGGCAAAGGAAAAATTTGAAATGCGGATCTGTACTGGTCTACTCCAAGACACTTCAGGATTAACAGGAAACTTGAAATTTTACATATTTATAGATTTTATCCCCGATAGATCCTGTAAAATCCAAAAATTCTGAATCTTTCATTGTGAGTGGTGAAAAATGGGAAATTAAGAAAAACAAGATATTTTATTGCGACGTTATTAATTGTTAGTAAGAAATCCACTCGCAGGAGTAAATTTAATTTGTTGATCACAACTCTTTGGTGTATTTAAAATTTGCCATCGAAATATCTACCTATTTGTTTTATAATGCTCTTTCGTGATAGTCCGCCACAAAAATCGGATGAAAGGGTTGGTTACATAAAGAACTAACCCCCGTTTTGTATTTCCGTATCATAGAGTGGTTTGTTTGGGCGCCAGATTTTTTGGGTTTTCTCCTCAAACCTAAAGCAGTTTATACGCTGGAGAATGCCACGTTATGGACGTGAATAAAATACAAGTATTTTTTAACCGGTCCTTTCGTATTCATTTTCCATTTCCTTAAATTAAACTATACAGAATGCCGCATGTTATTTGTAATGGATAAGAGCCTTCATCAGGTATCTTAAAAAGTAACCTAACTATGCAAAGGAATACTGTGGTTGATTTAATAACAAATATATTCTGCTAATTTCTAAAACATATGCAATCATCTAACTAACAAAGGCGGTTAAGTGCAAGTAAAGCGAAAATCTACAGGCAGGTGAAATCAAAGCGGTATTCGTACAAGTGAGACGCAAGTTCACAAGTTCTGACCGGCGCCCGTAGGATGTGCGAATCTATTAGCGAAGCTTAGTATACAGCATAGCGGTAGAGTTAGTAATTAGTTAAGTTAGAGTTAGTGTATATTATTTACTGGAATTTCTCTCATCCACTTCCTTTGATAGGGTTCTTTTCGAAAGTTCCAGGACTATCAAGTCCTGATACTGCTAAACTTTAGCAAAATCAACACACATCTGCAACAGACAACTTCATTTAAAAAGTGAGAAAGTCGGACGTATTTTTAAAAATTGATAACACCTTCAAGACCTCAAAGATTGGTAATGTTTTTTTCTGAAGTGTTAGGAATTATTATTTCCCAAAAAGAAGTTGAAGTTGCAAAGGTACACATCTGCAAAATTTTGACCTGCAATATGAAAAGTTAAAAAGCATCTACTGGCAATATTTTTTTAAACGTTTTCGTCGTCTGGGCGGATTCCAATTAAAACATTTTTAATGCTCATGATTCTTAGGAGATTGTACTTTTTAAAGAAAGCTGGAAGTGCGTCAAAAACATTTCAAATTTTTTAACACCGCGAGTTCTGCAAACAGAGCGTAACGCCACGACCTGAGTTCATCAAGACTTGAGACCTAGAATTACCTGGACCTATCAACGTTCGCAATATGAAATCTATTGCAGGCCAGACGGTCTCCAGACGACGACCGCGCCTAAGCTGCGAGTCAACACGGCCGTGGAGAATTTTAACTTTAACTGAAAGTGCGACAATATTTGCGTTCGCGGAAACTTGTAAATAATGGTCTTCGGTTACGTCCATTAGCTTTTACAAATACGAGTATCATTTTCTAAACGGCAAATGCAGCACTCGAGAGAGAGCGAGAGAGAGAGAGAGAGAGAGAGAGAGAGAGAGAGAGAGAGAGAGAGAGAGAACGTAGGTTGAGGGGTCAGACTTATTGCTCCGTGTGAAAACGAGGGGGTGAGTGCCACAAGCCACGCAATGTCCCACACCCTTGTTGAAAGAGGTATGATTCACAAGTTTATAGGTGGTTAGTCATATGAAACAAGCGACGATTTCATATGCTACTCAGGATTAGTCATAGGGTAATTAACGAGACGAAATCTGCTGCATTAATGGGGAAAGAGAGGGTATCAATGAGGGATGTAACAGTATTTTCATAGAGAACGAACGCAATGTAGGACAATAAAGTCTAGGCAAACATCAAAAGGAAGTAGTAAAACCAAAATTGGTATTCTATAAATGTGTATGTCAATCCGCACATACTAGCTATTTATGGTCTATTTAAATGTGGCGTCCCATTCGTACAGTAGACACACAGAGATAACTTTCATAGACAACTAAACGTAATGAATAAGCGACTAGACGTTGAAAGACCATATCGACAATATAGTGGCACCAACTTTATGACACCAAGTATAACGACGCTGTTAACTTCTGTAAAACGATATTGCAATATAAAGTGTGGAACTAAAGAGTGCCATATATATACCTGCCACCTAATGATAACTTCCTTTTAATTTACCATCCAACCTCCAAAAGCAAATTACAGACCGTGTACTTTAACACTAATAGTAATGTATGGGGATGTAAGGGCAAAATGCTCAAAAAAGAGCTAACTTCATGAGAACACATTATCACAAGCTTTCAATAGTGTCACTATCATGTTCTTTTGGACGCCCAAAACGCTTTCAATGAAGTGTCTTGGTAGGCAGTGATCGAAACAAGCAAAAGAAAATGAGATCTAATTTATTGCCTAAACGCAATATACAGGGTATCAGTAAATAATGTCCGCACGTCCAGGTGCCTAATTAAAAAAGGTCTGGCGAATGTTAGCCCGGAAAGGGTTAGTTTATGAGATACAGGACGGTGACTTATTAAGATTAAACAAATTAATACGCCTAACTCATATTTTTGGCGGTCATTATTAAAAAATTTTGTACTTATGTACACATATGATGCGACTAAATCAAATCCCTAGTTCCTTTATGGGAGATACCATGTCAACTGATCAGGGAGTGAATGGGGTGGCTTTTAAATCGCTACGGGAAGTATCTAGTCATCTTTAGGATATAAAAATACGTCCGATCCTTCATTTTTAGCCCCAAATTTTGCGCCATTTTGGATTTGTGACCTATTTTGTGTTTTGTTCATTTTTTTGCGGGCCATGACAAATTTTCGTTTTTAGACTACCGATGCGAGAATTTGAGTTTAAAATAATTCTGAAAATAGTGGGACGCTGTAAAATCTTCCCAGGAATCCATTTCCGGCCTCAGAATTAGATTGGATGCTCCCCCGAGCGAGAAATTTGAAAAACAGCTTTTTCTTCAAAGTGCGATGACTAAGAAGCTTATTTGTTTAAAAATATTTGGAAGCTCCCAAAATCTTCCTTTTTACATATACTTTAAGGTCAAAACAAATTATCGGTGTGTATTTTGGGTTTAAGTAATGAAACACGAAAAAAACTGTTTTTTTTTTGTGGAAAAATTAAATATTTCTGTTTGTAACCCTGCGAAAACTCATGCAAACATTCAATTTGACATTTTTTGACATTCCAGTATTATACCTTAATAGTAAAGAAACATTTTCGGTTCATTCCAAAGCCTAAAATCTTGATCTTAGCTTTTTTTGCAATTTTTGAAATCAACAAATTGTTCTAACTCACCACTTGGCATATTCAATTTTTTCACCGGAGGGAGGAGCTCTTGAAAATATACAAATTAATGGGAAAATACATAAAAAATACATTTGTAAAAACCCAGAAATTTATACTTTATTCATCCAATCTAACTGGTACAGAGAATTTCAGGAATCAAGCTCTTCAATGCTAAATTTGTTGAAATGTGTTTGAATTTTGTGTGTCTGAGCTTGTGTGCCTGAGCCTGAGTCTAAAACCAATGTTCACTTCTCGTTTTTACATTTGATGAATTGCTTATTATGAACCCAAAACTGATGGAACTTCTAGTGCCTGGAATAGTTTTTTTCACAGGGTTAGACACAGAAATTCTTCATTATTCCACAAAAAATCAGCTTGTTCCGTGTTGCTTAAGACCAAAATACACTCCGATAATTTGTTTTGACCTTAAACTATATGTAAAAAGGAATATATTTGGGCAGCTTCCAAATATTTAAAAAAAAATAAACTTTTTATATAGTATCGCACTTTGAAAAAAAACTGTTTTTTCAAATTTCTCGCTCGGGGGAGCATCCAATCCTAATTCTGAGGCCGAAAATGCATTCCTGGGAAGATTTTACAGCGACCCACTATTTTCAGAATTTTTTAAACTGAAATTCTCGCATCAGCAGTCTAAAAACGAAAATTTGTCATGGCCCGCAAAAAAATTAACAAAACACAAAATAGGTCACAAATCCAAAATGACGGAAAATTAGGGGCTGAAAATATAGGATCGGACGTATTTTTATATCCTAAAGACGACAAGATACTTCCTGTGGCGATTTAAAAACCACCTCATTCACTCACTGATCAGTTGATATGGAATCTCCCATATCGTTATCAACATTTTAGAAGACATTCATTTTATTGATATTTTACACAGATTTGAAGACTGCTTGAATAAATACTTTTCGACTTATATTGCTCTGTAATCCAGAACATTTGTAATTATAATGTAATTAACTAACATGTGATTTTAATAATAATTTCAAAAGTAAGAATACAAATAATTCAACAGTTGATCTATGTGACCGCCGTCAATTTCTTGTGCCCTTCTTCTCCAGGTAAAACATTGAAAATTCAAATATGTTACATGTGGGACCTTTTAAAATACGTACTATCATGCCTACTACTGACCACAATCCATTAAGAAATCGAAAATTGAAAAAATGTTGTGATTACAAACAGACCAGAAATATTATTATTATTAATAATCCGGATAATCCGTTATATACTTCCAGGATTCGCCCATATGATGGACATATTCGTTACCTGCTAACCAAAGCTCAAAAGCAAAGACAAAGGCCATCGCTAATTTGGTCTCTATTGGACAGCTACGAATGTAGCAGCTGTCTTAATAGGGTGTGATATCTCATTGAGACTGCGAGCCTTGCGAGCCAGAGCTTGGAAGGAGAAAAGGAGTGGGACGTATGTCGGGGTCGCAGGGTAACTATACAGGTCAGAAACGATAAGGCAATGACAAGAAGATGGGTTCGGGGGACTAAATAACAATGGAAGCATGAAGCCTAAGGTGATATCTGACCATGCGTCGTGGATAAACTCAAAAGGCAAAGTAAGATACCATTGTTCGTGATAAATTGTTCGTGATGCACAATTCACTAAAAATTTTATGCCAGACACATAGAGTGGGGCGGTCCCCCGCCAGACATCCCCAAACAGAGCAATTGTAGCGACCCCCTTTGACTGATAGGAAACCGGCTCATCTTTTCAGCATACCTTGATTTTTAAATGTTGAAACGCATGTAATTTTATACTTACGTATTAATTGCTTAGAAGTTCCTCGGACGGCTAGCTCGAACTAATAAATGACTCAGGCGTGGTCGAAAAGAAATATCAACGTCAGATTGTACCCATTTAATTGAGTAAGTCAGATAACCCGAAAGAAATACTAAAGAATCTCCAAACACCTAATCAAAATCTCTTATTCCCACCAATCCTTGACCAGTCCAAAAATCTAATAGGCGGGTACGATCCCCCCTTTTACCAAACTTATCACTCTCAGAGCACGTGACAATATTAACGGTATTCGACTTCCAAGAAAGTTAATTATCCAAAACAAATATTGCGAGCCTCTTCGAAATTGTAAGTGGCGACGTAAAGGCGAGACATCCTAAAAAATTGTTTAACAAAACCGTTCGAATCCGACTCCTAACGCTTTGCACAAATCTCGTTACCAGGCAAGTGAAAATCATAACGTAACAATGTATTACACAAAAACAAACATGTCAGACACGTAGGGTTGGCCCTCCGATATGCAAGACAGCCCTAAAATGCGCCGTATACCGACTTCGGTAGAATCGTAGGAAACCCTTCAAATTTTAAACATAGATTGTCCTTAAGGCGAATAACCAAAATGTGCAAGTCTGGCAGCTTTGAAGTGGGGCGTTTAATGGGGGTGTAGTGTCAAAGCCACCCCAAATTGAGGGTCCCAATGTGCGACAAGAAACCAAATAAAATTAAATGGGTTGGTCTGTTCGTGATGCACAATTCACTCAAAATATTATGCCAGACACATAGAGTGGGGCGGTCACCTCGCCAAACATCCCCAAAAAGAGCTACTTTAGCGCCCCCTTTGACTGATAGGAAACCGGTTCATCTTTTCAGCATAGCTTGATTTTTTAATGAATTACACAAAAACAAACATGCCAGACACCCCTAAACTGCGCCATTCACCGACTTCGGTAGAATCATAGGAAACTGTCTGTCTGTCTGTCACACATTGTATTCATTATGATATGAAAGTACCGTACGATGAATGCCAGAGACGTAGGGTGGGGCATTGGGTATGCCAGACAGCCCTAAATTGCGCCACTTGCCGACATCTGTAGAATCATTGGAAACTGTATGGCACATACATATTTTTTTCCTTATGATATGAAAGTACCGTACGATGAATGCCAGACACGTAGGGTGGGCCCTTGGGTATGCCAGAAAGCCTTAAAGTGCGCTATTACCCGACTTCGGTAGAATTATAGGAGACTATAAGAACGATGTAGACTAAACATGAACTTTTCCTTTGCGATCCGCAGAAACACGTGTCATACACATACATAGACACACGCATACAAACCGTGTAGCAGTGCCGACATTATGTTTACATTCTAATGAAAGAATTCCCGGTTCAAAAGCAACACAGAGAAATTGGTTAAAAATACCCCGCTATGCTCACCTTCAGTTCGATACTTATTTATGATGTACTTATGAATAAAGTGGCAAATTTTAAAATATACATTAAGCATTTCTTTTGTAATTTATTTTTTAGATATTTAGCCCATGTCATAATGCATTTATGTTAGTTTTAAAACATACAATGTCATACAATGAATGTCAGACAGATTAAAATCCCATACCTCCCATTAAAAGAAAAACAAAATATTTTCAGAAAATATTCTCCTAAATAAAATGGCCCCAAGATACGTGTCTGGCATTTATACAGTGAAATAAAACTGTTTCAAACCGACGTGTCAGTTAAAAAACACGGGTTTCCTACGATTCTACCGAGGTCGGTAAATGGTGCCTTTTGGGGCTCTCTGGCATACCCAAGGGCCCAGCCTACATGTCTGGCATGTTTGTTTTTGTGTGATACATTAAAAATCAAGCTAAAGATAAAAATATGAGCCGGTTTCCTATCAGTCAAAGGGAGTCGCTAAAATTGCTCTGTTTTGGGATGTCTGGCGGGGTGACCGCCCCACCCTATGTGTCTGGCATAATTTTTTTAGTGAATTGTGCATCACGAACAAACCAACCAATTAAATTTTATTTGGTTTATGATCGCACTTTGGGACCCTTAATTTGGGGTGATTTTGACACTACGCCCCTATTAAACGCCCTACTTCAAAGCTGACAGACTTGAACATATCGGTTATTCGCCTAAAGGGCAATCTATGTTTAAAATTTGAAGTGGATTCCTATGATTCTTCCAAAGTCGGTAAATGGTGCACTTTAGGGCTGTCTGGCATATCCCAGGGCCCACCTTACGTGTCTGGTATTTATCGTACGGTACTTTCATATTGTAATGAACACAATGTGTAAGTGCCAGACAGTTTCCTATGATTCTACCGAAGTCAGTAAATGGCGCAATTTTGGGCTGTCTGGCATACCCAAGGGCCAACCCAACGTGTCTGGCATTCATCGTACTGTACTTTCATATTATAATGAATACAATGTGTAAGTGCCATGTTTCCTATGATTCTACCGAAGTCGGGAAATGGCGCACTTTAGGGCTGTCTGGCATATCCAAGGGCCCACCCTACGTGTCTGGTATTTATCGTACGGTACTTTCATATTATAATGTACACAATGTGTAAGTGCCAGACAGTTTCCTATGATTCTACCGAAGTGGGTAAATGGCGCACTTTAGGACTGTCTGGCATACCGAAGGACCCATGCTACGTGTCTGGCATGTTTGTTTTTGTGTAATTCATTAAACAATCACGCTATGCTGAATAGTTGAACCGGTTTCCTATTAGTCAAAGGAGGTCTCAAAAGTAGCTCTGTTTGGGGATGTCTGGCGGTATGACCGCCCCACCATATGTGTCTGGCATTCTTTTTATCGTGAATTGTGCAGCACGAACAAACCAACCCATTAAATTTTATAATGTCTTAGGCTCTCCTAATCCCAAAAGATAAACCACCTAACATCAAAACATAAACTATAATGTTGTGGCAAACACATCCGCCCACCTTGAAAGTTTCGTAAACGCTGCCTTTGAGTGTTTTGAACTTAGGTCCCCTAAAGTACTACCGACCAGCGTCTTGGCTAATTTTTAATCACGTGATCTCTCCCTCGTTAAATTATCAGACATTGTGTCGTAAGGCCCAGTTACGTAAGCTGTCTTTTATATTGCTTATAGGCAATGACTATTACATTGTGATTTCCCACATTACTTCAATCTGAGTATTTTGAGAGTACTGAACTGAAAGTTAATAGTTAAGGTAATACTGAAATTTAAATAAATCGGATATAGGCCTGAGGAAATGTCTAGGTTTTTAAAGAAATTAAATTGTGACAGAGTAGCAAGTTGTTTTTTTGGAGTTGGATTTAAAGTAAAAATAACATAAAGACATCCCCTATACAATTTTCCCCCTAAATGTACCGATTACTCTCCTTTGCTTTTATTCTATTTCAATTCATTTAATATCTCAGAAACTTGTATTAAATTTGCCTCTATTTATCACTTTTCTTCAATTTCTAATAGAAGACGATTTCTACAATTCCATTTCTCTTTCGAATATAAAAAGTCGAACGAATCGTTAAACCCGCGTGAAAATAAGTGTAAAAACGTAGGTGCGCGCCTCAGAAGTGCCCCAGTCGCAGGGATTCATATCATACAAGGGTAGTGATAAAGCTCTTAAATAACACAAAGCACGCCTAGCCGTGAGCGTATTTAGATTGAGAACTTCCTAGTAAACCGTCAGGCAGGGGGTGAAAAGGGCCATGTCGGGAAAGAGGAGAGAGGGAACGAGAGAGGAGAAGAAGAAGGCGAAGAAGACTCCGTCGGAGAGAGGAAATATGATGATCACACAATAAGGCATAGAGGGCCGTGATATCGTCGTTGACGTGAAAGGAAACTGCAGTCCGGGTTACCCTTGTGACAAATGACAGTCTTAACAATGGGGAGAGGAGACGTTCTCTCCCTTTCTCTTTCTCTCCCTCTCTCTCACTCTCTCTACCCCGACGCGACTCCCATACCCTTTTCTTCCACACGGTTTTGTATAATTTCTGGAGGAGCGCGAGGCGGAAAGGGGGCATGATAATGGAAGGTTTTTTTCATCTTTTATATCTCATTTCGACTCTACTACAATTCACACTTTTGACCGATAATATTGTAACGTTTATTTTCTAATTTATTTACACTGCCCTAATTATTCACTACACACTACTTAATTTATCTTAGACTATTAATAAAGTAATTTACATAACACACTTAACTGATTCCTACTAATTAATTTATATCACTCTTAAATGTTAATCTATTTCACTGCTCCGTTTTTCGCTTGTTTACTATGTCGCGCTTCACGTCTAATAATAATCTTCTCCGACCGCAAGCCCGCTTATATACATTTCTCAATTGTATTCTCGATAGTTCCAGGTCATTACTCGAACCTTCTTTTTTTATGTAGAAAGGTCCAGAAGGTCATAAATAACTTTTCCTTAATGAGATGTTGCGGGAACGCTGGGAACGGTTTTTTTATTGCTCGCCGGTGCGCTTAATAAGCGTAGCCGCGTTCCTTTGAGGAAAGCCGCCGACCGATAAGAGTAAACACATCTCGCTCTGCTGTTTACATTTCGCGTTACACTATGAATAAAAGAAACTCAAAAGTGATAAGAGTAAGTGATCAATATAAACAACATATCAGACTGTTAAATACAACGAAACGACTTCGTAGGATATGTTATGTGGAAAAATTTCGAAAATTTAGCTTAAAATATAGTGGTAAATTTATACATACTGTGCAGGTGTTTCCAATTTATTTTTCCTATTTTTATAATTGGTTGCTTGTAAATTATGAAGACTGCAATTAGAAACTAATGCATATTTAGTACCGACGGGATCTGATTTTAGCTTTCTCTAACTGTCGTAACGCTAATTCTAGCTGAAATGCCGTAGGTGTGTTTTTTATTTAAATAAATGTCTCTTTGATTCTTTTCATTTGAACTCTTCATCTTTTTTTTTGAAAATATACAGCAAATATTATCTCCAAATGATATTTTACATAAAATATCTGGTATCATAAATTTCAAACAGCATTTCCGTTACAGCAAGTTTAAAAACACTGAAATGAGGCACTCCGGAAATGACCGAGAGGGGAAGCATAGCTTTCTTAAAGCACTGCACTACAAGTGGATGGCACAAATATGTGAAAGGAATATGACGTAATGTTAACGTAGAAATTTAAGGAAAAACAAATTATAAATAATAATATATTAAAAAATAAAATAAAAAAAACATTAATTCAAATCTTGTCTTATATCGATGAAAAGAGAGCACGTGTCTACAATTTTACAGCAAACCGTATTATCAATAAGTATATATTTATTAATAATAAGCACGTACCAGCGTCTAACTCACCTCACCTATTTCACCTCAAATCGAGATGAAATCTTGAGCATTGTGGAGGAGTTCTATTACGAATTATATCGGAGCCGCATCGAAGAACCCCTAAACCCCAGCGTACTTACACAAGAGCGAGGAGTCGTAAATCAAGGATCAGAGGAGATACCAGATATCATCATCGAGGAAATTAAAGGAGCATTGTCAAAAATGAAAAACAATAAAGCTCCCGGAGAGGACGAGGTGGTTGCAGAGGCAATAAAAGCTGGAGGCCCTCTTTTATTAGAGAAGATACGAACGCTCTTCAACCTATGTCTGCATTCAGGCACTATCCCGGAGCAGTGGCAGGAAGCGACCACCATACTACTCCATAAAAAGGGAGACAAAACAAGCCTGGAAAATTACCGACCAATAACTCTCCTCAGCCATCTATACAAACTGTTTACCAGAATCATAACTTCTAGGCTGGATAATAAATTCGAGCTCTACCAGCCAAGGAAACAAGCGAGTTTTCGATCCGGTTTTGGGACTAATGGTCACTTGCAGAGTATTAAGACTCTCATCGAGAAAACCATTGAATACAATAGACCTCTAGTCCTTCTGTTTATAGACTTCCACAAGGCTTTTGACACGATCGAGTTGAAAGCTATACTAGACGCCTTGAAAGAATGTCGTGTTGACTATAGATACTCAAAACTCATCTATAATATATACAAAAACGCTAGTATGTCCGTTAGACTGCATAAAGCCAGCAATCGCATTGAAATCGGACGAGGTGTGAGGCAAGGGGACACTATGTCTCCTAAAATATTTATCACTGTTTTAGAACATGCTTACAAAAAGCTTAACTGGGATAAAAGGGGAATAAACATAGATGGTCAGAAATTTAGCCACCTCCGCTTCGCGGACGACATTGTCTTAACAACGGATGACTTGGGAGAGGCAAAACAAATGCTCCTCGAATTAGAAGATGCATGCTTCGGGGTTGGTCTAAAAATGAACTTTTCTAAAACGAAGATCATGACAAACCTTGTCATGAGCGAAGGTATAAACATCGAAAACACCGAAATTGAATTGGTAGAAAAATATACATACCTGGGCCACGAAATTAGAATATCTAGAGACAATCAGACATGTGAGTTGCACAGAAGGATCAACCTCGGATGGGTGGCCTATGGAAGGTTAAGACACGTCTTTAAGAGCGAACTCCCTATCTGTCAAAAAAGAAAAGTGTTCGACCAGTGCGTTCTGCCAGTGCTCACATATGGCGCGGAAACACTCACCTTAACGATGACATCCGCAAGAAAACTCAAAGTAGCACAACGCAAAATGGAAAGATCAATGCTTGGATTGAGTTTGAGAGACCACGTCACAAACCGGGCCCTGCGGCGAAAAACCGGTTTGAAAGATATCGTCGAACGAATAACCACATTAAAATGGAATTGGGCAGGACACGTGGCCAGAATGAGTGACGATAGGTGGACAAAGAGGTTGCTGGAATGGAGGCCAGGCACAGACAAGCGAAATAGAGGAAGACCACCTACACGTTGGACTGATGACCTGAAAAGAGTTGCAAACAACTAGATCCACGCAGGTCAAGATAGACGCGGATGGCAAGCCATGAGGGAGGCCTATGTCCAGCAGTGGACGATAAGGGCTGGTTGATTATGACCAGCGTCTACCATGCCTTACTGCATTACTTACGCCGTAGCTCTACAACCCAAGGTGGGTTTTGGCTGCCTTAACTAATTCCCTCCATCTGTTTCGATCATGCACAAGGTGCCCGCTATTCTATATACCCATGATGTTCAAATAACTCTTAATATTTAACATCCAGTACATACGTGGCCTTCCTTGTAGTCTTTTACCTACGGGATACTTTTCCCACTCCACTTTAACGAGTCTCTCCGTATTTTGCTTTTTAAAGGCGTTCAGTATCAAACCTTTTGGATTTCCTTGATATCCCTCACTATGTCAGCGTCTTTGTATTCTTAATTCAGCTCTTTATTCCTCCTTATTCGGTATTGTTGGGTTTCCAGATCCATAATCGACGCAAAGACCTTTCTTAAAATCCCCGTTTCAAATATCCTGAGTTTGTGCTCGTTTTGTTTCGTTAAAGTTCACGTTTCACTCCGATACCTTATTATTGGTCTAATTATTTGTTAACATACACCCACCTTCGATGTTCTTGATAATATTTTAGATTTTAGAATTGATTGCATTCCATAGACACACCGATTCACACTATTTATTCTATTCTTTATTTCTATTGAAATATTATTATCCATCGTAAGCACTGCCCCTAAATATTTTAAACTTTCCATTCTTTGAAAATTACACCTATCTATGATAACATTTTGACCCATTTTGTCTCTCCCTTGTCTTGTTTTTGTACCTATATTTGATCTTTTCCGTATTTGTCATATACTCCATCTTTCTTACTTCTCTCTGTATCTCTATAAAATCCTCTTTCACTTTAATGTCGAGATGCCTATAATGTCTATGTTGTTGGCGTATGCCATTAGAAATTGCGGACCATCATTATGAAACATTGCCACATGTATTCTGGCTGATTTCACAGCATATCCAACGGCGATATTAAAATTGGTGATAGGGTATCGCCCTGTCTCAGGGCATTAAGTGACGTTGAAATAGATAGATAATGTTCTCCCTACTACTACTTCTACTACTACTACTCCTGGTTGATCCCAACACGCATGCCTTCGTGATATTTATTAGTTTGTTGGATATATACATTTCGGCCATTACATTCCATAACTCTATTCTCGACACACTGTCATATGCTTGTCTAAAGTCGATGAAAATTTGGAGTAATGCCTTGTCGAATTTCCAACATTTTTCCATTAATTGTCTGACTGTAAATACTTGGTGAACTGTTGAATGATGATGTGAGGTTTTGGTGGATAGTTCTCAATTCGGCTTTAGAAACGGAATAGGAACACGCGGAGCCCTTTTTTTACTGAAACTGACCCAGAGATGCAGGGACATGAATGTCGATGTATTCGCATGTTTCACTGACTACAAAAAACCATTTGATTGCGTCTCACATCAAAAACTGGTTGAGATTCTCAAATCGACCGCTATCGACGCGCAAGATCTAAATGTTATAAGTGAACTATACTGGCATCAAACAGCAATAGTCAGGATTGAAGGCTCCACATCGAAAAAACTAGAAATTAGAAGAGGCGTGAGACAGGGATGCATCTTATCTCCCCTTCTGTGTAAACTCTATTCAGAAGCAGTCTTTACTGAAACCCCAGAAGAAACAGATGTAGGTATAAAGGTCAATTGCAGCTGCATTAATAATATTCGTTATGCTTATGACAAAGTTGTAATAGGTAGCAGCCTACCACAATTCCAATCTCTTAAGAACAGCATCGTAGAAGACTGTGAACGTTTTGGCCTCCATATGAACACTTCCAAAACCAAACTGATAATATTTTCAGAAACACAAACACACGTCATCTTGAGGCTATACGGGGAGACCATAGAACAGGTGTCATCTCTAAAGTATGTGGGTGCGCTCGTTAACCAGCACAACGACGTAAATATCGAGATCAAGGCAAGAATTGAACAAGCAAGGAAAACTCTCAACAACATGAGGACACTATTGGCAAACCGCAACCTCAAAATTGGTTTCCGGATTAGTCTTCTACGCTGTTCCGTATTTTCTGTCCTTCTATATGGATGTGAAATCTGGACCATGGATGCAACCTTATAAAAACGAATGGAAGCGTTTGAAATGGACGCCTACAGACTAATGCTCCGTATCTCCCGGACAGACCGTAGGACCAACTTAGAGATTATAGAGCGTATGGGAAGAAATAGAGAAATTCTTGTAACAATAAAGGAGAGAAAACTGCAGTATCTAGGTTATATCATGATCATGAGAGACGAGCGTTATGAGAGATATAATCGAGAGAAATATAGAAGGAATAAGGTCTGTCGGCCGAATACAGAACCCTTGGTTGAAATATTTACGCACACGGCCATCCATATAATAGAAATTTTCAGAGCTACGGTTTCCCTCACAATAATATAGCCATTTGGATCGCCAACCTCGGTGCGGAGACGGCCTCCTAAGAAGAAGAATAAGTTGTACGATATTTTCTAAACCCACCCTGATATTCACCTACGATCTTGACACCACCAAACCTATAATGATACATAACGAGATAGGCACTCCCCAGTAACCCCACAACGTAAATTTTATGCCTTACTACCATACATAAAAGATCTCACACCTAAGATCATTAAAATTCTCAAACAGGAAGATGGCATCACAATAGCAACTAGAGCAGTCAAAAAGGTACAATGTCTATTCACTAAGATCAAAGACAATACCCCCATTCTTGACAAAAACAACGTAGTCTATCAAATTGACTGTTCTAATTGTGATAAATCGTATATCTGGATGACGTCTGGGGGAATTAAGTTTAGGATCAAGTCTCATCGTAGTGACATTAAAAAACGCAAAGACGCCTGTGCGTTGTCACAACACACGGCGGCTAGTGGACATCACCCTACATTCATTGTGGGAACAACCTTCTTAACAAGAAAGCTGACACCGCTGACTTGAACATTATCTATTCGAACATGATACATTTAGACCAAAAGTATCTCGAAAACATTGGCAACGGATCGAACAACTTAAACAACACCCAACCAGTTCTTCCTTTGCCTCGTGACAAGGGGCATAGACGGAACTAACAGTATTCATCCTCTTATGCCTGGTGACAGGAGGCGTAGGGGGTGTAACTAATTGGGTAGAACATTTTACAACTAACTAACATAGTTGTAATACATAGGTTCTCAGTGTTTTAGAGACACAAGCGATTCAGTTTCCTTGCTCGCCTAGTTATCCAAGGAGGGCAGTTTCCAGGTACCTTCCAGTGAGAGAGGAGGGTCCTGGAATGCTCGGTTTTAGTTCTACTTGTAGAAACAGCATTGGTAGAACGTTAGCACTAATAACAGGAACATCTATCTCAATATTAAGTTGTAACTATTGTTTACACCCTTATTGGTTCTATCGTTGATTTGTGTTATTTTCAATTTGTGGTTTGCCTGAAAGTGATGTCCAGCTGCTTGGGTTTCTGGTGAGAGAAGGGACCTCTTAGCGGTTGAGACACGCTTTGACGAACCAAATGATGACCGCCCACTTGGTTGCCTAACACGCACACTTTAATACTTAATATCGTATTAGAAGTTTTTATCTGTTTTCTTCCAACCTTTTTTAGAAATCTGCCACAAGCGAGTACCTGACTATTACTATTTCAGTAATGGAAAGGTGACACACTTAAACACTTCCACAGCCTTTTTTGTTGTCATGTGTACCTAACCAGAGGTTCGTTCTTCCATTTTAATATGTGTACTATAGCAGTCTCCAACTAAACCTCACTCACTGTAAGTTGTTTTACTAAAACGAAACAATTAATATTTTTTAAATAGAATTCTCCATGGCTTGTATAGGACATTAAAATTTGTAATTCTAAATTGTATTTGCTGTGTTAAGCGAACACACCAAATTTGTTCGATGTTTTTCTGAAGGTTTTTGGCATTAATTTTAAATGACGACTGGGGCGAGAAATTTGGTTTTCTAAAAACTGTCGATGATCCCGGAATATTGTTTAAAGTTGTTAATGAATTTTTACGCATAGTAAGCGTATGTAATTTTCCAAATAATTTTATATACTTGAAATCGGTTTATTAGGAGAGCGTAATAAATGTTTGGAATAATATCCTTCGGTTTTACAATCCATTCTTATGAATCCGGATTTTTATTAAATTACTAGTGGTGCCACTTTCTTATCAAATCAAATTTAGAATATATAGGATAGACAGGATGACCTTTCTTAAAGGTAATTTTCTGAGTTCAATGAGATTATTAAAATTTCTTGATATATTTTCTTAAAATTCCACATTCATCGACTTAACCTGGATTGGATAATTATTAAGTCAAATTTGGCGTGACATTTCCTCTTAGAAATTAGTATTGAGAACTATAATTATTAATGTTCTACTTACAATGCAAGTATTGAAATATCCACTGTAAAATGAATTAAGTTGTGGACGATTTTCTCTTACACATTCCTATTTTACAACAGCAATTAATATTTATAATTTCTGATGCTGCATCCTATGGAAAATTTTATTACGAAACTTACCTTTTCTCGATAATTTCCATCCAAAACAAAGTGTTTCCAAGTTTAACACAACTTTTAAACCGGCGCATCAAGAACTTCTCATTTCCTAGAATACTCCCGAGACCTATTAGCAAAAATTAACGTTAATGCAGTTACGATTAGATAAACTTCTTTTTTAACAGGTCCTGTCTGGACTACTCAAGTGTAAATCATTTCGTAAATATTCAAATTACAAAACAGAACCCATGAATAATAAAAATTCATAACAAGTTACATTTTGGTTTTAGGTGCAGCAAAAATGATGAAGTATTAAGAAATAGACTCGTTATCAATCCGTTGTTATTATTATTCCAAGAATATTGACCAGTAACTTAATTAAGTTGCATATATATGTAATTTGTAACAATGTTAATTTATACTTGTAACATAATGTGATACATGCTCATTACATTACACATAATGAATTCATCCTCAAATCCTTTCAAGTCAATTAAAAACGCCACCCCTCTTTAGGAGCTCATCCGATCCATTCAACTTGATACAATATTTATGCCGAATTAACTTAAATTCGACTTACGACCCCTCCTATCGCGCTGTTCGAAAGAGACAATCGTTAGATTTAAATACGTTACATTCCCGATTTTAGCCGTCCCACGCCCTGACGTGAACCTACTAGCGGCCTAATTAAAGGCACTCACTTAACTTTAACTCGAGTAACTCCATCTCTGTCTCGTAGTTTTGTTATTAATTCACCAACCGACCGGCGTTTCAGTAATTGCCCCGACAGATTTCCTGCTCCTTGCTGCGACTTCATACGTCTGCATGATTTAATGGGTTGCTAGGTATAATCGGGTTCTACTGTTCTAAGGATGGTCAACTCTGGGTAAGTTGTGATTGATGGAACTTTTTTTGAAGGGAGAGTTTTGTACGCGCATTGATTAGAACTTTTTAAATTGGATTTCCGCATAGCCTATACCGGGCTCCTGCCGTGCTCTGACCGTGTCGCGTTTTGCATTTCTACGTGTGCAACTATGTCATGTAGAGTTTGCCCAGAAGTACTTGGTTGGCCTCTTTCAAGGGGCGACTTCGCTCTTATCACTTCAGGAAACAACAGAGCCGAAAAGAGTAAAGTATTGGACTCCAGCCATTGTTATACTAATTGAATACTTACGACAATGTAAAGAATATAATGTTGGAAATTATGTTAAGTACCAGGAAACAATATACAAAATATTATAAATTATTTGAAAATTGCCGTATCATAGCCATTTGGTTTCCATAATACACTCTTAGAGTTTTTTATTTGGTGACATGCAGTCAGAACTCCACTTATATTACGATGCTTGTTACGTTAGGATTTTCTTTTGCCTGGTAACAAAACTGGTGCGACTCGTCCGAACTCAGAATCAAGCGAGTGTGTAAACAGTTTTTTATTATTAATCCGCGACTTACTCTCGCCTATTCAATAGCTCAAGAAGTACACAAGCTAGATGACTGAAATTTTCAGCTCAGGTGTGAATGATAGGTATGATTATGTATGCCGACTCTGATCAGGATTCTCCCATTCGTTTGAGCGCTATAGATCGCGGGGAAAATCGTTCGATGATGGTTACTTTTATTACCTAGTTGACGAGTATTCTTCCAAGAATTTATTTTGGCCGTTACAATCACGCAGTAGAAACGTGAGCAAGTCCATGTACGACGGGGAGAAGGTACACGCCTATTAGATTCTGGCCTGGTCACGGATTGGTGGAGATAAAAGAGACTGTGATTTATAAAATCAGGGATTGGTCGTCCGTCAAAAAGAAATGACAGCAAAGTAAAAGTTCGACAAAGTCAAAGGAAGAGAGGCAGTCAGGTTTTTACCGATTTTACATACTTTTTTAGCTCGAGACGCATCATTATGTAGTCTATTTGATTCCTTACTATTCTGCCTTGATTGTCCGCAGGCGAGACCCATGTATACAATCGTCTAGGGTGTTGTTTGAAAAAGGTGTTGGATACGAAGAGATTATTTTCATTACAGAACTGTACAAGCCTATCACCTCCAGAATTTCTCTCGCCAAGACCATATGCTCCAACAGACTCGCCTTCCGCGCCTATTCCAATTTTGGCATTACGACTAAAGTAGTAATTGTAAACTGTTTTTAAGTACCTAACTTTTTAGCTTTTTAACTTTATAAAAGTTAATTTAGCTTAACTTTTAACTTCGCTATTATTAAAAGGTAACGTTTTAACTGAACTTAAGTTGGTTTAGTTATCGATTAACTTGTAATTTAACTTTTTCTAAAATAGAAAAGTTACCTAACACTGGTTTTAACACTTTTAACTTATCTTCTTACAATTTAGTGTTTCATTTAATTACTTTTTAACAAATTAGTATTTAATTTTAATCAAATTCTCTAAATGATTTTAAGCAAAACATTTAATAAAATATACAAAAATGAGAGACGTCATAACTTTTGATCCTTTATTTCTTTGACAATCGTCTACGGACGTAAAATACATAATGTGTAATCAGCTGAAGGTTAACTTTTTATCTCGTAAAGAAATCATTTACTGCTTCTTTGGAAAATATTTATGTGTTGCGTTTTTTGAAAATTATTTGAAATTTGTTAATTGAAATAAACCGATATCAGTAATTAAAGTATAACGACTCTTCTGAAAAAGGTCACATTTGAACATATAAAACAATTAAATGATCCATGGCAAATCTTGTTCTATTTATAATTGCAAATCGTATATTTTGCAAAATATTTGGTTTTTATCTCAAATGCTCTATATTTTCGATTCGATCCATTTATTGATTCATAATTATGGGAACAACAAATTTCCATAAATTGAGGATTAGGCTAGGTTAGGCAAGGGTGGTTAAAACAACAAGCCTCACACTAGAGCGAGAGAGAGATTTCAAATAAGTATCTGTCTTCCTTTAGCGCGTTTGACGGCGAATGCGTTAGACAGAAACATTTCTCTCAGACTCTTATTTCGATTCTCTCTCTCACTCCAATATCAGGCATGCTTCCACTTATTGGCCAATTATTGGAAGGTTTTTCTATCATTATTTTACCAACTGTAATAAAAAATGACGATTTTAAATTAGTACAAAAACCAAAAAGATGCATTCACGAAGGAAGACGTGGAACTTTAATTATATTTTTTTGTGGAACGTTTATCGTGTTTAATTAGTTACCATTCCATAAACCTTAATTTAAAATTGTATCACAAATTTTAAGAAATAAAAATATGCCCATTAAAAAAATAACAACTAAAAAATATAGATATTAACACTAATTGAAACGCGAATACAACAAAAAATAAATCTGCCATTCTTGTATATAATGTAGTTTTTATTTCTCATTTAAAGAATATCACATATTGCAACATTTTTCATCCAAACAAAACAGAAGTAAAAGGTGTATAGATATTAAACGAAATAATATTAAATGTAGCAATTTGCTACATTTCCACAATTTGTCTATTTCATACTACATATTATTGAAATGTATCACATATTTTTGACGTTAAATATTATAGTTAAATTTATCATTGAAATTTTATTGTGAAATTTAACATAAATTTAACTTGGTACATTTTAATTTTTAATATACAAATACACCCCTATTACAAAGTGGCACACATTTGTTAATTCACTGTTAATTACTAATTTACTATTAATTTACTAATTGAATTAATAAAAAAAGTTTTACAGAAGTTGTACTTTTTATTTCGTATTCCTGCCTATGTAATCAGCTTAATGCCATACATATGGGTCTTAAAAGAGTGGTTATCAACTTCTACGGATATTTCAAATTATTTTAAATTTTCATTACTGCCATAACTCATGATTTTCCTATTACTTTTGCTACTGTATGAAATGTGAGGAGCATTCAGAGCTTCAGCATTAGTTCCTTCACTTTCTGTGTTTATCAGGTAAATTACTTTTCAAAATAAATTAATACCTTCTCGACAATTGACTTATTTACACATTAAGGTAATGAGCAGACCTTCTCATTCATATTTCGTACACCAAATAATAATAAAATGCACTAATTGTAAAATCAATAGGGTGCTTACTACCAAATAGGCGTATGCGCCAGAACCGCATTCTTTCATCATTTAATCGATACGTCACTCGATGAAATGGAAATTTATGTAAAGTTGAAATAAATTATTCATTTAACATTTATATTAACTTTATCTAAAGTCCCTTCCCATGGACTGAGGTATCGCTTTGAAGAAAAAAATTCGAATCTGCTGCAAATAATTTATTAAAGAAAAACATTAAATTGTAATTTTGGTATATTTGTAACGATGCCTATTTTTCCGTGGCTAGAACCATTGTCTCCCTCTGTTACCATTTGCGGAAATTCCGTAGATTCAAATAAATAACAATTGTCTCTCCGCCGTTACACCTGCAAAATCCGAGATCAAGTTTAAACAAAAGACCACCAGTTGTCTCTTTAATCTACGAGCCGCAAACTACCCAAAATTATTTACTCGGGAGCTCTAAATACGAGAGAAAAATATGGGAAAGGAACACAAGTCCGCCGACGGATCACAGAGACGCAGGTGTTAGTGCAGGTGCTCCGACTTAGTGCGACGTTGCCGCTCCAGACCGTCCGACCCGGAAAGCAAGGAAACCGTCCGTCCAAGGTATTGTAGTTAGGGAAATCCGACCGCCCCCCCCCCCCCCCACCGTCTCGTTAGGTCAGGCCGTCGAATTAGCTCTTCCCTGGGTGAGACTCGGGAAGGTTAATTTGTGCTGTTTGGGCAGGTACATCCCTGGGTGAGACTCGGGATAGACCTCCCCGAATACGACGCAATCAAGCCCCCCCCCTACCGTTTCCGTTGGGTTAGGCCGACGAATTGACTCTTCCCTGGGTGGGACTCGGGAAGGTCAATTCGGGCTGTTTGGGCAGGCGTATCCCTGGGTGGGACTCGGGATAGCCTCCCTGAACGCAACCCGACCTTTGCTTGAACTACCGCGCATGCTTGGTTTCCCTAACGACTCCCGCGCCCGCGATTTGATTGAGGTGAATCAAATCTGCTAAAGCGCATGCCCGTCAATTATCTTTTCTTCTAAAAACCTCCCTAAAAGCCGCTTTATAGTCAAGACAATGAAGCACAAAAGTTCGGAATTCTTTCCATAAAGACGGATCGGAATGCAGTTTTTTGCATTCTTTTCCAAAAATTGTTTGCAAAAAATGTGGCTACTGTGTGTTTCTGACAAACCGGAAATTGCATTGCTGCAGCCAAAAATGTATTCAAAAAATGCATTTTTTGAGACGCCTTTTGGGAGATTTCAAAACTTTGTAAATAAGTTTCAGAACTGGCCAAAATCGGGTACTCGGGATTTTTCGAGGTCGCAGATCACGATTATGATGTTCAAATTGACCCCTCGAATACCTGGATCTCTAGAACGCCGATGAACGTCATCTCCGTGGGACTCTCCTACAAATCGCGGGGAAAGAGAGAAACTCGGCATACACGGGGGTTTTTTGGGTCGCTGAATTCAAATGTGCCATCGTCGAACACCTCCCGGACACCTGGTGAGCCCGAAAGTGGACGTCAACCCCGAGAATTTTCCTAATAAGATCGCCAAAAACAACTCATAAATCACCGTAGGGGCGTTTTTTGGTTCGCTTAATCCGAAATCTACGTTAACAACGACCCCTCGAACACCTGGTGCACCGTAACCTCGGCCTGAACGTCGTCTTCGAGGGTTTTCTAGACACGATCGCGTTTGAAACGATTTTGGATTCGTCTTATTCGATTGTGTGAGGAAACCCCTCGGAGACGACGTTCAGGCCCAGGTTACGGTGCACTAGGTGTTCAGGGGGTCGTTTTCGACGTGAAGCTTGGATTAAGCGCCCCAAAGCGCCCCACGATGATTTTCGGGTTGTTTTTGTTAATCTTGTCAGAACCTCATCTTGTCGATGAGGTTTTACAGGTGTTCTTTTAAAAAAAGTGTCAAATTACCTTAAAACGTATTTTATTTACAGACACAACCTGTTTAGGACTTGGATTATGATTAAATATATGTAATTTTTATAAAACACGCACGAAAGAAATTTGAAACGATCCTGAGATAGTTTGCTAGAATAAAATTTAATAAGGTACTCTCACACTTTACACGCAACTGGTACGTATTTTTATAGTATGTTTTTTCTTCATTCTGAAAAGCCAGTTCTTCTAGTTGAAAGCGGTGTATCACATATATTCATTTTTAAAACAGTTATTTAAATTCTCATGTTTGTAAATTCTTTCCGTTAAAATATTTACTTTACTTATCAACTTAATTAGTGTGTGTGTCTCCTTAAAATATTTAACAAATCCAGTTTATAACCTACCAAATAAAGTAGTTTCCTGAGCCTGCTGGAAACCTACTAGCTGTAAACTTTTGCATACTTAACATATTTGCAGCAAAAGTGTGTGTGTCAAATGTTCACTTCCATTCCCCTTTTGCCAACATCGCAGTTTCCAATAGTTAAAATCTCAATTTGTATTGTAAAGCAGTTTATGGGGATCGGCCATATCATCGTAGATTCCTAGATTACATTATGTTAACTTTAGCCGAATTGTAGTGAGCTATTATTTCAAAATCTGATAATGTTGCAGCGCTACCTGATAATCTGGTTGCCAAAGCAATGTCCTTATCGATACTCTCCTTCGCCAGAAGCCAGAAATAAGTTAATGAGAAATGTTTTTCCACTGCCACAGAGGACATGTAAGGAAATTGTTTTGTAAGTACGCAAATCGATACTGCCTGTAATTTATCGATAAACAGGTAACTATTCATCATTTAACGAAGCTCCAGCAACAGATCAGTTTTAGCACTGTGAACTATTTAATTTTCAAAACATTCGAATCAAGTTAATCATCAAGTGTCATAAATCAAGTCAATTAAATTATGTCACATTGCTGGAGCTAAGGCAAGGAAAGGAACGCTTCAAATCAACATTCTCATTCTTACGCCTTAAAACTATCCCTCCACTATGCGAAAATCTCCCCGTGCCTCCTTTTTATCCTCCCTCTCTTCTTCGCTTTTTATATGTTCGCATTAAATGTTTCATTCTTTTCGGAGAGAAGGAGCTGTCACCTAAAAGTAGATTAATCTATATAAAACAGAGCAATATTTCTTAATGATACCCGCGGCGGATGGAAAAGGAGACAGTGTTAGCCGTTTTATAGAATCGTTTTGCTAAATGCACTTTCCTCGTTGTCTTGGCGGACGAGTAATTCTTTTAAGGGCAAGTGATAAATGTCATCGGGAACGCCGGCGCGCTTAAAGGAAAATAGTCCGCGGGTTTACATACCCGAGATGCCTGTGCGATACGGGAGACGTGTAATGCAATTGCATGTCTTAATGAGAGATCTTGAAAGGCTATTTCCGTATTTAGGGGAATTTCAGTGTGAAATGTTTCTTAAGATATTGAATTAATTTGGATTCATCTAAGTCCAGATCAGTTATTGATCTGAAAAAAATTATGTAATCTTAAACTCTAATAAACCTGTAAATGAGGTAATGAACCTGCTTGTTAATATTGTGCGGAATAGACTAGTTTTTCAGTTATAAATCATGTACTTCTCCCAAAAATTGTTGCTACCAAAAAGAAACTAATAACATAAGTGTAACGGTCCGAAATTCCGTTACAATGGAAGCTCCGGAAACGCACGTTAATGACGCACGGAGTTTCGGTTTGTTTGCTTGCGCGAGAATCGAATGCGCCTCATTGACTTTTGCGTTCCTTGTTGCCGAGAGTTTCGTTATCGGAAGTTGGCGACCTGTTGGTGTGGCGGCCTTGCGTCGGATGACGTGTGTGCGGAAGAAGCCGGCAGCCGCTCGGGGACCTTCTCTCTTCTCTCTTTTTGATCCGATCGTGTGGCTGTTGGTGAGTGGAGAAACACGCGTTTCTTTTCATCTCCGTAATTGTCGTCTGGCTAAACCTCTTGAGGGATTGTACGAGGTGAAAAGTTGGAGTTGCAGTCTCGTCCTCGTGTGGTGGAGTTTTGGAGTTGCTAGGAGGAGAGACGTCGCCTTTTTGAGGGTTTGTCCACGTGGTTCTGCCGCCATTTTGCTGCGATTTTCTTGGAGTTGTGAGAAAACCCTCTGACTGGAGGTAATTATCTCTTTTAAGACTTACTGTCACCTAATTGGTCGCCCTATTTGGATTAGGGTTTTTTCGGTTTACTTGTTATAGAACTCAGCTGTCTGAGAGAACCTGTTGTGCTGGTACACGTGTTGGAGTCTTTTCGGGGATCCCGTGTCCCGTTTTGTTGGAGTTTGGAGTGGATTCAGCGTGCGACGTTACTGCGGTACCAATCCGTCGTTATCGAGCCCTTAGGCGCAGTCCCGGTGTTCGACGACTCTGCCGTCACCGAACCTGTCTACTGGGTCCTCCCCTTCGCTAAGGAAGCAGGAGATTTTCAGATAAGCTTAGAACTAATTCAACACATCTGGAACGAAGAACGTTCCCTTATTGTCGGTTTACTAAATAACTTAGTATATACGAGGAAACGTCCTGTCGTTACCTAACGTCCGGTGACGATTATTAGTTAAGTGCGCTTGTACGTTACGCGAGGGTTTCATTTTAGTAAAGGGGAGTCGTGTAAACCTTGATCAAGGGCCCGGATGTCTAGTGTGGGATCCACCCCGTTTTCCTTGAGTATTTATTATTTCATTTTTTTTATTCTGTGACCGTTCTTGTAATCTTGTTGTTTAAATCGACTGTTAATCAACTCAAACCTGCCATTTGAACTTTAATTAAATTGTGTGCATAAACTTTAACGTTGTTTGTCTTTTAGTTGAGTCGTTCACGAGTCGTTCTGGTCGAGCATCCAAGGCTGGGTCCACAACATCTGGAACCTTCTGGATAGGTCGTAGCCAGTGGCGCCCTAGCATTAAACTTAACCCCCCCCTAGCCTCAGGCACGGGGCCGGCCGATCAGAAACCCCTTTTGCGACGTTTGCGTCCGACCAGCTTTGGGGGCTCTGACCGACGAGCTCGTTAGTTATTAGTCCTACCTCCTCCTTTTAGTTTGAATAATACGTCGTATAAGTTGTAGCTTATTCGAAAACATATACCATCAACAATATTTTATATGGTAAATGTTTTACTATTCAAATAACTAACACTGCGCGAAATGTCGTATCTACTTTATTTTTACTAACACTAACACTTATTATCTGATTTATATTTCACACAGCTGTTTATCTGTCTCTCGCGCTCCGCGGCTCTAGTCCCATCGTTCGATGTTTAAAGCTCTTTTATGACTACCCCCTCTTAGCAGTCGGTCTCCCTTTATGTCTAGCATACCGCTTTTCGGATATTCTGCTCGTTTCGGGAGAGACTCCCGAATTTAAGGAACTCTTATCGCTTCGGGTATATTCTAGTCGCTTCGAATTTGGCGGAAGCGACACTTCCTGTTTGTGTTTATTTTACGGCCAGACTTTCCGTTACAATATTATTGTAAACATGTTTCGGGAAAACGTGGGTCTATCATCAGATCTCGGCTGATCATGCCTTCGCAGTGATCCTAAATTTGATTTCAAAAGAAAATATTTCGATTTTCAAACTTGTTTTAATATTCTGTATTAGCTAATACTTTTAATTGTTTCATATTGTAAGGCAAAGTTCCAGTTTCAAATTTTTTTCCATTTTGGTTGTGTTACGAGTTATTGGTAATAGCAATATTGATTTTTGTTATAACATGAAACGGAAAATGATACAAGTATGAATCTTTTATCTATAATTAGAATTGAGGAATATAAATCAAATTGAGGGTAAATGCAATGAAAGTTTATTTTGGGACGAATTTTGAAATAATTTGTATCTGGTCTACCCATTCTGACATTCAGACTGGGATGATAGTGGGTCAAACTTCATCTTGGTTACAACATAAAATTTCATCGTTTATCTATATAAATTCTAAACTAGCCAAGAACTGGAAAAATTTTGGAAACGTTCGTTACGCTTTGCAATGGAGGCTGTGTTTCGTTATGTTACGAACTACATACTTTAAGAAAATAAGATCTCCTTAAATACAGTCTTGAACCCAAAAATTACTCAAATGCATCTTCATTTTAGCAAGATGTTATTCATTAGTGACATTTTTCAAATCAAGTTGGATCCAACATCAACTCTACATTTACCTGAGCTGATGATCTAAGTAGATCCGAAGAAAAAATCCCAAAATGAAACTTTGTAAACGATAAGTGTGGTGAATATTGAAACAGAGTACTTGCAGTATTGGGTTATTTTTAGTTATCGGCATATTTTCAGTACTGTGTGACGTCACAAGTTTGTCATTTTTATTTGTCATGTGAACATGGTCGTTTTTAATTTTGGATTTGTGGTTTTTCTTTATGTATACTTGTTTGTTATAACAACAGTTTAAATCATAATACAAGCCGTACCCGGCATGCGTCGCAATGTCACGTAAAGTTTAAAGAAAAAAGATAAGATTCCGCAAACTGTCCTTGTATTAGCAATTGTATATTATCTTTTTAAACTTTAATAAATACTTTATCAAAAACGACCCTGAAATTAGGTATGAAATTTTCCCGTACAATATGCGTTGCACCAAACGACGTCATTTGAAAGCAATTATTATATTTTTGGATGTTGGCCAAGAAATATTTAGAGTCATTTCCCACCCCAGAAACTAAAGAAGGTAATGGATCTGGTGGTGGAAACAATTGTGGCAATTTTACTTTACCACCAGCACAACATAATCCAGTAGATTCACCGCTGTATTTTAACATTTTACAACAATGATTGTCATTTCTCCAATCGTTACGGATTCGTCGGCAGAATAATCTATTTCCGGGTCGTAGTGGAATGCTACTCGTTCCAAGTTTACAGGAACACTGCGTCTGCGGAATCGCTCTATTTCATTGTGGCTTGAAGTGCGCTCCATATTTTGGATATTTGTTGCTCGTATTAGTACGTGCATGACCATCTTAGTGTTGATTCTGCCATGTCTTCTTCAGCTTGTCTGTTTAGTTTTTTGTTTGTTTGTTATTTTTACTTTTAGTTCGATTCGTCGGTAATTCTGTTCGGCCTGTTGTTTGGGTATCTACACTTCCGGTTTTGGGTCCTGTATTTGTACCTCATAGACTTGTTTCTTGGGTGATTTATTCGTTTGACGTGAGGTACAGTCGAATTGTATTGTAGTTTTCCTCCATCCTTTTGAAATAGTGTGATTTTATACAATTATGCTGATCGCCAAACCCAAGTTCATGGAACGCCTCGTTGTTCTCTTGGGCTTTCCCCCATAATGCTTCTAGGTGATCACTCCTTTTTGTAGCTATTCTTTGGTTTTTCTTGCATGCACTTCCGTCTTTCTCGCAATTATGATGTAGTTATATGATTGCTTGGGCTATTTTTTCTTGTCCTTGAATCAACTCATCTGCTTGTTATATCTTGTCGAAGATGAAATTGTGAATTTTTTAACTTAATTCTCTGGAAAAAGTGGCTGTGACTTACTCAGGACTTTGCTTGTCTTCTTGACTTCCCGCCGTTGTGTTGGCGTCGAAGTTCTTGAAGTTTTTAAAGTTGAAATCAATCACTGGCGGTTTTTCTTCCGGCTGCAGTGACTCGATGTGTCCGTTTTTTCGAACTTGTAGAATTTGTAGACTCTGTGTCCTGTTGATCTAAATGCTGTTGTGTAAGATGTGCTCGAACTCGTTTGATTCTAAGCCTATCTACTTCATAATTATTTACTGTTGAACGCAATTCCGTCATACCAATACGAATGTTATCGTTTTCTGTCTCTCGCTGGTCGTCAGTCGTCAGTGCGATTTGGACGTGAGAGCTCGCCGCACATTGGTTGACTTCGACGAGCTAAGTCGTCCTCTTCTAGGTACTTGGCATTTTAAAATCGATAAAGTTCTCACGCACTGACAAACTGATGATGGATTTTAATAATCGTCTTGACATTTATTTATTTGACAACCAACTGATACTATACTTTCATCTGTTTAATTACAAATGTCAAATTACAAAACGTCCCTTTCTCAGTATTTCCGGTACTTATTATTTATGTTTCTCACCGAAAAATCTTCCCTGAACTTCCACAAATATTTCAAGATCAAAATTAGTAAAATCCGTCCATCCGTTCTCGAGTTCAAGCCCAGACAAACGAACAGCATATCATTATATATATATATATATATATATATATATATATATATATATATATATATATATATATGCAGCTTCAGTAGGAGATGAATCTCCGTCTAGGGTTGCAGTCAGGATAGGGTGGGCAAGAAAGAAAAAGCTCTTTTCAAAATAGCCAAGCTTTCGGAGCGATTTTGGCTCCTTCCTCAGGGCATCTAGTGAGAAATTTTAATTAGAAAACATTTTCATTTACCATGATTATGTTTGAGACTCACTTGTACAAGCTAATATATGAAACTAGCAATAATAAATATCGCTTACTGACATTACGGTTACATTAACACAGAGGTAGCACGTTCTTTTTAAAACACAAATTAACTTAAGTCAGATAACCTATATATAAATAAGGAAAGCGCGGTAAAAGATAAGTAATAATGGTGAAGTGTGACAAAACACAAAACTTAAAATTAAGACATAGACAGTTAAAATATGATATGTAGCCAACATAACAAAACAGAAAACATTTAACATATTGAAGATTCAATGTTCAAACTTTGTATTACCTTATTCAAATAAACTTAAGAAACCAGCTTAAGGATGTAACTATAACTCGTGCTTAAGTTCTGAACATCCGCTCTCTTATTAATGGCATTTGGTGTGTTGTTGATACATATCATTTCTAGAAAATTACGTTTAAAAAAACCCCTTTCAGTTTTCAACGTTTTTACATTATCAAAATCCATTTTATGATTGAGATTTAGTACGTGTTCTACGAGGGCGCACGTTTTCACTTTTCTTTTTACGTCACTTTTGTGAGAGGTAATTCTTCCTGTTAATAGCCTCGAAGTTTGACCAATGTATTCCCGTTTGCAATCCGAACATGTGATAGAATAAACTACGTTGGAAAGTTCCGATGTTTTAAGCGGGGATTTTAATGTAGTATATAATTTCTCTAAAGTGAGGATATTTTTGTTTGCAAACTGAAGGTTTAAAGGTGTAAATATGTTTCTGAGTTTCGGTGTTAAATCCCTGATGTATGGGAGCGTGGCATATTTAATCAGTTCAGTAGTTATAGTGTCTGTTGTGTGGTTACTGTTTACTATGATTCCTCTGTTGTTAAAGTTACCATTCGGATGGTGCTCTATTGTACGGTTTTGTGGAGCACTGAACAAAATACTATTAATAATTTTTAAAGGATAACCATTCTCCACCAAAATTGACTTAAGTTTAAGCAACCCTTCGTTTCTATACTGTATGTGTGACAAATTGATAACTCTGTGTTTAAGGGCTTTAATTAGATTATACTTCATTGCGTTTGGATGGTAAGACGAAAAGTGGACGTATCTATTGCTACAAATGGGTTTCCTATACCATTTTGTTCTAATTATGTTGTTATGGTCTCTACATAGCATCATGTCCAGGAAGGGGATGGTATTATCTTTCTCTACTTCACATGTAAATTGTAGGTTAGGATCTAATTCATTAAATGTATTCAGTGTGGATTGAATACCATCCAAAGGTACGGCTAAGATTAAGTCGTCGACGTATCTTTTAACGAATGGAATATGGTGGGAAGATTTGATTATGGCTTTATTAATTAGATCATCTAGGACATAGTTTGCAAAAATAGGTGAAATGGCCACACCCATTGGTGTACCGAATATTTGCTTATAGTAGGAATCATTATATAGGAAAACGTTAGAGTCAAAAATATATTTTATAACAGAGAGAAAGGATGGTAGGGTAATGTCACAGTACTTACTTATAGTTGTCCAATGATCGGTTATGCATTTCAGAACTGATGTTAGTGGTAAATTGGTGAATAATGAGGTAACATCAAAACTAACAAGTATGTAATTTTCTGGTAGTGCAAAACCGTTTATAAAAGCACTGAATTGGAATGAATCTTTGAGGTAAATATCATTATTTGTATGATATGCTTTAGTAAGGATTTCTGTACAAAATTCGGCCAATTTACTGCTGGGGGAATTTATTGTAGATATGATGGGTCTCATGGTCAATGTGGGTTTGTGGATCTTGGGAAGGGCGTAAAAACGAGGTGCTATTGCATTATAAAATTTTAACTGTTTTGCTTGGGCATCAGTTATTTGTTCTGAAGTGTGTAGAGATGAGACAAGTTCGTTAGCTTTTCTTTGCAGTGAGGGGATCGGATTCTTGTTCAATTTGATATAATATTTATTGTCCTCTAGTAATTTATTGCACTCTGTTTCATATGTTTGTTTATCCATAACTACTGTTACATTCCCTTTATCACTCCGACATATAATTAAGTCTGGGTGGGTTTGTAAAAACATTTTAGTTTCTTGGAATATTTTAAAAAGGAAATTATTAGAATTAATGTTTTTATGTAGAAAGTTAGTTATTATGTTTGTGTATTGAGCTCTATAGATATCTTTAGTGTTCTCTTCAAGATTACAGATTATAAGCTCAAGATCTGCTAAAAGTCGTGGAACATCTAAATATTTGGTATTAGGGGCAATTGTGAACTTAGGTCCTAGTGACAAAAATTTTTTTACGTTAGGGGGGATGATGACATCAGTAAGATTTTTGATCCATCCGTCTTGGCTTACAATATCTGTAAATGATTTTTCAGTTAAGTTTTCGATCTTGTTCTTATGTTTAGCTTTGATTCTATTGAAAACTTTTTTAAAAATGATGTACTGCCTACGTTTGAACTCATAAAACACTTTTCGTCTTACCATCCAAACGCAATGAAGTATAATCTAATTAAAGCCCTTAAACACAGAGTTATCAATTTGTCACACATACAGTATAGAAACGAAGGGTTGCTTAAACTTAAGTCAATTTTGGTGGAGAATGGTTATCCTTTAAAAATTATTAATAGTATTTTGTTCAGTGCTCCACAAAACCGTACAATAGAGCACCATCCGAATGGTAACTTTAACAACAGAGGAATCATAGTAAACAGTAACCACACAACAGACACTATAACTACTGAACTGATTAAATATGCCACGCTCCCATACATCAGGGATTTAACACCGAAACTCAGAAACATATTTACACCTTTAAACCTTCAGTTTGCAAACAAAAATATCCTCACTTTAGAGAAATTATATACTACATTAAAATCCCCGCTTAAAACATCGGAACTTTCCAACGTAGTTTATTCTATCACATGTTCGGATTGCAAACGGGAATACATTGGTCAAACTTCGAGGCTATTAACAGGAAGAATTACCTCTCACAAAAGTGACGTAAAAAGAAAAGTGAAAACGTGCGCCCTCGTAGAACACGTACTAAATCTCAATCATAAAATGGATTTTGATAATGTAAAAACGTTGAAAACTGAAAGGGGTTTTTTTAAACGTAATTTTCTAGAAATGATATGTATCAACAACACACCAAATGCCATTAATAAGAGAGCGGATGTTCAGAACTTAAGCACGAGTTATAGTTACATCCTTAAGCTGGTTTCTTAAGTTTATTTGAATAAGGTAATACAAAGTTTGAACATTGAATCTTCAATATGTTAAATGTTTTCTGTTTTGTTATGTTGGCTACATATCATATTTTAACTGTCTATGTCTTAATTTTAAGTTTTGTGTTTTGTCACACTTCACCATTATTACTTATCTTTTACCGCGCTTTCCTTATTTATATATAGGTTATCTGACTTAAGTTAATTTGTGTTTTAAAAAGAACGTGCTACCTCTGTGTTAATGTAACCGTAATGTCAGTAAGCGATATTTATTATTGCTAGTTTCATATATTAGCTTGTACAAGTGAGTCTCAAACATAATCATGGTAAATGAAAATGTTTTCTAATTAAAATTTCTCACTAGATGCCCTGAGGAAGGAGCCAAAATCGCTCCGAAAGCTTGGCTATTTTGAAAAGAGCTTTTTCTTTCTTGCCCACCCTATCCTGACTGCAACCCTAGACGGAGATTCATCTCCTACTGAAGCTGCATACATTAGGACAGTCAAGACTCACAGATATATATATATATATATATATATATATATAGATGTTATATGTATGACTAGTGTTACTACGTCAGTAACATGACATATTGACAGAAGGTTGTCCAAACTCTCGAAGTTGGCCATGTTCTTAAGTATCCGAAGAAAACACTAAGTCTTCGCCAACGAATTTATTTAATAAGGACTAAGCGACCGGTTTCGACTGATTAACAGTCATCATCAGGCTTCATAACAAAAGATTCTAGGGCTCCGGGTGTGCGACATGTGGAGTGTCAAAGATTAAAACAAGATGGACAAATACAGTTAAAATTAACACATCTCGAAACACGAACTAAAATTGTATAACGGATTGACCCTACTTATGTTGACATCCTCATTGTGCAAAGGTTGAAAGACACACAAGTTGTTTTAATCTTTGACACTCCACATGTCGCACACCCGGAGCCCTAGAATCTTTTGTTATGAAGCCTGATGATGACTGTTAATCAGTCGAAACCGGTCGCTTAGTCCTTATTAAATAAATTCGTTGGCGAAGACTTAGTGTTTTCTTCGGATACTTAACATGACATATTATTGATATATTAACGTTATATAGTATTCTGAATTAGATTTCTTACAGGCATTGTTGACTAATGATGAGCACTAGGTGTTCGAAACTAATTTTATAATAAATTCATAATTATCATCGTTAATTTTGTTCGTTTAGATGAGCTGTTTGACTTAGAGACACTTGTCTAGAAAAAGTGTTTCTCTGTTTCATGTCGGTATATTTAATTTAATAGGCCACGTAAACACAATCCTACTCTCAATCCAAGCCCCAAATAGAGAACAATATAATTAAATAGAGTATAATTACTTGACAGTAATTTAATAAAACATGGAAAATAATACGTTAAACAAATGATTCATTGTTCTAATGATCTAGTCATTTATATTTACTTTTTTGGTATTGCAACCTGATAATCTTGGGATTGTTTTCCCACGATTGCCTTCCGATTTCTTGTAATTTAACAATTTCCCAAAAGCTCCTAATTGCCAATCACGGTATCACAATGTGGCAGATACGATCCTAGAATCCATTAAGATAATACCGCCTATGCAATAACTGCAATATATCAGTTAGAGGACATATATATAGAGAGAGTGAGAGGGAGAGAGGGGATGGGGTGTGTGCATGTGTATGCCGTTATCTGAAGCTATATTGTTATAATCACAAACTATCAGTGGTACTGTTCCGAAGCCGCCTAATTGTTATGAATTCCCTTGGTTCTATCTGCGTCTGAACAGGAATACGTAATTATGTACGAGAGGGAGACGGCGAGATAATGAAGATGGAAAAAGAAGATTGTCATTACGTAGTGAAATAACGGGCGATAAATAAAGTAAACAGGTAATTTTTCATTTTCTTTCTCATTCTCTTCCCCTCCTGCTCCTCCGGTTAGATTGCATCCGTTGTCACATTCTTCCGTGGAAACCTTCAAAATTAAATCTACGAGACCCCCGCATTATGCCTTAACAGCTTTTTCAGCTTTCGCCATTTTGAATTCTCATCTCGACCTATTAAAGTGTTTATTTCCCTCAAGGCTCTCCACTCGTCCCCCCCTCTCACTTCTCCTTCTTCCCGCCCTTGTTTCGTAATACGCGCATTTCCAAAATACAATTCGAACTAATGAATTTTACGAACAGGTGCTTCTTTTCCGTTCATTAAAAGTTTTCTAGGGAAAAGAAGCGGGACGAGAGTGGCTGTTACTCGAATTTTTAGAGAATTAGCCTCCCTCGCCTCTTGAATATTGATTGGAGGACAGGGACAACAAATGAATTGTATCGTTGAGACTTTCAGTTCGATATAGATTCCAGCACGTACTGTAATAGGTTATATTTATTAAATATATTACTTTTGTTATTTGATTTTCCGTAATTCCGCATGTATATTTAATTGCATTCCGCTTATGTGCAAGTATAATTATTTGGTTTTGTTCCGCTAAAATTCCCTCCGCCAGTAATACACACAAACATACCCGCACGTACGCACACCCACACACAAACCGAATTTAAAACTTGTTTTCGTGACAAACATACAAAATTACAATAACCGAAAATAATTATTTGCGTCAATTAATCAAAATACGAGCATTAAATTGCTCGTAAATAAATTATTGTTTTGAAATTGTTTACCGTTGCACGATAATTGTACGAGTACGTCATCGAGTGCCTCTTATGTAATTTTCTCGCCCCCCAGACGAATTATAAATATTATTATTCATTAACGCGTGCTCTATAGGCCGGTAGGGAAAGAACACAGTGGTTTCGTACATTGAAGGCAATATTCAAACTGTCATGTGAAAAAATATAAGTTAATATTTTTATTGGTAATCAAAACTCGTTCGATAACTCGTTGATCTTTTTCTTTGATATTTGTTAATATTTTTATTTTACTGTTGTTATCATTATTATTATTGTTTTATTAAACTTTTACAAAGAAAATTTTCATTCACTTATTATTTATGATCTTTATTATTAAACAATTAAAGCCCATTGTGATACTTCGTTGAACATTTTGTTTGCATTTTCGCCTCTACTGAAATCAAAATTAAGGTAATCGTTTACAGTAAAAAGAAGAGTGGTGAGGTATTGAAGTAGCTTCAAGACTTCTTACATTGCATTACCGCTGAGGTAAATGGCAAACATCACAAAACAGACATGTTTTTCGAAAGTTTAATGCTTTGTCAAAATTCAAGTTGCAGTTAATAATATGAAGGACCCAAACTAGGATCTTTAAAATACGTATATTAAGTAAATAAGTTTTTGCACTACTATTATGCATTAGTGCATAATGTACGATTATGTAACAGTACAACCTACATAATAAAGACACAGTGCTTTGACGACGATATGCTTTCAGCATTAGTTGTCCTGAAAAACTTGAAAAAGGGTAACATGTGTGAACATTATCCCAACCTTGTCATAAGAACAAGCTATTTCCCGATGAAGCAGTAATTATAAAGTAGGCTCATTATAAACTGCGAATTCTGCTAATTTTTACAATATTCTAAGGAAAGGTAAAACCCTGTTGTTCTATAGTACCTATTCCAAAATAAGAATCTAGGCACCAGTTAATTGGTGGAATTTCATGTAATTTAAGACCCATACACATGTGTCATATGCCAAGCGGGACAGTACTGTGATCACGAAAAGAGGTTGCGGTTGAATTAAAAACAGATTAATTGTTAAAAGTTAAAACCGTAAAATTGCATATTTTATATTTGGGACAAAGGTATAGTCAAGCCTTCGAAGCTCTAAGGAATACTATCTGCATTATCACTTATGATTATCCCGGCTGCAGTTAAACATTTATTGTGTTATGTGCTCAATTTAGATTTTCTTGAAGTATCGTGAAAGAAGAAGTAGTCCAAAATAATTTATATCTCCTGTCTCATTTGTCATTGGTACCTACCCAGTTATAGTCATCTTTTTCTGCAGTCAGTTAAAAGTATTTGATATCAATAACAGCTTGAAACGCTTTTTGCGAACCATGTGGAAAGCCAATTAGTTATTTTTTAATATGCATCTAACTGAGGGTATTTTTTTAATTCTATCAATCAATAATTTATTTTGATCTCCTTTTTTAGGTCTCTTGTAATGATGGGTACTTCGACCAGTTTAAAATCGTTTATGTAAATTGTCTTATTGCTTAAATTTTTGCCTAATTTAAACCTTTTACTACTTTTTACCAAAAACTCCTAACTCTAGGTAATTATTTATTTCGCTTCCATTTCTTCTCTCTCAGTAAAGGAAACAAAGAGGTTATTTAATTTGTTAGAATATGCTGGAATATCACTTTGAAACGAGAGCAATATATAATCTGGAACATCCATTTGATGGAGAAAATGTTAGACATTAGTATATACTAAGTTTACAACCTTGTTATTCCAGAAAACCCCAGCAAAGTATAAATTCACTATTTAGTATCTAAAGTGTGCTGAAATCTAGAAGTTATATAACCCATAATCGTTAACCTAAAAAAATTATTTATATACGACACTTATTAGAAATTGGGCATATTTGTATTTTAAATTGTGGCTCTGCATCAAATGTGGCAACTAATAAAGTTGTAGTAATCAAAATACCATTCCTCTTCTACTATATCAGTTTCTATTTAGCACTTCATAATAAAATTTCTCAAACCCAATCTCATCGAAACACTTCTCTAAGGTCGATAAACGTTTATTGTCAATTGTTTCAGGTAACTGATATCCATCTTCAGTCAGACCCAACGAGAGAGAAAATATATAAATCTAGACATGAAGTTAATTAAAGCAAGCTTACCTGCGTCGTCCCTTACCTGCTACACCTAATATGTATATCTTATTAGTATGGTAATCATACTAATAAAACGTACGAGGGATTGTTCAATACAAGGAAACAAAAGTGTGCCATTGTGGACACATGGCAGATGCGAAAACATTTAAACTATAGCGGAATGAAAGTGTATGTGTATGAAATAAGGAAATATAGTTGTAGTTGTAGTTACTCTCCAACCTCTCTGGAATGAGGAAGCTAACTTATTTAGGGCTGTATCCATGTCCTGAAAGAATTTTATGTAGTTAACATTCTTGTTCGATATGTGTTAATTTTTATTTATTTTTTAACTTTTTGTGTCGAGGTAATTGTTTCGTATGTTTGACGCCGCACATTTCGAGCAACATGAGCCCTAGAAACAACTTGTTTGCGAGCCTGAATATGGCTTCCATGAAGCCAAAACCGGTCGCTCATCTTTGAATAAAGCAGTTGGTTAAGACTTGGTGTTTTGCTTTGGTTTAAATTACCATGTCCAACTTTGAGAAGCTGGGCAACCTTCGGTCGTTAAGGAAATATGATCATATATAACAGATTCAAGACTTTATTGGTTTACATTGATATAAATTTCTAAGCGTGCCATTTGTTGTTTTCACTCTAAATCTGAGGCAACACTCTATATAGTAGACAAAATACCTGATGAAGTTTCAATGTTACGATCGCCTCTGCTTGAGGTATTTAAAGGGAGAAAATGGGGTAATGTTATTTATTTTGCATAAAGTATTTAAATTATTTTATATAACTGCAATTTTAAGTAGCGTTGGTGTGTCAGTTAGGAAGGTTCCTGTAATTGTCGGTAAATGCACTGCAGTTTATACTACACAGAATAGTAGGGAGGCACAGTCGACATGCCACGAAGAGCGTTGTCCCGTATCTGTTTAAATTACCAATAGGTTCGTCAAGACGCTTTGAACTTGTTGTCATCGTTATTGTTATTTCGTATCCTTGCTTTCTCTTCAAATATTTTCTTTGATATTATGTCTGATTTTTTCTTTCGTGTGTCTTTTTATGTCGCTTCTGCTATCCTTTTGTTTGGTAATGACTTCACTGCAAATCAATATTTTCATCTTGCCTTTCTCCCATCGACGTCAGCAACATGAACATTACACATCTACCGCATGATTTTTTAAGGGTATACATAGTAGCTTGTTTGTCAAATTCTTTCAAGATTTTCTACATCTAGACAGACCCGGGAGGTTGTTTCACCATTTCGTGCCCTTCCATTACTACGTGTATCCTTAACATTCTGTGATCGTTTGTGACTTGATTAACAACTGACTTTTGCCCGTTGTACTTTTTAGGGCTGTCCCATGATATTCTACTACATTGATTTTTGTAGAAGAAGCTGGCAGATCAAATGGTTCAGATTTTAGACGTTGGACATTTGGTTTAGACATTCAGTGTTGAACAATCTTCAAGTGTCTACTATCCCGGTAAAATGCCATTAAATTGCTTAAAAACGAAACAGTTCTTGAATTTGCCACATTTTAACCTGAATTCCATTTTGTGACAAAATTTTACTCAACTCCCCACACAGTGTTTCTTACAAAAATCCTCTATTGGCCAGCCTATTAACGCAATAATTTAACAGGGCCGTGTCGTTGACGCGGGACGATTAAAGGGGACTTTATACAGTCTGTTTAAACGCGATTCTTAATGCGGTTGATTCAAAGGGGGTAGGGCGGTGAATCATAAGTGCGGAAGGCGTCCATATTACGATGACTCGTGTACCATTAGATGGCGATGTCAGTAGGAATTAATTGCGCTTTGATACGGAAGCGAAAAGTGGAAAGTAGGGTCGAAAAGTGTACGTTGTCCCAATGAAATTTTAAACAGTCGCGCGATGCATACGAATAAGTAAATATTAGAACAGTCGTTGAGATATACTTCCTGGATTTCAAAAGTGCTTTTCACTCGATAAAAAAGGAAATGATGATAAATGGCCAAACACTTCCCCATAGTTTATTCAAATTCTATTTCCTACGCTTAGTTTAGAAAGGTTCTGGGAGTTATAGTTGCTTTTGATTATAGAAATCTTCATTTTGACCCTGTTGACAATCTAATCGAAATGAAAAAAGTCGATAAAATGGAATCTATAAGATCATTAAATTCACTGTTTACGTTGTCGGCATTATTTAAGAATTTTTTATTTAATCTTCAATTAATCATCTAGTCTTGAAAATTGTGCGATTACTCGCCCAATCAGGGAGCCTTCGACTAATTAGTTAGTTATTAAGTAAGAAAAACGCCACTAAATTGTTTAATCAGATGAATCCTCTCGATCAGCAAGAGAGGTTAAATCAATCGATTTTTCAATCAATTTTCATCTTTATTTGTCTTGTAAATATATTTGACACAGCATCCACTGAACCCGAGATATAATATGGACGCGAACTTAAAACGTAACGTGTAACCTTTTTGATTAGTAGGTAATAATTTAATTTGTTTTAATACCATATTACTAATCTAAATTAAGTTCACAGAATGGAATCGTTTACACTTTATACGATCATTGTAAATATCAGTAATAGCAATAAATTAAAGGTATCCAAAAATTAGAACTGGTCAAATATAAATGAAAACGCAATTACACTCGGCAGAAATATCTGTTTGAAAGCGCTGAAATTATTGAAATTAACAAGTATATTATTATGATCACTAAACCAAGTATGGTACTTTTACTTCTGCACTGCAATCCTTAATCCTACACGAGAGAGTTACGTCTTATTAGTACTCGCTTCAAGACCAACCATTTCTAGAAAATATACGACGGAGTTTTAGTCACCAGTGTTCTACTACAAGATACCAACTTCGTCCAGTTGATAGAACGATGAAAACGTGTCAGTGCCACTTCAAACTCATTTTAATATGAAATCTGCGCCTAGATTCTATATTTTGTTTATAGTGTGATTTGTTTAACAGCATATTCTATGTTGTTAAAATTTTTTGGAGAATTAATACATGTATTTCTTTCAATATTTCCCAGCGGTAGATTAAACAAATTGTTTATTTTTGATATAAGTTGATAGAGTTCCTATTTTATAAGCATTTAGGTTTATTTGATTTATTGTAGTATGAACTATCCGGAATATGGCACGTTGTGCCTCTTGACTAATACAAAATTGGTATATCATTTGTCTTTGGCTATAGTTCAGAATCCAGCGTACCTTTAAAAAAGTGATTACTCTCAGGTTGAATTTTTATGGGTGGCTTCGTTACAACGAATCTCTAAAATTTTCTCTTCTGCAGAACTCCCGGTAGTTTTCATATTAAGAACTGTACATCCGCTAAACATGTTGGTTTAGCGAGATTTTAAGTATCATGCATAAAGATTTTAGTTATCCATTATTTTCAGTTCCACGAATATCGAAAAGTGTTGATTATCTGTAGGACAAAGATAACGTGATAGATAAATATGTTCTCTGATGTCTGGCAGCAAAAAGGAACGTTGAGCCTAAAGCCAAGCTAAGCAATGCAAATCAATTTATGCAGTGTCCCACAGAAAATAATTTCTGGTTGTAATAAAACTGGTTGTACAATGCAAGAAAATTTTATAGAATTTATAGTATGGGGAGATGTCATAATTTTGTAACGAAGTAAAATTACTTTTAAATAATATTTCTGTTCCACGAAGTATGTTTAAAAAAGTGTGTTTCATTAAATGCATTTATTCAATTTTGCCATATAAACTGACGTTTATTGACGTCAAATCGAACCTATAAAGTCAATGTTTATTTTGTTTATTTAGGCAGCGGATTAACAGTTATTTATTCAATTTTGCCGTATAAAGTGGCGTTTTATATGTTTAAAATTGTTTTCATCGTTGTCAAGGTTGCGGCACTGAAGTTGTCATATTGTCAAATTTTCTCTTTAAAATTGGACTTACTCCGCTAAACGTCAGTGTGTATATTACAAAATTGAATAAAACGTTGTAATACACTCGCGGATACAATGAACGTTTAACTCGCGATATTAATGCGCTTGCGACTGCGCCGCGCGCGCGTCTAAACATATAGCTCGTTAAACGTTCATTTTATCCGCTTCTATAATAAATAACTATTAATGCATACCAACTACATAAAATTATGAAACAATGACATTTTGCAGAGCATCAATTGGAGGATATAATCAATCAAGTAGACTTCAGACTATTCATAACCACGAACAACTGTTCAATTTGTGATCAAAACAGTATTCTTGATAAATGTTTATTCAACCTCGTAAACTAACACTATTTAGGTTTTTTATTTTATTTTATTTAGTCCCCGTTTTGTAGGACTTGATTAATACTTCGCTGCATATTCTGTGGATAATGATGTTCATGCTGATTCTGATGCTTATAATTCTGACCATATGGAATGCACGGGGGCAGGCTAGTGATGGTCTCGAACGGAATGATTGCGAAGACGATGCCCATGCTGATTAATATGTGGATGACTTGATACTGTGATATTAATGTTGATGATATAACTATTAATATGGATGATGCTCCCGCTGATGTTGACCGAAGTGATGACTGTGCTGATGGTGTAGAAAAGTAGATCGAGATAATGATGGTGATGCTGATTATGTGAATAAGGTTGATGTTGCAGGTGATGCATATGTTGATGCTAATTTCGATAAGGATGGTAACGTTACTAATTGTCAAAATGATTACGTTCCTGATGATGTCGATAGCGTTGTCTCGATGATGATTTCCGTGAAAACGTTATACCCTGTAATATTAAAATAACAATAATATTAATAAGTTTATGACCCAAGAAGAAACCAGTTTTGTAGCAATACAGTTATATAACGATCAAATATAATAGGAAATTTTTACGTATATACACCACTGAGTGATTATTTTTAGAATGAAATGCTGGAACGTTTTAAATTAACATAAAAGTTTTAAGGATCAAATAGATATGCCACAGTAATAAAATTGCTACAAACTTACAGCAGAAGTTACAAAATAATCTTAAATATTTCGTTATATATTTCGATCTAACTTTGCAATTAAATATATCACTGGAGTTTGAATTTCGATTATAGCTGGAACACATAAAGTTTATTAGATAATTCAAGATTAGATTTGTGTTAGCATTATCACACAAATATGTTTCATCTAATATTTTGTCTGGGGCCGAAGAAATTAATTAGAGCCAAGTAACTTAAGACCATTTATCCCTACGTGCAGCAGCTTAAAGCGAAATACCAATGCATTTTTTTATTTTTCTGCTTTCAAGTGTCACAACACTATAGCTATTTAATAAATAATTGTACCTAATTTTTGCCTCGGAGAATAAAAATCGTCCAGTGTAAAATTTAAGTATTCTAAACACCCTTTTTGCACTCATTATAATGATAATGTGGGTTTCGGATCAGTGAAGCATATTCTAGTTTTGAGAGCACCACATTGTGAAAAAGACTATTGAGAACTCTATGATCATTGAAATCTCTGCAGCTACCAACAAAGGATCCTAGCAGCTGTCCCGCTTCCTGAGTTACCTTACTAATAAGATCTCTGAAACTCAATTGATTATTGAATGTAACGCTTATATCTTTAATTATATGAACTCTCAGCGATTTTTCACGAAGTATAGCGTTTTATTTTAATATTCTGTCCTAAAACTTTGTAGTTATTAAACAAAAATTGTTATTAAGTTAGTATTCAATGTACCAGCTCTGGATTGGAGGTAATAGACAATAAAATATTTAGATCATAAGCGAATAACAACTTAGTAACTTACGACATGAGGAACATTAGTAATAAAAATTATGGATAACAGAGGATATAGATTACAACCTTGGGTTTCCCCTGATGTCATATCATATCATTTAGAATTGAAGCCGTAATTATAAAAATATGGTTTTCTGTTTCATGTTTCCCATCCAATCCATAATTTATGAGTTTATTCGGTAGTGTTTAACGAGATATTTGATCAAAAACCTTTGGAAATTTTGTGAAATGTCAATCATCCATGTAACTTTGCTTTTTGATGAGTCTTCTTTACCAAATTACAGTGCCCTTAATTTATTTTTATATGTAAACGTACATATTCTTTTTCGTTCGGTAATAAAAAGCAGGAATGATTTATAAAATCACGGATCGACTGATTTTAACTCTAAAATTTGTACAGCTATGAAGTTTTAAACTTTAAAGTAGGATTTCCGACAATTCTTATAATAAATGTTTATCCGTGTTTTATTTGATAATATCGGTGGTTTTCGAAAAATATGGAAAATAGTGAGACAGCCATAATTTTACGGACCATACAGGTAAACGGCAATACTACTATTTCCAATGACAAACTTGAAACTGAATAAATCACAAATTTAAAGAAAAAATTACCACAAAGAAATTATAGCCATAAAACGTTTAATGCGGTAGCGGGTAGACTCACTCTACGATCCCGGTAGAGATAGGTATACTTCAGGGATGCGACGCTGCCCACGCGAGCCTTGGTATTCTCCCACCCCCTAAATCGGGAGATTGCCATGTCCCCTTTCTCAATTCCTACCCAAATTTCGCATGGATCCTACGCCATACCTTACCCATCTCCCAACCAGTCTCACCAGCGGGCAGATTATGGCTAACTACCTTCTATTAAATATCGAATTTCAAAATGCAAAAGTATCGCAGATGGGTAGAGCTCAGTGCTCAGAATCCTATCCCGATAGAGATACGGGCTTCTTCTTCTTAAGGTGCTATATCCGTGGGAACGTCGGCGACTGCCATGTTTACAATATTCCTGTATTCATCTCGGTCTCGTGCTACGTGAAGTAATTGACCTGCTGTTAATCCTGTCCATTGTCGCAAGTTTCTCAACCAGGACAGTTTTTTTCGACTTATCCATTTCTTTCCTTCGATTTTACCGTTAAGAATTAGCCGAAGGAATTCATATCTTGGTCCTCTGATTATATGTCCAAGATATTGTAGTTTACGTTTCTTTAAGGTATTTAATAAAACTCGTTGATGCCCCATTCTTCGAAGAACTTCCTCGTTTCTAGTTTTACTGGTCCATGATATTTTAAGCATTCTTCGGTACAGCCACATTTCAAATCCCTCGATTTTATTCATAATATTGGCGTTCATCGTCCAAGTTTCGCATCCATTGTTACGTCTCATTTTACTTTCGCCTGGTAACCAAATTGGTATAACGTATTCGTACACTGGTACGATGGTCATAATAGTTTTTTTATGCGATTGTCCTCGCCAACCCGTCGCCAATCGGATATATCCCTAAGTACACATGGTAGATGGCTGAAACTTTAGGCTCAGGTGTGAACGATAAGTATGATACCGTGTGCTAATTTTGAAGAAGATTCTCCTATCCGTTTGGGCGAAATCGATCGCGGGGAAAATATTTCTATGAAGGTCATTTTTATTGCCTTGTTTACTGTAGGAATTCTCCGAATCCGCTTGGGCCTAAAAGTCACGCAGTTACCACTTGAGAAAAACCTTGACGGCCGGGAGAAAGTACACGCCTACTAAATTTTGGACTGTTCACCGATTGTGGGTAGAGAACCGGAAATAGCGATGCTAAAATCAGGGATTGGTTCTCTGTCAAGAAGATTTGACAGGAACGAGAGACGTTCGACAACGTCTGACGTAGTGAGGGTCAGTTAGGTTGGGGCAACGAAAGAGATAAGACGTAAAATTTAGTTTTGTTCCTCGGGGAAGATAATCCCTTCCCCGAGGGGCTAGTTCTTGTCAGTCAGACAGGGGCTTTTGAACGCGTAAGACGTAGGTCTTCATTTAGACAAACTAATACCTAATCAACCCAAAATTAGAGGGTGATATTTGTTAGTACTAGAACGATTCAGTAAGTTGAAGTGTGAGTGCGTTGAAGAGGAGTTCAATCTCCAACTTGTGCGTAAGGAGATTTAAGTGCGTTAGTTCGTGTTTGTAACGAATGCTTCCGAATACGCCCGTATCGTTCTATCCGTGACTACCGAGAGGTGTGTGGGGATCCCGCCCAGCGACCGATTCTTCGCCGAGTTCCAGGTAGCCGGCCCGGCGAGTTCTTTTGGGGTACCGCCCGACCCGTTGGAGGGCAACTACAATCGACCCCACCAGAGACTTCGACCCCCGACGGCTAACTCGTGTCTGCTCACCGCAGCGGTGTGAGCGGCTGGGTCAGGCACCCAGCCGCTCTCCACCTAGGGTCCCTGGATCATTACTCAACAATCAAGGTAGTGAATTCTTAATCTGGGCCCAGATATAACTAATTTGAATCGATTCAGTAATTAAGTCCTACTTTAAGGTATTTAGAAAGATCCGTAACGAGGCGGCCGTAGTAAGTGATTAAGTTTTAGCTCAGTAAATTGGATTGGTAACTAAAATAAGTTGATTAGCTTTGTTGTGCTGACTACGTTCTCCTCCCCATATAATCTTTATTGATCTGCAGTAAAGAACTATCATACGTTGGCAATAAATTATTTTGAGTATCACTTGTGTAGTAGAGATCTCCGATTACTAGACTCGGGGATCTAACCATTTCGTAATCCCGAATTAAACGACTGGAATCTGACTTCTTTTTGACTATCTTTCAACCACCCCCAAGCCCTTAGCTAGCCAGGGATCAACTAAGAATTCAATCAGTAAGTATCATAGAGAAAATAACGTAACACCATATAAAAGTACCGACCATATATAGCATCTTGTGAACCTTTCACGAATTTTTAAATTCAATGAGTTATTGGATAACAGAGATTTAAGTTTTTGAAACGTCTTTCTTGCCTGCTCGATTCGACATCTGATTTCGAGGGATGGATCTAAATGTTGAGTAATCCAACATCCAAGGTACTTAAAGCGTTGTACTCTGTCCAACTCTTGTTGGTTTAATTCCAGTCGGGTGGGACCTATTTCCACTTTACTGACCACCATATATTTAGTTTTTCTGATATTTATGGATAGTCCCCAGTTTCTGCATGCTATGTCAACCCTATTGATTAGTTCCTGCAGATCGACGATGTTTTCAGTGAGAACCACAGTATCGTCGGCGCACCGTATGTTATTAATTGTTACTCCTCCTATGACAATTCCTGGTTGGTCTTTGAGAGCCCCTCTGAATATATTCTCAGAGTAAACGTTAAAAAGTGTCGGCGAGAGTATACAGCCTTGCCGCACGCCTCGTTCAATATTGATTGGTTTGGATTCTCTGTTGTTTGTGTTTACAATGGCTGTTTGGTTCCAGTAGAGTTTGGCAACAAGTTTTATGTCTTTGTCTTCTAGTTGGATACTCTGCAAGGCGGTAATCAATTTGAAATGTTGGACGCGATCAAATGCCTTCTCAAAATTAATGAAGCACATATATACGGGTTTTCTTACTTCCCAACACCGTTGTACGAGTGTTTCCATCGAATATACTGCTTCTCTAGTTCCAAGGCATCTCCTGAACCCAAATTGTTCCTGACTGATTATTTCCTCACACTTGTGGTTAATTCTGTTCAAGAGGATATGCAAAAGTAATTTAACAGCATGGCTCATCAAGCTAATGAGCCTACAATCACTACATTTTTTAGCATTTGCTTTCTTCGGGAGCAGAATAAAGATCGATTTTAACCAGTCTGATGGGATTTCACTGATGTCATATATGTGATTAAACAGTACGGTGAGTTCCTTTACATTGTCGTAGGAGAATAATTTCAGCCATTCACTGTATATTTGATCTGGTTTTCGGTCATGCCGCCGAAAATTCCCATCAGACCATCGTCCCCACCTGGTCGCGGCCGAAACTTCCTCCGCCCCTCTATACCAAAAAAATTCGGAAGCCAACTATGGCCAAGGTGGTGTAGCTTTCATCGTACATCGCCGAATAGAACATATGATAACTACATACAGCGCAATTTCTGATAGGGTGATATATTTGGTAATACTTACGAATAAACTACAGATATAGCCTTCAACTGATACATTGTTATGCACCTACGAGTACTGCACAAGAAGATCTGATTGAACAACTGTACGAGGATATTGCACGTGCCAAAATCTTGGAAAATGCTCATTATGTTATCGTTACCGGCGACTTTAATGCCAAAATAGGAAAGAGACAACCAGATGACACCAAATTAGTAAAAAATTATATCAAAAATTAACCATTAGAGATAACGGGGCCAAAAACCCTTTGGGTCACAAGATATATCTATATTCAAACATTTCCCAAAACTGTCAAGAATTATTGAACCGGGTCTTGCGGGAACTTGAAAGTGCCGCGTCGCTCCAGACGCCGGCCTAATAAAAATCCGAAATCCCCCATCGATAGCCGAGCGACGTGTATCGTACATAAACCGTTCGTTTTACTTTCTGGTAAAACCCGACGTGTGCTTGCCCGCCCCCATATCAGCCCCGAGCCGATGCAAAACACTACGGCGATAATAATTTTTGCGGGGGCGACAGTATCATTACATCCGCATTTACGGCGGGACGTTATTTCAGGGGAATCGGGATCGCCCTAATCAACGTTGCCGGAATCGATATTTTAATAAACCAATTTATATGTCGGTACACACAAAACTCGAAATACGTTTGGGGATTTTTTTATTGACACCCGATCGAGACAATTTATTCATAGAGGGAGTTTCGGAGGTTGTTTACGTAGGTGGCGATATCGGCCATTTGTCGACTTAATTCTACGGTTTTGTTTATAGCGACTCACTTTATCCCTCGGGTACTAATACCGGTGAATTGACTTTATCAATTCACGATGGATGCAATAAACTTTGATTAGAAGATTTAGAATTAGGGAAATTATAGCGAAATCGATGAATGGGCGATGAATGCACGTGAATAGGCTTCTTTCAACATAGTTTAACAAATTGGCACATTATACAATTTAGAAATAAAGTATCACCAAACATTCCTTTCGTATGATGCAGATCGTGATATCTTTACATATGATATTTCACCCCAATGAACATATGGAGAAAGCAAGAGCAATGTGTGCTCCCGTTCCGCATTTGGAATCGAATAAAACATCCCTAATGCGCAAACCTAATGTAGAACTCTCCCACTATTTTGAAACACATGGAATCACACACGAATAATTTATCTAAGCCCGTTTATTTACAAAATAATAAATTGCAAGATAATAACACATCTAAGTGATTTTTTACGTTGTTGCATGAATTTGGTTGACGAATTGTCTCTTATACGAATAAATGTACTACTAAATATAAACTCGGGAACAGTCATTAATCAGTCATTAAGAAGAGTGATCAACTGGGCAAATTCGTTAACCATCGAAAAAATAAGGAACTACCACGATGCTTTTTTATGGGAGGCAGTGTCAAAATCTCATGGGTTTTTTCTGCATAATTACTCTGTGTATTTTTTGTAAACAATTAAAATCATTGTCAGCTGACGCGACTTTGTGATTTGTGATATTACACCTTACGAATCTGCACAATGTATGGGATATCTATTTTATTATAATAACAACACCAAAACTGGATTTATAAATTCTGAGGTTGAGGTGCAGTTGTCATTTAACATTGACAACATTAAAATTTGAGGATAGCACGCTGTGGTTTATAAACTTTTTTCTCTAGGCAATGAAATTCATCAAAAGTTTTGACATCGCGATTGCAGCGCCACCTGCCAGATCCCATATACCTCGGGCATAAAATACAACGTGTTTCAAAATGATTGTCATCTAGTCGGCTATGGAATTCCCATGTAAAATAAAAAAACCCGCCTTACGAAGATACGAGTTCCTACTAGCTATACATAACCTCAAAATACACTACTTAAACACTCTTTTAACTTCTGGTTTTTCTCTGTCAAAAGAAAACGGATTCTGAGTATTTGTCTATTTGTAGTATTTGTTTCGTTAATTACCAGCGGTATGACTGCCAGTTTCACAATAAATGTTCGAAGTGACACTTGTTGTCAGAATTAGATAGGTTTAAATCAATGGAGCGCGGCACATCAAAAATTACATGCACAGAAATTCCAACGCTAAATAGATGACACTCATTTTAAAACACGTTGTACAATTGGGTAACGAAAATCAAACGGTCGAAATCTCTGGAAGAAAGGGACTTTGCCAGGCAACTTTTGGAAAACTCAGGTTTATTCTCGGATCGGGTGACATACCAATAAATCTCAAACGAAAAGTCTATGATTCATGTATTGTATACTTTCAGTTCTTACATATGGCTTGGAAGCAATGTCCTCAACCCGAAGATCTATATACACCCTCCAGGTAACACAGCGTGCAATGGAATGGATCATGCTCGGTATTAGTTTGAGAGATCGAGTGCCATATGACGAAATCAGGAGAGGAACAAGAGTGACGGATGTTGTGCGAAGAACAGCACAGTTGGAATGGCGATGGGTTGGCCATATAGCACGACAAAAGGATGAGAGATGAACCAACAGATTGATAGTACGGCGTCCAAGAGAGACAAAAAGAAGTGTTGAAAGACCCCAGAAAATATGGAGGGACGCTATTCAGAAAATAGCAGGAAAGAACTGGATACAAAAAGCCCAAAAACAGAAAACTGTGGAAAGATATGAAAGAGGTCTACATCCAGGGGTGGAGAAATACGGGATTAAAAAGATGCGATCTTACAAGTAGGCTATGGATATACTTTGAGAGTTCAGGTAAATGTTGTCAACAAGGGTATTGATTTGAAGGTATAATTGCATAGAAAATCATTCTTGATGAAAATTGATATAAAATCTGATCAGAAATTCTTGTTTATTGAGAATAATTGTTTTGAGCTACCAAGTTTTTGTTATTGATATCGTAAGTGCGAGTGTACCCCAATGTAGTAGTGTATCGCAGAACAAATTTGTCAGTGGAAGAAGCAGTAAGAGCATCAACTTTGCTAGATGTGGCATATTCGTTGCTAATGTGATAGCAAAAAACCATTGCAGCATAAGTCGCATGGTTAGACGATTTAATGAGACAGGTTCTCAGACCGAAGGTTGTCCAGTGTCTCGAAGGTGACCATGGTAGTTAAACCAAAAGAAAACATAAAGTCTTCACCACCAATTTATTTTCCAATGAGCGACCGGTTTCGACTAACTAGTAGTCATCATCAGGCTCGTAATAATAAAACATTTTAGGGCTCCCGCTGAACAATATGTGAAACGTCACAGAGAAAAGAGTTAAAAATAAAAATTTCTTCACACATCGAACAGGACAATCATAGGAGACATGGAGACAGCCCTAATAGGAATGCCGTCCTCATCGTTAGGTGGTTACTACGTGGTAGTCCTAACGGGTGTTGGGCAGGACTAACACCCGTTGGGGGGATTCCTGCCCAACACCCCTTAGGACTATCACGTAGTAAACACCTAACGATGAGGACGTTATTCCTATAAGGGCTGTCTCCATGTCTCCAATGATTGTCCTGTTCGATGTGTGAAGAAATTTTAATTTTTAACTGTTTTGTCTGTTTTATCTGTGACGTCTCACATATTGTTCAGCGGGAGCCCTAAAATGTTTTGTTATTTCGAGCCTGATGACTAATAGTTAGTCGAAACCGTTCGCTCATTGGAAAATAAATTGGTGGTGAAGACTTTATGTTTTCTTTTGGTTTGAGACAGGTTCTCATTTACGAAAGCCCGAAAAAGGGCAAAAACGGTCTACTAATCCAATTGATGAGCGTTTTCTTAGACAATCCGCAGCGTTTTCTTTGACAATCCGCTCTAAGAAACAAGAGAACGACTAGTACCATCCTAAAAAATGAGCTCGTAGCTGCTCGCAATCTTGTTGTATTTTCCCAAACGATTAGAAGGCGGTTAAATGATGCTGGATCAGAGGCTACAAAACCAGCCAAGACACCCCTACTCACCAGATAGCACAAAATTCAAAGATTGCGTTTTGCGAGACAACATCAAGATTGGACTCGTAATGATTGGAAGAGGGTTTTACTCTCAGATGAAATGAGAATTAGCCTTAAATCTCCTGATGGACGTGAGCGTCTCTGGATATGGCTAGGAAAGAGATTTGCAAGTTGCAATATCTCTCCAAGAGTTTCGCTTGGTGGTGGCTCTGTAATGGTTCGGGGTGTCATCTGTTTCAATGGCCACACAGAACTGCCTCTATACGTGGTAGGTCAATGAATGGGGATTATAATCTGGAACACATTGCTGTTGACCACGTAATGCAATTTGCTCCTTTTGTGGGACCGAATTTCTTGTTTATGCAGGACAATGCTCGCCCTCATGTGGATGGGCAGGTTATTCGCTGCTTAAATGTTATAGCTACTCCATTCAAGAAATAGCCAGCCAAGAGTCCTAACTTGATCCAGATATTAATGAAACCGATATTAATAAACCGATACTAATAGAAACCGATAATAATAAAAGGAGTCGACGTCGTACACCTCCACCTGCCAACCGCAATCAACTGGTAGATGCAGCAATTCAGAGATGGGAAAATATTCCTCAAGACTCGTTCAAAATTCGATCTTCAATATGCCAAGACACATGGAAGCAGTAATTAGGAGTAGAGGAGGACATACATGATATTAAAAGAGCCCTTAGTGTAAAAAGTCTATTGTTTTCGTTTGTTTTATGTTTGCAAGTTTGCGTTGTTTTCAAGAAAAAAAGTTCTTCAATAAAAAATGATTAGAAATAACGCCATGATTAGCCTATTTCATTTACCAGCTACTAGACAGTACCTAATTATTAGCTTTTATGAAAATGTTATTTCAATATTAATTTCGGTATTTTGGTTCTACAAGTATAATTGTGTGGTGCATTAATTTTGTCCGTGAGTTTATAAATATATACTATATTTTTTATGTAACTTTCTCAAAGCTGAAAACTTTTAGATTATTTATTTATACTACATATTTTATACTATACTCACAAGTACATGAATAGCACGCACTGTGGTATATATGGTTCTCGGTTATGGTCGCTGACAATAAAATTCCTTTGAAAGCCCGATTGTTCTTGATACGAATTTTCAAACATTTTTGCACTTATTTAACGTAGTACTCGTCAGTGGCGTCAGCAGTTGCTAACTTTTCGAATAAATAACACAGCAAAGTTTCGAGACTTTCATACGTTATACGTCCGCACTGCTCAGTGTTAACGTAGGCATACAATGCCTGTAGCGGCTGTAGCCTTTGAAATTGCTCTAGGACCTTTGAGAGTAGCTATACGTTGTAGGACGATGATATATAACAGCAATAGTGTAGAGGCAGTCGCATAATATTTTTACGCATTTCAATAGATGGCATTGTTATAATAGTAAATGCATTTGGGTGGTTGCTGATTCTGCCAGCCAATTATTAAAAACAATACACAAGGGGTTTATCTGTATAAATTTCTATAAGTTTAGACCATTTCGTAGGCTTTTTTTTTAATTTCTGACCCTTTTCAAGATCTAAAAATATTGAAACATTAATAAAGTTAAAGTAGTATAAAGTCTTCATATAATAAATTAACAAAGTTATAGTGTTACAGTAATTTAGTAGGTATACTGTTCCGTTTTTCTCTTCGTTTCATATATATGAGAAAATCCTTAGACAGATATGAAGAAGTAGCGTTAGCTGTTGATAACACTTTGAACGCCCAACTAACACGAAAATATACTAGCTCACAATGTTTTTACGATTTTCTGATCGTTATATATTATATAAGAAATTTTCGCCTTTGAAGAAATCACTAGGATTTCATGTTATTTATACACCACCACATGGACATCTAACAGGTTTCGCCACCTTTCCCAAGCAGCTAACATATTTATCCAACATCAAAATATGTTACATAAATTAATAATCTACAGCTTTTCAGCTTTGAGAAAATGATCGGAAAACAATATTATTTTTCGCGTTTGATAACCCTTTAATGTCTTTAGATCACGCTTTCGGGTCAGCTGACAGGCGATTCATTAATAAGATATAAAACAAGAATCTGTAGAAAGGTAAATGTAAAACTGAGAGATTTACAGTATCTCCCGTATTATTTGTTCTTCTGCCCACTTTTGACTTGCCTCAACCCAATCAACTCCCAAGTGATATAAGCTCGTCATTGGGTAATTTAGTTCTCAATTTTAGTGTGCCTCTTTGCGTTGTACGTAATTTTCTTATATTCTTTTGTTTTTCAGTATCGTATTCCACATCCTCCCTTTCCCAGTTGATGCCAGTTTACACACCACCCAATATAATCCATTTTTTGGCGGTAGGTCAAACTAAATGTAGTATGTTTTATATAACCAGAGCTTACCTTCTGCTAACAGTATACACTAAAGTACTAATTGGGCATGTAAGCGTGATACTAATTAATTTAAACTCATATAATTGAAAAAATGTATTGTAATTACTAAATGGTCAGTTAGTTTTGCTCAGTCGAATTGGTATTGATATAGTTCAGTAGGAATTTTATCATCCTCTTGTTTGTATAATCTTCCTCTCAAATGTCTCCAATAAGCAAATCTGCATGCTGCCGGGTCCAAAAGTGGGTCAAAAATTATTTAAACAAATTGCACAAACTGGTTCTAATCCCCCAAACGATATTTTTAATTTTTGGGTCATTTTGAATAAGTAACATTCTCAGTAACTTCTATCAAAGTTAACGTTTAAAGAATTACAATCTCGCAAAATCTCGTTATTGAAGAACAAGTAACGTCACTTATTGTTGTTAGCAGACGAGGAATAATTTGTAGAATTAGAATTGACACATCCAAGTGATTTGCTTTATTAAAGACTTTTAAGGACTCTGCAATATACTATAATTCCATGTATCAAGTATCGCATCTATAGAAGCACTTAAATTTTTTTATTCAATTTTGCCATATAAACTGACGTTTATTGACGTCAAATCGAACCTATAAAGTCATTGTTTATTTAGGCAGCGGAATAGAGTGTTTTAATATGCTGCCTATTCAATTTTGCCGTATAAAGTGACGTTTTATACGTTTAAAATTGTTTTCGTCGTTGTCAAGGTTGCGGCACTGAAGTGGTCATCTTGTCAAATTTTCTCTTCAAAATTGGACTTACTCCGCTAAACGTCAGTTTATATATGGCAAAATTGAATAAAACGTAATACACTCGCGGATACAATGCACGTTTAACTCGCGATATTAACGCGCTTGCGGCTTAGCCGCGCGCGCCTTTAAACATATCGCTCGATAAACGTTCATTTTGTTCGCTTGTATAATAAATAACTATTATTCGATTATCGAAAGTTGTACGTTGTTCGGGAAAAAATACATGAAAACACTTACTTTCTTTTATAGTGTATTTACAGTTAATAGTATTTTTAATAGTCCTGATTTAGCATGTATTTACGTTATATGATAAGTGCCGTGTATTTATGTCGCTAAATTAGAGTATAAATTAGAGAAATATGAAAACAATTAAACCAAACTATTAAGATGAAAATAATTTTTTTTAATATCTAAATTTTGCGTTGAAAAGGTTTCAGATTTTGCAGCAGCAATTCGTAAACGGCATGTTCTAAATGACCCCATAACAAGAGGTTCAAAGTAGTTAACAGTTTCCATCACATGATTTATAATTTGGTGCCCAAATATCAACTGCTAATTCAAGGCTGTAATAAAAATAGGGACTGATTATCCGAATATTTATTAAACGATTCCAAACATTAGCGCACTAAAGAGATTACAATTTGCTTCTCTCCCTAGGCATAACTTTTCATGCGACAAGTACTGCATGGTGTGACTTTTTGTTTTACCATTATTATGGAAGCTTTAATTCGTCAGTCCACATAATTTTTTCAAAAAAGCTTTAGGTTTCTTATCTAAACCATTTGGGGGAAGTACATGAATTTTATATCCAATGGCCGGCTAGCACGAATAAATACTCAAGGGTGGTTGAAGAGAAAATCAAAGATCTGATTATAGCTGCTTTAATTGGGTATGTCGAATAACCAAATGCAATAACAAAAGCCCGAAATACATATTTACATTAACTCATAAAATCCAATAATTAATCTGTTAGTAAATTATAATAATTGATTTACTACCTGATCAGATACGACAGTGACACATAAAAATAACTTGACAAATAAGTAATAGTTAGATACGTCAAGACTTAAAACTTCAAAAAATCTAACACAGATTGTCTAGATTAGATCGATCGATGGGCGCAAAGTATCCAATAATAGGCCTATTATCTTAAAAGCACGATACCTGTTTTTACGCACAAACACTCAGAGTCGAAGACGGAGGGGGGGGGTGACTCCACATCAACTGGAGGCCCAGTTGAGCATCCAGTGGGTTGTCGCGGGCTCTGGAACTATTCCCCGGCTCTCCGCTCAGGGCAATTCCGGAGAAGTCTCGAGTCGGGACGGTCGCCCAGCGGAAGGACGCTGGATATTTACTGCTCGGGGCGGCTCGCAACGTCGACGCAGGCGGCTGCCGGTGTGTGATATTCCACGCAACCTCTCGTGGCTTGATCTTCTTGTACCTGACGCACTTAATCACACACGATTCGTAGAGATTAACACAAATTTAACAAAGAGGGCCCCTCAGATTTTGAGGTTCACTAGTCAAAAGTCTGCCATTATCGACAAATTGAACAGATTCTAAGTTGTTTATACTAAATTCCCAACTAGTATCAAAAAACCAATAATCCAACCAAAATGGATGGTTGAGTCCAAGGGCTCAACCATCCTTATCCTTGCGAAGCTCGGAGCTTAATCTCTCTCACGCTCACTTTCACTCTAACTCCCCCTTCCTACGCGACCGGATATGACGTAGGACCAATAGCTAAATTTCCAATGTCCTACTCTCGAGATTCTGACCTATCACGGCCCTCTTAAATTCTCCTATTTGATGACGTCGTTACGTACGATTCTCCTCTTCTGCTTCTTTTTAAGAATGTGGCGACTGGAAGTCCCCCATAAAACGATGCCAGCGAAAGTGAGACGGAAAATCACATTCGCAATAGATACATACATTGATAATGACATTAATGACCAAACTAATCGAAGTTCCGCATTCCAATTCACAGGATCTGATTTTACCGATCATCCCAACTCTCGTTCAAAATTTCGTTAATCTAGCTTTTGTACTTTTGTCGCTAGCGCATCGGCGACATACCGTCGCAGTCATTCGTTTTATTGTTTCTCCACGTCAACTTGCATAAACAAACGATCACTCCGCCGTGAGCACGGTTTGAATCCCATTCCAAGCCAATTTAAAATGGGATAGAGGGTACAGTGTCGTTCGGCGTTAACCCGAAATTGTTAAAGTAACGTTTGATAAATAAATTCGTCTCTAATTTAGGACTTTCAAAAAGCGTGACGTAAGAACTTATTTAGTGGGTTATGGACTGGAACCTATCAAGATGCCAGTTTCAACTGATGCAGCAGTAGAAATGAAAAATTTGAGCATAAGCAACCATATGGCCAACTACACAGTTCATTAAAAGAGATTTTTATTTTTTAAATGTATGTTTATAGACATATTTAAATATTTAATAACACTTTAAATGTTTACTTAGTTCATTCTCAGCTTTTATTTAATTTGGTCACACAACATACACCGCATTGATTTTATATAATAAATAATGTTTTAAGAAGTAGTTAAATCTTACAAATAAAATTTTGGCATATAATATATACATTATATGCCAATTATTATATACATAATAATAATAATAACAGAAAATATTTAGTAAAAAATTTCCCTGTTTAAATTGATGACTAGTTATACAGTATACAGCTACCGGATTTCCTGCTTCTCCTTCGCATCGAAGTGAGAGCTGGCCAGTCTCGATCGAAGCGAAAAACATAACTCCATCTATCTCGTCTGTGGAGTACTGAACACTAACTCTTTCTTGAAGTATGTATTCCAAGTCTGATGTTCTTACGGTATAAACAAAATTGCCTTTTTAAATAAGTTTTAAGCGATTTTAATATAACGAATTTCGGTTGGGACACTTAATAACTTGACTAACCATCGATGCGACGAATAAGTGGCTAACAAATTTTATGTCGCGGGACACGGTTCCGTAATTTACGATCGACGACTTTCACCCTTCACATCGCCTGACAACTTGTTGATTGTATCTCTATGTCTCATTGGTAGCCTCCTCGCTGTGATGTATAATAATAACCGAAGCGGTTATTAGAAACTTGGCATCCACATGCTAATGACGTTTTCGATTAAGTTCCTCCCGGCGGCGCTTCGTTTTAATCGTAAAAAATCTATCATATTCCAGAGAAAGAAGCGTCCTCCCGTCGGCGTTTAACTCAATTCCAAGCAGGGGTCCTGGAATGGCTTGTAACGTCAAAGGAGGGGGATTGATCAGGTTAATTGTTATTATAGCTGATATAGCGTAAATGGAAAATAAAACAACAGGACACGGCAGTGAATTTAATCCTATATCGTCCCTAGAGTTTGTCTCATTTAATATGAATATAAACCTTACAGCTAATCATTAATGCGATGCCCGGTGCAGAAAATATCTCGTCACGATTACCGTTTCCGTTCTGATTACTAATTTCCATCCATCGAGAGCTTTTCATATCATCTGGCGAATGGTAGGTTGCAAATATTCAAGTATGTACTAATTAGGGGATTGGATCCTGTACTTTTAAATTGGTAGTGCGAAAATACCACCACTTACTACATTATTATCTCTTGTCACATCGTAACTGTCATGTAGTTACGAATTTTCTCTGTTTCTCTTACTTTTCACTCCATCCACAGAAAATTCTACACTCGCAAATACAATTTGAAACCGACCGTATCGCAGGAAGCATTCAAGGTTTTATATTACTTTACTTTACGTTTATTGTCTCGCTTAATTCGCGTCTACTTGTGTACGCCTATAATTTCCTTTCGATTGCTTTTAATCACAGCGACGGTGATTAAATTTCCCGCCTAAAATATAATACCGGCACGTCAATTTAATGGCACTCTGTCTCCCTCTCACTCGTCTCGAGCTCGAAAGATGCGGGATTCCAATTCGTCGACAAATTACATGTTTATTTCAGGGCTGCAACTACAATTTCTAACGGAACAAGTTCGTTACCTGGGCGCATAAAACCAGGACGGTCTGCTGATTTTGAATGCGAACGTATTTAATTAAATGTCCATAATAAAATGACATATACCATCGAATTACGAGCATGACGTCGTTACCATAATGAGGACACCTGTTTGCGGGATAATTAGAAGATTTATTTGGGAAACATTTCAATTCCGCCAACCGTCAGGGAGTTAGTTACTTTTCTCGCTATTTACACACATTTTACATTTACAGCAGTGTTTGCCAGATCGATATAATTTCCGAATTTATGAGTGGAATGAAAAACAGACATTTACTGTCGGTACGTCACAAAGTCCAGTACTCCATCCCAACGGTATTGACAATTTTCTTTCTCGGAAGCCCGAAATTGGAGATCTTACGTGAAAGACCCAGAAATGATCCTAGAAAGGAAAGATGTGGTTGAAGTACTAAAAACAATCTCAATATCCTTTGCATATCTGAAGAGCCCTGAGGTAGAGAGATGGAGACTTCTCGAATACGTAGCGAATGTCTGTCGAGGTCTCGAAAAGTATGGAAAAACCTTGAAAAGTATGGAAGAACCTTGAACAGTCTGGAGATATCTGAATAGGCCTGAATAAGTACGAGGAGGCATCGAGTGGTCTGAAAGCCTGGCAGTGCCAATACAGTTTACCCAATTTATTTTAAATGAAAGTCGTGACAATAACAGGCCAATCTCATCTCAAGTTCATCTCAAGACTCGCCTGAAAACGCCTTCAGTTTTTCCCACCACCATTTCTTCACAAGCCTCTTTGATATGGTCAATTCATGGCTGCCAATTTCGAACAACAAATGAGAGAGAAACAATTCGTTTGGTTTGATCTCGAAGGCTTGTTCTTAACATTATCCGATCCATAGCTCGCTGCGTTGTTCTGTTTGTATGCGGATTTTTCTGTGGGTGTTAAAATCTCTGCTCGATATGATTGGCCGGCATTTGATGAAAGACCTTTCTTTTTGAACGTATAGGAATATCGCTTTTTAAAACCTATCTGAGCTTACCAAATGCTGTCCGTGTTAATCCAATTCGACGATTTAGTGCAAGTGTCGGGTTATCTCTATCTATTTTTATTTCATGTCCTAGATATTTATACGTCTCTACCTCCAGCTCTACGTCGCTCCTGTGTATATTTATGTTATAAGTTGTTACCAGGTTTATCATAAGTTTTGTTTTTGAGACATTTTCTTTATTCAAGCTCTTTCGGATAAGTCTTTATGGGTTTTTGTCATATGACGACGTTATCTGAGATTAACACATCATCATAAAAGCTCATATGACTTAATCTTTCTCAATCTATGTTGAGGCTTATGTCTTACCAGGTCGTATTTTTGAATATGAGTATCAAAGCAGCGGTAAACCATTTAGGGTACATGTTGTCACCTTGCGGTACTCCCTAAATTATCTTAATTTTTTTAGTGCCTTCGTGGAGTCAAATACCTGATGTTGCGTTTGTATATGTATATATAAACTTAATTAATGATGTATATCTATAGACAACCGTGCAGTGACTCAGTAGTTCCAATATTACATCTAACTCCACTCAGTCGAAGGCTTTTTCATACTCTACAAACATGAGGACCAATGGTCGATTGTATTCGACACACTTTCCAATTTGAATTTTTATAGTCTGTAGATGATCGGTTGTGTTATAACTCTTGCTAAAACCTGCTTGTACGTAAAGCTGGTAAAAATCTAGTGTAGTTGTTAATCTCTGAACGAAAATGTGAAGTGATCTCTTTAGAGTGGACTGTATGTAATCTCTCTCTTAGCTCGTGGGTGGCTGCGGAGATGAATCTTGTCTCCAGGCTGTAAGGGTGAAGACGGTCTCGTGGTTCGGAGATCAGGGCGTGACGTGATATCCGGGTTGAAGTTCTTGAAGTTGAAGTTCTAATAGAGTGGAGAGAGGGCGTGACGTGCTGTCCGATGTGACCTGAGGGCGTAACGTGCAGGTCCTGGTTGAAGTTATTGAAGGTTGGAGAGAGGGCGTAACGTGCTCTCCGGGGTTGAAGATCTTGAAGTTAGAAGTTGTCGTATTTTGAATATCTCGTAGAGCTCTCTGGGCGTAACGTGAGGGCTTGTAGGTTAGGTTGAAGTTGGGCAAGACCACAACACACTGTCGTTTTGAGCATACTAGGTATACTAATTTATTGCCAAAAATTCACGAGCTTTTATACACAGTCATTTGGAGTTATATTACCCTTTGGTTCCAATTATTTGATAACGTTAAATATTGTTGAATATTATTTGTCAATGTCGGAGAATTGCTCCACTGACCTTACCGATGCGGAGTTGCGATCACGTTACCAGTGAGTATTATGCTGACATCTATAATGCGTACACTGTTGACCTCGTTACCTTGGATCAGTGTTATGCTTCGTTTCGTAAAACTAAGCGTGTTTTTATTAAATGATGTAAGAGGCTCCCTGAATTAGTTCGCAATAAATTACAATTTCTTAACCCTAAAAATTTCCTAAAATAATGTTGACGTTAGCGTCAATAATCTCTTTGTTATAATCTCAATAAATAATTTACACATATAAGACTGATAGATCTATAATTTTCTAATTTGGTAATGTCGCTAGCAGGATAGCAATTGAACTGTTCTATTCCTCCACTATTTGAGCTATTTCTAAGCATTTATTGAACAAGTCTTGTAATGACTGTAATGGTGATTCTCCTCCTGATTTCAATGCCTCTATATTCTAGCTCCGCCAGGTGACCGATGTTATTACATCTCTGCAAGAGCCGACTTTATTTCAGACATTATAATAGGTGAAAAATATACTGAGCCTTGACTTATAAGTTCTTTAACATGTTTCGTGTCATCATCACACCTCCTTCGACTTTTATAAGTATTTAATAGTTATTGTAATAGTTTTGTAAAAATTTTTAGTTATTTTGAGGATCCTCTCGTAGGTTTGTTTTAATATTTCCACTATCATATCTTAATTCTCATATTAGCTCTTTAACATTTGTTATACGTCTTATTACTTGCAAGCTCTTATTGTTTTCAATCGCCGAGAAGATTTCCTTCGTATTATGTTTTCTTATGTCTTTTCTGATTTCTTTTAAAATTCCCCTGTTTCATCTTCTGTATTCTTCGCTAATTCTTTTCCTTCTCTCGCCCAGTTCCTTGCTCTCCTTTATCATTTCTTTCGATTTTGCGCTTATTTACTCATTTCACTTACTTATTCCATAGCAAAATTTTCTCTGTGCCGTTTGTACTGTTTCGATAATTTTTCTGTTGTGTTCGTTTATGTGTATGCCTCTAAAATTTATGTTTTGTATCGCTTGAGTGAAGTTGTTAGCATATTCTTTAGGTTGATGGGAGAATTCCAAACTGTAGATCTGTGTTTGTTGACCATCTTTATTCTTTCCCGTCGAAGGTGGGATTGAGCTCCGTGGTCGCTTCCAACTGAAAATCAGTTTGGTACTGTTACAGCATGGATTATTTGTTTTTTATCGGTAATAACGAAGTCGATTTCATTTCTGGTCTTCGAGTTAGGGCTAACCCAAATGCATTTCCGGTTTTCTATTTTATTGAAAAATGTATTCATAGCGTAGAAGTTATGTGGTAGTAAAAAGTAACTAACATTTTATCTCTTTCAGTTCTTTCTCCGATTCCAAATTTTCCGACTGCTACTTTCTCGTCGCCTTTCTTTTTCCAAGCCTGGCATTGACATCGCCTATAAGTGTAGTGTAGTGGGTGGGTCGATTAGTGCTTTATGGCTTTTTCAATACCCTCTTTGAAGTTGAGGATTTCTTCTTCCACGTGTAGCTAAGCGGTGAGTTTGTAGCTACAACTAAAGAATAACGATCAGCGGAACTCTCAGGAAATAGTAGCTAGAAAAGGCACCCGGACTCTCAGAACCAGTGGCTCGAACAGGCCGCTGGGCTTTCAGAAAAGAGTGGCTCGAACAGGGAACTGGCTCCCAGGAAATAGCTTGGACAGGCAACGGGTCTCTCACTGGCGACTCTGGATGCCTATTAAGCCACATCATCCACTTCATAAGTCAGCATTTACTATAGGCTCATATTTTGTTGCTAATTTATTGCTAATTTATCACGCAAACCACGATTTTATTGCTCCACCCCTTAGCGAGACAAAGGGGCTAATCTGACATAAGACTTAAGCCACATCATCCACCCCTTTATCTCCGGAACCGTAAGAGATATATACATAAACCAAGCGGCATATTTTATTGCTAATTTATTGCTGACGATCGCGACTAGTAGCGCAAACCCAGACTTACCCCTTCAACCCTTAGTAATAAACTCAACCCCGAAATATTAAAAAAATTGAAACAAAAAATGTATGTCCGTTAAATGCAGCCTGGGATCTTTATTACTATTTAATTTGTCATATTCTAACAAAAGCATGATTTTATTGCTCCACCCCTTAGCGAGATATAGGGGATATTCTGACACAAGACACTGCCTCAACACCTGTATCTCCGGAACGGCTAGAGATATATACATAAACCAAACGCCATATTTCAGTGCTAATTTATTCCTAATTTATTACGCAAACCACGATTTCATTGCTCAACCCCTTAGCGAGAAAAGGGGGATAATCTATTTTAAGAAACAACCCAACACCTGTATCTCCGGAACCGTAAGAGATATATACATAAACCAAGCGGCATATTTTATTGCTAATTTATTGCTGACGATCGCGACTAGTAGCGCAAACCCAGACTTACTCCTTCAACTCTTAGTAATACACTCAACCCCGAAATATTAAAAAAATTGAAACAAAAAATTTATGTCCGTTAAATGCAGCCTGGGATCTTTATTACTATTTAATTTGTCATATTCTAACAAAAGCATGATTTTATTGCTCCACCCCTTAGCGAGATATAGGGGATATTCTGACATAAGACACTGCCTCAACACCTGTATCTCCGGAACGGCTAGAGATATACGGATCTCTTCTATCGAAACGCTTGGTGGGAAACCAACAAGAGCAAAAGAGAAACCAGCAGTAGTTCTTTAGCAAGACAGAGAGAGAAGTTTTGCAAAGTTGCCGGCCGAGCACGCAGTCCAAGTCAACGCGTGTATCGCTTCACACTTTCGGATGTGTGCGGTACAGTGTGAGGAGCGGATGACTGTAATGTTTCGCGAGCTAGCAACATCGCAAAAGATCGTTCTCTGTTTCGCTAACGAGAAATATATGGCCTTTCTCTCGCACTTATGTTGATCCCACCGTGCGACTCTTTAGAATCGGTCTGTATCCATAAACCAAACGCCATATTTCAGTGCTAATTTATTACTAATTTATTACGCAAACCACGATTTCATTGCTAAACCCCTTAGCGAGAAAAGGGGGATAATCTATTTTAAGAAACAACCCAACACCTGTATCTCCGGAACCGTAAGAGATATATACATAAACCAAGCGGCATATTTTATTGCTAATTTATTGCTGACGATCGCGACTAGTAGCGTAATCCCAGACCAACCCCTTCACCCCTTAGCAATAAAGTCACCCCCGGAATATCGGAAAAATTGTAACAAAAAACGTAAATCCGTTGAATGAAGCCTGAGATCTTTATTATTAATTAGTTTCTCATCTTCCAAAGAAAGCGTGATTTTATTGCTCCACCCCTTAGCAAGAAAAAGTGGATAATCTGACTTAAGACTCACCATCCACACCTGCATAACCGGAATCGGAGGAGATATACGCATACACCAAGCGGCATATTTTACTGCTAATTTATTACTGACCATACGAACTAGCAGCGAAACCACAGAACCACCCCTTCAACCCTTTGCATTAAACTCACCCCCGAAATATCAGAAATATTGAAGAAAAAAATATGTCCGTTAAATACAGCCTGGGCTCTTTATGATTATTTGATTGCTCAACTTTCAAGTGTTTTTGTGATATTTCGGTGGTGAGTTTAATGCTAACTGTGAAGGGGTGGTTCTGAGATTGCGCATGACTTCAGCAATAAATTAGCAATAAAATACGCCTCTTGGTTTATGTATATATCTCTTACGGTTACGGAGATACAGGTGTTTGGGTTGTTTCTTAAGTCAGATTATCCCCTTTTTCTCGCTAAGGGGTATAGCAATAAAATCAGGCTTTCCTTAGAAGATAAGAAATTAAATAGTAATAAAGATCCCAGGCTGTATTTGACACACATACATTTTTTGTTACAATTTTTCTGATATTCCGAGGGTGAGTTTAATGCTAAGTGTTGAAGGGGTGGGTCTGGGTTTGTGCTACTTGTCGCGATCGTCAGCAATAAATTAACAAAAATAAAATCCCGTTTGTTTTATGAATATATCTCTTACGGTTCCGAAGATACAGGTGTTGGGGTTGTTTCTTAAGTCAGATTATACACTTTTCTCGCTAAGGGGTGGAGCAATAAAATCGTGGCTTACGTAATAAATTAGGAATAAATTAGCACTGAAATATGGCGTTTGGTTTATGTATATATCTCTTGCCGTTCCGGAAATACAGGTGTTGAGGGTGTGTCTTATGTCAGATTATCCCCTATATCTCGCTAAGGGATGGAGCAATAAAATCACGCTTTCGTTGGAATATGACAAATTAAATACTAATAAAGATCCCAGGCTGCATTTAAGGGACATACATTTTTTGTTACAATTTTTCTGATATTTCAGGGGTAAGTTTATTACTAAGGGTTGAAGGGGCGAGTCTGGGATTGCGCTACTAGTCGCGATCACCAGCAATAAATTAGTAATAAAATATGCCGCTTGGTTTATGTATATATCTCTTACGGTTCCGGAGATACAGGTGTTGGGGTTGTTTCTTAAGTCAGATTATCCCCTTTTCTCGGTAAGGGGTAGAGCAATAAAATCATGCTTTCGTTGGAATATGACAAATTAAATAGTAATAAAGATCCCAGGCTGCATTTAAGGGACATACATTTTTTGTTACAATTTTTCTGATATTTCGGGGGTGAGTTTATTACTAAGGGTTGAAGGGGTGAGCCTGGGATTGCGCTACTAGTCGCGATCGTCAGCAATAAATTAGCAATAAAATATGCCGCTTGGTTTATGTATATATCTCTTACAGTTCCGGAGATACAGGGGTGGATGATGTGGCTTAAGTCTTATGTCAGATTAGCCCCTTTTTCTCGCTAAGGGGTGGAGCAATAAAATCGTGGTTTGCGTAATAAATTAGCAATAAATTAGCAACAAAATATGAGCCTATAGTAAATGCTGACTTATGAAGTGGATGATGTGGCTTAATAGGCATCGACTCTGGAACAATACGATTCAGTTAACAATCACTATACGTGGTATCAATGGACTTCAGGCAATCTTCACCAAGCAGAACTGAATTTACTTATTTCGAAACGAAGAGTTATTTCATACATACAAATATTAAATTCATATCTCGATTTTAATCGATCTAACAGTCCCTTCCTTCAGAGTTCAGCCATAGGTCCTCGGAGTTTCGCTCTCTTTCTAACAATGTCTCCATAATACAATGCTGGTTTCTTGACTCTACTAATCAAACTGTGACCAACAAGTCACAGTAACACATCAAGCAAAGACCACGTTGTATGTTAGGAACATTAACATTTAATATAATTTTTATTACCCGAATTGTGTACGAAATACAGCGAAAATGAATCGTATTCTTGTAGCAGAATGTAGGTTATTAGGTTCGTTCCAGCAGAGTTTGTAACTCATCAGAAACGATCAGACGCATGCGTGTAACAAATATCGCGTTCCAGCAGTGACCAGTTTGTGGAATCTGACATTTCTGAACAAAAGTCCTGCGTTTCAGCAAGAAATGTACTCGGTTGCTAACTGATTTGTTACGGTTTGAAAAGTTTGTGGATTTTACTCTGACTTTCGTGATAGATGTGCAGAGTTTGTTCCGACAGCGTTTCGGTTGCTAATCAGTTAGGAACCAGTCCACGGCAGAGCATGCGCAGTAAAAAGTCAGAAACTACTTTCGTACCTATCATGAACCTACTGCAGGAACCAGGAACAAACCTATTACTATTCACGCCGATCAGGACACAATCAACTACTTGGGATTGAAATTACATTCGAGCTAAAGATCGTGTAACAGGGCAACTAACCCTAAAATGTAAACGTAATGTACCCTTTGTATATTAATGCAGTGATTGACAGAAAAACCAAGCAGATGGTAATTAGACCGGCAATTGCCTGGTGCCTATTGTCTCAGCTCGCTATTTGTACCGGTGAAACAATGTAAATATCCCTTCTTTAATATTTTCGGAATTAGCGAAAAATTAGCTCTTACAAAATGAAACAAACCAATATTAAAGAGAGATTATCAAGCGTAATCCAGAAATACCTCACATAATGATCATTATTTAAACTAACATTGTTTAAAATAACTTTGGGACTTGTTAAATTCATGTTTTTATAAGTAGAGTAGTACGCATAGTGATTGTACGCTAATCGGCCAAACTGTGTAATAAACAAGAGTTTGTTACGCCTGTAACTTAGTTGATCACTTTAATTATCTGGATCTCACCATACGAAAGTGGGATTACTTATTCCAATAAAATCGACAGCTGCCTTTATGACCTTCTTTTGCCTTGATCGGTGTGCTGATATTTTTTTGTTTATCAAATTGTCTTTGGAGAGAATTTACTTTGATAATTGGTGTGGAACAAAATAATTTGGAGCTAGGTGGCTTTGAATGGCCAAGTTAAAATACGAATAATGAGATAGCTAAGTCAAATATCTTTATTCTGCCAGTTTTGTTATATTTCGTTTTCAATTTGGGATGTATGACCTTACAAATTTATAATTTCTAATAAGACAAGGGCATACACTTGAATCACTCCTTAATTAAACATAATTTTGAATAAACGTCAATTTGATCAGTTACGCAATCCAAACCACGTGACTCAAAATGAAAGGGATCTGGAAAAACGAACAATTCGATGTGCACGTGGTGCAATCAGTTCCGTTGATTTGCATATTGATCCGTATGTTTTTTTTTGTCTTCGGTTGCGCATAATACCTATTAATTCATGATATTTCTATCTACTGCAATTTTAAATATTACTTGTTATCGTTTTCATATTTTTTGTATGTTTCTCAGTAAAGTATTTTCAAAATGCAACCACAAAAGGAATATATATTTGGTGTAGTGTGTCCAAAGGCGAAAAAGAGGGCTCGCTTAATATGTATGGATAAAAGCAGTTAAAACAGTAATGTTGGTGCTGATTTGTTTACTATAGGACATGCCAACACTAAAAATAATGCCATGTTTATGATGGCCGTTACGGTCACTGAGAGATCATTGATAGAACATTGTGCCTGTTAAGAAAACTACTTTACTTAACTACTATACTTACTACTTTACTCCAAATATCAGCAAAAGGATTTTAGCAATTGCTCATGCTGAACTGCTGTTCCACTTAAGAATGATTTTGTGCATTCCTCTTCGAGTACGAGAAATCTAGAACAGTTTTGGCCAAAGGGGAAAAATTGATACAATTAATTCCATCTGCATTTAGCATCTTCCTAGGAGGAAATATAAGGAACCATTTCCTAAATTTATTACAGGAAATTGACGCCCTTCTCACTTGATGTGTGCCAACAATTGCCATATATTTGCCAATTTTTTTGGATTCGCTAATTCATCTAACCTAACATGTACTAGTTGCTTCGAAGTAGTACAACGGCCCAAGATAATTAAAAATGTAGCTGGATGTAAATCATTTTGTTCCACGACGTATTATTAATGTTGGTCGCGCGCTAATCATTTAATTTAAACGGCATTTACTGGGAAAACGTTTAAAGTCCTCTTTCCTGTCCGCGTTCGAGGAATTGCGCTTTCCCCGGTACGCAAGTAAAAGAAAGGACTAAAAAAATGCGCACAAAGCAAACACTGAAACCAATCAATTTTCCGACATTTTCCCTCGGAGCAACGAAACCATTTCCAGCGAAATATAAGAGGAAAGGAGAGAAAGAGAGAGAGTGAGTGAATATCACGGTCCGCGGCACGTATCAGGACATTCCATTATTCCATGCGACGGCAGAAAAGTGCATAATTCATACTGCAACTACATTTCGAGGCGCACATAAGATGCATTTCCTTTTCAACAGTCAAACGGTCCGGGAAACGTTCCCTCGGCTGAAGTCGCGCATGTGTTTGACAACTGGGACGATGATGGAAGTTTCGTTCGCTCTTTTCCCTCGGCTTCTGGCCCAGAAGAATTTCAGAGTTCCTTTTCGGACGAGTTTCAATTTTATCCGTAAAGATATTCACGTTTTGTTTTACAACGGCATCGCAGGAGTGAGTGCTTCACAGAATAAACCAGTAGGAAGGAATGTAGAATGAAGTGCTTGCAACTAATTCAGTTGCAACACTAATCACAAATAAAGTCCAGTAGCTTCCTGTCAACTCATTAATTGTGACTGGTACGAATAGCAATAAGGATCAAAGTGATCCATTTAGTGATATTTATTAGGATCTAAACAGATATGATGGAGTAAGGAAGGTTCTTGTCAACTCATTAAATATGAGTTATAACGTATAATCAATCATATTTTTAATTTATGAAAGATGGTGTTACGGTACGGCAATATGGATAAAATCAAAAATATTTAATGAACAAAACTCCTACTCCGTGAAATAATTCAAGTATTGACTAACTACAACCTGCGTACCTATATCATTAGCAATAACTATATGACCATGACAGGAATTAACCAATTTGTAAATTATTTTCCTATATTGACGATGACGATTCATATATTTCTATGTATCTTGGCACGCCCAATCCGGAACCAACAGCAGAATTTACCAAAAACTTTAGTTATATGAAATTAGGATTCATGAAATCCACAAATGTTTTAATTGGGAGCATAGAACCGTATGCGTTTATGTATTTCGATCCGCTGAAAGCCTAATCTGTTATGAAAAATGGGTAAGCAGTTCTATGTTGTTTTTTGTAAAACCCAAAAAATAGGTTGAAATTGACAAAAACCAAATAAAAAAAATGCAATTCATAAAACACACAAATACTGCCACACTGTCATTAGATCCATACATTTTCATGTATTTGGACGCTAAATCTGAATCCGATGACAGAATTCGCCATATGCTTTACAAATGACAAAACGTTTTTCAAAAGACACAAGTTAATCGAAATTTATACGAAAATCTACATTATTGTGACTATAATTTATACGCACATATTTTTATCTGACAGCAGATCTACATATTTGTATAGAGTTTGACCAGCTTAACCTAAATCCGCTATCAGAAATGATCCAGCAGGACTTAGTTCTTTGTATTACTCGAAATTAACAAATACTTATTGAAAACAAGCCGTGAAGAGGGGCCGCTTAGCAGACGCAGCTCTAAGGTTTATTAACACCGATCTCTCTTTGAATGACTAATTATAAATGAGGAAAGTAAACACCAGAGCATATATCAAAAAAATCCTATACGCTATTTTAACAGAATATGATCATAGCTATCATAGAAGGAAATGACCAAGAAACAACCTGTTGGACACAATGGCTGTTACAGAGGTCTGATCTGTTTTTTGTACTTGAGTTGTAAAGCAAGTCATATAATGTCAGACCAAAATTGTTAGTGTTTATTTATTCGTGGAAAATTAATGGTCAAAAATGTATGATTTTAACGCATTTTGTGTAGATGTAGAAATGTAATACCCGATCGAAAATAAATTTGGTTTAATTTGGGTTATTAATAATTTCTGCAAAAGAAGCCACACATCATTGATTTGGTATAAAAAGTAAAAATTTTAATGCTAATCAACTGGTGTTTTTTCAAAATTAAATTTGTTTATCACAGCTGCCTTAATTTTGTAATAACATAAATCACGTAATAATAAAATTAGGGTAATCCTATAGCATACAAATTACAGAAAAACAGGTGTACCTACTCACTTACAATACTTAATGATATGAAATTTGATTTAAGCAGTCGTAAAAGGTTATGGTAAGAAGTTCACTATTTTTTAGCTTATAAATAAATTGAATAAATTTGCATCATTGATATATGGAAAGGTTATCCTTTTTTATAAATTTGGTATTTTTTTTTGTTTAGTTGCTAGTCGTGTACTGAAAGTACGGTGTGACAACACAAATAATAGATAAAAAAGAAATGCGGGGCTAGCTGCTTGATGAAATTCGGAACAAATTAAACTAGTCATCAATTGGCATGATTTTCTCGACGGCGGCGGTCAGCTCGTAAGGGATTTTAATGGCTCACCCTAAGATCGGTCATCTCGTAAGCGAAGCGGCAGGTAAATTTTTAAAAGGTCGTTTTGGATGAGTCAACTCGTAAGGGGATTCTCAGAAATAATCGAGGGGATGATTATTGCAACGAAGTAGTTCGAATATTTGTTGAAACTTAGAATATGATATAAGGGGGTGGTTTGTTACGTTCCAACTGAACGGTGACGAGCACCGAGATAGTTATGGATTTTATTAAAAGTCAACGCGGGAAAGACTTGCTTCTTGTTAATAACGGTCGGTTTCTGTAGGGTTTTCCTTGCCCTCTCGCAAGGAATACGATAATCCCCCTTTTGGGATTTTTCACGTCAACTCTTACGAGTTGACCGATGTGAGAACCATATCCTTACGAGCTGACCGATCTCGGCGAAGGTTAAATGCGGACCGGGATAAATCCTTACGAGATGACCCGTGCCCTTTCTAGAGACCGCAAGCTTGCGCGTTAGCCAGAATGGCCATCGAAATGTTCCACTGCCCTGTAGTGATGTTTCACCCACCCTTCAAATGATGTAAGACTTCAGACTGATGTAAGTTATGTTACCTGTTAATTTCACTATTGTCTTCTGCTAGTTAACTTGTTTATTTTGTGTCACTTAGTTTTTACTTTTCATTAATGTATGGATTGCTCAATGTGTCAAATTTCTTTGTCCCCCCGGTATGGTTGTTAGTAGGTGGTTACATTACCGCCCATCATGCTATGGTAGCCCATCACCTGATCAGCCATGTGAACCATTGGTTTGATAGGCCCAACAATTTTTTTGGTTTGTTTAATCTGTTGATTCTATCCCATTGCCTGAGCTATAATTTTCAGATCGAACACATGTAAGTACCCAGCAGGCCCCTAAATGAGAAAATATGTAAATGATACGAATGCGAATAAAATTACACTTACTTCTATTTCGATGTATATTGAATGGATCTAGGTAAATTCTTCGAAAACATTTCTTCGAAAAAAACAATTCTTCGAAAGAACAGTTCTTCGAGAACAATTCTTCGAAAGAACAATCATTCCTCGAAAGAACAATAATTATTCCTCCGAAGAACAAATTATCGAAAAGAATTGCTCAAAACAGCATTAAAAACTCCAAATTTTCAAAAAATTCTAGATATAAGGTGAAGTGGGGTAATTGTAATAATGGGGCTATTGCAATACCGATTGATTGATTAAACTCCAATTTACTTACAACGATGCCGTCTTGCCACAAAAGAGTGCAAACATCCATAAAGGCAACCTTCATTACAGGAATTTGTAAAATTGAATGGTGACTGTTATCTCATTAAATTTATGTTTGTACTGATTTTTATCTTGACAGACGAGTATCAAATGAATATTTTCATCGGTTGCTGTGGTTGTACAAAACGAGGTAGGTGAATATTATTTACGTGTTTCTGCTAGTAGAGGTTCAATACGTTGTTGAATATAGTTGTTATTCGCCTAATTGAACATTTTTCAATATTATGAAATATATTACAATTACCCCGTCCAAAACGGAAACCGGGGTTAATGTAATGTATACCTATGAGGTTATTGTAACATGTGTATTACAATTACCCCATTTTCAGAAAACGTCATGGTGAGGAACTATATTCGAAAGAAACACGAAGTCACGCAAAAGTATAGCCAGGAAAACCTGAAAAAAGCCATTGAAGAAGTGAAAAGAGGCTCAACAACTGTGTAAAGAGCCAGTAAATCCTACAATATCCCATATCCAACACTTCATACGCGTGTTAAAGGAACAAGAGAAAAAATACATGAAAAAAGTGGACGACCAACATGCCTGTCATCTGCAGAGGAAGATCAATTAGCCACAGGTTTGAGGGTAATGGAAAAATGGGGATTTGGGTTGACTCGTCGAGAAGTTTTGGAAATGGTAGGAAAGTATATTCGAGAAAACAAGATAGAATCGAGGTTTAAAGATAGCATTCCTGGAGAAGATTGGTTCCTTGGATTCAAGAAAAGAAATCGCTTAAGCTTGAAAGTACCTCAAAATGTAGAGTATGCAAGAAAGAAAGCAGTTGACCCTTTTACCGTCTTCGAATATTTCAACCTTGTGGAAGAAACTATTAACAACCTTAATTTACATGACAAACCTGAAAGAATCTGGAATCTGGATGAAAGTTGTTTGAGTATTGATCCCCGAAGAACTAAAGTGGTTGGAGCTGTAAATAAAGCGGCTTCACGGACCATTAGTGCTGCAGGAAAGGAAAATACCGCGGTTTTAGTAATGTGCAACGCAGCAGGAGGCAAAGCCCCACCTTTAATAATTTTTAAAGGATTGCATGTTTGGGATCAGTGGATGTGCGACAAAGATGAAGGATATCCAGAGACAGTGTATGCTGCAAGTAAGAAAGGTTGGATGGAAACTGAGATTTTCGCCAATTATTTCATAAAAACCATTTTACCTGCTATTGGAGAAGCCAGACCTGGACTAATAGTTTATGACGGTCATTCTACACACGTTAGTTTACCTGTTATTGAGAGAGCTATGCAGGAAAACATCACAATCATCAAATTGCCTCCACATACGAGTCATTTCCTTCAACCACTCGACATTGCAGTGTTTAAATCTTTTAAAGTCAAGTGGGACGAGAAACTTATTTCATGGCAACGTCAACACATCGGTCTCAAATTGCCAAAAAAAATGTTTGCGAAATTTCTTGGCGATACCTGGCTTCAAATTTCCCCCCAAGTTATTCAGAATGGATTTAGAAAAGCAGGAATAGTTCCAGTAAACAAAAATGTTATTTCAAAGGAACAATTTTCACCTGAAACATTGCAAAGATGGAATGATTTTCTTGCCAATAATGTGAACACACCACAACCTTTTGCAAATACACCTGAACTTATAGATCATCCAGAAGAAAACGCTGAAGCCAGTGCTGCACTACCTCTCGGTATAGGTGATTTATCATTCACAGATGTCAGAGAGCCTTTAAATGATACTTCTGTTCCTGAAGATTCATTGCTTGAACCTGTTGTACCCCCAGAAGATGCCATCATCGCTGGTCCTGCCCTAGCTGCTGCAACTGCCCTGCCTTTAGAAAATCCTGTTATTTTTGGTCCATCAACATCTGGAACTGTATTGCACCTCACAGGTACTGCAAGCAATGATCTATCTTCCTCTAAGCCATCACACATTTCATTCGAGAACTTACTGCTTGCCAAGATTCAACAAAAACCTCTGCCAGTTAAACAGAAACGAAGAAGAATATGTCCTGGGTCAGAAATACTAACAACAGAGCAATCCATTGATCGTATGAAAAGCCATGAAAATAACAAAAAAGGTAAAAAGGGTAAAGATATCACAAAGAAACAACAGCAGAGTAGGAATCCCAAAAAGCAAAAACAGGAAAAATAGTCATCTGATAGTAGTTCTGATTCGGAACAACAAATTAATATACGTTACATAGACACGGATGATGATATGGATTTAGAAGATACCATAAATTTACCTGAACATAAAGATCATGATGCTTCGTTTGCAGTTAATGTGTACACATGGGTATTAGCGAAATATACTACGAAAAAAAACTGTAAAGCATTTTGTTGGACAAGTTGTGGACAAACATAACGATGGCTGGGTTACTAAATTTACAAAAATGTACAACGAGCAATTTGTATGGCCAAAAATAGAAGACTCAGACACAGTAGAAGATTCTAATATTGTGAGGATTTTACCAGAACCGGAAGTCACACGAAGGGGCAGTTTTCGATTTAATGTATCGTTTCATGGGTACAATTTGCAGTGATACACTATATAAGATTCTTCAAAGAACAATTATCAAGTTATATTATGTTATTTAGTAGTTAGAGAACGTGTTTCTTTATTTTAACTTATAGGCGAGTTTATAAGTTTCTTGCATTATCATATTTTTCCATGAAAATATTACCAATTGGTGTATTTTTTGTGTACTTTAACAACAGCCCCGCCCTAATGTTCTATCATCAGTATATACAACGTTGCAAACGACTATTACAATAGCCCCAAATCACGGGGTTATTGTAATATAGCGACATGATTTAAAAAAAAAATCGTAACATTTATGAAAATTTAAGTATCTCATTCAAACTTGCACAATCCATTTGCAGTTCCCGTAGGCATGTACATAATTTTTTTCGAATTTTCTGAAAGAGAAACTTAGGGACCAGTGGCCATTAAAGTTGATATATTGGAAAACTATATTACATTTACCCCACTTCACCTTATTTGTTACATATTTTTCGTTACATTTTCAAAATTAATAATTAATATTCTGTGCTATTCCTCTTATATATTCTGATGAATTTTCCTTTTCCCTATCGAATGATTCAATGAGTCGTCGTAATCTTTCTGCGCCATCTTTGTATTTCTTTCGAGGTTCCGAAGGTAGTATTGCTGCGGTGTATTGCTCTATTTGAAGATCTTGTAGAGACTGTTCTCTCCGAATACACCATCCAAAAACTTCCATATACTAGGGTGGCTGGCCGAGAGCTGACTTTCGAAGCTTCTATGCCAACCTTCCAAGGCATTGCTAGTTTTTGCCACTCCCACTCTTACTGAATAGTAAACATTCCACGGTACATGTGGGAATGTAGTTGCTTGTCGTCTTCTTCTTCTTTCTGGACGCCCTATCCATGTATCTTCGAAAAAATCTATTACGGATTGTGCCTCTTCTGGAAATGCCTGTTCGTCACACAGCACCTCAAAAACGTCTACAACGTGCTCCGGGCAACGAATGTCAATGTATTCAGTAGCCTCATCTTCAGTGCGAACTCCGCACCGTTGTCATATCGTTGCTTTAGGCCTACATGTTGTATTTTATGATACAAACACTGGCAGAAATGAAAAAGCATCCTTGAATGGATGCTTGAGGAAATGTGGCAGCAATTGCATTTAATGTCGCTCTCTCGAAATCTACCATGATAGTAGACGGAGAAGCTGCTGGGCAAAGGTTCCTTATTTCCTGAAGCATAGTGGTGTACGAAACCTGGGATTTATCGGGCAGCAAAACGTAAACAAGTGGAATTGATGTATTGGCCTCTACTCCATGAATAGTGTACATCTGCTCGAAGAGTGGACAAACTGTTTTAAAAGTCCCATCCATGAACCAGTTGCGTGATTTTTCTAGGATACTGATAGAACATTGCGTTGCAAAATGAGTATTCTGTATGCCACATTTCCCGAGGCAAATTATTATAATTAATATTATACTTACATTTATTTCATTGATAACTTACTACTAACCACTACTATTATTTTGGTATCATTTCTCAAATAAATCGGCCCTAATTGACTTGTAATAATTGTAATTGGTTGTAATTTACTACTTTGACCGTCCCCATGGTGTCAATTATAAGCGAGGTTGTCTGTAAATATAAAAATTGTTCTTTCGAAGAAATGTTTTCGAAGAATTGTTCCTTCGAAAAAATGTTTTCGAAGAAATATTTTCGAAGAATTTACCGGCTGCCATATTGGATAAGGAGCTGTTATTAGAAATAGAATTAACCCAGCAGGTCTAAAAGTTTTGTAAACCTAAATAATAGATCGAATTTAGATGTTCTTCGGCATATAGTTTAGTAGATTAAACACTGATATTAATTTATCGAAACCATAACCGATACTACAGTAATTAAATTTTAACGAATTTTCTTGAGTTCGGTCAAGAGTTTTGGAAATATTTGAATAATTAATAAGAAAGCCTTTTTTAGATCTAGGTGATGGTATCTATACACCATTAATATTGCTTCACTGATATTGCATGGTGATCGGCTCGTTACTAGTGTTGGTGCTGACAAAATCAGGTGCAGTGTCTCGAATATTGACTCCTTGATACCCCAACTGAATTTTAATTTTGAATATTGAATTTTTATAATGAAATATTGGAAAGTAGTCCAATCGACACATCGCCACTTTTTGCCACTTGCGCAGTTGTTATTTCTATTCTGTGTATTCTATTGGTGTTTCAGAAATTCTCCCATATCGATAACAACTATAGAAACTGCTGTATTATTGGAAAGGGCGAATAAAAATAAAATTAAATATATTTAGTGTGAGCCAGAACAAAGAAATAAAAACGACTTTGAGCAACCAATTCTCTGTGTCAATGTATAAACAAGAATAAATTCTATTACTGAATACTTGGTAATGAGCAACGTGCAATGAGTAACGTGCAATGAGTACTAAAGGAGCCTAACTAATATTTGGAATACCAAATAGGGACAACTACGGTTATTGCTCAGTTCTAAATATCGACGGTAAATTGATTAAAGGATTAGTTAGTTAATCAAAAATACAAGAATGAATGGCTCATCGATAAACTCACCAATTAGTGACTTCTTCCAATTACTATGCTGAATATTATTGTCTTTTCGAGCAGGAGAACGGCTAAATCAATCACACAACACAACACCAACTCTTCTGAAAGGTGATCGAAGACTAAAACACACTGACAAGCCTTTTTAAAATCATAACGTTGCCCATTATTCTCGTTCGGGACGAATCATCCTCTTGAGTAGTGTTTAGATAAAATTCTATTGTTAGAACGGAATTTTATGTGAACTTAGCTCACACAGCCGCTAACGAAGTGTTACAATTATTTTTTTTACTGCGTTGTTTCTCCAGTTGAAATAAAAATTTGTGAAGCAGGGAGAATAAAAAACGAAAACAGAAAATAATAAATACAATTACACAACTTTCTGAAGGTTACTTTTTCCGAATCATGTATTTTCAAGATAAGTTCTTCTCGAATAAATAAGTCAATTTACGACATTTCTCGATCTTTTAAAAAACGATCACCGTTAAAATTACATCTTGTAGGGTACCTTGTGTGTCGAATCGAATCGATGTTGTCCTAAAAGGCCATCATCCCTTTCCGCCCTCTTCTCCCTCCTATAAGGTTTCAGGGATAGATGTTAGAGGTGAGACTAGTAACACGAATTGATCAGTGTCAGCACTTGTCACTTCGAGGTCGACCCGGAGAGCCGGCGATCAATTCGATAATGAGGCTAATTTACGCTCTAACATCGTTCCGGACAGTTCAATATTTGACTCGTAATCGGATACGACGAGTCGCCGGAGACGACGGGATCAGCAAATTGAGACGTCGCGATTACTGACCCTCCGACGAGGACGACAACGACGAGGACGGGACGCTAATTCGATAACAAAGTATGGATTCCGTTTTAACGCTGCGTCAAAGGGTGTCGAATGTTGCGACTACGTCGTTACCGCTTACCGGTCCGGAGTGGTTAGTTATGCAAAGTCCACTCACGATTCGCATACGAACGAACCTCCTATCGGATATGGTCGATAGGAGAGATTTAGGTTATGTATCGCAGGACCATAATACGAAAGCAGATTGTATCGTAGGGTGAGAAGTTTTTTAAATAAGGGTAGTAAATATTGACGCCATCAAGTCGGACGGGAAGTATAACGTTTACTTTATCAGTCTTAAATAAAACTACTGCTTAATCCTTCCTCGTGTTCTCATTTTCGTCACTTATTACCTTAGTCTAAAGTAGTATTTTGTAATATACCAAAATGCTGTTTCTCTTTTCGAATTCCTTCAATAACACTACAAAGCCCTGTAGGTGCACTGCCATCCAAATTGTCCCATCTCCGGTTCCACGCTGCCATATTATTTTGGATACTAGAAATATCCACTTCAATGGAATCAAAAACTGACCATTACTCAGGAGGAAACATTGGCTCCCAACGAATAGTACCACCATTTCCTAAAGTCTTAATCTACCATGATCGTAATTGTGTTCGAATCATTCAACCGGGAACATCCGACTTCGGCCACCATTCCCCACAGAAAAGAAAATCACAGCCGACTTCGGCCACGCGATTTTATCAGTAGGGATTAGTAAGGATTATGGCTCGTTAGGCCAGGTAGATGCAATAAAATAAGGTTTGGTCGATTTCGGTCACTAATTTCTTTCAGTTTGGTGTTAAGTCAGTAAAGTAAAATTGAAAAATAGAGAAATTATTAAATAGCCGAGTTCCTTCCGCGGTCAGTTCGAAAGTAGGTAAACCTCTCAGAGGACCGACGAGTTCCTCCCAGACGACCATAATTAAATATTATATGAATTCGCTATCGCTTGTTAAAGGGCAAGGAAAAACAATTGAGATTTAGTAAAACGATCATGGATCCATCACATGATGGAAACTGACCAAAAACAAAACAATCAATTGATTGAATTGAAAGGAACACAAGCATATTGATATTTAAGGAATCTTCTCTAGCTATCTCTTTAATCCCTGATATATATATATAGTTTATACATTGTTATATTTATAAGTATAGGTCTACAAATTTATTATCGATAACCTTAATTTTTCTGGAATGTATGTACAAATGTAGATATTGAAAAAAAAATTGCTCTCTACACAAAGCTAAGTTATTAACTAGCGGATAATTGGTTCATAATAAAATTTTTCCAATGAACCAATTTTCTCAAAATCATTGCAATTTCATTGGTTTATTGATTCGCTTACAATTTGACAACAGGGCGCATTTCTGTTTCAATGACCCATTGAAATCCTAGACTAAGCCCTAAGCAATTCTGGTTGAGCGGTGGCCGAAGTCGGCGTACTTATCAACGTACCATATTCCTACGCTTACGCTGAAAAAGGTTCGTTGCCGAAATCGGCTGCTCAGATTCAACCATTTATTATACATTTATACACGAAAATATGAGTTTCCTTTCCTGTAATCTATTTTTGTTTTTAGATTTCTCACTTTTCGGGATTTGAATATATCTGGATTGTAATATGTCGGAATTTTGATTATCGGGATTGCGATTGTCGGGATTTCGAACTATACATGTTTTATTTGTATTATAATTATTGCTTCCGTCATACTTAAATCAGAGATTGGTTAAGCGCTCCACATTCTCCCAGGATCGGACGCGAGGGTATTCTTCACCCGAATAGAAACATGGAATTCCTGTAACGAACCTCAAGCTGTCTCGTTTTTACATTTAGCCCCTTATTTATCACTCGAATACCCCGGCGATGCGGCTAAGATGACCGAATCGTTATTTCTGATAAAAAGAGGAAGGAACTTAGGGGGAGCGCGGCTCCCGGTGAGAAATATCTCGTCCTGCAGGATAAATCTCAATATCCCGTGGACCTCCTGGTGCGTATACCCAACAGGCCGATAAACAACCCCACGGACTTTTATTTCAACTTCACGAATCGACGGTCGCCTTTACTTTTAGAAAAATAGACGGAGGGGGGGAGAGGGAGAAGGCGAAAGGGCAAAAAAATCGCGCCGGATAAATCTGGTAATCCGAAATGAGCACTAGAACAATCGGTCGGAAATATTTCCTAACTTTTACGCGAGACCTGGAATCCGGGAAGCCTCCCTGGACCGCCGAACGTTATTTACATTGATTCGGGATTTAATGAAACTTCAAGTATAAGCTTTTGTTCTAAATTAAATATGTTGTCGGGAGGGGGATGGTCGAGGGGGCTGCCAGCGGTTTGCATTCCAGAAACGAAAGGGAAAGAGAGAGACAGAGTGAGGATAGGAGGGGGGATTCGACCCGAAACAACTTTGTTAATGAAATTTCTTCCATGGAAAAAAATGGCTAAGGGTCGAGGATTTGACATGTACTCCCGCCTGACTTTCGAAACAGCTGTTTGGCCATCGCGAAATAGAGTTCGTGTTACTTCATCGATTAATAACTACAACTAAATAATTAGATATAAAAAAATTGTTTAATAGATTTGTCTAAATTTCTATTCAACTTAATGACCCCAACTCCAGTATGTATCAAATGTACCCACTTATTATTATAAGTAATTAGAAAACGGAAAAATACCAGTTTAGATTAAAATGTCAAATTCACCAATCAATTTCGCTTGCAGAAACGCAAACAAGCTGTTCGGTTATTGTGACAGCTAGCATACGCAAACTAAAGGTTATTTAGAAACTTGCACATGCGCATACTTGAATATGCTGTATACTATTTTTTCTGTTTTCTTTTTGTTTGTATATATCTGTCAGTCTTAACTTTAGTTTCCGATGTTTTTTCTTAATATGAAAACACCTAATTACCCGCTGAGTATTACATTCAAGCCTTGGAGGAGGTCGCGTATGGGCCAGCCTGCGACACGTGGTCAGGACCCTCCCTCCTCCACTGCGCACTATTGTATAATCTTCAGTACATGTTAACGAATGTACAGGAACATTTGCAATCGTCACACCAACGATACATAAAATAGGATCTATCGCTACTCCCCACATTATATACTTCATTCCCATTTCCCAAGAAGAAAACATCACATTATATAAAACTAACACATTTTCTACGTTTAAATGCCTCAATCTGATGCTATCGTATCAATAGAAGTCGCCTGTGAAATCGCGATCCCCGATTGACCTCCTGCTGCGGTTAACTTCGCGCGAGTTTTACGACGTTAATTCCAGCGATGTGAAGTCGGTGCACGACGCATCCGTCAAGAAAACGTCGGAATCATTGTTTTTCCCCACACAACGGCTTATGGCGTTTTGTTCTGATTTAGTGTAAAACAAGGGAGAATGTTTCTTCTTCTTTTGAACTCCAAGGATTAAGCTTGCAGCCTGTTCCATCTTCATGTTTGCCATCTTCTTCTGGGCCCACTCACGTCTCTTCTTCCTCTTGGTATATAGCGTACTATTTGTTTTACTAACCCATCATCGCTCATTCTTTAAATATGTTGTCTCCATTTTAATGACTTCTGCTGTATTCTGTTATTTATTGAGAATATGTTCAATTTAGCCTCTATCTCTTGATTTCATATTTGGTCTCTTAGTGTGTAACCGTTTGTACTTCGAAAGATTTCAGTTCACCAGTTTATATGCGTTGGCCCTCTTCTTTCCGTAGTGCCCAGGTTTCACTTCCGCATATTGATACAGGTGCTGCTGTCGCTTTATAGGATTTCATTTTGGTTTATTCAATTATCTTGTTTGTAGTGTATTGTTTATGGTGATTTTGCATGGTATCATTTGATATTTGTGTAATGTGTTTGTTATGTCTTTTTCATATTCGTAGTTTATGTCACACCCTAGAAAGCTAAAATGTGATACCTGCTCTATGGACACTTCGTTTGATATTATCTTGGAACGTATAGATGGTTTTCCTTTAAAAGCCATAATATTCTTTTTTTCTAATATATTTAGGTTATAATTTTTACTTATGTCATCTAAGTGGTAAATTACGTTTTGTAGGTCACCTTCTGTTTTTGTAAAAGTATTAGTACTATTAATTTGCATTTCTCTCGGGGGAGCCTGTAACCCCTAGAGAGCGCGTCCCCAAGGTGGCGGATAGGGGAATGCCCTAATCGTTCCGGAAGGAACGACGGGTAGGTGGGAAATAAAATACCACCCGCGGACCAACAGGTGGGGTAGATACAGCTCCTTAGCCGTAGAGAAGGCAATGTATCTAGAAGAAGGAACTCCGATATAAAACCCTGGTCCTCCAGGTTGGGGGTTGAGACATCGGGCCAACCCCTCGATACTCGGAAAAATGAACAAAGGTTAAAAATTTCGATAAATCGCCTCGGAATCAGGACAGATCTAAACGGATACGACAAATGCAACGGAAAAGGTTAATGAAATTAGCAACATGGAATATACAGGGCTTGAGGACTAAGCAATCGGAAGTCTTTCTCGAGCTTAAAAAGATGAACATTGATATTTGTGTATTGACAGAAACGAAGAAAAAAGGAAAAGGAAATGAAAATATTGGAGAGTATATACATTTCTACAGCGGGGTACGAAAGGATGCTAGAGCGAAGAGAGGAGTGTCAATAGCCGTGCATAAGGACATGAAAAAGTTCATCAAAAGCTGGGAAGAAATAGACGAACAAATAATCACCATAGAGATAGAAAAAAACAGCCGACATATCGTAATAATTGGAGTATATGCCCCCAGTGATGATGCGCTGTCACAAATAAAAGATCAATTTTATGATAAGCTTATACAGGTGATATCAAACATCAAAAAGGATAAAGATATAGTCATTTTAGGAGACTTAAATGCAAGGACAGGTACCGAAAACAACAGTACAATAGTAGGTAAATATGGTGAACCCGTCATAAATGACAATGGTATGCGGCTAAGGGATATGTGCGAAGCTACATCAATGAAAATAATGAATGGTTTCTTCCCACATAAGGATATCCATAAGTTTACGTGGGAGAAGGCAACCAAGAATTTGAGGTCAATCATAGATTATGTAATACAGAAGCAGCACTCTCAATTAAACGTAACAGATGTTAGAGTGTACCGTGGATTAGAATGTGGGTCCGATCACCATGTAGTTATGGCAAAGGTAGTGGTGGAGTATAGACGAACAAGAAGGAAAGACAACCACCAAGAACAACAAAGTAAAAAAGAGGAATGTAAATATAATCTAGAAAGTCTTAAACAAGAATCAACCCAGTTCCTTTATAAACTAAGGCTGGCGAAAAAATTACAGAACATGGAAACGGAAAATGCGAACGCAGAACAATTATACGGTCAAATAAAGGATTATATACAAGAAGCGGCTAAAGAAGCTCTAGGATACCAAGAGACACAAAATACACAAAATCCGGAATGGTATACAAAAAAAATTGATGAGCTGGTACAAACAAAAAAGAAAGCGTATAGTACTTATCTCCATTCGCATAAAACAGGAGACAGAAAATTGTATATGTACTGGAACAGAGAAGTGAAAAAAGAAGTCATAAAAAGTAAAAATGAAACATGGGAAAAGAAATGTGAAGAAGTTGATAGGTATATGGGAGGAACGAAGGTGGCAATGGCGTGGAAAACAATAAGAAATATGAGAAAAGAAGAAAGACAACAAAATAAGTTCAATTTAATAGACATGAGTGAATGGGAGGATCACTACGAACAACTACTTACAGAAAAGAGACCACAATTTGAATTGCGGTATGAGGATATCCAAGTTGATAACCAAGAAGTAGAGGCGTTAACAGTGGACGAAATTGGAAAAGCCTTACAACAGTCAAAAAATGGAAAGGCAGCAGGGCCCGGAAACATTCCCATTGAGCTAGTGAAACCTGGACCGAAGATATTACATGAAATGATAACAAATCTATTCAATAGATGCTTGTTGAATGGGGACGAAATCCCAGAAGATTGGAATATGGGATATATTATATCAATATACAAGAAAGGGGATAAGAAGAAGTGTAGCAATTATCGTGGAATTAGTGTAACTAGCGCAATGGGAAGGTTGTACGGCAGAGTATTGAAAAATAGAATTGAAAAGAATATAATTGAAATAGAAGAACAGAACGGATTTCGTGCGGGACGCTCATGTATGGATAATATATTTGTTTTACAACAAATACTAGAAAAACGTAAAGCCAGGAATCTAGCCACCCATCTCGTATTTATCGACCTTGAAAAGGCCTACGACACGGTACCGTTGAAAGTAATGTTTGAAATATTGACGAAATCTGACCTTAGTAATGTTTATGTTCGAGCTATTCAAAACATATACAAAAATTCAAAAAGTGTAGTCAAGATGGGAAGCACTATATCAAAACCATTCTCGCCTTCAAAAGGTTTGAGACAAGGGTGCAGTTTATCACCAACATTATTTAAAATATATATTCAAGAAGCTCTGAGTAGTTGGAGAAGGAAAATAGCGAGAATGGGAATAGAGATAGAGGATAAGTGCCTAACAACTTTATTTTTCGCAGACGACCAAGTTACTATAGCATGTGACGAGGACGATGCAGATTATATGCTGAGGAAATTGGACGATGAATATACAAAATGGGGTCTAAATATGAATATGTCAAAAACAGAATATCTGCCGATAGGAAACGCACAAGGAGACCCCGACCTACAAATAAATAGGATTAGACGATGTAGACAGTATAAATATCTAGGAAGTATAATTTCGGAAGATGGAACAACAAAAGAAGATATAAGAAATAGAGTACAACAAGGGAAAAAAGCAACACGAATTTTGAATTCACTACTTTGGTCGGATAAAATTAAATTAAACACGAAATTGACAATCTACAAAGTCATAGTGGAGCCCATTTTAACGTATGGATGCGAGTGCTGGCAACTTACGGATAGACAGGAGAAAACAATAGAGGCTGTCGAAATGGACTACTTGAGAAGATCCTGCAGGATATCCAGAATAGAACATATTCGGAATGAAAATATACGGCGAAGAACAGGACGGGTATGCACGACTGCAGAGAGAATACAGACTAAACAACTGCTCTGGTATGGACATGTGATGAGGATGGAGCAGGACAGGTGGCCAAAAAAGGCATTGATGTATCAACCGCACAGTAGAAGAAGACGAGGAAGGCCCTCAAGGTCCTGGAAGGACGGAATCGAACAGACCATGAGAGACATAGCTATTCAGCAGAACGAGTGGATAGACAAAAAAGTGTGGCGTACGAAATGCGGGATGCGGCAAGGAAGGCTGTAGGACCCCCGCTATGTATATATATATATATATATATATATAATTTGCATTTAAATGATCTTATCTTCTCTCCTTCTTCTTCTGCCAATCAACTAATGGATGTTAGCGACCACTTTTTCCATGGCTTCTCTATCTTTTGCTGTGTGGATCATGTTTGTATGTCACCAATGCCGGTCCACTGTCTAACGTTCCTCAGCCATGACATTCTCTTTCGTACTATTCCTCTTTTACCCTCGATCTTGCCCTCGATAATCAATTGCAGGAGTTGATATTTACGGTTGCGCATTATGTGACCCAAGTATGCAGTCTTCCTCTTTTTTATAATGGTGCAGAGTTCGCGTTCCTTGTTAATACGTCTGAGAACGTCTTCGTTCCTTATTCTGGCTGTCCATGCAATCTTAATAATTTACGGTATATCCACATTTCAAATGCTTCTAATTTGTTTATAGCCTTTACTTTTAGAGTCCAGCCTTCCACGCCATACAGTAGTATGGACCAAACGTAGCATCCAACAAATCTCAATCGGAGACCAAGATCCAAGTCGGTACGAGTGAACACTCTTTGGAGTTTCAGGAATGCGCCTCGAACTTGTTCGATTCTGCTTTCATTTTCTTTGTCTGATGACCATTCTTCATGAAGCCATGTTCCTAAGTACTTAAATCTTTCTACTCGTTCTAAAAGTTTTCCATTGTACGTTAAGCTGACATCTCTAAATGTATCCTTCTTCTTCGTGACAACCATGAATTTAGTTTTTCTTTTGTGTTCATGATTAATCCCATTCCCTGACTATAATCTCACACTACCTTAATCAGCTGTTGTAGATCATCCATGTTTTCCGCTATCAGCACTGTGTCGTCGGCGTAGCGTATGTTATTTATCCATACTCCATTGACTTTGATTCCAATTTCCTTATCTTCAAGCGATTGTTGGAAAATGGCTTCTAAATATAGATTAAACAAAAGCGGCGACAGTATACGCCCTTGACTCGCTCCTCTACGAATCTTGATTTGATTTGTTAAACCGTTAGCCACTCTGATTGTGCTGATTGATGCCAGTATAGGTTTTCAATGCACCGAATGTCTTTTTGGTCCAGATCAAGTCTTCTGAGAAGCTGCATAAGTGTATGGTGTCGGACTGTACCAAATGCCTTTTCATAGTCTATAAAGCATAAACATACGTTTTTTTGCTGGTCATAGCAGTTCTGTATTAAGACCTGTGTTGCAACTAGTGCCTCTCTTGGGCCCAGCCCCTGTCTGAAACCAAACTGCGAGTCACTTATGGCGTTATCACATTTGTTGTATATTCGTTGATGTATTATTCTCAGGAATATTAAGGGAATGGCTCATGTGACTGATAAGTTAATGTTCTTCGCATTTCCTTGCGCTTGCTTTCTTTGGCACAGGAATAAAAGTTGAAGATAACCACTGTTCCGGGTATTGGCCAGAGTCATATGTTTGGTTGAATAACTTGTGGAGTACTGCACTCCCTCTCTCGTCTAAAAGTTTAAGTATTTCTGAAGGTATTTCATCTGGTCCAGCTGCCTTATTATTTTTAGGGATTTGTATAGCCTTTCTTATTTCGTCTTTAGTAATGGAGGGTCCACTTAGATCGTTTCCTACTATGAGTTCCTTAGTCGATCTGGTGTCGTGAAAGAGATTTTCTACATAATCCTCCCATATATTGCATTTTTCGGTATTGCTTAGAACTAACTGGTTATTTCCATTGACTAATATGCCTAAGCTCCGTTTCTTAAATATTCCAGCTCTTTCCTTCAGTCTTTTATGAAGGTTAAAATTATCATGTTTGTGTTGTAGCTGTTCTATTTCGCTACATTCTCTTTTAAGCCGTTCATTTTTTGCTATCCTGATTTCTGCTCTTATTCGTTTTTGCAGATTTCTGTACCTTTGTCATTTTTGGATTTCCTGCGTTCTTCCATGAGTATCAGAATTTCGTCCGTCATCCATTTTTTTTTTACTTTTAGATCTGTATTCAAGAATATTTTGTGAGGTGTTTTTTAGGACATTTGCTATTTTTCCCCATGACTGAGTTATATATATCAGCTTCTTCGAGTTTGGGAGTTAATTTTTGTATTTGCGCCTTTAACTGATTTGTTATTTCGTTTTTAATGGCTGGATCCTGTAGCTTATCTAGTGCTATTGGACGCCTTGGTGCTTTTTTTAGGTTGTGAGAGTGATATTTTCAGTACTGCCGGTACTGAAAGTACACTGTCGGTGCATATACCTGGATTATCCTTAATTTTTATCATGGCGGTGCGGGAACACGTAAGTTGGTTTCCAAGTTAAGCAGGGTCAAAAATAACACACCAATTGGTTCCCGCAAATTTTTGTTTACCTGACCTGTAAGTGTAAATTGGTCCCCAACGTTTTCAATTACCTGAGCTTTACAAAAAACTGAAGTAGCTTATTTTGCGTCTCTGCATTGTAAGTAGAATAAAATATTTTTTACTGTGGTGGAAAATAGGCAATTGGAAGGGGCATGGGAAAACCTGATAGGCAATTGAAGGGGCAAGGAAAAACCTGTGTGAGTCCGAACTCGCCACCTCCGATAATGTCAGGTGAACGAAAAATCCCAGGAACCAATTTGTACATAGATAAGAGGTTCTAAGTACTACCTTTTAATTTCTTACCTGCCGGGAACCAATTACCAACACCGAGCTGTGATCTGAATAAGGAACGAAATTCACCACTGATTTCATCAGGTTCTTCGAGATCAACAGTCCCACACCATTTCTATGATTTCTGTCCTGATTTCCGGAGTAGTAAAAAATTTCGTGTTCGACAGTACAAGTTCCGGAGTTTGGCAATCTACTTTCTGCGACTCCCAGAATGTCCAGTTTGACTCTGCTCATTCCTTGGTCAAGATTTGTTAGTTTTCCAGCTTGGAATAGGCTTCGTGTGTTCCAGGTTCCAATCCTTATAGGTATACGGATGCTACATCTTTGTTCTCTTTTTTCTGAAACATTCAAATCAGTCCCCCCGGAGATCCGATCGGGGGACTATTTATACCTCCGGAAAATTAATTTTCAAATCTCTTGTGTCACCAATATAATGTTTAGTTACTTTTTAACGTCAGTTACTTATAGAGTTTGACGCTTGGACGGAGTTCGGAATTTCGGTTATACGGTTTAAGGGTCGGTTTGCTCGGGCCCCAGATTTGAAAGTTTTCCTCCCTCGGTTGTGTGCCTGTGTAGTTTAATTACTCAGGGGTATACCAAGGCTGTCCGTAAAAATAAAACACACTGGACGTAAAACACTTAGATTAATTAAGTAATTCTATTAATTAAGATTAATTTATTTCAGAGCGGTAGCAACAACATGTACAGCCAGGCGATATTTACACTTCGGTATGAAATGGAAGGTAGAAAAGCAGGAAAAACTATTTGTTTACAAGTATTTATAATATTTTCGGATGAGAGATTTGAAAGTAAGAAACAGAAAATTATCCTAGGTTTTAAAAATACTAAAATTACAAAGGTTTTTAAAATGCCGACAATATCAAATTATTGCAAGTACCAAAAATACGACAAATATAAAATTATTCTAAGTGTTGAAAATGCGGAACCTCCCTAATTATTCTAAGTATTGAAATGTGAAAAAAAAACATAAAATTACTCTGAGTGATAATAATACGGAACACACCAAATTATTCTAAGTATTAAAAATGAGAAAATATAAAATTAGTCAAAGTGAGGAAAATGCGGGAAACGTAAAATTATTCTAAGTATGAAAAATAGCAATAATTTACAACGACGGAAAAATAGCTAAGTGCGGAAAAGCTAGAAAAATGTGCAGTGTTTAATTTCGGTAAAGCGGTCTTTTGCAAAGGAGAGAGTGGTGTCAATAAAAGCGGAAAGACCTGTGTTAGTTGATGGGTGAAATTCGGAAAAGGCTATAAGTCGGTAGATAGTTAATTTACCCAAAATATTAAGTGTTGAAAATGCGAAAAACGTGTTCTACTTTGCATTAGTGAAGTAAAATACGAATCGCTTCTTATAATACTAAGTCAGAGCTGGAACGAGGTGCAAAAAGACTTTCCGGAGATGGTCTAGACTAGAGTAAGACGCCGCGATACGAAATGAAAGTACGGACAAACGGAGAAACTAACACATAACGGTCTGAGAAACGGACAACAAATAACGGCCTGAAAAACGGACAATCAATAAATAACGGTCGGTAAAGCGGACAATTGACAAATAACGATCAGAGAAACGGACAGTTCACAAATAACAGACGGATGAATGACTTATGAATCACAAATCTTGGTTCTTACCTTGTGAAAATCTCACTGCGGTAGAGAATCCAGTTGGAGGCACATTGCTTACACAAGCCACCTCCGGAACAACGAACAATGGTAGATTGAGGGTTCTCTTATGTTCCGCCATCTATCTGCTGTTGGTTCGGTTTAACGTTAATGGTATGGCTTGTGGCCTACCCATGGCTCTCAAAAATTCACTTCATTACAACCTCCCCTAGAAAAGTCAAAACCAATCTCAAATTATCGCGAAGTCTGTCCTCAAACATAAATAGAAATGTATCTATCAGAGATATCGATTATATAGTATCATATAATTTTAAACATTAAAAAAAATGTTATTTAACAATTCCATTTCATTAATATAACTATTTTTGAACAACTTCTTTTTGGATTTCGATCAGGCTTGTACTGAACTGCTCAGAATTAAATTAAAGAAAATGCGATAAGTAATAAAATCTCATTATAAATGCAAAACCCATACAAGGTGGCATCCTCTAAATTTTGGGAGTTTTATAATGTTTTATACGCTGCCTTAAGGAATCGCTTTATATTTTGAGCGACTCACCCGAAACGCGTGCAAATATTGTACCTCTGACTATTGTAAACATACAGGGAATAATTACTCTCTGGCGTACGGTCAGGGAAAATGAGTAAATGCGCAATAGTCTGTAACTAGAAAAATTGTGTGTCCAAAACGTATCTCCGTAGTTTAAAAATACCACTATGAACACACAGGACTAATGGTTTCCTGGTAAACTCAGGTCTTTATTTTGAAATTCAAACTGTCCCTGTCTAATTACACACACTTGCACGTCTAGGCAATGATGCCTGATAACTGATCAACTGATTTTAAATGAAATAAATGGGCCGACGTTATTTTACCACATTAACACCCGATAACGCAAGCATTTGCAGCTGCAGTTCCCTTAACTTACCTAGAATTGCCGAGATGACAATATCCGTTGTGGTCTCTTCTTGGAATAGTTTGGAAAGCAAACTTTGAAAACATAACAAGTAAAGATCTTTATTGCTTGAAAAATATTTATTATGCCTCTTCGCAGTCACTTCCTGCTCTGACAAAATTAACATTAGTGATGTTAGTGACGGAACATTAGTAGAATCAATGAGTGTGTATTAATCAATATAGCTACAAAAAAGTTGATATTATTTGGTTGTGAAATTGTGTTGAAATTTTATGTAATGCAAGTTTTCATATTTCACTACAATAATAAGTACATGTAAATCTCTCCATACATAATAATATAAAAAAAAATGAATGAATGAATTAACTAGAGTTCAAGATTTGATCAGCAATATCTGAATCGACAAATTTGCAAGATATACGTCAAAAATCCAACACATCGTTATAAATAGGAGATATAATAGTATATTAAAGTATGAGTGGATATTAAGCTCTTTCAAACACGAGCGAGTTTTCGAGCACGACGGCGTAGCCGGAATGCTCGAAATAGAGCAAGTGTTTGAAAGAGCAGTTTTCCACGAATACTTTACGCGATTTTTTTTTATTGGTACCTACCTTTGAAATCATAAATAGTGTAAAATTACCCAAATACCCAATATAATTAATTTGAACGACACTCGGGACGCTTCGTGCCGGCCCGTCGCACGTCGTGTCACCAATCAGGTCGCCCCGCTACGACCAAAAACGCTCTGTAATTGGTTGTATGTAATTGGTAAAATATTATAAATAGATACCGCGTTCCGATATTATACTATATTATATTAATGACAATTAACAACAAATCAGTCAAAAATGGAAGCGTTTCTGAGTTGATAACATTCGCGGCCGTAATGCCTACTTTTTATTAAATCAATTGTAACGATTTTAAGCAAACTTATCATTACATATACGATTATAACTCATTTATTATTTTCCGTTCATTTCTTTAAGAACGCCCATGGTTACCGGCGAAATAATTGTTTTATTACTCCACGTGTTATTTTGACAGCCTATAAGAAGGTTGACCCATCGGTCCACTTTAAATTTTGGTAGCGTTCAGCAGCCTTTGAGTAATAATTCCATTTATAATTTTAACAAAGTCGTGTCTTGTGATTTTCGCCATTTTAAACATTACTAATTTGAGTGTAAAATCTCGGAAAAACGGCTCAAAAGTTGGATTACCTAAATTAAGTAATTATGTGCCATTTCGTCCTGTCTGACTATTATTAAACGTGCATTCATGTTTATACCTCAGTCGGTATTTTATTGGAGGTTTTTATGTCCAGATAATATTCCCCCCAGAATACAATGTATCTAATGTTCGGGTTTTATGACTGCCTAGGCAATATTTCAGCCGTTCTGCGTGTGAGAAAGTCTACAGCAGGAGGTAATAAAGATAACTGCTAGTTTCGCGTAGAAATCTGGAAATATTAAGCATTGTGGTTCTTTCGAATTACCCACCCACCCCACCGTCTGTTGTACCTACGTACGTATGTATGCCCCTTTTTTCCGTTTCCTCACCCGTGTCGAGTCCTTTAAGACATTGTGTATAGGAAGAAATTAAATTTGGGGAGAGGAGTAGGAGAGATATAAAGTCGAATTCTCTCCTAAATCAAATTCGGCGGAACAATGTAATTTAATTGCCGTAACCGAAATTCCTTGTTTTCCTTATGATATAAAAGGCGGAATTCGATGAATATGGCCGCGCGCGGCTACGGCGGCTTTTATCTTTACACGGATCCACCCCTCTCTCTCACTCTCTCTCACCCTCTCCGGAGAGCCTTTAGAAATTTATTTGGAATGAATGGCAATTCGGAAGATTGGGTTTGTTAAGTATTGCCCGCTATTCCGTTTCGCATTATCTCGATATTAATGGTCGGGATTTGTTAGAATTCCCTTTATGAATGCGTGTTACTTACCGGAACGCTAATTTCGGGATGTCAAACGTTTAGCCACCCACACCGGATTAGTAATTATTTACATAAGAAATACAAAACGAACCGACGGGCCGTTTCTGGGGAGCGAAGCGTTCCTCTCGCGAAACGAATAATTTCGAAATGCGGCAGAGGTATTGAAATTTGAAGAAAATTCGATAACTTTTCAAGAAAAGAACATCCAGGGTAATTAGACGAATTTATTTCTTCTCAATGGCTTTCCGAGTTTCAGTTTGACTGCCACAAAAGTTTCCGAGATATCCAGGTCTATTCTGTAAGAAAATTGTGGTGTTTGTTTTGATGGAATTATACCAACCATAAGAATCGCGAATGATACGTCCTGGGTCATTATTAAATTGCCGTCACATGAGGAATAACATGTTGAAATGACTATTACATTTAAATGCTTTCTGAGATTTTTAAAGCGGAGGTTACTTATAAGGACTGTAACGCAATCTTAAGGAAAATTCGAATAAAAAGTGACACTTCGTGCTAGGATGATGAGTGGGGAAGAGGTGTTAAAAATGGGCGCGTGAGAGTTCGGACCCGCTACCCTTCAACACAGCGGGGTTTCACACGAGTTCGGACCCAGCCTACCTGCTCTAAGTGAGTCCCAATTCGAATTCGAATTATAAGTAGAAAGAAATATTTTTCAAGGGGGCAAGGGACAAGAGGCAAGGAAACTGATTTTGGGGGATCATAGGGGGATGTTTTATAGGGCGAAAATACATCTTTCCTATGAAACTTACGAAAAACCGACGATAGTACCTTTAGTTTCCTGAAATTGATCAGTATGAATCGCACCTGTATGGATCCGAATTCGCACCTATAGCGGGTCCGAATCCTTGACTACCTGAGCTCGGTGGGTCCGAACTCACATTCTCCGTTAAAAATGAGTGAAGACAAGGACAAGTGGTTTGTGATACGATCACTATGAGTGGACGGCCCGAAAAAAAAATTTGGTAAGAAATATTTCATTGGTATGACAACTTTTATGGCCAACTACACTTTAGAGTTTCAGAGGCCACAAATTACGCAACATTACCAAAAGATTATAACTGATTTGAATCTAACATTAACTCCTATTTAGTGAACATAAAAATCTGAACTTTGTCGTATGAGGTATCGTTTAGAGCGTTCAAAAAGCCGGTTTTATTAAGTTTCTTCATTGTAAATATACTGATACATTGCCCAACAGGTAGTGATGACCTTTGTTTTAGAAAATATTGATTTATTTTAATAATCACATTTCTTATAGGATTAGGGTTGGCTGTTTAACAACTTGCTTTTTTGAAAATTTTATGTAATCGATTCAACAGGTTGTCTCATTCCAGGGATCTAAACAATTAGAGAGTTTATTCTTGTGCTCACCAAACTGATTTAATCAGGTGTCTAGTTATAGATCAGATCAATCGGATATCTCATCTGTTGTGCCCAGACTTATTACCAGGGGGCGATTATCGTCTGATCTTATTTTCCTTTATAACTTCATTAATACTAGATCAAATGAACTCATCTGTTCACAATATTTATCACTGAGGGATGGTATTCGATCGACCCCAATTTGAATCAGTTCATGTTAGCAACAATTATTTTATCAATGCGCAAAGCGAATTGCAATATTCAATGTTTCATAAATATAGGACTTTAGTTATTTCCCCTGAGAGAATAGCCAGCGAAATCGTTCTCGAGATCACTATCACTATAAAACAGTACCGAACACCGGGCCTTAACTGAGTAAAATTAGATACGAGTTCGTCTGTAACTAGTTTAATTAGGTGGCTAACAGAAAAATGTTAGTGTGCGGAGATTTCTTCAAATTGATAGCATTGAAGAAGTGTGTAAAGAGAGAGTAGTATATGGAAAATGAAACATAAAGGATTAGCAACAGAACTTGACGAGAGTGAAGATGGTCGATTGTATTATAGATGTAGTAAAATTGATATAGTACATTTGTTTTGATAAATGTTATGTCTTAGTGAAAATCAGTTTTGATTAGCGTCGGTGAAATGCTGATTACTTCAAGATGTTAGTTGCCCGAAATTGAGCTGTGTGAGTTGTGAACTGAGTTGCAAGAATTTGTGAGACTGCTTCAGAAATTTAGTTTCCTGAAGGTGATCTGAGTGAGTGGCTGACCGAGTGGCGGAAGTAGCTGTCTACCTCGAAATAAGCGTCTACATGGATCAGATACCATATAACCATATATATCTAATCCTCGTGTAGAATAAGGCATTTTAGATATATCATTCCTTGGACAGATCGAATATTATCGTAGTTACTATTCCAACATCACAATCTAATTATAGCTGCTATTTAATTGAGTAAGTCAGATAACTACTACAAGAACTCAAAGTTGTCACAATACAAATTCCCAAAAAGAATTAATTCCGTAATTTACACACATAACAAAATACTAAAATACTGACAAATACGCGACGGAATCGCAGGAACACTTAACTATTACTACAAACAAATCGGTGATTTACTACAAATTATTTACGTTTTCGTTTATGGGGGAGATCGATTGACTGAAACATTTCAAATTAAAGGCCTTTAAGGGGAAAATACTTGTCACTTTGCGCTAATCACCACACACATGATTGGAAGCGGAGAGGTCCATTGAATCTACACGTCACCGGATGGCTCGGTGAAAGTCGCCGGATGGCGGAAGTCGTCCGGGTAGATCGAGGTGGATCGCAGAGTAGGCGTTCGCAGAGGCTGACTAGAGAAAGACGGATCGCCCTTCCCGTCGTAAACCGCGACACTTTTCGTGGGCGATTTGAGCAGTTTCTCACTCTGCTAGACACTCGAAATCAACGCAATGGTTTGACACTGATTCTACATTAACACGTTACCCATCATGCTATTAGGGTTCGTTAAGTAGAAGTTTGTCAACGGAACTGTTAAATGCGGATTTCGATGCCTAAGCTGACCAGACAAATACACAAATTAATTCACCAAAACCAACCAAATTTGAAACTAACATTAGTTAACCTTAAAATAGCACATCGGGGGATGTGTTGTCTCCCCCGAGGCCCGAAGTTAAGTCCTCACTCCCCCCTCACTTTTACTCCAGCTCTCCCACTTATCCCCGAAAATAAAATTTCAAATTACCATTCTCCTAATTTCCAGCCTATCCTCGACCGGTCACAAATCAATGGGGCGTTAACAATATCTCTCTCTTCACATGCCCTTTTCAGGTTAATAGCACGTGATATTAACGGTCTTTGCGGTTTCTTAGAATATATTATCCTTAAGTAAATATTGCGAAAGAACCTCCATGAGATTGTAAGTGGAGACATGAAGGCGAGTCTTTCTGGCAAAAAAATGGTCTACACATCTTAAGTAAATAATCTCGGGCTTCACTTCGAAGTTCGTTTGCGATGCGAAAATTTAAACCGCTTGTAAAACCGAACCAACTTAACTGAGAGAAAAATCGTAACGTAACACCTATGTTAAGTAGACGTTCTTAGTTTTACAAAAATTTATTATGCCGTGTAATCTGAACCTCTTTTGTCTTTCTGACCTCTCTTCCTCACGTCCCGACTTATAATAATTTTTGTAAAGCCACTGATAAGCTATTTTCATTATTTTCAAGGAAGTCGATTGGTAATCCCTTTCTAAATGATATTGGTGTCAATATGTTGTACCCTTAAGTTGCGTTACAATACTGAAAATTTGTACATTGTTTCGGGCAAAAATTGGAAATTCCAGCAATGAAAGCAATTTACGTAAACAGATGAGTTCAATTTACATCCGATAAGGCAACAAAATTGTTCTTCTTTGTTTGTTTTGATGGAGTCTTGTCAACTGCATCTCGTCCATCAGTACATGTCTTTTGGAATATTGTTACAAATTCACATTTGTTAGTAAGGCCTGAGAACTTTCCCGGAATCTGTATGGAGCTGAAACGTAGGTAATGAATACAGCTGTTCATAGATAGATTGAAGCGTTTGAGCAACGGTGTTGGAGAAGAGTGTACGGACTCCCTGACTACTAGAAAAACTAACGCCTTAATCATCCTATAGTAAATCCACCGAGAAGAAAAGATCCATGGAACACAAACGTCAAACTCTAAGCGCGCGACCAGCTACCGAATAAGTACAGGGTTGCATTAAGAATGATCGCCTCGACTATAATTTATCTTTTACAAAGATTTGCAAATTTTTTCTTAAAAATACTTACTGCAAATTTATTACCGAAAAAAAAAAGTTTTAATGGCTGCAATAATTTAAATTTCATTTAAAATCAAGGAAAAGTAGTAATTAGGTGTATTTTATATTTCATAATGAAATTAATTTTAGAAATATATGCATACTTTTGTCAATAAAAAAAAAAGAAAATGTATATGTGTCCAAACCAAAAACAGTTTCCACGCCACCCAGGGGGTACTGAATTGACGCGTTACTTTCTTTTAGTTGGTGTTCGCCAGGAGCCCTATTATCCAACGTTTCAAATAAAAGTGTAACAGATAACAAATTCTCTGCGAAAAACGGTACAATACAAAAATAAAACTTATTGCATTGTTACCTATGTAAATAATTAAAAATAAACTCTGAAAAAGGTAACATACAATAATAAAACTTATTGCATTGCTACGATTGCTACTTATGTAAATAAATAAAACTCTGTGTAAAAGGTAATAAGAAATAATATATTGCATTTTTACCTAATGCAGATTGCTATAAGTTGTCTGTTGGTAAAATGCAATTTAAAAATATCACTCGTCTGACTTATCCGATGTATCGCTATCGTTTAAATTTACAATTATTGGTTCAATGTGATGTTCAATGATGTGATCTAATTTTCACATTTTAACTTCTACCTTCTCTCTGACATGTTGAACACATTTATCCCATTTTTCCTCATCGATCAAAGCAATAGATTCATTAAAAAGGTTTTTCATATCGGAGAATTTAAATGTAGTGTTGTGTGAAGCAACATAATTTTTTAATTGGACCCAAACAAGTTCAATAGGTTTGAGCTCACAGTGATAAGGAGGAAGCCTTAAAATTGTTTTATTGTTTCTCTTTGCCATTTCATCGACAATATAAGCATTGAAGTTGCTTCTGACGGAGTTTACCTTTTCTAACAATTGTGCTTTTAACATATCATCTTCAAAACTGATATTGTTAGTTCTCAACCAAGATTTAATATGATCTTTTTTAGAAGCAGACGTAGGGATCTTATGAACTTTCCTTGAATGATATGGTGCGTTATCCATCACGATGACGGAATTATCGTTGAGCATTGGTAGGATGTTGTTAAACCATTTCTCAAAAGATTCCCCATTCATCTCTTCATGGTAATCAGATGTTTTCTTCGATTCAAACATCCATAAGGCACCAGGAACAAAACCATTTTCATTACCAATATGGCATATCATTAGCCTCTTCCCTTTTCCCGAAGGGTTTTTCAGTCCAGTTGAAAGGCCACTCAAAAAAGATTGTCTGCTGGAAGTTACAGTTTGATCTTTCCACGTTTTCTGTTTCGTATGACCAGCGTTTAGCCATGTTTCATAGAGGTAATAAATTGTCCTTCCTTCTTCTCGATACCGTTTAATTGTTGTTAAATAGTTCCTTCTCCAATATATTATCTCATTCCGATCTGTTAACATGGCATCTTTGCCACGCCGAACATATTCAAAATTCAATTTCTTGAGAACTTTACAGATCGTTGTTTTCTTAAAGGAAGGCAAGTCTTCGTCGTTATTGACAACGCTTAATACTTTCATAATGGTGGGAATTTCATTTCGGAAAAAAAATTGGTGTACTATTCTTCTTATTGCGTTTTCATCAAAATCATCTAAAGTATGTTCAATTTTTGAGCGAGTTTTAGTCGCTTTTGGCGCAGATACTGTACTATGTTCGTTATATTCTTTAATCGCACGTTTTATAGTGCTTTTGCTAACTCCTGTTGAAGTAGCAACTATTTCCACAACACTATTGATTGAAAAAGACGGATGTTTATTTCTTTCTTTTCTGTATACATTTAAAATAATGCTTTTCTCCCCGCAGCTTAAGTATGTTCCAGGTCGCTTTTTGGGAGGCGAGCAGGGAAGGTGTCTTTCCATAATTGCAATAGATCACAGATATATGTTTATACAAATTTATATCAAAAACCTGAATAACAATAGCGATACGTTAAAATAAACCATCAACTAAAAGTCCATTATCACCGTCAACGACTTACCTGAACGCTTGTAAACAAACAACTAAACTTGTTAGAATAATTCTACTGAACCGAGTCTGTACATCAACAATTCCCGCCAAAAGTTTTATGACTTTCCGAACAATAGCGAACGACGTGTATTAGGTGTTGTCTAACTTTACTACCTTTTCTCGTTCCGTGGGTGTTTTCTTATCAGTGGATTCAGTATAGAAATCAAAGTTCCGCAAAGATTGTTCAAGACAAAACTAGCTCTAATTTTCAGATAGTTCGGTCAGAGACTGAGGAGAAACAAGAAAAAAACTGTAAATAAAATCTGCTACTGAATCACCAATGAATCAAGCCGCGTCCCACTCCTGCAACAGAAGAGAATAGAGGAACATTATAAAACAAATAAGTATTCTGAAGCTTTCACCACGAGCCTCAAGACGAGAGACAATATGACCCAAAAGGAGTAAGTGGCATTCGTTTTATAATCTAGTGTTCGTAGTTCTTTATGAATAAATTTTAGTGGTCTATTGCTGTCGTGATATGTAGCGAAAAGAATATTCCGTACTACATCACCGAACGAATTCGTGACCCAGCGTTAAATTCGCGAATTTTCCGACCTTCGCGATTTAAGAGAGCGGTTCTTGCGATCGCAATATGCTAGTACAACTGTTGGCAACTTATATTGCGACACACCGTTTAACTGGTGAATTTTCTGGCCATTTACCCACCAAACCGTGATGGTGCGACCGTCATCAATGAACACCGAAGATTTCTGATACCAATGCACATTTTCCGACCTTCACGAATGAAGGTCGCGAATTTTCCGACCTACTCGTACTACTAGGAGTCCTACCGATGAGCACAAACATTACCAAGACTTCCTCGGATTCTCCGAGTTCATTTAATTACTCTCATCTACTTATAAAACTTTATTTAAATACCCTTAGATTTATTTATTGCTTGCACCATGCTTAAACTGGCTGAATTCTCTATATACCGCTTTTATTTCATCCACCTATATATTTTCGTATTGAATTACCCATAACCACATTGGTTTGCTACATGCTTGACTACTATGTAAATTAGTAAAATCGACTAGTATTTAAACAAAACGCCATATTTTTCTTTGTTATTTAGTTAGTTTAGTTAAAACATATAAATAATTGGCTTATTAAATATCAAATCACTAAAATTAAAATCAGGTATCCATTCCACTTTCTCAGTGTTTTATTGTACGGACACCCTGGCAATCTGCTGTGTAAAATTACTTCAGACTTTGAGTAAAGCCTTTAAATCTGGCGCCCTAAGCAACCGTTCCGTAAACCGAAATTTACCTCCAAATATTCAAACAAAATACTTTTTTCTTTAAGTAACGAACCCATTTATACAAGTTTCGACGTGGACGACTATCCAAGAGTGTTACATATCTAAAGCTTTTTTAATGAGTTATTTAACTTTTGCAGAAATAAAATTTGTTTGTGCCAAAATTTATGTTGTCTGTGGTTAACAAATAACTTGGATAATTTTTACTGTCAATTATTGTCATTATCTAATTTAACAGAAAATTGGTATATTTGTTTTAAACAAATACATAACGAAACAACATGTTTTATTTTCGTGCAAACAAAACTGAAATCCGATTTAAATGTTATAAATATGAACCAACCCGACACAACTACTTCCAACAAAATATATTCTTCTTGCCGAAAAGCCAAGTGTATCAAAAACCAAATCAAAAAGTAACAGCAAAAGGGACATTTGACTGTAACCAGGATTTGGACTTGGATCTTAGGATCTCACTTCGGCTGTATTACCAATTACACCATTTTAGTCGTATATTTTCCGTGCTGATAAAGCTATAAAAGTTTTCAATTAGTATTTCAATTTGATATTTCTATATAAGCGAAATTTTTAATATAAATCAATCAGTATAATTCATTGCCTTGAGTGGTATTACCCATGGAAGTAGAAGTTTCGTGTTGGTTCATATTGTACTGGAATAATAGATCAAAAGGAAACAGAGTTCAATTGCCTTTATTATCATATTCTGGTATACCTTCTTTAACTCAAGTTTATTGTTAATTGCCGAATGGTATTTTATATTTATTACCCAGTAGTATTTACTTCCGTCTCACTCTTATTGTCAGCAATTTTACAGAACAATGCATCTTAATTCTAAAATAAAGAGTAATCGGGCACCCTCCGAACTGTTCGTTCACGTTTGTCTACCTCCACCAATGGCCAAAACCTTAATTTGACGACAACATTTATAAAAATCAAATTGTAGTACCGCATTTGTATTCCTTTGAAATGTCACGAGCGCAGATAGTGAGTTGCATAAATGGCATTCACCCGTGTTTTGACTGTCGGTCTTATTTAATAGGGCGGACGCCATTTCGGCACTTTATTACCCTTAGGTAGGAAGGTGTTGTAAAGCTTAATACGTCAGTCGACACTGAGCACCCTACGCCGACAGGCCAACTCGCCACCACGGCTTAGCCATCTCGACACTCTATTATCCCTCACTAGATAGGACAATGTTGTAAAGTATAATTCACCATCTAAACACCGAGTTGTATCCGAAGGCTACATGTCGATTCGGGGGATTTCAGGTAGATCAGACAAGTTTCAGGAAGCTTTCTGGTACGTGAACGTAATGTGATACGCTCGATAGTAAGTTGGAAACGCAAGGGGGCAAGGCTCAAACATGTAATGTGGGCTCTCAAACATGTGCTCAATGAGCCAAATAGGCATCATCAGAATTTGGTGTAGAATGTGTAAAAAAACTATTGTGTATTGTATATTATATCTAGAAAATTGTGTAAATCGGTTTAAGGCGTTTAAGCCCTTAGTGTCGCCTTGGCCTGTCAGTTAAGACCACTAGTTGCGACTACCTGTTTTCTATAGTGTTGAGTTGGCCTATTAACCTTTATTACATTAAAGGTAAAGTGTCGAGATGGCCTGTACCGATTTAATACGAACACGGAAAGGAAATAGTTAGGACGTAATTGGTAATATTGCGGACGCGAAATCTAAATTTCCAAGCCAAATCCTTATCATAGTCAAACGTACCCATTTCCGGGCCGTTTCTATTCAAAATTTATACCTGTCGACTAAGATTAAAGTTTCCCCTTTAGCGCTTATCACGATTTCCACCTCAACTAAACGGAGTTTTAAAGTCAGGGACTTGGCTAAGGAATGACAAAACTTAAGAATGCGTGGCTCCTACTGCTGTTACAGACAAGTATAACTACTGTAAGAGTTAAATACTCCCGGGACCCAATTCATGCGTTATGTAGGGTAGTACCAAGTTAAGGCTTTTCTAATACTATCTATTTCAGGGCCCAATTCGCATGTATCCCAGCCTGGTATGGATATACAAATCGATGTTGTAGTAAATACACTTTTACCTTTGTACAACAGTTTAATTGTAAGGTTTATACGAATAATACGATCCGGATATTCGAAAACCTACAATTGTTTCGATTACTTTGATAACTTGATAATCGTACATCCGAGTCTCCGTATAGTAATTCCTATGCGTGAGGCGTTTAAAAGAGAGAGTAGATTTTGATACTGTCCCTTATTGACAAGTATATGTCATAGGCGAATTTAAACCAGCCACCAAGAGACATTTTAAGATTCGAAATAATTTCAACATTTTAAACTTTGTATTGTCGTGGGGTCTTTGGAATTATTTTAATGGAGAGTAGAATAAATGTGCGACTCTGTGTCATGATAGGGACGGGGGATTAAAACTGCGTGAAGGAAGTGTCATGCAATTTATGAAAGGCCCCCATGAAGGGATGACCTTGAAGAATTTTTTTATGAAAACAAAGGTTACCAGAGAATGACCACTTTTACATCTCCGAAACGTTTCATAAGGATAATCAACTAATTTCCAAATACTCATTTAGGGCTGCCCACAAATTGTCTAACGAAACTAGTGAAGGGGTGGTTTCACAAAACGTGACTCATTATCAGGTAGGTGCCAGGGTGTCAGGTTGTTTTTAAACCAGCTGTCATTTGATGTTTAAATTGTTCAAATCATTTCAAAAGATATTTAAAAAAGTTCCAAATATCTTGGGAGACAGTTCCTTGGTATACTCACGCCATATTATCAGCAGGTGTTGTAGAATGTTGTCATGTCTCTCAAATTTAGTCATGCTTTATTGAGTATAAAAGGAAGTAGTTGTAGGGAGTTTTAGTCCGCCTAAAGATGACTGCTAAGCAGTCGAAACCGGTCACGACATTTTAATCATCATTAAACTTGTTGGTAAGACTTCGAGATTTAGAAGCAAGTGGTTTGATAAGTGTCACTCATGTGTGACGATGGGGAGGAGGGTGTTTAAAAACGCGCGAGACAGGGATAAATAATTTATGAATGGCATCCTTGTCCTTGAGGGTATTGCCCGAAAAAAATTTATATAGGAAGAACGTTTCAAGGTTAGGAACATTTTTATAACCAATCAGATCTCCTAAATTTCAATAAGAATTATTCCATTAATTTCCGGCACTCCCATTAGTATCCATTCACAAATAGTGTGTTACTCCCCGTCGTGATTTTCTATTACACTTTCTCCCCATCCTCCTAAAATTGCGTGACAACTCCAAGGTTCTTCTCCCTCTAAACATCTTAGAGAATCTTTAAACATAGAAACAATTTGAAAGTTGCAATTCCGGAGATGGACACTTCATTCATTTCAAAATTATTTCCACCTTCATTAAATTTCATATCAGATGTGTGTGTGCCGTTTATAAACTGATCCTGACCAATTTCCGCTATCGCAAGGGAGGTAAAGGACGGAGATACTGGTGGCGGGTCGTTGGGCCAGACAAAAAACCGATATAAAGAGAAAAGTCGTAGATATTGTTTGAAGTCGCAGGATCATCAGTGGCGCCCCCGGAGACTAATCTCATCAAGGTTTTTACAAGAGAAGTCATCGGAAAACACTTAGATAAGATAAATGAGCGGGATACGTGCGGAAATTAAAAATCGTCCACTCTTCCTCCACAGAGAAAGGGACTCGGCCCGAGAGAAGAAGATCTTGGAGGATAAGAAAGTAGATGTGGATTAGTGCAATAATTTAAAGTCAGTAAGTTACTGACCTAAGCATACATCAAATTTCGTACAAATTGTATGTCCAAGTTAATCATTTAATCTAAAAATTAGCTATGGTTATTAAAATAGATATTAAATAAAAATTTATTACGTTTACGTAAAAATAACTGCAAAATATATTACTTTAATTGTGATGGTTGCACTCACCAAAATAATTATATTATCCTCTTGTCAATCCGATTAATATGTTTTCATAATTGCATGTGTATTCGTCGTAATTGAAATGAGACTTAATAATACATCGGTGGGTGTTTCTTGGGAGGCTAACCTTGTAACGTCGCGTACGTATCAGAGATTTAGATTGTCTTAGATCGTTATAATTGACCGTACACTTCACGCGCCAACTTAATATTGCGTGAACAGTTGAGAAATGATAACACGTAATTGTATTTTTTCGGATTTACTAGAACTATTTAAATGCAACAAACTTAAAATACAACGGAATATGTGAAGATAGATAATGATTCTCTCGCAGTTAGACGAAGAGTGTTTCTTGAAATTAAATTCCTCAAAAGGTAGAGATGGAAACGCTATCTCCGCTTATTGGTCAGATTGATTTCAGCCCCTTTCTACTCGTCGCTTATTGGTTGAAAATCGCCCCGGTAATGAATAAAAGGCGTTTTGAACATCGCTGAAGATCGTAGCTTTCATCTCATAATATACAGATGGTACGCACATGGTTTAGAAATCGCGACGTACCCTATTTCTTCGAAATGTGGTCAATAAAAAAATTTCTTTTAAAATACTCGATTACTTTCCCGGAAGGGTCTTTGTTTCCCTTACGGCTCATTGTTGACTTGACTTATGTTTATAGAAAATAAATCTCGAAGAAGTATTGGGTACTCGAGGTGACAGCAATATCGACCACTGTAAATCAACATCGGTGCAGCAATAAATTAAAAAAATGTCACTTATCTGAGACGAAACAAACCTAAAGTGAGGTTAACTTGTCAAACAAAATATCAAAACACTATTACACATACTCTTATTGCAGAAATAACGACTGATTACTTCTTGGAAAAGGAACTAACTGGAAAATTTAGCGTGGAGACGTGTTGGTAGCGAAGGTCCTTACTGTTTTTAAAGGGTGAGTTTTACACTAAAAAAGTTCAGGCGAAGTTGCGGTCGATCTCTGATTAGTGAAAATGCCTTTATGTTGGTGCACCGACCTTCTTCACAAGATTTACATCTATTAGACCTTTGGTCAAATCGTCTACAAGCCGGCTCACTGAAGCACATTAGCACGAAACAGATCTTTGAATTTGTTATCGGGGGAGGAGGTAAGGTGTTGTAATATTAAGTTTGTTTAAATTGATTAAGCAGTCTATTGGTAATAAAGACATTACTGGTTATAGAATCCTTTGATTGGGATTAAACAAGAACCGCTGTCTTAAATATGAAGCATTTGTCGTTTAACAAAAACACTTAGTACTTTAAGCGGGAACAACAGAAAAGAGAACTCTCAATAACCATGAATTGTAAACTTCATTAAACAGTCTACATGAAGCACTTACTTCACTCAATTACTCCGTGTAGTAATGGCAATTCGCTGTATTTGTAAAAGAACAAATCAGAAAATACCCAAATCCGTAATACCCTTTATAGTACTGTACCTCTAAAGTCGCGATTCATTATTTCGTGTTCATGTTCTCTGGTATTTTGTTGGCCATTTTAAATTAGCACGTTGGTCAGCATCACAAATTACAAGGTTGGTATCATAGTGGCATGGTCATTATAAGGTGTCGGAATAGATTCCTCGCATCGGCTTTTGTCATCCGCCCGGTAACCACTTCCATTCTCTAGTCTTCATTTTCCCGAGTATATCGAATATTTCTCGGGCAATCTCAATGGTTCAATATAACTCACATTACTATGTCGGCAAAAAAATCACGGTTAGTGTACATATAAGAACAGATACATGAACATAGTATTGTGTTACGGGTGGTTCTAGAGAGACTTTTCGATTGGTTAATTAGGTCTTGAAGTATCGGAATTATTTACTGCCTCGGCTAGCTACGAGAATGAAGAAATTTACTTGAATACTGCTAGTGAGTGGACATAGAATATACTAAGGATTTCACTTACGTGTTTTCCTTACTAAATAAATTGAACATATTAAGAGTAAAAGCAGACAGCGTCCTAATCTCGAAACACATGATCTATACCGAACGCACATCGGTGAGACTAGACCTGGAACATATCTTAACTAATGGTAACTTTTCAAAGACCAAAAAAAGTATGTTCCCTTAAACTAATGGGTAGTCAGAATAAGTTACCAATTTTATACCAGTTTCGGATAGGACAATACTAATCCAGCTTAACACCCAACCACTTAAAACCAATATATTACAAATTTACGCACCGACCGCAGACAAGAAAAATGCAGCCTTAATCCACACCCGGGTGCTAGACTCCAATTAAACAGTATTCCAATTGAAAAGGTTAACAAATTCTTGTTATTGGGGACCATTATAAGGGACCAACTAGACCCAGATATAGAAATTAAACGCAGAATATCAATGACGAAAACAACTTTTACAAGATTGAGAACATTTCTATGTAATGACCACCTTAACTTAGAATTAAGACAAAGAATGGCTGTGTTATGTTTGGTCGGTTCTGTTGTATGGAGTGGAGGCATGGACCCTGAAATTTTCAACAATGAATCGCACTGGAGCACTAGAAATGTGGATACATAGACGAATGCTTAGAATACCTTGGACGCCACGCATAACCATGTAACGTTATTTTTTTGAGAAGAGGTGTGAATCTACAACCGTAGCCAGATAATTGGAAATTATTCAAGATCTTTTGACATGCAACCAACTTAGCTCTTTACTTAGCAAATCTACTCAACTTTATACTCACACATTTGATGCAATTCACCTCCCCAGGAGCCAGAATAAACTGTTGACATAGCTCGTTTGCCCCTAAGGCCAACAGGAGTCAGGTAGTGAAGGTACATGTAGATTATAACCTCTAACATGTAATTAAATACCAGGAATAGGGCCGGTGTAACCGGACTGGTGTCGCAAGGGATAGGGTATCATGTTGTCCTTCATTAAGGGTTAAGTTATTAGTTTCGGCTCCCTTCCTTTGTGAACACATTTCTGGTTCATGAGAGGTTATGTGAAGGAACTAGCTTAAACACGAATAACGTCAGATAAGGCTCCGGGAGAATAGGTAGTAATACAAGAACGAACTTATCTTAGCTAGGATTGTGTGGACTAGGTAGAGAACAGGTAATCTTGGAATTCTAACCTCCAATTATAACACATGTAATAAATTGCCAATAATAGAACTTTTGTGCCCGGAATGTCTTCACAGGGGATATGATAGATTAACACGCAGTCCATATCTAAGGGTTGAGCCCTTACGTTGATCTCCCTTCCTCTGTGAACATATTTTTGGATCAGAGGTTAGATTCAGTAGGAAGATTCGACTCAAAATGTAGTAAGAAGTATCCTCTAGGAATATATAGTGAATCCCAACAGGAACATTACTCAAGGAAATAGGGATAATTTGATTAATTTCTATATATTCCTAGAAGTTAAGGGTATGCAACCAGTCACACAAGTAGTCTTAGTTCACTCATAAATATGTCTCTCTTTCTCACACGTGATCCGGATTGGTTGATAGCTAGGAACATTTATTTGTGTTGGTAACGAATACTCGTTAAGTTTACAGTAATACCTTCTCGAATGTTCGTTTTTTTGTATAGAAGGAACGATTCGTATAAAGGAGGACAGGTTCCCCTGACTCGCTCTCTTTTGGGTGATTTCCGATTCAGAGTATTAGTTGAAGAAGTAGTATTATTGCGATTATTGTTATTATCTCTCTTTTGGGTGATTTCCGATTCCAAGTGTTAGTAAGAGTAGTAGTATTATTGCGATCATTGTTATTAATCCGAGTGTTATCCCGAGTGTTACGGAGAATAATTATCGTAAGTTCGAGTGAGCATCAGCCAGTCTCCCGGTCTCCGAGTTAAACCTAGTTGTGTAGTAGTAGCGAAGTGAAGTCTCCGTTCCGACCGTTCCGTTGTGAATAGATCTCCGCAGCGTCGCTTTCCCGACCCAAAGACTCCGCCGTCCCGACATCAGGGGGGCCTAGGGCAGCCGTTCCAGCCGGTCATCCGAGGGGCCCGAGCACCCGTTCGAGCCGGTCATCCGAGTGGCCAGTCCCCGTTCCGTCATCTGCGAGGTCATCAGCGCATCAGCGGTGTCATCAGATAGCCGTTTGACCGTGAGAGGCAGGAGGCTCCGTTGATATTCCCGTCATCCCCTTTCGAGCCAACCGATCCTCGATCGTGGGCACCTGGCAGTGTCGCACCCGTACACGTCGGAATCTTAGTTAAGAAGTCAGGTTAGGGAGAATAAATTGTAACATATAGGTTGGTTGCATATCCGAGAGTTGGGTATCGAATTTCTCTTTACAAGCAAGTACTGACTATTAAATTCATTCATTAGAGTTGCTCAAGTTTTATTTAACGAATCTAACCTCAACCACTCTCTCGGATTCGAATAAGCCTTCGTAAAGGTAAGTGAGACGTTTGATAGCTGTGAGACATTGATCGACTCCCCTTAACAACTAGAGGGGGTTCGAGATATCAGTCAGGGCCGGGCTTTGTAGTTGTTGGCGCCCTTTTCCATCGAGTACCTGGTCATATTGTAGTTCACCCACGACCACTCACCGACGAGTTGAGCTAGTCGGGCCCCGTTAAAAAGAACGTCTAACGTTTTGTAACGTCGATAAGATTTAACGTTGCAACCAACGAAAACGTGCTAAGGAGAATCAATAAAGATAGGGAATTACTAAGGACTGTCAAGCATAGGAAAATGTCTTATCTGGGTCATGTGTTAAGAGGAAGTAGTTATAGGATCCTAAAACTGATTATCAGTGGAAAAATTGAAGGTAGAAGAGGTGTCGGAAGAAAACAAGTTTCCTGGCTAAAAAATATTAGAGATTGGACCGGTATCCGAAATGCAGGACAACTCCTATACATGGCAGAAGACCGTTAAACCTTCGCTATGGTGATAGCCAACGTCGGATGATACTGAGAGGGCACATTAAGAAGAAGAAGAAGTCAGAGAACTTAAAAAATAGATTTCACCGAGCAATACAAACGTATAGTCGCAATCTATCATTACTGAAACAATTTACTAACTAAAACGGTAATGTCGGTGTACGTTCACTAGGGGCACCGTCCGACCGCACGACAAGTCCCATGTTTCTCACTTGGCTCCTACGATAGTATTGGGAAGCGAAAGCATCTAGGGGGTACCAAAACTAGTTAAAACAGGAACCGTCGAACTCCCCTCAGGTCTAGGGAAACTCACGATAGGCAATAGATCGAGGAATCATCACAATAGAATTCGGAACTCAGCGTTAGTATGCCTAAGAACATACCCCCTTTAAGCCGCAAAATATGAACTCCGCTAACATCAAAAGGTAAACAAAGGTGTTACAGCGGAGACATGTGTTTGCGTTTGCGAACTCTTCCGCAAGTGTGTCCACAGAACATATATCATTGACAACTATCCCCGTTTAACGAGGTATCCGTCCAAGAATGGTTAACGGTTAGGATTGCTCAATCAGCTGAAAACGTCTGCCATGTACGCGCGGAAGCTCCGCCCATTTGTGACGTCAGCCGTAGCCCTCTGCTCTTAACGTAAAATGTATTCTGGAAGTGTTTCACAAGGTTTATGTGGTTAATTGTATAACATATAGGGTTTTCGAATGAATAAACCAAAAAATGAATATTTTTCTTTAAATTTATTAAAAAATAAGCATTGAACGTCTACAAATTTGTATAAACCAGCATAAAAAGAGTGCAAAAAGGCATAGAAATTACATTACCACATTTTTAATTACAATTCGAATCGTTTACAAACTTTTCTTATTCTATTACAGTATTAATAGGAATTAAGTAAGTAGTGAGTTATACAGACACCAAGTTGTATTTGGGAAAAGGGTTTTATTTGTATAAAAATATAAAAAAGCCGTTTTCCGCTGGCACAAATTTCAGTTTTAAAGATATGTAGTTTAAATTCAATAACCACTTACTTATCCAACTTAAGAATTTGACATTTACACACTGTAAAAATATATCGGAAACTTGGTTTTTCTTATTCTTATTACACTTTAAGCGATGCTTTTTCAATTATAAATATATTAATATATAAACACATATAATAAATTTTTCCTTTCAATGTTTTTATGTAAATTTTAGAAAAAAAAATTATATAGCCATATGTCACCCAGAAATAGTTTAGCTTTAAATTCCTTAAAATTTTTTAGTGTTGGTTCAGTAGTTACAAATATTACACGAAACAAACACACAAACTTTACCTTTATATAATATTAGTATAGGATAGGTGATATGTGATAGGTATGAAAATAACTCGCCAATTCGTTGTTTTTAACATTTTTTATAGTTTTTCTGCTCGCATCATCATCTTTTGCAGGTTTTCTTTTTAAAGTTTTTTCATAATTTGCTTTAAGATTTCTAAAATTCATTCGAATTATACTTTATTTATATTACTTATAAAACACAAAACTATTTTACCTACCTCAGAAAAACTGGCTATGGGTAATGTATATCACTTAATACAAATAGAAAAAAACGAGTTCCTTAAATTTAAAATCACGTTTTCTATAAAATAGACGGAAAATAAACGCACAAGCACAAAGCACAACCGAATAGTAAACACAAGTTAACAATCAAATGACATGACAATCAAACAATCTGTATCCGTGAATCCGCGAGGTCTGCGGGTGACGTCACCACTATCAGCTGACGTACGTCTTATTAGATTGAGCAATCCTTTACCGTTAACTATTCTTGGTACCCGTCATCCTATTGGTTAATTTTTAATCACGTGGCATTTTCCACTGTGAATTTTCAAACATCAAGCCATATGTCTATATCACGTTTACGGGACGTAGACAGTAGAATAAGAATTCAAAACGGATATAACTAAATATTAATAATTAAATTTATTAATGATCAATATATTGTGATCTCCCTTATTACTTCACTCTGAAGGGCGAGAGAGGGTCCTAATGAAAGCTAATTACTTTACTGTGATATTACTGAAATTTTAACCAAACCTTATATACACCTGAAGAGTTTTTAATATAAATAAATGGCGACAATATAGCGAGCTAGTCTTGGAATCGAATTTAATGTAACAATATCTCAAAAACTACCCCTATACGAGTTATCTCTTAAATGTATACGTTACGATTTTTCGATCTCGCTTTCAGCAGTGTCAATAACACGAAAAAAATGTTAGTTGTTCATTGGTATATTTTCAGATTCCTCGACCAAATATGAATTGATTTTGTTACATGATATATTCTTGAAGATGGCCATTAATATCTTCTTGGCCACGCCATATTCCAAAACCATCTGTAGCCATCACTTTATGAGAGAATATAGAAACTAGAATTATGTGTCAGTCAAACGACTGAGCGTTTTTCGAGTCGAGAAGGTAATGAGGGGTGAACTAGGAACCCCATACGACTTTACAACCCAGGAGATCTCCGGAACAACTTCTCTTCCGTGTGTGGGGAAGGACAAATAAATAGGAGCCAAAATGTTGACAACGGCCCAGTTTCGTCGCGGCGGTCAGTGAAGAACCAACAGTATTAAACGGAACAGTTTTGGAGCCTAAGTGGACGCACGATTACACTCAGTGTACTTTTGGGACCACTTAGTGACAGACAAAATGGCCCCGATCTATATCATTTGGAGACCCAAATACCAGTACTAAGTCCTCAACATTTAAGGCTGTAAGTTTTACCTGTTTACATCAACTTTCCCGGTCGAAGCTGAGGGGAAATTTCTAATTTTTTTCACAATGAAAAAACTATGATTTAAACGCAATACTTCGATCTATCAGAACAGAATCTAATAGTGAAGTCTTTTCTCATTTTTAATATTTTCTCCACCACTCTTCGATGGGAGATTTCTTTAACCAATCTTTGCCAATTTTCGAGGTTGACGACATTCGTCTGGCTTATCACTTTACTTTAAAGTAGCTTACTCATTACTGATTTAGTACTTACAATAGAACAACTAAAAATGGGTGGTCTCAAAAATGGGCTTTTCCCGGATTCTCGATTAGATAAATATAAAAAGTTTCGACCCCCTATTCCGAAATTGCTTATTATACAAGTTATTACGCCTCGTCTGCACCCACAGACCACGAGACATGAACCCCGAACTCAACTGTATTCTCCAAAAATATGACCGTCACAACGTAAAAATATTTAAATAGGGTTAAAGTACCTTAAGACTTTTTTGACTCACTTCCTCCACCTATAGAAATCTGATAAACACTTGGAAACAATTTGTAAATATAATTTGTAGAGAAACTTTCAGTCTCAGTTTCAACACTTCAAAATATTTTCAAGAAATTAAATATTAATTAATATTTTGAAAAAGAGAGTGAAACAACTTATATGACAAAATGTGTATCAAAATAAAAACATAATTTTCTTTTTCGAGCACAGGAACAATAAATATATCATTAACAGAGACTGATTTATATTATAACGCTTTACGTTTCCGAAATAACTACACCTGACTTATTAAATACTAATTTACTTAATAGAAACTAATACTGAGTACCTAAGTTTATGTATAAAAGAATTGTTTATTTATCTTTCGCGCACGGCCGCTCAGGCCAATGTTAGTCGACACTGTCCCAGTTTTATGACTGACTGGTCCCGGTCTGGCGGCTTGTTTTTATCTTGCCGCATTCAGATTCCGGAACACTCTCGTCGCTCTCGAAGGATCTCGAATTCCAAAAAACCTACATCGATTCACCGAACGGACTGCTCCCGACTTTTGTTTATTTTGTGGTGAGACTTTCCGCTTCAATCTTAAAATTTGTTTGAAGTTATACTGGAACAAAATGCGCTGAAACTTGGCGGGAAGATATGCATTGTAACATATTAAACCAAAGTATTTTTTATTTTGCCATAAGAAAAGGGGGACATTTTGAATACTACGTTCACCTTTCGCGGTTAGTTTTTTAAAAAAATTCATGACGTCCCCTGAATTTATTTAAAGCATATTATTTAACTAGTAGCAATTACGAAATTGACTCAAACAATATATTATATTTCTTTCTGTCACTCGTGCATTTTCCTCTCGCATTCCAGTTTGTCGAATCGATTTTTTTTAACGTTTCACCTTTATTTCCCCACCAATAATCCAAAGAAGTGTTTATTTGTCTAATAACCTCCATAACTCCTGTGGGAAATCAGCGGAGGCACTCGCCATCTCCTTTCCCTCGCCGCTTCTCTCTCTCTCTCTCTCTCTCTCTCTCTCTTTCTCTCTCTCCTGTCCGCTCTCGCCTCATTTTATTTCGCGATATAAATACACACACACAAACTTCGACCCAGTTTTATTTCTTCGTTACCTCACGAGTCATTTCATTAGATAACCAGACGTTAATTAAAAATTGAAATTTCGCGCGCATTTATTGTCGTCAGATGGTTGTGGATATACATATATGTATTCGGTACTATATGTAATTAGTACCGAATATATATATATGTACGTAATTCGGTACTATTGTAAGGTGCAGCGACCAGGAAATACCGTTTCTGTGCTGTAAAGACAGTGCATCCATGAACCGGTTACATCAGAAAATAAATACTAATCGGTCTTATTCATAGAAATTGAGTAAAACATTGTTAAAACCCATGCTTGCTTGTCCCGCAGAGAAACTGAATTCACGGCGAGTGAAGGACTCTTAAGAACTCTGGGTTGGATGCACTGATGCCCCATGCGTCGTCGAATACTTGTCAGGCGTCAGGTCAGACAGTATTTGAACCTATTTGAAGTATCACTTCACAAAAATAAGACAATATAATCTACTTACTTTTCATCGAGCCCAGCAACGAAGTGCCACAAGAACTTGTGATTGATGAGTTGTTCCTCCACCTCGTGAATTTAGAGTTATGTCGTCTATTATTAAGTTCACAATATTGTCACACGCCTGAGGGCCTAGGGCCCAAAGGGAGTGCTCTGGTTGGGGGTGTAGCTAGGTAGAGATTGAAAAAGAAGACATGGCAACACGGACAATATTTATTTGAACATCAAATATGATAGGGGAGAGAACATCGGAAACAAAGTTAAGGCAAATGAGCAAATGTAAAAAGTGAAAAAAAGGTTAAAGGGAGGTGGTTGCTTACTGTTGGGTGACGATGGGCAGCAGGCGCAAGGCTCCTCCAATTAGCGGCATATCGAAGGACGAACCCTCAGCCTGGCAGCGTGACGTGGTACTCGATGACTGAATCCTCGATCGTTATGATCGATCCGTATAAATATGTGCGGGATGTTTATGAACGTGATGTCGTACCTGTCCGAGAGTCACGTATTGTCCTTCGGTTTAAGGTCGCCTCGGTGCTGAATTAGCTTGGACGGCGACCTATTTTTGATAATGGGGCCGCATCGCGACAATATGATGAACGGTGTCCTTCGTGAAGCGGTATTTATTTAGAAAATCCTCGTCATCTAACATGAAGGGATCGGGATCAGTTCTTGTCTTGACGATTTTAGGACGGCGGTGAGGAATTCCTCCATCGATTCTATGGAGTGCATCAAGCGCAAGCAAGGCATTCATCCTATTTAAAAAATAACAGTCGAATCGCTTTCACAAACGTGCAAAACTCTACCCCTTCGTTAAACAAATAACAACATTTAAATAACACAAATGCCAAGAGATTTTGAGGTTAAGATGGGTTTAAAGTAGGGTCGAGTCCATTTTAATTTTTGACAGCATTTTAACTGCATATTAGCCTTAAAATTGGTTTATGAATAACGTTTTTTAGACAACTCCTTAAAACGTCTTTAAAACCGGTATTAACTTTTTATGAATAAGACCGTAACGCTCTATTCACGTATATACAATTTTATGTATGCATCGAAACTCTCATTTTACGTCCCAGAGCGCTTATGTTTCTGTGTTAGTTTATTCACAATTACAACACGACTGTTAAGGAGAACACATTATTGCCCACTCGACTATCGTTACGTTTCATTTCTTTCACCACAAACGATTCATTCCCCAACGAATGGCAGCGCTGAACTCGGCTGTACATAAAACCGCCTTCGCATCCATATTTCGCCGGTAATAAGCCGAAAACTTATATTACTTTATAAGTGGAGACGAAATCTCCGATTGCTATTCATCGGAAACGATTCCGCGGCAGTAAAAACTCGGGACCTGGATCAGTCCCGAGAGGACGCAGACATCGAATAATATGAGGGAGAAGGAAGAAACGGGGGATCATCGGGAAGGGAGGCGTTAGAATAACACCCGGCGTGTATATGCCCCGAAAAATTCGAAAAGTTTTCGAATTAGCCTAGGAGGCAGGGAGGAGAGAGGGCGGAAGCACGGCGGAGGAGAGAAATATAAAAATATAATGTAGGGTGTGGGGATTCGAAGGAGTTGGTAGCGGTCTCGTATAAGTATATACATACACTCAGATAAAAGGCGAAACGACACGGAACAATAGGTGTTACGGGGAGTGCTCCCTTCGATGATCGCTTCAAAAATTTTCAATACCCGGCTCGAAGGACCAATGATAGAGATTATAATTCGAAGGATCAGGCTATTTTGTATTAAAGTACCATTCGCCGAGCACTATGTGTTGTTACGATATTGCGAAAACACTTCCATATCACTGCGGAGGAGTTTCCGTATCTAGGAAGGCGCAAAAGTCCTGAAACTGCTCTTCCACTAAATAAGGAGGAATGCTAAGGGAGCTTCCAGTAAAGTTTGGACGTCCATAATCATTTGGGGATCTGCTGTGTATATGTCCCTGACCAAGTCATATCTCGGCATCGCGGCAGTCTTAATGTGATTACTAATTATCTGAATTGATAAATAATATCGTTAATCTAGGAGATCAGTTTTGTTACCGTAATATCACGAAGTTACTCATTAGCAGTTACTCATTACGCAAGGTCGTCATCAATCGACATGAGAATAGTGAACTAAACACGGAGTTGCAAAATTGATTTGAATGAAAATTGAGAATTTTAAATGACGCAAAGGGTGACGAGAAAAAGAGCCGTCGTCCGGTAGCCTCTTGTGAGTCTATTTCAAACAGTTTTTGCTGCCGATTCTCTTCACGAGGTGCTTGCTCCCCATTCCTCCTAAAGTTACCTGGTAAGTTACTTGCAACTGTCGATGTAAGCTACCCTTCAACACTTATTGTAACTAAGTAGGTTAACTTGTTTGTAATCGTTCCCATCTTTTGTGTAGTCACAATAATTGTTTAGTGAATTATTCTATTAGTCCCACTGTTTTTTTTTGGGTACCATTGGTTGCGTATCGTTTTCCTTGTATGTCGACCGAAAATAAACATAAATTTTTCCCGTTTCTATATCCTCTACTATATATTATTCTCTAGTGCACACTATTCCCTTGACGTTACCTATGGTGGAAGCCCCATTGGGCGTGCCTTATAGCAACTTTCGTAGTTTAATGTTAAAATACTCACATTTTGTCCCTGGCTTATTCCTCGATCTATATGGTACAACGGACTGATAACTAATTTGAAACAACTGGGGTTTGGAAAGAAACACTCTCAGATTATACAAGACTACTTAATGCACAGGAATTTTGACAAAAGAATCGATGAAAACACATCCGCAACGAGGACAATCGAAGTAATGACACCACAAAGATCGATGCTGATACTGGAACTATATACACGATACTATGTACTATAAACAATACTATACGAACTACATACACAAATATGTACACTAGTGAAATTCCCAGGACGGCCTTAATAAGATACAAGGACAGAGATTTACTCGGATGGCATGGTGAAAACGGGGCCATCTCTAACCCCAACAAAGCCAACGGAATACTTAGAGAGGGACTTGGCCAAGATGAAATACTAGACGAAGCAAGGTCACACAACGATTAACTCAGAGAAGAGTCAAACGATATGCATTAGAAGGACCGAAGGTTAAGTCGGAATGAATGATAGAACGAAAATGTAAGTTCAAATCTCTATGGCATGTTTCATGCCGAATTAGGATTTTGTTTTAGATGTGGCCCAAAATTAAGGAAAATGGTCCTTTTGTGGAGTGGAATAAAACTCAAGTTATCGACAATTGAAAATTGAAATTTTCAGGTTCGGCTCCAAAACAAAAAATTTTCAACATCCATAACTTGCAAAAATATCAATTTTTATAAAAAAAAGTTTCAAACAAGAGTTGTTTGTAATGCTTTAAACTTTTGGAAACTACTAAAAGTTCGTCCGACATGATTCACTGTTGACGGGTCTTGGCCCCATTAGTCGCCAAGCCGCAAAAAACCGTCATCAGCGTTTCTGACTAAAACAATCTGGAGAGTAGCTGGATTCGATGCAAAAGTTTTGAGCCCAAACAGAAGTTAGCCAGACTTAAGGACTGCGAGAAAAAAATGGTTTTCAGGTTCGGCTCCAAAACCAAAAATTTTCAACCATCCATAATTTGTAATAATACCCATTTTTATGAAAAAGGTATCCAACAAAAGTTGTTTGTAATGCTTTAGATTTTTAGAAACTGCTAAAGAAAAGTTCATCCGACATGGTTCACTGTTGACGGGTCTGGGACCCATTAGTCGTCAGGCCACGAAAAAAAGCGTCATCAGGGCTCCTGATACCCCTGAACACCAAAAAAAAATTCATTGAGCTCCGAGAAATAAATTGTTTGCTAGTCAATATCAACACATGAGCGACATTTTTTCTTGAAGTTGACTGGGGATCAATGTCACTAAGATTGGCATGCTGTTTTCATATAAGTAGAGCATTTCCTAGGTCCCCAGCGGCTCAAAAACTCTAAATTCCCCGAAACACTTGAATTGGGAACACAGACGACTTCACTTGACGCACATTTTTTATCCAAGAGGCGACTCTCACCCAAATTGTTGCTTTTGTTGATGTTTTTGAAGGTTTATAATGGTTGAAGACAACGCTGAAGCAACCTTCCACAAGAATTGTTCTGGAACTTTGAATTTTGAACGCAAATCTTGAAATTTGGGGCCAGCCCTTAGTTCTTGCGAACTCTGTTTGGGCTATTGGATCCAGCTGCGCTCCTGATTTTTGTGGTCAGGAACGCTGAATATGTTTTTTTTGCGGCCTGACGAATAATGGTGCCCAAACAAGTCAATAGTGAACCATGTCGTATGGAGTTTTTTAGTAGTTTCCAAAAATCTAAAGCATTATAAACAACTCTTGTTTGAACATTTTTTTTAAAAAATAGTTATTTTTACAAGTTATGGATGGTTGAAAATTTTTAGTTTTGGAGCCAAACCTGAAATTTTCAATTGTCCATAACTTTAGTTCTATTCCACTTGGGGCCCTAGAAATTTAGGGAGGATTCGGGGGCCCAAAAGGACCATTTTCCTTCATTTTGGGCCACATCTAAAAAAAATATGGAAATTCGGCATGGAACGTGACCTATATATATATATATATATATATATAATATATATATATATATATATTATATATATATATATAAATTGCTGTTGATTTGTCTCGCTTGAACTCGAGAATGGCTGGACGGATTTTGCTAATTAACTGCTAAGTAACGGAAATACTGAAAAAGGTTCGTTTTGTAATTTGACATTTATAATGAAACAAATGAAAGTATAGTGTCAGTTGCTTGTCAAATAAATAAATGATAAGACGATTACTAAAATCTATCATCAGTTTGTCAGTGCGCGAGAACTATATTGATTTTAAAATGCCAAGAAGAAGACTTAGGTTCTCGAAGTCAATCAAATGTGCGACGAGCTAGAGGTACTTCCAAATGAGATGAACCATCAGTGACAGTTGATATGCAGAAACTTTTAGCGGGACCGCTCAAATATATACGAAGTAAAGTGATGGTAAAAACGTTGGTCGAGCAGTCAAAAACTAGCAACCCACAACTGGGGCGGGAAGTTTGAATGGGGGACAGAAATCAATGATTAGTCTTTAAACGGACTATTTTTATAATAAGTCGCAGAGAAAACGTACAGATAGACACAAAGGTAACAGGACAAACGCAAGCCAAACACAAACACGTGGGACCATCAAAATCTAACCTCAAACTTTATGTGTAAGTGTGTGAGAGTAGTTAAAGTCTTCTTTTTGCTGCAAGGCTTATCTGGACGGGACCTACAGTTTAACGTGGGCTCCGAACCACGGTCCTCGAGCACGGTTGTATCCCCTAAGGCTCTCACCCCAGTAACATCAAACTAAATAGTGTTCAAAACAAACACAGAACGTCTTCTTAGTTTATGATTTGCGTCTTTTCGTTTTGTTTCTGAGTTTAATATTTTTAGCACGGATAATATTTCGGCAACTCGATATATTTTCGTCTCTTTGCGCACGATGACGTAGGGTTTATCTCATTTGGAACTACCTCTACCTCACGTGCAAATTGAACTGACGACCAGCGAGAAAGAGATAACGTTAACATTCGTATTGGTATGACAGAATTGCGTTCCACAGTGAATAATTATAAAGTAGATAGGCTTAGAATGGAACGAGTTCGGGCACATCAAATACAACAGCAGCGAACACGACAAAATGAAATTGAGCGATTCCGCAGAGTGTTCCTGTCGTCGGACTCGAACTGCACCGCTTTGACTTTAGCCCCCCCGCTGCGTTAAGTAGGGTCGCTACCTAACCACGGTCGGTGAAAAATCCAAAGGAATCAAGGAAGTGGCTATGCGTACGCCGTACGCCGTAGGGTCGCGTAAATTTTTGGAAATGAAATAGATACTCGTGATAAGAACTGTTACCAAACTGCTTTGCAATGACAAAAAGTATTACTTATTATTTGGTTACTAATAAATACTCTTCTTCTTGTGACTAAATTACAAGCTATTTATACGTATAGGTCGTAGGTAATAATTAGAGCTGGAAAAATATGCTCTGAATACCCGTTTAAATATGCATCCAATTTGTATTCCGAAATTGAAAAATATGCAATATGTAGAAAGTTTAGTATTAAACCTGTTTAGTATTAGTATACTAAGTTTTACTTTACGCGGATGTTAGTAACAGGTGAAAATGTGTGGCGTTGTTCTGCTCGTGGATGTACGGTTTCGGCGTACACTACAGGAGACAATTCCACATTTTCTCGACCTGTCAATGTAAATATAGGTCATAATCACGAGATAAGTAAAAAGAAAGCTAATCGGCAAGTAATCGCGGGCACTGCAAAACGTAAAGCAGTAGGATCAATTACTGAAAAGCCAGGGAAAATTATAAACCAGGCTTTTCAGGAACACCCAGATAGATTAGATACCGTTAGTCATACTGATTATAAAAAGATTCGAAATAATGTTTATTATGCTACACGTAAAGAACATCCTGCACGTCAACCTCGAGATATTGATGAAACATTTGAAGTATTAGCTACAACTCCTTTTAATACCATCAAAGATGAAATTTTTTTACTTATATGTGACAACTAATCAAAAATTGCAGTTTTTGGATGTCTCACAAATCTCCAGGCGATGTGTAATAACACAACTTATTACACAGATGGAACATTCATTTTTTGTGCAAAATTTTTCCTACAACTCTATACGTTTCATGTATGTGTAAACGGACATTACATTCCACTGCTATTTTGTTTATTACCTAATAAAACTCAGGGTACATATCTCAAGTTGTTAGATTTAATTGAAACCAAATGTTTAGATGTAGGATTGCAATTAAGACCACGTAAGTTTGTTGTAAATTTTGAAGTTGCTATGCATAACGCTCTCTCAGCGAAGTGGCTTTTGTTTAAAAATAACTTTTGTTATTTTTTTTTAATATGACAAGGACTACTAGTCCGCCAGTGGTATTGTTTTATCGAGATGTCCCGAGTATAATATTCGCCTGATATTTCAATATCTTTGGCGGCAATATGTCCAACCGCATTTTTCGTCACCGATGAGCGTACATTTATCCACTGCTTCGCCTGGTTTCCGAGAGCGGTTCGTAAGTAATTATCCCTACTTAACGCAGCGGGGTGGCTAAAGTCGATGTGGTGCAGTTCGGGCCCGTCCGTTCCTGTAAACCTGGAACTAACAGCGTTCCACTACGACCCAGAAATAAAGTATTGGGTATGTCGACCAATCCGTAATGATTGGAGAAATGACAATAATTTATCAATATTGTAAAGCGTTAAAATACAGCGGTAAATCTACTGGATTATGTTGTGCTGGTGGTAAAGTAAAATTGCCACAATTGTTCCCACCACCAGATCCATTACGCTCATTAGTTTCTGGGGTGGGAAATGATTCTAAAAATTTCTTGGCCAACATCCAAAAATATAATAATTGCTTTCAAATGACGTCGTTTGGTGCAACGCATATTGCACAGGAAAATTTCATACCTACTTCCAGGGTAGTTTTTGATAAACTATTTATTAAAAATTTAAAAAGACAATATAAAATTGCAAATACAAGAACAGTTTGCGGAATCAACTTGGAGTTTCCCGGTTTCGCGCATTGGCAATTCACGTCACCTGTTCGCGAGTCGTAAAACCATGATATTTATATATTTACGCACCGCAAAAAGCCGAAAGATATAGTACATCAGAAAGGCTTAAATTAATTATGTGTATAACTGTGTTGCATTTAATTTAATGTAGATAATAATTTGTATCAAGTTTTGACCATATTTTTCAAAAATATATGTAGCTGATAGGAAGTTTACCGGGTCATCTATAATTGTTATTTATCTTTTTTCTTTAAACTTTACGTGGCATTGCAACGCATGTCGGGTACGGCTTGTTTATAATAAAGATGGGGTTCTAGGAAGTGTAATGACCGGTCCTTTGAGAAAAAAAGGAATAAATCAATAAGATATCATTTTAATTTAACTGAAAATAAGGACCGATATTACTTGGGTGGGATTGACTCAATTATTAGAATCGATTCTGAATCTGATGATTCCAGAGAGAGCGTAGGCGCAGGGCTTCTCGAATGCCTGCTTTTTTCGATTAGAAATTAAACACGGAATAAAATCAATACATCTATTGAAGAAGAAAATGTCAAAAAACAAAATACACAATCGTTCGTACTCAAAATGTCCCAAAACTAAGACCATAAGGATAACCTCAAAGGATCATCCTCGAAATCAGATAATACAGAAATAAGAAAATTATCCCAAACATAAGACAATGAAATAAACAGAAACTTATCCTCCAAAGTAAGATAAGATAAGACAAGATAAAACATTAAAATTATCCCCCAAAATAAGATATAAGATAGAACAACAGAATTATTCCCCAAAATAAGACAATAAACCAAAAATAAAAAAATTATCCCCTCAACACAACAAAATAAAATAAGAAAATCATCTCCTTAAAACAACGATCAGGAAAAGAATACCCACAGGAAATAAATCAAATCTTATAAGTAAAATAATTGAAAAGGTTCACCCTTACATATCGTACTACCCCTGTATATGGAATTTTCGCGCAGTGTGATTCAGGGACGTGACTTCTAAAGCGTTTATTATTCGGTAGATCGAGATTGTAGCGACTTTCTAGGAAACAAAACCAACCCCCCAAAATTAAGGGCTACTCAACCCTTTCAAATCGGAATAGACTCACGGCGTATTTCTCGGTTGACAGCTATGGTCTCGGATTGGGAATCTGCTGCTCCTTAGCTCGCCTGGCGGAATGCACTAACGCGTTTCACTCGATCAAGAGAATACGTTTGATTCTACACATTCAAGACGGTTCTACTCAACTTAACTCAACTCAATACTAGGGCTATGAACTCTCAACACACCCAGAAAATCACAACTCCTTCGTGGGTAACTCAAGGTCTCCCTAGATTACAACTCCTAAGGAAAATTATTCGATTTCTCTGAAAATTACAAAAGAGAACCTACTCAGCCTTTCAAGAAACTCTAGAACTTCCGAATCAAGTATGACTTCCAACAAGTACGAACCTGGTGTAAGAACTTCTGAACTGTCAAAACTTACGACTCTCGCGTCACAAACTATAGAACTCCTAAATCGCGACTCTCGCGTAAAGGACTCTAAACTCCCAAAGTTTACGCCTATCGCGTACCGAACTCTAGAACTTCAAAATCGCGACTCTCGCGTAAATTCTCAGTCTCTAACAGTCTGGACTCTCGCGTAAAGAACTCTAAACTCCCAAAGTTTACGCCTATCGCGTAACGAACTCTAGAACTCCAAAATCGCGACTCTCGCGTAAATTCTCAGTATCTAACAGTCTGGACTCTCGCGTAAAGAACTCTAAACTCCCAAAGGTTACGCCTATCGCGTAACGAACTCCAGGACTTCCAAATTAAGACTCTCTAGTGAAACTCTATAGCTTCAGTAATTACGCCTCTCGCGTGCAAACTCTCAGACTCCCAACCTTTACGACTCTCTCGTAACGGACTCTAGAAGTTCAAGACTAAAATCTCGAGAAAAACTCTGTAGCTCCAGCAATTACGCCTCTCGCGTGCACACTCTCAGACTCCCAAACTTTACGACTCTCGAACAACAACTCTGAATCTCAAGGAAGATTACGACTATCTCGTAAACTCGATAACTCAAACACTTACGCCTCTCGCGTATAAACTCTAGCACTCTGAGTTACAACTTTCGAACAACAACTCTGAAACTCAAAGGAAGATTACGACTATCTCGTAAACTCGATAACTCAAACACTTACGCCTCTCGCGTACAAACTCTAGCACTCTGAGTTACAACTTTCGAACAACAACTCTGAAACTCAAAGGGAGATTAACTCTCGCGTGAACTCTGTAATTCAAACAATTACGCCTTTTGTGTACAACTCTAACACTCTCAGAATTTCCACTCTTGGACAGTCACTCTGAAACTCCAAGAAAAATTAATCTCTCCGACTTTAGCGGAAGTTCTAGGACTCCAAACTTACTGCTCTCAAGCAACAACTCTAAACTCTCCCAAAACAATTATGACAGAACTTACGACTTCCTCGCAGTAACACCAAACGCTACACTTTGCCCCTGGCGGATCAAAAATCTAACTCCCTTAGATCCCGAACCTTTACAAAAAAAATGAGCACTCCCGTAATCACCACCGACCGACTCCAAGAGAACGCGTCGTCCGGACGAGACGCCGGTCCCGTCCCGGATCTCTTTCTTCTACAATTTCTTGTCTTTTTCAAAACTCGGTTTCCCTTTCCACGCGGCCTGAGTTGCTCGCAAAAATTGTCCCTCCAATTTTTAATTGGTCATTTTTTTCTACTCGGCCTATGAATATTCCTGATACGTCACACGATCCGCCCCTTTGACTGAATAATTATCGAACTCCCGATTTTTCTGCGTTTCTTCGACTCAGTAAGTATACGTCCCTAACTGACTCAGCAAACGTACGATAACTCCCGTTCCTCGACCCTGCTAAGTTGCTTACGACCTCGTCAACAAAACGTAAGCAGTTTGGTGGATATAAACATTGTATGTGGTGTAAGCTACTAACAATCACGTCATGTCCCGTATCAGATTACAACTCGGTTGCACTCATGACAGCTAAAGCGCTGAATTAATATACCTTGTGATTCCTTTCCTCGTTCCGTAATTTCCATATACAGGGTATTATTTCTAAATGTTACAAATAAAATAAAACCCCAAAAAAAATTAAAATGCCTTGAACAACCCTAGGTTGTTACAGAAGTGAGCATAAAACTGATCATATTTTATAGAGAAGCAAAATGGAGATCACATCAGACACCCACAATTCAAAATTAAATGTGATTGAGCACCAGGCAATAAAGGGGACAACAGATACCCCAATGGGGTAGGGTAGACAATGGGCGATCAAAAATGGAGGGAGACATCAATTTACAGTACGAGGAAGAAAATAGGAAGACTGGAGATACATAAAAAGAAACCTGTTAATTAGGAGGGCAACCGACTAAGAAGAGGATGATAAATCAATAGTGAATAGACCGAGGCTTGCATTATTATAGACCAACAACCAACAACATAGATTGAAGAAAAGTTACAATGATTGAAGAAAAAAAAACCGGACGGGGGACAACGAAATAAACAAGAGAAAAGAAGGAAAGAGGAGAGAAACTAAAGTCGATGTAAAGAGACCGGAGGGAATTATACACAAATCAGATAAAAGGAAATCAATGGGATTTGAAATAAAAGAGAATAGCACAAAAAGTGAATGCTTTTTATTGAGGAATGAATCAGCTATTGATTAGGTATCAAAATGTATCAAGGTAATATTTCAGGGGTGTTTGGTGGTTTACATTGATAGTTGTGTTCAAATAAATTTATTGATTAGTACTTATGTCTGTAAGGTCTCGTATACATTTACAATCACCTTATGAAAAATTTAATCCTTCAAGAAATATTTAGTCATTTGACTAGCAATCGTTTTGATTGAAGTTAAGGCAATTTGTAGTATATTATATTTGTATTACCATATTATTTCAATAACGTTCATCAGCAGAAAGGATAAACCCGGACACCATTCGGTTGCTGCTGGTCTTGTCAGATCAATCCTATTGTGAAACTATCCAAAACTGCCCATAACGAATATCTAATTATTTTCCAACCGAGAACAATCCGATCTGTATCCAAATGCAATTTTTGGGTTTGACATCCCGCGCACATACACACAGTGGTAGAGGTGGAAGGTGGAAACAGATACAGCGCACTTCTCTTTCTCTCTCCCTCTCGGTCGTTTCATACAGCAGGCGCAGGTGATTGATGTTTCCCTTTTAACTATCAGCAGATAACGTGTATATCAGGCGGTAATGATGGCTGGCGTACAGCGCTAAGCATATCGTGTAACAAGCTTCGCCTCGTTTGTCTCTAGCTATAGGTACAGAGACTACAACGAGGAAGGTTTTCTGCCCTTCCATATCGTTACCAATCCGCTATTACTTTCACCTCCGGATTTTCAACTGATGTTACAATCGCCTATTAACACTGGTTGTTTAATAAAATACATGTGTGACACACATTTTATATAAAATTGAAAGCCTCTTATTTCAAATAGCGTTTCCTGAGTCCTATAAGCAATAACTAACAGTTACTATTGTGTAAAGAACAGTAGATTTGAATTCGTTTATAGAATGATCCAAATACACAGAATGGAGTATGTAAGCGTAATTAGGCAATTACCATGCAACATGAATTAATAGATAAGAATGAAGTTAATAGGTACATTGCGTCTAACCAATGTAGATGTGTTATATAAGTTCTGGCTCAAAGTCCCACACTTTAAATAAAAGCTCATTTTTCAGAGGTCTCCTGGAGACAAATCTAAGAAAAATGAAAAGGTTAGTCTAATTGAACACAGCCAATTTTAATGAATTTTTTCTTTTGTAAAAGTGGACACTATCGTTGGATTGGGAAACGTAATACTAACGTTAGGCAATCTATAATCGATGCAAACAAAAATAAAATGTTCGATAAGTTTGGTCATTTTTGACGTTAATTTTTTTTAATGTTCCAATAAGTTATTCTAATGAATTTATCGAAAATAATAATCATTGACCAACCAATTACATGCGAATATTCAAATGTCACCTTATGAAAATGAGGACGGGAAATAACCGGGATAACGGTTAAATGAGATATATTTTCTGACCCTCGCCATGTTGCAATGGTTGTGCGTAAACGACTGACATTACGGACGTGCGATCGCATCACCGAATCTTAATATGGAATGAAACTAATTGGATATAAATACACCGGAAATGAGTGAAAAGTATCGATAACACCAAATTTGGTGAAATTGAAAATTGAAATTTAATTTAATGAAAATAATGATTGAATTATGCTCATGTTCCATATTTCATTAATTTTCATGAAAGAAATATAATTGTGATTAATATGATGGAACAGTCCAACCACATAGTTTAACTTGAGCATTTACAAAATAACTCTAATAAGACCGAAGGTTGTTCAGCGTTTCGAAGGTGGCTATGGCATCGTAGTTAAACCATAAGAAAACAACCAGACTTCACCACCAATTTATATATAAATTGGTGGTGACGCCATGGTGTTTTCTTATGATTTAATTAGATTAGATTAGCTCCTTAACCATATCATCTGAAAAGAAACGTTAAGATAACGTTTAAATTCATATAAAGTAAAACCACATAACATCAAATCATACGCTCTATATAGCGTACATATATATATATTTACTGTTTCTGGGACAATTATAATCTCTTAAACGGATGGTTAGATCTCTATCGCAACCCCCGAAAAGTGTTAAATTTAATAAAGAGGACACCCACTTATAACTCTTCGTTAAGACTAACCTAACATCAAAGTCCCCAAACTTTTTGTTAAATGAATGATTAGTTAATTACATGTTAAATCGATTTAACCAGGGATAAAAGAACCGAGCTCAAGTATACATGCAACAACTGTGCTATGAAAAATATGAATAGAAGCGTTCGGTTATTAAATTTGTATATATAAACTGATTCGAGTATATATGCTCGACTACTTGTATCGACATTTCAGTTATATTTAAATGAGGAGTATTTATAATTGCTTATAATGGCGAATATAATATTGTACTTACGTTCGATTACTCAGCGCCGAATTTTCACTGATTTTGTGGTTAGTATGACTTATACTCTAACCAGCAGCAATTGGAACACTTAATAAAATCTGAATTTACCGAGGACATTCGAAAAGAGCCCCTTGTCTCTATACAAAACCATGGGACTTATCTTTTTGCTTATTCAGAAACGCCCTGGTATTTTTAAAATGCAGGTGTTCAGTTGCCCAAGTGAAATCACATATATGAATGTATGGATATGTACAGATAAAGAACTAGAGATAGTTCTTGTAGAAGAACTTGTAGTGATACAAAATACATTTAGTTATATACAATTGTTTAATAGCTTTGCTTAACTTCAATAGTTTAATGAATCTATTTTGTAACTTAACTAGAGGTTTAATATCTGCATCGTAGGCTCCACCCCAAACAATTAGTCCATAATTTAACTTACTATACACGTAAGCATAATATATTGCCTCAAGAACCCTAAGTGGGAGGTACCGTAACTTGTAACAGATATGAAGAAAATATCTTACCTTGTTGATGATTTTCTTTATGTGCAAATTGCACTTAAGATTACAGTCTACTATTATGCCAAGATACTTAACACTGCTAACTCTTTTTACTTCTATATTGTTAATTTCGATGTTTAAGTTTTGCGGTACACTGTCAATATAACAACCGAAAGACATAGATTCAGTCTTGTTGATATTTGATGTTAATTTATTTACTGCAAACCAAGTATTTAATTCAGAGATAGAAACATTAATTTTCGATTCAGCTAATGTCCAATTATTCTCAATGCTTAAAACAACTGTATCATCAGCAAATGCAAACAAATCGGGACAGTTTTCAATTATATCATTAATGTATACAAGAAATAATAGTGGACCTAATACAGTACCTTGCGGTACTCCAATATTAACTTTGGCAGGCTGACTAGAAACGCTTCCTATCCTGACCATTTGCATTCTATTACTCAAACAGCTTCGCATGAATTGCAAAATGACACCTCTTATGCCAGCAGACTGTAGCTTGTTTAGCGATATTTTATGATTTACTGATATCATTATGAATTCACGAAAAACATTTTTTTCCAAACAATCAGAGTTTTATGGAAAAAGGGAAATTTACCATCGTTTTCCGTGTCTTTCGATTGACTAATGACGATTTTTTGGCGATTTTAAATTTCAAACCCATAACCACCTATGTAAAATCAAAACTTCAAAAGGTTTTATATTTAAAATGAATCATCTCCTAAACAGATGATTAGTATTTTCGTCCTAGTTATTCAAAGTTCTTTCTGGTAAGATTAGAAAAACATCAGAATTCAGTGTCCGATAACGAACCTCAGCCCATTGCGCCTACGCAATAATAACGCTCCTAGAGAACAAAATCTGTAAACTGAACCTTCATTTAAAATAACGGGATTTTCAGCCACATCACGCCTAGTCGAACTTTTTTGATTAGATGCTATATACATCGTTTTTGACGTGATATACGTCAACATTGTAACGTTACGCCAGACCCATGCGTGTGAGCTAGAGTGAGAGCGAGAACAATAGACAGATATCGACTTTAGCGGTTGCCTTGCAATGCATCTATCTCTCTTTCACTACAGCGTCCGAGTGAAAGCTCGATTTGGCGATCGGCTCGGTTCGCGAGCGCGACGGAACGGGACGAAGGGGTACGTACGCGCTATGCGCGTTCTAATTGGCCTGATTGCACTGTTTCCACTCCGTCGTCAGCGACGACGGCGAGAGCAGTCAGCACACTATTATTTATAAAATTATCTGAATGTTCACTGTGCATAACATTGCTTATTACTATTACAATAACAATTGCGGCAATAAGGTATTCAATTCTTGCATTCTAAGAGTTAGATTAGCGATATAATCTCATATATTTGTTCTTGCATCGGTCAATGAGTGCAGTAATAATGGGTTATGTTACGATTTCGACTAAAACATTATGATGATTGATATAAATGATCGTGTGAAAAGTCGACTGCTTTCATTTAGTATTCAATGAAAACAATTATCCTGCGCAGCTATTCATGTAAGGTTCAAGATTAATGTTCAACTTCACAGATGTCATAACAATGTGTCTCAAATGACCAGTTGGACCGGCCAACCACAGTGCGGAAATACCTTCTAATGATAATTTGGTGATAATAATTCTATTAAATTCATAAACGAGTTACATCCCACGAGTCCAGCCAACTCATCAACTTCTCGACACCCGACCATGAAATACTAGACGACCAACTGTTGACGTTTCTCTTTGTTTCCACACTTTAAACATTTTCATTTTATCTCAATTCTTATTCTTATTTTCGCTTTTGAACTGTAAAGACCGAGTTTTACAATAAAACATCTTTTTAAAAAGATTATTTCCGAACTTATTCCATTTTTCATCAATGTTATCTTATGACGTTATCACGTAAAAATTATCGTCCGTAAACCGACGTTACAGAAAACCAATTTTTTTATTATCTTAATTAAATGGGAATAGATCCCTCTAAATCTTATTATTTATTGAAAGAAAGCTAACCGACGCAACATTTATAAAAATAATTTATATTTGTCAACTGTTTCCTAAACTCAGGAATATGGTTAAATTCGCAAAACGAGGTCTCCTTACAACGCAAAATCGTTATTAATGGAATTTAAGACGTATCTTAAACAATTCCCGACAAAACTTTTCATAAACATATGCACTACATTTGTAAGAACAGAAAATTATCCACAGATGATGTAGAAACTTTTGAATATCATTTTATAACAAAATGTGTATTGCCGGTTACATTCCAAAGTTTTTCCTCGAAAAAATTTATAGTTTGGTTGAAAACACACTTTTCTTGAAATATCAAGTAACTTGTTAAGTACGAGTTTCTTCTTAACAATGTGATACATTTAATTAAAATATTTAATTAACGTGTTAACTCGTATCGGACCTGGGCGGTTTACCTCAAAAGAATTGCCGCGACGCTTAATTGAATTCTATAAAAACATCTTATTAAAGAAGAAACCTCCCGGATTATTATTTAAGGAAAGGTGATTTATGACCTTCTGAACATTTTCTACGTAAACATTATTATCGAGATAGATCGAGTGCTTTGTCGAATTATCGAGCAAATACTAGTAAATTCGGGAATACATTATGGGGGGGCTATAAAAGTAACGCTGCGGACGAAGGAGATTATTAGTAGACGGAAGCCGCGAGAGTAAACAAGCGAAATAGCGAAAGCGAGAGCGTATAAATAAATTAATAATTAAGAGTGATATAAATTAATGTTAGGAAATAGTTAAGTGTGTTATATAAATTAATTAGTTTAGTAATAGTATAAATAAATTAAGTAGTGTCTAGTGTACAATTAGTATTAGTGTAAATAAATTAGAAAATAAACGTTACAATATGATATTAAAGTTCTTTTTTGTAATTTAACGATAGCAATCAATATTAAACCCCTTAAGTTATTTATATAACAAGGTGCATGTAATTAACCAAACGGAGAACGCGTTCACATAGCTATGAAGGGAGTTGTATGTCTGAAACAATTACTGAAATATTGTAGGTTACATTACGTTTCGGTTGTTGTCATTACAATTTGTTTCAATTTCATTACTTTTATTCAGTGAAAAATCATATATAAAAATGGAACACTTACAAATTTCTCTACAAATGGTAGAAAGGGAACGAAACTCCAATCACCGTAAATAATTCCCTCATATTTCATTCATTTTTGGTGATTTCCTTTAAGTTGGTTTGTCGAAATGGGTAGCAGATCTTAAGCAACAAACGCTCCTTTCGATTTTATAATTTTTCTATCAGCCAATGGACTTGTCGGATCGATGGATTTTATTATTTGTAAGTGCCAAACCGGGAATCCGTTCTAGAACACAAAAGGGCCCATTCCCCCTTCGCCAGACTGTTGCCGGTCAACTTATAGTTCATTTCTCTATTCCCTCGCTTTCTCTGCGAAATCGGAAAAACTTCGGAACCAATAAAAGTTATTTCATCAAGGCGATGCTATCAAATAATTAGACGTCCCACTATGGAGGATCCGGGCTGAATTCAAATGGTATTTATGAGGAGAAAACATCAGCTATTAATTGGACATTCACGGAGACATGGAAGGGAGGTCGGGACGCGAGCAGATTTTCGGATTCGGGGCTCCCGAAGGAATACCGACAGCTCCGGCCTGGAATCGCGAGAGGAAGGGGGACAGACGTCGATGGTCGGATCGGTCTCTTTTGTTTTTTCCTCCCCGATCGATGGAATCCAATAACCGAAATAGGGAGATATCGGAACGGAAAACAACGGTATTTACATAGAATTAATGGCGGAAGTTCATATGGATTCTCATCACTTTCTTAGATGAGAGATCTTAAATTAGTTTCGGGCGATATATTCCGATCGGAATGGTCACGTGACTGGAAGTTATTGGATCCGGGATAAGCTTGGGGGTTCCGTCGAGACAAACCGATTTGACATTAACTTGGGTAATTAAATGTATCTCAAAACGACGTAACTTCAAACATTTCAGAGTTGGGACGGTGTTAGAACCAAAGAGGAAAATGTACAGGTCGTTCATAAGGATATATAAAATATTAATGTGGGAATTACTTGAAACTGATTTTCCTTTTTTTTAAATTTCTTACAAAAGCTTTAAATACTGACTTAGAAACATTTTGAAATTCACATATTAACTCTTGGGAAGTTTTAAAAGGTTTCTGAAAACCTAAATAAGTTCTATGAGTCACTTAGGACGTCAATGTAAATTCCTTCCTACCTGTGGGTATTTTATCCAAACATTCTAGTAAATATGGAACTTATTGAAAGTCTCACTTTTTATTTAATTTCTTATAAGAGCTTGTTGGTACATACATTCTTATAGATTTTAGAAGAAATTTCCTGAAACTGATCTAGAATTTCTCGAGAAGGTTTTGTCAAAACTGGAAAAGACGTACTCCTTAGGCAGTTTCCATTTCTTTTAAATCCAAAATCTGGAATTCAGTTGTAGCTACTAAATTTGCAGTATCAGCAGTTTTAAGCTGTTTGTGAATTTAAAATTTGTGTGAATTTAGGAAATTATTTAGGAAATTCAATTATTTGCATAATGAGAACACGTAAGAGATCACATTATTAACGTGAGAGGAGGTGTAGTGTGTTGCGTACAACCCATTCGTCCTCCGCATCATCCTCTCAATAGCGTTTAACATGAACATCTAAAATGAAATTGGTACGTGGCTCGGTAGTTTTATTGGCCAGAATACCCGACGCGAAATTGGGAGACCCAGGTTCAAATCCCGGCTGAGCTACAAACACCTTTTTCAAAATATCTCTTACATTTGTTCATAGAAATTATTTAGCATTTTCAAAATTTCTATAAACATTTTCAAGTTCAATTAAAAATAATGCACCCAGCTCTTAAAGGGCCCTTATTTAAAACACTCTCAATCTATCTAGGAATCGCTCTAGTTTTATCCATTTTCTCTAAAACAGCTTGTAAAATTTTCTATTAGATACATAGTACAAAAATATTTCGGCAAAAATTTTAAAGAAACGTGTTACCAAAATACCCTTCTAATTTTTTCTAGAAATAATATTCAACACGGATCATACCATCTGCGTGAATATATTTTTTAAAAGATTAAAGAAGATTAAAAGCATTTTCGATTACTCCGATGTTTTATGAAACATGTGTAATAGATGTGTAAACATGCGTTATGTGTAATAACTTCATAGAAATTACAACATTTTTAAGAAATTTAAAGTGATATTATAAAATTAGAAAAACCTGATGCTCCCACTACTGGACGTTGGCCTCCTCAATTCTTTCCGCCATTCTCGGTTCTGTGATACTTGGATCAAATTTTCTTTAAATCTCTTCAAGTCATCTGACCATCTTGTCGGAAGTCTGCCCCTGCTTCTGCGAGCATCCTGTATTGGCTGCCATTCTGGTATTCGCATGGCCCATCTCTCATCCGTTCTACTGGCAATAAACCCAGTCCTGTCAGTCCCATTTAAATTTTTAAGCAAACGTATACCAGCTGTTATTCTTGCATGTTGTTTTATTGTCATATAGGGTATCCTGTCTCCCTAGGAATGTACCTGGCATTGATCTTTCCATAGATCGCGGGGCTACACTTTTCTTATGGAATTTTTCGCCAGTGTAAGTGTTTCTACGTTGGCATAAGACAATGGTGGAACACCTTTCTATTTAAGCACATTGGTAGATCTGATTTTACACATATCTGAGCTTGCCAAATGCTGCCCATGTTAGTCCTATTCTCCTCTGGATCTCGTGTGTCTGATTGTCGCAGCCGTTTATGACTTTATGTCCCAGATATTTATAGGAATATTCTTGTGTTCTATAGTTGCCCCGTCCACCGAGACATTTCCACTAATAACTAGATTGGTTACTAGTTTTGTAATTGAATAATTTATGCGTAGTCCAATTTGATCTGACGCCTATTTAAGGATTTCAAACATATTTCGTACTCGTCTACATTGTCTGTAATCAGCACTAGGTCATCAGCACAACGTGGATTGTTGAGCACCTGAACTTTTAAATTAATACCCATTTCCTCTCAGTTTATTTTGTTGAACCTGTATTCTAATATTGTTATAAACAATTTAGGGGAAATGGTATCGCCTTGTCGTACTCTTTTTTAATGCGGAATTTGTTTGTGATTTCATGTAGCGATGCAGATGCTATTGCATGGTTATATATATATATATATATATATATATATATATATATTTCACGAGATTAGTGTAACGGGAGTCCATGCCACAATCGGCTAAGACCTTGAATAATTGTGTAGATCGATTGAGTCGAATGTTTTTCCGTAGTCAACAAATAATAAAATGAGGGCTTATTGTACTCAACATATTTTTCTATTAGGGTCTTGGCTACCAACACATGGTCATTTGTATTGAAGTTCAATGTAAATCCAGCCTGTTCCTTTGGTTGGTATTTTTATAGTTTTAGGGAGAAACGTATTGTGAGGATTTTTCTGAATAATTTGTAAGTGTGGCTCTGTAAGATAATAGGCCGATAGTTTGTGAGATTTGTTTTGTCACCTTTTTTATGTAATAGTGTCTCGTGGGACCTCGTAAAATGAAACTAGGCCAAGCTCAATTAGTATTAACTCAAATCAACATGGCTTGACCACACAAAAGAATCTTCCGGCGAAGCACGTACATTCAATACACCAAGTAACACACGTCAGATTATAAAGATGATTAATCTGAAAAATACGGTGGCCTGCATCAGTCATAATTGGTAATCATTGATCTTATATTCTGTAACGCTGTCCGTCTGTCTTCGTGCCCGCCTGCTGCCTTTTGTGAGGTGAGATGTTCTCTGTGAAACGAGTCCTGTACCAGCTACCCCTCCAGGCCCCTGGGAAATTTTGTAAGCATGCCTTTGTACACCATTCTGTTTTTTTTTGTCATTTTTGTGGTTTTGGCACTTTATTCATGTTTATTTGCTTTGCCGCCCTTTAGCACAGTCTCTCTCTCTCTCTCTCTCTCTCTCTCTCTCTCTCCCTCTCTCTCTCTCTTCCCTATATTTGGTGTTCAGTCAATAGTATTGAATTTGTTTATGCCTGTACCGTCTCTTCTTAAGATACCACCCCCAATCCGAGCACCTTTCTGGGCCTTAAGCCATTTGGACCGTGAAAATAGGATTATATAATTAGCATTATCCCATTTCGATGGCGTTTTCCCTTCTACTAGACATTTGTTGAACAATATTTACAATGCCTTTAGAAACTTTTGTCCGCCTTAATTAATGGCCTCGATAACTATGCCGTCGTCACTGGGAGACCTATTGTTTTTCATACAAACTAATGACTCGATATTTTATCTAACGCAATCTCTGGGGTTTCTTCTGAGCCCTGATTCGCCACAGTTGGTACAGTAGTATACCAGCTTCTAAGATTTGGTTATCGTAAAACTGCTGGTAGAAATTTTCAGTGTGATTTAAAATTTATGCTATGTTTAATGTTACCAGGCTTCCTGTGCTTAGCAAATTATGAATCAATACTCTCCCGAAATTTGCCTCTTTCCTGAACACTTTTAGACTTCTCTCAATGAGTTGTGTTATTTTGTTAGTATTGTAGGTTGTGATGTCTTCCCTTATCTCGATTAATATTTTTTGTTAAATTTTTCTGTACTCATATGAATGTTTGTTCATCATAACTCTACACTGTTTTATCAGATCTTTCGTGTTTTGGGTTAGTTATGTGTTTCTATAATTATCTTTTTTAAGACAATATTCTTTAGTAGCTTGTGTTAACGAATTTACTATGTGACTATATCTTCACTCTCCATATTTTCCTAATTTACCAAGTTTTCGACTACCGTTGCCCTATATTCTTTTGACTTTTCTGGTGTTATCCATTTCCTCGTGGTCTTCATTTTCTTCATTTTCCTTCGTTAATCTTTAGGTAGAATCAAATTTTAGTTCGGACTATTCGATGGTCGCTTGCTATTGATAATTTGCCCAGTACTTGCACACTTTTGATTATCCATTTTTTATCAGGTTAGATATCAGATTATATTTTCATGACGAAAGCTATCTCTTTCTTGGTAATTCCGTCGGGGCTTGCCCAAATCCTTTGTTGATTTTGGTGTTTCTTAAAGAAGGTGTTCATTACATATAGTCCATTTTGAATCATTTTCTCTCCGCTCTCATTTCTTTCACCATACCATTATGTACCCTTACCAATTTCTGCTTCTTTCTGCTCCTTATTCCCCGCTTTTGCATTAAAATCACCCATTAGTATTGAAAATTGGGATTTGAACATCCTCGTAAAAATGTCTATTCCTTCTTCGGTGGTACTGGATGTTGCGGCATAGACTGTAACGGTTACATTTTCCAGTACGGCTCTGGATGCCGAGAATCGGCCGTTTGTAGGCAAGTAAATGATGCGGAGCTAATTACTCGCCCCCGCGATAACGGATCAACCCAGAATTTCACCTTGAGTTAATCCCGGAATGAACCTTTTTAGAGACACTAAAATCAAAGTTGGGGATGGGAAATTATTGGAGATATTCCTGTGTAAAGATAATGGTAATTGCTTCCCCCCCTCGCGGTAAAGGGCGAAGATCTTATGTAAACATTACATTCCAAAGATATGCGACCACGAGCGGAGAGCGTGTTATGGTGGGATAAATGGGGAACCAATGAGAGCGTGATACGTAGCGTAGGTACCGGTAGAGGTGGTAAATTTTGCAAGAGAGACGAGGCAGTGGGGTCCGAGCATTCGACGCCTAAAGACGTTCATTGTTAGCCGGGAATTTGAGGTTAACCTTGATAGTTTGTAGGCGTTTTACTGTGTGAAGGTCAACTTATTTGATGTTAGGTAAACAAGAAATCTGCGTACTTCTGTTGAAGAGTTATCTGGTACATTTGTAAAGTGAAGTGTGGGCGAGTGAATAGTGACGCACGAACGTACTCGCACGGCGTTCATTGAATCTTCAGCAACCGACTTCCGACTTCAGCGTCAACGCCTTCAGGACCCGGCGTGGGGCTGCAACCTGCAACGAACGTGGCCAGTCAACAGGACTAGCCTGCCCAGGAGTACCATCGAGAAAGTACTCCTCCGGTGACCTCTACGCACGAGGGCTATAGAGCCTGCGTGACTGGGCCCCTCTTCGATAAGCCGATAAACCCTGATCAGGTATCGTTCTTTTTACTATTGGTCGACCAATGTATAGTGACACTTATGTGTGAGGTATTTGTACATTTGATTTGTTTCTCCTCTGAAGGATTGTTAGTATAACTTGTTTTGCTTGTTTACGTTGCCAGCAGTTAACCGTAAAACCTTTGTTCGGTAGGTGTTCCCCGTAGAGAATAGATATTGCTATTATTGTAGAAATTTAATGGGAACTTAACTCGAGGTAACGTAACATTAGGGTTATGTTAGCGAGGCGAACATAACAAATTCGATGTAATTTTAGTTAAGGTCTTAAACATTACTGACGTTGCTTAGAATAGTGTATTGTTGGTTGCCTACTTATAGGCGTAAGTGAATTCATTAATGCGGCTCTCTTCTTTTAATATTGTAATTGATCATATATGTGTAAGATATTTAGTGAAATTAAATCTCAGTGTAACCATCATCATTCGTTTGAACATTTATTGAATTCTCCCCACGACCCCAGGAATTAATATGTATAGAAATAAATATAAAATTACTAAAGTGAGCGTTACAAGACTTGTACTATTTTTAAAATGTAATGATTATTCAAACCAAGGGTTAGGTAGATGATCCTATAATTGATATTTCCGTTGTCCACAATATTCTTAATATGACTTTTTTTATCAGAAAGCCAACACTCCAAGCGCATATTCGTTATCTCCCTGATGATAAAATATATTCCCAGATTTAAATTCTATTTGTTTTTAGCCTTTACCTCACTCTGACTTAGAGTATCCCATTTTATATACCATAATATTCTTCCTCAAGTTCTAATAATTCCTCATCCCTTAAGAGGGTTTGGACATTATAAGTGGCAACATGCACATTTCGTCTATTATGGCAGCCCGGTCCACTCCAGGTATTCTTAGCACTCTCTGCTCTTTTCCTTACTCGACTGCTACCGTAGTCGAGGGAGTTCGAGCTGCCGGAGACTGAGCGCTGTATCTTACGAGATGTTTCCATAATTAAGGGGAAAATTGGCCATACCCTACCAAGTTAGCCCTGCGGGTTGGTAGAGGATATGGGAATAGGTTAGCATGAATTGGCTCTAGAATGGTTTAAGGGGTTTGGACATGATTTCTCCAAAGTAGCAGGAGGAGGTAGAGGAAATCATGATTCACATGGGCAGGAGCATATACCTGAAGTTAACCGGTCCTCTAACGGTATCGTGGGGATTGTCTACCCGCTACCCAAAGAATAAATGTACGATTAAGATTACTGCTAGAAAATTTCAAGAGAAAATTCATCTGAGACTTGCCCATTTTTCAGAAAGTTCTCATAAGTACTGTAACGCGAAATGGTAAGCAGCAGCGCGAGACGTGTATAATCTTATCGGACGGCGGGTTACCTCAAAGGAACGCCGCTACGCTTAATTGAGCAATAAAAACCGCCCCAACGTTCCGACAACATTCTTATTAAGGAAATAATGATTTGTGACCTTCCGGACGTTTCTAGATAAACATTATTACGGAAAAAAAGGATCGAGTTCTTTCAGGGATCATCGCAAATACAATTGAGATATGTATATAAGCGGGCTTGCGGTCGGAGAGATGAGATTAGACGTGAAGCCGAGAAAGAGTAAACAGTGCGAAAAGCGGACAAGCGAAATGTACAAATAAATTAAAATGTTAAGTGTGTTAGATAAATTAATTAGTTAGAAAAAAGTTGAAATAAATTAAGTAGTGTGTAGTGTATAATTAGGACAGTGTAAATAAATTAGAAATAAACGTTACAGTACTTTGAAGGATATGTAATCTTTTTATATTGTTTCAGCAAAAATTGTATAACAGAATTTCCTAATACCCTCCTGGGTTTTCGATACAAGGTTTGGTAAAGAAAACATAAATAATTTAAAAGTGTACTGATTAAAGAACAGCTTAAAGATGTTTTCTAGAAGTTCTCGTAAAAGTTGAAAATCACATACATATATCGAACTGTTGTAAAATTGGTCGAATCTATTTTTATCTGTAAATTATTCATTCTTCTGTTTTCTCCAAAAGGTTTTTTGGGAACTCTCTGTTCTCTATTGGTTAAATAAATGCATACCTGAAGTTTTGGTGAGTCGTCGAAGAAATCTGTTATTACTAAAAATAAGTTCCGTTTCCCTTTAAACCTAATTCGTCAATTAATTTATTTCCCCTGTCATTTCGTAACGGGATCATTTCACAGGGAAAAAAAATCGCAAATGAGCATCGTCCCGGAAAAATCCCCCTCCCCGCTCTTTTAGCGAGATATCGAAACGATCCCCCTTGTATATCATTGTTATGCGCAGAATATCTCTTTCGGAATAAATAAATATTCATGGTAGCGGACCGCGGATTGTTTGTACATACACGTATGTCTGTGTATGTGTGTAAAATGAATCGCTTTTGAATTTCAACTTTCCGCATCATCTGGCCGACGTGCACGACATCGAATATAGATTTAATCACCAGAAAGTATTCCACGTTTCAATTTTACCGCTAATGCCTTTTCGGCCTCCCGCCGCCCCCGGTGGATTGATTTACGGTCAATATTTGCGCGCCCGGTCGGATCCTCAAGTTCTCCGCGACGGATTTATACACGTATACGTCCATTGTGACGCGCGAAAAATATAAAAGATGATTAAAATTGTCCACGAGTGTCCGTCGCCGATTTAATCCCGTCCGCCTGAATGCTAATGTCGGGAGACGGAGGGCGAGAGAGGGAGCGAGAGAGAGATAGAGAGAGAGAGAGAGAGAGAGAGAGATTGCCTGGGCGAGAGAGCAAAAAAAGGGCGAGGGAGGATTTCTAAAGAAATAGAGCGCGGCTCCTTCGGACAAAAATTAAATTTATGAAACGAAACTCACAAAAGACGTGGAAAATTCTTTTCTATTATCTTCTGAAAAGCGTGCCGGGGTTTTTCCTCGTGGAACGTATTTAGGAAACATCGTCATCCTGACCGAGGACCGGAGGAGGACAGAGAAAGGATCCGGCGGTGCGATGGCCGGAGGGAGAGACAGAGAATTTTCTGTTACATTGTGCGAGACGTTTATTGCTCTCTTTTCCCTCACGGGATATATATATATGTGTATTAAACTGAGAAAGAGAGAGGGATTGCGCGATATGAGCGCTTTATCCGCTCGAGTTTATTGTTTAAATTTGTCTACAATTTATACAGCAGGACAATGCGACCCATTCATCTACGAAAATTTAATTGGAGGAGGATTCAACAAAGTCGACAGGAAAAGTGCATCTCTGTGTTTCAATTCCTGAATTAATTGTGGACGTTTAAGTTTACAAAAAGATTGTACGTGTTTTAAATACACAACTGAATAAGTCGCCAAAAGTATTTGCGTTACACTATTTTAGCGCCATAAAAGAGGCTATTCTGTATCATTTCAGGGGCCTTTGGAATAAACGACCAATTTTTTTAAAGAACCATCACTACTGCAAAATTGAGTTTGATGGAATTTTATATCTATTGCTGGTGAATATAGAGGAAAATATGTAGTATAGGCAGGTAATTTCAGATATAACCCTGCCAAAGCCTGTCCTAAGCCAGGTTGAAAAAAGGTGAACGGGAGGAGTAACAACCTCGTAAAAAAACAGGGTTTATCTGGCCCGGATAATAGCACCCTGTCAGGGCCCCTGCTAGGGTACGGCGAAGCTACTGCCTTGTAGGATGGATGTTGGATCATCAAAGGCTATGGGAAGACAACCCGGAAGACGAATTCCATGGTCCTCCAGGTTGGGGGTTATGGCAATGTGCTAGCTCCTCATTACATGTAAAAAAATATAAAATGCTATAAATCCTCTCAGAGAGCCTCGGATGACAGATGGACCTTCTCGGAAACGACCGCGGCAACGAAATAAGGAACTGAAAATTGGAACCTGGAATGTACAAGGAATAAGAGGGAAGTTAGAAAACATCGTGAAGGGAATGCAACACTTGAAAATGGACATAGTTGCACTTACAGAGACTAATAAGAAAGGAAACGGAATTGAACTATTGGCAGACTATATCCATATATACAGCGCAGTTAACAAAAACAAAAGAGCATGTAAAGGTGTATCTATTCTGATAAACAAGAAATATTATAAAAATCTTAACAACTGGGATGCAATTAATAAAAGAATTTTAACAGAAAATCTTAATATTCACGGACCCAGGGTATCTATATTAGCGACGTATGGCCCCAATGAAGATGCCCCACAGCTCGAGAAAGATGAGTTCTACAACCAGTTATATGATCAATTGGTGAGACCAGCGCGAATATATTGTACTCGGAGACCTAAACGCACGCGTTGTTAGTAGGGCAGATAGTAACGTCATTGGGAAGTTTGGCGAACAAACCTTAAATAACAATGGTCAAAGATTAATTGAAGTATGTCAACAACACAAACTAAAAATATTAAATGGATTTTCGCAACACAAAAACATTCACAAATATACCTGGCACCAAGATACCAGAGGACAAAAATCCATCATTGACTACATAAGGCACCATTAATACCCCTACACGTAACAAAATAACATTACTTGGAATTAAGAGCTAGACCATCAAAGGAATACAAAACAAGAAGCATACCAAAGTTATCTGAATACAAAAGACCAAAAGACCCACATGATAAAACCACCTACAAACGAGGGCAAACACGATTTAAAAACATGATAAAGAAAAATAAAAATGACACATTGATAAAGAAATGTAAAGAGGTCGACAGTTATTTGGTAGGCAAAAGATCATCAGAAGCGTGGAAACTCATATAAACTTTAAAGACGAACACCATAAACATAGTGAACTTCCAGCCTATACAGATGAGCGAATGGCGTCAACACTACTCCCAACAGCTCAAAGAAGACAGGTCACAATACTTGGCAGCCTCTTCCAAGTTCAAGGCCCACCCCTCGAAATGAACGAAGGGAGGATATGGAGAGTAGATAGATCAATGAAGAATAACAAAGCTAGTGGAGCAGAAGGCATACCTGCGGAACTAATTAAATATGGGAAGCAAAAACTCATTAAACACATACAAGAACTATTTTCTAGGTATGTAAATGGGGAAAATATACCTTTAAAGTGGAGAGAGGCCTTGATCACCCCTATCCACAAAAAAGGGCGTAGAGATGACTGCTCCAACTATAGGTGTATATCTGTTACCAGCACTATGAGCCGTCTGTATGGGAATCTTCTCCAAAGTCTCTTAGAAGAAGAATACGGACATCAAGAAATCGAAGATCAGACAGCAAAATGTAAGAGATATTGAAAAAAGACTTTGTAGCTCAGCCGGGATCCCGGGATCCCGGCTGAGCGACAAAGTCCTTTTTCAATATCTCTTACAATTTGTTACGTATACCATGATTTAATTCGAGAATTTCCATCCATTCATACATTTGCAAAAATGAGAACACGTAAGAGATCACATAAATAACGTGAGAGGGGGTGTGATGTGTTGCGTAGAACCCATTCGTCCTCCGCATCATCCTCTCAATATCGTTTAACATGAACATCGAGAATGAAATTTGTACGTGGCTCGGTAGTTTAGTTGGCCAGAACACCTGACGCGAAACTGTGAGACCCGGGTTCATATCCTGGCTGAGCTACAAAGTCCTTTTTCAATATCTCTTACAATTTGTTACGTATACCATGATTTAATTCGAGAATTTCCATCCATTCATGAAGATCAGGCTGGTTTTCGAGCAGGTCGCACTTGCATTGACCATATTTTCATTCTTACCCAACTTAACGAAAAGAAAGTCGCAAGAAATAGAGAGGTATATCTTCTATTTGTGGTCCTTACAAAAGCGTATGATACTGTCCCAGTGCAAAAACTGTGGCAAGTAATGGAACGATCTCGAATAAATAATACCCTAATAACAGCGATAAGGCAACTTTACGACCAATCAACCTCCAAGGTTAAGCTGAAGTGTGAATTATCGGACAGCTTTCCAGTTACCAAAGGTCTGAGACAGGGCTGCTGCTTGTCCCCCACCTTATTTAAGATATACCTTAATGAAGTCCTAAGAAAATGGAGAAGAGCATGCAGCGGAATGGGCATACCCATAAATGAAAGTACAACCATATATACTTTACATTTCGCCGATGATCGAGTGGTCGTCGCACAAAATAAAGAGGACATGGAATTCGTGACAAGAAGACTGTTTAAAGAATATGAGGAATGGGGACTCTCGGACAATCGATCAAAAACGAAATACCTGTGCATTGAAAACGACAGAGATGACCTACACCCAGAAGAAGACGAAAGAGTAGTGGTGTGTATGGAATACCTGTACCTAGGAAGAAAGATTGACAGTGGGGGCCGTACAGAGAAAGAGATAGAAGAGAGAATTATAAAAGGGAAGAGAGTGATAGGATGCCTAAACTCCATGCTATGGTCAAAGTGCATCTCCCGAGAACAAAAACACCTCCTATACAACTCCATATTTGAAAGTATAGTTCTCTATGGCTGTGAAACTTGGCAACTTACGGCAAATTTAGAGCGACAGCTGCTTTCCCTAGAGATGGACTTCTGGCGTAGAGCAGCAGAAAAATCAAGAATTGAAAGGGTAACGAACGAAACAATTAGAGAAATTATGAACTCCCACACAAATATAATAGAAGAAATCAAACTAAGACAGTTGGTGTGGTACGGTTACGTTGAACGGATGGATGACACTCGAATCCCCAAGCAAATCCTCAAATGGACACCAACAGAAAGAAGAAAAAAGGGAAGAGCTAAGGCGACATGGATGGGAGGAATACAAAAGGTCATGTCGGAACGTAACCTTCAACCAGGGAATTGGGACGACAGAAGAGAATGGAAGCGAGGAACCGGAAGGCGCAGGACGCTATAGGACCGGATATATATATATATATATATATATATATATATATATATATATATATATAATTTCAGATATTTTACGGCACACTGGTTAACCAACATTTCGTTGATTGTAGACGAGAACACAGAATTCATCAGAGACAGCTACGGGACATTAGGGATCCTTTTTTAAATCCGGAAAATACATTTTTGAAGATCATTTCGTCTCACCAAATTTTGTTGCCTGGAATTAATCAATGGCAAGATATACAATATGTGCATGAATCACTGCGGAAGTACGAACACCGCCTTACTACCGAATTTTAGTTCTCTTGCAATTTATAGGAAAATGAAGCTATCAGTTAAATATACTTCTTCATTTATCTTCTCTCCACCGATGAGATGTAGGCATCTTTCATGTCCTTCTGTAGATATTGCAAATGGATATTCGATATCGCTTAGTTAACCTGTCAGCCGGTGTATGAAGCAAGTGACTGACCAATAGGCATCTAGTGGATAATCGGGACAAATTTCTTACGACTGTAGAAGAATGAAGAAGAGTAAAAGATGAGTATGTTGAAGGAAGCTCTGTTTTTAACGATGTGTTTGGTGTGATCGACTGCAGACATATAAAAATAGCTGCCCCTCCAGAGCACCCTCTCATACCACCTCTATACCCAGGTGGTGCCCATTATTATAGGAAAGGCTTTTAGTTGTAACATAATAGCTCACTTGCATTGTGACCATTCAAATTATAAGAATTAACAATCCATTAATTTTTTTAAATATTTTACAGATTATCGCATATAAGCTACTTAAGTATAAGCGTTTGCTTTAGTGCTGAAAATGATCAAGCCGGTCATTTTAAAAAATAAAACGTTCTCATGGTTTACATTGCAAGATATAACTTCAGACAAATTTTTATACTCTCACACATCTATAACCTCAAAAGGATTTAAACTTCAATTCTTTCTCGGTGTTTTCGATTCCATTCATAGTAGAAACTGTGTTTTTTTAATGGTAAGTTTTTTTGCATACGATAAGTATTTTTAATGAGATTTTAAATTAAATTTTTTTGACAAATTTAAACTACGATATCATGAGTATGAAAATGCCAGAAATAATGAAACAAATGAGTTAGATACTATTGTAGTGCATATGATTGAAATATTTTTGAAGCGAAGCTTTTATACTGGCGTAAAATGCTGGAGCGAGCATCACGAACATGTGCAATACTGTAGCTATACATAGTATTGCATACATGTTTTGTTTAACACATACGATTCCGAGCATGAATGGAAGAAAATATAAGTTCTCCCAATTTCTCTCTTTCTCTCGCTTTCTGAGTTCGCCACGGTGATTCGATAGCCGGTTACCAGCTCCACGTTGACACCACGTTGCCACAATCGATGTCAAAAACGTAAAGCTGTAAGATCGGCCGTAAAGAGGCGACGTTGCAGTTCTCGTGGGAAAGTCTTTAAAGTGACGAATTGTGTTGGGAAGTGAAGATGCGTGCGCAACGCACCACAATGTCGCGTAGTTTCTGAATTTACACTTGTTTTATTGTGGTTAATTCGAGTTGCGTATTATTTATTGTAAAAACGTAATTGCAGAACGAAAAAAAGAAATAGTGAGAAGCTTCCCACTGTTCTACAGTATGGAGTAATGTAGCCGTATTTTTTAAATGCCAGAAGTTTTATAAATGAGTTTCTTGTAAACTGCACAAAAATTGTGGAATTTTGGCATCAACAAACAGAGCCGTTAAGTTTCTTAGAGAGTCCACAAGAATTTCTGAAAAATTCAACTGAATCCTTGAAATATAATAATAACCCCGCATTACACCATTCACCCGATATTCATCCCATCGCGCTGAGTGGAAAAACTCCCACCCCCACCTCCTCCGCGGGGATGCAACGGAAAAACTCCCAGAAACAATGAGAAGGCCGTGACGATTCTTCCGGAATTAATACAGATGGGAACAAAAGCGTTAGGATGCTAAGAAATCAAAGGACGAACTCCCAGGGAAAATCAATACCCCTGTCATCAGCACTAATTTCACTCGGGTAATGGAAATAATTAGAAAGCCACAAGTCGAGGTCTTACGCCATTTTCGGTAATCAGATTAGGATTGGACGTCAAAATGTTCCCGATCGAACCGACACGGGGTGAGGGAGGAGGGGGAGGGAGGGAGACGGGGTAGACACACGTCTTTAGTGAGGCGAGAGGGAAAGGTGAAACCCGCGTCGGAGTTCAGGTCGCAATTAGACTGAAATTGTATCAGTAATCAGATCAGTATCGGAAAGGTACTAAGAACGGATTTTCATTACCAAATGTCGAAAAGCGAGCGTAATACCATTGAAGATCATAGTCACATAGAGATGTGACTAATGTGAAATTTTTAATTCACACCTGAGGCTTTTTTAGTGCGAATTATCCAAAATGCTCATCTTTAACTAAAATACAACCTTCCGTTGTAGGTAGAGGTCGGATTATGTATATGCAAATCGTTACGTGATTTGTGCACATTATGTCACATAGCAGGTACTTTTCGGGATATTCAACGAATGAAATTCAAATTTGTTTTTGTATATTTTGCATACTATTTGCTTGCTCGAATTTCATGTCAATATACCATGAAATGCATATTTCGCAAAAAAATTAAGCCGAATAAAAAGATACAATATAAAACTTTCATATCTCACATATATGTGTGCACGTTTTACGACGATTCTATAAAACTGCATATATTTTTTTCACATTGTAGAGGAATCAGCTGTAACTCGGTGATTATTCGCATGTTGTAATAGGTTATAGTAAATGAAAAAATATGCAATATATATTATTTGGTGAGTTAAGGGGTGAAAACCTTCCCCGAAATTCACATTTTTTAATTTGTTCATGAGTTACCTACTAAAAATTTGTCGGTAAACCAAATTAGTACTATTCATTATTCAAAGGAGAGTATTCCTGCAATAATTTTACCCGAAAGTTTAGTCACTTTCTTTATAAAACAAAAACTAAATAATTCGTTACCTTTTCAATAATAAATATTCAAATATTCCGTAATTTTGGAAAGATATGATTTATATTATAATTGCAACGGAAAGACAGAGTTAACCCGAATTTAGAGGGGATTGTAAGACTGATTTTATATATCTATTACTTTCTACCTCTTCTACTTCCATTCATCCTGCTTTTTGAATTTTTATTTTTATTTCACCTAGAGAAAACAACACGTGGTTGGCCTTATATGGGCTAAGCTCGAAATTCCGTTCTTAAAGTGGAATTTTATTTAATACAACTCAAGTGTTTGGCCCGTCCGGAAGAACGGGGAAAGGGAATATTATGGGTACCTACGTTATAGTTTAAAAAGGCATGTTAGTCTTATATCATCATTCATGAGAGATTGTGTTGTTTCGTGATATTTATTTAACTGTGCCAAAGACATTCACATTGAGCAGAGTAATTGGAAGAAGCCACTAATTGATGATTTTATCACTGAGCCATTCATTCTTAGACTGTTGATTAACTGACTAGCTCTTTAATTAATTAACCAACGATATTTAGAGCTGAGAAATAATCGTAGTTGTACCTATTTGGGTACACCAAACATTAGTTACTGTTGGTACGGTGCCGCCCCTTTATCTCAAACTACCTTGCGCGCTACCTCCCCTAATATCCATTGCACAAGCCAGACGAAAATAGAGAGAAAAACGATGAACTATGATACTGTCTGATTTGATATTAATTTGTTCTGATTACTTGATTCTACAATTTCACCAAGTCTAAAGTAATAGAATTTATTATTGTCTATAAATTAACAGAGAGAATATGAGTTGCTCAAAATCGTTTTTATTTCTTTGTTCCAGAAGTGCAGTCGTCTCGAACCTCAGACTCAGTTCTCGTCATCTGGTCCACACACAATTTTAAACAAGTCAAGTGTCTACACCCTTTTCTTTTCTTTCGCCTTAACATTATTATTATTATTATTATTATTATTAATAATAATATTATTATTATTAGATATCAATATTATGATTTGTATGGGTTATTATATATTATTATACTAACCAATCAATTAAAAGTGGGATCATATACTACAATTTAATCAGAATTGGGATTATTACTATTATCAGAATTTTTATGTACTACCGGATGTTTTGGAAATTACCCATAAGGGATATCATAGCGATCTAATATTCCACATGTGTACCATATAAATGTAATTTAAAAACCATCTTGACAATAATTACATTTTTATTACTATTGGGTAATAAAATTTACCTGACGCGGAATTTACCAAAAACACCCGTCTGAAGAAGACAAAACATCCCAAAATGTAATTCAATAATACACGGTATTGGCGTGATTAGGGCTCTCTTTTAAAGAAATAAAATGTTTTGAAAACGTAAGTATTTGGAATATTTGTAAAAACTTTAATCAATCACATAAATCACTAATCTATTGTGAAATGAATTATTCAAATACAATAAAATTATTTTTCATTTTAAGAAACCGAAGACTTTATTTAAATTATAAAGAAGTTATAAGGGCTCTGTTACGGCCACACAAATATTTAATGTAAATGTTAATTTTTTAATTTTCTTATTTATCAGATTTTTAACAGATGTATTTCCCGCGCTTTTCCAACTCATGCGCACACTTCATAATCTGTTAGGGGCCCCTTCACACTGGGTTTTTTGTCCTGGCCCCCTGGCCGTTTCACTTACACCTACAAAACGAACGGTATTATTTGACGCGATTAACAAGAATACAGCGAGTGTTTTGGTCCAATCAACACAATTTCGCGGTTTTCGATACTTTTGGACTGGTTTCCTTCCTAGTTCAGTTATCTTAGATTGAATTAGGTGAATATCTCGGAAAATCGACATACTCGGTATATTAACACGTAAAAACTTCTGTTTTGGCATCCTAAAACTTTCCTTAAAATTCACATATAATTGGATGGCCGCAAGTTTTAAAGTCGGCGGTCAAAATTCACAAAAATCCATTTTTCTATATTTTTTGCAAATATCTCGTTTTCTATGGGTTTTACGCTATTTGTATTTATGACCAATATTGTACAGAATTAAATTCTCTACAACTTTTGTCTGTAACATTTCCTCATACTTATAACTGTTTTTGAGATAGATGGCGGAGAGCGTGCGATCAGAGAATTATTATTGCTAAATATTTAATTAGCATTTATTATTAACTTTTACATTAAATTCATTTTTTGGTTACTTATCTATTTTTAATGAAGTGTCAATTTATTTTATAACACTTACCTGGCCATGTAATTAAAAAATTTGTTGAGGAAAATACTTAAATTATATTTTAATTCTAATCTAATTTATACCAATATAATGACTTTCTAAATAAATAAAAAACAAAAAAAATTTTAATTAATGTTTTTATTAAGAGTGTCATAAGATAGATTTAATATTTAAGAGTTTACGGATTTTAAACAAGATGTACTTAATTATTTTTTACTTCAAATGCAATTAGTGTGAATGAGAATATAATTAAAATGTAATTAAAGTATGTCCCTTAATAATTTTTCAATTACAGAAAGAGATTATGAGTGTTATTGAATTGATATATTTTAGAAATTATTAGAAAGAAAGATTAAATTTATTGTAAAATTTAATAATAAATGATAATTATATATTTAGCAATGATTTATAACCTTAATATCACCGTCTGGCGATATGGTGATAGACACTGGTGATAGACGATGATCGAGGAAAGTATGCCCTTTGGTGGAACGACTCCTTTCGATCCATTAACCTATTCCTACATTTGCATACGATTCCGGAGAGGTCAACTCGATTTATGCCAGCATCAACAAGAAGTGGAGGTCATAACAGGTGCTAGGACTGGTCACAGACGCTCGGAATTACTTTTTCCCGGTTTCCCGGGCTGTCTGAGTGTGTCCCAAAAAGGGCATACGAACATAGATTATCGACAATTTTGGTGTCATGGGCCCAGGGTCTAGTGTATATGAAACAAATGTAAGACAATCTGAAAATGAAATTTGGGATTTGAACCCGGGTCTCCCAATTTCGCGTCAGGTCTTCTTACCACTAAACTACCGAGACAAGTATCAATTACATTTTCGATGTTCATGTTAAACGTTTTGAGAGGATAATACGGAGGACGTATTGGTTGTACGCAACACACCGTAACTGAGCCACAAATTCCATTTTCAGATTCTCATACATTAGTTTTTTAATTGTATATACATTAATGTTAATTATACACCTCACTGTTCATTTTTATGTAATAATCATTGTTATTTATTCCAACATCACATGCCTGTCCGTAATTTTAAATTACGTATATGAATATTAACTCATAGAAGTAACGTCAGAAAGAAAAAAACCAAAGGGTCAAAATATGTAGACGAATATGTGATGTTATACAGTGGAGTACAGCAAGAACAAATAGCAAGTAAGGGCATAGCACTATACATACACAAAAAATGGGAAGAGAACATAAGAAATTACGAATATATTAACGAACGCATTATCACAGCAAGAATAAAGTTTGCAAGAGGAAATGTAATATTAATTGCCATTTACGCACCGGAAGAAGGGAAAGCTGACGAATCCAAAACCTTTTACAAACAACTACAGTCTTTAATGAATAAAGACAATAAAACTGACCAAGTAATATTGATGGGAGATTTTAACGTCCGATAGGAAATCAATCTATTCCACATGTAATTGGATGTTATGGGAAAAATACATGTAATGAAAACGGAAAATTACTTCGAGACTTTGCCGCCTTTAATGAACTAAAAATAACAAATAGTTTCTTCAGAAAGAAAGATATACATAAATACACTTGGACGGCAAGAGTACAAAGATCGATTATAGACTACATAATTACAAATAAAAAACTAGCTGGACAAGTAAAAGACACAAGGGTATATAGAGGACCAGACATAGGATCAGATCATTTCCTAGTGATATCAACCATAGAAACGTATAAAAAATGTAAAAAAAAAGAAAACAAGCAAGGCTAAATGAAGAAGTCTTCAAAGTATATCTACTTGAAGAGGAAAGTATAAGACAGCTATACCAGAATAGACTAAACCAAATATTAGAACGCACAGAAACAAAAGAAGATATAAACGCGGAATGGCAAAGTATAAAACAAGCTGTGAAAATAACGGCATACGAAGTCTTGGGTAAAAAGAGAAAAATCAGGAAAAGGAAGGGATTAGAAATATGGACAGATGAAATAGAAGAAGTAGTGAGAGAAAAACAAAAAACATACATAATTTATCTTAACAACCCCACTGAAGCTAATCATGAAATTTACAAGCAAAACAGAAATATCGTAAAGGAAATGACTATAAAAACCAATCAAGAGTCTTGGGATAGATTTATAAGTAACATCGAACATGACATACATGGAAGAAAAAACTTGGCCTATAAGTAATGAAATCATTAAACAACCATAAAAATGATAGAATACAGATAAACAGCATAGACGAAGAAAAATGGGTGAATCACTACGAACAGCTGTAGTACAGTGAAAACGCAGATAAAACAACGGTACAAGAAGAAGACGTAAGAGGGTTGGACGATATATATTTAATAGAACTGACAGAAGCCTTCAAAGCAGCAAAAAATAGAAAAGCAACTGGTATGGATGGTATCAATACGGAACTCTGGAAATACTGTGGACTTATATTACACCTTAGACTTTTACATTTATTTAATAAATGCTGGAAAAACTGCATTATCCCTGATGAATGGAAAAAAGCAAAAGTAATCTCGCTGTTCAAGAAAGGAGAGAAAAATTACCTTCAAAACTACCGAGAAATTTGCGTAGTCTACACCGCTTATAAAATTTATGCCAGGATACTAAATAATAGACTGAAAATTATAACAGAAGAACTTATAGAAGAAGAACAAATAGGATTCAGTAAAGGTAGATCGACAGTGGATGAAATATTCACAATACAACAAATCATAGAAAAAAACAGAGAATACAACAGAGAAACACATATAAGCTTTATAGACTTCGAGAAAGCTTTTGACAATGTAAACAGATGTAAATTATGGAATACTATGAAAGAACGAGGCTATCCAAAACACTTAATGAGAACAATACCTAGTTTATACATTGACACCAAAATTGCAATAGATATAGGCGGAAAGTTAACTAAAGAAATATCAACAAACAAAGGAGTTAGACAAGGCTGCTGTATTTCGCCAATATTATTTAACATATATATAGATGCCATTGTGAAAGAGTGGAAAACAAAGTGCCCTAAAGGAATATATCTAGACCAAAACACCACCCTAAACTCTAGTTTGTATGCCGATGACTTAGTACTCCTAGCGGAAACGGAAGACGACCTACAGAGAGAAATATATACTCTGCAAACGACCTGTCAAAGATACGACATGAAAATATCAGCAAGCAAAACGAAAACCATGGCTTTCTTAGGTAAATATCCAGCCAGGACAAAGATAGTCGTAAATGATATAGTATTGGAACAGGTAAAACACTTTAAATATTTAGGCTGCGATATATCTTATAACCGAAGCAAGGACATAGAAGAAAAACTTAACAAACTCACACATATTTGCGGAACTATCAGCAGAACATTAAAGAATAAAACAAGAAGAGATACACAAATAAAATTTTACAAGACGATAGCTGTACCAACCCTCTTATACGGCAGTGAAACATGGACAACAACAAAAAAAGAAGAATCTAGAATACAAGCACAAGAAATGAAATTTCTAAAAAGAGTGAAAGGTTGCACAAAACTGGACAGACTAAGAAACAGAGAAATAAGAACAGAATTTAACATCTTTAGTATAAACGAGAAAATAAAGGAAAATAAAAGTAAGTGGAAAGAACACGTAGAACGGATGCACGAGAACACGATACCAGCCAAAGTAAGATTTTATCAATGCCATGGAAGAAGAGATATCGGAAGGCCGAGAAAAAGATGGGTACCGTAACAGGCAAAGTGCCTAAATACCTGAAGTGAAGAAGAAGAAGAAGAAGAAGAAGAAGAGGAAGAAGAAGAAAAAGTACCGTCAGTTTTACCCTATTTATGTATTTTAAAAAAAATGGAAATTGAGTGTGGATGTGAATGTGCGCTCAAAAACCACTCCATATAAACCACCTGAAATATTTTCTTTGTAACTGTCATGCATATAAAATATAAAATTCTATTTAATACTTTTGCCATACTATAAATAATCACCATGCATAATTTTAGCGAAATTAGGGTTTCGATAAATTTTGTAAATTTTTTCATTATTGACTATTTTTAATGGTGTTAACTGAAACTTTAACTCTATTAAATTATTGTATGAGCTAATAATTAGAAATTTCGAACATTACTTAAATGAAACTGCAAACAATTGCTTTACGGAGTTTTAAAGAGTATGGTTTTTTCGAATTCCTAAGAAAATCAGAAAATGCGTAAAATCTAGCTTATAGGTATTAATTTCAAACCAACTAGCCAGTAGCAGCTCCTTTAATATTCTCTAAGAGTAATATTTGGCTAAATGAAATACCCAGAATTTATTGTACATGGTAAGTTTCTCGTTTACAAACTAAAATTTTTTAAATTAGTTTAGGTGTGTAGTAGTTTAGGCGAAAGAAAATTACAAAAATTACAAATGACGAACAATTTCGATTGGAGTCCGCTCAATTTCTATACCAACTATACGTTTTTTTTTTTCGAAACGTTTGCTCACAACCGTGCCGTTCTGTGGATTAAACTCATTTCATCGAGCATAACTCCCCCCTGCCGCGACTGGTTAATGAAGCGTTATCGTAATTCGAGCACGGAATCAATTCCATCTCCGAGACGAGAAATAAAAGACCTCACCTCCCTCACCCCTCCTCACCCACCTACGCCATCTCTCCCGTCCGGGAACAAACACATTTATTATGATACTTGTTCATCAGAAAGTTGCCGTTATGACAACCCAATACATTAGGGCGGCGGCGGTGGCGCTCGAGAAAAGATTTTATATGTTGTTTTCGGGCGTCTGAATAATCTCAGGTAGTTTCGTTATTGATCACTTTGTTTACCGATCTTTTCTGGCGCCACACACACACAACCTGCACCCCCATCTCCCTTCCTCGCCGCCCCACCTTAATTCCGAATGCTGACTAGTTCAGATTGAACGTTGTTTTGGTAACTTTTTACCTCGGAAGTTTTCAACTTCGGTTTTAACTCCCCTAATACCGAACTGATTTCGCCATAAACAAGATTTAGTGGCTCGGGGGGGTGAACGGGGTAAGGGGGACGAGAAAGACGAGGGGGTGGTTTCGTACTTCTTTATGTCTTCCATAACTCAGGAAATTGATCTTTAAGTTCATACAGGGCGACTCGTATTACCCACGAACGGTTGGGCACGGACGCAGGTGAGGAAATCAATGAACACGTGACCTAAATATACAGGCTGGTTAAAATTTCGGTTCGTGAATTATTAAGATTTCAAGTATCAAATACTTTCTTCAGGCTTTACCAGTGATAATCGATTGAACTGCTTCCTTCTATTGACACACTTTCTTTTCTGCATGAAGTTAGTCTCATACTTTTGAAAAACAGCCTTAGAGTCAGGATTTTTGTTTCGGTTTAACATTTCGGTAAATTTTTTGAATACATAAATTTTTGTGTAAACCTGAAAATTTCAAAACGTTATATGTTTAAAACATATCAAAAAGTGTTAGATTGTTGCGTGACTGTTTCTAAAGATTTTAGATAATGTAAAAGGTTTTAATATTTGAGTTTTGTTCCAGATTTTTCGGCTTATTCCAGATTGTCACATTTCTTTCAATAAATATCCTGCCCTGGTATTTTAACCAAAGGAAAACACCAAGTCTTAACCAACTGCTTTATTAAAGATGAGCGACCGGTTTCGGCTTCATAGAAGCCATCCTCAGGCTCGCACTACATGAATGAGGAGCATTAGCAAACAGAAGGTAAGTACCTTAAAAAGCAATACTCACAACAAGTTGTTTTTGTTTTTAGGGCTCCTGTTGTTCGAAATGTGCGGCGGCACACATACAAAACAAATACGTTGACATTCTAGAAAAATCTCGAACGTCGGACCGGCCAAGGAGAGGCCAATTTCTACAAGAAGGGGTTGTTACTACGGAAGAAGACTTTCACTAAAATGTGGTTCCTCAACGAATGTCTAAGGAAAAACGTTTTTCCACGCTCTATATCTCTAAGAACCAACTCCAAATCCAACGTAGCGAGGAGATCGATCCAAAAGGCTAAGGAATGTTGGTTGAGAGAGGACGTTAGGAACCTGTACTCCCCACTAAATTTCATCAATGTGGAGTTGAGGACGGCCTTCTTCACCATCACTTCTAGTCTCAACAACCTACAATTCGACATATTAGACAGGGATCTCAGAGATTGGTTGGAGGACGTAGGTAAGAATATTTTCAACCAACACAGAAACAAGTTACGCTCTCTAATACATCAAGGAAAATCTTCGGATACTAAGGACCCTCTCATCTCCAATCTCAAGTTTCACGAAAGGGTTGGGAACTTATCAGATATCAATTTTTCAAGAAAGTCTAGTCTAGGAGTCTAGGAAAGGAAAGATAGTTGAGCAATTGGCAGTGGACTGTGAAACCATCTTACAGTCAACAACTATCAACGAACCAAATGTTGCGAAGGCTCAAATCTCCTCTGTACTACATCGTTACAGGGTTGCACCCGGTTTAAAAACCTCTGATTAAAACTCTCCATTATTGAGGACCCTACACTATGTTAGAAGTGAAATTAAAACCAACAATTTGATTGTTTCTAAAGCCGACAAAGGAAACTGTACCGTGGTCCTCAATCGTGAAGATTATATTTGTAAGGTAAAGGATTTCACGAAAATTTAACACGAACATCGAAATTGAAATTGATAGGTGTCTCGGTAGTTCAATTGGTAGAACACCTGACGCGATATTGGGAGATCCGGGTTCGTATCCCGGCTGAGCCACAAATTTCATTTTCAAATTCTCTTACATTTGTTTCATATACACCATCACTTTGAATTAATTTCGAGAACATATTCCATTTGTTTCATATGTAAAGGATTTCATTAACAACGGTTCTTTCATTAAACTTAAGAACGATCCAACACAACGTTTTGCGGCACACGTTGGCCGCATATTGAGACAGTCGGTTTATTCACTGGGGCTTCCTGGGATTTATAACATCGCTGCCTTGTCCGTGATGAACCCTCGCACTCCAAGGCTATACGGCCTACCAAAAATACATAAGGATGACGTCCCCATTAGACCTGTTGTTTCTTATATCGATTCCCCGTGTTACCGCCTGTCTTCTTGGTAGAATGACACTTTAAGGGTTATTACAGATTTCCGGAACGATTACTCTGTTAAAAATTCAAGTGCATTAATTTCTAAGATAAAAAACATTAGAGTTCCGACTAACACATACCTTGTTTCTTTTGATGTTGCCAATTTGTTTCCAAGCATACCGTCGGAGGAATGCATTCAGCAAGTAAGAGACCTTTTTTTTCGGTGAACACTCCCACCTTCATTGTGCTAGACATGTGTAGACTCCTCGGTATAGTCTTGGAACAGAACTTCTTCCAATTCGGGGACAACTTTTATTCCCAAGAGGTAGGCTTGGCTATGGGCAGCTGTTTGTCCCCATTCCTAGCGGAGGTTTTCATGTTTCACCTAGAAAAGAACTTCATTAACTCACTGGACATTTTTAATATAATCTTTTACTACCGCTACGTAGACAATTGCCTACTCCTTTTTGAAGGTGATCACACGGTTGTGGACAGTTTTTGTTCTTTATTAATACTCTACATCCGAGGATTCGTTTCACAACCGAGATGGAAGTGAACAACCGTCTACCTTTCTTGGACATTCTTCTTATCAAGGATGTTCAGAATAACAAACTGGAGTTTGAAGTGTACAGGAAACCCTCTGCTACGGATGGTATTATTCCGTAGGACTCGTTCTATCCCTGGTCACATCAGGCAGCAGCCTTTAGCTCCCTTTTCCATAGAGCCTTCTCTCTGGACCTCTCGGATGAGTCCTTCCAAAAAGAAATTAAGGTCATTAAACAGATAGGGATTAACAACAACTATCCGATTGAAGTTATCAATAAACTTTATTTCAAGCAATTCCTTAAACATGTCATATTCAACAATCAGCTCCCGTATCAATCAAAGGAGAAAGAAATAATTTACAGGTCGTTATCTTTCTTCGGGGAATTTCTCTAAAACTAGGTAGAATCCTGGCCGAACATGGCATCACAATCTCGTACAGAACTGTTAACAACTCGGGGAAGTTTCTTGTCAAATCGAAAGACAAAAGAGAGGTGTGGAAAGAATCGGGTGTTTATCGTTTAAACTGTGGAGATTGCGATGCGGCTTACATTAGCCAAACGGGACGTTCTTTCTCTACTCGTGTAAAAGATCATGAAAGGCAATTTATGAATTACAAGGATCAAGGGGTTGTTGTTACACAGTCACAATTTGCTAATCACTTATTGTTAGAACACCATACCTGCGATTTCAAGGAGGATGTACAATTTTTACACCTTTGTAATAAGGGTGTGAGGTTGAATGTCCTAGAGACTCTTGAAATATTTAAGGCACTGAAGCGCAGTAACATGACTTGTGTAAATGACATAACCTATCTTAGTAATCATTCAATCCTCAACACTTTTTAAGGTTAGACCGTTGTTCCGTCACCTTCTATTTAACCTGTGAATAAGCTTGTTTCTGTGTTTTTACCAACGCCCTCCAACTTTAAATTTTGCGCATGTCTTCTTCAACTGCCCCTCCTTGGCCGGTCCGACGTTCGAGATCTTTCTAGAATGTCAAAGGGGGCAAAACTTAATCCTTGAAGATCGAACACGTTCATAGTTCATAGTTCATAGTGAACACGTCCCAACCTCTCAAGAATGAGGAAGCTCAGGCCTTATGTCCTGAATGAACTTTATGTAGTTAATATTGTTCGATGTGTGTTAATTTCTAATTTTTATTTATGTTAACTGTGTATGTCAACGTATTTGTTGTGTATGTGTGACGCCGTACATTTTGAACAACAGGAGCCCTAAAAACAAAAACAACTTGTGAGTATTGCTTTTTAAGGTACTTACCTTCTGTTTGCTAATGCTCCTCATTCATGTAGTGCGAGCCTGAGGATGGCTTCTATGAAGCCGAAACCGGTCGCTCATCTTTAATAAAGCAGTTGGTTAAGAGTTGGTGTTTTCCTTTGGTTAAATTACCATGGCCAACTTTGAGAAGCTGGACAACCTTCGGTCGTTCCTGCCCTGGTAAAATCGTCGAAAAACTTTTCTTCGGTTATGACATAAGCGTAGAACTACAGGCGTAACAGATTTTAAACTAAATGATCTATTTATCAGTATAAAACCATAATTAAAGGAAAATTGGGCATATCTAGCACTCTAGTGGGTTGATAGGGGGTAAGGGAATAGGATAGGATTAATTTTGGTTTAGATGTGTTCAAGAGGATTAGACATGATTTCCCCAAGTAGGAAGAGGTAAAGGAAGCTATGGTTAGCGTGGGGAGGGGCGTACCCTAAAATAAACCTGTTCTCCACCATAACATATCAAATATCACTATAACGTAGACAAAGCACAAAATATTATAATAAAACGGCTGTCCGTAAAAATAAGCCCCAGTTCTAAAATATCGCTTCTGGGAACGTAGAAACGAGGTGAATTTGGCGAATTGGTGGATTTCCTGGAAGCCGTAGAATATTCGAGAAAGGACCAGAGCGTCGTCGATCTTACTGGAATTCCCATTGGGTCAAATAAATAGTAGGCCGCAGAGCGATATGAGAACAGTCGCCGGGGGTCGTAAAACAGGTCGGCGGATGTCGGCCGGAGCGGGAATAAGCGAACATAAATAAATGGGGCTAATATAAATTAAATAATGGTGAATATAAATTAAGTATTATGTAGCAGTAAATAAGTGTTAGTGTACGTGGTTAAAATAAATAAATTAAGACAATTCGGGTAATTTAGTGATTTTCGCCTAGCCAAAACGTGGCAATATGTTAGAAACTTTCAATAAGGCTTCAGATTAAATTGGACTACCTACACATAATTTATTCGAAAACAAACTAATGACTAATGACCAATCTAGTTATTAGTGGAAATGTCTCGGTGGACGGCACACACATAGAACAATTAGGTATATTTATATAAACATCTGGGGCATGAAATAACAATTGACCGTGACAATGGGGCAAATGAGATCTAGAGAAGAATAGGACTAACATCGGCAGCATTCGGCAAACTGAGATATGTATTAAAATCCGATCTACCAATGTGCTTAAATAGGATGATGTTCCATCAGTGTGTTATTATCAGTACTTACGTATTGTGCAGAGACGCTTACACTGACGACAATGTCCATAAAAATCCGTGTAGCCCAGCGAGCTCTGGAAAGGGCTGGGTATATCCCTTAGAGACAAGATACCCAATATCCAATAGATGGGCCATGGGAATACTAGAATGGCGGCCAAGACAGGATGCTCTCAGAAGCAGGGCAGACTTCCGACAAGATGGTCAGAGGACTTGGAGAGATTTAATGAGAACTGGATCCAAGTAGTCAGAACCGAGAAGGGTGAAATTTGATGGAGTTCTACGTCCAGCAGTAGACACTTCAGGCTGGTTCATGATGATGATAAAACTATGTTAGTTTTAATAGATTTGCATAAAGCAATAGCCTCCAGATAATGAAATTATTCATGAAGTTAATTACAAAGAAAATAATAAATGATACATTATTATATAATACAAAATACACAACAATTGTAAAATATGAAGAAATTGTCCGGATAATTTTGAAAAGTTTTGATTGATTTCACATCACAAGCATCTAGCATTGCAATCGCCTCACAAACAATCTAGGATATTCTATTATCTATCAGTTTTAAGAGAAGTTGTTGATTTAAAGAATTTACAAGTGAATTTGTAACCAAAATTTTATGAATGATTTTCAAAAGTTTTAATTATTTTTTGATTTTATAAAACCAAAACACGAAGAAATAGAGAGTCTGAATAAATTCTATTGTATTCCAAAATAAAAAACTATTATCATGGCATGATATATTTTATATCCAGTATTTCCATATAGAAGAGTAATTGCTCCTAGGGTAGGTACGAATGGCAACTATGCAACGATAATTATTTCTAAATCCTTGAACGAAGTCTGTATTTCTGAAATTCACGTACAAACGTATGGTGTTCTTTGCGAAAATGCCTAGAGAATTTAGGTACATCTCAGAAAAATTATTGATTATTTATTGCTTCCAGCCATTTCAGATGGATTTAGAATATCCTAGAAGCTACTTCACAATAAATTGTTAATTAAAAGAATTTCCAAAACAATTGTTGACAAAGTAGCAATTTAGAATTTTCCAGTAATAAGGTTTATAACAAAATAAGTTGTCCAAAGACCAAAATAGAATTTAGTTCAAATGGCCCTTTTTTATGAGGATTCATAAACTGACCCTTCTCATTGAAAGCTTTCTTTTATGTTTTAAATGAATAGAGAACTTTTGGAGAACACTCCAATCAGGATCTATATCTCAAAGTAAAGTTCTTGTGTTTTTGTTACATTAGGAAAACTAATGGCATCTAGACGAAATGAGAATACAACTACTTGCTAAGGTTTATGTGGACATTTTCAGCGACTCTGGATGATTTTAAGACAAGGAAGGAAGAAAAATTTTTGTCTAAATATCTCTAGAGCATTTTTGCCATTTTAAAAGTTCTAGTATTCTACTTTAAGGATTGAAACGTTGGAGGTAATTAATTTTCCACTATATTAGGATTATTTGATTACATTAACATGATGTACCCTTTTGTGTACAAAGATGTTACGAAATTCCCTAAGGCTCTTGGCCTATAACGTATTTTTCGATTTGCGTTATATGGTATTGTGTGTGAAACTTAATAACAAAGCTGTCTTCATTCTCTTCTGTTCTCTTTCTCTTAAAGTCATCAGCTATGGAGTTGTCTAGGGAAATAAGAGAATGAAATTGAATGTTATGTTATAACAATTTTTTCACATTCTACATTCACATCCATATCATTAACGAATAATCGTGTGTATATAAAAAACAACGTATTTATAGAGGATTTCATTATGGGGTGATAAACAATATAGAGGAATAAGATAATAGTTAGGAATGCCGCCGTCGGTGAGAATGAGGCAACCGTAGACATGTGTTTCTAACTTTTGGTCTTCGTCAGTACATAAATATATAAAAATATTTACATACTTTAAAAAATATTTTATGGGAGAAATTCCGGAAGTGTAGATGAATATCTAAGAGTGTTTCCTAATCGTGTGGTTCCCAATAAATGAACATTTGTGTATGTTAAAAAAGGATTCTACAAACTGTGAAGTTTTTTATTAAGACCAGAAGACTTCCTATTTTAACAGTACAAGATAAAGAACTTATTTTGCAGTCGATTGCAAATAACCGGCAAATCAATACAATATATTTATGTAAACAGATAGAAGTATCACGAACATCTGAAAATTGAAGGCAACTGACTACATCCACATCATCTGCTAAAAGTGTAAGAGTTATTATCTCACGATTTAATGCGGCGCATGATTTGCGTATTCATCTTAAATTATGAAAAAATTTTCACAAGGTTGACTTAAACTCTGACAACTTGGTATATTTTGTTAATTTCTCAATGAAGTGGTTCAAAATTAACTGAACAATTTTAAGAGTGGCGCAGAAATAAGTTAACAAAACTCGTATCAGAAATTCTTCAAATTTGGAAATAGATTAACAAACAAAATTTTTATTTATTTATTCGTCTTATAGTGGGTCTGCTTAAAGATTTTCCCAGCAAATTGAAATTATGAATGAAATTTTAAGAAAAACAAAAAGCAGGGTTACAAAAAATGCGCTCCGTTAGTCAACTAGTCAGTACACTTAACATTGGCGTGCCAAGTTGTTGCAAAGTGCCAAATTAAGACATAATTGTCGGCTCATTAGCCTTGGTCCCTCTTTAGTCTGTAACCTTCTATTGCTATCTGTATATTACTGCCTGTTTTAAATAAAATATTTTCATTTTGCTTCATCGAACCGAGATGTTTCTTAGCTTATATTTCACAGTTATATTTAAAAAGTCCAAATGGCAGCAAAAGGACGACAGCAAAACTTATGCAAAACAATTCGCGTCATCCACGAACACTTGAAACGGAATGATGGACGCACTTATAGTTACGAAATGTTATTTTATTCAACTGTGTGTGCTAAAATACGCTAATTAAGGCTATCAGTCTAAAATAGATTGCAAAGTGTGTATCCTAAAATGTTATAAAAATTCCCAATTAGCTGACAACTTCAGACTTCAGGTAATTACGAATTTCTCTTCCCGAAGAGGTTAAAAATAATGTTGGAAATTATTTTTGTCGGTTTTACTCTGAGGTACATTTCGAGTAGTAAGAAACTTTAAACTCTGCTTGGTTACGTCTTGACCTATGAATTTTAATTAGGTACCTAGTAAATTTAACTTAATATTTAGTTAGAAACTGGAAACTTGGTACATACGGTTATAGATTGGGCTCCCAGCTAATTAAGACGAAGTAGGTGACTGCAAATTTCCTTTCTTGGGGGTGAAAAAAGAGTGAGATTAGATAGACTTCCCAGGGAAATCGGGCAGATTGGCTAGAGATATTGCAGTATTTGTTGTTGTATCCATAAAAAAACGCAATATTATTTTTATTTTGCTTTATTAACTCAAAATATTTCATTTCGACACAATAAAGGGAAAACTTAGGGAAAGAGAATTAGCGTTTGAATTGACAACACATAATACTACTAAATAAGGGATGGGATGAATATATCGAAACTGCCAGGTAGATGTTGCGTGCCATAAAGAGAAGAGGATCACTATTGTTAATTTCAGTTCGTATAATGGATGGGTAAAGAATGCTTGGTTGTTGAAAAAATATCAAAAATCATTTACTGGATTACTATGAAGATATGACAGCGAATTTATTTGAAAAATGGTTACTGTTCCTGTTGTTGCCCTGATTGTCATGAAAGAACGTTATTATAATGAATAGCGCTTTTCATCACAACAGGCAGATAGAAAATAATCCTAATTCGTGAAATTGTGTGAGCGACAATATGTTTTTAGAAAAACACATGCTCACTGATGATGTATACATTAAAACGTAGCGTTTGAATAACAATATATTGTAGACAAAATGACAAAACAAGCTATTATATATAAATTTCGGGATTAATATCGGGATGATATTAGGATCTTAGGTGTTCTAATACCACCGATTTAATTTGCAAACAACTGATAGGAAGTCTTAGAGGGAAGAATATCTTCCCTGTCTTCACTGATTACCTAATAAAATTGGAGCAATGCCATAACTCATGCGATTAGCGTCGAAACAAGCACTGAGAGCATGTTGAATCCCTAATTGTAGACGTTATTGAGAGTAGTATGGGTAGTAGTAGCAATAGTAGTAGTAGTAGTAGTAGTAGTAGTAGTAGTAGTAGTAGTAGTAGTAGTAGTAGTAGTAGTAGTAGTAGTAGTAGTAGTAGTAGTAGTAGTAGTAGTAGTAGTAGTAGTAGTAGTAGTAGTAGTAGTAGTAGTAGTAGTAGTAGTAGTAGTAGTACAACGTGTTTCAAAATGATTGTCTGTGGAATACCCTTGTAAAATAAAAAAACGCCTTGCGAAAATAGGAGATACAACTAGCTATACATAACCTCAAAATAACTTATTTAACCTCTTTTAACTTCTGGGTTTTCTCTGTCAAAAGAAAACGATTTCTGAGTATTTGTCTCTTTGTAGTATTAGTTTTGGCCCTGCAAAGGGCCGTTAATTACCAGCAGTATTGATTGCCAGTTTCACAATAAATGATCGAAGTGACACTTGTTATCAGAATTTGATTGGTTCAAATTAATAAAGCGCGGCACATTAAAAATTACATGCACATAAATTCCAACGCCAACTAGATGACAATAATTTTGAAACACGTTGAAGTAGTTATTTTTGTAGAGGTTGAAAAAATCTTCAAAAGACACCAACGAAATTATAATGAAGATGATGTTGGTAGTGTGGGATTTCTAACCACTAAAAAACAATCCTCTTTCTTTCCTTCTTTTGAGAAGGAGGCCAGACCGGACACCGCTTTCGCATTACTTCATTCTGACCATTGATACACCATCAGGGGTCCGTCGTTGAACCTTCTTCAGCCTTCTTTGCTTTGAGCACGTTCTCCGCAAAGCACATCACTGCTTTCCAGGAGCTCTCGGAGCTAGCCATGAGCGCTATGATGCTTCTGGGATTTGGTGTTACCCCAATGGCCTCCCAAGCGTTGTTCCTTTCCACTATCCAACGGTTACAGTGGAAGAAGGTGTGATAAGCGTCCTCCACTTTCTCCTTGCAGTAGAAGCATTGTGGGTTTAAGTCTCATCCGATGAAGGTAATGGTTAAATAGCCCATGTTCGGTAAGTAGCTGCGTCAAAAAGTAATAATTAGTCTCCGCGTGATTACATTTCGTCCAAGCTATCAAATCCGGAGTGAGTTCCGCCGTCCATCTACCCGTTGTGGAGCTTTGCCACCGTTGTTGCCATTCTGCCGTAGTGCGATCTTTTTCGGTCTTCTTAGTGCGTTCATTCAACTCGCCTGCTTTTCGGAGCCGATAAAGTCGTCGGCGTTCTTGCGCCATTAAGTCAATATGCGGGGCCATCACTATAACCAATATGGCTGCCTCGGATACTATACGATACGCACAGACAACTCGGAGGGCTGCTCGCCTTTGTATGGAAGCTAGCTTTCGTCTGTAGCTTTCAAGATGTAGTTGGTCCGCCCAAATTTCTGCACCATAGAGCATGATGGAATGCACCGTGTTTAATCGCAGACATCGCTTGGCGCACCTCGGACCACTCATATTCAGCATAATCCTTGATAAGTTCACTACAATTTTGCTGGCTTTTTCTCTTGTTTTGTTCAGGTGTTCACGGAACGTCAGCTTCTCGTCCAATCGGAGTCCTAAGTACCATAAGGAGTGCTTGGCCTCAATACTTGCATTTCCTATGGTCACTGTAAAATTTTTGTCAAACCCGCGTCGCCTGGTCAACACCGCCATCTCGGTTTTGCTCGCTGCTAAGTGCATCCTATGACCTTTTAACCACTCACAGATTTTCCTAGTAAGATGGTCTCTTTTCCGACGAGCTTCTTTTGTGTCTCTTGCGAGAATTAGACCGGCATCAGCATATGCATAACTGACCAGATGAATGTCTTCTGGCAGAGGCATCCGCAGTATTTCGTCGTGCCTAATAATATTCCAGCAGTCTGGGCCGAGGACATAGCTCTGGGGAGAGCCTGCCGTGACTTCCACTGTGCGAGGTCCTTCGGTAGTAACGTACTCGAGGACTCTTTCTCTGAAGTAATCGTCAGCAATATTTAGAATGTGTTCTTCAATGTTGAAATCCGCTTTCATTGCATCAAGGATATCTTCCCACCCTATAGAGTTGAAAGCGTTTTTAACGTCGAAAGTAATGAAAACGTAGACCTTGCGGGTGCGGTGGTTTCCCGACCATGCTTTATTAACGATGTTCAGGGCATGTTCAATCGCCGTAATTGTTAAATGTGCTTTCCTGAAGCCGTGCTGATTTTCAGAGAGTCCACCGCCGTGTTCGATGGCTGCCACTAAGTGCACCTTTATAAGTTTCTCAAGCAGCTTACCTGCAACATCCAGCATGCACAGCGGGCTGTAAGATGACGAGGTCGTTGGTGGGCCTTTGCCAATGTCATTGCCTGTAGTTTTTTTTTTTTGTAGAGGTTGGAAAAATCTTCAAAAGACACCAACGAAATGAAAACGAAGATGATGTTGGTAGTGTGGGATAAGTAGTAGTAGTAGTAGTAGTATTAGTAGCAGTAGTATTGTTGATTGTTTGAGTCTTATTAATTAATCAATAATTCAACGTTCTTAATATATATTTATATTTCTTTGTAGTTTATTTGTTTTATGTTTTTAATCATGTATATACATATTTACTCTCTTCACAAGGTTGTTTGATTTGGTTACAGTATGTTAATAATTTAGAGGAGGTCCAATATATTCTCAGTTACTCTTCCACATTTAAATGAAATATTTATATTACCGTCTTAATTTGCATTTCTCCGAATAGTACCAGGATTACGGTAATCCTTAGCGCGCTAATCGTGGATGCTTCAAACTTTTACAAAGAAACATCATAACACTTAACGATGACCACTAACCCAGTTTTCGATTCTAACTCCACTTCTGTAAATTGCTTCGCTAGTTCCGGCATTGGATTGAACTATATTAACATACGGTATCAGAAATTTTATAGCTACATACTAATAAATAGTTGAGAAGACTTACGAGAATAACGGTGACCAAATATTGATACTAGTGAGATTAACACTACAACACAAACGAAGTCAGTAAATTCTACCATTTGTCTAGATATATTTTGTCTTTCAAGCTTATTTTTAAATTTTGTTTAGATTATGCTTAATGAAAAAGGATACTTTTTCTCTTTATTTCTAAGACTAGTCCATGGTATCTCAATCCCATTTGGGAGCTCATAAAAAAATTTCGTAGCAGTGTTGTATAGAGTTTCCTCGCTCAAAAATTTTGAGCAGGGTGGTACACTTTTATGATTATTTCTGGTTATACTTGAGGAAGAATGAAATTTAAAACTAATGCTATCGTAACATTTTGCCACATATCGTCAACGCAGTATATATTGAAAAAAAAAATATGGAGCTCTGATTTGATATCTCACAATTCACCTCTTGGCAACGTTATTTAAAACGTAAAACGTAATTTCTGATTAGATGCCATAGTTTTATGGCCAGACAATTTTAGTTTTACATTGTAACTTTTTGTTGTATATTTTTTGGTTTGAGGATTACTAAAACATCAAAATTTTTATTTGACTTCTTTCAGTTAAAACCTGTAACAGAAGAAATAGGTCACTTTTGATAAAAAAATCTATAAACAGATATAGAAATAGATATAAAATTAGATACAATTAAGACTTAGATATATATTGGACCTAGATATAAAAATTAAAAGCTATAAGCAAAATATACAAATAATAACGTTGTTTAAAAACTGAAAATGAAACGCCATAACAAGTGGATTAAACGATGAACACATCAATTTACTGATGTTCCGACAATTTGACAGTGAATGCTCGAATGCTGTCTATAAATGTGGAACTGCTATATGGAACACAGAATAGTGTTCCTATACTTCGCATGATTAAATTAACGTTAAAGAAATAAACTTTCCTGTGGACTAAATTTTTCGCCGCTGTTAATGTCCCTGCCGGTGTCCTTTTAGGGGTCGACGTGTCCCCCCTCCGTTCCGCCCGCGATATAACAAGACCATTAAGCAAACACAATGGTTAGGTTAATGTGGGCGAAGTCGGTTTGTAGATCACAATTAGAGTGGAACACATCCTCGATAATATAAATGTTAATATATGTATATATATATTTGTGTATAGGTTTATATAAAGGCGCAAGCATTCAGGGCCTCGAACAAAGCGTTAAGGGTCTCTCTCTCCTCTATTCCTAAGCCATAACAATAAATTAGAGTGAATACGGTCGAGGCACTTTATATTTTAGAGTGAGAGAGAGAGGGAAAGAAGGGCCTAATTTATAATTAGCAGGGAAATTAAAAGAGCAGAAGCAGCCACCAACCAGCAGCGGTCTCTCACGTTCATTTCCCATTCATTTCTGAGCACTTTGTCTTATGCCTTATTCACGGCATCCATAACAAGATGTTGATAAATTATTAATCGCTAAATGGAAGTCTATCATCCATTTGCTGGATTGCAAACACTTTCTTATCTCTTCATTATAAATATCTTTTTTAGGGCGTGAGGAAAGAGGAGAGAGAGAGAGAGAGAGAGAGTGAGAGAAAGCGTTTGGGGGAGGGCTCTCTCCTCGCCCTGTCGTTTCTTCTTCATTTATCCTCAGTCCCATTCATTAACTATCCGGCTTTTAATTTAATATGGAAACTGATCCTCTTAGGGCTAAATATTTCACTGCCGCCGCCGCAATTCGAATCGATCGGGTCTGTCTTAAAATTAACAGCACGAAAGAAACACCTCCGCGAAAATTTACTTAATAAAAATTTCCCTCTCGGTTGCATAAAGCTCTCTCGCAAATATTTAACGAATGCTTAAATTCCTAACCGGCAGACTTCTCGATTTAATGCTTCCTTAAATAAAAGCTTTCTCGAATGACTTAAACGTTGAATCTAAAGAAAACTTCACTTTACATCTTGTTAGAATTCTCGGATGTCTTCTTGAACTTTGATGATGACGACGGAAGACAAAAGAAGGAGGGCAGAGGAAAAGAGGTGATGAGAGGGGGGGGGTGCTTACTGCTTTTACTCATGAAGCCCTTGGATAATAATTACCTTCTGAAAAAATAAACTAGATACGGCAAGTTCTTGCATGTAATGCACAATTCCCTTTGTACCATCAATTAAAGTTAAATTTAAATCTAAAAATTTTCCAGCTTTCTTTAAGAAACTCCAACCTACAATTTGTAACAGTCTGGCTTAGATTGGCGTTATATTATATTGCGTCATATCTCCAGAATTCGCAATGTATCTACATTGCGTCAGTGGTTTAACGAAACATTGTTCATTACGCCGATTTTTTAAATATTTCATAGACAAATGAAGATATTTTAATAAAGTGACGCTAAAATATTAAGAATAGAAAAACTATAAAACTGTTTCGTTTTTAATAACAGATTTGCAACCATTATTTTATGAAAACTAAAATCATTATTGTATGTGCGATGTTCGACTACAAAAATATTCGTACGTTCCACATAGTTTTAAATTTATTTTATTTGAAAGATTATAGAAGTAATATTTACGCAATTGACGGTGTATGAAGAAATAATAATTTTATGGGTAACAACCTTTACTTATATTTTTATTTAAGATAACTAAGTTATCACGACTTTCATGATATTAATATTCACGCAAATAAGGTCATCTTTATTATAATGGCCACATCCGCTATTTTTAGTAAAATTATAGTTTTCACTTAGTTCTAAAAATTACATTATGTTATACATTTTGAATTTTAATTTAAAATTACTTCAAACATTTATAATAATTAGAAACTAAGGTGTTCATACTAAGTAAAAGTTAGTTTGTTAAAAAAAACTTTAGAAAAATATTCCTTAAAAGTTAATATTGTCGCGGTCCGCGTTAAGCACAGGGTCGTACACTGGGGGGTAGCTAGGGGTAGAGTAACATGAAAGAATGTGGGCCTAAGTAAAAAGGGTATATTGAACAAAATTGAATGAAACAATTGAAACAATACTGAGTACATTAAAGCGCGACCAGCGGCCAACACGACACCAGTTGAAAACGACACACAAAAAAGAATCAAAAAGTAATCAAAACATGGGGCAACGTAGCAAAACTTAAAAAACACAAAAAAACTAATGATGAGAAGGGAGTAGGGACTAATAATAATAATAATACAAAAAGGGGACCTAAATAAAAACAGCACATGGAAATAACGACTTACCCTAAGAGGTTCATCTTGGGCGCGGCTCAGGGGACGTGTCTCGGAGACCGACCAAGGGCGCGATTTGCAAAACTAATAAACTGAACTGAACCAAATGAACCTGGTTTTGTCGGTCTCCAGCCAATTTATATTTTTTTTCCTGATGACCAATCAGCTTTTTGTCGTTATTAATCTAACGTGGAAAGTTCGTCGATTCCCGGACTCTTTGGCGGATGCTCGATATCGAATTCGAGACGTTGCATCCGCGCGCGATAGCTCGAGGAAATCGCGGGTCGAATTAGTGAAGAGTATTATCCGGGAATTGCTGAATCTATAAGTTACTGCAAAGTAGCTAAATTACTCGCTTTGCAGAATAAAGAAAAGGAAAAAAGGAAACACGCGAGTTGACATGATGTAAGAATAAAAAGTTAAATTATCAGCGGAATTTGGATTAATTAGTTGATTGATAGGTAAGCTGATTGATTATTTCTTGACAATATGAAAATTTTATTTCTGCAAACTTAAATTATTTTTATTACTGTGTAAGCCTAGGAATTATATAAAACAGAAAGTTGTAGAAAAGATACATTTTGCCCCTTGAAAGTATTTTTTTTAATTTTAATATCCTTAACTGCAATCATTGTTGATAAAAACGGTTACCTAGAGTAAATTTATTTTGTTTTCATTGTTTGAATCCGGAAGTAGGATTACATAGGGGGGGGGGGTAGTGATTCCCTCAGACAAAGTTGTTTCTTGAAAATATTTGCACTAAGAATAAGGTATGCTACCGTTATTATAAGTAGGTATTTTAAATTATTAAACATCCATTTCATTTATGCGATTTTTTAAGGCAACAAAACTCGTTAAAATAAAATTAATGGAAAAAAATGAAATAAGTGTGATTTTCCCTAAAAATACTATCTCTTTATAAAATCAGAAGTACAACAACTTTTTGTTTTAACGTTATTCAGACAAGATTATTCAGATAATATTACAACGTATGTACTATTAATAATATATACGTATATACCTACTACAGTAACAATATAATACTGTAATCCTGATGAAGTCGAAAATCGCCGAATAAAAGACTACTTCTTTAAAATAGAGGTTGGAACATTAGAACTTCGAAATGGTGTAGTTTTACACTCATTTTTTTCATTGCATTTAGTAAAAAGTTTAAATTTGGTCGATAATAGGTATATACAATCACCAGGTTTGTTTGAAACGCTAGCAGATAATAAATCGAAATAATGCCCACGTCCATTTTAATGAGACTATAAACAAACATAAAATAATATTTATTGCAGATTTTCTTAAATAATTAGAGTTAATGTGCAGTCATTATGCAAAATTTCACCGTTGTTTAAGTTATACTAATTACTATTTGTTTCGTGAATTTAGTAATCGCGATAAATCTGGAATATATTTAATATGTTTAAAATTATTTCGGTGCACTATTTGTAACGAAGCAGATTTTCGAGAGTCGAGGGTAGACCACCCACTATACAGTTAATCGTGAAATCCATCCTATCTCGGATAGATGGCGGCCGATAAGGCACTGTTCAATCTACCATCTACAATCTACCTAAACATCCAGACTAAATTTAGATAAGCTAACCGCCCCCTCCAGTGTTCTGTACCCGAGTTAATCCAAGGTGAGAACCAAGACATGTTTATAGCAAGTCGATCCGTCTATCTGTCTATTGTAAACGTCACCGCCGTTAGTTATAAGCCGCCAAATTATTTGTTATTTGTGAGTGTACGTAAATTGTGCATCGTCCCCGACCGATAGTGTTAAGCCGTCCGAGCTATTCGTAGTTATTCGTCTGTTGTGAAAGCGTCCCCGACCGCTAGCTAGTAAGCTATACGTTATCTGTGATTTTTCGTTGTGAGCGTACCGACCGCTAGATATAAGCTATCTGTGGATGAACGTTTACTACATGTTAAACCGGCGGTTGTGAAAACGTCCGTTTTTCCAACCGCCCGGAATTAATTTTTCCATCGTCGCGTTGAGGAAAAGTTAATTCCCGCCTACCGTATTCTCTCTCTCGCTCTCTCTCATAACGTAAATGGCCGTATCACCGCACATTACACACTGCACGTCTTCCTATCATCTCCGTATGTAGCTATTTCTATTTTATTTTAAAATTGTTAGGATAATTTTCCGTTTTCGCATTTTCAGTATTAAGATGGTTTTTCATATCTCAGGTTCTAACTATTTGTAAGAGCATTTCTGCTTTCCGTTTCCCCATTTTCGATTTGCTAAATAATTTCTCCTCTTCTCACTGTTATTTATAATACCTTTTATTTCTCTCCAATTGTGATAATAATATTTTCGCATTTCTGTGTTTCCTTTCCGAAATACATAAATAATTGTAAATAAGTTTTTGCCCGATCTCCGTTCGACGACCTAGCGCCAACAGGTGATAGTCGTACGAATTGTTTTTCGCTGCCGTTTGGGAATAAAATAATTTAGGATTTTCTATTTTTGAGCTTGTGTTTCATTTCTACAGACAACCCTGGTTATCTCCTGAGTTCGTAGATTACCCAGGCATATTCCCGAGGGAGAAAACCCTTAAAAATCTGGCGCCCAAGCAAAACCGTAAAACCGACTCTTAAAACCCTTTTCAGAACTCCCGAAATCCGTCCCAGCACCAAATCTCCCAAGTAACCGCACAAAGCGCGTTACATAATAATATAAGTAATATAATAATTAAACTAGTAATTTAATAATACCATTATTTTATTTATTCCAAATTTCGTAAGTGTTTCAATGACACTGCATACAATTAAAAGGCAAAATTTGTAGTATAAAAAAATTTAAAACATTAAGGTGGTTGTGAATGTAAACTCATAGCATTGAAACTCTTAACTACTAAATTAAATTCTTGCTGTTATTCTAATGACACCCCATAAAATTACTATGGAAAGTTTTATTGAATTTGAGTTTCAGGGAATGTGCGAATTTTTGATGTCGATGGTGAATGTGACTCCTATTATCTTGTTAAATTTGAATCATATATCGGAAATTCGCATGACAGGAATTAAAAGTTTGATTGAATTTGAACTTGCAAGGAATTTCGTTCTAAATTTTAAAATTTATGGTGATGTGTGTCCAAGAGTTAGTTCACTAACCTCATTAAAGTTGAAACAACAACTGATATCATTTGAAACTCGTAGGAGCATTAAGCCCATTTGTGTTTTTAGTGTTGTAACGACAGTACGTACAATCAAAACACAAAATTTTTGAATAAAATTGAACTGGTGGAAAATTTGTATTTAAAACATAATATCTTTGTGAAAATATTTTGGGTGTTTATCTAAATTTGTCAATATCTTAATGATAATCTACAAAGTGTGATTGAAACTGCACATATTTTTAGAAAATATACAAACTTATGAAATTGGTGGTGGTTGTGAATTCAGGAATTTCGTTTTTTTTTTATAAAATTTATGTCGTAAATCTCCTTTTGGCATTAAAATCAAACTTCAACATTATTTTCACATAACTACATTTAATCATCGTACAAAGTTAAACCGAAAATTGTAATTTCGATAGATTTTCTACCATCTTTTAAGTTAGTAAATAATACAAATTCTTTAATTTTGTTGAACATTATACATATAATTACATCTTCGAAACTGTTTCAATGTTTATATCTAAAATTGTTTAGTGTTTTTGAGCAACTATAGTCGACTTATCTAGATAGTTTCACATGAAATAAACATTACTTAATTGTATACTAAAGTTTTGGAATTGGTCGGTTAGAAGTCTTTCGGGTAACGAATTAAACTGTTTCAATATTTTAATGAATTAATCAATGACATTGATATCTATATATATAAAAATGGATGTTTGTGTGTATGTTCCGCATAGGCTCCTATACCATTCATCCGATTGCAACGAAACTTTGGTGAGTTGTAGGACGCATGTCCTTGAAGATTCCTGAAATGGTTCCGCGTCGAAAAAAGAGCCAAGGGGGCAGAAACGGCCAAAAAATATAAAATGCATGACAGTTAATATGGCATCTTTATATGACAGACAAGTGACTGACAGATGGCGCCATCTCGCGGCGAAAAGGTAACTTTTAAATGTCTAAGAGTTTGACGGCGCTTTTAGGGCTAAATTATAATAGTATATTAAATTATAAGTCGATATTGAATTTTTTAAATACTTGCTCTATTTCGAGCAAATTCTACTTTTCGATTGTAAATGTATATGCATGACAATTAATATGTCATCTTTATTTGACAGGCGAGTGATTGACAGATGGCTCCATCTCGCGGGGAAAAAGTAAATTTTAAAAGTCGGATAGTTTGATAGAGCTGTGAGAGTTAAATTATTCAAAATATTTCTCAGGCCCTGTTCAGTTGAATAGATGCATATTGTCGAGCAACACATTGCGCCATCTGGAGTGGTACACAATATAAAATCAGAGTAGCCTTGGCAGGCATGACAGATTTGCGTCAGCTTATAACGTCAGATGTCAAATCACATTATACTTCTGTTAAAAGTAGAAATATATGTGAACGTCTGTGAGTGTTATTGGTGTTGTTCGTGATATTTAAACATTGAATATCTATCTATACGTATAAAAATGGATGTTTGTGTGTATGTTCCGCATAGGCTCCTATACCATTCGTTCGATTGTAACGAAACTTTGGTGAGTTGTAGGGGTCTAGGACTTTTGGCCGCCGCCGTTTGGCCGTCGCCGTTTGGCTGTCGCCGTTTGGACGTAGGGACGTTTGGACGTAGGGACGTTTGGCCGTCAGGACGTTTGGACGTCGGGACATTTGGCCGTGCCAAATTTGGTCGTTTATTGCAAACACCTTAAATACTATGTTAAGGGTAAGAGTAATACTTTTTTGTGGATTCTGTTTATAATTTAAACACTGTGTTAAGGGGTAAGGCTAAGGGTAATACTTTTTCGTGGATTCTGTTTATAATTTAATGGCAATTATTATATGTTGCAGCTTGTAAGACAGGGTAATTATTATATGAATAAAAATACAGTGAAATACCTACTAATACCTATTTAACGTAGGTTTGCAAATTTTACCAGTGGATAATAAAATTGATAAATTAATGAATAAAATAAATTACATAAATGTATTTCATTAATAAATGAACATAAAATAAATGAATCCGAAATAAATAGGTACTCACCAAACTAATAAATATTATTATTAGAGTTAGAATTTCATGTTAAAACCTTTCTCATTATTACACATATATATATTATATTTTTTCGATAGACATAATATGTATGTATTAAAAATGCATAATTTGCAGAAAATGAAGGTTTCTATATCTAATAAATCGTAAATGATATCACAGTATAAATGAGACATAGGTAAACTAGAAAAATGGTTCTCAAAATGTCAATTACGATAATTATGAATAATTGTAATTTCTAACATTTTTGTTGTTTCTTCTCTTGATTTCCAGTAAGCAAAATACATCACCCCAAAAATAAAACATGTATAAAAATGCATAAATGATAAAATTGAATTAAATAACTATTACATACTTTTTGGGGGAAACGTAACATTTTTATATTCATATTTGTGGGTTAAATAATGTAGGTAAAACCAATTGTATTGTAAGATATAATAATTGTCATTTAATTATATAAACAGAATCCACGAAAAAGTATTACCCTTACCATTACCCCTCAACATAGTGTTTATGGAGTTTGCAATAAACGACCAAATTTGCCACGGCCAAATGTCCCGACGTCCAAACGTCCTGACGGCCAAACGTCCCTACGTCCAAACGTCCCTACGTCCAAACGGCGACGGCCAAACGGCGACGGCCAAACGGCGGCGGCCAAACGTCCCATTCCGGAGTTGTAGAACGCATGTTCGTGAAGGTTCCTGAAATGGTTCCGCGTTAGGTTGCCTCTAGCGATCCTGACCTACCACAACAGCGCGAGACCGATCTACGTCACACGGCGACCGAAAAGGTACCGAAAAAGACACCGAAAAGGTATCTTTTAAATGTCGAACAGTTTGACAGCGCTTTGAGGATCGAATTGCTCAAAATCATTCTGTTAAAAGTAGAAATATTTCTGAACGTGTGTGAGTATTAGTGGTGTTATTTGTGAACTTTGGATATTGGACAATAGAAAACAAGCGCATTTATTTTATACTTTCGCTGTGAATTATGCCTCCAAAAGAAAAGCGATTGGCAGATCTATATGTAAAGCAAAAAAAATAAAAGACTACGAGCTTCGAAAAATGACGGGCAAAGGGAAGATAGACTAAGAAACCCTAAGATTAAGAAAAGCTCAAGCCCGTTTATCTGAAACAGAGGAGCAAAAGGAAGATAGATTAGAAACCCTCAGATTAAGAAATGCTTAAGCCCCCTTATCTGAAACAGACGAGCAAAGAGAAGCAAGATTGAAAATCGAAGGAGTACGAATTGATTGAGCCCGTTCGTCTGAAACAGACGAGCAAAGGGAAGCAAGATTGGAAATAGACCAAGTACGTATTGCTCGATCAAGACGAATAACGCACGCTGATTGAAACCATTTTCATGCAGTGTGGAAAAAGGGACGAGACAGGGTCGCCCCCGAGCGAAGCCGAGTACCTACATCGGTTATAAAAAATAATTGCAAAGCAATATTTTTCCACTTTTCATAACATTCTACAACATAATCACAGCAATGCACTGCATGGTATTGAAATAAATTATGTGTTTTCTCGGTAAATCTATATTCGCTAGATTACCTATTTTTATTTAATTGTTCATTTATTTTATATCAAACTGAGCCACAGCGAAGCGTGGCCGGGTCACGGCTAGTACTAAACTAAAACTAAATATTAGCTTTCTTCATTTTCGAAATTAACCCGTGAAGTAAGTTCACCTAACCCTAACTGCAAAATTATATCTTTTAACCTCCTCCGGTTATGAATCCAAATTTCTCCATTGATATAACGAAGCTGCCGTCGGTCACTTGTAAATTGTTATTTTTACCAGTTTCTTAAAATTAATCTAAATTCACACTTCTAACACTTTATAAGTTACTTCTACAGGTAGAAACCGGAAAAAAAGTTTAATTAGTTTCCGTATTCACAGAGAATAATAACGTATACGTGGCGATGATAATAAAGAATAAATTACTCTTTTTTCATTTCATTGTTATAAGAGCTGTTCAAAATTAATTCCGAAAGAAAAAATGCGTTTTGACTTCCCCACCTTCGCGTGGGCGTCAGAGAAAGATTCAATTTGTTCTATTGCTTTCACGATGAAAGTAACAAAAGCAAGAAGTGTGTGTGTGTATGTTTGTCTGAATGGCATCGTTATTCCGGGGCCCGGTGTAAAAGCATCGAACAAAGCGTTCCCATTGTAATAACAACACACCAACAACATTACGTATCCGAGCTTTTTGCGGCGGTTATAAATATGTTAAAAGCGTCCAGAGCAACATTATAACATGAGGCAACGTGCGTGTGTATGTGCAAGAACACCAGAGGACCTCTCCCATACTCTCACCCCTTGCTCCCTCTTTTTTTACATTACGGCAAAACATTCGAAACTAATGAGCCTTTGTAATTTACTATCCTCTTGTCGGAAAATCTGCTCTATCGTTGCAGAAGGAAATAGAGAAAGAGAGGAAGAGAGAACGTTTCCCTAGTCGGGAGGGAAATTTTCATTAACTTCCTTCACTCAAAGAGTACAGACGTAGATTAGCAGCGAGCTCATGCAAAAACATGAAAAGGAAAGCGCCCCGGCTTCTGCTTGAGTTATTACTTTATTTGAATAGTTGGCAGGAAAGGGTGAGGATTTTTCCGCCGATGTCGATTGAAATTTTTCGGACGGGGAAATTCCACGGCAGATACGTTCTTTTTACGTATCAAAAAGTCTCCCTCTCTCCCGATCTCTACCGTTCGTGCCCTCTGATTTATTTAAAACGCCCAAGCCGAGGGACACGTTACGACAGCTTTAACGTGCATTCGAAATTATCACAGATCTTCTACGATCTTCAAACTAAGAAAAGTTAGCTCGACGAGGCTACTAAAGTTCAGTGATTAGTTTCTGGAAAATTCATTTAGATTGCATTGAAAAATGGAATTTAAGGAAAGTTAATGGCACCGACAAAATTTGAAGAGACTATGAGACCGCAGTGCTTTGAAAAATTTAAGAAAAAGTAACTCATGAAAATCTGGTTTTCTTTCCCCGCCCCCAGGGTGCAGCCCCTATGTATTCAAAAGTTTTATGTTAATCTAATCAGCCAAGACTATCCTTTCCTATATATATTACTGACTTTTTCACACATATTATCTGAATTTCAGTAATAATCAAACAAACATTTGTGACCACACCCTTCAATCTAATTTAAATGAAAATTGCTGTCTGAATATTGTGTAATTACAATTTTTGAGATACCGAGATATAGTGCTAAGATATATGGCTAGTATTGATTGTTATACGACAAAAACATGTAATAAATACAATTAAAAATTTATTGGATTTTTTAGCTGACTTCATAAAGCGGCCCTCAACGGCGAAATTCGATTAGGCAAAATGACAGACGAGTTCATCCGTTATCGGTAAAATTAGGTCCCTAACAGAGAAGTGCTGGTAGCGCGAGGATTTTTTAAGATTGCTACACTGAACTCGCGCATACAAGAATGAGATGAATAATAGTTGAAACTGAATTGAATTGAAAAGTATAAGATGTAGTAGATTTATTTTGAAATATCTGATATTTTTGTGACATTTTGATAAGAGTCAATGGTAATTTTTACATGTAACGCAAGCATTCAAAGTCATATTATATTAACATTTCTAGAAGCAAGGTTTCAGAAACACCGAAAAGCAATTGATTTTACAACGTATAAATAATGTTATTCGCATTGAGCATTGACAGCGCAATTACTGACAAACTTTAGTAACCCACATAGAGTCGATCAACAACAACCAACCAAAGCTAATTGTTGTGTAAATAGGAATCAATCCGGTCGAGTAATAATAAAGTTATAACTAAAATTATTACTAAAGAGTAATACTAGGCAGATGCCGGGTAAAGATTCGACATATTAAACTACACCGACTTTAACGATTTTTTTTTGTGTGAAAATGCACTCTGTCAGTACAAAAAGTTAGGGTAGGTTAGGTTAAAAGTTAGGTTAACCTAAAAAACAGTAATTTAAAAAAATAAAAACTAAAATTTCTCAAAAATTGAATACTTATTTCTAATGTAGATTTCTTTATTATTCCAGTGAGTTATATTTATGAATTTTCATTCCATGAATTTCTTTTCAATGAAATTGCACTGAAACAAAGTGGGGAAATAACTGAGAAAAACGATTTAAAATAGGTACTTTTCCTACTTTCCGCCATTTTGGAACTCTTTTGGCAGCTTAATTAATCGGAAAATTGATTGTGTGTAAACGACCGACATGATGCGACATGGGATCGAATCAAGGAATCTTACCAGAGAATCGAACAAATTTAACAAAAATGTACCGAAAATGAGCAAATAGCATCTTTAATAATCATGTTAGAGTTTAGTGAAAATAATGAGTGAATTTTAGGTCACAATATGGAGAGACAGGTACGCACACAGAGAGAAATGGAGCGAAAGAGAGACAGAGAGAGAGAGAGAGAGAGACAAGAACAAAGACAAAATGAGAGAGATAAAGATTGATAGAGAGAGTAATAGCAAAGACAAATACGGTTATAGACTGTCGGCGCAATGATATAAAATGCAGACCCTGAAAAGAAGCTCGCCCACCAAAGCGAGCTTCCCTCGAGAGATTCAGAGATAACACTCGCAGCGGACACCGATAGATGGTGCGGTTAAATCCACGGTGTTGCCAGATGTGTAACACCATACCTTTAAGCGAGCTTCCCTTGAAACGGTTAGGGGATGCTCTCATGTAATCTCTTCGACAGAAAATTTATTATTGTGTTACGACCTACGACCTTTTATTTAATAAAAATTAAGGGAACAATTGAATGGATTGGAAGAAAATGGTTTTTTGCTATTTAAAGCGTCAAATAAATTATTCATAGTTTTTAAAAAATGGGCTGTGTCGGTACCAACAGTTTTATTAATTAAATTGTAATTAACAGCAGTTTGCATGGCGGCGGAAAAGGTATTGGAAAAAACCTGCAATGCTAAGTAACAAGACATTTTCTGAAAGGAATTGGGATACATATGCTTATTGGTTATTTTGGTTAATAGTCGAGCTGTATTAGACTTTAAATCAAGGTCATAAGTCTGCCTCATAATGCTAAATGTAAATAGTTTATCATCTAATTTTAGATTACCATTTAACATATTATTGCGAAGACTTTTGAAGAGATGGGGAATATATATTGAGTAAACTCTGGTATTTCTAACAAAGAAAGAGTAACTGTTTTCAGCAGTAGCCCCTAATTTTTTAATTGTCGATCTGTTTCCTCTACTTTACGCATTTCAGATATTTTTTAAAACATCCTAATTATTTGTGAATGAGAAAAAATCTTGTATCATACAAGTGTGAAAAGTGCGTTTAAGGTACTTGTTTGAATTACAGAACTCGCTACGCTCGTTCTGTAAACTTTCAAAACAGCTTTTATATCATAAGGTGGCTAAGTGAAAAATTAGATTGACATGTCAGAGCGGTTTGCTTGAAAACATTATTAAATACCGCAGTTATGCATTTTGTTCATTCAATAAATATATCGCATGCCATTTACAATTCTTAAATTTCGTATTTTCATGAATTTCAGTTTGAATTCTTTATTCACAGTCTAAAGTGATATGTGCATCATCTAAAACAATGGCATTATTGCTTTTTAATTCTATTATACAAGCAGAATGGTCGCCGTAATAGTAACATTGGGTTGGTTTTTATAGGTAACTAGCCTTTCATTCCTTCAATCTTCATACATAATTTGGTAATCCGTAAGCAAAGACAACGGTTTGTCTTTGCAGTAAGTAAGAACTACCTGGTTTTGTTTTCACGTGCCGAGTCCTTCAGCAGACAGATACGTTGACAACACCGCAACCCTAATTTAGCAATCTCAACAAATCCCTTACCTACCTGCGACAACCGAGTGTGCATTTATACGTAAAATATTCAGGGAAACGACAACACGCCACCAAATATGAACTAAAAGTACTATCCATTTACGCCGACAGTCTATAACCGTATTTGTCTTTGGTAATAGTAAGAGAGGGAGAGGCAGACAAAAAATTTAAATGCCAACTAAACTCTGACCTCCCCATCTAACTCGTCTGGCGTGAAACGCTTAAGTAGCGTTGTTAACCATCTCAAACAATCGGCTTTTGCCTGTTAATGTTTGCTTAGACCTAAGAAACACAGTTATTAGTTTGTCGTCCGATTATCCACTGCCAAATTTTTACGTTCGGCAGTTGTGGTAAAGTCTGTTAAGTATTATTTTATGTTTCGTGTCAAAGATCGCAGTGGTGGTGTGATAATAAATAACATTACATTTGATGTAAGTTATCGCAAAATGTCATATGAAATCTATTGAAAATTGTATAAAGGACACTTCAAGGATATTGCAAATCTGTGATTTAGTGAAAGGTGGTACTTCACGAAAAACGTTTCTCTTTTCTCAAACATCAAAAGGTAATCCAATGAAATGTCTATCGTATTCAACGTCCTTCGATTGATCAAAGACGATTTTTTTCTTTCTTATATGAGACACTCATATGTGAGTATTGTATGTAAGTCGATTTTTTAATTTTGAGTTATTAGCCTTTCTGGACGTTTTAAGTTCCTCTGGGACCAAAAAACGTGTTTATAAAAATATGAATGTATATATATATATATATATATATATATATATATATATATATATATATATATATATTAGTAATGAAATTCGCGACGGAACAAGAGAAAATTCGCGACTTACCCGTCTAATTCCGTTAAGAAGCGGTAACCACCGACACGTGTTTCTGCTTATTAGCTTCTTCAGGGTGGTATAACCAAGTTTTGAATGACAACGATGTTTGACGCTTGGAAAAAAAATATACATCTCAAAAAGAACGCAATATAGCTGGCCGCCGCGTCACGGACGGATTGTTGCCCTCGAAGAAAGGGTCTTTCCTTTCAGAAGCAAAATTGCTTTGCAGCCTACCGTTTGCGTTCTTTTTGAGTTGTATATTTTTTTCCAGTTGTCAAAATTATGCGGCGAAGCGAAAAATGCGAAAACGGAAAATTACAATACTTCTGCAAACAATAAAATTAAGATCTGAAATATGAAAAACCCTCTAAGTATTGAAAATGGGAAAACGGAAAGTTATCCTAACAATTTCACAATGAAAGAAATAGCTAGATACGGAGACGATAGGAAAACGTGTGCAGTGTCTAATATTCGGTAATACGGTCTTTTACATCAGGAAAGAGCGAGACAGCGAGCGTAAGATCGTGGTGAATTAATTTTTCTTTAACACGACGAGGGAAAAATAATTAAGTGATAGCGGTTCGGAGAGTCGGACATTTTCACGGTACTACATATCACTCACATATATCGGTCGGTAACGGACAATTACCTAACATAATATATAACGGCAGAACGATCACAGTTACATATAATTCGGTCGGTAGTACGTTCACAATCGGACGGTTACGTAACGGCCGGGGACGAGTTGTCAACCATAGGGTGATTACTGACAAATGATATGTCGAATTGTCACCCAGGCCGGGGTCGAGTTGTCACCCAGACCAGGGTCGAGTTGTCACCCAATGTTAATTTTATTATAAGTTACTAAATATGTGTAGGTATATCAAAAAAAGTTGTACACATAATACAGATTGACTATCTAAATTTATTAACAGGTATCTTCACACATAAAAAATTGCAGTAATTTATAGAAAGAGTAACATTACGAAAACATTTATATTTATTTAACAATTTTTAAATGCTGCGATAATATTTTCACAAACTGAAATCTAATTAGTTGACCATTTGTGAACATTTCTATATGTTTATCTACAAACTGTTTATTCAATATTGAGAATTTATCATAGATCTTTTTAGGATTATCAACACTTCTTTGTTTAATGTATGAATCAGTTTAAACATTGGTAAATAGTACGTCAATGAATTTATGAATATTGGGGTGTGGACTGTAGAAACACATATTAAATTTACTATGAAATGATTCGCAGGCGATTGTGCTTCGTTGCAAAGATGAAGATTTTTCGGCCCATAGATACGGAGGAACGGATGAATTTTCGGCTACATACGTGTCAACTAAATAGTCAGCAAATTTTATAACTGCTGGATGGTTTGGTTGAATGGCTGCAAGGTCTACGGCGAAACACTCTCCTACATCTTCTGGGTTTAGAAAAGGCAGTCCAAAGATGTATATTAAATATTTTGTGATTGCAGAATTTTTATCATTTTTATATATCGAGGAGAGACCAACTTTTTGAATTTCTCTCCGCCTGCAATTTAAATAGTAAAAATTAATTTATTGTTTTAATTTGGAACTCTGCATTACTTACCACGATTGGCCTAGGTGAAACCTACATCCCTTCAGTGTTGAATTCGGTAATGCGTCTCGAACCGCCTTGTGAATGGCTGTTTCAAAGTCTGCAGTAACGGTTTTTGGTGAAAACTGGATACCAAATTTTTGAGCGTCTTCTTCCAAATAGGTGAAACCTTGCTTATAAGTGCTTGTTTTTTTATCGGGCGAAAGAAAGTATACAAGTGACACATAATGGTTATTTTTCAATCCATGTACTGTAAATAGCTGCAGAAAAAACTTCGGGGCCTACTCGAAAGTCCCGTCGACGTAGATATGCTTAACATTGCACAAAAATCGGAGATTTGTTTCACAAGAAAACATTATAATGCTACTGGCGGCGTCATTTTTTAACACAAATAACTCCATCTTCTTTGTTCTAATGGGATGGTTATGAAAATACTCGCGAACTTCTTCTACAGTCCTTGGCACTTTTGGTAACACAGTTCGTCGGGCAGCATATAATTTTTTTCTGAAGCTTTTTTTTTTTTCGAGAGAGGGGAAACCTTCAAAAGGCGAAGAGCCCGGTAGGTGCGCCGGGCTCAACAGTGTGGGATTCTTACCCTAACTAAAACCTCCTCTCCGGGGTGGAAGGGGACGAGTGTAACCGCCCGAAGGCTGACACTCGATCGGGAAGTGTTCGGACTTGGCGCCGTGAGGCAGGATGTGGTTGTAGGATAGGGCTGCTGTTAAGCTATATCTGATAGAGAAAAACAAAAAATTGTGTGTGGGTGTGTGTGGGTTTGTGTGGAATGATTAACTGGTTAATACCAGTTTTGGCCGTTTGTGAGGTCGAATGATGTCTGGATTCGGGTCATAGTCGGAGGCTTTGCGGATGAGTGGGTTTTCGTGTGTGGTTATGGATTGGAAGACTTTCGTGGCGCGTGTTTTTATGTATGTTGTGAGTGATGTGTGTTTGAGTTCGTGTTGTATTTGTGCGTTTGAAATGTACCATGGGATGTTTAGTGATTGTCTGATGATGCGGTTTTCGAGTATCTCGAGTGGTCGTATGTGAGTTTTTGCGGCGTACCCCCAGGCGGTGGATGCGTAGGTGAGTATGGGTCTGATAGTGGATTTGATGAGTGTGTGTTTGTTTTGTGGTGTGAGGTGGCTTTTCCTGTTTATGAGTGGGTAGAGGAGTGACCTTATGGCGTTGGCTTTTTGTTTGACGTACTGTGTGTGTCGCTTCCATGTTAGTTTTGTGTCTAAGTACACCCCCAAGTATTTGACTTCGTTACTCCAGGGTATGTCGTGTCCGTCAATGTTGATGTGTGCGTGTGGTTGTTTGTGTTTGCGGCGTATGAGTATGGCTTGTGTTTTGTCTATGTTGAGTGTGATTTTCCAGTCGATGCAAAAATCGAGTAGGTCGTTAGTGGCTTGTTGTAGTTTTTGGGTGACTATGTGTGGCTGCCAGGATTGTGCGGTGAGTGCTGTGTCGTCTGCGTAAAGGGATAGGGTGACGTCTGGGTGTTTTGGTATGTCGTGGATGAAAATGTTGAAAAGGTGTGGTGATAGCACGGCGCCCTGTGGGACACCGGCTTCGAGTCGATGTGGCGGTGATAGTGTGTTGTTTGTGCGTACTCTGATGATTCTGTTGCGTAGGTATGAATTTATTAGTCTGATGTATGTGATGGGGTATTGTAGCTGTGTCATTTTGTGTATCAGGCCGTCGTGCCAGACTTTATCGAAAGCCTTCTCGATATCGAATAGCACGACGCCTGTCACACGATTGCGGTTGAAACCGTCTGTGATGTGTTCGGTTAGTCTGATGAGTTGATGTTCTGAGCTATGGTGTGATCGGAATCCGAACTGTTCGTCCGGGATGGCGTGGAGGTCATGTGAGATGGTGCGAAGTCTGTCGAGGATAGGGATTTCGATGACTTTGGAGATGGATGAGAGGAGACTGATGGGGCGGTAGTTCTGGGGAAGGGTGTGGTCTTTTCCGGGTTTAGGGATCATGATGACTGTGGCCTCTTTCCACCTGGATGGGAAGTGGCATAGTCGGATGATGGCGTTTGCGATGGCGGTGATGGTGGCTATCCCTCTACGCGGGAGGAGTTTTAATGTTTTGTTGTTGATGGTGTCGGGGCCGGGTGCTTTGCGGTTTTTGAGTGTGCGGATGATGTTGTGTATTTCTTTGGGGGTGACTGGTGTGAATGGGGATGTTGATGTGTTTCGGCGGATGTGTCGGGTGTTTTCGTAGACTGCCTCCTCGTGGTCAGGGTCGATGTCGTGATTTTCAAGGAGGCGGCTGTGGCGTTCGTAAGCTGAAGCGAAGGCTTCAGCTTTGTCAGTGTCTGTGTATTTTATTCCGTCGGTGGAGTGGGGGGTGTGTGTGTTTTATGTGTACGGAGAGCTTTAGCCATTTTCCAGATGGAGTTGTCTTTGGTGTTCAGTGTTTGAAGTTTTGCGTTCCATTGTGTGTTGCGGTATGATTGTAGTTGTGTTTTGAGGTCGCGGTTCAGGTCGTTATATTGTCGTTTGTGAATCGGGTTTCTGGTGTGTTGGTATGTTCGTTTTGCTCTGTTACGTGTGGTGATGAGGTTTTGTATGTGTTGTGGTAGTTGTGTGGTTTTGGGAGGATAGTGTTTGTGTGTGGTGATAGTGCATAGGTCGATTGCGGCGCGGATGTCGTCTTCTAGTTTGGAGACGGCTTTTTCGAGGGTCTTTTTGCTGGTGATTTTGGGGACTGGGCTCAGTGTAGTTTGGAGTGCTTTGGGGAGGTCTTTCCAGGTTATTGTAATAGGAGGGGGAGTGCTGAGGGTGTTTGGGTCTTGAAGGACGAGGATGACGGGTTGGTGGGCGCAGGGGCCTTGTTGGAGTGTGTAGATATTGCTGTGGAGTGTGATGTTGGAAAGTATTGCTATGTCTAAGCCATCTGGAAGGTGGTTTGGGTTGTCTGGGTAGTGTGTTGGGTGTGTTGGTGCCGTGATGATGGAGCCGAGTTGTTGTGTTATGTCGTGTAGTTTTGTGCCGTTAGTGTTGTGTCGTCTGCTGTGCCAGTTCGGGTGTTTGCAGTTTAAGTCTCCTATGATTATGGTGCTGTGTGGTGTGTCGGTTAGGTGGCGGATGTCTTGGTCGGTGATGGGTGATTTTGGGGGTTTATATGAGGAATGTATTGTGATGTGTCCGCGGTGTTTCGTGTGGATTGTGAGTGATGATGTGTGGATATGTTGGGTTTGAGGGTTTGGGCCGGGGTGGTGTTTAATGTGTTTTTTGATGAGTATGGCCGTCGAGTGGTGGGTGTTTGTGTTGATGTCGGTTCTGTATGTGATGTAGTTTCTAAGTGTGAATTTGTGTAAAGTGGATAGTCTGGTTTCCTGGATGGCGGCTATGTCGATGTCGTGCGTATTGAGAATGTGTTCCAGTTCTTGTTTGATGTTCTTGAGCCCGTTGACATTCCAGGTCAGGAGTTTGAGGTGAGTAGGGTGAGGGAGGGGAGGGGGGGTAGTGTTTGGGGCGTTATTCATGGAGGAGGCGTCTGATTTGGTCGAGTTGCTGTGTCATGGTATGAAATATGTGCATAATTGTGTCATGGTCGGGTTTTTGGGATGTGTTGTGAGTTGATTTAGCGATGTTGGCGTATGAAATGTGGGATGTTTGTGGCGTGATGGGTTGTGGGGTAGATTCTGTGATTTGTGGTTTCTGAAGTTTCGGGAATCTTGGACATCCCCGGTAACTGGCTGGATGCTTTCCATTGCAGTTAGCACAGGTTGCGTCCGTTACTGATGGTTTTGTGCATGTGTGGGTTTCGTGATCTTGTCCGCACTTCACGCACCTCGGTTGTGCCTTGCAGTTTGCTTGGGTGTGCCAGAATTTCTGGCATCGGTGGCATTGTGGGACCAGGTGAGGTTTGTTTCTGGTTTCAATGCGGATGCGGAGGTCGTTTAGGCTAGTGATGTCGTAGATGGGGGTTTCGTTAGATGGTAGTGAGCATGAGATGAGAGGTGTCTCGAGTTTTGTGCGAAATGACTTGATGCGGGCGAGGTTTTTGGGGTGGAACCCGAGGGTTTCAAGTTCTGAGGTGATGTCGTTTGTGTTTGTGTTGATCGGTAGTCCCCTGATGACTATGTGTATGAGTTTGTCTTCAGGGAGGGTGAAGGTGTGAGCGTCGAGTTTGTGTTCATGCAGGATTTTGGAGATTTTACGATGGTTTTCGGCGTCGGTGGGGGTGATGCGTACGCCCTGTGGGGTGACTCTGGCGTGGGTGAAATGAGCGTTGTGGGTACGGAAGAGTTTAGAGGCGTCTGACCACTTGTTCGTGTCGTGTAAATAGATGGGTGGGAGTCTGTTGTTGGAGTTGGGTTGAGTTGGTTGCTGTGTGTTGCTGTGTTGTGGGGTGTTGTGTTGTTTCTGGATCTGTTGTTGTGGTGTGTTGGTTTGCGGTTTTGGTCGTTTTGGTTCGGGTTCGGTGGGGTTGTTTGGTGGTGTGACGGAGTCGTCGGTGTCCATGACGGTAAGGATGTCAAATTTGTTCTGTGTGGCTACCGGAATGGTTTGTGGGTGAGGGCTGACTTGACGTTTGGCGGGTTTCTGAGAGGTTTTTTTGATTTTTGCATTGAGGGTGTTGATGTGTAATTGGTATCTGGTGATCTCGTTTTTGAGGTGGGCAATGGTCTCCTGTTGTTTTGTGATGAGTGAGTGTAGTTCTTCAGGTGTCATGGTGAGAATGGGTGGGTGTGCGTGTGTGAGTGTGAATCGTGTGCGTGTGTGTGGGTGTTGATCAGTTGATCACTTACCTGGTCTAGCTGCTGGGCTCAAGCGAGTGCGGTTCAAAGAGAGGGAGCCCTGTATGGGGGTACGAGGGTTAAGGCCGAAGCCTTGTCCTCCCTTGCTTCCCTCTCCTAGGACCGCAGAAAACGCTTTACTGCGCTGCGCCGGGATTTTGTGGTGGACGACGGGCGCCCCGTGTGAGCTTGACCGTCCTGAGAAGGACGGTGTTGTAATAAGCGTGCACGTCGGGGACGACCCGAGAACTGGGAGCCGGGAGCGGCGGAACGTTGGTGCGCGCGTCGAACTGGTTCGGGCGGTTTAGAAGCACGTCTGTTCGCGACGGATCACTGGCACTGAATGAGGTTGAATAAGCGTATTACGTCAGACGATTTAACCGTATCAGTCCTAGCACATGCCTGCTTCTTAAGTTCTGAGTGAATTATTTTCATTGGTCGCTCGCATATATCTTCCACTGCTCTTCGTATTATGTAGTTACTTAATATTTGTCGATTAAGTGTTGGCTTGTCTATGTTTGATTCATGATTATGATTGAAACAAGAATCAAAAACGTTATGTTCGTCGCCACTAGTTTTGACAAAAGCTTTACACAGCGTTTTTCTAAACGCACAAATCCACCGTTTTGCACTACCCCCAGAGAGAACTTTTTGGAAACTGAATTTAAAACCGTCAATAATCAACATGTCTTTTCCTTTTTCACTTTTCATCACTTGGACTGACATTTTAGTAAAACGTACAGGACCGATCACCGAATGATGGAAACTGGCCAAAAACAAAATGTTTGGTGTAATATTACATCTCATTGGAGTAGTTCAATCATATTCATATTTAAGGAATTCCGAAAAGTACCCACATTATCCCAAAGAAGGCTTGAAATATACCTGTGCAAAAACTCCGGTGACAACTCGACCCATTCTATTTCCTTATCTGAGGGTATTATAGGGGTTGGGTGACAACTCGTCTCCGCCGTACGTAACAAATAACGAATAATTCGTTCGGTTTAAAACTAACGGTCGGTAACGTTCACAATTACATGTATCGGTCGGCAGAACGGAAACGGATATCAGACGCAACGGAAACGTACGGCTTGTCACAGACAAGTATTGATTCTGACCTTAGATTAATTCAGGTACAGGACGCTGGAGGGGGGCGGTTGACTTACCCAAGTTTAGTCTGAATATGTAAGCAAGGGTAGATTGATCATTGCCTTATCGGCCGCCATCTATCTGAGATAGGTTTGATTTCGCGATTAACTGTACGGTGGGTGGTCTACCCTCGACTTTTAAAAATCGGCTTCATTACAATGTTTTCAGAGGGGCATCTATTCTTGTTTTTCGGATTTTTGAAATTAACCTGGAAAATTGTTTTTAATCGTGAAATATGTTTCATGCTATTTCATATTAATAACAAAATATAGAAAATTTGTCCGACGAACACATACCCACTTTTGATGAGTTTTGAGTTTTCAAGCCTATAAATGTAACATGCAATGTAAAATGGCATTTTCAGAGGCGTTATCATTTTAGAGGACCATTTCCCATAATAATCATTGTTGCTTTCGAACTAGCCACGCTAAGTAATTTCCAGTAGTACAAAAAAAAAATTAAAAATTTTTGGTTCATCCGGTCGCGACAACCTTGAGGATACTCTCCAACGATAGCGCTCCACGGACTATAGGTTGGGTTGAAATTTGAATAAGGTAAATCACACTAGTATCGCCGAACTCATTTTCAAGTTTCTTCTTATAGGGATTATTTCACGTCGTTTGGGGCATTATTGCACTCCTAACTAGTCTTGTAGAATATAATCCTTACCACATAATCCTTAATAATAAGACCCGTAACCTCAATAAAACAATGATGAACAGGATGGTGTTGTGTTGTCGTGTTAAGCTCATGATAGGTCTGTTTTGAAAATATACGTTCCAGTTTATCCTGAACATTACATTCGAAAATCCCGGGCAACAGCGGTGAATGGTACTTTTATACTAGGATGAACTTTAATTACTTCACCCCCTATAAGATTTGACAGCACGGCAATGATTCCCTATGTAATCCGCTTCTAAAATTCCCTTGTTTATAATTACATGATTTCTTATCATTTACTACGATAATTACGAGTCGTGTGTTTAACGAGCGCCAGTATCCTGTTTTTCCCAGGTGTGTGTATATGTGTGTTTGGGTATATGTAACTCCCCACCTACTTTCAATTGCAAATTCCGCCGGATCGATACTCGTCCATTCAATAAAAACACCGCTCTAAATATCCCACGACTAGGTAGGTATTATTCATTCATTTGGTTAACAAAAAAGGGCCGCTCTCCTCCCCTCCCTCGCTCTAGATTTGCAAAATTAATTCCAGAACATACAAATATAAAAGGAGAGAAACGCCTTTTTGTCGAAACGAGGAGTCCTAATTGTTTTTTAAGCGAACTCGAAAGAAGAACGAGGGAGTGAGGCGGAAAAGAAAACTTCCCTTCCTATCGACGTTCCTTCCGAGAAACGCGTTTGATTAAAATTTACGAAACGACGACGAGAGACGTTATCGCGAATAGTGTGAAGATCTATGAGTGAATGTACGTACATACGTGTGTGTGTGTGTGTGTGTGTGTGTGTGTGTGTGTGGCTTATGACGTGGGTGGGTGTGTTGTACCCGTGAGAATCGGTTTAAGTGCAAACGTTCACATTCTAATTCCGATTTGCATGGGAAACCGTCAGTGCGAACGGGAAAAGCTGTTTGCGGAGATGTAAGTGTGATGCGAATGTACTCGTGCAGCGAAATTTATTAATAAGCGCGAGTGTGACGAGGTGGTGAAATCCTATTTGAGCGTCGGGACGACTCGCGGGCTTAGAGGATTCGTCTTCGCCTTTAAACAAGATTCCGGGCACTTAGACGATGCACACGAACAACGTAACTATATAATTGATACCTATCCGCGGATTGAACACCGTTACGTTCTTTTCAAGATTTTAACTTGAAATTTACAGATGAATTACCATTTTATTAGGAAGCGAAACGAATTAATGACAAGATAAATATTGTTGGAATGGTTGTAACGTTGCTGGGTGATTAGGGGTGGTATTCAGAAACGTTCTTTAATATTTTTCTTGGTGGTGGTTGGGATGACGGATAATATTGTTTTTTCTGGAATTTTGAGAAAATGCCTGAAAAAGCGCCTTAAACTCGTAGAAGACCGCTCCTGTTGAGAAAATGGCTTGCTTTGGAGAATTTTTCTCAATGTTTTGAAGAAAATGGTGTGTACGCTTTCGCCCATTTTTGGCTAATTCGCCATCGTGCAAGGCTACTTGGGGGCACATAAACGTCGTATGTTGGGAAACAGGATATGACAAAGAGGAGATATGAGATTTGTTTTGGCATGTAGAGAGTGAATTAGTTGCTAGAGGGCAAGAAAATCAATGTACTTATTCCCAACTTCCATTAACCCGTGACATCTTTGACAAATGACGGAACAAATCGAATTCGCGTGAATATTTTGCAATGTAACGTTCCATACTTTTCCCGCAAACGCACCTCGAGTTCCGTGTCGACTGTCACTCAGTATGGCTGCCGTTTGTATACATTCTGGAGTAATTTTAATAATTAAATTTCTCGGTTGTTAGAAGGAATACGACAATTTTTTTTACCAAGTAAGGGTTGCGTTTTATGTAGTTTACACCCAAATATTTCTATTTGCAATTAAGTTAAAGCATTTTGCACCCGTCTTCTCGACCGTCACCTTTCTTTACATAAACAGTTACCTAAGTCAGTACTGTATCCAGAATCCTTCCATAGAACAAATAAAACTTAACACAAAATAATTCCCAAGCATTTTTCAAATAAAATAATTAAATATAATATATAATAAATAAAATAATTAATACTCTACAGCATTAATAAACTGGCCTCGGTAAAAAGACTTCTCTTACATCTAAAATATATTTATTAATACTGTCGCGATGCGGCCCCAATTAGGAGAAAATATGTCGCCGTCCAAGCTAATTCAGCACCGACGCGACCTTAAACCGAAGGACAATACGTAACTCTCGGACAGGTACGACATCACGTTCATAAACATCCCGCACATATTTATACGGATCGATCATAACGATCGGGGATTCAGTCATCGAGTACCACGTCACGCTACCCGTCTGTGAGTCCGTCCTTCGACATGACGCTAATTGGAGGAGCCCCGCGCCTGCTGCCCATCGTCACACCCAAGTAAGCAACCACCTCCCTATAACCTTTTTCTCACTTTTTACATTTGCTCATTAGCCTTAATTTTGTTTCCGATGTTCTCTCCCTTATCATATTTGATGTTCAAATAAATATTGTCCGTGTTGCCATGTCTTCTTTTTCAATCTCTACCTAGCTACACCCCCAAACAGAGCACTCCCTTTGGGCCCTAGGCCCTCAGGCGTGTGACAATAGTAAATACAAATAATATAAATAACTAATAAATAATGATTTATTAAAAGCTGGGTACCTACCTTAAATATCTCCTAACCGAAATATCGAGGTTATGTTCATAGAAGTTGGGGTTAAGTGATTTAAAAATCTTATAAGACAACAACGCTTCCCAGGAGTATCGGAGATTTGAGGAGTAATGACTGCAATAATTTTGACGAGTATTTCGAAAAAAATCACACTCAAATTACCAGAAATCATACTACAGAAACACCATTTCCTAATCGACCTTCTTTTAACCAACACCGTATTATCACTATATTCTTCCAACCTGTTTTTTTTTCGGTCATTTCTGTCCTGTTGATCTGTTTTAAACAGAATGTCTTAATACCTTCACCATCTGTACCGTCTATCCCTTAATACAAACCGTCAAACATCAAAATAATACAAACATTGAAAAATTTATGTTATGCCAGGTTACGTCTTGACAGTGTTTAACACGAAAAAAGCTTAACGTAAATATTTCTCAGCCAATATTTTTCGAACTTGAATTTCTGAATACAAACTAATTGTCATCTTTAACTTTCGAAAAATCTTCATTTAGTTAAGAAAAACTTAGCAAATATATTGTTTCTGAATATCATCGTAACTTCCTTTGTCGTTGACTTTAGGTTTTATTTCGTCCATAGGTGTAGGAAAATACGAGCAAACTGTTCACAGATTACTCATTGGCCTTTTTACAAGAAAATTATGCTAATAGATTTTGCTGCTAAAGTGCAAACACTTGTAAAGTGGAACGGAAGTACTCGAAAATTTAATATAAAATGCAACTCTGCCATAATAAATCAGGGTGAATGTATATATGCATGTCGGTCGTAGTATACGAAAACGGAGACATCTTAAAGCTGCTCGTCCGCTACTCATTTTAGATCTGCTGTATGGGTTTTTGGCACGAATAACTGAGATTTTCTTTCAAACTATGCAGACGTATACCAAGTGCCAATTTATTCAAAATAGAACAAAGGAGGATTCCATAAGTTTACTTTCTGAAAATTTTTAACACTCCAAAAATCATAATCCGGTTAAAATTTTAAATTTTTGGTTTATTTCAAGTCAGTTTTCCATAAACGAAATAAAAAAGGAAAAAATAACCATATCAAATCCTATATTTCGTCTTCAAATCTCTACAAACCTACTTTTCGGTCCAATATCAGACTAGTTTCGTGGCTCAGTTGAGCGCCAGTATGTAACCTACATGTCATGAGTTAAGGTAATTCCAGAAAGTAATATTTTTTTTTAGAATAAAATAAATAATAAATAAGATCTCCATAAACACGCAGTACAATTTAAAGTTTCAATTACTAAAAATATGAGCTCTGATGTAAAAAATAAATTACTTTTAATACCAATTTATTAATTCTGTATTTCAAATTACCCAACACAACAATCTACTCTTATACACGTCACATCGTAGAAACTCTCTTAATTGCAATATATCTTCTGATATATTTTATGGCATGTTATAACAAAAGTGAAATTCGTGATGCAAATTGTGTAAGATCTTACCTACTTACCTTTAATGACTAGACCTAGATCACCTATTTCCTTTTTCGGTTCGTGACGGACATTATTTTTTTCCCGAGTATAGAAAAGGTGGAGAGCCTGTCAGTGTCCAAACATATTTTAACCTGAGGCAAAGAAAATCAGATACATGCAAGTTTCCAGTATACCGCAGTGATATTGGTATATAGCTATATACTGTTATAAATCATTTAACACCAAAATTCAACATTCAAACTCTATTAAAGATCGTATATATTGGTATGAATGGGATGAATGGAAGAAAGACCAAGTGGTTTATTACCTAGCGGATGGTCCCGCAATGCTGCCTGGGATTATGAGCCGTACTCTAATTTTCATGGTAACAGAGAGTTTTGCAGGATGTAGGTATTTGGATGTTTTATATGGTTTAGTTAGATGATATAAGAGAATTTATGGAAAAAAAAGAAACCAACATAAACTCATATACCTCCCTCTAAAAATCACTCAATTACTCCATTGCATCCTTCATTGTTTCGAAGACAATCACAATCAGAACACCCACTTCACATTGCTGCAACCAACTTCTACACACTCGGCATGACGTTAGCCGCAGTGACGGATTAATCAGTCGCCGCGCTTTCTTATGCGGGTTCGATATGCTCGCATCAGATTCAGATATTTAAACGTAGAAAACGTGTTACTTATGTAATGTGGCGTTTTTTTTTTTGTAAATTGTATTCAAAACATTCTTTAGATGTAGTAATAAATAGACAAATCCATATAGATTTAACTACCAAAATAGTAGATGGCATTGATTTTGTTGAACATTTGCGATATTAATCCACTTAAAATTTGATCAACAGTGGTTTTGTCCTTTTTTCCGAAAAACATTTTTTGAGCCCTGCAATGACATTAAATTTTGCTCTCTTGAGAGTGTTATTTCAAAATCAAAATTGCTTGAAATTTTTTTAAATTAGACTGAAAATATCACTTGTTTATATTGAGTTTTTTAAAAATAGCCATCTTCAATTTTCACGAATTTTGAATAGGTTACATTAGGACAAACAAGCTATCTTTGTGCCAAACGCCTATATGCCATTTTGCCTTGTTCAGAAGATATGGCCTCTTAAAAGCAATGACTGTAATAAAACGTTCATACCTCATATACAACGCAATAATCAAATAAGGGCAGTGGTAGACACGGGTCAAATTCATAATGGTCACCTCATCGAGATGTGATGACCCCCAGTTGTCCAGGTCCAAAAGTAAGTTATCATTCACGTACATTCCTTTAGCTGCAATCATTCGATTATTTTGAGGTACTTATTGTGTTCCCATATCTAATTTTAAAAATAACATTTAAGAGTATCCTTCTCTGTGTTTTGCCTTATGAGAAAAATAATATATTTCTCCAACTCTTCTTTGTTCTCCATATTGAGTTACCACTAGTGCACCCTCAGGAAAACTTCACCCAAATACGCGTGACAGTACATTGAAATTGTTCTCAAATTAAACGAAATTTCTTCAGAGTTGTAAGTAATTACTATTAAATGGTTTGACTTAATTGGAACAAATTTAAAAGGCTACTATTTTTTCATGAAATTTTGAAATTGTACAGTTTCGAGTGCAATGTGATTTATGTGATTTACGTGATGAGAATATGGATAATAAAAAAATAGTATAAACATTAATAACAATAATACTGAAGCTTGTTGAAAATGAGGTTTTATTACATTATCTAGCTGTATTGTATATAATTTGGAGCTCCTTCAATTTTCGAAATTTTGCAATTACATTTGCAGTGTGCGATTTTGGGGTGTGCATTCTTTCCACCCTTAGCCACCAAATTTATACAATCTTCATGAGCGTGATATCATGATTAAAATAGATGGTGCAGTACAATTTAATTGTACTTGTTTTCGCGATTCACTGAAATTTCATCTCAGTTATCATGAGGTTCTGTAAATAATCTAGTTAAATGTAAAAAAATTAGGGCTTCGGTAATTTTTAGTGAATTTTAGGAATTCCGTATTAACATTTGTAGTTTGCGTTTCAAGTATTTGGATGAAATTTTTAAAATTGCATCACCAAGTGAATTGAAACTACACCACTGTGCTAATACAATTCAAATAATTTCAAAAATTATTTAGGGCGGGTATTATAAACATGTTTTCAAATTAACTTTGAATTTAACAGTCAAGTTAACTTTAGCTTTTATAATGCCAGTTTTATAAAATTCCCATTAAAATTAAGGTTATAAGCACAGAATTGTGAGTTATTGACAGAAGAATTGATCCATTGATGTTTCCCGTTGTAAGCGATTCATGAAAGAACATCCTCAGGTCATATTAGTTAAGGCAGATAAAGGTAAAGTCACTGTTCTTATGAACAAGGAAGAATGTGATCAAAAAATGATGAATATTTTAAATGACAGCAATAATTATGTGAACTCTGACATTACCTCTAGAATACAAAAGAAGAACAATGGAATTGCCAAACTCTTATTAGATAACCAACACATTGATATAAACACGTATCGTTTCATTAGGTGTCACAATGGGGTCGTCCCAAAGATATACGGCTTAGTGAAAATTCATAATGATGGATATCCCTTGAGGCCTGTGGTATCTAATGTTAATAGTCCCACTTGTAACTTGTCGAAATATGTTCTCAAAATATTAACTCCGTTAGGTCGGTCACCTCACAACGTTAAAGACTCGTTCGAACAGGTGAACGCATTGAGGAATTTGGACTTCTCCCCATATAGAGAATATAACTTCATCTCTCTGGATGTAGTTTCGTTGTTCACGAACACTCCTGCTGTGGACCTAGCATTAGAGTATATCATATCAAATATTAACGACCTCACCACTACTCTGGATTCAGAGATGCTAAAGGACATCATCTGTTTCATTCTTGATTCTTCCTATTTGTCATTTGGTGGTTCCATCTACTAACAGAGATTTGGAGTTCCAATGGATTTCCCCAATATTGGCTATCTTGGCTCTTTGGGCATTGGAGGAAAAAGTGTTACCAGCGATCTGTCCTCCTATTTCACTTTACTTTAGGTACGTGGACGACACCCTTCTCCTCATCCCTAAGGAAAGGTATCAGGATACTCTCAACAAATTCAATTTCTTCCATCCGAGATTCCTAGATACGATAATCACGTTTGCGGATGGTACGTGCTCCACCAACTGGTATAGGGAGCCAACCTCATCGGGTAGATACATTAACTTTTACTCGTATCAGCCGAGAAAATATAAGAGATCTGCCATCGCGAATTTGGTCGACAAAGCGATCTTACTTTCTGATACACAATACTGGGAACAAAACATTAACTTCATAAAACGAACAATGGAAAAGAACCTTTACCCCAAAGACTTTATTAATAACAGTATTCAAAAAAGAACGGAAATTTTGTCACATCAAATTCCATCTATAAATAACAGCTCATCACTTAACAATATCGATACTGTGTATATCAAGCGGCGGGAGTAATTTCGGCCGGTAATCCCATCGGCTACCTGACCATAGGATGTAAATTTGGCCGGGGGTTTAAAGGAGCCTTCTTATCTTATATGTATTTTCGGCCGGGACAAATAAAATATTGTTAAATTTTATAAGTGATACATTGATACATTACCGGAGGAGGCGAATTCGGAACCACACAAGTTTTCCCTTGCAAATTCTGATGATGCCTATTAGGCTCAGTGAGTACATGTTTGATCCTTGCCCTCTTGCGTCTATAAACTTTTTTTATTTCCTTATTATTTCACCATTTCCAACAATATTAATGTGTTATGTTAATAAAAATAAATTCCACGTTCCTACCATAAACATTACCCTCGGCCGAATTTACATCTCTGATTAGCAGTGCCCTTTACTTTGGGCAGGTACCTAAGGGGATATATATCCCATATCAAGTTGCCGTACAATGAGACCATTTACAACAATACCAACATGTTGCTTCGTAGTATCAATGTGACTCTGGCCTGGTTTTCTTTTAAAACTCTGAATGACATTAATTTTTCGAAGATTAAAGACATGACAGAAATTAATAAAACTAGTTGCGTAGTGTACCAAATTTCTTGTTTAAACTGCAGTAATAATACATTTTACATCGGAGAAAGTAAACAGTACATTAAAAAAAGGATGTATCAACATCAATTACATATCAACAACCATAACAATGACCATTCCGGTTTGGTGGACCATTTCCTGACTTTGAATCATTCCTTCGGTTTTGATAATGTGGTAATCCTAGAAAGAGGACCTAACTTTTATATAAGGTTAGTTTTGGAAGCTATACACGTTATTATGACACCCAATAACGTCAACAGACAACATGACTTCCATAACATTGCTAAACAATACAAATGCGTAATTAATCAATGATGGTTTTATGTTTTTGACATGTTAACAACTATGGACTTTACCGCAACATCTACCTATTCTTCTTGAACCTCGCAGTTATCGTTAATAACAAAAAGGTGTTTCCAATAACGCATCACAGATGGCACCTAAAACAGGAAAATTTAAATTATGGTGGGAAATTTAACAACAACAATAAATAAATGAATTTTGTTCACCCATTTGGGGCCCCGGTGAGGACGTTTTATACCTCATTTGATGCTTACTATCGATCATGTACGGGTTTCTATTCTTGTAATTCACGAATCATGGCCCCTTTTTGATCTCTGGTCCCACATATGTGAGCAAAAGACGTTTGTTGACCATTCTTGATCTGTCCACCGCACATTAGTTAAGGCTTTTTATGTGGATGACCTACTGTTTCATTTGAGGGTTCCACCGAGAACATCACCTCAGCTTCGGCTTCCGGCCCCGAGAACATTCCAGCAACTATTGTATATGACGTCATTCCACAAGTTAACTTTTAGTGATCTGTCAAACAAGTTTTATAATACCCACCCATAATGAATATTTGAATCTATCGATAGTTTCAAAAACGGTGAGCGTTTTCGATGTCTCAATGAAAAAGGAAAGTACTCGTACTAAATTCGCTGAAACTTTACTAGAGTTATCAGTTGTTTTTTTTAAATGAACCTTTAAACTTTAAAGTTTCAGTAACTTTTCAGTTAATTTTTAAATTGCGTGAATGACAATTACAGTATCTGTTTTAGATTTGGATAATATTGTCACGTGGCGACCTCGCCAAACGGAACTAGGCCGAGCTTGATCAGCAGTTATCCAAACCAACATGGCTTAACCTCACAAAAAAATCTTCCGGCGAGGCACGTACATTAAACACACCAAGCAATACACGTTAGATAATAAACATGATTATCTTGAATAAATACGGGGGCCGGTATCCTTCAGCATCAATACTCATTGATGTTGCATCCTGTGACGCTGTCCGTCTGCTTTCGTGACCGCCTGCTGCCTTTTGTGAGGAATGATGTGAAGCGGTGAAGCCAGTCCTGTGCCAGTTACCCCTCCAAGCCCACTGGGAACTATAGTAAGCACATATTTATATACCATTTTGTCATTTTTTGTCCTCTTATGTGTTTTGCCCTTTTATTCATGTTTCGCTTTGTTTTGCCGCCGTTTAATGCGGGCTCTCTCTCTCTCTCTCTCACTCTCCCCTGTACTCGGTCAATAAATATTAATCAATTCGTCTATAACCGTCTCTACTGAGCTACCACCCCAACCAGAGCACCCCTCTGGGCCTTAGGCCCTTACGAGCGTGACAATGTTTTTAAAATATTGTCCCTCAAATCATGGAAAGTTTATTGGCGTAACAATACAGTTCAGTTAAATTCAATTAATCAGTTAAAAATTTATCTATAATATAAATTAGTTTTAATGAGTACGGTGTGTTTTTTGGATACTCGTATGACACATTGAAAATATTCTCTCAAATTTCACCAAAATAGAAGTGAGATAATACTTAATAGTCTAACTTCATTTGACGAAAGGTGTTTCGGTAATTTTTCATTGAATTCCTGGAATCCCATAGTTACAAGTGCAGTGTGTTTTAAAATGTTAAAATTTTTTTTAAATATTTTTTTAAATGTTAAATATCAAATTTGTCGAAATTTTTAACGACACGACCATTAATGAGGCACTCTTATGTGATTGAGCATTGTTTTGCCATTTTTTTTAATTCAATATGTTTTCTCTAAACTTTGAAGATATTTTGTACTCGGTTCCCTTTCTCCTGGCAACAAAACTCAATCAAAATTTTCCCTCCAAAATTTTATTTCGTCAAAATTTCTTTACTGGACCTATGACCATCATCCTTACGTCACAAGATCCGCATTCGCGAATTAATTATTTAACACAATCGCTACTTTTGCTGCGTCGACTCCAGTGACAGAATTTGGACCTCAACCTCGGACAATGAGTGCATAATTTTTATCGACATTTTGCAATTCTCGGGGTTATGTTACACTTATAGACCGTGGGCCCATGACACCAAAAGTGTCGATAATCTATGTTCATATGCCCTTTTAGGGACATACTCAGACAGCCCGGGAAACCGGGAAAAAGTAACTCTGCGCGTCTGTGCCCAGTCCTAGCACATGCTATGACCTCCACTTCTTGTTGATGCTGGCATAAATCGAGATGCCCTCTCCGGAATCGTATGCAAATGTCGGAATATGGTTAATGGGTCTAAAGGAGTCGTTCCATCAAAGTGCATACTTTCCTCGGTCATCGTCTATTATCAGTGTGTATCACCGTCTGGCGATACGGTGATACGGTGATTTCGTAGGCACAATATGGACACGAGACTTTACTTATTGCTGTTCACGAGGATAGGTCCAAAACGACTTGAAAGGGCAGGGTCATAAAGAAGGTCTATCTAGTGAAAGAATATTCACCATGTATTAAAAATTTCCCGGTTACCCGTCCGCTGTTAATATTTCCCGTTTTCCCGTTACCGACTTCACATCCCGAAAATCGGGAGAGAAACGAGGACAGATCGAAAACTAATTTCGTCCATACTGCTCGTGTCAATCTACAAAACCGGCAATAATCCGCAACACCCTCTCCCACTCTTTCTCTCTCTGCCCCTTTCGAGCAAATAATCTGCCTTTTGTTTGTACTCGTGGTCGGACTCCGGGCGGCAAAAACTCCGCTCGACGTCCGTGCCCCATTGTTCGACGTCCTCCCGGAAAAAGGGAACGCTAAATTCCCGTATAACAACACTATCATTAATTTCTCGGCGGGCCGTGCTCGCGTTATTAATCGGGGGACGTCTCTCGTCGGTTAGGTGCATTCGAAAATTGTTTACGGTAGGTAAAATCGATAAACGCATCGATTTAGAAAAGCTAGCTTTAGCTTCACCGATACCGATCTGCGAGAGCAGTTTCATACGTTTGGTAATAATTCAACCGTCCAGTTGCTATCAAAATCGGTCTAAGGATCTGCCCACTAATTATCTATAATTAATAATTAAAGCCAAAAAAACTTAACGATGGCAAATGTTGGTTCGAAGTGGCTAGTTCAATTCTGATGGACATCGTGCGGTTCGTCCGTTAAACTCAAGGGAGATATTGTAACGTTTTTCCTGTTCGAAAATACTCATGACGTTACATAAGTAGCATATTTTATAATTTTAATACCATCACCCATGTGACAGTTACAGGAGCATAGTTCTGACATATTGTCACACGCCTGAGGACCTGTGGCCCAATAGGAGTGCTCTGGTTGGGGGTGTAGTCAGGTAGAGAGATGGTAGATAAATTTAAAAAGGTTTATTTCCTACATGCAGGGGAGAGAGTATTCATTACAAATGAGAGTCAGAAAAGGCGAATGTAAAATGAAATGCAAAGTAGGTTGAAAGTTGGTGGTTGCTTATGTGGTCTTGCGGAAGGGTAGCAGCGAGAGTAGCAGGTGCGAGGCTTTCCCAATGAGCGTCATGGTGAACAGGACGGACTCTCGGACGGGCAGCGTGACGGCGTGCAGGAAGACTGATCTCCTGATCGATTTGATCGATCCGTATAAATACGTGCGGGATGTTTATGAACGTGCTGTGTTGCCTGTCCGAGTGTCACGTATTGCTCTTGTGTCTAGGACTAGGTCACCTCCGTGCTGATTTAGCTTAGGTGGTAACCTAGTTGCGCTAATTGGAACCGTATCGCGACAATATCAACCAGGGAGTTCATATATAGACAACCTTTTCACTCTTAGGCAGATTTCGGGTAAGGGTATAGCTCGACTGAAACAATTACTTGTGATATTTGTTGACCTGAGAAACGCATATGATTCAGTACCTCAAACTAAACCTATGTGAAGCAATGGGGAAGACTAGCATTAGTGAAAAGAACATACAAATTATAAACCATATATAAAAGAAAAGCAACCAGTCTAGTGAAAATTTTAGCTCAGTTATCAAAACCATTCAAAACAGATAAAGGATTTTCCAATCTCCCCAACTTTATTCCAAGTGAATATCGAACAAGCCTTACGTAAGTGGATAAAGAAATGTAAAAGTATGTACGTCGATGTTCCATTAATATTAGCAGAGGATGAAGACGACGCCAACTACATGATTAGGAAATGAATAGACGAATACAAGGAATGGGGCTAAGAGATCAATTTAGAGAAGACACATTATATGGTCATCGGAAGAGCAGCAAGAGACCTGAACGTCGAAGGAAATGCAATAACGTATAAGACAGAATATAGATATTTGGGAGCGCGGATTACGCAAGATGGCAGAGATGAAGTAGATATTCGCAGGAAAATCGGGCAAGCTAAAACAATAATCAGACAATTTTGGAATAAAAATATAAGAGATAACTGAAAAACAGATGTACCAGACCATATTCGAAAGTTGTGTAACCTTCGTGCGGAAATTAAATTTGGGTAATAAACAAAAGTTTTCAAGACCGGCTTCGCGCCGTAGTAATGGATTTCTGGAAGAGAAGTGGCGGTATATCCAGGATACAACATATACGAAACAAGGTAGTTAGACAAAATATGAATCTAGAAAATACCATTCTGGACGAAATAGATGTATAAAAAAACTGATGTGGTATGGCCACAAACAACGCAAAAAATCGAATACCAAAAAGGCGTTTGAATGGCAACCTGTACAACGAAGAAAAAGAGGAAGACCCAGATCAGAATGCCCAAAGAAATAAGAAATGCTATGGAAAAGAGAGATTTAGATGAAGAAGATTGGAGAAACAGGATAAGGTGGAGGATGAGATGTGATAAACGGATTTAATCTGTAAAACCTCGCTATATAAAAAAATATCCCAATCTCCGCTGTGACATTTCAATGTAACGGAGTAAATACTTTCTCCCTCCTATTACCATCAGGAAGGAAAAAAGCAAATATCTACCTTATAAGAGCTAGGGCACTGTGTGGCTCATATATTCAGCTATATTTAGTGTGGAAACACTACATGAACCATTTTTACTTTTTTATAAAAAATTAAACTAATCTGTTAATTTAATTTTTTTTTTGAGCTCATCATTTCCATTGTCAAGATGTTAGCATTTGCAATTGTTCATATCGACAACATATTCATATCGGATTCACAAAAGAGATATCGAAAACCCTTAGCCCTGCCCTGCTGACACGGTGACATATCCCGCTCAATACACTATTTATTGCGCAAACTCGGAATTAGGTCAAGTTGCTCTATGGAGTGCCGTTATTCAGAATTAATTATTGTTTTAGAGCTTACTATATTTCTGTTTTATAAGTACATAGTTCAAGAGACCGTTTTCCGTATACCCGTTTGTTTAAAACACGCATGGAATTTCCGTTTTGTGCAGAAACAGTACAGGTAAACCGTAAAAATATTAAACACGGAATTACGAGTATTACCACTTCCGAATTAACTGATGGAATTTCGCTTAATTTTACCGAATCGCTAACATTCATTTTAGTATTTGCTTTCTACCGCTCTCTCGCCTCTTAAAAACACCGCTTTAGCCTATAAATCAAACTGTACGTTTCCTCGTTTTTCGCGTTTAACGACATGGTTATTTCTCTTATTTTTGTAAATAATTAAATTAGTTTTATATTCTTCGCCTTTTCAAGACTTCCATTCAATTATATTTTTCATTTTGCAATCCCGGACTCTCCCACTTTGCAGGTTAAAGCACCAGCTTTAGATATTAGCTTTTCTAAACGCTTGAAATAAATGCTTTAGTTTCAATTTACAAATTGGGACTTTACTGTTGTAGAAAAGTATACAGATATTAACTTCAGTCAGTTAAAAATCGCTCATGCATTTCTTTATTTAAAATTACTTCTCGAAATATGAAAACTATTTAAATTTTCTCCTATTTTGAATTAAATACCGCTTAGAATATTTCCACGCTAGGAACTCATTACTGACCACATTTTTTAAAATGATCAAATTTAATAACACTTGCTAAAATTTTACACAAATAAAAATAACAATCTCTTAGTAAAAAATCGGCTGTTAACCCTAATTCTTTGTCACATACACAGCTGTTGAAAATCTTCTTCTTCATTTTAAGTTACCATCTCCATTCAATAAAGATCGACAACAATATTCGCAAACTCGTCTATATCTTGCGTTTTTCTAAGTATGGTATCAGAATCAAGTCCGGTCCAGTCCCTAATGTTCTTCAACCATGAGTGATATCTAGGTCATGGGAGTCAATTCTTGAATCTCGATTGGTCGACAATTCGCTAATGTCGACCGACATGTTATTAGACACTCAAAAATGCGTATTCTTGAATGTCACATGTAAGTCGAATCCGACAATTTCTAATCGTCAAACCTGCGAGTGGTTTTCACCATTCGACTTGAATTTTTGGGGGTTATGTTAATGTAACATATTTGGATTTTTGTGTGTGCATGTATGCGTTTATCAGCAAATTTATCAGCGTTTATTGTGTGTTGGTGCGTTTGTTAAATAATCACTGATAATCACATAACAATTAATATGAATGTAAATCGTATACTAGCCGCCGCAATCGATGATTTGTGAAATCAAGAAGAGGCTGTAGGACGAAGACGACGTTACAGAAATTTAAAAGAAAGTGACATAAGTGGAATTTTATATAGTACAAAATTTGGGTAGATTTCTACTACATATATGACCACATTTGATTAAATAGTATAAGTTCCATGGTGATTCACTAATCGATACTAAAAACCTGAAACTTTAATATTTGACACAAAATTCATGACCTCAACATGAAAATTCCTTCCTATTTTCATGTTGACAAGCATATGTTGACACCAGAGACTTAACCATTTTCAGAGCATTTTTGAGCAGATGAGCGAAATTTAAATTCGAACTTTAAATTCCATTTAAGTTTCAAATAAAAATGATGGATATACTTTTGGAGAAATTATAGAAAACTCCATTTAGTTACTATAATCTTTTAGAATGGCAACAGTTGTGATCAAGTTTTTAATAAAGTAACATATCTTATTGTAAAAATGTTTCAGAAATTTAAATCAATGCTTTAAAATTTTTATTGGTACTTATCGTGAACTAAGTATTCATGTTGTTAAATGGATATTATTATTAAATTGTGCAACTAAAGTTAAAACAAAATATAAAATATATGTGATAGTTGGTGTTTGGTGTTATTGTTAAATATTTTAATGCGTTTATGAAAGTATGTGCAAATCTATATACCTATTGATGATAGCACGAGAACAAATAATGTCGATGGATAAAAACGCGAAATTTAATAAAAGTCATTAATAAAACGGGATATTTCATATTTATTATTCCTCAATTTCAATTTATAATTGAATCAAAGTGTCAATTACGAAAATGGGTTTATAATTTCTCTACTATTAATAAATATACCTAGCCATGTTAACGGCACATGAAAAAAAATCCCACTCGTATTCTACTTACGATTTAACTTTTCGAGAATATGCAGAATGTTCCCGAAAATGTATATGCAATGGATGACCGAAGTAGTATGTTAAATAAGCGAAATGTATATAATCGTCTCTATCCTTATTACTTCTAATAATTTCTTAGCATCCTCATCGAGGACCTTACGCAGAACCTTTGGAGACCGTCTCGCCTCTTCCGATCAATATTATATTTTTTCCCGTCGCGAACCTCGTCCCGGTGTAGCGAATTTCCTTCTTTTTTTTTCGTGCTTCGCCTGCCCTACCGGCGGAAAATCAGTCGCATACCAATTTTCCATCAATCAGCGTAATTCGGCGCGACCCCCGCGTTCGATATAATTGAAGAATAAACAGACTGCGAAATCTGAATAAATCAACATCGAAGCAAGGTGGAGAGGGAAAAATAACGTTGTTCGGAATATCACCTGGTGTGAGAAGAAAATGGCGGCCGGGATACGGAAGGAGAAGGAAGCAGAGCAGAGGCAACGTCTAGTCAAGTGGAAAACGCAGATAAAGTGAACTCCGCTAGGGAAAAGTTGCCAGATAATTTAATAACAAAGGCGAAATTACCGTCAGAATACTTCACATCACTGCATTATAACGATAACGCCATTTCTGCTGCTGCTCTCTTCTTGTCTTTTATTCCCTCCCCCTCGCCCGTCGCTCGAACCCTTTTCGTATTTATACTTGAATTATCGACGCGATCGCTTCCAAATGAAATTACTCCCGGCGAAATCCTTAAACTTCTCGAATCGTTAAATTGCCGTGAAATATTAAATGCGATCGCGGATGACGACGATACCACCCAACCCCCGCACCCCCACCTCCCCTCCCCCGGCCCAGGGGAATACTTCAATTAAAACGCGAGATAATAAATTTAAATATTCCGAAAAATGTAATCTTAATTGGAATTTCACGATACAAATATTAGTCTTGCTGACGATACCTATCGTTTTTGATCCGGTGATAAACCGCGCCTCATCCGGACGCGGAATTAGCGATCGTATTTCATTCGAGACGGACGGAGGGTGGGAGGATGAAATGTTGGCCCATTAAATCAAAAGTTGGAATTATTTTCAGGTAGTTTTAATGAATGTAATCAGCGCCGCGCCGGCGACAAACGGAACGGCTCCCAGAAAAGAACAGATAATATTTTGTTATGCAAATTTGTATTGTCTTTCTCCCCCGGAAAAGGTGAGAGTCAAGGTGCTGAATAAATTTCGACCTCGGTTATCTCCTCCTTAACAGTCTGGCTCTCGGGCTCGCTGTACGACAACCGCGCCGCAAATATTTAACTTCGTGGAATCTTTCGGTTAAGCCCACGTATCTCACGACACATCTTACACGGTTTGTGTTCAAATAAATTTACACCCCTCTTTTATAGGAAAGTTTCGAGGAACCATCCACCCTTCAGATGTACGGTTTAGGACAAAAGTATAGTAAGGTTCTCTCCAGACGCAATCTTAGTTCTGCCTTTTGATACGATTTTACACTGAATGCTCTAAACCCCCGATAATACAGGCCATATACAGGCCAATAATTTTTGCCACATTGTCAAGAAAACATCATAACAAAAAATAAGTTCTTATGCCATAGTTCAAAAAGTTGAACTAAAATTAGGAAAAATCAAAATTCGAATTAAAAAAAATACCAATTATCCTTCCTTCATAACTCGGTAGCTCTTTTTAAGCGAAGACGGTAGCTGTTTGTCGTAGGACTGTAGCTTGTAGTACTCCGCAGCAGAAGTTCTCGAAGTAGATGTTCGTATAGAAATAGATCAACAGGGCGTTAATCTCTGGATTGACTGAATAGATTCGTGGATACGGAGTATCGTCTGGTTTCGATCTCGTCTTGTCTCATATAGAGACGAGATAAGGCGGTATTAAATGTTGAAATTTCCATACCGACCGAAATATAATTTTGGCACCTTGTCGAAGCCTCGAGTTTTATATTTGCGTTCAGTTTGTAGGCCCCTACAGACGTGAATGACTGAAGTGAAGAATATGAAAATAAAAGCGACTTCCCGCAAGCTCATTCCTTGTACCATTAAACCAGTAAGGATGGTGAACGGTTAAATTTGCATCTTTTGTCGTTATCACTTCCTTTCCTTAGAACTTTCGATGGGTTTATTATAGGACCGATATTCAGAAAATAGGTCGGGCTTGAAATGCACCAAGCCGATTATAGACTCCCCGTGTCGTTAGGGATCGGGCCGGTCGACCTTTCTCAGGTACCATGGACTACGAAACAATATAAAAGTGATTATATTTCAATACTATGTTCCAGCAAAGTTTGATTAAAGCGAATATATTTTTATTATGATCGTTGTCTTTTCCTCTACAATTCGATACCAAACTCAAAATATTTTCAACAAAATAAAATTGTTGTATAGTTTTAGGTCTAAATTCGGCGAAAATAATTATTATATTAGTTAGGACTATACCTCTCAACATATATGAAATTATAAATGCGCATCTACTCACTAATATAAATACGACTTGTTATATATTTGAGAGAGAGAAATCTTGACCTGTAATCTTTATCTGTGATGGAAACGGAACCTGTTGTACCTCCTTAATATTGTTTACCACATAAATAGGTTAAAGTTCCAGGAAAGTGCTCTTGGCTTATATGTTTCAGTCGGTTCTTTCTGTACTCCTCGCAGCCAATCAAAAACCTATTTCAAGGATCAAACAAGAGCACATTCCTAGAACTTTACCCTACTTATCTTCTTTTTCTCAAATATGTAACAATTAGAGTAGTTACGCATATGAAACCACAAAACCATTTTATTTTGTTGAAAATATTTTGAGTTTAGTATCAAATTATGGAGGAAAAAACAAAGATCTTAATAAAAATATATTCGCGTTCATAAAAATTGGCTAGAACATAATATTGAATTATAATCAATTTTATATTGCTTCGTAGCGCAGAGTACTGGAGTACCTGGGAAAGGGTCGACTGGCCCGATCCCTAACGGCACGGGGGGTCTATAATCGGCTTGGTGCATTTCAAGCACCACCCAGAAAATAATGTGAAACGTTTGATTGCATTAATGGACATATTTAACAGTAATATATTGTCACGGTCCTAAGGGGCATTGGATTAATACCCAGGAATCGTTTAGAGAGTTGCAGAACACCTTTTCTTCCTAACTTACTGCTGTCTCTAAGAACCCAACGAAGAATAATTATTGTTAAACGAATTTCCAACCTGAACAGTGACTACACCTCATCACGTTTTAGTCGTTACGCCGATATGGCGTTAGATTTACTCTCCGCTATTTAAACTGTTTAAACAATCTCCCTGACAATGGGATTGATACGAATTATTACATTAATCTCAAAATAAATTATATAAATTGCCCCTAGGTACTACCTAGCCTACGTGAGTATGTTGATATATATAGTTTTATATCCCTAATGATATTACGTAACTAGTTTTGATATAAATTATGGAGCGTTCTTGATAATCCCCAATACAAAAAATCTTGATTAAATTTCCGACGTTTCGTTCAGTATTCTGAACATAATCATGGCTATGTCATCAAGATCAAATTTGATCAAATTTAAAAAACGTGCAATCTATCAATTATTAATCATCTATTGCAACAATGTTAATAACCATGCTATTCACTATATAAACGGATTATATTCTGAGCCTTGCCCGGCAGTTTAATTTCCAAATGGGGGAGAATTACCTTCGTTTCAAGTCAATATTTAATATTCAATAATTTTTAATTGTGATTTTATTAACATCCACTGAAGTTATAATGCGAATAGAAATTACGAGTTGAGGATGTTAAGATAACGAGCAGTCTATTCAGTGATCTTGTATTGCTAGATTGTTAATAAGTTTGGCCAACTAACTTAATTCAACAAATTGTATACATAAAAACTTCTTTTAATAAAATAATGTACACACACAAGTATAGTCGCGGGACTATATAGTCTCTCTCTCTCTCTCTCTCTCTCTCTCTCTCTCTCTCTCTCTCTCTCTCCCCTCTCCTGCATTTGGTATGGACGCAGCCGAGGTGCGTCCCGCGGTCATAAACGCGACCCTTTGCTTGTCTAGGTGCGTCCTGCGGTCAAAACGGCCATAGCCGAGTTGCGTCCCGCGGTCAAAACAGCCGGACACACGACAACTGAGCCTCGCGGTCAGAAAATTCGAACGGGTACGCTAATACCACCCTACGATTGATCCTCGGTATAGCCCAAGGCCAAATGACAACTGAGCCCCGAATTAAAATGCTGAGTCCAAGTTAAAAATAGTTAGGTAAAGGAGTACGAAAACTACGGGAAATTCCATGTTTATCACGATAACATTAAGGGCAAGAGGGCAAGGAAAATTAATCAAGATACAAATATTATGCCTAACTCGACAACGACGCCGTCCTTTTTTGAACAGCCGGACGCACCTCGGCCATCCCTTTTTGAACCGCGGACGGACCTGGGCTATGAAATTTTATTGCCGGGACGCACCTCGGTCATTTTACTGACCGCGGGACGCACCTCGGTTCCACCGTCAATAAATGCTATTGAATTTGTATATGGTTTTCCGTCTCTACCAAGCTACCACCCGCAACCAGGGCGGGCATGTGCATCTAGCACCAAGCCGATTAGAGAGGTAAAGGATTAAACGATAAAAAGGGATCGACCGGCCGGTCGGGTTCGGATCGGTTCCTTTACCTGCTTGTATGAAAATTTTAAAGAATTATTCTACTGTAATGTACAAATATTTAATTATGATTTACATGAAAATATTTTTACTGAAATCGTCGTGTTTTCCCCTATATTTTGATATCAAACTCGAAGTATTTCAAAATCAATAAATTATAGCATAAATTATATAGGTAATCAAAGAGGAGATTCCAACTCATTATTAATCCAGGCGCTGGCTGGTGAAATGTACATATCGGTATTATACAAGTAACTTAATAACCGAATATGCGAAATTTGCATAAATAGTCCCGAAACTTCCTGGAAAGTTGCCTTTTGCGTTTCTTAAGAAGTCTTAAAAATTGGGTTAAAAAATATTAAATTGTTTACGAGTTTTTGGATTTGTTTATTAAAAAAGTATTATTTCAATCTAAAAATGTGTTCGTTATTGTTATAGTACAAGACTCTATAAAGGTTCACCTTATTCGTCTTGATTTATATTTTCAAGATATGTAATTAGAAATTTTGACCTCAAAGATACTACCTACCCGGTTCCGGACAATTCATCTAAAACAGTTCGTCTAAAAGAGTTCGTCTAAAACTGTTCATCTAAAAGACGATTCATCTAACGGTCAATTCATCGAACGGCGAATTCATCTAAAATACCATTCATCTAAATACAACACATCTAAAGAGCAATTCGTCTAAACGGCAAGTTTATCTAATACTGATTTTGTTGAACACTATTAATTATTTTTACATTCTTTTTCATTTTGTTTTGTATCTACCTTATCAAATGAGCAGATATTACATTAAATAGCATATAAGTTATCATATATACGTATTAAAGATCTGATTATTCAATCTAATCAATGAAGTTGACACTATGGAATAAAACGAATGCATTTATGGTATAGGTGCAACAGTTTTCTTTTCATTTATTGAGTGGTTACACATTTAAAACAGAGTTTAACCTGAAACTAATATAGCTCTGGACTTAGTTGTAGCTGCGTTACATCATCAGGCATTCAGTAGGACGAAGTGGACGGGTTTTCCATAAAGGGCCTTAGCTGAAAATCTATTCTTTGGTTGGGTTAAAATTTCTGCTGCTATTGCTTGCTCCATCTTAAGCTCACAAAGACATTATTCCCTTTTTAGTGCTTGTATAAATTTCCGAATTGTAGGGTGGGCACAAGAAGTTTGGAATTCGAAACTTCGATGCCATTCTTCAACGGCATTTGTTGTTTTAGGAATTTTGTCCCTTGTGCTTGTACTACAGTTCCACAGTTCAATTTCAAAAGTTGGAAGTTTTCGCCTATTGTTCCTTGTTGGTCGACCAACCCAGTTATCTTCGAAGTAGTTTATATCATCTTCACATTCTTGCGGTAAAAAATCCGAATCCACTAGCTGTTCAAATGCACGTATTACATGATGTATAGGCAGAAAAGTTAATGCGGATGAACGTTCCATCCATAAACCAGTGAGAACACTTCTAAAGGTAGTTAATATTTTCTCTTGTGGAGAATATCACTACTCTGTCATCTCTCTGTCATCTCTCCTGCAATTTGGTAGGTTTGGACAATTCATCAATCCCATACGAATCCGTCGAATTGACATTTATATTAAATTTTGAGGATTAGATTAACTTTCCGTTTAGACGAATTGCTCTTTAGATGAGTTGTATTTAGATGAATTATATTTTAGATGAATTCACCGTTAGATGAATCGTCTCTTAGATGTACTGTTTTAGATGAACTGTTTTAGACAAACTGTTTTAGATGAATTGTCCGCGACTCCTACCTACCATCACCCTCCCACCAAATGGTGTCAAAAACAAGGTCTAATTGGTTTATAAGGTTAATAACTTGGCCAGTAATAAATATATTTTGTCATTTTGATACTCCTTTTCCTGGTAATTTTTCGCATATTTAAGGAAAAATTCCCCTAGCGCCATTTTCAACCAACATAGCCTTTTTTTTAAAGAAATCACCATTTATTCATTAACATTAAGACTTAATACTGCGCAAGTACATCAATCAACCCATTAATTCAATGATGATCATTATAGCTATCAAAAGAAGTTTATTTTATTATGTTGATAAAAAAATGATTTTGTTTGGAAAATGGTGGGGACAATCAACCAACAATGTTCAAAAGTGAGAAAACCAACACTTCATATGGAAATCGCTTGAATATTTTACGATTGCAGTGTGAGGTAACTGATTAAGGGTTCTACAGTATATTTTAAAAATTGTTGTGATTTGCTCTAAGATCCTTTTATAAATGCCATAGAAGTATGCTTAAATAGATGAAGCATATTCCAGATAAAATCGATGTAAGCTGGTTAGAAAATTCTAGTTAAAGAAAATCTGCTTATAAAGCACTTCAGGTCTCTGAGATATGAAGCCCAAAGTTCCTCTAGGAACATGATACAGAGTCTGTATCATGTCTTTATCTCATAAGGCAATCTTTGAATATGAATGCCGTCCCGCTGCTCCGAGGTGCGAGGTGTCTCTCATGGTTCCCTCGAAGCTGACCTCAGCCCTTTTTCGATGCGGGCCTCTCGTCTCGACGTATACAGGGTGATGGTTGTATACGTCATGGTGACTGACGATAACATTAACTACCATTAGCGAAAAAAGTTAAGTGAAAACGTTCAAGAAAAATAACTGTATTGACAAAATATTTCCAACAAATAACCTACCGATTCCCGCCATCGTCATTGACTTCTAGCTCAGCGGCAGCTCTGTTCGAGCGACTTCCACTGCAGTTCTACGGAGACAATTTCCACTTTAGCTCGTAGAATAAATCTCCCCTCGTACCAACATTCAGTTAACAATTCCAGATTGTCTATCTGGTGTCAAACTGTTTAGTATAATCAAAGAGTATAACATTGTCGTTATTGCTACAGTTCAACAAACGAGTTATTTCGGATACATAAACAGACCTACTCTCCTAACGCCGCGAATCGTTTCGCCTTTCTTAATTGTTTGAAACCGGAAGCTAACACATCCATTCGTTTGAAAGGTACGGAACATGAATTAGATCCTCGTGTTTGTCGAATTAATCTCAACATTATATCGAAATATATGCCGGAACTATATAGGATTAATCATGCTATTAGCGATAGACCTATTATCTACCTATTACGGAAGATAAACAGCAGGAGCTCGAGACTTTACTTTTATTTTTACGGCGTGGGGGATTACATACGAAGCATAGGCGTTACGTACTTAATTTACCTAATTCAAATTATAATTTTAGCTCTAATTTGCCAAACAACTGTTTCGTGACACGAGTATGAGGAGCCGTAAAATAATGCACTGTTGAGGTTAAATTTTCACTGATTCGATTGGATCAGCCTGACTAATTGCAATTGTATCAAAAACTTCCTTAAATGCTTATTGAAACAACTTACCTTATTAAGTCTTTTTAGTTCTTCTCATAGTGAATCACAGTACTGAAAATGGTCCACTACAAATTTAATGTTTCCTAACTTAATGACTACTTAACATTCCCTAAGCGAATAAATAACGAAAAATTAATAGATTTCATAAATAATCAGTCAGTCAGCGTCAACATGATTAACTTCCATTCAACTGGGAATCTGCTGAGATTGAATTAAATTTCAAATTTATGTATCAATTGCATTGTCTGAGGCATGACTGGACGAATAGAGTAACAGGGACAAGTCGATTAATGAAAAAGTTGGAAACATAATATGAAAACTGGAAACAGTAATATGCACAACCAAATTTTCTTATTCATTTTCGTTTTTTTTTTTAATATGTATTTATTGCAATTTTGCACATAAGACAAAATCGTTCTGGCCCTCATCGACTGAACTGTTGAGTTATATAGTGACGTAAATAAATTGAGTTTTAATGTATTCACTATAACTAACACAAAATTCTGTCGCACGATATTTCATCACGAAAAATCTCATCACATAGACAGTTCATCATTGTGAGAGATCCATCACATCGCATTCCAATTCACCCTTTCGCAGATTCGTCACATAAAATGCCAACAACTCAATATGCAAAATTGTATAATATTGGTTTTACAATAAAACAACACACTTAAACGCTACAACGTAGGTAAGTAATAACTTCACTTTTTCAAATTTGTTAACAATCTCTCGTAATTTTGTATACCCATTCTTCCGATTAGCAGCGTAATTTTTTTTTATTAAAACCCTTCTAAAACGTTCAAACTGACTTACAACGGATTGTTTCAAGCAGATCAACAATAGAACTATAAAAAATAAGAGCAAACAGGTTTTTCTGGCATTTAGTGTATCTATATATTTACAGAAAACACCGTATTGATTTTCAAATATACCTTCTGAATTTCCAGGTGTATTTTACTGAATGAATTTTAATTTGGAATTCTTCTAAAGTTACATCCAAGTTTCTTAATCCCAAATAACCTGAGAACCGTTTCTTCAGCAAAATTAAGTCTACTTTCTTCATCCAGAGTCTTCCATCCAGACATTGCGTGTTCGAAGCCAACGTTTCTGATTTTTTTTTTTTTCCAAATTCTAAGTTAGTGATCCGGCATGATCTGAGTCTAATTATTATCTAACCTAATGCAATGTAAATATTGCGAGTCTGTCCGTTGTTGAGGAGCCTGTTTAGGGCTGATCTAGGGGTACCCAGTCACTTACAAGTTTTTCGGGCTCTTCTCCAGGCCTTCCCAGTCCTTTCCCACTGTTTCAGAATCATGGATAGCTTTTTTATATGCAAAGCAATATTATATTATTGGTAATATTTGCAACGGGGGTAAGGGGGTGAAGGCTAATAATGCCTGCCCAAATGTCAACCTCACCTGCTCGTGCGATAACTAAGTTATCCGGTGCCCCTGCTAGATAACTGACGAGGCTCTGACGACCGAACGATCGCCGGAATAAGCGATCCACCTTCAACTTGTGAACGGCTACGGGCGGATGAACAAGTGAAGGAAAGGGCACTCTTTTGTCCTGAGGCTGAGAAATCGGCCTCAAAGGCGGAGGAATTACTAAGGTAATCAACGGCATAAGGATGTAGATGGCAAAGGACAACCGCTACATTAAAGATCCTACGGGATAGTCCTAGTAGAAAATCATCTATGGCAATGCTCAGAACTGAATATGATTCCGGAGTAAGTCTCCCGTTCGGATCTCCGGAGGAGACAGTTATGAGTGACCGTAGAAAAAAAGCAGCCCAACCAAAATGTAAAAATAAACGGATTAAAATATGCACTTGGAACGTTAAAACCATGGCAAAAGCAGGAAAAATAGACAACGCCATCCAAGAAATGAAGAGATTGAATATCGACATAATGGGAATAAGTGAGATGAGATGGCCAGGAGAAGGAAGTATTGACAAAGGAGAACACACAGTATTTTATTCTGGATCAACGGATGGAAAAATGCAATATGGAGTAGGAATTATAGTCACTAGACATATAAGCCGATGTGTCACTAATTGTATCCCAATGTCCGACAGAGCGATATTACTCCAAATAAAAGCTCATCCTGTAAATATGAACATAATCCAAATATACGCCCCCACTGCAGAAAAAGAAGATGAACAAGTCGAAAGTTTCTATGAAAGCATAGAAGACGTTATACAACTGCTCCCAAACCACGAAATAAATGTCGTAATGGGTGATTTTAACGCCAAATTGGGAGAGGGATTGAAAACAGCATTCATTGGACCGTTTGGATTAGGACAAAGAAATAATAGAGGAGATAGGCTGGAGACTTTCGCAGAAAACAACGAATTAGTAGTATTATACACATTCTACAAATTGCCAAAGAGAAGACTGTATACATGGAAGTCACCAGCCGACACACCTAGTAACATTGTACGTAACCAAATTGACTATATGTTAGTTAACAGGAGGTTCAGAAACTGCTTTACTTCAGTTAAAACTTATCCTGGGGCGGACATTGAATCAGATCATATACCTCTAGTAGGAAATATAAGAGTGATTTTGAAGGAAATTAAGAAGAAAATGATTCATCAATATGACGTGAAGGCTTTACAGCAACCTCTAATAAAACAAAAAGCAAGCGAATACGTAAACGAAAAGGTAAAACAATTGAAAGAGGTGAATTGCATGCAGGAGGAAATTAACGAATTCATAAATATAATAGAGTCGACAAAGAAAGAATTTTTAAAGGAAGAAAAACAAACCAAAAAGAAAACTTGGATGACCAGTGAAATTTTAAACCTAATGGAAAAAAGAAGAACATTCAAAGAGAAGGAAAAAGAGTACAAGAAGATCCAGTCACAGATTAGGAAAAATATTAGGGAAGCAAAAGAAAAAGAAGCAGCAGAGAAATGCGCTGAAATAGAAATACTGCAAGCCAGACACGACAGCTTCAACCTACACAAAAAAATAAAAGAGGCAACTGGAACCTTGAGAAAGCGACAAGGTATGAAGATCGTAGACAAAAATGGAAAAATTATCATTGACAAAGATGACCTGAAAAACGTTTGGAAGTCATACATAAAAAAGCTTTTTGAAGATCAAAGACCGGAAACCACGTACTCATTATCGGAAGAAGCTACAGGCCCACCCATACTAATCCACGAGGTTGAAATAGCAATAAAGCAAATGAAAACCAAAAAAACAGCGGGACCAGACAACATAGAGGCGGAATTTCTAAAGCTGCTCGATGATGAAGGAACAGCCTGGATTACCGACATCTTCAACAGAATCTATAATTCTGGAAATTTCCCAGAAAAATGGCTGCAATCAGAATTCATAGCAATACCAAAAAAATCAGGAGCAAAAAAGTGCGAGGAATATCGGACCATAAGCCTGATGAGTCATATGCTGAAATTATTTCTTAAGATCATTCACAAAAGAATTTACAACAAATGCGAAGAACACATATCCCAAAATCAATTTGGTTTTATCAATGGCGTCGGAACCAGAGAGGCACTCTTTGGAGTTCAAGTCCTAATCCAGAGATGCAGAGACGTCAACTGCAACGTATACGCATGTCTTATCGACTATGAAAAGGCATTTGATCGCGTTCAACATCATAAAATGATCAATATCCTGGAAGAGACTGGCCTAGACGATAAAGATATCCGAATAATTTCAAATCTCTATTGGAATCAGACAGCATGCGTCAGACTTGATGGAGATCGAACAGACCAAGTGAAAATACTACGGGGGGTCAGACAGGGATGTGTCCTTTCGCCGCTATTATTCAATTTGTATTCCGAAAGAATTTTCAACGAAGCACTTAACGACGTAGAAGAGGGTATCCTTCTAAACGGAATCAGACTGAATAATATTCGGTACGCCGACGATACCATGGTGATAGCAGATAGCTTGGAAGCATTGCAAAGATTAATGAACCATATCACGCAGTATAGTCAACAATATGGTCTTAATATCAACGTAAAAAAACAAAACAAATGATCATCAGCAAAAGAGATATAAATGGAGCTCACCTATATATCAACGGAACTCTAATTGAACGTGTTCAACAATATTGCTACCTTGGAACCATCATAAACGAACAATGGGACAGTGCACAAGAGGTAAAATGTCGTATAGGAAAGGCTAGGGCAGTTTTTAACAAAATGATTGCCATCTTCAAAAGTCACAACATATCCCTAGAAACGAAAATAAGGCACTTAAGATGCTATGTTTTTTCTGTTTTATTATATGGAGTAGAATCCTGGACACTCACAGAAGCCACCACTAAAAATGTGGAAGCATTTGAGATGTGGCTGTATAGGAGAATGCTCCGAATACCATGGACAGCTCACGTTACAAATAGAGAAGTGTTAAAGAGAATGAAAAAAGATCTAGAAATCATGTACATCATTAAAAAAAGAAAACTAGAATACCTAGGGCATGTTATGAGGAACAAGGATCGATACTCCCTACTGCAAACCATAATACAGGGAAAGATACTGGGTAGGAGAGGACCCGGAAGAAGAAGAATCTCATGGTTGAGGAATTTACGGACTTGGTTTGGGAAAACCTCAGCAGAACTGCTTCGAGCGTGTACAAACAAAGTTATAATTGCCAATATGATTGCCAACATCCGAAACGGATAGGTACCCTAAGAAGAAGAAGAATATTTGCAACAGGATAAGGTTGATGTTTACATAACCTAGAAAATGTCTTTAGCGACATACTCGGATTGAAATGTTCATCCATAGTAGGTACACAAGGCGGGTTTATTCCCAGAATTCCGTACATAACCTCACTTTTGCAAAGCCGGTACGATGGAAGCGGAACCCGGCGTCGGGATCCTCCCCGTCCTGGGGCCCTATATAGTGCTCGCCTCCCGGGTCCCTCCACTCCTCCCCCGGGGCCCCCCGGATGCTCCTCTAGGGTCGTTCGCGCCAAAAGTTGAGTTCACTCCAAAATTTGACAGTTTCGAGCCAAAGCACGTAAAACAAAAATCCCTGACAGTGTCCGAAACACGAACACTAACATCCGTGGGAGAGCGGCTCTTCACACCAGAATTCGACAGGTGAGCAATGGCAACCTGACGCCACCTATCTTACAGTGGTGTAGGGAAGTGGTGTGAGAAGTCTAGAAGTATGTTATAAGACATATAAGAGTCCCATTAAAAAGGAAAAAAAGGAAGGTACTCCTCCTTCCCACTACCATCCACTGGACGCACCAGCTCCGCGTCCATCTTACATCCGGATTTGCAAAAGTGAGGTTATGTATGGAATTGTGGGGCTCAACCCGTCTAGTATATCTACTATCCATATCATTTTTAAATTCACAATTTCCAATGGCGGTTAAAACATTGTCACTGCTGTCCGAAGAATATAGGACAAATTAGAGATTAAACTATCATAAGTACAATTTAGAAAACTAAAACAGTATTTCGATAACTACCAAATAAAATTAATAATATACTTTAGATGTGGATATATGTTGATCGGAGATATTTGAAACAAATTAATTTTACACTCTTATCACTCTTATCAACGAATTTTAATGAAATAATTTATAACGTATAAAACTTTTAATAATAACACCTGTCAGTACAGAAAAACCAGCATGTTTTTCGATCTTGAGAAAATCGTAATAACACTAGCAAAGACAAAATACATTATCTATGATTTATTTTATAAGCTCTTTATGAATTATTTGAAAGCTTGATTCACGAATCGTTTGTTTATTAACAATCTCAGTAAGGAAACTGACAAGTATATTGATACCTTAGATAAATGATATCACTTTTTATTGAATAAGTGACGACTTCGTATACTTTTTGGCAAAATACTAAGATTTAAAAATATAGATTATGAATAAGCTTGTTTGAGTAGAGGTTTTAAAGCGTTTAGAACATGGACTGCAACGTTAGTTAACACGACGAAAGTTCAATTGATTTCTTAGTTTCGGTTCCGATTTTGGATAAATGTTAAACTGAATTGCAGATTATCGAGTAGATTATATTTTTGAAAAACCCTGTTAATTTGGTCCAATCGATAGATTTACTGTTTATTTAATTATAAGTAGAGTTTATTTCTTGAAACTTCAGATAAGAAACCGAGTGCATTATATAATTTAGAAAAATTGTGCCTACTCATTTAAATCTAAAGATGGAGAGCAGTTTTATAAATTTAGAGATAATATGTGAAAGGTGTCAGGAATTTAAATAGCACCTAAGGTTAATTCCTATAATAGAAAATATGATTCTGTGTAAGCTCTAGTATTATTAGATATTTTTATATTTAATATTATTAAGTAATAATGTAAAAGTAAATGAGGTAGTTTCTTCATGTCTTAAATAGATAATACACTTTTCAATTTCGAAGACCAATAATTTATATTTTCTAATTTACATAGTCTAAAATTTGAAAGAATCTATTAGATCTGAAGTCCTAGAATACCGAAAACATTGTGAATAACAGAATTGAGAAATAATTTCCATACCGATTCGAATTGGGAACAATGTCATATTTTCCTGATTCGCAGACGATCATTTCATATTATGACCGGGTTTTAGACTATCAAAAATCTGAATAGTTCCAAAGGTACTTTGTATTTTATAATATTTAGAACTGTGTATATTGTAGATTATAAATGGGCACGCATACTGTTGACGCTAGTGTCAACATTATTTAAGGGAATTTTAGGCGAAGAAATCATAATTTATTGTAAACGAATTTAGGGAACTTTTTAAGTAATTTAATCATTGAAATTAACACGCGTCGTTTTACAAACGGAAAACAAGTCATGATTAAGAGCGAGGATAGTTGTGTAAAATATTATTGGATTGTTTTAAAGGCGGAAACAGACTATCGTCACCTCAAGTGAGCTCACGTGCTGTCACGTTAACTCACGTCACTTTGCGGTAACATCAGTCTGGTTCTAATACATTTTCACGCTGCCGCTATCGTAAATCGCTCTTATATGCATAGATACGTAGCATGAAAATGGCAAATAACATTTGTGTATTATTTTTCCTTGACGGCGGAATTTAAATACTGTCATTTACATTCCTAGGAAAATCAAAAGATTAAATCAAGTTGATTTATCCCTAGTTACGCATATGTCAGACTGACATATGTAAGTCTGACGTGTGTCAGTCAACTTATGTCAGAGTGACGTACGTCCAAACTGAATCAAACATTTCATTTTTTGAGGAATTATGAGAAAATTTTCAATGGCAGCGTGAAAAATCTAATAAGCAACACGGAATATATCGACTGTTAACATGCTCGGCAAGTGACAAGCCTCGGCTTCGCCTCGGCTCGTACACACTAACTTCGAATGGTAAAACGTCTTTACATTCCTTGTGGCTTAAACAACTATTAAACACCATGTGAAATATACTTTTTTTTTTATAATACCCCGCACTTTTTACACGTGACGTGAGTTAACGTGACAGCACGTGAGCTCACGTGGGGTGACAATAGTCTGTTTGGGCCTTAAACGTTCGTACACGAATCAATAACACTAGCGATCGTTTCACGTTACAAAGAGGAAAACAACTGCGACCGAACGTGAGCCGGTCAAGTTTAAATCCCAATTCTCAGCTGACTAAGCATAACACGACGTCTAGGTAACGTGATAACGAGCGCTTCTCGAGAAGGTCAGTCTGGTACAAGGTAACAAAACAAATAATATCTCATTTAGCTAATAAATAAGATGTATAAAAGTTCTGAAATTTGGGATAATAAATCAGTATACTTTGTAGGCTCAAAACGACGTGTGTTTTTGGTCTTATTTAAAGTCACCCTTCATCTTAAAACCGACTGTGAGACTGCAGTAGGGAGACCTAACCTCACCCTACACAACTGCTCTCACGTTACGCCCTGAGAGTTCTACGAGATCTTCAAACTACGAGAACTTCTAACTTCGAGATCTTCAACCCCAGATCTGCACGTTACGCCCTCAGATCAACCCCGGAGTAAAGTCACTCCCCGGAGAAGTACGTCACGCCCTCTCTCCAAAACTTCGGGACATACTCACTGAAAATACTGGGTGATCAAGAATGACTGTTTGAGTTGGCAACACCTTTTAGAGAATTTTTTAATTGCTGTTTTGACAACACTACAACCGGATATGTTTATTAGACAAAAATTTGACATAACAATCAGCGATAAGATTGTAGGTTATGTGAATAAAAATTAACGCTTAAAAAATGAAACTCAAAATAGAGAACAATAATTTAATTAAACAGCTATTTTGGTCCAGACATAAATTAACTCTCCTTTTTAGGCTCTCGAAGATATTCACCAGCACATTGGGGGTAATGTTTGCCACATCCTGAACTATTGCCTCTCACAGCTCTTCTTCAGTACGCAATATGTTCCTAAAGACATTGTCCTTCAAGAGCCCAAATAACGAAAAATCTAATGGAGTGAGATCTGGTGACCTGCTTGGCCAAATGCCTTGACTAATTGCTCCGTCGCCAAAATTCTCTCTTAAATATCTCATAGTAGCACGAGCCGTATGTGCCCTTGCAGAGTCTTGTTGGAAATATCCAATTTGACGCTCTTCGTCTGTTAATTGGTTGATAAAAGGCCTCAAAAGGTGTTGGATATATCTCTCTAAATTGAGGGTAAAGTTCAAAAATATTGGCCCATACACCAGCTTCCTTGAGACTGCCAACCAAACACCAACTTTAACCGGGTGCAAATGTGTCTCTCTGATAGCGTAAGGATCTTAACCTGACCAAATTCTGTAATTTTGTTTATTCACATAGCCGTTGAGATGAAACCAGGCTTCGTCGGAAAAGAAGGTATTGTCAAGGATATCGTTATTATTTAATATGTCATTGAACCAATTGCAAAATAACACTATCTGCGGGTGATCATGATGGGTTAATGACTGGACGATGGAAATTTTGTAAGGGTGGTACTTTAATTTCTTTTTAAGCACAGTGGAGCAACTTCCATAAGATAAACCTGTAAAACCGTGAATTAGGACAACATGGAAAAGTGGAAGTCTTATGGGTAAGAATGAAAATTGGTTGAATAGGAGGCATAAGGACCAAACCTGTTTGAAGGAAGAGCTTTCTTAAGGATTTGCGAGGACTTGTTTGCATTCGAGTTCTGATATCCTCGACAACTTCCTCGTTTGGAGTAGAAGGTCTACCAATTGATTTTTGTTTACTTAGATACGCTCCCTGTGTTCATATACCGTTCAATTACTAGCATGCAATGTTGCTGAAAGACAGCACAAGTGACCAAAGTCTCCGGAAACATTTCCAGAAATTGCTGGTATGTCGCTTCGAGAGAGTACTGCCAACCAGTAATTGGGTTATAAATCCCACATCGATAGTACGCCATTCCAACGAAAATATCGTGTTGTAACGTGAAAACCATTTTATATAAATAAATTTGAAAAGAATACCAGAAATTTGAATTTGAAATAGCAAATGGCATCTGTCAATGACGCTGTCAGTGTCACCAACCGGATGTTACTCCAGTTGTACCATTTAAAAATGAAATTCAGTATTGCCAACTCAAACAGTCATTCTTGATCACGTTGTATTAATGATAACTCATTAAGTGTTTAATAATAGCAGAATTATAGGGCCAGGTTTCCATTTCTGGACCCCTTTTAATTACCTGTCATCTAGAAGAAACTTTTGGACTGAAATGTGTGTATGTTATATAACTCTGGAATAACTCATACTCAATTGTATCAATGATGTATAAATTATAAAGAGTATTGAAATGGAAAATATGTTGATTCAAGAATTATAATATAAGCAACGTAATACATTTCGAAAAACCACTGAATTTTCTACAAAAGCCCAGCTCATAAATCAATTTCTTAGTAAATATCCAAGTCTCTGAAAATTGACTAGAATATTGATGTTCTATACCCCGTTTGGAAATAATAGGAGTGATTGACAGTCCGATTTTGATGTTTCGTGGGTACTTATATGGATTCCATAGGAGTGCGTAAAAATAGAGTCGTGACCAAAGGAATTTTTTAAGAAATTACTAAAACATTTTTACAAATAAGAAGATACAAATACAAATCAATAAGAATAATACATATTCATGTTTTGTCAAGGTTTCCACGCCACCATGAGGTACTTGACCAGCGCGTTACCTTTTTGGTTGATTATTAATATTATTATTGACTTACAGCATCTACGTTCATGGAACGAACCTTGGCGAAAGGATTGGTGCATTGTTGCCGTTGTAAGCAATCTTCAGCGATATACTTCTACGGTGTATTTCTGGTTGCCGCCATCACCAACAATACTCTTTTCGTGGCTTGCTTAAAACCACACGTTGAACCATTATAGTTTTTCTTTAGTTTTATTAGAGTGTAAAGCTCAGTTAACCGACTGGAAAATGCATTTCAAAAGATGATTTTTAAATGTTTCGAACCAACTGTATGATTCAAGAAAACGAAAGGTCGATATTTGACAACGCCGGATGGCTTGTGCGATAAGTTCACGATCTGTATGTGCGGCACAGGAATTTATGCGTTTGTTCCACACAAAACGCTCTACAGTTTTTTCAAAAAAGGGATCCATCGCCAAATGTCATTACTCCTATTATTTCCAAACGTGGTATAGACAAATACTCTATAAATGTTTCGTGGATTATTAACTCCATTTCATCTGACTTTTGGGGAAAAATTTAAAAATCTAGTTTAAAATCCAAATTTAGATGGGATTTTTTGGTTAACAACGCAACTGAAAATGCCATTGAAATATTAATAATTAATAGGAAGAAAAGTATGTCAATTTCTAAATTTAATGCATTTTCGTTTTTTTTTTTTAAATTTATCATCATTTAAGTTCCATTACAAAAATGTTTTTGACCGCCAGTAAGAGGCCCTATATACCTATTTTCCTATAATGCCCATTTTTAAATTAATAAGTATTAATAATTATTAATAAGTAATTAATAAGTATGTGTCATACCTGGCGAATGTGAAATATAGAATTAATTTAATTAAAAATTGAAATAAAATTTGCATAATTACATAGTCCAATATATGAAATAAAATAATCGATTTTTGTGTGAATACCCAAAACAAGTCAAAACGTGAGAATAATTTTGTAAAAAATTATTACATCGATGTTAGGCAAGCAACTTTTGAGTAATACAGCAAAATTACTTAAAAAATAACACAAAAATTTCACTTAATATTCTCAACCATTCAATTAAACTGATTTTCTACCTTATGATATAAAAAGATATTTTATTTCAAGATGGAATTGTCTCCCATAAATTATTCCTCCCAAGTCATTATCTCCGAATATATGGGTATAGTTCACTTCCAAGCTTTTCATGATTTTCAGGAAGAGGCATTTTTAAAAACCCAAATTTTCAGAATTTGATATGTTGAGCGGAGATCATAAATTTGCTGTTTTATTGCGATACCACGACTACTACTCGAATTATTGAAAAGTGACGCTTTTAAATTCAAATGAGGATCAATGGTCCAAGAGTATTAGAAAACGAGACTTTTCTGCAGGAAAGCATATTTGCGTCACAACGCCTATAATTATACTTTTCGAGCAAATTCTTTATCTTGTCCAGCTCGTCGACTGATCCAGCGGCGTTGTAATTCACGGTTCAATTATCTACCAGCAAACACCTACTAACGATCAATTCGGGGCCATTAAGGAAATCGATACAATCACAGGCATATCTGGTGATTGTATTATTAAATGTCTAATGAAACAAACAAGGTCAACAACGAGAGAGGAAGATGATCGGAGCTCCAACAGGCAATGTTGATATGTGTGTGTTTGGTGGGATTTGATCGCCGTCGTCGTCGGCTGTGGTGGTAATATCTCACAGGAGGACGCACATTGTGGCCCTGTATATCTAATTACACAACAATCGCAACAATACATCGGGCGTAGCGACAATTAACAGGAACACATACATACACCTCTAATAACAAGGAATGTTTACCTATATCGACGTCATAGGGTGGCGGAGGGAGGAGAGAGAGAGAGAGAGAGAGAGAGAGAGAGAGAGAGAGAGAGTGTGTGTGTGTGTGTGAGAGAGAGATAGAGATAGAGAGAGAGCTTCCTCCTTTCATTGCAACGACGATAATAAACCGATTAATGTGAGCGATTCGCCAATCGACACACCAACACTCATCCGCCGTCGTATTCGTATTGTGGAAAATTAATAATTTGAGCATAAATTGTTTGACATGATCAATCAATGGCGACTTTACGTTTTCGGGAAACCCCGAATAAGCGGCAGTTCGGTGGTACGTAAATCAACCACCACATACATATGTATGTACATAATTGACGGTGATTGTAACGTTCAATTCAGGACATAAACTGTTCAACCTCTATAAAAATCATCAGATCCCTTTTAAATGCTTTCCGAACTTAATATACTGCTTACACTAAAGAGTTCACGCATTTCAACACTTCATTTTATCTTAATAACGAGGTATCATTGTCCCACAACACGAGAGTGGGAACTTAATATATTTAGTCGATATTTGCTGCTAGATTTAAGCTGCCATCAAATGTTTTGTAGCTCTGTAGCCCGACCGTGAGGTTGGCGAATTAAAACCAATAGATCAAAAATAAACAATACTATTGTAAAAAGTAACTCTCAAAACAATATCAAATTCGTGAGCTTATTCCCGCGCGGATTCGCTCGATAATCTCTCGCTGGTCCGGTTTCCTCCTCTCGCGTGGAACCCCCACTTTCCTAAGCCTCCTCTGTGAATCCCAGAAGACGACTTGGGTATAGGGTTACCAGCGCCGCGCCGCCAGTAATTTTGCTTACTACAGCTCCTTAAACTGAGTGTGGTTAGAGAGTACCTAACCTAACTCCAACTCAATACAAAAATTACAGACAATCGACCCTTTTATCCACTATTTGCCAGAAATGTGTGAGTAAAGTGCGGTAGAGCCTATAAGTATACACCATTCAAAATGGCAGGTGCGGTTGAAGTATGATTAGTCTTAAGGTCCTAGTGAGAGGCAAGCACGTGACGTTAAATTACATTCATTGTATTCATTATATTTGTTATCGTCAGTCACCATGACGTATACAACCATCACCCTGTATACGTCGAGACGAGAGGCCTGCACCGAAAAAGGGCTGATGTCAGCTTCTTCGGGAACCAAGAGCGAGAGAGACCGCGGACGCGGAGCAGTGGGACGGACGACGGACGGCATTCATTCACATTCAGCATTGAGATTCGGTTCGAGCGTAGCCAGCGAGTTGACGTGTCATACAGACGGCATTATAACTTTTTATTTAAATATAGGGTTTTTATTTCAAGTCTTATTTTAAATCGCGAATCGTTAACATATTGCAACGTTCCACCGATAGAAATAACCAACACTACGCGAAATGTCATAACTAATTTATTTCTACTAATAACACTAACACTTATTATGTAATTTATATTTTGCACAGCTGTTTACTTATTGCGCACAGCCGCCCGGTCAATGGTTCGTCGCTCGATGTTTATCGCCGTTCGATGTTCTGGCCCTTATAGACTGTCGGTCTCCTTTTATCTCTAGCATACCGCTTCTCGAACATTATGCTACGTACAGACTTGAACATTGCGCCGCGCGACGAACAGCGCAACAAACCGAACGCCAAACAGAACGCTAGTTTGGACGGGGCTACGAACGTGTTTGCAAACCAATAATTAATCAAGCTGTCATGTTCGCGTTCGTGTGCGTGGTCGATCCGTCGTTTGTCGGTTTTTCAGCGCGCCTCAAGGGGAATGCGCGCAAATGGGTTTGTAGGTTTGGACGGGACCGCAAACAAAACGGCGAACACATATGTAGAAGACCCAAGGCGCTAACTCTATCTTGGGCTGACATGGCTCTTCTTAGTGCAGTATCCCGTTTTTAGATTTCTTTACCAGTTTTACCCAATAAGAACTTAAAATCAGATGGGGTCATCTTTGTAAAATTCTTGTACTGTCCACTTACAACTTGAAATTTTAATTGACTTACTAAACTGCTATTTCTACATGTCTTTGTGTATATAAATTTGTTTGCCACCATCTTATCGATCTGTGGCGTTTTTCCGTCACGGCCAGTGAAAAATGAAGTTAAATATAAGCCGCTCAGGATATTGGAAACGAAAAGCTTATGAGAATCTACTAGAAAATAGAATTAGAACTTATTATATGGATACCCCATATGAGAAAGAAAAAATAAACAATATGGCACGGCCACTTATAACCAATACCAGGGGGAAAACTACCAGAGAGGGCACAAAAATGGGTGCCCACTGAACGAAGGAGGAGAGTTAGACCTAGTAAGACGTGGGGCGAAGGAATAAGGAAGGCCATGAGCGAGAGCGTAGCCGTCGTTAAATGTACTAGCCATGGTGAGGTAATGGCAACGTTGCAACTCTCACTGCTAGCGGACCGGCCGACCGGCGTGACATATCAGTGGGTAACAATTAAACAAAGCGAAACTCTCAAAAGCTGCATATTTTTTATAATACAAAACGATTTTCGAAAATACGAAAAAAGACACATATTTATTAAAACAAACAAAACGATACGTAACCTAATCTCATTTTACAAAGGAAGAAAAAGTTATAAGTAATAGGAATAATTATTTATGAAACGTGTTTAATTTTCGTGTTTTGCTACTTTTGCTTGGTCCACTATTATCGTTATTTTTCTTTTTAGTAGCCGATTGATCGTTTTTATTTTTACATAATTGTTTAGACATACCTTGGCAAAAATGGAACATATGGAATTTAGAAGAGTTTTATAATTCTTTCCGCAATGACAAATTTCCATAAAATCGTGGTAATAGTAATCTACAATACTAAGAACTGTTATCTTACACAAAAGCGTTTTTTGTTCAGTACAATGTAAAAATTTTGCTAGACACGTATCGTCATTTACAATTTATTCCAAAATTGAACACATATGTACAAAAATAAACATTACAGACTCATTTGCAACAGATAAACCATTTCTCTGTAAATTATCAAAATAAACATCGTCCAAGTTTTTTCCCTTTTCTGCTCTAATTACAGCAATACATTCAGGACATTTTAATTTTTTTGAGACAGCATGAGCGGCATATCCAGTGACATATGATTTTGCAGAGTAATCTACTTCAAAGATTTGGAGATAATCTGTCTCTAATATAAAACTAAAATCGTTAATTTTTGAAAAATTACAGTCAATGTAATTGTTCAAAACTTCTGTGCTTTTGCCGATATCAAAATTTTGCTTCAATTCTGTTACTGAAAAATTATTTGGGTCCAATTTTTTAAATAATTTTTTAAGTCTAATTTTTTTTCAGCCCCAAGCACATCGTCATAAGAAACATAATTACAACCAGAGAGAGATCGATAAAGCCCAAATCGTTTTTCTAAATTGTCGGTACTGAATTTTCCGCCTAATATATATTTTAAATCATCATAGGTCTTAAAACTGTAGTCAATTAAACTAATTAAAACCAAAGTGCTCTGGCGTAAAGCTTGAAAAGTCTCATTGGTTAATTTCCCGTTAAAATCTTTTATACCATGCCACTTATCAATCCAAATAACAAATTTTCTCAAAAACTGTAACTTTTCGTCTAACTCGGGGTTAACTTCTTTTTCAAATGGGGTACACCATTTATTCCTTTTTATCTTTCCTTTAATAGCGGAGGTGCTATTAACAATATCCCACCAATTTCTGATAATTTCAGTGAATTGTGCGGTATCGTGCATTCCTTTGGATTTTAGACAAGCTGTTGTTGAATTGTGAAAAATATTGTCTGCTAGTATAACATTCTGACGTTCCAGAACTGATGGATACAGTGCCTTATAACACAGTTTGAAAGCCTGCTTAATTAAACAATTTTGTTCTTCCTGATAAATATCCCTAATATTTTGAAATTTTGCGTAACGTTTTGTCTCTAGATCATTCCAGTCGCAAAAAACAAAAGTCTGATGAACATTTTTTAGATTAAGCCAGTTCTTCCATGTTTTTAAAAATGTGCACAAAATCATATGATAAAAAGATTGTCTTTTTCGCATCTTTGGTATTATTAATTTCAACAGACTTAGTACTAAAAGTTTTAAACATAGATCTATTGATAGAATGATTATCTGTTATAATGGCCAGAATTTCAAACCCACAGTTTTGAACAAATTCTATTACTTTTGTTGTTATCGTAGCAGTCTCTGTTCCCTTGATATTCTGCACAGGCAGTAGTTTAATCACTTACTTAAAATTTCCAAAAGTAGAACTAATCATGTATGTCAAAATAGTTTTGGCTGATTCATCGGAAGTTACATTGGCAGCAGAACCTATTATACTTTTTGATCTATAATCTAAACGAGGAGTGATGTAAATTTCATCAATTAAGAGGACAACTACACGTTCCAATGAAGACAGAGGTCGGGCTACATTCATAAGATAATTTGTATTATGTAGATCCGAATTTGCCGTTAATTCGAGTGAAGATGATATTACTTGTAAATACCTTTTATGCGTTAATATAAAAAAACTTCGAATTAATTCATAACACGAAGGTGATTGAGAATACAAAATGAATGCCATTAGAATCGTAGAAGAAGAATACCTTGGTTTTTGGTTTATAACTTGCCGTAATTGGTCGATAATTATTTATAATTGTTCAGTTTTATCCAAGTCTTGTTCTGTCGCCAATTCTGCAGATTTTATTAATAAATTCAGCCCCCTTTTCAAAACACTTGAAGTGGACTTGGACTCCGAATAAATTTCACTCGGGTCCTTATATCGTGACAATAAATTTGTTAACTGTGACCATCTAGAAATTTTAAGATAAAAAGGGAGTATCCACTTTAAGTCATTGGATGTAAGCTTTTGATTTTTTATGAAAACATTTGCATTAAGACTTTGACTGATATGAATAGATAAATAGATTTGCAAACATTCCTCAATATGCAAATTATAGAAGTAAATCTCACTTTCAAAAACTTTACTTTCGCACCCTGACAAGTTCAGTTCATTGGGAAAATTTTGTTTTAAATCGTAAAAGTCAACTATAATATTAGATTTTAAAAAATTATTAATTTCGTTTGTCTGTCTTTCTACAATTGCTTGTCGTCTACCCTGTGGGTCAGTTCTCTCCTTAATAACTGTTTTGGATTAATATCCCGATAAATGTGGAAATATGCTGGGGACTGCATCATCTTTTAAGCGTGGTATACTTAAAATAATTTCCGTATAAGTGCCATCTGCCTGTCTGAATTTATCATGTGTAATCACATCAGTGTCATTAAAATGTAATTGACAAACCACACTTGAAGTTGATGGGATAAAGTCTTTCCTAGGGATTGCTATGAGCCAACTTCGCTTACTTTCTTCGTTTTTTGGAAACTTAAAGACACTAATACCGCGATTGTTTTGGTTAGTTTTCAAAGACGACTCATAATTGCTTTTGCAACCTGTCACACAACACCGACTGGGCATTTTGAAACTGAATGGCAGTCTTTCTGAAACACGATGAAAGACAATGAAAATTAGGAAATTATTATAATAAAACAATAATTCTAACCTCAAAGTTGCGTTCACCTTCCAAACCTTGTTCAAACTAAGAACAACACCAACCAGATACTGTCAGGGGTGAACCGTAGCAGTCCAGGAACAGTCGGGGACGTGTCGAACACTGCACCAACTTCTCACTTGGAAAAACAGAACAATTTTGCCAAAAAAACATGTAACCAAACGATGTTTACTTCACTTTGCTGTGACTCGCTATACAAAATGGTATGAAGACGGCGAACGAATAGGTCTGCTTGTCGTGTTGCCAAGTTTCTTTGTAAACGGCTAGTAGAATTTAAAGCAGGCTGTGGCGAGAGAAACCCCACAGAGGCAGATTGACAAAATCGTGTTAAATCGTCTTCGACATATACATACATACAATTATAATTCCCACCCACACCAGACTTCTCCCAAGTGACTACCCAAAGCAGGAAGATAATTTTTTTTAAATTGCCCAGATTTATAACACATTGGTAGAAAATTACTTTCCAGTGTCAACATTAGAAGAATTTGAAAAAACAGGCAATTATTTTCAAAGGTACGGATCATTGCTATTATACCATTCAAGTATTATTCTTATATGATTATATTTTATGATAGAAATATTTTAACTCTTTGTAAAAGAAACGAGTAGAGGTCGATTACTTAGAAAAGAAACACCGTCATAAGTGCTCAGAGACGAATTTTAGTTTGTTTACCGGGGTTGTCTAGCAACCGTAACGTCACCGCTTGACCTTCCTGCTCGTTTCATAATTCGTTTTGTGGAAGTGGCGTAGCGTAATTATTTTGGAGTGTTATTTTTCGTTTTACTTATATATATATATATATATATATATATATATATATATATATATATATATGCAGCAGGTTTAGACTACAGCATCCGCCGTTTCCTGCATCCATCTCGCCATGCTTTCCTGTCATGTAGATCTTCTTCTTGAAGTTGTCTACTGTGCATTGCTTTCTCTACGTCCATTTCCCACGTCCTTCTCGGCCTACCCCTCTTCCGTCTTTCGGGTGGCCTATATTGGATTAGCTTTTTTGGCCATCTTGTTTCCTCCATCTTCTGTACGTGCCCGTACCATATTAGCCTCCTTTGTTCAATTTGGTCAATGATATCACCTTCTGTTTTCATTTTTTCTTTTATTTGTTGATTGGGGATATGTTGTAACCTAGATATCCTACAACTCCTTCTAAGTACGTCCATCTCTAAGGCTTGGAGTCTTTTACTTTGCCTATCTTTAATTTCCCATACTTCCGAGTTATATAGTATAATTCCTTCTATGATAGTATGGTATATTCTTTTTTTGGTCGTACTCCTTATTCCTTTACTCCACCATATGCTATTTAGTTGATTTATAGCCTTCCGTCCTTGATTAATTCGATATTCTATATCTTTATCAAAGCTCGGAGTTTTATCAAATATTGCGCCTAAATATTTGAATTCCTTACATTCCTTAATGCATTCGCCTTCCAGATCTAAGTCTCCCCCATCTGTTCCTATCGCAAGATATTCCGTTTTTTCCAGACTCATTTCTAATCCCCATCGTTCATACTCCTCTTTCAGCTTTCTAGTCATATAGCTGACGTCGTCTTTGTCTGCAGCGATGACCACTTGGTCGTCTGCAAAAAGCAAAGTATACAGGTAAGAATCGTATATTTGAATCCCCATTGAACCGCATTTTCTTGTCCAGTGTCGTAGTACATATGTCATATAGATTTTGAACAGAGTAGGTGATAGACAACATCCCTGCAGGAGTCCTTTAGACGTCTGGAACGTGTTCGAAGTCTCATTTCCTATTTTTACTGATGTTGTTGTATTTGTATATAGTTCTCTTATGGTTTGTATATATTTTCGATTTATATTTGTTTGCAGCAGCACCTCAAACATTTTATTTCTTGGCACAGTATCATACGCTTTCTTCAAATCTACAAATACCAAATGAGTTTCCAGGTTTCTCGCTGATCTTTTCTCCAATAGTTGTCTTAAGCAGAATATGTTGTCCGTACACGACCTCCCTGCCCTAAATCCACTCTGTTCTTCAGTATCTTGCCACTCCAATTCTATTCGTTTCTTTATTATACGTCCATACAGTCTTCCAATCGAGCTAGTCACACTAATCCCCCTATAGTTGTTACATACTTTTCTATTCCCCTTTTTATGTATAGGAGTAATTATAGATTTTTTCCATTCGTATGGTATTTCACTTTCACCTGTAAGGCATGCATTATAAATCTCTGCCAGCAATTTTTTCGTTTCTATTGTGCTGTGTTTTATTAACTCGATTGGAATACCTCCAGGACCAGGGGCTTTATTATTTCGCATTCCTCTTAACGCTTCATCTATTTCCGCAATCATTATTTTTTCTACACGTTCGGGATCGTTCAGGGTCGGAAGTACTTGGTCTCTATAAGGTTGCCTGTTTTCTTGTAATAACTCTTTGAAGTACTTCTCCCACTCCCGCTTACCTATAAGGGGTATATGAAATCTTTCCTGCACGTTTTGTCTTGTATTTGATATCGTTCTCCAGGCTTCCTTACTTTTTGTTCCTCCCAGTAAGCTGTCTATTTCCTCACACTTCTTTAACCACATGTTGTCCTTCGCTTTAATAATATCTTTCTTGGTTTCAGCTCTTATTCTTACATACGCTTTTCTATCCTCTGAGCAACTAGTGCTGAGCCATTTCTGATATGCCACTTTTTTTTCCTTTGTTTTTTGTTCTAGCTCTTCCGTAAACCATAGAGGCCGGGATTTCCGTAGCTGTTTCTCACCGAGGGCTTCGAATGCAGATTTGTGTAGGCATTCTTTTAGAAATTCATATTTGTCATTTGCTGTGACCATGTTACTCCTATCTTCAGCTATTTTTCGGCTCAATCTTAATTTAAATAGAAAAGATGTTGAGCTATCCTGTAAGCTGTCGGTATTGTAGGTAGAGAATTTCTCTGTTTTGTCATGTTCTTCTTTAAGACAATTTAAATTCCCTCCTTTCGGGTTTCTAGGTAAGTGTGGAAAGCATACATTAGCTCTTACCAAGAAATGGTCTGAGCCGCATTCCGCACCTCTGTATACTCGGACATCTTTTGTCACCATTGTTGAATCCTGTTTTAGAACAATGTAGTCAATAATAGACCTCAGCTGCAGGGTTGGTTGAGTCCACGTATATTTGTGGATAAGTTTATGGTCGAAAAAACCGTTCATCACTCGTAGTGAGTTTGCCTCACATAGTCCCATAAGTCTATTACCATTTTCGTTCACAACGTTTTCGCCATATCTCCCAATGACGTTGTCATTTCTTTTCGACCCTGTTCTAGCGTTGAAGTCGCCCATCATAACAATCTCTTTCTTCCTGTTTATTTTTGATATGATGTCTGTAAGCTCTTCTTTAAAATCATCTTTTACATCCTGGTTTGAGTCATCTGTAGGGGCATATACTGCGATTATCTCCAATTCTCTATTATAGATCTTTAGGCTAACCCTCAATATTCTTTCATTTATATATTCCCAGTCTTTTATGGATTTTTTGTGGTTTTTATGGATCGCGACTGAGACTCCTGCTCTCGCTCTTTTCTCTTTGTTTACTCCACTATAAATGTGGACGTAGTTTTCTCTCTCCTCCATACCAGTACCTTTTTTCTTTGTTTCTGTCAGTGTACAGATATCTAGGTTGTATGCATCAAGTTGTTCAAATAAATTAAGTTTCGTAGAGATTCCTTGCACATTCCAAGTTCCAAAAATCATCGTCCTTTTCCGTAGCATGTGTCGTTTCCGTGAGTTTCCATCTAGATTCCGAGGCACGACGCGTGGATTTTTAGCAGTATGTGATTTTTCTGAGTGTCAGGGAGCTAGCCTGACGCCTCAACCCCCAACCTGGAGGGCCAGGATTTTTTTTTCAGGGTTTTCTTCCCTTAGCCGTCCTGTTCCAGTTTTTAGGCGCCGGAAACTCGCCCTCACCCTCTTCCGTTAGCTATGTAACGCACATCCATTGTACGCTACACATTGCCCAGGAGTCACGTCGCGGACGTGAAAGTAGGATTTGTTGATTCGCCGTAAGTGGCTGTGGGCGTTTCTCAGAGTTTTGTCGTAATCGGAGCATCGGCTACTCCGATTACCTCCGAGACCCAGCATCAACCATTTGACCCCCATCGTTTACCATCGTTTGACCATCGTTTTACTTGATGATGTTATTATTGTTGGCGATTTTTGATTGTTTAGTGTTTAAACCTTGATTTAAAGAAGAACATACAGACTATTAAAGTTATGGAATAGCCCCAAGTATATTTATTTGAATTAGTAAAATTTCCCTAACCTTTGATTCAAACATACGCCACTGATGCTGGTAAAGAGAGATAGCTGTATGGTGTGACGTATACCTGCGCGAAGTTGATGACGGTGTTTCTTCTCTAAGTAACAGACCTCTAGCGATCTATTCTTGTAAAACTGTCTCTTCTCAAGCACAGTTTCTTAACCCACTTAACCCTTAATAATGGTGACCTAACGAAATGAAAGTTTTCTGAATCGGTTCGCGGCAGTTCAATTCAATTGATACATACAGTATTTGAAATACTTTTATTAACGAACCGTCGATAAGGTCACATAACATTGTTTTTATCTTCTTATTGAGAAAATTGAAAATGATTCACATTTATATCAAGAATCTGGGATTATAAAACTTTTAATTGTATTTCCATCTGCACAACAATTATTCCGCTGAAATAAAAGAGATCTCCGCCAAAGTTTCAAGAAACAATTTCAATTTGGACTCCTCATTAAAAGCATTAACATGCTTCAGTTTAAATAGGAGAAAGTCGAGTGTTAAAATTAATTTTTATTCCGACATAATTACTAAACTTTTAATTTCCTTGTTCGCTTGCGCAACAATATCCGATTTACTTACGAGAAGTATTAATTAGTCGCTTTTCATCCTTCGAGTGTTTTTTCCTTGAAAGCAAATAAGAAAATTCTGTTTGCTCCACGTATCCACTAACTGACCTTTGTACAAGGCAGATGCGATTGATGTGATTACAATTTACTAAATTAATCGATTTCCCTCGCATTGCTCACAAACAATGTCAGAAATAATTATGACTTGTGTGATCTTATCTGTAACGCTCCTCCCTGTTGCTAATGATTATGAATTTTGTCTTCTCTGCGATCATTGTAAAGCGGCAATGTGTGCTATATTCACAGAGTAAATTACTTATTTTCAGCACTTTTCACGCCAATTCAAGCATCCGCATGCCTTTTGTTTTACTAATGTAATAACCATGAATTTTATTTTTCTTGCGTTGGTTTAATTCACACAGCCTGCTGTATTCACTAATGCAGTTACGCATTTCTGCTTATTGTTTGCCCACTTTAACTCAGCATTAGTATACTTTTGTTTATGCTCGCGATCCTCTGCACAGATAAGAAGTTTCCTGCAGTTTCCTATGCTTATTCTAGCATTTGCAAACTGACTTTTGTTACTAATGGTTATTCATATAACTATTGTACTTAAAAGGGTTTAATATTTCTTGCAACTCATAGTTTTCGAATTTAAGGTTAATCTAAAAATTCCCAAAAAATTCAAAATTAATACAAATTGTATGTACATAATAAATACTAAGTATAAAATGATCCGAAAAATCATCCACTCTATAAATACTGAATTCGGTGTAGAGGGTAATTGCGATGGTTCGATTTTTTTGAAAGTAAATAAAGGAAAATCTAATTTCCCCAACGTATTAAATATCTAATTTCGCACAATGAATTTCTGTCTGAAAATATTTCAATTGAAGTTCATTTCCGTCACCTTCATCATTGATTAAAAGTGGATTTTCTTGCGTACTTCATGTTGAACTCAGCAGTTCATTCTGAAAACAAATCATTATAGTCAAAGAGCTAGCTATATAAAACAGTATCGATAAGGTACACGACATTAGAGTTCATAACTAATTGTAAAAACATTAACCCAACACCAAATGACTATTCTGCCGGTTCGCATAGGCCGGATATGAAAATGGCGGCCAGTTTTCCACGTCGGAAAAACATGTCTGAAAAACCGATAAGGTACACGCGTGAAATTTTTTTGAGGCATTGTTTAGACGTTGACTAAGAGCGGTGTAACAGTGGCAGAACGTTAGCAGGTCGGAAAACCCTTGGCAGAAGATCATCAAAAACGCCCTGTAGGAACTACATGGAACGCCCTGTAGGAACTGAAAGTCATGAGTGACATGACAAACGCCATGTAGTTACTACAGGGCGTTCCATGTAGTTCCTACAAGGCGTTTTTCATGACTTTCAGTTCCATCTGCCGAGGGTTTTCCGACCTGATAACGTTCTGCCACTGCTACAACGCTCTTAGTCAAGATCTAAACAATACCTCAAAAAAAAAAATTCACGCGTGTACCTTATCGGTTTTTCAGGCATGTTTTTCGACGTGGAAAACTGGCCGCCATTTACATATCCGGCCTATGCGAACCGGCAGAATAGCCATTTGGTGTTGGGTTAATGTTTTTACAATTAGTTATGAACTCAAGTGTCGTGCACCTTATCGATACTGTTTTATGTAGCTAGCTCTTGGACTAATTTTAGTTGGGAAGTCAGATTAACATGTTTTTCTTTATTCGCCTGGGCGCAGTGTAAAGTCTTTTGAGTTATTATGGGCGAGTCGTAATTTAGGAAGTTTTAAAGTTTGAACGTGGGAGTAGTAAGTTTTGTTGAATTTCAGAGTAATTTCATTTTAACCTGCAACTTTATGCAATTTTATTTAATGTTTTGTTTGGTAAATATATAATCTGGTTGTTAACTTTATGAACCGAATAGCTTTGACACCTCCGAATAGCTCTCCGACTATTACGCTTGCATTGATTGAAATTAATCGTCATAATATATGAAATGGCTAATTTCAATGAGATAATAATTTGCTTGATATTGTCACGGTCCTAATGGTCTAGTGACTAGAGGGGTACTCTGGTTGGGAGATGGTAACTCAGATAGAGAGAAAAAGAGCAAACAAACATAATAACATTTATTGGTCAATAGGGACTAGTGAGGGTTTACACCAGATTCTCCGCCAACGTCTCTTTAAAGTACTGGCTCATTGTCAATATACCAAATAATGTGTCAAAACTACTCTGTGAGATATATATAGTTGCATAACTTTCAACAATGGTTTAAGATATTTGGATATTTATATTCACTAAATTCATTTTATACCACAATATTGTTAAAATTGAACAGGAATTTTTGACATTAGTTCTTTGATTTACAAACACAATTTCATCATACCACTTCTAGAATTTTTCGAGATATGACCTCATTACCTTATAATAAATTTTGATGGTACGTCCATCGATCATGTCCCAGCAAAACTTCTACATACTACTTAAAGGATTTTCCAAAATTTATATATATATATATATATATAATTTTGAATTACATGTATTTTGAGCAATTCCAATAATATAGTTGTTTTCATTGAAACGCTTATGTTGTTGAATTTTATCATAATTATTTGGTAAGATGTTTTCAGTAGTAGTTTCAACAGGCTACCTAAAAGGTTTTCCAAGATGTAGTCGTATGACTTTAAAACAAATTTTTATGGAACGTGGAATATTTCCATTGATTTAATCGGTTCATTCAAACTGCAATTATGTTGACACACCGCATGATTATTCGGCAATGTTTTATGAAAGTAGAACTGAAACATTAACACTTCGAGATAGGAACTACGATCATTATTTAAGACATGTCAATGGTTAATTTCAAGTATTTGAAATTGAACTTCATTTGTTAAAACTTCGCCTACGCAATATTATTTCTTAAAGTCTTCTTGAACCAAACTGGAAGTTGCGACATAGTTAATACTGATTAACTATAATACTGTAACGTTTTTACTGTATACTAAAACTAAACACTGCGCGATTTGTCCTAATTAATTTATTTCTAACTCTAACACTTATAATTTATTTAACACACATGTTCATTTATTTAGCGCGATCAGCCTCGTTGCCCCAATATTTACGCTCCGATTCTTCAACTAACTCGCCTTGGGTCCGGCATTCCTTTTATACGCAGGTATGAGCCTTCTAGAAGTTTCTCGATAGTTCTAGGAAATTTTCCTCGGGTTTTCGTGGAATCCTGTCGCATCGAAACGCCTCGGCTTTACGAGTTCATTCCCGGCCCAGGCGCTTCTAGAACGAATTCGTCGAACCCGGGCAGTTCCAGACGTGCTTATTTGTTTTCGGCATGCCGTTTCGTTACAATACTATTTCTGGTGTTTCTGTAAATGCCTGCATGACTATGCAATGAATGTTTACGAAATTTTGACCAATAATTTCAATAGTTTTGATAATAAATTGAAACTCAGCGTGATGATTTGGCAAAGTTTTTAAAACATGGTAACAATTTTAATTACTGATTTTGTTACGTTTACACATTTTCTAAACACTTTGCAGATTTCTTTGAAAAAGGTTGATTGAAGTACTGACGAAGTTTCAACAGAGTACTTCAATATTTCTTCGGGAAATGGATGCAAAGCTTTAAAACGATTTTTTGTGGCATGCTTAATAATAAATTTCGTTAATTAGTTGAAGCACGATATGACTCACGTGGATCCGTATATGTAAGATTTCAATGGAACTCGATTTCCACCCAAGTGTCTAAAAAATTAGTATAATTGTTATGGTTTCAACTTTTTCCCAAAAGAAAAAACAAAATTCTTTGATTTTCTTCACGTGTCGAACGTCAACCAAAATTCAAAGTAGGTACGTGTAATTGATAGGATTTCTGGTTATGAAAGAGCGACGAATGTACGTGTCCAATTAGAGCGCGCGCGCGCGAGCTCTCGAATAAAAATAATTGAATATTTCAGGTCGCGTCGTAATAATATTTCACAAAAAGGTCCCGAATATTTCCACATATTTCAAAGTTAATTCTTTCGGCATTCATGCTCACTTGCTCCGGGAGAATTCCTCTCCTCACTTAAAATTTCAAATGAGATTAAGCTGCGTGGCCTCATGAATATTGAGAGTTATACCGCGTCGGGATGAGTGAGAGAAGAGAAGTATAATGTGTTTGGATTTAGCGCGAGGGAGTGAGAGAGAGGGATGGTGAAAGGAGGGTGTATGTGTGTGTGTGTGTGTGAGTGTATCTCGGCCGAAAAATGACATCATATTTCATGAACTTGCTTACGTGTACACAACACGCCGAGAAATGAGGTCGCAACAAGGTCGACGCACACTCCCGACCTGGAAGTAGGGGAGATTCCTTAAAAAACTAGCTATAAATCCGCTAGGGGATTAACCGACTTCGGATCTTTATTTTTCAGGACTAATAGCCTGATTTGTCGTTTTACCTGCAGTATTTTTCACTCAACTTGACTCGTCGCACTAAGTATTTTCACAGCGTTCGCCCCACTTGAAATTGACTTGAGATATACAATGGAGGTGTCCGGGTTTTTCTGACCTATGTGTTTTTCCCATGAATCGATAGAGGGGAACGTGGTGTATTTAACGAGACCATTTTGACGGCATGAAATTGAAAAGGCACTTCAAATTTTGCACATAGTTCACATTATGACGGACCAATACTAAGCGTTTGCAAGATACTGAGTAAAACTATAGCCCCTCTACTTTGAATAGTAGCGCATTCTTGGAGCAAAACTAATACCAACGTCGAGACGAAAAAAGTCCCTACCTTTATGGGGGTAATTTAAAAATCACAGAAATCGTAAAGAAGAGAAAACTTGCGCTTCTTAATAATATATGTTCTGTGGTGTAGATCATGGAAGTTAGCTACGTAAATGCTCATCCTAGCAACCTGCATATGGTGGAGTTTGGAATGATCCATGACTTTTATATGGCTAATTCACATAAATTGACTGCACCACACAACTTGACGAAGAAACAATGAGGTTATGCTTATGATCGTTTCTACAGAGTCGCAGGATGGGATAAACGTAAGAGCGAGATAAAGGCCATATATTTCTCGTTGGCTAAACAGAGAAAGAACTTTTGCGATGTTGCTAGCTCGCGAAACATCACATTTATCCGCTCCGCACACATCCGAATGTGTAAAGCGATACGCGACCGCGATACGCGTTAACTTGGACTGCCTGCTCGGCCGGCAACGTTGCAAAACATCCTTCTCTGTCATACTAACGAACTACTGTTAGGTTCTCGTTTGCTCTTGTTGATTTCCCACCATGCGTTTCGATAGAAAAGCTTCGTATATACCACCTTCTCGCACGTTCTTAAAACATAAAACTTCAGAATTCTAACGGTCTTTTAGGTTTGTGTTCATATCGTAGAAAAACGTTAAACGAGAGCTATTTCAAGTCGGCCTTTCCTCCTGTCGCCTTTACAATCCTACTATAATTGACACGTTTAATTTGACTAACTGCAAATAATAATTCTGTACTGGATAACGTGGTGGGTCCATACAAACTTTTATTATCACAGTGTGCACTGTTGCCGATACACGAAAATATTTAAAAAATGACCGGGTGAGTCATCACGTTTTCAAAAAATTTGAAGCGCCCTTTCAATTTCATGGCGTCAAAATAGTCTTGATGGATACACCACGTTCCCCTCTATCGATTTATGGGAAAAACAATAGGTCACAAAAAACCGGACACCCCCATTAACTTGGTTTTTCGCTTCTTGGATTCTTTTCTCGGGATTCCAGACGCGACAAAATCACTTCACTGACATTTTCCAAAAGTTATGTAACAATGATGGAAAGTCCACAACACATGCCGAAGGTTAGAGGAGAGTCCGGTGAAGAGAAAAATGTAACGAAGCAAGAAAATTACAACACTAATGACCAGACATATTTGTTAAAAATAAATGTACACATTCTGTACAAGTTTAGAATTCATCTACAAGAAAATGTACATAGGTCAATTTCCTTTTGGCCATAATAAATAAATAAATCCCGTCCGTTCGAGATGATCGAGGATAAAAGCGCTATCGACCGTCAAATGGGTATCGGATTATCTCCAGGTAATGTAGATCCCCCGGGCGGAATTGGGTTGGAACGTCTCCCTCCTAGCATTAAAACGGGATCAACAGTAAAATTGAAAAGTATTAAGGTTATTGTTACCGCGGTAAGGGTAACAGTACTTTAGACACCCTTGCCGTCGTTCCAAGCGACGTTTATTTTTAACTGCCCCTCTTATTTTTATGTGCGTTATTAGATTCTACAATTTTCTTGGATTAAAAGATTGATTTTACCACAGTAGGTTAGAAGTTTACGTAGAGCGATACATGTTTTAAAAATCTAGGTTCTTTGATAATTCGTTCTGCTCTATCGATAACCTTTTCAGCGCTGCGACGTTGCCACTTTTATTGAAAAGTAGCCACAACTTTGAATAAATTTTAATTACATTTAATATCATTAATAATATATTGTATGTTATGATATATATATATATATATATATATACAATTTATTAATATATAATTTTGTTTTGTACTTTAATAGCTATTTATGATACAAGTGTGAAAAGTGCCTTAAATGCACTTTTCCCACATGTATCATACAAGATTTTTTCTCATTCACATGTGATGAATGCCTAAATAGTTATTTTATTAACCTACCTAACATACACATACTTTCGCATTTCGTGTAATTAATTACGCAGTGTCATCAGACCACTTCCAATCAATCCGACTCCATAGTTACTGGGTCGTTGTACCTTACTCGATTATTGCTGACAAGGTAAGGTACCGTGAACGGTAACGGATATATACTTTAACCAGTAGCAATTGACACACACTACAAAATCTGAATTTACCGAGGACATTCGAAAAGAGCCCGTTATCTCTATACAAAACACATGGGACTTATTTCTTTGCTTATTCAGAAACGCACTGGTATATTTTAAAATGCAGGTGTACGTATTTGTGGAGTCGCCCAAGTGAAATCGTATGTGTGAATGTATGGATATCTACAGACAAAGAATTAAAGGGTCCATTGGGTCGTAAAATTTTTTATACCACAGCGGTATTTCGTTTGTGTCTTCTTCGTCTTCTATGGAGCAGGTGTTCTTCTTCTTCGGCATTTATACTCGAGAAGCAGTGGTGTGTGTATGTGTGTGCCATTTATTTATACTATTTGAAAGTGAATTCATTGTTAGAGTTATTATCCGTAATGTTACGCCCATGGACGACCAGGAGGCACCACTTAAAAAGCCATTAAGTGTTTTTGTTACCGTTCCAGTTCGGATTGGAAAAAGTATACCAGTGTAAAATAGAGTCTTGTTCGACATGTAAACGAGGACACATGAATAAAACCATCTCCCTAGAGTAATTTCGGGTTTTCTTAAACGGGCCCTACGGACCCTTACCACACAGAAATAAATTAAGATGTTTCGAAAAATACCTGAAATACGTCAGATTCTGAACTAATTAAAGTTACAATCTAACTATCTTAGAAATCACTGTAACCAAGGTAATGAAAGTTTTTTTCGTGGAAAAAAAACAAAACGCTCAAACTGACAGTTACTTTTTGGCGAATCAGTCGAATCTATTTTTATTTCTCGCACTAGTGCGAAAAGTAAAACAAGTGCATTAAAATTGCACTTTTCACACTAAAATGACAATCGAAAAGTACAACTGGTCAATAACGAATGAGAAAAAATATTTGAAAATAGGAAACCTGCATGTTATATTTTTTTACCTCACTATTGCCTACCGATTATTTTTGTATCAATACTCTTGGTAAGTCGTGAAAGCTGGGCTGCATATCGTTCCGTTTCGAACATTCGATCCAACAGTTGCCTCCTCCAACGGTTAGGAGGCAAAAAACCGAAAACCAAAATTATCATCATCTGTTTAACACATTCGAACGTAAACGTGCCACCAAAAAGGAGTGTTTTAAAAAGGCGTTCATACATATCATCCTTTGTTCTTTCCTCTCCCTATCCTGATTAGAACCCTTCTGGCACCTGATTGGTGGTAAGTCAACGAAGACTTCTCGTCAGCCCTCTGAGGTAAGTGCACTCCACTTAATCGTCTGCTCAATATCTTCCTCAATTATCTTCTGAAATTAATTGTCAACCTTTGGCGATTAATTAACTCTATATACACATGTCTCTAGCGATTCTAGAAATTAATTGATTTCCTTATTACTTTCTAATATGAGGTGCTCCAATATAAGAAGTTTTGTAATCGGGTCGATTTTTCTAATTTGAGAGATTAATATTTCTAGATAATTTAGAGGCCAAAAAACCTGTTTCTAATAAAATATCTGTTTGTATGCATGTGTATGGATATATGTGTATGTGAAACCGCACGAACTAAAGTGAGGTTATGTACGGAATTCTGTCGTTAAACCGGCCTAGTATATGTACTGGTGTGTTCTTTCTCTAATGATGTTTAATATTTATGTGAAGCTGAACTTGCACCTGACCTCTGTAAATTAAAAAAATCAATACTGAACAGTAAAATAAAACAATCCGAAGAACAATTGCTACGTATAGTACAAAATGTACACCTAAAATTTTTGCAATAAATATCATGTAACTGTTGGCAAATATTTTCTTCAGCTTTAAGCATCTCTTTACTGAAGTTCAAGTTTTTGTCATGTCTTTTATTTTTATCTTGCTTTATTCTCAGTTATTTACATAATCTAATCTTTGCGCTGCTACATTTGTCTTCTTACGTTAGGTGAGTTATTACACAACTTGCTACCTTCTCTAGAAATCTTCTTATTGTGTTCTGCGCTTTCAAAGGGAGATAATCATGTTCTTCTTGGTGACCAAGATATCTATCACCATTTTCTTTCCATGTGTAAGTTTCATTTCAGTTTGAGGTTTCTCTCAAATTAAATTTTATTTCAACATGCTCCTTCATAGTATTGCCCTGCCTGTCTTAAATTATTTTGTCATATTAACACTGTTGTGAACAGTAATTTTTAACAATGAGCTATCTGATTTAACATACCTCATGCCACTGCTTCCAATTCATCAGTCCAATTGGTATTAAATTCAGTTAATTTGTTAATTCTGTCCATAAATCTCGTCCCTGTTTAAAGGTAAATTCTTTACTAAATTTGCCACTATTTACCTGTGAATGTTTTTCAAGAATGTTAAAATTTATTCCCTTTGCAGTGCCGAAATATTATTGTTAGATTCACTCATAACTCATAATTTATTTATACTGAAATAAAAAAGTTATAAATTAATTTTGTGAATATAAAATTGTTCAAAGCTAAAGGAAATTGATCTTTGCCAATAAAAAAAAAAAGAAAAAAATACACGAAGAAAGTCAGGAAGTGAAACAACAAGAACAACTGAACGTAACAGAAAAATGGAAAAAGTTAGAGGAGGCCTTAAGGAACATATCAAAACAAGAACCGGAGGACGATGCAGCAACTAAATGTAAACAATGAATAATACATGAAATGAAGGAATTAATACAGGAAAGATGGAAATACAAGAACAAAAACGAACCATAATATAAAACGTCAATAAAACAATCAGACAGAAGATGTATGAAGAAAGAACCATGATTGCCAGAAAAATGTACAGAAATAGAAAGACTAGAAAAATTGCATGGCAGTTTGAACACATAAAAAAAATGAAGAGGTAACTAGCATATACATATAAAAGGTATTAGAAACGTAGTAGACAAGATTTAATGAAACGCTAACTGAAAGTGCAGAGAAAACGAACAGATGGGAAGAATATATGTAAGAGCTTTTCGACGACGACGAAAAAATTGAGACAATAGAACCAAAAGGAATATATGGAACTGCAATTAGTTAAGAGACAGTCGAAAAAGCTCTAAACTATGTAAAGAATGACAAAGTCATGGGACCAGATGGAATACCAACAGACGTTTTAAAACTGCTTACTGAGACCCACATTGACATACTAGTAGAATTATCGAACTGAATCTACAATACTGGGAAAATTCATATTTTAAAGGTATTCTTATGTGTGATACTTGAATGCATTTACAAGAAACTAGAAATCAAATAGCAGGAAACCGACTGGGATTCAGAAGAAGCTTTGGAACTAAGGGGGCAATATGTACCATACAAACCCTCATAGAACGATGTCGAGATATTAAGTGGAACTTATTGATACATATAGTTGACTTTGATAAGGCCTTCGACAGAATACAAAACTGAAAACTGAACACTGAAATAGATAATCGGGGTGTGAGAATCATTGCCAATTTTAATTGATATCAGAAAGCCATAATACGGATAGTACACCAAAAATCAACTGAAATACCTACAAAAAGATGAGTACGGCAAGGATACGTCCTCTACGTTCTAATATATACTCAGAAGAGATCTTTAAGAAGGCAGGCACTAGAAGACATTAACGAAGGGATATCAATTCATGAAACACTAGTGAATAGCGTAAGATATGCATACGAAAAAATTCTCCTTGAGCAGAGAAGGATTCCAGGTCTTAGTTGATCGCAACACTCAGTAATGTAATAGATGTGGAATTACTTTAAACACAAAATAGACAAAAATTGTGATTGTTGGTAAGATCAAGCGTGAAGACGAAAGAATCAACTTTAAAGCAACTCCTATTGAACGAAGTGTGAATTGGCCTTTGTAGAGAGTGGACTGTATAGATCTCTCTCGTAGCTCGTGGGTGGCTGCGGAGATGAATCTTGTCTCCAGGTTGTAAGGCTGGAGATTGCAGTAGTAGTTGGAGACCTGAGGGCGTAACGTGCAGGTCTGGAGCTGAAGTTCTAGTCGTATGGAGAGAGGGCGTGACGTGCTCTCCGATGTGACCTGAGGGCGTGACGTGCAGGTCTGAGGTTGAGTTCTAGTCGTGTGGAGAGAGGGCGTGACGTACTTCTCCGCGTTTGGATCTGAGGGCGTATCGTGCAGATCCGGGGTTGAAGTTCTCGAAGGTTGAAGTTGTCGTATCTTGAAGATCTCGTAGAACTCTCAGGGCGTAACGTGAGAGCTTGTAGGTTGGTGTGACGTAAATCAAGACCAACAACACACGTCGTTTTTGAGCACACTACGTATACTAATTTATTGTCAACTTTCGGGATCTTTATACACCTTCAATTACATTAGATCAATGGTACATCTGTTTGTTTTTCTAAGACGACCTAGCTTTGCAAAACTGACCTTAACCGGAGCGCGTTATTCTCACGTTACGACGACTCCTTGTTGTGCTTACATCAACAATTTCGTTCACCTATACACGTTCGGTTCAAATTTTCCGTTTGTAAAACAACGCATGTTAATTGCAATGATAAAATTACTTAAAAAGATCCCTAAATTCGTTTTACGGCGTTAAATTTCGTTATGTAACGGAAAACTGGGACTAGAAATTAGAACTAGGGTATTGAGATATTGCATGTTTTCGGTTCTGTTATACGGAGCTGAAGCCTGGACAATTACAGACACAACAGAAAAAAGACTTACAAGCTTTGAGAAGTGGTGTTATCGAAAAGTGCCGTGAACACAATATTATACAAACACGGATATATTAAAGAAGATGGAAAAATAAAAGGAAAATCCATTCCAAAGAGAAGGAAAATGAGCTACTTTGGTCATGCACTAAGGAACGTAAAATATTAGTTGATGCGATTGGCCATACAAACGGGGGTAAAGGTGATAAGAGAACCGGGAAGATGCTGCATGTGAAAAATTTAAAACAATGGTGCGGAAAAACAGCAGTAGAACAGAACTCTCCAGAACAGTAGCAGATAGAGTAAAAGGGTCATGATGATCGCCAATATTTTTAAAGGACGAGGAACGCTAAAAAGAAAAAGTTATTCTTTTCAGTTATAAATTATAACTAACCGACTAACCTCCAATCTTCCAGTAGATATTATTGAAGGTGGAATAAAGACGTTAATAGAGAATGTTATGTTTTATAACTTCCATGTGACCAAATGCATTATTACCACATATATGTCAAATTGCATGCGAAATAATTATCTAGCATTGTTCGAAAATGTAACCTTTGTTTCTTACACCTATTTCGTTGCATGATTGTTTCCTTGCGAAGTAGCATTCGAGTAAGTTTGAAAATATGGCTCCTGGTTACTGGGCCATGTAAATGTTATAGATATTAAAACCAAAGAATAATAATTTCAGAAGTGACACTTAATCAACCGCTAGAACAGAAGTACTCTGTTTTTGTATTCGTGGTATACCTGGCGGAGAGATCTGATTATGATGAACATACCGATTTAACTTTCTATGATCGGTTATTGTTGATAACGATAATTATTGCCATTTTGCTTTTTAGAATTAAATGAATGATTTTTGAGATCAACTAATAATTTCAGAAAAAATGCACAATAATTTCTTGAGAAACTACTACGCAAACAAAATTTCCAAAGGTCACTTCAACGTGTCAATTGAACAGAACTTCAAAGGCAGCGTTCTACGTTACGCTTCTGTAGATCATGTGCTAACGCTAAATCATTTATAACTAACCTGCTATTATTTTGTAAAACCTAAAACACAGATGTCGATACAACATTTTATTTCATGTTTCTTGCACAGGACAAAGAACTCAAATATATAAAATGGGACGTTCTTGGCTTAGGCGAAGTCAAGAGGAAAGGAGAAGAACAACAAGTATTAAAATCCGGTCACCTATTCTACTTTAATGGAGATTCAGCTGTTGGAGGAGTTGGATTTCTGGTGAATAAAAAACACAAGGGTAAAGTAACAGAGATGCGTAGTATCTCCACGAGAGTGACTTTGCTGGTGTTAAAGTTAAATACGAAATGCAATGTCAAGATAATACAGGTACGGTCTAGGACAACTGGGCGCGGCCAACTGGGCGCAGGTCAACTGGGCGCCGAGGCAACTGGGCGCGGGGACAACTGGGCGCTGGCCAACTGGGCGCCGAGACAACTGGGCGCTAGGGTAGCCCAAAAAAAAATTTTTTTTTAGCTACCATGAAAATATTGTTCAAGACGACGAAAAAGAGGTGCCGATGATTATCCATTTTCCATTTGAATTAAAATTCTTTGTTATTTGGAATATCTTTGCGTTTTAACGAATTAACGCAGGGTGATAAATGATAATCAATTCACATTCTTGTACGAAATTGAACGATATTCAAAAAAAGGCCAATATAATTTTTCGCTAAGTCGAATTGTTTAAAAATTATTTAAGTTTAAAGTTCAACCTCAAATGGTACATAACGACTTTCATAATTTTTTTTATTTAGAATTTTTTTGCATTTTAACCAATTAACGTAGGGTAGAAATCAATACATATTCTTGTAGGAAATTAAACGATCATCAAAAAAAGTCGCTATAACCTATAACATTAAAATAAAAAACTGCAAAGAAGCAAATGAGGTAATTTTTTTATTTCAAACTATACCTAATATTCTACATACATAATTCTAAAATCTCCATATCTAATACATATTTATTTATTTTATTTATTTTCCGAAAAAAAAATCATTATTACATTACAAATCAAAAAAGTAATTAACAATTTTTCTCAATTAATCAGTACATAATTAATCAATTAACTCTAATACACTGTATTATTAATTAATTTTCCATTTCAAAACATCAATATTATTCCCTATTAGTCTATTTGGTAGTTGTGAGCAATACCTCGTAAATATTCAATGACATCTCTATTAACATAATCTGATACAATTGTCAATATACGTTGATCTGCTAGCCTGTATTTTTTCAATTTAACAGCAGGGTTATGTCCGGCCACCAGCTTTTCATAATAAATATCGCGGTCTGATTGTACCTTGCGTAAACCATCTATAAGTTTCCAAATTGTTGGATGATCCATACCTAATTCCGTTTGTAAGCGTCGATGGGCAGCTTCTGCATGATTGTTTGTCCTATGTTGTTGGTTTAAAACTCTCTCGTACATATTCCACATGCTAGAAGGAAACAACGGCGGTCGGCGACCATTTCCTCTTCTACTTCTTCCACCGATATAATTGTCTTCAAACCAATCTAATATAGGAAGGATATCATCGGGTAAATCATCAGATAACGTTTCTAATGCATTTTCTAAATCCTGTACGGGTATAAACGCCAATGCTATTATCATTTTTGCCTCCAAACAAAATTGTGCATCAGTATTGTAGCGCCTAATAAGTCCTAGTTGACTTAATTGCTTTTTCATATTTTTCGATAGGTGAAAAAAGCATCCCCTAATTTCTGTTTGTGGGAAAATATTCTGTATGCTTTTTAAAGCGGCCATTTCAAAGTCACATGATATGGAGTTTGGATTTAAAGCTGGCATTAACTCCCTTATCGTTTCATAGAAATTGTCATAGGTATTTTTGGATTTATTTGGCAAAAGAGCGTAAAGAATAGGATGTACTCCGCCATATTTTTTCGCCAAAACAACGTAAATTTGTGCAAATAAATTTGGAGCTATTTTAAAAGTACCATCTACAAAGAAGTCTTGACATGATTCGGCCATTCTTAGATTGTTTTGTCGTCCAAAAATTAAAATTCTATTTGTACCAGGACCGCTGTCAGATAATAGAAAGTTCTCTACATTACCAGGTGCCGACTGATATATTTTGTACGATTCCGGAATTTGCAGATCATCTAATGTTGCAGGATCACCAGGAGCATGATTGATTTCATTACGCTTTCTCCGAACAAGCTTTTTTAAAGCTCCTTGAGTGGGAAGTGCTCCTTGACATGGTACATCGACATTTTGAGTACATTCGTTAATCACTTGGCACGTTGGTTCTTGTGTTTCTTGAGCTGTTTTTTTTATTTTTATCACAATTTTATCTGCTGCTATTTTGGCTGCACATGCGTCATGACTATGACTATTTATAGTTTTAACAATATCACCATTAACCAAATGTACTCGCGCTTTACACTGCCGTTTTTACTCACATCGCCAAAACTCCGTACTTCCATCTACAGACATCTTGTCGAAAATGTACAAGAATCCGTCTTTAAAAAACTTGTCGCGACCTCGCTGCGATTTAATGCTCTCCATTTTAATGTTTACACATCAAAATTCAAAAAAGTTCTTAAAAGTTGTAAAACTCCTGCCGAAATTATGCTGAATGGGAATGTAGATGAAATTTAAAAATTAACGTTAACGTATTGTAGGTAAGGGCTAAAATTATACATCGAAAAGGTTTTCAGTTTACTAAATGGTTAAACACTCAATATGGAAAACAGCAGGTATCAAAACCATTTTTTCATAACTTTGTCTAAATGCAAGCATATTTGTAGAATTAACTTAGATTTTTAATTTTTTAGCTAATAACAAACTTCATGTTTGTTGCAACGATATTAAACACAATTTTAAAATTTAAAAAAAAAATATTTTTAACAAGGTATAGGTATAGGTATAGTTTGAAATAAAACAATTGCCTCATTTGCTTTTTTGTATTCTTTAATTTTTATAAGTTATAGCGCCCAGTTGTCTCGGCGCCCAGTTGGCCGGCGCCCACTTGTCCCCGCGGCTAGTTGTCTCGGCGCCCAGTTGGCCGTGCCTAGTTGGCCGCGCCTAGTTGGCCGCGCCCAGTTGTCCCATTCCGTACAGGTATATGCACCCACCTCAGACCACACAGACGAAGAAGTTGACATATTATATGACGATATTCAGCAAGCAATGCAGGGCATCCCAACATACTACACCTTTATCATTGGCGATTTTAACGCAAAACTCGGTTTTAAGATGGGAGACTCAGAAACTTTTATGGGTGACCACGGAGATGGAGAAAGAAACGCAAGAGGAGATAGGTTGTCAGATTTTCCTTTACACAAGAGACTCCTTGCCATGAACTCTTTCTTTCAAAGGAAACCTCAGCGAAAGTGGACATGGATAAGCCCGGACGGAAATACGAAAAACGAAATAGATTTCATAATTACTACCTAGTGACCGTAGACTTGTTAGACTAAATATAACCACTATAGAGGCAGAAGATAACATCAAGAATCTTAACAACATAATCTCACAAGCGATAAAAAGCGCGTCACAGCAGCAACATCAGCAAGGATCAGTAAATGGCGAGAAGATAAGTGATCATACAAAAAAGCTGATGAGAAAACGAAAAGAGATGAAAAATAAAGACATAAATTCGTCAGACCTGAAACAACTTAATAAAGACATTTCTAAGGCTGTAAGACAAAGTATAAGACAATATAACACTAATATGATTACACAAATTATAGACGAAAACAAAGGCATGAAAGTTTTAAGGAGAAATCTTGCAACGGAAGGAACAACGTTTGTAAACTTGCGAGTCGAGAAGGGGAAATAAAATCAAACAGAGAAGAAATCCTCAAGATTGTAGAGTGCTTCTACGCAGAGTTGTATACTGAAACAAGATGCTTGAATGACACAAAACTACCAACTATTCAAAACCAGGGCTCGGAAGATTTGCCTGATATTACCTTTCATGACGTTGAAGCTGCGTTGATGGAGATGAAAAATAACAAGGCACCAGGAGAAGATGAGATAGCAATTGAACAGATAAAGGAAGGAGGACAAACATTGATCCAAGCTATATGTAAACTATTTAACCTATGTTTGTTCGATGGACAAATTCCATCAGTGTGGAAAAACGCAATAATCACCATCATGCACAAGAAAGGAGATATTGCAGACTTAAAAAATTACCGTCCCATCAGTCTGTTATCTCATCTATATAAAATGTTTATGAAAATCATAACAAAGAGATTGACGAATAAGTTAGATTTTTATCAACCTGTAAAACAGGCGGGTTTCCGAGCGGGGTTTGGTACTAATGACCATCTTCAAGCAATGAAAACCCTTATTGAGAAATGCGTGGAATATAACCAGCATTTAGCTCTAATTTTTGTAGACTTTGAGAAAGCAATCGACACTATCGATCAGTCAAAAATGCTCGAGGAGTTAACTGAATGCAGAATCGATCACAGATATATCACTCTTATAAAGAACATATACGCTGGAGCAACTTCATGTGTGAAACTGCACAAGTACACGAACAAGTTCCCAATCAGAAGGGGTGTAAGGCAAGGAGATACCAATCTCTCCAAAGTTATTTACCACCCTCTTAGAATATATGTTCAAGAAGATCGACTTGAATGATATGGGTATTAATATAGATGGTCGAAATTTAAACCATCTTCGATTCGCAGATGACATCGTTCTGATAAGCAATAGTTTAGACAAAGCAGCTAAAATGCTTGGTAGGCTGCACAAGGCTTCATTAGATGTAGGCCTTAAAATCAATGTTGCTAAAACTAAAATCATGACAAACCTCGTTCCCAACCAAAATATATTTCTATGTGATTCTCAAATTACACAAGTTACATCTTACGTGTATCTCGGCCACGAACTACGAATAGATAGAGATAATCAAACTTGTGAAATTAAAAGAAGAATATCACTAACTTGGGCTGCCTTTGGGCAATTTGGTATATATTTAAAGAAAACTTTCCCCTTTGCCTCAAACGTTAGGTGTTTGAAAGCTGTGTCCTGCCAGTTATGATCTATGGAGCCGAAACCCCGACTCTAACTAAAAACTCCGTGAGAAAAATAAGAGTGGCTCAGAGAGCCATGGAACGTTCTATGATGTGAATATCATTAGGAGATAGGATTACGAACGAAATCTTAGGAGGCAAACGAAAGTTACAGACGCTGTTGAAAGGATAGCTTCCCTAAAGTGGAACTGGTCTGGACATGTGGCCCGTATGAGGGATGGAAGGTGGACTAAAATACTACTGGAGTGGAGACCACGACAAGATGCCACACGCAGTAGAGGACGACCTCCCACTAGATAGCGAGACGATCTGAAACGCTTCAAAAGCAATTGGATGCAGGAGGCACAAAATAGGAAAGGATGGACAAAGTTACGGGAGGCCTATGTTCAGCAGTAGACAACTATGGCTGTGTGATGATGACGATGATGACAGAACAAAATTTATCGTTGCCAAATGTATCTCGTCTCGTATACGTAATAAATTTGCAAATTATTGCAAATTGCAAATCATTTGGTGTACGCAATACTCGTTTAAGTTCGAAAATGTGCCCATGATGGTCGTTTAATAGAACAAATATTAGCGGTACTTCACAACTTTTATTTCAATAAACGAACACGTTAAATCATTTAGTTTAACTTTCAAAAATTTCTAAAGAATGTTGTAGACATTTAGGAGTACAGTAGCTTGAAGATTTTTCAATGACATCATTTTCAGATCCTCAAAGAGCGCCTGTGCATCCCTCCCCTATTCCAATTTTCTAATATAATTTCACTGAAATCCTCACTAGGTGTTCCAATATTTTTGATTCAGTTACGGGTCTTTCAGGTTGTGATCAGATCTGAAATTTTCAGATCACATTACTGAATCGTTTGATAAATCCACCAAGCTTTCCTCGTGGATCGCCAAAACATTTCAACGAATTCACTTTCCCTTCCCCCTTCGCCAGAAACTCTAATATATTTTTATTTGTCCGCTTTTAGCTGACGTTCTCTCCGGGATTGCTTATCGAAACCCCCTACAGGTATTTATCTTGCAATGAAAATAGGGTTCACGCTCCAGAAATATTCAATAAGTTTATATCAATTACAAGTCTACCTGTTTCTTTTGCCCTACTCTCCGCCCCCTCCCTTTTGGAAAATACTCCCTAAAAGGAAACCAATTTCACAAATGCCGGATGGAAATATTCGCGAACACAACATCAAACGTCTCCCGAAACGTACAGAAGCACACACATATACACACCAACCCACGGAAAGCTTTAAAGTGTGCACCGCGGAAAGTTCCCAAAAAAAGTAATTTTTTCCCTCGGAAGCCGTATTAAGCTAATTGTTTCTGAGAGGGGTTAGGGTAAGAAAAAGGCGGCGCTCGTCGAAAGTTCCATGACATATCCGAGACAATCTGTCGTCGTCGTCTTCTGCGCGACGCCTTCGAAATTTCAAGTTGCATCCCCTCCCCTCTCCGAGAAAATAAAGATTACGTAGTCTGTGCTTGTCTGCAGCCATTAAAATTCGAGGTTTATATAATTAAGCATTATTACATAAAGCGTGACGGGGCCGCTCCGGAAAGTCGAGTCGCGATAACGACATTAAAATGCCGCATCAAATATTGGATTAAATGACGAGCATAAGCAACTGTGGAAGGCAGAAAGACAATTACAAGTTTGTTTTATATAATCTTGTTGAATCGCGTCACCGCTTCGATAATATCCGAGAGGGTGAGGACGGAAGAAGACGAGAGTGCGGGTGCTTTTTACTTTTTCTCAAGAAGGGACGAAGGGGAGACGTTAATTGAAATATTTCTGCTACAGACTTAACTAGGGTGAAACTAATCTAGTCGAAATAGAAACGGTGACGAAGTAGGTTGTTGGGTAATTGGATCATTGTCACAACCTCACAGGTATACCGGGAGTTCCGAAGTTAACACGGCCCTTTAAAGTAAATCCAAAAGGTGTTTTCATTTTTATAAGGAAATACACAATTTCAAAACCAAGCAAGAAAAAATATAAGATTTTTTAATACTTCTCTTAAACGAGGGAGCATTGAGAGAACGAAAATAACGTGGACGAGTTTTGCACTTTGATTATACTTGTGCGCAAGAAAAGAAGAGTTAACGAGATTACGCTGAGTAACTTGTGAAGCAGAGCAGCTAAAAGGAAGGAGCGTAGTGAGCAGCGTATGTCGACCCCAGCAGGAGCGCTAATAGGCCGGTGCTTGAAGCACACAACAAGGAATTTTCTGCGACTTCGACGAAAATTTGGGAATCGCTTTGTATTATGGTCAAAATACATGGAAAAATAGTTTTGCCCAATAACCGTGTGAGCATTTTTAGTTATTAAACATTTAGTGAAAATCGACCGGATTTTTTTTCAGTATTTCGCTCAAAACTTTCTTTATGGATATTGTATTGCAAAAATAGCTAAATATAATTTGTTCGTTAGTTGATTATCTATCGATCTGTTCTTTTTGAATCATCTTACAGTAATTTTTCGCAAAGTTATAGTGCAAAAAAATTGCAAAAATCGTTTAATAATTGCAATTTTGTTGTTAAATCTTGTACAGATATATTATTAGCAATTAAGTTGGTCGATCAAGGACAGGAATTAAATAGCTCTTAGTGAACGTTCACCAATATTTTATGTGGCACTAACTATGTATACTAATAACAATCGATACAGAACTTCAAACCTAAGCTGACGCATTTTCTGTCAAATATCGTTTCCAAATATCGGAAAATAAATTTTTATATACTACAATAGTGGAACAAGTGTACCTTGGGTTTCAACTCTCATTTAGCTTTTATCCGATCTTTCCAATTTATTTTTAAATAACGAAAAGCGTCATTATTTTAAAACAATTTATTTGTTGAAGAGTGCCTGGACCTCTCTTCGTTCACCTAGGTTTCCCATGGAATGCCCTTTTGGCGTCTAGTCGGCTGCACGACTCGGACAAATGAGTGCGTTACTTCTAAAATTGGAGGTTAATTCGGAGTTTATGGTCGGTTTACTGATCAGTTTGCTCGGGGATTAAATTTTAAAGTGTTTACTTAATAATGCCACGGACGCGTTTCGATACTTAGGAGAATGTCAAAGTGTCAATGAAAATAAAACGCACGGTTCTGAAAATACATAAATAATGTTATTAGTTTTTCATGCGCGAATTTCCAGACGTCAGTTTAGAGGGTAGGAATTGAACAACAATTCCAAAATATTAAAACTATAAATACCAGTACGTTCTGGTAGTCGGTCGTATACCCACTGTCACTTCGTGCACATCTACTCAATTTGAAATTATCGCCCTTGTTACTGAACTCGTACCCGTATTTTTGATGTTAAATTTCGTATTTTCCACTGTATTATGCGGACTGGGATAAATGAGGATGGGCAGAAATAAGGTTTATTAGAACTTCGATAACAAGTGGTGGTACTTCAATACATAACAGATCTTCGGAGCGGCAGATATCTAATTGGGTAAACGTAAAATTACCATTTACTTGATTTTGTTGGCTATTCAGGGATAGTAATGAGGAAAGACGTGACTTCTAGGCAATAGCGAAAATTCGCCACGTTACGCTAATAATGTTATTCGTATTCCTAAGTTCCTCTAAAAGCCTTACTTCTAAAAGAAACTTGTGAATTATATTTGGTCTCAAAGACTCCTCCAAGTTAATGTATATTTTTGAAACATTCTAATAAATATACTTTTAGATCTTCAAAGCACCCTTGCGCCTACCGTTCCCAACTTCCTAACATTTTTATAGTAATTGCTCATTGAAATGACTACTAGAGATATTGCAGAACATTTAATTGAATTAGAGATCTTTTGGATCTCAGAGTTGAAAATTTGAAAATACCCTTGAAGAAATCGATCTTATCTTATAATATTTAATTTAAGGGGCACTTCTAATATTTTGAAACACATTTTTTTATTCTTTCAGATTTTACATATTTAAATGGAGTGTGCCTATTTCAGAGGGATAAAATATTTCTTGAGTCTCTCCTTGAGGCTTCAGGGCGCTCTAATAATATGTTCTCTGATTTAAGCCGGCGCTTGACTACAACCAATTATATATTATATACGAACTTGAAAATATCAGAATGAGTGAAGTAGTTCTGAGATGGTATGCGTCCTTCTTGCATAAATAGTCACTAGACTATACAATAGTCTATTTACTCAACTGCATCATCGATGAACATTTTAAAACCCGCGTTTCCAAAAATTGTGTATTGGATACCAATCTACTTTTATTCTACGTTAATGAGGAAGGGTGATTGTCAAGCACTGGAGGAACAGATAAACCCCAGCTTATCTGGTATAGCATAGATGATTATTAGTCTTTGCACAAGTAGTTTCTTTACCCGAAACAGGATGGTGAATATTTATCTTCTTCTCCTTCTTCTTATCTTCTTAATTAGAAATTTCAGTGGCATGTAGTTGAGAGACTTTTCTACAATTTGTCACCGCACAAGGTTAGCCGCCTTCCTTATTTCAAAGTTCAATATGTGTAACCATTCTTGAAAACTAATGTTTCTTTAAGTACAATATAGCCCAGTGTTTGACCGTAAAAGTAAGGTATTACGTCCGAATTCTTCCGGAGAACGTACATTTTTGTAAAAATGTGTCATTAGGCTTATCTTACTTCCAGATCAAAAGTAGATGACCTTATACGGGCTTGTGTTCCTTGGGTAGCGAAAACCTCACACAGTGATACAAACTAAATTATGTAGATTATCTAATAATAGATAACATAAAATAAATTAAAAGTTTTCCTAGATTGGGGTCGATGAAGAAAAATATTCAACGTTCTAGATCACAACTTATGTGTTGCAAAGTTTTAAACCTTAGATGCCATCCTTCATAACGAGATTTAACGTTATTCATAAATTTCAGATTCATAAACGAGATGGTTTCTCACAGTTTAAGTTGGTTTAATAGCGAATTTGTGATGAATTTTAATTCCTTAGTAGTTTATAAAAAAATTGTGAATTTGTGAATTCAACTGTGTCATTAGAAAAAGTATCATCTCTGTCGAATTTCTCCTCTTAATCCGTACATGCAGTACAATTTTGATAGCTGTAACTAAAGCATGTTCAGCATGCTTTTTTACAAAATAACCCAACTTGCTGGCTCCAAGCTGCGACAGATTGTTTTTGCAATTACAAAATACCATTTTGTGGAGTCATCCCAGTGAAGGTTGATGCAGAGCTTTAATTGGTTGCATAGATCATTCTCCGAGCATGCTCGGACTATGGTATGAAGATCAACGTTAAGAAAACGAAGACCATGGTAATTAGCAAAAATCAGAATATCCCGATTCCATTCCAGATCAACGGTGAAGTCCTAGAATTGGTAGACCGCTTTAAGTATTTGGGTTCCTGGATTGAAAGGGACACAAACCCTGATAACGAAATAAGGACTAGAATCGAGCAAGCACGTCAGGGATTTCTACGATATAAACGACTCCTCTCTGATCTGTACTTGGACCTGAATCTGCGTCTGAGACTGGTAAAATGTTACGTCTGGTCTATTCTACTGTACGGCGTTGAGTCATGGACGTTGAAAGCTGGCATGATAAACAAACTGGAAGCGTTCGAACTTTGGTGCTACAGGAGGATGCTGAGGATTCCTTGGACAGCGAAAATTACGAACGATGAAGTACTTCAGAGAATAGGTGTTGAGCGGGAGCTACTGCATATAATAAAAATAAGGAAAACTACATATTTAGGCCAACTACTCAGACACGAAAAATACGAGTTGCCTCAGCTAATAATTGAGGGAAAGCTGGAAGGTAAACGAGGTTTAGGAAGGAAGCGGCTCTCCTGGATGCGGAATATCATGAATTGGACCGGCCTAACTTTCGAGCAGGTCCTCAGAATCGCGCAAGATAGACACGCATTTGCCGACGTGATCGCCAATCTTCATTGAAGACGGCACATAAAGAAGAAGAAGATAGATCAGTCAATATTTATCCATCTTTAATCGGAATATTTTTATTCTCAAGCCAAATTTGGGTTTGCAATTGAACTCTCTCAATATGCTTATTGAAAGTGTCCACTGGTGGAATAGCGGTAATGATTTCAAAGAACTGTTAATTATGGCAGCCTTAACTAACAGGGAATGCGCTCGAGAAACGCTGGTAAATTTCAACGAGTGTCAACTTTAGCAGTACATCTTTAACAGGTCTGTACAAAAATATTGTGCAGTAATTACTGGTTTCTAAAAGATCTACCAGTCCTACAGTATCATTATTAAATGTTTCCACTATATGGTTCAAAGCAAAGGATACGTTTATTAATGTTTAGATTATTCGTTCAGTTCAGTAACCATTTTGCAGGGAATTTTAACTGATTCAATTTCATTATACACCTATTCCTTAAATTTTTGTAATTAAAGGCCTCGAAAAAAGACGTACAGCACTAGTATCACATCATCTTAGTTGTAATTGTGAATGACCTTATTAATAACTAACATATTCAGATCTGTTAACAGTAATTTCACCGAAATAATACAGCTACCTAATTTTCTAATTTAAAAAACTTTCTCGAGCTACGATTGGCGAATCAATATTTTAATATCAATAGCCCCGGAAAATTAATTATATAGTTTTATCCTAAGCAAAATAAAAGACATATTACGAAATAACCAATATTTTTTTATTTCTACATTTTGGCATCTTAATTAATTTTGCAAAAGTTTTGCAAGAAATTCTGTTAAGAAAGTCTAAAAAATTTTTAGAATTTAAATCAAACTAATTTCAGCACTAGGAGTCTTAAATTGATTAACTTTCTAGAATGTATTATCACTACTAAAATACAGTACATTTTTACTGGAATGCGTTCAATTTTAAAGCAATTTCAAGTTCCATGAATTTCAGTGTTAAGTTGTTACCGCAAATAGGGAAGAAACAACGCAGTGTTCATTACAACTTTGTTAGCTGTCATGCTAAGCACATTTAGCAAAGTTTATTTTAAAGATCGTTTCAAGTAGGTACTTTCAAGTACTTTAGTAAATATCATATGAGTTTTTACCGACGAATTTCCAGGTTTTTCGTTATTAAATGATGGATGGGTCACTTTAAGGTTAATTTTGCATACTTACACAGATGTATAAAAAATTACAATTTCCTTGAAATTTTATAAGCTTCATTTTTCTTCATAAATTTTTTTAACAACACGTAGAATTGTCGAGTAAAAATCTGTGAAGATCCTTTCAAAACATTTTTAATTCCCAATAACCTAAAACGAGCTGACTCATCGAAAAGAATTTCAAATATTTTTTTCTTAGGAGTTGTTGGTCTATTGATTTCTGGAGTTATTTCAGATGTCCAAACCCTGGAAGGGATCGCATCCACTTCCAGATTAAAGCGCACATCGGTACTAAATTGCTTTTGTTCTCTCAGCCATTTCATAGTTACTTTCCAACTTTTACGTCAATTGATGTTTTTCAAATGATTTCAGACTTGAAAATCGCTCACTGCAATGATGATACAGAGGAAAGAGCAGTCCGTTGGAGACTATGGCTGTGACGTAGGTTTGACCGTTTTTTTTTTTGGGAACTATAAGCGTAGAGGAACAAATGTCGTATGATATCAGCTAATTTTTTTGTATATTTCATTATTCACAATTAAACACCAAAAATCTATGATTTTTGTCCATTTTTCTCTATAACAAGTAAAACTGTTATAACTTATCAAAAAATTTAAATAAACATCATGCAGGGCTTTAAGGTTACCTTTAAAATAAGCTTTGGTAAAAGTTATCTGGTGTATTTGTTGCTTAAGAGAAAAAAAGCTTTTGAAAAAATATCTTTGTGTGTATGTAGGTGTCGTTGGGTCATATACAGGGTGTTAGGGGTTTGACTACCTTTATTTTAATAGGTGATAGTATTGATCAAAACAAAACCTTATCTAACGGGGGTTCGAAAACCAAACGCTGTCGAGAAAAGTTGAATTATTTTATCAAGGCATTTCACCACAACTTGGCAACACCGACAAAAAAAGATACGTATATAAACAGCTGTGCGGGGTCAATGTTTCGCGACGCGTGCGATAAATTCGCGGCGTTGCCACACTACATCATAGCCACTTTATCGGATTTTATTGATTGGAAATATTTTTTTATTCTTTAAAGAAAAACTTGTTTTGTTAAAAATTTAACATAAATACATTAAAACAATACATCTTATGGTCATTTCATCTACAAAATTATTTTAGATTCTTTAATAAAACTGAATTTTTACACCTTAAATTTTTTTTCTCGAAAACGGTTGGTTTGAGGACCCCTGTTATACAAGGTTTTTTTGTTTATTTTGGGGAATACTGTCGCCTGTTAAAATAAAGGCAGTCAAACCCCTAACGCCCTGTATATATATAGGGTCATGTATGGGGTACATTTCTCTCCGAAATTAAAAACCACAAGCGGTTTTACCTTCCAATTTAGAATTTGTCTCACACCAGGATCTTGTATTAACATTTCTATTAAACTCGGCCGGGATAAAGAGATAGTTTACTCTTGTCATGATTCAGTTTTTTAAAATTTGCTCAAAATTTGCTCCCAAAATCTTTAATATTTACTCCACTGTCCAATAAGTATGATAAAGCTGTTCTAAATCTGTTCCTCTGAAGGGTGCTTTATACTTGTCATTTTACGGTTGTTGGTAAATTTATCAGAATTCATCTCAATGTAACCATTGAGGATTTTTTCGGTTCTTCGAAATTTTCTCGAATCCTTTCAGGAGAATTGTTTCTAAACTTTAAATATTTTTCTATTATAGAATATTTATAATCATATGTCTTATTCAAAAGCAGTCGATCGATCCAGTTTCATTTTTTGATCGGGTATAACTATTTTACTTGTAGACAAAACTGAGCTAAAATCATACATTTGTTACCTAATCGTCAATAAATAAAAAAATACTAAAAGTTTTAGCTAACATAATATAACTTTACCCCTCTATAATTGTACTACCAAAGAAACAACACCTACGTTTCGACCAGTCGCAAAAATTTAATTTCCTTTTATGATTATGACATGCGAGGTAATTCTGATTTTAGATTTGAATTAGGTAAGTTAAGAATTACCAAAAACTATTTTATTAATCACAAACCTTTATCTTTAACCTTGGATACCTTGGCATGACATGAATTTTAGGAAAAACCTTTAATGCACACTACTTCTTGTTAATATGTAATAAGTTTTGACTTTTAAAATACAGCGCTTTGGATACATATACATTCTTGTTGTGAATATATTAAAAAACAAAATCTAGTATAGGGGTGCAGATGAATCCTTGTGTATTTCATTAAATATCCATTGTTTCTTTTTGGGAGATGATGGGGGTCATTAATTCGAAATTTGTCGAAAAAATCCATTATTGATGGGATCGTCCAGAATTTAAACTGTAATACACGTACCATTAGCATTAATTCTTCATTACGTCGATTGTTTTTTTTTCGGTAATTTAAAAATCTCGATATCGAGTATTCGGTCACGTTTCTCCCTTCTTCGGATAATAGAAATTACATGATATCCTGCAAAAGGGCAAAAGTCAAACTTTCCGTCGAGATATTGCTGTCTCTCTCTCTCTCTCTCTCTCTCTCTCTCTCTCTCTCTCTGTCTGTCTGTCTCTCTCTATCTCCTCCTCCGTTCTCTTTCGACGAGAGAACCGTTTAGGTTCTTTTCGCAGGAATATTTAAGAAATTGAGCGAGCTAAGTGAGGACGTAATGAACAAAAGGAATTCGTTAAAATGAAATTCATAACTGGGGTAGAATGTAAAATGCGAGGAGGCGGTGGCGGTGGCGGTGGCGGCGGCGACGGCGGCAGATCGATTCCTTCCACCGAACCCATTTGTATTGAGAACGTTAATTTTCAAGAACGGGGGCGAGGGCGAGAGTGAAAAATCCGAATACTTTTAATTTTCCCGCTAACACTACAGCAGCGAGTGTATGGGAGGGAGAAAGAGAGAGAGAGAAAAAAACGAGCCCTAACTGCACAATGGGCTCCCGGAGCTCCGGAGCTTATTAGGTAGTCGTCAACGATACGGTCTTAATTCTCTACGCCGCCAATTTTAAATTGAAATTTCACTTTGAATTTTGTTGCGATCAAAGTTACCTTCGCTCGGAAAACAGTTCCTAACGAAGCGGGCGGCAACTGTTACAAACAGCCAACTTTAAATTAAAATCCGCTCCCTCCTCCCCGCTCTCCCTCTCACCACCACCTTTGGAGTAAGAGAATACATTCCTCTAAATTATATATAATGATGACGCTAAACGTTCGGTGCATTAACTATTTCGTCTCAGAGAGTATTCGTTAGAGAGCGTCAACAACGACAATTGCAAATAATTTTTAAGACTTGTATGTATTTCTTACATCTGATTCAGCCAGCAGGTAATAAGCCATTCAGTACAAAGTACAATATAGTTTAGGTTTAGGTACGTTGCCTTACGTCGGATACTTAACGGTGGTCTAAACGGGAACTGCATTTGTGGCATTCGCAGGTTGTTGCATTGGATCCAAAAAAGTATACCTCACTATTCCATCCATTAGTGAAGTCAAAAGTTAACCACCTGAGAAGTGGGAAAGTGCTGAGAACCTCTCGATTTATTCACCCGTGAACTTCTTAACCGTCCCCTATCTATCTCGGCTAATTACCTTTCTGGTCCCAGAGTGGGTCTTCGGTTGAAAATTCGCATTCCCCACATCTGTACCCTACATATACACACACATAATGTGTGAGTATGTATGTGTGGAGATCTAGCATCACGCTTCAGGAGAGCTGAAGGGCAATAAGAGGCTCCATCCGCCAAATGAGTTATCCTTTATATTCCTTACCGTTACGTCATCGCCCTTATATTGTCTGGGATCTATTCACGGGAAGAGAGAGGGCGGGGATCGATGGATTAATGGCAGTCCCTTATCGGGATCGTCGATGCATTATTATCATCATTATTATTACTATCAGCCAGATGAGAAAGACAGAGGAGCAGGGTGGAAGGCTACAGGGTGACCTAGTCAGTTACGAACTTCAAGTACCTGAATTAATTTACAGTGACTGTTTAAAGGGAACTTGATCAAAATAAACCGTTTTCTTGTTTATTTAATAACAAGCCATAGCCGGCATGCGTCGCAATGCCACGTAAAGTTTAAAGACAAAAGATAAATAAAAATTATAGGTGACCCGGTGAAATTCCTATCATCTACATATATTTTTGAAAAATAATGTCAAAACAATACAAATTTTTTTATCTACATTAAATTAAATGCAACACAGTTATACACATAATCAATTTAAGGCTTTCTGATCTACTATATTTTCCGTCTTTTTTTGCGGTGCGTAAGTTTATAAAGATGATGGTTTGACAACTCGCGAACACGCGACGTATAATTGCCCATGCGCGAAACCGGGAAACTCCAAGTTTATTCCGCAAACTGTCCTTGTATTAGCAATTGTATATTATCTTTTTCAATTTTTGATAAATAATTTATTAAAAACTACCCTGAAATTAGGTATGAAATTTTCCTGTACAATATGCGTTGCACCAAACGACGTCATTTAAAAGCAATTATTATACGTTTGGATGTTGGCCAAGAAATATTTAGAGTCATTTCCCACCCCAGAAACTAAAGAAGGTAATGGATCTGGTGGTGGGAACAATGACGGCAATTTTACTTTACCATCAGCACAACACAATCCAGTAGCTTCACCGCTGCATTTTAACGCTTTACAATATTGACAAACGATTGTCATTTCTCCAATCGTTACGGATTCTTCGGCACAATAATCTATTTCCGGGTCGTACTGTAATGCTACTCGTTCCAAATTTACAGGAACACTGCGTCTGCGGAATCGCTCTATTTCATTGTGTCTTGAAGTGCGCTCCATGTTTTGGGCATTTGTTGCTCGTGGTACGTGCATGGCCATCTTGGTGTTGATTCTGCCATGTCGTTTTCAGCTTGTCTAAGTAGTTTTTTGTTTGTTTGTTATTTTTACCTTTAGTTCGATTCGTCGGTAATTCTGTTCGGTCTGTTGTTTGGGTTTCTTCACTTCCGGTTTTGGGTCTTGTATTTGTACCTCATAGACTTGTTTCTTGGGTGTTTTATTCGTTTGACGTCAGGTACAGTCGAATTGTCTTGTAGTTCTCCTCGATCGTTTTGAAATAGTGTGATCTTATATAATTGTGCTGATCGTCAAACCCAAGTTCATGGAACGCCTCGTTGTTCTCTTGGGCTTTCCCCCATAGTGCTTCTAGGTGATCAATCCTTTTTTGTAAGTATTCCTTGGTTTTTCTTGCACTTCCGTTTTTCTTGCAATTATTTTGTAGTTATATGATTTCTTGGGCTTTTTTTCTTGTTCTTGAATCAACTCATCTGCTTATTATATCTTGTCGTAGTTGAAATTGTGAATTTTTTAACTTAATTCTCTGGAAAAGGTGGTTGTGACTTACTCAGGACTTTGCTTGTCTTCTTGACTTCCCGCCGTTGTGTTGGCGTCGAAGTTCTTGAAGTTTTGGAGTTGTAATCACTGGCGGCTTTCCTCCGGCTGCAGTGACTGGATATGTCCGTCGTTTCAAATTTGTATAGTTTGTAGACTTGGTGTCCTGGTGAAGTTGCTTTGACTTACTCAGGACTCTTCTTGGTTTCTTGACTTTCCGCTTTTGTCTTGGCGTCGTGTAGACTTTGTAGACTCGGTGCCCTGTCGATCTAAATGCTGTTGTGTAAGATATGCCCGAACTCGTTCGATTCCATTATTTACTGTTGAACGTAATTCTGTCATATCAATACGAATGTTATCCGTCTCTCACTGGTCGTCAGTCGTCAGTGCGATTTGGACGTGAGAACTCGTCTCGTTGCACATTTGATTGACTTCGACGACCTAAGTCCATCTTCTCCTTGGCATTTTAAAATCAATAAAGTTCTCGCGCACTGACAAACTGATGATAGATTGTAATAATCGTCTTGACATTTATTTATTTGACAACCAACTGACACTATAGGTACTTTCATTTGTTTGATTATAAATGTCAAATTACAAAACGTACCTTTTTCAGTATTTCCCTTATTTATTATTTATGTTTCTCACCGAAAAACCTTCCCTGAACTTCCACAAATATTTCAAGATCAAAATTAGCAAAATCCGTCCAACCGTTCTCGAGTTCAAGCTAGACAAACGAACAGCAATCCATTTTTATATATATAGAGATAGAGATTCATATGACTATACAAGGTGTTATCAAAAAGGAAGCTAATTCGTAAACAATGCATTCTTTGAAAAATTAATATCACCTTTAGAACCACAAGGGAGTGGTAATTTTAGATATACCGTCATTTACACTGGTAGTAAGTATATTATCCAGTTTGTCCCGTATCTATACATAATATATTTCTCCTCTCTGCACAGTTTGTTGCTGATTTTGGAAAAAATATTGTCCGAAACAGGCCAAATTTTATTTTAAATTACTAGAGTATTTAATAAGTTACTAATTTATAAATTCGTACAGTACATTTACATAAGACACATAATCTTTGGAAAGTATGAAGAAAAGTAATTATCAAATAACCGAAATGAGGTGGTACGGTGCAAAATGATACCTCCACAGCATTTAAATATCTGCGCCAGTGACCACCAAGATATTTTTATTGGAGTAATTATTTATATTACAATAACTTTTGCCATTAAGCTTGGATGAAATGTTTCATTTTTGAGATAATTAGGAAAGTATAGTCCTTTGATTAGTGGCTGCGCTACATAAGTCAATTTCATAATTATCAAATAAGTATTCAAAATCAATCTGCCACTAGGATGTTAATAGGGAAGCAATAATGTGGAATGTGGAATGTTTTATGTTGCAATTAATTTATGCATGGCCACATGAGACATAGCAGAAAACGAATATGCTGCAAAAAACCACTATTTCAAATGTAAAGACGCATCAGATTTCACTCACTGCTTTATTATGATGTTTTATCCTGCAAAAACAAGGATTGTAGCAGTATTATGCTTACGGCAAAAGTATAAGCGCTTCATATTTCATTAGTTCTTTGTTGGAGTTCCTTTGTTCAGAGCCCCATGAGAAATCAAAAATATGAATTGAAACACTATACGTATTATCCATGGCCATAGTATTCCGCTTCTTTCTTGGCTGCATTTACTTTGTTCATTGTCTTATACTCTCTCAGAAGCTGAACGGTTAAGAGCATTAAACATGAACTAAATATTTTACTTATGGAAAAATATGAGCGCAATATATTTCACATATTAAAATGTTGCAGTCTTCTTCATTGCCTCGTGAGAAATCACAGAAAAATATCTTGCTGCAACTAGCATAGCTTGGACTGAAAGTATTATATTACCTACGTAGAAACGCATCATATTTCTCTTATTCCGGTTTTCACAAATTTTAGAATGTTAATATACTGCAAAGAATATAAGGCTAAACCAATATTTTATTTATAAAAAAATGCACGTCATATATCATTGATTCATTGTGGTAAACTTTATATCTTTTTAAATTATCTCAAAAAGGAATCAGTTTATCGAAAATAAATGAGAGAAACAATATCCCAAACTGAATGGTTTCTTTAAGTTATCCATGCAGGAATTAGAATTTAATATGGTATTTTGAACTGACTTCACTTATTGTGATCATCTGACCAAATTAGAAATAATTTACTTATAAAATACTCCAGTTATTTAGAAACTCGTTGTCGAAAAACTATCGAATTAATAAATTATTAATAAGTTAATGATAGTAACATTATGTTATGTTTGACTGATAAGTTTTTATTGAGGTTAGTGAGGTTGCTTCCAATAACAATTGAAACTGTAGAAACAACGACTTGATAATATTTCGCTTTCTCTTGGTGCTTTGGTGATAAAATAATAAACTAATAATTGTGGTCACTATTTAAGTTATTTATTTAGTCTCTGAGTTGAGTTAACTTGGGTCTAGACGCCGTACGTTTCGCCGCCTTTATAAATATTAATGCTAATATTTTATATCTCTCTGAATCTGAAATAACACATTACCCTTCTTTCCATTTCTTGTGTCGTTATTTATTCCAATCTTGCAAATGCTGGTAAAGTCTTAAAATAGAGACAGGATACTTGCTTAGAACAAAAGAATGTTTTTTTTTGAGAACACCTTTTGAGAACATCTATGATGTCAAACGATCTAACCGAACTCATTTTTCAGCATAATTCAGTTATACCATTTAATTACAAATTAAAATTAATAACTTTTCCGAACTTGGGTTTCAATGTCCTGTTTTCTCGAATCATATTAAAGAGTTCGCAAAAATTGTATTAGTTCGTCCATCTTTGCCTCAATTATAATAATCACCCACAATCCTGAAAGCTCGTTAGACGAATCAGAGCGATACAAGTTGAGAGAAATTCCCCAACTTCTCGAATTTTCCAATATCATATTATTTGCAAAACTACCATAGCCATAATGTTAAAAATATAAAAACCCCATGGCATTCCAGGCCGAAAGGTAGATTTATGGGTAGGATATATAGTAATATAACACACGATGTGTCAAAAAAATGCATACGAGGTGTGAAAAAATACAAACGACAAAATTTTAAAATATTTGCAAATAACTTTTTCTCTGTACATTTCTCAAAGATATGTTTTATACAAAAGTTGTTCGCCTCTATAAGGGCAACAAAAAATCTAAGTAACATTTTTCTCTCAGACGCAAAATAAAAGTTTTTTAATTTTTTATTTTTTTGACAAAAATAACTTTATTTTTGTACGTTTCTCGACAGTTGTTTTATACAAAAGTTGTTCACCTCCATAAGAGCAACAAAATACCTTAGTAACATTTTTCTCTCAGACGCGAAATAAAAGTTTTTCTTATTTTTATTTATTTTTGAAAAAAAAATAACTTTTTTTCTGTACGTTTCTCGAAAGAGTGTTTTATACAAAAGTTGTTCGCCTCTATAAGATAAATAAAAAACCTAAGTAACATTTTTCTCCCAGACGCGAAATAAAAGTGTTTTGATTTTTTTTTTTTAATAACTTTTGTTCTGTACATTTCTCGAAAAAAAATGTTTTATACAAATGTGGTTCGCTTCTATAAGAGCAACAAAAAACCTAAGTAACATTTTTCTCTCAGACGCGAAATAAAAGTTTTTTGATTTTTTTTTTAAAATAACAAGCCGCCATTTTGAAACCGCTCGACCGATTTGGCCCATTAACGAACCTGACCGAGATTTTTAGCCAACTGATTTTTGTACCAAATTTCTTTGTGATTCTTTAAAAAAATGCGACCTGTAGCCTGCCGACAAATTTCGTTATATCCTATATATATATATATATATATATATATATATATATATATATATATATATATATACATATATATATACATATATATATAAACTTTTGGGAAATGATTAAGTATGATCTCTAGATACCAAAAAAACTGAAAACCGCATTTTAATTCCTATTTTTAAAAGTATAGGAATGCTGAGTAAAAGGAGAGGGTATGGAATGCAGTAGCTACGCACTTAGGAATAGACGGTAGGTCGAAATACATATTTTGTTTATTTTGAATTAAAAATGCGGTTAAAATTACTATGTACTACTAATTTTTTAAATTGCCAAAGCCATTTCCTCTTGCCAGTCTACACTGCCTTCTGGGGAATTAAAAAAATTAAAATTTCCTACATGACATAAGAAAATGATTAATTTTACTCATAATTAATCTACTTATAATATTTGTTATAGGCGGAAGCGAAGAATGTAAGAAAAAGTGGGCTTCCATTCGAGATCAGTTTCGAAGGACCCTGCAAAAAAGAAAGACTGTGTCTGGACAAGCTGCTGTAACTCTCCGAAAATATAAATATGAAGACCTCTTGCTGTTTTTGTTACCGCATGTGGCAGACCGGGAGACAATTTCTAATGTGGCTGACAATGAGGAGGTAGCCGATAATAAAGTTTCTGCTGATGCTACTCAGGAGGAGAAAGAAGTTACAGATGGTGGAGAACCAGGAGCCACCATTGTGCAATATTATACACAAGAGGAACCTGAAATACAATGTCAGAAAATCCAGGAAGAGGTGCTATCTGTAAACTCGTCAGCCAAGATTGCGAAAATTGTCAAACAGGAACATCACCAGCATTCGCACCCTCACCAGTATCATCAGGTTCTGTTCACTCTGTTCCAATACCATATGTATCTCCAGTATACTGCAACTTAGATATTGCATCACAACTTTCTGAACACCATATTATCAATCAGACCTATAATCCAGAATTATATGATACTGTGTGAAAGGCATTTTGCATTTTGTATGTTCGTTTGCGTGTATGATTAAAGTTTACATTTTAATTTTTATTTGATTCATAATAATGAAATGTTATATTCTTTCAGTTAACCTAAATAATATTTTTGTTTTGTTTTATAAAAATGCAAAATAAATACATGTACTTTATTAACCTACATTCATAATTATTCGTGCTTAACCTAATCCTACAAAAATAAATAACTTACCTTAAACATACCATCAACCTTTCTTTTGGTGTAATTGCCACTCTCCTCCGATCGGTGGTGCAGTTACGAGCTTATTTCTTTGACTTAGATTTAAGTTTTCGTTTAGTACAGTTTTATTTCGCACTATGAATGTAGAAAAAATAACTGAGGAGGTCAGAAAGTTTCCAGTCTTGTACGACCAGCCAAATGGAAAATACAGAAATACAGAGTATAAAGACATAATTTGGAGAAAAATTGGGACCATCCCGGAAATCGAAGGTATGTTCAAATTATATTTTTATTGTCTGTTCCAAAATGTTACATAAATATATTTGAAGTGAGCCAAAGTAGCTATGTAGTAATTTCATAAAGACGTCGTTTTGTCCAATATCGTAAAACTGTAACAAATACTTTAATACATATCTGTTTTGAAGTTGAAAGTTTGCAGTTTAATAATTTTGGGTAATTCGGGTAATTCCCTAATGGGGAATGTGATATAAATAAAAATATAATTATGTTGAATTATAATATAATATATATAAACAAATTACATTTTCCCAATTAAATCATCAGACACGCACGTCCTTGCCACTCTACACTACCTTCTGTAGAACTGAAGAAATGTTTGAACTGCTCTCGCACAGCAAATGCTTCGTCTGTAGGCCTACCGCGACGGGGCGGTAATACGTGAAGATTTGGTGCACTCTGTTGTGTCGAATTACCTTTTTCGCGTTGTTGAGGTACAGTGTAGCCTTCCATCTTTCGAATATAATTGTGCATAACGCATGCTGCGAGTACAATATTAGATATGTTATCAGGTGATCCTTGAAGCACTCTCATGAAAATTCGAAATTTTTGCGTCAAAATGCCAAATGCATTTTCAGACAACCTTCTAGCCCTGCTTAACCGGTAATTGAAAATTCTCTTTTCATCTGTCAAATCTCTCCCAGGAAATGGCCTCATGGTGTTAGTTGTAAGGGGGAAAGCTTCGTCCCCAACTATAACCATAGGTAATTCAATATTAGTTGCGGGTAGGGATTTTCTTCTTGGGAATATTAACGTTATTAGCTTTTAGTGCTTTCCCAAAATTAGAATTAGCCAAAACCCCACCATCCGAGTTTCTTCCATAAGCCCCCACGTCCACTAAAATGAAATTGTAACACGGATCAACCAAAGCCAGAATCACAATGGAGAATGTTTTCTTGTAGTTCCAGTAGAGGCTTCCAGATGATTTTGGAGCTTGTATTACTACGTGCTTCCCATCTAAAGCCCCAATACAGTTAGGGAACTGCCACCTTTCCCAATATTCATCAGCTATCGCGTTCCACATGCCTTCATTCGGGATTGGCATTTCTTCGTTTAGAAGTGTTTCTACTATCACTCTATAGGTATCGTGTACAATAGAAGCAACTGTTGTTCTTCCCAACCTGTAGCTGAAAGATATGGTCTTGAAGCTATCTCCAGTAGCAAGATACCTACAACAAAATATTAATTTTGTTACTTACATTATTACAGATACTGTGAATGCTTGCAAAAAAATGGGGTTCTGTTCGAGATCAGTTACGTACAACAAAAGAACAACGTCAAATGAAATTATGAGCAATTATAGGTATTGTGTTGAATATTATTTTTTGTTTCTCGCAAATGTTTACTAATTTGAATAAAGTAAATTAATATCTTCTACCTTTTCATAACAATAACTATACAAAACACAAATATATGAAAGTAAAATGTTGTTATAGTTTTTACGGCTTGCAGTTACAAGGAAATTCATGTTACAAACTGGGAAAACACAAATTTGCAAATTTGAATATGTGACGAAATTGACTTACCTCAAGCAAACCGCCAAACGTTCTCTTGGTGTTATTGATAATCTCCAAAATGTGTCTTGTTTCTTCAGTCTTTCTTGAATCTTTAGTTCCAGTTGATTGAACGTGTGCATTGACATTCTAAAATATTCATAAAACTTCGTCTCATCGCACTGCAGATGTGGGAGCAGCGACACAAATTCTCCTTCAACACATCTTTCTTTCCATGCGTCGTGGACCCATACTCTTCTCCTTTTTCTTTGTTGATTTCTTCGCCAATTTTCATCTTCTTCATCCAAAGCAAGTGCAATCATCCCTAATTCACTTGTGTTAAAATTTCGAAACATTTTCCCCAATGAAACTGCCAAGTGAACTTCAATAAGTATACTGAGCAGTCCATCGAACGTACGGACAAGTAGGGTCAGCCAGTCACCGCACCGCATGTCGGCCGACTGTCTTACAACTTGCGGTGCGGGCGCGGCACGGACGCGGTGCGGTCATGTGAGGTTAGACCTTTATACTGAGAATATTTGATTGGCAATTCTATCAAAAAATATTCATGTTACATCTAATCAAGTACAAATTTATATCATATATTCCCTAATGAAGTCAAACTAATTAAAACAATAAACCTATTAATAATGAATCCATGTGTAAACAAAAATTTCCTAATATTATTTTGCTAATTCAGTATTCAAAAGAATCGAATATCCTGTATCAAATTGCGGGACCCATTTATATATAATTTAAGTACACACTCATCTTTACCACTTTCGTATACTTATAGAAAATCAACAAGTGTTCAATTTAGAAAATGATTAATTTCTTTCGAGATTTTTCGAGACCAAGGCGTAATACGAGACCAAGCATACGTGAAAACGAGACGAATCGTTACACACCTTTTAGCATATTGACACTGGTCAATAATGGGCAATAACGTTATAATATCTGTGGTTATTTCTATAACTTATGTGGTCACCTCACCCATACGACTTCAAATTAAGCGGCACAGTGCAAATACCCAGTGTGTGGTTGCAGATATCGGTGGCACCGCCTAAATCAAATACCCGGAGCGGATCAAAACTAGCACAACAGCGTCTGTCTTCAGACGTTGATTCAATTAACGCTTCAGAGAAGTGGCTGCAAACAGGGTCTGTTCCAGAGTTCGAATGTCTTAGACTGACCACGTAACTAATCCGACAGTTCTCCAATACGTGACCAAAGAAGTGAAGTGAAGAAGACTTTCAAAGAGACAAAATATGCATACTTTGATCATGATCATATAATGCGTAACAATAAATACAGCATGCTGCAGCTTATTATGCAAAGAAAGTTACACGGCAGGAGAGGACCCGGAAAGCGTCGAATATCATGGCTTCACAATTTATGACACTGGCTCGGATAAACATGTGCCGGCTTGTTCCGGGCTGCAGTTGAGAAGATTAAATTTAAATGGGCTAGAATGATCGCCAACGTCCACTGAAGATATGACACAACCCGAAGGAGAAGTGCAAGTACGCCAAAATTTACGCTGATTTCCTTTACGGTTCACAGTAACTGAAGACTTAGCAACGTAATAGCCAGGTTTGCGTATCGAGATATGTCGATATAGGTAATAATAAGGGTATATACACACACATACGGTTAAAAAATTGAAGTAAAGACTTAAAAGGTCATAAAAATTCAATATGTAAGCCTCAACCCGCGCATATGTTAACACAAACTATAAATTAAGCATTTCGTTGGAAGCGCTAAGTTATGGGGTACTCACAGGAACCTCAATGCGCCGATACCAAGCGAGCGACATCATTTCAGGAGCGTCGCAAAATCTGTTGGCGCGCTCAGTGAACCATAGGCCAATGAAAAATAGAATAAATTTGTCGTCGATTATTAGTGGAACTTACTGTTATATACACGATACAACAAAATTCACTGTGCAGTCAGTGCCAATCAATCAATATCAGTCAATCAATACCAATTCTATACGTACCCTATTAATAACTCACTCTCATGGACGTTTTCGTTAAACCAACGACCGTGTGCCATTATACTGTCTATTCCTGAGACATAACATATATGTACTTGAGCTGTGAATAGTGAAAAAGTTTAAAAGAATAAGTTGTTTTTTGTTCTGCCTTACAGTCCATTGCTAATGATGATAATTATTTTAAAGTTTTAGGGGCGCAGAATGAATATTTGACAAAATTTATGACACTAAACGTATAGAAAATTTTAACATCCTCCAAAAATTGTGGAAAATTGCTTATTACTCTTTTCGCCGTAATAGTGATCGTTGTATTAATTTTTGTGTCAAATTTACTTCACAATTTTTCCTCTGCTTATTTCGGCTTAAATAAATTCGAAAAATTAATGGTTAATTACATCCCATAAGTGAATTGCTTTACGTTCAATATATATTCAGCATGTATACTTGTATATATTTCACATGTACCTCCTTGAATAAGTCGACGTCATACACTCTAGTCCCACTGTAATTCCACACTACCAAGGAAGTATGTTTCAAATGTGGGATAGATCGTTTGTCGCATTTGGTACTGTAGGATTCTTCACATCTATCGCGCGGTTACCCGGATTAACCCTTCCCTTTCCAATCTATGGACCTATTCTTCTAGGGTCTGAAATCAACAAGAGCGAAAGAGAAACTAAAAGTAGTTCGTTAGTATGACAGAGAAGGAGGTTTTGCAACGTAACTCATTCCAAATATTCCCGTCGGAGGCTATACAGCGAATGATCCGGTAGAGTGTGGCGATGACTGTGATGTTTCGCGAGCTAGCAACGTCGCAAAAGTTCTTTCTCTGTTTAGCTAACGAGAAATATATGGCTTTTCTTTCGCTCTTATATTTATACCATGCTACCATATTTCTTCAAAATATTTCTCCACCAATTTCTACTTTAGTGATCACGGGAATATGTTTTATTGTTTTACGATTTTACCCAATTCTAAGGAGAGAAAAATAGTCATCTAACTAATTTGAATTTTCTATTCATTGGAAATATGTTAATTCTTTCTGTATTAAATATATTCGGGTAGAATTTTAAATGGGTCTGCTCATATATTTATATTTAATTTCTTGCAAGAATTAATTGCAAGGAATTCTTGTAATTTCCACTGATTGGTTTTTAGTTTTTAATGGTAATTTTTAATTCTTTGAAATTTCCTGCATCCTGAAATGTATGTAGTATCAGTATCTTTCGTTTAAGGAGGACTTACATTAATGCCAGCGTTCTCAATTTCTCCTAATTTTTATATTAATAAATTCCATCAATATGTAATTTTATAATTACTAAATCATATAGTTGTACTATTACATATACATGTAGATAGTAAAATTTGAAGTTTGATGTTAGTGTTTTCAGTTACTGGGTTTTACAGCTTTATATAAAAAAAAATCTGTTTCGAACAATGATACTGCAAATACGTCTATCTTATTACAATTGCCACATTTCACTGAATGGAATAGGGTCGACAGCCTTAACACACTACAGCACTTGGAATCTTTGTTTGGAAATTTATATATTATAATAAAATTAAAAAACTAAATGAGGCACTCTGGGAATGACCGAGAGGGGAAGCATAGCTTTATATAATATATATATATATATATATATACGTCATGTTCAGAAACGACTAATAGCTAGCGCGGCGCGCTAGCCACTCTCCGATTCAGCCCCCAATCGCCACACCTAGAGGAGGCAACTGACAATACAAGCAATTGTAACACTAGTTGCCACCAAGCAGATAGCGCGGCTCCAAAATAAATCACTTTTTTCTTTCTTCCTCCATAACGTATCATGTATTCTTTATATACAAGAAAACTACATACTTCAATGTTTCTTATTTTTCACAGCTGATAGTTAAGAAAGTTCGTTTACGTAGATTACCACCTACTTGGAAATTTTTCCATGTTATTCTCTAATAAGAAAAAAATTGTGTAGAAACAGTTGCCACGGTTACAAAATTCTGACGTCACACTTTCCTCGCGTATTGTCAACGGTCCGCCGGAGCTTTTATGTGCTTTTAGGTAGTTAAAAGCAGAGTTGCGAGGTTTATACGGAAGTAGTGAATGCACAGTGACTGATAAGTAACGGACGCTTCGTGTGTTTGGATCGCGGTAGAAACGATTAAATTCACGAAACGATTTGTAGTTAGCGTCATCACGGAGCAGGCAACCGACAATACAAAAACAATTAGGTATTTTCACATTTTTTGAGAACTGGCTAAATGAGACATTATATGCCTATATATCTTAGGTTAGGAATAAAAAAAAAATTAAACACATTCAAGCAAAAAAAGTCATTTGAAATTCAAACGCTAGGAATTGGCGCCAAAACGCCATCTGACGTCAAACCGCATATAAACAGTGTAGTGAAAACACTATTTTACGACGCGAATAATACAAATTACAAGATTTGGTCGCAATTTAACTCCTACACTCCAGCAGAAACAACAATAAAATCCAAAATACTCGAAAAATCTATTTGTGGACTGCAGAACGGACCCATGTTTATATGCAGAGTGACGTCACGATGAGCGATCGTTTCGCTGGTCCTCGCACATTTACTGCTTTTTATACCTGAAATACTTGGTGCTGGGCCTATTACACGATTTTTTATGGTTATAAAATTTGTCTGAGGGTTTGTCCCTATGAATTTAGATATATTTCGTTTAATTTAAAATACATGGCAAATACCTAATTGTAATACGGGTTGCTACTAAACAGTTAGCGCGGCGCGATAATTGGCCATGACGATCGCTCGGTTTTTCGGCTATAACACCTCTCACCGATTCAGCGCTTCGAGCGAAACCCACCATAAGAAAGCTATGCTTCCAAAATATTTTTGTTTTGTATATGGCTACATATGAATGGTATTAATTCTGCTTATAAATAATAAAAATCCTTTTTTATATTCTGATCTCTTTTTTGCATTATAAAAAGAATCATGGCCCTGCATGCCCCGAAATCTTAACAACCCCTGTGCAGTTATTAATTTTGTTGGTATTTCACGCGGGGAGAGCAGGAGATGTCTAAGTGAATTCCCGTCTCTCCCTCTCATTGTTCCCGAATTAGCGAACAACGCAAAACATTTGTCATCGGCTTGTCAGCGAAATCCAAACAAATAAGGATGATAAATAATAAGCACATCAGGTGCCATTTTCACCTCCTCATATCTACACACACACACACACACACACACATACATATATACACACATCTCTCACAAAAGCCCTTCGTAGAAGTACATTATAGCGGAACTCTGGGAGAGAAGTGAGGAGCTAAGGAGAGGGGAAGGTTATTGTTGTTAAAAGACGTCAAAGTCATTCCGTTAAGTGCCGCCCTGTACGCTTGACACTCGCGCCCTTGGGGATACCGGGTGATCCATCTAAGTACTTTCGACCCTGTTGGGCCACCTTAACTTTTCTCAGTTTCCCGTCATCTTTAAAACTTATTTATAACTTACTGAATCATTACTTAAACGAGGTAATCAAATAAATTAGATAGTAAGCTATATATTACAGCAAAGTACATATATTATACTAACGTGCTTCGAAGATAGCATCTATATGCTCTTTTCATCGACGCCTCACCCGATACGTTCCATTCATACAGCAGCACGCTATGAGCTCTAGTCTGTATTTGAACACACATCCGTGGTCTACCCAGTTTTTTGTCTTGTGTAGTTTTGTCCTATAAATCTTGCGCATAAATTTTCGTCTTTTTGTGTAACGCATCACTTTTATATTAAATCGAGATGATGATAGTTTTCATTATTATCGTATGGTTGCCCTATAGGCACCTGAGGGAAAGTGCATCATTAATAACACTCCCTTGACAGTCATCATCGTAGAGATAATTTTCGGTGAGCAATTGATTGCTTTTAACAAGCCATTAAGATAATCTGTAACCATGGTTCCCTAGTTAATTAAAAAAAATCAAGGCATCGAATACCAGCTAAATCACCTGGTATGCGGAACGGAAGAAAAATTACGACGAAAAATATACATAATTTCTTCCAACTTCTCCATTATCGAGAGAGAGAGAGAGAGAGAGAGAGAGAGAGAGAGAGAGAGAGAGAGAGAGAGAGAGAGAGAGAGATATATAGAGAGAGAGAGGGGTTAAGAAACACACAGAGAGAGAGAGAGAGACAGAGAGAGAGATGGGGAGGGACATTGAAAGGTATTAAACTCTCTCGTTAACCCTCCCGAACGTTTCCTCTTTGATCTCTCCCACTATATTCAAAAGTCCTCCCCCCTGGATGTTCCGCGTGTACGCTTCCTATAGTATTATATGTAGATATAAACACACTCCAGTTCTTTTTTGTTTCGGTGAATCACTCCAACGTGATGGCGTGTGTTATGAGCTCACTGCTTTTGTTTTAATTGCAATTTTTGTCGCTTCGCTCTCTCTCTCTCTCTCTCTCTCTCTCTCTCTCTCTCTAATTTTTCCCACTGCTTGTATTTTGATGTCGGATCGCTTATTTTGTAACACTTCTGCCGGTGAGTGGATGGGAATTGCAGAAATGTGTCGCGAGGTCCTTTTGCTGATGCAGTATGGATATACTTTATTTCTTTTTATAGATTCTAAATTCTAGGATTATTTAGCAAGATTCGATACAAACGATTACATTATGATGCTGTGACATTTTTTGTAGTTTTAAATATCACCAACTGTCCTTACTTCACTAATTTATTTAAACTAACACATAAAGACTACTTAAAAAATAATAATTTGTTTGTTTGTCAACTCATTGCTTTTTTGGTGTTGTTCGGATTTTACTGTCTGTGTAAGTGTAGATACAGATGATATGTGCGCCCGGGAGACTATAATAGTAGGGGAGCCCAAGAGGGGATTTTTGGATTTACTCGAGCGCGTCAGATTAATACATATAAGGGAGGATACCTTATATATTGAAAAGTACCTCCAGCTAGTATGTGCCTTTAATATGGGGGGGGGTTCGCCAAGGGGAACCCGTCAGATTAGTAAAATCGATCATCTGAAATACTCGAGCGCGTCAGATTAAGATAAGGGGGATTAATTACTAACTAACAAGTGCCCATTTTACTAATCTGATGATTTGAGCGTAACCTAAGGGAGTGGGAGGGTAACAAAGTTGCAAAAAAAGGATTTGTGGATTTACTCGAGCGCGGTCGTTTTCTTTGTCATTCTACAGGTAATTATACCAGAATAACAGAAAAAATATAATTTGACAATTTCCGCAAGCCAAAAGTAATCAAAATCGTTAATTAAGAGCGTGCAGCTATGGTAAAACATGTATTTCCCACTCCACGCCTCTATGTCCCTTTCGCTTTTCTTCTATCTCTGTCTGTCTCGCACCCAGGGTCGGATTAAACCCATCAGGGCCCCTGGGCAATTCTCGGGGCCCCATTTTCTTTACCGTTTTCTTACCTTTTAAAATACATTTTTTTTATATTACGCCTTATATATTAGGTTACCAAGGCAACTATTGCTACATATTTTTTTAATTATTTCGGAGGTGACACTTCACTCTAATTCAAATTTGATGCCATCTGTGAGAGCGTATGAAAATGACAGTTTGTAAACCAATTAGAAGAACAAGCATAAGAGGCGTGTTCGTGCTTTCACGAACACGCCCAAGAGAAAGGAAAAGCAAGGTTATGCTGTTTTGTCGTAATCGCTTCTGATTGGTTAACAAATTGTCAATGTCATACTTTTATTCAAGGGGCGGCGGTGGTCGTGTGGTTTAGGCGCTGGCTTTGAGTCAGGCGATCACTGTCGTCGTGGGTTCGAATCCCACGTAATCCATGGATGTTGTGATTGTTGCGGGAAGTGTGTAAAATGTATCCAAAATCCCGTTCCTATTCACGCCAGTAACCAGACCGGATAGGATCGGATATCCTGTAGGAGGGCGGGACTAGGATACACACACACCCTGAGTCGGTAGAGCACGGAGTGGATCAACTGGGGTGAGAGCCTTAAGGGGTACAACCGTGCTCGAGGACCGTGGTTCTGAGCCCACGTTAAACTGTAGGTCCCGTCCAAATTGGCCACAGCAGCGAAAAAGAGACGTTAACTTAATAAGACAAGACTTTTATTCAAGTACTTTTATTTCAAAAAAAATATTTTTAAATCATCAGGCTTACGATACCCCTTAAAAGAATATTCAGATTTTTTGTCAGCGTGGCTGGGACATCATGACGAAGCTTCAGTACGCTAATCTGACGCGCTCGAGTGTTTCAAGATGGCGATTTTTTTACATTTTTAAAAATTCGCTGCGAGCTTTCGTCACTATCAAATCATCAGATTAAGAAATTGGAGCATCATTAGGGTTCACTGAACACCTTCTATAAAAATCTGACGCGCTCGAGTAATTTTTTTTCGATTTTCATCCCTTCCGCATAGCCACCCCCACCACGCAAATGGTCAGATTATTATATATTTCATATCAGAGACATGGTGGGGCATGAAAAATATTATAATATGACGCGCTTCAGCATTTCCATGTCATTGTTTTTTTTACAATTTTGAAAATCTGTAGACACTTCCCCCACCGCTAAAAGTGAAAACATCATAGGACCATTTACTCTTCCTATAATCTAATCTACCAATTCTAATAGGTCTCCGCGACGCTCGAGTAAATCCACATTTAGCATCATGGGCTCCCCTACTATAATCTTTTAGATATGGTGTGATAGAGAGTGTTAGAGACTTCAATTATATAAAAAATGTAAAGGATGTAAAAAAGAAGATGTGTTCCAGATGTGTCCAGAATTTCATTGCAATATTGTCACGTATAAGGGCAATAACTGGGTGGAGTATTTAATCCATTGACTATGTATGAAGTCTTTTACATTATCCAGCTAAATGAATTTCCTAGTTTTACACGTCTGTTTAATTCGACTCCGTAAACTGACCTTAAATTGAACGCGCAATGACATGGGCAGTCACGAAAATCATAAGCAAGTCTAGTAACACAAAAATTAAGAGAAAATTACGATAAATATGACGATTCGATAAAAATTTGCACCTGTCCCTTGTGATCAGTTATCGATTAGTCTCACTATAGATAAACCCCCGCAAATAATATCGCGCCTTAATTCACTAGCATGTAGGATCAATAAATATTTTTATTTTGTTTAACATGTTTCTACCCCACCTTCAATTCTTAGTTGTGACAATATGTAATAATATACTATACATATGTGATAATATTTAATAAAGTTATTAATACTATCGAGGGTTTGATAATTATCCAATGCCGATGAACGTAATTTATTTGTTAATAAAAATAACCAAAGTTGATAACTTAAGAGGACTTTTTACCACAAGATATTTTTAACATCCTCCTGTAGATCCACATCTCGAGGACTTCGATATTTTTTCAGTAGCTTGTGTCATACTCCGGGGTTCGTCTCCGAATAGTAGCACAGGGAGAACGTATCACTTCACTATCCACATTTTTGGGTTTAAACACAGATTGCTGCAGCACTGTAATGGTATAATCCTGATAAATGTGTAACGTGCAATTTCGATTCTGGACCTGAGCTCCTCAGTGTGGTCCTATTGCGAGTTGAGGGTAGTTCCGAGGGACACGAATCTGTCGACTCTCTCGATCTCTTCATTCCCTGACATTAGCGTCTATAGATCTGGCTTTGCGCCGCTGATCACCATATATTTGGTTTTCCTGATGTTCAGATCTAGGCCGTGCTCTTCGCTTGTAGTTTCACGCGGTTCAGTATTAACTGTAGATCACCTAGGCTGGTTGCCAGCAGCACAGCGTCGTCGGCATAGCGGAGGTTGTCGATTTATTCCTCGTTAACTCAGATTCTCTCCTCTATGTTTTGAGAAGGGTTCATCGAAGATATCTTCTGAATATATGTTGAAAAAAGTCGGCGAGAGCACATGACCCTGTCTCACTCCTCACATGATCTTTACCTGTTCTGCAAGCTGTTCCTCGAAATTTACTAGCGCACGCTAGTTCAAGTACAAATTAATTATTATTTAAATGTCGCTTATCGTAACTGACATTACGTCATCTCTGGTTAAGTACTTGTAGAGGGAAAAGGGCTTCGCGTGTATCTAGGGAATTGCGATATCCAAACTCTGTCTCTCCGATGTTTTCTTGACAATATTTTGTAGATCCTGGCATATATTATTTTCAAAAAGATTTTAGGTGTATGACTCATAAGGCTAATGGTCCCGAACTCCTCGCACGTCTTTTCAGATGGTTTCTTCGGCAGCACTTCGAAAGTCGATAACAGCCAGTCCTATCGAATAGGACTCGAATCATAGATGGCTTTGAAGAGTTTGGTTAGCTCCTTATTGCTCACTTCTTCCAACAACTTCATAATTTCAGCTGGTATGTCGTCCAGACCTGTAGCTTTGCCGTTCTTAGACTGTTCTAGAGCATTTTTACCTCACTCTGTATTATTCTTGGGCTTGTTGCGCAATTCATTTCAGGAAGTTGGCCTCGTTAGTCCCGAAAAAGTTCTTCGATGTACATTTTCCAGGTGGCCATCTTTCCCTCAACTGTCGTTGCCAGGTTGCCGTTGTGTTTATGAGGAGGGTTGTTGGTCTATGCTTGCATTGAGCGGTAGCTTCACGTATCTTCCAGTGGATGTTGAAATGGTTGTGATTGAGTTGGAGCTCCTCGATTAAACTACATTTTTCCTGCTTCAATATCCCTTTGGCATTCCTCACTCCCTTCTTAATTTTTCTATTGATCTTTCCGTATTCCTTCGTGTCCCTGTTCTTGAACAATCTTCATTGTTCTATGATCTGCAGAATTTCATCAATCATCCACTCTTTATTCTTCGCTCTTGTTCTCTTCCTCGGGTGTCTTTTTCATACCTTTAGAACAACGTCTTTGATGCTGCTCCATTTCACTTCTGCAATCTGTTCTTGTGTAATGATTTCCAGCTTTTTTCTCATCGATTCACTTATTTTATGTCGTATTTAAGGGTCTTTCAAGGTATCATGATCAAGATTCTGTTTAGGTTTACCGTATCGAGTTTCTTCAGTTTGAAATCTACGTGGCTCACCACTGGACTGCGATCCGATGACACGTCCGCTCCTGGGTAGGTCACTGAGGTCAAGCTGTTCTTGAAACTTTTATTAATAAGAATTCAATTTGGTTTCCGATAACATTGTAATGAAGCGGCCTTTCTACCTGTACACCTTAACACTCCGTAGAGTAGTTCCAAATGTAGGAAACTGTAACAATCCTCTCAACTGACCGAAGGTTCTTCCGAAACACAACGCAATTGTTTTCTCGTTCGTTTGTTGGCGCTGATTTTATTCGATCAGTCTTTCCGTGTCAAGTGGGATTTAAAAGAAGCGAGGCCCCAGGGTAAGACATCCTTGTTCTGTAACCAATTCTTGCTACGCATCTGGTGCGGTTTCCGCTTTCGCGAGTCTTTCTGAAAGTGTCTCCGCAGTGCCCGACCGCCCGTTCCAACATCGAGTGTGAGTACTCAAAATCCGCTAATATTGTTCCTCTCTTGATTCTTGGGTCAGGCCATTCAGTCCCTCTCAAAAAATCGTTGGTGTGTGTCCGGTCGTATTAAATCGCTGCCGACGAGTCTTTCTGGGAGAGGATTTATTACTGACACTAATTTTGTATAGATTTTTTCACTCGGGAAATCTATGCGAAGTAAAACCCTTTTCATCACGTAGTAGCTCGTGGTAAAAGGTTCCCAGGAAGTTGTTCTCAGAGCGTCTTTATTACAAGACCCGATTTTGTACCCATCTTCCTTGGTGAGATGCGTACATTGTAGTTACGTGGTAATCATTCCCGCTTGCACCACATGAGTACGCCTTTTAAGGCTCAATACAGCCCTTGCCTGCTTGTTCCGTTCTCACTTTAGCTATCTCTTTCTTCCGCCTGCTTCTAACCGCTTCTACCGACTCTGCACGCTTAATTGCCTATTTTGTTTAGCTAGTTTGCAATCCTCAGCTCTATAAATAGATACTTCGCTCTAATAGACATTCACCTTTCCAAGTGTAGATCCATTGTAAATTGTTCGTAATTTAGTTTATTTATTAAATCGTATATTTTCCGTTGTTGTTGTAAACAATAAACAAATCGTTTTGGTCCACACACCTGCCTCCGAACGCTACGTTCGAAAGCGAAGTGCAATGTTGCCGGTTCTCGTCGATATTCCGTAAAATCCGAACGTACAGTGTTGTTTAGAGTTTCCAAAATATCGTTTTCCGCATTACCATAATCATTAATGTTTTAAATAGTTACCCTTTGCTACTCATTTGTAAATAAGATCAGATATGTAATATAGATAATCCGTAGTGTTCCCTCTACTGTGTGTTTAATTTTCACAGACGCCCTGGCATTCTCCTAAGTTTAAACTCACCCGTGGCTTTAGGGAGTGAACCCTTTAAAATCTGGCGCCCGAGTTAAACCGACTTTAAAAACGTTTCCTCGAATTCCAGAACTACGTTTAACCGCCAATTCATACAAGTGACGTAACCTTCCACTAGAGTCGTCGTGCCGCCGACGACGCTGCATCCCGAGGAAAGTAGGTTACAACATTATTGTCTATCTCCGCAAGTGACTTCCACATGTAAAGCCAACTGTCCGGGAGTTTGAACCAGGTGTTTTACACCTGGTACAATCTTCCTCCTGACAAAACTGGATGAGACGTTCTCTTCTTTCGTTTCTCTAACCTAGGCCATGTTCTCCGACAATGTCCTCTATCCTGCGTTTGCCGACTTTAACATTGAAATCGCCCATGATGTTGGTAAGCTCGTTTTCTCTGTTATACTTAAGTGTCTTCAGTATGAGTACGTAGAATTCCTCAACGTGCCGCTGTCGGTGCGTAAAATTGGATGATGTTGGGTCCGCCATGCAGCTTCACCAGGATGACTGTGTCCGATTAAGGTAACACGTATGGTGTTGTAAATCTATCCCAACCTCAAACGTGGTAAGGATTTCAGTGCCTGACGACCTGAAAGGTCTTACCGTCTCGTGATATTCCCCCCTGGCGGATGTTGGTATCCGAAGTTTAAGATCAGTAACTTCTCTAGTTTGGTATACCATATCCATGATGAATGTACTGGGGGCTATTAATGGGGTAGTTTCCCGTTGTTTTCTTCATCGCACTGATACAGCCAGTTAACTCTTAATGGGAATGCAATCTGTGAATATATATTATCAAGTCTATAGGAATTTTAATTTACCACAACCCCAATCTAGTAATGACATTACTGCTGCCTAATGCCATGTCCTCCGTTGATCCGCGAGTGCTTATGTGGTTAACACCTTATTTTCACCTGTCCTACATTTCTGTTGGGACCTTCCTCACGCCGAACCGTTCCATACAATGTTATTTGGTAACCCCTACTCAATTCAGAGCCACCCCATTGCACGGACTAGGTTCGGACACGGCCTGTAAGTTCACGACAAACTAATCGCATTGTTCAGGGGACGCCCAGAAAATCCAAATATTTCACATCTATTTTTATCCTTAAATTTTGATTTATAGACTCCGAACTTGGAGATTTTGAAATGATTTTTCTTTCCTAATTTCTAAACCACGTAGTTTACTTTAATGATATTTGATGCCGATGTATAATGTGTACCTATTTTTATTTTTTGATACTAAGCATAGGTATCTGCAATTTTCATTTAAAATCCGAACCGGGACAAACCCTATGGTTAACATTTGAAATGTTAACAGTATCGGCCGTCATGGTACGCAAGTTATGAGGGTGATTTACTCATACGATTTGTTAATGAAAATGCACTCTTGTTACTCTTATTAGGATTCATTTGAATTTCTTGCGAAACTCAGAAGTGAGCGCCACACAGACCATTAATATAACTAGAACTAGAACCGGTGTTCCCATTAGAAACTGATGTTTGTTTACATGCCAATATAGCCGATAGGCACGGTGTAAAGGGGGAAGGAAATACACAGGCGTATCAATAATAAGGGGCAAAAAGGAAACAAAATTAAGAATATAATTTATTTATTTATTTAGATCAACGGGCAATGAAGCCCTTTACATGCTAGGTAACAAAGGTGCGAAATAAGAGACAAAAGAAGTATAGAAGGAGATAGATTATCAAAATCATCATGACAGTAATAATGCATACTATAAGTATAGTCCAAGACCCATCTGTCAGAAATTTGCTTTAGATTGACATAAGAGGTAACCACAATGTTTTTACATGAATACCTCGGGAATAATGTCTAGAATAAGGATTGACTTGTCCTCCGAAGCGCAGAGGTCGGTAACATTGTAAAAAATGCAACAATTTAAAAAGGAATTAAAAAACGCGTTTTTTCCCGACTTGTTTTGCTTCTAACTTTTTAAGTATTGAATTTAGAAGAAAGTTGAAGAAAGGAAAAAGTTGTAGAATCGCTTTATACACAAAATGGCGTAGGTTATAAATTCAAACATTTATTAGCGGTTTTGCCAAATAGTAATAAACAACAAAAAATAGGCCCAAAAAAGTGTTTTCTTAACTTATAATTTTAGGCACTTTAAAATGTAGTTAGGACTTCCATATCACAGGTACAAAATCTTGAAGTTATAATAAAAGAATTCCGTAAATTTCGTTTCGATCGGTTTATTAGATTTTGCACAATAATTCTGCAATCCAGAAAAATCGAAAAATATTGAAAATTTTCAAAATTGTTAATTTTTTTTTCCACTATTCGATTTTAATAAAACTAGCGGTCATATATAAGAGGGAACAAGCTTTCATGTACTTTTGTCAAAATTAAAAAATATCTATTAAAACGGTTACAGTCATTGTTTAAAGTTGGTGTAATTTTTTTGCTTATAAACAAATAGATTATCTCGGCGAATTTTTTGTTAAATGAAATTCTCAAAACGTAGCTGGAAAGTACTTGGAAAGACACTTCTTTTTATACCTAGCAAGTAGCTGTTTTGTTCTTTAGCTTCTATATTGATATAACTCCTCAAAGTTGTTTAGTGTTTAATAAAATGGTGAATAATGTTAAATTACTATTTTTTCTCATATCTTAAGAAATAATTGTTTCTCACCAGTAACCAGTATAATATTTTTCTTGAAATTTACATTAAAAATATTGAAATTTAAATTAAAAAAAATGTCACGCTTCCAATTTTGCCAATTCATAAATTTGATATTTCTATTAAACACAGTTACAGGGTAGAAATTAATTACCTCGTAGTACTTTTAGGTTCAAAAACTTGATGCATCGGTAATGGAACAGCATCTCTCTTTAAATATCTAGCATTGTCGGTTGCACCTATTTTAGACACAAAATCATCTTTATTGAAATGTCTTGAGCAAACATAGGACGATTTTGTTATGTTATCATTTTCGCTAAATCCCAAAACAGAAATAGAAATATTTCCTTTAATTGGATCTACTGGAAACCTAAAATAATAACACATAGAACGCCACTGAGATGATACATAACCTCAAAAAATGTCATTAATAAATCTCTTTATTTACCTATGAAAAGACAATCCCGAGGCTTTCCCTGCATAGCTATAGATAAACGTTGCATATCTTGCACCTATAACCATTGTTAAATGTTTTCTATATTTATCAAAATACACACACAAACCGCACACGAACCGTACACAACGAATTATATCACGTGAAAGACTAGGACGCGATGTTGCCACTCATAACAAAAGTCTATATTATTTTAGCTTTACGTACAACTAACCAAATACAGGCGAAGTAGGCTGGATGTATACGCAAATCCTAAGCAAAGAATTCGTCATCTGCATTCATGCAACAGCGCAAAAAAAATTTTGAATGTGCTAAGATCTTGGCAATACATTATTTTGTAAACAAACGGGTCTAGTTATATTAATGGTCTGTGGAGCGCCCCCACCATTTATTAGAATAGCATTCGTAAATGTCGTGGATCTTTAATCGGAAAAACGTATTTGAGTGAAATTTTTGTTAGTCTTGTTAAATTCTTTTAAATTTACCTTAAAACAATATATGGCGATGAGATCTTTGCAAGTTGCTTGTTTTGTTTATTTTAAAAAATAATTTATTATCTATTTCAAATATTAAACTGGATAAAACCAGAAAATGGTTTATAGTGCAAATACAGGCTGCTTGACCAACCGCTAAAGATGCGCTTCTTGTTTTCAATATATTTTGCTGTCATTCGAATTATTCTAGCTTTATTTGAAAGAGCATTTCAGGAACATTTTAAATAGTATTGCAGCAGTAAGTTGTTTCTTCAAGCAAATCTTAACTGATGTTCAATGGCGTTGATTAAGCAAGTCGTCTGAGATGCCCCGAAAAAAAAGAAATCTAGCTGATTTCGGGCTGGACACCTTGCTGTCCATCAAAAAGGTTCACCACTAACTACTCAAGCTATATCGTTGGATATGGCGAAGGTGCTGACACTGACTAAATAAAATTTGATAAATCAACAAATTATTGCTACTATATCCCAAATTCGTATTTACGTCAATACAAAAAATATTTTTTCTGCGATTCGTCCGATATATTATTTTATGATACTTTACTGAATCGGGCTCATTGGGTTATTGTATTTTTATTTAAGTCTTATTGGAAATTATAAAAAAAATACAATTTTCGAAACTAACCATTCGACCCAATAATGCTAGTTACATTAAATTTGTCTCCTACTTTGTATTTTAATAATATCTTTAAGTAAGTTTGCGGAGTTTGCGCTCAAACAACTTAGATAATACTTTGATAATATAGTATATATGTGACATTATCTGTATAGGTAATCCAAAAACATTACCCTCCCTGTGGTAAAATGATTGTTCTGCTGAACTCCCCGGGGTTAAATGAAACACATATGTTATCAACAGTCGACGTTTCGTCTATTTATTGTAGACATATTCATTACTCGATGGGATATTTTTTTTCCAGGCTTTAATATCTGAGTTACCATATTTTTTTTTAAATTACCATTGCATATGGCTCTCGGTAGGGAACGTTTGGCATATTAGTATTTTCCGAGTTTTGTGAGTAGCGTCGTTATTAGTTCTGATGTTTTAATAGAATAGCTTCTTTGAGAGGTAACTCTCAACCTGCAAATGAAAAGAAGCTATTCTATTAGTTAAAACATCAGAACTAATAACGACGCTACCCACAACACTCGGAAAATACAAATAAACCAAACGTTTCCTACCGTGACCCATATGCAATGGTAATTTAAATAAATATGGTAACTCAAATATTAAAGACTGGAAAAAAATATCCCATCGAGTCATGAATGTAATGGAATTTCACTAAGTATCAACATTTGTTTCAATACGTTAATTTAGCTGTCTTTAATTAATAATTCAATAACCATAAAGGAATAATGAACTCGACCAAGTCCATTGCACTTTCACCTAGTTAAACGAATTTGTTAACAATTTACATTAACCTGTTAACTATGCAATTTTTGTAAATAATACTTTACTTGTAAAACGACGAGGAGTTGCGACCGAACGGTTGAGTAATAAAGATAAGTTTCGCTCTACAACCTTACCTTAATTATTATGGATTTACCTTTTCCAAAAGTTAAGGTTACCTAAGCCCTAAAGTTCACACCGCCGAACCATAACATCACATGTCTACAATAAATAGACGAAACGTCGTCTGTTGATAACATATGTGTTTCATTTAAGAGGCCTCTTCACACATGAAAATCGCTTATTGATGTAACTTTTTTAAAAATGAATAGAAACGGATGCGGTTTTCGGTGAAATATTAAGAAGTTGTCCTAGAATTTCGCTTGCCTATGGATTTTTTTCTCACTTAAAAAAAACCGACCCAAGTACCCTTTAGAAAGGGTTTTAAAAATTTTAGTCGACATAGCGAAAACCTTAGTGATGTAAAACAGGTATATTCCAATTCTCAAAACGAAATACGTAATAATAAGGGAGTATTTCAATTAAGGGAAAGTGCATTCAAAATCATTCGGCAAGTGGAGATCCTTGCGTGGAACGACGGAGTTACGATGCACCGAGCGATATGTTGTGTTTGTCGGAGGCCCATAGTCGGGTAAGAAATCGGTAAATTTTATATTAGGCATTATGCGACAAGCGTGTCGCTCGCATATTTTGGAACATAGGACAATGTGAAACATGGTAGGTTTTGCTATACCACAGGATACGTGAAACCGTGTTTCACTACATTTTTATGGTCTCAAAGTATTTCAATATAAAAGAGAATAGTACGGAAAATGTTAAATTAAATGTGTTTTTATTCGCTCCCACCGTCATATATATAAAAATAATGTAGCTAGTAATTGATTTTTATTTTAAACTACACACTAGCGTTTTCAACAGTGCCGATGAATAGAGTGGATGAAATGAAGCTTAAACATTACATAATTTATGGAAATAATAATTTTTATTGCAATGTTTTCCATCAGACATTTTTTTATGTCGCGAAAAATTATTTGTAGGAGCTTATGTCGGCAGAGAAGGAATAGTGTCCTATCCGCCTTCTGATACAATTACGCGCACTAGAAGCAATTAATATGACATTCGGTCATATTTTTTATTTATTAACAACTAAGCACAAAAAATCAAAATTTCCGCTATTATCACCTATTATTGCAAAAGTTTATATCCACTAATAACTTCAAACTAATCAATATTTGAAACATGAAACAACCATTAAAATTGCGTTTTAGAAAATGTGGATAAGATAAATATCTGTTTTGCTTATAAACTTGCAAAATAAAGAAGAAATAATAATTAATAATGATACTTGAAAGAATTCACTCAAAATTGTGTTCAATGGGCCAAAATATGAGTTTCATTGTACTACGTGAACCCTCCAAATTTCAGATCGTTCCATCGAATAGCTTAAATTTTATTCCATCTGTTTATCCTTTATCCAAAAACCATTTTTTTACAATAACGCAAATCAGACAATAATAAAGATACACCAACTGTACACATATCATAAGAAAGAAAGAGAGCTGAACTATTGATATAAATAAAAACACGTAAAAAAATCGTTCTTTCTATTACAAAATTATGGTACAAAAATATTAACATCAATAATTGTCAATATTTAAGAATATCTTTTTCCCTACTGCTCGAAAATAATTATTTTTTCATATTCATATTAATTTTTACACGAATTTTAAAAAATGAAATATTGTTCTAGGTCAATTTGGGACAAAGTTAGTATTTCTTTTAAGTTCATAATTAATGTGTTTACAAGATATCTAACTAGCGCCATTTTAAAGTCAAAGATTCACAGTTTCACAGATCATCACTTGTCGGAGAATGTGGAGGGGGAACTTAAAAATTTATCACAAAATAAGAGAGTGCCTTCCAACTCGATCAATATTTTATATCTTTGTAATTTTATGTAACACAAGACAACATATATTACATAATTGCATAATTGGTAAAAAAATAATATTGAAACTTCACTATACAAAATATTAATATTTCATTTCAGTTTTTACAATATTTATTTAACAAATACAAAATGTTTCTATACAAACAAAAGTGTCATATACTTAAAAAAAATCAGTAACATGCAACTTAAGTTTTAATTATTATATATAAAAAATATTACCCAGGAGATAAGTTTTAAGGTAATATTAAATTTTTAAAATAAAAAAATTATAGGAAATTGAAATAGATTAGGTTACTTTTCGTATACAAGTTAATGACAATACATTTTTTATAAAAAGTAGTTATTGATGGAAGTGGAAATAATCTATTCTTAGGATTACGAAAAAAATCAGAGCAAAATATTGATGCTTTGGAGAAAGAAACTATGTTTGTTTAAACAAATTACACTGTTTATTTATTAAAAAATGATGAACCAATTACTGTATAGTTGTAATGTACTCAAAGAGTACATACCTACCAATTAAAAATTAAATATTAAATTCTGTTAACTCGATCTAAATATGTAGAATTGTGATCGAGTTTGAAGAGGCTTTTCCCTATTTTGATGTCTTCAATTGTTAAGTTGCTCCATCACATTCCACAACTAGTGATGTTTTTTAAAAATGTGATCTTTTGACTGTAAAATGGCGCTTCTAAGATTTCTTAATAGTTACCAACAAATTAAAAAGGAATGCTAACTTTGGCCCAAATTGACCTAGAACAAATTTTCTTTTTTTTTGAAATTGGTTTAAAAATGCCAGCTTTCTGAACAGGAAAAAACATTTCTTTTCGACCAATAAGAAAACAGTTACTCTTATAGATTGATAATTAATAATGGTAATATTTTTGTACAATAATTGTGCATTAAAAAAAGGGGATTGTCTTGGATTTTGCTATTCATATCCATAGTTCAACTCTCTTTCTTTCTTGTGGTATCTGTACAGTCGGTATAACTTTATTATTGTCTAACTTATGTATTTGCAAAAAATGGTCTCTTGGATAAAGAAATGGAATAAAATTTAAACTATTCGATGGATCGATCTGAAATGTAGAGGGTTCACGTAGTATTTTGAGACTCACATTTCCGCGTATTTAACATAGTTTGAAGAGAATTCTGTAAAAATTCATTATTGACTTTTCTTTTTCTTTATTTTGCAACTTTCAAAACATATATTTATCAATTTTTATGGAACGCAATTTTAGAGCTTGTTTCAAGTTGCAAATAATGATTACATAGAATTCTTATTGGTTATGGTTATGAAGTTTTGCAGTACCTGGTAGGTGATAACAACGAAAATTTGGATTCATTGCACTCAACAACTAAAAAATATGGCCGAATCTACGCAAAAAAGTGGTAGAATCTCTTTCTGTCGGTCAATATTGCCCCAAAACGCCTAAAATCTAAATTATAGAAAAATTTGGAGTTTTAATAAAAAAAAAACAGTCACTTATTACTTTTTTTTGCAAAAAAAATCTTCATCTCAAACCTAAAATCGACCTCTCCGTGCGATTTGATTATAAACATTTAGCAATGCAGTAATACATTATATTCCACACTTTATGCTCACCCTGTATATTTACTATATAATTTAATAAATTAAGTAAACACATTTAGGAGGTGTGTACTACTTACACCTCCCAATGGCTCTGCTGAAATACTCAACCCTCAACTCAATTCAGCAAAAAAAAAAGAGGAACCGTAAGTACTTTCATTTTCTTTTCATAGGACAAAAATAATATATTATTTTAAAATATGTGTGCCTTATAATGTAGTCAACATGTTTTCACAATAATTTTGTATAGTCACCGAAAATTATAATCAAGGTGTCATTCGATTTATAATGTCATGAATAAAATTAAAGGAAAGGTCCCAAAAGGGGCGCAAAGAATTTGCAACAGTTATAAAGAATGAAGTGGAAAAAGTGAGGCTTTTGTTTTTTTTCCAATATCTCGAAAAATATAAAACATTTTCGACAAGATCATCAAATTTACTGAAAAACAGTTCCGATTCCCGAAAGTGTACCTTCAATATTTATAATTTTTACAGGGCCCCGGAAAGAGAGCCAAAACCCCTATAATTATTGAAGTAAAACCCTAAAATTTTTTTCACTCAGTGAAGTTATTCTAAATAAACTTACAAATAAATAACCGTTGCAAAAATTGCTACTATTTATGAAGATCTGATTTTTAATAAACATCTGGATATCTGTTAACTTGGTTTTTCTTTAAGTTTAGTGAACTGTCAAACATTTATTTATGAAAATTATTGTTATGTAACATTAAGAAATGTTTTTGAACATGTCGGCAATTCGATGATCTAAATGAAGGGGGAAAGCGGCAGTTTATATTTAAAAATGCATACAGTAACGCCATTATACTACTCTACACTACACCTAATGACGCAACTTACAATATATTTCGTAAAAGAAGTGTATCTTTAAAACTGGAATCGACCTGTTCGAGCTATTTTCTTATATACATTCAATAGTAATGGTGTAATACATTGTAGCTGTAGCTAGCGCATTACGTATGCTCTCGACACAGCCTAAAATATCTAAATACTATCTGAAAGTAAAAAGATTCCGTAATTTCGTCCCTCGTCCGGACGCTGCTGTTTAACGAAGGCCTCGACAAGACAGACGTGTCTCGCAGCGCATGAAGAAAAGAAGACAGAATGTAGGGATGGAAGAACTGTACGTCTTGGATTAATCGTCGGATACGTAGCCGCCGGACTACAAGTGCATGATTGGAGGGGTCTTAACCGTGGGGAGCTCAGCAGAACAATCATCATACCATTCATCCAGGTCCCCGAGAGCCAACACCACAACATTACCCTCCCTGTGTTTCCCTTTCGGAACTTAAACATTAAATTTTTTACTAACAATAAAAAAGGTATTTGTGTACTTGAAATTCACTTGAGATTTTAACATTTTATTTTTAATAGTACGAAGGTACTGTTTTGTTCAATTTATAGATTTAACTTTAACCCTAGTCGTGATCAACAGCGGAAGCTAAAAACTTACTAGTATCCATCTATTATCATACGTTATCGAAAAAGATGATGTAATTACAAAAAACAAATATATTTCTTTATAGAAGTAGGTATATAAAGCATATTTTTGACGTGATATACGTCTTATAAATCTTCCCAGAAAACATTGTAACGTTACGCCAGACCCATGCGTGCGAGCTAGAACAATAAACAGAGATCGACCTTAGCGGTTGTCTTGCGACACATATATCTCTCTTCCACTGCAGCGTCCGACTGAAAGCTCGATTTGGAAGCATCGCGAGCGCGATGGAAGGGTTACGCGTTACCCCCGTTCTGGCTGCACTGCTTCCACACCGTCGGCGACGACGGCACGCTCTTTTTTATAAAGTTATCCGAATATTTACTGTGCCTACCATTGCTTATTCTTATTACTATTAAAATAACAATTGCTGCAATAAGGCAATAATTCTTGCATCTAAGAGTTCGATTAGCTATATAATCTCATATAAGTATTTGTTCGTGCATCGGTCAACGAGTGCAGTAATAATAGGTTATATTACGAATTCGACTAAAACATTATGATGAATGATATAAATGATCGTATAAAAAGTCGACTGCTTTCATTTAGTATTCAATGAACACAATTATCCTGCGCAGCAATTCATGTAAAGCTTAATATTAATGTTCAACTTCATACGTGTCGTAACGATGTGTCTAAAATGACGAGTTGGACCGGCTAACCGCATTGCGAAAAAACCTAATGATAATTTAGTGATAACAATTCTATTCAAATCATAGACGTATGCCATTTTTGATCAATGTTTTCTTATGACGTTATTACGTAAAATTATCGTCCGTAAACCGACTTTACAGATAACCAAATTTTTTATTTTGGTGCTTTTTTTCAAGGTCACTCAACGTATTTAACATTTTTCTCCAGGCGCATTCGTATCCCTTTTCGAATGACCGCCAGTCGATTTCGGTACAACTGTCATCAATTATAATTTTGAACGAGATTTGTGCACTATACACCGCCAAGGAATAGCCAGGTGCACAGAATAGATCCTGAGTGCGGAAATACCTTAGGAATCCCATTGGTTTTATAACGCATTTCTATGTAAAATCATGCAGGTTATTGAACAAAAATCTCAGACTTACAACTAATCGGAAATGCTGAATACGACAAAATTACGTTATTTACCACTTGCGGAATTTTTGTGAAAAACTGAGAAAATGTTACATAAGCTTCTGGATTCAAAAAAATATTTCAATTTTTTTTCCAGTAAATCTTATCTCTGAAGAATATTTAGAAAATCGCCTTTCCCGGTTGTTAAGAAGATTAAATGCAAGCCCATACCAGAGTTCGGCACCTAATGAGCACCTTTTTCTCTTATTTCAGTATTTATAACATATTCTTAAAGTTTCAATGGAATTCTAGATCCCAAGACAGAAGAGCTTATTAACTATGTGAAGAACGAATTACATATATCAACAGTGGCGGTAAACAGTAGGTACACCACAGATGTATAAGGATTCAAATCCACGCTCATATTTTATGTTGACCATAATGAGCGATATTGTCGTTACCATTTTGAGTCCAAGCATTTCAACATGCTGCCTTTAGATTATCTGATCTAATGTTTGTTTAGAGTCACTCAATTTTTATTTTATAGTTTTGGAACACCTGTCGAGCTAATCAATTATTCCCTTAATAACATATTTGTAAATAGATTACTGAATACATTAATGTTTAGTATGCCAAGAAATAATGATTATTTTGAAAGATGATACTAATTACCTATCAGCTTTTTGCAACAAAAGAAATTGTTCATTTTAGGAACCATGTCGACCAAGACTATTCGACTTCTGCTCATCCATATTATATATCCTTAAAAAATATTTTTCATTCCGTTTCTAACATGTGCTACAAAATCTTACTCAATAGCTGTTTTCGCGGAGCCGATCCCGAACACGTTCGGGATGTGCGCGCATGCGCACTTTAAAATCAGCCGTTCGCGGAGCAAAAAGTTCACCCTCCGGATTAAAAGTTCCGTGTTCGCGGATCACGTTTGTTAACCTATGGACTAATTCAGAACGCGTTCGACAGATCCTTGGATGAAGGGAGGGATAGTTTACTCAGAGCGAATCATAACCTAGAACTTTGTTGTCAGTTGTCATTTGGGCATTTTCCGGAAGTAACGCAAGAAAAGGTAGCAGGTAAACATGCTTTTAAATTGGAATATCGATCGATTAACCACAGAAAAACTTATTTATACAGAACAAGTTTATAACAAAGAACAAATATTCTGAAGTTTGTCAGAAGTATGTCCGAAGTGCGTTCGCGGAGTTCAAAATTTCGAATTTGCCCGGAGCTAAATCTTAAACGCGCTTGCGCCATGGCATGAGTTCAGTTTATGCTCTGAATCTATTCGGGATTGTCTCCGCGAAAACAGCTAATACTTTAATCAAAAATTGGGATTAAATCCAAAATAACAAAGCATGCCTGCAACTAAAACGATACCCTGACCAATTGATATAAATAGTCCGTTTCTGAAAAATGGCGAATACTAACCACCCACGCCCTCTCTAAAATCGCTTTATATAAGTGATTCTATCTAAAACCGTTTTTATAAACACAACAAACCTGAGCGAAAAGCTAATGAGAATAGTCTTTTTTAGCTTAAAAATTGTACACGTTTTCCATTAAAAATTTCATTTCAGGGGCTTTAGAGCCCAACAAAATTGTTAAGTTTTTGTCCCATTAAAGTACTTGACAAATATTGTCTTTTTGCTGGTTACCGGATCGTTATAAAGAGGAGGACAGGTATTAAATAAGTAGGCTAGCGTTGTTCTTGGCATTCTATTTACTTTATCGTTTAATATATAACGTAATTCAGTACAATAGTGACCTTAGGACCTTAAACGAGATGAATTATTCGCAACTAGTTTCGACATGAGGTAATAATAAAAATTAAAAGATTCAACATCTTTCTTTTTGACATGCATACTTCATATTTAGCAAAAGAAAGGAACTTGTAAGAAATTATATTAAGGGCTTTTTTACTACTTTTGGTATGAAAGGAATATAATGGGCTTAACTGGAGCAACGAATAAGATGTTTACACCACGAAGTGCATAAAAGCGAAAATGAAAAGACCTAGTGTAATTAATTACATGCATTTCAACCCAGTGGATCGAATGGAGGCCTAAACCTGAAAGTTTTTAATTAAAAACTTCGTTTTTAATTTCATTAGTAATAAGGCTCTTACCTCCCGTCAAATCAACGTGAGCAAACATCCCCTCTCCCCCCTCTCCGGCCCCGCTGATTTGCCTGTGTATGTGGGTATGTGGGAATGCGTCCTCGACATTCAAGTTTAATAATATTATAATCTTTCATAATTAGCAAGCGCGGCAGGAAGCCACGGAGAGGAAATAATATTTGCGAAACGTGAACGTTTCTCTATCATCGGATTATCATCAACACTATTACATGCTGCAGACGGGACGAGTTCTGGAAGTTCCCCGGGAACGGCACTCGTTTCACTCCGAACAGTCGGTTGCGGGTTTACATGTGCTTCTGATGTAATTACAACGAGAGGCGGAACGACGATTTCTTCGTGAGACGGGGAGGGGTGTATTCCACCGGTCCTTTGCTGTTCACGAGGTTTAAATATCGTGTCTCATTAAATCCCGTTGTGTGTTTAAAACGTTTGTCGGGATGAGAACTCAGGTGACAGATAATACAGAAAAACTCCGATATTAGAATCTGTCAGAATCACCAATGCTTTATACGTTATTAACGCTTCATCACATTCCCCCCTGCTGACGGTATAATTTTATATTGGGATAAAATATTTGGCATGAGGAATTAAACCGAGTAGTTACATATGTTACAGTATGGCAACATTGCCAGTAGAAAAACTCCACATTATTATGGACGATATTTTCAGCGAACATCTGTTTTGACCTTTCTTAGAAATAGGGAGTCGGGTACTTAAGGGCACTTGACTTTCGGTAACGGTTTTTCATATGTTGTTAGTCTCTAAGAACCTGCTAAATAGATAACACACACTTTTTGTATCCGTAATCTAATTAGTAATAAAGTTACACTATTCTTTGCGTTTACACTGCCTACTTACTTCAAAAATGCAAAATACTACGAAGACCAAAATCAAGCGATTTATTTGAAGTTTACCTAGCAAATAATGTGTCGTAAAGCACATGTTTAAAAGTTTCTTACATCGATAATAAGGTCATGCAATGCAAAACAAAGAACATAGCAGCATAGCTTTATAATCCAACATATAGGAACACAACCTCAAAAAATTTAAATTTTATAACGACTGCTCGGTAACTTTGTCACCTTTAATATTAGACATTTTTTTCAATTAGAAGTTTCTGCCCGACAAATTGGTCTTTATGAAAAGTCATCGATCACAAAAAAATGCAAAAAATAAGGTCAATGTGAATGGTTAAAATTTTTAGAAGTATTAAAATCGTGAAAAGTGAGATATAAACAAATAATTTATAAAAATTTTAGACAATAACTGCATTATTTCATGCATTAAGGGCCAAATTCAGAAACTCCACTCAACCTACACCTACAGTCAATTTTTAAGTAAAATCTTCACTACACTCAATTTGGAATTCATAGACTTTCCTCAATTGAAATGTCCCTTATATTAGTATCAGATTGTGTGAGATCTGAGTGGTTGATATTCACCACTTAAAATAATTCCCAACCATACTTTTACGAGTTTTGACTTTCGAGCAGATGGTCATTAGCATCGTTAGTGACAGTTTTTTGTGCATTTCTGTTTATGTTAGATGGTGTTAGCAATATGGATATCATGGCTAATGAGTTCAATGAATTTGTAGAGTTCATACAATATATTGAGGATGAAAGATATTTACCAGTGCCAAGGTAGGTAAAGACAGATGCGATTAATTTCATACCTACGATAAAATTGTAGGTAGCACCCTAAGATGGAAATGCGTACCGAGGGAAAAGTGTGATTTGTTCAATAAGGTAGTTAATTGTTTCAGAAATTATATCAGAGATTACAACAATCCCCTTCAGCACTGAACCAACTTGGAGATCTTACAGAGGTATAGATTTGGTGGAGACACCATTCGACATATTATTTTCCAATGGTATATGGCAGGCATGGAGATGGAGACTCTTTTAATTGGACCTTTTCCCTTGCACAAATATACTTTTTTGGAATGCTCATTGCTCATTGTTTTAACGTAAACAACTTTGCAAAACGCGATTCCAAATTAGGTGACGCCTGACATGCGCCTGACAGTTGCTGCCACAAAACGCATGATATATGCACAGAACACCAAATTGAACTAACACCATAAAATAATAAAGAGTTATAGAACATAAACTGCAATGTTCGGTAGGGGGAACTTTTTGCAGCGCTGTCGGTGACTGACCAATGCAACTAAAACGATGATAACAGATTTTACAGCTTTCGTCCTTCCAGCTGTTGGTAATCTAGTTTGTTTCTGCAGCGATTGGAATCGGTTTCAAACTGTCAGAGGCATGCGTAATAGAAATTATTCTGACAGTTCGAAACCATTTCCAATCGCTGCAGAAACAAGCCAATTATTATTAAAGATATCAACGTTTCCGTCTCATAATTATTCATTAAATGTGTAACAAATGATATATTACGATGCATTTTGCACTTGTTATACTTTGAAAATGTATCTAATAATGGTACGAAGAAGTTGATATCTTTACTGATGAATAAGAATGTGTAAAGAAATCAACTTTAATGTATTGTATTTATTTATTTATTATTTAAATTTCTAGAATTACACTAGAACATTTTACATGAAATACAAAAAAGAGCGATGTAAATAGAGAGCAGACCAACAATAAAAATAACAATAATTACTAATAGAATGAAGTACATTTTTAGTAAACACATTTATCATAGGGAAATATAGATGTTACTTACCATTTGTCTCTTGGGCAAATGTAGAGCAGGAAAGGCGGTATACTTAATGCCCTTCTTGCCAATCGGGACAATATCTTCAGGCATGAAGTGTATTTGACACACCATGTGATTCCTGTAGATAGTTTGTCTATCCATAGTCTTCAGTTTGGTATTCCTGATCTGCTGTACCGCTGGGAACCGATGAGATGAGACATCCGCAGCTGCAGGACATCCTGGCACAGCACATTTTTTGTAGGTCGTTTCCCTTTCCTCACAAGACCTCATTTCCATTATTAAATAAGCCGCACAATTTATTCACCACAAACGAATTTCACTTATATTCGAAAGGTAATGTCACGTTTATGTGATTACTGTGTGTTTGTGGTTAGGTTCGATCAGCCGATAAGCGCACAGGACGCACAGAATACACGTTGGCTGCCAAACTTTTCAAATTCTCTGCTCAACAAATTTAAAAACAAATTAATACAACAGCGCCATCCTTTGACTGACCAAGTCAGAAAACAAATCTCAAGGTCGCCCATAAGACTTTCTGTTCTATAAACCTTTATTATTTTATCACTAACACAGTCAGCAGCGAACACGACGATTTGCGATATTGCCAAACATCCTTCCCTCAAATCATTTTTAAATTGAGATCTATTTGAGTAACTTGATTTATACGTTTCTGAATTCCAAAATTGAGGAGCAGGCGCACTCACTCTCATTTTGAGATACAATTGAGTGTAGGTAGAAATGAGTGTGAGTGGCGTTTCTGAATTTGCCCCTTAAAGTCAATAATTTTGAGAAAATATGTCTCCATTTAAATTATGTACTTACCATGGACGATTATTATATCTATACCCGTCTATTTACAAAATAATATATTGCGAAGATAATAGCACATTTTAAGCGTTGTTTTAAATTGTTGGACTACTTCTCTCTTACGATTTACATGTACATTGCATTTGGTGCTTTTGTTACACGTAAATTTGCAATCATATTAACTTTCGATAGAAGTGGCAACATCTGTTTGTGCGTTTTCAACGTGATATTTCTGCATATATTACACTTCACGAAGTATAGATAAAATTCATACAAATACACAATGGTTAATGTGTGCATGATGTGCAAAGCGTATAACAATGAAGAAAAGACATTTGGATTAGGTATTCTTTTACAGCTAATTATGACAAATTAATAAAAAAAATTTATATAAGTTACGTGTCGTCTGAGTGGCGTAAAATCGTTTTTTTTTATTTTAGGTTTCCAACAGTTACACTTTAAAATAAATATTTTGATTTCCGTTTTAGAACTTAATGAAGCGAATAGAATAACAAAATCATATCTGCTCTAAACATTTTAGAGAATGTAATTATGACTGTTAGTAGACACAGCGAGATATTAAAAACACATACCCTAAAAATAATATTCTGAAATTGAAAGTGGTACAAGGTAATTAACATTATCTTTTGATTAAGTGTTAATTAAATCTTACAAATATATTACTGTGACCATACAAAACTCACATAAATTATTTTATACTAGTTTAGCACTTACAATTTTGAAGGTTTCTATTATTTATAATGGCCTTCTAACAAGTTTTTTAAACAATTGATATACAGTTATCAAATGTAAAACATGTCAAATTTTTTATCTTGATGATATGTAAGTGATAATTTTTTAGTTATATAAGAGTTACTTAACATATTTATACTTTTAGAGCCATGATTATGTTCACAATAGTGAACGAAACGTCGGCAATTTAATCAAGAATTATTTTTATATTGGGAATTATCAAGAACGCTCCTAATAAACAATTTACTTCTTTTCAATAAACCATATTATATTATTATTTCAATTTTTGTGAACATTTTATGGATGATGGTCCTGTTGAAGACCACGTTTCTGTTTTAGTAAAGTTAATTTAAAAAAACTATTTCAGGATTGAAATATGTCATGGGACGAGAATTAAGTTGAATATTTCGCAACAAAATAGGATAAGATGCATTATTAAAATTAAATATGTGTAAATGTGTATTTAGACAGGTACACAGACATCTTGTCGATCGCAGAGTATAACGTCACATGTGCAATACTGATCAAGACTTCCTTCCTTCCCATCTTAACATTTAATTATTCGCGAAAAAATGATAGGTCGATTCCCGAATTGTCAGAATTGTTACGAATTATCGTGGTCTCCGGTGCTATTTTTAACTCGGTTCATTGCCAGCTTACGCAACGAATCTAAATGAACCAGGGAAGTAGGGAAATTCTTATCATTCAACATAAAATTTCAAGTACTTTATTCACGTATTCATCTAGGTACCTAGATGACCAACACACCCTGCTTAGTTCACTCAAAATTTCTTGCTCAATACAGATCTTTTCATGACAAGCTGGTATAATATCTTGGATGAGAAATAGTAAAATCGCATGAAGTGGCAAAGAATTTTTAAAGATTTCTCCTTATCAGTATGAGTATGATTTGAGCCCAGTTAAAAATGGTGTTGCTTCATACAATACAACAATTAAATTCTCCAACCTGTGAAGTCGTTTTAATGTAGCTCTTGCTTTGGTAGATCAGGAAAGTGAGCTAAATATGTTCAATATTATTAATAATAAAGTTCCAATAATAGAAAACAATATTTTGGTTATTTTTGAATTAAGGTGATTTGCTAAACACATCTTTTTATATCTTTACCAAAGATGCGTTTCACTATTAACCATTCAATAATTTTCAAACCTGCACATATATATTTATAGGAGATATGATAATCCAAAACAACTCAGTTTTTTTCTAAAACACCATAATGTCGAATTTTTCCCATAGAAAATTATATATCAACTACTACTTCAATCTTCCTTACCTGTTTTTCAATATGCACTTGAATATCCTGTGAGCTTTATATTTTTTAAAAGTACTTGTCATATGCTTCTCACTTTTTGTTGTTCCTTGCAAATAACGTAATACTCTTGCTCTCATTCCAGATTTCTAGTGTTGGTTTGTTCAAACATTTTTTTAGATATGAAATGGCATATCCCATGTCAGGATCTGTGGAAGTTGCTAAACACATCAATCCTCTTATCAACGGCCGATATGGTATATCGTTTAGTATTTCACTATCTTGATCATACTGAAATACTTTTCCCCTTGGAATTTCTTTCAAATTTCATGTTCAAAATGATTTTAACTAAGTATTGTTCCGTTTTCCTCTTTGCTCTTCTAAATCTTTTTCTTTTCTATAGCTATACGGTCATCCACATAAACTAATATTCAAACATTTTAATTGCAGTAACAATAATAGTCATGATCTGATTTTCCAATATAATTTTCAATTGTAAAGTTATTGCAAGGGCGGATCCATGGGGGGGGGTAATGGGGGTAGTTACCCCCCCCCCCAGACTGATCAAACATCAAACATACTGACAAGAATATTCCTGATAACCCAAACAGACAAAATTTCCCTTTTTCTTGCCCCTAGTTACCTGTTTCTAAAATATATGTACATACATATTTTCATCTAATCCGGTTTTATGCTTTACAACTTTCGGATAAATTCTAAACGAGATTATCTCTCAAAATTCCTATACAAAGAGAGGTTAAATTAGCCGCCTTGCCCTTAGCGGTCCATAAATGGCCTCATTTGGAAAAACCCTATGATAAATACGAAGAATTTTTAGTTTCTCGAAAAAAGACCAAGAAGCTTACTTTAAGAAAAAAAACGAACGCAAAGCGACCGCCGTGTTTTGTAACACAGATAGTCCGTATACGACGCACCGCTTGGGGTAATAAAACCTCTGTCGGTGCATGGTCCTTGGTCCTGGGCGCCCCAGTGCCAGTCTACAACCAATTGGCAATTATACAAACCGCTCCGCGCTCCGTGTGTTTTCGGTCTTATTGTCTTTTCTGTGTTGGGAGTGTGCTTTGTTTTGTTTAAGTGTTTATGAACAAAAATTGCGCGCATTTTTATTGACAGTTCACAAAAAAAATCGATAATTTGAAAAAAAAACAATTTATTATATTCGGTTGTATTTTTGTAAGACGTATTAGTGAAAAATGAGTAAGAGACAACACCAAAGTAATACATTGTTCGGTTTCGTTACAAAGACACCTAGGATGCAGCCCAATGGTCCAGATGCTGAGCCTCAACCATCGATGTCTACGTCTACGTCTATCGAAACGAAGGCAAATATTATTTCAAGTTTTCAAGATAAGGGAGAAGGCCAAATTTCAACGTCCGAAAATGATATCGGCTATTATTTAAATGACAATAATATTTCAGACACTGAAAAATTAAGGCTTCTAAAAAATTCATGGAAGCCAGAAAAGGAGTTTAAATTCCCATATAGTGAACATTTAAAAAGAAATAAGATCGTCAAGTGTTATCTTTCACATAAACATTTTGATGATTTCTCCTGGCTGGTATATTCTAAAAAATTACAGGGTTTGTTTTGTAAGTACTGCTTTCTGTTTGCGAGTCATGGGGGAGTTCACAATGTAACCCCTTTGCAAAAACTTGTAAAAACTCCATTAAAAAAGTATTCAAAGTTATACGGAAAAGACGGAGATTTGATTTTGCACGAAAATAACCAATATCATAAAAAAGCGATTACTTTTGCTGACGGATTTATGAACACCTATAATAGACCAAATAAACAAATAATTAATCTGCTGGACGACAAAAGGAAGAAGCAAGTCGCGGAAAACAGAGAACGACTAAGACCGATAATAGAAGCGATAATTTTTTTGGGTAGACAAAATATTCCTCTGAGAGGGAAGCGAGACGACAAATTTCTTTTAAGAGGAAATTTAGGAGAAAACCCGCCACAAGATACGAGCGACAACGCAGCTGAGTCACCAGTCAATTATGGAAATTTTAAGGAATTGTTACAGTTTTGTGTTAATCGAGGGGATACGGTACTTAAAGAGCATCCAACTACAGCTAGTTCACAAGCGACATATATCAGCAAGACAGTGCAGAATGAATTGATTTGTATAATAGGAAACCAAATTTCCAGTGTTATATTATCTCGTGTAAAAGAAGCGCAATATTATAGTATAATTTTTGATGAAACCACAGACATTAGCCATATATCGCAGATGTCTCTGATTTTACGATATGTCTATAAAAATAATGTATATGAGGACTTTTTGTCCTTTTTAGATTGTCATCAAGAAAACTATGATGATGCCAGCTCTGAACCCATTATAACGGGAGATGTTTTGGCTAAAACCGTTTTAAAAGTATTGCAAAACTTTGCACTTGATTTTCAGAAATGTGTTGGCATAGGGACTGATGGTTGTAACCTAATGATCGGCGAACAGAAAGGAGCTGTCATTATGCTAAAAAATAAATTATCAAATGCGATTAAATCAAGTTGCCATAATCACGCACTGAATTTATCTATTTCAAAAACTTCACAAGTTTCCAGTGTTCGTAATAGTGTAGGAACAGTAAAAGAAATTGTGAATTTTTTCAGACAATCATCTAAGCGCAACTTCGTACTTAAGTCTTTAAATAATATACAATTGATCAAATTATGCGAAACACGGTGGATAGAACGTCATGAATCTTTTTTTAAATTTTGTTCATGTTTTGTTTCTATTGTAGAAGCTCTGAATATGATATCTAGTTGGAGGGATACGGAGTCGTCGGGAAAAGCCCACTGTTTTAAAACTGCAATGATACAGACAAATTTTATTGTAACAATATTTTGTCTGTCATCAGTTTTGTCTTATACCGTAAATTTATCAAAAGTTCTGCAAACTACATCTTTGGATAAATTTTCTGCTTCAAATATGCTACAGGGTGTCATAGAAACATTAAAAGAAATTCGAAAAAATGCTGATAATTCATTTTTGAAAATTTTCAAACAAATTGAAGAAATTCACAACAAATTAGATATTACAATAAATGTTCCCAGAACAGCTGCTAAGCAGGCACATAGGGCAAATGTGAATTATGACAATCCAGCGGACTATTATAGAATCACGATATACATCCCTATTCTAGATTCAATAATAAATTATTTGGATTTTCGATTTGAAAGTGATATGTTTAATATACTTAATTTGAATATAGTTTTGCCAAGTACATTTACAAAAAACGATTTTTCAAAAGTTGAAGAGAAGGTTACCTTTGAATTAATTTCTCATCTCAAAAATGTTTTATCTGATAATGAAAATTCCGCCATGTTAACCTTAAAAATAGAATCAGAGCTAAAATTATGGCAAAATAAATGTAAAAATGAAAATCTTCTGGATTTAAGTATACTGGATTTGTTTAAATTATGCAATTCGGAATTATTTCCATATGTAAAATTAATTTTACAACTTCTGCTAACTTTACCCTGTAGTGTAGCTTCTGCGGAAAGGTCGTTTTCAACTTTAAAGCGGATAAAAACGTGGCTTAGATCAAATATGACTGAGGAACGTTTGGTTGGGCTTGCCCTTTTGCACATCCACCGAGATATTTTAATAGATATAGATATAGTTATAGATTGTTTTGCAAATTCAAAGAAACGTAAAACCGAGTTTGTCCTCTAGTTGTAATTTTAATTGTTTTGACGAAGATTGTATCACCCGGATAATATGACTTAAATTAAATTTGGTTCTAGCTAGAATGATGATTTTAGTTTTTTTTTATAGTTTAGTTGGTGCACCTTTTAGTTTATTGGGCATTAGCTTTTTTTTAGTTACATAATTTGATTTTATGTTGATTTTGATAATAGATTACCTATATTTTGTTTGTTGTTTCATGAATATATTTTGTGTTAAAAAACGATAGATGTAATATACCGATTTTTATATACTATACCGATACTTTAAAAGGGTTTTATTTTTCATAAGTTAGGGTCCAGCCCCTGTATGACAATTGTTTTACCCCCCCCCCCAAAATAGTAGCCTAGATCCGCCCCTGAGTTATTGAATGTGTAGTTCCATACTATTGGTGATTTCATCAATCCATATAAAGCTCTACTCGGTTTTGGTATCGGCGTTTCACATTTCAATCCTGTTGGTGGATAGTTATATACATATATACATATAAGTTTCCCCTTCTAATTCCATGTTTTAGAATGCAGTTGGTATTTCTAATTGTATTACATTATGATGAGCTTTTATTGTAATAGATAATAGCAAGCATATTGTTGTGTCCTTGGAACAGGTTATTATATAGACTAAAAATCATTCTCATTTTGTGGATGAATTCCTCTTGCTGTATTCTACTCGCTTCGTGTCCTTTTGTTTCTTATATCCATTTGGTTTGCCTTATTTTTTCTTCTTTGTGGCAGATTTGTTTTCACCCATGTTTACAGTCCTACATATGAATCTAATTTTTCCTAAACCATTTTTCCCATTCTTTTCATTTATTAATAATTATTACTTGCACATAATTTAAAGGGTGGTCAAATGGCTGAGTTTGGGTCTCAAGGGTAACTGGAGATGCTGTTGCTCCAGTTGCAACAAAACTTTGAGAAACGCCCATAGCCTATAAAGGCAAATTAGCAAATCCTACCCCCACGTCCTAGACCGTGACCACCGGGCAATACACAGCGTGCAGTGGGTGCACGTTGTGTAGCTAACGGGGGAGGGTGAGGGCGAGCTTCCGGCGCCTAAAAACTGGAACCTAACAGCTAAGGGAGTAAACCCCTACAGAAAATCCTGGTCCTCCTAGTAAGGGGGTTGGAGCAGTGGGCCAGCACCTCATTATCCGGAAAAATTTCCAAGGAGCTAAAGATTTTGATCATTTGCCTCGGAACCAGGACGGGATAAAACGGAAACGACAAACGCAAAGGAAAAGGATAATACGATTAGCCACATGGAATATTCAAGGTATACGGACGAAACAGAATGAAGTTTTCCAGGAACTAGAAAAAATGAAGATCGATATATGTGTTCTCACTGAGACGAAAAAGAAAGGGAAAGGAAATGAATTAATAGGAAGTTATGTTCATATTTACAGTGGGGTGAGCAAAAGTGCTAGAGCCAAAAGAGGAGTCTCAATTGCTATACACAAAAAATTAAAGAGGAACATCAAAAGATGGCAAGAAATAGATGAGCAAATTATGCAAATAGAAATAAAGAAAAATGGGAGATATATTGTGGTGATCGGAGCGTACGCTCCTATTGAAGATGCAGATGTGCTAACCAAAGATCAGTTCTACGACAAACTAGCAGATGTTGTATCGAAAATCAAAGATAACAAAGAAATATATTTAGTTGGAGACTTCAACGCACGCACTGGGAAGGAAGAATATTCCTCAGTAGTTGGAAAATATGGGGAAGAAATAACAAATGATAACGGCAGAAGGTTGATAAATCTTTGTAATAACATGACACTAAAAATAATGAACGGATTTTTTCCCCATAAAAACATCCACAAATTTACCTGGATCCAACCAACTAGGGGTCTTCGCTCAATCATCGATTATGTGATTCAAAAACAACATTCAAAACTACATACTTCTGATGTGAGGGTATACCGTGGGTCGGAATGCGGATCTGACCATCATTTATTAATAGCAAGCATCATGGTAAATTATAGAAAGACAAACTATACACGGGCTGAAAATGAAGGATTACAAGGTACAAATATAGAAATGATAAAATATAATTTAGAAAGTCTTCAACACGCTTCCACGCAATTTCTCTACAAATTAAGGTTGGCCAATAAACTCAAAGAGGTCAAAAGTGAGGGATCTGCAGACGAACTCTACGAGCAAATTAAGAAATGCATACATAGTGCGGCAGAGGAAGCACCGGGCAGATACGAAAAATATCAAAATGGAAAAAAGAACTGGTGGACAAGCGAATTAGAAAAACTAGTCGAAAAGAAAAAGACCGCATACCGTGTATGGCTTCAAACCCAACACCAGGACGATAGGAAAATATATTCTTATTACAACAAAGAAGTAAAAAAATTAGTCGCTAAACAGAAAAATGAAACGTGGGAAAGTTTGTGCGAAAATTTGGACAGATACATAGGAGGTACACGGGTATCTGAAGCATGGAAAACCATAAAGAGTATTCGGAAAGAAGGAAAAGAACATGCAAACATAAACTTAATAAACATGAAAAACTGGGAAGACCATTATAGGTGTTTGCTAACGGAAAACAGGATAGAATTTGAGAGAAGAAATATTTGTATCGAAGTAAACTCTGAAACCCAAGTCGAAAAAATAACACCAGAGGAAATTAAGGAAACGTTAAAACAGGCTAAAAATAATAAGGCAACTGGACCCGGAAGTATTCCTATGGAGTTAATAAAAAATGGACCGGATATTTTAATAGAATTACTGGCAAATCTATTTAATAAATGTATGTTGGGAGCCGATGACACACCAAAAGATTGGGACTTGTCCTATATAAATTCGGTCTACAAGAAAGGAGACAAAAAAGTATGTGCCAACTATCGAGGAATTAGTGTTATTAGCTCTGTAGGAAGGCTGTACGGCAAGTTGCTAAAAAATAGAATCGAGAAAAATCTTGCGGAAGTAGAAGATCAAAATGGATTTCGTGCAGGAAGATCGTGTATCGACAATGTATTTGTACTCCAACAAATAATGGAAAAAAGAAAAGCGAGAAACCTATCTACTCACTTAATATTCATCGATTTGGAAAAAGCATTCGACATGGTGCCCTTAAGCAAACTTTTTGAAATTTTGACGAAACATGGTACAAACGAAATTTATGTTAGAGCCATTTGGAACATGTATAAAAATGCCAAGAGTGCAGTAAAATTGGGAAACAGACTTTCGGAAACATTTCCGATAACAAAGGGTCTCAAACAGGGATGCAGTCTGTCACCCACTTTATTTAAAATTTATATTCAAGAAGCTTTAGCCAACTGGAGAAGAAAAATCGGAAAAATGGGAGTCCAATTAGACGACGACAAGTATTTAACAAACCTATTATTTGCTGATGATCAAGTTGTTATAACTTGTGATGAAGAAGACTCAGATTTCATGTTTCGAAAACTGGAAGAAGAGTATCAAAAGTGGGGACTAAGAATAAATATTAGAAAAACTGAATATATGAAAGTAAATGAACAACAACAAGAAGATCCGAATTTATACATAAATAAAAGCATAAAAAGATGCAAGGAATTCAAATATTTGGGAACTGTTTTATCAGACGCAGGAACAACAGAAAGGGCGGTACAATACAGAGTACAGCAAGGTAACAAGGCCACCCGTATAATGAATTCACTACTATGGTCAACAGGACTTAAATTAAAAACAAAAATAACCATGTACAGAGCCATAGTAGAGCCGATATTAACATATGGCTCAGAGTGCTGGGCGGTGACTGAGGCTGATAAAAAGAAAATACAAACTGCTGAAATGGACTTTTTAAGAAGATCGGCTAGAATATCAAGATTACAACATGTCACGAATGCAGAAATCAGGATCCGGACAGGAAGAATATTCACAACTACAGACATGATAGAGACAAAGCAGTTACTATGGTATGGCCACGTAATGAGGATGCAGGAAGAAAGGTGGCCTAAAATCGCCCTGAATTACAGTCCCAAACGTAGGAGACGAAAAGGAAGACCACGTAAAACTTGGATTTCTGGTATAACACAAATTATGGAAGATAGAGCAATAAACGAGGACGACTGGATGAATAGAGAGGTTTGGAGATCAAAATGCGGGAAACGGCAAAGGCTGTAGGATCCCCGCCTGTATATATATATACATAATTTAAAGGATTTTCTTTATTTACTAATTTCAAACCGAATGCTGCGTACATTTCTCTTTCAAGCAAATAGTTTAATTTTTTTAACTATTCTTTATAGTATAGATCTCTTTCGTAGCTCGTGGGTGGCTGCGGAGATGAATCTTGTCTCCAGGTTGTAAGGCTGAAGACTGAAGTCGTAGTTGGAGATCAGGGCGTGACGTGATCTCTTGAAGTTCTTGAAGTTCGCGTTGTGCGGAGAGAGGGCGTATCGTGCTCTCTGGTGTGGACCTGAGGGCGTAACGTGCAGGTCCGCGTTGAAGTTCTTGTCGTTTGGAGAGAGAGCGTATCGTGCTCTCCGGTGTGGACCTGAGGGCGTAACGTGCAGGTCCGGGTTGAATTTCTTGGTGTTAAAGGTTGTAGTATCTTGAAGATCTCGTAGACTCTCAGGGCGTAACGTGAGAGCTAGTAGGTGGGGTAGAATAATCAAGACCACAACACACTGTCGTTTTGAGCATACTAGGGTATACTGGTTTATTACCAAAATTTCACAAGCTTTTATACATCTTCAAATTACATTGGTTAAATGGAAAATTAAGTTTTGTTATTTTTCGGCGTCCTAGATTGTAATTTCCCTGACCTAGCTGTGTGCTTGACCTTACCGAGCGCGTTTATTATCATATTACGAGAACTGATGTTATGCTTACGCAATTAATTATTGTTGTAAAATTTTGAAATTATCACTTTGATTCGCGCTGTTTCGTCCACCTAAGCGACTCAGTTGTTTTAATTCCCTATTTAATAGTTTTTAATTACTTCATATTTGATTACTTTATCAGCACGTTCACTAAATTATTTCCCTGACTAAGTTTGTTGCTCTAGTTCCCTATTTAATGTTTATTAATCCCTAATTGAAGAGTCTGTTCCCTAAATCCCTATTAAATCGCTACAACCCTACTTAGCTCTCTTTTATGTTGATCGTAGAGTCAACAGTCTTGTATAGCCTTCAGATTCTTTTATCATGATGTGCACGCAGCGCCAGGATTGAAATCCTTCATGTTTCTTTCTTATTACTCCTCATTCTTGTTGCTGCTTAGCGAGCCATTCTCTTCGAATTTCGTGTTTTTGACCAGTGTACATTCAACATCGTCATCATATCATCTATTATAGTCGACATTCTTAGAGTAAGTGGTTACACCTTAGGCCAGAAAGCGATGATTGTAAGCGAAACCCATGGCGTCTCTTCATTTTCAATCGTTGCTTACATTTGTGTGTTTTGAACCACAGCAACCCAGTTCGTGTCCCGTAAATAGTGTGAAATTACTTCGACGCGATAAGGACCGGACCGGCCTCAACAAAAGTAGGAAATAATTTCTTCATATACGTACTCTCTCTCTCTCTCTCTCTCTCTCTCTCTCTCTCTCTCTGTCTTTCTCTCTCTCTCTCTCTCTCTCTCTCTCTCTCTCTCTCTCTCTCTCTCTCTCTCTAGTTAGCGCCAAAAAAGTTGCTCTCCCCGACCCCACGCGCCCCAAATCCGTCCTAATAACTTCTTCTTCCCCGGATATATCCAGAAAGTCAATCTGGAAATGGAGGCGCGCGCTAGAGAAATAAAGAGAGGCACAGGGAGGAGAGAGCGAGAGGAGGAAAAAAGTCGTCGGTGGCATCGGTGAGTTGTAAGAGGTCAAGTTTTGTGCAAACATCATGTCCAGCAACGCTCCTGATGGCTGTTAAGACCGAAGTCTAAGTAAACAGGGAGAACTGCTAACTGGAGAAGTTGGGGAAGTTATTGAATGGCCGCGGGAATGGACGTTGCCTCTCCTTCGCGCGTTTTCTCTCTCTCTCTCTCTCTCTCTCTCTCTCTCTCTGCGGAAACATTTGTTCTCGGATTATGCGGCCGGCTTCTGGAAAACTGGAAGAGCTACCGGGGATAGGGAGAGAAGGTGGAAACTCCGCCGTTTTAATAAAACGTAATTTATACGCTATATGTGGTTTACAGGAACTGACTCGTGAAGCAGTTAAGCTTCAATCGGCGAAGTGGAGACCAAAAACTCTTCCCTAGCAAAAGCAGTTACACGAACGTTAAGAAATATAAAACAAATTACAATTAAAGCGTCATATGCGCATCTGAAGTTTAGTTTACCAATACTGAGTTTATTAATTGTAGAGATGAACAATCGGAACTGATCCTAGCCTAAAATTGGCAGTACTGCATAACTATACAGCTAAACCAAGTTTAATTTAACGACCAGTGAGCTACACTGGTACAATCAGGTTTCACTGAAAAACCACTGTGTTGAGCTCCTAATGGGTAATAATAATCCAAAGCTTCATCAGATGAGCAAAATGCATTCTATATTTTTCTTCTTCCATTTCTACCCATATGTCCATTCCTCCTCTGAAATGTTTAAATTTGAAGTATTGCCATGTAAATCTACTCAATAGAAATTATCTAATAGATTTTCTTACCGATTCAAAGTCCGTTTAAAAAATAGAAAAGTTTATAAAGCAACTAATACAGGACAGAGTCATTCAGGATGGTCTGCCTGCTGAATGTTAATCGAAAGAGCGAGAGAATAGTTCGGATAGAAAATCGTTCAAAAGGACAATCCATCGAAATGAAAATTTTTAAGATTAAAAATTATTCAAATATCGATAGTACAAAACAGGTACATGCCGTCACGCTCAGGGGATGGTGTATCCCCCAGTATGGGGGTGGCTGAAAAAAATTTGAATTCTATCCGACATACAAATAAAACTACCCCGCGATAATACAGACGTAGACACACTACATACAGCATTAGAAAATGCAATCTTTAAAATTCCCGTCTCAAATGAAACCCTAAATTTATATAAAAATCAAATCGTATAACTTGAGGATAAATTACCGAATACAGTAAATCTTCGACATTACTAAACTATTTGCTATATTAGCACAGGGGTATCGAGAACCCTCTATAGTATAAAACCCGTAGGAAATCTCTTGTTGACCCCAATTTGTCCAAGAAGGATAAAAAGACACCAGTGGATGTCTTGTCGTGTTTTTCAATTCTATGTAATGTCTCGTTAGTCGACGTTTCGTCCATAAATTTTGGACATTTTCAAGACTTGATGTATCTGCTTTTGCTACCACAATTGAAGATTTGCTGATGTGTTCTTCTAGGTGGAAACGGTTATCCTTCCTGGACAAATTGGGGACAACAAGAGATTTCCTACGGTTTTTGAGCTTCAACCACGAGAATTACGCTTACTCTATAGTATAATTCAATAGAGTTCAGGGTGAAAAACTGAAAACACATTTTTACTTTTTGCGTGCAGTACAAAACAAAAAAAGTACAGAAGAATTAATAAAACTTGCGGTGCACGTCATCAAAATTTATGACGTCATCACGTCGCCATGTTGCCACAGCTTTTTTTTTATTTGACATGACTGTTGATTTGGCTAGTAAATTTATAACTGAAAAGTATACCTTTTGTTCGTCCTTCAAGAATTTTGCTCTGAAATTATTGTGAAATTCTTAGATAATTGAAAATACATAGGCATTAGCATATTAGTATACACCAATAATTAGAAATGAAATAGAATCATAATGTGTTAGGATGAGTTAGTTTATGGAATTTACTAATTTAGTCAGTGTGATTTTATTAGTAGTATTATACATGTACATTATACATATTACAATATACACTATTATGCTATTATACAATTATTTACAAACAAAATAGATATTAAGATTTTAAAATATTAATTATATTAGAAATTATGAAATTCTTAATTACAAACACATTTATATACCCTAATTACAATTCAAATAGGATCATGTGTTCTAGGATGAGTAAGGTATATGGTAATGTATGTTTGTATGGTATATATGGTAATATATAATAAATAATAAGGTATATCAACTCTCTATTGGCAGCTTTACATGTGTCCATCGAGCCTTCATTTTATGTTCACCTAAAAAAAGTTTTAATATACAAATATTCATGCACTACAGTAACAATATAATAATATTCTAATAATACATTATGTGCACATACCTAGAGTAAGATATATTTACTTTAGTCAGAATCTGATATAGGTAAAGGTGCATACCAGACATATCAGGCTCGATTTCAGATTCACAGTCACTACAGATGACATGTTCGTGTAGATGTTAAAGAAAATAGATACTAAATATTTCCTAGAAATCACTATCACTCTCTGAGTCACTGTTCAAGTCAATCACTAAATTGTTAACTTCCATTCTATCAAACATTCGTTCACGATTCCACCATTTCTCAATTACATGTTCTGTATGCCTAATGGAGTTCATCCAGAACACAGGTGTAATGGTAGACAATGCTTCTTTCCACATGTCCAAACAGTTATTTTTTACAATTCCATCTCGACCTACGTGTTGGTTATAATAATTTTTCGCCACGCCCAATATCAACTCGATTGGATTGAATATACAATGATAGGGAAGAAGACGTAACACTCTATGGCCATATTGTTCAGCCATCTGATCCGTTAGGTTTTTCTTCGGTTTATTTCTAGAAAAAAAATTTATATAAACACAAAATTTCCATTTCATTTCTACTTACTGATTAACAATTTGAAGTAGTTCACTCTTCAACATTGTATTTTCAAATTGAAAGTTATGTTTTGTAAGCTAATCCTTTATAACAGGCTTTGTCGATCCACTTGTCGAGCCTTATCTACCAATGTACTGTGGTATGGTACGGTGCGTTGTCCATAATAATAACAGACGGTTCCTCCAAGTTTTTCAAAATTTGATTCTCAAACCACAACAAGAAGTTGTTTTGGTTCATTTCCCCATGATAGTCACCTTTGGATTTAGAGGAAAACACTAATTCAGCCCCACGAATGAAACCATTCGTGTTACCAGCATTAAGAATGATATGTCTGCAACAATAAATTACTATTAATTATTACTTAAACCTTTCATACCAATTCTGGGATGAGTTACTAACGAATAATATGACTAACAATACCAAATCAAATGGTATTCTAACGTTTACCTTTTCCCATCAACTTTTGTGGTCTTTACACTCTTCCTGTTATCATCTTGCCACGAGTGACCCAATGTTCCATTTTTGGAATATCCAAGTTTTATCCAAATAAACAAAATTGAATGTGGATTTCTCTTTAATTTGTTGATACAATCTCAAAAATTGTATTCTTTTAAATGTAATATCTGGAAGTTCCAATAGCCCCCTTCGTGGATTATTCTTACTCCATTTGAAACAATATCTCGTAAAAGGGTACGAAGTGATGATTTACATCCCTCAAAGAGCTTCATATTGTCATGTTTTTGATGATTACTTTCAAGAGTAACAGTTTTCTCTGAAATATTTGCACTAAATTATCACTCATTGTATATGGTGAATACAATCAACGATACAATGTAAAAAAAATTCTTACTGTTTTCATACAGTTCGTAAATTTGATTGCGAATAGAGCCAATATCAAGGTAATCTTGATTCGTGTCTCGCTTCACATGTGGACGGTTTTTCTTCGGCGACTTTAACACCACATTACTCTTCACTTTTTGCGAGATTCTGCTCACAGTACACACACTGATCTTCAGTGAAGCTGACACACGCTAAAAATATTTCCAATAAGGGTCATAGAAGCTTAATAATAAAAACTATAAAAGTCTGCGTCCGACCAGACGGTGGAAGTGAAACTTCTTTGGCCATATGCACACACACACTCGCCGCGGAACCAGTCTCCGTTCGCCGTGGGCTTTCATCTCTTCCGGTGTCTCCATGTTCTTATCTGAGGTGAGGTGGGGCAAGACGCGCCTCACTTTTCTCTATGTCCATGTCACGTAATTAAACAATGCAGCTCACCGTTTTTTCGCCGCTCGAAGTTATTGTTTCTCGCCGTTTGAGGTTAGGTTAGGTGTCAGCTGTCCGAAAGTCTAGACTCTCTCCGGTGTTGCCACGCTGACCTCTTTGGTAGCACATGTAAACGATTTGGCGATCGGCTAAGCTCGCGGGCGCGATGGAAGAGGTACACTTTACGCGCATTCTGGCAACACGGCTTGGTCCTCGGATTACTTATCACGCGTGACGCGGTTTTTCGACCAACACCCCATCCTAATGTATACAACGTGCGCAAAGAAGTTTCACTTCAATAATAACCAATAGTATCAATACTTTACCTCTCAAACGCAGTTTAACGGCAATAAGGGGCCCCCATGATATCGTTCCAGTTCAAAGTAACTGATTAGAGATGAGACCAGTTGCAGACACTGACTATTTAATTGTCTAGGCATTTTATTGCAATTCGTTACTATCGAAAACACCCAAACACGGATTTAATTTAAGTTTATTTCGAAGTATGCGTTTATAAGCTCAAAATCATAACAAAGCTTTCGTGTCAATACGAGAATCGTCCGGCAACCGCGCCCATGGGTACCAACTTATATTTTATCGACTAACATTCGACAGTGTGCTATCTCTTTTTAACTGGGATAAAAGTGCGCTCTATTTAAAGCGAATTTTTATCTTATACCAACGGCAATTGGCAATAATTTCGACTTCATTGATGACGGCACCACAAGCTTTATTAATTCTTCTATATACAATGAATTAAATTAAAAAGAGATAGTTATAAGAAGAGAATACATGGTAATTGATCCACAGTTAAACGATTAAAAAGCAAAAGAGATGACTTGGTTACAATAAATGATATAGCTTACTTTGGTCCGACGAGAAACAGACAGAGATTACATCTCATAGGGAACCGGCAGCGTACTGTTGGTGAACTTAGCTGCGACTGACGACTCACGACTGACCGACAACGCAGGTGATACCCTTCTCTTGATTCGCTTTGTTATTTAAAGCTGTTCACTTTGCTAACTCCTCGTTTGAGTCAATTTTCATATTATTTAAATATTCGAATAATGTAATTTAATTATAATTCAATCGTAAATAATTTAATTATAGTTTGTACACTATAATATTGCGATGCGGTGATTATCAATTTAAATAATTATTAATTAGGTCAAAACTACCGCAATACCGAGACTTGACAATATTTGGTATGCAGTTTTGAAGGCGTATGATTAGAATATTTATGTATACATTTAGCGATAATGTACGCACGAATACGAATAAACTATAAAATATCTACCACAATTTTAGATAAAATTCCAGAAGCAGCAAGGTCGAACCATCTAAAATAAAATGTAGCCTGTCGCCAAAATTTTGGTAGTATTTCTATTTTTAAAAACCTTATGACAATATATACATATACATATATATTATACATATATAGATATATACACATATATATTATGTATCATTATATTTTATAATCATATTTAACACTTTTTAATATTAACATGGTTTTTAGCCCCCTTAACATACCGATACATCTTTGACACAGGGATCGAGGTGTTGTAGCGGTTAACGGCCAGATTCACATCAATAGCTTTCTTATCGTTTCATTAAATAACTATTTACCAAAGGGATAGATTTATGTTTCATATCGCTCTATACAGTATCATCAATTAATTAGCGTGAATAGATAGCAATAGTCGGATTTTGATTTGTCGCAAAAAAGGTCATTCAACTTGAAACCGTTGCATAAAATGATACAAACTTATGCTGCAGCCTTCCAATAATTCGAGTGCTCTTCGAACGCCACCGATCATGATAAAAGATAAACGTGCAAATTACGAAGAACCGCCGAGAAAAGAGATAAACGTAATCCCCAGAGGGAGCTGCGACTCTTGAATAAAATTACACCCAGAGAAAGAGTGTTATTATTTGTGATTATTGTAACGGTGCTATTTTCAGAGAAGTTAGGTAAATAGGCTCAGGTTTGTGGGACTTTTATTTAGTGGTGTGAGAGTACAAAAAAAATCGATTGAAAGTATTGTTGTTGTAAATAACTTATAAATAATTCCGGTTGTAATGGACCGAACTATTTCAGATTTTTTCCTTACCTGTGGTAAGAGGTAACTTAATATTTGAAACAACCCCCAATATTGTGGAATATGTGGTAACCAAATAATTAATAAATTTAATTAAATTCAAATCTGAGGCCAAAAAGAAAACAGAAAAAATTTCGTTGTTTGAGTGTGACGCCTATTTTGTCGGCATAAATTAATTTTTATAAGACTCGAACTATGAAGGCTTAACATGGCTCTATTCGGGATAAAAATATAATTGCTCCTAAATACGAAAGATAATTGGAAATACGTGATACATGAAACTAAAGTGTGACAAGCTTCGATAAACCCACACCGAAATGACGGCGGGAAGTTGAGAGGTGGTAGACAAAAGAGGGAATGAAAATGGGACTTCACAGTGAACCTCTGAACAAATTAGGTTGAGGTTAGTTTTTATTTCCTGCGTTAATTAGGTGTTGGTATGCTTTGTATTGTCATTTGAATGATTGCCGCATTTGGCTGAAAGTTACGTATAGTGAGTGCGCCCGACCCCAGAAATTTGTAGCTCCGTCGCAGTCGGAATCCTAACCGTTTTCCTGGACTCGGACGAGTGCGCCTGGTAGCATCCCACAATTCACGAATTCCTGTTTCTTCAGGTATTTCGAGATATTTTCAAAACTGTGTAATATAGGTATGCTTCTGAATAGATTTCCCGATTCGTTATCTCTCTTCAGAAACATCACTACTTATTGCAGTGGCAACTACGATGCATGGGGCTCGAAATTTATTTTGATAGAGAGCGTGAGGAGGAATGGAATAAACTGAAGACTCCAGTTACGTGGTCTCTTCAGTAAATGAACTACATGAACCATTAATTACATGTTAGTTGGTAACCAAAAATACAGACCGTTAGTTTTGACCGGGTCGTAATCCCGAAATAAACGATCTATACCGAACGCACCTCTGTGAGAACAGACCTGAAAAATATGTTAATTAACGGTACCTCGATTAAGTCTAAAAATGTAAGTTGCGTTAAACTAAGCGATAGTCCCAGAATAAAAATGAAAATTAGACTTCATCGGCCGCAGAAATATGCAGACGTAACCTAGCATTTAGACATACAATTTACAAACTCAAACGAAAATATCGATAAACGTTCACTAAGGGCTACTTAATCCTTAAACTTGATCGGCCAAATTAAATGTAAAATACCTGTAGAGTATTTCGAAAACATGGCAATAGGACGAACTCACCCTCTGCCACACGACTAATCGTCGATTCCTCACCCGGCCGCTACGATAGGATCCAGAAGCGAAAGCAACAGGGTCACCTCCAAACAGGTCAAAAGAAGGACGGTGGCAGTCACTTTAGCTTTAAGAAAACTCAAGAACAAAAGTAGGTCCAGGAAGCAGCGCAATATAGTTCGGAACGTATACGGAGCTTTCCTATCGAAACGCTTGGTGGGAAACCAACAAGAGCAAGAGAGAAACCAGCAGTAGTTCGTTAGCGTGACAGAGAGAGAAGTTTTGCAACGTTGCCGGCCGAGCACGCAGTCCAAGTCAACGCGTGTATCGCTTCACACTTTCGGATGTGTGCGGTACAGTGTGCGGAGCGGATGACTGTAATGTTCCGCGAGCTAGCAAAATCGCAAAAGGTCGTTCTCTGTTTCGCTAACGAGAAATATATGGCCTTTCTCTCGCACTTATGTTGATCCCACCGTGCGACTCTTTAGAAACTGTCTGTATATACAGTGAATACCTATCAAAACATATACAGTCACCACGTATAGACTTCCGAGACCCTTAAGGGACGTTGATGACTGGAAGGAGAGCGAGGGAAATAAATAAGGCACGTTGATTTCTCACTCTATATAGGCGGAGCTAGAATTCATATAGTAAAGCTAGGTTCATCGCTCTCTGTTCGTACGTTTTATTTGTCAAATCGAATGCTGCGAATTCGATTAGAATCATGCACTTTAACCATATGTCACATTCTATTTTAAACTGGAAAAGTTGGTCCAAGTTCCATAATATCCATTGGCGTTTGTGTTAGATACCTATATTGGACTTTGTTAAACCAGTCAAGACCAGAGCAGACCAGAGCAGGCCAGCCTATAACAGACAAGAGCAGAATAAACTAGACCATACCAGTCCAGACCAGAGCAGAACAGAGCAGAACAGAGCAGACTAGAGCAGATTAGAGCATACCAAACAGACCACTCCAGACTAGAGCAGACCAGACCAAAACATATATACCAGAGCAGACCAGAGCAGAACAGACCAGATCAGACTAGACAAGACCAGAGCAGACCATACTAGATCATATTAGACCATAGTATGTAGCTGGTCTGCTCTGAAGCTTGCAGTGGTCAGCTATGAATGTGTTTTTTTTTTATTTGTCGGTTGCTAAATGAATGATATTAAACAAACAAAGAACTGTGACCTAACTTTACAGTTTCTATAAAAATACAGATACTACTTAACAATACCATTGGGGGAGTTCTTAGTGCTTTTGGTGTTTGATGTGAGTAATATTTTGTTGTACCCTAACGTGATCTTATAACAAAACCCTAACAAATTTCATGTAATTCGGTATAACATAAGTGAATGTAATGTAATGTATCAGCGATAATCGGTTCGTTGACTTAATTAAAGTTATGCACTTCGCGCATAGCAACGACCGATTCAATATTTATTGCAAATCAGCAGATATTGACTGGGAACACTTTGAATTGAATTATAACGATATGTAAGTAGTATTAACAAAGCGATGTTACCGAACGATACATAAAATAAAACTAATGACTTTTAACAAGTTTCGGAAATTAATTTAATTCCTGTCAACCCCAAAAGAAGAAGGAACATTTCATGGCGATCCTGCCAACCCGGACGATCAGAAGACTGCAACAGAATAGGCGATTTTCCACAATCCAGTGAGCTACTCAAAAAATGTGAGCGGAAATTTTTTCCTCAACGAAACATGGGACAAACTCAATCAAAAGAGGAAGTAATCATCACCCAAGCAGGAAATAGCGGTGGAACCACCAATGGGGTAACAACTTCAAATTCCATTAAAGAATACATACAGATGGTTTTGTGTGGATTAGCAGCGTTAGTGTTGATCGGTTTCCTTTACCGATGTTGCAAGAAGAGACTCGAAAGGAAGATCAGACTGGAAATCTCCAAAAGTAGGGAGCAGGTTTAAGGATCAAATAAGTGTAAGTGCGAGTACGTTTAGGACAATTTCGGAGTGTAGTGTAGTGTGCAAGAAGACACCGCCTTTAGGATGTCATGCCAAAGGTCACCCCTTTTAGACACCTCTACGAGGAGCTCAGGGTTTTTCACCGGAACTTAGGAAAGGACCGAATTGCGAGACGAGAAAAAACGAGTGTTGTTCAGCATAAATGTAAGAAGTTAGATAAGTTAAGAACCGAATTTAATGTAATTAGAGATAATTTCAACAAGAATGAGAATAGTGATAGTTGATAGTATAAAGAAGGAAGTTAAACAATATGTAGAAGCGATTTTAAAACTTTTTGAAGAACTTGATAAAATTTTAAGTGACAGATTAAGTAATTGTAATGATAAGGGTCATACTTCATTGGGTAATAACAATTCAGATACAGATTCTGATGACGTAGAAATTGGTAATACTGATTGTAATAATATAGTAAAAATGGGCGAAAAATTTAGTTTGAAAACCGCGGCAAGCTTGTTGCCAGTAATGAATGGATCGGAAGATGTTACCAAACAACTTATCGATTCCATAGAATTTTACGATACTTGTCTTGATGAAGATGGTAAAAAATTTCTTATAACATATGTCTTAAAAACACGTTTATCCCAAAGTGCTAAAATCAGGTTAAAGTCAAACTACGATACATGTGCAGATTTAACAAAGGATTTAAAGAAACATTTCACAACTCAAAAATCAGCTGCTGCTTTGTCGGCACAATTAAATAATTCGCGACAGAATAATAAAACAATCGCGGAATTTGGTAAAACGGTAGAAGAACTATTAACGGACTTAACAATTGCACAGGCGGATGGTAAGCAAGAAATATTAAATGTTTTAAGACCGGCAAATGAAAAAATCGCGATCCATGTTTTTGCTAACGGATTACATACCAGCGAGCTAAGAACAATAATAAAGGCACGAAATTATGACAAACTATCGGACGCAATTGGGGCAGCTTTAGATGAACAACCTTGGCGATCGACCAACGAACAAATTTTTAATATGAGGGGTAACAGTAATTTTCGTCGGGGATTTGGCAACAGAGGCAATTTTTCAAACACCAGAGCTAATTTTCGTCAAAATTATAACGGTAATCGTAGCTTCAATGGAAACACTACTTCCAACATTAACAGTAGAACTAATTTTACTCATAATAACCCAGGATATAATAGGCAAAACTATGGTTTCAATCAAAGGGGAAATATTAATAATTCTATTCGCGGCAGCTTCGATAGAAACTCCAATGCAAATCGTGGAAATAGAAATAATCAAGGGGGCAGCACAGATAACAGGTACCGAATGTATGTAGCTGAGCATGAAGAAGAAAGGGAAGAAACAACTGCCACTGAAGAAGAAATTTGTTTTTTTCGTGGAGACAAAAGAGAATGATAGTAACGTAGAATTAATTTTAAGTGCAAATGGGTTAAATTATGTACGGTTATACTATAGGGGGAAAGAATTGAGGTTTCTAATAGATACCGGAGCAACTATTAGTGTAATATTCAAAGATTTTGTATATAGAGAAGATGTAAATCTTGTTTCTAAACCAATTTCAATTAAAGGAATTACCGGCTCAACGATGTCGCTGGGAACAGCAAATATTAAATTGCAGATTGCCAACGAAAATGTGTGTCACAAATTTACTGTAATGAATGGATTTGAAAAAGATATTCATGGCATAATTGGATCAGATTTTTTCCAGAAATATTTAGCGGTAATTAACTTCGAAAAATTTTGCATTTCATTTCATATCAATTCTAAAGAAATAATAATACCAGTAGAATCGAAACATTATCAATACACTATTTTGCCACCCAGATGCGAAATAATTAAATATTGTACTGTGAATGCGAAGGATGATTGTGTAATTTTACCAGATGAAATTTGCGAAGGAGTATTTGTTGCGGGAATTTTAACCAGACCTAAAAATGGAAAAATCCCAATTAAATTGCTTAATACTCGCGAAGAGCAAGTAACTTTGAAAAATTTTAATCCTAAATTAAGTAAACTTGAAGAATATCAAGTATGTAGTTTTAAGGAAGATACAAAAATGACAGTTAGTAGAATAGATAAGGTTTTAGGAATAATTGACATGAAACATATGACGAAAGACGAAAAATTTTCTATACATAGGGTATGTGCTAAATATGCCGACATATTTCACTTAGAAAACGATCCATTGACGGTTACAAATATTTATAAGCAAACAATTCAATTGCAGAAATCAGCAGCACCGGTCTATGTTAAACCCTATCGTCTCCCACAATCTCAAAAGGATGAAATACATAAACAAATCCAAAAAATGTTAGACAACGATATTATTGAAGAGACTAAATCTCCATGGTCTTCACCACTTCTTATCGTTCCTAAAAAACCGGATCAAACTGGAGTTAAAAAATTGAGAATTGTAGTAGACTATAGGTTACTAAATAAGAAAATAGAGGATGATAAATTTCCACTTCCATGTATTTCCGAAATTTTAGATTCATTGTCTGGGGCTGTATATTTCTCGCATCTGGATTTGTCTCAAGGCTACTATCAAGTGGCGTTAGATAAAAACAGCCGTAAGTGCACAGCTTTTACCACTGACAAAGGGCAGTATCAGATGAAAAGGTTACCAATGGGCCTCAAAATCAGCCCTAGCGCATTTTCAAGAGTAATGACAATTGCAATGACAGGTTTAACATACGATAAATGTTTTGTTTATCTTGATGACTTAATTGTTTTCGGTAATTGTCTAAGTAATCACAACAAAAATCTCACAAAGGTGTTACAACGTCTAAGAGAAGTAAACTTGAAATTAAATCCACATAAGTGTGAGTTTCTCAGGAAACAAATATGTTACCTAGGTCATACAATAACAGCGGATGGCATTTCACCCGACCCAGAAAAAGTCAAGGCCATTCGACAATATCCAACACCTAAAGATGAGAATGACACTAAACGTTTTGTTGCGTTTGCCAATTATTACCGACGATATATAAAAATTTTTGCACAAATCGCGACACCACTTAATAATTTAAGTAAAAAGGATATCCCATTTATTTGGAACGAAGAATGTTAACTTACTTTTGATAAATTAAAAAATTCACTAATTAACCCACCGGTTCTACAATACCCGGATTTTTCACCCGAAAATTGCTTTATACTAAAAACAGACGCGTCAGGTTTCGCTTTGGGTGCAGTATTATCGAATGGAAATGACCAGCCAGTTACATTTACAAGCCGAGCATTAAACAAAGCTGAGAAAAATTATTGCACAATAGAAAAAGAGCTATTGGCGATTGTATGGGCGGTAAAACATTTTCGTCCATACTTATACGGTCAATAATTTACAATCTTTACAGACCACAGACCACTCATTTATTTATTTGGAATGAGCAATAAGTCAAATCGTCTCACGAAATTTAGGTTAGTTTTGGAAGAGTATGACTTTACTATAAATGGTAAGTCGTGAAAGTTGGGCTGCATATCGTTCCGTTTCGAACATTCGACCCAACAGCTGTCTCCTCCAACGGTTAGGAGGCAAAAAACCGAAAAACCAAAATTATCATCGTGTGTTTAACATTCGAACGTAAACGTGAGTAGATAAGAAATGAGACATCTGTAACAGGAGCAAGGAGCAGGTTAGTGACTCCGACCTTGACCTTGACCTTTAAGGTCGGAATCACTAACCTGCTCCTTGCTCCTGTTACAGATGTCTCATTGGAGTTGATTTATTGACCCCCCCCCCACCTGTCTAGACAATGGACCTTGACAATGACCGGGACCTAACTCCCCCCCCCCCCCTCCTGTCTGGACACCCCCCTCAACCTCTAACCTGGGCTATGAGAGTTCTGTAACGGAGGTTAGGAGTCGGTTATGGACCACGAACCCCCCCCTAGCCCCCCCCGTGATCACATTCCCGAATAATTTGTTTCCCCAGAATTTCAATTTATTTTAATTAAAGGAAAATATTTTAACAACTGAATTTATTTTTGGCTTTAGAAATAACATATAAATACACTTCAATTATAGATTGGACATATCTATGGATTCCCTCGCATTCGCTCTCCCAATAATGGCAGGAACACGTATCTGGACCTTCGGTGGTTGAGTCTCTGGACCACGGGCAGCTAACAAAATGGGTTCCAAACCTCGATGTTCGCTTTTCTTGGGCCTGTCGGGTTTTCAATCTGTCGTACATATCCACAAGTTCATCCTTGTGAAATGGTGTTACGTAGTAACCATACTCATCCAAAAACTTGTCAACGTTTACATTACCAAACGCATCCAAAAACTTTGCAACGAGCACACTTTCACCAGCCATATTTAAGGTTATACGATGTAGATACTACGAGCACTCTTAACGGAATGAATGCTAGAAAACAGCAGAGGTGGTAGTGATCGTGGTAGTGGGGGGCAGCTGGTTAGGTGGGGGGGAGTGAACGTTCGAGTGAATCAAGTTCAAACAAGTCGTTGCAAGTTCCAACTTGATCCCCATACTTAAGAAGAAGATCTAAATCACCTTCAGTTGGTGTAATGAGAAAATGGCCCCAAGCTAATGTGTCATAGGTGTGTGGGATGAGACGTCTCTTATCGTCGTGTGAAGACAGAGCAATTTTATTTTTTAATTCTGTATAAACTGTATGAAGATGGGAAGAAAAAATATACATTTTACGAAAAATAGACCCTCCATTCTCAACAGTCTGAATATAATCAGACATATGAAGTTGATTCTTTATGATATTCTTAGAAATTCCCTTAGCTTTTTTAACAACATCAACCGCTTTCACACAATAAGCTTTAGCACCAGTACCATAGAAACTTTCTACAGGTATTCCTGCAAATTCATCTTTCATTTTTCCTACAACTGATATGGTTTGTGGAATATTGTGAATATTGTTTGTTGGGTAGTTTGACGTGTCAAAGTAGTCGATATTGCTTTTAATGTCATCGTATACGTTTTCGGTGAAAATCTCCAAAATAAGCGAATCTGTGTCAGTGTAGCACAAGTTTGCCTTAGCACCATATTTCTCCTTAATGAAACCATAAAAAAAATCGTAAAGTACTGTTTTAGAAATGTCCAGAATAGAAAAACCAACATAAAGAGGTTTATCATATGATACTTTTGTTTTCCCCAAGTGAATTGCCACCAAATTTTCATCAAAGATTGAACATGATTTAAAATGTGGTTTAGCTATTAACGCTCTGGCTCCAACAGATCCGACTTTATTTTCCCAGTGTGTACATAATTGTATATCTTGTCGTTTATCGACATTTTCCATAGTTTTACCGAAAATTGAATTTATTAGTAATTTGAACAAATCCCTTTCAAATTCATTGGAAGCGGAATTTCTTAAAGTAGTATTGAAGTCGATGTACGGCTTTAACCACGGTGATTGGGAAAACGTTAAAACTCTATGTACTTTTTCTAAAATTAAACCGTATTTTAAACACTGTTGTAGATTTCTATAATGAATGATATATTTATGTTTGCTATATAAATTGGGGATTAATTTGGACATTTTACCACCAGGAGGGATTATAGGTTCCGGACAAAAGGGGAAATCATTATGGTATTCATGTAAATTGGACGGATATTGTAAATCCACTTCCAATACATATCCTTGTGAGGAATTTTCATCGATTAAAGATAAATCTAACGATGTGATTTCATGTTCTTCTAACCATTTAAAATTACTAGTTGGTAAAGCCTGTTGCATCGAATAACCGTATAAATTTGTGGCATCGAAATAAACAATGTATGAAGTTGGTTTCGAAATATCATAATCGGGTACAAATTTATTATTTGCTACAGCTTTTCTTCTACTACATTGACTAACACCACCGCGAATTCCCCTTTTAAAAAAATGTATGATATCTATGTCAGTGAGAAGTTCAAGTTCAATTTGGGTAAAGCGTAACATGGCATCCCAACTCAAAGAAGGTGCAGTCAAGTAATGGGCCGGGTCTAACTTATACTTGATCATGCAAATCTTTCTGAAATTTTCAAATACATATGCAAGAAGAAGTACATCAGACTTTAGGTAAATATCGGAATATTCTCCTAAAGATGAACAGTGGAAAGTATGCCACACTTCTTGAGCTCGACTATACTCTTCTTGAAAAAGTGATTCCCCGGTAAGTGTATCAAAAAAATTCTCTATGGGAGGTAATTTTTCATCTAACTTATGAAACGAATCTACGTAACTGTATGGAAAAACCCCCTTACGCCTTACCAAATTAAATTCATTGTCTTGTGGAAAATGTTTGCGTACTTCACTACATTGATCGGAATTTAAATTTTGACTCAACTTATCAAGAGATCTAGACAGGAAGCGGAAAGAGTCAACAAACCGTAATGAAATATAGGTATCTGGTACTTGAGGATTGAGTGATTTTTCAACTAAAATACGTTTTGAAAACGAGACATATTTTTCCTTGTTTTGAGCTATTATTGACATCGTTTCACCCTTTGGACACAATTTTTTAATAAACAAATGACAGTCATAGTTTGTGAGGTTATGAAAGAAGATAGGAATAAACTTTGCGGTTTTAAAATTCAAGTTACAAATGGAGTGGGCGGGGCCACGGTAGAGACCACTCAGATGACAATGGTCGTGGACCTTCTCGTCTTGTGATAAAGGTTTATCACAGATGTGGCAACCTGAACTTTTTTGAAATAGATCTTCTTCTTGCCTGGTTAGTGGTATCATCTGTTTTACATGTTTTAAGTGTGTGCAGTAAAGTGAGTGAGCGATATCATCTAACTGTTGTGTAAATATTTCGGTAACATCAGGACCTCGATATGAATAATATTTCGAATAAGCATCATCGAAATTACATTTAACATACATCCCAAAAGAGTAAGGTTCATGTTCAAAAGTTTTCACCGTAAAAGACTTGTCACTACTTGGTTCAGTATGATGAATCGGTTTCAAGATACTCTCAAAATCGGCATAAATGACAAACGGCACTGACAACTGTTTTTCAATATTAACAAACTTGAGAACATTTTGAGGTATAAGCTCACCACATTTGTTTGTAATAAGATTAGTTGACGGTGTTTTGGTGTAAATGTGGTTACAATCGTTTCGCTGATGCATGAGTAGAGAAGCAAAGCGGGTATCAGACCACTTGTCGTCGTAGAAGGCCCCCAGGTGGTCCGAGCGACCCCAAAGTGGAGGTGTGGGTTGTTGATGATGTACCGGTCTTGTAGACGTCCCCCAGGTCTCAGTAGGTGTCCGCGTACCCCACCTGGGGGCCTATGCGGGTTTCGGACCACTCCTCGTCGTAGAAGGCCCCCAGGTGATCCGAGCGACTCCAAAGTGGAGGTGTGGGTTGTTGATGACGTACCGGTCTTGTAGACGTCCCCCGCGTACCCCCCCCGGGGGGCCTATGCGTGTTTCGGACAACTCCTCCTCGGCCCCCAGGTGTTCCGAGCGACTCCAAAGTGGAGGTGGGGGGGTTGTTGATGACGTACGGGGATTGCGTGCGGGTATCACACCTCGTTGTAGATGATCCCCCAGGTGGTTCGAGCGGAGGTCGGACGCCTATAGGTCCTCGAGGTACCGATCGCGCCATCTACGTTCGCGCTCGTGAACGTCACATGTTCGAGGTAAAGAAACCTGCGCGATTTGTACCATCTTGCCCCCTCCCTATCAGACTACTTTACGATGAAGATCTCTAGGTATCGAAGAGGTTCGTGTGCCGAGCGAGAGGGGAGGAGAGAGAGAGAGAGAGAGAGAGAGAGAGAGAGAGAGAGAGAGAGAGAGAGAGTCCGATCGTCAGCCATTATTTCAGTATCAAAATTATGTATTACATTAAATATTTTTGCAATATTTAATGTAATACAGCTACCGAAACCGGGTCTCGATCCCGGGACACAAAGAGTTTCAATCTTCCGCTCTCCCAACTGAGCTATTTCGGTTATATCGAAATATGTTCTAATACACATTTTAAAGGTGAATGCACTTCATCTACCCGCAAGAGGCACCAAATGATCGCGGTCCTAAGAGGGAGAGAGAGAGAGAGAGAGAGAGAGAGAGAGAGAGAGAGAGAGAGAGAAATAATAAAAAATGAATAACATTTCAAGAATAATTTTTATTTTCAGCTTTTGAAATGATGTACAAATACATATCGATAATCGACCTCACGTGTTTCTCGATTCTCTCACGTTCCCATCTCCAGGAAGTGCACGAGCAGGTATCTGGACCCTCTATGGTGGTGTCTCTGGACCAGGGGCAGCTCACAAAATGTTCACCATGCGTCGATTTTCGTTTTTCTTCTGCTTCTCTGGTTGCAACTTTAGTGTGTAGCTCTAGGAGTTCTTTCGTATGTGCAGGTGTTACATAGTAACCGAATTCAAACAAAAAACTTTTCACTTCCATATTTTACTGGTAGTAGATGTGAATAGTAGGAGCACTTTTAAGAGAATGAAGAAGAAGGTTCATGTGGTGATGGTGGCAATGGTGGTGGTAATAGAAGTCAGTGAACTGACTTGACCTGTCCTCATTCAAGTTTCGACAAGTTTGTCGGATGGAAATATTCGACCCAGCTGTTGGAACTTGTCGAAACTTGTAGTTTATACCATCAACGCTTTCACATCAAAATAAGTCAGTGAACTGACTTGACCTGTCGTCATTCAAGTGTCGACATGTTCGTTGGATAGAAATATTCAACTCAACAGTTGGAACTTGAAGGACGGTAGGTCAAGTCTTGACTTGACCTACCGTCATTCAAGTTTCAACAGGTTTGTGGGATAGGATTATTCGACTCAACCGTTGGAACTTGTCAGACAGTTTACATTAAAATAAAAAAACAAAGTCAAAATTTAATTGCGTGTATTTCCATATAGGTCAACATACAATTTCATAATTTTTTGCATAGCCTTTTTAATATCGTCGCGGTGAAGTAGTCGATCTGTACACAAACAAGTATCCGGACCATCCGTGCTACAATTCAATGCCCAAGGACAGCTCACGTAATGACGTCCGTGGATAGATGTCTGCATCTTTTCCAATTCTGCATTTAGGGATCGTTGTAAATAGTAAAGCTGAGCTTTATGTCTAGAAAGAAGTACATCGTCGTATTCGATTAAAAATTCTTTAAGATCCATGTTTGTAGCACAGGTAGACGAATGTTGATCCAGCTATGCTGAGCAGCACTGACACACTGACTGCGATGTACCAAGTCAAAAAATATATATTGTTCGAAACTGGAGTTGGGTGTACGTTAGTTAGATTCACCCATGTCGAATCTTCAAACGTGCGATTTTGGTAGACGACACGTATTTTGTAGCCTGTAGCATTACCAGGTAATTTCACCATTAAAGTTGATGTGTGTCGGTTGTATGTGAAGGATTCCATCTTCACCCAGTTTTCAGGCCAAGTGGCGTTCATCTCGAAACATATAAACACATCCTTTGCACTATGTGGTGGTGAAATGTATAGGATATTATTAAGTACTGTCGAGAGTAGTAATAAGTTTGACCCGAACGCAACCATGTTTGAATGAATACTGTGGAATGAAACTAATATTTTCAATATATTTATTTATTGTGGAACACAGTTTAAAAACCAAGCGTATAATGTATAACAATTTCGTATACTACACATATAAAAACAATTCGATTGATGATTCATACACAATGGAATGTCACATTGAAATTTGGATGTATCAGGACTGTCTGGAAGGTGTTCGATGTTGACGACGGCGATATTCGACATCTTCTTCTTCTTCTTCTCATCTCGATTGTATAGGTGAGCGTCGAGTAAATATTTCTTTTGATGTCCTCTTACGTAAACCATATCAGCATCATAAATGTCAGCCATGATTATGTCATTGAGTTTTTCGTATGGTACATAACCTGAAGTATATCGGAGTCCATGTATGTGTCTGGTACAATATTGAACTTGCTTCTTATCATAGCTAGATAAGTCATCGTAGGGTATAGGTTCCTCGAACAAGTAATGATTCATGCGGGTTCCATCATAAATTGCCATTTCTTTCGCGAAAAATTCCGGTGAAGAATTCTTCGTGAGCGTAAAACCTTGAATGTCGACTAGGAGTACCTTCATGTTCGATGATCTGATTAAGACTAATAGATGCTTCTCACCATCTCACTAAGTGGTGTAGCTTCGTACATACTTTCGTAAATAATGATGCAATAAGCTTTTGTGTTGGCAGGGAATCCGGTCCTTGCCTGAAAATCGACGGAGACGTCCACGATCGATGATTTAATTTGCTCATCTTGACGTGAGCAATCGACCACGAAGAGTGTCATATCTTTAAATTTTTTCATATCGAGTAATGGTTTCTTCGAACCGAAATAGTCACCCTTGTAGGTATTATTAAAATCCACATAACTATCATGAATCTCACCGTAATCATTAGTTTCGAAATTTAAATTTAGAGGTTCGTATGGATATCGCTCTGACAAATTCACACATATATCTGATATGTTAAGATTATCGAATTTTGTAATGTCTGCCGTTTTCTTATCACGTCTATCTGTCTGGAATGCGATGATTGCGAATCGAGGTGGATGTTGGTTGTTCATCGTTTGGATCGACCAAACGGCATTAGTTGAACCAACATTGAGAGCTGGTAACTCGTGGAGTTGCCAAGTGCGAAATGCGATTATGAGCGGAGTATCATTTTTTATGGATTTCAACAGTTCCAGTTTCATTTCAACATTGGGAACGACGTGTGGGATTTTCAATAACATCTCAGTTATAGTAATGTCATAGGTAGTATTTGCTCCGGCAACCATAACACAATTGTCATCGTTACGAGCTCTAACTACTCGAATAGTGTGCCTTCCGAACATTACCTTTTTATGATCGTTGAATATGCTGAAAAAATGTGACAGTGGAATGATCCAAATGAAGGTTCCATCTGCGTTAACGGTAGGTTTTTCGGGAAAAACCCAACTACCTTTATCCAAATGTTTGCTATCATCGTCATTATAGCAGAGATAACCTCGAATCAAACTCACTAGACCTGGTTGTTTCACATGTTCCACTTCTATGCCGTTCAAGAGATATGACATGGAATCGAATAGAAACCCGACAGCGTTATTTACGAATGTCACCTCTCCATCGCCGGATTTCTTCTCCAATTTCCCATAGATTTTTAGTTTGGAATCGTAGAGGTTGAGAAAAGCGTCATTTCGCGTCACCGTAATTTCGAGTATATCATTCTTGAGATAGGATTTCACGAATGGATAGTACGTGTGACGTTTTATACTCGTGATCGTATCATCGTTTTGAAGTTTTGGATACAGGTCGAAAATCTGGCTGGACAACATATCCTATGGCTTTGAGGAAAGTAGCGTTTAATCGGGATAATCGACGTCGCTGCTGCTGCTGCTGCTTCAACCGCCTCGAACGTTTTTTTCTTACTGTAGTTGTACTCTTCACACTACCTCTTTTATAGTAATCACTCAAGACTAAGACCATCTTTTATTTTTAATACAATCTTTTTAATTCCAATCTAATGAGAATCTCTTCACCACGAAAATTGACAAGTTCAAAATTTTGATCGAGAACCGATAATGTGAGGTTACTTATCTCACTTGGAGTAACTTTTGAATATACCAGATTTCGAGGAACTTCGTCGATAGCGAACCCCGGGTCTGCGCTAATGGGAAACTCGTATAAAGTGTGTGACGGTCGATCGTGGTAATAAGAACCACCGATAATATTACAATCGATGTGTATGGTTCGAACTTTCACAATGTCCACAGGTAAATCCGACTGGTGCACTTTTCCTGCTTCTAAAAGTCCAGGAGTGAATCCGAGAAGTTTGGCGATCCTGGTATACCCTGCTCGAAAATCGATATCGTAATCTCGCAGAAATATTTCACTCCTTAACGTATTATTGTTGGGTCTCAAAAAGAATATATCTTCGTCGTCGTCGCTGTCACCTACTCTATTCTCAGGTATCAGGAACTTTTTAAGGTAATTCTCGATATCGGCGATATCGTAAGAACCTGTCGGAATGGTAATGAAATGTGGTGTATCGACGTTCCCTTTGGAATAATACTTGAATTTCGTACCGTCCTCTATATTCGGAATGGTGTTATATGAATAGAATCCAAGTAAAGCTAATCCGTATGCGGAATGTTTCCCTAAGTAGATCGGCGTTTGGAAATCTATGGAGAGCGTTGATGTACGACTCTTTAATGTGAATGTCTCGGACATGATTAAATAGTGAACCGCTCCATACTCACGTTTTATAGAGAAATTCGAGATATAGACGACCGCAGTTACTCGCAGTAAATTTTTGATAACGGTCTCTGTTATAGAAAATTTCCACCGACTTCCTACCACCAAAGTATCGGACGAGTTCTTGTGGTGGTTTCAGATTACCGAAACTATCGAAATACTCGATGACATTTCCCCGTTTCTTGTACGCTACCCAATGTGTCCCAGAATGATTTTTTGTATCTAAATTGATGATGGCACTCTCGTTATGTCTAGATGTTTTTGGGAGAGAATCACGCATAAAAACTCCTCTAAAGTAGGGAATTTTTAATTTATTTGCATATTTAATGATTTCACGATCGTATAGTGCTCTATTGGGTAGCTTTAAAAGTTTTTTGTCTGCTTCTTCAAGTACAATCCGCGTCCATGCTGCTGCTGCTGCTTTTTGATGTACAAACCGAATCCTCTGGTGGACTTGTGTATAAACAAGCCTGATCCGGTCTTGCCGATCTCCTCCATCGCTTTATTGTGACGTTGTTGCTCTTCCATTTTCTTTTGTGCGTTTTTCGCATCGATGGTGGTCTTCGCTACCGTTGCAGCGCCTCCGGCCAAACTTCCGAGTGCCCCCAATGCTGCGAAGATTGGTAGTAAAGGTAAAATTCCCCCAGATTTACTTTCATATGGTATAATGCGTGGAATACGAATTCGTTTCCGACCTCCCGCCTTTCTAACCGCCGCACGAGCAGCTCGTAATGCGATCGAAGCAGACGGTTTCAAACCGGATGCGCTGATACGTGGGTTGGTTTTCATGGTTGTTTTTAAAATGCGTGTGATATGTTTCAGAACGTTTCGTCTAAACGAAACCGGACGGTGACCCATCCCTAGCTTCCTTTTCGCCTTCATGCCGGTCGTAACGAACCACGCTGCAGTCTTCTCACCCAAAGATGCGTCTTTGCTTTTCACACGTTCCCAAGCACGATGCTCCAATTCTCGATCTGCCGTATGCCTGTCGTCCAAAGAAGAACTTTTCGAATAACTAATGTCGTGCGCTTTGCATGCAGAGTCGAGGGCATTGACACCAAGGTCACCTCTAGCCAATCGTTTGTCTAATTTTGTACCGGGTCCACAAAAGTTATAACCCGGTATGTGTAATTCGAAGGGTAACTTATTGATGAGAGTATTCAAAACACCATCACCTTTGTATACTAGCATCACAAGTGATAATAACTGCGATCGTGTCACCCTATTTATAGGTGGTGGTCATGTACCGCGCTGTCAGTTGCAAGAATGAGGGCAGTTCAACAAGCACACGCGCTACCAATAGACAACTTAGACTTTGTAGGAGAAGAAGATGAGCCACCGATAAAACATAGTGAACTACTTCCGAATTGTTTTCGAGCTATTTTCTCGGGTCCATCTGGTTGTGGCAAGACGAACGCCATTCTAACATTACTTTTCAATAAGAATGGTTTAAAGTTTCGTAACGTATACGTATATTCGAGATCATTGTATCAACCAAAATATCGGCTGTTACAGGAAGTGTTAAAGAAAGTTAAAGGTATGGGCTATTTCGCGTACAATGACAATGAAATTATCATGGATCCCGAGAAAGCACATCGAAATTCAATCTTTTTATTTGACGATGTGGCCTGCGAAAAACAAGACAAGATACGTGCGTATTTCTCTATGGGTAGACATCAGAATATTGATGTGGCATACCTCTGTCAAACATATTCAAAAGTTCCAAAACAACTTATACGGGACAATTGTAATGTTATAGTATTATTCAAACAGGATGATGTTAATTTGAGGCATGCTTTCGATGAGCACGTATCTCCAGATATGAGCTATGAGCACTTTAAACGATTGTGTTCTGAATGTTGGAGTAGAAAATTCACTCCTCTCGTTATCGTAAAAGATTTCGATTTGAATGCTGGTCGGTATCGCAGAGGGTTCGATCAATATATAAAGGTGGATGCTCATCATTAATCGATAGCAATCATGAGGCCACCGTTTAGCGATGCTGAGGCGGCGCGAGCGAAAAAAGTTCGGGAACTGTCTCGGTCCGTACGAAAAAAATTTTTGGCTATCAAACTAGGACGATCCGAAGATGATGCAACGTTGCGAAAATTGTTTGCCCCGATAACGAAACCTTTGACTGAACTAGTGGAAGCTACAAAAAAACCACCTGTTGAGTCTGTTAAGACAAAACTGGAGAAGTCGTCACCTCCACCACCACCACTATTACAACCTAAAAATGAATGGATAAGTCCCATGAAAACTTCAACTCCACACGTGATCCCAAGGAAACGCTTAAACTTTCGAGAGCTTCCTGTTGCGAACGTCGGTACACAGATGTCTGACAAAGAAGATGCTGATGCTGATGATGAAACAGATGATTTTACTGACGCTGAAGCAGAAGACACTACCATAGCCTCCAAGAAAGTTGCCAACAAGAAAGACTTAATCGACTCCACGAAAGGAGACTCTAAAAAAGTAAATAAACCTAGAGTTGCAGAAACTCCATATAATTTTCGTAAGAAACGTGGAGGTCTTTTACCCAAAATGCATTATAATACAAAGTCTACCGAATACGTCTACTTTGATAATTTTAATGAGTTAGTGGACAGGTTAAGACTTTTGTATGCATCCAAAGAAGCTGGTAATACCATATCACATGATAATGAAATTCTTTCGATCATCGAAGAACTCCGAGAGGCGAATGTTATATATTAAGCGTTCGTACGTGATCTGCGTCCCAGTTTTACGATGAGTTTGGATAAATTCGGTCGTCGCTCGGGAGGTGTGCACAATGTCACCCAGAGTAAAGCGGCATCGTTCTCCAGTCATTCGATTTTATCTCGTACGTCCGAGGGTGATATTAATATCGAACACGTTAAGATCAGTAATCTGAAAAGTCCTACGGAAGATACCGACGCTTGTACTAAAGGTTATGTGGATCGAATCATTGCCGAAAAAACTCATGATATCGATATACGAATCAATTTAGCTAAAGCTGCCATCGCACATGGCGTCACCTCACATTCGAGGCTGAAAAAGTACGTGGATGACTCTATCAAAAATACCATCGCCCTACTTCGAAGCGAGATTCAACTCGTTGCGGATTCATTTTCTAAGAAATTAGAATCGGCTCAAAATAAATTTCTCGCAACATTCGATACAACTCCTTATGCTGTCGAGATACACACTCTTAGCAAAAGAATCGATTTATTACAAGACAAGCTCAACATAGTACCGCTACCTACAACGTCACCTACTACTACTACTTCTACTACTAGTAACGCTCCGAAGCGACCTGCGACTCCTCTACCATCTTCTCCTAGCAGTATCGATCCTAGTATTCAAGAATCAAGTTCGCAAGGTAAATCGGCAAAAAGAAAAAAAGGAGATCCGTTAACAACCTGATAATGTCAGCTGAAAAAATTCAATTAGTTAACGAGTTACACAAACCGGCCAGGAAACTGTATCCTCGACGTCGCACGATAATTAAAGGTTTACACGACTTGTGGCAAGCAGATCTCGGACAACTAGACATGCATGCGAAAGTAAATAAAAATTTCAAATATTTTTTACTAGTCATAGATTGCTTCTCTAAGTACGTGTGGGTTAGAGCACTAAAATCGAAATCTGGTGTGGAAGTGACTAAAGCTTTTCGAGATATTCTACAACGAGCGAAAATATCACCACGTAATCTACAATCTGATCAAGGAACTGATTTCTACAATGCCCATTTTCGAAGCTTGATGGAACGTTATGGAATCAATCATTACAATTCCTATACTCATATGAAGGCTGCGATGGCTGAACGAGCCATACGAACGATTAAAGAAAAACTGTTTAAATACTTCAGTTTGAATGGCACCTTCAAATGGATCGATATCATACCGACGATCGTGGAGACTTATAATAATCAAACACATTCCGTTACTAAAATGCGACCTTCCGACGCTCTGAACGCAAAAAATGAGAAACATCTATTGGAAACGGTGTATACACACCTCAAGGTTGCGACAGGCTCACGCAAGTTTAAGGTGGGTGACCTCGTACGTATTAGCAAGGCCAAGCATGTCTTTGAGAAGAGCTACACGCCGAACTGGACGAGCGAACTATTTAAAGTTAAAAAGGTTCAAATAACCAACCCTGTAACGTATTTGTTGGAGGATCTCCATGGACGACCCATCAAAGGTGGTTTCTATACGGAAGAATTGCAAAAAACTAAAACTCCAGACGTATATTTAGTTGAAAAAGTTTTAAGGCGAAAAGGTAACAAAGTACTCGTGCGTTGGCTCGGTTTCGATAATACACACGATTCTTGGATCGATGCTTCGAATCGCTTGTAGAATGTGTTCGTATTTTACATTCTCAACTTATGATGGGGGGGACCCTAGTAGGTTACACCACCCCCACTCCTTCGAATTTCAACAACGTTCAGCTATGTTGACTTCAGTCTATGAGTGGTAATTGTCAAAGCATCAAGTGTACGACGACGACGACATGGAGAAATCAACTGATTTAAGTGAATTAGTTGCTCTATATGAAAGTATTTCAAAAAGTGAACAAGAAGATGAATCGGTTGCGGTAACAGCAGCAGCAGCATCTGAACAAGTCGAAACCAGCCTCTTACTGAACACTTGTTTTTCATGTGTGAACAGTGGATTCAACGTGAACGTCGGTCTAAGTATTTCACAAGATTTCAATCCCACCATCAACATACAAATTAACGATGGGACCACTCTACAATTTAACGTTAATGAGTGGAAAATGTTTATTAATCAACTAGCTTGGCTTCTCGATGGATATTTCAGAAGTTCAGATGAAATTTCACATCTGAGATACATATGCGGTGAGAATATTGTAATTATGAATCAACAATATAACGAAGTGCGTATGATTGTTGTTTCTAAACATTCAATATCGTTGTATTTAACGGAAAACAATGTACGGGAATTGTGTGCTTTAGATCAAAAATTTATTAATAATCAAGTGGATAGTTTAAGAAAAATTAATTTTTTACAATATTATAAAAATGTTTTAAATTTAATTAGTAAGTTGAGGAAGATTTCGAATAGTGAAGATGCAATTATTGCATATTGTGATATAACTAGTAGTATAGAAAGTTTATGTATTAAGGAAACATTGTATTATAATAAGGTTAAAGTATTGAATGATTTAAATAAATTGTAAAATATTTATTTGTGTATTATTTTACTTTCTAAACTCTTGAAAGAGAGAGAGAGAGAGATTTCATAATGAGAGTCAGGTTTTGCAAATATGAATCGAAGTAAATTTAAAAAAAAAAACAGATATTCCAATATTTTATTTTCCATAATTGTTACAGTTTATTTTCAATTCATCCTCCTTCTCATCGTCCTCCTCCTCCTGCTCCTTATCCTCCTCCTGCAGCTGCTGCTCCGGGTTCATGATGACGTCTCCTACTCCTCCTCCTCTTCCAGCACTTCTCGGCAACTGTGTTGTGTCCAGACTAATTGGGACAATTCTTCTACTACAAGTTACATTACACAAATTTTGAAATCTGTTACAATTCGTGAACACATGCTCAAATCTACTGCGAACCATTTTGATTTATAAAATACAGCAAAATGAATTCGCTATAGAACGTGTATGTGTGGAACTCGAGATGAAACTTGTTGGAACTTGCATACGTCACTGTGGATAATATTCATGCTGAAACTTGATTATTACTCATCTCAAACTTGTACAAACATGTTTTTTCCTTAGATTTGCATAAAATTACATATTTATGTAGTTGAAACTTTCTTGAAATACACATAGAGAAAACCACATTCAGTCACTCATACCGACTGTCAATTGAATTCTAGAGAGATTAATTTCATTTTTGGTATTGCTCGATCGCACACACTCTTTAATCTATCTCCATAATGGAGTAGTGCCCCCACGGGATCGTGTCGTGAGAGTCAGGTAGAATGTACCGTTTATCATCGAACGCACTCAGTACAATTTTAGTTTGTTGTATTGAAAATATGTCATGAGCATACGATCGAATACACTGTTGTGTTTCGATTTTTCTACTAAAATTCTCCAAACAATCAATGTAATCTTGGAAAGTAATTTTTTGTTTAACTACATTCGGTCGGACCCCTTTTGATTTTTTTATACAAGTCTCACCTCCATCAGTCTGATATGAATACATTTTTGAGCGAAGTCCTATAAAGTGTGTTAAAATGTTACCATTACACTCATCCTTCCACAAACCCGCAACTTTCTTATTAACGAGTGGTATGCCATACCTATTGTCGGGACTATAGTCGCTAGTATCAAATTTACTTAGATCGACCTTAATCATCTCCTCATAGATGTCATTACAACATATTTCATATATTAGACTGTCAGTGTCAGTGTAGAGTAATTTGCAACGGTTTTCATTAAATTTTTGCAACATGTATCCGTAGTGGAAATCATAAACACAAGTTTTTGATATATCTAAGATCACCATGCCAATGTACAAAGGTTTATCGAATATGAGATTTGTTTTATTTAATTCGATTGCAACTAGATTATCAGCAAAAATAGTTCTATTTTTGAAATTTGGTGAAGATAGTAAATTTTTAGCACCGTACCTCCCTCCCCATTTATTTACAAGTTTTACTATACGATATTTTCGAATGTTTTCCATGGTTTTACCGTAGACTGCGTTAATCATAAATTTGTAAATTTGTTTGCCAAAATCTGTTTTACTTTCCTTTCGCAATTTAGTGTTTAAATCAATGTATGATTTAAGCCATGAAGATTGTTGGAATGCTAATATTCGATGAATCTTTTTAAGTTTAATTCCATGCTTTAGGCACTGTTTTAAATTTTTATAATACAGGACATATTTTTCTTTGTTTTCCAATGTCGTTAATAACTTTGGTAATTTAGAATTTGGTGGGGTTTGATGTACCGGACACATTGGGAGATCACGATGGGCATCATGAATGTTTGTAGGGTATTCTAAATCTACCTCTAGACAATATCCGAGGGGTGAGTCATCGGGCACATTAGTAACATCAAAAGAATCTACGTCATTAATCCATTGAAAATCTTTGTATGGCAACTGCTGTGACATGGCCCAGCCATATAAGTTACAGACATCTAGATACATTATAAATTTTGATTGTTTTGAAGGATCGAAATTTGGCATATATTTATTGTTAGCGATCGATTGTCTATTACAACATTGACTTATGCCACCTCGTATACCTTTCTCGACAAACATTAGAATATCGACATCTTGTATAGTTTCCAATTGACATCCTGTATATTTCAACATCGCATCCCAAGTGTATCCAGGTAGTGTTATGTAATGACTCGGATCTAAACCATAGGTTTTGTGGGAAAGCTCCCGAAAGTTTTCCATCACATCACATAGAAGCATGACATCAACTTTCATGTACAGATCTGAATATGAAAGCAAATTTTGGCAATCAAATTCTTTCCAAACTTTTTCAGCATGTTCATAATCGACATCATTCATAATTTCACAATTCAATTTACTGTAAAAACATTCGATAGGAGGTAATTTAGTTTCCAACAATTTCTCATAACTATCGATGTAGTCGTAGGGGAAAATGCCTTTTCTAGTCAATAATTTGAACTGTGTCTCGTTTACATTTTTAAATTCATCCTTTAAATGAATCAAATCGGAGACATTTAGAAAGGAAACTAACTTATCTAGAGAAAAACTTAAAAATCGTAGCGAATCTGTAAATCGAAATTTAATTTTGGTTTTTTCATCGTATTTAGTAAAACTAATGTACTTTTCATGATTGATTGGTAAAAGTGATACCCGACTATTTTTAGCTATGTCTTTTATTATGTGATGTGCGTCATATCCACTTAAATTATGAAAATAAATTGGTATGAGGAATGAGTTTTTGTATAGAAGGTTGCAGTTATTGTGAGAAAAGCCCCGGAAGTTACCAGTAAGGTGACAATGTTCCCTTATAATTTTATCAGTTTTAAGAAATTTTTTCTCACATATATGACAATGATCCGTAGCATCTTTTAAATTTACTATAGTGTTTAAAGGTTCCACATTTTTTAATTTCGAGTGCACAAATGCTGCAATTTCATCTAACTGATTAGTAAACCAAGTAATGCAGTCGAGACCTTGGTAACTTTTGTAAAAGGATAATGAATTATTAAAAGCACATTTAAAATAGTATCCGACACTAAACGCTTCATGTTTTTGATATTTTTTTGTTGCAGTTTTAGATTGTGAATCTACATATGGCTTTAATATCGATTCAAAATCTGCATATAATACAAACGGAACCTTTTCTTTATATGCATGATGTTTAAATTCTATAAATTTTTCATGTGAAAATGAAATTTTGCAATGATTTTTGTTTTGACAATTAGTAGTGTGAAGGGTTAATTTTTCTTGTGTGCTGAAATAATTTAGACACCTGTCACATACAAACACTTTACTCTTATGCTTCCCTATTTGAGATGATATTAAACGTGATAGATCTTTAATCCAACAATAATGATATATAAGAGTATCACTTTCACCATCACCATCATCATCATCATCATCCTCACAATAATTTTGAGTTTTAGGGAAATATTTATTTTGAATAATTAACAAATTTACATGTCTATCTCGTTTTTCTTTCGTTAATCGTACGGGTACTACTTGAAAACTTTTCTTCACATCCAATTCCAAACCGAATATATTTACTGACAAACCATTTAATTTTTCGAATTTTGAAACATCACTAATTTTTATTGGAAACGAGATATCTCGCAAATTTAATACTTGACTAAAATGAGGATAAGATGTAGTTCGATCAGAGTGCTTCTCGACTGGGTATAGGGCTGAAATTAACGCCCAACAAAAACAAAAATTATCAAAATTTTTCACATTTACACAAGCTCGCTTTTTCTCAATTTTTTCAGGTAATTTGATGTATGACGAACCATTTCCTTGCTCAAACTTATTAATATTTATTTCTAGAGAGATTAACCTCAAAAGCGACCAACCTGAATGCATTTCTGCAAATTCTTCTAATTTACGTAATAATTTTTCCACCACATTATCTTGAAACCATTCGCTGATATCAGTACCCACATCGACAACGACATTAGGTGTATTGAAATATTTTAAATCAATGAGTTGATCATCATCAACGGAATTTTTAATGAATTCACCACAAAAACAGACATTAATTTTAATGGTTTGATGTATTCTTAAAATTTTCTTCAATCTAGTCCTTAACAAAAACAATGAATCTCCTAAAAACTGCAATATATCTTTATGTTTTAAATTTATAATCAGACCTGAACGAATCCTACTTGAAAAAGCCGATTGTAAATCAACCCATCGAATTCTATCACTACGTTTATTTTTAATAATACCTCCACCTACATACCGTTTTCGTATGATTTCATTATTTAAAATAATTAAAAATCTTCTAAGGTGACCGATACTTGTAAACATTTTCCGTTTGAGGCCAACTGAATCAGCATTTTTCATATATTTTGTGAACAGACGTAAATTTAATTTCACATTTTTAACCCACTTTTCAATGTCTTGCAAATTTAAAAGGTTAACTTGACCACACACTTTTTCAAAAATTTTTATAATATTTTCACTTGTACTATCGAGTTCATTCATTTTGAATACTTTCTACCGTGGAGACTTTACTATGAAATCGAGCTACCTAGTAGTGTACATTAGACATAACTTAAAATAAAATGAACACTTAATATTAATAATAAAATATTGGAAATCTGCAAAAGAAACATTTGCTATGAAATCAACACGCACAACACACCTTTGAAATGCACTAACCTTTATTTATTGAGTTCCAGTAGTAGGCACGATGTTGAAATTCATCGTTTCATTCTTGCCGAAGATTTCCCGAGATTTGCATAAAATAGCATATTTATGCGGTTGAAACTTGTCGAGGTTTTCCTTGAAACATGCAGTTACACGTGATGGCAGGAAGACGACATTTTCATCAAGTTCAGCTAATATGGTTTCCCCGAATTTTCCTTGCACCACTCGCACCGATAGGATTGGATACGGTCTGTCCAGTTCTAGAGAGATTAATTTCAATTTTGGTTTTTGGTCCACATTGGCGACTTTGTTCAAACTCTGCAGATCCATTTCTATAAAATACATTAACGATTTTAGAACATGTTCAGATTCTTTAAATAGATGCTTATAGAAATGTAGCAAAATTTAAAAACAATTAGTCTTCCTTAATTAAAAGTAAAAATTTATTGTGTGAAGTGTGATAATACTTTTGAAATATGTGGGATAATAATGTTTCAACTATACACCTCCCCTTTCCTTCAAAATGTTTAAAATTATTAAACAAATTAAAATATACTCACATGTAGTATATAGGATGCTCGGGTTGGTCGAGATATACGATTGCAACTGAAATTGTAGAAATGACGTCAATACAACATGTTCAGATTCTTTAAATAGAAATGCATCAAAATTTAAAAACAATCAATATTCTTTAATTAAAATTAAAAATTTATTAGGTAAAGTGTGATAATCAAAGGGCGGAAAAAATGCACGTGAATAGTTTAAAAAAATGCGCATTAAAATGCACGAAAATTTCAAAAAAATGCACGAAAATTTCAAAATAATGCAAGGAATGCATAAAATTTGGTAAAAAATGCAAATGCTTAAAAAACGTTTTTTTTTTTTCGTTTAGATCGTCCTGGATTAAGGAAAAAGAATACTGTTGTTTAAAATGTATCTGATTTTATTACAAACCAAAATTTAGTTTCAATACTACATATATTATATTATGTATAGGTACATAGATATATAAAAGAAATAGGAAAAAAACAGACTACAAAATAATAATTCATTTTTCATTCATTAATGCTGGCACAAAATGCATTTATAATTATATGTTTTTCAAAGTTTTCAATAAGAAAAGATTGTCTTCTATCAGTAAACATATGTTTGAAAATAGAGAAAGTTCGTTCTACATCTACTGACGTAAGAGGAGCGTATTTTAATGTATGTACAATATTTGGTTTTACATCAATTATACAATTAAAGTCGCCCGTAAACATTAGTGCAACAGTTTTTAACACAGAAAATCCTTCGTTAGCTTGTATAGTACTGGAAAATTTGGACAAAACTAACTTTCCAATGTTTCCATCTACCTTTTTACATTCCGCTTCAAAAACATTTAATAATTGAACTGCTTGAACCAGAGTCATACATGTATTTTGCAATTGAACCATAGTTTTAGAAACAAAAGAATAATTAGTTTTTATAAATAAGAGTTTATTGTGGAGAGTCGAATTTTTAAATATTTCTTGACATTTTAAAAGAGCCGCAGAAGAGGAATCATGCAAATCGGTAATAACTTCCTTTATTTCATCGTAGTGTTCGGCATAAAACATTGCTGCATCAAGCCATGTTCCCCATCTAGTTATGACAGGTCTTGGCGGCAGTTGAACTCCCGGAAGTCTTTCTCTATAAAACTGAATTCGCGATGGACACTTAATAAATACCTTCTTCATATAACCTATCAAGTCGTTAACAATAGAAAATTGGTTTCTTATTAATTCTGCGACTCTGTTAATGGCATGAGCTAAACAAGTAACGTGAATTAGATTTGGGTAAAAAATTTTTAAATTCTTACCAGCCTTAGTCATATATGGGGCAGCATCAGATAAAAACAAAATGAGTTGCTCAAATGGAACAGTATTTGGTAAAAAAAAAATTACTCAAAGAATCTTGAACAAATCTGGTGATTGTTAAGTTATTTGTTTTGTCAAGTTGTTTTGAAGAAATTAAAAATGATCTGGATGGAGTGTTTTCTTCTAAAACTCCTATTAATAAATGTGCAATATATCTTCCAGTCGAATCAATCGTTTCATCAACAATAACATAGAAGTAATTCTCGCATATAATATTTTTTATAGTCGCTATCGTGTCGGTGTAGATTGCATCAACACTCGATTTCCTTAAAGTAGATTCATCCGGAATATTAAATGAACAAAATTCTTTCAGAAATGATTTTAAATGAAAATTATTTAATTTTTTCAATGGAATATTGGCCGCCACCATAGCCTTACAAAGTTTTTCATTGAACTGCTTCTGTGGATCATTTTTTAACTTTTTCTGTAAACAGGACGGTAGAGTTTGATGTTGTTTAGCGCCTTGTTTCGATTTATTCAAACTTGCGATATGCTTTCCACTCTTCACATGTTGCTCCACGATGAATTTTTTTGCAGCATGGATCTAAATATGAAGAAAGTACTGTTAAAATATGTTTTGTTTCTTAATTTTAAAAGAAGAATAGGACTTAAAATTGAAAGTAAAATAAATTCAGCAGTTTTGACTTATATAGGGGCCATTCACAATTCTTTGATAAAGTAAAAAGTGTAAAAATGCGTCAGGTAATTTATGAATGGCCACATTAATTGATATCTACGTAGATATCCACTCAAAATAATTGCCATAATTGGAATATTGTAAGCAAGTAAATGAAATACTAATTCAGTTAATTAAATTAAGTTATAAAGATACTAAGTTATTGAGTATTAATTCAGTTAAATTAATCTAGGTAGTTATTGCTTTCTATGTACTTACTATTTTCGAACATGCTGTGCAAAATAATTTGTCACCATCCCACTTCAGCTCACTATAAGGTTTAATCCACACTTCAATTAAAGTTGTCTTGGGCATTTTTAACTTTACAGAACAACCGTTGAATTTAACTTCTCTAAAGGTAGTGACAAATTGGAAGAACATCAAGCTGGTCCTAAAACCGGTACAATGGCCGGAGAGGATTAAGAAACACACTAACACTAACAGCTAACCCTGCCCCGCGATCAAAATAAGCCTTTTTACGAATTTTGAGTAAGTATAATATGTCATTAAGCACATCCTCCTCCTATTAGACTACCCAGGTAAAAACAACCCTTATGAAAATGAACCACTGCCAGATAGTAAAGGTACTTGATTACAGTTCCAGTTATAACTTATATTGTCAATAAGTTGATTTGTCACTCATCAGTACATTGTTTTTCTAAATATCCAGCAGATTGTAAAGAAAAATGCAAAATATGCACGGTTGAAAAAAAAATGCAAATTTGAAGAAAAAAACGAAGAAAATGCAAATAATGCAAAAAATGCATTTTGCATTTTATCCGCCCTTTGGTGATAATACTTTTGAAATATGTGGGATAATAATGTTTCAACTATACACCTCCCCTTTCCTTCAAAATGTTTAAAATTATTAAACAAATTAAAATATACTCACATGTAGTATATAGGATGCTCGGGTTGGTCGAGATATACGATTGCAACTGAAATTGTAGAAATGACGTCAATAGAACATGTTCAGATTCTTTAAATAGAAATGCATCAAAATTTAAAAACAATCAATATTCTTTAATTAAAATTAAAAATTTATTAGGTAAAGTGTGATAATACTTTTGAAATATGTGGGATAATAATGTTTCAACTATACACCTCCCCTTTCCTTCAAAATGTTTAAAATTATTAAACAAATTAAAATTTATTTGCATGTACGTATGTATGTATGTCGATATGCGTATATGTACGTACGTATGTATGTATGTCGGTATGTATGTATGTACAAAAATAAAACCTTAAACGTATAAAATTATTTAACCAAAGTACTCACATGTCAAAGAGGAAGATCACTGTAGATGGCAAAAACGCTTGGAACTAAAATATATTCACCTGGAGTTACTTTTATAAGTCATACCCCAACCCCACCACATTCACTCACACGCATGCTCCCCCTTCCACTTACCTAGCAGAGCTGCCTTATCCTTCGACAAAAAACACGCATCGAGAGTACACGCATATATTGTGAATTTACGTTTGAGGTACTTTTGTGTGACGTGAAAATATACAAAAGATAAAATTTTGAAATATTTGCAAATCACTTTTTCTCTGTACATTTCTCAAAGATATGTTTTATACAAGAGTTGTTCGTCTCTATAAGGGTAACAAAACATTTAACATTTTTCTCTCAGACGCGAAATATTTTTTTTTTATTTTTTGATAAAAATAACTTTGTACATTTCTAGAAAGAGTGTTTTATACAAAAGTTGTTCACCTCTATAAGGTTAATAAAAAAACCTAAGTAACATTTATCTCTCAGACGTGAAATAAAAATGTTTTAATTTTTTTAGAAAAAACCTTTTTTCTGTACATTTCTCGAAAAATGTTTCATTCAAATGTAATTCGCTTTTATAAGAGTAACAAAAAACCTAAGTAACATTTTTCTCTCAGACACGAAATAAAAGTTTTTTGATTTTTGAAAATAAATAAGCAACCATTTTGAAACCGCTAGACCGATTTGATACATTAATGAGCTAGACTGAGAGTTTGGGTCAACTGATCAAATTTCATTATGATTCTTTAAAAAATTTGAGCTAAATATCCTAAAACTCTTTTTACAACATAACTTACTTTAGAGTATTGGAGGATCAGAATGTACCGGTACGCCGTTCAGGAACTTTTTTGAGTAACCGGAACGCGTTCCAGAACTATTTCTCTACTCACATCTGTAAAATTATTTTCTGTATTGTATTTGACACTTGTTACCTTTTCCAGTAACGATCAGTTATTTCACAATTTTATTTATTCTGGAAATTTTAACAACAAATGTTGCTTAGAATTTATCTACCTGAAAGTGTTAAACCTGAAAAACAATCAGTCTAAACTCTACTCCCTACCGAATATACTATCAATGAAAGACTATAACAAATAATAAGCGACAGGCAGGTTGTGTAGAAGAAACTAAAGGAGTACAATCAAATTTTGCCGAAAATTAAACGTTTTGTTTCTCGAACGAGTGTTTTAACAAAAGTTGTTCGCATCTATAAGGTAAATTAAAAAACCTTAGTAACATTTTTCTCTCAGACTCAAATTAAAAGTGTTTTAATTTTTGGAAAAAATAACTTTTTTTTCTCGAAAAATGGGATTTCGCTTCTAAAAAACCTAAGTAACGAGAGGGAGAGAGCAAAGATTGGGACTTTTTTAAAATATTTATTATTATTGTCTGTATTCCATAAGAGTCCCTACGAAATTAACTGAATTAGTTGAAATTTATTTTTAAATAAACACAAACTTACTAATTATTTAGTATCCATAGGACCACGAAGGGCTCGAAGTCCTGGTAAAGCAACTGCCTCCCCGCAAACGGTGGCAGTTCTAAAATATTTGGATGTGTGATGTCAATCACCACACTCCTAGAGATCAGAACAATAGTTTTTGACTAAAAACGAGGATTATTACAAATTTTGGTTGGGAATATTAAAATCTAATTACTCACCCTTAAATGTACAGGCAAATATTGCCTAGCGTGGTTAAAAAAGTCGATTTCTGCAAAACACACCAACATACACTCACAATAAAAAATAAATAATTCACACATACCACTAGGGACGCTCTGGAAGCTATTCGACTGCGACATTTTGGCGATAGAATGACTTTGTGAAATTAGAAACTAAACTTATATCTGTAGGATCCTTTGTTTTCAAAATATATGCAAATTAAATAAATATACCTGCGATTTTTGGAACACAGAAAAATTCCATGGAAATTAATGGGATGGCAAGAGATTACATGTATTTGTTTTAAAATGCAACAGGTTAAATATATTACCTGCGATTTTGGGACATGCAAAAATTCCTTTATATGCCATCGAAATTAATGGCCTAGAGATTACAACTCACAAAAAATGCAAATCACACCATTAGTTTAAAGGATTGGGAAAATGCATCTGCATTAAAACCCATATCAGATCCCAACATATGTCAATGAAATTAATGTCTCAGAGATTGGGACTCGCAAAAATTCAAAGGAATGCATCTACCTACCTGCATAAAATTTAGTATCCCATTACCTTAATTACCTGCATAAAATTTAGTATCCCATTACCTTAATTAACTTACATCGGACGCCAAAAATTCCACGTTTAACTCACGACCGCACCTTAATTTACATCTGATTAAATATTCAGATATGGTACCACGGTACCAGGTACAAAGCGAGGCGCGCTACCCCCACCGACCTCCGCTCGAACGCGGAGTGAGTACGCGTACGCCGTTCCCCCACCTACGAGTCACACCAAGACCTCTTCTACGTTGCGCGATCGGACTCTCTCTCTCTCTCTCTCTCTCTCTCTCTCTCTCACACACACACACACACACACACACACGCGGAGAACCTCTTCGATACCTAGAGATCTTCATCGTAAAGTAGTCTGATAGGGAGGGGGCAAGATGGTACAAATCGCGCAGGTTTCTTTACCTCGAACATGTGACGTTCACGAGCGCGAACGTAGATGGCGCGATCGGTACCTCGAGGACCTATAGGCGTCCGACCTCCGCTCGAACCACCTGGGGGATCATCTACAACGAGGTGTGATACCCGCACGCAATCCCCGTACGTCATCAACAACCCCCCCACCTCCACTTTGGAGTCGCTCGGAACACCTGGGGGCCGAGGAGGAGTTGTCCGAAACACGCATAGGCCCCCCGGGGGGGGTACGCGGGGGACGTCTACAAGACCGGTACGTCATCAACAACCCACACCTCCACTTTGGAGTCGCTCGGATCACCTGGGGGCCTTCTACGACGAGGAGTGGTCCGAAACCCGCATAGGCCCCCAGGTGGGGTACGCGGACACCTACTGAGACCTGGGGGACGTCTACAAGACCGGTACATCATCAACAACCCACACCTCCACTTTGGGGTCGCTCGGACCACCTGGGGGCCTTCTACGACGACAAGTGGTCTGATACCCGCTTTGCTTCTCTACTTGCATGGCCAACTTTTCAGGCTTCCTGAAAAATTGCAAGCAACCATCACAAAAATATATTGATCCATGTCGTTTAGAGAGTTGTTTATGCACTAACCCTGAGAGGTTTTTGAAGAGACAATAATGGTTGTTACCATCATCATCATCTGAAATAAGCAACAAGTTCACATGGGTAGGTTTACGGTGTTGTGTAAAATGTAACGGTCCCACTACCTCGGTGACGTATTTACCATTTTCGAATTTTGTTTCAAGTCCATACACATTGATTGAAATATTATTTAGGTCTTCAAATTTAGATATATCTTTTAACCTAACAGGAAAATCGATTCCTGTAAAATCTAGCAAAATATCATAATGGGGATATGACGACACTCGAGTTGGTTCACCAGTTGCTGGAAATATCGCTGCTATAATACTCCACGCGAAGCACGCATTGTCTGAATTTTTTATGTTTAAAACACATTTTGTGGACTCTATTGATTTAGGAAGTTTGATGTATGAGGACGCCGACACTGCACTAAACTTGTTAATGTTCACATCCAAAAATAGAATATGTTTCAAGGCCCATCCGGAATCACGTTCTTGGAAGTCTGACATTTGTGATTGGATTTCGTCTTTAAAGTCTTCATAAAGTTGATTAAGATCAATAGAAGCAGTGAGAACTTTATTTTTTGTATTAAAAGACTTGACGTCGGAGAGATCCTTTTCAGGTATAACGTAAAGGCCAAAAAGCTCCATGTTGATTTTCAGAGTATGAAATCGAGCTAAGTACTCTGACAGTATATCTAGTACCTTGGAGTGTATTTCTGTAAAGAACGTTTGTGGAGTGATGTGATTCTCATCAGTGGAAACCCTATAGCTGGCGATGCGACACTTGAATGCGTGGTGTAGCTTTTGGATGTTGGCTGAAGAGTGTAAAATTGGTCTATGTAGTCTTCTACGATCACAAACTGGAACACTCGGAACAGGGGCACCATTATCCGGAACACTTGGAGCAGGGGTACCAGTAGCGAATTTAAGTTGTTTACTGGTTGTGGCGCCGGTATTACAGCTGAGACGCTTATGACGAGATAAATTATATGAAGTGGTAAACGATTTTCCACACATTTCACAGGTATGATTTTGACACGTACGTAGATGACGTGAGAGACGTCCCATAGTTTGAAAAAGTTTCGCACACTTTTCACACCGCATGGTTAGGCGTCTGGTTGAGAACTAACGTGTTTCAGGATATACTGGTAACTTGTATGAATCCTCCGTCAGAGAACTGTCTCGACATGTGGGGTGGGGGTACGCTGAAAGTCAACGTGAAGGTTGAAGTCGCTATCCGAAAACAACATCTGCGTCCGATGTCTCATGGTCACGGATAAGGTGTGTCGAGACATGAGGGGGTCTAGACGAGGGAGGAGAAGGGGGGTCAAAGTCACATCTGCGTCCGATGTCTCATGGCCATGGTTATTTGACATGAAAGGGGGGGTCTAGACGAGGGGGGGAAAGGAGGGGCTCAAAGTGATGGTGGAAGTCAAGAGTACTATCACGGTCAACGTTAAAGGTTATTGAACAAGCGGGTTCTGGTCCGGGGGAAGGAGAGATACTATTTAACACAGTATTCTTGGAGTCTGTTTAGTAGAATTGTGTTTAGTAATCATGTGGATGTGTTATCGGCAATACCCTGAAATTAACGATCTGAAAACCGGTATAACGTATCTACGTAGTAAATTCGCGGATCTGCAGTGGGATGCTCACCACGAGTCGAACTACGGAATGGGGCGCTTTTATGAAGAGGAATACTGTTTACATCTAGCGAGAAAGTATCAAGTTGCATGTGACTTGTGTGATATGTACGAAGAATCAGAGTTATGTATTGAACATTTTGTTCAGGAAATTAAACGAATCAACTTAACCGATTTCCTGTACAACATAAAACAGTACTTACCGGAAAAAATCGCAGCCGAATTTATAGAGGAAGAAGAGGAAGACGAATCCATGGAAGACGAATCAGTGGAAGATGAAGACCTTCAGGGTGGGTCGGGGGAGGACAAGGAGGACAAACAGGAGAAAGAAAAGGAAGCGAACGTGAATGGAAAGATGGGTGATAGAGAAGCCACACCTACCTCTATGGAAGTGAGCGAGAGCGAGGAAGCGAAAGTGGAGGAAAAGATGGGCGGTGGAGAAGGTACACCTGCCTTTATGGAAAAAGAGAAGGTAATTTTCTACGAAATTGAAAATTATAAGCTTAATACAGAGAGAGAGTTAAAGTGCCATGTTTGTAATAAAGAATTTTTTGATATTTAATACGTTGTTTTATTTTTCTAAATTAATGCATTATAAAGTTTTCATATAAAAAAAATACATTTGTTAACGCACACATACAACAATTATTTGAATGGTAAAAACATTTTGGTTCTGATTTTATTAAAGCAGGTTGCTCGGGTAATTCAATAATTTCCTTAGAAAGAAATCTACGAAGATACTGTGCTTTTTCGGCTCCCTTGACATAAACATGAGATGCAGATGAGGTTAAGTCTTGTAGATATTTGTTAAATTGATGTAGTGGTGTGAATCCAGTGTTCCAAGAAAGTCCATGAGGGTGTTTCGTTAACCAGTTATTTTGGGATTGTTGTTCTGGAGATAGCATATCCATTGGGAAAGGTGGTTTAAACACAGTGTGACACAGGTGAGTTCCATCATAGGCAGCTAGTTCTTTCACAACAAAGTCTTTGCGTTCTCGCATAAAACCCTGAATATCGACAACTATTTTCATATCTGAAGTCGTTTAAAGTGTTTAGATATACAGTACACTAGAATCTCAACTCGAAGTTTCCGAAGGTTTGTGTTAAAACTATGTAAATTTGTAGTAAATTCGTGCAGTATGATGTTCTTTCTATGAGGCTTCATAGTATGACTGAGATATTTTGGTCTGAGTGACGCTTCTTAACTGAAGATGCTTGTGTTTTAGAGTGGGCGAACAATTTTCGTCAAAGGGTTATACGTGAATCGTTTTTCATGTAAAATTAAACAGTATGCTGCAACATCGTCCGTTATATTTTCCGTTTCGAATTCAACTCGAAGGGTGACAGATCCTGTTTGAGCAAAATCCTTTTGATGAGAGCAATCGATATGTACGATAGGTGCGAATTTTTTTAAATTCTGTTGGGTTAAACAGCGGTTGATTTCCTTTAGTTGGATAATAAGAGTCTTGAAAGTATGCATACATTTCGTAAAGTGTTGCGAATTTATTGTTTTTGATATCCAACATTAGATCGGCATATGGATAGCGTTGAGAATTTAAAAATACCATTATATTCTGTAAAGAAATGTCATCAAATTTACTCATATCAGCAGTAAGTGAATTTCGTTTACCCTTGTGAAAAGCTACTATTACATGTAATGGAGATTCCAATTTAGGTGATGTTTTCACCGCCCAGGTATGACGCGAAGTTTTCAGTAATGATGGATAAACTACCAATTCTGCACTTCTGAAGGTTATTGGGAGTGAGGTTCCTTTATTAACAATTTTGTTTAATCGTAATTGTTCCGCTAAACTAAGTGAGACGTGTGGCATCACCCAAAAGAGTTTTGATATAATCACTTTCGGCTTTTCCGTATCATCTGTACTAATTACTGCATCATAATCGGAGCTGCTACGAATAAGTATTAACTCCTGCTTCATGTGAAGTATAATTTTTCGATAATCTTCGAAAAATCCCATTAAATGTTTTAACGGTAGTATCGTATTAAAATTTCCATTATTATCTGTTATTATTCTTTCTCTTTGAATCGCTTGTTGTTGAGTTTCCCCTGTTTTAGGTGTAGAGATCTCTTTTTTTGGAAACCATCCTGCATTTGCTAACCTATAGCTTTCAGTTGGGGTGTACGCAAGATAACCTTTTAGAGTAGACGCTAACCCGAGATCTCGTACAGAATCGAGTACGATTCCTTCCAATTCATACCGTACTTCTCGGAATAAATGGGAAATGGCGTTGTTAATAAATTCTAACTTGGTAGGCACTGTATCGTCATCTTTAACCAGTTTACCTTCTACGTATAAGTAGCTGTTACAGGGGGCGGTATAAGCGTTCAAATCAGGGATCGGGATCCGAACTTCGTCGTTATAATTAATTTCACCAGAAGTGTAGGGTTGGTAAAAGTGATACTGATAGTCTTCTATACTGGTGTCATTGTAGGGTGTTTCTGTTACATCCAAGAGATCCTTTTTCTCCATGTTTACTGCTGAATCAACTTTACGTAACTGAGTAGAAAAATGTTGAATGTGGTCTTTTATATATCATACTAAAACTTTAAAACCTAAAGATACTAAAAAGTTACGATTTTGCTTTGTTAATATTGTGGTTTTTCTGCTTTGTCGACGTAGGACTCGAAGCGCTTTATTAAATCGGAAAACCATCTTATTCGGACTTTTTTCGTAAATGTAAACGAATCGTGCGAATGTCGTTCTGAAAATTGATAAGTTCTCCGTCCTGATCGAGTATACGCAGGGTAATGTTGCTAATCTTTCTTACGGTAACTGCATAATAAATGGTGTTGAGTGGAGTTTCAACTATTTTATACCCTGGGGAAACGGTAGGAAAAAATTGGTGAATAATGTGTACCGGACGACCATTTAAAAAGGAACCAGCGGCAATGTTGCAATCGATGCATACGGCATTCACTTTAAGAATTTGAACAGGGGTATCACCAGTAACATCTCTGTCTGCTTCTATAACTCTTCTATTAAATCCAAGTACTGACCCCAGTGAATTCTCACAATCGAATGAAATTTGTCTGTTTGCTTGTAGCATAACTCTAGAGGTGTTCGTATCAAATTCCATTGTGATTTCTGCATTTCTATCATTTTTCATGATTTCTCTACGCATCGCGTCCAGTAGATTATTTATTTCATATGAACCAGTGGGAATTGTAATTAAATATCGAAGTGTATCGGATTCATTTAGCACAAAAAATGAATTATTTGTGTCATCGACATTTGTTATGGAATAAAAACTATCAAAATTTACAAGTCCAATTTCATAATCTACGTCATCTTCTAGAAACACAGGTGGATTAAAATCAAAACTTAATTCTGAAGATTGCCCGGTGAGAATAAAGCTGCAGGACATTTTATCTGAAGTATGGTTGAATAGCGAATGGCTAAAACGCGTTACAAATATTGATTAAATAAAAATAGGAGACAAAGATGGCCACAAATAAACCCAGAATGTTGATAAGAATCATGATTATAATTTATGTGTTTGGTTTTACCATCACCGAAAAAATATTTTATTAATTCTTTTGGTGGTTGTAAATTTCCATAGCTATCTAAGTAGTTGATGACGTCATTCTTCTTTGTATATGTAACCCAGTGAGTACCATCACCGCGCACAGAATCTAAATTAATTATTGCACTTTCCTGTTTATGAATTCTGTTAGGTAAATTGTCTCGAAAAAAAATTCCTCGAAAATGTGGAATTCGTAATTGTGTTACGAATTTTTTCAAATCGATGTCAGTGAGTGCCCGGTGTGGTAATTTTATTGGTAGTTTTTTGGAAACGGATAAGCTAAATGTACTCCCCGACCACGTTTCAATCCTTGACCTTTCGCCTCCATTGCCAAATTATGTCTTTTCTGTTCTTCCAGTTCAGCCTTTTCTCTGTTAGCTTTAGTAACGGCACTTGCTACTCCCGCAGCGCCCCCTGTGAGCGGCCCCAATGCGCCCAACAGAGGGAGCAAGAAAGGTAAAAAACCACCTTTTCTTGGTCCACGTCGTTTTTTAATTCCCTTGCCCGTTTTAGGTGTTTGAAGTACTCTACCTTTCTTTTTTGTCAATTTTAAAGCAGCACCTCTCTTCTTTTTGATAGTGTTCTTCAAACCCATGCCCAATTTGCGTTTAATATTCATTGCGCCCGTTATACCTAGTGCAGCAAGACGTTCTCCTAACGATGAGTCACCTGCTTTTACACGTTGCCACGCGATATCTGCTAATTCCTTATCAGCGTGGTGTCTTTGTTCCAACTCTTTAAATTGTGAATAAGCGATGTCGTGTTTTTTACAAGCTTCGTCCAAAGGGTTAATACCCCTATCACCTCGCTCTAAACGTTTGGAAAGCTTTGTCCCAGGTCCACAGAACTTGTATCCTGGAATGTGTAACTCGATAGGAAGTTTATTGATTAAAGTATTCAGTAAACCACTTCCTTTTTTCTTCTTCACGGTACCCCGGTAGATCATTATATAAGCTCGGAAGGTTGACGTTCTGCTTTATATAGTATTCTGAGCTGGTAGGATGAAGATTCAACAACAAAACACTCATTTACCGATCAAAAACCACGAGTCTATACTCCCAGTGGAAACGTATAACAAACATGGAATTTTATTCGGTGGTAATACAAAGAGGGGTCTAATTGTAGGGTCTTCGGGTTGTGGAAAAACGGAAGTGATGCTAAGTCTGTTAGAACATCCCAACGGTCTTCGATTTGAAAATATTTACCTATATTCCAAATCCCTATATCAACCAAAATATACCTATTTGCGATTACTTATGGAACCACTTAAAGATATCGGATACTTTGAATTCAACGATGGGGAAACCGTTATCCCTGCGGAAGAAATAAAACCCAATTCGGTAATAATATTCGATGATGTGGCATCTTGTAATCAAAATATCATTAAAAGTTATTTTTCCTTTGGAAGGCATAAAAGTACTGATTGTTTTTATCTTTGTCAAACCTACGCTGCAATTCCCAAGCAATTGATACGTGACAACACTAATCTATTGATTATATTTCAACAAGATATGACGAATTTAAAACACATTTATAACGACCACGTCAGCATAGATATGCCCTTCCACACTTTTAAGGAGGTTTGTGCTCAGTGTTGGAAAAATAAATATGGATTTCTTGTCATCGATAAAGATTGTTCTATGAAAGAAGGAAGATTTCGCCAGGGGTTTGATAAATTTATTCATATATAAACGTGTGTTCCATTCACCTAGTGTTAGTCAATATGAATAGTCCAGTGGCAAAACAGCTTATAGCTACCAGAAAGGCTTTAAAGCAAAAATATCGAACTTTAAAAGGAGACATCGCACAATCTCAATCTTCTCTGGAACAAACCTATAAACCGATAACACAACCTCTAAAAGAATTGTTAACACAGTTTAAAACCATATCACCTAAAGAAGAACTTAAGGCGGAACGCACATTCTCACAATTGAAACCCGTTCCTAAAGAGTATTATTCTATCGCACCGACGGAGGAGTCGTTCGCATACGACCCAACACAGGACCCCTACAGATCTGCCTACTTCGACGACACTTTCTTAAGTCAGATGCCTCTAGAGACATCCAAAATTCTCGAAACTATACGAGACGAAGATATGGGTCAATACTTACAACAATTCGCCCCATTACCTCGAGGATACATCGAAGATCTTATAAGTACCGGAGCCCGGGATTTTGACACAAAATTTGGAGTACATTTCGCTCCTGATAGGGATGGTTGGAACATAGGAAATTCTCCCATACAATTCGATGATAAAGATATAGTAATTGGAGAAGAAAAATATGAGGGAACACCCGGCCTGTATGAACTTTTGTTTAAGAGCCAGCCACTCGGGTACAAAAACAAAGACCTCCAAAATTATATCGATATTGTTAGAAAAACAAACACACAGTTTATCGATTATGACCCGAAGAAAGGTTTAAGTACTTCTAACGCACCAAAATTTCGAGACATTATTAAACCCCAAATAAGTACGATCCATTCGTTAACGAAACAAAAACAGTTGGAACAATTTCGTAGACGATCAAGTTCGGACCCGAATGTTTTAGCGCTTCGAACTAGAAAGATTGGAAGAGGCCTTATGAAGTGGAACAATAAAAAACTTGAATACCGTTACTTTAATGATTATAATGAGTTGATTGAGAGATTAAAACTCTTGGTCGCATCTCAATATGCAGGAAATACCTCTCACAACAACGAGATTCTATCAATAATTGAAGAATTAAAAGAAGCTAAAATAATTGTATAAAAGGGGGAGATTGTTTCAATAGTGCAGTATTGTCCTAAAATCATTCGTATGGTTAACAATGATAGATAAAGCAGGTCGTCATATGCTAACTCCCCGTCAAGTCCCATATAGTCGTAAAACGGAATACACAGTGGGTGCGTCACCGATCTCACCTTCATCAACATTTCAGATTTGGCAACCTTCTATTTATCATTACAAATGTCTGTTAAACATTCGCGGCATTGGAAAAGATCACCAAAAGAAGTCTAATAACGTGTGGCTGTTTGTATTGGACAATGCAAAAACGGTATATACTGCACCAGTTACTGGTACAGTTGAGAGTGTTGACACTTATCCCCATGGCGTTTCCGTAAATATTAATGACACACTAATGGACCTTAATCTAGAGACACTTATTGGAAAAACTATAAATAAAGGGGATAAGATTTCCTTTTGGACATTGAGAAAAAATACTGAAGATATTTTATATTACCAAATTGTATTACAGTGCCCTATAGCAAAAAATGAGTAAGCGAAAAGTTGTCACTGAAATTCATAAACCCTCTAGAAAGAATTTCAAAAGAAGGCGGGTTATTGTTAAAGGACTTGACGATCTTCTACAGGCAGACTTAGTTGAAATGGTTCCGTATGCCAGATTTAATAAAGGGTTTCGGTATATTCTCGTAGTAATAAAGGTTTTTAGTAAATATGTATGGACAGAACCAGTTAAACGGAAAACTGCAAAAGACGTCACATTAGCAATGAAAAAAATTTTATCTCACATGCCAACCCCTAAACATCTTCAGACGGACTTTGGACGGGAATTTTACAACACAGACTTTCAACAATTAATGCGAGATAACGGTATTAAGCATTACAGTACTTTTTCCACTTTAAAAGCTAGCATCGTAGAAAGAGTTAATCGAACGTTAAAAACTAAAATGTGGAAAGAATTTAGTATGCAAGGAACTTACCAATGGTTAACACTTTTACCTAAAATTGTGAAAGAATATAATCAATCTACACATTCTACTACGGGTCTAAAGCCAAATGAAATCACAAAACGCAACGCAAAGGAATTATTACGTACGGTTTACAATCGTTTAAAACTGGTGGATCCTAGAGGGCCTAAATTCAAAGTAGGGGAGTTTGTTCGTGTGAGTAAATATCGAGAAGCGTTTTCTAAAGGATATTTGCCAAATTGGTCCACGGAAATATTTAAAATATCATCAATTCAATATACCAATCCCATCACTTACCTTCTGGAAGATCAAAACGGAGCGAAGATTTCTGGTGCCTTTTATGCGGAAGAGTTACAACGAACAAAACATCCAAACATCTTTTTAATTGAAAAGATATTGCGCCGAAAAGGAAATCAATTATTTGTTAAGTGGTTAGGTTTTGATAATACTCATAACTCATGGATTCATAAAAACGCAGTTTTAAAATAAAAAAAACTTTCTTCAACACAGAGCGTTTTATTTAAATCTTTGTTCAAATATGTTATACCTATGTTTACAATTTAAAACAGGATTTAAAACACTTGCAATCGTCTTAATTCTCCTGTCAAACCGGTTTCTATCAAGGGCTACATGCATCCACACTATATTTCTACATTCATCAAAGTAGGGAACATCATATTTTTTGTTTTTTGATAAATCAAAAATAACAGTTTTTAACTTCGTCTTGAAATACATTAGGTTGTGTAAAAATGAATTCCAACATTAAGTCCACATTTTCACTAGAGGGGTTTCCTTCTGGTTATAGAAGGTTGTACGTTTGTGTAATCAGGTCACCTGTGATCCCTTGAAGTGCTTTTTGGATTATCTTGAAATAGTGTCGAAACTGTTGTCTGCGGAGGCACTCCATTCGGTATTTGATAACAGGCAGTAGGTCCCACAAAGTGCAGATCGACTCATACGCCAGATGAACGGCTGAATCATCTTTCCCTATTTTGATGATTTTTCCGTACGGTAGTTGTTTGAATTCCAACGTAAATTCACCCGCATCAATTGTGTCATATGGATCGGTGGAATGCAGAAAATTTGTCACAATACCTTGGTTGGTAAGCAAGTTTTCCCACGCACTTTCCTCAAAACACACCTGATCCCCCTTAGTTCCTGCTATACGGACACATGGTGTGAAATTCCATCGGACACTCACTCCAACAGACACGAACTTTGACTTCGAAGGATTCAGAGGGAACCGTCGTTCCCCTAAGACCACAAACGGTTTCGGAGTAGCGAGAGTAGACATTGTATAATTCATTTTACTGAATATTGAACTATTTGTGTTTTTACTTTATACCTCTAACTTTAGTAGAAGGTGCGGGTTTTTAGTGGGGTGGGTGGGGGGGGGAGTGCCTTCTCAAGACGCCTCTTAACCTTCAGTTTACAATAACCGGCTCCTTGCTCTGTTACAAATGTCTCATGGGAGTGGCTTTTGTTGTTCGCTCCCACGCCTGTCTAGACAACCGCTGGACCTTGACGATGACCGAGACAGCTACCGGTCTAGACAGGTTCTGGTCTGGGTTATGTGATTTGGTAATGCGATTTGGTATACAGTCTGTTTAATTGAACATACCTTGTGATACCGTTGAAGTGGAAACACCAAGTCGACCAAGTAGGTGAAGAAGACGCGATTCACTTCAGATGATTATGTGAAGGGTAAATTTGTAGACAAAGTTGTTCAGGACGGAGATAGACTAGATCAAAACTTAACAGAAAACATCAACACACCAGCACTGCATTGCTTTACATGACTCGTGAGGAGAAAATATGTATCACATACCATATGTATCAGTATGTACATTTAACATTATAAACATTATGGTAAAAAACAACACATTCTTTTATTAGTAACCATTTTAAGTAGTATATACGAGAATTTACCAGAATGTGTTAACACATTTACCAAAAGTATGTTTATTTTGTAATGTATAACATATTATGTGTGTTTCTGGTCAATATAAAGAACTATGTATTACATATGTATTTTTTACTTGACCATAAGCACACACAATATTATTATACATTACAAAGTAAACATAAATTGGTAAACTCGACTCTGGTCACTCTACTGTGACACACAGCACAATACACTTCTGCCAAGTTCTCGAGTATACCACTGACATGATGATTATTATAAGTAAGATGTAGTTCTTCACCCCAAAGGTTTACACTATTTAATGCACAGTTAATACAATATGGTATATTATTTCCACGCAGAAAATACCCGTGAGTAACACATACCTTTCGCTCACGGAACATGTGTCGTAATGCACTGCCGGATGTATGTACTTGTCTGAAAATTTTTAAATCTACACGAACCCCTTCCTCTACACCCATATCTCCAAAACCTTCGTCCACATGATCTTCTGCATGGGGCACTTCTTCCACCTCTACTTGGTCGGCGAGTCCATCCACATCAGCGGCTTCACCACCCCCTGCTGGGTTAACCATGCCCTCATTCTCTTCTTCTTCTTCTCTCTCCATCCGTTCTCTCAGTTCTCTCCTCGCCTCGATTCCATCGTTTATGAGCTCCTCCATTTGTTCATTTATATCGAGTTCTTCCCTCCTCAGCTGGAGTCCGGCGTCGATAATCTCCTCAAATAGTTGATGGATATTAACGCCATCATCCTTAGCTTCTAGGTCGAGGACTTCCCAAGGAATCACACCTTCTGCTGGGGGGTGACGATTGGCGTCTTCAGGAACATCATCAGCAATAGGATGAACTAAATGATTCATTTCGATTACAACTAGATTCACAATTCGATTGTACACTTTTTACTGTGTATAGTTGACTGAAGAAGTATTTGATTTTGTCGAATTTATATCTGGGGGAATCTTAGAAGGAACATAGGTTCCAACGTTCCCACACAAAACACATCTGCATCTCATTACCAAGGTTGACGCGTCTAGACGAATTTGGTTGAATTGTCTTTTTTTTTCCCTAACAATTACGTCAATTATAAAGTATTGAAGAAGAAGAAGGTCAAAGCGTCTAGACGAGACGGGTTTTTTCATATTTGTATATTTTTTCGTATACTTTCAATGACACGTTCGAATTTATATCTGGGGAATCTTAGAAGGAACGTAGGTTCCCACACAAAACACATCTGCATCTCATTACCAAGGTTGACGCGTCTAGACGAATTTGGTTGAATTACTCTTTTTTTTCCACTAACAAGTATGTCATTTATACTGTATTAAAGAAGAAGAAGGTCGAAGCGTCTAGACGAGACGGGTTTTTTCATATTTGTATATTTTTTCGTATAATTTCAATGACAAGTCTGACGATTAATTGCGTCCTGGAGGTTTTTTGCACAACACTAATTACTCCCGACGACTGGTGTTGTTTTTCACCGCCATTTTTTTTATTTCGTATAATTTTAATGGCAAACATTCTCACGCCTCATTATTGAATTATTTCAACCTCGAAGTATCCGTTGAATTAGACATTTTTTTGTACGAATTATAATACGAAAGAGAAGCGTGGAAGATAGCAGCCTCCGACAATTTTTTTCCGCAACGTGTTTAGCTTTCGGACGACTCGTTCTCGACTCGCGTTTCGCGTTAGTCGTGTTTCGGCACTGTGTGTGAGAGGTTCGTTGTGATGTTGTCCACGGAAAAATGAATGGGGTAAGTTTTTGTTCATACTTGTATTAGATTGTACTACTTTGAATTACAATAAGCAGCTCTATTTTTTTAATTCGTTACATCGAATATTTTGACCAGATTTGATGTGACTAAATACATTCCAAACTCACGGTACATTTTTCTCTCTCTAGGAAGCATATGTTAGGGAATCTGGCATCTGGCAGTGAACGTAACTCGCGCATCTTGTACATACAGCGGTTATACAGCAGATGTTCCCGTTCAGACATGACCGCGAAACCAGAGATGTTTTGTAAATGGTGCTAACAATGTGAAATGACGTAAGTAAAACTTGCATGTAATTTCAACCATATTTAGAAGGATAATTGTAAATAACACGAACTGTTATTGTTTAATACCTATTAATGAGCGAAAAACACTTGAACTCAAAAGAAGAGGTGTCACAAAAGATCGTGTTTACTCACACATAACTAGCCGAGGGAACACCATTAGAATTAATTGGAAGAATTACAACTAAAAAAACACTATACTACCTTTTAATGTTTACTACTTCAAGTATGTTTTGCTATATAAACACAAGTTGATTTAACTATATTTTACTCAATTATTTCGTAATGTCTTTGATCGTCATCCGAATTAATTCGAATTGATTTCTACATCTATTTTTTTTCTCTAACAGGAATACAGCTGAAGTAACCTAACCAGAGTTCTCGTTTACATACTACGCCTGATCAAGGACCGAAGATGCGTTTTGTACTTATTACCTTAACAATGTGAAAGCGTGTAAGTAGAACTTGTATGTAATTTAAACGATATTTTGAGGGATAATTGTAAATAACAAAAGTTCTTTTTTTAAACCTATTACTAAGTGAAAAATAATAAGACTTAATCAAAAGACGTACACTTCACACAGTAATCTGTTCCCTGTTACTCTTCCAATAAAAAATTTCAACCATAAATTGATTTGCATAAATTACGATAAATATTTCGTAATGTAATTTGAATTAATAACCATAGATTCTTTTTTCGTATTATAATGTGGTTGATATTTTTGTACACCGTTATATATGAAATAAAGAATAGATTATTACATGTGAAACCATTTTATTAAAAGAAACTACACATTTACTGTATCAACAATTCTCAAGTAGAGACTAATTATCTTTTGCACTTGTTTTTCTTTACTCTTCATCTCTCTCGGATCGATAGAATCCCTTTCCTCATTCTTGTTTTTCTGTACTTCTAGGAGGGAGCTCTTGAGTATCTCTTGATGATGTTGGAGTAATATAGGTTCGTATAATTTTAAAAATTGTTGAAGCTTCATCTTTAACTCTGTTACACGTTCTTTACTAGGGCCATATATAATTTTACAAGGCTGTCACCCAATAACCATGTTGAAGACACAGCTATGTAGACGAAAAGTGCAGTAACTATGGTTTGGTTGCCCGATGACTCAGCTTTTGTACTTGGAGGAATGGTGGGATACAGTTGCAGCCATTTGGAGTCTTCGGTGGAATTCACACCTCTCTTCAATCGTAATTTATATGTCGTGATATTACTAGGTATTTTTGATTGAAAAAATGACTCTGTTTCCTGCATTTTCATCCATTTTGACGGCCGATTACCAGTCGTCTCGTTACTGTTGAAACGTACAAACACTTCATTAGTTTCGTTTGTACGAATGTATAAGACGTTTTGCCACACAGCATGAAGTACTAGAATATTCTTGATCAACATTTTCTTGAGTACTGAGCTCTACTAAATGGATAACAGCTTTTAACTTTTTTTTACCCAATTAGGAACTGAGGGGGGGGGTATATCTTTATTAATTGATTGGGACGTTAGACTAGGAACAAACCAGAGATTGAGACCTACCGATGTCTCTTTTTTTTTCATACACACATATGTAATGGCCACGAATCCATTAAACTAAATTGCGATTCTGGTGAAATAAATTATTCGGGTATGTGACCAATAACCGACTCCTAACTCCCGTTACAGAACTCTCATAGCCCAGGTTAGAGGTTGAGGGGGGTGTCCAGACAGGAGGGGGGGAGTTAGGTCCCGGTCATTGTCAAGGTCCATTGTCTAGACAGGTGGGGGGGTCAATAAATCAACTCCAATGAGACATCTGTAACAGGAGCAAGGAGCAGGTTAGTGATTCCGACCTTAAAGGTCAAGGTCAAGGTCGGAGTCACTAACCTGCTCCTTGCTCCTGTTACAGATGTCTCATTTCTTATCTACTAACGTGCCACCAAAAAGGAGTGTTTTAAAAGGCGTTCATACATATCATCCTTTGTTCTTTCCTCTCCCTATCCTGATTAGAACCCTTCTGGCACCTGATTGGTGGTAAGTCAACGAAGACTTCTCGTCAGCCCTCTGAGGTAAGTGCACTCCACTTAATCGTCTGCTCAATATCTTCCTCAATTATCTTCTGAAATTAATCGTCAACCTTTGGCGATTAATTATTGGTGCCGAAACCAGGGACCTTTAGATATTCAGTCTAATCACTCGCGTATATTCATCTTATAACTCTAACGTGCATTAATTATTCAATTTCCCTCGAATAAATCACCTAATCGGCAAGTTTCATCCTTATCGCACACCTGTTTGCCACACGCGATAACTGCCTGTCTTGTTTATTTTCCTTAATTCATCTGATTGTTTGAACTTGACTTCGTCGTTCATTTCTCGTCTGTTCGCCCTTTTCTCTGGCCTTTTCGGGAATAAATTTATTCCTTCAGCATACCGGGTGATTCAATAAAATAAATATGCCTCCGACCGACAAATTAAAGGCTTCGATTGCCGAATCCACAGTTAAGCGTGAGAATGCTTTCGTCGCGGCCTCTACACTATTTAAATTAATTAAAGGGCTGACTACTGAAGCCGATGTGGCCAATATGTGCTTGGCTGAGTTGTTGAAGGTGGAAAAGGCTTTCAAGGAGGCTGATGAGTTGATTGTTAAGCTCAACTCTCAGTTGGAGGAGGCAGAACGGGACGAATCACCCTCGAAATGTGCGGCAATCTTTGAAATCTGCCTACAGATCCGCGCCGCCCACAGCCACCTAACCGCGTCTTCTCCGGTCGCAACGCATACTTCCTCTGCTGATCTTCCTATTCCTCGGGTGGAATTGCCACGGTTTTCTGGCAAAATCGAGGAGTGGCCCGGTTTCATCGCGTTATTCGACGCCCTTGTACATCAGAACCACTCCCTGGCGCCTGTCCAAAAATTTCATCTGTTGACGTCTGCCTTATCAGGCGAAGCGACTTCCGTCATTTCTGGCTTCGACTTAAATTCGGTCAACTACCCTCTAGCCTATAAGGCCCTTTACGCTCGTTACCAAAACCCTCGTCGGCTGGCTGATCTTTATGTAAGTCAGATATTGGATTCGCGGCCTGCGTCTGTTTCTTCCTTGTCCCAGCTGAAACAGTTCGCCACCACACATCAAAATTCTATCAATGCCCTCAAGGCGTTGCCCATACACGACCTGGCCGATTATCTGTTGTTTTCCCTCACTCTGCGTAACCTAGATGTGCCATCTCGCCAGTTGTTCGAGGGGCAGTTGTCCTCGGATGAGTTTCCTACTCTCTCGCAGTTGCTCGAGTTCATGAATCGACAGTTGCGAGTGTTGGAAGGCACTTCCATCACCTCGTCTCGTGCGTCTGTGCTGAGGAGGCCTCAATCACCAGCGGGCTCAGCGTCTGTTCCCTCATCGTCTGTGCCTCCCTCTGTTGGTTCGCCCTCTCGCCGCCCTGCTTACGCTGGTGCACGTCCCCCTACATCCTCTAGCTCATCGTCTGCATGTGTGTTCTGCTCGGCGCAGCACTCCATTCGCCAGTGTCGTGAATTCAAGGCCATGACCATTCATCAGCGAAGAGCTTTCGTGACTGAGAGACGATTATGCCGAAACTGCATGTCGTCATTTCACGCTACTGCTGCGTGCGGTTCGGGTCACTGCTGCCACTCGTGCGGGGGACGTCATCACACCATCCTCCATCTGGCATCTGCTGCCTCTACGACCCCTCCCATTGACCAAACGGCGGAGGAGTCGGGATCGACCGATCAGCTTCCTTCGCCGCCTCCTGTCCCATCAGAGCAACCGGCTCGTGCTCACGCCTCTCGGGGTGGTTCAGTCAGAGGTCGAAGAACAGCTCTCGGGAGACCCTGCTCGCCTCCTGGGGGGGCCGATTTTGCGTCTACTGGAAGTGGTTCCGAATGACTGCGAGTGTGGTCCGCTCGTGGGTCGCTTCCCCCATCGAGTGGTCATCTGTCTCCTTCTTCTCGTCTGTTCTCTTCTGGTCATCTGTTTTCATCTGCGCGGTCTGCCTTGCGTAAGAGTAATAATCCTGACTAACTTATGCCTACCGCTTGGATCCGCCTCGATAACCAGCGGAATGTTGTCTTCGGCCGTGCTCTTCTCGACTCCGGCTGCCAACACACCCTCATCACCCGAGCTTGGGCCACCAAGCTTCGTCTGCGCATTCACCCTGAAGCTGTTCAGCTTCGCACCTTAAGTAATGCAGATCGGTTTCGCATCCAAGGATACGCATACGTCAGTCTCTGTCACCAAGGAGATCCTCCTCATCTTATCATCAAAGCCTACGTTATTGACAGTCACATAGATCCCCTTCCTGTCCAAGCGTTCAATGGCCGATGGCCTGAGTTTCAGCAATTCAACCTAGCGGACCCCCTCTTTTATCTTCCTCGTATCATAGGGATGTTGATCGGCTCGGATGTGCTCCCTCATCTTATTCTTCCTGGCACGTTGCGCCCTTCGTCTGAACTTCCAGGGGCATTGTCTACCACCTTAGGCTGGGTGCTATATGGGCCCTATGCTCGCCATCGCAGGGAGACTAAACATGTTTCCTTCTCACCTGACATTATCGATAGGCGTGCTCAACGTCTACCCAGTGTTCATCGAGTTTTACAGCGGCGCAGTTCTCCCTCATCTTCTGCAGGGTCATCATCTGCTGTGCATTCTCCATCAACTTCGCAGCCAGAACCCCCTCTTTCAGTGATCACCTATCAATCTTCCTCTGATAAGACTAACTCTACTGTTGCATCTCACCAAAATTTACCTTCTGACGTAATAAAACCTCCTGCTGTTCCTGACCGTCAAACCACGGATATGAGTCTCTCCCAGCGTTCGGACCAGGAACTTGTCAACCTCGTTCGGCGCTTCTGGGAGATTGATAAGGTACCTGACGTGCTTCCGTTGACCCCTGCTGAGAGGGAGTGTGAGATGCTGTATCGCGCTGATGTCACCCGTGATTCCAATGGAAGATACACCGTTGGTTTGCCCTTGTCATCATCTCGGCTGGGCACCTCCGTCAACGTGGCGACTAGACAGTTTATCCGGTTAGAGCATCGCCTGGACCATAACCCTACTCTTCGTGTCGCATATCATGAGTTTATGCGGGATTATCTCGAGAGCGGCCATATGGACTTGGTTCCTGAATCTTCTGATTGTCTGCGATACGAGCCATATTATATCCCTCATCATCCCGTACATCGTCCGGATGATCCTCCCACTAAAATTCGCGTGGTCTTCAACGCCTCCTGTGCGACTGCTAATGGCAAATCCCTCAATGATCTGCTGCTTACCGGCCCGAAGTTGCAAGCGGACATTTCCACCCTCCTGCTTCGCTTCCGTCTATATCGCTTTGTCTTCACTGCCGATATTAGACAGATGTATCGACAGATCCTGATACTCCCTGAGCAAAGGGATTATCAACGTATAGTCTGGCGTTTCACCAAACAGGAACCTCTCCAATATTATCGTCTGAATACCGTCACCTATGGAGTCTCTTCTGCTCCCTACTTGGCCCTTAGGACCCTTCGGCAGCTGGCTGCGGATGAGGGATCCAAGTTTCCTGCTGCCAGGCAGGTTTTGCTGGATGAAATTTACGTCGATGACATCTTGACAGGCTGTTCATCCGAAGCTGAAGCTCTTGAGTTACGACAGCAGGTTCAGGATCTGCTCATGGCGGGCGGCTTTGAGCTACGCAAATGGGCTACTAATCACCTTCCTCTATTAGACGGTATTCCAGCTGATCATCGTAGAGAATCCTCCTCTACTGATCCCCTTCTTCTCGACCGTGAACCAGGTCTCAAGCTTCTGGGACTCGGGTGGAATCCTGCATCTGATCACTTCTTCTATTCCGTTCGCACGACTTCCACGGTGATCACTAAGCGGAATGTGTTGAGTCAGATGGCTAGAATCTTCGACCCTTTGGGATGGTTAACTCCTGTTACCTTCTATGCCAAAATCTTCTTCCGTCAGCTCTGCCTACTCCATCTGGACTGGGACCAACCTCTGTCGAATGAGGTTCAGACCTCATGGCTGCGATTTCAATCCCAACTACCCACTTTGGCAGAGCTTTACATACCACGATTCATCCCTGACGTTTCTTCCTCTACGCATCGGTTGGTCGGCTTCTGTGATGCCTCTGAATCAGGCTACGCTGCCGTAGTTTATCTTCGCACTTTGGCATCGTCTGGTCACTACCAGGTGTCTCTCCTAGCGGCAAAATCCAAAATTGCTCCTTGCAAGGCTATGACCCTGCCTCGCTTGGAACTATGCGGTGCCCATCTTCTCGCAAAACTCATGCATCACCTGTCCACTCGCGCGTTGCCGCATCTCGGTGCTCAGTGCAATGCCTTCTGTGATTCTTCTGTGGCCTTGTCGTGGATCCGTGGTGAGAGTCACCGGTGGAAGACATTTGTGGGAAATCGGGTCGCTGAAATACAGGATCTCATTCCCTCGGATTGCTGGAGACATGTGGTGTCTGAGGACAACCCAGCAGATTGTGCCTCTCGAGGGTTGATGCCTGCAGACATTCATCATCATCCATTGTGGTGGCGCGGTCCTCACTGGTTGTCTCTCGACTCATCTTTGTGGCCCTTTTCTTCTGTTGACTCATCTCAAACTGATCGAGTGGACGAAGAAGCCAAGCCGATCTCCGCTCTGCTGTTGGCGGCCATCCCCGACGAGCTCACCATGATTGACCGTTTTTCCTCGTATCTTCGACTCAAGCGAGTCACCGCCTTTTGCCGACAATTCATACTAAATGCTCGCGGTCCCTCTTTCCCTCGATCCGGTTTTCTTTCCTCTGTTGAGCTCCAGGAGGCGGAATCTTGTTTGATACGTCTGATCCAATCTATTCATTTCGCCGACGAGCTGGCTGAGCTTCGGAAACCCTCTTCTCGTCACCGGCTCATCATGAAACTCCACCTTTTCTGTGACGAGCATGGACTCATTCGTGTTGGAGGTCGTCTTTCAGCTTCCCTATTGCCGTACGGACATAAGCATCCTGTTCTATTGCCAAAGAATAATCATCTCACTCATCTGATCATCGATGATGCCCATTATCGTCTTCTGCACGCCGGTGCTTTGGCTACTCATTCGTACATTCGTCGACGGTTCTGGATTTTGGACGGACGTAATGTGGTACGCAATCGCCTACGCAGGTGCAACCGATGCTTTTCCTGCAAACCCCGTCCCTTGATACAGCCAATGGGCAATCTTCCACCCGAGCGGCTATCCTCTGCTATGGCTTTTCTTACCACTGGTGTCGACTACGCCGGCCCATTTTATGTGACGAGTGCACGACTACGCGGAGCCGTTAGCACGAAGGCATATCTGGTTGTCTTCATCTGCTTCACTACCAAAGCAGTTCACCTGGAATTGGCATCTGAACTGTCCACTCCAGCGTTCATCGCTGCTTATCGTCGCTTCGTCGCACGCCGAGGCAATCCTTCTGTCATCTTTTCCGATAACGGAACCAACTTCGTTGGTGCCCATAATTACCTTCGGGACCTTGGCCGCTTATTGTCTGCTCCACAACATCAGCAAAGTCTTTGTGATGCCGCCTCGTCTTCCGGAACTGACTGGCGATTCATACCCCCTTCCAGTCCTCACTTTGGTGGCCTGTGGGAGTCCGCTGTAAAGTCTGCTAAGCATCATCTCACTCGTGTTATCGGCGAGCAAAAACTCACTTACGAGGAGTTTCTTACCGTCTGCACTCAGGTTGAGGCAATCCTTAACTCTCGTCCTCTGTATCTCCCATCATCTGACCCTTCTGATTTTGAAGCCCTCACACCGGGTCATTTCCTGATTTTTCGCCCCCTCACCGCTCCTCCGGACAATGACGTCAGCTCCGTGTCTGTAAATCGTTTATCTCGCTGGCAGCTAGTTCAACGATTTCAGCAGGACTTCTGGAAGCGTTGGCGCCAGGAATACTTGCATACCTTGCAACAACGTCACAAGTGGTTGCAGCCATCTACCCCTATTCTTCCAGGCACTGTTGTCATCATTCGAGATGACAATCTTCCTCCTCTGAAGTGGAGTATCGGCCGTATATCATCTGTTTTTCCCGGAGCTGACTCCACAACTCGTGTGGCTGACGTTGCTACGTCCTCTGGGACAATCCGACGACCAGTCGTCAAACTGTGTCCTCTCCCATGTCAGTAGATGGCCCTTTCGTCTGTTCACTCCTTTCGGTTGATCTCACTGAAGGGATTCTTCAGGGCGGGCGGCATGGTAAGTCGTGAAAGTTGGGCTGCATATCGTTCCGTTTCGAACATTCGACCCAACAGCTGTCTCCTCCAACGGTTAGGAGGCAAAAAACCGAAAAACCAAAATTATCATCGTGTGTTTAACATTCGAACGTAAACGTGCCACCAAAAAGGAGTGTTTTAAAAGGCGTTCATACATATCATCCTTTGTTCTTTCCTCTCCCTATCCTGATTAGAACCCTTCTGGCACCTGATTGGTGGTAAGTCAACGAAGACTTCTCGTCAGCCCTCTGAGGTAAGTGCACTCCACTTAATCGTCTGCTCAATATCTTCCTCAATTATCTTCTGAAATTGATTGTCAACCTTTGGCGATTAATTAATAAAATACATAAAAGGAAAACAAAATGTAACGGCAGACGCTTTGTCACGTGTCGAAATTAGTTCCGATGACTTAAAAGCTATTAGTACACATGTCGAAGAAACTGTTAATGTTATAACGCGGTCTAAATCAAAAATTAATAACGATCAGTTGGAAAAGGAGCAAAAAGTTAATCACGACAGGCTTGATCACCCTGGTGTGGTTGAACTCTTAAAACGCCCAATGACAGCATCCGAACTGCGAGTAATTTCAACATCTGAATTCAACACTATTTTGCAAACTCATAACTATGATGAGAAGAAAGGTATATATATATGTATGTAAAAAAGTTGGAAGTTATTTATCTAATGCAGGATTCTCGATCAACGTCATCACTAGCTGAGTCGTTGAGAGACCTAGAATATATTTGTAAAAAATATAACATTCCGGAATTATTCATCATAAAAAATCAGGGAAGTGCACCCCTGCTTAACAAATTTACTAAAATAATAGATAAATTAAAGTATGCAAATATAAAAATTTCTATTCTTAAAGATGTCCAACGAATAACAGATGAAGACATGAAACAGCTAATTTTAAATGACTTTCACATGTTACCAACAGGAGGTCATGCTGGTATTAATCGGATGTACAATAATGTCAAACGATACTATTTTTGGACAGGACTACGTAAAGATGTGGAAATGTTTGTCATCAAATGTGACGATTGTCAAAGATACAAGCATTCTCGGTCAAATGTAGAGCCTTTAACTATAACAACAACAGCGTCATCAGCATTTCAAAAAATTTATTTAGATCTTGTAGGTCCATTGGAACCCGACATCGAAAACAATAAGTATATTCTAACATTACAATGTGAATTAAGTAAATTTGTAGAGGATTACCCCATTCCGAACAAAGAAGCGAGCACAGTAGCGGACTACTTTGTTAAATACTTTATACTAAGATACGGTATTCCAAATGAAATTGTTACTGACCAAGGCACTGAATTTTTATCCTCAACCATAAAGGAAACGTGCAAATTATTAAAAATTAAACAACTTAACTCAACAGCTCATCATCACGAGACAATTGGAGCACTTGAAAATTCACATAAGTGCTTAGGTGCTTATCTTAGAATGCAAATCGCAAAACATCCAGACGCATGGAGTACTTGGGTACCATTCTGGTGCTTTGCTTACAATAATACCGTTCATACTGAAACACGATATACGCCGTTTGAATTAGTTTTAGGGAAAACTTGTCAAATTCCGTCAAACATTTGTAATAAAAGAGATCCATTGTTAAATTTATTTTGTTATTTGTTATTTGTTAAATATCGTCTGCAACAAGCATGCCACGATGCTAAAACAAATTTAGTAAATGTAAAACATAAGAGAAAAATTAATTATGATAAGAAATGTTTATTCGTAGATTATAAGGTAAGAGACAAAGTATTGTTAAAAAATGAACAGGGTAGTAAAGTAGACCCATTATTTAAAGGACCATATGTAGTGGTAGAAATTAAATCACCAAATATAGTGTTAAAAGTAGATAAAAAATTGGTAGAAGTTCAAAAAAATAGAGTAAAATTACATCATTGTTAATTATAGTTGAAATTATAATTTGTTATTTGAAAAAATTGTAAATGGATATACATACATACAGATTACATAAAAAAAATATGTATTTATATTCATTTTTTTTTTGTCTGTGTTGACTCTACGATCAACATAAAAGAGAGCTAAGTAGGGTTGCAGGGATTGAATAGGGATTTAGGGAACATATTCACCAATTAGGGATTAATAACCATTAAATAGGGAACTAGAGCAATTAGTTATTTAAACATCTCAGGTGAAATTTCCACTTGCAATTAAGTAATCAAAATTAATTAGTACAAACTTAGTCAGGGAAATATTTTAACAATCATCTAATAATTATTACAACAACTGAGTAGCTCAGGTGAACTAATTTTGGGAACTTTTCAACAATTTTTGTTTTACAAACAGAGAATAATCGTTGACACATCGTAAGTAACAAGGTTTTTGGGATAGCCAAATCAACTAAGTAGCACGTCTTATTTTATTACGAAGAATAACAACGCCGACCGAACGTCAACAAGTCAAGTTCAGAATCACAATAATCAACCGAGTAAGCATAACAAAGGCGTTTACCGAACGTGATAAGAAGCGCGCTCCAGTTAAGGTCAGTTTCTGCAAAGCTAGGTCATTGTAAGAAAACAAATAATATCTCATTTAACCAATGTAAAATAATATGTATAAAAGCCCTGATATTTGGTACAATAAATCATATACCACGTATGCTCAAAACGACAGTGTGTTGTGATCTTTCTTCACGCCACTTAACCTGACTACCTACAACCTAACAAACTTCAAACCGGAGAGTACGTTACGCGCTCTCTCCAAACTACAAGAACTTCAAGAGATCACGTCAAGCCCTGATCTCCACCTACGAGAACTTCGAGAACTTCAAGAGATCACGTCAAACCCTGATCTCCACCTACGAGAACTTCAAGAACTTCAAAGAGGTCACGACACGCCCTGATCTCCATCTACAAGAACGTCTTCAGCCTTACAACCTGGAGACAAGATTCTCCGCAGCCACCCACGAGTTACGAGAGATATCCACATACAGTCCACTATCTCTAGAGATCACTGCACACTTTCGTTCAGTCTGTCACCGAGGGAGGTGTAATGTAATGTATCAGCGATAATCGGTTCGTTGACTTAATTAAAGTTATGCACTTCGCACATAGCAACGACCGATTCAATATTTATTGCAAATCAGCAGATATTGACTGGGAACACTTTGAATTGAATTATAACGATATGTAAGTAGTATTAACAAAGCGATGTTACCGAACGATACATAAAATAAAACTAATGACTTTTACCAAGTTTCGGAAATTAATTTAATTCCTGTCAACCCCAAAAGAAGAAGGAACATTTCATGAATCAGGATACTGAACTCAACAATTCCAGTATAGAACAATAATTTAACCTCATTGGCCATTCGGTTTCAAACAATGGGGCTCAAAGTACCTATCACATATACAGAGCTCCAAACAAGTGGGATGGAAACCCTGAATCCAAATTTCCCGTTACATGCATTCCTTGGGTAAGGCATTCTCAAAAGAATATGTAAGGTTAAGAAATTAAACAATCTCTTACATGAATACTTCCGAGATATTTTATCGACATATCCCGATATACAACATGGTTTCACACGACCCATTTTTACAAAAGTACATAAGCATATAGTGCACAACACAATGAAAAACACACCAAACGAAATCACTACAAATGGAAGTTGCGATCGAACTGAAAATCGAAATCTCAGTATTCTCATGATTAACAATGGAGTCGCAATACATCGCTACAGTCGTCCACCGTCTGTCTATCAATGTCGGCCGTCGGCATCCGATCGTGTGACCTATCGAAAACATTTTGAATTTTAGACCATAAGTTCTTGTGCCTCGACTATAGGTGCCCTGATGTTCGCCGAACCAAGTAAGCCTATTTCACTTACCAGGCACTGGCAAGTCTGACCGCAGAATATCTATCTTCGAAAGAAAGGGAGAGGCGAGAGAGAGAGAGAGAGGGAACGAGAGATAGAGAGAAAAAAGAAAAAGAGAGAGAGAAAGAGCGAGAGGGAGAAAGAATATCGGCCATTGACTATACATATGACATAAAGCCTATTAACTAGCTTTTAATCACGTCACCTGTCCCAGTTCCAATTTTCAGATATCATGTCATAGGGCTGTAGCACCCACGCCGAACGTAGCCAGTGGAGTATGAATTTAAAATGCAAGTATACCTATAATATGAATCGGCTTAGTTTGATTTAAGTACGATATATACATTGCGATCTTCCTTATTACTTCACTCTGAAGTGTAACAGGAGACTCAAATGAAAGCTGATATCTTTATTGAGACAATCTGAAACTCTAACTGAATGGGTTATACACCCGAGCAGGTATTTAGATTTTTAATAGTAATAAATGGCAAAGATCTAGCGAGCTATTCTTTGGAGCCGGATTTAATGTAAAAATAACTCAAAGGCTTCTCCTATACAACTTATTCCTTAGACGAACTCGTTACAACTGCACTGTTTGTCTTCGATGTATCGATAGTGTAAAGTACTGTAAACGAATTGTAGCGTTTTTATTTATTTACTTGGCGCTTTGACGCTATGATTCGAATAAATTGTTATTTACCATCACAGCGCGAACGGACAGGTTCCTGACAGAGGCCTTTTCAAATTCTTATAGGTATTGTTAGTGTATTGTAACGAAACGGCAGCAATTAGGATAAGCCACCGTCGGAATTAGTCGCTTCTGAGAATTTCCTAACGAGGTAGATTCAGCGAACTGATGGATTTCCTGGAAAGCCGTAGAATATTCGGGAAGGCACGAGATTGTTCTGGAATTCCCATACGGCATAATAAATAGCAGACTGAGAGCGAGACGAGGACAGTCGCCGGGAGTCGTAAACAACCTGCAAATATAAATAAACAGTTTTTTAGATAAATTCGATTAAGTATTAGTAGATAAGTGTTAGTGTAAAAGGTTAAAATAAATAAATTAGAACAATTCGTGTAGTGCACTAATTTTAGTCGAAGGTAAAACCGTTACAATATTACATCTATCAAGTTTGTATGACAAGTAAGCTTTATTTTATGTTAACGATAATTCTTTCATAACACCAGTACACTAATTAACCAACTACTAACTTATTCTTGGCGCAAACCCCCCTGATTCCCTAATTAAATAATTAGTAAGTTTCTTATGTTTGAGTTGTGCGAAATGTAGGTAATCTGCCGACGATGAGATAATGCTTTTATATCCAAAGGAGGTCGTTACATATGATGAATGATGTTGTTCCACAGGGCAACAGCTTCTGTATTTGATGGTGCGTACCGAGATGGATAAAGCCGAATAATAAGAAGTAAAGAAAGCCATAATCAAGTAAAAATAATTCAGTTTACGCAAATGTTTTTCATTCACTATAAAGGTTAGATATGTTGTGGAGAAATTTTGAAATATTTAAATTGCATTCCACACGTTAAACGAAAATTTTAAAATTTCTTGTTCCTTTAAAAAAAACTCGTTCCCAGTAACCCATTAGATCTGGTTTGTCATTTCAAAATCACCTCTTATTTTCGTTAGGTGCCTCGGACAGGTACTCAATGTTTTAAACCTTAATTTCCTCTTTCTCTCTCTCTCTCTCTCCCTGTTTCCCCTTATCCTCTTCGTCTTTTCCTCCTGTCCCTCCAGATCGTGATGATCGTAGGAATTGCCTTTTACAAGCCCTCGGAGTTTTATTTAAAAAAAGGGAGGGACCGTAGCGAAAGTCGTGAGTAAATATTTGCAAAAAGTAGTGGATTTTCCATATACCACGCGTACATATATACACTTGTATATATATACATATATATAAATATAACCCTCGAGCCCGCATATCCTAAAAGTAGAAGGAGAAAAGAAAAAGTTGGTATGGCGAAGCTGCGAGGTGGATCGGGTCGAGGGGAAATCGCCCCGTTGGCTCAAAACAAATCGTTCAAAGTTCGTAGTATACACAAAACGGAACTGGCGATTCGAAAATATCCCGGCTATCAATTTATCTCCGCCGGTATTATCGATAGCAATAAAAACACGGACCCGGAGAACTTTGGGAATTGTGTATATAATACGTTTCACTAGCCCGTAATATTCTTATGGATATATTACGACTTCCCCGAGGAGACGACGCTACACCGAGAAAAAGGGATCATCGACAATACGTATTTCACAAATAAATTATGGAACCCAGTAAAACTATAAGTATGTTTTAGTAGTTTCATGAATCTTTTTGTAATATTTATTGAGCAGCTTTTGTTTTATGTATACCTTCTTAGCATTTTAAGTACACTGATGTATAAAACGTTTTAAGATGAACTAACATAGACTTGAAAACCGATTGTTTCTGCGCTGAAGGTTTTAAACTTTTTTCTGATTCATTTTTCAGGAGCACTAGTGAAAATAACATACAAATTATAAAGCAAATATACAAAAAAGAGACGAGTAAAGTTAAAATTGCAACTCGGTTATCAAAACCATTCAAAATTGACAAGGGGCTAAGGCAAGGTTACCCAATCTCCCCAACCCTATTCAAAGTGTATACGGAAAAGGCCCTACGTGAGTTGATGAAGAAATGTAAAAGTATGGGCATAAAATTAAATGGCGAACATATCCACACATTGATGTTCGCCGATGATCAATTGATATTTGCAGAGGATGAAGACGACGCCAACTACATGATCAGAAAATTAATAGACGAATACAAGGAAGGGGGTTCAGATATAAATTTAGAGAATACACCATATATGGTCATCGAGGAGTAGCAAGAGACCTGCATGTGAAAGGAAATACAACAACGCACGCGACACCACAAGTTAAATATTTGGGAGTGATGAGTACGCAAGATGACAGAGACGAAGTAGATTTTCGCAGAAAAATTGGGCACGGTAAAACAATAATCAGACAACTAGATCCCTATCTGTGCAATACATATATAAAAGAAAAATCTACGAAACGAATATACCTGGCAACATACGAAAGCTGTGTAACCTACGGTGAGGAAATGTGGGTGATAAACTAAAGTATTCAGGAGCGGCTTCTCGCTATGGAAATGGATTTCTGGAGGAAAAGTGTCGGTATAGCAAGGATACAACATATACGAAACGATGCAGTTAGACAAAATATGCATATATAAAATAACATTCTTGACGAAATAGAAAGAAAAAAGCTGTTTTGGTGTGGCTACGTGCAACGCATGGAAAAAAATCGAATAGCAAAAATGGTTTTTGAATGGCAACCTATACAACGAAGAAAAGGGGGAAGACCCATATGAGAATGGTTAAGGTTAAGAACACTACGGAAAAAAGAGATTAAGAAGAAAAGGAGAAATAGGTGAAACATGAGAAGGTGGAGGATGAGGTGAGAGTAACAGATTTACTCTTGTAAGACGAAGAAAAAGTTCTCTGGGTACAGAGCGATGCTAGATGACGAAGGTTCTCAATTTCCCCAAATAAAACAATCAACTAATGTTGATGTTTAATCCAACAGCTATACAACCGACGTTTCGTCTACGATCGTAGACATAATCATGGTTCTACAATGATAAGGTAAGTAATTGTTAGGAAAGAGAGACTGACACTTACATTTCCAGTAAGCTGATGAGTCAATTCGAAATGAAAGGTGCAATGAAAGTTCTTTGTAGGTCCAATCGAGGTCGAAAGTAAGACTGACCATTACGTGAAAATACAATTGTATTATATTATATTCTGTGTTGCAGGTGAACCGACAAGGTGGGTCCTCACGGTGTAAGGAGAAGTTGAGAGGCCATTATAACAATTTATAGAAACACTCTCCAACCTCACACAACCCACACCATCGTGACCTACACAAGGACTAACAGCATTTGAACGTTCTGGAAAATTACTGTTTTTTGTTAACATTCCTTCCGTTATTAACATCGGCATTGAAAGTAATATCTACTTTTGCAGTGTAACGCCATCCATTGACAATAATTAGACAACAAGAAGTAACTGTTAATCTCTTGGAAAGAAGGAAGGAAGGACTCTTCCCACTTCGATGTTAGTGAATTCAGTAGGTGAAGTATATAGTCCGGGAAATATATACCGAAAATGACCATTTCGAGTTTTACCATTTCGAACGGCTGATTTTCGGTGTACAGGTAGTATAAACATGTACAAGATGATAATTCGACGGTTCCCGAGAAAAGTGTTATTGTAGCTGCGCGGTCGAGTTTGAAGCTCCGTGGCGAGTTTGTCTCGACGCCTCAGTCGCTTCCCCCACCACGCCTCCGCGAGAAGGATAGCAAAAATGATAGCGTTCCGCTGACTTTTGATGTTGTTTTTAAGCCACTTACCTTTCATACAAAGTTACAATATTTCAAACAATGAAACTTCTCTGTATTCCTATACTGATAATTATTTGTTTTTTTCCTACTCGCATAAATTGTTTAACAATAGGCCTTGAACTTTGACGGCCTATAACTCAATTATTTCTTAACGAACATTAAATTTTCTTTTCTAGTATTAAAGGCCTTTCCGCCCTCTATTAGATTATGGAATTATATATTGAAGAAAGTTATTTAATATATGACTTATTCTATTTTTCAACTAAGGTCATATTAAATAATCGCTCCCATTGTTACAAAATAACTTTGGATTGAAAAATAATTACACGTTGTGATACCTACGGATGAAAGCTACCGATAAAAATTATTTTCTTTCCGCTGAACATCGCTCAAGCTAGTGTAGATCGATAATTAGTTAATTTGTTAATAACGCTGTAAATTGTTAACTATTTCACTTACAGATTCCAGCTTTTGTACATATTGTCTGTGAGTGAGAACGAATGATTTCACGAAACGCCGAGACGGGGCAGTGACAGTAGCTCGTTTTAAAATGGTTTATTTAACATTGCATAAACAATGGTTGTTTTATTTATAACTTTTGACCTAATTAATATTTTTTTTCGTGCAATGCCTAGTTGTGTAGGCCTTTTGAAGGCGAATAAGAAAATACTTAACTTTTTTCTTGTAAAATCAGAGGGAAAAAAAATATAAGTGAAAAACCTAAAATATCGTTAAAATTACAGTTAAAAATGACTGTTAAACAATGGGAGAATCGATTTGACGCTTTGGAAACATAATTATCATCTTGTACATGTTTATACTACCTGTACACCGAAAATCAGCCGTTCGAAAACAAAAAATGTTGATGGCCCTATATTTCCCGGACTATATAACGGAAGGTGGATTTATGGTAGCGAGACCTATATGATTCTATAATAATTAATCAATTTATAATGTGTTTATAAACCTGAACGATGTTGTGAAACTCATGTTGTTTGTTAACATTACGATCTGATGTGCGTATGATGTGATATGATTCTAAGAGCAATCTTTTAAACCAATTAGTCTCATGTTCGACTATTTTGATGTTATCAAAATCGAACTTATGTCCACAGTTGATGCTATGTTCTGTCAGACCTGAGTGCGCTAAATTACCATTTCTAATATGTAACCTATGTTGATAAACTCTTTTCTTTAAATATTGTTTGGTTTCGCCAATATAGATTTTACTAGGTGTGCAGTCTAGACATGTGATTTCATACACAACCCCATGTTGATAATCCATCTCTATACGATCTTTTAGTTTGGAGAATATCTTATCATTGAGAGTTGACCAAGCATACCAAGCTGGAGTCATTTTAAGGGTTTTAAAATGGAATTTGTAGCTTTTTCCCAGGCAGGATGGTATGGTAATTTGATGTACTGCAGTTCTGATGTATCAACTGATGTAATGTGTGTGGCATAATTATTGTTGATAGTAGATTTAAGTTTCTCAAACCTTTTCCGTATTGTATCATTTATGACGTTGACAGGAAACATATTCTTCAACATAATCTGTTTGATGTATTCTAAATTCCTATCCCAATGTGTTTCATGTGACAACAAAATGGCGCGGTCTACTAAGGAGGTAATTGCGGAAATTTTATATTTGAACGGTGAGAAAGAATAAAAATTGATAAATCTACCCGATGCCGTGGGTTTCCTGTACCAGTTTGTTTTACAACCACTCGAAATCGTACTTTCTGCAGGGTTTTCTTGATCCCTAAATGTCCACCAGACGATTCGTCGTGAAGGTGCCGCAAGACATCCGGGATTTTACTGGAGGGAATTACCAACTGCCGTCTTTCCTCCGTTCCGTCTTTTCTCTTCAGTACAGGTTTTAGTAGTCCATCTCAACTACTAACGAGTCCCACTGTGCCCAATAACTCTTGAGCCTTGGCGAGCCAGGTGAAACATTTTGCAACTCCGGACGCTGTCCTCCCTGTTTCCATGCCAGAATTTCTTTCAGGACCGGGTCCTTTTCTTGTTCTTGTCGTAACGAGGATGGTGTCCATTCCACGGCGATCATGGTAGTTCCGTAGACTTTCTCCGACTTTTCCTCGTCTGAATGACAATGAGGATACTCATCAGGGCATGGTCTTCTCGAGAGTGCGTCTGCGTTTCCATGACTCTGTCCAGGTCGATGTTCTATGATAAAGTCATACTCCTAAAGCCTCTCGATCCAGCGAGCTATCTGTCCTTCGGGATTCTTGAATTGGAGGAGCCATTTAAGGGCAGCATGGTCGGTCCGGATCAGAAATCTCCTTCCACACAAGTATTTATGGAAATGTTCGATGGACTTGACGATGGCCAATAATTCACGCCGGGTGACGCAGTATTTCCTTTATGGTTTGGAGAGTACCTTGCTGAAGTAACCAATGACACGTTCATGTTACACTTCCAATTACCACGTTACTCTGGTCGGTGTCCAGGATGAACTGTCCTTCCAGCAAAGGGAAACTCAGCACTGGGGCACTGGTCAACTATTTCTTCAGATTGTCAAAGGCAGACTGGCATCCCTCATCCCAACACAAGTTTCGGCCATCTTCTGTGAGCCTCGTCAACGATTTGACGATGTCGGAAAACATCCGGACATAGCGTTGGTAATACGTACAGGGTCCTAGAAAACTCCTCGACTGGTGTTTGTCTGCCGGTATTGGCCACTCCTCCACCCCTCCTACCTTGTCCGAATCAACGGCGACTCCCTCTCTGCTCGCTACTTGCCGTAAGTAAGAGACCTTCCTTCCAAAGAGCTAACATTTCTTAGGGTTCAATTTTAACCACGCACCTCGGAGTAACTGGAAGACGTCCTCTAAGTTTTTCAGTTGTCCTTCTAAGGTCTTGCCCATCACGATGACATCGTCTAAATAGACTTGGCACGTTTTCCTCGTCAAACTCCATCAGCCTTTCGAACGTCGCTGGGGCATTACAAAGACCAAATGGCATTACTGTAAAGTGCCACAGGCCGTTACCCAAGGTAAATACCGTCTTTTCCTTATCGGCAGGGTCCATTTCGACTTGCCAGTAGCCGCTTTTTAAATGAAGAGTCGAAAATATCGTGGATCCAGCAAGGATATCGAGTATGTCGTCGATACGTGGTAGCGGGTAGCTGTCCTTTTTGGTGACACTGTTCACCTGCCGGTAGTCTACGCAGAATCGAGTGGTCCCATCCTTTTTCTTCACCAGTACTACCGGCGAGGCCCATGGACGGCTAGACGGCTCGATGACCCCGTTCCGCTCTAGGTCCCTGATGATTTTCTCGGCTTCCTCCAGTTTGGCCAAGTTTAGTCATCTCGCTGTTTATCTAACTGGTCGTGTTTCGCCCGTGTCAATTTTATATGACACGACCTTAGTCTTTCTCAGCTTCCCATACTCGGTGGTAAATATGTCCTGGTACTTATTTATTAGTTCGCTGGCCTATTGTTTCTCTTTAGGCGATAGAAACGCACTGGTCTGGGAAAGAATTTCTTTCAAATCCCGCGGCATGTGTCTAGACCTTTCTTCCTCACTAACGCCATTTACGATGGCCGAAGCGGCTTTACACGTGCCCAGCTTCGTACCCTTCTTGATGGTAACCGGGTACTGATTGATGTTGAGTAGCCGTACAGGTACCTTGCTTGAGAGGATAACGGGCGCCTTCCCTACCAGTACCCCCCGAGCCAGTCGATTGTCATCGTTTTCTGGTTCGAGTACGGCTGGAACTCCCTCTTTCACAACACCCCTAAGACAAGTAGAGGTGATAGTTTCGCTTCGTTCCGTGAGAACTACATCTTCTGCCTGTATTACATCTAGCAGAAAATTGTCACGATTGTGTAGCAGTAATTCTTCCTAACCGATCCTCAACCATCGTTGTTCGAAATCCATCTGGAATCCACAACTCCTCATGACGTTCATCCCCAATATGACGTCTTCCTCAATTTCTGCTATGATAACCGGATTGTCAAACTTTACTCGTCCCAACGTTACGCTAACTGTTGCTTCACCGTGTACCATTACCGTCTTTCCTGTGGCAGTTCTCAATTGCCACCTACTTGGCCTAATATTCCTGCGCCCGGGCGTTCCGGGCGCACGATCGTCTTCGTTGCTCCCGTGTCGACAAGCATGGCGTGGGGTCTCCCGTCGATGGTGCCATCGACGTACGGGCTCCCCAGTTTTCTTTCCCCCGTTTTCTTTTCAATTGCCGAATTGCCGAAATTGCAAACTAGGTCCAAACATATTATAGAACAGAATCTGCTCGCAATTTGTAGCGTTTGAATACGAACGCAGTAAATAACAGTGCGATTTGTTCAAATTGAAATCCAAAATTTGATACAACCAATGGAACGTTCCCTTTCTAAATTCGTTGTTTGGTAACTAAATCCAAACTATTCTTGATTGGAATCAGCACAACATTGATTAGTTCCCTCAAATGAAACGTTTCATTTCCGATTCTGGACTAATTATGTAACACTATCAAAAGTTTTAGTTTGCCAACAAATTTATGGCCAAATCCATACATTTTGTTTACTGTACGTTGTTGGAAATTATTTTGAACATTAGCATTTGTCATTTCTTGCTAACGCGAGCGCCTCCTCGTATATTCAACAAACGCAAACCATCAGACTAGTTGTAATATTGAACTCGAACGTTATACACCCAGTTCACTTCATAGCAGCTTATTGGCTGAATCAATATATTGAATTAACCCATATCATTAGGTTTGTTCCAATACATTACCCGAACCAGTTTATACCAGTATAGAATGTTGCATTTTCGATACTGAAATAGGTTTAGTCAATAAATTCCATTTCTGCATTGGGAATCGATTTTAAAATTGCCAATCATCTCGCTAATTTCCAAATATACGACAAACCATAACTACCGTCCACGCCGACAGGTTCCCGTCGTCTCCCTCTCGGAGCGATCAATCCCGGTGTTTTATTGAAAAATCCTCGGGGCACGTCCCGAGGAGCGATCCTACCTGTGTTTAAAATTTCCCTCCTTGTTCGCTTCTCGTGTGTCTTTTGATATTGTTGTGTGTATGTGTGTGAGAGAGGGAGAAAGGAGAAAAGGGTCACGTCTCTGCGCTACTGTGACAAAAAAGTAACCCATCAATACGCGACTTTTCCCGTTTTCTCCTCACGTCCCGGATTGGCTTCTCTCCTCCACTACGGAATTCTCCTTCGACGGGATTTAATCATTACCGAGACAAAACATATATGCATGGGACACTTACTGTACGTATGAGGGATCAGGATCTAATCGGTAAGCAGATCGTTATGAGAGTTGCAACCATAACAATCGAGTTAAATATCATAACTATTCATTGTTTTAAAATTGCATCAAAATATTTAAAACGACTACAAAAGTGAGATTATATTAGGCTTTGAGTTGTTTTAGATGCCATAACCATTCATTGTTTTAAAATTACTCCAAAATATTTGAAACGTTTATAAAAGTTAGATGTTAGCATTTGAGTTTTGGTATGGGTTATGACTTGGAACAGGATAATGAAGCTAGCTAGCATTCACAGTTCGAATGCTTTTAATTATATAATAACATATAGAAGTAAATTTTATTTTAATCGCGATAAAAAAATTCACATGGAATTAATATTACTTACATATATCAGTGAATATAATATAAGATATTTATTATTGTGAACAGTGGTTAAATATGCATCAAAATTTTGCACACCGAAGTAATAAGACTTAGTTGGTTCTTGTGAATCTAAACGAAACTTATATTCGGGCACTTGGAAGTAATCTATTTAAAAAAATCTTTATTGTAAAATGGGATGTTTATAATACAAAATCAAAAATGAAAATGAATAAAAATATAAAACGAAAAGCTTAAATAGCATTTGTTTCTTAAAACGCAGAAACATTATTGTTTGGTCATACAGTTTCCCAGGATTGGGTGTCAAGAAATTATTGAGTTAGCGGGACTCCCACTAAGCTTCGACTTCGGGCTGGAAAGGGACAGAAGGAAGTTGATCACTTGGATTTGTTCAATGATTGATAAGTCGGTGGATTAGCTTCTTGAGTCTCAGGATGATAAGCACCGTTATCATGATCAATATTGTCATTAATTTGGGTCCAAGACACTGACTACGACAATTGGTTTGTATTGGTTGTCTTCGAGTCGGCATTTCCAAATGATAGGCTGTGGAGGCTTCGATTAGTTCCTCCAAATGGATGTCGTTTATTTAGTGTGGTTTCATCTTCTTTATACCCTATCACTATATTTTATTCTATAGTAGTTGATTGGTGATCCATCATCACCATCAACCAGCTTAAAGTGTCCTCTCAAATTTTTCCACCCTTCTCGGCCCATGCCAATTGGATCCAATTTTCTTTAAATCTCTTCAACTCGTCTGACTACGTTGTCGGAGGTCTGCCATGCTTCTGAGAGCATCTTGTCTTGGCCACCATTCTAGTATTCTCTTGGTCCATCTATCATCCGTTCTTCTGGTAATATGCCCAGCCCAGTCCAATTTCAGTTTTTTAAGCAAATATATATCATCTGTTGTTCATTTATGCTATTTTATTACTGTATTGGATATCTTGTCTTTTAGAAATACACCTAGTATTGAACTTTCCATAGCACGCAGGGCTACACGGATTTTTCCTATGGACATTTTCGTCAGTACAAGTGTCTCTGCGCCACATGTAAATACTAGCATAACACACTGATGGCACATTGGTAGTTCTGATTTTAACACATATCTCAGTTTACCGAATGGTATCAGAATGAAATATCTGCTCTATTTTATGTTATCTGTCTTTCTGTATTTTTGAATTTATGAATCAGTATTCTCCACATGCTTGCCTCTTTTCCGAACACTTTGAGACCATCACTTCTCTCAATGAGTTGTATTATTTCGTTAGTATTGTAGGTTCTCAAGTCTTTTCTTATCTCATTTGATATTATACGCTCTTTTATTAGTAATTTGAGGTAGTTTTGTGTTTCTATAATTATTTATTTTAGCACAATATTCTTTAGCAGCTTCTGTTAACACATTAATTATATGATTATTTATATCTTCACTCTCCATATTTTCCAAGTTTTAGGCGACCGTTAACCTATATTCTTCTGGCATTTCTGGTGTCATTTCGTCGTGGTCTTCTTCTACACCATTTTCCTTCGTTCAGATTTAAGGATGAATTCAATTCAAGTTCAGACTATTCGATGGTCACTTCCTATGGAAAATTTGCAACATATTTGTATATCTATAATTTTGCATTTTTTATAAGTCATGACGAAACCTACGTGGTACCTACGAAACCTTGATAATTTCGTCGGGGCTTGCATTAAGTCAATTTTCAGTTTTGGTGTTTCTTAAAGAAGGTGTTCATTACTTATACACCATTTTGCAGTGTGAATTCGATCATTTTCGCTCCCCTATTACCCCTTTCTTCATAACCAATAACCATATACCAATTTTTGCTTGATCTTCCTTATGCCCAGCTTTTGCAATAAAATCACCCATTAGTATTGTAAATTGGGATTTGGTTAATAAAGCTTTAGAGACATCCTGGTAAAAAACATGTATTTCTTCTTCGGTACTGCGGGATGTTAGCGCATACACTTGTACTATTTTTAAGCGTAACGATCGTTCAAACGAATCATTCTATGTCTTGTTTATCAGAAAGCCTACACAGCCCAACGCACAACTGTTATCTCCCTGATGAGAAAATCGGTTCTCAGATTCCAATTCTATTTGTTTTTCAGCATTTCTTCTTACCATACTCAGAACAACTTTATATGCTGCAATTCTTCCTCCAGTTCTAACATTTTCTCAGCTTTATTGGTTGGCCTATGTACTAACTAGTACAATGTCGCAGGAATGCTTTAAGCTAATCTCAAGTTTTAATTTCGGGTCTACTTCCTACTAGCATCATAGCTTTACCTCTAAGTTTATTAATGATTGTTCTAATTAGAGAAGTATTCAATGGGTCATTGGGATTTAATTGAGTGCTATAAGTAGTTATCAATAAGTCACAGTGATCAAAAGAAACCCCTAAAGTCATTGTTTCCACTAGAATTTGGTATGGTGTCAACATACGATTGAGAAATTAATAATTAACTTGTCTCTTGGCAGCGCATGCCGGAGCATTTGGAGAATTTGCTGCATTCATTTTGAGTTTGCTTTTAAGCATCCCCATTCTACTTCCATGTTTCAAAATCGATCACATATTTTAAAAATTTTGAAATTACAATTACAAATTCGGTAACAACTCGACTTACGTATCGATCATATCCATTGATACATGATTAAAATTTTCGCCTTTACGTTATGAATAGCTCACGGGTTTGTGAAGGGCTCCCTTAGTCTCCTGACCGTCTCTCCGATATCACTTCTTTCTAGGAGTTTCGTTAGGCCTTAAGAATTGACCGCCACAACTAATTCACGATGAAACTGTGGAAATTCAATCCTACTGACTGCGCCAGTTATATTAGGGAACTTGAATATAACCTTTGAAAAGAAGATCATTATTTTCGGTGTTCACAATACAAAGGCAACAATTGGAATTAATTAAATTATTAAATGGAAGTACGAAATAACATTTTGTTTCGGGAAACACAGAAACACAAGAAGTTGAGTTGGCGGGACTCTTTGAAGGTAGCTCAAGGATCGAAATGAAATGTGACGTCTCTTCAATTAATGAAAATAATTGTTTCTATTCAATTGTTGTGGAAATTAGATAGTTAGTTGTTATGGTTCCTGTACATTAATCATCACAAGCGTACCTAACACTTTGGTTGCAGAATAAGGTTGCTATGATTTATATTGATCGAGTCAAAATTAATCGTGGTAATCCTTAACAATATACATAGTGTGGCCTCATCATGTACGTATAGCTTGTTGTGGTTATTATATAGTTGTCATTAAAATGTAGCAATTTTTGGTCTCCTGACTTTCGGGTCCAGGATGCGTCTCTCTTTCGGCCCCGATCCGCTGTTTCACAAACCCACTTTGTCGACTTTGTAGGACGTTTATCACATTTTTGTTTAAACTCTACAACGAGTAATATTTCACTTTCTAATCCCCATTGATCAGGAACTAGTTCTCCGTCTGCCGATATGTCGGGCGTCTTGAATTTTCGTTTTAATGAGATTGCGCGCATAATTTAAGGTCAATGTATTCCGCATTCAATTATTGCGAGAAAGCAAACACGGCGTTAAAACACTCAAAACTAGCGTTTTCATTCAGGTGATAAATAAAGCGAACAATGGCTAGTTCGTTGTTGCTGGTTAGCGAGGTAAAACCGATACGTTAGCTTGTATACGATACGTCCCATGGCAAAACGAAGGAAACTAAAAACCTTAGTGACTGGTTGATTATAATTTTCGGGATTTTAAACTTTTTGTACTACGGATGAGTGAATTAGGGTTTCAATTACAGTTGAACTCCTTTTGACTTGACTATGTGTCCTTGAGAATTTAAATCCTGCAAAAATAAAATAATGTAACAAATTTAGCGAATCTTTTATTCAGCTCGACTCAGCAATTAACTGACTACGTAGTGATCTCTTTTTGTAGTACTTCTTTCCAAGATTAAATATTCTTTTAGACTTAGACCATAAGCGCAAAATGTGGTCTAACCCCAAACAAAACTTTATAAAAACTCACTAAAATTTCAAGTGAATTAAAACGTGACACATCAGTTTACTATGTAGTGCAAACTTTTTTTAGCAAAACATTTTTCTGTGATGGATGGATGGATTTTGTCTCATTTGTATCGTTGTGTAGCTATTGTTTTTAGTGGTGGTGTTGCTGATTCTTTTAGTGCCTTTTTCCGAGTCTGAAAATGTAATGAGTTTGTTTAGTTTTCGCTTTTATGCTATTTCTATTGCTATGTTAATTGCTATCAGTTCTATATTGCATATCTGTATAAAAATATTAATTCTCAACACATAATTAACATTAAATTGGGGAATATCACGATTTATTGGTTATTGGATTTCTGGAAACGTCTGTATGTATACAGGTGTATTGTGGATATTGTTTGTCATAGTTGTTTGTCGTTATGTATTTTTAGCCTTGTAAATACGTACGAGGCATTTTATTTTCCTGATTTGTGCTGTAATGTCTATGTTAAAGCAAGGCACTATTTCACATTTTAAGAGGTTGCCACCTTTGGTTTTCATTTTAATTCTGTGGAGTGCTTCTGTTAAGTATGATGTTTTAGACTGTGTTAGATTGTTTTTTGTCTGATTTCCAATGGGAATATTAGTGAGCGCTCTGCATCTGAATATGTTTTGTGGGCAGAATTTTTTTTTGGTATTTAGATTAGTTTCCTATGTTTCCTCTTGTAAAGTTAAAGTTGGGGTGGAGTTCATCGTTGCCATAATCATTTTTAAGATGTTAATTTGCATGGTATCTAATCGTTTTAGTCTGTATTTACCACAGTTGTCGAATAGTTAGTAGTCAAAATCAAAAATTGGTATAATGTATCCTTTATATATTGTAATGTCTAATCTGCTGCAAATTTGATTGTACATAGAGATGTAGGAATGGTATTTTTTTCCAAAATCTCGGTATTAAGATTTTAAAAAAATGTGAAACTGCCAACGAACGGAAACTTTAAGAAATATATATTTTATTTTTGCTTTATTTCATTAAACAACCTTGCAGTATTCCATTCATTCGGTATTTTTTGTTCTTGATTTTAGAGACCAAAAAGTTTGCAGAAAATTGAGTAAACGATGAATGTAACTAAAACTTGGCAAAATAGTTAGCTTTAAGATAGTTTCTAGATGTATTTCGATACCGTCGCCGTATTATCTCCACTTTTATTGGGAAAGTTAATTGTAATAGATAAGAGTTTATAAGGTATTCAAGAAATTGTAACTATAATTAAAGTAAGGAGCTCGACCTGTAAAGGTAGCTGTAACTGTAACTAATAACAGTGCTGTTAGCAGTACTTTGATCTAATCTACCTATCTATCTAATATTAATCGATATAAAGTTTATTTAAACCAAGCTAACAAATATTTCTCCTTCATATACTTCGTCTTCTCCTTTCTAAGATAGATAATCGTATTAGTAGGTACCTATACATTGCCAACATGTCTTCCCAGGAAGATGTTGTCCAGCTTTCTCGCCATCGCTTTGATGATCTTCCATGCGATCTTTTTCTTACTGGGTTATTCATTTTTTGATTTTTAACAAGTCTGCTGCCTTCCAATCTGTTTTTTCGAAAACCTTCGTATCTACCTCACTTCGGTCTAGGTAAATTGTCCGAACGCAATTGTTCGAAAAACAGTTGTTCTAAAACAATTGTTCGAAAACAGTTGTTAGTAAAGACAATTGTCCGAAAAGACAATTCTCCGAAAAACAGTTGTTCGAATAGACAATAATTGTTAGAAAGAACAATTATTGTTCGAAGAAACAACTGTTCGAAAAATATGAGTTATTATTCTAAAATACACCAAAAATATTTAAGAGTTGTTTAAAAATCGTTTAAGAGAATGTTTCAAAATTATGTATTTGTCTTTTAGTTGATATAGTACAATATACAACAATGTATGCCATCTAATAATACTTACTAATTAAATTGTTCTATAGAATGTTTATTAATTGTGTATGCTTATTTTATTTCATTTCCTTATGACACCTATTAATTTTTATCGTATCATAATTAGCATAATTTGCATACTTGGAAAAACTGTTATTCGAACAATGGTATATTCGAAACTTAGAGCAAACCAAAAAAGCCAAATACCCAAGAAGACAAGATCTCTCATTATATCGACGAGTAAAACTTTTATCATCTCTCTGGTTTAAAAAATAAAGCATAATTAGAGTATATTCGAAAAGGACACATTGATCGTTAAGTCGTTACGTTCATTTTCCACACCTTATCCACATTAGATTATATATTATTGCACAAAAATATTCAAAATTTAACACTGAAATATCCCATCGAGAATATTGTGTTTCCATTTTTCGAATAATCGTCTTTTCGAACACTTGTCATTTTGAACAACTGTTTTTCCATAAGCTGGTTTTCGAACTATTGTCCATTCGAACAATTGTCTTTTCGAACAATTGCTTTCGAATAATGGCTTTCGAATAATTGTTTTCGAACAATTTACCTGCACCCACCTCACTTACCTCCATATGTCCTGTATTCCACATTATTATCTGATATCTTCATACCGTATTTGTTATATAACATTTGGCCTTGTATTCTCTTCATTGCTTTCATTTCGACTGTTCTCATCATTTGTAGAGTTCTGCTTCTGTCTGGTCTTGTTTCCATCCCGTTATGATGGGTCTTATGGCGGTTTTATATACAACGTGATCAAGAATGCCTGTTTGAGTTGGCAATGCTGAATTTAATTTTTAAATGGTACAACTGGTAATTTGAATTTGCTATTTCAAATTCAAATTTCTGGTATTCTTTTCAAATTTATTCATATTTAAAATGGTTTTCACGTTACAACACGAAATTTTCATTGGAATGGCGTAGTTTCGAAGCAGGATTTATAACCCAATTACTAGTTGGCAGTACTCCCTCGATACGACATACCAGCAATTTCAGGAGTTGATTCCGGAGACTTTGGTCACTTTTGCTGTCTTTCTGCAACACTGCATGCGAGTAGTTGAACGTTATTTAAACACAGGGAGCGTAAGCATACAAAAATCAACTGGTAGACCTTCTACTCTAAACGAGGAAGTTGTCGAGGATATCAGAACTCGAACGCAAAGAAGTCCTCCCAAATCCTTAAGAAAGCTCTCCCTTCAAACAGGTTTGGTCCTCATGCCTCCTATTTAAACAATTTTTATTCTTACCCATAAGACTTCCACTTTTCCATGTTGTTCTAATTCACGGTTTTACAGGTTTATCATATGGAAGTTGCTCAACTGTGCTTAAAAAGAAATTAAAGTACCACCCTTACAAAATTTCCATCGTTCAATCATTAACCCCACCTGATCACCCGCAGAGAGTTTTATTTTGCAATTGGTTTAATGACATATTAAATAATAATGATATCCTTGACAAAAACCTTCTTTTCCGACGCAGCCTGGTTTCATCTCAACGGCTATATGAATAAACAAAATTACAGAATTTGGTCAGGTGAAAATCCTTATGCTATCAAAAAGACACATTTGCACCCGTGTTAAAGTTGGTGTTTGGTTAGCAGTCTCAAGGACGCGGGTGTATGGGCCAATATTTTTTAATTTTACCGTCAATTCGGAGAGATATATCCAACACCTTTTGAGACCTTTTATAAACCAATTAACAGACGAAGAGCGTCAAATTGTATATTTCCAACAAGACTCTGCAAGGGCACATACGGCTCGTGCTAATATGTGATATTTAAGAGAGAATTTTGGCGACAGAGTAATTAGTCAGGGCATTTCGCCAAGCAGGTCAAGATCTCACTCCATTAGATTTTTTGTTATTTGGGCTCTTGAAGGACAATGTCTATAGTAACATATTGCATACTGAAGAAGAGCTGCGAGAGGCAGTAGTTCAATAAGTGGAAAACATTACCCCCAATATGCTGGTGAATATCTTCGAGAGCCTAAAAAGAAGAGTTAATTTATGTCTGGACCAAAATGTGGGGCATTTTAAGTTTACCTTTACCTTTAGCTGTTTAATTAAATCATCGTTCTGTATTTCGAGTTTCATCTTTTAAGCGTTAATTTTTATTCACATAACCTACAATCTTATCGCTGATTGTGATGTCAAATAAACATATCTGGTTGTAGCGTTGCAAACCCTTATGCAAAAAATTCCTCCAGGTAGGATTGCCAACTCAAACAGTCATTCTTGATCACCCAGTATTTTCATTTTGCTTTCGGTATTAAGGTATTGGTTCTTCCAAACAATTTCTTTCAGGCATCCCGAGATTCAAGCCACTTTTATTGTTTGCTCTCTTACTTCTTTAAAAAGATTTCCTTGGCTCGTTATTTCTACTCTCAGATATTTAAAGTGATTTACCTGTTAGATAACTTTGAAATCAATTACCAGCTTGTATATTATTAGTTATTTGGATGTAACTAATCATGTGGTCTTCTCGATCTTGATGAGCATGTTTCGTTCTTTTGTTGTAGTGTTAAAAGAGTGTAGCAACCTATGGAGATTATCCTCAGAGCCTGCAATAAGGATAACATCGTCAGCATTACATACCGCATGTACGTATGTGTCCCATTTTATATCCAGCTGTTCTAGGAAGATTTTCTATTATTTTATCCATTATCATATTAAATATGAACGGGCTGAGTGAACCGCCCCCTGTCTAGTATCTGTGTTTACATTTATGTCCTCTGATGTACTCTGATTTTCATTCTTGAATGGATGTTAATATCAGATATTAAAGTAATTAGTCTATGGTTTAGACTTTTTGTTATCATTAGTTCTAAGGCATCCTTTAAGCGCACTCTGTCAAAATCCTCGGTCATATCGACAAAGCACATATATATGCATGTTTATTGAATTCTTGGAATTTTTTAGATATTTGTTTGACAATGAATATTGCGTCTCTAGTGGATCTGTTTCTTTGGAAGCCTTGTTGCTCTTCTGGTATACTTATGGTGTTGGTGATTTCTTCTAGTACAGTTTATATAAATGCTTTGAGAATGCTATCGAGAAGTGTTATTCCTCAAGAGTTTTCTGGGTGCGTATTCTCTCTTTTAAAAATGGATATTTTTATACTATTCTTCCACTCATTCATTAGGTATATTTTGTTCTTCTATGATATCCTTTAACTGGGTTAATATTTCATGCTGCAGATTTTTTCCTCCATATTTAAGCATCTCATTGATGATTTCGTCTGGTTCAATGCTTTTTCTATTCTTAAGGGACTTTAAGATGTTTCCATTCTTGTCGTTTGTTAACTCTATGTCGTTGTCCTCCTCATATTCATTTTGTAGATGTTTCATATTTTCCTCATCCCTATACATGCTTTTGAAACATATTTCCCACTGTACTGACGTGATTTTATTAGTTCACACTCTATCTTTGACTTCAAGCTTGTTTCTTCGTAGCATTCTGCATATTTCTCTCTGGCTTCTATGTCTCTTTCAATTCCTTTTGTGAATTTTTCCTAGTAATTTTCTTTTATCTTTGCGTTTACCTTGTTTCGTTCATTTCGTAGTTGTTAGTTTTCAGGCGTTTTATTTCGAAAGTATTTAATCTATGCTTCTTTCTTTTGTTTTGCTGACTCTTTCACTTCCGACATAATCCCAGGCGTTCTATTGATTGCATTGACATTTACGTATCTCTGTCCTACTGCTTCCATGGCGGCATCTAATATGTTATTCTTTATTGTTTTCCATTGTTGGTCTATACTGTCTTGATTATTAACTGGCCTTATTTTGGCAATATTTTGTGGTTTAACTGGCCTACGTTGTGTATTGTGTACTCTTGTCGTCTAGTGATTCCACGTAGAATATACTAATCATTTGCAGTGTAAGTTTTAAGGCCTCATTCAATTTCAGTCTCATTTTGCAAGGTACCAGCTTATGATCACTTCCAGAGTTGGCGCCATTCTTAAGTCTAATATTGTTTTAGGGGCGACTTCTTTGTTAGTAATAATATAGTCTAAGACCGACTGTTGACATCTTGTATACTGCTATGTGTATTTGTATTTCCTGTCTTGTTCGAAAATAGTATTGCTTATTTTCACGTTATAGTTTGCACAGAATATTTTCAGCTGTTCACTATTTTCGTTCGTAGTCTCTGTCTTTCCCCTCTTTCCTTACTTATATCTGGTGCATATACGCTTATAATATTTATTTTTTCATGGTTATACTCATTGTTACGTGTAGTACTATATCGTTGACGCAAATTTCGCTCTCTATTTGCTGTTTATACTTCCGATCTATCAGTAACCCTACTCCTTAATATGCTCTTTCATCTCGGGGCACTCCGCTGTATATCAAGATATATCTGTCTATTTCACATTTTAATTTTGGTCAATGTTTACTTCTACCACTTCCGTCAATAAGACGCCGAGGACATTCTGTTCCAAGTGGCGATTCTGAGATGGTCTTGTTTCCAAATCTTAGTCCGTTTTCTGGCCGTTATCGTCATCTGTTTATTAACCTGGTTCCAAGGCATGCATGCAATACTGTGAGCTGTATTGGATATTTACCAGGTAGGGAGCTAGCCCGACCTGTGATTCCTCCTCGATTATCCGGGTTTGGTACCGGCAATGGCACTAGTTAAGCTACATAATTCACCCAACTAACACAGGCCGAGTTAGGAAATATTTAAAAGAAGTAAATTTGTCTTGAAATTAACTGTGGAATTTTGTCTTTCTGAAAAATACAATTTTGTGAAAATTCAACAAACCGTCAATCAAACTACAACTTGCCTCAACTGCTAACTAATCTTCATGTTTGCCTGGCAAGCAACTTGTAATTGGATAAATTTTTATTTCGGCTTAATTTAACCAGAAAATGTGCTATCACTGAGATCAAAAATTATTATCAACTTAGGAAAGCTTTAAAAAATGTTAACACTATAGTATTTTTTGCTTATGCTAAGTTCCATTAAACCATTTGCAGATTTTTCTGTAAATTAGGAATTTCGCCGTTATCCCAGCTGAGAGATCCGTACTGACTATAAACAAACACTTGTAAAAGTTTCAATAAACTCTCAACAAGTTATAACTTAGTATCAGACGTGAATGTGTAATACTTTTCAATTATTATAAATTTTAATATACTACTTGCAAAGTTTTGGAATGAAATAATTTCGTCTTATTCTTACCCAAGAAATGTAATCTCATCGCGAAGAGTGGTTTATAAAAAAAAATTAAGAAATAGATAATTAACTTGAAATTTAAAAAAAAAATAGTTATACTACATAATATTTTTCGAAAGTGCAAACTTTCATTGAACTACTTTACAGTGTTCATAAAAATAAAGAAATAAAGGCCTCAGTTGTAAAATTTCTCTTTTTTAAAATAAATATATCGTAGTATATAATTGTGCAAAAAAAAAAACATTAGAAATGCAAGATTTTTGGGTGGTTGATTCGTCTTGATTTTATCCCGAAAATGTAGTCTCGCACGAAGCAAAAATGTTTACAAAACTTAGGAAATTGCCCATTGATCTAACGCTTGAAAAGTAGTTAATTACATCGTATTTTTTACTTGTGCAGAGTTTCATTATGTTATTTTACAGTATCTTTTATTTCAGAAAATTCGTCTTGCTTTTTTACGGAAAATTAGTTTTATTGAAATTAAATTATGTTCGTCATTAAACTCTCAATTAAGCTGTAACTTGGCAAAATAGTTAAAAAATAATACGTTTTAACTACGTAACATCAAACTATTGTCACGAATAACCTTGCAGAAATCCAAAACGATGACACGCACCCTCTGCAAAACGTAAATTACCAAAACATAATCTCATAAAGAAATCTCCTGGCGACGAACGTATGTTTAATTAAACCGTGCAGCACAGCGTGAAATGACAAACATTTCAAGTGAATAAATACAGGCGATCGAAATCAATCAATGTGTCAATTATCCCGTTGTGCTGCCGGTCGTACTACGTGCCCGCCTGCAGTCTTGCGTTGGTGACGATATTCTCAGAGACACTGAGATTTCTGCACCTGCTACCCACCAGGCCCCCTGGGGACTTACGTAAGCATATTTTTTCGCTAACTATTATTTTCATCACGTTCACTCTCTCTCCCCTAAATGAACCACTACTAGGACCTATTGTCAAAAAAATTTTGTTCCATTTGTTTGCTATTTTTCTCTCGATCCAATTCGTCTTGATCCAATTCCGGGAAATTGGCCTCGCTAGAAATAAAAATTAAAAAAAAATAAGAAATGGATAATTTATCTGAAACGCAAATAGTGGAAAACATATTACTTTTCATTTCAACAACGTTTCATTAAGCTACTTTTAGCATTTCTGGAAAAAGGTAATTGATCCTATTCTTATTTTGAAAATTGAAATTTATTACAAATCCAAAATTATCCGCAAATCGTGGTATATTAATTAATGTAGGATAATTTTCGATTGAGTAAAGTCCATAAAGTCAATTGTCCTATTAAACCTTTAGTCTCTTTTATTGGTTCGCCTGCTTACAAATTGTCCTCTTGGTTAAACACTATCTTAACAGAACTCTTACATTTTGACAATAAGTAGTCAGTAAATAACACAATGGATCTTTCGAGGGCTGTAAAAGATCTGTTTATCCCCGTCCTAACTCCCCTAACTCCGTCCTTGTTTCGTTCGATGTCACCAATCATTCCCCAGTATTCCAGCCGAAGAATGCGTTGCATTGGCCAGGGATTTACTTTTTGTAAATGGTGTCCAGACTCACATAGTCCTAGACCTTTGTCTCCTTTTAGAGTTAGTGTTAGAACTGAATTTTTTCCAGTTCAACAACAAATTTTATATTTAAAAAACGGGTTTGGCCATGGGAAGTTGCTTTTCTCCACTTTTATCTGAGATTTTTATGAACAATTTGAAAATAAAGTTCTTCGCCCATCCTTTGGCTTCAAAACTAATTTTCAGCTGTCGTTATGTTGATGACTGTTTATTGTTGTTCAACGGGAACATATATTTAGTACATTCATTCCTAAATTTTGTCAATTCTCTTCACCCTAATATTAATTTCACTATGGATTAGAAAAAAAAAACAGTTTAGCTTTTTCAGATCTCTTGATTAAAAACCTTACTTTCAATCGTTTTGGCTTTGAGATTGTCAGAAAACCGACAGCCACAGATTGTTTGATCCCTTTCAACATTTGCTTTTAGTATAAGGTCTGATGATGGCGTAGCCGAAACCGATAACCTTTTGAATAGGATAATATATGTTTATTTGTGGTTACGACTTTGAATCCTCTTCTTCCTTTTACAAAGATGAGCCACTTTGGGAAAGCAGACAACCTCCGTAGTTTAGTTTGAGTAAAGTAATACAAAATATGGTGCTAAACATTCGTTTTGATTTCAGCTGGAAAATTTGGTTCAATACAATCAGAAAATTTCTATAATACCTTAAGCTGTCAACCAAGGTATAACTTGGCATAACTGGTAAAAATATAATTTCTTTTAACTGTGTTATAACACAATATAAATGACTTGGTTTAGAAATTAAGTACGCTAAAAAAAAATTAAGAAATTGCAAATTCAGCCAATACGTACCTGAGAAAATTGTTAACTCTTATGAATTACCGTTAAACGCTATTTTTCACTTTTCCAACGCTTCAATGAGCTACTTTTTTCTATTAAAAGAAAGATATTGTGAAAATCTAGCTTTATTGGAAATACATATTTTTAACAATTTCAGTAAATCGTCGATCTAATCGAAATTCGGTATATTTGTTACATATATGTTGCTTTAAAATTGTTTAAAGCTCAATAGTTTTCTTGGTGAAACAGCAAGCAAATTGGTTGTTTTAATTTAGGAAAATCTGTATTAATGACATGCATAGCGTATGTTGACTCTACGATCAACATAAAAGAGAGCTAAGTAGGGTTGTAGGGATTTAATAGGGAATTTAGGGAACATAATCGTCAATTTGGGATTAATAACCATTTAGTAGGGAACTAGAACAAGTTGTTATTAAAACATCTTAGGTGAAATTTCCACTTGCAATTAAGTAGTCAAAATTAATTAGTACAAACTTAGTCAGGGAAATATTTTAACAATCATCTAATAATTATTAAAACAACTGAGTAGCTGAGGTGAACTAATTTTGGGAACTTTTCAACACTTTTTGTTTTACAAACAGAGAATAATCGTTGACACATCGTAAGTAAAAAGGTTTTTGGGATAGACAAATCAACTAAGAAGCACGTCTCATTTCATTACGAAGAATAACAACGCCGACCGAACATCAACAAATCAAGTTCAAATCATATAATTAACCGAGTAAGCATAACAAAGGCGTTTATGGAACGTGATAGCAAGCGCTCCAGTTAAGGTCAGTTTCTGCAACGTTAGGTCATTGTAAGAAAGCAAATAATATCTCATTTAACCAATGTAATTTGAATCTGTATAAAAGCCCTGAAATTTGGTACAATAAACCAGTATACCAATATACCAGACAACCCAAAACCTAACAAACTTCAACCCGGAGAAGTACGTCACGCCCTCTCTCCAAACTACAAGAACTTCAAGAACGTCAAGAGATCACGTCACGCCCTGATCTCCGCCTACAATAACTTCAAAGAGATCACGTCACGCCCTGATCTTCAATCTAGAAGATTGTCTTCAGCCTTACAACCTGGAGACAAGATTTATCTCCGCAGCCACCCACGAGTTACGAGAGATATCTACATACAGTCCACTCTCTCTAGAGATCATTGCACACTTCGTTCAACGTAGCACATTAGTTAACATAGACCATTGTTTAATTGAGTAAAATCTAATTCACTTGTCTTACGAAACATTGAAATAATTAATTTCAGCTGCAGAATTGGGTTCATTATACAATCAAAAATTCGTCCAAGAGTCAATCAAACTAAAACTTGACATAATATTTGAAAATGTAATACCCTTTAAACTGTGTAACAATACATTATAATACCTGGTGTGTTTTTGGAAATAAGTCAATTCTTCTTAATCTTTTCCAGAAAATTTGCTCTTTCTATAAACAAAAATTTGCCAAAAGTTTGTGAGATTGCTAATTCCATGGAAAATTGAACAAGGAGTTAAGTGACTATATTTCACATTTGCAACACTTCACCACACTACTTTTTAGTGTTTATGGAAGAAATTAATTGTGCCTGAAAAAAAATTCTAAAAAATTCAGAAACTGAAACTAAATCTAACCAGAAACTAATTCAAACCGTTTAAAGTTTTATTAGTCTTCTTTGTGAAGATTTAAATATCAACAAACCAGATGTTTTGGTTAAAGAAGTTTAGTAGATATTTATAGTTCGCAAAAAAGTCCAAAAATTGTCGAATTATCTGGGAAGCACAATTCACAATGGAGCACTTTTCAAATGAGTAAAGTTTAATTAACTACCTTAGCATATTTGAGAGCAAACAAATTTGTTTTTATTTGAAAAATGTAAAACATTGTACCAATTCTCGATCGACCTGAAATTTGACACACCTCTTAAAAATAAACTACTATTTAGTTGTATTTTATTGCGGCTAGTATTATTGAAATAACCAATGTTGACTAAAAAAATGGCAAATATTATTTTTTAAGGAATTTATCAAACTGTCAGTTGTGCTGAAAACTAGGTGACCATTTAAGTACAACTCCACCTTTTACTTGTGTACGGTTGTATTAATTTAACTAACGACATTTTAGCGATAAGTCAAACATAACTGAAAATGTTGATGTTCTAAAAATCAATAATTCGTAGAAAACTCAGGATCCACACTATTTAGTATAAATTTGAAATAGATAACTGTTCCGAAAATTTAATTCTTGTTAAATTTAAACTTATTCAATATAGAAAATTTGTTTGAAGCTACGTGTTTTTAACAGTAACTAAACTAAGGCAAGAGGAATTAAGTTACGTATAAAGCTCGTTAAAGTTAAACAAATTTCTGCGAAGCTAGTTTTAATGTTTTGAGAAATAAATTAAATTAGAAGTTACATTAGCTCAGCAATAAAAGTTCTTATGCGATTTATGAAAAAAATTCAGAAATTTGTTGACTTAATGGAACAGACATGAACATTTTTAAATTAGTCTACACCATGTGTTAAAATTAAATAAGTTTATCGATGAGAGAAACATAACTATTCCTGTTAATAATACCGTAATGACAGTAAATTTAACTGATTCAAACTTTGTTTATATTGTACTATAAAGTGAAGCAGATTTCTCGTACTGCATTTGTTAACCTGATTCCAATCTTCGATGGTGACAACCCGTATAAAGCCACTATTCTCTCCTGCTATTTCTTTTCAACGTGACTGTTTGTCTGCTCCTCGGAATCGATTAGTACCTATACATAACACAATTTCGCTCCTAACACGTTGAACAAACAGTCACAACTTAAATAACAAGTCCGTGCTTTTACTCCAAATATACTTAACCACTCGCGCGGTACTAACCAAACCAGAAAAAAGAATGAAGTACACGTCGATAGTGTTCCTCGCGTTCCTCACGGTGAGCTCCCAGGATGGCGTAGAGATCTTCAACAAGTTGAGGTTCCCCTATGGGCCTTATATATCACCTTACATCGGGGTAAGATTGGATACAGCGCGGACGCTTGAATTTTCCATCTAAAAGTGCAAGTGAGGAGTTGTGGACGGCCAGAGGGATAAAATTTGTTTATGCAGGATTGAAGCAATTTTCAGTCAACGAGAGTTAACCCGCAGAGTTAAGTACCTTTTTCGCATGAAACCTGAGATTAAATTCTTAAAGCTTTCAACTTAATTGACCCTTTCCATTCCATTGGCCAGGGCCAACTGAATGCTCACAAGTGATGAATTTGCTGATTACCTTTTTGGTATTCCATTATCATGGAATGTTTAGCAGAACTATGAAATCGTCTGCTCTACGGTTTCTAATATATAATCGTGCAATTGTTACCATCTGATGCAGCTCATCCGGAACTAAGTGAAACCTATTTCCGTTATATTATCATTCTCTCTGTTAACAGCGAAACGTTCAAAACAAGCTCTATCTAGTAGCCAGAAATACACACTCTAACAAAAGGAGGTTGTCCAAGTTCTCACAGTTGGCCATGATGAGCAGAAGGAAGGAAAAACGTCTATGTCTTGCCAACACTTTATTTAAAAAACGCAACCGGTTTCAACCTATTGTGAGGTCATCTTCAGGCGTACTAAAAACAAGAAACCACACTAAGCAACAACACAAACGTATAATATTTCAAAAGGATATAATGCAAAATGGTATAAACTTATTACTTCTTTGACCAAGCTAGTTGTTTGTATTTGGTTAACGACGTTCTTTCCTCTCTGGCTGCGTCCTGAAAGTAGTTATTTTAAGTTTTTAAGTGTGTAAGTGTTCCTTTAGCATATTTTATTTTTAATTTCAATCTTACCCCATCAAAGATTATGCCATTTTACATTATATCAGTTTGAGATACTTTACGTTTGTGTTGTTGCTTAGTGTGGTTTCTTGTTTTTAGTACGCCTGAAGATGACCTCACAGTAGGTCGAAACTGGTTGCGTTTTTTAAATAAAGTGTTGGCAAGACATAGAAGTTGTTCCTTCCTTCTGCAGACTCTAACTATCCTCACGCACGCAATCCTAATGATACTGTTTGCACTATAAAGTCACTATATCTATAAAGTGACTTTATTTCTCAGATTACCTCAGAAGTCTCGATGGAAAATTCAAGCTCGCCTATACACGAATTTGTAAACGAGGAAAGTAACTTTCTAGATCTTCGTCGCGATAGCATTTCCCATCGATATAAAAGGGCCAGCGGACGTATTCTTCTCTATGAACTTCGAGTCCTCGTACGTCCTGCCCAGTAATCAGTCGACGCTGGTCTATCCACCTATAATCAGCTCGACGTCGACGAGGGAGTTCCTCTATAAACTTCTGGAATCGAAGATAGAGTCGTAAGTTCGCAGAGCAACCGATTCTGGCCAATGGAACGTATAGCGTGGTGATGTGGACAGTTTAGAATTAAACACAAGTAGTGCTATTGGTTGGAACCACTTCATAATTCTTCTTGGGACAAGGTCGTTAAGTTCTGCCCATAATGATTTGGTCGTGTGATTAGTTTAAAGGTGCAGACCAGTTTAAATTGTTGAGGGCAATTTGCTCGTTCCAAATTACCCCCACACGTTGCGAAAGCAACCAATTTTAGCCAATAGATATCGAGACTTTAGGTATACGACCAAGATTGAAACTGAAAATTATCGAATGCATTGACAGTAGCAATTAGAATTCATAGTTCAAAATGTAACAACATTTACTAATTCTAGCCAATAAGACGTAGTAATTTGGTCAGGTGAATAGTTCTAAAAACTAAAACCTTAACGATTTCATTGATCGGAACCAAATTGGAACTTTTCCTGAAACAAACCCAATGGGTCTGAACGTTCTGAACTGAGCCTGTAGACTTTAAACGATTAGTTGTGCAACAGTTTATTTTGCAACAGTGTTATTGGTTAGAAATAAGTTGGAATTCCATTTGTAAAGAACCAAATACTCGCTTTCCAAGAGCAAAAAAGGCTTAACTATATAATCAATTCCAAACTGGAAATTTCTTAATTTGGTTGGAACTAACTTGGCTCTTCTATTAAAACAAAACCATTAACTGGTTTTTAACACCACCAATTATGTTCAATAAATTCGAAATAATTAGGTCATAAGACCAATTTGGACTTTGATAATCACCAGTATTATTACTTGAAATTAATCTAAAATTGTCGGAAGAACCGAGTTGACATGTTTCAAAAACACGTCTAATCTAGTTGTATCCTATGGGAAAAACTAATGGTTACATGTCACGTCCACAAATACCATTCACCATTAGATTTAATCGTTATAAATTGCTACAAATCAACCATACATTGTCATTTTTTGATTGATCAAATTTGGTTCCATTGAGATACACCTATTGTAATGCGTTATCTTGTAGGTATGGTTACCCCGGCAAGGGATGCCTCCTTAGGGCGGTCTGTGAGGCGTCCGAGTACACTACCAGGAACATAGGGGTGCTGGGAGACATAGTACACATCCTACTGACGTAAGTTTGAATAAGCAATAATGATCGAGAATGTGAGTTAGTTGACTAAGACTCAAGTTGAGATGGAGAGTTACAATCGAAAACGAAGAGTATCTAGATTTTTGGCACCACACAAAACAAAACGTTCTCGTAACAAAGATATAACTCTGTTACTAAAAGCTCTAATTCAAATTTATGTTGACCCGTAACACATGTTGAACCATAGTTCACTAATGCTGACGTCTGGTAACTTATAGTAACTAATGCTGATTAATCCTTACTGATACTGATCGATGCTGACCCACATTCACTTATGCAGACTCATGGTAACTCAAGCTAACTCATGCTGATTCATGGTAATTCACTGATTTATACGGCTCCAACTCTGCTGTCTTCACCGCCACGGTGATTTTACTAAACACTCATTTCCTTACAATTATTAAATAATGGTTCATTTTTCCTCAACCGTAAACAACTCTAACCGGAGCAATTTACTGATACCCCTTTCGCTATTAATCCGTATTCAAGGGTAGATTTGGTAACTCTCTGAAGAGAAATTATAAGTAAGTATGAATCAAGCTAAGTGATACAGACTGATACTGACTTATGTTAAATAATGCTGACCCATACTGACTCATCCTGACTCACAATAAACTTGCTTACCTATGCTGACACATACTAATCCATGCATTTTCCTATAGACTACTATAGACTACTGTTGACCCTTCGTGACTACCAGTGACGCGTACGGAGTAAATGTTAACTCATACTGATTCATACGAACTCGCACTGCGATACCTTTACCTCAGTCTAATAATCTAAAGAACGGGTCTTTTAAATTGTGTGTCAAAGTTGGCATCAATTTTACTAACCACTTGTGTTGCGATTATGCGAAAGAGCGTATGTTGCATCTTCAAATATCTCTTTAACGACGCAATTTTCAATTGACATCAGCTTGCTCGGACAGCTTGGTCACCTTCCTTAGAAGACATTATGAATAAGTATAAGTCTGGTTATGTAGACTCACATTCATCCATACTGGTCTAACCTGAATAATGCTGACTCAGATTACTTTATGCTGACTCCTACTGATTCGTGCTGACTCATGCTCACCCATAGTGACCTATGCTGACTCAATCTGACTCATGTTGACTCGTACTCACTTGTGGTAACTTATGTTGATACATACGAATTCGTACTGCTGCAACGGGAAAACGGGATGTTATTTGTACTAACCAGTCGTCTTCATTTTCTTAATACACTCATGGTTCATTTTCGTTCAACTGCAATCATTTCTTTATCCGACGCAAATTCCAGACATCTCTTTCAATTATAAGTTGCATCTCCTGGCTGTTTCTTCATCCTCTTCAATCATAATTATATGTCAGCATGAGTCAGACTGATGTGCTAACTCTAAGTGCAACATGTTGACTAACATTACCTTATTTTGAGGCATAGAAACCCATTTCTCCTCAATGTCCCTATATTGACTCATGGTAACACTTTCTGAGTTAAGCTAATCACAACAGTTCGAATTACACTGACTTCACCGTCGTGTAAAAATCAAACGGTAGAGGTTTTAAATTGAACCTCAACGTTGGCATAAGTTAAACCAACATTTTAGTTTTTAATAATAGTTTTTTATTAATATAACTTGTTTTGTTGTTTTGTTTAATTTGAATTGTTTTAATTAAGCTAACTCATATTGAATTACGCTTACTCCTACTGAGTCGTGTGGCACTGTGGTTCACCCACAGCGACTCATGCTGACTCATGGTGATTAATATGACTTGTCCTTTCTCATTTAGACTCATGCTAACTTGTACCTTGTACTTAGTTACGGTAACTCTTATTAACACATAAATTCGTTCTGCCTCAATCAGATATTATTTTTACTAACCACGGTTTTGTTAATATTAATGTACTCACAGCTCATATTCCTTCAACCAGAAATTAATATCTATCCGATACTAGTTTCAGATATCTCTTCAATAATTTGTGAAATGCATTCCCGGACAATTTCGTCAACCTCCTCAATTGAAACAGTAAGTCAACGTGAGTCAGGCTGACTGATGCTGGCTCATAGTGCGTTGACTTCACCACTGAGTAATAATCAAAACTGCGTTGTTTTAAAATAAGATTCAAAGATGGCATGACCAGTACTAACTATTTGGTTGGTTACTAATAATGCAAAATGGTTCACTTTCCATATATTAAACATCTGTCTCAAGTACTCACTGTGTGGGTTGATTCACATTGGTATTCATATTTACTCATGTGCACTCATGCCACTAAAGCTGACTTACACCTACTTATGCCGAATAAAAGTTATTCTGTCAAACTATAACTTGTGCTAACTTAAACCGAATCATTCCGAATTTTGGATTTATACTATATACATGTCCGGTCCTATAGCGTCATGTGCCTTCCGGTTCCTCGCTTCCATTCTCTTCTGTCGTCCCAATCTCCTGGTTGAAGGTTACGTTCCGACATGACCTTTTGTATTCCTCCCATCCATGTCGCCTTAGGTCTTCCCTTTTTTCATCTTTCTGTTGGTGTTCATTTGAGGATTTGCTTGAAGATTCGTGTGTCATCCATCCGTTCAACGTGTCCGTACCATACCAACTGTCTTCGTTGGATTTCTTCAATTATATTTGTTTGGGCGTTCATAATTTCTCTAATTCTTTGGTTCGTTACTCCTTCAATTCTTGATTTTCCTGCTGCTCTACGCCAGAAGTCCATCTCTAGGGAAAGCAGCCGTCGCACTAAATTTGCCGTAAGTTGCCAAGTTTCACAGCCATAGAGAACTATACTTTCAAATATGGAGTTGTATAGGAGGTGTTTTCGTTCTCGGGAGATGCACTTTGACCATAGGATAGAGTTTAGGCATCCTATCACTCTCTTTCCTTTTATAACTCTCTCTTCTATCTCTTTCTCTGTACGGCCCCCACTGTCAATCTTTGTTCCTAGGTACAGGTATTCCGTACACGCCCCTACTGTTTCGTCTTCTTCTGGGTGTAGATCATCTCTGTCGTTTCCAATGCGCAGGTATTTTGTTTTTGATCTATTGACCGAGAGTCCCCATTCCTCATATTCTTTAAACAGTCTTCTTGTCATGAATTCCAAGTCCTCTTTATCTTGTGCGACGACCACTTGATCATCGGCGAAATGTAAAGTATATATGGTTGTACTTTCATTTATGGGTATGCCCATGCCGCTGCATGCTCTTCTCCATTTTCTTAGGACTTCATTGACGTATATCTTAAATAAGGTGGGACACAAGCAGCAGCCCTGTCTCAGACCTTTGGTAATTGGAAAGCTGTCCGATAATTCACACTTTAGCTTAACCTTGGATGTTGATTGGTCGTAAAGTTGCCTTATCGCTATTATTAGGGTATTATTTTTTCGAGATCTTTCCATTACTTGTCACAGTTTTTGCACTGGGACAGTATCATACGCTTTTGTAAGGTCCACAAATAGAAGATACACCTCTCTATTTCATGCGGCTTTCTTTTCGTTAAGTTGGGTAAGGCTAAAAATATGGTCAATATAAGAGCGACCTGTTCGAAAACCTGCTTGTTCTTCGATTTCTTGATGTCCGTATTCTTCTTCTAAGAGACTTTGAAGAACTTTCCCATACAGACGGCTCATAGTGCTGGTGACAGATATACACCATAGCTGGAGCAGTCATCTCTACGCCCTTTTTTGTGAATAGGGGTGATCCAGGCCTCTCTCCACACTAAAGGAATATTTTCCCCATTTACATACCTAGAAAATAGTTCTTGTATGTGTTTAATGAGTTTTCGCGTCCCATATTTAAGTAGTTCCGCAGGTATGCCTTCTGGTCCACTAGCTTTGTTATTCTTCATTAATCTAACTACTCCCCATATCCTCTCTTCGTTCATTTCGAGGGGTGGGCCTTAAACTTGGTACATTTCTGGAGAGGCTGCCAAGTATTGTGAAATGTCTTCTTTGAGCTGCTGGGAGTAGTGTTGACGCCATTCGCTCATCTGTATAGGCTGTAAGTTCACTCTGTTTGTGGTGTTCGTCTTTAAAGTTTGTATGAGTTTCCACGCTTCTGATGATCTTGTGCTTCCCAAATAACTATCGACCTCCTTACATTTCCTTTCCCATGTGTGATTTTTATTTTTCTTTATCATGTTTTTAAATCTTGATTGCTCTCGTTTGTAGGTGGTTTTATCATGCGGGTCTTTTGTATTCAGATATCTTTGGTAAGCTTCTTGTTTTGTATTCCTTTGCTGTTCTAGCTCTTCATTCCAAGTAATGTTATTTTTGTTACGTGGAGGGGTATTAATAGTGCCTAGAGCTTCGATAGCTGCCGTTTTAAGGCTTCTATAACATGCGCATATAGATCCTTGGTTTGGTTTCTTAGGTGTTTATCATTTACAGTAAAAAGAAATAAGGAAGGCCTCTGGCCTTGTGTTGCGCGCTGGCAAAACGTAGATGTGGGGGGGAGAATTCATTTCTTGGCGAGTGGCCGGCGAGTGCACGTCGATGCTCCTGTGTGCCTTGTTGCCGTATTAGTTGCCGCTACGTAGCAAACGCAAGAGGGTGACGACGAATCTCCGGCGTCGTAAAACCGGAACATCGAAAATTCGAGAAATATTATGACGTTTAGCAACATCGCCTCAACGCTCGCTCTAACTTCATTACGCTGTATCGCTGTTTCGTTCTTAACATCTACTGTCTCTCTTCCCGTTCTGCGCAGGTGAGCGGCCTTCCTTATTCCGGTCTACTGTAGCATTTGATCCAAGCGATTTTGGTATAATCCTCTAATACTGGATTCATACAGACCTTTGATGTTATATTTAGTCTCAATTATTTTATTCTGAGTTAAGCAGTCCGAATTTTGTACGCTAATTAATGTGTTAAACGGAATATAAATTCTTGAAGCCAGGAAATAGTGATCCGTGTCACATTCCGTCCCTCTATGCACTCTAGAGTCTAGTACCTGCCATTTAGTATTTTGTTTGATTATTATGTAGTCAATGATGGATTTTTGTCCTCTGGTATCTCGGTGCCAGGTATATTTGTGAATGTTTTTGTGTTGCGAAAATCCACTTAATATTTTTAGTTTGTGTTGTTGACATACTTCAATTAATCTTTGACCATTGTTATTTAAGATTTGTTCGCCAAACTTCCCAATGACGTTACTATCTGTCCTACTACCAACGCGTGCGTTTAGGTCTCCGAGTACAATGTATTCGCGCTGGTCTCCCCAATTGATAAGTGTGTCATCTAGCTGATTGTAGAACTCATCTTTCTCGAGCTGTGGGGCATCTTCATTGGGGCCATACGTCGCTAATGTAGATACCCTGTGTCCGTGAATATTAAGATTTGCTGTTAAAACTCTTTCATTAATTGCATCCCAGTTGTGAGGTTTTTATAATATTTCTTGTTTATCAGAATAGATACACCCCTACATGCTCTTTTGTTTTTGTGAACTCTGCTGTATATATGGATGTAATCTGCCAATAGTTCAATTCCGTTTTTTTTTCTTTTTAGTCTCTGTAAGTACAACTATGTCCATTTTCAAGTGCTGCATTCCCTTCACGATGTCTTCTAACTTCCCTCTTATTCCTTGTACATTTCAGGTTCCAATTTTCAGTTCCTTATTTCGTTGCCGTGGTCGTTTCCGAGAAGGTTCTTCTGTCATCCGAGGCTCTCTGCGAGGATTTTTAGCATTTTTTTTACATGTAATGAGGAGCTAGCCCATTGCCATAACCCCCAACCTGGAGGACCAGGAATTTGTCTTCCGGGTTGCCTTCCCCTAGCCTTTGATGATCCAACATCCGTCTTACAAGGCAGTAGCTTCGCCGTACCCTGGCAGGGACCCTGACAGGGGATTTATACTATACTGTCTCTATTGTCGTGTAATAATTCAAGGTGTGTTATTTTAAATTGAATCTGTATGAGAAGTCTATTGTATTAGTCAATCATTTCGTTATTATTAATATCCGATAGCTTATTTTTTCTGTAGAAGTAGCTCTTTGGTCGACGCAACACCACTTTCAATTTTAATCTGTATACTCTGGAAATTTCCTCGTCTTTCTTATACAAAATAATGACCGGGAAGAAATCAGGCTGAGTGATGCTAACTCGTCATTATCCATAATAAACTATTCGGACCCAAATTAACTTATTCTGAACTCTTCTGAGTTGTGTCGACTCATGCTCACCCACAACAATATATCCAGATTTATAATGATTAATGCTGACTAATGGCAATTAATGTTGACTCGTACACACTCATACTGCGGCAACGAGGTGCTAAAAATTTAATTTGGCAGTCGTTACTATTAATACAGACTATTTTCTCAGCTACAAACTTTCCTTTAATACGGAACATCCCTTTCCATTGTAATGCGTATCCCCGGGCAATTTTGTTATCCTCCTTAACTGAAATTTTGTGTTTATATGAGTAGTTACTTATGCCTACTCGTACCAAGTAATTCTGACTCATATAGACTCAGAATGCTGGCTCATACTGTCTCGTGGGAACTCATGCCGGGTCAAACTAACTCATACTGGGTTTACTTTAACGCCATGTAATAATCGAATAAGGGTTATTTCGAACCTCAACCAACTTCCCCAAAAGCAACTCAACTTCCCTGCGTCCCTTTCGATTTTAATCCGCATCCCTTCGGTAGTTTCGTCGTCCTCCTCACGCGCAATTTAACGTGCAATATTTTAATTACACTTTAACGTAGGCCCTCGACGTCGATGGCCGAGGCGAACCTCACCGATTACGCAAAATCCGAAGAGTACGGCCGCAGCATGGGCCACTGCGACAAATACAAGAAGGGCTGCAAACTTAGTATACTCAACCTGGTGAGCAGAGTCACCAATAAAATTCAAATATAGGACGATGTTTTATTTATACCAAGCGACACGGTTGATTGCTTACAGGCTGGAGCTTTATAATATACCTTCGATTCATTGTTTAACACTGTTTTAACATTGTGTTAAAGCTTTTCGAGCTCTACGTTATAACATTGTCTTAGAAGATGTACTGAATTGGATCAGGCCCCTGGAGCGAGTGTGTCTGGAGCCGCGCAACGGCCTGTTGCAATCAGTTTGCAACAAAGCGGAAAAGTTCCGCCGCAACACAAACAAAAGTTGCCTGCAGCTTGTGCGAGCGGCGTGTTTTTTTTATGCAATTGAGGGAAGAGAGCACACTTGAATCACAGACCCCGGTCACTCTTGCAACTCGAGCTAATTCGAGTTAAAATAGCATCACTTTTCCCTCTCTCTCTCTCTTCTCCCGTTTCGGTGACGCCGCACTCCATTACGATTCCGCCTAGTATTTAATGCGGAATTCGGGAAGGAAAGTCCCGTGGGAGATGTCCGAGGGAAACTAACCCGTACTCTCCGTATCCCTCCACCTCTCTCTGTTTCCCTCTCTCTATCTCTCTCTCTCACACATACAAGTTTAGTATTCTTCGGCGATACGACCGTGTTCAATAAAAATAAATATGCAGCCTGAGTAGTGTGTCATATAACGAACTTAGAAAGGAGTGAGGGAGAGAGAAAGAGGAGGAATCCGCTGTGGTCGACGTCGTTGTTTATCGAGTTGCGCTGCGCCAAAAAGGAGAAGTCGGGGAAGGAGGAATTACGCCGTCGGTGTGGACAAGAGGGAACCCTCTGGGAGAAATTTTGGATTATTTTCTAGAATTTATAGTAGTATTGTTAAGTGGAAATCTTATGGATCATTTTGAAAATATTCACTATTTTCTCTCATTGCACTCTTTCCAATACTATGTTTTTTTCTGTTTAATATTCTAATGCTGTTTAATAGTATGGTTCCTATCTGGAAGTCACCTAGTCGCATTCTGTCTTAGACGACACTACCCATCACAAATTGGTAAGCTGATTGATATTGTTAATAAGTTGCAATACACCTGAGACAAAGTCCATGTTAATAACTAGAGCCTGGATGAACAGGCAATGCCAAAAAATGCTTATTTGAACCATTTTTTCTTATAAATGACTTTTTTATTTTTACGTGCATTTTTGGTCTTAAATTGAACTAATACCAAACTTTTTCTTAGAACGTGGCTGTAATTACCACGATTATTGTAATAATTTCTACATATTCCATTATACTATCCCTTTCTCAGAACCAGTACCTGTACCTGTTAACGACAACTACTATCTCTGGTTTGTTCATAATGGATTTGTACCTGTTGATGACCCTTACCCTTATCGTCTCTTCTCTCAAAATTACTAAAATAGTTTGAATTTGAATTCGTAAGCATAAATTTCTCTCGAAATGCCGAAAGTACGCGCTTCGGTAAACGACAAATTAAACAAATTCGTGCGAGAATTGGGAAGTGGTATTTTTTCAACAGATGGTGAAGTTATATTTTGCGAAATATGTGAAAAATCAGTTAATTCTGAAAAGAAGTATTTCATTACTTAACATATAGTAAGTACGAATCAGAGGAAAGGTGTCAAACGTAAAACAAACGTTTCAAAAACGCCGTTGTTATTCGGCGTTTTTTAATTTGTTATATTATAAAGATATTTATTCAATTATCGAATCGCGAATCGGATTTTAGTTCGACTTATGTAGAACTTTATTAACTGCTGGTATTCCACTTTGGAAATTAGAAAACTAAACTCTACGGGCCTGTTTCAATAAATAAGTAAAAGAAAATTTTCCTAGTGAATCCACATTAAGAAAAAAAATCGTTGGATAGCGCATATCGACAAACAATAACAAAAATTCAATGGTTTCTAACGTTCTACGTACGTCTACGTGACAGGCTGACGTACCAATTTAACAAAACGGAAAGTTACCAAACGTAGTGTAATAATATGAATATTATTACACTACTTTCGGTGTAATAATGAGATCATTAGGAGCGGCGGTGGTCGTGTGGTTTAAGGCGCTGGCTTTAAATCAGGCGGTCACTGTCGTCGTGGGTTCGAATCCCACGTAATCCATGGATGTTGTGTGTGTTGCGGGAAGTGTGTAAAATGTATCCAAAATCCAGTTCCTATTCACGCCGGTAACCAGGCCGGATAGGATCGGATATCCTGTAGGAGGGCGGGACTAGGATACACACACCCTGAGTCGGTAGAGCACGGAGTGGATCAACTGGGGTGAGAGCTTTAAGGGGGTACAACCGTGCTCGATGACCGTGGTTCGGAGCCCACGTTAAACTGTAGGTCCCGTCCAATTAGCCCTGGCAGCAAAAAGAGACGTTAACATAAAGACAAGACAAGACAATGAGATCATTAGTAACGCAAAGTAGATAAATATTATTAAATACATTCCAATGAAATGTGTTAGTGTGTAGTACAATAAATTCATATAAAATATTAAGCAAAATATTGTTTTTATTAATGCCCATTTTGTTTGTTATTGGCTATTTTAAGATTTTTTGGTGCCATATTGCATGCCAATTTTAATTTTTTTTTAATGCCTGAACATTCGGGCTTTATAAATAACATTACTTTATATAATTCAATCAATGTGTCAGTTAGAGTCAGGTTATTTTAAACAATGACTGGAAGCATAATATACAAGTACGAGCATTCAGTGCTTCTTAATTATTGTAAAGGCCTTTTGCCGTTGTCCACAGCAAAACTCGGACGAAACGTGTGATTATCTGAATAACTGGCATTTAGTTCGGAATTTCGAAGTTAAGGTTCAATGTACGGAATATTTTGTCGCCAGATTTGAGGGGTTTACTCCCTTAAAGCTCTGTAGTGTATATTCAAGAGAATGCCACTTTCCCTGTTGTAACAAAAAAACAGAAGAAGGATACAAACAGACCTTCTATAACATGGAACACTAAGTCATAAAGTGAAGTGCAACGAAAACTACGTATTATCAATAATTGAGCCTATTGCTCCTGTCTGAAATATATAAAATTTTCAAATTTGTAAAATTTTAATGGAGTGAAGTTTAAGAACCTTGAATAGGTGCACACTATACCGTTAGTTTCAAATCAGCCCACTGAACGTGTTGACACTGCTGAATCATGTCTGAAATTAAACAATTCTCAAACAGATGGCGAAGAATGGCGAAGCGACATTCTACCTTTAAGCATTTAGACGGGGGTGCAAAGCAAAGGTATGATTGGGGTTCGTACCAAACTGAGGCCTTACAAGGTAAGAATCTAAGACTTGTAATTAACAAGGCCTAAGTCCGGTCATGCCCGTTCGTTCTCCATTTCTCCACTGCCGTTCTTTAGTTTACTACTACAAGAAAAAAATAGTTATATTTTGCCTCACAATTTCAAATACGACCGCGAAGGGTCACCTATCGGATACGGGTCACTTGCGGTATGATTCTGCAAAGATCTTCCATAATAACCGCTTTCGGCGTCACCATTTTAGCAATAAAACTTTAACGCAATTTTTACATATGACGAAAACTTATTTCTTCCCTACCTTCATCATGAAAAGCCACTTGAATAATTTGGATAGTGTGCGCATTAAACTTAAATCACATAATATGTCAACGTCATTGTCGCAATCGTTATTGGTCAATTAGACTGGCGTTTTTATTCTAACAATATTTGCCATTTGCTGTCCTTATACAACACATTCGAACGCCTCAACCCTATTATTGTTATCTGTAGAAGGTCACAATTAGCTGGCCATAAGCGAGTGTACCCTAAAGCGAAATTTCACATAATCAGGCATAACGTTACTTATCATTTTTCGGCCTGATTTATGATAGTAAATTTTATTCTACCTAAAGATAATATCCGTGTAAAAAGAAATTGATAACTATTATTATTTGTCAAACCCACAAATAATAAATTTAATGGCATTCATATTAAATATACATCCATTATTACATGAAAGGTTAAATGCCCTTTTATTGAATACTTTTTGATTACGCTGATAATGACTCAGTTACTCTAGGTAAGTAAATGATTCTAGAATTTATAAAAAAATATTTACATATTTTGTGTTTATCTTCCTTTATGAGTTTGAATTGTGTCTCTGACGAACCTGGAATCGATCTCATCCTTCCCAATATATTTTTGTATAATTTTATCTTTTACCTGCTTCTTGAGCCGAGATGTGAATCGCCGTTCCCAATATCCAAAAAAGATTGCAAATCATTCTTAAAACGGACTGGAGATTAAGGTCGTGATACCGGAAAACACTAGAAAATTTTTAATGAAACGAGTATCTCATCTGGGACATAACTGGAATAAATCCCATGTTTTTTACAATCGTTAAATATTTTGAAACGCTACAAATCGCTACTGAGAGTAGGTTTATAATAACTAGTTCGCATTACATACTTATATTACGTGATAAATAATAATAATAAAGTATTATAAACGATTATTCAAAATTTCTAAAGCATTTTCCTTGCGGAATTCTTCCAGATTATATACATTTATTAAACAAAATTTGATCCTCTTGCGACAAAGGTAGGAGGCTGAATTCTTTGGACAAATTGGAAATATCCAGAGGGCTTAAAGATACGTAACCCATGTTAACCACCTAACTTACACAAGCAAATAGAAAACAATATAAGGTTACGGCTAAGCTGGATTTTTAAGGTATGAAGTTGAGATTCAGGTGAGTTTCAGTTTGACGTAGGCAACATGAAACTTGTCGATAGCACGCTGTCACTTATAAATTTTTATTGGCTAGGTTCTAAGTCCATACAGTTGATATTCGTTTGCAGGTCAGAGATGATAAAGTTTTATGTCAGAGTTTTGGCGACGAACCTCTAACTCTAGCCAGTGAGATGGGAGACGGAGAATTATGCAGAATCACATAAGTTTTTTGAAAAATTTTAGAAAAATGACTGTAAAAACGGCTTATATTTCATTTGGATATAGTTTTTGGTGAGGAAAATTCTTATTTTTTGAGGTTTTTTATCAATTTGAAGGAAATGGCGAATGTGCCATTATATGAAGCTCTACTTTTTGGTGAATTCACGTGGATACCAACAAAATTTAAATATTTGTAGAACGTATACGGGAGGAGAGTAATGACGTAGGACGTAGACCAGAAGTAGACCGGCGTTGTGAACCTAGCATATCAAATGCCAGCATATCACAAATTAAAGGCGTATTAAGTAGCATCCCACATAGTTCTACAGTACTCGATACATTTTAGCAATAGTTCTGTAGTATAACCATATATTTTTATTATAAAAAATGAGATGCTAACTTCACATCAACAATTTCTAGCATAGCATGATATTTCAAAAGGGCAGTCAATATACAATAGTACTCCATAGAGTACTCAGTTATCAACAACTCCTGTCAATAGTTCTGGATAAAAATGTTATGCAATTTCGCCTTCGCCATTACGTAACTACATAAAACATATTATATGATATTATAACTGGAAGCCCAAAGTATTTGATCAAAACATTATAGCTTAGATACAATCAAAATAATCAAAAAAAACTTGAGATGCTGACCAGAACTGTAAAAAATTAACGAACATCTCATCTAAAACGACGCGAAATGTAATTTTTCGTCTATGAATTCGAGTTAAAGTATGCACACATGAATTATTTCATTGGAACTCTTCTGAATAACGTTAAACACATTAAAAACAATGGAAAACACCTGAGATGCTGACCAGAACTTTAAAAAATTAACCAACATCTCATCTAAAACGACGCGAAATGTAATTTTTCGTCTATGAATTCGAGGTGAAGTATGCACACATGAATTATTTCATTGGAACTCTTCTGAATAAGGTTAAGTACATTAAAAACAATCAAAAAAACTTGAGATGCTTTGAGAAGTTTGTTCCAATTGACATTTGGGTGCCAAGCTCGAAGCGTCAAGCCCCAGCTTCGAGCACATTTGTACTTGACAATTGGAAAGCACCTAATGGGCACGGGTCATCTCGTAAGGATTTACCCCGGTCCGCATTTGACCTTCGCCGAGATCGGTCAGCTCGTAAGGATATGGTTCTCACATCGGTCAACTCGTAAGAGTTGACGTGAAAAATCCCAAAAGGGGGATTATCGTATTCCTTACGAGAGGGCAAGGAAAACCCTACGGAAACCGACCGTCATTAACAAGAAGCAAGTCTTTCCCGCGTTGACTTTTAATAAAATCCATAACTATCTCGGTGCTCGTCACCGTTCAGTTGGAACGTAACAAACCACCCCCTTATATCATATTCTTAGTTTCAACAAATATTCGAACTACTTCGTTGCAATAATCATCCCCTCGATTATTTCTGAGAATCCCCTTACGAGTTGACTCATCCAAAACGACCCTTTAAAAATTTACCTGCCGCTTCGCTTACTAGATGACCGATCTTAGGGTGGGCCATTAAAATTCCTTACGAGCTGACCGCCGCCGCACCTAATAGCTGCTTTCCATTTGCACATTTTGAGCACCCAACCGAGCACGTGCGCACGTAACGCTTCGAACACATGTTTCTTTTGACGTTTCCGAGATCTACATCATATCTACATTTGTGTGCCAAGCTCAAAGCGCGTTAATTTTTTAAAGTTCTGTTTAGCATCTCAGGTGTTTTCGATTGTTTTTAATGTATTTAACCTTATTCAGAAGAGTTCCAATGAAACAATTCATGTGTGCATACGTTAACTCGAATTCATAGACGAAATATTACATTTCGCGTCGTTTTACATGAGATGCTGGTTAATTTTTTAAAGTTCTGGTCAGCATCTCAGGTGTTTTCGATTGTTTTTAATGTGTTTAACCTTATTCAGAAGAGTTCCAATGAAATAATTCATGTGTGCATACTTTAACTCGAATTCATAGAAGAAAAATTACATTTCGCGTCGTTTTAGATGAGATGTTGGTTAATTTTTTAAAGTTCTGGTCAGCATCTCAGGTGTTTTCGATTGTTTTTAATGTGTTTAACCTTATTCAGAAGAGTTCCAATGAAATAATTCATGTGTGCATACTTTAACTCGAATTCATAGACGAAAAATTACATTTCGCGTCGTTTTACATGAGATGCTGGTTAATTTTTTAAAGTTCTGGTCAGCATCTCAGGTGTTTTCGATTGTTTTTAATGTGTTTAACCTTATTCAGAAGAGTTCCAATGAAATAATTCATGTGTGCATACTTTAACTCGAATTCATAGAAGAAAAATTACATTTCGCGTCGTTTTAGATGAGATGTTGGTTAATTTTTTAAAGTTCTGGTCAGCATCTCAGGTGTTTTCGATTGTTCTCAATGTATTTAACCTTATTCCAAAGAGTTCCAATGAAATAATTCCTGTGTGCATACTTCACCTCGAATTCATAGACGAAAAATTACATTTCGCGTCGTTTTAGATGAGATGTTGGTTAATTTTTTAAAGTTCTGGTCAGCATCTCAAGTTTTTTTGATTATTTATTCAAAAGAGTTCCAATGAAATAATTCATGTGTGCATACTTTAACTCGAATTCATAGACGAAAAATTACATTTCGCGTCGTTTTAGATGAGATGCTGGTTAATTTTTTAAAGTTCTGGTCAGCATCTCAAGTTTTTTTTGATTATTTTGATTGTATCTAAGCTATAATGTTTTGATCAAATACTTTGGGCTTCCAGTTATAATATCATATAATATGTTTTATGTAGTTACGTAATGGCGAAGGCGCAATTGCCTAACATTTTTATCCAGAACTATTGACAGGAGTTGTTGATAACTGAGTACTCTATGGAGTACTATTGTATATTGACTGTCCTTTTGAAATATCATGCTATGCTAGAAATTTTTGGTGCGAAGTTAGCATCTCATTTTTTATAATAAAAATATATGGTTATACTACAGAACTATTGCTAAAATGTATCAAGTACTGTAGAACTATGTGGGATGCTACTTAATACGCCTTTAATTTGTGACATGCTGGCATTTGATATGCTAGGTTCACAACGCCAAGTAGACCAATGTCTTCGCCAACTAATTTTAAACCAGAGCGACCGGTTTCGAGTTGCTAGAAGTCATCATCAGGCTCCCAATATAAACATTTTAGGTTTAAAGTTGCACGACATGTGAGACGTCATGTCGTTTCAGTACAAAACCGAACGGACAAATACCATTAGTACTTATCACACGTCGAACAAGAGGATTAATTGGATTAAGAACGTGGAGTAAGCCCTAAATAAGCGACGTCCTCATCTGTTAAAAGGTTACTACACAATTGTCTTTTCCGGTGTGAGGAAGAACAACAAGCGACTACGACATAAAAGCTGAGTCTTGCTTCTCCCTTCTCTCAGGCTTTCACGCCCACGCCTCATATTCTCGTGCCTCTGATTGGTTCACAAACTGTTAATGTCATGCTCTCTAACAGATGGCATCAAATTTGAATAAATCACTTTATGCACCAATCAGGACATAGACACCAATAGTTTAGTGAATTCGCTTTCGCATTTCACACCGTGAGAATCCGGCTTTAGCGGGACCGTTCAAATATGTACGAGGTAAAGTGATATTAAAAACGTTGGTCGAGCAGTTAAAAACGAGCAACTCACAACTGGGGCGGGAAGTTTGATTTGGAGACAGAAATCGATGATTAGTCTTGAAAAAAACTATTTTTATAATGAATCGCAGAGAAAACGTACAGAAAGACACAAAGGAAACAGGAAAAATGCAAGCCAAACACAAACACGTGGGACCGTCAAAATCTAGCCTGAAACTATGTGTGTGTGAGAGTAGTTAACGTCTCCTTTTAGTTATCGTAATTAGTAATGAAATGCTAAAGAAAAATTCAACTTTTATAATTTGTGTCGACTGATAATTTTTTTTTACATAAATGAAATTATGGCAGGAGTGTATAGGTCTACCGGAAAAGTGGCAGGAGGTCGTTTTATGTCTTATTTAAATGTCATTAAAAAGTTGATAAAGCCTCATCATTTATAATTTTTAACAATGAAACTTTTTTTTTACATAATTAACATATCGCGGCCAATCAGTGTCCCTGCAGGAATCGATTTTAGGTTTCTGTAGCTCCGAAATGATACAAAAAAAGTAAAACTAATCGTTATAAAATCATACAAAATGTAGTGTCGCCAGCTCCCGGGCTATTATCTTTTTGCTTATTCAGAAACGCACTGGTATTTTTAAAATGCAGGTGTTCAGTTGCCCAAGTGAAATCATATATGTGAATGTATGGATATGTACAGATAAAGAAATAGACCTAGGTGTCCATTGGACAGCAAAATTTTTTTTACGACTGCGGCACTTCGTTTGTATTTTCTTCTTCTTCTAAGGTGCAGGTGTACAGTCGATCAGTGAAATCGTGTACGAGGAAGTACGCGAGACTCTACAGATACTGGATGGTCCACTGGGCATAACACAGTGGCCACGTGTGCTTTCCTTGTGATGTCTTCTTCCGCATTTATACTCGAGAAAGCAGTGGTGTGTGAATGTGTGTGCCATTTGTTTGTGCGATTTTGAAGTGAATTCATTGTTAGAGTTATTATCCGTAATGATACGCCCATGGTGGACAAGGCGGCATCGCTCTTCACTACTTAAAAAGCCAATTAAGTGTTTTTTTGTCTTCCAATTGAAATTTATGAAATTTAACTGTCGCTGTCATGCAGAGTGCGGAGATTTCCGGTATATCGTGGCAAACCCTTAGACAAAAAAATCCTCCAGGTAGGATTACCAACTTAAGCAGTATTTCTTGATCACTCTGTATTTCACATCTTTGAGAAAGTGAAGTTTTTCGCGGCCTTCTACTAGAATCCTTCTTTATATATAAGCGTAAATTCTCCCGAAAAATACATTAGTATTCTAATATAATATAATATATTATCACCTGTATAGTATCAGCTCGCTGTTTAGAGAAATTTTATTATCTCCTCATATGTGGATGTTGACGCTAACGTCAACATTATTTTAGGTTAATAAATTTATAATTTATGATGAACTAATTTTGGGAACTTTTCAACACGTTTTGTTTTACAAACAGATAATAATCACTGACGCAGCTTAGGTAACAAGGTTTGGGGATATCTAATTCAACTAAAAGCAAGGCCTATTTTACTACGAAGAATAACAACGCCGACCGAACGTCAACAAGTCAAGTTCAAATCACAATAATTAACCGAGTCAGCATAACAAAGGCGTTTACTGAACGTGATAACGAGCGCTCCAGTTAAGGTCAGTTTCTGCAACGCTGGGTCATTATAAGAAAACAAATAATATCTCATTTAACCAATGTAAAATGAGTTGTATAAAAGCTCTGAAATTTGGGACAATAAATCAGTATACGATGTATGCTCAAAACGACGTGTGTTGTTGGTCTTGAATTACTTCACCGTAACCTACAAGCTCTCACGTTACGCCCTGAGAGATATCTACAAAGTCCACTCTCTACAGAGACCATTTCACATTTCGTTCATGGTCCTTCGAGCAGGATCGAGTCCAGCGACCCAAGAAGAGTCCTGAGTAAGTCCAAAGCAACTTCACCAGGACACCGAAACTACAGATACTACAAGTTCGAAAAGACGGACCATTCACACTTCGTTCAGTGGGTGTGTTTGATTCCATGGTGAGATATGTATTTCAATTTTAATTTGTATTAGACCATTGTTAAGTTTATTTGTCCTATTGTACCGCCTTAGTATGTTGGCTTCTTCATGGTCCCGTCGTTACCTACAATTGAACTGTTAGGTGTGACATTTAGGTATGTACTTAACTTCTATTCGCTCTATTGTAGTAACATTCTTTTTATTAGTATGTAGTCCACCTAGAGATGACTACTAAGCAGTCGAAACCGTTTGCGGTATTCCAGTCATTATTAATCCTGTTGGAAAGACTTTGAATTTCATTTCTCATAAAGAATGACCAACTTTGAGAAATACGACAACCTTCTACAATATTATATCAGTTTGTAACTGAAGGGCTAATATGAGCTAAGCCGCAATGGGGAAAGCTTGTTTCGAATAAAATTCTAGCTTTACTTATATATAGTTTGTTATTTTTTAACAACTTAGCCCAAAACTTCTCCGATGCAGTATACGATTCAAATTGTTTTAACTGCTAATTTCATTGCGCTGACACCATCAGAAGTCGAGTCAAATTTGAAGTTCCTCCAAAGTCCTGGGGTTATACATACTCGTTCAGTTTTTCTAACGTCTTCGGCCCACTCCTGGAGGGTACCGTGCAGGAAACGTCACACTTCCAGAAGAACTCTTCTAGTGTTCCAGACGAACAAATCTCTCCTGTCATGTCCCACAAGACCCCATCTAATTTACCTGTCCGATTACCGTTCGAACGGTCTCCCTCCGCGTCTATTTCTTTTTTCCCCGATCCCAGTCCAGTCCGAAAATTGATCCCCGAACCCTTGCCGCCGCCGTCGCCGCCGCCGCCGCCCGTCAACGGCACGACATTGTTATTTCGTAAACGAGTGCACGTAGTCCCATCAGGACAGGACTACCCCGCTCCCGGACTCCGGTCCCGGCGATGTCGATGCATGTCTCCCGGATCCCCCGGAATAAGGACACAATTTCCGGTTATTCCGGGGGAGTAGAAACACAGGAGACACGGGTCGGGGAGAGGGGGGGTCGGGGAGACGGATCGTGTTTTTGATTGATCGAACCGGTGTGTCATTAGAAGGCGAACGCTCGCGGGAGGGGAGATTGTGTTATTATTAGTTCGGTTAAGGTGAAGGCACGCACACGGGAAGTATCAGGGAAGAGGCGGGAGGTGTTCGGGGGACGGGGGTGATCGATCCTTTTTAATCTCGGCGTTTCCCCGACGTCGAAAAATGACCGCGTAGTCGGCTGGACTTTCCTGGATCGTCGCGCTGTTCCGAATTCACCGGAAGGATTCTCTGCTGTCAAGGGATGAATCCGGAGTAGTGACGATCTGATGTTCTTCTTCTTCTTCTTATGCTATCCGTTAACGGATGTTTGCGACAACATTTTCCATTTCACTTCTATTCCTAACGGTGTGAATCAGTGTTTGTATGTTGTGCATTCCCGTCCATTGCCTAACTGCAAGTATTTATATTTTTCGTTTCTCATGACGTGCCCTAGGTATGCAGTTTTACCTTCTTAATGGTAGTAAACAGTTCACGCTCTTTATTAACATAAGCTAGCACATCTACATTTGCCACTCTTGCTGCCCAAGGTATTTTGAGTATTCTGCGGTATAACCACACCTCGAATGCCTCTAATTTGTTAATGGCATTTACTTTAAGGGTCCAGCCTTCCATCCCATAAAAAAGTACCGACCAAACGAAGCATTTCAAAAATCTCCGTTTCAATTCAAGATCGAAGTCCGAACAAGTGAATATGTGCTCTTTTCAAACTTAGGAATGCCTGTCGGGCCTCCTCAATGCTGCATTTAATTTTGAAGTCCGATGACCAGTTTTCAGATAACCATGCTCCCAAATACTTAAATTTATTCACCCTTTCTGTGCATGTGCACCGCATTGAATTTTATTTCGGAGTCTTTAAACGCATTTAGATCTCTTGTATCACGATCACCATAAACTTTTTCTTCTTAGTGTTTATGTTGAGACCCACTGACCTACTGTGTTCCCCGACTATGTTGACCAATCGTTAAATCCTGCACATTACCAGCCATTAGCATTGTGTCATCAGCATAGCGGATGTTGTTGATCCACACCCCGTTGACCTTAATACCGATCTCTATCTCTTCCAAAACTTCGCGGAAAACAGCATCTGAGTACAGGTTAAATATTAAGAAACATCCTTGCAGTCCTCCTGTCCTGATCTGTATACTACTGGACATGTCGCTGTCTAGTTCAATCTGTGCAGTCTGATACCAATATAGACTTTCGACGCATCTGATATCTTGTTGATCTATATCAAGGCTTTGTAGAAGTTGGATTTATCAATTCAAGTCGATCAATCTTCTGAAAGGACTCCATTACTACAAGATGTGGCAACGAAATTCAAGACCCTATGGTTTAATGACATTTTACATCACAGTTAATAAAATTGAATGTGTTCCTCATAAGTAAGTTTATACACGGAGTTATTTACCATATCAAGAAACCACCATATCAAAAATATGTAGCTGATTTACAATTAAACTTTCGACTTACCAATCTTAAACATTAAACCACTCTCCTTTAGCAAAGTATTTTACTGCTTTAGTAAAGCACTTTATTTTTAAGAAACGAAATGAGGCATTCCGGAAATAACCAAGAGGGAAAGCATAGCTTTCATAAAGCACTGCTTTACAATTGGATCTATAAATAGGTTCGCGAAAAAAAAAATTGATACTGTAAATTTATAAATATTAAGGAAAAATAAATGAAAAAGAAACTAATAGTAATGTGAGTATTGTGTTACATTAATACAAAGTATATTTTAATGATTTGAAAAAATTTACATGAAATACAAAAATTATAATTATCTATTTGATTTAACTACATTCTACAAGGCACACAATTGTTTTATGGTAGCTAAATTAAAAAACGATAGTCTGAGATTCAAGTACCTTGAAAAACGGCCTCAATTATTGTACTATACTTTTTTGTATACTCAAGTGGATTATTATTTATCCTCAAGGTAAGTGTTGTATATAGAGCTTTTAGTAGTATTTTTTACACTTCTTTCGAATAACTATTCTATTCGTTTATGGATCTCCAACTATAAAATGTGTATGTATTCTATTAAAACATTAGATATAAAATACACACATTTTAAATTATACACCCAATATACTCTATGAAAAGATATCAGGCAGGGGGAGCTGCAAGTAAAGCCGTCATTTCTCATAATAGAGAGGGAGACTGTATTATGCGTCTGTTTAAAAATTATGATTGATGAATAAAAACTTTATCAGATTCCTCTTGGCTAAATTCAACACTAGCACTTCCTGAATTTGTCGTGTTTTTATGATATAATTTAACCAAAAAAAAATGTATAGGTAAAATGTATATGTAAGAGAGCACGTGTTTACAATATTACAGCAAACTGTATAGATTATATTTATCGTATAGTTGTTAATAATACGCACGTACCTGCTTGTACCATGCGGTATAATGTATGTGGCAGCGTAATACGCCGCGCTAACGAGACCCACGACATGAGAGCTATGTTTCCAAAAAATATGTCATTTGAATTGCCCACTAATCAGGAATAATAAGAAAATAGTTCGCCTCAGTGGCAATAACAGCGTGGTGCCCTCGCCGAGTCGCCATTTTTTTACACATTATTTCCTATTTATAATCCTGAGTAACCTATGGGTCGTTCGGGTCGCTACGGTCGTCAAGGCCGTTCGTTTTTTCGGCGTTCATACCTCTCAGCGATACGGCCCTACGAGCGAGACCTGCGATAAAAAAGCTATACTTCCAAAAATTTTATACAATGAGCTTTTGTTACTCAGTTCCCCGCTGTAGAAAATATATTACGTACTTGAAAATTACTCTCGACATCCGTCCGAAATATCAAATCCATTCCTAAGTTGTAAACAAATCGTCGAGTGTTGCATTCAGCTTTAAACGATACTTTGCGTTTATCATGTTGCCGATAATACCGAAAATACATTAATTCAAAATTTTTCCGAATCTTGCATTTTATTTTTACGAACACCATAGAGAACACATGGAGAAAATCTCAAACGTACTTTAAGGCCGTTAATCTGAAATCGCTAAGTCTTACGCCCTAGTCACAGACTTTCCGCGGACAACAATAAAAGGGCGTTTACTATAACATTAACATCAAATTGATTAGTGTTTGTTGATGATGGTGTGCGCTTTCTTCCAAAACGCACACTATCACAGTAGTACTCTGTAAAAATGCTATAAGCTTGTGACAATTAATAAAACTGGGTGTTGAGTGAACCTGAAATAATGTGGTAAAAACGTATACGTGTGTAGAGCATTCTAAGAGGTTCTATATACAATATAATTTCGTTGAACGTTGTAGAAATTAAAGGTAAACATCATAGAATTAAATCCCATGGAAACTTCTGGATTTCAGAACCAAACAGATGTATGTAGAAAATTGTTAAAGATTTTGTTAATGAGTAGACCTACATTGAATAATTTTTTAATTGTACTAATGAACAAAATTGTGGTAGAATTTCTAGAATTCATTACAAATGATCAAGATTGTGGAATCCATTAGTATTCTAGATCATTTATTTCGCTTAAATCCACTTCAGTACTGGTTGGTGTAAAGAAAACTAACTCGATACTTGTTACAGTCAGATTCGTCTCGTAAGGAATGTGACTTCAACAACAAATTTCTGAGTGTTTGTTTGGTGATAGTGTTAGTTTTGGAAGAACAACCAATAGAACCCTGTTGTGTAAAAGATTTTAAAAGATCAAGAAAAGCAACTCCAAATAATTATCAACCAAAAAAGAGAAATAAATTTATGATCTATAAAATGTAACTTTGGAATATCAAATTCCCTTGTCTATTTGTAGGTTTTTGAAGTGAAACTTCTTTGCGCACGTTGCATACATTGGGATGGGGTGTTGGTCGAAAAACCGCGTCACGCGTGATAAGAAAAAAGCGGTGTTGCCAGCATGCGCGTAAAGTGTACCTCTTCGTTTCCGTGCGCTACCAGCGGACACGTGGCAACACCGGAGCGCCCAGGTCGGCGAATCGTGACGGCCGGGTGGGGGGGATAGTCCGTTCAAGACAGACGCGGTAGACGTATTGCGGCGTATAATCCGTGTAATCAACTTTTAATTAACGGCGTTGTCTTTTGAGCGCTTCGATACCTTCAATCGAACCTATTTAACTACGCACATTCTGGCAGCTCTGAAATACCTATAGCGTTTTTCTATACGTTTTCGTATACGTTCTTGTCGTTCTTGAACACTTTCTGGCTTTAGGAGGAAGTTTTTAAAAATACTTAGTAGATATCTTGAAAAGTTTGAAGCTAGAATATGTGTTAGTTACTTTAGTTACCATAAGCCATACCATATATAAGTGTCTTTTCTGGAATATGATACGATTTCTAATGACCAACCATGAAATGACCATGATGAAAGAATGATTATAAAAGAAATTACTGATAGTGATAATATATGCGTTTTAATATAATACTAAAGTCACTTCTATATCAAAAATTACCTTTATATGTAATTAATGAAGAAATATAGTGAATAACTGGAAAAAAATCTCTATAAATATCTCATTTGTATATCTAGTCTCTCTGTGTGTATGTGTGTGTGCGTATATCTGTGTGCATATGGCCAAAGAAATTTCACTTCCACTGTCTGGTCCGACGCAGACTTTTTTACATGTTAATTGTTATGAATCTTTAAATACTTACGTCATATTTGATGAATTTCTAAACTGTAGTAGCCCTAATATGTCATTTGTTCACCTACTGTTTCTGTTTGGCTATAAAACATTGATATTTTACAACCTCATCTGGCCGATCGTCAGGTAAGGACCTTTTACTTTTCTTTATTTATTTTGGTCAATTGTAATTTTCTTTGCTAGGGTGGACTGAAAATGGATATAAATTTAATACAAACATTTTTTACTTTTTACTTTTTTTATATATTAGTTACTTTTCTTGACTGATTGCCCCCACCTTTGATATATGGACTCTTTGAACATTCTGAAAGATTTTGAAAATTTCCAGATATAAGAACTTTCAGAAAATTTGTAGAAATGAAAACAAACATATAGGGCTTTTTGGAAGGTTTATTAGAGAATAAATTATTGTAGAATATTTTTCAGATATTGTCACGCATAGCTTTCCTTATAGGTCCTAAGTGTGCTCGGTTTGGGGATGGTAGCTATGATAAAACAATTTAATAAATCAATGACATTTATTTTGACCAACCAACAACAAATGGATTGTATAGGAGTGGTAAATAACCTAGTAACAACTTAGAAAGTTTAATGAGTTCCAACTCTTTTATTGCAATAATTTTGAGATTATCCCTGCAATTTAACAACATGAGGTATTGGTTGGATATTCTCGCAGTTTGCAATGATTTTAAAAATGGATAAAAGAATTATTTAAATTGAGATTATAGTGAAACTTAGTGAGTTGTTAATTGAAGTGTGCTTGGTAATTTTAGTGAGTTGCAACTCTTATATTAAAAAGTTTTCATGTTGTCGGTGTCCATTTAACAGATAGTTATTGGATGAAGTTGCAACTTCCAAAAATTTTAAAAACCCAAAAACAAATAATTAAACATGTATCGTTTTGAATTTACTATTCATCGATTACTAAATTATTTTCAAAACATGTAGGTAATGCGTTTCAGTTCTTTTTATGGAGGAACTTTGAATATGTGGAACTGTATGCAACAAGTTATATAACTGAACGGGTATAGTATTTTTTCATCAATTCTAGCTTCAAAAATTTATATTTTTTTGCACTGAACCCAGAGTTTGGTGAAATGCACATATTCATAAAAGAATTATTTAATTTCAGAATATGGTAAATCTTAGTGAAGTTAATAACTGAAGTATCTGTCACAAGCATAGCTAGTTTCAACTCTTTTGTGAGGGAGTCTAATAGTTGGAAGTGTTCATTTAATATTTTAAAGATTTTAAAAATTCGTTAAAGAATATTTAAATTCGAGTTAGTTTAAAAGTCACTAATGTTTGTTTATTGTAGTGTTCTGAACGTGTTTTGTTATTTCAGTCCTTTTTTAAATGAGTTTTTAAATTGTTAGGTTTAATGTAAAATATTGGCACAATTAAATTAGTGTAATTGGAATTTGTCAACATTGCTAGATTTAAGAATTCATAATTTTTGTAATGAAGCGCAGCTTTTGGTAAAACTCGATAAAAATGTTTATTCAAAAGTGCTTGAGGAGTTTAAAGGGTTTCAACTATTTTAATATAGAGGATTGAAATTATCGGTGTCCATTTAACACTCTGACAAAATTGTTGGATGAAACAGCAATTTGCAACGACATTGTAATCCATGTGAGTTAGAGCAGGTGCTAGAGGGTCGCATCAACAAATAGTGTGCGTGATAATTTAATTATGGGATAGTTATGCAAATGGAATATTTAATGTAAATTTTCAAATGACTTTTCCTCTTTTTACGAATTTTAGTATTATTTTAATTTATATTATTTGTTTTATTTCATATATTATTTTTATTATTTCAGTATTATCAATAGCTCCTCCTCTGTAATGCACGTTCGATAACAACAATAATAAAAATTTCTTGTCTATATTTTATTCAGTCAGAAAAGAAATTCCTTCTTTATAAATTTTTTCGAGCCACTTGAGGTCATAAGATATATCCGTTTAGAATTTAAAGTGTGAAACTAGTCGAGAGGCACCTTAGAATACAACCGACAAATATAAATTTCACTTCTAATTTTCATCCCCTCGGAAAGGGGAATTCCGGGTTTTCAGCACATTCTGTGGACGGAACCCATAAGCGTGCAAAGTTTCTGGTTTCTAGGTAATCGGGAAGCGGCTTTACTATTTCCGGACATCCGAACAAATCCGTACTTCAGAATTTCCCACGCTCGAGTTTTGAAGTGGTCTATTATTTCGTTATATCTGTGATTTGGCAATATTAGGCTAATATTGATGGTGTGTGATTACCTTTAAAAAGGATTCGGTTTATTTCCGACTCATCCCATATAAATATTGCTTTGGCAGATTTTATTGACATTTTTAAAACTTGTTGATGTTCTAAAAAGGTATCGTTTGGAAAATCGATCCAAGGATACGCCCATGAGGCAAGGTTTGATTAGCAAACCAATAACGTAATATTGTACTTTGTGTTTGCTTTATTTTTTTGAATGCATTAATTAAGAATATAAAACTTTTTAAACCTTCAGAGATACTCTGTTTCCCAACACTAATTTCTAGTCCCCAGATTTTACATTTATCCATCAGCTTCCTTGTCATGTAAGCTCTATCTGCGGCTATAACAACCTGATCGTCCGCAACGACCAAGATAGCGTGTGCGAAGAAGAATCATTTATTTAATTTTTTATATATTTTTTAACAATTTGAAATTTAACTTAAATTAAATTTAACTCTGAATTAAATTTTTAATACATTATACAATGTGTTTCAAAATGATTGTCATCTAGTCGACTGTGGAATTTCCATTTAAAATAAAATTGCGAAAATAGGAGTTTCTACTAGCTATAATAATAATAAAATAATAAATAATAATAATAAATAGCTTTATTTCCGAGCGAATGTTAGAAACATCATGGAAAAGGTCAATACAGAAAAAAAAAGAAAAAACAGAGGATATCAAAAATTTAAAAAAATACATACAATTACATAAATTACAAAACAATACAAAACGAAATACTAGTAATACATGCCAAAACAGTGAAAAAACATTAGTCACATAGACTGCGTAAGAAACTCCTCTATGCTGTAGTAACATTTTTCAATTAAGAAAGATTTCAAATTCCTTTTAAAAATATAATGGTTTTTAGAACTTTTTATATTGTCACTCAGACTATTATAAATCAATATACCCGAAAAAACATGTGACTGAAGACCAATTCTATATTTAAAATTAGGAAACCTACACTTGTTATTATTACGCGTGAAATAGTGATGAATATCGTTATTTCTCAAAGTTACATCTTGATTTTTAAAGGCCATAGTAGCTAGCTAGAGTATCGCAATGCAAGGTAAAGTAAGAATTTTTAATCTCCTGAATGCGTCCTTACAGGAGGTACTCTGTGATAAACCAGCTATACAGCGAACTATTCTCTTCTGACATATAAATACCGTCTTGGCAGCTGGAGAGGCTCCCCAGAAACAAACCCCGTACCTCAGCCTTGACGATACTTGCGCATGGTAGACTGACAGCAGTAGTTCAAAGGAGATAGCTTCTTTCAAATCCCTTAATAAAAAAACAAGTAGAATTTAATTTACTATTGAGTGTTTCACAGTGAGCCTTCCAGTTAAGATTTTCATCTATAATTAAGCCAAGAAATTTATTACAACCATCTTTATTTAGCAATTGCTGATCAATTGTTACATCAACATTTGTAATACGATTGTCATTGTAGTTATGAAATATTGCATAGTTAGTTTTGGTAGCATTGACATGGAGGAAGTTTTTATTGAACCAATTATACAGTTGTAAAAGATCATTCTGCAACAGACTTTGAACAGTAATTTTGTTATTACCAGCAACTGTAACGGTGGCATCATCAGCGTAAAGACACATATCACAAGTGAGATTTTCATTAATGTCATTTATGTATAGAATAAATAAAAGTGGCCCTAAAATGGAACCCTGTGGAACACCAATTTCATTAATCAATGAATCCGAATAAACGTAACTACCATTATTATTCTTAATCGCTACAAGCTGCTTTCTATAATTCAAGAAGCTGGACAACCAGTTAAGTGCATTACCACGTATGCCATACTTCTCCAATTTAACTATAAGTGTTTGATGATTTACGCAATCAAAGGCCTTGCTTAAATCACAGAAAACACACACAGCGCAATTTCCTGATTCAATGTGTTTAATTATTTCCTTCAGAAAAGTATCAAGAGCATCATTTGTGCCGAGTTTTGGACGAAAACCAAACTGATTCGCAGCCAAGACATTTTGAAAATTCAGAAAATGCAATAGTGTCTCAAGAAAGCAGTACTCAAATATTTTAGAAAAGCGGAGGATAGCGTAATTGGACGATAGTTGTTCATGACTTCTTTATCACCGTTTTTATATATAGGTACTACTTTGCCTACTTTTAGTTGTTCCGGGAATATTCCCTCAATAAACGACAAGTTAATAAGGTGAACAAGAGGTTTCCCTATTGCACTTAGGGATTTTTTAATTAAAAAACTTGGTATATCGTCAACACCACTGGACTTCTTTGATTTCAATTTTGCTCTAATATATGTAACAAATTCTTCTTTAACAAATGGAGACAAGAATAGGGTACTCTTAATCCTTCGAATATTGTCATTATAAGTAGCATGTGGTATTTGGTCTATTATTTCTCTAGGCTTTTTAATAAAATGAACATTAAAATTATTTGCTAATAAGCTTGCATTTGCTATGAGCTTGTCGCCCTGTTTTATTCTAATTTGATGGTTTTTCTTAGAATTTTTGTTGCTCAGTGTATTAACAATATTCCAAGCACTTTTCACAGGATTATTCGCAGATCTTATCTTGTTATCATAGTATGACTTTTTCGTTTTTTCCAGTAATATGGCATGCTTACGTTTACATTCCCTGTAAATGGGATTTAACTCGGGAAAAGTTTTCATAAAAACATATAGAGCCATTAATCTCTCGCTGGATCTTTTAACATTATCATCCACCCAGGACTTATTTTGTCTTAAGTAAAAATTTTTTATTGGAAAATGCACATTGAAATAATAACAAAAGAGTTCGTAGAAAGCATTAAAGGAGTCATTCAGACATTCATTATTATAGACTTCATACCAACTTTCTTGAGACAGCTCATTGATAAAGTTCTGAATGTTAGATTCGCTAAAATTTCTTTTATATGTATATGCTACTTAACTGCTAGAGTGGGTGAATTGAGATCCAAACAGAAGGCCCTTGTGATCGGAGAAGTGCGCATTCATGGCCTTTGATGTTAGGTGTATGTTAGAAAAAATATAATCCAATGTGTAGTTGTTACGCGTTGGTTCGTTAACGGTATTTTTTATATCAAAGCTAGACAGCATGTCGGTAAGAGTTTTATAGTCTGTAACATTTCTTAATGGGTCGATATTAAAATCCCCACATAGTATAAAATACGCGTTATGTTCAAATAAAACATCCAGGATTCGATTGATGTTTTCCATGAAAATGTAAAAACTAGAACCAATAGGCGATCTACAACAATTCAAAACAATAACTTTATTACCATTGCGTTGGAGGGAGATACCACAAACTTCAAAGTGTTTCTCCACACAATATTTGTCTAGATCTATAGTCTTGGCACAAATACTGTCTTTACATCAAATAGCAACACCACCACCCCAGTAGGTCTTTCTACAGAAACTCGCAGCTTTATAGAAGTTCGGAAAATGAAAGGATTCCACATTAGAGATGCTGCACCAAGTTTCATTGAGACATAAAATATTAATGTTACTATAAGTTTCTAGGAACTCAGATGTCACATAATCAACCTTCTTTGCTGTTAAGCATTGGCAGTTTAAGGAGAACAGCATAACATCTAAGTTCCTTCTGTCTTTGCCAATTATGTCTTTATTGGAAAGTGGCCCCTTTTCTGAAAAAACCTAGTGACATATGCTCCTTCCGGCCACTTCGAAGGACTTAAGGCAACATTTAAATTAGCGAAATTTATTGATACCTTAAAGGATGAATAAAATTCCGGGTGTTTTGATGTTACTTTTTCACATGAAACCTCTGGAAAGTCGTTACTAAGCATTGCCACTAGTTGTTCAGCTTCAGCACATGGTTGTAAACGTGATACGAACAGGAAGGCCATTTTGGGAGTTGCTTTTACATCACTGATATTTTTTGAGTTTCCTATTATTACAGATTTATGATTTTGTCTCTTTTTACGTGTAACGTCGACCCAATCACTGTTGCTTTTAGTATCGCTTACATTTACATGCTTACGGGAAGTCTTGACAGTATCAACCGATGCTTCATTCTCTTGGTTCGCAACGTCGTCAGCTGTACCCTCCGCGACATTGCCAGCCGTCGTTAGCTCCTTATTTTCTGTTGTTGTTTCTTTTTCACCTTTTGTTGTGTTGTTGTTGTCGTTGACAGTCCGAGTTTTAAGGTTACCTCGTTGTTACCTCTCATAGACATAATACTGTATAGACTATGGATCTGTATAAGGCGCGATGTGCCGAGTGGGAGCGAGAGGCAAATAAATAAGGCAGTGATATGTTAAAGAGGGGATATGACCCGGAGAGGTTGTGCACGGGCATAGGTCGGCCATATTGCTCACTGCGCTCTGTCAAATTTTTATTGTCACTGGATTGTGATATTTTTCGGAGTTTTTGGTGTTTATGTTAACTTCTACACTGCGTTTACATTTACAAGTAATGGCTTCATGTGTGATACGACGTAGCTGTACGAGCAACGGACGCATAAACAAGAAGGATCTCACTGGAAATACTGGAATCACTTTTCATAGGTTAGTTTCAACATTGTACAGAGTTGTATTCAAGAAAATTTACTTGTACATTTCTGACTGCATTTAGTTTTGAAAAATTACTTTTTAAATACACCTTTCATGTATTATATTGTCTTTATTATAATTGTGAAGAAATGATTTACAAATAATATTGTATTAATGAAATAAATCTGTTTGAGAATGAAAGTTGTATTATTATGATTTTTAATTTAAATCCGGACCTGACATTTCGCCATATTGGAACTAGCAAAAGACACGCCTACCAGGCCTTTCATAACACTTTCTTATGTTAAAACTAGCCATTATGTCATATCCCTAACCTAACATATCACTGAAATAAGGCGACTTGTCTCTCACTCTAAATGATCGGAGTTGACAACTCCGTAACCATGACGATCTAACCTCTTGTCTTGTCAGTTACGTCAAGTCCTTTTATTTTGGAGGTTGCGGGTTCTAAACTCCAAGAAAACGAACTATTTCTGCTCAATTCCACTTTTTTCCGCTATATTTACAGTTTTATTTCATTTCTTATATTTCCTCAATAATTTTCGAAGATAAGTGATAAGAAATTCTTTATTATATTGACACATGATTGACATGAGGCTGTAGAGGTTAGAGCGTCATGGTTACCGAGTTGTTAGCTCCGCCCATTTAGAGTGAGAGACAAGTCGCCTTATTTATTTGCCTCTCGCTCCCACTCGGCACATCGCGCCTTATACCGATCCGTAGTCTATATAGTATTATGTCTATGTTACCTCTATACATAAACTCAAAATAACCTACTTAACCTCTTTTAACTTCTGGTTTTTCTCTGTCAGAAGAAAACGAATTCTGAGTATTTGTCTATTTGTAGTATTTGTTTTGGCCCTGAAAAGGGCCGTTAATTACCAGCAGTACTGATTTTCAGTTTGACACTTGCACAAATTGCCCAGATCACAGAACCCTTGTTGTCAGAATTAGATAGGTTCAAATCAAGCGCGGCACATCAAAAATTACATGCACAGAAATTCCAACGCCAACTTGATGACAATCATTTTGAAACACATTGTATAATGGAGAACATACACTGCATTATGCTTTCCTTAGGTCAATAAACATTAAATGTGGTTGCCAGTTTTTTTGGGCGGCGACGAGTTCCTCCCGGCGGTCAGAAATTTGGTGACCCTAAGGCAGGTAGCTACAAACCAGGGATTAAAGAGATGGCTGGAGAAGATTCCTTAAATATCAATATGTTTCTGCCTGTTTCAATTCAATCAATTGTTTTGTTTTTGTTTTGGTCAGTTTCCATCACCCAGGTGATCCTGTTCGTTTTACTAAACCTCAATTGTTTATCTTTGCCCTAACAAGGGATAGCGAATTCATATAATAATTATGGTCATCGGGGAGGAACTCGTCGGTCCGCTGAGAGGTTTACCTACTTTCGAACTGACCGCGGGAGGAACTCGTCGACGCCCGTTTTTTTGCATGGTGTTTTTATATTAGTTGTTTTAAACAGAAGATGTTGTCCGTGCATGACCTACGCGCTCTAAAGACGCGCTCTGCTCATCTATACCTATACCATGTTTGGAAATAATAGGAGTAATGACATTTGGCGATGGATCCCATTTTTGAAGAAACTGTAGAGCGTTTTCTGTGGAACAAACGCATAGATTCATATGCCGCACATACAGATCATGAACTTATCACACAAGCCATCCGGCGTTGTCAACCACCAACCTTTCGTTTTCTTGAATCATTAAGTTATTTCGAAACATTTAAAAATCATATTTTGAAATGCAGTTTCCAGTCGGTTAACTGAGCTTTACACTCTAATAAAACTAAAGAAAAACTACAATGTTTCAACGTGTAGTTTTAAGCGAGCCACGAAAAGAGTATTGTTGGTGATGGCGGCAACTAGAAATACACCATGGAAGTATATTTCTGAAGATTGCTTACAACGGCAACAATGCACCAATTCTTTTGCCAAGGTTCGTTCCATGAACGTAGACGCTGTAATTCAATAATAATAATAATAATAATAATAATAATAATAACCAACCAAAAAGGTAACGCGCTGGTCAAGTACCTCATGGTGACGTGGAAACCTTGACAACACATGAATATGTATTATTTTTATGGATCTGTATTTAGTAGTGTGTAAAGGGTCTGGAGCCGGAGCGGAGCAGATTGCAGGTGTTTTAACGATTTTTTGCAGATGTTCCGTGCAGGTGTCCCGTGATTTAACGGTTTTTTGCAGGTGTTCCAACGGTTTTTTGGGATTCAGGGGGGATTTAACGGTCTTTTGCAGGTGTTTTTGCAGGTTTTTGCAAGTTTTGGGGGGTTTTAACGGTTTTTTTGCAGGTGTTCCAACGGTTTTTGGGGATTCAGAGGGGATTTAACGGTCTTTTGAAGGTGTTTTTGCAGGTTTTTGCAAGTTTTGGGGGGATTTAACGGTTTTTTGCAGGTGTTCCAACGGTTTTTGGGGATTCAGAGGGGATTTAACGGTCTTTTGCAGGTGTTTTTGTAGGTTTTTGCAAGTTTTGGGGGGATTTAACGGTTTTTTGCAGGTGTTCCAACGGTTTTTGGGGATTCAGGGGGGATTTAACGGTCTTTTGCAGGTGTTCTTGCAGGTTTTTGCAAGTTTTGGGGGGATTTAACGGCCTTTTGCAGGTGTTCCAACGGTTTTTGGGGATTCAGGGGGGATTTAACGGTCTTGTGCAGGTGTTCTTGCAGGTTTTTGCAAGTTTTGGGGGGATATAACGGTTTTTTGCAAGTCCTTGCAAGTTTTGCGGGGTGTTTCAACGGTTTTTGGGGTTCCAACGGCTTTTTACAAGTCGGGGGATTTAACGGGGGGATCTAACGGTTTTGTGCAAGTGTTTGGGGGTTTAACGGTTTTAGTCGTGACTCATCCACGTGCACACATTACTCTTGGGGGATTCAACGGCTTACAGGTGTTTTAGTCGTGACTCATCCACGTGCTCATATGACTCATCCCGTTTTTGGGAGATTCAACGGTTTTTTGCAAGTCTTTGCAAGTTTTGGGGAGATTCAACGGTCTTTTACACATACTCATATGACTCATCCAGTTTGGGGAGATTTAATGACATGACTCATCCAATGTGTTAGAGAGAAACATCCCTCGACGCGTTAATTAGACAACACGTGGAATTTTTAACGTCTTGCAAATGTAATGGTTTCATTAGTGACTCATTCATTCGCGTGCTTCTTATGCAGGTGTTAGAGACATTCCTCGAAAGGGATTTTCACTAATTACATTGCTACTATCAATATATCGGGGTCAGTATGCTCGCACGTGGAATTAATGAATAAAATTAACCATATGTTTGAATGCCGAAAATATAAACAAAAATTAAAATCTTAAAAATATGGGGGCTCTCGACAAACGTCTGGGTTATTTCGCATGACTCACACGTTCGCTTATACAGGTGCTAGAGAGAGCACACTTTTCCGCATTCCTTCTCATTATATAGGCAGGTAAATGAATTAAAGTAAGTAAAAAAAAATGTGTTTATTTTTCCAATTTCGATAACATACTATACAAAGTGCTTGTATCGATACGAATGATTTGATCTCTAAGAAGTCCTATTTCATGAAAGCCTTGCCCCACAATAACTTGCTTTATTCTATCCCCCTCCTTCCAATAATTCATCCATATGTTCACATCAGCACATCTTCTAGATATGTAATAATCTCCTACTTCTTCCTCGATGATATCCACACAAAAATCGAGAAAGTCCCTAAATCCCTCAGGCGAAAACTCTATGACATCCTCCTCGACTTGTAACTCAACCATATCTTCCTCCTCCTTGAAAATTATTTGCAAAATTCCATCCAGCACGTAATGTCTCCCATCATAAGCCGCAACATCGGGATCACCCATCTGAGCGTCTGGTTCCATTATATCGATCCCATCAACTCGTTCTGATTCATCCATAACGGCTACTTGAGCATACATAACTAAAGTAGTGGATTTAACGTTTTTTGGGGAGTTTTAACGGTTTTTGGTGGTGACTCATTCATCACGTGACACCCTCCCCTCCATTAATTACAGTACCACTGTATTGAGTCATCACCCCCACGTGCAATTCTTCGCGAATACGTCTTACAAGTGCGAATTTAACGGTTTTTTTTGCAGATGTTTACGATATTTACCGTTTGGAGGGTTTATGACTCATTCACCCACGTGCAGGTTAAATCCGTTAAATCCCCCCAGAAAACCGTTGATGATTCATCTATCATAGTAGTCCATCTGTGGATTATATTCGTTAATTCTCACGAGTCATAATTTTACCCCCACCCCTTATTGAAAGATTATATAAATTGAGAAAAAATGTGATGTGATAGTTCATTCGACAAATATGTCTTCGATTAGCACAGTCTCACACCCAGTATTATTAGGGGAAAGAAGATATCCCTTAAATAATTTAAAAAGCAAATTCGTAGCAGTGGGACTTTTGTATAATTCAGTGTTCACTCCATACATCCAGCTATCAGGAAACAAAGGAGATTGTGTGTTGTTTAGTGAAAGTGAGTGGATAGACTTTTTAAACTATCAAGGAGTGATTACCAACTTTTTGTACTCTGCTGATGCCTTCGACCCAATAGAGGCAGATAAATTTATTTTGGAATCCATAGTGTCACCTTATGGAAAAATTATAAAAATCATAAAAAACGAATCATCTGTTTGCCTCGCCTACGAATCAGTATGTACTTTGTGGGAGTTCCTGCCACTTATTCGTTATAGGATCGATATAGTAAAGCGGCAACAGTTCCACAACTACTTCGAGATCCTTCAGCACGGGTTACGAGGTCAAGATGATCCAATCGTGAAAACGTACAACTTACTTCAACCGGATAAAAATCCAAACAGTGAAAACATCAGCTTAGTTTTGGAATTTATTCACACTTACCCCCAAATTTTTAAGGAGACGCTTCAGCATGAAAAAAGTCACATTCAGTAATTGTAATAATATTTACTGTATTCCTGTATTTGATGAATCACGAGAAAATTATTGGGAAACTGTAGCCATTGATCGAATACGATTTAGAAATAGAATAGCTAATGTCTCACATTTAATTAATCCTGTATTAGATTGTAATCATAGGGATAAGGTGTATATGGAAAGATTTAAATAAAAAAATATTTACAAACAATGTTTTATTTTACTAAATCATTTTTTTTCACCCATGAATTATGTTTATTGTCAAGACCGAGCCATTTAACATATAATAAATTTCCTTTTTTTCTAAGCACTTTTTCTACTAAGTATATATGAGGGTATTTAGCCTTCTGAAGTTCCTCGGTGTAAAAACATCCATCAATCTCTTGTCCGTTTTGATCCTTAAGTAAGTAAGTCGTTGGATTTGTATTGTTCACTTTCCGTATCTCAAAAATTTCAGTGGACCAGCTAGGCCTATAAGCCTTGGAGAATGCTTCGCGATATTTACTAATTCGAACGTTCTCACCTACTCTAAACTTAGCACTTTTCGAATCAATTGTCTTCAAACGATTGTAAACAGTATTCAAAAGTATATTTGCATTTTTAGTATTAACCTCACTTGGCTTCATACGTATTGTTGAATGCTTGGAATGATTATACTCGTTAACAATTTTTGGTAAAAGATTTAGCCATTTATATGATCCCTGCATACTAAATTCTTTCCACATTTTTGTTTTTAAAGTTTTATTAACTCGTTCGACAACACTAGCCTTTAAAGTCGAAAATGTACTGTAATGATTAATTCCATTATCTCGCATTAATTGTTTAAAATCCCTATTGTAAAATTCTTTCCCAAAATCTGTTTGAAGATTTTTTGGTGTTGGTATTTGTGATAAAATTTTTTTCATTGCTAATGAAACATCTTTGGCAGTTTTTCGCTTTACGGGAATCGCCCACACATATTTACTGAAAACGTTTATCACGACGAGAATATACCGAAAACCCTTATTTATCTTAGCATACGGTACCATTTCAACCAAATCCGCCTGTAAAAGATCATTTAAACCCTTAATAATAACTCTCCTTCTTTTAAAATTTTTCCTAGCAGGTTTGTGTAATTCATTTACCACCTGTTGCTTGCTCATTTTTTGCAAAGGGGCACTGCAATACAATTTGGTAATATAATTTATCTGTAGTGTTTTTCTTTAATGTCCAAAACGAAATTTTATCCCCTTTATATAAAGTTTTTCCAATAAATGTTTGAGGGTTAACATCCATTTGGTCATCATTTATGTTGACCGATATTCCTTTGGGGTAAGATTCGACACTTTCTACTGTACCCGTTATAGGTGAAATATAAACGGTTTTTGCATTGTCCAGTACAAAAAGCCATACATTATTAAATTGCTCTTGATGATCTTTTTCCAATCCTCGAATGTTTAATATACATTTACTGTGGTAATTAGCGGGGTGGCAGATAAAAAATGGTGAAGGGATAGAGACGGGTGCAGGTGCTCCTACAAAATTTTCCACACGGTTGTATGGTGATTGACGATAAGTCAACATGTGTCTACCAGCCTTGTCTATCGGCATGTTAATTCAATGAATACTTGTAGTACAATAATGATGTGATGATTCATATTCTCTTTTTTATACAATTATTTTCGCTTCTCTTAATTCTTCAATTATTGAGATAATCTCATTATTGTGTGAGTTGTTTCCAGCATACTGGGATGCAATTAACAGTTTTAATCTATCAATAATTTCATTATAATCATCAAAATATCGATATTCTGGTTTTTTATTGTTCCAGTTCATGAGCCCTCTTCCAATCGTACGATTACGTAAAGACAGTACGTTCGGGTCGGAATTTGACCGTCTACGATACTCATCCAACTGTTTTTGTTTAGTTATTGAATGAATAGTACTCAAATGGGGTTTAATAATATCTCTAAATTTTGGGGCATTCGATGTACTCAAACCTTTTTCTGGGTTGTAGTCCAAGTACTGTGCGTTCGTCTTTCGGATAATATCGATATAATTCTGAAGGTCTTCGTTCTTATAGCCGATAGGTTGGCTTTTAAACAAAAGTTCATATAAACCAGGCGTCCCTTTATATCTTTCTTCTTCTTCACCAATAAGTACATCTTTATCATCGAATTTAATGGAGGAATTTCCTACTTTCCAACCATCTTTGTCAGGGTCAAAGTGAACCCCAAATTTCAGATCAAAATCCCTAGCCCCGGTTGATATAAGGTCTTCAATATACCCTCGAGGTAATGGTGCGAACTGATTTATATATGGCTCCATTGCTTCATCACGAATGTGTTCTAAAAATGTAGAAGTCTCCAACGGCATTTGGCCCAAGTAAGTGTCATCGAAATAGGCCGATCTATATGGGTCTTGTTGAGGGTCATATGTGAAGGTCTCGTTAACCGGCGCAATTGAATAAAATTCTTTAGGTACTGGTTTCAAATGGGAAAATGAACGTTCCGGCTTCGGCTCTTTGGGTGTTTTTAACTGGGTTAGTAGTTCATTAAGGGGTTGTGTTATAGGTTTATAATTTTTTTCTAGTAAAGATTGTGTCTGGTCGATATCGCCCTTCAAAGCTTTGTATTTTCGTTTTAAAGCTTTCCTTGTAGTGATCAGTTGTTTCGCCACTCTGGTATCCATGATGACTAATTTTTTGATTGATTTATACTCGTATTTATATCTGTATGAACTTATCAAATCCCTGACGATACCTTCCTTCTTTTATAGAGCAGTCTTTATCGATAACAAGAAATCCGTATTTATTAACCCAACACTGTGCACAAATATCCCTAAAAGTTTGAAAGGACATATCTATGTTAACATGGTCATTATAAATATGTTTCAAATTTGTCATATCTTGTGGGAAAATAACTAATAAATTAGTGTTGTCTCGAATCAATTGTTTGGGGACGGCAGCATAAGATTGACATAAATAGAAACAATCTGTATTTTTGTGTCGACCAAAAGAAAAATAACTTTTAATAATATTTTGATCACAAGAGACCACATCATCAAAAATTATCACAGAATTTGGTTTAATTTTCTCAGGGGGTATTACGGTCTCCCCATCGTTGAATTCGAAATACCCCATCTCTTTAAGAGGTTCCATCAGTAATCGCAAATATGTATATTTTGGTTGAAAGAGAGACTTGGAATATAAATAAATATTTGCAAAACGAATTCCATTAGGATGCTCTAATAAACTCAAAAGTACATTAGTTTTTCCACAACCGCTGGCCCCAATAAATAGACCCCTCTTTACACGGTTAAACAAAAGTCCATGTTTTTTAAATTTATTTATTGGCGTAATATCATCATGATTAATTATAGGTAAATGAGAATTTTGTTGATGAATCTTCATTCTACCAGCACCAAATACTATATAAAGCGAAAAGACTCACTTACATAGCTTATATAATGCTTCAAAGGCGTGGAGTAAAGAGGAAAACAGGTCGAGGTTTCATAGATACTTTACTAGATAAACTTCCAGAACTACATATCCCAGGTTACAGCTTTTGTGGACCGAATACAAAGCTTTCCAGACGCCTGGAAAGGGGGGATAGAGGTATTAACCCTTTGGACGAAGCTTGCAAAAAACACGACATAGCATATTCACAGTTTAAAGACTTGAAACAAAGGCATTTAGCAGATAAAGATTTAGCTGAAAGCGCTTGGAAACGTGTGAAAGCGAGTGATTCGAGTTTAGGAGAACGACTAGCAGCTCTAGGAGTGGCGGGGACTATGAATGTAAAAAGAAAGCTTGGTCTGGGCATAAAGAACCCTGTTAAAAAGAAGAGAGGTGGGGCCTTAAAATCTAATAGAACGAAAAAACGTAGAAAAATTCAAACACCTAAAATAGGAAGAGGTATTAAAAAACGGATGAGAAAAGGTGATTTTTTACCACTCTTGCTCCCTCTGTTAGGGGCAATTGCCCCTCTTATCGGAGGTGCAGCTGGGATAGCAAGTGCTGTCACTAAAGCTAACAAGGAAAAGGCTGAATTGGAAGAACAGAAAAGACATAATTTGGCGATGGAAGGGAAAGGTTTAAAACGTGGTGGTCGTGGCGTATACTTAGCGTATCCAAAAAACTACCGATAAAACTACCGCGTAGAAGCCTTACAGATATTGATTTGAAAAACTTTGTAAAAAAATTAAGAATTCCACATTTTCGGGGAGTCTTCTCTCGAGACAAGTTACCCAAGAAAATAAATAAACAAGAAAGCGGAATTGTGAATTTAGATTCTGTGCATGGGATGGTACTCACTGGGTCACATATACCAAAGACAACGATAATATCAACTACTTTGACAGCTATGGAAATTTACAACCACCGCGAGAGCTACTGCGATATTTTTTTAGTGATCACAAGGCAAACCAAATTAAGTACAATCACGATTCTTATCAAAATAGTGGGTTTATTTGTGGTCATCTGTGTTTGCGATTTTTATATAATCAATATTCATAAAAATGATTCAGTTAGTTAATAATAAACCGTCTTAAAGTTAAGATGTCTATTAGTTTTATTTTCAATGGAAAAACTTCAGAGTTAAGCTTTGATTTTAATCCACCGGTTTTTCTAGAAGATTATGTAGATTATGAAATTGGCCTTGTAAATTTTGATACTTTTTATTCGATACCAAATATCGATGAAAAAAATAATAGATTTTATTGGTACAGCGAATCAAATAATTTTAGATATTTAATAATAGTACCAACTGGATCATATGAAATAAATACGCTATTGGATGCAATGCGTAGAGAGGTATTAAAAATAGATCTGAATGCAGAAATAAACATGGAATTCGATATAAACACTTCCAAGGTATATTTGAAAACAAACAGAAAAATTTCTTTTGATGTGGATAATTCAATAGGAGATGTGGTTGGTTTTAGTAGAAGAACTGTCGATGCAGATAGTGAGGTAATTGGTAGTAATCCTATTCAAATCCTTAAAGTAAATGCTATATGTATTAATTGCAATATAGCAGCGGGTTCATTCTTAAACGGTCATCCGGTACACATTATTCATCAATTTTTTCCAACTGTTTCATCGGGGTATAAAATAGTTGAGACACCCCTTAATGCTATTTATTACCCAGTCACTATCAAAAGAGTTAACAACATCACAGTGCGAATAATCGACCAAGAAGGAGAGCTTATAAATTTTCAAGACGAAATACGTACTATTCGATTGCATATCAGAAAAGTAAAGCCGTAAAATGGTATTAAGATTTTCAAGACCGATGATTCCGAGAAGAAAAACACAAAAAAAACCTAAAATACGGCTTTCAAAAGAAAATCGAAACTTTTTAAAATCACTCGGATTCAACGTTTTAGTTTAATTTATATAAAAGAGGAATTAAACACATTCGGGTTTTAGTAGAGTTTTGCATCTATAAGTGTTAACATGGATAACTTGTTAGATATTACTGAAGTTCCATATAACGACACAAGTGTGCAAGATTATCAGTTTCATTATTATCAACCTTACACAACTGGTGAAATTAATTATAATGACGAAATTCGCATTGCAATTCAAGATTTGGAAGCCAATACAGCACCTTGTGATAGTTACTTATATTTAGAAGGAAAGCTTTCGAAAGAAGGTGGAGGTGTGCCTACAAAAGTAGAGTTTATAAACAACGCTATTTCGTTTTTGTTCCGAGAAATTCGTTACGAACTAAATGGGGTAATTGTAGACTCTGTTCGAGATACTGGTATTGTTTCAACTCTAAAAGGTTACCTTTCCTACAATCAAAATGAGAGTGACATGTTAGGGAATGCTGGGTGGTATCCGAAAAAGGAGATTTCTAAACAAAAAGCGGGGGAAACTCAACAACAAGCAATAACTAGGGAGAGAATTATAACAGACGCAAATGGTAATTATAATACCATAATACCGTTACGACACCTCATGGGGTTCTTTGAAGATTACCGAAAGTTATTAATTCACATGAGACAAGAACTTGTTATTATACGTAGCAATTCTGATTATGAAGCGGTAACTAGCCCGGATGAAACTGAAAAACCACAAATATCAATAACCAAACTATTTTGGGTAGTACCACACGTTGCGCTTAATTTGGAAGAACAATTAAAAATAAATCGGATCACTAACAAAGGAGCAGACATACCAATACAATTTAGGAGTTGGGAGATCATAGAATATCCATCATTACCTACATCCACACGCCACACGTGGCCTGTAAAAACGTCAACAAAAGTCGAATCACCAAGACATGTCATTATCGCTTTTCAAAATAACAAAAAAAGTAAAATTGCAACTGATATGAGCAAATTTGACAACATTTCCTTACGTAACGTCAAAATATTCTTGAATTCAGAGAGATACCCCTACGCTGATTTATTATTGGATTTCCAAAATAATAAAATTGCAACATTATACACAATGTATGCAAATTTTCAAAAATCATATTATAACAAAGATAATCAACCAATTTTTACTCCTACTGAGTTTAAAAATTTTGCACCTATTGTTCACATCGACTGCTCACATCAAAAAGATATAATCCAATCAGGATCTGTAGTCCTGAGAGTAGAATTCGAAACGGATACTGCAACAACATCTGAGATTTCGGCGTATTGTCTGGTTTTACATGAGAAATATTTTACATACAATCCTCTAACAAAAATTGTACGTCAACTCTAATGCGCATGCTTCACTTTGACGATTTAAAGTCGTAGCTTTATTGTCTACTGTCAGTATACTATGAGGAGTGAAGAATTTAGTTACATTCTCTACAAATATCAAAAAGATATAAAAAATTTAAAAAAAATCTTCAAAAACTACAAAGTGATATTAAGATATATTGTCTGTCGAAACAATTGAAACGCCTAAAAATATGAGGTTGGTTTGGATATTCAAGGATTCGTTCGAGAACGTAATGAATTTGTGGTGAAAGAATTAGCAGTTTACGATGGAACTCGTTTATCTCATACCGTTTTTAAACCACCCTTTCCAATGGATATGCTGCCTCCAGATCAAAAAACTCAAAACAACTGGTTAACAAAAAATTATCACAGTCTTGAGTGGAGTATAGGATTCACACCTCTACATATGTTTGGTGAATGTATACAGAAGCTAACGTCATCTGCAGATTGTGTCTATGTTAAGGGAGCCGAGAAAGCAAATTACATTAGAAAATTTATCTCCCAAGAAGTTATAGAACTGCCTGAACAACCGTCTTTGAACAAATCGGAACCAAAATGTTTTTATCACTCCAATAACTTTTGTATGTGTGCGTTATCAAATGTATTTTTTTTATATGAAACCTTTATAATGCAATAATTCATTAAATAAAACGATGTATTAATCAAAAAATTCTTTATTACACACATAACACTTAAACACGCGATTTTCATTACATTTATAATTTTCTATTTCGGTCAAAATCACTTTTTCCTTCTCCATGCGGTTTTCACTCGACTCTTCCATTTCTACCACCCCTGCTGCTTCTCCCTCCTCTTCCTCCTCTTCCATGAATTGAGCTGCTAGGTTTTCAGGTAAGTATTCCCTGATTCTGTACAGGAAACCATCTAAGGCGATTCGTTGAAGATCTTGCACGAGATGAGTAAGACATAATTCATCGTTCTGATACATTGAACACAAATCACGGCCAACTTCATAAGTTCTCGCTAAGTGTAAACAATAGTCGTTTTCAAAAAAGCGCTCCATCCCATAAAAAGCTTCATGATGGGCATCAAATCTCAAGTCTTCAAACTTACTGCGAATATTTTCTATACCACTTTCTAGATCAGTGATCTCAGGTTCTTGACTATAACACATCCACATGTTGATTGTCACATTTTTAGTTGAGAATTACTATTTAAAATACCCCCACCCTTTCTCCATTAATTTTTGGGGGTGTTGGATTTATTAAAACCCCCACTCTTGATGACTCACCCAAGTAATGACTCACCCAAGTAATGACTCATCATTAGTTCAGGTGTCGAGGAGCAGGTGATATAAATTGCAAATCCCTCGTACAAATTTAGTACTAATTGAATAGCCGGCGAGTAACAATGTTGTGTGATCAGTGCGGGAAAACTTTTTCTTCCTCTTTTAATTCATTCCGACATATGCGGGGTCGTTGTGAAAAACACGTTACATGTGTTATATCAAATAAGAGACGGAAATTAAATCCGGACGATAAGAAGCGGTTAGAAAGAACAATTTTACATAGTGACAATAATATTGAAAAACTCCAGCATGCATTTAAATCGCGCATAGTGAGCTACAGATTTAAAAGTGATAAAAACCACATCGATCCATTAACATTCTGCGCAGAAGTGAAAGCTAAAGTGTTTGGTATTATTTTGGATTACGTAGAACAGCACCATGTTTTAAAAATTAACATGGAACTTTTCGCGCTCTATTCATTACCCGAAAAGGAGATGTCTGATGTAAAATCGTTCAACACGAGAAACAAAGTCGTCACTGTTTCGGTGGATTTACATCAGGTCTTTAATGACTTTGTTCAGGAAATGGATTCGAAGGCCTCTGAATTTCAAGAAAGGGATTCCGGGTGGACTCTACACCATATAATGTTTTTGGATGTAAACATCAACAAGTATAATCCAATATCAGCATCATCTTACATTAAATGTCCGACACGAGTGGAAAAAACCCAAGCAGTGTTAAACATAAAGAATTCAGACAATGCGTGCTTCGCTTGGAGTATTATTGCAGCCATCTTTACAGCAAGTGGTCACCCAGCATTAGTGTCATCGTATCCACCTTACGACGTCTTATTGGATTTTAAAAATATTGACTTCCCTGTTAAATTGAAAGACATTAAGAAGTTTGAAGAACTTAACAATATTTCTGTGAACGTGTACGGACTTAACTCTAAATTTGAAAATGGTATTTGGATTACTGAAGTGGTCGGACCTTTGCACTTTACTTCCGCTCGTAAACCGACACATGTGAATCTCCTACTACTAACAGATGATGATACTGGTAATAACCATTATTGTTTAATTAAGGATTTATCTAGATTAGTTGGTCGTCAGTTACCAAAACATTGTGGAAAATATTTTTGTGATGGGTGTTTGCAGTATTTTATAACAGAAGAGAAATTACGAGCTCATGAAAAGTATGACTGTAACCACATATATACTAAAACACCCACTACGAATTTAATTTTGAATAAATATGGTGAAATGGTACCTCAAAATATTCTCAAGTTTATTAATATCGAAAAGCAATTACCCGTACCATTTGTAATTTATGCAGACTTTGAAAGTATTCTGAAACCAATTCACCACAATGAACCATGTGATAATGAATCCTACACGGTTAAAACTTTTGAACACGAACCTTACTCCTTTGGGATGTATGTGAAATGTAATTTTGATGATAAATATTCAAAATACTATTCATACCGGGGGACTAATGTTGCTGAAGCATTTACAGCTCAATTAGATGAAGTTGCTCAAGGTATTTATCATAATCACTTAAAACATGTAAGAGAAATGTTGCCATTATCGGAGGAAGAACAAGTCCTCTTTAATAATGGTACCATTTGTCAAATTTGTGATAAACCGTTCTTACCTGGTGATATCAAAGTTCGCGACCACTCGCACCAGACTGGTTTGTATAGATTTTTGGCGCATGCGCAATGTAATCTCCAATTTAAAGTCTCTAAGTTTATCCCCGTATTTTTTCATAATCTCACAAATTATGATTGTCATCTGTTTATCAAAAAATTGGCTTTAAACGGTGAATCGGTGTCAGTACTTGCCCAAAATAAGGAGAAATACATTTCCTTTTCTAAACGTATTTTGGTCGAAAAATCAAGTGATCCTTTAATACATAGTCAATTCTTAACATTACGATTTGTAGACTCATTTCGATTTTTATCTAGATCGTTGGATAAGCTAAGTCAAAATTTATCTGCAGATCAATGTAATGAGGTGAGAAAATATTTCCCCGATGATAATGAGTTTAATTTAATAAGACGCAAAGGCGTTTTCCCATATAGCTACATAGACTCTCTAGACAAGTTGAAAGAACAACTTCCATCATCAGATAAATTTTTTGATACACTTAGTGGGGAATCGATTTCACAAACTGATTATGATCGAGCTAAAGAAGTATGGCGAACATTTAATTGCTCAAATTTGGGGGAATATTCTGATATTTATCTAAAGTCGGATATACTTCTTTTAGCTGATGTGTTTGAAAATTTCAGACAAGTGTGTTTAGATAATTATAAATTGGACCCTGCTCATTACATAACAGCACCCTCTCTTAGTTGGGATGCAATGTTACGTTTTACTAAAATTCAACTCGAACTTCTCACTGATATCGACATGATACATTTTTTTAAAAAAGGAATTCGGGGTGGCGTAAGTACTTGTACTAAAAGAAAAGCCATAGCTAATAATAAATATCTACCAAATTATAATAGTGAGAAACCAACCTCTTATATAATGTACTATGACGCCACAAACTTGTACCGATTTTCAATGAAACAGCCCTTGGCAACTGGTAACTTTAAATGGCTCGATGAAGGTGAAATTGATAAATTTGATTGTAATCTAATAGACGATGACTCATTACAGGGGTATGTTTTGGAAGTTGATTTAGAATATCCCTCACATTTGCATCAAGATCATAATGATTTGCCATTTTGTCCGGAGAATATAATACCTCCTAGTGGTACAATACCAAAATTAATTCCAAATTTACAAAATAAGTACAAGTACATTATTCACTACAGAAATTTAAAACAATGCTTAAAATATGGTTTTATTTTGAAAAAAGTTCATAGAGTCTTGGAATTTTCACAATCACCATGGTTAAAACCTTACATTGACTTGAATACTAAACTAAGAAATTCAGCAAAAAATGAATTTGAAAAGGACCTCTTTAAATTATTAATTAATTCTATTTTTGGTAAAACCATGGAAAACGTTGATAAGCGACAGGATATTAAGTTAAGCTCGCATTGGGAAAATAAAATAGGATCTATTGGTGCTAAAACTTTAATATCGAGGCCACATTTTAAATCTTGTTCGGTATTTGATGAAAATTTGGTGGCTATACAATTGGAAAAAACACAAATACATTACGACAAGCCTCTTTACGTAGGATTTTCAATCCTTGATATTTCTAAAACTGTAATTTATGATTTTTTTTATGGTTTTATAAAAGAAAAATACGGTGATGATGCCAATCTTTGTTATACTGACACTGATTCACTTATTTTACAAATTTTTACTGATAATGTATATCAAGATATAAAAGAGAACATCAACTATTTTGATACATCAAATTATCCTCTAGACAATATTTATACCATCCCCAAGTCATTATCAGAAGTTGGGAAGATGAAAGATGAATATGCTGGTGTACCTATAGAATGTTTTTATGGGACTGGCGCTAAGGCATATTGTGTCAAAGCAGTTGATGTTATGAAAAAGGCGAAGGGGGTTTCTAAAAGTGTAGTTAAAAATCATTTACACCTATCTGATTACATCAGAACTGTAGAAGAGGGTGTTTCGATTTTTAGAAAAATGTATATTTTCTCTTCTGAACTACACACCATATATACAGAATTAAAAAATAAAATCGCCTTATCATCGAAAGATGATAAGAGGTTTGTAATTCCTAATACCGTAGAAACTTTTGCTTGGGTGCATTTTTTACTACAAAAGAATGATTCTGACCTATCTCTATTAATTGAATTATGTGAAAAAATTGAAAATAAATGTAATGTTAATGGTTATTATAATTTAGATTTGTTAGATTAATGTTTTATGTATTTTGGTTTGGTTAAATAAAAATATATAAATTAATTTATGGTTTTATTGAAAATTTATTAAAAATTTTTAAATATAAATTTATAATTTTTTGCACTTTTTCACTGTTTTTCTCATCATCCCAAAGTCTGTAGCAGCATTCACAGGTATCAGGACCTTCTTGAGTGGCATCATGGGACCAAGGACAGCTTATGTAGTGACATCCGTGCGTGGAAAGTCTCTTTTCTTCATTCTTGTTTCTCTCCAATTGGTGTTGAATTCGGTATAGTTCATTTCTATGTTCGTTTAGCAATAAGTCTTTATACAATTTTAAAAATTCTTGAAGCTCCATATGTAATATTTTACTAAAATTTCAACCAGTAGTAATGAGCAACACACTGCTATGTAGTAAAGCAAAGGTGAAAATGGTACAAAGTTTCCTGACGGCTCGGCTTTTGTACTATGGGAAGTTGTGGTGGGGGTAAGATTGGTCCATTTAATGTCATGGGTAGAGTTATCATTTCTTCTAAGTCGTAATTTATATGCCGTGCTATTTCGGGGTATTGTTGATTGAAAAAATAAATCCTTATCCATTCTATTCCATCTCATTGGCCAGGTCTCGTTTTTAGTTCCATTATTATCGAAACATATAAAAACTTCTTTAGTGTCTTCGGGATATATGTATAATGAATTGTGCCAAATAGTATGTAACACTAGAATGTGCTCCATCAACATCTTCTCTAATAATGTTCACCTTGATAGAAAAGCCCTACTTTTTATTATACTTTTTGAAAATGGGGTGGTGTGAATAATCCCCAAAAATAATTAGTATTTGATTTAGTAGGAATGCCCCGATATAATGTCTAATTGGGTATGAGCACGTGAATGAATGAGTCACTATCGAAACCGTTACATTTGCAAGACGGGACCTGTAAAACTTGCAAGGACTTGCAAAAAACCGTTGGAACCCCAAAAACCGTTGAAACACCAGACGTTTGTCGAGAGCCCCCGTATTTTTAAAGATTTAAATTTTTGTTTATACTTTCGGTATTCAAACATATAGTTAATTTTATTCATTAATTCCACGTGTGAGAATACTGACCCCGATATATTGATAGTAGCAATGTAATTAGTGAAAATCCCTTTCGAGGAATGTCTCTAACACCTGCATAAGAAGCACGCGAATGAATGAGTCACTAATGAAACCATTACATTTGCAAGACGTTAAAAATTGCACGTGTTGTCTAATTAACGCGTCGAGGGATGTTTCTCTCTAACACATTGGATGAGTCATGTCATTAAATCTCCCCAAACTGGATGAGTCATATGAGTATGTGTAAAAGACCGTTGAATCTCCCCAAAACTTGTAAAGACTTGCAAAAAACCGTTGAATCTCCCAAAAACGGGATGAGTCATATGAGCACGTGGATGAGTCACGACTAAAACACCTGTAAGCCGTTGAATCCCCCAAGAGTAATGTGTGCACGTGGATGAGTCACGACTAAAACCGTTAAACCCCCAAACACTTGCACAAAACCGTTAGATCCCCCCGTTAAATCCCCCGACTTGTAAAAAGCCGTTGGAACCCCAAAAACCGTTGAAACACCCCGCAAAACTTGCAAGGACTTGCAAAAAACCGTTGAATCCGCAAAGACCGTTAAATCCCCCCAAACTTGCAAAAACCTGCAAAAACACCTGCAAAAGACCGTTGCTGTAAGCCGTTGAATCCCCCAAGAGTAATGTGCGCACGTGGATGAGTCACAACTAAAACCGTTAAACCCCCAAACACCTGCAAGGACCTGTAAAACTTGCAAGGACTTGTAAAAGCCGTTGGAACCCCAAAAACCGTTGAAACGCCCGCAAAACTTGCAAGGACTTGCAAAAACACGTGCAAAAGACCGTTAAATCCCCCCTGAATCCCCAAAAACCGTTGGAACACCTGCAAAAAACCGTTAAATCACGGAACACCTGCACGGAACACCTGCAAAAAACCGTTAAAACACCTGCAATCTGCTCCGCTCCGGCTCCAGACCCTTTACACACTACTGTATTTGTATCTCCTTATTTGTAAAAATGTTTTAGTAATTTTTTTTAAAAATCCGTTAGTCGCGACACTACTTTTACGTACGCCTATGGAATCCATATAAGTACCCACGAAACATCAAAATCGGACTGTCTGTCACTCCTATTATTTCCAATCATGGTATATGTCCTTCCACTCACTTTCTATTCTGTTTTTTATTATACGCCCATACAGCCTTCCGAATGAGATGGTGACGCTGATCCCTCTGTAATTATTGTATTTTCTCCACTCATTCGGTACGGGTTCTTTTCCTTCTAAATAAGCCTTGCAAACCTCTGATAACATTTCTTTGAACTGAGTAGGGCTGTTTCATACGCTCAATCGGAATGCCTCTAGGGCCGGGAGCTTGATTATTTTTCATTCCGCTTAATGTTTTCAGTATTTCTTCGGCAGTTATATTCACTACTTCCTCTGTAACGTTATCGGCCATCGTATCTCTATTTTCGCTATCTGTGCCCCTTTCTTCTTTTCAGCAATTCTTGGAGGCATTTTTGTCTCCATTTTCACTTCGGCACATACTCTGAAGTAGTATTTCCAATCGTCAGGATCTTCGGTGCTAGGCCATTTTTGATGTTCTTCTATTTTTTTTCTTTTACAATCTGTCGTAAATAGTCGTTAATTCATTCGTGTTTATTTTTGTTTGCTTGTTGATCAAGTTCTCCTATGGAATCGTTTGTTTCCTCTTGTAGAATTTCCATTAAATTTCCGTATTGGTCATCATTTCCTATAGGTTCACGTTCTTCCAGTTTTTTACCGATTATAAGTTTGTATAGGAAAGATATAGAATCATCTTTTCTATCTATCTATACCTATCTGGTATCTTCGATCAGATTTCGATTCTGCTCTTCTTTCTGCCACCTGTACATTCTCTCTTGGGAGAATATTTAGTGGCCATATTGTCATTGGAAGGAGATTGCCAGAGAGTAATAAATCATAGGATATGTAAAGCAAACCAAGCCATCCGACAACTTACTTCTATTTTCTGGTCACCAAATATGTATAACGTAACAAAAAAAAGAATAGGAAGAACTATTGTGTATAGTATTTCATTATACGATTCTAAAACCTGAGAAATTACCATTTGAAATTAAAAGCAAACAGAGATAGTGGAAATGGGCTAATTAAGGTGAAGCTGTAATGTATTTAGGCTAGTGCTAGTGTAATAATCGGCCGTTTTACGTTTAAACATGTATCGAATCACTGATCAAGATGAGTCGATTTGGGTGAGTACTCTTGGGTGGGATTGATTGATGTAATTGATTGCTTTCAAAATTGATCGGTTCCCTAATGAAGCATGGGTGTGGGGCTTAGCAATTGCCCGCCTTAGTCGATTTAAAATTACACCACTGAATGAGATAATGTCGAAACAAACCAAAAAAATTATTTATCACTAAGCTATTGGGTTCATAAAGTTAACAACCAGAATATAAAGTTACCAAAACAAAACATTAAATAAAATTGAAACAAATTTTAAGCGATTGGACAGAACCAAAAAATAATCAGAATATAAAAACGAACAAGTACTAACCAAGTACTCCCACAAGGAAGTTTTCTAGCCAAAAAAAGCACAGCAGTAAAACATATATTAAGTAAAAAAAAATCCCAATAACGCCCGATTAACAAGAAAACGTAACGCACAAGGACTACAAAGTGTTTACCCAAATCGTATAACTTGATAAAATCGTCAAATTTCTCTTAAATCCCTTGAGGCCCCTGTATATGCCAACTTGGTTTTATGAGATATAAGGAAAGTGACTTTTCAAAATTCCCTTAATTAAATGATCGAGGTTGCACAACTGTTAACGTATCAAAACCAACCCAAAATTTAGGACTACACGACCCTTCCGAATTATTAACGACTCATCCAATATCTAGAAGTTCTCTCTAGTCGGTTACTTTGGTCTCGGCACGGTACTCAGCACCTCCTTCGCTCGGTGAAATTTGGTCACTAACGCGTTTTCACTCGGGCGGCGAAAATTGACTGACTCTACCATCTTATAAAATTAAAAACTCCGTTTCTAAACTCTATACTCCCAAAATTTACGACACGAAATAAATCAACTATGAGGTTAAAATTATCACTACTCACGTCTGAAATTAGAACTCCCAAAGTTGCAGCTTAAAATGAAATTACTCTGAAATTCAACAAAACGTACTACCCCCACGTTAAAACTTTAAAAATCCCTAAATTACGACTTCCTCGTAATAGCTCAAAAGACTTTACACTGCGCCCAACTAAAATTAGTCCAAGAGCTAGCTACATAAAACAGTATCGATAAGGTATACGACATTTGAGTTCATAACTGATTCTAAAAACATTAACCCGACACCAAATGGCTATTCTGCCGGTTCGCATAGGCCGGATATGTAAATGGCGGCCAGTTTTCCACGTCGGAAAAACATGCCTGAAAAACCGATAAGGTACACGCGTGAAATTTTTTTTAAGGCATTGTTTAGACCTTGACTAAGAGCGGTGTAACAGTGGCAGAACGTTAGCAGGTTGGAAAACCCTCGGCAAAAATGATTCAAAGTCGCGGAAAATTGCCATGAAAAACCGATAATGTACACGTGAAAAACTTTTTTCCGTACATCCTTTGGGCCCCAAGGAAGAGCGGTGCGATAGTGGCAGAACGTTAGCAGGTCGGAAAACCCTCAGCAGAAGGAACTGAAAGTCATGAAAAACGCCTTGTAGGAACTACATGGAACGCCCTGTAGTAACTACATGGCGTTTGTCATGTCACTCATGACTTCAGTTCCTATACAGGGCGTTCTATGTAGTTCCTACAGGGCGTTTTTCATAACCTTCATGGACAATTTGCTGTGTCGGCCCCAGTGACAGGATTTCGACCTCAACCTCGGACAATGATTGCATCATTGTTATCAACATTTTGCAGTTTTCGGTGTCATGTTACACTTACGAGTCGACGAACGTTACGTAATAAGAAGTAAGTCATGTGTCATGTAGCGATTTATTTTTTCATATACATAGCACTCTTTAAATCCCTTAAATATCCGCAAGGTGTTACACTAGATCATGTTAGGAATGAGAACATAAAACGTAAAATGGAAGTCAAAAGAAATGTTTTACATAGAATAGAAATAAGTAGACTCTTGTGGTGCGGACGCATGAGAAGAATGCCTCCAAATCGATGGTCGTTAAGATTGAATTGAATTGAGAATAAGAAAAGAGGACGCGTCCAAGAAACCGGAACACGGAGGTACAGTAAGCTATGCAATAACAAATTTGCAAGAAGGCGATTGGGAACGAAGAGATTCATGGCGCTGCGAATTAAGTTGTAGAGAAACTCGAGATACATTATATCGTAGGTATACATACCATGTACATATGATCGTAGGTACGATCAGGTATTAATTTTGAAAATAAAAATACCTTTATGAGATCGCACGTTTATTACAGCACAAGTTGCTTCTCACAGTAATAAACGACGACTGTCGTTCCCGAGAGACAAAAGTTGCAAAATAGACAATTTGGATTCGTATGCTAAATTCTACACAGCGAAAACAACGCTAAATCCTTGGATCGTCCGTGGGCGTCCAGAGTGGCCGACTTTTTCGGGACTCCTCAAATTACATCTTGAGTTTCATCAATCGCGCCGCTCACATACATATATCATGTATGGTATATGTATATGGTATATCATACCATATACATATCATGTATATACATACATAGATATACATATTATATCATAGATATACATTGTACATGATATACATTCTCTCTTGGTGCCTAGCACATATATCCCACTACTCTCCAGTAACAGGTCTCGTGAGACCTACGTCATTAATACCGCGTTGCCATATATATGACCCAAAATTTCGTATTGGAACATATGTTCAATGACAAAACGCCACAAAAACATAAGTGTTGCGGAATAACAAGTTAATATATTTAGGTATTGCAATAGTAGATTTAATTTTTGTTTCTAATTTTCAATGCAACACGTAAAATCTTTTAAAATCATATGTACGCGTAACTATATGATAGGTTCTTTTTGTACGAACGGCAACATCCCAGAAAACCCTCGCGCTTTACTTGGCGTTGCCAAGTATTACCGTCTTATTCTTTTCCTCCCGCACCGAACCAGTAAATACCGAGAAAAATTGGCATCGTCGCTGCACCTGTGAAGTGTGCGCCGAAAACCATTGGCGGAGTGGCGCGGTTATCTCGCGAAAATATTAGTGTATTAATATCAGTGAATAGTGAATACCAGGTACCACGTAACAAAATGAATGAATGTGAACCTAGCTGTAGCAGCACTCTCAACAAAAAGGTAAAGTCACATTACTTAACTCTGGGTGAGCGGCAAATGGTGAAGAACGTGTATGAAGGGATTCGCGCGCGTTTTCCCGCTTTAACGGTTCACGACGCGACAGAGATGTGTGCGGATTTTACAAAAGTATCGAAAGCCACAATTTTTAGGATTTTACGAGGACACCCTTCGCGTGGGGAAATAACGGCCGGAAATAGAAAAGTGGTAAAAACGGATCCGCGAAAAATCATTTTAGATGACTATCATGTGCTATTCGTCGAAAAATCCATTCTTTCTTCTTTCGAAACGAAATTCCGACGTTAAAGAAAATTCATCTCGATATACAAAATGACGATACTTTGCCTAACATATCGCGACGAGTTTTAATTCGTACTATGCGTGAAATGAACTTTAAATACTGCAAGAGAAAACGTAATAGCGCGGTGGTAGAGAAAGAAGACATTGTTTTTTGGCGTAGAGATTATTTGAGACAAATTCGAAAATTTCGCGGCGAGAAAAAGATCTACTATTTGGATGAGACATGGATAAACGCGGGGCATACGGTTTCCAAAGTGTGGCAAGATTTGTCCGTTACAGATCATCGAATAGCTTTTCTGGAAGGGCTTTCGACCGGGTTAAGATCACCGTCGGGTAAGGGACGCAGGTTAATCATTACACATATCGGAAGTGACTCGGGTTTTGTGGAGGGTGGGTTAAACGTTTTCGAATCACGAAAAACCGGTGATTATCATGGAGATATGAATTCGGACGTGTTTGAAACGTGGTTCAAATCCATTCTCTCACGCTTGGAACCTGGTTCAGTTATTGTTATGGATAATGCGCCTTGCCACAGCCGTCGTGCAGAACCACTTCCAACATCACAGTGGAGAAAAGCGGACCTATTCGATTGGTTACAATCTAAGAATATAGCTTGCGACGACACCATGCTCGAACCGGAATTGCTTCGAATTGCTCGTCAATACAAACAAAGTTATTTAAAATTATTTGTGGATGAAATCGTTAGGGAAAAGGGGTTTACGGTTTTAAGGTTACCACCATATCACTGCGAGTTAAATCATATTGAACTAATTTGGGCCCAAATAAAAAGCGAAGTCGCACGTAAAAACGTATCATTTAAAATAGCTGGTGTAACGATTCTTTTAGAAAATGCGGTGAGTGCTGTTACAGCTAATTCATGGATAAAATGTATTCAACACGTTGTCAAAGAAGAAGAAAAGTTTTGGGGATTAGACCCACGAATAGGCAGAGTAATAGAACCGATTGTTATTACTCTTGGTAATGATAGCGATTCTGATGAAACGTCAAGTTCGGGGTCTCCCGAAAAAAGTTCTCCAAACCAGACTACCTGCACGAACAGCATGCTAAGAAACATTTTATCAGGTTGAGTCAATTTTTCACAGTTTATATTATTTTATTTTGTCATATGGAGACGCAGTGCATTTATTTCTTTATAGAGTTTATTTATTTTTTAAAGAATTAATTTATTTTATACCTAGAGAATTGTTGAGAATTTATTTATTTGTTATTTTGTTAAGGACTTGTTTATTTATTTAAGTTATTTTGTTCAAAAGTTATTTTATTTGGGTTGTATGGCTGCAGGCGAATCATCCCTTTAAAAATGGCAACGCGCCATGGTAATACCTCATAGGTGGTGTGGAAATTTACCAGTTTACCTTAATTTATTTTTGGCGATAAATGTTGCAACAATTTCTTATTTACAAGAAACTATTTTACCCGCCACTGGAATCAGTTTCCTCTTTCCCCTTGGTACCGCAAAGGTCCATCTGGTTTCGCTCAAGGTCATGTGACATAGGTCTCACGAGATGTGTTACGGAACTGTAAACACACGACATCCAATGGACGTCCACTGCAGGTCCATTAAACTTACAAACGTACATGGACCTGCAGAGGACGTCCAATGTATGTCCCTTTTCCACCAAGAGCTGGACGTTTGTGACAGGCTATGAAATGTACGTCCAATGGACATCCATGTTGTACCATCAGTTGGACGTCCTTAAAGGGCTATGAAATGGACGTCCAATGTACATCCAAGTTGTAGTATCAATTGGACGTTCGTAAAAGACTATGAAATGGATTGCGAACGTCGTTTGGATCTCTATTGTATGTAAAATGGACGTTTTTTGGATATCAATTGAACGTCCAATGTACGTCCTCCTGGACATCCAATGGATGTCATTTGGATATCAATTGTACGTCCAATATACGTCTTTTGGATATCAATTGACGTCCTCCTGGACATCCAATGGATGTCTTTTGGATATCAATTGTACGTCCAATGTACGTCCTTTGGATATCCAATGGACGTCCATTGGATGTCCAGAAGGACGTCCATGGAACGTTCACATTGTTATACTTTGGCTCTCCCATGGACGTACATTGTACATCCAACCGTCTTTGCGTGGGACGTCCAATGGATGTCAGCCACGTTCAGTGAGGGACGTCCAATGTAAGTCCATTGGATGTGTATGTGCTGTCTGGGATAGTACACACGAAGAAGGAAATGGTCGGATATGCACTGGTCTCCTCGATCCACTATTACATCTGCTACTTTTATGGATGATGTTTGCTTTAGTATAATGTAGTCCATAATTAATTTGATGTTTCTTGTATATCGAACAAAGGTATATTTGTGGATCTCTTTATGGTCGAAGTATCCGCTCATTATTCGCAGAGAAAATTATTCGCATAAGCTGATCAGCCTATTTCCAATGCTATTTATAATTGGTTCTGCATATTTCCCTATTACATTGGCATCATACGTTTTGCCTGTTCTCGTATCATCAATGTTCTGTTTTTATTTATCCACTTTAGGTGAAACATCTACGAGGCTCTTTTCGAAGTCGCCTTTTATGTTTACGTTTGCGTCATCCATAGGATGGTAGACTGCTATTACGATTATGAGTGTCCTTTTAATTTCCTGGTTAATTCTTTCTTGAACATACTCCCAGTCCTTTATAGATTTTTTGTATTATATAGATATCAATTGATATTCCTGATCTGGGTCTTTTATGTTCTTCGATTCCTCTATACACATACACTATACATGTTTCAATAATTAAATACATTTTATATTAAATACATACAGTTTAATACATTGTTTCTAATTCTTTAATCATTACATCCTATTTAGGGGAAAGGCCCTATTCGTGCCACGTTCGAATTTGCAATAACCGCTATCATAGCTTAAGTCGTTTAGCATTGAATCTGTCTTTATTCCGAGTCTTTTTGCGTTGGTTTTTAACACAGTATGGTTTTACGAGAAAGAGCAGTTGACCAATCGGCCAACATCCAGACACGGAGAACCAGAATTTTTTGTCAGGGGTTTTTCCCTTAGCTGATAGTTCCAGTTATTTAGGGGCGCCAGAAACTCGCCACTCTCCGCTTCTCGTCTGCTACATGACGCACACCATTGTACGCCATGTACCCGGGAATCACGTGGCCTTATGCATTCGTGGATCGCTCCATTTAAGACAGAAATTAAAAAGAAGCTGTTTGCTTCTGGGCCTCTATTAAGACAAAAAATAAAATGACGCGAAAACATTGATCTGAGTAATACTTTTGGGATTCAAACAATAGAACAAACAATTCTTACCTTTAATGTTCGTGTAGCAACGAATCGACCTGACATGTCTTATTTGCATCCACGAGCACTTTCCAAAAAGTAACAAGGTTCTGGTCTTCTCTTGACAAACAGTACGTACCCGAATTGGCGAGCAAACCTGCGAATTGAAATTTTCCCTTCTTCTTCTTCTTCTGGTGCCTTGTCCGATTATCGAACGTTGGCAATCATATATTGGCTATAATAACTTTGTTTATCGCAGCTCGAAAAAGTTCGGCGGATGTTTTGCGATACCAAACTCGAATATTTCGGAGCCAAGATGTTCTTCTTCGTCCTGGACCTCTCTTTCCGGCAATCTTACCCTGCATCACTAAATGAAGGAGGTGATATTTTTCTGGGTGCCTCATCACGTGGCCAAAGTATTCGAGTTTTCGGCTTTTTATTGTTTTAATTACTTCTGTGTCTTTCTTCATTCGTTGTAGGACCACCTCATTACTTACTCGGTCCATCCAGCTTATTCGGAGAATTCTTCTGTAGACCCACATTTCAAAAGCCTCCACCTTCTTCAATAATGTGTCGGTCAGCGTCCAACTCTCTGCACCGTAGAGTAATGTGGAGAATATGTAGCAACGTGTTAGTCTAATTTTTAGTTTTAAAGTGATTCCTTTGTTGCAGAGAATTCTTTTTAATTTAAAGAAGGCGGTTCTAGCTTTTTCGATACGGATCTTTATTTCTTTGCTCATGTCCCAGTTGTCGTTGACATTGGCGCCCAGATATGTGATGTTGTTAACCTTTTCTAGCTGTATCCCGTATGCTCTGATTTGCATTGATGGTATTGGTGTAAATTTTCCCTTGGAAATAAGTAATATCCGGCGTTGTTTAGTGAACGGTGTCTTCATTGTTTGTGTATACGTGCGTGTGTCTGTCCCGGTCCTGCCCTGAGTGTACGTACGTGCATACAACTTGACAATAGCAATAAATTTCAATAGAATCAAGCATTATTCGAGTCACACGCTCAACAAATTGCAAATTCATCAGGGCCGAAATTCACTGTGTGGATGTGTGTGAAGCCTACCTCCCCCTCTGGCTGTCCCTCCTCACGTTATTAAATATATATCTCGCAAAAGAGTGAACGAGAGATAGAGATAGAGAGAGCGACAAAGAGAGAGAGAGAGAGAGAGAGAGAGAGAGAGAGAGAGAGAGAGAGAGAGAGCTTAGTGACGGACAGAATAATCCTATTTATTCTGCAAGAGGATTGTCGCTTTGACAATATTTCGCTCGTACCCCTCCAGTCATTGTATTTTTCTTTATCGCGATACGTCTTCTCGGCCTTAGGCCCTTGTCACCACCTTACGTAATAAATTTACTGGCTGAATGCTATTCCTGAACACACTCCCCTCGATCTTTCCCTTTCACTCTGCCACCTCCGCCTCCCCTCCAACCCCTCTCTCGCGCTTTTCTATCTCGGGTTTGAAATTTTTATGGGGATTTAGTGATTCCCCTTGCCCCCTCCGACCGTCCATCGATTGGGGGGATCCCAATCGAAAGTCGCCGGCCGTCCATTAAATATCCATAAAACGGAGAAGGTTTTAAAGGTCCTAGTGTTTAGGTTAATTCTATGAACGATTTCAGGATAGGGAATTGCAGCAAATGGTGCGACAACCCATAATTTGGGTGTTAGAGAAGGACAGAGAATTTTACAAAATATTAATAAGTATTGTAAATAGATAGATCATTTATTTTTATTACCAAACAAAATAATTTTTACGCCTCAATGAAGAAAAAAGATATTATTATGGGGACACTATAGATAGACAGCACTATTAGTAGGTTGTTAGGCTTGTACCGTGGCGAACCTTGGTGCAGCCCAATCTATCCTAATCTGTCTTCTAATTAGTTTATGAATCCCCCACCGTGAGCAGTAGCTTCGCCGGTCGGTGTCTCGGTTTAAACAGGTTTCAGCCAGATGGCATAAAAAATAATCTACCACAAACTGTTTATCACATTTTTTTTCCACAATTTCACCCAGGAAGTGCCTCTCTCAATAACGCATCGGCAGTTACCTCTGAACCTGCAAACCAAAAAGAGAGCTATTCTATTAGAATAAAATCAAATCTAATAAAGAAGCTACTCACTAAGCCCGACAAAGGGACAGCAAACCAACAAGGTTACCACAGAGAGCGATATGCATTGGTTTCAACATCATTGGTAACTCAAATAGTAACAACTGGAAAAAATGTAAGTGTCACTACCACATTCTCAAGAAATAATACTTACCATGATACTGATATTGTAGATTCCACTCTGTCATGAATATGTCTAAAAACGAATAGACGAAACGTCGACAAATCATAAACACAACGTGTTTCATTTAATCATGGGGAAGTCATCAGAAAAACCACCAAAAATTCATCCTGATCCCCGAGAACGAACACCACAACATGTTTATCACATAGTTAGGAATGTACCATCGCTAGAAATAAATCATATTGTCCTGCCCATAGAGAAATAATTTACAAGAGGATTAACTTTAGCGTAAACGAGTCACACCGCTCCCCAACTCAAACCAACGCAGAAATATAACTTCCAATCCTCTTGCTATCTTCGCTTCAATCGATGTCGTCTCTTCAGCTTCGTCGTTGACGTCTTCTCTTCCTTCGCTCTGGTGGTCCCCATTCTAAAAATTTTATGAATCTTCTGTTTTCATTCATCCGCTTAATATGTCCAAACCAAGTTAAATGCCGTTTTTCTATTTCTTCATGTATGTGATTTTCCATTTGCATCTCCCTTCGGATGTACTCATTTCTAACCATTTCTAGCTTTGATCGACCACAGCTTCTACTGAAGAAGTCCATTTCTGTTGCAATGAGTTTACTTTTTGTAGCCTTTGTAACGTCCCACAACTCTGAACCGTATAGGGTAACACTATTAACTAGAGTTTTAAAGAACTTCGTAGTGTTCTTTATTTTTTTATTCCAGAGAAGGGAATTCAATGCTCTGCTGGCTGCACTACCTATATTGATCTTTACTTGGATTTCGTTTTCCCTGTTACCTTTCTTATTAAAAACAAGCCGTGACCAGTCGCAGCTTTGCTTGCTCTCTCATTTGATTGATACGTAGTCTGTCTTATTTCTTTCTGATCTCTAGTCGAAAGAAATTTAGTTCACTTCGCCTTTGATTGTACTTAAACATTGAACAGTATAATTCTTTTTCCTATTTCCGCCTCGCAATGTGGGCTTTCCAACACTGTTATAGTGTTATTAGAATTGATACGTATACAATTGCACACACCGGTGCGATATAACTCATATCCTACCATATGGTAGTATGTGAAATTGGACGCACCCTCGGAAGTTTACGTTTTTTCACTCGTCTCGGTCATGAACCTGTTCGGATTTACCTACATCTATATTTAACGGTTATATTATCACGCAGATACCCCTTTTTATCAATTATAGCAGCTAACCCGTAGCGGCTTCGCTCGCTCATGTATTTGAATTATATGCAGTCTATCCTTTCGATACTTCCTCTAGTCCGTACTCCGTATCAGATAGGTAAATTATTTTCGTTTTGACTTTAGAAATAACACAGACTAACCCGTAGCAGCTTCACTCGCTCATGTATTTAAATGCTATCCAGGCTTTTTTCTTTCATTTGAAATTATTCTCTATTCCGAATCAGATAATTTAATTTCGTGTCAAATAATTTAATTTCTTTCTTTTTAAATTTAGAAATAACATGACAAATAAAAATATATTTGATAATGACAATCTATAATGACAACGCAATTGTCATGTCAACTCGCATACATTGATACATCGCTCCACGCCCGTAACCATAGTTACAAATGTAATTTCGAACAATATTTTTGAATAATTCTACCCGTTAAACTCAAAATTATGCCAAATCTTAGTTGAGCATCGGGGATATTAAACGTAAAGTTTGGGCATAAAGGTGGTGGGAGCGCGAGCGTCAAGAGAGACACGACAACGGCGCGTGCGTAGATGATCGCAACCATATTATGTGACCATTATTTTAAACTTTAAAATGGGTATAGTAGGCTATCCTTAAAAGATAGACATATGCCATCGCGGACTTTTTTGTAGATCTATAGAAGAGGAACAATTCCACCATATATTGTTTTGTTCTATCTCGAAGGATTTAGGCAGGGTTTTCGATCAAAGCTCCCAGCCGGCTTCATTTTTCGGGATCCGGAAGGTTCGTCCCCAACATTTCGCCCCTCACATTTCGCCCCTCCACAATTCGCCCCCAGGTATATTTCGCCCCCACACATTTCGCCCTCACACATTTCGCCCCCAGGTACAGTTCGCCCCCACACATTTCGCCCCCAGGTACATTTCGCCCCCACACATTTCGCCCCCGATAAAACACCTCTTTACCATATGTTTCGTCTCCTTTTCTCATTTTGCCGCAAAATTTGTTGGCTTAGAATTTTCAAAGTTAATACTAAGATATGAATAAAAAGTTTGTTTATAACTATTGATAACCAATACATTGCGTATAATTTTTAATTTTAATTTATAATCGTGTTCGTTCCTTTTCACAATGAATTATCCTTCAGATAATGTGCTGTTTCACATAGGTACATACTTTTATTATTGTTTATTTGTTATTATTTGTATTGTTATTTATTACTGTTTATTTATATTTGTTATTATTTATTATTATCAGGAAATATACAATACATAATACAATTGTATTTTAAGTTATCAAACCGATAATTACAATAGTTTTTCAACACCTTCCTTAAAATTTGGGAAAAAAAGAAACAAGGATAAATATAATCTTAGATGAAAAATTAGGGTGGGACTTATCTTATTGAAATCTTATCTTAGTGAAATATACGGGGGCGAAATGTGTGGGGGCGAAATGTGCCTGGGGGCGAAGTGTGTGGGGGCGAAGTGTACCTGGGGCGAAATGTGTCGGGGCAAAATGTGTGGGGGCGAAATATACCAGGGGGCGAATTGTGGAGGGGCGAAATGTGAGGGGCGAAATGTTGGGGGCGAAATGTGGGGGGCGAAATTTCCGTGAACCTCATTTTTCCGCCATCTTCAACCTATTACCCGTTTTCCCGTAGGAATGAAGCATTTCCCTGCGGTAAAAAGTAGCCTATGTTCATCAGGAATAATGTCAGCTTCTAATGGTAAAAGAATTTTTTAAATCGGTCCAGTAGTTTCGGAGCCTATTCAATACAAACAAACAAACAATCAAATCTTTCCTCTTTATAATATTGTATAGATTATTCCCAAATATTTGCCATTCTCTATTCCTTTTATTCTTCCGTATCTAAAGTAAGGTCATATATTTCCTCATCTCCTACTGTTAGGTATTCATATTTGGACAAATTCATCTGGAGAACGTCAGCTTCATATTCTAATTTAAGTTTCCTGACCATGTACCTAAAATATCTTCATCTTCGGCGACAACTATTATATATATCATAGTTTTGCATTGGGGGGGTTAGGGACGAAGGCAGTAAGGATGAAGGCCTGTCCAAATGTCAACCTCACCTGCACGAGTGGTAACTGATTTCATCAGTTACCCGGTACTCCCTGCTAAAAACTAACGAGGCTCTGGCGACCGAGTAACAGCGGTATAACTGTTCAACCGAGGATTAAGGAAATGTAATCTCTCATATCATCCCTCTACCAACCCGCAATGGCCAGCGTGGTAGAGTACAGGCTAGAAACCCCGTAAAGATGGATATTCAATGTATACAAAGGCCCTTAGTCCCCGGCAGCTCAATGGTCCCTGATTATGGTAGCAATCAGACAAGACTAAGAGCAAAGGGTGCGAAGAATCACCGGGATAGATACGGCTACCATGGAAAAACGACAATGCATATCGCCACCTATAATATAAGAACACTATCCTCCGACCAAAAAATATACGAGCTGGAAGAAGAGCTAAGACACATCAAATGGGATGTCTTAGGAATTAGTGAAGTACGACGTAAGGGAGAAGATCAAATAGAACTTAAGTCAGGTCATTTGTTCCACTACAAAGGAGATGAAGAAATACTAGAAGGGGGAGTAGGCTTCTTCATTAATAAAACACATAAGAACAATGTAATAAAAGTCCAAAGTATCTCAACAAGAGTCATATACCTAATACTAGAAATCAATAATAGAAACAAAGTGAAAATTATCCAAGTGTATGCCCCAACATCAACACACAATGACGATGAACTCGAAAGCTTTTACGAAGATGTCTCTAAAGCAATACAACAAGATCAGGAAAAATATACAATCCTCCTAGGTGATTTCAATGCCAAATTAGGCCATAAACTTGACGATAGCGAAAATGCTCTTGGTCCTCATGGGTATGGAGAAAGAAACAGTAGAGGAGCCATGCTTTTGAACTTCATGTCGCACCATAAATTACAATGTATGAACACCTTTTATAAAAAGAATAACCAACGCAAATGGACGTGGAGGAGCCCTGACGGTGTTACGAAGAATGAGATCGACTTTGTAATATCGAACAGGAGAGATATAATACAAGATGTCACCGTACTAAACAAATTTTCTGTGGGTAGTGACCACCGTCTAGTCCGAACAAGAATTGTTATCAACGTAAGGAAAGAACGAAGGAAGATGATAAATACAACTCGAAAGCTTATCCCCAAAGATATTAAAGATGTAAATGCCTATGAGGAAATGGTCACGACTAACATACAACATCTTAAAAACATTAATGAAGAACAAATAAATATTGACGATCTAAATGAACAAATTAACCATACGATACAAGATGCAAGACAAAAAAGCTGCTCCAAAATTAGGAAAAAAGAAGAGAAATTAAGTTTGAAAACATTAAATATGATGAAATCAAGAAGAGAAATGCTAGACAAACATACAACAAACTTCACCCTCTTATCACAGTTAAATAAAGATATATCTAAAGCTATCAGAAAAGATATCAGGACATATAACACAAGACAGGTGGCAAAAACAATAGAAGATAATAAGAACATGAAAGTGCTCAAACGCAAACTAAACTTAGGTAAAAGAAATATTTGTAAGTTGGCAGACAAACACGGGAACATTGTTTCAAGTAGGGACGAGTTGATTAAAATAGCGAAGGACTTCTATTCGGAGCTGTACTCAAACCAAGTTAAACCTGCAAAACAACAGCCAATACCAAAAGTTCAAAATGTAGGATCGGAGGACATTCCAGATATAACCATCAGTGAGATCAAATCAGCCTTAAAAAATATGAAAAACAACAAATCGCCTGGTGATGATGACATAACAATTGAATGTATCAAAGAAGGAGGACCAACCTTGCTATATGTAATCCAAAAACTATTTAATGCTTGCCTTCTAAAGGGTACGACACCTTCCCAATGGACAAATGCTGTCAATATCATTGTGCATAAGAAGGGCGACATTACAGATCTGAGGAATTATCGACCGATCAGTTTGCTGTCCCACGTATACAAGCTATTCATGGCAATAATCACAAAAAGGCTAACCAACAAACTCGACAGCTATCAACCCTGTGAGCAGGCTGGTTTTCGGTCGGGCTATGGCACGAAGTATCACCTACAAGTGATAAAATCCCTAATAGAAAAATGTGTAGAGTACAACAAACCACTAGTACTTACCTTTGTAGATTATGAAAAGGCGTTTGATACTGTGGACCAGCACAAGCTATTACTGGCTCTAGCGGACTGTCGTATCGATCATCGGTATATAACACTCATGAAAAACATTTATGACACTGCCACAGCCCATGTTAGACTACATGCCGATACCGATAAATTTAATATAAATCGCGGAATTCGACAGGGCGATACAATCTCCCCTAAATTATTTACTACACTGCTACAGTACATGTGCAAACGGATAGATTGGGAGAATATTGGTATAAATGTCAATGGGGAAAATCTCAGCCACCTCAGATTCGCCGATGATATAGTTTTAATTTCAGATAGTACTGATAAAGCCACAACATCTCTTGAAAGACTTTACCAAGCATCAGGTCACATTGGGCTCAAAATCAACATATCAAAGACCCAATTTATGACTAATCTAGTAGTATCTAGAAACATACCTTTAGGTGACACTGAAATACAGCAAGTGACGTCCTATAAATACTTAGGTCATGAAATTCGCATAGGGCGAGATAACCAGACGTGTGAAATTTTCAGGAGATTAGGCTTGGCATGGGCAGCATTTGGCAATCTCAGAGATTCATTTAGGTCTGACCTTCCTATATGTCTGAAGCGTAAGCTTTATAATCAATGTGTACTGCCTGTCATGACGTACGGAGCCGAAACCCTAACACTAACCAAAAAGTCTATTAATAAAATAAGAACAACACAGGCAGCAATGGAAAGATCAATGCTGGGAATTTCGCTTAGAGATAGGATACCTAATAGAGAAATACGGCGAAGGACAGGAGTTACAGATGCAGTAAAGAAAATAACTTCTTTAAAATGGAACTGGGCGGGGCACGTTGCGAGAATTAAAGATGAACGATGGACTAAGAAGATTATCGAGTGGAGGCCAAGACAAGAGGCATATCGAAGCAGAGGGCGACCCCCAACAAGATGGACAGATGACATTAAGAAAATTAGGATGAACTGGATGCAGGCTGCACAAAATAGGGAGAAGTGGCAAAATTTGCGGGAGGCCTATGTTCAGCAGTGGACGTTACAATAGGCTTATTGATGATGATGATGATGATGATGATGATGATGATGATGATGAGTTTTGCATTCTTTCGCCCATTTCACCGGGGCTAATAAATTTTAAAAAGACTGGGAGATAGACAGCAACCTTGTCTTAGTCTTTTTGTTGTTTTTATGGAGGTGGTCACTGTATTTCATACTATAATTTTTGCTGAATTCTGCTCATAATACTTTTGTGTAGAATGAATCAAGCCCCGAATCGTGGGATGACCCTCATGTTTTCCATTTCGCTCCATTGTCGGGAAATAGGTACAGTATCATATGCCTCTTGCAGATTTATTAGAGCTGCGTGGATCTCCCGGTTTCGTTGGACCCATTGTTCTAGAACTATCTTCAGGGTGAAAACATTATCAACAGTCGATCGACCAGCTCGAAAACCTGTCTGTTTTTCTGGCTCCTTGTCGCTGATTTCTTCTTCAGTAAGATTTTCCAGTATTCTGGAGTATACTCTCTCTATTGTTGGTATTACCGCAATGCCTCTGTAGTTATTGGAATCTCTTATTGAACCCTTTTGTATAAGGATAGTAATGTAGGATTGTTTCCATCCTTCGTTCAAGCATCTTTCAAAAAGTTCTGGAAGCATTTCTAATACTTTTGTTGGGTCATATTTAATGAACTCTGTCTGTATTCCTCCTGGGCCTGGATATTTTTTGATTTCGTTTTTCTTACGCCGCTTTTTGTATCTTCGATGAAGCTAACGTAACAAGCATCGCTTATCTGTAACGCCCCGAGTTCCACACCTGTTTTTTTTAATTGCATCCTTTATTACAAACTAGGTTAATTGTGTTTATACTAAATCACTGTTATTACAACTTTAATTTCATTTTGAGCAACAAATTTCGATTGTCTACTGTTGACATTTTGTTGTTTTCCTAATTAATACATTTTCTTACCATACTTCAGTCAGTTCAACTCTTCCTGATAATTTTATATTGTAACGTTTATTTTATAATTTATTTACATTAATTGAACACTAATTTATTTAACACACTAAACTACTTGTACACTAGACTAGACACTACATAATTTATTTGTACTGCTCCGCTTTCGGATCGTATGTCGCGTTCACTTCTGCTTCTCTAGTTCTCACTAACTCCCTCGATCACAAGCCCCCTTATATATACACCCCCAACCCTGACCGAGAATGTTCTAGTATATTCTAGAACACCTACGCAGGAAATGTTCATGCACCTGTCTTGTACGCGTCGTAGTTATTCTTTTGAAGGAGTAAACATGTGTCGCTTTGCTTACTTCTCGCATTACACTGCCCCCGCCTTAGAGACGTTTCGTCTCGGAACGTATCCCTGGTAGGCCCATGCAGGAACCTGCACTTAGCCCCCCGCTTACAGCGAGACGTGGCGTCAAAATAACAGGGGACCGTCTTCCCGAGTCGACATGGTGCAGGCCCAAAACAGCAGACTAAAACTTCCACTCCGGTATTCTTCAACACTACTTCCAGCATATTCCGGACAACCCTCCAGTCCAGCTGATCTCGTCCAGCACCTAACTTGGGGACAGCTAGCTTCCTGATGTCGAGCTCCAGCAGTCGGTCTCGTAGCCTATGCAAGGTTCGCCATACATCGTGATAACATGGTTTAAGGGACCCGATCTCCTTCGTAACCAGATAAAAGATGTGTCTTACGTTGTCACGTAGTTCCAGAACCTTGCCAATCTCCGGGAGTTGCGCTCTGAGTTGTTCCAAGCGCCCGTACTTCTTCTTGAAAACCGTGGCGATACCTCGTGACATTACCAGGTCGGCGGACACACAATGGGCCAACGAGTATTCTTCAGGTACGCTGAACAAATCCTGTTGTTTTTCACAGGTTACCCCATACCGTGCTTTTCCGGTACCCCCGTAGGCGCTCATAAATTCTTCGAACGAAAGTTCGTTCTCCTGCGCCATCGTGTTTCTTACTCGGGGGACCTCCGCCTCATCGTGCGACCCCTCATAGGGTGCCAACCGATTAAAGTGCACCACTCTCGGCTTGCCGTTTGGTAGTTTGCTTACCCGGTAGACCACGTCATTGATTCGTTTCTTCACAACATAGGGACCTTCCCAATTGGTCTGTAACTTAGGGGACAAACCTCGTTTCTTCTGTGGGTTATACAGCCAAACTCGATCTCCCATTTGGTAGCCACCCTCTTTAGCGTTGATGTCGTAACGCTCTTTGATGCGATCACTGGTGATATTTAGTTGGTACCGGACTTGATCGTGAATTTCGTTCATCCTTTGCCGCATCCGGAAAACGTAATCTTCCCCCGAAACGTCCTCGTCCGGTCTAGCGCCAAAGATTAGATCACAGGGCAGTTTAAGTTCTCGCCCGAACAGGACTTTGGCTGGAGTTTGTCCTGTCGACTCATGAACGGCCGATCGGTAGGCCATCAGGAAGAACGGCACGTGTTCGTCCCAGTCTCGTTGATGTGACGAGACCATTTTCGCCAGATAGCGGTTGAGGGTGCGATTCATCCGTTCTACCATGCCGTCAGACTGAGGGTGAAGGGCCGTGGTTCTTGTTTTTCGTACCCCAAACTTCCCACATATCCTCCGGAATAGGCCACTCTCAAAGTTTCTTCCTTGATCCGAGTGTAATTCCATGGGTACTCCAAACCGGCAGATCAGCTCCTTCACGAGCACATCGGCCACTGTCTCTGCCTCTTGATTAGGGAGAGCGTACGCTTCTACCCACTTCGTAAAATAGTCCATTACGACCAGGATGTATTTATTCCCCTTTTCGGTCTCAGGGAAGGGTCCTGCTATATCAATAGCGAGCCTTTCGAAGGGGCTCCCGACGTTATATTGTTTCATGGGAGCTTTCGGTCGTCTTTGTGGCCCATTACTTGCGAAACATGTAGTACATTTCTTGCACCAGTCCTTCACGTCGTCTAAACAATTGATCCAGTAGAATCGCTCTCGTACTTTCTGCAGGGTTTTCTTGATCCCTAAATGTCCACCAGACGATTCGTCGTGAAGGTGCCGCAAGACCTCCGGGATTTTACTGGAGGGAATTACCAACTGCCGTCTTTCCTCCGTCCCGTCTTGGCTCTCCAGTACGCGTTTTAGTAGTCCATCCTCAACCACTAACGAGTCCCACTGTGCCCAATAGCTCTTGAGTTTTGGCGAGCCAGGTGATACCTTTTGCCACTCAGGACGCTCTCCTCCCTCCTTCCAAACCAGGATTTCTTTGAGAACCGGGTCTTTTTCTTGCTCTTGTCGTAACGAGGATGGTGTCCATTCCTCGGCGACCACGGTCGTTCGGTAGACTTTCTCGGACTTTTCCTCAGCTCTATGACAATGAGGACACTCATCAGGGCATGGTCTTCTCGAGAGTGCGTCTGCGTTTCCATGACTCTGTCCTGGCCGATGTTCTATGACAAAGTCATACTCCTGGAGCCTCTCGATCCAGCGAGCGATCTGTCCTTCGGGATTCTTAAACTGGAGGAGCCATTTAAGAGCAGCATGATCGGTCCGGATCAAAAACCTCCTTCCACACAAATATTTATGAAAGTGCTCGATGGACTTGACGATGGCCAATAGTTCACGTCGGGTGACGCAGTAATTCCTTTCTGGTTTGGAGAGTACCTTGCTGAAGTATCCAAGGACACGTTCTTGTCCCTCCTGACGCTGCGATAGAACACTTCCAATTCCCACATTGCTCGCGTCGGTGTCCAGGATGAACTGTCCTTCTGGCAGAGGAAAACTCAACACTGGGGCACTGGTCAACTTCCTCTTCAGCTCGTCGAAGGCAGACTGGCATTCCTCATCCCAACAGAAGTTTCGTCCTTCTTCCGTGAGCCTTGTCAACGGCTTAGCGACGTCGGAGAACATCCGGACATATCGTCGGTAGTACGTGCAGAGGCCCAGAAAACTCCTCAACTGGTGTTTATCTACCGGTATTGGCCACTCCTTCACCGTACTTGTCTTGTCCGGATCAACGGCGACGCCCTCTCTGCTCACTACGTGCCCTAAGTACGAGACCTTCCTTCTGAAGAGTTGATTGACATTTCTTCGGGTTCAGTTTCAGCCCCGCACCTCGCAGTCTCTGGAAGACGTCCTCTAAGTTTTTCAGATGTCGTTCGAAGGTCTTGCCCATCACGATGACATCGTCCAAATAGACTAGGCACGTTTTCCACGTCAGACCCATTAGCACGCTCTCCATCAGCCTCTCAAACGTCGCCGGGGCATTACAAAGTCCGAATGGCATGACTGTAAAATGCCACAGGCCGTTTCCGAAGGTAAATGCCGTCTTTTCCTTATCGGCAGGGTCCATTTCGACTTGCCAATAGCCGCTTTTTAAATCCAAGGTCGAAAATATCGTGGATCCAGCAAGGGTATCGAGTGTGTCGTCGATACGTGGTAGCGTGTAGCTGTCCTTTTTGGTGACACTGTTCACCTGCCGGTAGTCTACACAGAATCGAGTAGTCCCATCCTTTTTCTTCACCAGTACTACCGGCGAGGCCCATGGACTGCTTGACGGCTCGATGACTCCGTCCCCCTCTAGGTCCCTGATGATTTTCTCGGCTTCTTCCCGTTTGGCCAAGGGTAGTCGTCTGGCTGTTTGTCGAATCGGTCGTGTCTCGCCCGTGTCAATTTTATGTGTCACGACCTTGGTCTTTCCCAGCTTTCCATTCTCGGTGGTAAATATGTCCTGGTACTTATTTATTAATTCGTGGGCCTTTTGTTTCTGTGTGGGCGAGAGAAACGTACTGGTCTGGGAAAGAATTTGTTTCAAGTCTTGCGGAGTGTGTCTGGACCTTTCTTCCTCACTAACGCCCCTTACGATGGCCGATGCGGCTATACATGTGCCCAGCTTCGTACCCTTCTTGATGGTAACCGGGTACTGATTGATGTTAAGTAGCCGCACAGGCACTTCCCTTGAGAGAGTAACGAGCGCCTTTCCTACCAGTACCCCCCAAGCCAGTCGATTGTCATCGTTTTCTGGTTCGATCACGGCTGGAATTCCCTCTTCCACAACACCCCTCAGACAGGTAGAGGTGATCGTTTCGCTTTGTTCCGGGAGAATCACATCTTCTGCCATTATTACGTCTAACACAAAGTTGTCACGATTGTGTAGCAGTAATTCTTCTTGACCGATCCTCAACACTCGGTGTCCGAAATCCAACTGGAATCCATGATTCCTCATGACGTCCATTCCCAGTATGACGTCTTCCTCAATTTCGGCTATGAGAACAGGATGGTCAAACTTTACTCGTCCCAACGTCATGCTAACCGTCGCTTCACCGTGTATTACTGCCTTCTCCCCAGTGGCAATTCTCAATTGCCACCTACTTGGCCTAATCTTCCTACGGTCCCTCACAACTTCCGAGCGTACGATCGTCTTCGTAGCTCCCGTGTCCACAAGCATGGCGTGGGATCTCCCGTCGATAGTGCCATCGACGTACGCGCTCCCCAATTGGTGGGAAAACGAGGCTATACTGGCCCGGGGGTTTCCACTGCTACGGGTCGACGTTCCCCCTTTCTTATCGACCCGCATTAGTTTTCCTGGGCCTTTGCCGGCGCCGCTGTTCTGGGCCGCTTGCAAGAACTCTTCACATGGCCCACTTCGCCACAGTTCCAACAGCGAACTACCTTCTTCTTCGCCGACAGCATCTCCATGATCTGCTGTAGGACCCTTTCGACGAGTTTTTCAGTGTCTACTTCCTCTGTAACCGCTCGAACACGGCCGTGACCACGGGAGGCTTCCATGGCTGCATCATGCTCCAGTGCGATGGCGAGCGCGTCCATTAATGTTTTCGGTCGAGCTAGTCTCAGGGCCCTCTGCAGTCCCTGGTCCCGTAGCCCGCTCACGAACGTCTGCACTGCGAGGCACTCCATCATCTGTTCCGGTGCCGTGGGATACGCCAACCTCACTAGTCTGGCTACGTCCGCTTCGAACTCCTGCAGGGTCTCGTTCGATCTCTGACGGCGATTGGACATCTGGGATTGATGGACTTGCTCCAGATGTGTTTGGCCGAACCGCATTTCCAGTCGCCTCAGCAGCTCCGTGTAATTCCCGGCTTCCTCGGTGGATAGCGTCTGAAGAACTTCCAACGCCTCTCCACGTAAGGCTACCGTTAGGGAAACAGCTTTCTCGTGAGGGGACCAAGCATTAGCTTCCGCTGCTGCCTCAAACTGCTTCTTGTAGCTGGCCCACGGAATTTTTCCGTCGAACGTTGGGGGCGTCACTCGATTGGTGGATATCGAGTTCTGTTGAACGACCGCCTTTATTTCTTCCTTCGTCTCGCCGCTACTGACTCGCTTTAGTCGTTCTTCCAACTGCTTCGTCTTCTGTTCAATTTCGTTTTCTTTCCCCTCGCCGCTACTGAGTTGTTCTAGTCGTTCTTCCAACTGCTTGATCTTCTGTTCCATCTCCTTACGCTGAGCCTCAATCTGGTCGGTTATCTCTTCCCTCTGGGCGCCGATTTCTTCCCTCTGGGCAGCGATTTGAGCAGTGATGTCTTCTCTCTGGTCGGCGATTTCTTCCCTCTGCGCGGCGATTTCTTCCCTCTGGGCAGCGATTTGAGCAGTGATGTCTTCCCTCTGGGCGGCGATTTGAGCAGCGATGTCTTCCCTCTGGGCGGCGCTTTCTTCCCTCTGGGCGGCGATTTCTTCCCTCTGGGCAGCGATTTGAGCAGTGATGTCTTCCCTCTGGGCGGCGCTTTCTTCCCTCTGGGCAGCAATTTGAGCAGTGATGTCTTCCCTCTGGGCGGCGATTTGAGCAGTGATGTCTTCCCTCTGGGCGGCGCTTTCTTCCCTCTGGGCAGCGATTTGAGCAGTGATGTCTTCCCTCTGGGCGGCGATTTGCTTCGTGATGTCATCGTCTTCGAACTCGAAAACTTCCGGGTCCTGGCCATTTTCTTTCAAAAATGCCGAGAGTCGGTCCTGGAGTTCGGTCTTCCTGCCTCCTGTTTCCAATTCCCGTTCCTCGAGTTCTTTTTTTAACTCGGCCACTTTTAATTCGCGTAACTTCTTCATGATCCGCTCTTCCGACACCAATGTAACGTTTATTTTATAATTTATTTACATTAATTGAACACTAATTTATTTAACACACTAAACTACTTGTACACTAGACTAGACACTATTTAATTTATTTGTACTGCTCCGCATTCGGATCGTATGTCGCGTTCACTTCTGCTTCTCTACTTCTAACTAACTCCCTCGATCACAAGCCCCCTTATATATACACTCCCAACCCCGATAAAGAACGTTCTAGTACATTCTAGAACGCCTACGCAGGAAATGTTCATGCAGCTGTCTTGTACGCGTCGTAGTTATTCTTTTGAAGGAGTAAACATGTGTCGCTTTGTTTACTTCTCGCATTACAATATAATGAACAGCATCTTCTTAAAATGAACAAGAGTAAACAAAGTAAATTTCCGCATTAGATGAAATTATAAATGATTTAACCAAAACAGGCAAAAATTTGGAGCCTCAATATGAAGGTCCTTAATTTTACATTAATGCGACTTGGTATAAAGGTAAGTTGTGTTATGTTATCATCTTTTGGGTCCCTCTGTATACCAATGTGTTTGTCCTTATGTACACTACACCCCGTGTAACCGTCACATGGATAAATTCACTTGGCCTGCACCCTGTGGCATTTTATCTTCCGTTAACTAACAATTATCGGTAGTAACTAAGGCAACTAAAAATAGAAAGGGAATGTCCGGAATGTCGTTGTTAAAGAGTGTAAATGAGAAAGTCTTCAATCTGTCAAAAGGCGATGTGGCGTTTGTTGATCTAGCAACCCATATTAATGTGTTGCAAAACTTTGAAATGTCCATACCAAAAGATTAATGAAATACCATAGTACAACGTGATTAAGAATGACTGTTTGAGTTGACAATACTGAAATTCATTTTTAAATGGTACAACTGGTAATTTGAAATTGCTATTTCAAATTCAAATTTCTGGTATTCTTTTCAAATTTATTTATTTAAAATGGTTTTCACGTTACAACACGATATTTTCATTGGAATAGCGTACTTTCGAAGCGGGATTTATAACCCAATTACTGGTGGGCAGTACTCTCTCGAAGCGACATACCAGCAATTTCAGGAGTTGTTTCCGGAGACTTTGGGCACTTTTGCTGTCTTTCTGCAACATTGCATGCGAGTAGTTGAACGTTATTTAAACACAAGCAAACAAAAATCAACTGGTAGACCTTCTACTCTAAACGAGGAAGTTGTCGAGGATATAAGAACTCGAACGCAAAGAAGTCCTCCCAAATCCTTAAGAAAGCTTTCCCTTCAAACAGGTTTGGTCCTTATGCCTCCTATTCAACCAATTTTCATTCTTACCCATAAGACTTCCACTTTTCCATGTTGTTCTAATTCACGGTTTTACAGGTTTATCATAGGGAAGTTGCTCCACTGTGCTTAAAAAGAAATTAAAGTATTACCCTTACAAAATTTCCATCGTCCGGTCATTAACCCCTCCTGATCACCCGCAGAGAGTTTTATTTTGCAATTGGTTCAATGACATATTAAATAATAATGATATCCTTGACAATACCTTCTTGTCCGACGAAGCCTGGTTCCATCTCAACGGCTATGTAAATAAACAAAATTACAGAATTTGGTCAGGTTAAAATCCTTATGCTATCAGAGAGACACATTTGCATCCGGTTATAGTTGGTATTTGGTTGGAAGTCTCAAGGACGCGGGTGTATGGGCTGATGTTTTTTAATTTTACCGTCAATTCGGAGAGATATATCCAACGCCTTTTGAGGCCTTTTATAAACCAATTAACAGACGAAAAGCGTCAAATTGGATATTTCCAACAAGACTCTGCAAGGGCACATACGGCTCGTGCTACTATGGGATATTTAGGAGAGAATTTTGACGACAGAGTAATTAGTCAGGACATTTGGCCAAGCAGGTCAAGATCTCAGTCCATTAGATTTTTCGTTATTTGGGCTCTTGAAGGAGAATGTCTTTAGGAACATATTGCATACTGAAGAAGAGCTGCGAGAGGCAATAGTTCAAGATGTGGAAAACATTACCCCCAATATGCTGGCGAATATCTTCGAGAGCCTAAAAAGAAGAGTTAATTTATGTCTGGACCAAAATGGGGGGCATTTTAAGCATTACCTTTAGCTGTTTAATTAAATCGTTGTTCTGTATTTCGAGTTTCATTTTTTAAGCGTTAATTTTTATTCACATAACCTACAATCTTATCGCTGATTGTAATGTCAATTTTTTGTCAAATAAACATATCCAGGTGGGATTACCAACTCAAACAGTCATTCTTGATCACCCAGTACTTCACAAAGAGAGCACCATCAGGAAACACTGATACATCAGAAAGATTTCTTACTGCTTCAACGATACCCAAGCACCTACTACAACTTAAACTGGTAAACTCATCACTTCAGTATTATTTTATGTAGTAGATAAGTTCACTAGCACAGCATATCATCCTTTTTCCCAGTATTACCTTATTGACACATTTATGAAAGCAAATCCATAATGGGCAATTAGGAGCAACTCATGGATAACTTGTCAACGTTTTCCTATCCAAAAATGTTTCACGTTGTAGTTCCTTAAAATAAAAAAGCGTGTCTTGTGTTAGTCTAACTATGATACTAAATTCAACATAAATTTTCTTGTGCACTCAACAGCCTCATTTATGATCTTGTCTAGCTTGCTCAGTTCGGTACTGAACACTAACGACATGACATACCCACCATTCAACAAATGACGCTGCCCGTTGCTTCCCTACAATCTAAGTGTACAGCAATTACAACAACTTCAACATTATCGAAGACAGTTGTTATTTTTTCCCTTAATGGCATGAAGGTCCCCCCTCACATCCCTCCTTACCCACCGTCGATTTTTTCCTTTTTTCCCAGCGCCGCGCCGCTGCCTATTGTTCACGACCGTGATGATGAGTTCGACGTTAATTACGCCTTTTGTCCATAGAGAAAAAAAACGTATATATACATCCGCAGGTACCTCTATTTTTATCCCGCGGGAGGAGCGGATGAAGCGACGGGATACGTACGCGATCGGGAGAGCTCGACGAATTTTATGCTGCATTATGCCCGTTCCTTTTTACACGCGCGTAACATTTGTCGAGAGAAAGAGAGAGAGATATACCCTCATTCCCGCTTTAATTGAACGGTTTTTATTTTATTTACATGGGGCTCATTCGGACGAAAACGCCGAATGCATGGGTGGTAAAGCGACGAAATTTCGAAAAGAAAATCTGTTTTGCTTCCTACGTAATATTGTATTAACATGAAAATAATCCCTGATGCGGTAACTACAATAACAACCTGATGCCTGGTGTGACTCGCCTTTGATTCTCTAGACTACTTTTCGGGTATACTATTGTCACGCCTAGGAGTGTGGTGGATCCTTAAGTGTGCACGGTTTGTGGTAGTTAGCTTAAGTTAAACAAACTAACGACATTTATTTAGCCTACCAACAACAAATGGATTACAACGTGTGGCTAACCTAATCTTAATATTCCCTAAATAGGGGAGAAAGAGAAATTTAACACACTTAATGAGGCACAAAATAAAGACGAGTAAAGACCAATGAGGCACAAAATAAACAACTTACACAATGAAATACAAGACAAAATTAAGTAGTGGCATGGCTTATATGATTCAAAGGTTGATGTGACGATGCAGCAGAAGGATCATTCTACGGATAACTTGGCAGTTATATAGATTCTCGGTTCTCGGTAGCGTGCATGACAGGCCCATTGATCACTACTTAATGACTACTCTCGATTGTTTACTGGACCCCGTATTCACTCGCCACGGGACTTCGAGATCTAGTTTTAATCGAATCTGTTGTGAAATCGTGCTTTCATTCCTTTAGGCGATCAAGGTGATTAAGTGAGAAAAGACACTTTTTGCCCCTGACTTAATTACACATTTACTGCTCCCGTTCGTGACAGTATTTCCATATGTAACGTAAGAAACCACAAAAAATACAACTCACAATAACCCACAACTAAAACCAAGACTAAATGTTTTAGCGAATTACGAAGATTTTAAGAAACTTAGTGAATCATTAAAGTCTGCGCAGGTATGACGGGAAAAAGCAGACAACGTTGAAAATTCAGTCGAAATATCATAAAAAACGTGGGATGCAACGGAGTAAATGGGGAATTCTTCAATGAGAAGTATGGGAGGTTATGTTTGATGGACGCTATTACGAATTTTTATTTAGAACGAATTTTTGGTATCTTTGGCATATCTTCGCTTGATTCGGGGTGTTAAGTGAAATTTTTGCTCCAAACTATCGTCAAAAATTCCACAAGACTTGTTATCTATAATTACACAAATCTGTATTATTTACCAACGACTCTTCACGTATCAAGTACCTACTTGTTCTATTACACAGGGCGTTTATCAAACCGATTTCTCACAGAATTTACACATATCTGATCGGTGTATATGTGGATTCTGAATGTGTGCTCACACATATAGAAAGCCAACGGCATGTTTGTCCCGGGACGACGCTTTTGTGGGACGTAGCATTACACAGCCCCACAAAAAAACTAAAGTCCGGATCTGTAGATCAGACATGTGTATTCTTGTGCATTTTTCACCGCTGAATCCGAATCCAGGGTCAGAAAAAGGCCTGCACCCCTGGAATTGTCCCCAGAGCACGAAAATGGCCGCTATAAGGTGTGAAGCGTGAATTCTGGGATGACGGATGCTCAGGCGAGGTCGGTTCATTCCCAAGCCAAAGCCGAATTCGTGGTCAAAAAAGTTAAAACCGACAGGAATTCACTCTCTGAGGTTGTAAAACGGGCCATCAGAGGTCGGAAATGGACCCTCGGGGGCCGGAAAGTCGAGATTCGCAGGTCGGGATCGCAGCACTCGGATTTTCATGTACTTTCAAACTTTAGCAACGCAGACGACGGTGAAATTGTTCTCTAGACCCAGAGGGTGATTCCAATTGGCTTCGAACTGTTTCGTCACCGTCTGCGTTGTTGAAGTTTAAAAGTACATGAAAATCCAAGTGCTGCCATCCCGACCTGCGAATCTCCATTTTCCGGCCCCCAATCAACCTCTGGGGCCAATTCCAGGGTGTAGGCCTTTTTGTAACCTCGGATTCAGATTCAGCGGTGAAAAATATATAATAAGAATACACATGTTTGATCTATAGATCCCGAGTTTATTTCTTTGTGGGGCTGTGTTATGAGTAACCGTCGTTTTAAAACGAAAATTATTTTTATGTTTTTTTCAAAAATTTGTTACCTGTCTCCATTCTCCTTCTTTCTAAAGTCTCTCATACGCTTTTCCATCTGAAAATATCTAATGGCGCACGTAGTCATTTAAAATGTTCTGAAATAGTATTGAAGTCGAGACGAGGCGAGACATAACGTGGTCTCGTCTCGGTCTCGAAAAATCCCTAAAAGTTTTTTAGTCTTGTCTCGATCTTAGTTTGGTCTCGTCTCGTATCGCTGTCGATAAATGTCGGTATATAAATTAGTCTTATTAATCTCATATTTGGATGCTGAGGTTTATTATATAAATAAATATGTTTGCTAAGGTACTAGGTAAATCTTTTAAGTACTTTGATTATATTAACCAATAATAAATTAATGTAAACGGTATATTATATGCGGAAGCAGTATTAATTAACAGAATTATCGGTTTAATTTCAATTAATCCAAATTTACTATTTCCAAATAGCTAATATTAGTTGGCACTAATAACCCCCTTAGTAGAAATCCAAAGAACCTCTATTTGAAATTATGTTTCTCTGTTCGTGTACTTGGTCCGTTCGTTCGTGATAATATTTCTTCAAATACAGTTGAATTAGTTTCCTGGTGAAATTTTGTATTGATGTTTTTATCCAGTGTCGCAAGATTTGAAGCACTCACATCAATAATTTATTTTTTATTGTTTAATTTTTTAACGAAGCCGATTTTCGAGAGTCGAGGGTTGACCACCCACCATACAGTTAATCGCGAAATCAAACCTATCTCGGATAGATGGCGGCCGATAAAGCACTGTTCGATCTACCACCGCTTAACATCCAGATTAAATTTAGATCAGGCAACCGCCCCCTTCATTGTTCTGTACCCGAGTTAATCCAAGGTGATAACCAACACTTGTTTATAGCAAGTCGATCCGTCTGTCTGTCTATTGTAAACGTCACCGCCGTTAGATATAAGCCGCCGAATTATTTGTTATTTGTGAGTGTACGTAAATTGTGCATTGTCCCCGACCGATAGTCATAAGCCGACCGAACTATTCGTAGCTATTCGTCTATTGTGAAAGCGTCCCCGACCGCTAGCTATTAAGCTATACGTTATCTGTGATTTTTCGTTGTGAGCGTACCGACCGCTAGATATAAGCTATCTGTGGATGAACGTTTACTACATGTTAAATCGGCGATTGTGAAAACGTCCGTTTTTCCAACCGCCCGGAATTAATTTTTCCGTCGTCGCGTTGAGGAAAAGTTAATTCGCGACTACCGTATTCTCTCTCTCTCGCTCTCTCTCATAACGTAAATGGCCGTATTACCGCACATTAGACACTGCACGTTTTCCTATCATCTCCGTATTTAGCTATTTCTATTTTATTGTGAAATTGTTAGGATAATTTTCCGTTTTCGCATTTTCAGTATTAAGAGGGTTTTTCATATCTCAGGTTCTAACTATTTGTAAGAGTATTTCTACTTTCCGTTTCCGCACTTTCGATTTGTTAAATAATTTCTCCTCTTCTCACTTTTATTTAGAATACCTTTTATTTCTCTCCAACTATGATAATAATAATATTTTCGCATTTGTGTGTTTCCTTTCCGAAATACATAAATAATTGTAAATTAGTTTTTGCCCGATCTCTGTTCGACGACCTAGCGCCAACAGGTGTTAGTCGTATGTATTGTAATTGACTGCCGTGTGGGAATAAAATAATTTAGGGATTTTCTACTTGGAGTGTGTGTTTCATTTCTACGGACAACCCTGGTATTCTCCTGAGTTCGTAAAACTACCCAGGCATATTCCCGAGGGAGAAAACCCTTACAAATCTGGCGCCCGAGCAAAACCGTAAAAACGACCCTTAAAACCCTTTTCCGATCTCCCGAAATCCGTCCCAGCGCCAAATCTCACAAGTACCCGCCCCAAAGCCCGTTACAATTTTAATATTTATGTGATTTATTATGAGCATTCCAAAAGGAAGGTATCTTTCGAATATACATGGGACGGTCATGTATTAGTCACAATGCTAGTGTTGTTTTATTCTATGATTTAATCATTTCGCACTGGGAACTTCTAATGCCATTACCTGACGGTTTATCGGGTTACAAAAAACTTGTTAAAATTTGGGTAACTTCGCTACTAATGAATGAATGAATACATTACTGTTAAATATGTCGAATTTCATATTCAAACGATCCACACACTTTCCGAATATATGAATAAATTTTATTTTCGTAAAAAAATTGCTTGATCGTGATAATGCCTCAGATGCTGGGCGAAACGTCGACGCACAGTTTAGAATTAATAGATTTTTTATGAGGTATCCATTCTTGTCATCCCAATCCGGTATATACTTTCAATCCGACATAGCTCACGTTTTATAAATCAAGTTGATACATATCGTTGACTAGTTTAAGCCTTATACTCTATCGACTAGTGAGCCTCGACAACATATTTCGTGAGACTAAAACATGACCGTTTTTAAATTTTGCATGAAGCAATGACTTTCCAAAAATCTTTATATTATATTCATAGCCATATCGAAATTAACCCAATGCGAAGTTCTCACAATAAATGAGACCACCAAATGGGATGTGAAGACATATGTTTCGGTGAGAGAGGAACGAACGTTAAGGAATTCTCCTCGTGTTCTACTCAATGAAAACATGAACATCGCCTGGTGTACAGTTAAACCGAATGTATCGAGCTAGTAGCTCGACTGTTGCCATACGCATTTCTTGATACAAACGACATCTTCCACTTTAACAATTTTAAAACATTTTTTCCAACTATTGCATTTTCCCTTTGTCTTTTTCTTTAAAACAGTTTCCATTCCCCATGCACGAGTTAAAAGTGAATCGATGATGATGATGACGATGATGAAACAATCGGGTGAGGGACCAAGTGTAGAGAGAAAGAGCCTTTTACTCCTCTCAGGAAATCGTGATGTATCAGTCGCATACATCTTTGTAATGGTCTACTTATTTTCTAACTAGTGCTGACTCCGCTCTCTCATTATTTCCTTTCTGCCGATTGCCTCCTGTTTTATGTAGGGGACGTTTTTAGTCACGTGGGACCGGGAGGAATTAATCTGGACCGGAAGAGGAGAGAGAGGAGGAAAGGGAATTTTTTTCCTCCCTGAAAAACCTGAAAGGCAGGTACGTTTCACTTTTTCCCGGCATCGTCCTAACGAATCGGCGTCTAAATAAATTCGATCCAGAGAATTCGGTTCGAGAGTAAACAGGACGTGAAAGTTTGCCAGAATTAGAGGGTTTTACGAGGAAGTTTCGGAAATTTCGGAGATGATCCATCAAGGAACTCCACAAGTGTTTAACTGATAAGAGTATTATGATATCAGGAACAAAAAGGCACAGAAATGCAAAAATTAATTGATTCACAGTATGGTTTTCCTCGAAGAAATTCTGATCTGTCCCTGGACAGAATTAGCATTGCAAATTTGAGGAAGTAATTGGGGTTTTCACAGCATAATGTGCAAAAGCTTTATTTGTAAAGAAATTTTGGGGGCGTAGTCAAATTATAAGTTCTATTGTTTTGTACTATTGCATTCTTCTTGATACGCATCTTATTATTCAGCTTCCTGATATTAATGAGTGGGTGAGGGCTAATAAATATGATTGGGAACTGATGAATTTAGGACTTAGCACTTTGTTCAAAATTTGGTTATTATGTCAAATTTGGATGTTGTGTGACTCCTGCCTAGTCGAATAGGACCATCTGCCTGTATTTCATACAAGTATACATATTTTAGTTTGATTTGAGTATTTGGGCATATTTGCAAGTATGTAAGTTTGATGAACTATTTTAAACCTGTATACCTTTCCCGCTTTAGCTTTATTAATATGGGAAAGGTTTAAATAGGATGTAATCCTACCTAAAATGTAAAAATCCTCGGAAATATGAGACCACTGAGTTTTTATTGCAAAAATACTAAGAAATGACATGAACTGAAAATTTAATAAGTTAAATAGGCAACTTAGTGCTGGTGCCTGTGATTAAATTTCGAATCAGGTTAATTCCAGATTAAAACAGTCAACCAACTGAATCGTATTTATAAGTAATGGATGAAAGTAATTCGGAAATTAAATTAATCCGAAGTTTAATCTGAACTAAAAGCACCAGCATAGCACTATATATGGATATATATATATATATATATATATATCCTACATTTCTCTCGATCTTCCCATAGATCATCTAGCTCTCTACCTTGAATATCTTTATCGATACCATCTCTCCAACTTAATCTCTAGGTCTCTCTCTCTCGTTTTGCGTCCCTCTGGTGTCCAATTTAAAATATGATGTCTTCTGTAATCGTACGTTGTACATTCATAATTTCTTTAATTCTCTCGTTTCATATTGTCTAGCGTCTTGAGATTCCTGCAGCACGTCCCCAATAATCCATCTCCGTGGTTTCGAGCATTGTAATTGTTTTCTCTTTCAAAGGCAAGACCACACTACTGTATGTTATTATGTTTTTTATTATACTTTTGCATATTCGTTTTCATTAATACTTTCTTGTGCCACAGAATACTATTTAGTTGTCTTATTGCTGTCCTTCCTTGGTTATCTCTGTGTGTAACTGCTTCGTCTAATATCCCATCGTGCCTAAGTATTTGTATTTTGTGCAGTGTTTTAATTGTTGTTGTGTTTCTTCTAGTATCAAATTTCGCTGTTCTCCTCCGATACATATATATTCTGTCCTACTAAGGTTTAATTCCAGCCCCCACTTCTTATAAGTATTCTTCCACCAGCTTCCTTGTCATATATTTCAGGTCTTTGTTGTCCTGTGCCAAAATAATTTGATCGTCCTGCGAAATGCAGAGGAATCGTTCAATGGAATACCCATATTTTTGCATTGTCTATTCCAATTTGCTAGTGCACATTCAAGATAGATTTTAAACAGCGTAGGCGACAAACAGCATCCTTCTTTTAATCCACTGTTAATAAGAAATCCTACTGAGACTTTTCATCGTACTTTGACTGTGAAGTGCTGTTTTCGTAAAGTATTTGAACTGCTTTTATTACGACAGCATTAATATTTGTTGTTTCCAAGGCTTCCCATAATTTTGTTTGTGGTACGCTGTGATATGCTTTTATAAGGTCGACGTACAGTAGGTGAAGTTCTTGATTCCTCGCTGTGTCCTTATCAATTATCTGAGAAATTGAGAATAAATGGATAAGGGTTGATCTTCCCGCTTGGTTCTGGAGTACCAGCCTTTAGTCAACTATTAAAATATTTAACACTACATAGCCATGAAATACTTGTAAGTTCCTTATGAAAAGTCAGAAAATTTATTTCAACATAATGTACCTAACTCAGATTTGATCACTCAGAAGCGTGAGATGATGGATCTGTACTGAAATTGTAACGGAGAGAAGTAGCTTTAAGTAATTGTCGAACAACATCCTTTCAACCATTATTTCTCCACAGCATATAATTTAAATGAAATGGTAGTTTAACCAAAAGTTTTGTTCTGCCTGAATACTTTTAACTTGAATGAAAGTTTAGCGTGAATGAATGGCCTTATTGTTTTATCTTCCGAAAAGTCCTAGAATTAAGCTTATTAGATCCATTTTCTATACCATATTGTAATCCCACCAAAATTATGCCTAAATTTTACTTTGCCATTGAAAATAGTTTAGAAAATAATGATTGCTTATTTTCTCAAAAAGTTTGATTAAATCTAAAATAGTCTTGACTAACGTGTCTGTTGTTTAAGCAGATGCTTAGGAAAGTATTGGGTTTGTGTTGAAACTTTATCACGTACCATTTTGAAATTTCAAGAATTGATATGTACTATTTGACTATGTACTACACTGCCTATTTCCTTTTATTCGGACCGTATTTTGTATATTTATGCAAAAAGACTGTATATTTTACGAAATATACACATGAGGCAGAGTGAAACCATTTTTAAGTGCAAACTAGGAATATAATTCCGATGCAAAGCGTTTTTCGAATTGTGTTTTATTGATGTGATATTACACGTCTTATAAATCGCTGTGCCGGCTTCATACACTTCCTACAAAACATTGTAACGTTACGCCAGACCCATGCGTGCGACCTAGAGTGAGAGCGAGAACAATAGACTGATATCGACTTCAGCGGTTGCCTTGCAACGCATCTATCTCTTTTCCACTACAGCGTCCGAGTGAAAGCTCGATTTGGCGATCGGCTCAGTTCGCGAGCGCGATGGAAGGGGTACGCGCTACGCGCGTTCTGGCTGCACTGTTTCCACTCCCTCGGCGACGACGGCGACAGCACGTTATATAAAGTTATCTGAATATTTACTGTGGATACCATTGCTTATTACTATTACAATAACAATTACGGCAATAAGGCTTTTAATTAATGCATTCTAAGGGTTTGATTAGCTATATAATCTCATATATTTGTTCTTGCATCGATCAATGAGTGCAGTAATAATAGGTTATGTTACGATTTCGACTAAAAAATTATGATGAATGATATAAATGATCGTGTAAAAAGTTGACTGCTTTCATTTAGTATTCAATGAAAACAATTATCCTGCGCAGCAATTCATGCAAGGTTCAAGATTAATATTCAATTTCACACATGTCATAACAATGTGTCTAAAATGACCAGTTGGACCGGCCAACCGCAGTGCGAAGAAACCTACTTATGATAATTTAGTGATAATAATTCTATTCTATTCATAAGCGTATGTCATTTTTCAACAATGTTTTCTTATAACGTTATCATGTAAAATTATCGTCCGTAAACCTACTTTACAGACAACCAAATTTTACCGTTTGTTGCCAACAAACCAAAAATTTTTTATCAAGGCAACGCTCCTTAAGTAAACACCCTGTATATTTACGTAAATTATCTACAGTTTCTAGTTTATGATTTCGTAAGCATTTCCAATAATACCTTAAAAACTTTATTATTTGAAAATTCATAGCAATTAAAGTCTCGAATCAAGGTTTTTCCGAACTTTCCCAATGTTCCAACCGCTCGCGTCCCATTTCCGAACTCTTACATGAAAATAAATCCGAGAAATATTCACCTCCGCCCTCCTTCTCCCAGTTCTCGATTTATATCAATTTCTGGCCCGCGGGGAGAGGCAATTAAACCAAAATAAAAAGGAACAAAGACTCGGCGTCGTTTTTGGAAAATTCCATGTACAAAAAGTTTCCGATGGAAAGAGAGAGTTAGCAAGAAGGCGAGCGTGAGAGAAAGAGAAGGGGCCTTGTCCCGAAATGAATGTAATTATCAGACAATAGTTAATTATCCATTTAATCGAATTAGAGAATGAAAATTCTTCCGCCTCACTTGCCGACTCACTCTCCCAAGGAAGTGAGAAAACTAATTTACAAACTTGCCTGCTAATTCGATTTAAATTAAGTTAAGCGAAAAGCGATTTCTATAATAGCCAACGAAGGGGGGCGTGGAACTGCTCTATTTGCGAAGGTTTTTAGTTGAATCTATTCGAAACGAGAATACAACTAATTTCGACATTTTAAGCACTAAATCGGAATTAATTCTAACAACTTTTCAAAAAATACACTTTACAAGAACACTTTCATAATATTAATAAATAACACTTTTTCAAATTTCCGGATATGTCTAGAAATATTTTCTATTTTTCACGTTTTGCAAGGCAATTAGTTTGCTGTCAGATATTTATGTTCCTGTATACTAAATTTTTAGTAATAATACTGTAACGTTTATTTTCTAATTTATTTACACTATCCTAATTATTCACTACACACTACTTAATTTATCTTAGACCATTACTGAACTAATTTATATAACACACTTAATTACTTCCTAACTAATTAATTTATATCACTCTTAAATGTAATTTATTTATACTCTCTCGCTTTTCACCTTGTTTACTATGTCGCGCTTTACGTCTAATCATAATCTCCGACCGCAAGCCCGCTTATATACATTTCTCAATTGTATTCTCGATAATTCCACAAAGAACTCATCCATCTCGATAATAATGTTTACCTAGAAAACGTCCAGAAAGGTTTAGGAGGTGATAAATCTTCTTCCTTAATATGATGTTGCCACGACTCAATTAAGTGTGGCGGCGTTCCTTTGAGGTAAGCCGTCGAGGTCCGACAGGAGTAAACACATTTCGCTCTGCTGTTTGCATTTCGCGTTACAATACAATATAATTATTTGGAAAATTGTATTCGGGTACTGAACAAATTTATATGCCACTATATTATTTGTCTTTCCTTTTCCAACTTTGGCATTTAGGTCACCCATTATTATTGTGACATCTCTTATTTTAAATGAAAGACGTGGTGTGTATATCCGTGTATAAAATTCTTTTTATTTCGTAGAGCAGCTTTCGGCCTTTAGGCCATCATCAATACCCTACACGTCCAGGTAGGTAATACATAAGAAGCGAGACATCAAACTTAAATAGTAACAGGATTAGAACGGTGGCACATGTTGATGAAGAAGGTGATTGAAATGGCGGCGACAAGAACGAACGAAGTAGACACAAGCACATAGACTTAAGGGGAGACTGGGTAGGGATTGTCCATGCCCGTCACAATCGTAGGCTGTCTCAACCCTTAACAAATTAAAAACCAAGTGAAATAACGCAACGTCCTGAAGGGACGTTGGTTAGTGGAGATTTTAAACCACACACGCTGCAACAGGTGTAATGGCGTACAATTGTATACTTATACTTATACTATACTTATACTTATATTATACTTATACTTGTATACTGGCATATACTTGAATTATGTTCATTCTTCCTATGTTCATCATGAGTTGTAGTAGCATTACGCGTTCTGACAAGGGTAGGAAATTTAAGACATATGGCGAAATATTTTTGTATATTATTATGCCTACTCCATGTCGATGTTGAGAGTCGGAGCTACCGGAGTATTACATCCAATGATGTTTTATTTGACATTTTCCGCTTCCTGGCCAGCGTGTTTCACTTACACCCAGGATATCGATATTCATTCTTTGCATTTCCTGGACAATATTATGTGCTTTTCCAGGTTCATACATGCTAGTGAAGTTCCACGTTCCGATTTTGTATGTTTGTTGGTCATTTGGGATTGGTTTCGCATGATAACGACCTGAGAGGCCCTGTCTCCTTTCCTGCCGGATCTTGACTTTCGAATATCACGATCAGTAGGATTTATCTTTATCTGGTTTGTTGCCATGATGGTTTTACTAGAGACATCCTGCAGGATCTTTATTGTAGTGGTTTCTCCTTGCCTTCTACAACTCAATGCCGTTGACCATTATAGATGGTTCTTCCGCCTTCGGGGCAAATTTCTCAACCCCAGGACAATGAGTTGCCCTACCACTTGTTAGTTCCTCCACCCAAAGCTGTTCACCAACAAGTGGGGGACTACTTATACCGGTAGTCGCTCGGTAAGAAGGTACCCTAAAATAGTTACTAGCTTCCCGGGTCAGAAAGTAATTGCGGGGGGATATTGAGGGAGGAGAGGTATGTTTGGATAGGAGAACTGGGATAGGACAATGGTTTCCCCCGTATGGTCTTGGGAGATGAACCAAGGCTCACGTGGGCAGGAGCGCGTCCCTGAAGTAGATCTGTCAACTATCGGGGTCATAGTTGAGTATCTACCCGCTACCCTATATATACCCGCTACCCTAGCGTTGTCAATAGCGTCAATATTGTAAAGCGTTAAAATACAGCGGTGGATCTACTGGATTCACCGCTAGTGGTTCCCACCACCAGATCCATTACGCTCATTAGTTTCTGGGGTGATAAATGACTAAACATTTCTTAGCCAACATCCAAAAATATAATAATTGCTTTCAAATGACGTCGTTTGGTTTAACGCATATTGTACAAGAAAATTTCATACCTACTTACAGGGTAGTTTTTTGATAAATTATTCATTAAAAAATTTAAAAACTAATATACAATAATTACAAATACAAGGACAGTTTGCGGTATCAACTTGGAGCGTCCCGGTTTCGCGCATGGTCAATTATACGTCGCGTGTTAGCGACGCGAGTCGTAAAATCATCATCTTTATATATTTACTCACCGCAAAAAAGACAAAAAATATAGTACTTACATCAGAAAGTCTTAAATTGATTATGTGCATAACTGTGTTACGTCTCCGAAGAAAAACACTAAGTCTTCGCCAACGAATTTATTTGATAAAGATTAAGCGACCGGTTTCGACTGATTAACAGTCATCATCAGGCTTCATAATAAAAGTTTCTAGGGCTCCAGGTGTGCAACATGTGGGACGTCAAAAAGTAAAACAACGTGGACAAATACAGTTAAAATTTACACATATCTAAACACGAACTAAAATTGTATGACGGATTGACCCTACTATGTTAACATCCTCTTTGTGCAAAGGTTGAAAGCCCACACTGTGTTACATTTAATTTAATGCAGATAAAAATATATGTAGGTGATACGAAGTTCAGCGGGTCATCTATAATTTTTATTTATCTTTCTTTTTTTAAACTTTACGTGGCAATGCAACGCATGCCGGGTACGGCTTGTAGCTTATAGATCTGAGATAATAGGGAGATGGGACGATACTTCTTTATATATCTTCGGTCACCTTTCTTAAAAAGCAGTACTACTATACTTTCACTCCAATCTTCAGGGAATTTCCCATCGTATAAATACTCATCAAACAATATAGTTAGGATTGTAAGGATGTTATCTTTTCCATTTTCCAGCATTTCCGTGGGTATTCCATCCGAGCCTGGAGGCTTGTTAGTTTCTAGGTCTTTTATGGCATTTTCGATTTTCTGAACTTTAGAGGTGCCGTATTGGCGCGGAGTTACGAACGCCAGTGTACCGTATCGCGTAGCCGATACAAGGAAACAAACAAGTACAACAATGAAGTATTAGATATCTTGCAGTGCAAAGGCGCACCAACGACGTCCCTAGCAGTAGTCACGGAGCTGTAATAGATGGTACCAGCGAGTTCGCGGAAGCTCTTCATCGTCCCGACATCCAAATTTGAATGCGCGATAATTGAATTCGCCGCGAACCTCGGCTCGTCATGTTTGGACTTTTCCATATCGCGGCGACGCTCCCTCGGCCCCCTCAGAAATCCTCCCGGCTTTTTGAGCATCTGGCGAATCGCAAGAGATTATGTTTGCTGACGGAATCGATACCGGAGGATCCCCTCTTCACTCTCTCTCGCTCGCTGACTCCTCACCCACCTATGCTGGCAAATTACAATGCGGACGCAGAGGAGCGAGTAATACCTCACTAGATATTTGGTAAACTCAAATCCTGGAATGTTTTATGATGTGTTTTTTTGTTGGCTTTTCCTCCTGATGATCTCCTCTCGCTCTCTCTCTCTCTCTCCTCTCCCAGTATTCTGCTCAGCTCTCGGGAAAGTTGCAGAGTCCGCATTTAAACCGAGCAGGGGGTAATTATTAGGGAGAGAGCGTAAGTCCTCAAACGGCAAAGAGAGGGAAAGAGGGAATATTTTGCGGAGTTTGCACAAAAACCCTGGGCCAATTTATTTATTTGAGTTGAATTAGCTCGTTAAATGTGAGCTATCGGTTCGGCTATTTGTTCGGAATATTATTTATGCCTCGATTATGGCGGACTCCCTTTTTCTGAAAGTTTATAATTGATTCCGGTATGGACTACACAAGGCATTTCAATAATAGGTTTCCTTACCCTAAAAGTAAGGCAAATCGACAAGTGCATTTGCATACCTGCCGATTCGTCCATTCTCTTCCTAGTATCGTAAGCGCCCTGAGGGAGGATCCGTCAAATACACGGGAAACTTTTTCGCGGGAATAGATAATCTCGCTTAATCCTAGCCGAACCCTATTTAGTTATTCATAGGTTTTACGTAATCTCCGCTACGGACGGATCCGAAGAGCGAAAAACGGGAGTCTTTCTGATTTTAAGACAAGGATCAAGGATCGTTATTCTTTATTGGGGATTCGATCTGCTTCAGGAAAAGTTCTTACCGCTCTCAAACTGCATCGTTGTTCCATTCCGTTTTCGTCCCACTTTTCCCTTCTCCATAAATTCTCACATATGTTTTTTTTATATTTTCAAAAAGTTTTGCCCGTTTTCGAACTTATTGTTCCACAAATATGTCCCGAATATCTCCCAAGCACATTACAAAATATAAAGTAATAAAAATTATTCAACTTAAATCATGTGTTAATCATTCAACGTTCATTTTCAGTAAATGAAACGAATCTAAGGAGAGAAACGGACGATATGTCCAACAGACTAATTTCTCATGTTTCATTTAAATAATCAAAAATGTAAATATGTACAATATTGAAGTTCTGGGACACACCTCATATTTTTTGAAATGAGATATCTAATAAGAAACGTATTACATAATATACTAACTTATAGAAAAGATTAAAATAGCCTATCGTTAATATAAACGAAATGTATATGATTGGTATGTACAATTTTAAAATTAATATGTGTAGCTACGACGTTTCAGTGAATTTCCGAATCCGGAAATAACTATTGAAAGTCTGAAATGTTCAATAAACGTCAATAGTAAACGGCGTTGGGAGAACATTAGACCGAAAATATTATTATAGTTTATCTATCTATAAACATTGGACATATTATATGTGTATTGTAACGGAAAGTCTCGCCACAAAATAAACACAAGTCGGCGTCGCCGTTTCCGATGAATAGATTCTAGTTCTTAGAATTCCAGACAATTGGACGAATATTCTGTACCCTAGCTTCGAGAACGACGAGAAAGTTCGGGATCGGCATGGGGCGGCGAGATAAAAAGGGACGCCGTCGTACCAAGAGGCAGTCATAAACAGCGAAACGCATCGAATACTTGGCCGGAGCGACCGTGCGCGTGACGTAAATAAACATGTGTGATATAAACTAAGTATACAGTGTTAGTTTTTAGTGAAAATAAATCATTTAAGACACTTCGCGTAGTGTAAGATGTAACGAAGCCGATTTTCGAGAGTTGAGAGTAGACCACCCATCGTACAAATTAATAGTAAAATCGAACCTATCTCAAATAGATGGCGGCCGATCAGGCAATGTGCAATCTACCATCGTTTAACTATCAAGACTAAACTTATATAAGCCCCCTCCATTGTTCTTTGCCCGAGTTAATCCAAGGTGAGAACCAAGTCTTGTTTATAGCAAGTCGATCCGTCTATCTGTCTATTGTAAACGTCACCGCCGTTAGTTATAAGCCGCCGAATTATTTGTTATTTGTGAGTGTACGTAAATTGTGCATAGTCCCCGACCGATAGTCTTAAGCCGCCCGAGCTATTCGTAGTTATTCGTCTATTGTGAAAGCGTCCCCGACCGCTAGCTAGTAAGCTATACGTTATCTGTGATTTTTCGTTGTGAGCGTACCGACCGCTAGATATAAGCTATCTGTGGATGAACGGAAAGGGATGTTTTGACGCGGCCGTTTAGACGCGGCCGGTTCGACGCGGCCGTTTCGACGCAGGCCCGTTTTGACGCGAGCCGTTTTGACGCGAGCCGTTTTGACGCAGGGACGATTTGACCAGTGTTGTTAAGTATTTAAGTACATGTATTTAGAAATGTATTTTAAATACTTTTTATGTATTTAAATACATAGTTAAATACATAAAGCTTAATTTGTATTTACTGTGTATAAAATACATTTCTTGTGACATTTTAAATACAGTATTTCAAATACATTTTTGGGCAATGTTAAGATCCATTATTTGATAAATTATTCCTTAAATGCTCTTACATTTATTTTATTTTGTTACACTAACTATAAATGAGCATTTTTATACATTTTTTAAGCATATTTCCGGCTGTTCATTTGTATTTACATTTTGGTTTATATACTTACATGCTTACTTTGAAGCTAATTGTTAATGTTATAATGATCTGACGACACTTTTAAAGGAGTTTTGATTATCTTAACGAAGGTGTACAATTCATAAAGTTTTTAAAAAAGTTGTGACATTGTAAAACAATTTTTAAGGTACTAAGTAGCTTGTCGACATTTTTAAAGAAGTCGCAGTTATCTTAAACTTAAACTGTTGTTTCAAAAGAAGTTAAGGAGCTTCTAAAGAACTTATGACAACTCTAATACAACACAAATAACTTGAACTGCCATATATGAATTTGGAAAAGTAACTAATGAAGCTTTTTAATTAGCTACTTCGTTAGATCAAGTTAAAAAGTAAAGTGTCTTATGTGTCGACATCTTTGCCTTGGGAATATTTTTTAGAAGTTTGGAACTTACATTAGCCTGTTGTATTTTAAAGTATCACTTCAATTTCTAAACACTTGTTTACACAGTAGGTGGTAAATTTCGGAAAATTGCAAAAATTTTACGATTTCATGAAGCAAAGAAAATAATTCCTAACACTTTTTGAGATGGTTTTAAGTGTTAAAACCATAAATTTAGGTTTAGTGTATAAAAGTCAGTCTATGTATTTGAGGTTTTTCGATACAAATAACTTAGATATTTTGAAAATAATTGAAAACTTCACAACTTCGGGCAATAAAACAAAGATTTTAGAACTTCATTAGAAAGGTACCATTAGAAATTAGATTCCATTTTCTTAAACTGATTTAGAAATTCAAAAATTGAATAATTTCAACAATTTCACGAATAAAATAATAGGAATTCTAAGCTTCCTGGGGTTATGCTTAACATTGTTGCAATTAAGAATAATTTACAACTTTAAATACTCTAAAAATACATAAACGAAATACTTGTTATTTGTATTTAAATACATTGTCCAGAGAAGTATTTAAAATACAAGTAAATATATTTTGTAAAAAGTATTTGCGTTTGTATTTAAATACATTTTTAAAAGTATTTTTAACAACACTGGATTTGACGCAGGGACGTTTCTATGCGTAAAGACCTAGAAATGTTTTTAGTACTATTTGCATATTTAAGGTGTCAATTCCTGTAACAAAAATAGTTATGTCGGTAGTAACCTGTGGCAACAATGGCGATAAGCGATAACAAACGGGGTGATCTTTTGCTGGAATTGAAACCAAGGATTAGCGATAACTGCAACACCTTACGGCAGGCCAATTGTCCGAACATAAACTCGTATTTTTAAATGAAACATTTGACTTTTAAACATTTGGATTAAATAGATTTATATGATATAAATAAAGATATCCTAATTACAAATAGATAATTAATATATGTTCTCCCTATTCCTCGAATTTCCTAAATGATAAATTATTTCCCTAAGTTACATAACTAATTAAATTTAATTGAAAGTAATATTAAAGCTAATTGTAGTCAAAAAATAATGTGCCATTTTAGGTTTGGATTCCATGAAAGAAAAAATCTATAATCCTAGTATCGCTCGTTTCTAATATTTCGCGTCAAAACGGTTCGCGTCAAAACGGCTCGCGTCAAAACGGCTCGCGTCAAAACGGGCCTGCGTCGAAACGGCCGCGTCGAAACGGCCGCGTCAAAACGGCCGCGTCAAAACGTCCTAGATCGGTGGATGAACGTTTACTACATGTTAAACCGGCGGTTGTGAAAACGTCCGTTTTTCCAACCTCCCGGAATTAATTTTTCCGTTGTCGCATTGAAGAAAAATTAAAAAACGTTTTCGAAAATGAGTTTGAGATATTCTTTAAAATCTTCAACATTCTTCAAAAGTGAAATACTTCGCCCTTGTTTTGCTTTACGATCTAAGGTGGTTATAGTGAAAGTGTACATTCTAAACTAAATGAAAATTTTATCATTTCTAATTATTTGTCATGAAATTGGACCAGTTTGTGTGCTACGATTACTAGTATGAAAGTAAAATGAAGTTTCTTCAAATTGAAGTAAATCTACGTTCACGATTTTATTTAAAAAAAAAACACAAATTAACGAAAAATTTTGAGAAATGTTTGATTCTCAGATTTGAAATAAATTTTAATAAACGTCTCAGATTTTAATTTGCTAATAATAATAATAATTATACTATTTTTTCTACTACCATTTCCATTAATAATGCTTAATAATGTTAAATTTTATACGTAAATATGCTCATTCTTTCGGTATATTTTCATGCATATTTACCTTTCTACATATTTGACTTATGGCCAGTTTCTGGTAGCTTTTGTTATCGTTCAGTAACTGTGGTTTCCCAAAGTTATTGAATAGATGAAGCCTAGTATTGTTTCTGAAAGCAACCGCTCTATAATTTAAGTAATGATCCAATATGTAATATCGGCCCATATCTATTATTTTCATGTGAGGGTTTTAACAGAGAAGTTCTACTTACTGGTCAAAGTATAAGTACCGATATTACGTTTGGGTGGGATTGATTAAGGGAATTAATTATCTTCAGAAATTAACTGGTCCCTTAGTGAAGCATGGGCGCGGGGCTTCGCAAATGCCCGCTTTAATCGTGCTCAAAAGAAATTAAACGACTGAATAAAATAGAAAATTATATTAACAAAATTAATAAGTTACAATACGACAAAGAATTCATTCATCTCACTAAGTCAATCAAATTATAAAAATTAGCAAAACCCCAAGTTTAAAATTCAACAAAACGAAATCCACTCTAATTTTTAATTAGTTAACAGACAGAACCCAAAAAGAATACTAGACACAAGAGTCAAAGTAAAATCACCCGTAAAACCCTTAATGCCCCTGTATATAAAATGCTTCTCCCTACGTGATATGAGGACAGTGACTTTTCCAAAATTTACAGTAACCAAATTATCGAGATAGCACAACTGTCGATATATCGAGTCAACCCAAAATTTAGGGCTACACAACCCTTGCGACTCACCAAATCTGTTGTCTACCTTGGCCTCGACTCGGCACCCTGCAACCTCTTTCGACGTGGCTGGCTCACTCGCGGTTTCACTTGGGCGGCGAAATTTGACTGACTCTACCCCTCAAAAATACTTAACAACCTTTTCAGAAATGCTCAACTCCCACAGTTATGACTCAAATTGAATTGACTCCCTGGACAAACTAATTTGTTACTTACGAACTTTGAAACTCCCAAGTTGTAACGTAAAATCAATTTACTCTGTAATTTATCCAAAATTAACTACTCCCAAATCTAAACTTTATCCCAACTGATTACTCAAAAAATTACTCTGAACTTCAGCAAAAATACGATTTCCACTTAATAGCTCAAAGCATACTACACTTCGCCCTCGGCGAACAAAGAAAAACTCTAACTCTTAAGGTCCCAGACCTTCCCAAAAACCAACTGAGTACCTAACTAAAAACGCCACCGTCGGAGAACCCGGTTTTCCACCGACTCTCTGACTCTCAAGTTTCTTTCCTACAAGAGCTCTCGGTTCCCCCTTCTCTGGGTACCAAAATTCGATCAAAGTTTTTCCCTCCAAATTCTAATTGGTCAAATTTTGCTTATTGAACACATATCTATCCATATTTTGTCATAAAGTCCGCCCTGTTAATTACTTAAGTGCTTTTAGTCGCTTTTGCTTATTTGACAAATGTCCGAAGCAGAGTCCGATCTCCGACCTCAGACGTCGTTCCCAATGTATCGCTTCTAAGTCAGCTGTTTTCCTCATCATTTTACGAAATAATAATATTAGTATGTTCTAATTACCGACTTATTGTGTTACGAAATGAGGATAAATCACGTAGCGTTTTTAGCCAATTCATATACAGGGTCCTTCTTTCCTAACGTTACAAAATCTAATAACTAAAAGATAAATTTAAAAAAATCCCTTAAACACCCACAGGGTGTTACAAATAGTATGTTTCATGAATGCCAGTGTGCCGTAAGTCCCATATTTAGTTTTCCACCAAAAATCTCTTTTCCATTACGTCACTTTGTAATTGTATTCTTTAACAAAAGAATCCTATCACTGAGGAAATGCTACTGACACTTATATAATCCGAGTTACAAAATTATTTCCAGACAATTATTCTCCCAAATAGCATACGAACGTTTTCAAAAATATCGCGGCTAGGTGTTTGGGAAGTTTGGGTCAAAGATCCTTTTTGAAGAATGTTTAATGACTGCTATTAAACCCGTCAGCAATCGTTCAATTTTTGGTTCGAAGCAGTTTATTATGAGAGGAGGTACGGTGTGTTGCGTACAACCAATACGTCCTCCGTGTTATCCTCTCAAAACGGTTAACATGAACATCGAAAATGAAATTGGTAGGTATCTCGGTAGTTTAGTGGTAAGAACACCTGCGCGAAATTGGGAGACCCGGGTTCAAGTCCCGATTGAGCCACAAATTCCACTTTCACAGATTCTCTTACATTTGCTTCATATACACCTTCACTTTGAATTTAATTTCGAGAATATATTCCATCCATTTATTATAAGGCATTTGATGGATGTTTTTAGAACGTCCACAAAAGAAAATGTTCCAAACGGACTTATCTTTTAACAGAAACAACGCATAATAGAACCTTTAAGACAGTTTTTAGAACATCCAAATCCATAAATCTCATTTTGGTTCCAAACAGCCTATTATACAACCTTTAATATATTGTAACGTTTATTCTAATTTATCTTTACAGTTCTTAACATTACCTAATTTATTTAGTCACTTATCGCTAGTCGGCTTATCACACTTTTTCAGTAACGGCGGCACCGCACCAGCTCGTAATTATATATCCCCTAATAATTTTTCCAGAAGCTTTAGGGTTATTCTTTCTCTAATTGGACGTTCTCGATTATTCGAGGACAGACTTTTTATGGTCGAAGCGGTCTACTGAATTCTCCGAAGCGGAGACGTAGCGCCGCCTACGTCAGAGAAGACGGAGCGCGCTTCACACTGATCTGTACATTTCGCGTTACAGTATATTTTAATACCGTGTGTTTCAATTCTTGGTTCGAAATAATCCATTATAAGACCTTTCATGATTGTTTCAAAACGTCCGCAAAAGGTCCATTTTTAACTCGAAGCATCCCAATTGGTACTTTTATTGGAAGTTCTTAGAAATTGTTAGAAAATTGTGTAACCGATAAATGAAAATAATTTAAAAATTTAAGGTAATACATTAAATATGATTAAATTGGGAACGAACGACGCCTTATACTATAACTGCTTTTTGGACGTTACATTTAAACGTATTTATAGCGAGAGAAAACTAATGAGGGGAACGCTAATTTGCTACAACTTTTAGAAAGTATCTCTCCTGGTGGTAGAAATATCCCGCATCGAACGCATCGATCGTCCGTATAAATTTATTAGGGGACTAGAAAAAAAGGGAAAAAGTACACTATAATTACCTGATTAAGCGTTTTAAGTATGTGTATATTTTATTTATGCAACTAACGGTCGTTCTATCCGGACATGCGATCGTATACACGAAGACTTAATTAACTCAGGCGTTATGAGAAAAAAATATTTTATAACGAAGAGAGCAAAAGAGAGTAAGAAGGAACTGAAATGTTGTAGTTAAAATGAGGTGAATCTCGCTGGAGGTCGCGCATGATAAGTAATTAACATCTGGAGTTAATGAGGTTTTAATAAATTAAAAAATTTGCATTTCTCAAAATGACCAACAAAAAGATTAAATATTCCAATTTAAAGACTATAGGATTTTAAAATACCGCATCAGGCGACGCTAATATAAATTTTTATTAATTTTAAAATTATATAATGTACGGGCACTATTGTCGACATGTATTTAAATGTTCGTTATAGAAATTTGTATTTTATTTCGGTGACAACCTTGCAATTAATAGAAATTAGATCTCAACAATAACAATTTCCCTATGGACAAAAAGTTCCTATTAGTAATTTTTGCAAAGGGAAAACGTTCCATGTTAAACCGAATTGCGTTATGTGTCTCCATCTTTATGTGCAACTGGAAAGTTCTAGTTAGGAGTAGAGGAATTTCAAAGCACCGCTGTGTTTCCTGTAACTTCCAAAAGATGTACGTAGCGATGTCGATGAAGCAGATGAAGACACGTGTACGTTTTAGTTAGTCTTAAAGTTAATCAAAATTAGGGATTGCTTAATCGTGACTAGTTTCTTTACATTGTTTTTTCCTTGCGTTAAATTTTACATTTTAATTTTTGTGACACTTTTAAAACGTGTTTTTTGTTGGAATTGATACGCTACGCATCAATCTTATCTATTTACGGACGATGACTAGCAGTATTTTTATCTCATTAGTATACACGTTAGTGTCAATAAAAATAATTATTAATGTACGTATATGAAAACCGCAAGATCGATCTTGCAAATGTTCTCGCGACTGTTTACAAACCATATCGTAAGAAGGATGTCGACGAAACATTTAACAGTAGGTCAGTAACAAAATTAACAACACATTGTTCATTGCTTATTAATTTTTCTATTTGTTATAGGTTCCATAGACCCGCCGAGGGCTAACAAAGACCTGTTGAGGGTATATTCCATGGCTTATTGTCCCTTCGCTCACAGGGCTTGGCTTGTACTAAGGGCCAAGAATCTGCCTTATGAAATTGTCAACGTGAACTTAGTGAAGAAGCCTGATTGGTATTTTAAATTAAATCCACAAGGTAAGAAGTGATAACACTACGAACATTTTTTCATATCTTAATACAACTATAAATGATGAGATTTTCTTTGATAAACATTAAAATACTTTAACAAACTGTTATCTAACTAAAAATATTTCAACTTGATTGGAGATTTGGGATTGTAAAATTCAGGACAAATCAGCAGAACTTCCATTACAGAATTTGGGCACCTTTCCTCAATTTTGATATTAACTGGAAAGGTGTATGATACTATTTTTTGTTTGAATTTCATCACTTTGTCGGGTATATCGAATTAGTGAAACAAATTCTACTGGTCTGATAGGTACACACCACAAAATAGAATTTCATACAGTTTCACCTTATTTATTTGAACAACTTTTTAGATATAATTATAAAAATTTGGCTAAATTTCAACTTTCACAATTCCTCTATGTCACAGGCAAAGTCCCCACCTTATTGGACGGCTCGAAAATAATAACCGAAAGCCTAGTAATAGCTGATTACTTGGATGATAAGTATCCCCAAAACCCGCTATACCCCTCGGATCCTGAGGCCAAACGTAAGGATAAGCAACTGATAGGAAACCTCGACGACATCACCGCACTGTTCACGAGGTTTCTTTACAAAGCCGACGAGAAATCTCCCGAGGGATGGCTACAGGACTTCCTCGAAGCCCTGAAGGGTCTTGAGGAGGAGCTGAAGCAGAGAGGGAAAGAGTACTTCGGAGGGGAAAGACCTGGGATGGTAAGGGACAACATGAAAAATGAGATGTGTCAGTGATTGTTAACTCCGGTGTTCTCTGAAATTTCTAATGAGAAATTTTCCTGAGATACTTTAACGTAACTTATTTCATTGGCGTTCTCTAATTACTCAAAATGGAAAATTCCGATGGAAAATTTTAAGGTACTCTGAAGTTCCTAAGCTCAAACAAACACACTAATGAAAACTAATAAGTTGGAAGTTCCCTAGTTATTCCAAAAGGGAAAGTACCTTGCTCTTATAGCTACTTGAACAACACATACAACTGCACTCTGATAGTTATAAAATTCTCACACATTCCCAACTGGAAAATTTTCTAATATTTCGCTTTAAAAAACACACCACTGGTAATCTTAAGGTATATGATATTTTCTAGGTTGACTACATGTTGTGGCCGTGGGCGGAGAGAGTTCCTGTCATAACGTACAGATTGGGGGCGAAGCTGCCATTGAAAGAGACGGATGTGCCTTTACTAAGGAAATGGAGGCAGGCAATGGCGAAAGATCCTGTGGTCGAGGAGTTGCAAAGGCCACCGGAGGAATTCTGGAATATAGTCAATGCCATATTGAAGAAAGAGGAGCCACCGTACGATCAACTCATTCAGAAATTATGATAGTTATACCGAAAAGTGTGATTGGAAGGTTCAAATATTTAAATTACATAAACTAAATCAAGTCGTTTGGTTTTCCGGAAAGATCGAGATAAATAATAACACGGTAAATAAAGGCAAAAAATTCGGCATGGGAAAATAAATGTGGAGAAATTAGCTCAAGGATATGAGGGTCTAGGTCCAAGGAAGCTTGGAAAACTATAAACTGCCTATGGTGATCTGCCTATTAAACTATTAAAGAATGCCACGACTAGAGCGTTAGAAATAATTTGCACCATGTTTAAGACATGCTTAAATGGAGAAAATATACCAACGCACTAGAAAATTTCATGCATAAATTCTATTACAAAAAAAAGGAAACAGAAATGAATGCGGCAATCACAGAGGAATTAGCATAACGTCGTCAGTAGGAATACTACAGGAGGATGCTAAAAGCCCGAAGAGAGAAAGAATCTAGGGAAATTGAGAAGCAAAGCGGTTTTAGACCGGGAAGATCGTGAGTAAGTAACACAGCCCCACAAAAAAATAAAGTTCGGATCTGTAGATCAGACATGTGTAATATATCCTTATGAATTTTTCACCGCTGAATCCGAATCCCAGGTCAGAAAAAGACCTACAACCCTGGAATTAGCCCCAAAGGTCAATCGAGGGCCGGAAAATCAAGATTCGCAAGTCGGGAACGCAGCAATCGGATTTTCATGTACTTTCAAACTGTAGCAACGCAGACGACGGTTAAACAATTCGAGGCCCATTGGAATTCACGCCCTAGGTCCAGAAAATGGGCCCTCGGGGGCAGGAAAATCGAGATTCGCAGGTCTAGATGACAGCACTCGGATTTTCAAGTACTTCCAAACTTCAACAACCCAGACGGTGATGAAACAGTTCAAAGCCAATTGGAATTCACCCTCTGGGTCCAGAGAAAAATTTCACCGTCGTCTGCGTTGCTAATGTTTGACAGTACATGAGGGCCCATTTCCCGACCTCAGAGGGTAAATCCCAGTTGGTTCTACACTTTTTTGACCACGAATTCGGCTTTGGCTTGGGAATAAATCGACCTCGCCTGAGTATCCGTCATGCCGAAATTCACGTTTTACACCTTATGGCGGCCATTTTTTTCTTCTGGGGCCAATTCCAGGAGTGCAGGCCATTTTCCGACCGCGGATTCTGAATCAGCGGTGAAAATGCATAAGGATACACATGTCTGATCTACAGATCCGGACTTTATTATTTTTTGTGGGGCTGAGTAATATATTCACATTAGGGCAACTAATAGAAAATAACTGGTAAAAGAAAAAAACTTCAAATTACTTATATAGACTTGCGGAAAGCATTTGATTCCATCCCCCTACAAAAGCTGTGGATCACACTCGAGGAAGTTGGCATTAATAAAGTTTACATAAATGTAGTTAAAATAATCTACATCTACAGAGATAATCAAGCTGTAGTTAAAATCGGATATCAGACCGCGACACCCTTTCGTTTTCTATCTTTCCCCCACCCTTTTTAAAATATACTTGAATGCGGCTCTAAAACAGTAGAGCAGAAAGTACAGGTCAATGGGAATAACGCTGGATGACAGCCAAATATACACAATCCTTTCTGCAGACGACTAAGTCGCTATTTCAGAAGATTGGCAAGATATGACATATACATTTAATCAACTGACACAAGAGTTTAATAAGTGGGAGTTGGAGGTAAATACAGAAAAGTCGCAGTATATGGTTATAGGAGGAAGTGGACAAAACATAGAATTAGAAAGTGGTAGTATAAAAAACTACTGCTCCAAAGAGCATGCTCGGACTATGGTATGAAGATCAACGTTAAGAAAACGAAGACCATGGTAATTAGCAAAAATCAGAATATCCCAATTCCATTCCAGATCAACGGTGAAGTCCTAGAATTGGTAGACCGCTTTAAGTATTTGGGTTCCTGGATTGAAAGGGACACAAACCCTGATAACGAAATAAGGGCTAGAATCGAGCAAGCACGTCAGGGATTTCTACGATATAAACGACTCCTCTCTGATCTGTACTTGGACCTGAATCTGCGTCTGAGACTGGTAAAATGTTACGTCTGGTCTATTCTACTGTACGGCGTTGAGTCATGGACGTTGAAAGCTGGCATGATAAACAAACTGGAAGCGTTCGAATTTTGGTGCTACAGGAGGATGCTGAGGATTCCTTGGACAACGAAAATTACGAACGATGAAGTACTTCAGAGAATAGGTGGTGAGCGGGAGCTGCTGCATAAAATAGAAATAAGGAAAACTACATATTTAGGCCATCTACTCAGGCACGAAAAACACGAGTTGCCTCAGCTAATAATTGAGGGAAAGCTGGAAGGTAAACGAGGTTTAGGAAGGAAGCGGCTCTCCTGGATGCGGAACATCAGGAATTAGACCGGCCTAAATTTCAAGCAGGTCCTCAGAATCGCGCAAGATAGACACGCATTTGCCGACGTGATCGCCAACCTTCATTGAAGACGGCACATAAAGAAGGAGAAGAAGTATCAAAACCATGCAATATTACGATTTTCTATGAGTTAACAATTTCTGAAGATGGGAGAGACGACAATGATATAATGAAGAAAATATGCAGAGGCAAAAATATGACGAAAGCTTTACATCCAATCCTGTGGAGGAAAAATTTAACAAAGAAAACGAAAAAAAAATATGTAAAACTATAATAGAACCAGTTTTGACGTATGGGTCAGAGGCGTCGGTCATAGACAGAGATCTGAATCAGAAATTATTAACAGCAGAATTGACATAATGGAGTCATTGGAGAAGATGTTGTGGTTCAACGTTGCACGATCACGTGAGAAATGAAGAAATCAGCAATGGGAACGTCAGCTACGAATACCTACAATTGTGGATAATATATAAGGAAAGCAGTTAAAGTGGTATTGGCACTTACGCCGAATGAATGACGAAAGAATACCAAAAAAATTTTGGAATGAATTCAGCACAAAGGAATATGTACCTATACTATATTTGCATGTATCGGTATGTATGTTATAGAAATGTGATTATATTTGTTTTTGGGAATACAGCTAGGTCCATTTGTTTACTTAATGATTAAGGAATTAAACATATACATATTCCAATTTAAAAACTAATTTATATTAGGTGCAAACTCGATTTAAGGTAGACCTCTCTCTACACAGTTCATCAATTTAGTCACCTCCATGATGAAAAGTTGTATCGGAGCAGTGTTAGTAAAAACTTTCCTTAAATTAACTTCGGACGAAGAGTATGTCACAGTCAGGCCTTATTGAAGGTGGCCCCTATCCGGCAATTCTCCTCGTTCTGGACGCACCACTCTGGCTGCAGGGAGTCCGCCCCGATGCCCATTTGGACGAGCCTCTGCCTGTGGGCGAGCATCCTCGCGTCGGCCTCCTCCCAGCCAGTCGTCGGCTCGGACCAGAACACCTCGCCGACGGCGGCCGCCCTCGGCCAAAGGCGGCTATCCACGGCGGACGAGTCCACCTGCTCTGCCCACAGCGCCGCCTCGCCGCCCACTATCTGCCCCGTTCGATTGCCTAGAAAGGGGATACATTATTTGGAGGCCGCAGACTCTAAATTTAGTTTAATCGGAGGAAAATCTTGAAGGTACACACTTGAGAAGATACGTGTTACGAACTTTGCGAAGATTCGTTTGCGAAAAACTCAGAAATAGCAGCGTGACCACTAATAGTCCGTACGCTAAGGGTCGATTCGTAGGGGATCACGACCGATAAAAAGATGTCTATAAAGTCACATCATCCACTTCATAACTCAGAATTTACTATAGGCTTATATTTTATTGCTAATTTATTGCTACTTTATTACGCAAACCACGATTTTATTCCTCCATCCCTTAGCGAGAAAAAGGGGATAATATGACTTAAGACTTAAGCCATATCACAGACACCACAGACATTATCACAGAGAATTGTCTGTGGCCATATCATACACACCTGTATCTCCGGAACCGCAGGAGATGTATACCAGGAGATATAAACCAAGTGGCATATTTTGTTCCTAATTTATTGCTGACGATAGGGACTAGTAGCGCAATCCCAGAACCACTTCTTCAACTTTTAGCATTAAACTCGCCCCCGAAATATCAGAAAAATTCTTGAAAGTTGAACAATGAAATAACAATAAAGAGCCCAGGCTACATTTAACGGACATTCATTTTTTTACAGTTTTTCTGATATTTCGGGGGTGACTTTAATCCTAAGGGTTGAAGGGGTAGTTCTGGGATTGCGCTACTAGTCCCTATCGTCAGCGATAAATTATCAATAAAATATGCCGCTTGGTTTATGTATACGTTATTCGCAATAGCCGAAATCGGCCACTGCCCGAAATTTTTACCCGCAACGCGTTGCGGGTATAGTAGTTTACCCACGATGCGTTTAGTTATCTATGTCCAGTCACAATTGGAACACCAACAAAAACACTTAATGGCATTTTAAGTGGTGCCGCCCGGTCGTCCATAGACGTATCATTACGGATAATAACTCTAACAATGAATTCACTTTCAAATAGCATAAATAAATGGCACACACATACACACACCACTGCTTTCTCTAGTATAAGTGAAGAGGAAGAAGAAAATACAAACGGAGTGCCGCTGTCGTAAAAAACAAATTGCGACCCAATGGACCCTTTATTTCTTTATCTGTAGATATCCATATATTCACATATACGATTTCACTTGGGCGACTGCACGAACACGAACACCTGCGTTTTAAAATATATCAGTGCGTTTCTGAATAAGCAAAGAAATAAGTCCCATGGTTTTGTATAGAGATAACGGGCTCTTTTCGAATGTCCTCGGTAAATTCAGATTTTATTTAGTGTTCCAATTGCTACTGGTTAGAGTTATACCAATAATTTTAGTATTGTTTGTTATTTTTTCACTCTGTTCTAATACCATTCCATACAAAATACACATATATAAGTCTATAGTGGAAAATATAGCGACTTATGGTTCTAAACTATGGGAACTGAAAAAGGCAGATGAGCCAAAAATACTGGCCACGGAAATGAACTACTGGAGAAGGTGCTATAGACCAACAAAACAAGACAAGACAAGAAACCTCGAAATAAGAGCGAAAATGGGTATTCTACATATTATAATCGAAGCAAAACGCGTAAAGTGGCATGGACATCTAAGACGTATGCCAGACAAAAGATGGTCAAAGAAGATATGGGGTTGGACTCCACCACAAAGACAATATAGAGGAAGACCTCAAAGATCATGGAGAAAGGAGGTCGACCAAGTCTGGGGAGGAAGAAATTTAAGAGAAGGTAACTGGAAAAACCGAAAGAAATGGAAAGTAGGATGCGGGAAATTGCAACAGCCGTAGTCCAACTCGCTATATATATATATATATATATATATATATATATATATATATATATATATATATATATATATATAACTAATAATTTAATAATAATTTGTGTTTGCACCAACTTGGGGAAAATTGTCGCATATATTCGTTATCAACGATTAAAAACCTTTTAGAAAAGACTGCTTTTTCTCTGTCCGCTTTTACTTCCTACAAAACGATCCCTAGCGTATGAACTACAAAGTGTTTCAAAATGATTGTCATCTAGTCGGCTGTGGAATTCCTATGTAAAATAAAAAAAACCGCCTTGCGAAAATAGGAGTTTCTACTAGCTATACATAACCTCAAAATAATCTACTTAATATGTTTACACTTCTGGTTTTTCTCTGTCAAAAGAAAACAAATTCTGAGTATTTGTCTATTTGTAGTATTTGTTTTCGCCCTGAACAGGGCCCTTAATTACCAGCAGTACTGATTGCCAGTTTCACAATAAATGTTCGAAGTGTCACTTGTTGTCAGAATTAGATAGATACAAATCAATAGAGCGCGGACATAAAAAATTACATGCACAGAAATTCCAACGCCAACTTGATGACAATCATTTTAAAACACATTGTATAAGGACAATCCTGAAAACTAATTCTAGCCCACTAGATTTTTGACTATTCACTCTACTGTAGAATATTTATAACTTATAACAAAATATGAGAAACTAGTCGGCTGGACACATCGCCATTTTTTTGTAAATAACTGCTATATGTTAAGCAATTATACATATTTCTTTTTAAAAATTTACCTGTTTGTTCTGCAGGTTGATATCTGATGTATAAGCTGTACCATAAGTTTCCAACATAATTATTAGCCGAATGGCAGATTTTCAAATTAGTGCCCCCACGATATCTGTCATTTCATATTATAACAAAAATTGGGTGTCACGTTTCTAATTAAAAGAAACTAGCCGTTAAATATTAAACTATGATATAAAAGGATGTTTTTTTTTCGAAAAATTTCATCTCATCATGTTAAATACGAATTATTACAATTGCAAATGTTACGGCACTTTATACATGACAGTACACAATGACAAATAATAGATATACAAGTATATATCCCACTAGATGACCAGAAATATTTCTGCAGCATCTGCATAACAGTGGGTCAATTATAAAAATCTAAATGTAGTTTTCCATGATTTAACAACCATCCATAATAACATTACTACATCTTTGAAAGTAATTACATATTGTGATAGCTTCCTTTTCTTAATTTGCCAAACAACTCCCAAAATATGCTTGAGCATAGCTGGTTTTGAAGGATGAACTTTCGCCAAACTAAAATTTTGTCAATTGCTAAATTAAAATATAAGAAATTTCTATCACCCTGAGTAGCTTAGTAGTATGCCACTTCTATACCTGCATGACTTGCACTCGTTAGCGTTTTACGACTACAGTGGCTCGAGTCTAATCGTGGACACAGTCCTGCGGTTCTTATTATTTATCCTTTGTGAATGTGACTGTAATAAGTTCGCACTACATTATACGAGGGTCGGTCTCACGAACTATAGTAAATAAATACTGTCCTTTGAAGACCGAAGGTTGTCCAGTGTCTCGAAAGTGGCCATGGTAGTTAAACCAAAAGAAAACACCAGTCTTCACCACCAATTTATAACCACCACACTGTCCTTTGTTATCTCCCGTGACCAGGATATATCAAGCTATTTCACAGCTCATGGTAAGAAAGGTGAGACTACCGTTCCGTTATTACACCTATTTGCTACAAACCTGAATTTGAAAATAAGTTCATGGACGTTAATACGCCCGAGAAATTTTGTCAAATGTGCGTACATGTATATTGAATGCGTAGATACCAGATATTTGGTATGTAACTAACTGATAGAAGTAGATTAAAGTGCGACTTGGTTAGAATGACGGAACTGGTACCTATATAAAAGTGCAAATATACTAGTAAACATATTCATATAATCAGCAGTTTTAAAAAATTAACAGAGTTACGTCAGTCTCTTAAGATATATTGTGCTGTGTTTTTTGGATTCCAGTAAGAGTTTTCGTATTTTTATAAGCGTAATATTAAATAATGTTATAAAATTTTTCAAAACAATAGAGAATTTATTTAGTACTTACATATTAGAACGTATAACGTTTTAAATAGGTCATTGCGAGTTTTATTAATTATTTACGTAAATGATAAACTTCAAGCTGTACTCTTTGTAAAATGCCTTTATAACACAAATTGTGTAGACATAAACAAACTTTATCTTTTAAAATTGTCTATTATTTTTTAATAACAAGCTGGATTCTGAATTGAATCTGAATCAACCGTTACGACACGATGCTCGTTTAATGTAACCCAACAGAATAAACTAAGCATGAAAAAATCGCGTCTTCCGTTTAAATTTTTCTGGACTTTAATTCCAAAGAATGGATACATAATTGAACATATATTCAAAAAGATATTATGTTGTATTGACGTAACACGGAGCGTTCAATATTGAAAATTATAAGTAGGTATATATTTTCAACCAAAAATTGATATTTGAAAGTATTTGTGCTGTGTATGGAATTAGCACATTATTTAACTAGCATATAATTACGATTATTGTCCACGAAGATGAAATTGCTTAATCATCTAAGTGGGATAGTAGTCAATGTACGCGAGTCTTTGTTTATTCACTTATTCATTTACCAAGTACTAACAATTTGGTGCACATTTCATGCGGCTAGATTATTGGGGGTGAAGAAGAAAAGGCGAAATCTGGTTGATTCGTCTCTTTCGTAAAATATCATTTTACTTTACCTGCTATTTTTGACGGCTTATTCTCGTAAACCGCCTGCCATCCGATGTAAGGCGAGCACCAGTTATTCCCCGCGCCGACCCACGCTCCGAATCCGCAGTCAAGGTACATGGCATCGTAGTTACTCAATATCAACCTATAACCGTTCTCCAGTAGGTTCGTCACTTGCTCGTCATCCCCCTTCGTCCACAACTGGATTATGTACTTGTCCTTAGGGAGCGACTCGAGTAGGTACTCCTTATGCGTCAGGTGGCTCGTCCACATTATCACTTGTATCTCTTTGCCGGCCTTCTCGTACAACTTCTCCAGCGACTTGCCCTGGAAATGGTTCCAGAGGTTGATGAAGGAACGTTCCGAGGTGTCCCACGTCTTGTTCGACATCCAGTCGACGATCTCGGAGGTGCTGTTCCAGCAATTGAAGTTCACCTCGTCGCCGCCCATGTGGAATACGTCCGGCTGGAACTGCTCGAGCATGTCCCCGTAGATGTCTGGAGACGAAGAGATGTTAAGGGATTTTAAAAAGCCTTTATCCAATAAATACGAACAATGCTGACGTTATTAAGAAGTTCTTGGTTGATAGGTAAAATTGCTTTCCGAGGTACGTGTTGTCTCTAAAATGTAAATATCTCGCACCTGCCTTATTATTGCGATTTTATTAATTTTGGTGAAAGTGCCGACGAACTCCGATTTGAAAATATCCAGTGGCTAATACTAGAAAATGGTCTCGTGATTGCGAAGTAGCGTACGTTTTGCTGAACAAAATTTAGTTCTCGAAGTTCGCACTTTTTTAAAGTGACATTTTATTTCTGCCGAATATCCGAATATTTCGAAAAGTAGATATTTTATGCAGTTTGTTAATAATGGGCTGTCTTGCTAAGAAAGACTGCGAAATTTGGAAACTTACATTTTTGGCCAGAAAAATTAACGTTAGGTCCGTTTTACTGATTATGCCTAAACCGATTTCAAAAATTCAAGTGACAAACGACAAAAAATGATAATGTGTATTTTTAAAGTGCTGTTTATTCACCACACTACACCACAATTTCGGAAGATTTCGGAAAATATTTGATCTAATCAGCTAACAACATGTTATGCTCTGAAAGGCTTACCTCACCTCTGACCAGTGACATTTTGATCATACGCCACTTCCACAGGTTATTTTGAAAAGAGTAACCTACCTGCCAAAACTTCATAGAGTTCATCCTTAGTCGGATCGAACTGTCCGCAAGGCGGTTCCACGCAGTAGGACTGCCAGGGCTGCCAGTTGAAGCAAGTCACCAAGCCTGAGTTCTGCCAACCCTCACCTACATGAGCTGGAGCGTCAAACTCAGGTATCACGCGGACACCCTGCACCGTAGCGTATTTTATTACCTCTTCTATCGCTCTGAAACCAAACAGTTCATTTTAACAATTATAATAGAAACTATAGTTTTGAGTGTGTAGAAAACATACCTACCTACCTACCTCGAAGTTTTTGAGGTTTTGTTTATTTCATTTACACAACGCAAATCAGCGCTATCTCTTTTTAAGCTGTTTGTGTGTGTTTTTTTCAGATCAAAATAACTACAAACAAAGTTTTATCGGTGCTTCCTATTGACTAATGTCTTTTAAATCAAAGCAAGTTTAAACGTAATTGTTTATGCCTTAGAGGCTCCCTGGATTTGTCTTTTTTGGTACTGGAATTTTGTCCGTTATATCAAAGTCTGCCTAAGAAATCTGGAAGAATCATAAATGTGTTTACATTTTGCTTACTTTTCGTCGTAAATTTTGGTGGGGGAATAGGCCCCATAGTTTGACAGTTCTGGTCTAGATTTTGACACATAAGGAAAACTGTGCGAATCTGTTATGTGCCAGTGGAAGGTGTTTAATTTTGAAGCTCCCATGCCTCGTAGGGTACGTTTGATGGCATCGACGGTTATGTAATTCCTCGAGGTGTCCAACAGGATACCCCTGTGCGGGTAGGCTGGACTGTCAGTTATGGAAACGTCCCTGAAATCGGCAACATTATACACACTTACTAGATTCAGTTCTTGAATTGCTACATTTATTGCCCCTATTCTTTGTGACTCTCCCTTACCTAACTATCTGCACCTGTTGCCTCAGGTCATCAAATATGATTAGCTGAGAAAGTGTCTCCAAGCCATGCCTAGCCCCAAAGAAATTCTGAGCCTGGATCAAAGCCTTGATCCTCCCATCAGACGTCTCGTTAACTTTAAGGGAATAACCCTCGTCAGTATCCAGAGTGAGCCTTGAAATGTTCGGGTCGTCGACATCCACACTCACCACAAGGGACTTACCGCCAGTTGGATGGATGTTCGGAGGAATGTATGCCTAAAAGGGAAAGAGGATGTACTTAGTTAATTCAGTTATATCGATGTAGCTCACTGCAATTCCCTCTAATCTATAATATTCCTTTTATATTTCTTAACTCTCACCAGTTCCTTTAAAACCTTAATATCAAAACGCCCTCACTATTTCACCAGATATTCTCACCAGTATGGTATCCATGAAAACGGCCCCGGCGGATCTGAAAAGTTCCGAAGAGGTTGTCTCGCTCCAGTAGCCGACCACGTCGATACTGTTGATGTTGATGTGCGCCAAATAGTTCCCTATGGAGACGTTTCCCGTGGGTAACGGCCATAACGCCGCAGGAGTCGCACAGAAGAGTCTGCAGGCTGGCAGGCTGAGCGCGTTCGCCCTCGTCTCGTTGGTTATCTCGACCTTCTGGCAGGCGTTCTGGGTGCACTCCCAGCGCCACACCCAAGATGCAGAACTCAAACTGGAATAGTAATGGGTGTTATTATCCATGAGTTATATGTGGGTAATAAATGTTACTCGCCCTTGAACATGACACTGATACCAATAATTACCATACGGTGTTCAATGCCATTACGATATAAAATGAAATTTGTACTGAGGTGGTAAACAAATGAGTAGTAGATATCTTTAATAGAAGGATATTACCTATTGATTTAACAACGGTAAATTCGTGCGGAGACTATGTTCAAATAAGTAGCCGTCGCTTTTACTCTCGGATTAGCAATGTTCTCATTTGAAAGTTGAACTGACAGCTTGGATTAACGTAAAATATAGTGCAAATAGGTAAAGCACCTAATTGCTATCGAGTTGACAAATTGAAAACTTTTAAGTTGGAAAAATATTTCATAACAATGTAAGTAAATAATAATATAGTACTGTACCAAATACTGCCACGGCTAATTCGTGCTGGGACGATGTCTGAGTAATTGTCGATTTTATTTAAGAAACAGAAATTTAAGTTTAAACCAAACAAGTAATAGGTATTAGGTATTAGGTATTAGGTAATAGGTACCTTTTGGTTTAATAATCTCACTTGAGATTTAAATTGGCATCCTGGGTTAACGTAAAGTACACAGCGAAAGTTATCCACTCTTGAAGGTTATGATCATAAAGTTATGAACTTACGAACATGAAAAGAATGTGGAAGTTATGGAATTATGGAGTTAGATCATAAAGTTAAGCTTAACTTATGAAGGTTATACAATCTTAATTTAGAAACATTACTTAAGAGTCTACCATTCGTTTGAAATGTATCCCGTTTTAACGCAAAGTGCATAACGTTTTTCTGCTAAACGGATTAACTTAGAGACTTGCTTTAAAAAACAATTGAAAGTAGTCTTTGATGTCTATGTCCGTCTAGTAATAGTTTTTTTAATTTTGTTTTTGGCTTTTTGGCAAACGCATGTAAATTCGCTAAAAAACTCCCGGTTTTACATAATTATTTATTAAATTATAAGATGAAAAATAGAAAATCGCTTACTAGAGGGACATAGAGCAAACTCTTAGCTTCGCGATGATACCAAATTTTTTAATGTTATGTGAAAATTACTCAAAATTTTATGTAAAATTCCGAATGAATGCACTACTCCACGAAATATATTAAATTGCGAGGAATCGTGTGCGTTAACATTGCACTGGGAGGAGCATAGCAATTTATCTTCTGGTCAGGGCCGTATTTAGCAGATCAACAAAAAATGACAGAAAATATAATATTGTAGTGAAATGTTATGATATCCAGTCTTGATTGGCATTCGCATCAATGCCGATCCGAAATTCCTGCAGTCAGAAATATGAAATTTGGACGGAAGATTTCTTTCGTGATTTATGAGGCCGATAAGTAGAGATTTTCGAAAATTTAACATCGAAGGGTGTAAATTTGGGTGTGCAAGTTATGTTTTATTTTTCTTTCATAAATTATAGGTTCAGTTATAGGAGTTTTGCTGTTACTGTGAAAGGAGGTTATATATTTCGTCATTGCACATTTTGCTCAGTATTGTTCAGTGAAATTGTACAATAAATAACGAGTTGGGTCACGGATACATGCAAGTGGAATTTGAATGAAATTTTAACATAAAAAACATAACATTCAATGAGGTTCTCTTATAGGAAATTCTCGTAGTGTCACGGCGGTGACGCCTTTGTCGGCGACGCTTTTGTCGGCTGCGTCTGTTTTGGCGATGGTGTGTTTTAAAAAAGCATGTTGAGAGAGAAATGTATCTTTTTTGTGTTTCATTCTATTGGACGCGTGGTTATATTTTTGGTATTGAGCTCGCTAGTACACTTTTCCCTTTCTTGTGGTATACAGTGATAGTGTATCAGTGAGTTTACTTTTTGCTGTTTCTGTGTGGAAAATACATTTAACTATTATGAAACCTGATTGTCGGAGAAGTACTAAAGGGAGGCTACGCCTGTCAGCAAAGAGACGAAAAGTGACAAACCTTGTTGCATATAATTCGTAAGACGTAAATATTTCTAAAAAACAAATGTAGCCACTCTGCATATTTTTAGAGCTCGCAAATGTGATCTTCCATGCCTTACGAAGGATGTGTTATATAATAACAGTAATAACGTCAGGTTACGGTTAGTATAAAGTGTACAATATTTTTAACGTCCTGTATGGCTCAATGAATAAAACAATTCTAGAAGCAATAATGAAGGCGAGACTACTTCCACGACGAGACTAGTACAAAGTTATATTTCGGAAACCTCAGGTGAATGGTAAGAATTAAATAAATAATGTCAAAAATTGCAGTTATACATTGCAACATAACAACAATCTATGTTAGAGGAGATCTGTATTTTCAAATTATTTTCAGCTCAAGCAACATGATTGACGTCCCTTACATAGACACCTCTAGCCAAGAAAAGGACTCCCCCGAATTACTGTTATTGAAAAAGTAGGTAGTACTTGACAACAATCTAAACTAATAATTATTAATTGCCTACGTTATATTATATATATATTATATAACGTAGGCACGTAACTATATAGGTATATATATTATATATTTAGAATAGAAAAAGTTACTCCGAGGGCTAATACCGCCACCGGCATTAAATTAAAATCCCATAGAGAACCGTGAACTGTTCTGAATATTTATTCTACATATATATACCTCTATCTAACTTTCTTTTTGTCACACATAATAGGGAATAAATCATATTTCTTTCAGAGATGTAATCATCGAAGGATCAAGGTTGGTATATATTGAGCAATTTATTAAAGATTTAAAAATCATAGCAGATCATTCGCCAAATTTCGGGTGTACGTTTTCAAACATGTCTATTATTAAAGAGAGAAGAATTGGTTTCGAATCAAAGCTTACATTTGAATGCAGCATGTGTAAATTTAGGAAAACTATATCTACATGTCCTGAGCGTCGGGGAAAAGTAGACATTAACACGTCGGCCGTTACAGCAGTAATGAATGTAGGAGGAGGGTACACTCAACTTGTTAACTTCACAGGGGCAATGGACATACCATCATTAAGTTTTACGCTATATAAAAAGGTCCACACAGAAATATGTAATGCCTGGGAGAAAATTGCTTGGGAATCCATGAAAGAAGCTGCCGAAGAAGAGTCCAAAATGGCACTACAATGTGGAAGTGTTAATAGCAATGGGACACCCATGATTACTGTTGTGTGTGATGGAAGCTGGGCAAAGCGATCTTACCGGGGTGGAGGGAACTACAACTCGCTTTCTGGTGTTGCAGCAATTATGGGTGTAAAGTCGAAAAAGATTTTGTACATAAGTGTAAAAAACAAATACTGTTGCGTGTGTCAGAGAGCTCACAACAGAGGTGAAACACCTGCTGACCATTCATGCTATAAAAACTGGCAATCTTCGTCTACTGCAATGGAAGCAAGCATAATTGCTGAAGGGTTTTGCTCCAGTTTAAAAATGTACAATTTAATATATAATAAAATGATTGCAGATGGAGATAGCAGTTGCTACAAAAAAATTCTGGACAGTAGGCCGTATAATACGTGTACCGTTCAAAAAATTGAATGTTCTAATCACCTGCTCCGAAATTACTGCAACAAATTACGGGAGCTTAGTAAAACAAGAGGAGTGCCAGCAACTCTAAGGAGTGTTATATCGAACAACATCTTGCGTTGCCGAAGAGCGATTGTGAAAGCCGTTCAGTTTAGAAAAACCGAAATGGGTGTAAGTGTAGATGAAAGAATAAAAAAGCTCAAGAAAGATGTAATTAATAGTGTAAGTCATGTTTTTGGAGAACACAAAAATTGCTTCGAATTGACATATTTTTGCCAAAAAAAGGGACCCGATGACAATAATCATATTCCAGATTTCAGAATGTTTGGAATAGAGGAAAAACTTATGGGAATAGTGCGTAATTTAGCTAGTCATTCTAGAAGTTTACTCGAAAACGTGAACAACAATATTGTAGAACAATTTAATGCTATAATTACACAAAAAGTTGGGGGTAAACGCATTAATTACACACTTAGAAGATGTTATCAAGGACGTTGCTTTTCTGCAGTAGTGGAAAAAAATACCCGAAAACCATTACAAAAAATTCACAAGGTATTGATTGGCGGCGGTAGTCCGGGGATAAATGTTAAAAGAATTGAGAAAGCCAAAACCATTACAAAGACAAAACAATATAGGTCAAAAAGAAAATTAACGTTTTCTACTTCACAACGAAGCGAACCAGACGCCAGTTACGGGGAACATTCTGAAAAACCTGATATAGATCGAGAGACGTTTGAAGAACTGAAGGCGGAATTTTTAGAAACATTAAAAAAAAACAGATTTGGAATATCTGGAGCTTGAAATGCAAACTCGTTTGCAGGCTGATTCATCAAGATGGAAAGATGAGAGAAAAAAATTATTGATATCCTCCGTCTTTGGAAAAGTGTGCAAAATGCGACCAACAACAAGTTGTGCATCGACAGTAGAAAGCATATTGTATAAAGATTAAATAACGAAGACAGGGCTAAAAGATCTGCAGAGTCCAAATTTGGATTAGAAATTTCAGATTGTGGTTTAATGATAAACCGAAATTGGCCGTTTCTTGGTGCTTCGCCAGACGGTTGCGAAATAACTTCTGGATTTCTAGTAGAAATAAAATGCCCATTTTCAGCAAGAAATTGTACAATCAAAGAAGCAATTTTTTCCAAACACATAGACTATTTAGAGCAAGATGTCGATCACTACCAACTAAAAAAGCGTCACAACTATTACTATCAGGTTCAGGGGCAATTGAATATAGCAGGCAAAGAAGCTTGCTACTTTGTTGTGTGGACTCTCAAAGAAACGATATGCATTAAAATTAAAACCGAGACCACCTTTTTTTTAAATAACATGTTGCCTAAGCTGGAAAAATTTTATTTTCATTGTCTTCTACCAGAAATTCTGGATCCTAGACATACGAGGAACATGAAAATAAAAGATCCGAGCTATATTACTGAAGCTCAGTCTAAAGAAAGAAGCACAAATCGTTAATCATTAAAAGAACAAAAAAATACTAGGACTAGCCAACAGAATTAAATACTTCCTTGGGGTCTACATTCATTGTTTTTATAAAAATTTATACTCATGCATGCAGTTGCATAAGAAGTATTCACTTCTATGACGGCCAGTTCTGCGACTGCTATTACCCTTTTCATTGTTGATTTGATAGATAAGTACTATTGTGTATATAGTCTATTTCTGTTAGGTCACTATTTGGTATCATTTTTCTTATAAATTGAATGTTACAATTATTATCTTGTTTTTTTGGTCATTGTAAAACCACAGCCTGTCACAAACATGACGAGGATGACCAATAGACTAAGGTGTTGTCAAAGAATTTCCTCTAGATATGTACGACTAATTGTAAAATAGGGAGATTGACCATTTTGTGATTGTTGTATAGTAATTGCTATCTGCGCTTGTAAAGCAATATTTTAAACATTTATTTGTCGAACATACTTTACATACTTGTTTTTTTGGTATTCAGGTTTGGTTAGTTTATGAATAAAAAAAACCATTTAACCACGATGTTTATGGTATTGAATTATATATTCATTTTTTAGTAAATTGACTGTGGTAAAACAATTGTTATAAAAACTTTTTTACTTTCATTTAGATACGATAGAGGATGATTTTATAAATTGTTGAAATAAATATAATTTGTTATTTGTAGTGTGTAGTATTAATGACAAATTACATAATATTTATTATACATTATATAAATACATATTACATAATGCTATATTACATACTTAATAAAACAAATTACAAAATACATCGAAAGGAAAGCAATATTTCATTTCAAACTTCACAACAATCCACAACCTCTTTACGCCCTTAAAGGTTAACCCTGTTATTTATAAACGCATTTTAACGTTAAAATGGATTTTACCGTAAAACGCGGTTAGAATGTCTCACTGAGAAACTATAGCGTTTTGTAACACAGTCTAAACGCATTTTAAGCTAAAATCCATTTTGAAGTTAAAATGACTTTATAAATAACAGGTTAAATGTTTGAGAATCAATTCCGTATCGAAATTTAAAAGACGAACATAAATAAACTTATGATTCATCTATCCATACTATCACGTTATTCTTTAACACCCCTCATATAATTGACTTCCGCTATAGTAATTAGTAATTGACTATTTTGAACGGGCCCGTTGGGTCAATTATATCTATTCGAGGTTGAAAGATAATTTTTACAATCTTCTTGGAAACTCCGGGATAGATGTTAGAAAATTAAAATTAATTTTGAATGGAATCAATTAATTAACTGCAGCTTTTTGTTGACAGTTTTTACGTAGACTGTATTGTTTTCATCATATTAAAAAACCGTTTTTTTTTATTTTCACCAACATTGTTCACAATTTGGCTATTGAAACCTTGTCCGCATTTTATCATTTCGTTTATATAGTATTACCATAACAACTAACTGTAAACACCGAGAATACCTATATTACGAAGATGTCAAAACATCAACCTTTTCTTATACAATGCCTTATGGTTTGATAGAAATTACTCGAGACAATTTTATTTCATAAGGATTTATATTCGTGAGTGCGAGAGAGATATGCCTTTCTGACCGAGCGCGTCAGAGACCCGTTGATACCAATGGTTGATACTTTTCCTTTGCGATTATTCGGTGTGCGATATCCGTCCGGGCAATGAATATACGAAATGTAATACCGAGATTTGAAATTTACTTAGTCCGTGCTAGCAAAACAAATACTGTTTGGCCGCGCCTACCGCTACCTCCCGCTTCCCTCTTGTCCCGGAGAGAAACTGAATTCACGGCGAGTGACGGACTCTTAATAGTGTTGCAGTAAAGTAGTTCTGTCGTCATTGGCGTATTTTGTCGTTTTTACTCACGAATGGGAAATTGAAATGTAGATGAAACAAGTAATACACATCATCATCACGAGTACCATAATTTCATAGGAGGTTCCTAGGTTCAATGTAAATTGGGAATAAAAAAGGGGACAGTTGGTAACGTCTCTAATTGCTATCGACCAGACAATTTAAAAAAAATTCATTAGGAAAAATATCTTTATTATTTAATAATACTAATTTAACCTAATACCTTATTTGTTATTACTCAAAGATTTAATGACATGTAATAAGGAGTTATATGTAATAAGGAGAATTCGAGAAATGAGTAACTATAGTTTTTACTCACTTTTGAGTGATTACATGAGTGAGTTACATTTAAGTGATTAATCACCAACATTACTAGTCACCCTATTTCACTCGAGCCAATTATTCACTCCACGAATTGTCACTTTGCTCAAATTCAAATCCTTTCTGGAAACTATACCGGAGCACTTGGGCAAATCATCTTTTGAAGTCGAGTGACTTTGACTCTCGGATATCCTTACCTAGACCGGCTCTCGTTTATGAAGTAAATGCAGAGTCCAGCAGTAAGGGCGAGGGCGCACACGACTACGCACAGGGTGCCCCACAGCTTCGGATGGCACGAACTCCCCTGGTACTTGTCCATAGCAGCAGTACAACGGCAAGGAAATAACGCGCCATGTAGAGATTTGTGGTATCTTTATCTTTAGGGTCTCGGATTTACAAAAGATAAATCGATAAGTTTAAGGGCATCCGTATATCTTTATAACTGTCAATATTTATGACGTGCGACGTAAAGGCGAATTTAAACTTAGTGAGGGACACTTTCGAACAAAGTCAAACCAGTTGTCATAGAATATACACTGCGATGGTGGTAGAAGTTAGTGGGAATATTCCCACTTCTATATCGTTTGGGACAACTATAAAGAACCGTTAATAGCTATTTGACCCTACATAAAAGATGCCGCAACGCCAGTCCAACTGCACCTGCATAATAAGGTTGTAAAAGCATTTGTATATACAGTACATCTATGGGGATTGAACAGTAAGCAAGTTCGCATCAAAAATGCTGCAGGAACAATCTATAGCGCGCACCATAAAATCGTACAGTAGTGACTCGTAAAGGCACGGTAATATATTTGATTCTAGATAATCTTACAAATTAGGACGAATTATTATAAGAAAAACAGGCCTTGAATACAGGAGATAAAAGGTAACAGGTTTCTTCTCGGTCAAATAAGTAGTCACCCATGTGGAACATTTGTGCAGTTATAAATAAACCTAAATTTACAAGACAAGTGCCTAATTAGTTTTAATGTTGTAATGCGAATTTTGGGCGTTTGTTTGTTTACGAGTACGTGAGGAAACTTTTATTTGAATGCTCGTGACACCATGTCGCCAAAGCCCTATGACGAAAACTACAATAGATGGAAGTTTGAGATTTTGAGAGATTGATGGGGTATCATGTGAGCATAAGTTGTGTGAATTTGAACGCGATCCTCCGGTTAGTTTAGCTACTATCTAGCACGAACTTTTCCCTTGTAGCTCTTGTGGGGCTACAAGGGAAAAGTTCGTCCTAGTTTGCCTACTACCCCGGGAACTAACGTGCTACTTTAGCTACTATCCATCCGTACATTAATTGCAAACGCGAAAATGTGTCTCACTTTGGACGGAAACCATTTACGACCGACTTTCGGTTTGATAAATGCTTAAAGAGAAAGAAGAAGCAATGAGTACGTGACTAACGTCATCAGATGGTGTGAGAATGGTAGTTCCCAAGTGGGGAGTTTAGAGGGCTCGGATAGGTTTAAAGTCTAGAAAGAGAGAAATGTCAGATTCAGCGATTGTGATACGTGATACGGTGATACGTCATTTCCGGTCACGTAGGAAGGGGTCAGTCGAGAGCGGATGACTTTGAAAAGAGGACGCTCTGAAACTAGAAAGAGTTTGGATGGCTGGGCCATTGTGGCCCAGCTATCTATTTTTTTTTTTTTTTTTGGTAGTTGTTTGATTTGTTTGAAAATTAGTTTGGAAATTCAAATCAGTTTAGAGTGGGTCAGAGACTTTGAAAGCGAGCAGACGGATTTCTTTTGACAAACTTTTGACTAGTCAACCCCAAAATTTGAGGGGCTCAATGTTCTAAAATAGTTAACGATAAATCTATGCGTTGGATTCGAGTGTCGGTCCGAGACAAAGACAGACAGTGGGTTAATTGTTTCACTTCGTACACTAAGGTTGAATAGTGTGTGGGTGTGTGTGTGGAAGACTTCGCCATCACCAGCGACACGTATTGGCGTTCGTGACGAACGAGCCGAGAGCGGAATACCATAAGTTGGCCCCAACAAGGAGCTGAGGCGCAGCGCTAGCTTACAAGGACAATCCACCTGGTGCCCCAGAGACGAGGAGATTCGAAGGTTACCCTTCCAGCCTCCTACCCCGAGTGTTGTGATATGAGCAAAGTGAACAGGTATATCTTAAACTAAAAGGCCTTTTATGTACAAACGTTTAAATCGATCGATCGACCCGTTTAATCAGGACTATCCTCTGTAATTCATGTGTTGGTAATATGAACAATTTAATTAGGTAAATTGGCAAAATCTGGATAACTAAGTTTCATGTTTAGGATTGATTGAGTAGTAGTTCAGTATTTTCGCTTCTTTTGGCTAGCCGGCTTTACGATAAGAAAATAAAATAAGTAAACAACTAACGTTACAAGTATTATAATTCTAAGGTATTCTAAATGTTTTACAGCATTTTTTTCTTCAAAGTTCGTCTCTTTGCCAATTGGAAAGATTTTTTAAAAGTTTTGTTTTTGTGCGATGCAGCTAAATTACTTTCGCATATTGAAATATTGATTTCGGTAAGAACTCAGAAAAATAATAACGTTTTGTTTTCGTATTTGAAAGTTTAAGTTTTATGAATAAACGTGTTATTGAAATACAGATACTGATTTAAATTTTTTTTTATTTTAATCCAGATTTTTCTAAATTATATATCACTTATTGGAATCACGATATTAATCAACTGGTTTAAATCTTCTGAACTCTGATAATATTATAAACATAATATTGAGGTTACTTTATTTCATAGGGACAAAAGGAGGTATGCTAAAGAGAAGAAAATAGTTTATTAAAACATCGAAGTAAGTTTTGTTGAGTATTTGTGTCTACGTAGTATTTTCTTCAATGTAAAAAATATTATTCAAATACTTTTTTAACTAACAAATGTTACGTAAAATAACGTTAAAATTCCAGATTTAATAAGAAAACATTCTTATTTAAAGGAGTTCACAACTTGTATAAGAAATAATTAATACGGCTCCGATAGCTTCAGATCGTCGTACGCACTGCTTTACACTTTGGGGAAACCAAGCCCAGGTTTACTAAAAAACAAACACAAACACTAAAATGTTTGGAGAAAGACGAAAGAGACCGACCAAGAGTTTCACTACTGTATAATCCCTTATTGTGTATACCAACCCTATCCTAGTACTCGATACATATATGCAATTCTTATTACTTAGGCTAGTGTGGCGATTGCAAACCGCTAGCACCAAATATACGAGGGTCGATCGCATGAAGTATCGTAAATAAATATTATGCTTTGCTATTTTGATTAGGGACATAAGGGAAAAAAGTACCCTATTGGGGACTCTGGTTCATCCAGATAACCACGCAGTTATTCATGTAAAATAGGTTTACGGGAGTAAAACCTATACGTTATCGACAAAAATGATGTGCTGTTGTTTAATTATTAACGATTAATGCTTGAAAAATGTGCATTTTTTGCATTTTTGTTTTCCAGAAACAACCTTAATATCTGACAAATAATTAAAGGATACCATCTTGTAGGAAATCGAATAATCTTCAAAATGACAGTTTATAAAAGTTGATTCAAAATGTTGTTGCTTAGATAATTGTTAATAAAGGTAATATTCATAATTTTTAATTATCAATAACAATTGCAAATAACAACTTACGACTAAGTTTCAAATTTATAATGCCTGAAAATCCGGCCTTTAGTTATTACTTATTACTAATGGAAAACATAGAATTGACTTAACGGGATGATGTTGGGATGATGTTCTCAGTTCCATAAAATTGACTTGTATGCCCCCCCCCCCCCCAACATAAAAAACAAAATTGCTATACAAATTGAACTAATGATATGTCACATATGAAACAGGCTGTCCGAGGGCCATAAATAAGCACGTCGGAATAAAATTGCCGGCACGCTACTGCGCACCGCCTATGCGTAGGTAACATTGATGCATCGTAGTGTCTAGCAAGGCACCGAGATTTCCTCGAAACGACAACCCGGTAAGAACCCTCACTCCTACTCAAACAGTGAGAAGGCCCCTTACGTTACGAGGTAGAGGTCGGTTACTTAGAGAAGAAACACCGTCATAGGTGCGCAGAGACGAATTTTAGTTTGTTTACCGGGGTTGTCTAGCAACCGTAACGTCACCACTTGGCCTTCATGCTCGTTTATTAATTCGGTTTGTGGAAGTGACGTAGCGTAATTATTTTGGAGTGCTATTTTTCGTTTCATTTGGTAGTGTTATTATCGTTGGCGATTTTGGATTGTGTAGTGTTTAAACCTTGATTTAAAGCAGAACATACAGAACTGTTAAAAGTATGGTATAGCCCAAAGTATATTTAATTGAATTTATTAGATGCCTAACCTTTAATTCAAACATACGCCACTGATGCTGGTAAAGAGAGATAGCTGTATGGTGTGACGTATACCTGCGCGAATTTGATGACTGTGTTTCTTCTCTAAGTAACTGACCTCTAGGTCTAGGAGCGATCAATTCGACAAGCGGTGTAATAAGAACTCACGGCGAAATAAATTGGTGTTTAGTGTACATAAACTAGCATTATAAAAATGTCAAAGATGCGACGATGGACAATACAAATAAAAAAACAGTGTGAAATAGGCAACCTTAGATTCCTAGTTTCTGACTTTTGGTGCGGTGCAAGCTGTTCATGTTTGGAACAAACGATGATTTACATAGCAAGTAGTGTTAAACGAATAAAATAAATTATAAAGGATTAATAGAGTCTACCTGCGTCTGATCAAGACAGTCTTGATCGATTCCCCCCCCCCCCCCAAGTACGTCCAAGCAAAATCAAAATTAAAAAATCAATTTCAATTGCGTTTATCATACTCTCGCCCGCCGCTGGTTTCAATTCTCAGAGTGCGAACACTCGGGCGTAACAAGAGAAAGTAAATCACTCATTCAACCGCAGATGTGATTTAGTAATTCAATCGCATCGCGCAATGCTATCATTCAAACAATTCGATTGTCTCGTGATTAACAAATTCTATCGACAGAACTCCCTCACCTGATCCCGACGACCAACAACAGCAGCCCCAATTGACCCATCCCGAAGACTGAACCCGCGGACCAGCCTGACTCGGACTTCTTGTGGAGACACCGGCGCGACAATAATATTTTAATGAGTTTTATCAAGGTGACGAGGCGACGACGAAAAACCCAAGGGCGGGTCAAGAAACTTTTCCTGCGCTGATTCGCTCTACTCGGAATGTCGACATCCTTAAAAAATACCACAAACGGGTTCGTGAATAATGGGAAGTTCCTAAATTCGAACGCCCCGCGGATTATCCGCGATGCGCGCGCAACCGACGATACGAACCATCTGCATCGCCATCTGGTGCAGCTCGCTCGGAACTATTTGTGAAAGAATGAAGATTGCTGTCGACTGTCAAAGCCGAAAGAATTTGGACAACTTTCTGGAAAAGGAATAATAACCTTTTATATTTATAATGTAAAGATAAATATATATATATATATATATATATATACATATATATATATATATATATATATATACATAAATAATATAAATAAATAAAAAATATGTATATATAAATAAATTTATAATGTTACAATTTTGCAAGAACGAACAGAAACCATTACACCAAATGGAATTAACTACAATTAATTGACAATACATTCGCGAATTGTACCTATTTGTGTAATTTAATAACTTTCAGTAGGCTGACTGTTTTCTGGCATTTTATTGGTTGTGCATTCAATAAATTTCTCTAATCTATGTATGTGTGTAGAAAATGCATTAGTCGCTCGTTTTGAAGTGTCATGAAATAAAAGTAACCAAAAGACAATTACTTCCAAAAATAAATTGTAACTACTCATTTCTAATCCAATAGCATTTCTTACTTTGTTAGATACATCAAAAAATACAATACACATTGCTATATGAAAAAATATATTTAGAAAGTATTTGTAAAAAGATGCACGATTTCAGGTGGGTCAGACAAGTTTCGGGAAGCTTTCTGATATGTGAACGTCATGTGATACCCTCGAAAGTACGTTGTAAACGCAAGGGGGCAAGGATCAAACACGTAAAGGGGGGCAAGGTCAAACACGTACTCACTGAGCATAATAAGCATCATCAGAGTTTGCTGTAGAATGTGTAGAAAATGTATTGTGTATTGTATATTCTATCTAGAAAACTCCGTTAATCGATTTAAGGTGTTTAAGCTCTTAGTGTCGACTTGGCCTGTCAATTATGGCCATTAGTTGCGGCTACCTGTTTTCTGTAGTGTTGATTTGGCGTATTAACATTTATTACCTTAAAGGTAAAGTGTGCCATCTTATAAAGATGGCCTGTACCGAATCGGAGTCTTATTGCCAAATCATAAATCTGGTGGTGAATTACTCACCGATGCATACAGAAATAATACAGGGTAATAAAACAAGCGTCACAAAGTGTATGGGAGGAAAGTATGGTCCAAGAAACCCAACAAATTTTTAGTGAATATGTGTCCGAAAACGCACATTTTTTAAAATACAGGACGTTAAACTTCATAAAAAAAATTGGTTGTCTCTACAGTCGGTTAACGGAAGATAATTTTACGTGATACCGTCATAAGAAACCACATGATGAAAAATTGCATACGTTTATGAATTGAATTGAATTATTATCATTAAATTATCATTATTTCGAATAATACAAAGAAGGAGTTAATTGAAAATTACAATTTTTTCGATAAAATTATATTTATTTGCACTCGTTAATTCAAAATATTCTTGTAGTTCAATTACACAGATGAATTACAAATAACAATGCGCTATTATCAAATTAATAACATTTTGTATACATTTGTGATATTTAAGAACTCCCAATCTGCGTTATTTTGTTAAGGACAGGACCATGATAGGGAAAGTAGGAAATTAAGGGGAATGTTTAAAGTGTAATGTGCCTTGAGAAAGTCAAATCGATGGTTGTTCCTCTCAGCGTTGTTGACTGATTAACAACTGATACGCATTCGAGATTGTACGTATTTTTCATGTATTTGAGGAATATGTCATCATTTTTCACGTTTGTGTTGAAGTGACCGCAAAGAGGAATTGGTACATCGGCATCAATATTCGTCAATTACTACACTCGCTGACCGATGCTACTGTTTTGTAATAATCAAAGAACAAATATATGAGATTATATAGCTAATCAAATTGTTAAAATGCAAGAATTAATTACCTTATTGCCGCAATTGTTATTGTAATATGCAATGGTATTCACAGGAAATATTTAGTCCACTTTATAAATAGTCGGCAATACAGTTAACGTCAAGCTGTGTGCTGCCGCTGTCTCTCTTTCACTCGGACGCATAGGCCGATGGAGTGGAAGAGAGACAGATGCGTCGCAAGCCAAACGCTAAAATCTCTATCACTTGTTCTCGCTCTATTTTCCACGCATGGGTCAGGCGTAACGTTACAATATTGTCTGGTGTGTGTAGCCAGCGGTCATCTATTTATAAGACGTTATCACGTCAAAAAGCACATTTCATTACCTTAAAAACTAGTTTCATTTACGATGCGAAAGTCAGGCCTGATATTAAATTTGGTGCGCTAAATTACAATTATGAATTTGAAAATGGGCCTGTTTCAAGGTAAATATAATTTTTAGGGATTGTGAGAGGTAAAGGACCATGAATTTTGTACGTAAATATTAAGAGATTTCGTCTGGAATTGATGAATAAAATTCATATGTCGATAGGAACGGCTGTTTACCAGAAAATTTAGATTGAAAATCTTACATTATTTAATAAATTGAAAGGGTCGAGGTATCTCAAATTCTTATATAAATGGACCATCTACGGCCGCATCTTCACTAAAACTGTTGGCCTGTTTTGGACTAAAAATGGACCTTTTTTGACCTGTTTTGGACCTCTGCTTAAAATGTAATATACTTTTTTTGGGCACTATAAAACTTGTTATTAATATATATTAAAGTTTTCAACCATAATTTTCTAGAAAATGACCGTTCTTATCGAAATGGATTAAATTATGTGAAATGCTTTGCATTTCCTAACGTCTTGTCAAAAATTCCTAAACAAATATTTACAAAAAAATTTAGGTAGTTCTCACCCTTAAAAATTCTTAAAAAAATACATTTACCTTAAAACAGGTTCATTTCAGTGCTATAAGTGCAATGATCCCATTTTGTTTTGGGCCTGAATTTCACTTAGCTCTTGACATTAGTTCTGGGTAACTTTTTTACGCAAGTAAATTTAATGCCCTGTATCTCAAAAGCTAAGCTTTGACTAAGACTTAGCATCTCAGCATATTTTGAGCGATACCACCCCCACCTCCTTAAATTGTGTAATACTTGGTTTTTAGTACGCTGTATATTAAATCATATTTATATAAATTGCCACTTATAATTGTTTCCAGCAAAAACTCAACAGACAAATTACGCAGCATGAAATGTTACAAGAAATAAATGCATTACATTTTATTTCGTCTCCGTTTGAAAGCCACCTGTAAGCTTGTTCAATTTTTCAATTGTCAGACATCATTTACAACAGCAATTATTTTGTCCACGTCTACAACAAAAAAATGCTAGAGTAACATATTCAAAGCTATTCTGACAGTTTAAAAATGAAACATTGTTAAAAGTCTTTTTTGGTGTTCAAATTGAAGCTTGATGAAATACAACGCATAAATTAATTTAGCTGAATACTTTGCAAACGATTTCTCTTCTCATTTTCACAATAATTACGCACTTATAAAATTATTCTCTTCAAAGATTGATAGTGTCATTATTCTACTACAAAATAATGTGATAATAATAAGGTAATAATAATATAATAATGAATAAAAATAATAATAAAAATAATAACGAAATTCTGTCGTTTTTCAAAAATACAACTGATAATTTTAAAAGTCGCAATCACAGTCACAGAAAAGTAACCATTATCAAGAAAAACTAACATCACAAGTAGTCTTAACCACATATAATTTTCATTGTTATTGTTATCGTAAAAACTATTATTATTGCTATGTTATATTGTTATTAATATTTAATTGCTAAAGTAGAAATACTCATGAAAATATTTATAATTATTATGATAATTGTGACAACACAATTGACATATTATAATGGCTACACGGTGCGAGACCGTATTTCCAAACTGGTGTACACCGATCTACTATTCACCTCTCACAATATTTAATTATTAGTTTATAACATAATTACTAAATTTAGAAACGCAATTATTTAATAATTGTGTTTTATATTGCTACGTGAACATAAATACAAAATTTTGAGTTGACAGTTTGTAGGTATATGTTTAAGGTTCAACGGATTGAGAGTAAAAAGTGTTTCAGAAGGTTGGAGGAATTAACAAATATCTAAAACCTTTCCACACATGCATTAAAGCCCATAGCTTTCTGTTGTAAAATCTTTTACAATTATCTATTAATATTTGAGATATAACAATTAATAACTCATAAACAACCTACGGCTTAATTTCAAAATACCCTTATGTTATATTAAAAAATTGAAAAAACAACATCACTTTATCTCATGTTTATGTAATATTGAACTTTAAATAAGAGCCCAGTACTTTTGTAATGTTTCGAAATTTCATTAGTATTCAGCTAACGACCCGCGTTTAATTGAGATTGAATTCAATGAAGTTTGTCTATCGATTCACACATCGACTTCCCCGCCACTGCGCAGTGCATACAAACTACTAAGTGATTGTGAGATAAAATGATTCGCCATTATTAATATCAGTCAAGAACGGTTTTATCATCGATAATAGATATAAACGTTTCACAATTATTTTTAATCGAAGTTAAATTTAAGATAACGTTTGAACAAAAAGTAACTAACCCAGATTGTCATACCAACGAGTTACAAATCTAGTCATTATTATCAATAAATATATGATCAAATGTTATTTATATGGAACGCGTCAGCATTATACAAGTGGCGCCGTCTAGTGCAGTTCGTACGGAACTAATGGTAACAAATTCGCATAGGCTTCTGCCAACGTTATAGTTTTATAATGTCATTAAAAGCTGGAAAAAAGGCAAAGGGGCATCCACGTTTATAGATCAGAAAACAATATCATCATACCTACAGGTAGTGAGTAAGAATAAATTGAGTTACTCATTAATACTCACCTATTGAGGTACTTACAGCTAATGAGTAACGATGTATTATTATCACACCACAAAACAGTTGAACATGGCTACCATCACGTTATTGAAATAATTAAAGTTAGAACGTTGAGGAGTAGATTTCACTCACTATTCGTAAAGAATATTAACACAGCCGTCGCCACGTTACCGATACAAAGGTAAGTATTGAGTTATGATACATTATTCTCGCTCCATAACAATCCTTAACTTAACCGTTACCGTCATAACTACCCATAGTGAGTTATGACGTATCATTCCGCTTGATAGTAACGCGATGATGGGGCGTAACTATCACCGCGTAACCGATAGTTGTCACCCAAATGCGCATGCCTAGTAAATAGCCTCCATTTCACTGTAATCGACAAAACTGACGCCCATTGCCTCGCTGACTTGGAACACGACGATTACGTACGTCAGGAATGCGTTTAACAGCGACAAGATCACGGACCTATTGACAATGAAAAATCCTCCAGCGGAGAGCTTCGGCCCGAGCCGCCTGGAGAGCCTTCCGAGGCAAAGGAGTTGATCGTTGCGAACTCCGGAAAATCCGCGAAGCTTGAAACACGCCTCGGAGAACTTCCTCCCGGACCTCTCCATTGCGTCGCACTGAAAGATCACGAAGAAGAGGACGCACTGAAATAAAGAGATACACACAAAGTTCATCTAAGAAAACGTAAGAAATCTGTGAGTACACAAATGGAACAGAAATAGGTCGAGGGGATTATTTTGGACAAGAAAAACATGTCTTGATCCCATTGTGGTGGTGTGAAATAGCAATTTCCTAGCATGACAGCTTGCATATGTACTTATGTTATGTAGACCTGTTTCCAGAAATACAAAAGTAGCAACTTGACTCAATTAGATATTTCCCACCCTTTTGTTTAGTTATCCATTCTCTCTAATAGATGTGTTCCGCGAGCGAAGGGAGAGAATACCATACCTAAGAAATATTGTCACGGTTGCAATACTGTACGACCCAAATTACCATAATTAACATAAATTAACCGCGACGTAGAGAATTGCAACGTTGCAATAATTAATAATCGCTTCACGGATACATAATTAGAGAGCAGGTGCACTAGCTCTTTTTTTTTGCTAAGGGTCAGGTCAAAGTTAACTACTGATATATAACCGACACGTTTCATTCTGTGAGTTATCTTTTATTCTGAGTATATTGTAATGAAGCCCATTTTCGAGAGTTGAGGGTAGACCACCCACCATACAGTTAATCGCGATATCAAACCTATCTCGGATAGATGGCGGCCGATAAGGCAATGTTCAATCTACCCTTGCTTCCATATTCAGACTAAATTTGGGTAGGTCAACCTCCCCCTTCAAATCGTTCTCTGCCCAAGTTAATCCAAGGTGAGAACCACTACCTGTTTACGTTATTCGTATTTGTCCGTTGTTGTCTGTTTCCGTCCGACCGACCGATATTTGTAATTGTCTGATTGTGAGCGCACTGCCGTTATATGTAACTATTTGTTACCCGTTACGTAATCGTCCATAATCTGTGCTTGTCACCGACCGATAGATTTAAGCCGAATTCTCTGTTATGTGTAACTGTGAACGTACCGCCGTTATATTTGTTATCCGATGTGATACTGTCCGTAAACTGTGATTGTCACCGCCGTTAAATTTGAGGCCGCCGAATTCTTTGTTATATGTAACTGTGATCGTTCCGCCATTAGACTTAGGGCTTTGTCCCACCAAAGCGGAGCAACAGCGACGCGACAGTTACACGACTTCGACTTGTAGCTTGGGTGTTTGTTTGCTGTAGCGTTGGTGGGTATGCTGTGTATAGACACTATAGGTTCAACACGAAAGAAACACGGTGGCGACATCGCGTCGCTGTCGCATCGCTGTTGCTCTGCTTTGGTGGGACAAGGCCCTTTGCCGCCCGAACTCTATGTTACCTGTAACTGTTGCGTAATTTTCCGTTACCAACCGATACATGTGAGTGATCTGTGGTACCCTCCATATGTACGTACGTCTCTCCGAACCGCTAAGAGTTAATTTCTCCTTCGTCGCGTTAGGGAAGAATTAAGTCACCATTATCTTCCGCTCGCTCTCGCTCTATCGTACTGTAAAAGACCGTATTACCGAATATTGGACACTGCACGTTTTCCTCTCGTCTCCGCATCTAGCTATTTCTCTTTCATTGTGAAATTGTTAGGATAATTTTCCGCTTTCTCATTTTCAGTACTTAGAGGGGTTTTCATATTTCAGGTCCTAAATATTTGCAAGAAGATTTTAGTTTCCGTTTCCGCATTTTAGCTTAGTTAAACAGTTTCAAATCTTTCCGATTTCATTCAGAATAAATTTTATTTCTCTCCCACCGTGATAATATTAAGATTTTCGTATTTGTGTGTTTCCTTTTCAAAATACATAAATAATTGTAAATAAGTTTTTGCACATCTCCGATCTCCATTTGACGACACCCACAGGTGTTAGTCGTACGAATTGTTATCATTGCCGTTTGGGAATAAAATAATTTAGGGATTTTCTATTTTGAGTATGTGTTTCATTTCTACGGACAACCCTGGTAATCTCCTGAGTTCGTAAACTACCCAGGCATAATCCCGAGGGAGAAAACTCTTAAAAATCTGGCGCCCGAGCAAAACCGTAAAACCGACCCTAAAACCCTTAACCGAACTCCCGAACTCCGTCCCAGCGCCAAATGTCCCTAGTAACCGCAGCAAGCGCGTTACAATATCTTATTCATCATAATTAGACCAGGGTCGATAATTTTCAAGACCAAAAAAAATTATTGTAGGATGAAACCCATTGCAAAAGGTAGAGAATATAACAAAAATGAAAGGAAAAATAAATTACGGGCGATCTGAGGTCGGGAAGGGGGAGGGGGTGAGTTTTTAAAGGTAAAAACGGTTTATCTCGATTTCCGGCAAAACTGCAAGTCCTATGTAAAAAAGTTGAATGGCAAAGTTATAGGTAATAAAAAGATCTACAACTTGTGTATCTACACTTTTTTCACATAAGCTCAAAATTTATGTGAAAAATTCAAATAACCATGTTTTTGGTTTTTTATTTTTATCTTTTGCAAAAAAAATTCTGTTTTCAAAAAAATTGGTGAAAACTTACCTTTTTATGTCCCAAACATACAGTAATTATTGTTTTCTAAAATATTCATTTTTTCACCTTATTTTGAAGTAACATCGAAAAAGCACCCTAATTTTCAATCGAAAATTCTCACGTCAAAATGTCTGCTTTTTTAAAAAAGGTAGGTGTGTTTTTTGTTCGTTGAAATCTGTACTTTCTGATGGTATAAAAAAATATATACATTACTATGCTAAATGTTCTCAGAAAATGCAAATAATGAAAAAACTCGAATCCGAAATATTGTTTTTGAATCATTATGTATAATTTTGAGCTATTTATTAAAATTTACACTTTAATTACTCGAAAAATGTAAGATTTAATGTTACATTGATAAACAATAAAATTGCTAATCGAAATATACTACTATAATTAACAACCAAATAAGTTAAAGTTAATATTTAATAAGACATCTACAATATTTTGAAAGTTTTAGAATCTTCTTTAAATTATATTCGTAGATACCTATTTATTGCTATTTTAAGATTACTTATATACCTAAGTGACCTTCGGAAAATTTTAGCCCATCAAAAATGGTATTTCGTAGAAATCATAGATCATGAATAAATATTTGCGCTTGTAGAAAAACATTACGCAGCAAGCAGCTATATCGTTTTCGATGGGTACCCCGAAATTGAAAAATTAGTTACTGTGACAGCAGTACCAGCAGCTAATTCAACTAAAAGAAGAGAACGTATTCGTAGAAAAACCTCAGACATTATTCCATAGTTCAATTATCAAAACCATACAAAAATACCATTTTTGCAAGAAAAATTTTTATCTAACGAGAAAAATAAGGACAAAATAATAAAGACGTTAATAAAAAAATTACAGTCACAAGGATTTTCCTGTAAACAAGTAGAAGAAGATGCTGATGCTGACATTATTAAGATCTCGATAGAAATTGCAAGAGATACTAATAAAACTGTCATTGTTGTGGGTTAAGATATTGATCTGTTGGTCCTTTTAAATCAATTAAATTCTAATAATCATGATATTCGTTTTCCCAAGCCAGGTTCTGGTACTATAAAAGATCTATATTTCACGTCTAATAGTTGAATATTTCAATTTGATTTCAATTCAATTTGAATATAGTTCAAATATGAATCCTTAAAAAATATCGTTGCATTTCTCCATTGTTTTTCTGGTTGCGATACAACATCTGGATTTGCCGGAAAAGGAAAGAAAAGTATCGTATACTCATTATTAGCCGATAAAAATGTGTCAAATTTATTCAAATTAATTACGGAAATATTGCTCAAAACTATTTGCTGCAGATGTGAAACTGGATGTAACAGTTTAAAATGTGGCTGCCGAAAACATGGTTTAAAATGCACAAATTTATGCTCAAATTGTCATTGTTCTGAAACATGCTAAAATAAATGTGGAAGAAGAAACCTATGAGGAAGTTAATGATTCAGATGAAATTGTGGATGAAGAACCAATGCAGACCGGAAATAATCTTGGAGACGAAGACGGTGATGGTCTTGAAGATTTCGAACATCCACTAGAATCGGGAAGGTTTGTCGAATCTAACGATGAAGAAATGCCATCAAAGAGACAAAAAGTAATGGAGAAGTGATTAGAATGCAAGATAAGGTATTTATAAATAACAAGATTATTGTATTTAAAAATATTATAATAAATAACGTAATCAATATAAAGTATTTAAATTAAATAGTACGACTTACATATAAATAGTATATGAAATGAGATATAATATCGGGTGTTTTTTTTTTAATTTTACCTCATAGTAGGCTGTGGATTGTATTTGTGAATGCGCCTTACTAAAAAATGTCATTGTCAAAAGTTAAATCGTTCCAAGCAATTTGAAGAGTTCGAAGACTATTGTTCCATGGCAGAGTTAGAGGTTAGAGTTAGAAGTTGTCAATTTTGTTTTCACGGACGAGGTTCTCGCATATGCCGGATAGGATCGGATATCCTGTATGAGGGCGGGACTAGGATACACACACCCTGAGTCGGTAGAGCACGGAGTGGATCAACTGGGGTGAGAGCCTTAAGGGGGTACAATTGTGCTCGATGACCGTGGTTCGGAGCCCACGTTAAACTGTAGGTCCCGTCCAATTAGCCCTGGCAGCAAAAAGAGACGTTAACAGAAAGACAAGACAAGGTTCTCGCATTTAGATTTGTGTTTAGATTTTTATATTCTTTAGCTCACTCATCTAACGCCTTTAGCTAAGCTGTCTTTTTTCAAGACACTAGTAACTGATTTAAGATTTATTTGTGAAGGTAAGGAATGTGAAATAGGTGAAAATAAATTCATAACCTAACATTTTCATCTTGTGTGATTATTTTGTCAGGTGTAGGTTTCTTATTCGAAATAAAATGGTTTTGCTACAAGAACACAAGATTTTCATTGTCGAATCTTACTTTCGTAATGGGCGGCAAGTGGAAGGTGTTTGGAAGTACTCAATTCAAGACTGTTTTGTAGAATTTCAGCAGCAATTTCCGGACATTGCGATTACTTATGACAATTTTAGAGGCTCGTTGCACGGTTGCATTAATAGGTTTCGTGAGACTGGATCTGTTTTACGAAAAGAAGATAGTGCTCGCCGTATCAAACGAACTGAAGAAGTGATCCAAACTGTAAGGCAAGTTATGGAAGAAGCGCCCCGGACATCAATACGTCGGTTGTCTCAACAAGTTCAGTTATCGGTCACCACTTGCCATAAAATATTGAGAAAGAATATTCATTTATATCCATATCGTATGCAAAGTGTCCAACAGTTACTTGATGCTGATTTTGCTCAACGTGTTGAATATTGTCAATGGCTTGAAAACACTTTCAATGAGGACTTACTGGATAGAAGTTTTTCACAGATGAAGCGTGGTTTTATTTAGATGGATATGTCAATTCTCAAAACACGAGGATGTGGAGTTCGAAGAAGCCCAATTTCTTTGAAGAGGCACCACTTCATCCTCAAAAACTAGGAGTTTGGGCAGCCATTTCAAGGCGAGGAATAATTGGCCCCTTTTTTTAACGGTATGAGAGATTATGATTGTAAGAAAAATTGGTGAAATTTTACTTAGAGCACTTCTGCCCCCCGAGCACTTACGGCTTCCAAACTTTTACAGTCAGTTCGTCTATATCACTCCTCAACACATTTTACGTGCGCGAATTCTGATTATTAGAAATGCGGAACAATTAAAATACTGGTGAATGTTTAATTAGACCACTTCTGCCAATCCCCCCCCCTCCCCGGGCACTTGGTTTATCGTTGCCGTCTTGCGTTTACAACGCCTTTTCGAGTTACTCCACTATCCCCTTGGTGCCTTGGTTATTTCTTGGGCAAATATCTGTATATCAACCTTCAGAGAAAAGTTGCAATATATAGGCGAAATGGCTTAATAAAACATTTACCGAAAAATTATTGTGTTGTAATTTTAGGCACACTAACTGCAGCAAGATATCGGGAAATTTTGCAACCCTTTTTTGAAGAGCTTCATGATGACGAACTGAGATTTGGTTATTTTCAATAGGATGGGGCTACTCCGCACACAACACATGAAACTTTAAATTTTATAGAGGAATTTTTCGACAGACGAATCATTAGTCGCCGCACACAGAGGCCTTACCCTTCAAGGTCTCCTGATATCACACCGTGTGATTTCTTTTTATGGCCGTACTTGAAGAACTCCATTTTCCAACGGCCAATACATAATTTGCATGAACTACGGCATCAAATTGTTACCAAAATTAATGAAATAAATAACCAACCGAACATGCTGATAAACGTTGCTAACGGAATGCGTCGACGTATCCAAATGTGCATACTTGAAGGTGGTGGACATTTTGATCATTTATTATAATCTTTTTCAAAAAAAATTATTATTATTAAACCTTGTGGAGCAGTTTCAATTTTTATTAAAAAAGTGACGTTATGTCAACCCAATATCAATATTGACATTTTTTAGTAAGGCGCATTCATAAACACAATCCACAGCCTACTATGAGGTAAAATTTAAAAAAACACCCGATATAATAGGCCAAAAATACGGTGAAAATGATAAGTGAAACAGCACAGTAAAACAGGTCGTATTTATATGAAACAAATGTAAGGAAATCTGAAAATGGAATTTGTGGCTCAGCCGGGATTTTAATTTAATTTAATTATTTTATTTAATTTAATTTAATTTAATTTAATTGGAATAATATATGGAATTTGTCTGTCTTGTCTTTTCTGTTAACGTCTCTTTTTGCTGCCAGGGCTAATTGGACGGGATCTACAGCTTAACGTGGGCTCCGAACCACGGTCCTCGAGCACGGTTATACCCCCTTAAGGCTCTCACCCCAGTTGATCCACTCCGTACTCTACCGACTCAGGGTGTGTGTATCCTAGTCCCGCCCAAGGCCTATCAACTTTAAATAGGTTGCCTCAAGCGATCCTGACCTACCACAACAGCGCGCGACCGATCTACGTCACACGGCGACCGGCGATGCAAAAAATATGTACTTTGAAAAACTCAAAACTGTTGTCAATTACAAACGAAAACGCCAGCTAAACGCCAAACTGTCAGGGTAATACAGAACATAGGTTAAACCACAAAGTTAGATTTGAATAGATTAAACACAGGTAATAAAACTCAGACCTGGGTCGCCAGTCTACGTCACGAACTCCGCCTCCCCCGCACGACCCCCTCGCCCGGGAGCTGTTCAATGAGGTAACCTATTTAAAGTTGATACGCCTTGAGTCCCGCCCTCCTACAGGATATCCGATCCTATCCGGCCTGGTTACCGGCGTGAATAGGAACGGGATTTTGGATACATTGCACACTTCCCGCAACACACACAACATCCATGGATTACGTGGGATTCGAACCCACGACGACAGTGTCCGCCTGATTCAAGGCCCGCGCCTTAAACCACACGACCACCGCCGCCCCTACATGGAATTTAATTTCGAGAATACATTCCATCAGGTCGTATTTATGTCGCTGTTAAACTGACATTTGACGTCCCATATCGGTGACTTGACGTGCTTCCCCAAACAAATCGTGGACAAGTACGTGTTTTTGACTTACGATCTTATTCACCATTCTTAACTTAACAGCCTGATATGTAACAGGCTGATAACGGTTAACAGTCTGATAAGAATTTATGGTATTCACCATGAAATGAACTCGCTGGATAAGAAACAGACTGTTAACAGAATATTACTAAACATTTATGTTGGTAATCAACCGATTTCCCGTCGTTTTGTGCATGTAGCTGTTTTGTGATGACAGATGACAGTAACCTATAAACTTTTGGTTATAGTTAGAGTGCCTAGAAAGGTAGAGTGTGGACAACTATGTAACAAGCACTGATTGGTTTATTTGAAATGTTGGACCATAATGGCGGCACCAATAAACAAGCGAATTGAAATAGCGCGAATTTGAATTTCATTTTGTATGTCCTGTGCAATAGTACATGGGCGGCGCATGAAATTGTTTATTTGCAAGGCGATGATTTTTAAGAAATAAAATGCTTAGCCTTGTTTATGAGAGAACAATTATTCGATTAGTGGTGTCCCTTTGCAATAACCATCTGTTGCGTTATATGCATAACAAAAACAAACAAAACGAACAAACAAACAAAAACTTAACCCCTACGAAAAATGAACTAGACAGTGTAATATAATAATGAGACTGGCTTCTAGATCTTGGAGTTGATTCAGGTTAGTACTATAAAACATTAGCAAATCGAAAATTTAACAAAGGTATATTATTTGTTGATAAGATAAATTTATGCAGTTTGTGATATGATGAAACCCTCAAATAAAACATTGGAAAATGTTACAATGAAAAGGGAAGTAAAATAAAAACAGATATATTTTATCAACACCTTTTATTGTATTGCATGCATTGCCATAGACTCATTGCTACGTGTATGTCTTACATTTAAAATTTGTATTTTGTGATTGTAAATCCTTAACCTAAACCGAATAAACCTAAAAGCGATTCTTTTTTAATATCATGACAAGCCTCTAGATTACACGGTATGTTTCTCATATTTTCTAAATGGTTTCTAAATTTTTTCTCTAAATGGTTTAAACTTAGAACCTACAACTGGGGATTATTTTCTTTCAGTAAGTGTATTTACATCTGGCATTGCAATCTATAATGATGTCGAACTTTCGCACTTATTCGGAAATACACTGTATGGCCTGAATACAACACAACTACTATGATAATCACTTTCACTTCAATACATACTTATTTTGGGAACGCTCTTAAATATATCCCCAACAATAATTCTCTGCTACAGGAAACACTTTAGAAACACCACAAACCACTACAAACACAATGAAGGAAATTAATCAAAATGAACAAAAATACGCACGCACGCTTATGGACTTTCCACTCCCGTCATACATGAAACTTAATATAAATCTTAGAACATATTTCAATAATTGTCGTTGTATGAAACTTACGACCCGTGCCGGCCGCCATTATGGTCCCAAATCCGTTAGTTGGCCACACTCTACTCTTCTAGGCACTCTAGTTATAGTTATAGTGGTTCCTCTCCAGCACTACCGAAGTCCTACGATGAATCTAATACATCGATTCTAAGGATTATATCGATAACATCAGCATCAGCAATCATTGTTGATAAAATTAATCAAAACATAAACAAAACAAATTTCGATTTTGATAATATAACCTCAAACTCTGCCAATTGTACCGTTCTATGCCCTTTAACACCCTGGTAAAAGTTTGTCAGCGAAAGTTCGGACTGTTAACTTTAACAAGCTGTTAAGCGATTTATTTGAATGGTGAATACCAATCAAAAATTTAACAGGCTGATAAATGTGTAACAGTCTGATAAGTCGATGGTGAGTACGGCCGTTACTCTGTTAGCTGGGTAACTGTTTCCAAAATCCAAAGAATGCTAATCGTTCAATCATGACTCTTCTTTTAGCCATTTCGTCATTTGTTGTAAGTTGAGTTGAGTTAGAAAATCTTGTATCTTTTTTTTAGAAATTCCAGGGAGTTGTCAGAAACTTGCACTCGTTTTTATGAATTATCATGTCTCAAATAACCATAGAATGTCAATCGTCAGTCCTGACTTTTTTATTTAGTCATTCCTTCCTGATTCGTTTAGTCTGGGTGCCCGCCGACATAAAGCGCTACTTATTAATAACCGGCTATAAGTTTTTTGATTGCTTCACAATACAGAGTCTACCACATTTCCTCAGTGAAACCGTTTGTAGTGGGGCCGTTTTCCCTCTAGCTTCACCGAAACATGTAAAAAAAATATCAGAAAAAAATTATAAATAACCAGCTGATTTTTTCAGTAAAGCTTAAAAAACGATGTACTATCATGTTTTCACATTGTCCGACAAAATAAACTTGCCTAGTTTCCAGTCCGACGGTGAAAATCGGAAAATTTTCAATGACAAAATATTTATTAATATCTGTCGGACAAAAAAAGAAACTTGTTTTTAAGAGACGTACTTACTGTTTGGAACATTTGTCCGACAAATATATTGGGCCAGATCTGCAGTCCGACAAAAAAACATCAATTTGTAAAAATTTTGAATTGAAAAAAAAAATTAAATTCACTCGGAGCCTAAAATATATTAATAACTGTCGGACAAATGAAAAATTGGGTTTTTAAGACCGGTCCTAAATGTTTGGTACTAGTGCCCGACAAATATGTAGGGGCAAATTTACGGTAAAATGTAAAAAACATAAATTTTTAAGAATATTGCATTACTACACGATCTTCATGTTAACAACGAAATTAATTAAAGTAATGTATATAAATAAAGTAATATATAAATTAACCTACTATAGATAAAGTGTAAAAAGTATGTTTATGGTTAATAGTTTCTATTTAATAAATAGATCACATAATATAAATAATATAAATAAAATGTTATAAAAAGTTACAAAAATTTTATTTTTGAAATGTACATATCAATTTTTTTACTCGTCCTCCGTGTCTTCGTGGTCCGAATCTTCATCGTAAAGTTGCACTTGTAAAGTGCCTTCTTCATCTTTCTCCTAATCATTCTTCTCTTACAGTTCATTATCAGAATCTGAAATAAAAATGGTTATAAAAAGTAATTACATATGTCACATTAAATCGTAGTATAAATTAATAATACTTGCAATATATTTTATTTTATTTTAATTAAGTATTAAACTTACCTTTCATTTGCTAAATACGTTTTTTTCATATTGAATTCCTTGTAGCAGGATGAATGATAACCAAGTACTTCATCGTCGTAGCTTTCCGGTAAAATCACATCACCATATTTGTGATTACTAAACCTACCTGATTTTAAATAAGCTTGCACAAAAAACACTCCATTATTTCTAATACCAAGATTATTATGCACGAGATACTTATAATTTATAATAGAAAAACGTGGTACCAAAAACAATGCTGAAAATCAACTGGCGTTTTGGGCTGTTTTGGAGTTTGGAGCCATGCATGTCACATACTATCTAAATAAGCGATGATGCCAGTATACCTGACGTTTCGGAGTTGTTTAAACAATTTAAAAGCGCGCTATTAAAATAATTTGAAAAGCCCAGGACAACTAATGCATTATGTTCTACTCTTTATTTAAAACCAGAAAATCCAAAAAACAAAATGTTATTAATAAATATTTTGTCATCGAAAATTTTCCGATTTCCACCGTCGGACTGGAAACTAGGCAAGTTTATTTTGTCGGACAATGTGAAAACATGGTAATACATGGTTTTGTTAACCTTTACTGAAAAAATCAGCTGGTTATTTATAAATTTTTTCCAATATTTTTTTTACATGTTTCGGTGAAGTTAGAGAGAAAACGGCCCCATTACAAACGGTTTCACTGAGGAAATGTGGTAGACTCTGTATTGTGAAGCAATCAAAAAATTTATAGCCGGTTATTAATAAGTAGCGCTTTATGTCGGCGGGCACCCAGACTAGTTTTAGCACGTTTTAGAAACTTGTCGCAACCACAGATTACGTCGCAAACCAGAACCTGTCATTATGTGACATACAACTGTTTCCACGAAACAAGTGTTATCAATAAATTCATTGTGACACTTTTATTTTGTAATTTCTTCATTAAATGTGGATAGAGTGAAGCCAGACAATCTATTACGTGCGTCAGACATGTCCATATACGTTTACTATTTATACTAAATGTACTCCGATATTGTAATAGAGAGTACTTACATAAACCGTTGCTTGTAAATATAACAATTTTAATCCAAAACCCGAAAATCAATTTACGCATCTCACTACTAAATTGATGAATGAAGTGGCATTGATAGATGCTATCCATCTGGACCAGCTGGATTAAGAATGTCCAGCATTCTTGGTATACTAATACTAATACAAACCAATAGAAAGTGGCAAGCAAAGTCGAATGAAGCAGATGTGAATTTACACCCTGGCCATTTATCAAATGAAGGAGAAAATTTCTACATACCGCTTGGGTGGCCAGTTGGCCCATTTGGACAGAAGTCGGCGGTACTCCGGTGACGATGGTCGCCCCAATCATCAGCACCGCATCAGCGATGCATAAGCAAGCGTTCAGGAACAACTTCGTCCCTAAAACCGAGTTAAACAATTCACACACTTCACTACTTGCAATCAGAAATCTGGACATGTCACCGTAGTTCAATGTCGTCGCCTTGATATGAACTTTCCTAGTGATGGCATCGAACCTTTCTTTCAGACAATAAGCCGTTAGGAACGTGAAGAAGTTCACCAAACATACATAGACATGCACCACGAATATAACTGTCAAAAACGGTAAGTCCCGGACGGCTATTCTCTCGTAATGCAAGTACTGAGAATAACTCTTGTAAATTGCTTGAGCGGCCAACATGATAGCCAAGCAACCGTACGCTTGGTAACCCTTGAGGCGCGACTTGTAGCCGAACGCTCTGGAACAGCTCCCCATTCGCTGGAGGCTCCGGTGGAAGCACCTCCATCGTTGGGCTCTGCCGTAGTACTGCGCCCCTAAAATCGCCAGGAGCCCGTTGACCAACTGCAGAAGGGTCCAAGGGGTGCGGACCACCCACAGCATGGTACCGTACTTAATAAAGTAGGCGTGATCGTTGGAGACGGTCATGGAGACGCAGAACGCGGCTAATATTAACAGGAAGGTCAGGCGGCACTTGTTTGTGGACGTCGAGGAAAGGCCGATGGGCTCGCAGAGTCTTATGCAGGTTTGGAACAGTTTGCAGTCCTCGGTAGTTAAGCGAAAGAAAATTGTTCTTTGGTATTGTTTTAAACTTCTAAAGGACAGTCCTGAGTTCGTCCCCTTCGAGACGTTCGTCGCCAGAAGTTTCTTAGCCGGTTTACAACTATCCGACTGACTTGCCATTGCCAAAAATTTCTCTCCCCAATCGGAGTTACAATCTTCGCTCGCGTTAGCTAAATATACTTTAACGCAGTAATTATTGCTAATTATAAATAAATTTTCTGCTATGTTAATTGATAGTGTATACAGCGAAGGTTTAACGAAATGAACCAATTTTAGCTTGTCCAAAGGGACGTAATATTTTATTTAAAAAGTATAATTATAGTTTAGATTAGATAACATGGCAGTCAGGGATATTAACTTTAAAAAATTCATTGCGTGTTATGTCAAGCGAGCTACAGCGTGTTTCAAAAATTGGTGGTAAAAATTCGTCTTAGTAGATCAAACCTAATTTAACCCATTGTTTTTAATGAAAGAGGACAACATCAGTGGAACATCACTGGAAAAGCGATAGTAACTTTAGGAAATTGTACGTTATGCAAAACAAAAACTACAAAATTTTTGCTAAGATTTACCACTTTTGACGTTCATTTTTTTAATGTTCCAATAAGTTATTTTTATGAATTTAGCGATAATAATGAAGTTCGACTATGTAGTTACACGTCAATCTCTCTCCTACGATCTGGGGAAATAAACGAAAAATTTATAACAGACGCACCTGTACAAAACGGGGAACTGGTTGTGTGTAAACCAACGACATGACGGGCATACGATCGGATCAACGAATCTTAGTAGGAAATGAAACGAAATTGACAAAAATATACCGAAAATGAGCGAACAACATCTTAGATTGAACAACATTGGAAAATATGCATTGAATTTTTCGACATAACCATGATTTTTACTAAAGTTTAAAAAAAAAACAGGTATAAACGAGATCTTTGTTACTTCAAATAATATTACTTTCGAAAAATAAAGTTTTTATCAAAAAACAGTGCAATACTGATCACAGCTAAGTATTTTTAAAACAATCCTAGTTAGTCTATGGCTTTACAACTGGACTGAACTCAACAACTGAGCATCCCTGACATACTGGATTAAACCAATATGGATTAAGTTTTTAAAATAACAGAAGTGCCAAAAGTATATTGATAATAGAAGGGCTAGAAAGTACATAAGCGGATTACTAACGTTTTTATCAATTTCAAGTTAAATCCAACCAAACCCTCACCTTTCTAAGTAAGTTGTCAGAAAAATTTAAATAACGTTTTCATCTTAAGATACCCGTAACACCCTGCGGGTGGTTCAGGGAGTTTATTATTTTATTATATATTGAATTATATATTTTGTAACATTAAGAAGCAGGAAACTATATATGAAATAACTAAGTTATTACTTAGGAATATAGGAATATATATATATATATATATATATATATATATATATATATATATAATTATTACTTAGGAACTTATAGGAAAAGACACAAGTTTATTCTTTGATAATTAATTTTTAATTATTTCTTAATACTTGGATATTAATACAAATCAGCGGTTTTGTTAACATAAGTGAATCAGGGTTGTAACTTTTAAGGATTAGTAACGTACGCCGGATGGATATTAGGGTAAATTTCTAGTTTATGCACTTCTCGTTTTTTTGCAAATTTTTACGCACTATAGTAAGTAGTGATATACGAGTAATACGTTCTGGAGGGGGTTTATGTTGCAACGTTAAATTCTATTAACGTTACAAGACGTTCGATGATCTTACTCACAGGGCCCGACTAACTCAACTCGTCGGTGAGTGGTCGTGGGTGAACTACAAGTTGACCAAATAATGCGATGAAAGAAGGGCGCCAACAACTACAAAGCCCGGCCCTGACTGATACTTCGATCTCCCCTTTAGTTGTTAAGAGGAGACGATACCGTCTCACAGCTATCAGATGTCTCACTTACCTTTACGAAGGCTTATTCGCATCCAAGAGAGAGGTTGAGGTTAGATCCGAAAAATAAAACTTGAACAACTCTCATAAATGAATTTAATATACTATAGTTTGATATAGTACCCCACTCTCGGATATGCAACCACTAAAATATTGTGCCCTAGTAACCCTAACCTGACCGGTACGGGGCGACGCTGCCGTTGACCCTCGAGGGACTGCCTAGACTGCCGGCGTAGGCCCCCTGGACTGGGGTGGTTGGACTGGTACGGCTATCGGCGTGGGCAGCTCCGGCGTCGTCTCTGGACCCCTGGACTGGAGGCTGGTCCAACTGCGTGGACGGCTCTGGCGTCGTGGCCGACCCCTGGGCTGCTTACGTAGGTCCCTGGTCGCTGGGGCTGACCCCTGGGCTGCTTACGTAGGTCCCCGGTCGTTGTGGCTGGTCCTACTGCGAGGGCGGCTCTGGCGTCGTAGCGGGACTACGGCGTGGACGGCTCTGGGCCCCCCCTGTCGACAGATGCGAAGTCCCTCGGATGGCTCGGTTCGGATGTGCGTCGCTGCGGGACGGGTTACCGTCGGAACAGGAAACAGGAACCCCCTTTCTCTCGCTGTCGCCTGTCAGCGCGCGAAACGAACCGACGGAACACCGTGTTCACGTAACGGTCGTTCCGTGCACACACCAACAATGTTCGCGAGAGTCCCACTTTCTGTCGCTCGCACTCACGCCCGGAATCAGGAACCACTCGATATCGGAGGGCAAGAATCACTGAGATTGACAGAGAGTAAATCACTAAAATAACTAACGTTAACAAAGAGCAAGAGTAAGAACTAACGGAGAGTAAGAGCGTAAAAGACTAAGAGAATAAAAGCAACCGGTAACAGAGACTAAGAATAAGAGAGCGAAAACAGGGGAGCTGTCCGCTTTTATACTAATCGTTCCTTCTCTACAAAAAAAAGAACCTTCTAGAAGGTATGGCCATAAACTTAACAAAATTCATTACCAATACAAATAAATGTTCCTAACTGTCAACCAATCCGAATTAAGTGAGAGAAGGAAAGACATATCTGCATGAGCGAAATAAAACTACTCGTATAACTGGTTGCCTACCCTTGACTTCTAGGAATAGATAGAAATTAATCAAATTATCCCTATTTCCTTTGGTACTGTTACTATAGGGTCTCACCATGTATTCCTAAAAGTCGCCAATACTTTGTACTACATTTTAAGCCGAATCTTCCTATTGAATCTAACCTCTCATCCAAAAATGTGTTCACAGAGGATGGGAGATCACTTGAGGACTCAACCCTTCATTATGTACTACGCAATAATCTATAATATCCCCTGTGAAGACATTCCGGGTACATTAGTTCTATTATTGGCAACTTATTACGTTTTATAATTGGAGGTTAAAATTCCTAGATTACCTGTTCCCTACTTAGTCCACACAATCCTAGTTAAGATAACTTCGTTCTTGTATAACTACCTATTCTCCCGGAGCCTTATCTGACGTTAAACTAGTTACCGCGCATAACCTCTCACGAACCAGAAATGTGTTCACAAGGGAAGGGATACGAAACTAATAACTTAGCCCTTAATGGGGCAACAATACACCCTATCCCCTGGCGACACTAGTCCTGTTACATCGGCCCTATTCCCTGGTATTGAATTACATGTGGCCTGTTAGAGGTTATGATTTACATTTACCTTTATTACCTGACTCCTGTTGGCCTTAGGGGCAAACGAGCTATGTCAACAGGTCAGTTTGGCTCCCGGGGACGTGAATTACGTAAAATGTGTGAATATAAAGTTAAGTAGAGTTACTAAGTAAAGAGCTAAGTTGGTTGCATATCCAGGGATCTTAAATAATTTCCAATTAACTGGCTAAGGTTGTCGATTCAGGCCGCCTCTCAAAAAAATAACGTTACAATGTGAGAAGTCGTTTCAAATAAAATATAGCTAGCAACTTATTTATTACTTAAGTTATCTCAACCAAGACAGCTGCGATAGAATAATAAACTAATATAAAAACAAATTGCCTGTTCATAAATGATCCTCAGGAGGCGATTAGAAACAAAAATTTCAAATGTGGGTATATAGGTACCCAGAATTTTCATAACCTTTTTGTCTATTTTTCTTCGTCAGATGTCAAACAGATAGTTAAAAAATCCAAATATTTGTTGGCTTTCAAAAATGAAATGTGGTAGGAAATTTCTTTTTAGGTAATTTTCAGTAGGTTTCCTGGCCGCAAAAGCTGTGTTTAAAGTTGATTTATAACTGTTTCGTCTCTTAACGAAGTATATTTAAATAGAAATTTTACAAAAAAAATTAATTTGAGTTAATTGGTTAGAATCTGCAATTCTAGGTAAAACTTCCTTACTTATCGTGATATCCCAATTCAAACAATTGTGTTGAACACTAGAGCAAATTCCAAGTTCGTTTCCGTCTCTTCCTAACTTATCCTAAAACGTCAATTGAACTGTTAAACAAATCCAAATTTAAGTAGGCCATTTAAAAGACAATAAGCAGTTGGTTTGAACAAATATCGAATTCTTCATCTTCGACCTTTTACGACCGTTCGCCGTTCTTGCGCTCCACAGTTCTCTCACCTCCCAGTCTCCCATTCTCAGGTCTCTATTTATTATTCCATGGCCAACGTATGTTTCCCATCTTAGTGCCGGTCGTCGTCTCCTTCTTCTCCCTGGGGTTCTCAAACTAATAATAATCGTTTTGGCCATCTATGTTTTGGAATTCTTTGGACGCGACCGCAGCATTTTAATACTTTGCCTTCTAATTTTCTTGTTAATGAGCATTCTATTCCCTTTCGTTGACACATTTCTTCAGTTATTGTTTTGTCATACTCATACTCTTCTCTTAACTTCATCAATATATATTCCATGTCCTCTTTATTTTGTACAAAAACAACTTGATCATCCGCGAAAAGTAGTGAATGTAATGTATTATTTTATATCAGTATGCCCATCGTTCCATGTTGTTTATACCACCTCTTTAGAGCCTGTTATGTAAGTGTGGGTGATAGGTCACATTGTTGTTTTTGGCCTTTTGTTATGTTTATTGCGTTCGTTACTTCATTGCCTATTTTTATTTGTGCTTTTGTATCCGTATACTATAGTCTTTTCGTTACACTAATCGACTAATCCATTTTTCTCCGATATTCATTCTTCCCATAACTTCCCATAGTTGTTTCCTGGACACACTATCATACACTTTTTCTAAATCTATAAATGTCATATGTGTCTCAATATTTTTAGTTTTGTCTTTTTCTGTGACTTGTCTCATGATAAATATATTGTCCAAACATGAGCTGTTTCTCCGGAATCCCGATTTTTCTTCGTTCAAATCGTCAATATGTTGTTCTATTTTATCTTTTATTATTGTAGTAGCAAGTCTTGCGATTGAATGGATAACTCTAATATTCCTCTGTAGGTGTTGCTTGATTTCTTGTTTCCTTTTTATATATGGAGGACATGTAAGCCAGGTTCCATTCACTTGTGATCTCTGCTCCTTTTTCAATTTTGTTAAGCAACACTTTGATACACGACATCACCATTTCTCCATTTTCTCCTCCATAATCCAACAGTTCCATTTTCATATTCCCTGGGTGGGGTGCTTTCATATTTTACTATTTTAGGGTTTGATTTATATATTCCTCCGTGATTACCACTTCACCAACACTTATGGTCTCTATGTCTTGTTGATCATACTCTGGTCGATTTTCTTGCAGCAACAATGAGTAGTAGTGTTTTTTCCAATCATTAGTATAATATTTTTATGTTTGTTGTTGCTTCTAAGATTTTTTATTCTTTTCCATCATGCTTTCCTTGTTTTATTATACCTGATTGTATTGTCTATATCTTTACACATTCGTTCCCAGTATTCGTTTTTTTCTGGTACTACACGTTGCTTCACTTGCTGCCTGAAGATGACGTATTTTTCTCTTGTTCTCGGAGTTTTGTCGATTTGACATTTATGAAAAGCGTCATTTCTCCTTTTTATCACGTCTTCCAATTGTCGCTATATTTCTCCGAATACCTATTTGTATGTTGTCCAATACAAAGTACTCTTGCGGCCTTCACTATTGCTTGTTTCAGGTGTTGATACTGTTTCTGTGGGGGTCCATTCTTCTTAGACTTCCAGTTGTAACGAAGCATATTTTTTGATGGCTAGAAGCCATATCTCCCTCTGTTACCATTTGCGGAAAACCCGCAAATCGAATTAAAACAATGATTTTCTCCCAATGAGACACCTGCAAACTCGAAGACCGAGTTTAAATAAAAGCCCACCAGCTGTCTCTTTAATTACGATCTGCAAACTACCGATTCTTACTTATTATGGTGCTCTAAATATAAGCCAAAATCTCGAAATATCAACAAAAGTATTCCGACCGTTCTCCGCTTAAAAACGCAGGCGTTCCGACTCGTGCACGTGTTCCGATCCGGCCGACCCGGAGACCAGGGGAACCTACCGTTCAAGATTCAAGGTAAAGTTTCTGTTAGGGAATTTCGACCGCCCCTTCCCTACCGTCCTGTTGGGTCACGCTATTGGATTGAATCTTCCCAGGGTGACTCGGGAGGACCAATTACTCGGGTACTCGGGGTGGATACGAGCTGGATACCTCTCTGAATACGACCCCACCCGCTTCCCTGCCGTTCCCGTTGGATTAGGCCAACGAACTGACTCTGCCCAGGGTGATACTCGGGAGGATCAATTTGGGCTGTTTGGCTTGGTGTTCCCCAGGGGTGGCCTCCCTCAATACGATCCAACGAATTCCCGGTTGTCTTGACTATCCGCAGGGCCCCGTTCGCCCTATTATCGAATCGGCGCCTGGAGTATCGATTATGCCTGGTTTCCTTGACGTAATTCGCTGACCGCTGCTTTTATAATTAATTTCTAATTAATATTTCGAATTAAAATCCACTGAATTGCATAACCGTTCATTACTAAACATAGTTTCACCTATAATGTTTCCCCGCTCTCACCGCTTCGTAACTTTATAACTGCACCGCGCATTGTTGCCCGACCGCTGCGTAAGTTCGAAACCACCCACGTATTTCCGATGTACATAGATGCCGGATCTATTCGTTTTTCGTAGAATTAGGGAAGATTGTACATAGATGCCGCTTTTCTGTAGAAACCGTTAAATATCTAGTTATTGCACCGTTGCCAATGCTTCCATTTCTCTAACCTGTGATTTGTCTTTATTTTGATGCTGTTTTCTATAATAAATTAGTTTTAATTGTTTTCCGAATTGTGTGTTTTATTTTCACGGACTTCCTGGCATTCTCCTGAGTATAAACTCACCCGTGGCTTTAGGGAGTAAACCCTTAAAAAATCTGGCACCCGAGCAAAACTGTAAGACCGACTTTAAAACTCCGAAACTCCGCAAATAGCGCCAATTCAACAAGTGACGTAACCTTCCAGCAGAGAGACATCGTGCCGCCGATGACACTGCTGCATCGCGAGGTAAACCTCGTCACATAGTATATTCTGCAACCTATTCTGATTTAATGCCCTGATAATAAATTGATGCAATAGTTCTACTTTGTACCTCGTATTGTTAAGTTTTTGCAGCTCTTCATATCTTTCGGTACTGTTCTTTTAGGACGATAGTAAACTGCACCGAAACCTATTATCGGCTTAGCAGATTACGATAAGGAAGGGACGGTGCACCGACCATAAGCAGGTAGCAAAGAAATCCGATCGGATAAATGTATACTAAAATCTTATATAAATGTAGTAACAACTAGAGCAAACAAACATTTTGATAAAAAAAATATGTTCAGAAAAATAGGCTTTTTGAACGCTTTAAAACGATACCTCATTCGATAGAGTTCAGAGTTAATTTTTTACTAAGTAAATCAGGTTTAACATTTACTAATAACTAAAACAATCTATCTTTTTATCTAAAAAGAATATATGCCCCAAAATCGGCTCTTTTAGCACTTTAAAACGATACCTCATACGTCAAGATTCAGAATAGTACATTAATTAAATAATGGTTAGAATTTTTTTATACCAGATATTTTTTATAGATAGTTTTACAAACACCAGTTGTACCAAGATAAAAAATTCCTTCCCGCTTCAACCAGACTTAGGACTGTCAGAACTCGTTTTTAGTTTGTATAACATGTCTCATTAATATACATATATTTCAAAGTACTTAATATGTTCCTAAATAAATTAACAAATAGATTTTGATAAATTTTAAACAAACTTTTATCGACTTCTGGTGCGGTTAAAAATTTTGTCTGCAATACAGACTTGCGTCAAATATTATTTTTCTCGATCCAAAATTTGGCGTAGTCTTATTTTTGTAATACTTACTTACATAGCGTCTCAAAAAGATTTGTCTACAAATTCTATATACAAGTATACATATTTACATATTTAGATTCGATATTGATATGATACGTCTTTAACGTACCGATAACGATCAATTTGTCCGTTTTCAAACTGATTGATTTTTTCAGTGACATACTGCAATTTGTTTATTATGCGAGTATCACGAGGTCTTTGCTGTTCATCGAGGCTATTTAGTTTAATATAGGTCATTGTTTGAAATTGAAGAAGTTCATGAACAAATTTAAAAATGTGGATGTGGTTCATAAAAAACACGGGAAAGTTTGTCGTGGAAACTCTCGCATCCATTGACGGTTCTGTTGATGGAACTAACTCTTTTCGCCCATAGATGTGGAGGAAAAAGGCTATCTGGTTCAAGATAATTTTCCACCAAATAATCAGCCATTCTTATTAATCCAGGATGTTCAGGTGCTTCAGCCATAAAATCGAAGGTAAAACAATCACTAACCTCTTCTGGATTTAATAGAGGTAAACCGAAAAGGTGCCCGAGCCATTGTCCTATTTCACTATTTCTGTTTTTATAAGCATTTACTAGTCCAAGTTGCTGAATTTTTCTGAACCAAGACTGTGCCAGATGGAACCGACAACCAATAATTTGAATATTATGTCATTTATCTGCAAGAACAGTATGCATAGCTCGTTCAAAATCTATCACAATTTCTTCAGGCTGTAGGTGTAAGCCAAACAAATTACATTTCTCATCTATTAAATTTAACAAACGAGCATAATTAGCTTGCGTTTTGTTAGGCAGCAAGCAAAATAGTAAGGGTATGTAATGTCCATTTACAAGAATAAAAAATGTGTACAGCTGAAGAAAAAAATTAGCACAGTATGTAAATGTGCCATCGGCGTATAACGTACTGTAACGACACAATTCCTCTAAATTTGATCTGCAACCAAATACTACTATTTTAGATAGATGATCTGAAATAAGTAAAAAATTTTCATCTCTTATAGTTTGAAATTGTGTTTCTTCTAAAATTTGCAACGTCTCCTCAATATCTCGAGGTTGGCGAGCTGGCTACAGACTACGTTTTCGATTATAAACGTTTCGTTTTATTTTAATAGTGTCAGTATAACTTACAGTTCTTAATAAATTTTTATGCTCATTTAGAGATTGAAAAAGAATTTTGTTAGGAGGTTCCATGACTGATTTACAAGTTATATTTTTAGCGGTACCTGAGATAATTTTACAATTCACAACTTTCTCAATTATGTCATGGTTATGATCTCGATGACCGTGGCGAGAAAGTGCTGAATTGTCATTAGTAGTATAGACAGAAACGCCACAGTTACGTGTGACACAACGCCAAACATTCTCCCCATTTTGCAAAGAACGCGCCTTATAAAATCGTTCACTGCCTATTGTTAATAGTTCATTACCACGTTCACTAATAGAAAAAGTGATATTATTAATATCCATTTCAGATGTTTCCAAAAATAAAATCTTGTAACTAGATAATCCGGACAGTAGATTTCAACCAAAGTATACACTTAAAAAAATACTTACCAATAAACGTATACACTGAATAAAAGAACAAACTTCACGAGTAGAACGTTTATACAGATTTGCAGAGCTAAACTGCGACAAACTATACTTGACGAGACCCGAGGAGCAAATAAAGTAATAACAGTCATGCAAGACAGGTACTCTATTTTAAATCCGAAAGTCATACTGTTTAACCTATTTTCTGAATCTTATTTGGTTAATGTATTCTGAATCTTGGCTTATGAGATATCGTTTTAAAGTACTGAAAGAGCCGATTTTGGGGAATATATTCTTTTCTAGTAAAATGTTTGTTTGTTCTAGTTATTAGTACATTTATATAAGATTTTAGTATACATTTATCCGATCGAGTTCTTTTGCTACCTGCTTATGGTCGGTGCACGGTCCCTTTCTTATCGTAATCCGCTAAGCCGATAATGGGTTTCGGTGCAGTTTACACCCGAGCGTTCTTTTAGTGTCTCCCTGTATATATAAATTTCCCTAATACTAAAGGATGATTACTTGTACATTCCGCCTGTCTGCATACTCTTACATCTTGTGTTATACTTTTGCTATCCTTCGTCACTATGATTAGGTTAATAATCGATTTGTGGCTTCTACTAAGTTCTTCTCAATTGTAAGTATGTATATCCCTATGCCGAAATTTAGTATTGGTTATTATCAATTTATGATCTCGACATATTTCCAATAGGCGATTTCTATTGTCATTTTTGTTTTCATCTTCTCCGAATTGTCCTATTATGTCTTCGTCTTCATCCCCTGCATGGCTGTTGATTAATAGGATTTTTTTTTTCGTTTACAGTGTCCAATCGTTTAATGTGGTAAATAGGGATTCTTTCTGTGCTTGGGTTGCATTGTCATTCATAGCATATGTTCCAATTATTTTTGTTGGTTGTCCAAATACCTTCGTCGTAATTTTAAGTATTCTTTCGTAATAATTTTTATGAGTATTGATACTCCTTTGGCTGCTCTTGCATGCTTGGGAACACCACTCCATATATGTGTATAATTTCGGAGTGTTACCTCTCCTTGTCCCTTGTTCTTTGCTTCGCTTAAAACTATTATGTCTAGGTCAAATTTTTCAATTTCTGAGGATTTCCTGCTTGTTTCCTTGCTGTTCCTTGTATATTCCAAGTTCCGATTTGCAGAGTACTTTTTCTTCGTCTGTCTTAAATCCTTGTCAAAAGTCAATTTAACACTTGAAATTGTTCCCATGATGAGTCTGCTATAAATTATACTATATGATAGAAAAACTGTTTATTTCTTGGGATATTTTGGCGGTAAGCCATAACACAAAACGATTAAGGAACATTTGGGAATATATCATGAATTTTTATTTCAGACTGGATTTCAATGCTAGACAACTTTTTCTAATTACATTGCTCACATTTTTGAATTAATTTCACACTGTTTGAACTTTCCAGTAGTACATCAGAATTTATGGAATTCTCACTATGTATTTTGTATAATTAGGATAAGGTTTTCTTTTAGAATAATTGATATTCAGTTTTTTGTTTTGTACACAGAGTAAGAATGTTACGCTTTCGTGCTTCGCAACAACAATTTTAAAAGCAACACACACACGTTTTACACGTTTCATAACTTATATTTAACATGCAACGATATTACTTTTAAATGATGTCGATATAATAGTACGAAATGGAAATCGATAAACAAGTACTTCAAATATTTTAACAATTCTATCAACGTCTATTAAACGATAAGATATTACTTATTAGCGTAATAGAGATATTGTTTCAAACAATTTTTTTTTGAATGGAATGCAATGACAACGCTAATATATAAATCAATATCGTGAATATCTATCAACAATAAATATTTAAATGCAGTAATCTGTTTAACTATAGACGTGGATAAAAAAAAATATGTCGAAGACAAATTACTAACGCATAGGTATCTAATATTGATCGTTATTCACATATTACCAATAACTTTAGTTGCTAAAAACTCATTCTATAACCGTTCAATAACTGCCCTAAAAAAAATAAAAAAACAGTTCAAACTTTCTTGAGTTTTCATAACTTCCTCAGTAAAAATACATTTGAAACAAATGCACGGAATCAGTTGATATCGATCTTATCATCAAAAACTAATCTCTATTCCTCGATTACATCGTTATTACTCATCTCAAGTACCCCTCATTTAAATTGAATACAATCACTACTGCATATATATAATCGACGGATTCGATTGCGATTTCAAAACTGCTTCGGCTCGCACTGAAAATAACTAAGTTAAGATGTCGGTGCCGAAGATAGAAGACCTGGAGCACCTCATGTCCGGCCACACCACCGGCAAGACCATCGTTGGCTCAGAATTGACCGCATTGACTGCCCCGGGCGAGAACTACTTGAGCACGATGCTCAGCCTCGTCCTGAAACTGAAAGATAACGAGTCGAACAAGGAGGAGCAGCTGAGTGCCGTCGCCAAAATCTTCCCAACGATCGTCGATGGGAAAGAGTTTTTGGAAGGAATGAGCGTCGCGAACTTCGCCAACGAGCTGACTTTCTATCAGGTGATCGTACCGTGCTTGAAGGAGTTCCAGAGGAGACACGGAGTGAAGGAGTTTGACATATTTCCTAAACTGCTGGCCGGCAGGAGGAGCCTGCGTGGGAAGGATGAGGAGGACATCGTCGATAAGGACGCGGTCATTGTGCTGGAAAACCTAAGCAGTCAAGGTGAGGTTGGAATGCTTGGAAATTATCCCAATGGACTTAAAAATTGATCTTGCCTGAAGGAAACCTACATAAGTTCTCAAATCGTTGGAAACGTCGCTACCACCATACCAAATACCACTAATACCACTATTTTCCTGAAAACTTATATGCACAAATCTCCATAGAAATTACAACACTCCACTCACCTTCAATCATCTCGAAAAGATTTCACAATTTTCGAAACGCACTATTTTCTCTGAGAGATTGCTAGCAATAGTCTTCAGAAAAGTTTCTGCTCCCCAGTCACTATCACTCATTTATCTTGAAAAATCACTAGTTTCAGAAATCCCAAAAACAATTCCTCTTTTTCTTTATTTTTATAGAACGTATATACAAATATTAAATTTCATATACAAAAAAATTAAATCACTATTCTGCAGCTCGACACGAGTGAGCAAAATTTCTTTTCTTTCTCATTTCTAACTTTCTAACTCCACTTCAGTGATCTTAGTGCGTCTCACCTCTTGAAACGGCAGTAGATTTCCTGAAAATTGTGTGGGGGGGGGGGGGATTTTCAAGATTCTTCTTCATGTCAGCAGTGCCGGTTTAAGGTAGTTTGCCGCCTGGTGCTACTAAAACGCAGCTCCCGCCGCCGGTCGGAGAAGACATTAAAACAAAACATTTTTTTGGAGCATTTATTTAAAAAAATACAAAAAAATATAAAAAACAAAATAAAAAGGAACATACATATAAACAACAAATAAAATAGAAAACAACGCTTAAACAAAAATTAAAAAAATAATTAAAATTCTATCTTTGATTTTGAAGGAACGTAAAAAATAATTTGAAATTAAAAATACTGCCAATAAAATTATTTGAAAGATTGTTTTCTTGCTTTTAATGAAGCAAACTTTTCGATTATACAATGTGTATCTATTTCATCAAGTATGTCTTTATTAATAGACACAATTGCCAAAGAATTCAAGTTTTCTTGGGCAATTGAGTTTCGTAAATAAGTTTTAACTCTCTTAAGAGTCGAAAAAGATCGTTCACCACTTGCATTTGTGACCATTATAGACAAAAAAATACGCAGACAAATATTGACATTGGGGAATGTAGATATTAATTTATTTTCATGTAATACTTGAACTAAATCCAATGGCGATTCTAGTTTCATTGCTTTTATTTCTGATAGAGAATTCAACAGTTTTTTCAGATGAATACATTCTTGAGGAAAATATTCATCCAAATCTGAGCTGTACTTTTCCTTTAGTTCAGTGGCTAATATGGTAATATTTTCATCTTCTATTAATTTTAGTTTAAATAGAAATTCAAATGTTTTTGAACAAGATTGATAGCTTTCAGATCGGCGAACGATTTCTGATTTCAGATTGTCTATTATTAAAAAAAAACATTGCGTGCGGATTTGATCTCTATGGCTCAAATTTACGTCAGACTTTTTTTCTCCCAATTGTAATTTTCGTTTGGTATTTCGTCTTTCAACATAATTTTCGTTTTCTGTCAACGACATTCCCAAGCCTTCATAATGGTCAAAGCGATTACGTAAAAAATCAAAATATTCTGCTAAAGACGATAAAAGGTGGGCAGTTGTACTCAGGTCCATGTTTTCTTTTTGTACCGCTCTATTAACCTCGTTTACCCTTTGCAAAATATCTAACCAAAACGATAAGATTATCCCATTTTCCAACAAATTAAGTTTATCCCATAACGAACTTGCTTCGACTCTTACCACATTTTTTTCATTGGCATCCGTTGCTATGTTATTTAAACAATTTTTTATTGAACCGTAACTACTTTTTAGCGCCTTTATGGCATCAAAACGAGAAGACCAACGTGTTGTGTTAACTCTTTTTGGCACCAGTGTTTGCTCAGACGCTGATTCTGATGAATCTCTTATTGCACAAGATAACAAATTCCATCTGTGTGTAGAGGCCGAAAAAAATGTATAAATAGCTTGTACTAGCATAAAGAAAGATGTTGCTTCCAAGCAGCAATCCGCCGCATTTTGGACAACTAAATTAAGAGAATGCCCGGCACACGGGACATAGAGGGCTAAATCATTATGTGTCTTAATACGCGCTTGCAAACCAGAATACCTACCACTCATATTACTAGCGTTGTCGTAAGATTGACCTCTGCAGTTTTGAATGTCTAAATTAAAAGACTTTAACATATCTATAACACACTGTTCAAGTTCTTGTGCCCCATGTCCAATGTTGTTATAAAAACCTACAAACCTTTCTACGGGGAGCCCTTTACTATTGCAATACCTCAAAATCACTGTAAGTTGATCTTGATGTGATATATCAGGTGTTGAATCTACACTGATTGAAAAATATTTGTTTGTCTTAATTTGTCTGATAATTTCCTCAATGACCCGATTTGCCATTACAGTGAGTACTTCATTACAAATATCCTTTGATAAGTATGAAGTTTTACCCTTACCCAAATTTGCCATTCTATTTATATGGTCTTTTAAAAATGGATCATATTCTGCCAATAGCTCTAATAAACCTAAATAATTTCCATTACGTCTTTCACCTAATCGTTCATCAGTTCCTCTAAATGCCAATTCTCTAGAGGCCAGAAACTTTATCACACTTATAATTCTTTTTAATACTTCGACCCAATAATCCTTTCTAGTATTTATTTGTTTTTCCAACTCTTCGTCAATTTTACCTTGCTTTAATACGCGGCTCGTATAAATTTTTAAATTATCTAAATGAACGGTAGACCGCTCATGTTCGTCAAATCGTTCCCTACTTTTATTCCACATCGAAAACCCGGTTTTAAAAAGGTTTTGTTTGTTACCAAATAAACAACAATACAAACAAAATACATTTCCAGTGCTTTCTGAATAAATTGCCCAATCTCTCCGAACTACTTCACCGTTAACCAGTTTTTTATAAAATATTTGCTTGGTAGCATACCTATTTTGATTCCCATATTTTCTTTTAGACATTGAAAAGTCAATGTTAGAAAGATTTTGTTCCGTCCAGTTATCTAAAAGCATCTCTGTAAAATTACGACCATCCTTCCAAAGTGCCGGATCCTTAAATTCAAGCCAATCATTTGTATTTGAATCTACAAATAAATACAGTTTATTTGATTAGTAAAGCTACCCACTTCCATATGATTAAAATAAAAATATTTAAAGAATTACTGTAGTAATTAGGTACCTACCAATAATGCTACCGCTACCCGTATTATTTAAAACACTCTCCTGCGACTCCATCTTAAAATCGGACTCCTGCGCCTCCATCTCAGATACAAGGCAAGCATTGTTTTCAACATTGCTGGTACATGGTCCAGACTCAGGACATTCAGGTTCATTCCTACTGCTACCGTCTCCGTCTGCGCTATGTTTATCCCGTGTAAAAAAATTTGTCAGTTTAAGAGTGCTTTCTAAAATTTTCTTTTGCTTTTCGTCTTTTTCTAATTTTCTTTTGCGCCAATACGATCCAGATAACTTCCGTCCTTCCATTTTTTATTTATTTTTTTCTAAATTTTATAAAGTTAGATATTAAATGGAAAAAAAACCAAAGTAATACCATCACTTACCCTATTTATTCTCCTTTACTCCTTTTCAGGATTTATAAACCTTATTCAATATAGTATTTAAGTCACATCAACCATTCAATTAATAACCACTAAACATTAACCCTTTTTTAACTTTTAATCAAACATCAGTTATATTATGCCGCCAATTCTTTTGTATTATGTATTATAACGCATACCGCACCGCCCAACGCCAAGCAATAATATTATTTTGAAATGAATAACTGACAACTTACTTGAGAGTGAGAGCTGCTTACTGTTTATCCTTGTCTCGGCGCGTCGCACGATTCGCAGGAGGACCTAATACCGATTCTGGTTCTAGGAATCTAAGTAGAGCGCTGAGCATGGCTATAGAGATGGCCGTAATCACTTATTTTTTTATACCTATGAGATTAGTAGTAATCCATTTCCTATAGTAACTTGTAGCTTTTTCGTACTATATTATGGTTTGAGAATTAAAAAAAAGGAATGAGGAAGTACAATAAAAAGGAAACATTGACATTTTATGTCGTTACGCGCTTCGCGCGCCGCCCCTAAGATTTTGCCGCCCGGTGCTACAGCACCCAAAAGACCCCTAGTTAAACCGGCACTGCATGTCAGTAATATTCACAAGGCCATGATTCCATGGCATATAACTATATTCCTGACAACGTTCTTGACGCCAGACAAATTACTCCTCTTCGTTGACTACCAGGACACTTAACATATCTTGGAAGGTCACTATATTCTATATAAACTTCATCATCATCATCATCAAACAGCTATCTAGTGAGTCCACTGCTGGACATAAACCTCCCGTAAATGTTTCCATCTCTCTCTATCCAGTTCGTGTGAATGCGTTTCAGATCATCCGACCATCTAGTGGGTGGTCTGCCTCTGCTGCGAAGTGCATGGTCTCTAGGTCTCCATTCAGTTAGTTTTCTTATCCATCTACCATCGTTCATTCTAGCCACGTGGCCTGCCCAGTTCCAATTAAGATTCGTTTTTTTTTCACTGCCATCTGTTACTCCAGTTCTCTTTCTCACCTCCGCATTCGGAACTCTATCTTTCAGAGAGAGAGAGAGAGACCCAACATAGCTCTTTCCATGCTTCTCTGTGTCACTCTTAGTTTGTTTGCCGTTTGCTTTGTTTGTGTTTCCAAAGGCTGCCCAGGTGAGACCAATTCTTTTGCTAATTTCACATATATATAAACTTACCTGGCCGATTATCATGGAAAATTAATACACTCTCGTTCTTTGATGAAACTTAAATTCCTTAGAACCTTACTACTTCCCTGAAAACTTCACTGGATTGATCATCCATTGAGGAAAATAGGCTTTCCTGACGAAACAATTTATTAGGAACGTGGCTAGTTTTCCGGAACACAACCATAGACCGATCTGTAGAGAAATTATAACACTTCACTCACCTTCAATTACCTCAAAGAGATTTCACACTTTTGGAAACGTCACTAGTTTTCCTGAAAGACTTCCAGCACTGGTCTTCAGAAAAATTACTGATCTGCAGTCACTACCACTCACTTACCTTGAAAAGTCACTAGTTTCCGAAATCCCAACACAATCTCTCTTATTTTTACATAAAACGTACCTCTTTTTGTCAAAATAACTTTTGTAGAAACAAAAGTTAATCTCTATTTTGCAACTCGACATCAAAATTTGGGTAAGCAACTTTACCATTTTACACTTTTTAGAATATCACTAGTTTTTCTGAAAACGTCCCTACTCCGATTTCCAGAGAAATATTACTGCATTTTGTTGAACTTCTCGGTGCGTCTCATCGTGGAGCGTCACTCGATTTCCAGAAAATTGTGTTGGGCAGATTTTCAAAAAATTTACCTCAATCCAATCACCTTCATATGTCACATGTTATGGTTGCGTGAAATATTTCTATATTCCTTGAAAACTTCTGAATTCTGGATTTATTAACAAACTGAATTCTTTGGCTGGAAAATAGACTACTTTCCAGTCACTTGCACGAGACTCTTAATATTTTGGGACGCTACCAAATTCACTACAGAAAGTAAACTACAAAATAATATTTATTAACTGCCGAGATAACCGAGTTTACATTTTCAAATCTTCTGCAGGTTTCTCCAACGGCGACCGACACGTTGGCTTCAACCTGGAAGAGTCAAAACACCTGCTGAGGGATCTAGCGACGTTCCACGCTACCACCCTCGCCCTCAAGCTGAAAGAACCGCAGACGTTCGAAGAGAAAATCAAGAGCAGGATCAAGAAACCAGGTCCGCCGCCGGAACACAAGGACGGCGACAAGGGCGGCCCGCCGGATGAGATGCTTTTCAATTTATTAGCCAAAGATAAATCCGTAGAGAAACCTCTGGGAAGACTGAGGAAGTTCATGGAAGACAGGAGAAAGGAGGGGAGGAACCCGTTCGATTCACCATCCAGAGAGCCGTTCGCTACGCTGGTCCATAACGATATGTGGGTGAACAATACCATGCAGAAGTATTCCAACGGCGAAATAGTCAAGAATGTGTTTGTGGACTTTCAAATGTACAACGTACAGAGTCCGTTGGACGACCTCCTCTTCTTCATATTTACCAGCATCCAGCCAGCCGTTATAACTTTACACCTCGACCGATTACTCAGGTAAAAATACATACACTGCAGTGAGGTATTACTACAATAAGATAAGTAATACTATAAAGACGTTGACACTACCCCATTAGATTTCCTAGAAAAGGTCCTTCTTTCTTTCCCAATAGACTTCTAACGATTGTTCCTCAGTTTTCGACATAAAAAAAAGAACAAATTCAACTCTTTTTTATAAAAAGTTTATTTACTTCTTACAATATATGCGTCTAATACCTTATTTTTAACATTGATGAAATCAACAACTTTCGGCGTTTCACTGAATTGTTAATTGTTGTCTATAAATGGGCAATAAGAAGGTAATCTTAATTCTATAAGTTTTCCAGATTGTTTTTCTATAAATAGACCTTATTGCTTTTCTAATTCTGACATAATAGAAGAAAACGATCACATTTGTTTGAGTGATTTTCCATAAGTTTCTTCTTTGCTTACTAACAGGCTTCTAGCAGCTCATGTCGGTATTGACACAATAAACGACAATATTAATTTCTTGGGAGTTGGAGAAATGTCCCATCTCTATTATTAACACCATTGACAACAATACCGTTAATTCTTTAGGTTTCCGAAAATATTTATAGCATCAGTATTAACAAGACAGCAGGCAACATCAGCAATTCAGGTTTTACAAAACTGTTTCAAACTACTGAAATCTTTATTTCTCTTTGCGTTCCAGGTTCTATCACGAGAACTTTCTCGATACGTTGAGATCGTTCGGCTGCAACACGAGACCGTTCGCCTACGACAGGTTTCTCGAAGAGATCAGTGAGACTGGCCCGGACCAGCTCAGTCACGCAATATTTATGTCAATGGTAATATTCGGTAAGAAGGGTAAGGCGATGGACTTCGAAAACGCGCCGGACAAGTATTCGATCACGAACCTCGCGCTGGAAAAATGTAAGCTCGCGCTCAGAACGTTCGAGAGCAAAGGTTGGATATGAGAGAGGTTGACGGCGGTACAATAAATTTAGTTTTGACTTAGGTAACGGTGTTTTCTTTCAACGTCGATTAAAAAATGTTCAATCGTATATGACAGACCAAGGTGAAAATGGCGACATGTCCGTCGGTCTAGTTTCTTTTACTTGATGACCAATATTCGGCAATACGAAAATATTCAAAGTGTAAAAAAATTCTTTCGATTTCGATTAAACTTCAGAGACTGAAAAACGACAAGTATAAAGTGTCCCTTAGGGAGGAGTATACAAAAATGTTATTAAATTTTGCTATGCATTCTTCTTCTCAGTAGCTTTGCAACCCTTCGGTCCTCTCTGTCCATCTTGGCTCCATCCAGTTTACGAATTCCATAGTTAGGTACTTGACTATGTTGTCTCTCCATCTGAGCCTCGGTCTCCCCAATGGTCTTATTCCTACTGCATTGTGTTTCCACACTATGTTAATGAGCCTGTCAGTGGGAGCCCACTGGACGTGTCCCGCCCATCGTAGTTGTTGGGACTTTATATGCTTCGTTAAGTTTGGGCTTTGGTAGGTTCTTCTATTTTCGCATTTGTTCTTATGCGATATATTGTCGTTACTCGGTCTTGTGTTGGTCCATATATTCTTCTTAGTATCTCTCGCTCGAAACTTTGAAGGAGCTAAGGAGCAGTTCATTGTGTTTTGTAAGTGTACAGGTCTCACAGTCATAGCAGATTGCTGTTCTAATCACCGATTACTATATTTTGATTTTTGGGGCTCGTGATAACAATTTAGGCTTCATTAGTTTCAGCAGAGCGAAATAGCACCTTTTTCCACTCTGTGTCCTTGCTTTGATTTCCTCGGTGATATCGTCATCTGATGTTATAAGAATTCCCAAGTATTTGAACTGCTTAACATTTTCAAAATTGTAATTGCCTATTGTAACATTTTGACCTAATCTACCTCTGAGTAGGCGGCGTGTTGTGTGCATGTATTTGGTTTTATTCTCGTTTATGCAGATTGCGTAAGGCAATAGCATAATTATTATCAACATTAATTATTATCATTTCCTTCCATCGTCACGACTCATGAGTTCACTCATCTGTCGTTTTAAATATTACATAGGTACGTTGAGCTCACAATACGAATATCGCTGTTATATTACTCCACCAGCGATATAGGTATAGTAATTGTCATTGGTCCAGTTGGGTTTCTTGACAACAATGCTTCATAAGGACAATTGTTTCCATTATTGAATGTTCATCGAAAAACAGCCATGTATTCACCTTCATTCAGCTCGCTTCACTTTTAGTTAAGGTAACGCATGTAAGCGGTTAAGCACTCCAGCCAAAACTCGTTTTACTCACTGGGATCATTGGTAGACAGCACAGTTGGCCCAACTTTTCTGTTCTCTTCTTCTATCTACAGATAGTTTTCTTTCACTTTAATGGTGCTTCCTGCCACTGTATCGATGTCGTCCGCAAAACCAATATCATTTGTGATTCACTGTTCTTGAAAATCTCCGTGACGATGTTCTACTTTTTTATAGCCATACCCAGTAAGGTATTGAAGAGTATTGGGGACAGTTCATCACGTTGTTTTCGGCCGGCGATCACTGCTAACTTCTCGGTCGTTGGACTACCTAATCTTATATATAGCTCGGTATTATTGACACATTGTTTGGTCATATTTATGAGTTTTTTCGGTATCCCCATGCTCTCGATGGAAATCAATACACTTTTAGCATATCTTGTCTTGGTATTGTGGTAATTTTATTTTCAAGTTGGTCATTTAAGGCATGTTTTATATCATCCTCTTTTTCTTCTGTAGGTGCATAGACAATAGTGAATAATTTCACCACTTCCCTGTAACTCTTAGGTAGCACAGTGGTTTGCTTATTGGCTATTGCTATAAGTCCATTATCAGGTGTACGAGTTTCTCCTGTACGACAAATTCTGTCCCGTATTCATGACTGCTGTCTTTGTCCCCACTATAAGAGATTTTGCTGTTTAATCAATATCTATATTCCCTTTGTCTGGTCAGCGTATTTCTCGTATGGCTGTGAAACCGATATTGTACTTTTCTAGTTGCTGGATCTTGCTGCACCTGGTCGGTACCATATAAGTACATTCCAGGTTCCAATATTCAAAGTCCCTAATTATTGCTTATGTCCTTACCTAGAATGCATCCTAGGCCAAGGCTTGTAGTTTTGTTTCGTTACAGGAGTTGTTAGCCCTACGTTTAACCCTCCTCCTTTACCAGGGCTGGGGACCGGCAACAGTGTCGTCAAGCCAACGACACTGCTGGCGGAGTTTGTTATACATACTGGATAGTACTAAAAATGAGTATAGAGACTCGGGATGATGAGATTTTACTTTTCTAAGATCTGATCCTGAAGTATCCGCGGTAATAAACCTTTTGCTTAAAGATAAAAATCAATTTGAAAATTCTGAAAGAACTAAATTTAAAAATTATGCTTTAAGAGATGATATTCTGCATAGAAAAGTAATGCGAGATAATAGAGTTACAGCTTTTTGTTGTACCAAAGAATATGCGTAAATCACGTTTTCATGATGGAATAAGTCGATCTCCAGCTGAACATTGTGAATCTTACAAACCCTCTATTGAAGTGCAAAAAGAAAAAAAAAGACCATATTGAGAAAAATCAACAAGGTTACAAAGAGCGTTATGATCAAAATCGTTTTAAAGGTCTAAAGTTTAATGTAGGTGATATTGCGTTCATGAAAAGGAATACTGTTGCTACGGATGATTCAACAAAGCTTCAACTTACTTATAGAGTTAAGGGATTGAATGAGAGTATTAGTAAACATTTTGAAACTACTGCCCATGTAAATCAATTGAAGAAATTGTAATTTGGAAAAATCCCATTTGCGAATCTGACGAATATTTATGATGCGATACTAATGATATTAATCTAGAACCGAACAGTGATATTGAGTCAGTCACAGCAAAAATATTACATGAATCTCCAACTGAAAATGAGACTAATGATAAGTCTGTTAACGAAACGCAAGATGAACGTGATATTGTAGAACCTACATTGAAAAGACTGAGACCTTCTTATTTTAAGGTTTTTGTGTAGAGTTAGGAAAAAATTATTCTGGATGTTTCATATGGAAAGAGTTTTTTTTATCTATGTTATATTTTGATATTTTTATTTTATGTTGTTTAATGGAAAAATTGATGCTATTTTATTTTTGTAACCAAATGTGATAGCAAATTTAAACATAACTATGTTGATTACCAAAGTTTGAGGGTACAAACTCAACACGGATGGCCGATTGTTATGGAATCACAGTTGGTTGACTATCTCGAAATGTTTTAATATAATACAATAAGATAAGGTTAGGAGAGAACATGTGCGGAGAAGCCAAAGAAAACGGGGCGAATAAAGCAAAAAGTACACCTGTGGAATTATTATTCGAGCCCCTCTCTCATGAACCATCTTTATTCGTAGCACTACTTTTAAATGATTTCTATACAACGGTACGAAATGGAGACCGATAAATATGTACTTCAAATATTTCAACAATTCTATCTACGTCTATTAAACGATAAGATACTATTTATTGGCGTAATAAGGATATTGTTTCAAACAATTTTTGTGAATAGAATGTAATGACAACGCTAATATATAAATCGATGTCGTGAATACATATCTACCAACAGTAAATATTTAATGCAGTAAAACTGTTTAACCATATATGTACGTGGATATAAAAAAATATGTCGAAGACAAATTACTAAGCGAATAGGTATTTAATATTGATGATTATTGACATATTCCCAACAACTTCATTTGCTAAAAAATCATTAGATGTAGAACAGGAAAAATTAAAAATCACTTGTGAAACCTAATTACAATATGTTGTAGTTTTCGTCATGCCAGTTATGAAACGGTTATACAAATATTTCAAGACTCTTAGCAAATGTATGTTTTCCAGTAAAAATACATTTGAAACAAATGCGCGGAATCAGTTGATATCGATCTTATCATCGAAAACTAATCTCTATGCCTCGATTACATCGTTATTACTCATCTCAAGTACCCCTCATTTAAATTCAATACGATCACTACTGTAAATATAGCGTCGACGGATTCAATCCCGATTTCAAAACTGCTTCAGCTCGCACTGAAAATAACTAAGTTAAGATGTCGTCGCCGAAGATAGAAGAACTGGAACACCTTATGTCCGGCCACACCACCGGCAAGACCATCGTCGACTCAGAACTGACCGCCTTGACTGCCCCGGGCGAAAACTACATGAGCACGATGCTCAGCCTTGACTTGAAACTGAAAGACAACGTGTCGAGCAAGGAGGAGCAGCTGAACGCCGTCGTCAAAATCTTCCCATCGATCGCCGACAGGAAAGAGTTTTTGGAAGGAATGAACGTCGCGAACTTCTCCAACGAGCTGACGTTCTATCAGGTGATCCTACCGTGCTTGAGGGAGTTCCAGAGAAGACACGGAGTGAAGGAGTTCGACATATTTCCTCAACTGCTGGCCGGCAGGAGGAGCCTGCGTGGGAAGGACGAGGAGGGCGTCGTCGATAAGGACGCGGTCATTGTGCTGGAGAACCTAAGCAGTCAAGGTGAGTTTGGAGTGTTTGGAAATTATCCTACTGGACTTAAAACTGATCTGGCCATAGTACTTTAAGTTTCATAAAATTCCACTATATGTCTTTCTTTGAAAGTGTCGCTTACTAAATTTTAGTTACTTACATACCACTCTTTAATTTTTGTAAAGTCACTAACTATATTTCTTCAAAACGTCCATGTCTCCACCTGGAGCCAAACTACTCCTCTTCATTGACTACCAGGAAACTTTACATATCTTAGAAGTTCACTATATACTATGTAAACGGACCTGGTCTGTTTTCATGAAAAATTAATACCCTCTATAGTAACTTCGATGAAACTTACATTCCTTAGAATATCACTATTTTCCTGAAAACTTCACTGGACCGATCATCGGAAGAGTACGTTGTACTGATGATCGAGCACAAGACACAATACTTTAACTATTAGGAACGTCACTAGGTTTCCTGAATACACCCCTGGACTGAACTTTACAGAAATTACATCAATTTACTCACCTTCAATTACTTCTAAGAGATTTCACAAATTTTGAAACGTCACTAGTTTTTCTAGAAGATTTTCGGCACTGGTCTTCAGGAGACTTACTGCTCTTCAGTCAATACCACTCACTTACCTTGAAAAATCACTAGTTTCCGAAATCTCAACACAATCTATCCTTTTTCATTTAGATAAAATGTACATCTTATTATCAAAATAATTTTTGTAGAAACAAAAGTTAAATCTCTATTCTATAGCTCGACACCAAAATATGGGTAAGCAACTTTACCTTCTTACACTTTTTGGAATGTCACTAGTATTTCTAAAAACGTTCCTGCCCCGATCTCCAGTGAAAATTACTGCAGTTTAGTGATCTCGTTGTGTCTCATTTCGTGGAGCATCACTCGATTTTTTTGAAAATTGTGTTGGGCAGATTTTCAAGAAAATTACCTCAATCCAGTCACCTTAATATGTTACGTATCATGGTTGCGTGGAATATCGCTGTGCTTTTTGAAAACTTCTAGATTATGCATTTATGGACAAACTGGATTCATTTGCTGGAAAAAAGTGTAACTAGGCAAAACTGTGGATAGGCAACCTAACCTAATATCTCACAATGAACTTAGGAAGCCTCTCACCGGGAGGCGGTAGCTTCACTGCACCGTGTCTAAGTTTAGACGTATTACTTTAAGATGGCAAAAGGTATAATCCACCAAAAGGTGTTCGCCCTATAGGCCGAGATATAAGTTGCTAGAGAAGTGTAATCAGTTCTCACCAACACGAGTCCTCGAATAGTATGAACTCACTCTCCACGGCGGTGCACCTAAATACTGTAGGACTACGATATTTGCGTCCCGTCATTGTCGTATCATTCGACCGTTTACCGTATAACCGTTTTAGCGTTTTACTAACACCGCACCGAATTTCCGTTTTAGTTCCTGTCTGATTTTCCATCGGCGTTCCGTCGTTGTAAGATGTACGGGAAATTCGCAAAATATTTACTGAACAGCGAATTATCACCACTTCCGACTTTTACCGCTCTTTTGTCTTCTTTTTTGTTATACCGTTTTGCCCGCTAATTAAAGATTGCACCTTTTTCTGGCTTTTTCGCTATTTTTCCTACCTTGTCATTTATTCTTTTTATTGGTAACCTATTTGGCTTATTTAAAGCACGCTATTATTGCGTTTGTAAATCCAGCTTTCTAAAACGCTGGAAAAAAAGTTTCCATAAAAACGAAATGATTTTTTAGTGATGTCAGTTCTTATTTACATTTCTTGTAATATTAATATCAGTATTAATGATTTCATAGTATAGGTCCCAATAAAAATTAGCGTGAAGTATTCGTGGATAATTGGTCTTTAAAACACTTGCTCAATTTCAGGCACTTCGGCTACGCCATCGTGCAAAAAATCGCGCGTTTTTAAGACCTTCATGCCCACTTATACGTTAATACACTATTATATTTTTCGTATTTTCAATACTTGGAATAATATGGCATTTTCCGCATTTTTTAAAACTTAAATTATTGTATATTTTTAGCGTTTTTAATACTTAGAGTAATTTGTCATTTTCAACATTTTTAACGCTTAGAGTACATTTAAAGTATTCAGTTTTAACACTTAGAACAATTTTGCATTTTCGGCCTTTTCAAGACTTAGTGTAATTTCATAATTTTCACCTTTCGCCATACTTAGATTAATTGTTGGTTTCTTACTTATTTTCAAATTATTAACAATATAAAATTGCGATCTGTTTTCACATTAAGTACTGTTTGGAATTAAAAATAATAAACTCATATTTAAAAAGCCGGCCGACCGAAATCTACAGATACTTGTAAACAAACAGTTTTTTTCTATTCCTCTGCCTTCCGCTTCACACCGAAATGTAACAGTACTTTGCTTGAACAATGTTGCCGCTACTGGTCCAAAATAAATTAATCTAAGTATTTTCCGACTTACATGATCTGTTTTTACGGACAGCTCTGGCATGCTCCTGAGTCATTAAACTACCCAAGCATCTAACCAAGGGAGAAAACCCTTCAATTCTGGCGCCGAAGCAAACCGACCCTTAAACCCTAAAACCGAAAGCCCAAACTCCGTCCCGCGCCAAATTATACAAGTAACTTCCCTTCTTGTCTGTCTTATCTCAGGCGATGACAACAAAAGGCGGTTATAAGAGACTACTTTCCAGTCACTTACATGAAACTCTTAATTTTTTGTAACGCCATCAAATTCACCACCGAAAGAATATTTTTTAACTGCCAAGATAACCGAGTTTACTTCCTCAAAACTACTGCAGGTTTCTCCAATGGCGACCGACACGTCGGCTTCAACCTGGAAGAGTCAAAATTCGTGTTGAGGGACCTAGCGACGTTCCACGCTACCTCCCTCGCCCTCAAGCTGAAGGAACCGCAGACGTTTGAAGAGAAAATCAAGAACAGGATCAAGACACCAGGTCCTCCGCCGGAGCACAAGGAGGACGGAACCAAGGGCGGCCCTCCGGAAGAGATGCTCTTCAATTTATTAGCCAAAGATAAGTCTGTAGAGAAACCTCTGGGAAAACTCAAGAAGTATGTGGAAGACAGGAAGAAGGAGGGGATGAACCCGTTCGATACACCATCCAGAGAGCCGTTTGCTACGCTGGTCCATAAAGATATGTGGTTGAACAATACCATGCAGAAGTATTCCAACGGCGAGCTAGTCAAGAATGTGTTTATGGACTTTCAAACGTACAACGTGCATAGTCCGTTGGACGACCTCCTCTTTTTCATATTTACCAGCATCCAGCCAGCCGTTGTAACTTTACACCTCGACCGATTAATTAGGTAAGAATACATAAACTGCAGTGAAATAATACTGCAATAAGGTAAGTAGTACTATAAAGACGCTGATACTCCCCTATTAGATTTTCAAAAATAGGTCCTTCTTTCTCTCTCAATAGGCTTATAGTGATTGTTCCTTAGTTTTCAATTGAGTCAGTTGATTTACAAATATGCTTTTAATGCCTTATCTTCAAAATTGATGAAATCAACAATTTTCTACGTTTTACTGATTTGTTTCCTCTTGTCTATAAATGAGTAAAAAGAAGATAATCACAATTCATTAAGATTTCTAGCAGTATTTCTCTTTTTCTATAAATAGACAGTTTACTTCTTTAGTTCTCATATAATGGAAGAAAATAATCATATTTGTTTGAGTGGTTTTCCATAAAAGTTTCGTTTCATTAACAAGTTTCTAGCAGCTTGTGTCGGTATTGAACCAATAAAAGACATTATTAATTTCTTGGGCATTCCAGAAATGTCCCATCTTTATTATTAACACATTTGAAGACAATATCATTAACTCTTTAGGTTTCTGAAAATGTTTTTAGCATCAGCCCTGCGCCAGACACGTGGGGTGTGAGACACCCCACTTATCCTCTGATGGCATTATTTTTTTAAATCTCCCGTGTTTGGCCTTCAACGCCTGACCAGCTTCCGTTTACCCCTTCCTACTTCAGTACCGCATAGCCGTACATGCCCCGCTATCCCTAGCTAGTCGACGAGAATATTTTAAAGAGGTAGCACGGTGCGTTGTCCGGTTTGGGGTTTGTCACACCCCACGTGTCGGTACATGTTTCTGTTGTAGTGCTTATATTTTTCCACTTTTATCGCATTTCTTGAGTTGTCGTTTTTTTTTTGTTTTTACGACTTTATTTGTGGCTTTTTTTATTTATGCATATTTTAGACTTCAATAAAATTACGAGCGATTATTAAAAAAGAGCAGGAGCGTCTTCGGGCTCTCTGGGTAGATGTTAAATCAGATGATGAGCCAATTGATAAAGATGAGTCAGACGATGAGGGCGAAGTAAACAAGATTAGTGTTTGTAGCGACTACCCTGACATGGAACAGGAAGGTGATATTCTTGATGAAAGTCCGGACGGTGATAATTCTAAAGTAGAAGAAGAAAATGCTGATGCGCAGGATGATGATGCTCCAAAAGAAAACGGAAATGAAGAGGGTAGCTTCTTTCAAGGAAAAGATGGAACGAAATGGTTTAAAGATCCTCCAAATACGCGTGTTCGAATTAGATCAGAAAACGTAATTACACATCTTCCAGGAGTCAACAACTATGAGAAATCGGCCAAAACTCCAAAAGATTGTTATTTGCATTTTTTGAAGAGCAACTTTTCACAGATATCGTCAAAACAACAAATTTGGGAATCCTGGAGAAATCTGAAAAGTGAAAAAGCTCTGCACATTATGGTGTCACATCTGTTGCAGAGCTGAAAGCTCTTTTTGGACTTCTTTTTCTAACGGGAGTTTTCAAAAGTAATCATCGATATTTATACGACCTTTGGAAAACCGACGGAACTGGAATGAAAATCTTTCGCAGCACAATGTTAATGAAACGCTTCGAATTTTTAGTACCATCTTCACGGTTTGACCACAAGAACAATCGTGCTGATAGATTAAAACTTGATAAGCTGACTCACATTAGAGCAGTTTGTGATAAGTTCAATCAAAACTGTCACACACTACATGCCAAACAAACCCGCGAAATGTGGCATAAATGTGCACGCACTGGTAGATGCGAGAACCTACTATGTTTTGAATATGGAAGTTTATGTTGGTCAGCAGCCTGAAGGGCCGTTTAGACTTAACAGCCCTAAGGATATAGTGGATCGATTAGTAGCTCCTGTGTCAGGAACGAAACGCAATATTACGTTTGATAACTGGTATACTAGTCTGGACCATATAAATAATCTTCGTCGGAAGCACAAACTAACTGTTGTCGGAACAATTAGAAAAAACGAAGCACGTCTTCCCCCTGAGTTTTTGAACGTCAAGAAAAAAGAAATACCTTCGTCTCTGTTTGGTTTCCAAAATGACAATACCATTGTTTCCTACTGTCCAAAAAAAAAGAAAATCGTTCTTTTGCTGTCCTCTATGCCCCACGATAACAGCATTAGATTTATGATACGGATAAGAAGCTTCCAGAAATAATATCTTTTTATAATTTTACTAAATGTGGAGTAGATGTGGTCGATGAGCTTTTAGCCTCATATAATGTATCTCGGAACAGCCGACTCTGGCCGCTAACAATATTTTTCTCTTTACTCAATTTTGCGGAAATAAACAGTGAGGTTATACATAGAGAGGATAAAACAGGAGTGAAAATGCAGAGAAGATATTTTCTCAAAGAGTTGGGATTTCAACTGGTGGAGGAACACCAAACAAGCCGGATGGAAAATCCCAGAATAACGCGAGAGTTGAGAGGCACCATCTCAAACCTATTGGGAGAGAATCCAGAACCACTTACAAAAAGAAAAAACCAAACCAGGAAAGAAGATGCTCTATTTGTCCCCGTGCGAAGGACAGAAAATCAAAATATGTTTGTCAAGGTTGCGAAAAGTTTATATGCCTTGAGTATGCAATAATGTTTTGTGAAAATTGTTCAAAAGACAATAACAGTCAATAATGTTTTCCTTTTTATATATACCACAATATAAAACACTTTTTCTTTTTTGTGTTAATTCTTACTCTGCCAACGAGTTATTTGTTAGATTTTTTAAGAAAACAAATTTGATTTCTATAGACGGTCTTTATTTTGTGGGTAAAATTAAAAATAAATGTATATAAGCATACAATAAACAAATTTACGACCAAATTCCATAATTTTTTAATAGGGGTATGTCACACCTCATCTGTCGGAACTCGTGATGTTACCCCACGTGTCGAGCGCCGGGTTAACAAGACAGCAGGCAGTATCAGCATTTCCTCAGGTTTCCCAAAAATGTTTCAAACTAATGAACTCCTTGTAACGTGGATTGCTTCCCTTTTAATCTTGGTCGGCGGCACAACTTCGATAAAAGTAACGGATTACTTGTAGTATTGGCGCTTGGTGTGGAGTCTTCGGAGTATAGAGTCGGTTTTACGGATGGGTTTATTCGGGCGCTTAGATTGTTAAGAGTTTACTCCTTAACGCCACTGGTGAGTCTGATACTCAGGAGAATGCCAGGGCGTCCGTGAAAATAAAACACACGATTCTGAATACATTTCAATGTATTGAAGAAGCGGCATCAACCTTTGTAAAGGTCGAATCAAACGGTTGAAAAGACAGAAACATCGGCAACGCTGTACAAAAATCACTACTCTAACATTCCCTACGGAAATGCGTCATCTATGTACAAGCTTTTCTTGACTACGCAGAAAGAAGATAGAGTTGGCAACTATGTACTTCGGAGATGCGTGGGGTATCGGTCTTACGACAACAATGCATGGATCGGTTATTACAGGGGGAGGGGGTTACTGCTAAAGCGACCTAACTAATCTGTTTAGTAACATAACATTACTAGTTATTGTAGAGAGGCTAGTTGAGTGCAAACGTTAAGCAAAGGTTACGAAAGGGTGAGTGCGGAGCAAGCATATGAGTGAAGTCCTGCAATCTGAATAGTACGTGTGAGGCCATGATCGGTGGTGTATTAATTAGCGGTCAAGCAATTCGGTGGACTTAATTCGCGCCATTAATTAATTACAAACCGCGGTCGCGAATTAGGTACCATAGGGAAATCAGCCATACTCGGTGATCCTGGCGTAGGTTCGGCTGATAAAGGAATCAGTGCCCCTCCGAGTATACACTCCAGAAATACTAACCCCAATAACAGGTCGAACGGTGGTCCAAGAGCGTAGTCGGGACACTCAGGAGTCCGTCGTGTTGTAGAGTCCATTTACTTAGAACCGTGGGCTAAAGTGTCACGGAACGACATATTCCGTCGGCTATGTTTGGTTTCCATAGTTTCATGCATATACATATAAAGGTATATACTGAGCATAAGTGGGAATTTCATGTCCCAACATTATGAAATAGATATATAAATCTCGCATAAGTCTGTCCTTGTTTGGATCTGGCTACTTGTGCGCAAGCGTAAGCGCCGACGAATGAACTGCAACAACCATTTAGGCGCGCAATTAAAACTAGTTTGAAACCCAGTACCGCTTTTACACGTCGTATTGAATCCGGTTAGTCTTTAATTTGTAAGGAAACCTTTTACAAACGTAAGCTGACATCTAAACATCAAACACATTCAAACAAGCGAGATAAATGACGAGATTGGCAAGGCGAAACGAGCAAACGAGGTTGTCTTGTCTTGTCTTATTAAGTTAACGTCTCTTTTTCGCTGCTGTGGCGAATTTGGGCGGAACCTACAGTTTAACGTGGACTCCGAACGACGGTCCTCGAGCACGGTTGTACCCCCTTAAGGCTACGGTTACAGTGCAAGCGATTTCGAGCGAATTGTAATTCGCGCGAAAACGCGCGATTTCGCGCGAACTAACAAACCCTCAGAAACAAGTGCAGGTGGTTACAGAATAAGCGAATCGGTAGCGCGAAACGCTGGTTGTCGCTGGAAGTTCAAACAGGTTTGTTTTTTTCGCGCGAACTGACTGCGATCGCTCTATTTTTGGGGTTATTATAAATATTTTCTCGCTACGAACAACACGTGGTTCACTATGGATAGTGAAAAACTTATTTCCTTGGTGTTCGACAGAAGGTTATTGTGGGATCAAAGGAGCAAGGGATACCATAACCGTGAGAAGTCACGAAAATTGTGGGAAGAAGTAGCAACAGATATAAATGTTAGCGGTAAGCATATTTTTATTTTAACATCCTTTATTTTATACATGTAAGTAATTGACAATATGAGTATACATACAATTTATGTGATTATTTATGTATTAATATACTGCTGTGGTATTGCACCGATTTCGCTATTAAAATAATGTTTAAATGTGTCTCTCACATCGTACGCCTTATTGGCAGATCTATTGTTTACACGTGATGTGAAAGTGTGGTTACTCTGTGATTTTGATAACTCGAATTGTAGTACACTGGACTGGTTGACACCTTCCATGTCTATAATAATGTTATGTAATACACAAATGCATTTTATTATTAAATCAACCTTATCGGGATGGCATTCTATAGGTTTGTTAAGTAGTCTCCACTTTGCTGCCATTATTCCAAATGAACATTCTACCGTTCTTCGACACCGAGACAATCTATAATTAAATATTTCTTCTTCGCGTGAAAGATTTCGTTTAGAATATGGTTTTATCAAATATGGTTTTAATGGATAAGCATCGTCACCCAGTAAAACGTGTGGTAGGACTACTTCGGAGTTGGGAAGTTTCTTTCCTTCTGGGAGGAAATATCCGTTTTCTAATTGCTCATATAAAGTGGAAGATGCGAATGTTCCACCATCGCTTTGCTTGCCATACCCCCCTACATCAATGCATAGCAATTTATAATTTGCATCGGCTACAGCCTGTAGTACTATGGAAAAGTAGTGCTTGTAATTGTAGAACATAGAACCAGACTTTTTAGGACATTTAATACGAATATGTTTTCCGTCAATGCAACCGGCGCAATTAGGAAAGTTCCACTTCTCATAAAATGTTACAGAACTTTCCAATAGCAATTCCTTTGAAGGCTGGGGCAAGTGGCGTGGCTGTAGTTTTTTCCATATAGCTGTACAAGTTTCATATATAACCTTCCTTATTGTACTATGAGACATTCGGAATGAATAGGCTAAGGAACGAAATCCAAGTCCAGTTGAGAGAAATCTGTAATAAAGTTTATAAAAAAAACATATGCTATAATTGTTACCAAAATTTTTATATCTTAGTATCTATTTATGCACTTCTTATTTCTTGTTTGCACTTTCAGCTGAAGTGACAAAAACCAAATGGAAAGGATTAAGGGATACCTTTCGAAAGGAGTACCAGAAAAGTATTAAATATAAACAGTCAGGTGGGGCAGGAGGGGAAAAAATGGTTCTACTTGGGCACACTTCGAGAGTTTACATTTTTTGGCAGATCAAATGACGCCAAGAGAAACTGCAGCAAATATTTCGCAACCTAAAAATGTACCGTTATTTTCAATGAATGAGGAATCAAATGAGGAACTCGACGAAGATCCAAAATCTCCTACAACACAAAATACCGAAGATGACCATCCGGACGACGCAATGCAGGTTTTACCATCTACTAGTAATGCCAGCCTATCCAAAAGACCTCGTGAAGATCAAAATCCATTTTCACAAACACAACAGTTTGAAATTTCAAATAAAAAGCAGCAATCCTCTGTCAAGAAGCAGAAAATACTGCCAGCAAAGCAGGCGAAAGGTGGGAATGATGTTCAGAAAAGAATGCTAGCTTTAGAAGAAGAAAAACTGAAATGGTTCAAACAGAGAAAAGTCGAAACAGACACACATAGAGATTACGATTACCACTTCCTTATGAGTTTACTACCTCATTTCAAAAACGTGAAACAAGAAAGAAAGCTCTTAGTACAATTAAAGCTGCAACAAGTTCTTCTTGACGAGGTGTCATCCTACAAAAATCAACTACCAGAACATGTGACTTTTCCAAATAGGTTTTCCATGGCCCAAGACGCTGTGTATTCAACTAATACTACTCCCCAATCAGCACTTTCACCTTCACCTGCTTCAACTCAATCAAGTTGGTATGAATTATCTTCATCTTCAGTTTTTTCTCCACCTTCCGAATCCCAGCATCCCAATTCATCGACAAATCAAAAACCAGTTCCCGAAAGTGAAACTCCAGAAGAGGGGCAGCAAGCTTATGATATTGCTGCACTTATAACCAATTTCAGGGCTTAAAATCAATATTACCACTACTAGTATTACTTACCTTAATGTTACTGTTAGTTTTTCGGATGGAGAAATACATTCCCTGAAATTGCACTGTTTTCTTATTTCTTCCTCTATTGCATTCAATATGTAATAGTATATTACATTAGTATATTCAGTATGTGTCGTAACTCATTCGATAATATTCAAAGAACTTCGTGGGTTGCGATTTTAATTCTTCGAACAGTTGATGGTATTCACTTAAGTGACGATTTGAGTACAGTTCGTTGACCCAATACTGCCTATTTGTTTTTCCAAATACTACTAGTTTCAATACTGAGTTTTCAGCCAAATAAAATTCTTCTTCGAGATCCATCATGAAATTGATAGCTGCGTTTGCAATCTGTACCTCAACTGAACTGTTAAAATCGCTTTCAAACGCTCAAAGTGACAACACCAGAAACCACTCATTTTTCGCGAGAATTCCTGCGTTTATCGCGAGAATAACAATTCGCGCGAAATCGCTTGTACTGTAACCGTAGCCTAAGGCTCTCACCCCAGTTGATCCCATCCGGCCTGGTTACTGGCGTGAATAGGGATTTTGGATACATTTTACACACTTCTCCCGCAACACACACAACACCCATGGATTACGTGGGACTACGAACCCACAACGACGGTGACCGCCTGATTCAAAGTCTTCGCCTTAAACAACTCGGCCACCGCTGCTCCAACCCAAAAGCAAACGAGGTTAAAAAGCAGGTTAAAATAAAAACACGGGAGACGGGACACGGCGGAAACGCACGGAACCACGATCGGCATGATCACGAACAAATCCGACCAATCGAACACAAAAGTGAAGCGCATGCGCATGACACTCAAGTGCAACTAGAGAGAGATAGACTTATGGGCATATCGCTAAAGTCACTAAATGTGGAAAGTACCGCAATTCAATGTCCCAACGTGTTAGAGAGAGAAGTACATTTTCGGACACAATATGGCGGATTACAGCTACAATCTGCCTGTTTCATGCCTATTGTTGTGTTTTGTGGATTATGGGTTATGTGTCATTGTGTGTCATATTTGTTTATTTTATTGTATATAGGTGTAAATTAATTTTTATGTACATTTTTCTCTCGCGAAATTATGTTTTTACTTTTTGGGAATAAAAATGCCAAGTTGTTGTCTTATCTTTTAAAACGAGCAAATTTTTGTTCTCTATTTTGAATTTCGCGCGTCGCGGCGCGGACACAATATGGCCGACCATTGCGGTACTTTCCTCATTTAGTGACTTTAGCATATCGCTATTTCTATCTCATAATGTTGGGACCAAAATCCACTTATTGTGCTTATGGACAATATGGACTAGGCTCAGTATAGACCTTTATATGTATATGGTTTCATGTAATGTATAAGCAGTGGTGGGGGGGGGGGGTGAAGGTTTAGCGTGGGCGTGTTTTTCTCGCCCGGCGTTCGCGTATCTAACCTACCAACGGTCGTTTATTTTATTATTATTACAGGTTTGTACGTTATTGTGCATTATGTATTTTGACTAAAGCGAAATCATTTAGATTGAATTATTCTTGTTGTTTACGCAACATAGGCAACTAACAGTACACGAATTAATATTATTCCCACATTATCACCTATACAATTACTACTCGGACCGCTTCTGTTCAGATGCCGATCGGGCGACTTCGTGACGGAGATGCGACCTGCAAGAAACTCGAGGCCTCAGTTCTTCTTAAAGTAAATGGACTCTATCCGGAGTGACCACACCGAGTACCACTCCGGGGAGTACTAACACAAATTGCCTGAATTTATCCGCCCGAGTAACACTTCGAGAAATGTCAATCTGTCGGCCTAATCTAACGGGAACGGTAGGGAAGGGTGGTCGGATTTCCCTAACGGTCACGAGTTAGAGTTATTCCATCCGAGTATACACTCCGAACGGAGAAATTGTCAACGTTGTAAATATCTGAAAGAACAGGCGATACCTGGCTCTCCGGACGGTCGGTGGTAGCGGCACACCTGTGGTCCGCTGGACAGCTTCCTGGAACTACACTCACCTGTTTGACTTTCGGATTAGAGCTCAGTCGGGTTGACTTTGTTGATTATTTCAAAATTACGCCCATATTTAGAGGCACCTGGACGAGTGAGAATTGATAGAAAATATATTTGGAACAGAATATCAACTGGTGGTATTAATACATTTCTGACCTTTGAACTTGCAGGTGTCTAATCGGAAGACGAAAAAGTACAGTTTACTTAGTTGCGTCGGTTATTCGCAACAGGTAACAGGTGAAGACAGGGCTTCTGGGCAATCTGGAAAATTCACTTTGTTACATCCTTAATCCTCTTTGCGTTTCAGGTTCTACCACGAGAACTTCCTCGAGACGCTGAGATCGTTCGGCTGCAACACGAGACCGTTCGCCTACGACAAGTTCCTCGAGGAGATCAGGGAGACTGGCCCCGGCCAGCTCAGCCACACGATATTCATGTCAATGATAATATTCAGTAAGAAGGGTAAGGCGATGGACTTCGAAAAACCGCCGGATAAATATTCGATAACGGATCTCGCCCTGGAGAAATGCAAGCTCGCGCTCAAGACGTTCGAAAGCAAAGGTTGGATATAAGATATAAGAGAGGGTGACGGCGGTACAATAAATTTAGTTTTGAGTTCGATAAGGGTGTTTTCTTTCAACGACAATCAACAAACAATCGGATATGATAGACCAAGAAACGAAGGTAAAATAGCGATATGTCCGTCGGCCTAGTTTCTCTTACTTTATGACTAATATTCGACAATACTAAAATATTCAAAGTGTAAAAAAATCCTTAATGCGGATTTGGAGCAAACTTCAAAAAGGACAAGTGTAAAGTGTCCTTTAGGGAGGATTTTACAAAAATGTCATTACATTTTGTTATACATACTGGATAGTGATACATATTTAAAGTTTAAAATTAATTCTTCATGCTCACTTCGAGGACACCTCAAGAAAAACGGAAAATGACGTGTAATATGCCCTTTATTATGCGGAAAATGTTATAAAAGTTTTGTATATACATACAACTTTTTTAGAATGTTAAATTAGAATCTGCACACGAAACACAACAAAGCAAATTTTAATATGCAAATAAATATTAAAAGGCCACGAAACACCATAGTGTTTGTAGTTTTAACCATTGAAGAGAAACCGAAAAATAACACGTAGAAAAAGTAAAGGTTCGTCTTATCGGGAGTCTAATTTTAACTTTTTTTTGTGAAATAAGACACTGACAATACAGTGGAAAAAGCAATATTAAGTTTAAAAAAGAGTAGTTATTTAAGTTGTAATAATAACAAATTCCGTTGTATATCGAGTATGTCAGAATCGCTAAGTAAGCAGTGCAATAACCTATTGGTGCGTTTGCCGAACGACTATTCGATATGCAACGTAATGACAATTTTTATTAGTTAGGTTGTTAACACGAAAAAGAAATGTATTTTATTCATTCACATATTAGACTTCGAAATAAAAGCATTAATTAAGTATGTAAGACGAAATCATTTTACCAATCGCCCGACAACCACCACATGGCGATCCTGCAAACAACGATCCTGCAAACAACGATCCTGAGTAGAAACTAAGGCAACTATAATTCAAGAATCTTGCCATTTATAATCTGGTGATTGTGAAAAGTGAAGATGGGTACGTCATCCAGTAAAGAAGAAGTAATCATCGCCCAGGCTGGAAATAGCGGTGGACAAACCAACAACGTGAATCAATCCAAAGTTACAACTACCGAGGTTCTGGGAATAGTGGCCTTCGCTTTTGCTGTACTGGTAATGGTCCTGCTTATCATCCGGATGCTGAGACGAGCGTTAGAGAGGAAGATTCGGAGAGAAGTTGCCAGGAGCTGCGAGATACTGAGGGGAGCCGACACAAGTAACAACCAGTAGTCCTGTGAGGGGTGGTAATCAACCAATGTTCCACATCAAAGGTAGAAGCGAATTTAGTTAAGTTTTAATTTTTAGACTTATGTAGGTAAATTGGCGTATTAATGGTTTAAATTAATTATAACAGTGGTAACATTTGACCAATGAGTGCTGTATTCGATGAACTTAATAAATTAAATGAATTAGTGTCAAATTTTGCCAAGAATTTAGGTAAAGATAATATTGATAGGAGACCAGATAAAAAAGTAACGGATGCAAAATTTGATCAAATAGCAAAACTTGATTTAGAATTAGAGAAGATCAAATTAAAACTGTCAAGAGTAGAGTTAGAAGATAATTTAAGTGCTCAAGTAAAGATATATATTGATGATACTAGTGCTACTTTAAGCGACGCTTGGAAAATTTTACAAAACAGGTCGGAAGGTCGTCAGAATATTAGCGAATCAGTTGAAATAAAGCCTGAAACGATGTCTGAAACATTTGATTTAAGAACCGCGGCTAGTTTGCTTCCAATCATGGATAATACGAAAGAAAGTGTTAAACAGTTGATTGATGCAATTGAATTATATGGCGAGCTTCTTAATCCTGCTGGGAAAAAAACTCTTAACTAATTATGTTTTAAAAACACGCCTAAAACAATCAGCAAAATTGAGATTGCAGAAAAGTTATGATACAAATAAATCGCTTGTTACCGATATGAGAAACCATTTAATCAGTAAAAAATCTGCTGTCGCTCTATCGACTGAATTACATAACACTCTGCAAGCCCAAAGCTCGATTGAAGACTATGGGAAAACTATAGAAAATTTGATGGTAAACTTAACATTGGCACAATCCGATGGTAATGATGAAAGCGCTAAAATTCTTACAAAAACCAACGAAAAAATTGCCATAAACGTTTTTACAAATGGGTTAAAAGATCGTGACCTAAAAACTATTGTTAAAGCTCGAAATTACGCTACTCTAAAAGATGCGATACGAGGTGCTAGAGATGAAGAAATTAACAAAAAACAACAAGCTGCGCCAGTATTTTTTATGAAAAAACAAAATCAGCATCAGTTTAGGGGAAATTATTCAAATTCAAATTTTAGAAATCAATCAGGTCGCAAACCAAATAGGTTCCAATCACAAAATAGAAATGTTACCAATAACACTGCAACTACCACTAATAATCATTCCTATAATGGATCAAGACCATTTCAAAATAGAGGTTACTTTAGAAATAGGGGAAATAACCGAGGAAACTATCAAAACCAATATAACAGACAATGTAATCACAGAAGTTATCATATGCAAGATGAGCCTATCTCACCAGAGGTATCTGATCAACCAAATGAACCATTAGAGCAAACATTTTTTCGAGACCAACAGTTCTAAAGATTTCGAAAATGCTGAAGTGTTAAGTATGAATAGACTAAATTTTGTGCGTTTGAGAAAAGGAATGAATGATTATATGTTTTTGTTAGATACAGGTGCGTCAATAAGTGTGATTTTTGGAGAATGTTTAACCGGAAATGAATTTATAAATCGTAATAGGAAAATAAAAATTCGAGGTATTTCTGGATGCATTGTATCTCAAGGAACGGTTGATAATTTATTTGAATTAAACGGTTACAAAATTATGCATGAATTCGTAGCAGTAGATGGATTTGGAAACGGAATGGATGGAGTATTAGGATCAGAATTTTTTTCAAAATTTTCTTCTATAATTGATTACGAACAAAATGAACTTACTCTATGGAAAGATGATAATAAAATTAGGGTACCACTATTTTCAAATTATAATTATTGCACAAAGATCCCACCTAGATGTGAGATAATAGCCTATTTTTTAGTAGATACAGATGACGAATGCGTGGTGACAACAGAAGAAATATGCAAAGGTGTGTTTACGACGGCGACAATCGCGAAACCGGAAAGTAAAACAATTCCAGTAAAAATATTAAATACAACAGAAAGAGAAGTCAATATTAGAAATTTTACACCGCGTACGGACAGTTTAAGCAATTACGAATCATTTAATTTTAAGGAAGTATTAAAATCGGTTGATCGGGTAGACAGATTACTGAAACTAATTAATACAGAAAATATGTTACAAGAAGAAAGAGATTCTCTTCATAAAATATGTGCTAAGTTTGCTGATGTTTTTTATTTAGACGGAGATCCGTTAGGTGTAACGAATGTTTATAAACAAAAGATCAGATTACAACATGAATCACCGGCGTACGTTAAACCCTACCGTATTCCACATTCGCAGAAAGCAGAAATTGATGCACAAATTACCAAAATGTTAGATAATGGTATTATAGAACCCGCACGTTCAGAATGGTCCGCACCTATTTTTTTAGTTAACAAGAAATGTGACAGTAAAGGAAATAAGCGTTTCAGATTAGTCATAGATTATCGTCAATTAAATAAGAAAATCAAAAATGATAAATTTCCATTACCTGCAATAGAAGAAATTTTAGATGCATTATCGGGAGCAATATATTTTAGCCATTTAGACTTATACCAAGGTTACTATCAATTAGAACTAGATAAAGAATCACGTCCTTTTACAGCATTCACAACAAATCAAGGTCAGTATCAAATGACACGAACTCCGATAGGGTTAAAAACTAGCCCAAATGCTTTTTCACGCGCAATGACTATCGCTATGTCAGGTTTAAATTACGAAAGTTGTTTTGTATACCTAGATGATTTGATTGTTTTTGGAAATAATTTAACAACACACAACAGGAATTTAATAAAAATACTAGCTAGATTACGCAAAGTAAATTTAAAATTAAATCCAAGTAAATGCAGTTTTTTAAAGAAACAAGTTCTATATTTAGTACATGTAATCTCAGAGGACGGCATTTCGCCCGATCCAGAAAAAATTTCTGTAATGCAAAATTATCCTGTACCCACCGATGCAAAAGAAGTAAAACGCTTTGTAGCATTCGCAAATTATTATCGCAAATTCATAAAAAACTTTTCAGAAATTGCATATCCATTAAATCAACTCACAAGAAAGGGAGTATCCTTTGCTTGGTCCGATGAATGTCAACGAGCGTTTGTAAAATTAAATGAACTACTCGTAAACCCGCCTATATTGCAATATCCAAATTTTACGGAAAACAATCAGTTTATTTTAAGAACAGACGCATCAGGTTACGCATTAGGTGCAGTATTATCCAACGGAAATGATAAACCTGTAGCGTATGCAAGTAGAACTTTAAATAAAGCTGAAATAAATTACTGTACAATTGAAAAAGAACTTCTTTCAATAGTTTTTGCAGTCAAAAAATTCAGACCATACTTGTACGGGAGAAAATTCACTATATTAACTGACCATCGTCCTCTAGTTTATTTATTTGGTATGACTAATCCAACAAGTCGTTTAACGAAATTTCGCTTATTGTTAGAAGAATACGACTTTATAGTCAAGTATGTGAAAGGTTCCGAAAATGTAACGGCAGATGCTTTATCGCGAATAATAATCAGTTCAGACGAATTAAAAAATTTAAATCAAGGTACTGTTTGTGCCATAACGCGTGCTCAAAGTCGACATCGAAATAGTGACGAGGGAGAATTGAAACGTTTGTGTGACGAGCGGACTGGCCATCCGGGAGTCATAGAACTTTTAAAAATACCCGAAACGTCAATTGAATTAAAAATTCTTAATGATACAGAACTAAAAAACATTCTAAAACGAAAAACAAAATTGCATTTTCACGGCATTGCATCTTACGATAGTGATATTAAAATACTATATATAAGTCAGGATTCTTTGTCAAAGAATGTACTTAGGGCATCTTTGAAAGACCTGAAAGAAATATGCGAAAAGCATAATATTCCGGAATTAGTTATAATAAAGAATGGAGAAAATGCGCATTTAATAAAGAAACTACTAGGAGCTCCTCAAGAAATACATAATGTAATGCGAGAAGTAAACAAAGCGACACATGTTTACTCCTTCAAAAGAATAACTACGACGCGTAGGACAGGTGCATGAACATTTGCTGCGTAGGCTTCTAGAATGTACTAGAATGTTCTCGATCAGGGTTGGGGGTGTATATATAAGGGGGTTTGTGATCGAGGGAGTTAGTTAGAAGTAGAGAAGCAGAAGTGAACGCGACATACGATCCGAATGCGGAGCAGTACAAATAAATTATGTAGTGTCTAGTCTAGTGAACAAGTAGTTAAGTGTGTTAAATAAATTAGTGTTCAATTAATGTAAATAAATTATAAAATAAACGTTACATTGGTGTCAGAAGAGCGGATCATGAAGAAGTTACGCGAATTAAAAGTGGCCGAGTTAAAAAAAGAACTCGAGGAACGCGAATTGGAAACAGGAGGGAAGAAGACTGAACTCCAGGACCGACTCTCGGCATTTTTGAAAGAAAATGGCCAGGACCCGGAAGTTTTCGAGTTCGAAGACGACGACATAACGAAGCAGTTCGCCGCCCAGAGGGCAGAAATCGCTGCCCAGAGGGAAGAAATCGCCGCCCAGAGGGAAGAAATCGCCGACCAGAGGGAAGACATCACTGCTCAAATCGCCGCCCAGAGGGAAGAAAGCGCCGCCCAGAGGGAAGACATCACTGCTCAAATCGCCGCCCAGAGGGAAGACATCACTGCTCAAATCGCCGCCCAGAGGGAAGAAATCGCTGCCCAGAGGGAAGAAATCGCCGATCAGAGGGAAGACATCACTGCTCAAATCGCCGCCCAGAGGGAAGACATCACTGCTCAAATCGCCGGCCAGAGGGAAGACATAATTACTCATATTACTGATCAAATCGCCGCCCAGAGGGAAGAGATAACCGACCAGATGGAGGCTCAGCGTAAGGAGATTGAAGAGAAGATCAAGCAGTTGGAAGAACGACTAGAACAAGTCAGTAGCGGCGAGGGGAAAGAAGACGAAATTAAACAGAAGACGAAGCAGTTGGAAGAACGACTAAGGCGAGTCAGTAGCGGCGAGACGAAGGAAGAAATAAAGGCGGTCGTTCAACAGAACTCGATATCCACCAATCGAGTGACGCCCCCAACGTTCGACGGAAAAATTCCGTGGGCCAGCTACAAGAAGCAGTTTGAGGCAGCAGCGGAGGCTAATGCTTGGTCCCCTCACGAAAAAGCTGTTTCCCTTACGGTAGCCTTACGTGGAGAGGCGTTGGAAGTGCTTCAGACGCTATCCACCGAGGATGCTGGGAATTACAAGGAGCTGCTGAGGCGACTGGAAATGCGGTTCGGCCAAACACATCTGGAGCAAGTCCATCAATCCCAGATGTCCAATCGCCGTCAGAGATCGAACGAGACCCTGCAGGAGTTCGAAGCGGACGTAGCCAGACTAGTGAGGTTGGCATATCCCACGGCACCGGAACAGATGATGGAGTGCCTCGCAGTGCAGACGTTTGTGAGCGGGCTGCGGGACCAGGAACTGCAGAGGGCCCTGAGACTAGCTCGACCGAAAACATTAATGGACGCGCTCGCCATCGCACTGGAGCATGATGCAGCCATGGAAGCCTCCCGTGGTCACGGCCGTGTTCGAGCGGTTACAGAGGAAGTAGACACTGAAAGGCTCGTGGAAAGGGTCCTACAGCAGATCATGGAGGTGCTGTCGGCGAAGAAGAAGGTGGTTCGCTGTTGGAACTGTGGCGAAGTGGGCCATGTGAAGAGTTCTTGCAAGCGGCCCAGAACAGCGGCGCCGGCAAAGGCCCAGGAAAACTAATGCGGGTCGACAAGAAAGGGGGAACGTCGACCCGTAGCAGTGGAAACCCCCGGGCCAGTATAGCCTCGTTTTCCCACCAATTGGGGAGCGCGTACGTCGATGGCACTATCGACGGGAGATCCCACGCCATGCTTGTGGACACGGGAGCTACGAAGACGATCGTACGCTCGGAAGTTGTGAGGGACCGTAGGAAGATTAGGCCAAGTAGGTGGCAATTAAGAACTGCCACTGGGAAGAAGGCAGTAATACACGGTGAAGCGACGGTTAGCATGACGTTGGGACGAATAAAGTTTGACCATCCTGTTCTCATAGCCGAAATTGAGGAAGACGTCATACTGGGGATGGACGTCATGAGGAATCGTGGATTCCAGTTGGATTTCGGACACCGAGTGTTGAGGATCGGTCAAGAAGAATTACTGCTACACAATCGTGACAACTTTGTGTTAGACGTAATAATGGCAGAAGATGTGATTCTCCCGGAACGAAGCGAAACGATCACCTCTACCTGTCTGAGGGGTGTTGTGGAAGAGGGAATTCCAGCCGTGATCGAACCAGAAAACGATGACAATCGACTGGCTCGGGGGGTACTGGTAGGAAAGGCGCTCGTTACTCTCTCAAGTAAAGTGCCTGTGCGACTACTCAACATCAATCAGTACCCGGTCACCATCAAGAAGGGTACGAAGCTGGGCACATGTATAGCCGCTTCGGCCATCGTAAGGGGCGTTAGTGAGGAAGAAAGGTCCAGACACACTCCGCAGGACTTGAAACAAATTCTTTCCCAGACCAGTGCGTTTCTCTCGCCCACACAGAAACAATATAACGTCGGAAGCCCCTTCGAAAGGATCGCTATTGATATAGCAGGACCCTTCCCTGAGACCGAAAAGGGGAATAAATACATCTTGGTCGTGATGGACTACTTTACGAAGTGGGTAGAAGCGTACGCTCTCCCTAATCAGGAGGCAGAGACAGTGGCCGATGTGCTAGTGAAGGAGACGATCTGCCGGTTTGGAGTACCCATGGAATTACACTCGGATCAAGGAAGAAACTTTGAGAGTGGCCTATTCCGGAGGATCTGTGAGAAGTTTGGGGTACGAAAAACAAGAACCACGGCCCTTCACCCTCAGTCTGACGGCATGGTAGAACGAATGAATCGCACCCTCAACCGCTATCTAGCGAAAATGGTCTCGTCACATCAAAGAGACTGGGACGAACACGTGCCGTTCTTCCTGATGGCCTACCGCTCGGCCGTTCATGAGTCGACAGGACAAACTCCAGCCAAAGTCCTGTTCGGGCGAGAACTTAAACTACCCTGTGATCTAATCTTTGGCGCTAGACCGGACGAGGACGTTTCGGGGGAAGATTACGTTTCCCGGATGCGGCAAAGGATGAACGAAATTCACGATCAAGTCCGGTACCAACTAAATATCGCCAGTGATCGCATCAAAGAGCGTTACGACATCAACGCTAAAGAGGGTGGCTACCAAATGGGAGACCGAGTTTGGCTGTACAACCCACAGAAGAAACGTGGTTTGTCCCCTAAGTTACAGACCAATTGGGAAGGTCCCTATGTTGTGAAGAAACGAATCAATGACGTGGTCTACCGGGTAAGCAAACTACCAAACGGCAAGCCGAGAGTGGTGCACTTTAATCGGTTGGCACCCTATGAGGGGTCGCACGATGAGGCGGAGGTTCCCCGAGTAAGAAACACATTGGCGCAGGAGAACGAACTTTCCTTCGAAGAATTTATGAGCGCCTACGGGGGTACCGGAAAAGCACGGTATGGGGTAACCTGTGAAAAACAACAGGATTTGTTCAGCGTACCTGAAGAATACTCGTTGGCCCATTGTGTGTCCGCCGACCTGGTAATGTCACGAGGTATCGCCACGGTTTTCAAGAAGAAGTACGGGCGCTCGGAACAACTCAGAGAGCAACTCCCGGAAATTGGCAAGGTTCTGGAACTACGTGACAACGTAAGACACATCTTTTATCTGGTTACGAAGGAGATCGGGTCCCTTAAACCATGTTATCACGATGTATGGCGAACCTTGCATAGGCTACGAGACCGACTGCTGGAGCTCGACATCAGGAAGCTAGCTGTCCCCAAGTTAGGTGCTGGACGAGATCAGCTGGACTGGAGGGTTGTCCGGAACATGCTGGAAGTAGTGTTGAAGAATACCGGAGTGGAAGTTTTAGTCTGCTGTTTTGGGCCTGCACCATGTCGACTCGGGAAGACGGTCCCCTGTTATTTTGACGCCACGTCTCGCTGTAAGCGGGGGGCTAACTGCAGGTTCCTGCATGGGCCTACCAGGGATACGTTCCGAGACGAAACGTCTCTAAGGCGGGGGCAGTGTAATGCGAGAAGTAAACAAAGCGACACATGTTTACTCCTTCAAAAGAATAACTACGACGCGTAGGACAGGTGCATGAACATTTGCTGCGTAGGCTTCTAGAATGTACTAGAATGTTCTCGATCAGGGTTGGGGGTGTATATATAAGGGGGTTTGTGATCGAGGGAGTTAGTTAGAAGTAGAGAAGCAGAAGTGAACGCGACATACGATCCGAATGCGGAGCAGTACAAATAAATTATGTAGTGTCTAGTCTAGTGAACAAGTAGTTAAGTGTGTTAAATAAATTAGTGTTCAATTAATGTAAATAAATTATAAAATAAACGTTACATTTAAAATAAACGTTACAATAAGTTACAATTAAAAATATCTGTCGTAAGAGGCGTGCAAAGTATTACCTCACCAGAAATGAAACAACTAATAATTAACGATTTCCACATGCTTCCAACAGGAGGGCATGCTGGTATAAACAGAATGTATAATACTATAAAACGATATTATTTTTGAACAAACTTAAAGAAGGACATTGAAAATTTTGTTAAAAAATGTACCGAATGTCACAGATGTAAACATTTTAATATTGCTAAACAACCCTTAAACATTACCACTACTTCCACAAGTGCATTTCATAAAATATTACTAGATTTAGTAGGTCCTTTAGAAACGGACAATAATGAAAATAAGTATGTGTTAACGCTTCAGTGTGATCTAAGTAAATTCGTAGAGTGCTATGCCTTGCCAAATAAAGAAACAAGCACCGTAGCACGTTCATTTGTTGAAAATTTCATCCTCCGGTATGGAATTCCTGAAGAAATACTTACTGATCAAGGAACTGAATTTATGTCAGCTACATTCAAAGAATGTTGCAAATTTTTACAAATTAAAACGTTAAATTCCACAGCTTATCATCATCAAACTTTAGGTTCTTTGGAAAATTCACACAAAAATCTAGGAACGTTTTTAAGAATTCAAATTCAAAATCAAAAAGAAAGTTGGAGTACTTGGCTTCCATATTGGACATTTGCTTACAACAACACAGTCCATACAGAAACTAAGTATACTCCACACGAATTAGTTTTTGGTAAAAGAGGTAGAATACCATCAAATTTGCCAAACAGAGTTGATCCATTATACAATTTCTGTAGTTATCCCCTGGAATTAAAATATCGTTTACAAACAGCAGCTAATGACGCTAGAGAAAATTTAATTAAAGCAAAATGTAATAGAAAAAACTTTTATGATAAGAAAAATAGATGTAAACATGTTAGTTATAGGTCAGGTGACAAAGTGTATTTAAGGAATAGTGCTTCGAACAACAAAAGTGAAGTGATATTTAAGGGACCTTATAGTGTTACAGAAGATAAACATCCTAATGTAGTGATTCAAATTGACAATAAATTAGTTGAAGTTCATAAAGACAGAGTTAAAAAGGATCCTAATTAAGAAAAAAACTGAGAGAAACAACAAGACGTCTTGCTGGAATGTATTCTCGAAATCAATTCAAAATGAAGCCTTGTTTTCATTGTATAAAATTGTATAAGAACTGTTTTAAAGAATAATTTTAGATACAACTGCGTAGTAGAGAAATATTTCAGAGTTATGTAATAATATGTATTTGGTATTAGTTCTTTTTTCGTATTCGACAACAAAACATATTTTCCTTATATAAAAAAAAGGTTTATTGACATAGAAATACGATCATAATGTTCATGGAAAAAAAATCAAATTTGCAACTTGATTTTTTTTTCATTCCCGCGGAAGGTGTAATAATAACAAATTCCGTTGTATATCGAGTATGTCAGAATCGCTAAGTAAGCAGTGCAATAACCTATTGGTGCGTTTGCCGAACGACTATTCGATATGCAACGTAATGACAATTTTTATTAGTTAGGTTGTTAACACGAAAAAGAAATGTATTTTATTCATTCACATATTAGACTTCGAAATAAAAGCATTAATTAAGTATGTAAGACGAAATCATTTTACCAATCGCCCGACAACCACCACAAAGTCACAAGGAATGTATAGACGTGTCTACATTCGAGGCAAGTGCCTCGAATGTAGGGTACTTGCCGTGGATGTTAACAGTCGATACATTCCGTGTTACTTATTACATTTTTCACGCTGCCGTTGAAAATTTCCTCATAATTCCTCATGTTTGCTTTAGTTTGGACGGACGTCACTCTGACATAAGTTACCTGTATATGCGTAACTAGGGTTACCCGATGCGACAAAGGACCCAGCACATATTATATGGAAAAAGGTCTTCCGGTGAAATTTGCTAAAAATTTGGGAAATTGTTCGTTTTGTCCCTCTGATCAAAAGTCTCAATAGGGTCTAAGCTCAAAATGCCCATCTTTAGGCTTTCTCCGCTCACAGCACGTTCGTTACGTACGTCAATACGTGCGATTGTTGGTTGTGGAATCTTCCAGTACACACAATTAGTTTGACCGTAATTAACGAAGCGTACCAATTAACACTGTTATTTCTGATCGACAAGCGAATTCACTACACGAATTTACAATGGATTAGTTTAAGACATGGGCTCCTCAAATTTTGGGGTTCTCCAGCCAAAAGTTTGTCAAAAGAATGTTGTCTTAACGCTCTCAAAGCTCCCGACCGACTCTAAATAAACTGATTTGAATTTCCAAACTAATTCCAAAAACTAGATAACTGGGCCACAGAGGCCCAGCCATCCGAACTCCCTCGGGTTCCCGCGACTTGTCCTTCCTTCAAACAGTTCAAGCTCATCCGCTCTCGACTCTCCCCCTCCCTATGACCGGAAGTGACGTTATCACCAATCGCTGCACCTGACATCTCCCTCTTTCTAGACTTTAAGCGTATACGAGCTTTCTAAACACCCCACTTTGCAACTATGAATCTCTCACCATACGATGACGTCAGTCACGTACACGTTTCTTCTTCTTCCTCTTAAGATCTCTAAAACCGGATGTAGGTCATAAAACGTCTCCGTGCCAAAGTGTAATGTTCCCTTTTGAGGAACATGAAAACTCGGGAGTTCAACGTCAATATACTTGTGAGCGTACGCAATTTCTGGAACGTACGCAATTATTACTTTGTACGCAATCTGACGGGGTGTAGATATCACGAATGGGTCTGTGATATAAGGGGTAGTGATGCGTCTCAAACAGCCTCTCCTATCCAAATGTCAACCTCACCTGCACGCGGTGCACCCTGCTTCTTACAGACGAGGCTCTGACGACCGAGTCACGGCGGTATAACCGTTCCATCGAGTACTGAGGAAATGTAGTGCTCAAGACACTCGCCAACACGCAGGGCAAGCGCGGCGTTTTAATGCCAAAACCTTCCAAATTGAGTAACTATGCAAACGTCGAATTTCAAAAATAAACCCCAGGCAAGTAGAGCAAGAAGCTCACAATCTTGCACTGAGAAATCAGTCTGCCTCATATCGGATTCTGGGGGAGGCAAAAATTCGATTGAACACACTAAAGCCGGACAAACGACAAAAATCAAAATTAAAAAACAACACAACAAACAATTTTGGATCGCTTCTTATAATAGTAGAACACTAAGATCGCCAGAACATTGGAAACAATTAGAAGAAGAGTTGCGTCACATTAAATGGGACATACTGGGACTAAGCGAAACCAGACTAGAAGGAGAGAAAGCCACTTCCTTGAAATCCGGACACTTGCTTTATCAGAAAAACACTGAGGTACCTACGGGGACATGAAGGAGGAGTCGCAATATTAATAAACAAAAGTTTGAAACACTTAGTAACGAAAATGCAAGCTATATCAGACAGAGTCATATACTGCATAATTAAATTAAATAAAAGATACAATCTGCAAGTTATACAGGTATATGCCCCAACCAGTGCCTCCGAGGAAGAAGATATTGAGCAACTCTACGAAGATATATCAACAGCAAAGAAAAACGAAAACGCTGAATTCGTAACCATCATAGGTGATTTCAACGCTAAAATAGGTGAAAATAGTAACAATAACGACCTCCCACATATAGGTAAATACGGTTTGGGAAACAGAAACGTTAGAGGGCAGATGCTTGTTGACTATTGTAAAAGTGAAAATCTATTTTGCATGAATTCCTTCTTCCAGAAACCATTGAAGAGACGATGGACCTGGCAAAGCCCAAACGGAGCAGTAAAAAACGAAATTGACTATGTAATAACAAACGATAAAGCTATGTGTCGAGACGTCACAGTTTTAAACCGGTTAATCAGAGCAATATTAAATATTAATACTAAGTATGAAAGAACGAAAATGATAAAAACACAGAAGTGCCCAACAATCGAGATATTGAGAGAAAATGAAGAAACGTTCCGAGATCGAATGAGCAGAAAATTGAAAGACAGAGAGAACCTAATAAATATGGAAATGAACAACCTATCAAACTATATAACTAGAAGTATACAAGTGGCAACAAAGGAAATTTGTACAAAGCACAAAAAGAAAAATAGGCAAATTACGCAAGACACAGAAAATTTGATAAAGAGAAGACGGGGCATGAATAGAGAGAACCCAAAATATAAGGAGTTAAATAAAGCAATAAATAAAAACATTAGAAAGGACCTTAGAGTCCTTAGAGATTACAACACAAAACTAATAACAGAAACTATTGAAAATAACAAAAATATGAAGGTTTTAAAATCAAATCAATCGAGGGGAAAATTAAAAATCAACCAACTTAAAAACAAACACGGCATTTTGGTTACATGTCGGGAAAAAATTGCAGACGTGATACAAGATTTCTACAAACAACTCTATAGTTCATCATACCAAGAACACACATACACAAGAGTAAACATTCAAAACGTAGGATCAGAGGAGATTCCCGAAATAGATATGGATGAATTATGGAATGCACTCAGACAAATGAAAAACGGAAAAAGCCCTGGCGAAGATCAGATTACTAGCGACATGATTAAAATGGGGGGAGAAGAACTAATCCAGAGTGTCAGAACACTATTAAATAAGTGTTTGATAGAGGGAAGAATACCAGAGTCATGGCAAAATGCTGAGGTAATTCTTTTATTTAAAAAAGGAGATAGAAACAATCTAGAAAACTATCGACCAATAAGCTTACTATCTCACCTGTATAAAATACTTACAAAAATAGTAACAAACAGGTTATCACACAAACTGGATTCATATCAACCCTGTGAACAGGCGGGATTCCGTAAAGGATACAGTACGATTGACCACCTGCAAACTATACGCACACTAATCGAGAAAGCGACAGAATACAACATACCCCTACATTTGGCTTTCATCGATTTCCATAAAGCATTTGACTCGGTAGAAACGTGGGCAATTTTAAAGGCACTAGACAATGCCAGAGTTGACTCTAGGTATTCAACCCTCATAAAAAATATTTACGAAAATGCAACTATGACAGTGAAAATGGAAGAGGACATGAAGACCGACAAAATCCCAATACATAGAGGAATACGGTAAGGTGACACAATCTCCCCAAAACTGTTCACGCTGGCCTTGGAGGATGTTTTCAAAAGTCTTAACTGGCGTTGTAAGGGAATTAATATAGATGGAATCGGACTGAGCCACTTACGATTCGCAGACGACATCATTCTGATTAGTAATACTACTGAAGAACTGGAGGTGATGTTAAAAGAACTCCATCAAGCGGCCCTACAAGTAGGATTAACAATGAACCTGAGCAAAACTAAAATAATGAGCCCTTTATCGACAGAAATAAACATAGAAAATCATACCCTAGAAAATGTAACGGAATACACATACCTCGGGCATAAAATACAATTAGGTAAAGAAAATCAAACGGCCGAAATCTCTAGAAGAAAGGCACTTTGCTGGGCAGCTTTTGGTAAACTCAGGTTTGTTCTCGGATCGGGTGATATACCGATAAATCTCAAACGAAAAGTCTATGATTCATGTATACTTCCGGTTCTTACATATGGTTTGGAAACAATGTCCTTAACCCGAAGATCTATAAACACCCTCCAGGTAACACAGCGTGCAATGGAAAGGATCATGCTCGGCATTAGTTTGAGAGATCGAGTACCAAACGACGAAATAAGGAGAAGAACAAGAGTGGCAGATGTTGTGCGAAGAACAGCACAGTTGAAATGGCGATGGGCTGGCCATATAGCACGACAAAAGGATGACAGATGGACCAACAGATTAGTAGTATGGCGTCCAAGAGAAGCAAAAAGAAGTGTTGGAAGACCCCAGAAAAGATGGCGAGACGATATTCAGAAAATCGCAGGAAAGAACTGGATACAAAAAGCCCAAAACAGAAAGCTGTGGAAAAATATGGAAGAGGCCTACATCCAGGAGTGGATGAATACGGGCTGAAAAAGAAGAAGAAGAAGACGCAATCTGACACGCATGACCAAGAAGCCCGGGAACAAAGGCTTCGGTTCTCCACGTGCCGTGATGTCATGCTTACTTCAGCATGTTTGGAATCGTAACTTGGTACTCCACTCTCCACTCCACAAGGCGCAGAGATCATTATTATTTAGAACACTCTCAAGAACAGTTTATACGTAATAAATTTTGAAAAACATTTAAGTATTATTTTGGTCTAAAAGACATTTAAGCCACTTTGGCTCAAATACTTTATTACTTCTTACTAGTGGATAGCAACGGATACAGTCATATCGAATGTATGGTATGGGATGAATCAATGAATTGAGAATGAGTTCTCTTTAATCCGCCGATACACCTATATTTAATACCTCGTAGTCGCGTGATATATTCGTACGTTGACCGATGAAGCATACTGAATGTGTTACACGATTCTGCTGAGTCTGCGTTCGAACATATCGAGGTATAAAGCAATAGTAATAATTATTCGCTTAGCAACTGATTACGATAATATTGTAAGTAATTGAAATTTATGATCTAATTGACTTTTAATTAGGTCTTCAGAATATGGCCTTACACCACTCTTTCTTGGGGAACGACCTTTACCGCCGCCTGCAGAGGTAAAGTCGCTTCCGAGGAGAGTTGGTGTTAAAGTTGAAATAAAACGAGAATTGTAATAACGAGAAAAAGAAATTAATAAACTTAATAACATGATATACGTATGAAATGAAAATATTACTACCGAGATAAATGTGTACACTAAATATACCAATCTAAGTATTTTAGATTAATTATTCCCAAAAAATAAAAACATAATAATAATAATAATCAAAAATAATTATTTCAAAATTTACCCAAGTTGAAAGAATTATTTGCACTTAAAATAAAACAATAGTTGAGCTTAAGATGAAACAATAATAACAAGAAAATATTTACCAGAAAATTTAAATATACAAAATATTACACTAAAGTCCTACTACGTGGTTCTTATGCTAGTCTGAACAAATTTCTGTAATAGGTGTTGTTCTGTAAGTCGTAAGTAGAAGAATAGACTAGGAGGAGAGGATCTTGAAGTATTAATTAGTTTAAATAATGAGTTATAATTTAGTTATATAATTATCATAATATAATAGTTAACTTAATATTAGTTGGTTTCAAGTCGACTTAAATATTAATACTAATACTAAAAGATTCATATAAAGGAAACTGAATTTAGGCGTGAGCCTTAGCTTCATAATCTTAAATATTGGCCTCAGCGTTCCGCGTGATCAGAGCGTAATGGATGATGTGCCTTAAGAGCAACTATTAGGGGGTATTATACCGTCGAATTCTGTTCTTGTGAACTGAGATCTCTTTTCCTTGAGCGTCTTTTAACACACAATCGGGTTCTACGATGTCCACGACGGTGAAGGGACCTTTGTACCAAGTGTCAAATTTGTGGCGTTCCTCGTTGGTTAACGTAACGAGGTCACCTTTTCGTAAATTTAAGGTTGTCGAGTTAATGTCCGTGTCAGTTTTACGTTTCATTTTGTTCTTCATTAAGAAGTTTCTAGCCCTTTGATGTGCTATTTGGAGCCTGTACCGTAGCTCTTGATCATATGAGTCAATGTTATACAACGGGTCGACTTGCGAACCTGTCAAGAGTTCTGGAAGGTTAGCTTTTCTGCCATACAATAATTCAAATGGCGTATATTCATGATAAGTGTTAGGTGTCGTATTATAACAGAATGCGTAGTATTATGTCCAAGTAGGCCCATCATTTTCCGCGTCGTTTATATACATTCTAATGTATTCGTTAAGAACGCGATGATTTCTCTCACATCCTCTGATGGATTGGCTGTGGTATGCTGTGGAAATTTTATGATCTATACCAGAGGTTCCCAAACTTTTTTTGGTGATAGACCCCTTTCAAAATTTATCTGGTTCCGATGGACCCCCTGCAGCTACATTTCTACCATGTTTCCAAAACTCGACAAAAAATGCGAAGATTGGATCTAACCCTGGAAATTTGAGTTGCGGCTGAGTTCTAACTACGAATTAATATTTTACAGAAAACAAAGTGCGAATTTATTGGTAAATTAATTAATTGATTGTGCTGTGAGTGGATGTCAAAAAAGTAAAGTTAGCCAATCAAAAAAGTGATTCCATCCAACTTTAATTTTTTGACGTCTACTCACAGCACAAGGAACCAACCAATTCTCACTTATTTCATTTAGCAAACACCCAATTCGGAGTGGTGAAAATAAAAATAAAAATAGTACAAAAATAAATAGTCAATAATATGCAAGTTTTTACTACAGTCGCTGAGCTTCTTAAAATATTATCTGCCTACATTGATAGATGAATTCAAGCCAACATTTTAGTTCTTCACCATCGAAAGAAGATAAATTTTCGTGAACCCCCGTTTACGAATTGTGAACCCCCATTTTTTTTGTCACGCCAACGTAGACCCCGTCGAGTTTCCCGTGGACCCTAGGGGGTCCACCTGGACCACTTTGGGAACCTATGATCTATACCAAGTAATTTAGTTATATTTTGAAACGAGGAGTTGATAGCACGAATATTTACCTGCATACAATTATCATTCCTAAACCATAGGCGCAGCATTTCATATAAAAAATATCTAAAGCTGTTAGGGAAATCGTGAGTAATTGTTCGAATATGACAGTTGGAGAAGCAACAGTTTATGGTTTTTTAAAAGAAAGAAAAAATAAAGGGGTTGCTGAGCCATAAAAACATCCAGGACAAAAACCAAAAACAATCGACGATTTTGATAAAACTGCTATCTATATATATAAAAATGGATGTTTGTGTGTATGTTCCGCATAGGCTCCTATACCATTCGTCCGATTGCAACGAAATTTTGGTGAGTTGTAGGGCGCATGTCCTTGAAGGTTCCTGAAATGGTTCCGCGTCGAAAAAACAACTTAAAAATATGCATGACAGGCAATATGTCATCTTTATTTGACAGACGAGTGACTGACAGATGGCGCCATCTCGCGACGAAAAGGTATCTTTTAAATGTCGAACAGTTTGACAGCGCTTTGAGGATCGAATTGCTCAAAATCATTCTGTTAAAAGTAGAAATATTTTTGAACGTGTGTGAGTGTTAGTGGTGTTATTTGTGAACTTTGGACATTGGACAATAGAAAATACGCGCATTTATTTTATACTTTCGCTGTGAATTATGCCTCCAAAAAGGAAATCGATTGGCAGATCCATATGTAAAGCAAATAAATAAAAGGCTTTACGAGCTTCAGAAAATGACGGGCAAAGGGAAGATAGATTAGAAACCCTCAGATTAAAAAAAGCTCAAGCCCGTTTATTTAAAAAAGACGAGCAAAAGGAAGATAGACTAGAAACCCTAAGATCAAGAAATGCTCAAGCCCGTTTATCTGAAACAGACGAGCAAAGGGAAGATAGACTAGAAACTCTCAGATTAAGAAACGCTCAAGCCTCTTTATCTGAAACAGAGGAGCAAAGAGAAGCAAGATTGGAAATCGAAGGAGTACGCATTGCTCGATCAAGACAAATAACGCACGCTGATTGAAATCATTTTCATGGAGTGTGGAAAAAGGGATGAGACAGGGTCGCCCCCGAGCGAAGCCGAGTACCTACATCGGTTATAAAAAATAATTTACAAAAAAATATTTTTTCCCTTTTCATAACATTCTACAATATAATCACAGCAATGTCAGCAATGCAATGCATGGTATTGAAATAAATTATTGGTTTTCTCGGTAAATCTATATTCGCTAGATTAACTATTTTTATTTAATTGCTCATTTATTTCATATCAAACTGAGCCACAGCGAAGCGTGGTCGGGTCACGGCTAGTACGTTATAAAGTTCATTCCTTTTATTTAAATAAAGAAATACCTGGCTTACACAAAATACGAAATGTTACATGTTATTATGGAAGTGACGATTTGCCGTATATTGGTTGTACAACATTATGGAAGTCCCTAAAAGAAATAGGTTTTTCGTGGGAAGCATCTGACAGAAGGGCGTTGCTTCTTGATATAGATTATATTGTTTGTTGGAGGAGGAAATATTGAAGAGCGATTAAAAGGTTTCGAACCGAGGGAAAAACCATTTTTTATTTAGATGAAACGTGGTTAAATAAAGGGCACACTGTTTCGAAAATTTGGGTTGATAAGAGTATTACTGATTCGCGGCAGGCTTTCATGGAAGGTTATTCTACTGGATTGAGTCCACCAGTGGGAAAAGGTCGTAGATTGATATTTACGCATACTGGTGGTGAAAATGGTTTTTAAAATAACGGTTTATTAGAATTCACTTCTAAATCTACCAAAGATTATCATGAGGAAATGACTGCAGACGTATTTGAAGACTATTTTGTGCAGATGTTAACTTTCATACCACAAAATTCAGTAATGATAATGGATAACGCCAGTTTACCACTCGCGTTTACTAGAAAAGTTACAGACTACGTCTGGGAGAAAGGACAACATAATTAACTGGCTAAATGATAAAAAAATCACGTTTGACGGTACGATGGTTAAAACGGAACTTATGCAAATCGTTAGAACAAATAAACAGAAATACAAAAAATAAGTAATCGACGAAATAGCCAAAGATCGCGGGATAATTGTGCATCGTTTACCTCCATACCATTGCCAACTGAACCCCATAGAACTTATATGGGCACAAATAAAGGGTACAAGAAGTAGCGAGATCGAACACTACGTTCAAATTAGATGATGTAAGAAGACTTTTGTATGAAACGTTATCTAAAGTAACTGCAGACCATTGGAGAAAATGTAGTAAGCACGCTATAGAAAAAGAAGAAGACAAGATATGGGAAGTAAATCACATTGATGAAATAGAACCGATTATCGAAAAATTTTTGATAATGTAGGTATATATTAATTTTTGTTTAAGTTAGTAGTATTGACAAATTGCTATTAGGCAAAGTTTTAACCACGCCAGATATTAAACTGTCAGTTCTAAGCCTGAAGAAAATGGGAAGAAAATGTTGTCTAACTTAATTAAAAAATTGTTAGGTATAGTTTAATCCTGCTTAAATAAAATTTATGTCTTAAGCACTATAGAAGAAATTCTCATTTATATCCAAGCGTGCGACACTGTCCCAAAAGTTTTTCGTTTTCGCTTTGCCCTATCATTCGGTTCTATTGTATTTGAGGGGTAGAAGCAGGTATGGGGCTACCTGCTCCTGACTCAACAGGGAGGACAAACCGAAAGTTGTTATACAAACACACACTGCATATGGAGAAACGATTGCGAATTTCCTTACTTTTTTGAACCACCCAACAGTGCTTCGGACACCCTTTTGAATGTATAATTAGGTGCTCTGCTATCACCTTCTCGTGAACGGATAATAGTTTGCCTCCTATAAATTTGCATATGACTAAGTGGTATTGTTTTGCTATGTTCGTCAACATGTTGCAGATTAAGCTGCTTTATTTTATTAAGATTTATTGCAGATTAAGCTGCTTGATTATTTTGAGGTTATGTATAGCTAGTAGAAACTCCTATTTTCGCAAGGCGTTTTTTTTTTTATTTCACATAGGAATTCCACAGCCGACTAGATGACAATCATTTTGAAACACATTGTACTACTTACAACTCCAGACGAGGCATCGTATGACCGTTTGTCAAACCGTTCGTAAATCTTAAATCAATCCCATCTGATGCTGTACTGAGAAGATGGTGCACATTAAATCGTTTTTGGTGACAATTTTCACTGTTAACAAACAAATTTACAGATTTCCTAAAGTTAATATTACTTTTCCCCAATATACTGATAGTGTCCTGTTTCACTAGAAATTAAAAAAATCATCAAAAGTGGCTGTCTCCGATGATAAAAACCTTCACCTAGTATTTTCGAAATGATTATTCCAAATATGTTTCAGTAAAGTCAAAATAAAAATTAAAATTCGTGGTTCTATAAAACGAACCTCAGCCTACACCTCACATTCACACGTGATGCTTGTCAACCAATAAAAACGTGCAATGGGTAGTGACTTTATCATCTCTTGTTATTTTCACGTCCCCTGTACACCATTGACAGTGGGCCGTCTACTTACCGACTTACCGGACACCCTATAGCCGGCTACATACAGATGCGAATTGCGAATTGCGAACTGCGACTAAAGTTCCCATTGGTCCAGTTTATTTGGTGGGGGAAACGTCGGGAATCTGCGAAATTCGCAAAATTTGAAATACCGGAGGCGGGAATTTTGAGATACGTTCAATATTTTGCGGAAGACCACATAGAATGTCCATGTTCTTTAACCATAGAAGAGTAACATCATAACAAATATCTCCTAGTGAGAAAGTAAAACTCTTTAAAATTGTTGCGTTTTTGCGCATCTGCATGAACACAGGATGTGCGAAAGGAAGGTACATATAGAAATATAGATGCGAATTGTGAATTGTGAAATGCGGAAATTCGCATTCGCACATCCTGTCTTCATACAGATGAGAAAAAACGCAACAATTTTAGAGACTTTTAATTTCTCACTAGGCGATATTTGTTATACGCTTGTATGGTTCAATTAAATAGGTGTTCTGTGTGGTTAACCTAACATTATTGATTGCGTATGGGGATTATTATTTACTTGTATTGTTGTGTTATGTATTAAGTTCTACTACGTTATTGTGATATTATAGTGTTTGAGTTTTTTATTGATATATAGTTCATTACTACTAGACTTTGTACAAATTTAAATCATTATGAATTGGTACCAGTACCTCTTGACCAGTACCAACACCAAATATACCATTGGCGACGAAGACGCAGAATTGCCGCTTATTTGTTATTGAAAAGAAGGCAGAGAGAAAGAGAACAATTGGAACCGTCTACAGAGAATATAATATATAACTACTGAGAAGCGACAAAACCCCGAGTTGCATGGATATTTTTTTATGCGCATGCGTGAAATTGGTAGTTTATCTGTCAAAATCGTGACGTGACTCGACATTGTAGTTGTTTTCAGTGGCGTAGGTCGCAGTAGTTAAGGGTTTAAAGTTTAATTTTTTGATCCGCTCCTTTTAACGGCTCTCGCGCTAAGACGGACCTGCCGATTCTGTAAGTCAACGCAGACACGAGACAGTTTGAGTTGTTTGACATATCATATAAACTGAAACCTAACATATAGACACGATTCCAATTCATTCGTACGTCTCGTATATTCTTGGTACATTCGTACGTGATTCGTACCGCACTCAACTCAAACTTTTAACCGTTTACATCATTTATACTTTTGTACACCAACCTTGCACCCACACAATGTCTAATTTTTGCTGTGTTGGATAAGCTGTTACTGAATACAACAAGCGGGGACCTAATCGGTGTTTACCATGAAGAAAGGTCCTCTGAAGTACAAAATCAATCAAAAGCGATAGCCATTCCCGATAACAGCTATCATAAAGAAAACCAAACTACGAAAAATGCCTTTCATTATGTTGGTGGGTATATTTTAAAGAAAGGCCTCGAAGTTCATACATGTAATATATGCAAAGCTTTTGGAAAAAATGTGATACTCTCAGCACAACTAATTTATTAATAAATTTCAAATCGTATAGTATCAACGAAAGTGGTGATGGAAGGCTTCAAACGCCACCAAAAGAATTTATATATTTCATTTATAAATTGGAAATGATATTTAATTCTCAATTTGAATAAAAATTGTAGTGGACGAGCAGTTTCAAAAAAATTGTTTACATTACAAATTAAATTTACATCAATCAGATTCTCTTCGGTTTTCGAGCAAATAATGCCTAATTCGCATACATGTTTCATGTTAGTGAATTGAATAAGTTGTTAGTTAATTGTCAGTAAATTATTAGGTAATTGTTAACAAAAATGATTATTGCTAGTATATTGTTAATAGAATTGTGTTGTTTGTTGAGTTTATTTACGGAGCACAGCTACATCGCACACCTCTCCCACAGATTTCTAAGTTTGTTACAGCTGTAGATAATTTTCCAATTTTCGTTGACTATTAACACACCTAAAACTGTCGAGCAAAAAACCTGTATGACATATATAGCTCGTTTACCTTCATAGTGACGTAAATTCCAACAAAAGATTGATAAAGGAACTATACTGATTTTTACATTAGTTTAAAAACGATCCCCGTGTACCCGTCTTGTCACGCCTTTGTATTGAATGGTTCAAACTTTTCTGCGTGTAGGTCACTGCACATTATAAACGTCACTTTTCTTAGTGTATATGGTAGGTTAACTGTCAAATTTGCTGTCATCGAAGTAGGGTAGAAACATCAAAGGAACCGCCAATACTGTCGCTTCTCAGTAGTTACATGTTTTCTACCATATTCTCTGCCGTCTACAAACAAGGTTGAAGGCCGAAGGAAGTATAGGCAGAATTACATACCAACTTAATGTACGACAAGCTGTGCGCAAGCGTAACCTGTCAATTTCTTGCGTCTTCCGCAAAATATTGAACGTTTCTCAAGATTCCCGCCCCCCAGATTTCAAATTTTGCGAATGTCGCAGGTTCCCGATACGCTTCCCCCACCACATAAACTGGACCAAATGGACCAATGGGAAATGGGAACTTTAGTCGCAATTCGCAATTCGCATCTATATGTAGCCGACTTGCGAATGCGAATTTTCGCAGTTCGCAATTCGCAATTCGCATCTGTATGTAGCCGGCTTAAATATACTGATTTTTTTTATACTCTCTATGTTAGTTCCACGGTTCCAGTCACAGTAGACTTGCGTCTTTGTTCCCCTGGTTACCGACAAACATTCGCCATTGTTCTCGTCCTTTACCGGAACCGAAATGGTGAAGAAATTCCGTCAGATAGGGAACGCCGGGAAAAACCTTACCGATGAAGCAAAAATCGTAAGCACTTCCAGTCCTCGTCCCTCACTTGACCCAACGATTATAGACTAACCAGGATTGCTCACTTACATTTGAGCAATGTTGGACAGTTTTGTGACGTCACCACCGGTGCTGAAGTACGTTTATGTGTTGATCTGTGGAAGACGTGATGTGGATATCGTACGTAAATATGGATTACGTAGAGTACGTACGTAAACCGTACAGTTTACAATGATAAATCTTACTGTTTACTACAGTAAAATGAATAAATCCCTATCTTCTGTCCAGCACCGGTGGTGACGTCACAGAGTTTTTGGCAGGCAGATTCGGCGAACTGAGCAATCCTGGTAGTAGTCTATAATCGTTGCACTTGACCTACACTCTCCTCTCTCTCAAGTTCGGTAAGTTCGGCCATGACTGCACCCTGACGAACATCGCCGACAAGTACTCCTTCATCATCTCGAGGAACGCCTCGTGCCTGAAGAAGATCAAGAACTATTTCCTCGGGCTGATCGTCGTCTCGCACGAGAGCAAGTTCTGCACCCATCACCTGAGGAGCTTCGGAGCGCTTGCGAAGGAGCAGGCCAGGCAGCTGACGCACTACAAAGGGACGATACATCCCTTCAGCAAAGCCAGGCAAGTACCTAGGTCACGTCTTCCGATCATGATTTAAAAATCTTGCCCTTCCAGGACCTATTGGTCGATAATAATGACGGTCGTGATATTCGTACACCTGGTGCTGTTACCGTTCAGGTACCTGTTGTACGACCATGACAAGCGTTTCAACTTCGGGACAGTGTACAACTACGCGGACATGACTCTGAACGGGTTCCAGTGCATGAATATACTCATAAATATGATCACCGGGTACCACGACGAGCCGATTCAGGAAGTCGTGCTTGATTTGAGGAAGATAATAGTGTAAGGAACGTTAACGGTTTAGTTCAGGTGGCTCGTCAACGTGTATTCGTCTCCAGGAGGTACCTGAAGAGTACTTTCGTGATAGACCTGGCGGCGGCGGTTCCGAGCCATTGGGAACTCTTCAACGTCCCTCACGATGAGGTGCTAATATACCTGGTGTTCTCATTGGTAAAGTTTACGATGTTCTACAATTTCTCGGTGCACACGAAAGTGATAGCCAATGTAAGTGTCAAGCCTGGCGTTTCTGATTATCTGACATTGATAGTTATACTACTTACGGACATACAGTGTGTTTAATGAAGTTGGAACCATATGGAAACCTTTATTAACTTTAAATTGTTTACTTGCTCTAAAATCTAATAGTCCAAGAGCTAGCTACATAAAACAGTATCGATAAGGTACACGACATTTGAGTTCATAACTAATTGTAAAAACATTAACCCAACACCAAATGACTATTCTGCCGGTTTGCATAGGCCGGATATGTAAATGGCAGTCATGAAAAACGCCCTCTACTTCTCAATTTATCCGATTTTTTCTGATTTCTGTGGAGGGTTTTCCGGCCTGAAAAACTTCTGCCATTATCACAGTGTCCTAATTTGAGGTCTGAGCAATGCATGGAAAAAAGTTTTGCACGTGAACTTTATTAAATGTTCCGTTGAGACTACAAGGCATTTTTAATGACTTTCAGTTCCTTCTGCCGAGGGTTTTCCGGCCTTATAATTTTCCGACACTATCGCACCACGGAAAAAGTTTTTCACGTGTGCTTTATCGGTATTTTCATGGTAATTTTCCGCGACTTTGAATCATTTCTGCCGATGGTATTCCGACCTGCTACCTTTCTGCCACTGTTACGCCGCTCTTAAGGTCTAGCTAGACAATGCCTGAAAAAAATTTCACGCGTGTACCTTATCGGTTTTTCAGGCACGTTTTTCCGACGTGGAAAACTGGCCGCCATTTACATATCCGGCCTATGTAAACCGGCAGAATAGCCATTTGGTGTTGGGTTAATGTTTTTACAATCAGTTATGAACTCAATGTCTTGTACCTTATCGATACTGTTTTATGTAGCTAGCTCTCCGACTATGACGCTCAACTTCGTTTTATTCAACCACGAATTTAGATTTTTTTTCAAATTTTAGCTTCTTTTTTCGTATTACCTTTCGATTCGTGAAGAAAAAATTTTTTTCGTGAATTTCCACCTTTCACCAAGCCACGCATTCGCGAAACTATCTCTTATTGTAATATTCGGAGGGCATCAATTCTTTTCTACAATATTTTCTGGTACATGTTCGGCTTATCGGACAAAACGAATTTTAATGATTCTTTTTATGACACTATCAGTATATTGGAAAAAGTAATGTTATCTTTGGGAAATCTGTTATTATTGCAAAACATAGAAAAACTGAAAAATTTTGACGTTTATTTTTTCAATGTTCGAATAAGTTCTTCTAATGAATTTAGCGATACTAATAAACTATAACTATCAAATTACACGCTAACATTAAAATTCCACTTCACAAATATAAGGAAATAACCGGAAAAACTATTTAAAAGAGGTACAGTTTTCGAATTCCGCCATGTTGGAATTCTTCTGATAGCTAAAATAAAAAAAAATAACAGTTTGGCAAATATTTTGATAAAACAATTGTACTTTCTAAGAACAATTTTTTAATAACAGTCTAACGGTATAGTTCAACTTAAACATTATTAAAAACATTCTAATAAGCTTACAACATTATAACTGGAATGATGTCAACAATTGGATCATCCATAATATGCTATATCAATATGAATTAGGTTTTTGAACTAAAGGGAGTATCAAAACATCAAAAGTATGTTGACAGCAGTAAAATTGATAATAGTTGAAGTTGTAACGTACTTTCCTCGGTAGGCAGCGTCGTCGGCGGCACGACGACTCTGGCGGAGAGTTACGTCACTTGTTTGAATTGGCGCTTAGTGGGGAGTTCGGGAATTCGGGTAAAGGTATTAAAGTCGGTTTACCTCGGGCGCCAGATTTTAAGGGTTTACTCCCTAAAGCCACGGTTGAGTTTAAACTCAGGAGAATGCCAGGGGATGTCCGTGAAAATAAAAAAACACACAGTACAGGGGAAAATACGGATGATCTATATTACGGCTATATGATTTTATTTACATATGATACGGGAACCAGTGTTGAATGTTAAATTAAAAGTGACAAGAATAGCGAATCATGAATTACAATGTGTACATCATAGTAACAGGGGGCAGTTCGGCAGCGGGGTGCAATGATTTGCTGGTTACCAGACTCTCTGGGAGGTTTGGCAACGGTGTACACTCCGGTTTTACGGATTACCAGCGAGAACCGGCAACATTGCACGCCGCATTCGAACGAGCGCCCGGACTCCGCTGTTTCGGGCAAAAACGGTTCGGTTCCTATCTTCTATACTTACGAGAATTTTTTAAATGAATGGAAATACGAACGGAGAAAATATATTTAGGAATGAAAACAGATTAAACTATTTACAAAGCGGAAGACCGCAAATTAATAAACTATAATAGAATATTAAACGTACAGAGTCGGTTGAAGCGGTTAGATGTAAGCGGAAGGAAGAGATAGCTAAGGCGAGAGCGGAACAAGCAAGCAAGGGCGATATTGGGCCCTAAAGGGCGTGCTTAAGGGTGAAAGCGGGAGTCTAACGTGCATAGATTTCCCAAGTGGAAAATTATAGAAAATTTGTCTCAGTAATAAATCTTCTCCGAGAACGATTCGTCAGGAGCGATTTACTACGACTGGGCATGCACCAACGATTAGGCGGGGGACAAAAAGACCTATTCCAAGAATCAAGAGAGAGACAATATCAGCGGATTTCGAGTACTCACACTTGATGATATAACGGGATGTCGGTCGTAGCAAAAACACTCAGTCCTCGCACTAGAAGGTAACACGGGCGATCGGACGACGAAAACACTCGCGAGGAGAGAACGTCGCGAGAGACGTTTATGCTAATACTGCACCAGATGCCTACTCGGCCTGAGTGAGGGGTAGTCGATACCCCTAAAGCAGAAAAGACTGGCGGATTGGAACCAGCGCCAACAAGCGAAAGAGAAAACAATTGTGGCGGGTTTCGGAAAAACCTTTAGCGAAATTGGAAGATCGTTACAGTTTCCAATAGTGGAACGGAATTACGATATGTAGTATTTCGGGTTGAGAGGGCGCTTCGTTACAAAGTAATATTTAAATCTATATCAAGCAAAAGCAAACAAAACGCTAACCTTCCTGACCAACTTATCTGGCCAGAAGCATTGAGGTAACGTTTAAATTTATATCAAGCAAAATCAAATACCACTGAATCATACGCTTTTATAAATTTTAACTGGTTTTGAGACAATTTTCATCTCAAAACGGCTGGTTATACTTCTAAAGGAACCTCCGAAAAGGTGTCAAATTTAATAAGGGGAACACCCACTTTTGACGGTTCGTTAAGACTAACCTAACTCACAATCCCCAAACCTTTGATTAAATTAAATGATTAGCTAATCTAGGGGCCGGTACTTTGGGTCCTGATTAAACATTGGATTAAGTTAATTCCCGATTAAAACAGCCAACCAACTAAAGTACGACTACTTTCGTCTGTTATTTATAAGTGCGATTCAGTTGACTGGCTGTTTTAATCGGGGATTAACTTAATCCGATGTTTTAATCAGGACCCAAAGTACCGGCTCTATTGCTAATCACATGTTAAATCAATTTAACCAGGGATGAAAGTGCCGGGCCCAAGTTTACACGCAACTTTGAACGTCATATTTTTGTGCTACGATGAAGATAAGTAGAAACGTTCGATTACTACATTTACATATTCACATGACTCGACGATACAAGTTCGACTACCTATATTGACACTTCACTTATGTTTAAAAGACTTAGGGCCGGTACTTTGGGTCCTGATTAAACATCAGATTGAGTTAATTCCCGATTAAAGGTCGATTCAAACACATCAGTCACGGCGCGTCGCAGTTCCGGCGCCGAACCGTACTATCCGTCAAAAAAAATATCCTTCAATGAAAATGTCATGACTGCGTTCACATTCGTCCGGCGGCGAACAGTTTCCGAACCGTCAGGCTTCGACCCGGGCGATTTTTTTCAGTTTTGACTGAAGCACTTCGGAGAGTAGGTACAAGAGATCATGAATGACGAAAAATTGATAGAGTGTGTGAGGAAGTATAATGTTTTGTATGATTTATCACATGCAAATAAAAAAGTAAAAAAAGTTCGGTGACGGAACAAAATCGGTTCGGCGCCGGAACTGTGCCGTGACTGATGTGTTTGAATCGACCTTAAAACAGCCAACCAACTAAAGTACGACTACTTTCGTCTGTTATTTATAACTGCGATTCAGTTGACAGGCTATTTTAATCGGGGATTAACTTAATCCGATGTTTAATCAGGACCCAAAGTACCGGCCCTTATACTTATAAATATTTGCTTATAACGGCGAATATAACATCGTACCTACACAGCCCCTAGTTTTCCCTGTTTTGTGGTTAGATTGACGTACCGTCGCTTATTTTTTATGTTCCGTGTAAAATGTCGCAGTAACGGGCTCGTAATGTTCGATCATAAAAGAAGTAATATGTCGTAGTTAAGTTATCGAAAAATGTCGTATGAAATGTAGTGAAAATCTTATTTATTTTATTCTTAAAATTTATTCTCTAGTATAAACATCTTTGAGATAGCTTTCTAGACTGTTTTCAATAGATTTTACATGACATTTTGCGTTAATTCGTCTAAAATACAATATTCCTCTTATTATCACACTACTGCAATGTTTTGCATGAAACGTAAAAGTAGTATACTTTAACCAGTAGCAATTGGAACACTCAATAAAATCTGAATTTACCGAGGACATTCGAAAAGAGCCCGTTTTCTCTATACAAAACCATGGGACTTATCTTTTTGCTTATTCAGAAACGCACTGGTATTTTTAAAATGCAGGTGTTCAGTTGCCCAAGTTAAATCATATATGTGAATGTATGGATATGTACAGATAAAGAACTAGAGGGTCCATTGGACCACAAAATATTTTTTACGACAGCGGCACTTCGTTTGTATTTTCTTCTTCTTCTAAGGTGCAGGTGTACAGTCTATCAGTGAAATCGTGTACGAGGAAGTACGCGAGACTCTACAGATACTGGATGATCCACTGGACATAACACAGTGGCCACGTGTGCTTTCTTGTGATGTCTTCTTCCGCACTTATAGTCGAGAAAGCAGTGGTGTGTGAATGTGTGTGCCATTTGTTTGTGCGATTTGGAAGTGAATTCATGGTTAGAGTTATTATCCGTAATGATACGCCCATGGAGGACAAGGCGGCATCGCTCTTCAGTACTTAAAAAGCCATTAAGTGTTTTTTTTGTGTTCCAATTGTGACTGGACATAGTATACTTAACAGACGTTTCCATAATCGCGGAACAGTGAAACTTCGGCAGTGGATAATCAGACGGCCGAACGTAAGTACGACGTTAATTCGCAATTCTGAGCAAACACTTGTAGAAACTGATTGATTGATATGGATAGCAAAGTTACACAATACGTTTGTGGCCAGGCGGGTTAGTCAGGGAGGTTAGGTTTTGATTGATACAGATACAAACGTTACTTAAACTATTCTTTGCAGACGAGATAGTCGAGAAAGTTAAGGTTTGGTCGGGTTTTGCTTGCAAGATTCGTCGATCCGATCGTATAACCCGTCATGTCGGTCGTTTACACACAACCATTTTTTCGCTAGTATAGCTGTCACAAGAATTCTAATATGGCTTAAGTTGAAAACGTATGATTGAAATGGTTTCCTTGATTATCTTGCCACGTAGTTAGAGTGAAATTTTAATATTGACGTGTAATTGATGAGTCAAAGTTCATTATTATCGCTTAATTCATAAAAATATTTCACTGGAAAATTGAAGAAATGTACAATAAAGTGTAGAATTTAAGTGAAATTTGTCACCTTTTTTGCGAAAAGAACTCACTTTCTAAAGTTAATGTCACTTTTTCCAATATAGGTAATTATGTGCCCTTTTCCACTAAAAAATTTAATTTCATTTGACGTGGTTCAAAAGGACAAATCTTTATCAAGCCTAAAATACAACGGCATATGAAATGGCCGAAAAGGGTTAAGTCTGGAGAACTACAAGACCAAAAAAAAATCTGAATATTTTGTGTGTTTCAGGCATAAATTTCGATGAAACATGATAAACGGACTATACTGCATGACGATTCCAGTATTCTTATACCCTCTTTATACATTTATAGTTCTTATACATTCTTTTGCGCCAAATTATCAGTTTTTTGTAGCGCAAGTTTCTGAAAATTACATAAAAATTAATGAGATAGAATTTAACATGACCATTTATTGTGTTAATGGGATAATTTAAAGAGATTGTTTAATTTCAATATTTACTTTGTAAAGTCCTTTTGTCGTCGTCGGCATCACGACTCTGACATTGTAGAATTGGCGCTTAGTGCGGAGTTTTCGTAGTTTAGGGTTAGTGTCAGTTTGCTGAACGATTTGTTCGGGCGCCAGATTTTTAAGAGTTTACTCCCAAAAGTCACCGGTGAATCTTATACTGAAGAGCAGTTTTCAATCGGTTTAATTGGTTTGGTTCAGCACTCTGAATCTCCATTGTTCCCTATCTGCTGCCAATCTTTTCATTTGCATGTAGGTATCACATTTGACATTTTCAATTATTTTTCGTATTGTTTTCTCGGTCTTCCCGGTACATTTTTCCTTTTATTATACCCTCTATGGTTATTTTAATTAAGCCACCATGCCTTAGTGTGCGTCGTATTAGCAAATCCCTTCCCTTTTTCATCTCTTTTATAATAGTTCGCTGTTCATTAATTCTTGTTAAAATACCTGGTCATTCGTAATAAGTTGTGTCCAGCTAATCCTTAGCATCCGTCTGAAACACCACATCTCGAATGCCTCTAATCTCTTCTCTTCCGGTTTCGGCATTACACAGGTTTCACAGTAATATAATGCGATGTTCCCAACAAATGTTTTCAATAGTTGTTTCCTCTTCTGTAGTGAGATGCTTTCTGAGGTTAATAATTTCCTGCTTTTTTGGAATGCGACTTTTACTAATTGTATTCTTTTTTATATATTTATCGTCTTTATTAATTTTATACCCGAGATACTGAAAGCTTTCTGTTTCTTCTATAGTCATGTTTTTTATTCTTATATTAATTAGGGGTGTTGGATCACCTCTACACTGGGCACTAACATCTTAATTTTGTTCGCATGTATCTTCATGTAATACTCTCCGAATATTGTATTCATTATGTTATTAGCGTTTTGTAGTGTGTGTTCATTCATCGTGAGGAGCACCATATCGTCTGCATATCAAATATTATTGCCAAGTATTTTAATGCCAGTCAGTTGTTTCACTAAATTTGTCAATTGCAAACTGTATGTATGTTACGGGCGAATTGCCATCCTGGGCGATTTGCAATCTGCCTGGGCAAATTGCATATCGCCCGGGTTCTTAGGAAGATTGTAATCTGCCTTGTAGCATTTTGGACAAATTTAAAACTACAGCAAACAAAGATATTGAACAGATATTCTCGTGTTGGATGAGGGATAACGAAACATCAAAATGGTCTGAAGGTCTTAGAACTGTTCAGTTTATGTAAAACAGAGCTCACCATTCTGGCATTCAAATGTCCCCTTACGAGGCTATGTTTGCTTGCAGTTCCAAAATCGGTCTAACATCTTCAGATTTACCAAAGGACGCCGTAAAACGCTTAAATACTGGGGAAGATCTTCAAGATTTATTGGACTCTGTTAAATCTGCGAGTACTGACCACCTCGACGTCGATTTTCCAACATCTGACGGTTTGCCTATAGCTCAGAATTCGTCTACATCTGACGATTTGCCAACATCTGAAGATATGCCCACATCTGACGGTTTGCCACCAGCTGACAGTGGCGATGCAACCATTTCCATTATGGCTGCTGACCTTTCTCTTCACAGGGAAAATATTTTAGCTACGCGCAAAAGAGCAGCAGATGGCTTAAAAAAGCAAGCTAAAAAAATGAAAACCCGTTCAGATCGAACTCATCCACCAGGGGATATTGGGGACAATGTAACTATTCCGATACCGTAGATCGATCTAAACGTGAATTCAGAAATATTATGGGCGTTATTTTGAGCAAAAATGATGTCGAATTTTATGAAATAGGCACGAAAGATGGTGTTTTAGATAAACTGTATTGTAGGTCTGAATTTGATATTTGAAAACAAAACTTTTTTAGCCTGCAAGACGTTGCGTTACGTAAAAAAATATCATTAAGATCTGCGGCAAAGTGTAACTCCAATACAAACGGGCAGGGTCTCATACGGTGCAATTGTCGAACTAAATGTACAAGAAAAATTTGTTTATGTAAAAAGAATATAATACATTGTAACTCTAAATGCCATGCGAATTCAAATTGTAGTAGTAAATAATGGGTAAATAAGTGATAATGACGATATATTATGTTATAGTTTATACGTAAACTTTGAATAATACAATTTAAAAATAAAAATATGTATACTTTAACCAGTAGCAATTGGAACACTTAATAAAATCTGAATTTACCTAGGACATTCGAAAAGAGCCCGTTGTCTCTATACAAAACTATGGGACTTATATCTTTGCTTATTCAGAAACGCACTGGTATTTTTAAAATGCAGGTGTTCAGTTGCCCAAGTGAAATTATATATGTGAATGTATGGATATGTACAGATAAAGAACTAGAGGGTCCATTGGACCGCAAATTTTTTTTTACGACAGCGGCACTTTGTTTGTATTTTCTTCTTCTTCTAAGGTGCAGGTGTACAGTCTATCAGTGAAATCGTGTACGAGGAAGTACGCGAGACTCTACAGATACTGGACGGTCCACTGGACATAACACAGCGGCCACGTGTGCTTTCCGTGTGATGTCTTCTTCCGCACTTATACTCGAGAAAGCAGTGGTGTGTGAATGTGTGTGCCATTTGTTTGTGCGATTTGGAAGTGAATTCATTGTTAGAGTTATTATCCGTAATGATACGCCCATGGAGGACAAGGCGGCATCGCTCTTCACTACTTAAAAGCCATTAAGTGTTTTTTTTTTGTGTTCCAATTGTGACGACATAGTATAAACAAGATGTATAAACTTTTTTCATTCAAAATATTTCCCCAAATTGTCCAAAATGCTACAGGGCAGATTGCAATCTGCCCAAGAGACTGCAAGGCAGATTACAATCTGCCCAAGAACCCGGGCGATTTGCAATTTGCCCAGGCAGATTGTAAATCGCCCGGGATGGCAATTCGCCCGTAACATGTACAAGTTGAATAATGACGGGGACAATGTGCAGCCCTACCGAACTCCTTTTTTCACTGTAGCTTCTTCACTTGCATTATCAATGTTTATCACAGCTTTCTGTCCTTTATATAGTAAGTACCGTGATTATTCTTAGGTCTTGACACTTTACCTGTTTTTTCTGGTATTTCAAATAGTGTCTTCCACTTTACATTATCAAAAGCCTTCTCCAGATTTAACACTTGTAAAAATGTGTTCGAGGTTACTGCAGTGTAGTGAATTTACTGGAAATCAATCCGTAAATGTTTTCAACAAAACTAGTGACGTTTTGACGTAACAAAAATCTCGTGGAGATCAGTGGAACGCAGTATTTTTCCGCAGATCGCTCCAGAGAACGTTTTAATGAAGCTAGTGACGTTACAAGAATTGATAAATCTGGGTAAATTACAAGAGTAGGGTATTAGTTTTGCAATATCACTTCAGAAAATTTTAGAAAACATAGTGAAATTACAAGGAATGCTTCTTATCCATTATTCGCTGTTTGGGATAAATCAAGTTTCGAATGAATTTATTGACAATATTCAAAATTATCTTGACGGCTTTTACGTTTGGTGATTTTCCCAAAGGGTCTACCTTTAACAACACGTTACTAGTTCTTTACATACTCTCAAACAATCGAAACGCTTTTCTTTGCCATTTAAACTCATTAAATAAACCAAAAGTAACAGTTAATTTTTTTCTAGTTCTACGACGTGAGCTACTACAATTTCATGATCGCTTTAGTCCTTTGTTACTCCCTGCTGTTCTGGCATATGTCTTCCTGCGTCATCGGTTTCACCTTGTGGAACATTAGGTACTGGACGGATCGACCCCATCCGCTTTTCTACGAGGAAACAAAGGAGCTAGAACGGTAACACAACTTTTAGTACCTACCTAAAAGCGTTTCGGTAAAGTAGGTATTTTAGACGAGGCATTGCCCGAAGAAATAAGTTGGGTGATAATTTTTTTCAAGAAATGTCGTCAGGATAGCGCATTAAAAAGCACACTTGATTGAGATGAACAACTGGGTAAAATCAATGCGCAACAGTGGTCTGATTTAATTTATTATCCGAGAAAAATAGGATAAAATCTCTAGCTAATCTCTGAATAACAAGAATTATTTTGCGTCATACCTACACGATTCATTTTGTAACTAACTACTACTTTGTTCTGCGTCTGACATGTTTATTCGATTCTGGTTGATTTTTTTTCCACTTTGAAATATATTATGAAAATAATGAGAGTTCCAACGGGTGTCTACGTCCAGATTTTCTCTTTCGAAACCAGAAAAGGTTTCGAAATATGGATCAAGGGGCCTTTCGAAAGGGGAGAAGAATGTACCTTGAGGAAAAATATTCAGAACGTGGTACTGATTTTGACGCTGACAGAAGCACAGAAAACTTGAAAAATACTAAAAATATATTTTGTCGGTAGTGTGTACAAAGATGATCTTATTGATTTAATTAGTGAAACTAATTAATTAGTGAGATTGGTTAAAATTTTAATTGGTCAATTCAGAAATAATAAGTTACGGTTAGTTTTAATAAATAGTCTATTAGCTATTTAAAATATACAGAAATGAATCGAAAATGGTGCGCCAGATAAAAATTAACAATGTACAACTGCAACAATGAACCGAGCCTCAGTAGTGATAATAAAAATTGCGCCGTAAATCGAGATAGACTACGTCAATTATAAATAATTTGCTCGTAAAAGAAAGGATACTCAGCTTAGGGCCTTAACGCTACTAATAAAAAAAGTCTGCGTCGGATCAGACGGTCGAAGTGAAACTTCTTTGGCCATATGCCAAAGAATATATATATATATATATATATATATATATATATATATATATATATATATTCAGGTAACGGCTGTCGAATTTGTAGAGGTACAAATTACAGGATTGCAGCCAGTGGTTCATTTTAATATGTGTATTATAGCAGTTTCCAACTAAACCTCAATCACTGTAAGTTGTTTCACTAAAACGAAACAATTTTAAATAACACCGTTGTACTATATAATTATAGTTACGACTGATGAAGGCACCAATAAAGCGCCGAAAGCTCTCGGAAATTAGTGGAAAAGCTTTTCTCTATATAATATATATAGCGCTCAAAAGGCAACGCCGTTAATTGATAGTTGATTACACGGACTGTACGCCGCAATACGTCTACCGCGTCTGTCTTGATCGCACTGTCCCCCACCCGATACGTCACGACTCGCCGAGTTGGACGCTCTCCGGTGTTGCCAAGTTGACCCCGTTGGTAACGCACGGAAATATGGCGTAACGCCGTATTATTTTTTTCGGCTTCGCTCGTCTTTTTGAAATTAACACGGACACGCGGTAATAGTTGTGAGTGTTATGTCTCTGCGATGCATGGCGGGGGAAACATTTTTCTTCGATTGGAAGAGGTACACTCTACGCGCATTCTGGCAACAAGGCTTTGTCCTCGGATTTCTCATCACGCGTGACGCGGTTTCTCGACCAACACCCTAATCCCAACGTGTATAATGTGCGCAAAGAAGTTTCACTTCAAAAACAAGTTGATCAATTTACCCAAGGCAATTATGAGCCACCTGAAAACATTAATATTAATTGAATCTCATTTTATTTTATGTATATGCAAACATAGTATTAATTTTTATTCAAAACAATATTTATGCGTTGTTTAAGTGAAGGATCGGAAATATACAAATTATTATTTCACTTCCCTTTTGCAATTTTTCTGTTGAACGTTCACCAAATCCCAAAGCATTTAATTGTTGTACCAGCTCTTTCCATAACATAACTGTTCATTTGTTTCACTATTATTAGCTCCAGTAAATTTACCTACTGCCCTGTTGTTTTTCATATTAGCCAAAAATAATTTTCCAGTCGGCATCTCGTAATTTAAAGGAAGACATTCAGAATCACGGTTGTGAAGTTAGCCACATCCACATAGTGAGGTAAAACAGAAGTTTTTCCTTCCTTCTGCTCATCATGGCCAACTGTGAGAACTTGGAGAACCTCCTTTTGTTTCGGTAAAACAGGTGCTCTATTTTAATCTCAAAATTTGTGCAAAAAACGTTCTCGGAGAGATTGTTTACTGATAAACAAATGTATTCGATACGATTTACCACCCTAGCTGTTGAGTGGGGGTTGATACATGGGGTACATTTACAAAAAAATTTAAAACAATTATTTTAACCACCTAAACCAATTTTTACACTGAAAACTTTTATCGAAAAATATTCATTTATACATAAAGTATAGCCCTAAAACAGTCTCAAGGCAAAAATCAGGGGATGAAATGGAAAATCGGGGATTCATAAGTTACATATCTGGAGCCTCGTGTCAATCATGTATCAATATAAACAAGAATTTGTTATCACTTATCTCGAAAACTATTGGGGAAATATAAGAAATGAAATAAAACTGTAAATATAGCGGGAAAAAAGTGAAATTGAGAAGAAAAAGGTTGTTTTCTTGGCGTTAAAACCCACGACCTCCAAAATAAAAGGAAGTGACGTAACTGACAACTGACAAGCTCCGTTGTTAGCTCCGCCCATTTAGAGTGAGAAACAAGTCGCCTTATACAACGTGATCAAGAAATACTGTTTAAGTTGGCAATCCTAAATTTTACTTTAAAATGGTGGAACCACTTCCGGTTGCTTGACAGCTACTTCGACGTTTAACAGTGACAGCATTGACACCTGAGCAGCGATTCAAATTTTTATTATAAAAATATAAAAATAGTATACTATTTACTTTAGAACAGGATATTTTTATTGGCATCGCTTATTTTCGGAGTGCAGTTCAAAACCCCATTTCTGGATGGCAATACTCCTTGGAATCCACTTTGCACCAATTTGAAGAAATGTTTCCTGAAGTTGTGTTCACTATCGACGTTTTTAAACAACACTGCATGCGCGCAGTTCAACGATATTTGAATACAGGCAATGTGAAGAAAGGAAAGCCACCTGGTAGACCCTCCGTACTCACTGAAAATGTGGTGCAAGACGTCAGGGCCCGACTGCAACAAAGTCCTCGCAGATCGGTTAGGAAGCTTTCTCTCCAAACAGGTTTGATCCTTAACAAAAGTTCACCAATTTCCACTTATTCCTAATTTCCCGTATTCCGTTTGGTGACTACAGGTTATGGAAGTTGTTCCACTGTGTTGAAGAGCAAATTGAAATAGCACCTGTACAAATTTTCGATGGTCCAATCCCTAAATCCTCCTGACCGTCCACGACGCGTCCTGTTCGGTAACTGGTTCAATCAGGAAATGAACAATGATGACATCCTGGATAAAACCTTTTTTCGGATGAAGCCTGGTTCCATCTCAATGGCTATGATATTTCTCAAAATTACAGAATTTGCTCTGGTGAAAATCCACATGCTGTTAGAACAACAACTTTACATCCTACAAAAGTTGGTGTTTGGCTGGCTGTATCGCGGCAGAGAGTAATTGGTCTTGTTTTTTAACTTCACAGTTAATTCTGAACGATACATTCAGCACATTCTCCAGCCATTCGTTGCCCAATTAACCGTAGAGGAACACGAAAATGGCTACTTTCAACAAGATTCGGCACGAGCACATACGGCTCGTGCCACAATGCAATATTTACGGGAAGTTTTTGGTCATCGAGTCATAAGTACGGGAATCTGGCCAAGTAGGTCACCAGACCTGACACCTCTAGACTTTTGTTTCTTTGGGCACCTTAAAAACAAGGTGTTCAGTAATGTTCTACATAGACGTGAAGAACTGGAAGCTGCCATTGTCGACGAAGTTGCAAATATTTCTTCTTGGATGTTAATTAATGTCTTCGAGAGCCTTAAACGGAGAGTGAATTTATGTTTAGAACATAATGGTGCTCAGTTCACGCAGTACCTTTAAATGATGTTAATTAATGTCTTCGAGAGCCTTAAACGGAGAGTGAATTTATGTTTAGAACATAATGGTGCTCAGTTCACGCAGTACCTTTAAATATTGAAGTTTTTTCTAGTGTGGCCCTATAATCGTAGATAAATTATTCTCATAATCTAAAATATATGTTCGGATCTTAACATCGATCCATCAACTGAGGGAAGTGTTTCTATTAACTTTAATAACGGCCTTCCCTCATATCTGCATAAATAGACCATATATAGTGGTGAGTTGGAAACATTAACATCTAGGATTTCGACCATCCATTCTGTATGTCTTCCTTCACCTAAAAAGTAATATGAGTATGCTCGCAATTGCGAGCGAAACGTCGTTAAATACAACAGAAAAAATTAAAAGACACCTTCCATCTTCATTCGTCTTTTCATTGGGGCTCCTAGACAACCCCGAGAACATTCATAACATAAAATATTTGTGTTTATTTAGCTGTCGCTGTCATGCAGAGTGCAGAGATTTCCGGTGTAGCGTTGCAAAAAAAACCCTCCATGTAGGACTGCCAACTTAAACAGTATTTCTTGATCACTCTGTATATTTATTTGCCTCTCGCTCCCACCGGGCACATCGCGCCTTATTGCGATCCGTAGTCTATAAGTATTATGTCTATGGTCTAAACCCGTAAAGGAGGAGGAGGAGGAGGAGGAGGAGGAGGAGGATGAAGAAGAAGAAGAAGAAGGTTGGGTTAGGTAAGGGACGTTGAAGATCTGAGCTGGAAATTCCGTAACCATGACGCTTTACCCTCTCTAGTCTAGTCGCGGATTCAAAAGGCGGTCATTGCTCAGATCTGCCACTTCCGTGCGTGAGTTACAAAACCTTACCAAACCCTCACAGTCCGCTTCTCGCTTACCCCTTCATACATTCCGCGTACCTCCGGCATGATTTTCCAAAAAAAAAATTGTCATTGTCAGTTACCTACTACGAGAATTTTTCGTACGCTCCCGTCTCCTGCCGCCATTTCGAACGCTTCCATGTGTCTTAAGTTCGTACATCGTTGCCGGTGAAGCGTCAGGTTTCGTCACACATGTCGCGATAACTACGCGCATATCTTGTCTTCAGACACGTCACGGTTAGTACACGGATATCGTTCGTGCGCTTGCGCCACCTACTCAAAACACCTGTTCATTACGTTTACGACGATGCCGTTCTATTCAAACACGACCTCGGCTCCGTCTTCCCTATATCTCTTGTTACTATAGTTCCATTCAAATCGCATATCCTACCGATTACGATATCGTACACGTTGTTTCTACTTCGCCTCTCCCGGCCCACGGGTCCAAGAGCGTCCCAGTTCCCAGTACTTGAACAACTCAATTATCTTCCTCACTTCAGCTTCCGCAAAATGTACATTCATCCGCGATGCTCTCTCCACAATATTAGGTACGATACCATTTTGGTAGCAGAAGGCTACAATATAGCACCGATCACTGTAGCCCAAAACTGAGAACATTACTATCTGTCGCATCAGGCGGTTCAATTTCACTGATATACCTATGAAAACGTCGCAAAATTCGTTCCAATCCATCACCACTTCTTTGTTCGCCTTCGCACGTCCAGGAAATTCAGCGGGAACACGTGGCAACCCTGCGCTCCTCAACGCAAACGGCACCCTTCTCATATCACCTGTTCACCTGTTGATTCCTCACGGTTACATGTGTTCATTTTTCTTGCCACTTGATGTGTACCGCTAATATCGCGTGAAACAGCGTTTTTTCGCAATGCCAATCTTAAACAATAATCCTATCTAGGGTGTCTATGGGCACCGCCCTAGCGGGCGTTCCTAATTGGTCCGATAACATTAACAATGCCACCCTGCTAGCTTTGACCGTCGACCCTTAAGCACACCACTTGTGTGTGTGTGTGAGGCACTTGTTCTCTGCGCTTCGGGACGCGTGCTTCCTTTACGTTCGAAATGTCGGAACTAACGCCTTCAAAGTCACCTCAATGATGCGAATTCGAACTCGAACGAACCCATCGTGCAGTGTAAGTCGGGGCGGCGTCCGCAATTATTTCAACGACATCGCCGTAAACATGAACTCGTTGTTAGGCTTCCTGTGCCACCATGGCGCTTTGTCACCATCTTCCGCGCAATACCCAAGTGACACTCTACGCCTGGATCAGTTCGGGACGCTACCTGGGGAACTATTTCCACCCGCCTACAAGATTTCGTAAGTACAAGGATTCTCCTTGCCCCCTTGAATGCATTTCTCCTTCTAGGCTTACTCGTGTAATTTCCCTTTCTCGGTCAATTCTCCGTTCGTTCGTCATCCTCCGTCACGTCATTCGTTTTCGAAATACACCCCCCCCCCCCCTACTGAGCCCGATTCCGAGCTATTCATACTTAGAGCGACGCTTGGCAACGTCGCATCCACTTTAACAGTCACAATTCACACTTCGACTCGTAGCGCACATCGCTCTACGGACATACAGGGCGGCCCATTACCCCACCCAACACCATTTTTTTACTCCACTATCCCTTAGGTGCGTTGATTATTTCCGGTAGAAACACCTCTAAATAGTGATTTTCCGCTATAATTCGAGAAAAAATGCGAAAAATAGGAGAAGTGGCAGAACTGGACATTTACCCAAAAGGCTAATAAAACGAACTTTTCTTCTCAATTCCACTTTCTCTCCGCTACATTTACAGTAGTTGTGGCCTTATTTCATTTCTTGTACTTCCCCAAAACAGTTTTCGAAGATAAGTGATAACAAATTCTTGTTTTTTCAATATGAGTTCAAAAGGTTCAACCTTTCAAAACTACCCATCCTTCAAAGCGGCGTATGTTAGTTGCGCACAGTGGTCAAAATTGTACCTTATTTAATAAGGGATGCCTCAGGTATTAACGGTCAAGGGATTATCGGCATTCCCGGAATATGTAATTATTACAAACGGGTGCTTATGCTAACAACATATAGTTCAGCAAACGTTTTTTTGGAATTTTATGGCTACACTAAAACTTAACTCCAACCCTTATTAACGAATCATTTACAAAATATTGCCGACTGAGGATTATTTCTTGGATGTCGACACGCGACCAATAGTGGACCGGACTTGAAATTATTTTCGTAGAAAAAAATTGAATTAATTAAATTATTTTAAGAACATATTGGGTTCGTAGAAAGAATTTGACACATTGTCGTTTCTCAATTGCAATTTAGGGTTGCATTGGAAAAACGAATACTATATTTAACTTTTATTTATTTTTATTTTTTTTCGTCTCCCAATATCCAATATACACATGGCACATAACGGCCTTTTGATCGCTCTGGTGGGAGAGGGTACTGCTTGGTTAAGACTGCAGCCATGTGAAATGGTCTGCTTCATCCTTTTATCTGATTGTCATACCTTGCTTTCCTTGAAATTCTCTTAAATACGGCCCATTAATGCGCCAAGAGCCGTTCAGGTACGCCAAACTACTTCAGTGCTCATCGATGTGTAAACAAGTTGTTAGGAAGGGTTGCGGTCAAGTTTTAGTGGAGCCATAAAATTCCAAAAAGCGTTTGCTGAACTGTACCTTGCCGTTTACATTTACAAAATACCTTTACCATTGAATTTCACCTTGCGCTTTAAACATAGGTACCTTTACCATTGAATTTCTTTTACATTTGGTTTATCTCCTTAATTGTGTATTTATCTCGTTGCGTGCAATTCGGCTCTTAATTTTGGTGTTCTTACTCGTATTTAGGTAAAAAATGACCGCTGCGCGCAACTCATCCCTACCCTTTCATAGAAGGGGTTCAAAAGAACCCCCCTTACCCCGCAAAATCGTCGACTTTCTAGCTTCTGAGTGACAAGTGGGCCCTACGACACGCATGCTACCGTTTCTTATATGTACGTTGCACACCCCTGATAATCCTGATATTTTGATAGATTTTGCTAAAAACGAGCGGCACCAAAACTTGTTGGAGCAGCAAACAAATATGGCGAATTTAATTTCTTTTCTGGACTACGAAATCTTACCGCATCTAATTGCCACCATAATGCCGTCATATTTACTGCTCTACAAAATTACAAATGCAAATGTGCTACAATTCCACCGTTAGTTAATTAGTCAGTTACAGTAGAATTGTCTAGAACAATCGTATGCTCTGAATACGAAATCCTTCTATTTATCTCGGCTGTCTTAAAGTATGCAATTCATTTTCGTAAGGTTCCCAATGAAGCCGTTAACAACCGCACTCGATTCGTACGCCTTCGCCCTTTATACTGCGACCTCCCTTCTGACCCTCGCCGGGTACGGAGCCATGCCGGCCGACGAGTTAGAGCTGCTCATGATCATCGTAGCGTGGTACATAGCCACGATGTTCTTCATAAAGATTCTAGGTACCCATCTCTTTACGTACCGACGACGTTCCCATTCAATGTTCCGTTCTCCACAGCCATGATATTGGAAATAAACACCGGAAGGAGCTCGTCGGCCCACAAGTACAACGAGATGGAGGGCCAGCTGATGGAGTACATGCGGCACAAGCAGCTACCAACCTACATGCGAGGGAAGATATTGAGGTATTACGAGTTCAAGTTCCAGAGGAGGTTCTTCAGGGAGGACGAGATACTGTCGACGATATCGGAGCAATTGAGACAGGTAACGACGAGCAAACGGATATAATCGCGATCACTCACCAACATCTGAAGATTCATCTCACTATTAGTTGAGAAAAAAACAGGCCTGCAAGGTTACAACCTGCAAAATGGAAACGTTTAAGAGTCGGTGAAAAGTATCACCTGTAACTTCTTCATAATATTTAAATATTTCAAATGTTTATCCGCACATGTCGCACGAAACTTTTTATTTTTATCCAGTTTATGAGTTATAAGTTGTTCCAAAAATGGAACACTAATGACTAGGCAAAACAAAACAGAATACGGTGTTCCAATATATCTTGCGTTTGTAGACTATCACAAGTCTTTTGATACTATAGAAAAATTGTCCTCTTTAACAGGTACGAACAATGCAAGGATCGATTCCAGGCACTATATATGATAATCAACAATATATATATGAGATTTCAAAAATTGACGCCAAGATTGATGAATATTTGAAAACAAACTATACCAGACCAGCGACAGGAGTACGACAGGGTATACGTTAGCCCTGCGCTTAAACTACATACGTTAGCGCTGCAAGACGTCTTTAAGAAACTAGACAGGATCGCAAAATAGATTTTGTAAAAGGATTTATTTACTTAGGGCATACTACTACGCTGGAAAAAGCAAACCAATCTTTAAAGGTCAAGAGAAGAATCGCTTTAACTTCGGCAGCCTTTGGAAAAATGCGGCATCTACTGGCAAACAAAGGCATTCCAATAAACCTGAACAGAAAAATTTGATAGCTGTATTTTATCAGTGATCACTTATGGAATGGAAACCGTGATACTAAATCAGAAAAATGCTGAAAACCAAAAAGTAACGCAGTAACACGTCAGGATGTAGACAGATGGACATCTAGGATCGTAAATTGGAGACCGAGACAAACGAAAAACGAAAGTGCCCTTTAGGGCAATTTAAAACAAAAATGTTCCAAATAAAAGGTATAGGCATTAAATAGCTAACTAAAATTATGAGGTTTAGTATAAATCACCAAAAACGTTTTAAAGAAAATTGTACAACAAAATAAAAATTCTTAAGAATAAAGTGCCCTTTAGGACAGTTTTAGGAAAAAAGATTTCGATTGAAAATTGTATTCATTTATTATGTTAATTCAAATATACAGTTTAGTGAAAACATTCAAAGCCTTTCTGAACAAAAAATTGAGAAATTGAAAATGTTCTAGAGTAAAGTGCCCTTTAGCGAGGTTTTAGAAAAGAAATGTTTTGAATAAAAGTTGTAGCTATTAATTAGGTCAGTTCAAATGTAAAATTTGTTAAGAATCGGTAATGGCGTCTTGGAGAAAATTAAGAAAAATTGAAAATTCACAAAAGTAGAGGGCTCTTCGCAGAAGATTAGTCAAGATAACAATTACGCCATTCATAAGAATTGAATCGTGAAGTAAACATACAGTTTTAAAAAAAACGTAGGACCAGTTTTTGAGATAATCCAAAAAAAAACTAAAATTGAGAAGTGTAAAGTGGCCCTTTGTCCTTAACTGACCAAATTTATGTGGTCCAGAGTTTTCAGAGGACCCAGCCTAAATAGAATGTTTCAACTTTCCACTATTTATAGTTTCTGACAAACGTTAACCACATACACACATACGCACACAGACATGTTTCCAAACACATGTTTTTCGAACTCAGGGAACTTCAAAACTTCCAGAAATGCCAATAACTCAAATTCCGAAAATCAGTAAAATCAGACGAAATTCCAGAAGATCCATTGGCCTTGCATCATATATTTTGAGCAATTGGCAGGGTCTATTTTTCCAATAGGCCCTATAGGCCCGTGCCTGGGGCTCCCTGGTTCAGGGGGCCCCAAGATTGACCTAAGTATCCCTACAGGGGGCCCCAGATGGTATATGGGCCTAGGGAGCAGTATATGGGCCTTGGGCCCACTTGAACCAAAAATAGGCCCTGGCAATTGGCAAGCATTTTGTAGAATCATTTCAAAACAGAACAACAGAAGACTTGAATACCATTGCATGCTACGGATTGAAGGTCAATCCTTTACAATATTTTCATCTGCTCTGTCCATACATCCCATAAACTAATTGTCAATTAGATCATGTTTAGCTGCTGAACTTGGATTTTATTTCTCTGTTTCTGAGAATACCGATTGACAAGACCAAGAGGGATTTTCACCAGCTTCTCAGGAGGCAACAGACACAACACTGTTATCAGGCCATCTACAGAAAATATTGCCTTTGCGATCAATGTTATAGTCGTATTTTTTTCGTACTCTTTCTTTTTTCTTTAGAACGTCATCTGATTTAGAACGCAACCTTTTCTCACTATTGCCTGATGACCCACTGAACTGAGTTTACCCAATAGGGCAATACTGGTAAAAAAATATCAAACAAGAAATGGTATCGTCCAGGATACGTTTCTGTAAGTGCTTCAATAAACTGAAGGATAACGGATGCCCCGAACTATAATCATCATATTTGGTGTTTGGGTTTTTACCCCGATATAACTGAAACCGTTAAATGTAACCTGGACGTGTTGTACCCACAGACTTACCACGTATAGACACGTATACACCACGTTGTGCCTGGTGGGAGTGAGAGGCAAATAAATAAGGCATGTTGATATCTTACTCTAAATGGGCGGAGCTAACAACTCCGTAACCATGGCGCTCTAACCTCTAGCATTGTGAGTAACATCACTTTCTTTTATTTCGGAGGTCGCGGGTTCTAAACTCCAAGAAAACGAACTTTGTCTTGGCAATTCTAATTCTTTCCGTTATAATTAGAGTTTTACTTTATTTCTTATATTTCTCCAATAGTTTTCGAAGATAAGTGATAACAAATTCTTGATTCTATTAACACGAGGCAGTACCTAGAGATTAGAACGCCATGGTTATAGAGTTGTTAATAATTCCGCCCATTTAGAGTGAGAAAGCAACACGCCTTATTTATTTGCCTCTCACTCCCACCGGGCACCGAGTAGGTTTACCAAGAGTAAATTTTTTGCACCTCTGTCGACCAAAGTAAGGAAGTATGGACTCGTCAAAGCTGAAGTACCTATGTTTCGTTTAATACAAATTTCAAACATCTCTCACTTAGTTCGGTTATGAGAGATCGTAAGCTGTATGGCCTACGTAGACCACAGGCTCAGATTTTGGCCAATGGACAAGAGTCCATTGGCCAAATTTGCCTTGTCAGCAACATGCAAAGTAGAAAATTATAATTTCAAAGCGGTCACTTCTCATGGCGCCAATAACGAGATCATTTGCGCATCTGTCCTTTGAATCCAGAACATGTGTCATCTGGAAGGCGAGACGTGACCACTCAAAAAAATAATTTCCAAAAACATGTTACTATATGCAGAATAGTTCGCATAAGGTTTCTGTGTCATAACGATGTCATGTGTAAAGTTTAGAGCTTGTGCACATTGGTTGAATTTTCCAGATTTTCCTCTCGGAAAATGGCTTGGCAGAACTGTTTTCAAACTATTTCCAGGTGGCAGAATAATATTATAGGACTTTGTTTAACATTATAAATTCATGTTTACCATTTTGGAACTTGTGCAGATTGGTCAAATTTTTTCCGTGGAAAAACCCCAGGCAGAACGATTTTCCGACCAGTCAGACATGGCAGAACAGTTCGGAGTGCCTTCTTTTGATGAAAAGAAGCAGTATTCAAATTTTGGTGTTTGTAAAGATCGGTCAAATTTCTCCCCTATTTTGCAATATTGACGATTTTTTATTAACAAAATGGCACCGATTTGGGGTGGCAGAAACTTTTTTTTGTTAATAGTAGGTGTTGTTCTCGCATATGAGTAGCATTCGAAACTTGTGCAGATCGGTCGTTTTTTCCTGACACCAGCTCTCCTACTAAAAGTAATTAGGTAGTATCAGTATTAGGAGTGATGTTACTTGAATTACTTAGAATTTCTCTGAATAAATTTGACTGATACCACGTTATGTATGAATTTTAACGAAAAAAAGTAGAGGGATGAATCTCTTTAAATTGACCAAAAAATGCGGGGAAATTGCCAAATTAACTTACAAGTACGAGGTGATTTTTAAAAATTTCGTGGTTTTCTATCCAACACTTGCTTGGCATAACATTTTTCGCACCGTTTCACGCTGGCAGAATAGTTCGCATAAGCTTCCTGTGTAATTACGAAGCCGTGTGCAAAATTTGGAACTTGTGCGAATTGGTCGAATTTTCAAAATTTTTTTATTAGAAAATTACTTGGCAGAACACTTTTCCGACCAAAAAGGGTTGGCAGAATAGTTTGCATAAGGTTTCTGTGTCATCACGATGTCGTGTGTATAGTTTGGAGCTTAAGCACATTGGTTGAATTTTCCAGATTTTCCTCTCCGAAAATGGCTTGGCAGAACATTTTTCGCACCATTTTAGTCTGACAGAATGGTATTCGAGAACTTGATTCAACATGACAAACTCGGATTTACCATTTTGGAAGCTGTGCAGATTGGACAAAATTTTATCTTCATTTTTGCGTTGAAAAAACCTAGGCAGAACAATTTTCCTACCAGTCAGACTTGGCAGAATAGCTCGGTGCGCCTTGTTTTGGTGAAAAGAAGCAGTATGCGCATTTTGAGGTTTGTGCAGATTGGTCAAAATTCTTCCGTTTTTTACAACCATTTTCCTTAAATAACAATAAATATTCACCAGTCTGAGGTGGCAGAAACGCAATTTCGTTAATAAAGTGGCATATTCTATATGTGAATGAAGTTAAAAACTTGTGCAGATCGGTCGGCTTTTCTTATATTAGCTCTCCTACTATTAGAGTACGTGCCAAATGAAATCAAAGACTTCGTCATAAAAAAAAGTTCAAAGAGTTCTGTGGAAGTCTGCACATTTGTGATTTGTAGTTGTGTTGTTGTGTAACCCTACATGCTACGGGCTGTGAATTAAATTAGTTTTTTTCCGTTTGCACACCACTTTAGGAAACTTTTTTCTCTTTGTTGGTGCAGTTGCTGCACAGTAAAGGTAAAAGCAACTTCAGTCTTCTTGAGATTGATGGAATCATCTAGGTCAGAGTCAGAACCATCCTGAACAAGATAAGCAAGTGTCCGCAGCAAAGAACCTGGCAGACTGTTTTTGGTTTCGCCTTCCTCAGCTCAGAGTCCACGTCAGAAACTGGTGCTGTGGCATTTTCAAGTGGTTATATGACTATTACGCTTGAATCTATGTCGTCGTTTGTCTTGAACATATCAGTATTTCATGTAACAATAGTGTTCCAGGCATGCTGGGACTTGTTAAAACCACGGGTTCACCAACCAAGAAAAAATACATGTCACATAGACGCTTTCCAGGCTTCTTCTTTCAGCACCACGTTACATCGGACCCATTTGCAATGTATACCTATGCCTAGTGTTCCAAAAATATAACAAAAGAATTTCTAAGCCCATAACTACTACAATAATGATAACTTCTAACTAAGAATTGCAACCATGATGCAACTATAATGCACTAACATTATAGTAACCCGATTTGGAATGGTCTGCAAAAAACTTTTCTAAAACGCAGGCCAATGTTTCACTGGATTCACGTATTTCTTCCTTTTATTTCTAGTTTCGCGATGCAATTACTTTGCATTCATCGAAGTCAAGATATTCAAGTCTTCTTTCCACCGTCCTCCCTTGGATTTTCCCTTAGATGAGTAGCCGGAGGATAGTATACCTATTTTTCCCTCACGTTATTGCAACTTCCTCTCTTTCATGTGCTCCTAATTCTTCTGTTTTAACTACCTCATCGAGCTTCTGCGTCCAGCTTCCGCAGCCATGGAGATATACGAGGAACCTTATCTATATCTATAGCAGCAGAATACAGTTCCTATTGCTTCAGTAGTGTTTGTGTAAGTTGAGGGTGCGTTTCATAAAGAAGACCTTCACACTTGTCATTGGTATTAATATATACGCGCTTCCAATGTTAATCTATGCTGCTCAACTCAAATAAGTTTTTTCTTCATTGTTAATTGTCATCCATTAATAGCCTAGTAGCGGTTTGAAATTTCTATTAATGACAATATTCAGCTATATGCCCATCATTGAAAAGGTCGTCTCTAATTATCTTCAATTCCATTTACTTGTTCTTTTCATGCTATATATGCTACACAATGAATTTAAAACTATTCCATATAAATCAATCAAAGTGTACTCAGCTGCTTATCTCTGGTTACCTAAGTACACCAAGCATTAGAGCTCAAAAACATACCCGATTGTGACAAAATTCTAAGGAGCAGGTAGCGACTTGTGCCATCTTTTAGGGAATATAATGAGGATTCTTATTTTCAAGTTTTCAACATCAGATTTAACCAACAATTATTTTTTTATTAACAATTTAACAAAACAAAGCGTGTTTTTTTTTTCGTTTTTCTTTAATAGCAACGAGCGTATCGAAGTAATGGCAATGGTGTCAACACGCAATTTGTAGGTAGTAAAGTAACGAAGAGAATGAGGCGAAAATCAACCCGATCGGATTATTAGAAAAGGAGAAAATTTGAAAGGAGAGCCAGATTCTCCATCTGCCTCTGTCAAGCCATGCAAGTACCGATATAGGAATACTTATGTATAATAAATGAATTTACCCATTATTTCAGTTGATCTGATCGTTTGCTAGAAAAGCATTCTCTCATTCTGGTCCCCTCTATCGTTTCATATACAACCAATGGATATATCTATGGTTCCATCAAACAATTTATTAGTATACCTATCTATCACAATTGCTGCTCCATTCATTGTATAGTTATTCACATACACCTCCACTAAAAAAAAAAAAACTGTATAAATCATTTTTATTTCCAGGAGATGAACCTACACGCTTGCAGAAAATTGGTAGAGAACGTCATCTTCTTCAGGAACCTCCCCTTGAACCTGCTGGTGAGAATAATCTCTTGCCTGAAGATCGAAATCTTCCTAGTGAACGACGTAATCATTAGGGTGAACACCCCCGGATCGAGCATGTATTTCATCTCCACCGGGACCGTCGCGATTTACACCAAATCGGGAAAAGAGGTAGGTACCTAGAGAATGTTTCTAAGGGGTAATGGTATCTATATTCCAAATTTCTCTGAATCTAACAACTTGCCTTCACTACTAACGCTCATTCCCTTCGCGTATAAGGTGAAAATTATATAAAACCTGTTACATGATTACTGTACTAATTGCTTCAGTTCCAGTTCATAGGAAGAGTAGTTATAAAAAACATTGTTTAAGCAGTCTGTTTCGCAATTTTGTGCTTAGTAAGAATGTAGGCATGCTGCATGCATCTCATTAAACCCTATTATCTTCTTTCGTGGGCGCGAACTTGAAGGTGAGGGTTGTGTGTGAGCTCTAACAGAAATTATTGGAATGAGACCGAACAATGTCGGAATATATTGGATTACATGATTGTTTTTGAAATAGAAAAAAATTATAAAAACATGTTAGTTACAATAAAATTACCGATGATACATGTCGCATTAGCATTATTGTAAATCCACCGAGAAGAAAACTTCCATGAAACACAAACGTCGAAATTCAAAGCGCGCGACCAGCTAGCGAATAGTACAGGGTCGCATTAAGAATGATCGCCTTGACTATAATTTATCTTTTACTAAGATTTTACTAAGGATGTTCATTTCTTTCTTTTCTGTATATATTTAAAATAATGGTTTTCTCCCCGCAGCTTAAGAATGTTCCAGGTCTCTTTTTGGGAGGCGAGCAGGGAAGGTGTCTTTCCATAATTGCAATAGATCACAGAAATATGTTTATACAAATTTATATCAAGTAACCTGAATAACAATAGCGATACGTTAAAATAAACCATCAACTAAAAGTCCACTATCACCGTCAACGACTTTCCTGAACGCTTGTAAACAGACAACCATAGATCAGACAACTAAACTTGTTAATTTCACTGAACCTACTCTGTACATCAACAATTCCCGCCAAAAGTTTTATGACTTTTCCACCAATAGTGTCTAACTTTACTACCTTTTCTCGTTTCATGGATGTTTTCTTCTCAGTGAATTTACAATAGGTCCCTGTGGAAAACTATTTTCCTTGAAACTTCTAAATGTATGTATACGAGACTTGAGCTACAGAGTATCCGGAGCAAAAATTAGAGCTCTATTTTTAACGTACGCTGACCTCTGCATATTTGATAATTGTTTGTTTCATTGCACTTCCAATCCCCATTCGTCTTAATTACTTCATTGGGTATACTTCCCTGAGTTGACACAAAAGAAACTTGTTTTTCTTTTTTCTGGATGAAAGGTTTTTCAATCAGTTACTAAATTGATCTTCTGCATCTCCTTTTAGTTTTTGGAAAATTTTTGTATACTATAATTAGAATAAAGGTATGTTGAATAGAAGTATAAAGGTGACCAAGTATGGCTTTGATTTCGACGTTGTTGGTTAGTCCAATATTTGATGATCCTGAATTGTTATTTTTTTTCACCATGTTTGTTCACCATTTGAGTAGTTGACGTTGAATAGTTATCTAGAAATGAAGTCTTTTTCATTCAGCTCTTCTAATTCCTGCAGTTCTTTGACACACATCTTTCTCTTGTTCCGAGGGTGTTCAACCATCTAGGACGAGAAAAACAATGTCTCATCGTGTTGGATCCCAGATTCCAGTGTCTAGCATTAACAAACGATCAATCATGCACTATTGGAAAATAATGTAATATATTTATACCGATATCAAAAATTACCTTGGTCAAGGGTGGTCATGAATTTTAAAATGATTGTCGCAGCTCCCATTCTACATTTAATGTTTTGAGCGTCAAAATGTGTCAAGTCATTGTGCTAAAGTTTTCTAATCATACGCAGTTTTGGAATTATGACTATTAAACGTTAATAGCATTTCATAACTTGTAGTTCATTACTATTCTACAGCTGGAATAAGTAGGTAACACATTTGTAAGTTATTGATGATGTCAGTGTAGCTTGACAAAGAGAGAATGATTTCAAAAGGATGATTTAAGCTAAGACAACCGTTTTACATTATATGGCAACCCGTGACCAAAACAATTTTTGATATTGCGGTATTATTAGAACTTATACTCCAGTCATCAGCCGTAAAATACCGCATTACTGAGGAATTTTGGGAAACAAGGTCGATTTCATTGAAAATTGGGATTTAGGTAGTATACATAACGTTCTTCAAAGTTGAACTTTTGCAGAACTGTGCTTTTTCCCTAGGGGTGAAAACCACCCCTTCTAAAGGGTAAGAAATTTTTTAATCAAAATAATCCCGGAAATCGATAGATTGATCAATTATAAGTACCTTTTGTTCTATACAGTTTTGTTGTTAAGTTGATATTTTTCGATTGAAGCTGAGTTTTTCATTGAAAAAACGAATGTTTTTTAACCGTTTTCAACCAATAACTTGAAAATCTCTCATTTTATCGGAAAAACAATCAGAACAAAAATGTAGCTAATAAAAAACAAAGAGATACGTTTTTGAATGATCCCTATAAACCTAATAAGGGCTGAGTTATTGCTCGTACTCCAGTCATCAATGGTAAAATACCGTATTACTGTGGAATTTTGAGAAACAACGTCGATTTTTATGAAAATTTGGACTTAAGCTCTATTTACCCTCTTCTTCCAAGTTCGGCATGTGCCGAAGTGTGCTTTTTCCGTAGGGATGAAAACCACACCTTCTAAAGGGTAAGAAATTTTTTAATCAAAATATACCCGGAAATGTATAGACTGACCAATTCTAAGTAACTTTTGTTCTATAAAGTATTTTTGGAAAGTTGATATTTTTCGAGGTATTCATGATAAAAGTAAATGTAATGTATTATAAATCATTTCAAATTATGAAATAGCGAAAAAAAAAACTTGTTTTCCAAGCTAGAAACTTTATAAAAAATGCATTTTGTAGAGAATTCCAAGCGCTTTAACATCAAATTAGCTAAAAGTTTTTACAATGCGTAGTTTTGAAAAGGGTTGCGTTCAAAGTATGGATGAGTAATAATTAGTACGCGAATGCAAACTTCGAACCGCCATATCTCCTTCATTTTGATGACACAAAAATGGAAATATTCAGTGATACAAACCCTGCAATTAACATTTGAAACAGTTTTTCATATCTGGAATAGTTTTTGATTTATTTAAGAATAATGCATTTTTTTTTTCAATATTACAAAAATGATTAATATAACTAGACCCGTTTGTTTACAAAATAATGTATTGACAAGATCTTAGCACATTCTAAGCGTTTTTTTGCGCTGTTGCATGAATGCAAATGAAGAATTCTCGCTTACGATTTGCTTATACATCCAGCCTACTTCGCCTGCGGTTGGTCAGTTGTACGTAAATCTAAAATAATATAGACTTTCGTTATGAGAGGCAACGTGGCAACATCGCGTCATAGTCTGTCACACGCTAACCTAACCAAACCAAAACTAACCGGGAGTAATTTTGATAACAATAGGAAACATTTAACAATGGTTAATAGGTGCAAGATATGCAACGTTTATAGCGATGCAGGGAAAGCCCCGGGATTGTCTTATCATAGGTAAATAAGGAGATTTATTAATGAAATTTTTTGAGGTTATGTATCATCTCAGTGGCGTTCTATCAGTGTTATTATTTTAGGTTTCCAGTAGATCCGATTAAAAGAAATATTTTGATTTCTGTTTTGGGACAAAACAAATGATAACAAAAAAAAAAATGATAATGATAATGAAAATGAAAATGATAACATAACAAAATCGTCCTATATTTGCTCAAAACATTTCAGTAAAGATGATTTTGTGTCTAAAATAGGTGCAACCGACAATGCGAGATATTTAAAGAGAGATGCTGTTTCATTGCCGATACATCAAGTTTTTGAACCTAAAAGTACTACAAAGTAATTAATTTCTACCCTGTAACTGTGTTTAATAGAAATGTCAAATTTATGAATTTGTCAAAATTCAAAGCGAGACATTTTTTGAATTTAAATTTCTATCTTTTCAATGTAAATTTCAACAAAAATATTATACTGGTTACTGTGAGAAACAATTATTTCTTAAGATATGAGAAAAAATAGTAATTTTATTAACTATTATTAACCATTTTATTAAACACTAAACAACTTTGAGGAGTTATATCTCAGAAGCTAAGGAGCAAAATAGCAACTTATTATGAATAAAAAGAAGCGTCTTTCCGAGTACTTTCCTGCTATGTTTTCAGAATTTCATTTAACAAAAAATTCGCCGAGATAATCTATTTGTTTATAAGCAAAAAAAACGACACCAACTTTAAACAATGACTGTATCCGTTCTAATAAATATTTTTTAATTCTGACAAAAGTACATGAAAGCTTGTTCCCTCTTATATATGACCGCTAGTTTTATAAAAATCGAATAGTGGAAATAAATTTAAACAATTTTGAAAATTTTCAATATCTTCCGATTTTTCTGGATTGCAAAATTATTGTGCAAACTCTAATAATCCGATCGAAACGAAATTTACTCGATTCTTTTATTATAACTTGAGGATTTTGTACCTGTGATATGGAAGTCCTAACTACATTTTAAAGTGCCTAAAATAATAAGTTAAAAAAAAAACACTTTTTTGGGCCGATTTTTTGTTGTTTATTACTATTTGGCAAAACCGCTAATAAATTTTTGAATTTATAACCTATGCCATTTTATGTAAAAATAGATTCTGCAACTTTTTCCTCTCTTCAACTTTCTTCTAAATTCAATAATTAAAAAGTTAGAAGCAAAACAATTCGGGAAAAAACGCGTTTTTTAATTTATTTTTAAATTGTTGCATTTTTTAACAATATTCCCGACCGATGCGCTTTGGAGGATAAGTCAATCCTTATTCTAGACGTTATTCCCGAGGTATTCATGTAAAAACATTGCGGTTACCTCTTATGCCAATCTAAAGCAAATTTCTGACAGATGGGTCTTGGACTATACTTATTGTATGCATTATTACTGTCATGATGATTTTGATAATCTATGTCCTTCTTTATCATTTGTCACTTATTTCGCACCTTTGTTACCTAGCATGTAAAGGGCTTCATTGCCCGTTGATCTAAATAATAAATAAATTATTTTCTTAATTTTGTTTCCTTTTTGTCCCTTATTATTGATACGCCTATGGATAGCTACTTTGTACGCTGTCAAAATTCGTCAAAGGCGGCCATATTTTCTTCCCCCTTTACACCGCGCCTATCGGCTATGTTGGCATGTAAACAAAGTTCAGTTTCTAATGGGAACACCGGGTCTAGTTATATTAATGGTCTGTGGTTATACTTAATTTTTATCAGGGTGGTAATGACGAGGGTGTAATTTTTAATTTAAAAATAAAAAAATAAAGTTGTTACTTTATTTTTGTTATAAATCAGTTAATTCCTATGCAAAAGACTTATATCAGTGCTCATTGTGAAGGATATTTTATGTATTTTAAAAAAGGTCTATTGAATTTTCCCCAAAAAATTTACTTAGAGGAGTAGAAGTAGTAGAAGTAGTAGAGTAGAGTAGAAGTAGTACTAGAAGGAGTAGAAGAGGAGTAGACCAGACGCCGTGGTGAATGAAAAAGTGCGATAAGTGTACAAATAAAATAGCGTGTTAAGTGTGTAATATAAATTAATTAGTTAAGGAATACTCTTATTCCTTAGTAGTTTACCTTATTCTTTTAGTAGTAAATTAGGTAGTGTTTAGAACTGTATAAATAAATTAGAATAAACGTTACAGTATTATAACAGTATAACTGTTAATAACAGACAACAGTATAAATTAATTAAACCAACCCCCCTCCCCCAAATTCATTTTATGAATAATGACTAACAAGTAATGGGAATCATATTTCCCAAAACCCAACCATCTCCTTTACTCAACCGCTTGTTACATTTTTGGGCATTTTGGGGAAAAATATGAATAGGTAGGGAGTGGCTCCAGTATTATATGTGTAAAAAATAAGCTGTGTCCTTAAATCCAACAGTGGTAGAGTAGCCCAGTCTGTAAAATTAAATTTGTTGAAAATCGCTTAACAGAGTTTATCGCGCACTGAGGAAAAACTAGTTACAAATCACTAGTGTATGTTACAAGAACAAAGTTGAAGGCAATTGATCAGTAAGAAATTTGTCGGTAATTGAAAATAAACAAAATGAGCTAAAGCAAAAATCAGTCTATTCTTTGCTATAGAAATTGTAAGATAAAAAATTGCCCTTACTTAAAATATCGGGTGTTTTTTTTTAAATTTCACCTCATAGTAGGCTGTGGATAGTGTTTGTGAATGCGCGTTACTACAAAATGTCAAAATTGACATAACCTCACTTTTTTAATAAAAATTGAAACTGCTCCAATCGGTTAATAATGTTTTGAAAAGACAGCTCACTCATCTACGCCTAATTAATAGAGCCAAGCTGTCTTTTTCAAGACACTGGTAACATGTTAGTAACTGATTGGAGCAGTTTCAATTTTTATTAAAAAAGTGAGGTTGTGTCAATTTTGACATTTTTTAGTAAGGCGCATTCACAAACACTATCCACAGCCTACTATGAGGTGAAATTTAAAAAAACACCTGATACATAATGGTTCAATTTATTACGTGGAACTTTCATAATACGTGAAATAATAGGACTGCATGTATACAATCAGCACACTGAAGATAGACTATCATAGTTAAAGTATTATTATAGTTTTCACAAAATTATGATTTCCTACTTCACCATTAACTATTTTGTCCATGACGCCTGCTTGCTGAATAAGTAGTTTGTTGGAGTTAACACGTATCAATTTACTTATAACAAAAGTTTCATGTATTAAATTAAGCCATTTGAGTTGTCAAGAAAGTCATTTTTGGTTGGTTTTTTTTATTGTCAAAGAAACAAATGAACCAATTTTAGCAAATCATAGCTCATATTGTTGGTTTTTTGATTATCGACAACTTTTTTTTATATTACATTTTTCAATTAGTTTTCCCTAAATGAGCGAAAAACCACTTTTGAAGGGATTTTTTGAACAATTTTTTGGAACTTTACAGTCCAGGATGTTTTGCTGTTTGATTTAAGTATACCTGCACTTTTCACCCACACAACACTAGATATAGAGCCATTCCCTACCTGTTCATATTTTTGTCACATAAATGTTTTTTTTTTCGTATTTGACCTATTGGCAACTATAACAAAAGTAATACAGTAGAGTAATAACCAGTGTTCAGTTAAATCCGTAATCTAGCAACCGTTGGAATTTTTATGAAAGAAGACAGAGCAAGAGATGGATGATGGATGTCGTAGAGTGATCCTGGCGCGCAATTAATGACATTTTTATTTTTTGAGGTTTGCTGTGACAGTTGGATCTTGGTGTGAAGTAGCTTGTGTCTAAGCTGCCAAGGCCAATATTCACCAGAGGCGAGTCCGTTAAAAGTTAATAATGGTAAAAAATGAGCAACACATTAGAGATTTTATACTTAACCCACCCCACGACGTGTTTCGACCATGTTTCGACATTTGTGACACCATCCGTCAAAATGTTTACATCTAACCATATAACCTAAGATATGTCAAAATGACATAAAAATTCCAATGGTTGCTAGATTACGGATTTAACTGAACACCCGTTACTAATATTTAGATAGTTACCTACTATCTATGATACATGATACATGAATAGTAAACTATTCATGTATCAACAACAAAAGTGATAGGTACATGAAGTGATATGAGTCGTTAGATTAAGCAATATTTCTATTCCCCTTTTTTATAAATGTGGTCTTTGTATAAAAGGAATTTCTTCAGTCACTTCACCGAAACGACTTAAATTGTTCTAAAGAATTCATTAATTTGAAATACACTGGAACGACTTAAAGCAATTCCATACATAACTGCTGATTTTGACTTCTTTTAACCTAATCCCCCCACCCTGAAAAACAATCCTTTTTTTCAGGTATGCCACCTGGAAGACGGGGCTCATTTTGGGGAGGTGGCGCTCTTGATAAAAGACACCTTCCGCATCGCCTCGGTGATAGCGGTCGAAGTGTCAGAGATCTACAGGTTGGACCAAAAGGACTTTGTTAAGGCTATAAATCCTTACCCAGACCTGTTGGCCAACATCCAGCACATAGCCGAGGAGAGGATGGAGGTCTCCTCAATGCTCGACGAGTACAATAGGAGGCAGAACACCAAAGAGAACCTTAAACTTTAATCATTGTTATAAAACGTGACTAATTTTTATTTTATTAATTTAATAGTAGGTATGTGAATTTGGGAAATAGTACACATAAACAGGAAACTAACAATTTTGAATAAAGTACAGTTCCGAAAGATCAGGTATCATGTATGCTGAAACACTGTTCACTATCACGTTGGCGTCAGACAGTTTAGTAAAAAATTAACATAAATAGCAATATTATTCACTTTCGGCCGTATGACCAGTCCGACACTTAAAAATTATCAATCGTTCAATTCGATGACATCGTTCGCCGCCAAGCCCATGAAATTCTGTGCACTTGGGCCGGCAAGGTTTGCCGCTGCGCTCGGGCCAGCCTGAGGCATCCCGTACAGCCTGAAACAGATATGGGGATTGAACAAAAGTGATTCCATTATATAAGACTTGTAGTGTAACATCCAAACAAAGAACAAAGAATATAGGTACTATATAAGGTATTATATAATTATATATACGGAGCTTTTCTATCGAAACGCATGGTGGGAAATCAACAAGAGCAAACGAGAAACTAACAGTAGTTCGTTAGTATGACAGAGAAGGATGTTTTGCAACGTTGCCGGCCGAGCAGGCAGTCCAAGTCAACGCATATCGCGGTCGCGTATCGCTTTACACTTTTGGATGTGTGCGGTACAGTGTGCGGAGCGGATGAATGTGATGTTTCGCGAGCTAGCAACATCGCAAAAGGTCGTTCTCTGTTTAGCCAACGAGAAATATATAGCCTTTCTTTCGCTCTTATGTTTATCACATCCTGCGTTTGAACACCTTTTGAAAACCGTTTGACCGTTTGAAAACAACTTATCTTTAATTTGAAAGGCACGGCGAATTGAAAAATTAAGCACGCAAACACGAAAACAAAGCTACTCCACACCAAAACCCAACTGTCACAGATATCCTCAAAAAATTAAAATGTCATTAATTGCGCGCCAGGATCAATCTACTACGACATTCACCTATCGCTCTGTCTTCTTTCATAAAAATTCCAACGGTTGCTAGATTACGGATTGAACACCCGTTATATATATCGGTTTTTTTTTTAATTTCACCTCATAGTAGGCTATGGATAGTGTTTGTGAATGAAGTATGAGAAAAAAACGGGTACAGTAGTCGGTAGTGTAGAACAATGTGAGGCTTCTTTTTTTCTTCATTGGAAAATTAAGATTTACAATAAATAATACGGAACTCGAATTAACTACAATAAAACAAATGGGAATTCGCAAACTACGCGACATTGTGATGCGTTAGGCACGCATCCCAATCCAATTCGACACTTTCACGACTTCCCCACGATGACGGCAACGTTGCCGCTGTACAACCCATCTTACAGCTTTACATCTTTAATATCGATGGCGGCAACATCGTGCTCGAGGTCAACATAGAGCTGATAATTGGCTGTCGAATCACCGTGACGTACCTCGAAAACGAGGGAAAGAGAGAGAGCGGGAGAACTTCTATTCTCTCCCCTCCGTGATCGGAATCGTATGTATTATACAGAGCATGTATACAATACTATATAAACCTACAGATTAAACATTTTCGTGACGCTAGCTCCAACATTTCACTCTAGAGAAAACAAAATATACCAAACATATAGAAGCGTCGCTTCAAATCATTTTCATTAATTTTGGAAGTTATCGTTGGATAATAACATAGGGCAAAATTGTTTTCATTATATTACACAATCACCAGTAAAGCAATATTGTGATATCACATTTGTCTCATCAAGCGCATTAACCCTTATCAGAAAAAAAAAGAAAAATTATTAGGAATGAAGGTGGCGAAGCGAATAGTTCTCGATAAAAAAAACGTTCAAAGTGGATTAGATGGAATCAGATCACATATTACCAAAGACAATAAAGGTTATAGACGGCTCGTGGGAGAAAATAGCGTTATTTTGACTGAGGGCCACGCGATGGCACTACTGGTTGTCGAAGGCAAATCAGTTATCGTTATAATATTCTCGCAGCACCGTCAGACACTTCGAATGTTAAAAATTGACTGCAGTGTTTCACGATTTACATTTTACGACATCGTGTACCGTCTGCTTGTTTCCATCTTTTCTCCTAACTTTGTCGGTGTCGGCAGCGTAATTAAAGTCAAAGGTTACAGGCGGCCGCCTTTATAGTAATAGCATAGTCGGGAGACCGGGTTTGTTTTGAAGGCGGGAATTTTTGTCATGTGAAAAAAATACAATATTTTTAAGGCAGGTTCGCGTTTTTCTTCGTACATATTAAAGAATAAATAAATCGGATGTTCTATTAAATGTTTAATTTATTAATTAATATACTATTTAATCTTAGAATGATATTGGCCACCTAGGTTTTAACGCGAAATAATATGTACTTACTTTTAATGTTAATCTCGTTATAATAACTTATTCAAATAGTGTACCAAATTTTAGCCAGCCAGACCCTTTGAAGACCCTTTGCAGTTAAATAAAATCGTTTTTAAAAATAGAAGAATACATCGGAAAAACATCGCAAAAAAATTTCGATGTTATCTAATAATATTGAATAAATAAACATCGATATAAACATCGAACATCGAAATTAAAAATACATTGTGCGAATCACTTACAGGAGTGGTCCAAGTTTCAATAAATTTTTTCTAGTTCAAGTCCAGGTCTTGTTCAATATTATTTTAGCCAAATCCGTTTATTTAGTAACAAACAAACACACACACTTACGGGTGTTTTTCGACGTTATTGTCAATTAACTCGTCGTACGAGTTTCTAATCTTGACAGTTGGAAAGCTAGATAACCCACGAAAAAAAATGCTCTACAAGCAATAAAAACCGAGTTAGCGTTATAAAAAATGACCCATTTTTTATACTAAAAAATGGGGGTGTTATAAGTTATGGATACCCGGAAATTAAAAACCAACAAACATTGGCTCTTACGTATGGTTTGCAATGTGTTTGGAGTCCCTTGAACCCCCCAAATCGTATTCCGGCTATTTAACAAATAAAACCGCCGGGATAAACAAATTAACATAATATCTCAGCAACAAATTAACTTACAGAGTCTGGCGATTCGCCATTCGTTTTATTATTGAGAGAGAGCTACCTTTTATAACTATATTAACAAGAAAAAATACTTTTTTCTTATTTATTCTTAATATATTCTTATTTATTTGTCTTATTTAGGTATTCTTTTTATAAATAAATATTTATAATATTCGTAACAATGAAATTGTAAAATATACTAATTTTATACAAAATTTAAAAAACAAAGACTGCTGCAAAAAATTAGCATTTAAATTGTAAAAAAATGTGATCATTGTATGTATTGAATTTATCCGTGATTTTCTAGGACGATGAAAAAATATTAACAAAAGGAGGTTGTTCAAGGACTCAAAGTTGGCCATGATAAGTCAAAGGAAGGAAAATTTATATGTCTTGCCAACACTTTTTTATACAAAAAGCAACCGGTTTCGACCTACTGTCAGGTCATCTTCAGGCGTACTAAAAAGAAACAAGAAACCACACTCAGCCAACACAACCGTAAAGTATCTCAAAATATCTTAAAATAACTTAAAATTTCTTAAAATGAAAAATGAAAATTGAAAAGACTTTACGGTTGTGTTGGCTGAGTGTGGTTTCTTGTTTCTTTTTAGTACGCCTGAAGATGACCTCACAGTAGGTCGAAACCGGTTGCGTTTTGTATAATAAAGTGTTGGCAAGACATTGAAGTTTTCCTTCCTTTGAAAAAATATTAATTTTAAAATAGTAACTATAACACACAAAAATAATTGTATCGAATTTTCCAATTTTCCACGGCGATAAAAATAGGTTAGATGTTAATATTTCGTCGAGTTACAACAGAATAAAAAAATGAAGGTTCTAGGTTGCCTAGAAGCCGAGATATCGAAAAAAAATATAGCGCGTCCAACTACGACATCGTGGGCCTGGGCGAAAACCTTAACTTTAAAGGGCTACAACTTTTTTCAAGGTGCATGGATATTAAACCTATAAATCCTCTAATAAAATTTAGGTCTTTATTTAAAATTGGTGAAAATTTCGGCTCTTAATATTTATAAAGATGATTTTTTTAAAAAATGTTGCTATCTCGGCTTCCATTCGCCGTAGAACCTTTTTCTTTAAATGAAAGAGTTTTTTTACCACCTTTTAATGCAATTTATTAAAAACGTGTGTAACAATAGATAAAAAAGTTATTCAATTTGTTTATAAGCAAAAAATTAGACCCTTTTTAAAATGATTTTTTTAACAACAATTTCATTAAAAATAAGTTGTTTTTCAAACTTAACTTATAGTTCGGCATTCAAGCAAACTATTCCACTTTATTAAATATCTCTAGGATTGTAGCCTGGGCCAGCTTAATTGTTTAAACATTGAGTCTCTGGGATAAACAAATAAGATATCTCGTAAACTAATAAACCGATCTGGCTGAAATTTTTCACACTTATAAAGACCTCTAAAGGCTTCATAACTCGTGTATTACATTTCACTTATCACTATTATTGCAAGAGTTATTAGCATTTATAAAATAATAAAAAAATTGATGGTTCTTTGCTAATAACTGAATTGTTTATTTATCGATTTTAATTTATAAAGAACTAAATTAACCGTCTGTTTATTCTCTACAACTTTCCTATGGACCACTTTTCTCTAAAATGTAACCGGAAAATTCTTTGGGGAAAAAATCGATTTTCACACCTTACCCCATTGTTTATAAAAAACAGGGAAATTCTAGCTGTATATGGTCATACAGTGCTCTTTCTATAGGTCCGTCCTACCATTTAAAACTTTCCGATATCTGTAGAACAAACGCAGTGAAAGCTATATGATTTTTCAGTATGTATAGCCTGGGCTAGAAAAACCGCAAACCACTTGAAGAGTCAAAATTATACACACGGTATATCTCTTGATAGACTGTACACTTATATTGAAACTAGATATTGAAGTGAAAAGTCCGCACTTAGAATAATTGTTTAAAATATCATAATGGCCGGAAATAAATTTTGATTCAATGCATTAAACCGTTAAAATCAATTATAGACATTTCTATTATAGCCCTTATTACCTAACTTTATCATCGATCTATTATGAATTAATGCTCATATTTATAGGACAATATTGCAAAGGGGCCTTTGATTTTATCTGACCGATTGTTTTGGATTCTTTATTAATCGAATGCGATGAAATTTAACGGGCGGCTCCATATTCTCAAATTGTAAATTGGATGACTCACACTCACCCGGTTACCTCTAGTAGGTCAGAAAAACCGAACAATTCAGTGCATTTTTCCTTATTTACGATATTACGAAAACTCAAGGCAACAGTGCCTTCGGGTCGTGCACCATCTCTTGGTGGATAGCAAAGGCTAACAGTTGAAATCGGTCGTGGAGCCAGGGTTTTGGGAGCCGGGCTCCTTTCCTATTCGCCTCCGTATTGCATTTGACGAGCCGTCTGTAACCTATATTGTCTTTGATATTACTAACAATTGACATACGGAGCTTTTCTATCGAAACGCATGGTGGGAAATCAACAAGAGCAAACGAGAAACTTATAGTAGTTCGTTAGTATGACAGAGAACGATGTTTTGCAACGTTGCCGGCCGCAGTCCAAGTCCAAGCATCTAGCAACTTCGCAAAAGTTGTTTCTCTGTTCAGCCAACGAGAAATATATGGCCTTTCTCTCGCTCTCACGTTTATTCCATCCTGCGACTCTGTAGAAACGGTCTGTATATAATAGATATCACTGTCAAGATCATAGCAACTTTGATCTATACACATGAAAATGTACATATCGGTCTAAAATAAGTTGCGAAACACTCCCACAGCGCGCTCTATAAAACTTAAAATAAACGACTTTACGTAACCATACATACTTTTGAATCGGAAATAAAATGACAATTTATGATAAGATACCGAAATGATAATTATGATAATATGGTAAATAGAATGGTGAGGCTGTATCCCGGCCGTCACTAAAACGGCTGAGGTGTGTCCCAGAAATAAAATTTTATAGCCAAGATCCGTCCAGTTGTTCAAAAAAGAACAGCTTAGTTTAATTAGTTCAATAGAACAACTAGTTAAGTATTTAATTAGTGGAGTGTAATTATTTTAAACAGTAAAACGATACATTATTTTGCCGAATAACTTTCAAATCTCATATGAAAAAGCATCTACGTACTATCTAGACATTTGTAAAACTTTAAAATTCAAATTTGGGTAAAATTTTCCAATCCATAATGCGAATGATAAATAGGTACGAGTTCTATTCTAAATTTAATGCAATGTTTTATACTTCTAGGCCACATTTGCATCAATTCTTTGAAGCTCTCAAAAATGTTCAATGCGAAATGTATATAAAACTGCGTAGCACTAAAATAAAACGAAGGGAACTTTTGGAAAAGAAGCACTTTCTTTGGGCGAACATGATTTTACTATATATATAAAAATGGCGGGCTTAATTGATTAGATTCTGTGGAAATTAAATAAAAAAAAATCCCAAAAAAATTATGGAATCATTCAATTACACATTATTTACGCCGCCCTCCACGATTCGACTTCTTAACAGATTTCTTTCATATGTATCAGGTTAGCATTTTTTTACTATATAAAATGGCACATCTCGATGGCTCCCTTGATGGGGTGGAAACTTATGTACACTTTAAATAAATATGAAAAGACAATTTTCATCTTTGAGATGTATCTAAACGATTTGATCCATACTGATTATAGAATTTTATTAGAGTATTAAATTATTTTGAACCCTTCACAGGTAAATATTCTGACAATCCTAAACCTGTGTTATATGGGAAGGAAGTTTGGTTTGGCGAGACAATTCGGTTTTACAAATGTTTACCTATTTTACTTTATGTTATAATAAGAAATTCAGATTAATAGAGACTGACTAATAGTTTGGACATTCCCTTCATAACAAAAAATCAAATATCTCCACTCCATCAAGTGTTCATAAATGGTAAAAAATAAAATTGCATTTGTTTGTCCCGCTGGGGTGAAATTAGCCTAATTTGACCGCTTCTCCAGTTACCATATTTTAGTAAAAAAAGTTTAAAAACGCGCGATTTAAAGTTCAAAACCTCAACACTAAATTTATGTCAACTAATAATCTTATTTTTTAAGGAAGACTAAAATTTTGCAATAATAAAATTAAAATTTTAAAATACGCGTTACTAAATTTCTTTTATTATAAATAATTGGCAAATGGAGAAGCGGTTAAAGTTGATTATTTTTTATCATAGCGGAATAAACAAATAAGATTTTCAATAACTATTGCGCCTGCAGCGCCCTTCTTTTGCACAAAATTCACATGAAAAAAATAGTTTGAATAATTTTTAGTGATTTAACAATTACTAAACATGCCTGTTTTCCATTTTTTGGAAATAATCTTTTTATTTCTTGACTGAATTTAATTTATCAAGTATAAATTTTTTGTTTTTTATTTCACACAAATCTGCTGTTATGTACCTATATCACCTTTAAATTAAACAATGACGCGGACATTCTTTTTAATCTTGAGATGACTTCTAGTATCGCCTGCAAGACATTATTGCAAAAAATCGCTTATGAGAATGCTATCGATTTTTAGCCTTTCATTTACTAAGTGCACTGGGCTACTGGCAAAAGTTCTGGTTATCGGCGTGCATGTGGTAACAACCGATTCTTATGATCACCTAAACATCTGTGCACTTAGTTGTTTGAGGAACTCGCTTTTCGATCGTGTATTATCAAATTGTATTGTCTCAATGGTATGGCGATGCCACACGGTGCGATGTTTCCCTGCTCATCCCCGCCCTTACCCTCTAGCCATACATCATCCAGTGGAGGCAAATTTAACTGTAATTATTCGAAAGAGGCGACAATGTGCCACCAAAAGATAACCAATTAGACCGTACGTCTCATTGACAGTGTAACGAAGCATATTTTTGAGAGTTGAGGGTAGACCACACACCGTGCATATAACCGTGAAATCAAACCTATCTCAGATAGATGGCGGCCGATAAGGCAATGTTCAATAGACCATTGCTTAAGACAGACGAAACTTGGGTAGGTAAACTTCCCCCATCAAGTCGTCCTGTACCTGAGTTAATCCAAAGTCAGAACCAATACTTGTCTGTCACAAATCGTTCATTATTAGTATTTATCTGTTCTGTCCGATATCTGTTTCTGTCCTACCGACCGATATATGCAAGTCTTATATGTAATTGTGGACGTCACCGCCGTTATATTTTAGACCGACCGAACTATCTGTTATCTGTTACGTAATTGTCCCTAAACTGTGATTGTCACCGACCGCTAAATTTAAGACCGCCCGCATATTGTCTTATATGTTATATCGGGTGTTTTTTTTTTAAATTTCACCTCATAATAGGCTGTGGATGGTGTTTGTGAATGTGCCTTACTAAAAAATGTCAAAATTGACATAACCTCACTTTTTTAATAAAAATTGAAATTGCTCCAATCGGTAAATAGTGTCTTGAAAAAGACAGCTCACTCATCTACGCCTAATTAATAGAGCCAAGCTGTCTTTTTCAAGACACTAGTAAGTGATTGGAGCAGTTTCAATTTTTATTAAAAAGGTGAGGTTATGTCAATTTTGACATTTTTTAGCAAGGCGCGTTCACAAACACTATCCACAGCCTACTATGAGGTGAAATTTAAAAAAAAAACACCCGATATGTAATTGTGGACGTCACCGCCGTTATATTTGAGACCGACCGAACTATTTGTTATGTGTTATGTAATTGTCCATTACCGACCGCTAATAGTAAATGTTTTGTTATTCCGTCCGTATATGTTCTGTGGTCGTTCCGCCGTTAGATTAAACCGCCCGAATCTCTGTTACCTGTTACGTAATTGTCCGTTAGCGATCGATAAATGTGAGTGATCTGTAGTACCGTCGATATGTATGTCCGTCTCTCCGAACCGCTAAGAGTTAATTTTTCCCTCGTCGTGTTAGGGCCTTGTCCCACCAAAGCGGAGCAACAGCGACGCGACAGCAACACGATAGCTTGGGTGTTTGTTTGCTGTAGCGTTGGTGGGTATGCTGTGTATAGAAACTATAGGTTCAACACGAAAGAAACACGGTGGCGACATCGCGTCGCTGTCGCGTCGGTGTTGCGTCGCTGTTGCTCCGCTTTGGTGGGACAAGGCCCTTAGGGAAAAATTAAGTCACCATTATCTTCCGTTCGCCCTCGCTCTCTCTTAATGTAAAATACCGTATTGCCGAATATTAGACACTGCACGTTTTCCTATCGTCTCCGCATTGAGCTATTTGTGTCATTGTAGAATTACTAGGATAATTTTCCGTTTTCCCATTTTCAGTACTTAGAGGGGTTTCATATTTCAGATTTGGTTAGTCGTAATAATATTGTATTATCCGTTTCCGCATTTTCGCTACGCCGAACAATTTTCGATCTTTCCGATTTTCTCTACGTATAAAGTAATTTTTATTTTTCGTACTTTCCTAATTGTGTTTCCTTTCCGAAATGTGTAAATATTTGTAAATAAACATATTTTTTTCCAATTTTCTGGTCTCCGATCTCCGAAACGCCAGCATATGTGTTTGAGCGATTACATTGTTGTCATCTTCATTTCGAAATAAAATAATTTAGGTATTTTCCATTTTGAGTCTGTTTCTTTCCTACGGACAACCCTGGTAATCTCCTGAGTTCATAAACTACCCAGGCATATTCCCGAGGGAGAAAACCCTTAAAAATCTGGCGCCCGAGCAAAACCGTAAAACCGACCCTAAAACCCTTTACCGAATTCCCGAAATCCGTCTTAGCGCCGAATCACTCAAGTAACTGCGAACAAGCACGTTACAACAGTATACAACAGAATCGTCTTTGGTACCCCATAAAGATAAATGTACCAAAGAAAAGTGAATATTGAACAAAAATCGCTGGCAATGTACAAGCTTATTCACGCAACTATCCAGCAGAAACAAACTCGAAACTATTGTACAGATGCAATACTAATACTTCCATTGTTGGAATATGAAGTGCACGTAAGGGCTTGAAAAATGCCTTGCAAGCTTTCAATAAATTTTCAATTTCGACCAAGGGGATGGTTGAAAGTAAATTAACCTTTCAAAGAACTACATATTAGCAAATTGATAAATAAAGTAATACTTACGCTCCAAACTGATTAGGATTAACATACATATTTCCTAATGCATTATTCTGTTTCATTTGCTGGGCGATCATATTCTGTTGGGCCTTGTATTTGTTTTGCATTTTTTCCATCTGCATTCTATACATCTCTTGTTGAATCCTCGTGAAGAGCTTAAACGAAAATTGAAATGATAGGAAGGATGTGATAACAGATCTGTTCAAACATGTTCTATCATATGAACCGTTTGAAAACAGAAATTCATTCATAGGTTCAATACCAACGAAACTCACGAACATGCACCAAATATGTTATCAAAAGCGTTTAGTCATGCCAGTATTTTGAAAACAGAAATAAAACGTTTCATTTGATAGAACTGGATTGGTAGTTGCAAATCCTGTATTTTCATTTATAGGATATAATTCAGTGGGGATTTTCAATGCACTCTAGTAAACAGAGCATTTGAAAATCGAACAGTACCATTTTAATACACTTGCCAAAATCGTCTGATTACTAGAACGGTATCGTTTTCATAACTTACAGCCCTGTTGTTCTCGTTCAGTTGCACCTGGAGCTGCTGCACTAACGCCGGGATGGTACTCCTGACCTGTTCTACTGTCCACTGCGGATTATCATGCCGCACGAGATTCATCAGGGCGGTGTGGATCAGCTGCGGATTGCCATAGTACATGTTCGTAGCATATGTTGTATTCTTCCTCAGGACTTTCTCGTTCTCGAACTCCTCCCAGGCGGCCTTCCGTTCATCCTCGTTGAGACACTCCGCCTCCTTATTCTCCAGCAGCGACTGGTGGATGTGGTACTTGTAGATCACCTTGTCATGGATCTGCAGCATCTCCCCGAGGAGCACGTCCTTGGGCACGAGCGGAGTCGGCCGCTCCTCGGGCTCGAGGTCGCACCGGTACAGCTCCATCAGGTCGTTCTGGTTGTAATGACGGTCGATCTGCTGCTCGTCTATCACCCTCTTCGATATCGCCTGCTTCGTCACCTAGAACGATAGATCCACCAAATGTAGAACTGTGCCAGGCAGGTAGGTATGTTGAGAACAGAAATGCCATAACGATGATGCAAAGATAGATTCATTTGCTTAAGAAACTTGTTTACACTTCAGAATCTCCTTACATGGATAACTTCCCTAAAAATCAATAAAATCGAATGAGGTTTTCAGTGAAGTTTTTAGAATTTATCACAGAACATCAGACAACTTTTCTTTTTTGGCAAATTGAAAAAAAAACTAGCTACCATATAGAAAGGGTTTTGAAGAAGTTCATTGACTTTCCGAAAAACTTAGTCATATAAAACAGGTGTATTCGAAACTTCAAATAGAATTAAATAAATATAAGCGAGTATTTTCTGTAAGGAAAAGTGCATTCAAAATCGTCCGGACAGTGGTGCTTCACGTGGCGAATAGTGGAATTAGGATGCATCAAGCGATATCTCATATTTGTGGGTGGCCCATAGAAACACGTAAATTTTATATCAGAGCAGGGATTTCCAGACTCCATCATGTCGCTTATTTTTTTGTGTAGAACCAGGCGAAAATCATATGATGGGTAGATTTGCTAAGTACACCTCTGAGTATTGTATGAGATCGTGAAATTTTTGCAGTCTCAGAATATTTAGGTTTAAAAAACAAGTACATATAGAAAAAAATACTCTTTTAGATAAAATACTAGATATGTATTTAGGTTTCATGTAGGTACCTATTATAATTTTAAACAATCGACAACTTCTCTATTTTTGAAAATTTCCTTATTATAGAGCGAAGTAAATGTGGTCTACACATTTAAAACAATTGGTTTTATTTCAATGTGTACCGTTTGCCATCAATGATTTTATTAATGATGCGATAAAATGATTCGTAGGATAGCATGCAAGCAGAGATGGAATCGTGAGTGTCATTGACGAGCGGACATTTACAGTTCAGTTACATTATTTGTAAGAAAATTGTGTTCGAAGACGACAAATGTGTTACACAAAAACCTAGAATACAATTATTTGACATATGTAACATCATATTTTTAATAATGTCATTATTATTATTTAGTGTTGAAAGAAGAGGGGACAACCTCCGAAACAAAATTTTGTTAAATAAATACTTATGGGAAAAGTATAAGGGTTGTTAAGGAAAGAACTGCTGTCATACTAGGTAGTGAAATGGCATTAGCAACCAAACCAGTAAAACAAAAAAAGTGGATTTTCAATATCAGATAATATTGATAAAAATGGGCATCATGATGAGGTTCCAAGTACTTTATTCCTGTTCCTGTCGTGGCTTATAAAAGCAAAATTATTTGCAGAGCTAAATATTGTTAAGTAACAAATTTTAATTTGAGTTGATACACATCTGGTATGTTTATTTTTAGGCCGAGTAAACTATTTATAGTGAATTAGCAGCGACTCCAAGCAATATCATATTGGAGCTTTCTGACATATTTCATAGAAAAAAATTATATCGATGTCGATTTACGTTCACATTTGTATTGCCACATTCCAAGCAGACATAATATTTTGAATACACTGGTCTCAGCTTGGACTTTCTTTCTTAAAACAAGACTACCAAATAACTTTTTTAGCACAATAAGAAATTAGTGGTTAAGAGATGCATGTACCTAAATACTTAGAGCAGATGTCGACTGAGAAAAAAATTCATTCGGGCGAGTACTGACAAGTTTGACAAAACGCGGAAACTATTAGTAGAAAACCAACAACCCTTGGCTATGGCTATGCTTGTATTTCATGAAAAACAGGCTATACAACTAATTAGAAAATAAATTAGAGTTTAATTGCTTTTAAGCACAGAAGAAATTTAATTACGCTTCTAGCGAATTAAGAAGTATACTAAGCTTATAACCCTATAGCCTCTGAATTAGGACAATACCAACAATAACTTAAAATGATTGAGCAGAAAAACAAATAAACTACAAAATAGTTTAGAAGTTGAAAATCCATCTTTTCATTTTGAGTACGTATTGTGTACAATAGATGGAAACTAAGCATTATTTAAATCGCTAAACTAAACGTTTCTTTTTCTTTGTTATTGCAAATAACACTTAACACCATAAAAGAATTGTAACAATAACACATTTGAGAAACTTGCAGCACAGTCTGACTGCCGCAGACGATCAATATTTAAAGAACTTGATATACGCCAGTCCATATTTTTTGTACATATTTTAATTTCGCCATTTAAAATTGTATTTTCTATTGACAGAACTACCTTTGAGAGGTTGTCCTCTCTCCTTTCATTACTAGATAATAATGACAACAAACCTTATCTTGTATGCTAGGTCTTTGTATAACAGATTGGTCGTCTTCCCGTACATTTTTTTACAATTAATGCACTTACCTGTTTAATGCCCTACAGTGTGTACTTTAATAAAATGAAGTTCGATAGGTTTTTTACTTTTACTGATATGACCAAGGAAACTGACTAAAACATGTTATTGAAAACATGTTTTTTTTTCTAATTTTTTTATGTAAATACTTCAAGGCATGGTTAGCAAAACCCACAGTCTTTGACAAAAAAAAACACAAATGAACGGAAATGTTATTCATTAAAAGAGATCTAAATTGTTAACTTTTTTCCAATCCTAAATTTGTTTTTTTAAAACCTTCCTAGATAAAACAAAAAGTACATAAATGATCAATTGATGACATTTTACAAAGACTGTTTACTTTGAAAAGCACTATTTTAAAACTCCTGTTCGTGTGCAAATTGGTGGACATAAAAAATGTATTTAACAGCAGCCCAATGCTCCACAAAATGCACTTTACCTTAGTGTGATCATTTGAGAAACATTTAAGAATATTGCTAAGTAATATTTTGCTTTGAAATGTTTCAGATTTTACACTTACGCGTATTAGTACCAATCTTTGTCGATTTTAATTGTAATTACTTTTAATGATTTAGTTAATTTTGAAAAATACAATGGTAAAAACGAAACGCTACTTATTGCTTTTGTTACGAAAAAGCTAGTTTTAAAAAATAAAGGTGGCCACCTATTGGAGTTAGTTCCTTATAAACATCCAATACCGCTGCAATAAATTTTATTCCATACTTTGTGCGCACTTTAATTAATTAGATGGTAACATTAATATATCCGACAGGAACATGGGGAACTGCTCTTACGTGTGAGTCATACATTTTTCGAACCGCTTGTAGTAAAATGGGACAAAATGTATAGATAAAAGAACTGAATGTCTTGGATTATCATTTGATGATGTAGTTTTTATACTTCGCTTGCACTGCTCTACCCCTGTTAACGCAATCAAAAAAATACTAAATATTACTGATATGAGCATAACTTCTTCGAAAGTTAAGTAAGCTGCAATTATTCCTGACTTTTTCCCTATCTGTGTCCCTTTCCCCAACAACTCTATTTAGTCACTTTTGCAGGGAGGGTTACTTAAGAACTTCCGACCTCACCTTTGTCCTTATATTATTTTTTTTTTCTATTAAAATTGTAAACTATATAAGTAAAACTAACTTAATGTGACTGTTTAAGACGCTTCCAATAACGTCAACGTAGTTAAATACAAAATTACAACAATATTTCCTTCCATCCAACCTCCCATAATTCCCACTCCCACTCCTTCCCTTCTCGTCCCCCTACCTGTCTCTCGTAGATCTTCATCTCCATCGCTCCATATGTCACGAACCGGTAGATATAGCACGGCTTCTTCTGCCCGAACCTGTACACTCTGTAGATACTCTGGATGTCGTGCGAGGGATTCCAAGATACGTCGAATATGATCACCCTATTGGCGGCCACTAGGTTGATGCCGAGGCCTCCAGCCTTCGTCGATATGAGGAATAGCCTCGCCCTAATGTTGTCTGGGTTGTTGAAAGCGTTACAGCGGATGGCCCTGTTGTCACACGATGACGAGCCGTCCAAACGGAAGTAGTCCAGACCTAAACGCAAAATCGATCCATTATGAGAAAATAGAAATAGATTTGGAGAAATTGTTTTTTTTTAATTTTAAACTAGTTAAAACCTTGCTGTGAGTCCTTGCCTTTTGTAAGAGTGTTTTAAAAAACTGAAATGATTATGAAAGATGCATAGGAAAGGCTGTATGTACTGGACAGGTAGACGAAAGGAGTGCAATCAGTAACACTAAAGAAGGCAGTGAATAATTTCATAATAATGCATACAATGGACACAACTTTTGAATAAGTTTGTGTAACTACACATTTATGTATAATCTACAAAACGCCATACATGAATAAAAAATATAAAGATAATTAACTCTATGCCTACTAATTCTTGTACATATCGAAGTATTTAGTAGTACACGTGGCGATCTATTGTTCTGATATCTACTACTTACACAATGGAAAGCCACTTTAAAAAGTTGGATAAGATTTAGCAATACCAAAAATATATTTGTTGTTCGTTATATCCCGAATGGAGGTGGTTTGAAACAATGTGACCAAGTAAATATTTAGGAGTCACAGGCATTTTTAGAAGTGACAACAAACTCATATTTGAGACTCACATCACAAATTTAATAAACTCTCTCAACATAGGTTTTACAATACAATAGGCACAATATAAAGAAGCAAACAAAATTAATACATAACCCCCAGGCTATATTCTTTACTATATGTATTCAGCAAGCTACACACTGCCTCTTCTATTTGGAACCCTCAGTACAATATATATGTTAAAAGACTCCAAAAATTTTATAACAAATTCCTGAAATATTTATCCTTCAAAATATATGCTCCCACATTTATTACTTCCATCTGTTAAGATTACAAAATATTATTTTTATAAAATCGAAGAATTATGAATGATGTGAAGCTTAATGAAATATTAAATGGAAAAATAGCCCCATTGTTTTGAGCAGAATGTTCCATCAAGGTCATTAAGAAATCACAACTTGTTTAATATGCCGCTCAGAAAAGCGAACTCTGCTAATAACTCGCCAATCTGTAAAATTTACCGAGCAAAAAGGAATTAAATCTTCACCACTTTTCAGAAATTATATTAAACTTTTATTAAGGTGAATGGTTGCACTATTACATGATCATCAGAACTGTTAACGCTATAATTAGTATTGTAACGTGAAATGTCAACTGCAGGGCGAAGTGCGTTTACCCCCGTCTGACCTCGGCGGGACGCCTCAAAAGAATTACTGCGACGCGTAAAAGACAGCTCCATAAATTCTCCCGTTTTGTTGTTTACGGAAAGTTTATGACCTTCTGAACATTTCCTACGTAAACATTATTAAAGAACGTACCTACGTATCGTGTACCTTCTAGAAGGTACGAGAATGTTCTCGATCATGGTTGGGGTGTATATATAAGCGGGCTTGACATCGGAGAAGGAAGTAGATAAGTAGATGTGAACACGACATGTAGTAAACGATCCTCAAGCGGAGCAGTGTAAATAAATTAAGTAGTGTCTAGTCTAGTGTACAACAAACCAAGTGTGTTAAATAAATTAGTGTAAAATCAATGTAAATAAATTAGAAAATAAACGTTACAGTATGAGTATAGTAGTAGTATAGCATAATAGTAAAAGAAAACATAAATATCTGTTAATACGATCAAGCGGCAAACATGTAGTAAAAAAAGATCACAATTAAATATCTTTAAACTGTTGTCATTCTCCAGTGAGAAACCTCATCTGGTACACCAATCTTGGCAGTTATATAATATTTTGATGGAAGTGTTGCCTAAGTTGATGGATTAATAATTCCATGCAGGTCACAAGGAAAACTTATTCGTTGTATACTTGAAAACCTTTTCTTTGCATGTGTACATAGGCGGGAATTAACCCGGTGAAGAAAGTGAGTGGTAATACGGAACCAAACGAATAATAAGGGGAACAGCATAGAACTTAGACACTGACTAGGAAATACTAAGTTTAACTAAGATTAAATAAGACGAGTAAATTACTTTAAGTAATATATTGAATTCAATTGAGACGTTTATTTTGCAAGGTTTGTAACATAAGTAACAGACTGGCCATTAGGATTAGGGTGATGTCGTAGTTTTACGGTAACTTTCACAAGAACGTGTGCTGTTCTTATTTTTTTAATAAAAATATCTACAAGAGGTAGGCTATTGTTTTTTTGAAATTCTATAATAAATTGAATTAGTATGTGACGAGTGTTGAGGAAATTCAGAAATCTAAGGGCAATCTTAGTGGATTCCCGGAAAATGAAAAAGTAGTTGTCAACATATCGGTAATAAGACACTATATAGGAACTAAACTGGGGCTGGTTAATAAACTTTTTCTAAAGAATGCATGAAGATTTCTACCAGAAAGGAAAAAAGGTTGCTTCCCATTGTTAAACACGTTTTTTATAGGTAGTATTTTCCATTAAAATGAAGGAAATTTTGTTTGAGGATAATGTCTAAAATTTCCACAATATTGAGGGTAAAGTGTCTGAGGATGTTATTATCCAGTAGAATTCTTAACTGTTTCAAGCATTCCTCAGCGAGAAAATGCTCAGAAAAAGGTAAATGGCATTAATGGAGAACATCATAGAGTTGTTAGGGAATGTGAGATTAGATAAATGATTTGCTAGTTCTGTATGATAATTGTGGTGATATCACTGAGGTTGACATAACACTGAAACCGGTCATCTCAATAAAAGTTTAAAATAATTTCTGAAAAGCGGTGAAAACTTCATGCCTTTAGACCTTGTAAATGATGCAAGGCCACTTCAAATTCCAGGAGCATCTTCACCAATCTGTAGAATGACTAAAGTTTCTATGTATTAATATTTTCATAAATGACACATTCAATACAGCATCCCCTATATTCAAAAACGGTATTAAAATCTTCCATCTTCAATAATCAATAATTACAATTTGATATAACAATTGTTATTCCATGAATGTGGATGTATTAATTAATTATGTGCACTGTAAACTTATGCTAATTTGTAAATTAGTTTTGCGTTACCCCTCTGGTGCGCACTTAACATAAAAATTGACTCCAATTGAATCATCAGTATACACTAACTGTGTGTATGTTCCACATAGGCTCCGCTGTGCCTTGGCGTCCAAACCAAATTCGACGTAAGTATTCTTCATACCTAAGAATCGAATCTCCACACGGCTTCGCATCGACAGTCAACCCTGGAGGCCGAAACGGCCCAAAAGTCGAAAATGCAAGTTTCGATTACCATCTAGGCTAAGAAGGGATCTTAAAACAACCGAGCTATTTGTTACCAAACATAATGTCTTACATATCAGGAGCTACTTCCGAGTTGTGTCGCAGTAAAACACTTTTAAAAAGAATAAAGGAATGTGTGAATGAGGCGAGTTTTCAAATCACCTGTTTTGATACCATATTAAAAATTGAACTGCTCGGTTTTGCAGCGACATAAACTGTGAAGAGTCAAGTGTATCTTAAGGTGGGATCATTGTAAGCTAATCATAATGATCAGAGCAAAAAATTTTTAGAAAAATATTTTATGGGAGACAATGTATTGACAATTGTACAATGAAAGGACTCTAGTTACTTTCAGAAAATAATCTTCAAATACCATCTCATACCATGAGGCGTCACGAAATTTCCATATTCCAATAGCTACCAATCTAATGATTTCCAAATGTTTATAACCTTCCCGATGCATCTATAAACACTGCCACCACAAAACGCCTTCCATGCCATGAAATTGTCTCGCAATGCATCATCCTACCTAACGTCCAGTGTCCCTTGAACCCGCCGATTTTGTCCGCCTCGTCGTTCCTCGTCGCCGTGTCTATCCTCTCAAGGAAGTACTCGATGCAGTCCAACGTGAACAACGACTGCGAGAATATCAGCACCTTGTCGCCTATCTCTTCGCACTCCTTCAAGATGTGGAAGAGGATGTTCAGCTTGCCACTGAGGTTGATATTATCGAGCTCTTCGCCGTCGCAATACTCCTGCCACCACTGCTTCGCCTCTTCGACCGGCGTCTCGGGGTCGCTCTCCTCGCCATTCTCAGCTTCTATAAAAAGACGTTAGTTCTAGTCTTTGACTGAGTAATTGAAAAGAAAAGATGTGATGTTCGATGATTATCCTTTGGCTAACTGAAGATAGTACATTACGACCATAACGGCCATATCATGTGAGGGAGAGGAATTTTTACTTATCACATTTTATGGTAATAATAAGTTTTATGGTAATTTGATAAATGGCAGAAGAATGGCAGACCATAAAACAAATAGTAGAAAGAGATACTTTAAAAGAAAAAAGAAGAAAAATATTTTACTTGAACAATACCTGAGAATTATTTTATGTTAAGTTTTATTTTCCATAAAGGTTCTGAACACAAAATTGGACTTAAGTAACCATTTAAGTAAAAAACAATTTCAAGGAACGTTTCAGAATATCACCCTCTAACCAGTAAACTATCCCGTGGTTTATCTGTCCTCGGACAGCGGAACAAACTTTCTGGTGAAATATGATTGAAAACGGCAAAATATTAGTAAAAAATTATATGAAAGTACACGAAAATCAAGGAGAAAAAAAGATAAATTTAAAACGAAACAAATCTGGGGCTCCACTCCACAAGCTCAATAAATATATTCTGATGTCTAACAAACCATAATGGGTGTCGGGCTGCGAACACCCAATTACAGGTTGCGTTACAACCATACTATCTTTGAATCGTTAATAATAAACAAAAAAGAAAGCATTATAGCTCATACCAAAAAAGGTATTATTGTGTTAAAAAATACCTGGAGTGGGCGGATAGACACATTTTTCGTGTTTTATTAAATTTATGTATATTAACTAGGCTGCATATGCTATTCAGGTCACTTAAAAATATATATGACAATGTTGGGCCATTTGGACAGGTACTTGACAGATCGGGGACGCACTTGGGCCATTTTCCAACCGCCGGACGCACTTCGGTACCAAAATGTACCAAGGTATCTAATTTGGTACCTTAACAAGGTAAATTTGGTAATTTGGTACTATGGTACTGTGACAAATACAGCAAAACTTCAATATACCACCTATAGTAGTGTATACTGCTAAAGCCACAACTATACTTACTTTGCGCCGCCTGGGCCCTCGTGACTCTCTGTCGTCGCGTTTGTCTCTTTTTAGGCTTATTGTCGTTGTCGTTATCGCTGCCCTTAGTCGCATCACTGCCACTGGCCGAGTCAGAGTCTGAGGGCGATGTGCCACTAGCAGAGCCGTCGTCGATGAAGTCCCTCAGCGAGCCCTCAGAGTCCTCCTCGTCATCTTCCTTCTCGCGGCGCTCACGTCTCTTGTCGAGCAACACCCGCGGGTGTGTACAGATGCGCTGCAACTCCTGGAAGTCTTTGAAAAGAAATGCGGACTTGGTTGTGCCTGAGTTGTTCTCTCGGGCGTACCTGCGAGGAGAAGGGAAAGTACTTGTTAAACTTCGTGCATTAATGTCGTAAAGAAAAAAATCTTCTAAGAGGCTTGTTGTAAAAAATGGTTGGGAATCTCGCAAGTTCTAGAGTGATACTCTTAATTTATGTAAAGTAATCGCTCATTTGTTTGAACAGATACCTTAAAATGGTGCATTAAAAAAAGCAAAATGTTCCTTTTTTTAATAAACATTTAAAATCTCTTTTATGTTTAAAAAGAGATTTTTTTATAAACTAGACTGGAAAGGTGATTAAAAAACACGAATTTAAAGAAGACAAGATCCTTGTAGGACTAATAGAAGCAGAGATAACATTTTTTTTAATCACAGTAGTGCCATTATTTATAAACAGGAAGCGCGGAAATTTGAAGAATTCCAAATTTGTACATTTTGCACAACAAAAACTGATTTTATAATATACAGCATTGTATTGATATTGTATTCAGTTATTGTGTATATAAATACTCTAGTATGTTGAGTATTTTCTTCTAATTCCATGGAAATTTGCAACTAAGGGAATTTTAGAGAAAACCAACCGCGTTTCATGCAAAAGTCCATCAATGTTGCAAATTACAATGTTTCAACAATTGTATGCGCTCCGTTATTTAACAATGCGCTAGCGCGGAAGCCATTGCAATTTCGAAAAAAAATTATAGAGACGTTTTAGGCGAGGAAATTGGTCCCCTACGTATTTCCCCGTAAGTGCTATGTGCATAACTGGAGATGTAAAGGAGATATCCGCGAAAACACTCGTGTGCACAATAAATCTTAAACAAAAAAATTTGCTCATGTCGCACGCATAGGGACTATTCACCTGATATTTATAATGACAAAATGAAGGCATACACAAAAATGCTGCCTGGTGGTAATTTTTACCTAAAGCCGGTGCCAGACGATGCTACGAACATGTTCCAACGTTGGACGCTTGATAGTTCGTCGCATCGTATGGCCGATGATCGAGCTACGAGCTACCAATGTCGAGCGTCCAACATTCGTGTTGGAACATGTTCGAGCTGTTGTCGGTATTTTGCCGCGAATCAAAGGATTTCGTCCAACGTTGGAAGGAAAACATTCGTTGTTGGATGCACAGCCACATGATTTGGTCGAATGTTTCATGTCATTTGTATAGGTAGTAAATGTCAGTAGATACGTCAGTGGGTTTGTGTCAACTGTGGAATCAAAACATTTGCAACACCGTGTAGCCGAAGGAGCCTTTGGAGCATTTGCTCCAAAGGAACTAGCGAATCATTGACTCAAAGATTCTCTCCAACATTCGACGAATCATTCATAGCATCGTCTGTCACCGGCTTAACTAACGTTTATGTGTCTAATATGACGGCTAATACATCTTTTGATACATACCATTAGGTATATACAAGTGTACGTCAAAATTGTACTTATTACGTAATCTGAAAACACAATATGTATACTGCATCGGATACTTGGTAGAAATAAAACTTTAAGATTACCTGAAGTGGCACTTGAAATAGGCAAAAAAATCAAATTTGTAAAAATACAGTGCTGTAATCATTTGACAAACAACAACAAAACTATAAAAACAAAGAATTATAGGAAAATGATTAAAGAACGAACTAGAAAAATCATAATAATGCATGTTTTACAGCAACTTCATCACTGATTTGTCACCTAAGGTTTTAGGTTTTTATATTTTAAGTTTTTATAGATAATGCATTTTTGTGTTATTTTGATAGTTGCGTGTAAGTTTAATTATTGCTGAATTATCGATATTACTTTCCAACTCCGAAAATATACGCATCTATGCAAAATTCTACGTGTTTCAAAATGATTGTCATCTAGTTGGCGTTGAAATTTCTGTGCATGTAATTTTTGATGTCCCGCGCTCTATTGATTTGAACCTATCTAATTCTGACAACAAGTGTCACTTCGAACATTTATTGTGAAATTGGCAATCAGTACTGCTGGTAATTACAAAAAAAATACTACAAATAGACAAATACTCAGAATTCGTTTTCTTTTGACAGAGAAAAACCAGAAGTTAAAAGAGGTTAAGTAGGTTATTTTGAGGTTATGTGTAGCTAGTAGAAACTCCTATTTTCGCAAGGCGGGTTTTTTTTTATTTTACATGGGAATTTCACAGCCGACTAGATGATAATCATTTTGAAACACGTATATTTATTATGTATAATACGTAGTACTATTTGTTCAAACTGTGATGAGGTAAAATTCCAAGAAAACGTGTAGCTACCTTTGACGGTATCCGACAATCGCTGGAGTATCAACAGCGTTAGAAAGTCATTGACGGCGCGGTCGTAGCACTTACCATATTAGCTTTTACGTGCATTCGACATTGACAATAATGTCGAAATTTTTAAGGCACGCCTTTGTCGCGGTATATTGTTACAGTAGTTCCGATAAGAAGGGGTTTATTGGCTTAGCAAGTTCTTGGAATTCTAGCTCATCAGATATCGTACGCGTTGTACAGTCTTTCCATAGTCAGTTTGCAACGAGAAATCTTCCGACTGCACCTGCGACAAAGAGACCGACTCCATAGGCGTGCCGTTTAAAAGTTTTTTAGAGAAATTAGTAATAATTCTAATAAATCATGTACTTCCTTAGACAATGAAATTTATGAAAATAATTTTACTGCGATAAATTTATTAATTTTTCATAGATTTCATCGTCCAGCAAAGACCAACGAGGAAGTGTGAGTACTCGTTGCCAGAATATGGATAGGGACGGGATTGTTGGGAATCGGATTGGGATCAGAAATAGAAAAGTAATTAAATGAATCTAGGGATATCACGAGTTAATGCTCTGAATCTGAATTATCCGAGGAGGAATCGTTCATACCGTTTATATTAATAATTAGCGGATTAACAGATGGTGTAACATGATTTCGATGCTCTATAGAAATGACGTTACGGACACAATTTTTCCATATCTCGGTATTAGAAACGTCATTACACAAGTTTCGTATATTCTGTAACACGATGTTTGAGAGCGTTGGAGAAAAATTGCCCCGCCTTAGTCTCTTCTTCACTGAAGACCAAACCTCTTCTATTGGATTAAAAATGCAATGATAAGGTGGCAACCTAAGGCCACTCGTTTCTGCTAATGAATCAATGAAATATTGAGGAGTGAAATGATGTTCTTTGACGATTTTAATTAAATGAGCCTTTGTCTTAGCTGTAGCAGGGATATCAATATTATTGGTACGTAGAAATTGCAAAATTTCCGGTTTCTTGAAATTTGAAGTCAGCGATTTATTAATTCTTCGGGAATGATACGGCGCGTTGTCCTCTACAATTACAGAATTTGATGGTATGTTCGGTATAAGTTGTTTGGCAAACCAAGTCTCAAATAAAGATGATGACATGTCTTCATGATAATCTGCAAAACTTTGCTTGATATTATTCGCCGAAAGAAGTAACGCCCCTTGAACAAAGCCGTTTTCATTCCCCGCGTGCAAAAAAATAGTCGTTTCCCCCTCGAACACGGAGTTTTCAAGGCACAATTTTTGGAATCGTCTGCTCAACCTTGCTGAACCACATCGTGGGTGTCAATTAAACCACGTTTCGTCTAAATAAACTAATGTTTTTGAATTTTTTTTCTAAAACAATATCGCCTCGTTTTAATAGAATAAATCGTGGAAATTGGAATATTCGTCAATTTATTAATACGCTTACCAACATCGTGTTGTGTTTTATACAATTTTTCACTTTTTAAAAGGCTATAAATATTTAAAATGACTTTGAGTTTCTACAGGTAAATCTTTATTTGTAAATTCCCAAATTTGTGCCTTGTTTTCTTCTAAATTCGGTTGTTGCACAGGCGACAGATCGAAAACGGGAGTTTTCATCATAAATTCCATAAATTCATTTCAATACAAGGATTAAACAATACCGGTATGCACTTCACTGACCCAACGTGGTAGGGAACGAAATGAAACGTACGCGGAGAGAAGAGAAAGAGATACATGCGGCACCTGCATGAGAGAAAGAGATGGAATTACGACAGTTGCCCATATTTCGCGTTGTTGCCAAAATGTGAATAAATACATTTATCTCGCAAGGTTGACGATAATTTGCCGTTGTATGTTTAGCTAATGTTGGTATTTGTTGTTCGGAAACTCTGAATAATACCGTTTGTATTGTAGATTTTAATACTAGGATACAATTCCAATATAATTGCTAACATAGGAATACCAAAAATTAGTTGTAATAATTGTTAAATATATCTCTGTGATCAATATGACAACAGAGCCGTTGCAAACTGACTATGGAAAGACTGTATGTAACTAGTAACTACAATCCACTGTACACATATTCATACTTTCCGCATTATTTTTTTTTTTTTTAATTGACGTTAAGTAATGATGAGAGTAGTTTTCTACCATTTCGCACCTGCGACCCCTTGCTACTTGAAATATAAAGCTTTATCGACACTATTATATATCTAGCATAATTCTCGTATGACACGTTTTCCACACTGGCGCCATACTTTAAACCTCTTCAATCAACGATTTCAATCAGACATAACTCTTTTTGAAAGGATCAATACTGTGTTTTGTTCAAAAGTCTTTTAAATGTTAAGTTAAATAAATTTAAATAATTGATGTGATTTTGAATGTAAAATTTGAGCCAGTGACATTTTATGAACTTCTGGTTTTCCCATTTCATTTAATAATCTATGATTATTTGAAGAAATTTAGTGAATTTAATTCTTCCAATAACAAAACTATTTGAAGTTCTACTTATTATTTTGACACAATGATTTATGGCAACTACTGACACACCATATCCATATCATGACTTATTGTGCTCATTGTGATGATTCTTTTGATTTTTGCCTCTTTGTAAGGATTTTAATCGGCTTAACTGAAGATAAATAAAATAATTACTTCTCCATGTAGTGCTTGTAGAGCTTGACCTGCACCTCTGACAGCTTGACAAACACCACATACTCATACTTTGGTGGCAGGTATGGCTCGAGAACGGAATAATCCCTCCGCTGAACGACCCCGTCTAAAAGCTTGTGCAGCACGTGTGACCTCTTCCTCATCAGCACAATGTCCTGATGGGTCGAGTCGGTATACTGGCCGTTCGTGATGGGGTTCACGAAACGGTTCATGTACTCCCTGTATGTACCGAGCAGGTTCGGCTTGATGAACTGCACCATGCACCAGTACTCCTTCAAGTTGTTCTGTAATGGCGTGCCTGTCAGCACGATCCTGCGAGCAGTCTTTATCCGGTTCATTGCGATGCTGATGCTGGTCTTCTCGTTCTTGAGGAGGTGACCCTCGTCGCAGATCACCAAGTCCGCGCCTGGAAGGATCAGAAAAAAGAATTGAAGATCCTGAGAATAAATTATCAAAAATACACCAGAGGTATAGTAGCCAAGAAGATCTGTTAGTTCAAGACAGTTCCAAGAGTTAGAAACAGAATATACCCACTAAACATGATAACTTACAAAAATTTGCAACAAACTTACATTTTATTGTTCTGGTAAATTTACAAGTGAAAGATATTAAATAACCTGTTATGAAGCTACCTTTGCTAGTTATGTATATTACCAAATGTAATATAAATAACACTTATTTCATTAAGCTCAAAAATGTGGTACCAATAAAGTAAATATATGTATCGTTTGTTGTGTTACTATAAGAAAACGTGATATTTCCCAGACTGGTTTATTCCACTAGCCAATTATTACAAAGATAACATATCAGGTTCTTTGTTTTGTAAGTCACATAGCCTGAAAATATTTAGCATACTAGATATGCATAGCTGTTTTTTTTCTGATGGTGAATCCTTTTATCTAATTAAAAAACTATTTTGGTTTTGTACAATATAAATACATAAGTATTAATTTTAATTTGATTATAGAATTTCCATTGATATTTTGATCTTCTTTGTGCACTATTATTGTTTTTGTGTTGTCTGTATATACAATACACACATTGAAAATGTATGTAATTTAATGTATTTTTTGGTGAAAAAAGTGACAAAAATGTTTCATTACCTTTATGAACCTTGGGTAAATGTTTTAAATGGGATGCAGCTCTACTTAGTCAGTTAAATAAGTGAAGAGTGAACTGAAAACAGTCATCTATATTTAAATAGTTGTAATCCCACTAATGGAGTTTAGATTTAAAACAGTTTCTGACTAGATATCAAAAAATGATTAAAGCATCAAAAAATGAAAAACAAGCACTTTCCACAAATAAATTAGTCTTATTAACATAAATTGAAGTCTACAACGGAATTATTCCCTCAAATGTTAAATTGAAGTTCCTGAAGAGTTCTCAAGAAAGGTTACAAAAACTTTTGTAGGCTATGCGGTAAACTTGAAGTTAACAAATGAAAATTTAAAACTGGTAATGTATACAGACCGTTTCTACAGAGTCGCAGTATGGTATAAACATAAGAGCGAAAGAATGGCCATATATTTCTCGTTGGCTAAATAGAGAAAGAACTTTTGCGACGTTGCTAGCTCGCAAAACATCAGTCATCGCCACACTTTACCGGATCATTCGCTGTATAGCCTCCGAAGGGAATATTTGGAATGTGTTATGGACCCGGCCGGCCGGCAACGTTGCAAAACTTCCTTCGTCATACTAACGAACTACTATTAGTTTCTCTTTCGCTGTTGATTTCGGACCCTGTATTTCAATAGAATAGGTCCCTATGTAGCTGCTTCTAGCGTGCCTCATGATTTTAGTCAGATCAACTTTAAAATTTACACTTTCAATTATTTTAAGTTAATAGAAAATGTGATAATTGTTTATGCTCAGTAAGGTCAGAAAATTTAGGATCCAGGGAATAATATATCATAAAAATACACCAATAAGAACTGAAACTAATATTTGAAACCCACAAACTCTTCCCCTCTATTAGTAAGTACCTGGATCGATTAATCCCTTCAGGATCGTCTCCCTCATCTTCTTGGTGAGGCTCTTGTTATCTGGACTGCTGTAACTCCTGAACATTGAGTACCCTATTATTAACACCCCTCCATCCGTCAACCATTCATTGATCCTGTACTGCCTTTCGCAGACCAGCTTACAGGAAACGAGCTCATACACTTCGAAGGGTGTATCCTTCGGTAGCCACATCTTAAACTCGGCCTTCCAGTTCAATACAGTGTTTACCGGACACACCACTAACACCCTCTCGACGTTAGTTTTCCGACAGTTAGTTATCAATGTGTGAGTCAGAGCGATTACCTAACAAACGGAAAAAGAAGATTAAATTTCATACTGCTGTGATATCCAGTTTAATTCATTTATGTGATGGGAGTAATTTTGACAGCTTTGCAAATTTTCCTACTTAATGGACAGTTGTGTTAACTAGCTGGCGTGTATACATGAATTTCATCTCCTCCACAAAGAAAATCGAAGTGCAGGAATATAAAATGAGACCAAGTACCATGATTATTGAGGAAGGAAGACAATGAGAAAAACCAGTTGAGCTTTTGCAACTTACTTGTAAGGTCTTTCCGAGGCCCATGCAATGCGCCAGAATGCACCCCGAGCCCTTAGAGTTCTTCGCCCTGTCCAGGGACTCGAAACAGGCGTCCCACATGAATTGGATGCCATTCGCTTGGTGTGGTTTTAACTTTTTCGCTAACCTAGGGTCTACAGCTAGCAATTCTTTTTTTTTATCTTCACTAAACTCTAACACAAGCTTGTCGATTTTCACGTCTATCTTCTCTTCGAAAACGTTATTGTACTAAAAAAAGTTTACATTCTTAAGACTGGTCGATTCGAGGCATTCCACTCTTACTTTCTTCTGTTTCTCTGCGATTCGAGCCTTTCGCTGTTTCTCCTCGCTTTCCGCTTTTAAAGTCGATTCAGAGAGTGAATTTTTATCAAGCACCTACAACAATTATACTGTTAACGCTTGCTTCACCTACATAGCATTTAAATGAGTCCCTCGTGAGCCATTTTTTGTCGGGGGAAATTCAACAAAAACAAAAAGTCGTATTGGCACAGTTTTATTACATAGACTTATTAGGTATAAAAACGTAGAAAAAAAAAGAACCCGTGTGCGCTGGGAAATGCTCTGTGTACTAACAGAGCACTTACAATTCCAATTCAACAATAGATATTGTTTAATAAGAGTATTTAGACTACATGAGTAGGAAAACCAACTAAAATTTGTTTCAGGATTCACGGAATTACAAATCATCAAACTGATGGCTACGGTATTCAAGCAAAATTCACACCACTTGGGCTGTTCCCACTTTTGCCACCCAGTCAAAAATGTGCAGTTTGACTGATCAACATTCCTGTGTCTCAAGGCAGAATAGTAAGGTTACGTCCTATACTGGCAAGACTGGCAATTGCTGAAGTCATATTAAAATGCAATCACAAAATAAAACAAAACTTTTTTCTATGAATACTTCTTAAGACATCTAAAACTAAACATACAATTCAAGTGTTGCATAAAACTGCGACAAATCATACTCTGTATGTAACGCACAATTGTTAAAACAAAATTAAAAAATATCATACATTAAAAAAGCAATTCCAGAAATCAATCACAAAATTTTTGACTATACGAATAAGGTGTAATGATTTCAAGAACAGGCAGGTTGAACAGCTGAAATGGGAACAGTCGAAATGAGAATAACCAAAAATACAGATCATACACAGAGGTATGAATTGAATTTCTCAAAAATACTAACCTACAATAAAGATAGTTCATATTTAAAATGCATCTCTAAACCTAACTATTGAGGTCATAAAAAAAGTATTTCCAACAGATATTACAAACCAATTTTGAACTGGTATCAACTAAACTTCAGTAAAGTAGGGTGTTTCGATCAATTCAAAACCAATTTTCTAACATACCTACATTAGGACATCCTATTATATTATTTCTCAGTAAATGCCCGCCGAATAATTCATAATCTATGAATATCTAAAGACTATTTAACTTCACTTTTTGAATGATACTTTACTTTTCTGATATGTTTTCTAGTCGACACTTCCCCCTCTTCGCTGCTGCTGTTGCTGCTGTTCTTAGCATGCTTTATCCTCTTACGGGGTTTCCTTTTCACAAAAGACCGTTGACGTTAGTTCTCGTAATTTTATAAAAACACTTCAACTCACGTTTTCTTTTTACTGCCACTGTCACTACTATCGGCACTGTCGTCTTTCTCGTCATCGCTATCTGACCCACTCTTGGCCTTGAAGGATTCATCGGAATCCGAGAGCACTTTCCGTTTTCTCTTACTTTTCGGTTTCCTGTAAACGTTATAAGGTGTAAGCAAAAAAAAAATAGAGAATCGATTTTAGTAAAAACTTACTTAGATTTGGTCTGATTGACGTTCTTTTTATTCCTAGTTGTGAAGTCATCTTCAGAATCGCTAGTGTCTATTTTTTCCGTAAGCAGCTTATCCTTCCTCCACGCCTTTTTTTTGTCAGAGTTCGAGTCCTAGCAAAGAATTATTAAACGCAATGAACCCACATAATGAAATTAGGAAGCCTCATACCTCTTGGTCACCCGAGTCCGAATCGGTTTTAACTTTTGTCTTGGTGGGCTAAAAATGAAATGAATTAAGACGAAGTAGGTTAAAATATTCGGTGGTTTACCGCTTTCTCGGTTTGACTATCAGATTCCTTATCAGCGTCCTAAAAATATGTAAAGATGTATATGTAAAAATACGTAAAGATCGAACTAATTAGGTCAGTGATTAATTAAATATCCTCTTCTTTTCAATATTGTTCTAATGTTATTGTCGAATACAGGATGTATTTTTTCACCTTTCAATTAATTCCTATAATTACTTACATCCTCACTATCCTCTATTGCTACTACAGAGTCTCCATCGCTACTCTAAAATAACAATGATAATTAATATATTTAATTCACAAATCGTATGACTACCTTACCTCCTTTTCTTTTTCATCATCTTTGCTACCAGACTCATGATTGTTCTACAACAAAAATATATAAATACTCTCAAATAACCAAATATATGCATTGTACCTCTTTCATATTTTTCTTTGCAACTCTACCAACATCTTCACCATCATTCTAAAATATGTAGTAGTATTAATATAGTGATTAGTTATTTGTAAATTACACTTTTACCTTCTCTGCAGCGGTCTCTTCTCCAGTTTGTTCCGTTACCTAATAATAATTTGTTTTCATCACCGATTGCACTTAAACCAACCCTACATACCTCTTTTTCGTGGTCATCACCATTCATCTCCTTGTCCTCGGGCAACTAAAAGTTAATAATTGTTACACGAGAGGGTATAAATTTAAATACTATATATATATACCTTCTGTGGCTCTTTGACGACGTTATTTGACTCCTGAAAGTGTGTTTGTTAGATTTAAACGACAGAATCAATTAACCTCTTACCTTCCCTGAAGTAGTTTGGCTTTGCACATCATCACCACGCTTACCCTATAAAATATGAAACAGCCTAAATGTTAGTTAAGGCTTAAAATTTAGAAGTTAAAATAACAGATGAAAAAATGGAATAGTCCAATGTCACCCTCCTACCAGGATAGTTATTGGTGATAGCTTCTTCAAAACTGGACAAATATCAGTAAGTAAATTAGCGTTTTTACCTGGTTTCTGTACAAGAAACTGGGACTCTCCGTTAACTAAAGAAAAAGAATGAAGTGATATGATCGATTAATTCATTGTGGTTAAATTACCAATCGCATTCTCTCTTCGATGTCATCAGGGTTGCCCTCTTCAAGTAATGCCTGAAAAATTATAAATGTAATTAACCCAATCAGGTTCGGATTGCTAAGCTACCTCATCAATGTCTGTAGAGTCATCATCTGCTGCCTACAAAGAAACAAGACGTTTATTTGACTATAACTAAGGAACTTGATAAACTTGACGAATTTGTGTCATTACCTCATTCTCTCGTTCTACCTCAGTTGGTTTTTCAGTCATTTGGTCCTTAAAAGCAAAAAAGTAAATTAGTTCATTAACTTGGATTTGTAAATAAAACGTTAAGCAGTTGATTCGATACTTTTAAACAATTCTTAACTACATCTATTAACTCTTTCCTTTGTTTTGCCTCAGTAGGTTTTTTGAGAGTCTTGTTCTTAAGAGCAAAAGTAGATTATTAACATGGATTTGTATTCAAACAAAATGTTAAGCATTTGATATGATTTTGCAAATTTAACCTTTAAATTACGTTTTATTACCTCTTTCCCTTGTTCCATCTCAACTGGTTCTTCGATGGTCTGGTCCTTAGGAGTAAAAGTAGATTAGGTGATTTAATATAGATTTGTTAAAGATGTTATTTAAAAAATTTGAACTACAGAGACAGTCTGTGACCATTGAAGGGACTAGATAATTCCCTTAGTTATATTGAAATCATGATTGTTAATCTGAACATGACAAACCGTTTCCCTGTAATTGATTATATTTAAAAAAATTAAATACAGAGAGTTTGTGACTACTGAAGGGACTCAATAATTCTCTTACTTTATATTGCAATTCTTGATTATTGATCTGAATGTAACAAACCATTTCTCTGCAATTGTTGGACGTTATTTAAAAAAATTAAAATACGAGATAGTTTGCTGAAGAGACTTAATAATTCCCTTACTTTATATTTTGAATTTTGATTAATTGAACAAAATGGTAAACAGTTGATTTGACTTGGTCAATTAAACAATCGTTACCTTCTTCTCTTCTACTGCCTTGGCTGATTCCTTAGTCGTCTGGTCCTTGGGAATAAAGGTAAACTAATTGCAAATGTAAATTTGCATTTGATTTAAACATACCTCATCGCTTTCCGGCTCATTGGATTCTTTACGCCTTTGAGAATGCTCCCCTTCAGACTTTTTATTGGCCACCTTTGAAGACTGGAAATTGATCAAGAGACATTAAAGTTAATAACAATTATAACCCAAGCAACCTACTTTTTCTTCATCAGAGGTCGTCTCGTTAGCTTCCTCAGATGACTGAAAGTTTAATCAAGGGTTAATTAGGTCGAACAGCTTTTGTAATTTAATTGTATACCTGCTCCTTTTCTGAAACCTCCTCAACGGCCTCCTTAGACGCCTGCAAGTAAATTGAGAGATAATTAGATACTGGATTTAATTGTAATTATAAATAATAATACCTCGTCCATTTCTGAAGAGGTTCCCTTGGGCGACTGAAAAAGAAGAAAATGGTATCAGTTTTAATAATACACTGGCAAAAAGTTTTAAACCTCAACATGAGAACTACTCATCAAAAAAATTTTGGTACTATAATCATAATGTACTTTAAAAGATACCTGTTGAAATTTCACCAATTCTGGATGTTCAGTTTTTGTTTAACAATTTTTGTTATTTATGTCAGTCAATAGATTCATTATCACGATATAGCGTACGTTTGAAAAAATAATTACTGACAGGCTGAATTTCAGTGAATGGCTTCGCTTCAACAAGTCTCCCAACTTTTCTCTCCGTGAAAATTCTTAATAGAGTTATGCAGAGCACTATGCAGCTGGCGAATTTTTCAACTTTAAACTAACACTGTATTCCTTTTAATTAAATTTTATTACCAATGGGGTAATCTCCATCACTGATATAATTGAGATCGACTGGTGTCAAGTCGTCCTGCAAATTGTCTGGTAGAGTTCTCCAGTCCTACACCCTGAAATTGTCAGTTCCAGGACTGCCTGAAGCTGTAGGGTTAGGATTTTATGCAAAATGTATATTTGTTGTTTAAGGGAATATTTTGTTTTTACTTGGGATCTCTCTTAATCACATTGAAATAGACCAAATTCGGCAACAAAAAATTTGCATATTTTGCATATTTTTGTATTTTTTAAATTTTAATACATATTTTGCTTATTGGTGCATAAATGTGCATATCTTGCCGTTTTATAATGAAAGTGGACTGGTTTTCTAACTATAAGATACATAAATTCAACGAAGCAAGGTAAAAATCCCCGCTCGGACCCTTGAAATGATGACCACTTTATAAGGAGTGTTATAAGTATAACGTGTGGTTTATTGCGCATTATTCTTAGAATATTATGTCCCTCAACGAAACACGCCCTCAATACCCTTTTAATGAAAGCGTGGAGGTACTTTTCATTCTGTTTTTGGTAGTCGCGCTTCTTGCAACACAAAAATGCCCAAAGTTTCGAATCTTGCAACGATTTGGATAAAAAAATATCAAGAATTGATTTTAGAAAATGGTGAAGTGTGTTCAAAAGTGGTAAGTAATTTTATTTTTATAATATACAAATTTACGTTATCTAGGTAATCGCTTTGATTTTAAACTTAAATTCTCTGATGTTTAGCAAATTGAATTAGAAATTAAATATCTTAATATATTTTTTGCAAAGTTTTAATTATCTGATTCGGTAAAAGCTCCTGGGTCATTTTCTTAAAAATTTATTGCAATTAAATATTATATAATTTACTATTTTTTCCGTTTGTTAAAAGGTTATTTGTGAGAGAAAAACACAAGAGGACCAACACACTAAAACAGCAAAACATCAACAAAAATGTGAACAAGGAAGAAAGAACATTTCTCAACTTTCTTTGCAGCAGTCTTTTTCCACCACATCAGATATTACAGAACAAAAAGAGTTTAATTTACAATTATGTGAAGCTCTCGTAAGTGCAAACATATCACTGTATAAGGAACAGAATCCTCAATTTAAGGATTTCTTGGAAAAAATTTCCAATAAAACAATTCCACATGAAAGTATGTTTCGGAAAAATTATGTAACTCGGTTATACTGTCAAGAATAACAAAGCATATAGGTGACAATTTTTTTACATAATTGTGGATGAAACAACTGATGTAACGAGTAGATATATTGTTAACTTACTTATAGGGGTTTTAAATGAAAATATTAAACCAACATCTTTTCTAATTTGTACTAAACAATTAGACAAAACAAATAGCGTAGAAATTGTTAGATTTGTAAATGAAGGTTTAATGACATTTTTTCTTCCAATATACTTCCAACTGAAAAGGTTGTTTTCCTCGTTTCTGATGCAGCTCCGTATATGGTAAAAGTTGGAACTAATTTAATGTAATACGTCACGTGCTTAGCGCATGGGTTAAACAGAGTTGCAGAAGAAATTCGTTCCCAGTTTCCACTTATTAATTCTTTGATAAAAATGTCGAAAAAGTGTTTCGTACAGCTCCACTTTGTATTCAAGTGTATAAAGATTGCCAAACACGCCACTTCCTCCCGAGCCGGTTATTACCAGATGGAGCACATGGTTGGAAGTGGCTAATTTTTATGCTAATAATTACGATGCCATTAAATGTATATTATTTCGGAATTCTCAGATTCATCTGATTCAGATTCATCTGATCATCAAATTATTTGGAAAATCACTCCGAAAATAAGGACTAACCAAACTTTTACATTAGAATAAAATTTACAATGACAAATATACTGATTTTTAAATTCTTTTATTAAAAAATTCAGTTTTTTGACGCCTAATGCCAAAAACTGAAAAATCGTCCAAACAATATATCTCTACAATATTACCTAGAGAAACTCATAAACTAACAAAACATTACCATTTTTTGATTTTAAATGATCAAGTGATGAGTTCGGCAGGCCACCGCAATATACCTTTTTCTTTGAAGAGTGTGCAAAGATTTGCTGTTAGAAAATTTTTTGATACTTTAAGCTTAAAATTTTACTGGATATTCTTGAAATAACACTTTATTATTATGTATATAAATTACAAATAAATTCAATTTACTATACAATCAAAAAAATTATCAAAAATACGCTTAAAATGTAGTAAATTAACCCTACCCCTCCCTTGTAATAGCGAAATCGTTTTGCTAACATCATTTTCATATCGAGGTTCAAAACTTTTCAGGCCACCCTCATAATTATAATAAAATTTCATACCTTCTCCTTTTCAGAAACATCATCAGCTTTCTTGGGTGACTGAAAATTAATCAACACATAATTCCCAATTAAACTCAGTACTTACAGTAAGTAATACCTCGTCTGATCCTGAGAGTTCCGTAGATGCATCCTTAGGTGTATCTTCAGTAGTCTAAACATTAAATAATCCAATTAAAGATCGTATGCTTAGATCAGTATACAAGCCAAATAATAAATATCAAAGAAACAATTACAGGTCATATAAATTTTTTATTGCAGTTTCTCTAATCGTGCCAGAGGCTGAAATTGTTTCTGTTATTTATTATTTTAGTTGATGTTATAATCAAATTATATTATATGTACATAATGTTGAAGCAAGAAAAGAGGCCTGAAAGTGAATCCAGGGAAAGTTAAGTTCATGGCGAGTCAAAAAATAAACTGAAATACATTGACACATTGACAAACACACTTGGTAAAAGCGATTGCCATTACGAAGGAAAGCCTAGATTTGGAGATGAAAGAGACGAAACTAGATTGGAAAGACGAAGTTACCACAACCTGAACTTGGTATAAAACAAAAGAACCTTAAAGTGAATGCAGAAATGGAAAAACTAAATAGGTGTTGAGCATATCACTAAAGGCTAGCTAACCAATGATGGATATGACAGAGAACTCAAATTCAAGATAAAAAGAACCAATAACGTGAAGTATGTCAGATGACATACAGACAGTCAAATGTTGCTTGTCTACCAACATGCTTGACTGTAAATGGAAGAGTAACAAGTAACAAGATAGCGCTCATCGGGATGGATGTCGTATGATCATCTGAATTGAATTGAAAAGACGTGAAAGGGGTCTATGTTAAACATTGTTTAAAAAAAATCAAAGTTGTTGCATAAATAAAAGCAAAAAAGCTACTAATGGAATAATGTGTTACATTCGCAGGTTCCTCTCCAGCAGAATCAGGCTCTGGCAGCTTATCCTTATCCGCCTCTTCAACCTGTTGATCGTCTTCTTGGATGTCATCCTACACAATTCATGATATTAAGTAAAGTCACAATCTCATCTTACTGACCTCACCATTAGAATCTTAGCAGCCATCACGTGGTGATCGGGCAATTCCTCCATGGCTGGGCTACAAGACTTTGATTCTTTGTTCGATTCATCTTCAGAGGAGGCGTCTGTCTCGGCAGCCTTTGATTCGTCCTTTTTGGAAGTTTGCTTTTTCTTCTTCATTTTCGAGGACTTTTTCGATTTAGACAGTCTCGGACTGAAGGGCCTCAGCAAGTCTTTCAGGCTGGTCAATCTAACAATCATAAAATTATAAAATTAGTGATAATTTCGTTTAAACATGAGAGGCTTTGTAAATGTCGCTGTTTTAAAAACTGTGCTCCTACTGTTCAATCCAAATTGGAATAATTCTACTATTATTACACTATACACTATTTATATTGCAAAGAAGAAAGATGAAATTTTTACAGTATATAGTGTCACTGTGATGTCAAGTACCAGCATTTTTAGACCTAGATAGTTTTTCATTTAGGAGTATAAGTCCTTAGACTTAGGAGAGTCTCACTTCTATAGACTCATACAGAACTTATCTGATTTACTTACTCATATATTTACTTATCTCATAAACATAATAGATGTGTCCATCATTACTTCAATGAGCTGAACTCGACACTAAATGGCAGCATAGCAAGAACCAATCTACTTGCTGAATCTCCTATTAATGTTAAGTGCAATTATTTTAATAGTTTTGTAACTTTCGTAAACGGTTTGTTGAAAGCTTGAAGGACGTTCAGGACACAATTGGGAACAATTACTTTTAATATATTTGCGTTAATTTTGTTTTATTCCATTTTTCCATTGTTCCGTTGTGGCAATGTTGCACTAGTTTTTGTAAGATGTAAGTAAATCTATTTGGTAATAAAGTATCTGGATCTGGTACTATTATTACCACTATTGTAGTGCAATGTAGAATAAAATTATTCACATGCAATGTTAATTGATTTGCCCACATATGGGTATAAAGTGCTGTTTACCGTATGAAAGTTTCATAGTTCATAGTTTCAAAGTAAGAAATAGGGTATGTTCGTAAATTCAGCAATAGAGGATGCGCATAAAGTGCAATTTCATAAAATCATTCGTAAATTATGGATGGATGGATCAGCGCACAAATTCAAGTACTGCATCCGTAATTTCAGCATATTTGCATTGAATGTAACATTGTGTTCTATCCAACGTGCATACCAATGTTTCAGATGGATGTGAGAGACAAATGATATGTTTTTGTTTTCTATAATCCAAACCGTTTTTAAGGTTAGGTAACCATTTTTAGCGTTTTGGGCTAAACTGCAATTAAGTTGATATTGAAGTTACTGCAGTTCATAAAACTGCAGTATTAGCAGTAAAGCAGTAGTAGTAATAGTAGTTATAATTTTTCAAAATAAATATGAAGGACCAAGGAAACTGATAAAAAAATTAATTTCATGTAAAAAATGTGGTTTTTCTATATGGAAAAACATACGTTTGCTCAGTTTTTTTAATTTTTCTTATATGTGCACAATAAATGGCGATACTTAATATCGCACATATTTCCTGTTATATCGAAACCATTAGTTATTGTTGAAATTGTTGCTACAATCTGTTTCTACAATTTATTTTTTTTACATGTGGGTTTATTAAATGAACATCATTCTTTATCTAAACGTGCATTTATCAAAGATTTAGTTAGTTGGTATGTCTACTTGAAATTTTCTTCTTTATCAACTGAAATAAATATAAATTTGATATTATTTATAATTGGCATAAACAAATGATTATTGTATTACCTTGGTTAGTATTCGAGCTGTGACTATTTGAAGTCTGAATTTCTCTGGTCTAATTGAAATTGCATGAGAATTTATGAAGATGTTTTATCAAGAAATAAATCATCATTAATATTTAATATATCCATTACCTCCATTTATTATTTTATTATAGTGATCCTCAGCAATTAGACAACAAAACGGTTGCACGTTTTCGTCCTCCGATATAATTTGTATTGCAGTTCTTATCCTCCTAGCAATATTTTTTTAACAAAATTATTGATTATAACTCTATACGACTTGTATAGAAATCCATATAATATATTTAACAATTCGGACCATAAACGAAACATTTAAAAACCTCCTTAACCTAAAAGCTTGTGTGTGTGAGGAAGAGAGAATTGTAATTAACGTCTCCTTTTTGCTGCAAGGCTAAACTGGACGGGACCTACAGTTTAACGTGGGCTCCGAACCACGGTCCTCGAGCACGGTTGTACCTCCCTAAGGCTCTCACCCCAGTTGACACACTTCGTGCTCTACCGACTCAGAGTGTGTGTATCCTAGTCCCGCCCTCCTACAGGATATCCGATCCTATCAGGCCTGGTTACCGGCGTGAATAGGAACGGGATTTTGGATACATTTTACACACTTCCCGCAACACACACAACAACCATGGATTACGTGGAATTCGAACCCACGACGACAGTGACCGCCTGACTCAAAGCCAGCGCCTTAAACCATACAGCCACCGCCGCCCCAACCTAAAAGTTTTCATACAAACAACAAAAAACGTAAACTTCGTGAACTATGCTTTAATTTTAATTCACCATAAATTGTAAAACTGATGAAATCATTGACATTATATACACAAATTCAGCACTTGAAACATCATCGAATTTACGAACATGACCCTTACAGAAGAGTATTCTTGCATGGTATCACCTGTCAATTCAATTTAATAAATTTGAATAAATAGCCATTTGATTAACTTAGTGCTTACAACCTCACATTTTTTTAACAAAACTATCCGTTTCAAAAGTAGCAAAGTAGCATTGCACAACAAAAAAGGTGAAAGTGACTCCATTCATTCACAACTCACCGTTTAAATTTCTTCTCCTCCTGTTTCTTCATATAAGCTTTCTTGAGTTTGCTGCATTCAATCCTAGGCAGACGGATGAACACTTCTCGCCTGAACTTCTCATCATCCTTCGATGCAGTCTTTGTTTGTTTGCTTTTGTGCATTGTTTTACGTGGAGTCGACGAAACGCTCTCGTCCGAAGAACTCAAGTGCAGGTGCAAAGACTCCTCGTCCTTATCCTTCACCTTCTTACTCGCCTGAGTCAACATGGCTAAGTCGTCGTCTGATGCGCTGCTAGAATGGGGATCTGTGGATGTCGCTTTTGCGTCGTTTTCTTTGGCATGGGACGAAAGGGTTGGCTCTTCATCCGAAGAACTCGAATGGAGGTCCTTCAAGGTTATTTCTTCTTTGCTTTTTCGAGTAGGTAGAATCCTCTTTTTGCGTGAACCTTTGTCTTTTTTGTCGTCTCGAGACCGTTCAGTAGTCTTCTTTGTTTCGTTTGAAGATCTTTCATCTTCATCGGACGAGCTTGAATTCTTGGATTCCTGTCGGCCGTCACGGTTAGCTGCTATGCAATTTTCTTTTTTAGTTTGATACATATTCGTATCTTTCGTTCTGCTGAGTATGATTTTCAATGATCGTTTCTTCTCAACGGCAACCTCCTCAGTTTTCTTTAACCTAGAGGAAGATCTCTTCGATCGCGACTCAGTCTCCTCCATCTTTGTTTTCTTGTGGCTCTCCTCATCTTCATCAGAAGAAGATCTGCCGCGTTTGACGGCTGACGATGTCACCGGCGATTTCTTCAAGGCAGACTTCAGCTTGCCATTGTGCCCCTTCGTCTTCCTCGGCGTGGAATTCTCCTCGTCAGAACTCGTCAGGATTATCACCGAATTATCGAACGTAACGGATTTCTTAACGCTCGGATCTATCAACTTGTTAAGGTCTACTAATCGTATCTTAGGTACGTTGTTATCTCCGTCCTTGTCCGGTGAGGCCTCTTTCTTCTCATTTTCCACTATTGACTTATTTCTCTTCTCCTTCTTCTTGGACTTGGATTGAGATTCGGGGTTGGTGTCGCTTTGTTTTTTCGCGCTTTTGAGTTCATTCACCTTGGCCTGGTAATCCGACTGCGCAGTCTTGGCGTGTGACTGAAGTGTATTAAAGAAGGCGTCTACAGAATCTATTAATTCGAGAAAGTTCTTGCCTTTGCTCTTTTTAAAGTTCTTGAGGGATTTCTCGAGGCTCGTCACGTCGTTCGCCACCCTCTTGATTTCCGAGATGCGGCTCAACGCTAGGTCGATTATTTCTTCTTCGGAAACCATCACTGAAATTTTTTAAACAGAGATTTAAGAATCTAAGATTTCTGAGGCGTCGATTCTTGCAAAAAAAGTGAGGAAAGAAGAGCGACACAATTCAGATAATACAATTTTTGATTGCGTAAAAGGAGGTTAAAAGCGTCATGAAATGATTTCTCCAATATTGCCTGCAGAGTATAGATGTGTTAACTAAATACTACTACCGTGGATCACGAATAATGTAACTACTCCAGCTAAAATGCATTCATTGAGTCTTGTCAGTGCATTTTTACTAAAACCACAACCTAACTCGAATAGTGACTTAAATGAAAGTATTTAGTGGAATGGAAACTCCTGACTCCTACAGGTGTCATGTTTAATGTCAATTATTTATAACATGAAAGCAAATCACTTTGAATGTTTCATGTGACAAGAATGAAAATTGATCCTCGTGGTTTCCTGGCAATTTGGTATGCCTCGTTAAATGAAATGGGCGGAGTCCTCTTGCCAGATGATTTTAGGAGAAACAAGGTCCACAAATTCTATAATCGAGTGACACATTAAAACAGTCATGACAAGTTTATACTTCAAAACAGTACAATTCATTGCTAAGAAACGAAAAATGACCAGACCAAGGCGAAGAGATTAATAGAAAAAAATACCACGAAAACGTCTATGTACTGAGCCAAACCTTTTTTCAAAATTTTTTCTTTGTAATTTTATTGTCACAAAGAATTTTTATTGAACCAAGGGTTTTCGAGATATTGGCCGTGTTTTTAAAGTGTACCAGCTGCTCAAACACAATGTATTCGAACAGTCAACAGAACACTTGAGCACTTGCTCGATCAGTGACATTTAAAAACGGTATCCGTGCAAGTCTAAGGTACAAGTTGTAAGTTTTGACTTCTAACGATTTGTATACATCTCAAAAACATACAAAACAAAATGTTGAATCCTTATTTAATTACTCTTCTAGTTATAATGTATTTGGATTTGATTAATATGAATTTTTTACTCAAGGACTCCAGTTTTACATTTACTATTTAAGAAAACATTTCCATATTTTGGCCACTTCCATAATTTTAGTTTCTTTTGACATATAATTTTTAACTTAAATTACAACACATTCAATTCAATGTCCCATTTCATTTGAGGTAGCCGCCCAGGTCCGATACGAGTAAACACGTCTCGCGCTCTTTACTTTTCGCATTACAATATATTGAGAGTTAGTCAAAAACAATACGTTTTTTGCTATATCAAAAAAAATCAATAAATCTCGATCATCAGATTGAAATTCTTTTAAAGGATAGGGTAGCACAACATAAGCACAATTCAACACAACCAAAATTATTTCAAAATTCGAAATGCCTTGGTATTTTTTAAAAATGTGTCGTATCTCGATAAGTATCAAATCAAAGTTCTTTCAATGCCACAAGACAGAAAAAAAGTTGATTTGAAAAAGGCTCGGCTAAGTTGACAGACTTAGCAGAATAACATTTGTGACCTCGTTATTAGTATGATTAATGGACCCATTGACAAGATATAACTTTGACATAAAACTTTTGAAAGTTGAAAAGAAGCCTAGTGCCTGCGCACTAGAATAACTACACTTGGTTCGGCAATATAATGAGCGTCATCCCTTTTCGTGAACTAATCGAGACGGTAAATTTTTAGTTCAAGACATGGGCACTGCATACGACATTTCCGCGGCGACAGTTATTATCAGGGTAACAGGGGCAGCGTTTCTATGGTTACATCCAGTTCTGTCTAGATTTTATGATCTATAGGTTACTTATTCATAGGTTCAATAACTTGAACTTATTTGTGCTAAGTGGACTTCAGAATGGCAAAATGTTCAGAAAATGTTCTGTTTCTAGGTGCAATAGCATCCAGCACATATTTCAATAAATTATAATATACGAGTATATTAATGAGGCATGAGATTGCCTATTTTTCCCAATTTATTGTTAATTTAATTTTAAAGTATGTGATCCATGTGGTGTACATGTAGTTCATCCAGAGAAAAATAAAATTACATCTCAAAAGTTAGGGATTTCTGTTTTTTAGTATAAATCAACAAAGTGATGTTCAATTTTATGGGGTATAATGTTAAGTCGAACACTGATTCATTATAAAGGAACACCTAATAAACATCTTTTCTTTTTTCCGGATAAATGATATAACAAACTATGTGTTAATGATAAATGAGGACTATTAGGGAAATGCATCCCCAATTGTCCTCGCTCGAAGCGGTTAACACTATGTGTTGGTGATATGTGATATAAATATGCATATTTTATTTTTTTGTATGCTTTTTGTTATTTCTCAAGTAGACGATGGCTATCATTATTTTCATGAAAAACAAAAAATGCTCCTGTTGACTATTGCCTTTGGATAAATGATGCGAATTTAAAAAGAAAAATGTTTATTTGGGCCCAATCTAGATAATTACATTAGGAACATTTTTATCCAAATAAGCTTTGTAATTATCTCAAATATCATTAAATATTTTTCGTTTTAAAATCAATAATATTTATCCAATATGAGAACAGTTATGAATTTAAATTTCGCGCGCATTTCTGTAGATGAATTACAAGTTTCTTCTATAGCTTTAGCTTGGCGGATTGATTGTAAAATGGCATCCCCAAATAGCCTGCATTATAGTGGACAATCTGTGAGGTTCACTTTGGAAAATTATTTTACAAAATCACTTAAGATGATCAAGTAGTTGGCATATCCAAAGGCAGAAGAAATGCATGTCACCTCAACGATGAAAACATCTCATTCACAAAGACATATAACTAGAAAGCATGAATAACCGAGACAAAGAAAAATTGTATAACTTCATACTTCTATCATACTTCTCATTTTTCGGTTACTTGTAGTTAGTATAAATATTTCTGAGGCCTGGTGTATCGCTTCCAAAGTGATTGATATCTGACTCTAAATTTGTATCTTCTTAGCGCGCCGTCTCCCGGCGGAGGTTGGCGATCCAAGTGGCCAATGTTGTCTTGGAAACTGCTGCTATGAAGATATCAGTAGATGTGCGATTAAACCATCTTCTTAGATCTTTAAGCCACAAGTTTAGGGGTCCTCCGACCGATCTTTTACCCTCGATCTTTCCTTCTATGATCAACCTCATTATCTAGAATCTTTGTCCTCTCATTGTGTGACCTAAGTAGAGAATTTTCCTCTCTTTAATCGTCCGCAGTAGTTCTTTGTCCTTGTTCATAATATTGAGGACTTCAATACTGGTTACTCTTTGGACCCATGATATATGCTCAACATCCGACGGTATAAATACATTTCAAAGGCTTCTATTTTCTTTTCGATGTTTGGATCAAGTGTTCAACTTTCGCCACCATAAGGCATCGCGGAGAAAACATAACATCTTACCATACGTATCATAAGCTCCAGTTTAAGTTCCGGTCTGATAAAGAATTGTTTCATGTTTATGAACAATTTTCGCGCTTGCTCTATTCTTGATCTTATTTCCCTTTTGGGGGGACACAGTGCTCATTAATAATGGTATCCCGATATTGAAATGTTGTTCAACACATACTTGTTGAACAGTGTGTCCATTTATTAACAGATTTGCGGTAAGGGGAGCCTTGGAGAATATCATTAGCTTGGTTTTTGAAATGTTCATATACAAACCATACTGCTCGATATATTGTACAATATAATTCATTATGTATTGCAGATCGTTAAGGTTATTGTGTGAATACAACAGTATCATCGGCATATCTGATATTGTTGATTATTTTGCCGTTTACTTTATTCCCTTTGCAACTCCTTCCAAGGCCTCTCTAAAGATGTGCTAGGAGTATACATTGAACAGTAGGGGCGAAGATATGCATCCCTGCCATACTCCCCCTTTTATGGATACTGTATCTGAAATGGCTCCATTCACCCTAACTTCTGCTGTTTAGGCGAGTAGAGTTTCGTAATGAATCGCAAATTTCCATTGTCAATTTCTGTTGATCTTAGTCTTTCAATCATTTTTTGGTGATTTACACAATCGAAGGCTTTGCGATAATCAATAAAGCATGCATATATGTTTACATTCATATCTCTACATCTTTATAGAGACAAATTGAGTTTTGTCAGTTTGATATTCGCATTTCCTACGAATTAGTATATGAATGATTCTCAGAAAAATTTTCAGTAGATGGAACATCAGACTTATCATGTGGTAGTCGTCGCAGTTAGAGAAGTTATTCTTTTTCGGCGGTATCTACCAAAGTTACTGATTTTGTTAAAAAGTGATGTTAAGAAATCCAAATCTGTACCCTCTTACTTGTAATTAGTTTAGAGTATTTCTGTATGAATGCCTGCAGGACCAGTAGCTTTGATGTTTTCTGTTTCAGTTTGTCATCTCTTATTTACTTGTGCATCTTGAAAGTATCATATTTTTCTTGAAGAGATTCAATTTCTTGGCATTTGTCTGACATCCATTTTTCTTTTGGCTCTCTGCATTTCTTTCTGATATTTTTATGTAATCCCCTATATCTTGCGTGCTTCCCTTTATGTTTCCTTCTTTTCTCCATAAGGTCTAAGATTTCTGATGTCATCCATTCCTGTTTGTTGGTATTAGTTACGGGACCAATGTCATGTTCCTGAAAATCAATTATTGTGTTCATTATCGTTTTAAAGACATTTATGACCTTTCTCCGTGTGTATTTAGTTTTTCAATGTTTATGCGTTTGGGTGATGCTTGCTTTCTGATGTTCTTGAATCGCCTCAGCTTAAACTCCAATACTACCGGATCGTGATCGCTGTTGATATCTGTGCCAGGATAAGTTTTTGTGGATTTAATGTACTTTTTGAAAGGAAACCCTACCGAAATGAAATTAATTTGATTTCATATACCTAAATCTCCTCTTGCTGTCAGCCTGTAATTTCCAAGTATAGAGTCGCCTTGGGTGTAATTTAAAGAAAGTGTTTGCAAAGCAAAAATTGTTTTCGAGACAGAACAAATGAGACGGTCATCTCGGGTGTTCTTCTCGCCTAAACTGTAGGCTACAACATTCTATTTTTCACTACCGGTGCCAATTTTGGCATTGAAGTCTCCCATATTTATTGGTAACTCTCCTTTTTCGTGAGTTTCATTGTTTCATTAAAGTTGTTATAAAATTCCTCGACTACAACTGATTTCACAGTACTGTTTGAAAGAAGTACTGCTGTCCCAGATCTGATCCTGTTGAGGATCAGAACCACCTGATTAGTGGCGGTGGCAAACATTGTAGACACAAAATGCTTTAACTTTACAGTAACAAAAATTATATCAACAGGAGCAGCGTCTAAAGAAGAACCTACCTGAGTGTGGCAATTACTTTATTTCGTCTATCAACCGAGATCAATTTTTACCAAGATTTGAGGATACATGAGAGGATAAATTGATAATTGCTAGGAAGATCTGGGAAAGGGGACATGATTTAGGAGTATGTATTTGGAAAGTCATGGCTCGCGTAGGCAGGGTCAAATCCCTGAAGTAGGTCCTCTACCGGGATCGTATAAGAATACCTACCCACTACCTAAATCTAACTTCGTGTATGGGTTCACTATCAGGAGTCTGTCACATTCTGCATTGGAAAACCTTTGAAAATATCTAGGGTGTTTTCTTTCCACATTAAATCATATTTTCAGTGTGTCAGACAGCGAGTGTCAACCAAATTACCATATCTTTCAACTGTTTTTATTAAACAATTCTGATAAAATCAGCTTGATAATAATAAATTGTATAATTTAATAACACACAGTTTCTTACTTTTGGGGTTGCTGACATGCTATAGGACCAAACAGTTGGATCTTGGTACAATGTTTTTTTTTAATTAAGTTATTCAATTAACTCCAAATTAGAAAAAAAGGACAGGTGTTCATAAATCTTATATCCAACATCAAATTAACAACTTTCCGGGCACCTTGAAAGAAATTATCACAATTTCGAGAATTTTCCAATGAAGAATGTTGCAGACTGAACATAATGGATTCACACATGAAGACAGTCTAACAGTAATGACTAGAAATGACACCTGGGGGCCGAAAAGGATTACTTTGTGTTTTTAAGTCAATTTGCTTCATTAAATTACATATACCTACATGGTCAAACAAACCTAATTTTTAAAAAACGAAACAAAAAAAGGGATGACAAACGCGTAATAAAAGCCTGAGAATAAATTTCATCAGTTCATCCAGTAAATATCGTTACATACTACAAAATTTATGAAGGAAATGAACTGAATTATGTTACTTTTCATCCAGATGTGTAGATTTTTGTTGAAAACCTTTTCATTCTTGTGATAAGCATCGATTGCGCGGAATTCATTTAACGTCTAAGAATATTTACAAGAAAAGAGGACTTGTATACAAGATAATTTGAGCAATGGCCAAATACATCTTTATTTAACCATTCTACCATTTCACCTATCAGCTATGAAACAGGAGCATTGGATTTGCACGAAATACGGAAGAGCCACTAAAAACACGGTGAACACGTTACTTGTAAATAATGTTTAGAGCTTGATATTAAGCGGACCTCTTAAGTTAACAAAGGCAAACTATTCCATTTTCGATCGTCTCCAAAATTGGTTAATACAAATATGCTCTACCTAGTAGACATATTAGGTTTGCCTCCTCTTAAGATATCCGCTTGGTTGTTAAAGTAAACGCTCGTTTTCGACTAAGCAAAAGAATTCAGTGGATGTTAGCTATTACTATATGTGATCTTATCGATCCAAAAACGCGAATAAAGCGACTGCAAATAACCTAATTATCGGTTAGTACTTTCTACTCGTATTACGCTTAAACTAGTGCGAAATATGTACTTACTCGGTTTTTCAAAGGACTAACTGGAAACAACTAAAATACCGCCATTGCAACCTTTCACTTCACCAACAGAAGTTGTCACTCTTCTTCTTCTTATTCCATTTTTGCCAGATGAAACAATTAAACGATATCAATGAAGCTACAGCAGGAAGCGACACGTTAGCGAGCAATTGTTGTCAATAATCTGCTGCCACAAGCCGATCGAATGTTTTTTTGTTTCTTTTTGGTGAAGTGGATAACGCAAAAAACCGGGAAAACTCGAAACTACAACAATCACAACACTCAATAAATAGCACAAAACGAAAACGATGGGACGGGGCCGACGGGGGATAGAACTACAACAGTCGGTACTCCCTCTGCCCTGCCTGTTTTGTGCCACAGCTTCTGCTGTGTTTTGTGAGTTCTGTGTTCTGTGAATCTTCCGTGTGTTTGCGGGTGTAGCTGTGCTACTTATTTTTAAAACAAGGTAATCTGAAGTTATTTAAACAATCCTTCACGGTTTTTATGGCATTGATTCATTAGTTGATTCGTTAAACGTCCAGGCGCGACAATCCATAGGTATATCTTGTAATAATAACTTATTCGATGAAAACGCAAAAGCCGCCATTAAGACTCCTAAACCATATATTCCGGCATTACTCGCCAAAATCAATCATGATGACACCTCGACCAAGGTTTCGCTAATAACTATTCTGAGTGATAAGTGATTAATCTCTTGGCAGTCTGATTTCGCCCTGATACCTCTGATTACCCTGTACTTTACTCTTGGCTCCTATGTAATGAGTATAATGTTTCCAGGTAGGTGGACGACGACATGCCAGAAATGACCGAAGTAGAGAAACCGCCGGCGGCCGAGGCGAAGGCTGAAGCCAAGCCGGAACAGAGCGAGTCGTCAACAGACAGCGACTCTGATGAGGAGATTCCAGAGTTGGAAGACGCGGGCACCGCTAATGCCGGCTCGACCGCCTTCCCGGGCTCCGCCGCCGCCGGCCTGCCCATCGACATGGTCTCCAAGGCGAAACAGTCGAGGGGCGAGAAAAAGGCGAGGAAGATCATGTCCAAGCTGGGCCTGAAGCAGGTAAGCAAAGAAACCTGAGGCGTCATAAACGGGAAGGGTGCCATATCAGGCACGTCAAAAATTTATAGAATGTGTTCAAAGGACTTTCGAAATATTTGGATAATCGACTCGAGTAATAAAAAATTAGTTACCATTGTTGCTACTTGTATGTTTAAAATATTTAACATTTTACAATATTTAAAATATGCTTAATACTATCTGTTCTGGCAAACAAATTGATGTTACAAACATTACAGATCAATAGATTAATATTGGGCAGTTTAGCGGCATTATAGGGTTTTCTAGTGAAGTATGTCAATTAAAATGATATAAACTCTTGTATAAGACTACATATATTTTTATAAATTTGCAGATTGTTATTTCATATGTCATGTATCATATTTTTAGGTGCAAGGCGTCAACAGGGTGACGATCAGAAAGTCCAAGAACATCCTGTTCGTGATCAATAAGCCAGATGTTTTTAAGAACCCTGTCAGTGACACGTACATAGTCTTTGGAGAGGCGAAGATAGAAGATCTGTCGCAGCAGGCACAAGTCGCCGCCGCTGAGAAGTTCAAAGATGTGAACCCAGCAGGCGACGGCGCGGCCGGCAACACCACCACCTCCGTCGCACCCATCGCCGAGGAATCTGAGGACGAAGAGGTGAGAGATGGGGGATATTTATTTATTTATTTCTGTAACAATACAATGAAAAACTCCTGGAAGGAGCGTACATAGTATCCTGCAAGAGAGTGCCTCTGTGCGCAGGTGCTAATATAATGTTTGTCTGAAAGTGCCTGTCTTGTGGCATTATCACATAATACCATGTAAGTGCTTCATTATCATTCATGCATTATCTGAATTATTGAAGTGACTACTTCTTATGGTGCGGTATGGCTGTATGTTTTGCAAGGGGGTAAAAATTTTAACGCCGTCACGCTACGTCACGATCTCATCTCCCCCCTCTCACACTCTCTTGGCGACACTTTCCGTGTCGCCATTTCGGTCATAAAGCTGGATTTATAAACTTGACGTTATGAGTTTGCGTTGGCCGTTTGGTCTGTCGTTTACCGTTGCCGATCGTAGAAACGTTTGTTGGATATTTATAAACTGGACGTCTACCGTTCTAGCGTACTAGGGTCGCTTCTACGAACGCGGAACAGAAAAAGATAAAGATAAGTTTGTTTATGTCGAACGGAAACGAACTGCAAGTCGAACGCTAGTTTCGGGTTTATCAATATTGTCATTCAATGTTCAAAGCTTGCGTGCCCATAAGAATGATCTTAGTGACAATATTGTTAATAATTCAACATTTCAATATTAACAGAAACTCATATGAGCAATGGAGAACCTATAGATATTGCTAATTTCAATGGGGGTGTCCGGTTTTTTGTGACCTACTGTTTTTTTCCCATAAATCGATAGAGGGGAACGTGGTGTATCCATCAGGACTATTTTGACGCCATGAAATTGAAAGGGCGCTTCAAATTTCGAATTTGAAAACGTGATGACTCATCTGTTAATTTTTTGAATATTTTCGTGTATCGGCAACAGTGCACACTGGGGTAATAAAAGTTTGTGTTTGTCCCATTTCATATTACAGCCCATTATAATTCCGAGATAATTACACAATTGGGCTCTAGACAGTTTAGTATTGTTAATATGAGTGTTAATTGATTGAGACACACTCCATAACATCCATAAGTCATATTGAGTTTTTGATACATTTAAAGTTAATCCATTTTGCCAGAACCACACATTAATCTTTTTTTAAAGAATTATTCCTTTCAGACTGCTTTAGAACAAGTATCTTCAATACTTAAGAGAACAGATCTTCAACAAAAGCTATAATACCCTTAACTATCTTAAATATATCATTCATGTATATAACAAATAGTAGTTGCTATAAAACAGAGCCTTAGAGGACACCCATTTCTATATCGCTCGAAGGACTACATTGATGGTCAATTCGAACACATTGTTTTCTCCCTAAGAGGTAGCTTTTTATTATCTTTATAGGGTGTCCTCGCATACCACATCTAAATAATTTTTCTAATAACAAATTGTGCTTAACTGTATTAAATGCTTTACTCAGATCTATTTATACAGCTATAACAGCTAAATTTTTATCAATAGCTTCATTGAGCATCACTAGCTCCATATTTACATATATCAATATTGATAATTATGCAGAAATCTGCATTTTAATGTTGAATTTTATCACCAGCTTTAAAGACTAGAACAATTTCAGCTTTTTTTAAAAGCTTTAGACCAAATAAAGCGATACGCGATACGTTTAACGAGCGATACGTTAATACCGCGAGTTAAACGTTCATTGTATCCTCGAGTGTATTACAACATTTTATTCAATTTTGCCATATATAAACTGACGTTTAGCGGAGTAAGTCCAATTTTGAAGAGAAAATTTGACAAGATGACAACTTCAATGCCGCAACCTTGACAACGACGAAAACAATTTTAAACATATAAAACGCCACTTTATACGGCAAAATTGAATAAAAGAACTATTAATCCGCTGCCTAAATAAACAAAACAAACAATGACTATAGGTTCGATTTGATGTCAGTTTATATGGCAAAATTGAATAAATGAATTTTATAGCTTTGATAGCCTTGAATGTAATCTTATAGTGCAGTCATCTTAGTGAAATAGTAGCCAAAGAAACATTAAGAAACAGTTAAAGGAATAAATGCAATGCCTTTAAATTTGTTGAGCCATGCTTTGGTTCTAATTTTAAATTCTATTAGTGGAGGCGAGAAGACACGTTTCATCTATATTTCAGCTTGTCAATGCCATCTTTATATGCCAACCTGGTGAACCTGGTGAAAAACTGAAACCACAGGTGGATTGGCTTGTTCAACATTCTACTTCCTTTACTGTACTTTACTCTTTCTAAATTGGTTTGTCGATTGTTGCAGGTGGACGAATCGGGAGTGGAGGATAAGGACGTGGAGCTGGTGATGTCTCAGGCGAATGTGAGTCGAGTGAAGGCGATCAAGGCGCTGAAGAATAACCAGAACGATATCGTGAATGCCATAATGGAACTGACCATGTGAAGGGTCATTGTCGTTTTCATCACCTTTCCTTTGTTATTTAAACCTACCTTTTACTTTTCAAGACTAAAGGACAACTTTACAAATGGGACTCTCCATTGTATATACACTTAAAACTGAGAATAAAGCTTTAGTTAACAATTTTGATTTATTTCAGTAGTTTACAGATATCAGAATACTAATTGCACACAACTAGATTTAGAACTTGTTGAGTTGAAAGAGTTGATCCATGAAATTTTAGATTAACTCGGCATCAAATTAACCCCTTATCAATCAAATCACTAATCAGATGGATTATACATGTGCAGTCTAAGCTTGATTGAACTAACCTAATTATTATGTTAGTCAATAATCAGATTGTTAAAATTGACAATATCGTTTAGCTAAATGAAAAATTGCAAAATTAAAACAAATTGAAAATTTTAAAACATTCTTGTTACATTTTTGCGCCACCTATAGTCTAATTTATTAAATGCCGCAAACCCAAAAACGCTGAGTGAGAAAGATTAAAAGTAGATAAACCCACTAGGCATAAACATGTAGCATATAGCAGAACATTTTCTTTTAATATAGTCATAGACATTGTTTCAAATCGAAACCACATTAATGGGATTACAACTATTTAAATATAGATGGCTGTTTTCAGTTAACTCTTTGTTTCTATAAGTAACTGACTCAACAGAACTGCGCCCGATTCCAATCATGTTTCTACATGAGGTTCATAAAGGTAATAAGACATTTCCCACTTTTTAACATCTTTTTATTACTAAAAAAATGCCCTCAGTAGAGTGCCGACAGAAGTGAAAAGTTTTATACGCGTACCTAGAAAATATTATTTATATTGAGAAGAATATGAAATTTCGCTGGATATCAAAATACATTTAAAATTAATTATAATTATATGTTTATGTATTTATATAAGTATAATGTACATATATAATTATAACACGCGTTTGGATATACGATGACTCACAGCGCGTTACAGATTTTATGCTGACCGCAAATTGAAGATTTTAGCCCATCCAAAAACATTTATTTTTCTCAAGCAAAGAACCAGACATGATGTTATCTTTGTAATAATTCATCCGTGGAATAAAAGTAGTCTGGGAATATCACGTTTTATTACTGTAGTTGTAGTTACAAAATCAACGATATTTAATGTATGTACCTTACATTACCTCGAAACAAGATTTTATGAATGGCTGTCTCATACCACAGAATAACAACAATCAGAACGCAAACTCGACAATGCCGCCTTTGATCTTTGTCAGCCAATGGCAGCCATGTTTTAAGAGGAGAATATCAGGCCCGTATGTGTAAAATGTGAGGCCGAGCGTCAGGTCCGGATTTGCGCAAGTTATAATGGTCAATAAAAACCGAATCGTAGGTACTGTAAAAAATATTTTATTCATGACGCCAAATAATTAGTTTGTTCTTATTTGGACATTTCAAATTTCTATTAATACGTTTTAAAGTATAAAATATTCTGAATCTAAAATATAATTTAGTAACGTAAGAGTGCGGAAAATTGTTGCAAGGATGTTGAAAGTAAATGTTTTCACTTAACTGTATAAATTGTTTCAAAATATTCGGATATACGCTAAGCTTTTCAAAGTGGCTTTGGAAAGCAATGTGTAGTTTTGAAATAAATGATACAAAATTATCATCTGGCATCATTAGGTTTCCAAAAGTACTCATTTCCGCATTTTCATATGCTTTAAAGTAACAAAACAACGTTCTGTCGTCTAAATCTTTGACAGAGTTAGCATAGTCTACACAAACAGAACAAGTGTGAATATGTAAGCATTTCCTGATTAGATAACCACACACATAGCGCTCAAATTTTTTTTGTAAAATATCACTTGTCTGATAATCACAATCAATAACTGCTTCATTATCAGATAATGGAACTGTGGCGGCTTCGTCAAAATTAATTATATCATTTAACTTTAATAACATGTTATCGGTATCACCCTCACAATTCTCGGTACCCGAATGAAACAATTTAACACATAGGAGTTTTTTAAATGACCTTTGAAATTGAATTGCAGTCGGGTTGATACAATTACCATTTTGTTGACGAACTGCACCAAAGAAATTTTCTAAAACATCTTGGTTAAGTCTCCGTGTAAACAGAAATTTAAGTTTTTCGCTTAAACAATCCCATAATTGTATCAACCCTTTGATTGTGATAATAAAACAATTTACAAATTTCATGCGGTTAGTTACGTCTTTGCCAGTTTTATCCACGATTTTGATTTCGCTAAATAAATGAAGGCACTCATTTAAGAAATCTAACTGATACTGTTCTCCTTTAAAAGCTCGGTTAAATTCTTTTGCATTGGACGTGTGAGATGAATTCAGCAAATCAAATAATTTATCCATCATCTCTACAAATCGTGCTGTTCTTGTGGCACTCGCAGGTAAAACCCCGAACCGAATATATACATTTAACCCGCATTCTACTGTTTTGCTAAATAGTTGTGAAGCAAATTTCACCTTCATCTTTTCAAAGTTGGTAGGGTAAATGTGCGAATCTGTTAATTTAGGAGCAGCTCTATCAGGATACCTTTTATCGTGATTATAAAACTGTTCAAGATACTTCCATGAAATTTCTTGGCCATGTCTATCCACAAAATTGTATTTTTGCAACATATTTCGAACGGCCTTAAGCAAATGAGGAATGTCAAACATATAAATAATTTTTTGTTCATTGATAAAAAAATATGGCTGGCTTGGGGTTACTTCAAAATTTTTTTTAACTGAATGTTATTCGAGCCCATGTCACTGACCAAAACACAAACAGTTAAACCGATTTCTTAATTTCTTAACTTAATAACTAAATCATTAATAGTCTGTTTTAAGGTTTGTGCCGGACAGGTTGAATGAAAAAAATTATAACAAAGAGGTTGACTCCACTTATTTTGTAAACCCCTGATCATGAACACTGTTGCTGTTAATGCAGGCTTAAACAATTTTTTGCCTGTACCATTATCCTCTAGACCAATTATACTATCCGAATTTGTGGCATAAAATAAATTGGCTTTTATAGTCATTTCATCAACACAAAGAACGCACAGTTTATCTTCCTCACTAATATTTCTAATTTTCATGTGAAGCATCTTAAAAAGTTCCGGATTATTTATTCCAGCTCCCATTTTGATGTTTTTCACCAACTTCAATAATGTTGTTGGTGACGGTAAACAAAATTGTCGCATCAGTTTTATTCGGTACAATTTTGGACCTGCAAAATACATAGCCAGACACTCATTTTTGAACTCCAAAGAATATCTCCGACCTTTGGGATGTTTTTGGACTTGCGATATTTGAGTATTTATAAAAGTAGCAAGTTCTTGTGATGGACAAAATTTGAAGGTTAGCTGCATGTACTGCTGCAGAGAAATATTATTTATGTCAGTATGTGTATGTTTGTCGACCTCCTCCTGAAGTTGCTGGTTTTTCCTCTGTAATTGGCTACTTTCGTTTCTTAACCTCTTAATACACTGCCTTAATTTGTCTTTTCGAGGTGTTCCCCATGATAATTTCAATTCTGTTTGTGTATATTCGGGTGAAGAGCGTGAAGGACTAACAGCTAGAACTGGTGTTTGTGTTGGCGAAAAAACAGGAAAAGAGATAGGCTTATTAAGCACAACATCTGACAGAATTTTTATTTTTTGAGGGGGTTCAACATCATTCCCTGGAATGGGTTCTTCAGATTTTGCTGCATTTGAAACCAAATTCAATGGTCGAATTAAAGGGGAATTCCAAGTTTTTCCTGATGTAACATAATAATTATGTTCGACATGTTTATTCTGACTTGAGCTGCTTTCCAAGCAAGGAAATATTGTTGGCAGTTGGCAACAAACGGGTTTTAAGATCGTTCATGAACATTCTGTCTTCGAAGTGTGCAGCACACAATCTATAACTGTCGAGTTTGTCGACTTTTTCCAGAATATCTTCCCGATTGCATGCCACTAACCATCTCTCAGCTCTACATAAACACAAACATAAAATACAGTTTAACATTTCATCTATAATAACTCGATAGTTTCTTACCTTGCTCGATTGTTTTCTTTTGGAAAAGTGAAGAAAGACAAATTACGATTGTAGGCTTTGTTTTTGCAATTTTTTGCCGCACAAACCATACCACTTTTTCGCTTACTCATGTTCATGTTATTAAAAAACACCACCACTGGTACACCTCGAACGCTGTTACCACAGAACATATATTTTGTTAGCTGTTACGCTACTGAGTTCTCCTCTGAAAATATGGCCGCTGCATCGGCGCGACTTGGATGCGCGTACTTTTCCCGCGCTCAGGAGATGACCTTCTGGATTGTTTTTATTCTGTGCTCATACCTTATCGGGTTTACCTCTCGTTGCTATGGAAACGTTGCTCTGTCAACACCATTTACCTTTGAATGGAAAGCTCAGTGTTTCGAAATTCGGCACGATGAACAATTACAAGCTACTGGGAAGGGCCGGGGAGGGTGCTCACGGTTTCGTGTTCAAAGGCATAGACCTGAGAACGGACAAGATGGTCGCGATGAAGAAGATCGGGTTCAATCCTAACCAGGGTGTCCCCATAAATACCATAAGGGAAATCTGCTCGTTGAGAGTTTTAAAAAACAAAAACGTAAGAAACCATATTGCAACGATCAATGCATCCATATAACTACATTCCTCTCAGGCAAAATTTATCCTTGTATATTGGAACGTGGTAATAGGGAAGATCAAACTTACTGCCCTATTTTCAGATTGTCAAGCTTCTGGAGGTGACAGCGATCGGAGGTTCCGTAGTCCTGGTCATGGAGTACCTCCCATGGTCCCTGGCGGACCTGCTGAAGCATCCAGATATCGCAATCGGGCTGCCCCAGGTTAAGACGTACTCCAGGATGATCCTGAACGGCGTCAGTTACATGCACCAGAATCACATCATGCATAGGGTAATCCTGCGGTGACGAGAAATTTCTTCCGGGAAGAAATATTGATCAAGTAGAGTCATTTCAACTTTACTTTGAATTAGCATAAACGACCTGACTTATAAGTGTCCGTTTTATACAGCGTTTAAGCTAGTTAAAATATAGTCTACTTTCAGTCCAGTGTAAAGAAAAATTGTGACATACTTTGCAAGAATACCAAACTGTCTAGCTGTTGATTCATAATTCATTTAAGTAGCCCATTAAACATTAAAATTAACAGAACATTTTCTACTAACTTGCAATTAAAAGTGCAAGTTTTAAAGTGAAATTGACTAAAACTTGCAACAAACATGATGCAAGCTTGAAACAGCCACATATATTACATTAACAGTTTTAAATGTTCATTTGTCAACTTCAAGTAAATCTTGAGGAGGTAACATAATTCAACTTTATTGAGGCACTGGAATTAAGTTTGCCCAAAGTAAAAAAAATACATTAAATTACATAGGTATACGCATTTACAATACATTACAATATGTGTATGTATTGCACCTATATACAAAAACAATAATAGTGCACAAACATTATTAAAATATCAATGGAGACTCTATAAAACAAAGAAAACTATTAACTGCTGAAGACATATCTACCTAATCAAATTAAAATTAATACTTATCGTAAATTATTAAATAAAAACAAAAATATTTTTTAATTAAATAAAAGGGTCCATCATCAGTGAGAAAATATACAGCAATGCATACATGGTATGCTAAATATATATCAGGCCATGTAAAGGATCGAAGGACCCCCTATTATTGTTATTTCCATTCATTTCTACCCAATAAGGAAAATGTAAGCGTTTGCTGATTTATCAATGGCGTTACACACACAAAGCAAATGGGTCCAGTTACAGTCTACCTCCGCTTCCACGATCCAACTCTCTTTCCTTTGTTTATGCGTCTTTCCAATTTATTTCTGAAAATTAATGACAATTAATGGTTGGTAATTAATGGTAATAATAATTATGGTTGGGAAATTTTATCAAGTTGTCATTATTGAGCTTAATGAAATACGTGTTTTGCAATCATAAATGTGAAAATTTGCTGTGCTAAATAATGTTGAACATTTCCATTTAGTAGCTATCTGCAAATTGAATGTAGATTTTTACAGTCATGTTTTTTAAGTTTTGAAATAAGTGTTATGTATATTACACTTGGTTAACCAAGCAAGGGTAGCTTCATAGCAAGTTATTTAATATCTTACACATGTGAATTTTCCACAACGTAAAATATATGTAAGCTTGTCGCGGAATTTTTTATAAGTTATCATATTTCGTGGGAGGTCTAATGCAGCTCATTTCATTAAGAACGCCATTCTCAACACGTATCAAAACACTTCTAAGGTTTAATTTCGCAGCAGTAAGTGTTCACTTTAACCATTCTTTCTTTTCTGTTCTGATGACTGGGGTTTCGTCACGTTTCAGGATCTGAAACCTGCTAATCTCTTGATAGACGAGAAAGGGCTGCTGAAGATTGCAGACTTCGGACTGGCCAGGATCTACGATCGTGACAAGAAGCGCTTGTACTCCCATCAGGTCGCCACGAGGTGGTATAGGGCGCCAGAGCTGCTATACGGCGCGAGGGATTACACCCCATCGATAGACATGTGGTCAGTGGGCTGTATCATTGCAGAGTTATTGAATGGACGTCCTTTATTCGCGGTAAATGCTATTTTGAAATAGAATACTTGGAAGTCTTGGAATGGTTACATGCCTCTTTTTCACTTGATGTTATAAGAAACTAGAATAAAAACAGGATATTACAACAATCTAAAATAAGTCTTTACATTAATCATTGTTGTATGAAGGCATCAATGCTTCCTCTAGAATTCGGATATTATCAAAATTATACGCGATCAAAACTCAATAATGCATTTACACAGGACTTAATCGGTATTTACGTATCGAGGGCCGGAAGTAGAAGATTACGGCCGCTGCCGAAGTTTGAGGCCAAGGGCGTATTCTTCTCCGGCCCGAGGCATGTACAACGTTTTACGCACAACTGCAGAAAACCTACAAAATTTAATTAACAATGTTCAAAAATGACGAAAAAATTCGACAACGAGCGGTTGGCATGGCAACGAACGGTTTATATGAACTGTTCGTTCAGGTTACCTACTTGTTGCTAACGAATTGTTTCAAACATGGATGGGATAGTGTTCTCGGAGAGCTGAGATGTAATAACAGGAATGTTCTTGATATATCCCCAAAATAAAACAACTAGTTGTTGCGATTTCTTTATATCATGCCTTTATATCTTCTTTATATATTATTTCAGACAGAACTATGTTTTATTCGTTTCTATAATTTTTAATCGTGATTTGGTATTCAAAATATTTTGGAAACGTGTAGGTATTTCAGCAACCAAGAAACATGTGATTACTATTCCTGCATTTATGTGTTGATAATAATGACAATAATAAAAGTGGAAAGCATAAAATGTTTGTTGCTATTGGAAGAAATCTGTATGTAATATGACATATTGAATTGGTCTCTAAAATGATAATCTGCAACAATTCAACATCAGGTTACCCAAAAATACCTAGGTAATTAATATTAAGTACCTACCTAAAAAGATTTCAGAATCCAATGCCTTTCCAATAACAGTTTTGATTTCCCCCAGGGAGACAGTGACATCGAACAGTTAGCCATCGTGTTGAACACCCTGGGCACCCCAACGGAAGAGAACTGGCCTGGTTTGACTCGTCTGCCCGATTATAACAAAATAGCTTTCTCTCCAAACTCGCCAAAGAACTGGCATGTAACTCTACCCAAAGCGGACGATGTGACCATCGATCTGATCAGCCATATTTTAATCTATGATGGTGCTAAACGAATATCAGCCAAACAGGTGAGGTAATAGTCACATTCGATGTAAATTGAATTAACGGGCGTCCTGTAAATAAAGTGGCTTCAATTGATCTTGCTGCACGTAACTTTAAATAACCTTAATTTTCATCTTCTGCAAGTAAAGTACAGCTACAGTTTTAAAATTCTGCAAGCAAAGGACATTTACCTCTTCAGTACATTCAATGTAAATTGAATTAATGGTCGTCATCTGAGAATGAAGTGGCTTCAACTGATCTTGCTGCACGTAACTTAAATAACCTGAATTTTCATCTTCTGCAAGTAAAGTACAGCTACAGTTTTAAAATTGTGCAAGCAAAAGATATTTACCTCTTCTTAGTTTTCAGCTTTTACAAGTGCTTCACCTGAACTCAGATTAAAGCAGAATAAACTGATCTTAGTTCTCAGCTTCTGCAAGCAAAGTTTTCACTTTCTATAGACAAAATATATTCAGCTGATCAGTTTTTGGCTTCTGAAATTAAAATAATTTTACTGCTCTCAGCATTTACTAACTGCAAGAGAAGTAACTGCATTCAATTTTTACTTTCTGCAAATAAAGTAACTTGAACTGGTCTCAGCAATTGAAGTAACTTTAACTAATTCAACTTTTTCCATCTCATGCAAGTACTAGTCATATTGCTCGATATAAGTCCAGATCTAAGTAAATATTTTAAATATACATTCATTGACCTTCTAAGTAGACGAATACTGTTCTTTTCAGGCACTGAAGCATCAATTTTTCCATACAACTCCTCTGCCTTGCAAATTGTCGCAGATGCCAAATCTTGAAGACTTGAAACGGTCGGAGGAGTATCTGTGGAACTTTATAGACTTTGATGAATGCATAAAAGAGATCAACGAATGTCTTTAAATGTTTTCGAAATAAAATTGTTCCTTAATAAAGTATCGGGTAATTCAAAAGAGAAATATGTGTAGTTTTTTATTGAAAAATAACCCATACAACGGTCGACTCTAACATGACATATACATAATTATAAAGTTCATTTTCTTTAATAATCCAAGGGCAGCAAGTTAGTGAGATGGAAACGACACCCATAAACCGGGATGCCCTTCAGCTTTTCTCTAAATTCATGATTAAATTACAAGAGCTTCAAACGGTCTTGAACACCTCGAGGCATTTTCAATGATACGACAGATACTTCGGAAATAATAACAATGTAAAGTTGTACATTTTAAGAAGAAATTAGGCTCATTACAAGAGTCAAGCTATACACAGGAGTCGATTCACCATTGCACGTAAATCATACAGGGATCTATTATTTAAAGAAACATACACAGAAATAATTATAAAATACTAATTAAAATAGTAGGAATCCAATTTATAAATGAGGCTTAGACTTGAAAATGGAGTCAAATCAACTGATTAATATTTGTATAAAGAGCCTCAATCACAGATAAAAAAATTACACATAGCAATGTATTAAAAAAACTCTGTTTTATTATTTTGTTTTCAAAAAAAGCGAAATTACATTACCTGATCATAAATTTTATAACATAATAACGATTCTAAATTACAAACTAGTGTCACCCCAAAAGTATGCATCACATTGCATTGATATTTCAACATATTGAAAACACTTTCAATAATTACAAATTGAATTAAAAACACTTTCCCTTAATCATGACTCATTTGTACATTTGCATTCAATTATAAAGTAAAATTAAATTATAACGATCATTGACAACCTCATTTCGGAACTGAATCAGTTAGGTAATATACAACGAAATCCCATGAAAAAAAATTATTTCACATTAAAATATCATTTGTATAACTTCTTATAAATATTTAAAACGTGCACGCTTCTGCGGGTTAACACCATCTCCAATCACTTTTGGACAATGCAATTGTTACGAATTGAAAAATATATCTAAGAGATTAATAGTTTCGATGAACACTTGCGTTACTTTAGATCCTTAAGGAAAGTACATCTGATGTAGGAAACGCATCAGAATTATTTAAAAGGAAACCATCAACAATAAATTAGAACTCTTGTCAAAAAGAAAAATAGAAAAGTTGGGTATAAGAAAGAAATTCGCTATTTTCAACAGAATAAAATCCAAATATGCGCTTTCATAGAATAATAAAAATATTAATGATAATGTTACAGGGTGTTTGACAGGGGAGACTTGCAAGTCAGTTTTAAGTTTTAAATGCAACAGTTTGAAATTTTCGGTTAGTTTTTGTTTCCATTTTCCTCCTCGAATTGAATACTCCTACACTAAAACCTGGTTATTAAGGTCACAAAGATGGTATATGTTTCATCACCATATATTTACACGTTCACGACGCTGCAAAGGGCAAATTTATAACACAATCGACTATGTCAAGACATTCATGCAATTCATACAACCCCACTAAAGGTGTTCATTTTAATGGACCAATCGATTCTTCTCTCGTGTTGCCTGTTAGCAATTTAACATCGCCATTGATTAAATATGCTATAGGCATAATTTACATCTTAATAAAGGGTGTAAGTTGTCTTATGAGATTTTAATGAAGCAATGTTTTACAACTAGGTCGATTAACCCGAAATTAACAATAAATATGATACGCTCTAATTATAAGGGTCCAATTGTTCATAGTGTTGCCAATGAACCCTAAAAAAGTGAGAATGGCAGGGGCTGCTACTTGTTGGTCGCCGAAGGTGCCGGTAATTTGAAGCCATATGTGCTAGTCTTTTCTTACTTGTCTCATTTTCGTTAGGCAAAGTGCTTCATAATAGTTATTTATGCATTAAGGGCATAATCAGGAGATTATATGGCATGAGAGAAATTTAAAGCATGATGCAAAGCGGATGGTTTTTAATTTCTTGAGGGCCATTATCGACAATTATGCCTATGGTACATACATGGTTTTATTTAATTTTGGTTCGTAAAAGTTAAAAGTATAAAAAAAATATTTGTTTTCCTGGGCAAATTATGTCAGATTCATGTTTTGTTGGTAGTTGGCTACTTTACTGTTGCTAGGAATCTTGTGTTGACTACGGTTTGTTATGTCGTCGATGCTTAGCGATGTATTGTCATTTTCAATTTTTTTTTTTGTTTATCCTGCTGTAACAAACGAATTATGCCCCCATTTGAGGGTGTATGAATGCGATTAAAGGGCCGAAAGTAAATAAAAGTTTTTTGAGTTTTTGAATATAAACACTCTTAAAACTGAAAGTATTGTTTAGTATCAAAAGCAAAAGATGAGCACCGCCGACGTAGAACTGGTTGATCCTGATGATGAAAGCGCGATTGTATCTGCGAGAAAAACAATAGAACCTAACATAACCATAAACGTTCAAATGTCTCAAATTTATTCTTCCGAGTTTTGAGAAAATTCACATTAAGGTCTTCAAAATAGCCGGTCCTTTGAGAAGGAATATCACCATGGCAAACGTCGTCTTTTCTGTCTATACAACTCTACGCCAACAAGCAAGAGGAGCCACTGCTGCGATGGGAACCAAGGCAATTGAGACCAAAGGCTACAATTTCACCTTCAAGAACATCAAGTACACTATAACCATAGAGGATGCAACACTATTGGTCAAGGATGCTGCAAGAGAAGCAGGGCTGAAGTTCAAGAAATATAAGATAAACGATAAAGCCAACTGGTATGGGACCGCTTCTCCTTACTTGGACTTCTTTGCAGGAAACCATCTTAGACGTAATGAATTAAGACTTGGACTTGGAACCATGCCAATAAAAAAGGAAAAAGTAGTGAGAAAAGCTTTTCCGGTGGAAAAGATGGGCCGTTCTGGGCAACACCATATCTTATAAGAAGGATGCACCTTCCCACCGGAGAAGAGAGGATCAATGGCACAAAGCTTAGGACCCATGACAGTATTCATTCTCCATGTGATAACTGAGGGCAAGTATAAAAAGAAGTGGACTGATGCAGCAAACAGGTCTATAGCTCACATTCCGCTCATAGATGAAATCCTGGACATAACCAAAAACAAGAAGGCTTTAGACATCAGAGGAATTGTTTCTCTTTAGGCAGACATCCTTCAGATAACAACAGCCTATCAAGCTCAAAGAATGTTCTTTCCAGTCAACTTTCTCCACCTGATATGGAAACCACCTATTGACGCCAATGGAAACACAATTCTTGATGACAAATCACCTGTGCCTTTTGAGCAGGGAGATTCATTTCTTGCTCACTTCAATGTTTCTGGAAGAAATGGAGGATTCTATATTTACAATGTTTGCGCACTTTACCACTTTACTATGGAAGGCAATCTCAGTGAAACCCAGACACAGCAAATACTATTTCATACCATAATGGAAACATATAAGGAGAATCTCTCACTTCTAGAGCAGATAACGGCCCTAGGGACATGGGATACAAAGGAAGAATTAGGAGCTTGTTTTAGATCCATGACTACATATGGTAAATTCATAACGTTCCAGTTTACGCTAATGATATGCTACTCTAAACGTGCCTCATCTAATCTGACGGAAAAGCTTGCAACAGCCTATTGTCAGACTTCCTTCTCTACCCACTTTTTCAGGGAAAAGAGTCCAAACATTTGTTGATGATTTGTTCGAACAGATAGGGAAGAAAGCATTGAGTTATAAGTACTGGCAAAACCATCCCACACTTGACTGCTGCTCTTTTGGAAATTCTTGACCTGCGACAAGAACTCATTGATGGTGGAAAGAAAATGGGGCGAGTTTGGGACTGTAGAATGGAGAACTGCCGCACAAATGACCGCAAAGGAGGGTGGTGCCAAAACAGATCTTGTTGTGCATGCAGCATCCAAATTTTTCCTTGGGAAGAAGAACAGATATAGATCTTGTGACCATGTTTCAAAGTGCTTCATAAAAATACTACTATAAGTTCTGGCTTTAATATAAATCTTTCAATTACTGTTTTTGGATAGTTAATATATCGAAAAAATAATTGGTGTTGGAGCAAATATAAATTTGCAAACATTGTGACTATCTGAGCAGTGGTCTCCTTTAAGGGACAAATCGAAATATAGGAGTAGAATTGATACAGAGAGGATCATTACTTAGCCTTGTTGATTAAATGGAATGTGACTGCTTGCTGACTTGTTGCCCTTCCCGGGCAAACACCCTACAGACATTCTAAAATTGGCTATCCCTGCTCTCTGAAAACTTAACAACATATTGGGCGAATATTTACAAAACATTTCTAAGCAACAAGAAGGCGCAGAATAGCCACTCAAATATTACTAATCACTAATCATTGCGTTTTAAGTTCTTTACCGATACTATAGGAGACGATCTTGTTCCAATCGATTTTCGTACGTGTCACGGGCAGCAGGCGCCTGAGCGCCTTGAAAGTCGTATCTGACATGGTCTGATAGTTCTCCGAGATGGCCGTCTGGTAGGAGTTCTCGGCGGTCTCGATTACCTGCACGATCTCCTTGGCAGCGAGCGCCTCGCCCGCCGGCACGGCGATCGTCTCCTTGATCTCCTTGGTGCTGACGAGCTGCACATTGCCCTCCTCATAGTAGTGCACCTGCACCTTGAGCACGCCCTTGACCTCGGCCGTGGGGCCGCCGTTGAGCGAGACAGACCAGACGGACCGCCACCGGCCGTTCCAGAAGTTCTTCGGCTGGAACTGGTGGTCCTCGATGCAGGCCGTCAAAACGACGACGCCGCCGCCCTGGCTCCGGCCGACTACGCCGCACACGCCGTCCTTGTAGTGGTTGCGTGTGTAGTGTGTGAACTCGGCGTCGAGCGCCTGCCTCCACGACTCGGCCGAGGGGTCGGGCGCGAACGGCTGGTAGTCAGATGCCTCTTTCCTGAGGTGATCGTAGCGGAAGCTCTGCCTGCTCCTCGGGTCGAAGAAGCGGCCATTGCCGAGGTCGTTATACTCGGTGATGAGGACAAGGTGGTCGGCACCCTCGATCCGAACTGGGGTCAGCTGGTCCTTGTTGTACTGGGCGAACGCCTCGCTCGCGCCCTCCTTCAACAGGTCGTCGTTGTTCAGCAGCTTGCGGACGTCGTTGAACACCTCGTTGAACTCGCCTGGTGGCGAGTGCAGGATGAAGTCCGAGACGATCCTCACCTTCTCCTGGTCGGTTATAACGTCCTCGCCGTCGGACGCCATGTTTAGATGGTCCAGTTCTTTCAGAGTTCTGCTGGTGCTGCTGCTGGCTTTGATGGTGATCGTGATGATGTCACAGGGTTGGACGGTGACTCATTACGAACCAGCAGATCAGTGGATTAACTCTTATCTGCCCGACTGATAAAAGGAGGGAGGGTCTCGGACGGCAAGCAGCTCACTCGCACACGCACCAGAACCGACCTTATTTGGTACTTATTTCGAATCGGATATACATCGGAATCGGATATCGAAATCGAGGATGTGGAATCGCTCACGACGCGAAAATCCGCGGACCACGAGACAGACGTTTCCTCTCCTCACAGAACCTAGGTTCTAGGTTGTCGGTTGATATGGGTCGCAACACACAATACACATGTCAGATGTATTTTTGATAATTGAATAATTTGATGATGTGATTTTCTATTTATTAACATTTTTAAATGTGATATGGGAAATATTGTATTGACTTATATCAACCTTTTTGTGCCTACTTATTTCAAGTTTATAATTGTTGAGCACCAATAAATGACTTGATTCAAACTATACCCCGTTTGGAAATAATAGGAGTGATTGACAGTCCGATTTTGATGTTTCGTGCGGACTTATATGGATTCCATAGGCGTGCGTGAAAAAGGAATTTTTTAAAAAATTACTAAAACATTTTTACAAATAAGAAGATACAAATACAAATCAATAGAATAATACATATTCATGTTTTGTCTAGGTTTCCACGCCACCATGAGGTACTTGACCAGCGCGTTACCTTTTTGGTTAATTATTAATTATTATTATTGACTTACAGCATCTACGTTCTTGGAACGAACCTTGGCGAAAGGATTGGTGCATTGTTGCCGTTGTAAGCAATCTTCAGCAATATACTTTTATGGTGTATTTCTGGTTGCCGCCATCACCAACAATACTCTTTTCGTGGCTCGCTTAAAACCACACGATCTGTATGTGCGGCACAGGAATTTATGCGTTTGTTCCACACAAAACGCTCTATAGTTTCTTCGAAAAAGGGATCCATCGCCAAATGTCATTATTTTATTACTCCTATTATTTCCAAACGTGGTTTTTATAACAGATTGTGCTGAATATTCCATATAGTCTATCATATCTACTGTTGTATGTGGCTTACCTTATTCTTATCGACTGATGATAGGTAGTATGCGACTTGTAAGTTATTTTTTGTAATAAAGTCATATGGTTGCATAAAAGAACAAAATTAATAGGATTATTATAGGACAGCCAAGGAAACATTAAATTTAATTAAAATAATAATGCAAGACACAATGAATAGAGTGAAAAAGGTACAAGCAATAAAATTACAAACCCCAGAAAGCTTAAAGCAAGATCATTATATTTAGGATACTGGCACTGAAAAATATGTAGTAAAGAAAAGCAACATAAACAAACAATATTTTACGAGCGGGATAGGATATCACAGAATATTAATTAGAGTTCGAAGGGGTGGATAACCCAATCTTAAATATTATAAAATATAATTTTATTCCAATTAAATAACAACCAATTAAACTATTCATTAATGATGTACTTATTTCTACACATTCACTCTGGCTTTTGTAGATAGGTTAATTGTAATATCTTCTCTTCAACGTCCTATACTTCTTAAGCATGTACAATGCCTCAATCTCCTTTTTAACGAACTCACCATGGGCTATCATTTTGTCTATCTTCTTGGGATCTGTTTCGCTGATGTTCTTCGCAAAGGCACCATGCAGCCTCTTCCTGAACACATCATGGCCATTCGGCCAGTCCCTGCCCAGATGCAAGAGCTAAAATTACAATTGTACATTTAGTAATTATACTATTTATAACTGTAAGCACTTACGTTTTTGTAAAGATTTATTACGCGGGCACGCTGAGACATGTTGGAAGACTTTGTAGTTTAAGTACTGAAAAGGGTGTATACCTAACGTTACTTACCTACTACTAGTAAGGTCCCTTCAGAACACTTTGTTTTTTAAGCATTTTGACTTTGTTTTCAAAGGTTTGTTTAAAACAGCAAAACTATATTGACTTGTTCAGCACACATCATTTTTTTTATCAAATCTACCTCGGTCTCCAGTGACTGTGGTAAAAGTTAAAATTTGCTTTATGACCTGTGGATAAAATTTGCTTTTTGACCTGTTTTCCTATTGGGCCACTTGAGCACACAAGATAGAAAGAAATATACCTATATTAGTTTATTATTATGTTTGATGATGATATCAAATGAGAATGATTAATATGGTATTTAACACAACGGCACAACACAAACCAATTTTTTGCTTAGATAGAGATATCAGATAAGCAACCAATTATTAACACACTAGAAACTAGAAATTGCCAAATAGAAAAAAGGTCAAAAAGCAAATTTTAATTTCTACCAGTCACTTTGAAACGGGTAGATTTGATAAAAAAAAATGTGTACTGAACAAGTCTTTGTACTTTTGAAAACAAAGTCAACATGCTTAAAAAACAAAGTGTTCTGAAGGGGCCTAATTAATAGTAACGTTGTTTATTAGGTGAACTTTGGGTTGAGATAAGTGCTTAATTTTGTACTTACAAGAGAAATTGTCTTGAACAATGCAGCTGCAACAGAACGGCGTAATTACATTTGACCCGTGGAATATAACAATTAAAAGATTACAAACCACCAAACTGTTCTAAAATTGATAAGTAAATATAACTTTTTGAGGTTATGTTATGTTGAAGAGCTTGGAACTATAGAATGAAATTTAAGAACCATCCAGTTATTCATATACAGAAAAATGCCTCTAAAGTCTAAACAAACTGGGGAAAGTTTAGATCCCAATAAAACTTTAAACTGTTGGAAATCCAGTCTAAAGAAATATCAACTTCAATTAAAACCGTTTAAAAAAACGCCTTGTTTAAAACAATATCACTTTATTCATCGTATTAATAAAATCCCTTTTCAAAACGCCATTTCGCACCTCTGGAACCATTTACTCAATTTCGCGCCGAGGTCGCTTCTGCTGAAACACTGTCGTATGGCAGAGTAGGCGGCCACGTCGACTATCCCATAGCTCTTCCTCCCGAGGAACCATTCGTCCTTCCCCAGAGACCTGTTGAGTTCCTGCAGCAGCAACGTGCCCTCGGTCTTGGTTGTCGTGTCCTTCAGGAGATAGACAACGTCCAGGAGCGAGTCGAACGCCACAGAGTCGGCGTCCTTGGCGTAACTGAGGAAAGATGGGATCGTTCTGGAAAGGTAGCGGAGGAGGTTCACCTCGCCGACTATCGGGTAAGTGGAGACTAGGAGTTCCAGGTCTGATCCAACTGAAAAATTGAGGAAGTCAAGTAATGGAAGCTTACTCACTCACTTACTCCACATGAGAGATTTAAAGTGATTATTATAATGAGCCATCTCATTACAATGTAACTATTCAGCTTTAAATTGTAATAACTCAACTCATAATTTTTAATAAGCGGAAGGTTTATTCCATTTTTAACGTTCCAAGATTTATTTAATGTATGTATTTGAAGTTTCTTAACAAACAGGTTTTCCTTACTGTTTTTCCAGATCAACCGTATGTTAACCCTGGGTACGTTCGGGTTTGTCGGGAACTTAGTTACAGAGCTTTCGAAATTTTCCGCTTGTTCGTTTAACGAAGACACACTGGAGTGCAGGTGGAAAGTGAAAATGAGGCTTACGGTGTCCTTTAACAGTCTTTGGATGATTTCTAGAGAGTACGGTATAGTAGATGGGTTGGCTTTGAGGACAATGTCCATGTTACTTACAGTTGCCTGGAAGTGGAAAAGAAATTGAGAGAAGTAGTAACATCATTCAATAATGGGGGTATTAAATTCAATATATAAATGATTTCTTTTACAAACTGTATTATGACTCACCTTTTGAGGGCGACAAGCAATCGGTGGGCTTACTGAACACTTCTGCGTTGTACCTCCAGCGATGTCCAGGCCAGACTTGATCGTTAGAATCTGTCGTTTCAGATCGGCGAGCTGCCTTAGTATCTCCTCCTGCTTAGCCTCCAGTTCTGCCATGCCAGGTAACTCGTGGTTATCCTGGATGGAAATATTAAATAATTATGTTGGACCAATGAAAAAGAAGAGCTGTCAAAGCTAGGAAAACATAATTATTCTAGATCAACAATTACAACAGGCATATTGACAAATGGAAAATTATTACAACCAAGTGTTTGGCTACAGATAAGTTAAAGAACTGATGTATATTGTAAATGAAAGTCCATGATTATCAATTAAAAGTACTCAACGATAGAACTCTTTAGGAAATCGATGTACTATTATCGAAAGAAATAAGTCAACCAAAGCATTTTAATTAATCATTCTAGAAAGAGGAATCTTAAATAATGCCGACATATCTATAGAACTATCATTTGACATATTAATTATTCTAGAAAGAGAAATCCTAAATAATGCCGACATATCTGTAGAACTATCATTTGACATAACAATTAAATCAACTGTAGGTTCGTCAGAATTAAGTGTTTGATATAGACAGGTTTTATACAAAGAAGTAATAGTTTTGTACTCAGAATGGCAAAGGATGGTTAAAAGATGCAATGTAAAAACCTTCAGTGATTACAGGAGTGAATGAGGGAAAACCACGATGTAATACAGCAATTAAACCAGGAGCGTTAAAAGAAAGTTTGCTATACGTTATATTACAAATTATTGAAGTTGTCAATAACAGTAGACAATAGTAGTTGTAGTGTAGAAATCTTAGGCAATTGCAGGAGTTAATGAAAAGAACATGCTGGAAATGCTTGATGCGCTCTAATTAGTTTAGATTTAATTAGTAGAGAATATTTAAAAACAATTAGAAGACATAAAAAACAAGGGGGAGTTGGTGGAAGTAGTAAATTGCTTAAAGAAATGTGGTAATATAGAAGGGAAGGTAATGAGGTAGAGATAGGGGAAATTCATTTTAATTAGTCATTCTAGAAGGGAAAGTCTAACGAACCATGACAGCACAGCGATTAAACCAACATCAGGTTCTTTAAAAGAAAGTGTGCTATAAACAAGTTATGTCTAGTTAATGAAGGTTTGTAATGGTTAATACAAATAAGCATAAGAATTTGAATTAAAAAGGTAAATTGTTGGAAGGTATATAATGGGTTCTAATTAGTTATTGCAGATGAAATTCTTTCAGCAATATGCAGAAATAACAAAGGAAGTGAACTAGTGGTAGTGAATATGGTTAGCATCTTAAACGAATATAGTATTAATAAAAGGTAACGAATGAAGCGATTTGATCAGCTATTATTGAAAGAAAACTCGGAGATCCAACAAATAGTGATTATATTAAATTAAGGTGCATTACAATAAAATTTACTAGGTATATTGAGTTAAGGTGCATAATGATTAACATTAGTGAACGGAATTAATGAGGGAAATATGCTGAAGTTAGCTAAAGACAGGAAAAATGTTAAGCGAATGCTGGAATTAATGTAGATGACGTATGCGATGGGCTGTAATCAGTTACATAGTTAAAAATAACGAAGGAAATATACTACGAATCATAAACGAACATAGCAATTGTAAGACGTTGGGGTGGGCATAGAGGAGTCAATTCTAATTGCTCGCATCGGCCGACATTAGCAATTAAAACAAACTTCAGGAGTGTTAGGACAGCATTTGCTATATTGAGATTAAAATAAGTTTCGTTAGTGTAGAAGTTTAGGTAATATTAACCGAATACAAGAATTATCGAACAATATGTACTGGAGATACATGATGGACTGTATTTAGTTATTTCAGATAAAAAATTTGGCAAAATTACAGTAAGCAAAGGGCAAGCCGCGATGGAGGTACAGTATGTGAGCTGATGATTCCAGAGGAGATACCTTAAAATAACAATAAGGAATTAACCAAGAAAACGTGCTGGAACTATCCAATGAGCGTTAATTAGCGATTCCAGACGAGAAATCCGAAATTACAGCGAGAGAATCCTAGACGGAACGTGGGGCCGGAGGATAGGTCGGTAGAGTCGGGCGATCTTGCGACAAAGAAAAGTCAAATGGATAGTTCCACACTCCGTTTTCATTAGTTATTTGACAGTTGTTCGCAAAAATTGATAACTCTTGGGCGATGCGAGCCGTTCAGCCTGGAATAATGGTGAGTAGACGGGTTTTTAACGAGCGAAAGTCAGGGAAGCCACCGTTAGCACACTCGTAGTAACTTAAACGTGTAAAACCTTTAAAAACCGCTTAACCTTCTCGAAAACGTTCCCGGCCGCCTCTCCTGCCGTCCGCACGTCCGACGTGCCGTCCCTCTTCGAGTGGATATTCTTTAACGTGTACATGCATTTCGGGAGCTCGATGGGGAAGTCGTGGCGCACTATCCGCCTCGTGCGGTACACATACGTGGGGGCCCCCATCGTAAAGCTCGCCACCAAGTTGTCTTCTAAGTCGTCCCTTCGTTCTCCTGACGGCCTTTTTTCGCCGTAACCTCGGCCTCTCCCCTTCGATCGTAATCACGTCGATCGCGCGAATACAGTGCCGTTCGTCTGCTGCGCTGTCATTTCCTCACAAAATCTTTTACCATTTCATGGGTCTCTCATTCAAACAATTTATAATGTGTAAGGAGGCATTTGTAAGTGCTTCTTCGAGTGCTATTTCTTGTTTTAGAATGAGTTTTTAATGTCATCTGTTCGTACTAGAGTTGAGCTAAAAATCACTACCTGTGAATTATTCACTGTTAACGGAAAATCACATTCACGACCTGTGAACAATTTTAAAATAAAGCGTGAATGCCGTGGCCCGTGAATGCGTGAATGTGAATGTGAATATGAAGGAACGAGTCACGGATCACGGAGAGGAGAGGGAGAACAGTCGAAGATCGAACACGTTCCCGAAACAGTAAACGTAAACCGTGAATTCACATTCACAGGATAGCGACCATATGATGTGAACTGCATGCACGCTTACGCTATTGACAACAAATGACTAACAAGATCAAGGCATTAAATTTAAACCGTGAATTCACATTCACAGGTTAAAATCACAGTGAATAAAAAATCACGTTCACAGATATACCTGTGAATGGAAAATCACGGTTTCGCTCAACTCTAGTTCGTACAAGTCCAAAATTTTCATACGACACTTTACTATCAATATATTTTGGAACATCTACGTATACTATTCTATACTGTTCCGACATCTGAATAGATCAGGCATTCTCCTAGCGTGCAGCTTCAATTCGTGTCCATATCTTCAGAATCGCTCTTTTGCAATTAACACAATAAATCACTCTATATTCCAAATTGAAGTTTTTTCTAACCACAATGGGAACTATTCTGTCCAGTATTATCAATACCTTATAGCCTCTTCAATTGAAAACCTCATTGAAAATTACTTAAGTGCAACAAATTTTTATCTAGATCTAACTCTCTTAACGGCCTCGAATACTTGGTTTCCTCTACCCTCAAATATATATTTTTTATTACTTTAACTTGACAGCCAGTAGCTTCTTATCAGCTTCACGCGAATTTACTTTTTTATGGCAATTACCTCTCCTTTTGTAGAAATACTTAATTCAAAATATCTGACGAGTCATTTGCTCCATGCTATTATAACATTTTTCATTCATCGCGTTTGTGGTTATAAAATATGCAATTATGTTTTCTGTCGCTTTTGATACCCATTTTATAGGCCAGGTTAATTAGACTAAAATTAGACCAGAAATTAAAAAAAAAATAATGGAACATGACTATTGCTGGATTTTGTTGGAGGAGTATAAGGAAAAGTTTTTTATCTTTTAGCAATGGAGCCCTTTTGTGTTTGATCACTTATTTTTCTTTTATCATAGTTAGCTGCAGATTTTTTAAAGCAATTGACAACGGTATTTAGTGGTTTAAGTACAACTTCACGAGCAACGCATCCTTTCAATTTTTTCTAAAAATGGGTTTTTTCTCCATATTTCAAAAACTACTACTCCTGACGAATTAAAATTGAACTACTGGATCTATGATAATCTCAGTAACGTGCTACCCTACGATTTTCATCCCGAAGCCTCAAAATCGTTTCCTTGGGCCTGAAAAAAGGAAAGTTAGTCCCTTGCGTTTCATCCTAACTTAAGTGGTTTTAGGTTTCGAAATTCCAGAGCGATAGACGAAAAGTACCCATGAACGGACCTCGATGTTAAAAAAAAAGATGTTTATTAAAAACAGTTCAAAGCATTGGATTAACCGACGTATATTCCTTGTATGGTATAGATAGAGTATAGAGGGGGGGCGAGCATTTCATTTTACTTTTTGTTTATGATATTTTTTTATGAATTACATAGTATCGGTTTGTTTGTTTGCTTCTAACTTGCTTGTTTTGACGTTTGCTTGCTTGTTTGTTTCTGTTTTGTTTTTGTTTGCTTATGTTAATTAATAATCAGGAATGTTCTTGACGTTCTTGATAATCCCCAAATAGGATAAAAACAACTAATTGTTGAGATTTATCACAATGCCGACGTTTCGTTCATAATTATGAACATATTCATGGCTTTCGTTGAGACGTGTCAAGATGTTGAAAGCCTGTTTTTATTGTATTTGGGGATTATCAAGAACATTCCTGACTGTTATACATCTCAGCTCCCCGAGAACATTCTCCCATTCTTGACGAAGATTAAACATTCTCCGAAGAGGCTTTCAACATCTTGACACGTCTCAACGAAAGCCATGAATATATTCGTAATTATGAACGAAACGTCGGCATTGTGATAAATCTCAACAATTAGTTGTTTTTATTCTATTTGGGGATGATCAAGAACATTCCTGACTGTTACATCTCAGCTCCCCGAGAACATTCTCCCATTATGTTGATTAATGTTTCCCTGTATTTTTTGGGCTTCTTCAAAGTTTCTCATTTTTAGATAGTGTATATTGTTCCGTGTCCTCCATTTTATGATTAACGGTTTTAATTTCGATTTGGCTTCTTCGTCCACGGCCCCAGGAACTTTTCTCGTAATCTCTGAAATATGTGAATAACATATATTTTGAAGGAAGGATTGTTTGTTCTCTGCTTGTTTTGGACTCACTCCATTACACTAGCCATGAACATCACGAGCACAATAAATAATTTAAGAAAGAGTAGGTAAATAACAATGGCCGTACCCCGTAAATTCCAAAACGAACATACTAACCAAAAGCCGAAGTTCAAAAATATTACTCTCCGTTGAATCATCTTCAGTGACTGTTATTCTCCCTATATTTCGCCTCGACGAGACACCCATGTGTTCGTCGCCATGTTGGTCTTTGACGTCACGAACATGGCGTCGCTTCTCCTTCCGGTGCGTACCGGAAACGCGCCCTTTTTCGAAATAATTGACATTTTACTCTAATCTGATAGACGAAATTTCCTGAAAATTTCCCGTAGAATTTTCGATGACATTTCCGTGGCAATCCCTGAGGCGGGTCGGAATCGCAGAGTCGCGAACCGTGGCGACATCTATGTTTATCCCGGCGCATCCGTTGGAAAAGCTTCGTCCGAACGGGAAAGCGTTTCAGGGAAACCATCGATTTTCCCGAGTCCCAACTGCCCGTTGATACGTCGGGCGCCGGCACGTCGAGTTGATCGAGCATCGCGAGTCGCGTACCCAGTCCGGATAAGTGAGTTTATGTGCTGGTTCGATGTGAGCGAGAATATATTTGCAAGTTGTCATGGCGGCCGTCCGATCGACCAATGGGAGCGCTCGCTGAGTGTCCCCCTCGGCGTTGCAGTGCGATTTCTCGGCCCCCGCTCGCCCAAGCGGCCCCCGGGACACGGAGCGCCCGTTAACGGGCGACGAGGCAGCGAGCAGCCTGACTTTCGAGCGTCCTGTTGTCGGTCACGTGACCCGATCCGATCAGTATGGCGAAGGGAAGTTCGTGCGACGGGTCGCTGCTGTGCGAGTGATCTTTTGACGTTCGCGTATTTGTACACAAACGTTTGTTTTTCCGTACCACCACGTGTATATATTAGTCGGCGCGTGATTGACAGTTAACGGGCCAGATGTCAACGAGGGGCCTGAAGAAGAGGGGGCGTCCCCCCAAGGTCCAGGTCCCCGACAGAAACAAGAAGTTCCAATATCACCTCCTCAAGAAGCCGAAATACCTGCTCAACTACAAGGCCCCCCCGGACTCGCAGGCGAGCACCCCGACGCCGTCGAGGGCTTCCAGCCCCCAAGACGAAGCGAACAGGAGGAGCAGCACCCGGATACGAGGTAAGGACGGCTCCTCGCACCGCCCTAGGAAGTCTGGCTATGTCGGCTCGGCCTATCAGCGGAGGAACTATGGCGCGTCCCAGAGCGAATACCACGAATCCGAATACCATTATGGTTCGGACTTCGGGGGTGACTCGAGCGATAACAAGAGCGACGTCGAGGACGAGCTTGGGCTGTCAGATAGTGAGTCGGAGGGCTCCATCGGCGATCCGAGCAGCGATAGCGACTTTTCGCTCAGCAGCTACAGTACGATGAGCGGCACACCGCGTAAGAACCTCAACATGAACAGAGCCCCGACGCCCGAGCCGCCGCTCTGGTTGCAGAACAGGGAATTGCCGCCTCTTGAACTCCCCAAGTCCTCCGATGATCTCTTGGTACCCCACGAGAGGATCATGGAGGTGGTGAGCATCTATGAGGTGCTGAGGCACTTCAGGAACCTGGTGCGTCTTTCGCCGTTCCGCCTTGAGGACTTCTGCGCCGCTGTTATTTGCGATGACCAAAGCAGCCTGCTCGCCGAGGTGCACATCATGCTACTGAAGGCGCTGCTCCGCGAAGAGGATTCACAGCAGACACATTTTGGACCATTGGACCAGAAGGATAGCGTGAACATTTCATTATATCTGATCGATTACATCACATACCCGGAGGTGCTGCGGGCATACGTCGAGAGCGACAGGAATTACGATCAGAAGGTCCTGGATATTCTGACGACGACCGATTATCCTTTTACGAGTCTCGAGAACCGCATCAAGGTACTGCAGTTCTTAACAGATCAGTTCTTGATCACGAATCCGGTCAGGGAAGATCTGCTCAGCGAAGGTGAGTTAAAAGTTTCAGAGGGTCTGAGTTTCTCATATGTCATTCAACGATATATGTGTATGAGATTTGTTTATATATGTATAATTTTAATGCAATAAAAATTTGTTTATCTTACCTTAGATTATGTAAAACTGACTTATTAATGTAATCAATTTGCACATTCGTATATGGATTGTGTACATAAGATTTGGGAGATATGCATAACAGATACATATTTCACTTTTCATTGTAATCACCTTATGCCAAAACTCCCATTCATAATTTTTAGTATGATTTGCCTAACAACTGATTTACCATTTTAGTGAGTTAAAAAGGGGCTAAACGAATCTTGTACTGAAATGTCAATCAATTTAAAAAGACAAAAAATTTTCTTATAAATCTTCACAACAGAAACCAAGTAAGACTAGGTATTTATTCCAATGAAACAAGCGATTCCATGCTCCTGTTGTGAGTTGTTTCTCATCATTAGAATGGCTAAATTTATTAGTTTATTTGTTTATTTCCAGCATATAAGGGTCATATCAGCCTAATGATACATATAATAATGAATAATGATGAATAATACATTATTGATTAATATGTTGACAGCTAACCATAAGCAACAAAATATATATTTCATGGAATTTAAACTTTTGTGGAATCTTTATTAATGTTTCATTTTTCTAAAATACCTAGGGAATGTTTTGGTAATTCTGGATTTATGCCAATACATTTGCACCTGTCTTTAGGTCGCGCACAAACATGTAATACTAGGACAGGGTAATATCGTAACATCATTAATTCATTATGTTCCTTCAGTTGTGAGTATTGCATAGCATAGAGGCTTCAAAAAAATTTCATATTGTATTGTTACTCGCCAATTTCAATGATTCCATTTACATCTTTTTAGTTACTCGTTGAGAAAGGTTATTAACTTTAAATATATTAATTGATCAATTTTAATAGATTGGATGTTTATTGAAAAATCTATGCACATGTTGAACCTAATGCTTAGCTATAACCAGTATGGGCTAATAATGTTTCAGGAAACATATTTCGAGTCACCTATTTATATACTGGAACAAACCTGTTATGGATGTTGTAGGACAACTTGGAAATGAGATACAAAATACTTTAAAAATATATAATGTACATTCAATGTTACATTGTTTTGCCCTTATTTTTTTGAGTCAGATAAAGTTTTATAAACTAGCAGGCAAGCTACATTCAAAGTACCTATACAATAAACTTGTTCAGTCTTGCATCAAGAATGAACATTTAGGTACGCGCGGTTTGAAATTTGTAAATGGTGTTTCATCAAGACAAAATCGTTGATGGGACTTGATGCCCAACTGGACACATGAAAAACTCAAACGCACGCGAACGACTCATAAACCCGCCCTTAGAAAATGGGGTATGTGGCATATTACATGACAGTTAATACCTCCTTAAACTACCATAAATAGTGGAAAGTTTAAATTTTGTATTTAGGCTGGGTCCTTTGAAAACTCGCGACCACAAAATTAGAATAAGTTAGGGGCAAAGGGTACTTTATTCTTGTCATTTCTAGGTTTTTTTTGGATCATCTCAAAAACTGGTCCAGTATTATTTTTTTTAAACTTTGTATATTTACTTTACTATCCAATTCCTATTGATTGCAGTTATCGTTATCTTGACTAATATTCTACCAAGGGTTCTGTACTCTTGTGAAATTTCAGTTTTTCTCAATTTTCTCGAAAACGACTTTACCGATTCTTACCAAATTTTAGATTTGAACTGACCTAACTAATAGCTACAACTTTTATTTGAAACTTTTTTTTTTCTAAAAAACCTTCCTAAAGGGCACTTTACTCCTTAACATTTCCAATTTCTCAAAACTTTTTGCCATGCAGGCTTTAAATGCTTTCTCTAAACTTTATATTTGAATTAACATATGGTTGTGGTGATTTATACCAAATCTCATAACTTAAGTTAGCTTTTTAATGCTTATACCTTTTATTTGAAACATTTTATCTAAAATTGCCCTAAAGGGCTCTTCTTTAAGTGCATCGGTTTGTAGAGTAGTTGTTCAGTCTAACTAATACATCTCCATCCTGTAAAGTTGTTTTTATTTATGCCAATTCGATGATCGGATTCTTATTTTGAAGTATGGACATTGAAATTTGTTGTTATATTACATAAGTAAATTTATTTATCATTTCGATAAAGTTGGTTGTATTCAAATACATTTTTCAGAAACCGTTGTCATCTAACAAAGAACCAAAAGAAATATTTACTAATATCAGAAAATGTTAATATCTAATAGGTACTAAATTTATTTTATATAATGGTAATAATGTTGCCACGAATATTTTGTCCGCCCATATGAGAAAGTCTTAAGGTGTTACACATCGCCATTTGTTTCAAGTATAAACAATGTTGTAGAATTAATATTTCCACTAAGCTGGAACATGCTCGAGTTGAGACAGAGTCCACAATTTATTGCGATATTGCTACACAAAAACAATTGTTTGCTCCAGCTGTTTCCAAAAAAACAATATACCTTTTCCATCTAAAACTTTAAGCTTAAATATCCTTAGCTGAATCTCGCTGGAGAATAAAGCTAGGGATGGTCATAGCAGTATATTTAATTGGTAAATTATTGCTGTCCAACAGATGATCGGACGATACTTAAACTAACCTCGTCAACAATCGAGTCTTCTTCCACTCCTTCTTAAAGATGTTCAACTAATCATTTTGTGGGTTAATGATCAAGTTAGAATTTATTGCTAATTATTTTTTGAGGATTATGTGAAGACTTTGTGGTTACCGTGTGGGAAAAGGCGCTCAGATTGGTACTTAGAGACTCAATTACAATAATACACAATAATCAAAATTCATAGAGCTATGTCCTTTTGTTCACAAGATATAATTTGGATGTATCGGGGGTGAATTGGTATGTGATGGTACGCCGTTTTCAGGACTGAGAGAAATACTGTTCGGCAGCAATTAAATAGGCTGCCGTGGCCTGTCTAGCTTTGTTTGTTCCAATGAAATTCAGCTATGGTCATTTCAGTTCAGTAAAAAATCTGCAAACACTTATTAATTTAAGTTAATAAACATCAGTTTGATTAATTAGCCAAAAGTATTGAAGCAGCACAGACCAGTCATATAATATATTGCATATTTGTGTATTTGGAATTATATTTTGACCTCTGAAAAAATAAGTATGTATGTGATCATTGTTATTAGGTATTTTTCCTGGAAGCACTGCTAGGCCTCTACAGTGTTTAAAAGTGGATATATATGAACTGTGAATAATTATCCTCAGGTTTTCATTTACCCAGAGGTCTCAAAGCTATTGAAAAATGTTTGGGTTTTGTACTCGCCCTTTAAAAATGTATTTGTTTAGTCACTGTTGTTTTGTGATTTCTACCTGGTTAACTGTCAAGGTTTGATAAAAAAATTCAGTGTTGTTAGACTCTTCCTATGTTGGCTAAGTTATATTTGTTTGATACTTATTAAATACATGCTGTTCAGTCAAGAGTGGCACAGAATTTTGTTTAGCGTATTTTCATTTATCAGCCTTATAAATGATAATGGGAAGGAAGTGAATTATTCAATTTCTCTTTTTGCAAATGCATTTAGGCTACTTTGCATTATATTTGCTTGGATGATTCTAATGTTCTGCAAAGAAACTTATGGATGTTCAGAGCTTCTCTAATAACCTCAACTTGATTATTGGAAAGAAAAAGTTATGTTACTGTATAGTTAAAATGGTGTTTCTATCGACTTGTTATCTGAACGTGGTGGGCTTACTCTTGAGGCCACTATCTTGGTCACAACTTCGGCTTTTTGCTTCTTCTAAGGCAAACAAAATGTTACAAACATATTGTCTCTCATTACCAACACATTTTGCCCTCTTCCTTCATCAATGGTGGCACATAAATGAAAATAACATTTTCTTGTTGTGTTAAAATGGATAAAATGTGTTTTATTTTTAGGATGAGTAGGACGCTGTTTAATGTCGCTTATGTCAGTCTTTCAATCCAACTTTGTAAGTTGGGCACAAGTTATTTGGTTGCTAGTAGTGGATTAGAAGCAATTCAGTGGAGATTTATTTCTTGCATGTAAAACTGTCTTGGTTTGTGACATATTTTTTGAAGTACATTAGAGACCTTATATGGGGCTATTGAAGTCTAATAATGGCCTACACAACTGGTAGTGTATGATCTTGTTACCTATTAACATTAAATTGTTGAAGTATGATTAAGGTAGGTGCTTTATTCACATTTGTACTTTGTGCAGCTACCCTGTTCAACAGCCACTTTCTATGATGATTTACAAAGAAAATTATAAAAAAGTGGTAAATTAGGTAGATTGTACCATTTACCACAGGTACAGGTACCGAGTGACCACACCCCTTAACCTATGTGAACGGTAATTTTGGAGTCAAGAGAGTTGCTTTTGTCTCTTTTTTGATGTGATCAATGGGCATATTCGCTGGCCTCATTTTGGAATTTATATTGCAGTTTCTGGAAGAATACCTCATCTGTCCCTGAGTATCCTTCTGTTTTACAAAGCAACACAACATTCCACGTTCAGTCAAACATTTGTTCACCACCGTTACTCTTTCCAGTTCCGATGCATTACGATGACCACTGCCGGGTGTGCCACAAACTCGGCGACCTGCTCTGCTGCGAGACCTGCCCGGCGGTCTACCATTTGGAGTGCGTGGATCCCCCCCTAGTGAACGTGCCGGAGGAGGACTGGCAGTGCGGCATTTGTCGGTCGCATAAAGTGTCCGGCGTAGTCGACTGCGTCCTTGACTTGGAGAAACAGGGTCAGCTGTCGAGGCAGGAGCCATTGGGGTACGACAGGCATGGGAGGAAGTATTACTTCTTGTGTCGGAGGATATTCGTGTAAGTATAAATTGCCCTGTAGTAGTATGTACAATGTGAGGAAATTTCTTTATTCCACTTTGAATGGAATGAAGTTATCTTTTGATTAACCTTTTGAACTACGGATTTTTAACAGAAAGTTTTCTTTTTGACAATAATGGTTGAAATGCCCTAAATATTGACCAATGATACTTAGTATTATTCAGGGTTGTTTTCTTTGTAAAGGAGGGTATGGTTGTACATAGAAACTAGTATTCAATATAGTATCTTTTTATTGAATTATCTTACTTAAAGATATGAATGGGATTATTTTTTGTGGAAGTTTAGAAAATACATTCGCGGTCATTGAGACACAATTCTATTTGGAAGAAGGAACAAGACCGTTTCAGGCGAAATATTGCTGCCTTGATTGAGCACAATGAGCATCTTCTAGATGTAGCTGTTACCGGCAAGTGTTGTGTTGATGAATATTTACTTTCTGGGGCTATTGTAATTTTGAAAGGATTGATTTTTTTTTCTACAGATTATCCATGTTAAGGTTACCTATCAGAGCTCTAGCGACATATAACTGAAATTCCTTCAATGTTAATTTTTTAACTTCTCTGTGATGAGAGTAATATTTCTTATCAACGTATAAAAATTTGGCGACCCGCATCTAGGGCCGGTGAAACAAAATACCAGGTAATTTGTGTCTTTTTTGTGCCATTTTTGTAGAAAGAATTTTGTAGCTCTCACCATCGACGAGCTACACAAAAAACTGTCAGCTTAAACTTAACCCAAGGGTGCCGAGCGAGTGGATTGACCAAAATAAAAGATTTTTAGCTAGGAATTTGTGTCTTGAAGAGTACTAAAGGGACATGGGGTCAGAATTTTAATTTGGCCAATTTTTGGCCAAGTTGGTTCAAGTGGGCTAGATGGGGCTGCGAATCGGCCAAGATGTGGAAGAAATGTGCTCTTCTGTCCCCGATTCATTTTGGAATGAAATTTGGAGAACATAGTCCTATTTTCAAATTGGTCAATTTTCGGTCGAATTGGCTAATGGCCAAAACGTGTCGTCCAGAATTCAAGAACCCGCGACTTTAGTGAAAAATGTTGCATATCGGAATCTTTTGGTGTTCTGAGGCCTCGGTAATGGCCTAGACCCTGGACACAAAGGATCAGGAGACGGCCCAAGACCCCTCCGACGAGTTCTAGTCAAAATACCAACTTTCCAGTGCCGACCACTGTAGTTACAAATTCGAGAACCCCCGACTTTAGTGGAAAATGTTGCATCTTGGAATCTTTTGATGTCCTGGGCCTGGGTGATGGCCTGGGACCTGGACACAAAAGCCCAGGGGACGTCCTAAGACCCCTTCGGCCAGTTCCAGTCAAAATACCGACACTTCAGTGCCGGCCGCTGTAGTTAAAATTTCCAGAATCCCCGACTTTAGTGGAAAATCTTGCATCTTTGAATCTTTTGGTGTTCTGGGGCACTGGTACTGGCCCAGGCCCTGGACACAAATGCCCACGAGACCCACCAAGACCCCTTGATCCACTTCCAGTCAAAATACCTACACTCCAGTCCTGGCCAAATTCGAGAACCATTGACTTCAGTGGAAAATTTTGTCTCTTGGGATCTTTTGGTTGTGGCCCAGACACTGGAGACCAAGGCCGAGGGGATTGTCCACGATACCTCTGGCAACCCGCCGCCAAAATATCGACTCCCGAGTGCCTTCCGCTGTAGCTACAACTTGAAGAAAGTTTGACGTTCCTGGAAAACCCATTCATCGGAGTATCGTGGTGTTCTAGTACTTCAAGAATGAGCAAGACCCTGTAAACAAGTTCCCATCTCCACAGCTTTTTCTTCCATTAGAATTGAAGTTATCACTCGGAGTTCTCATCTTACGGACGAATTGAATGATGAGTTCCGAGTCATCAAATGCAGCAACCAGCAAATGGGCAAATGGGCAAGGTCCAAGTATCTCTAAAGGTTAAAAGCTCACAACAGTCAATTTCTAGGAAAATGTCATCCTCACCAAGAGCATTCATGTCCGCCTCGAGTAGGTACGTATCGATCAGTGATGAAAAACGTATCCAGTACAAGACGAACTTTTTCAGGTTGAAAAAGTACAATTCTTTGCCTCAAGCTCTCGGCGTGCAATTTCAGTTCTGAGACGAACAAAACTGTTTAAGTTTCAGTTCTGCCAACCTGTTTGAACCTATGAAAATCCTGCATTCATTTTCCGCTAGAACAAGAGAGACAGTCGAACATCAATGGTGAATAAGTTAGCTAAATTGGGTTGACGGCGACCTATTTTTCAGTAAATTTGGATATACAGAACTTGGGCAGAAGTATGTTGACCCTTTTTCGGGCGGTATATAATATGTGTTGCATTTTTTCATTCACATTCTTCTCATTCTTCTTCATTCTTCTCCGCTAGAGCGAAGGCCACTCGGGGTGTTCCCTGGACCTTTGTGTCTAGGGTCTAGACTCTAGGCCATTACCGAGGCCTCAGAACACCAAAAAATTCCGAGATGCAACATTTTCGACTAAAGTCGGGGGTTCTCGAATTTGTAACTACTGCGGCCGGTACTGGAGAGTCGGTATTTTAACTGGAAGTGGCCGAAGGGGTCTTGGGACGTCCCCTGGGCTTTTGTGTTTAGGTCCCAGGCCATCATCGAGACCCCAGAACAGCAAAAGATTCCGAGATGCAACATTTTCCACTAAAGTCGGGGGTTCTCGAATTTGTCACTACTGCGGCCAGTACTGGAGTGTCGGTATTTTGACTGGAAGTGGATCGAGGGGTCTTGGGGAGTCTCGTGTGCATTTGTGTTCAGCGTCTGGGCCAGTACCGGGGCCCCAGAACACCAAAAGATTCTGAGATGCAACATTTTCCATTAAAGTCGCGGGTTCTTGATTTCTGGACGACACGTTTTTTCCATTAGCTAATTCGGCCGAGAAATGACCAATTTGAAAATAGGACTATGTTCTCCAAATTTCATTCCAAAACGAATCGGAGACAGAAGAGCACATTTCTTCCACATCTTGGCCGATTCGCAGCCCCATCTAGCCCACTTGAACCAACTTGACCAAAAATGGCCAAATTAAAATTCTGACCCCATGTCCTTTTATACCCTTCAAGATACAAATTCCTAGCTGAAAATCTTTTTTTTTTGTCAATCCACTCACACGCTATCGCAATGGTCGCTGGGTTAAGTTTAAGCTGGCAGTTTTTTTTGTAGCTGGTCGATGGTGAGAGCTACAAAATTCTTTCTTGCGGTAAAAAAAAGACACAAATTACCTGGTATTTTGATTTACCGGCCGCTAGATGCGGGTGCCAAATTTTTATACATTTCTTATCAATTGCACTAATATTGTCTTCAACATGTCCACATTGTCTACATTTCACCGGCGTTTCCCATCTCGGCACAAGAAGCAAGTAAACGATAAAATTATACCCCAACTCGGCAGATATCTAGGCAGGTACTCAATTCTACAGTGCCCATCTCGGCATAGGGTGATACTTGCCCCCTTGCGTTTCTAACGTACTCTCGAGCGTATCACATGACGTTTACTCATATACAGTGTGCTGCGTATACTAGGTTTCTCAAATATTATGAATCTTGCGCAACAGTCAAGTACCATTATTTTCGACAATACCGTATTATCAAGAAGGTACCCTCCTAGATTTATGCCGAGTTATTGAGAGATTATTGTAGTGTGTACCTGTTCGATCCGTTGTGCCGAGATGGGTATATTAGAAATGCACTGACAAGGTGTCGTAAAATTGACCACAATAAAATGTGCCGAGATGGGATACACCCACACTCACTATATGAGAATTAAGACGGAAACAGACTATTGTCATCTCACGTGAGCTCACATGCTGTCACGTGAGGTGACAATAGCCTGTTTCCGCCTTTATAGTATTTGACAGTCCAATACATAGATGGTGTCATTCTTTCCTTTTCTATTGACCTTTAATAAGTGTGTTGGATTGGAAAGTGAGTTCCTTTCTGGTCCTTCAACTAGATTTTCACTCTGAAGCTCCATGTTTCATATTCTCGTCACCAGAATTTTTTGTGAGAAAATGTGTTTGTCTTTATGGTTCCACGTGCTTTTAGTTTATTTTTTTACTGAGCTATCAATAACTCTACACAACTGAGCAGTTGTTAAAGCATATTTTTTTCCAATCGAATCAGAAGTTCGTTCATTGCTAACTTTTGCAATCAAATTCTTCTGTATAATGTTGGGTTTATTTATATCAATCTAATTGAATATCCATGACAGTTTGCTTCAACCAACAATGTGTAACCATGTTTTGTTTGTTTGTTAGGCACACTCATTAAATTCATGGATTGCTTGAGTTTAATATGACGCATAACAGTATTTGTAAGTTTCTGATGGTTTATCAATTAGGTGTCCAACTTTAAACTTATCAAACTTTTGATGACATATGAGGTGCACTCTTTTGGAATTGATCTCAGAATCACAACTTGCTTTGATGTATGGATTGTGTTCTTTTGAACATTTTGAATTTATGGTTGATTTTCATTTTAAAACCATGTTCTACAATCTTCTTGCCCCTGTGGAACATGGTATTTAAAATGTTATATCAAATGATTCAACAAAATGTTTGTCACTGAATTCTAACCTCAATAAAAAGGATACTGTTGATTTCAAATTCAAACTATTAGAGCTGACACTCGCTGTTTTTGCAATAGGTGTGCTGCTTAAAATTAGTTTATTTAAACAATCTCTAATGTCGAGAAAATAATTCCTTTAAATGGAAACGTTACTGGTGCCTACATTAAAACCAGGAGATACTAATTGTTGCTTTTAATAAACACTTGTAGAATGAATTTGCTAACTCTTTGACCCCACACTGGAATCTTGGAATCTCCGTCAATTGAAGAATTATACAAATTTGACATTTGCGACAATCAAAAAAGTTTGCCCTATGTAAGCTGTTCTTTTGACTTTGAAATCAAACTTGCTCCCAGGATCTTATGGAACATGATTTCTTAATCGTGATTCAATACTTTTCATGAAAGAAATCAACTGTAGTCATTGTTGACATGTATGTTGGAAAGAAACTGTCCAAATCGATTTACAGGCATGGCAGATGATAAATACTGATCTCTTATTTCTAATGGAGCCGCCCAATAGTCTGGATAGATTGATATCGATAAGATTACCTTGATGTCATTGTCGCATATATTACATTTATTACATATTACAATTATTAAATATTATTATAACACAGTGGTTTCATAATATCACAATTGTTTTTTATGATTTCTAAAAAGTGTTATAAATATGTATGGAAATTATTCAGTGGAACGATTTTTGTTGATATACTGGTTTTGATTTGGAATAAATTTGTCTGAATTTGGTAACTTCTTTTACAAGTAATCATTGTTGTAAAGTTAAACATTAACGTTAAGTTTCAAAACGACCAAGTAAAATACGGAGTAATAATAACAAGAAGGCTTAAGTTTGATCGAAATTGAATGGAGGGCGCCTCTGGTGTGTATTGTAAGGTGGTATTCAATATAAACCCGCATGTTAAATAAATATAAATTTAGTTTATGTGTGGTCATATTATATGTGCAATGACCTATGCTTCAAAGGTTTAAATGGGACATGTTTCCAATTGCTGCAACCCTTCATCAAACAGTTAAACAAGCAGAGAATTTTACAATAAGAGATGATGGATGTTGTTTCATATGTTTGCAACCGCCTTATAAAATTATTATATATCTGCACCTCCAAGTTTGAGTAACTCACTTGTACCTTGTACACTGTCACTTGTAGTTATATCATATTGAAAAGCAATTCTGATGTACTGGCACATTTTCAAAATTAATGTACATACATATAAATTTTTAAAGGGTTAAAGGTAAACATTGAAGGCCAATTCATATACATCGAAATGGCAGTAAAAGTGTTTTATCTGGCTATGCAATATTAAAATAAAATTGAATTTATTAGTATCAATTACAGGAAAAAAATTTACACATCAACCGCATAGCGCCCATTACATAAAAAATCAATAATAGAAGAACCTATAATTGATATACTACATACCAAACTTGAATGAAAATGAAGCAAAACTAGAGACGTCAATATCATTGACATTGTACTGCTCTACATTTTTATCAACTTGGTCTTAATTGCTTTTTTGAAAGAATTTTGTTTGTAGTTTTTGTGACTTGTTCTGGTAATAAGTTAAAGTATAAGAAAGATCCTGCTTGTGTTTTATATTATAACAGTGATTTTATATATTTCCTGTAAATCTTATATATCTCCATGTTTACTGACGAAATGAGATGTTCATAACCGAATACTGCTAGCTGATTCTTGGTTAAGAGACCTGAAAATTTCTCGACATGTTTGATATGCTTTGAGAAGCTCTAATTACACGTTTTTGCCACACATGTACTTCCGTTATATTCGTCCCTCCAGAGAAAATTATTCTATAAGACACAATAGAGTACAAAGTATCATAATATGCTTTTAGAAGTGTTTCTTGAATAACAACTTTTTTAGCTCTTTTAATCAAAAATAGACGGTGCCAAGTGTGGTGAACAAAGTACAGACTTACTCTTCCGAGTTCATAAATCGATTAAATATTATTCTTAAGAATTTTGAATTATCAACATATGTATACTAATATCATCTATCTATAGCTATTTGTGTAGGTAAGCCACTTTGCTTTTTACTATGTCCTACTATGTCCAAATAATACATTGTTGTTTTTTTTTTGGATTTAGTAGTGGTTATCAAAAATCTATTTTTTTAATTATTCAAAATATCACGTTTGTGTTGTGCAACAATTCATTACAATCTTTTACAACGTTAAGTACCTATGTTATTGTCATCATCATAGCTTGGTATAAGTGCAGTACACTTCCTCGTGGTACAGGTGGTACTCCACATTCAACAGTTTTATTATCCAAAAGGTGTACTTCTTCCAAACTCTGTTGGAGCAACAAAAAAAAAAAAAAATGGGCCTGTAAAATACGCCCCCCTCCATACTTGCATGATTTACAAAGTATTGTAAATAAATACTGTATTATGGTATAGAAAAAAAAGCACTTCTAGATGTGCTCGGTACATCGTCATTTTGCTTTGTGTACCCCAAGTGACTTTGTAAAGACTCTAATCAAAATAGTTTGATGAGAGTTACCCCCTTTGGCTTCTGTTTTGATACGATATGGATATAATTCACACCATTTTTGAGCCCTGATACCAATTCTCTCTAATTTATTTCATAGCGTTTCACTATTTACACAGTCAATAATTTTTGAGAGGTATATGAACATTCCGATAGCCAAAATCAACTATTATTCTAGTATGATCAAAAGAAGAGTTGATTTTTTGGTACCTGTGTGGATTTTTGCTCATATTCTAAACAAAAATGCAAATCGTGTCAATGTTGCTATTTCAAAAATTTTTGAGCATACTTTTTGGTGTATTATTTTTTAATAATCTTGTATCTCCTCCTTGGGGTTTGGGATCGGATAGTTAACTCTAGTTTATCCGGAAAACTACCCTCCATAGATTTGTTAATAATAAATGTTAATGGTTCTGATATAAAAGATGGAATTCTTTTTAAGGTAATATTTTATTTCCATCTCCAAACGAGTATTTCTAAGATTAGTTATAATTTTTAAGTACGTATGTATTTAAGATTAGTTGTAATTTCCAAAAAAATTATATTTAACAATCTTAAGCAAAAGTGTTATACTATTATAATCGATATGAATGGTCTCAAGGGGCAGGAATTGAATCAACATAACTATTCACAGCATTAACACAACAATCATTAAAAGTTTCATCTTGAGCATTTACTACCAGAGTTCTATTTTACCCGGTTAGTTCATTAAAGGAAGGCCTTGTCTCTTTGTTTTTCGTTTTCCCTACTTATGATAAATCTATTTTGTCCAATTTTTATTTATGAGTTGTTAATTGGATCACTATGATTGATTTTTTCTTGTACTTAAAATGAAAGAAAAGCTTTTATAGTTTGTATATTATTATTATTATTATTTTATTGCCAACAAAAATTACACAAAAACATTATAATATATTGGATTTTTTATGTAATACGTGTTACATGTGATTGCTTTCATGAAATTTTATTGTGTTGATACAACTCCCTCATAAGACCCAAAGTCTCTTGCATTAAGCATTGTTTCAGATGCCCATTTGTATTTTCGTCTTGAATTTGTGTTTATCCATTTTACCGGGAAAATGGATAAAGTTAATTTTTGGGTAATTTTAACTTTCTGTTACATTTCTGACAACACTGTACAATTTATTTTATGTTTTTATCTAGTGAGAGCCAGGACGGCGAAATCAGCTATTACTCGTCGCCGGTCCAGTTCGAGGAGCTCCTCAAAGTGCTCGACTCGAAGGACATGGAGGCGGCGGTGTACAGAGAGCTCCAAGAATACAAAGACGAAGTCATAAGGCAGATGGAACTGACTGAGAAACTTACGAACCAGTACCGGGGTAACAAGAAAAGTTACCTAGATGCGGAAAACGCAGCGATCCTGAAAACCATAAAGGAGCAAGAGCAGAAGCAAGAGGAGGAACGCAAGGAGAAGGAGAGGCAGAACGCGGAAGATATGGTCGCAAAGCTGCACGAGGAGGTCGTGCATGACGTGCCGATGGTCGTCGAGAACACCGAGGTCGTCACGACATCGATAGACACAAACTCCGATGGCAAGAACGTCATCGAAAAGGAGGAGTCTGATTCGGATAAGACGAGGATAAAACAGAATGGGCCTCCGAAACCAATCAACCTGGACGAGATTAAACGAAAGAGCCTCGTGATCCGGAACGAAGACGTCGAAAAGGAGGACTCTCGAATGACCCGGCTGAAGTCCACTCAAATGGCTAATGGGACCTACCTCTTCAAACTCGGAATGGAGAACACATTCAAGCTGTATGTCAATCAATTCACCACAAATATCATCGCGTTGAACAAACCGCAAAGAAATGAAGAAAGAGATAAGAAGCGCCATTTGTCCCACAAGTTCTCCCTCACTCCTGCTTCAGAGTTTAAATGGGCGGGAGCGTTAAGCGGCACCAGGACACTCTTGATAAGCACCCTCAAGCACACAATCCTACAATTAGAACAGCAGATCCCCGCGCCTTTCATGCACCCCAACTGGCACTTACTCAGGAAACACTGGCTATCGATAGTCAACTCTTGCCAACAGCCGAAAGAATTTGCCAGGGTGTTGGTCGTGCTCCAGACTTGCATAAAACCGGTCGTCTTCGCCAATGTGTGGCACGAACAGTTGGGCCATGTGAAGCTATTGAGGATCACGGCGGCCGAGAGGGAGGAACGTAAAAAAATTGAAAAGAGGGAGAAGAAGGAAAGGGAAGAGGAGGAGGAGCGCAATCGGATGATCATATCCGGATATGTCAAGTACACGATGAGCTTCAGGCATCAGCTGTGGAAACAAAAAGGCGAGGAGTACCGGATACATGGCAGGTGGGGATGGTTGTGGATACGAACCCCCAGGAATTTCCAACACGTCGATTCGCGTACGTTGGGTCTCGCAGCTCCCCCACAGAAATACGTGGTGCGAATCAAAGACAGCGGCGGCTGCTCGAAAGTCGTTGCATTAGAGCCTCACTTGTACAAATTTCTAACATCCGACAAACAACAACTCACTGATACCGACAAATTAAAGGATATCGAAGTTGTGAAACCGACAAAGCATTTCGAGGAAATCGATGTATCGAAAGCGTTAGTCTCGTGTAGAATCTTATATCCGAAAGTAGCCAAAAGGACCAAATTGGATAATCTGTTGACCAGACGGTTACAGCTTAAGATCTTGGAAGAACGCAAGATCGCCCATAGTAAAGCGGAAGATCTTCCTAATGAGGAAGAGACTGTCGAAGTGGAGGAAGAGGATCCTTCCACTGAAGGTATCGACAAGCAGCTAAACAACATGATGTCCGGTAAAGTCATGCTCCCAAGCAATTCGCCGCAGTCCTTCTCTAAGGAAATACTCAACTCGATCGCGAAGAGGATACACGCCCTACGTACCCAATATACCATAATAGCTAGGCTGGCAAAGGACTTTCAGTGTTACGTTAAAGGGTGCAACTCTAATGTCAACAACTCGATAGAGAACAGTTGTTATTCGCCATTGTGCATGCAGAGAGTGAAAGTCAGACGAGATCTCTTGAGCTTGTTGAGAAAGGCGAATGTAGCGACGAATTCCTCCGTGAAAGTACCCAATTTACAAATTACCATCGCAAACAGTTCCATTAAAAAGACTTCGATTTTGGAGCAAACCCTAAAAGCTCCCCAGTTACCTGGGATAATTAAAGATAAGGAAGTGACGGTACCTACCAAAGAAAAAATCTGCCAGGATTTGCTATCTGCCCTGTCGGCGGCTCCAAAATTCGAAGAGGATTCCTCTGTGTACGTACCGTCTAAGGAAGTCGTGAAGGAGGAGGTAAAGGAAGAGATCAAAAACGAAGTAAAGGAAGAAGTTAAGGACTCGCCGGTTAAGAAAAAACCGAAAGTCGAACTCGACGAGGAGATCGACGTGCAAGGCATGACCCCAGACGCTATAAAGGAGATGATAATCGGCGGAAACGAAACGAAAGAAGTTACCATTACCAGTACCGTATCCACCACGACCACCGTTACCACCAGCGAGACCATAATAGATGGCGTCGTCAAGAGCGTCACCTCGACCGCGAACACCACCGATGTCGTCAGTGTAACGTCGACAGCGAACGGAACTAGTCAAATGATAAAAACCCTAAACGCCAAGTCGAGCATGTACAGCGCGCAGCAGAACCGCAGATTCTGCAGCGTCCGGACCGGCATAAAACGGGAAGAGAAAATCGTGAAGGCTGAGCGGGCCGAGGACGGCACGACGAAAGTTTACTCTGCTCAATCGACCGAGGGGAAGATTACGTTAAAGCGCCTTCCGAGCGCTCTCGACGCCAAACGGAAGAAGCGGCAGGTAATCAAGTACCCGGCCGTCTCGACGTTCCGTTCGAGCAAGGGCAGCACGTCGCTGCTCGTCCTGCCGCAGCACGAGACGAGGAAGCTCGCCAGGAATGCTGGTAGGATGCAGGTGTACGGTTACCACCCGTTGGCTAAGCCGAATAACTGCATCTGGCCATACCCGTGCTCGAGGCCATTGTTCAAGACGTGCTGGGTGTACCGGACGATTAACTTGAAGTCGTTATCAAGTGCCGCCCTTCAGCTGAAGATCCTGTGGACGTGCTTAAGGTGGGACGACATGCAGATGAAGCCGCCGAACACTGATGGGAAGCACCAGATCACGACCGAGACGGAAATCCTTTCGTTGGAGTTGCTGAAGCACAGGTACATCGGACAGTTCATGGAGCGGACGCAGTACTTGAGGAGGAAGGTGGTTATACCGTTGGAGCTACCCAAGACAGTCAGAGGTGAGATATGGGGAAATTTAGGTGAAATTCGAGACCGTTTGGATAATTAATTGCAGTCAACAGGGGAAGGGTAACTATAGGAAGAACTCCTTTTCTAATAAATGAGTGTATAGCAATCTGTTTTAGAATAGTTACATACAATTGAAAAACCAAAATCTCCTTTTACCCTTCATTTTTTTGCATTTTGCTTTACTTTAATTTACTACATTAATGATTAGAATAAGTTCATGTACTTGTTTTTATTATATTATTTTATAGTACAACTATAAAATTTAGTAGTTTTTATATCGGGTGTTCTTTTAAATTTCACCTCATAGTAGGCTGTGGATAGTGTTTGTGAATGCGCCTTACTAAAAAATGTCAAAATTGACATAACCTCACTTTTTTAATAAAAATTGAAACTGCTCCAATCGGTTAATAGTGTCTTGAAAAATACAGCTCACTCATCTACGCCTAATTAATAGAGCCAAGCTGTCTTTTTCAAGACAATAGTAACCGATTGGAGCAGTTTCAATTTTTATCAAAAAAGTGAGGTTATGTCAATTTTGACATTTTTTAGTAAGGCGCATTCACAAACACTATCCACAGCCTACTATGAGGTGAAATTTAAAAAAACACCCGATACTAATTCTATATGGTGGAATTTAGATATAGAAAGATTGAGGAGAAAATTACGACGATTGCATAGATGTAAGTCCCCCATGATTAAAAAGTGTTCTGATACCACATATATATCCAAAAGAGTGAAAGAAACTACCAGATAATTAAAAATTGCTATTAAACAATCAATACCCAGTCTTTGGAATAACATTTCACCGAACTAAATACAAATATGTGGGAAGATTGATTTAAAATTCTAACTAAACATATTAAATAGAAGAAGAAAAAATACAGTAGTCCTAATGAGCAGACACTAAAAATAGATAATGCTTTCCTGTTTCTCCTCAGAATGGGATTAGAAATAATTGTAAAACACTAATAAATTCATTCTATATGGAAAGGTAAGGAGGTCAAAGGACCATCTGCCTATAGGCTGATATGTTTATTAAGTTCTTTAGGTAAATTATATTAAGGAATTATCAAGGAACGCTATGATGAATATTTGGAAGAAACAAAAGGATTGTCAGATTTACAGTTTGGTTTTAGAAAAGGGAAATCTACAGTCTGCTTTGTGGTTTCTTGTCGACTGGGTGTCCACTTCTGTATTCCTAAATATTTAATAAATATCGTAGAGGATTACTTTTCACAAAGATCTCTAATGGGTTTAGGCAAAGAAATAGTAGAAGTAAATACAGGGGTACCCCAGAGTTCCGTTTTGGGACCAATATTTTGGAATATCCTTTATGGTGATGTTCTTCATTTAAAAGTATCTAAAATGTTAAGCTAATGGCATTCGCGGATGATTGGCTTCTGCAAAAACATACGCAATTATTTTAAAAGGAAGTAGAAAAAGAAGTTTTATCAAGTTTAGAACTCTATATTGGGAAATTATTCCCAGTAAAACTATTAAATATCTAGGTGTCCATTTTGATAATAAATTAACATTTGGGTATTAAGCAGATTAAGTAGATTGATGCCAAATATAGGAGGTCGCATAATTGAGACACGCAAAATTTTTGTATGCAGCTCCTCTAATATATCTAATCTGTGTATCTTGTGCTTATAGTTTCTGCAGAAACTGTTTAAGTGATTACAAGTACTCCCTCCATGCATTTACTAGCAATGGAAAGATATAGAGGTATCAACCCAAAAGTTATAAAGGAGACTTTTAACACATTGCAAAAAGAATGGAATACAACTTTCAGTAAGGCACAGTAGACCAAAAAGTTAATTGCAAATGTTTCCATTTGGTATAACTGTAAATTCTGAACTTTTATTATTTCTTGACCCAATTTCTGGCTATGGGCTATGGTTCATTAGTGGCTCATTATTAGCTTTAGTGGCGAATGTGGTGTAGAGGCTAGTGTATCAGCCTCACCTCGCAGAAGGCAGTGGCAAACCACTGCGAGTATTCTGCCTAGTAAAACCTCTCAAAAAGTGCTTCGGAATGCACGTTAAGCCGTTGGTCCCGCATATCTGTGTGCACATGTTTAATACGCAACACAGGTATGTGCGAGAGGTCGCCTACGTTCTTTCGGATTATGGCATTTCAAGATGAAGATGGTTCATTTAGGTGTTTTACTTTTCGTATAGGAAAAAGCGAGACATCTGTGTGTCCTGACTAGTCATATTTTATATATTTCTCGGAGACATACTATTCATCTAATGAAGAGTTTACCCGACCTGGATCAATGGATATAGATGGGGGTAGAGTTAGTTTGGGTAAGCACTGCGATGTGCAGAGTCCCACACTATCACGCCATAAACGATCATCCCAGATTTGTCATTAAGTTCAGAATCTGAATGAAGTATATACTATTTTTGTAACTTCTATACAATAACTAGCCAGACTAGAATATTTTTTTCAAAGACTGTTATGAATGGTTGTATAGTTATTACTATATGTATGTAGATACATACCTATTGATAAAAAGACCAAAGCATTATTAGATTGTTATAAAACTATATACTAGGTTATCATTTTGCTAAGTGCCTTTATTAGATAACTTGTAGGCTCTATAACTTCTCATTCCAAGAGGCTTTTTATTTCAGTCTCAAAATGTTGACACATTTTCAATAATAATTCCGTTTCTAGAAGTCACTTCCATAAGAAGTGGCCTGAGGAAAAGGAAGAGACCGGAGTCACCTCAAAACATGGACCCACAAGTGACAGAGGAGTGGGTCGATGAGGATAAGCTCGAGTTGTGGGAAATTAAACAATATGGAGAGAAGTAAGTTTGTTTCATATTTCCGAATTTTCTGAAAATAAGTGCATTCAGGTTTGCTTTAAAAGTTTACTTCAAATGAAATTGTTGGTGAGCGTACTTATATAAAGGCTTTATTTATATGCATACATTTCTGAATGAAATTTGTGGAAGTGACTTGAGTCAGAAATGAAATAAGTAGAAAAACGTATAAGGTGAACTTAAAAAAGTTTAACAATTTTGCCTATGATAATTATTCAACTCTTCCCATACTGCTGCTGAGGTACAAATATGGCAGCATTGCCCAAATATGTTTTGTGGTGTTTGGATATCGATAGAAAGTAACAAACCAAAAGTAGTAAAAGCTTAAAATTTAAAATTATGCCTGAATCTAACTTCTACAATTCCACAATTGTCGCTGAAAAGTATGCAAATAAGTTATATTGTTTAAGTTCCCTGTTTGTCTTTATAAAGCACATTCATTCATGCTTTTAAAAAATATCGATCCTTTCTGCTATGGTTGACTTTGAGATGCTTCAAATTGATCCATCTGCTTTACATTTCCGTGATTAACTTACCTCCCATCATGTTTGTTATATGTGTATATCCCCTTTACTAACCGCTTGCGTATGCATTGTGTTTTTGACTACAGGGTGGAAAAGGCTAATCAACAAGTTATAACTAGGAGCCGGACCGGTAATTTGCCGCCTAACAAACCAGTAGTTGAGTCATCTGACGTGAAAGTGACCTCGGTCTCCGGAAAGGCGACCCCGGAGGAGATCAAGGAGAAGATGGAGCAGCAGCTGAGGCTGCAAAGGGCCGCCCACCAGCAAAAAAGGGCTATGGAAGTGAAGAACATTAAGTCTGGGTCTTTGGTGGAGATGATCGGGAGCACCTCCGCAGGTAAGAAGAGTTTTGAGGAGACTAAATTGAAATTGGATGATAAGGAACTACTTGAAAACGCTATAACCACATTTTCGTATGATGGGACACATGGAAACCACACGAAGGGACTTTAGGAACCTATAAGGGTGAGATAGATACGAATACATGTTAAAGTTTCATCAATAGGTAACGGGAGATTAAACGAGTAATTGTTAATAAAAAGGGATGATTGAAAGAACAACATTTTGGATCACTTTGAAGGAAAACTCAATAATTGACAATAATTGTTCTCAAATTAAAGGATTACAAATAGTACAGAATGTTAATAAGACTAACTTTTAAAAACAAGCTTTCATGTGATAAATCTTGAATAAAAAGTTATTGCTTTGAATTTTTTTATGTAGCCCATATACAAGAAAATAAGGACATACGTTAAATTTCTATCCTACTAATATGAGTTCTCAATGTCTCTTCTATGTGATTTCTATACATTGTGTAATGATGAATAAATCATAATTTTTGAAATTTTCTTTATATTACTTGAATGGCAATGATATCGTTATTTTTGAAATTGCCATAATTGTCCAAGTCTGGAGCGTTTGTAAATTTTTTATTTTATTTATAAGCTGCTTCTACTACATCAACAAATCCAACTACGACTACAAGTCCACCTTTACAACCAATCCAACCGAAAGGTAGGCACCTGTCATACCTTGTCAGTGCTTATTTAGGTGGTTTTTTCCCTCCCCCCTCCTTATTTTTTGTAATTAAAATTTATATTTCTGTTGTATCCATTACACCTTAGGCTGGTCATACATGTAAAGAGCAAAACAATTTCAGTTGGAAACATTACTGTGACTTTACCTTAAAATTGTATAGCATCAACTATAACCAGTTGTGGTAGGCCCTCTCAACCGTATAACTTGTTTAAAGACGTTTTGACTGATATGGTTTCACATAGGTGTTTTAATATAAATGATATGGGCTTTTGACTAATCAGTCAAAAAACCTATTTATTTATAGGTTGAAACACAAACATGAAACTCTTTTACTCAAGAATGCTTTTTATGACAACTATTTTTGCTCTTCCATGCCCGATTGGTCTGTACCTATGCATGCGAATGTGCAAAAACGAATTTAACTCATCGCGAATTAGCTCTGCCGTCACATTACCTTTAAACATTAACTGTTGATCCGTTTCTACACTTCACCCCCAGATGGTCAGGTGAAGATTGTGAAGAACGTCGTCGTACCGAACCAGGCCGTCGTCAGTGGCAAGAACACCCTGACGTCGCTTCTGACAGCGAACAGCACAAAATTGGCCGGCAGGAGGATCCTGATGACTAAGGGGCCGGACGGCACGACCAAAGTGATAACCGGTACCGCCAATATCCTTCCCAAGAACATCCAGGCGACTCAGCTGAGCCTAATCAAGTCGCCGCCGGTGTCGACGCAAGCCAGTCAACAAACAGGTAAAAGAATTTTAATAAAAAATATACCTGATTGAATCTACATTATCAACGTAATTCAAATTTATATAGAAGAGACTGGATAATATGCATATTGCACTGATAAAGTATGAGAAATGTACGTAGCATTTATTTTTTTCTAATGGTACAGTAGCTACAGTAAAGTATATTATTAAATTAAATATATGAATTACAAAGCTTTACAAAGTACAAACAGTCGACATACTTCAAATGTTTACATCTGAATCAAAATCCATTACCAATTTACTGTTTAGTGATTTTTGAAACCCCATTTTTCATTTACAGAATCGCATTTTAATTTTGTATTTTGAAGTTTGTAGTATATTAAGACTGATCTATAGGAAAGCCTTTTATTTATTATTCTGTTAGAGCCTGCGAAATGTAAACAAAGTTACAAGTAATATGCAATATTTGCCTTTTAAAAGTAAACGTCCTAAGTCGTCAATACATATTTTTATTTTATTTATTGAAGGCGAAGTACAAAAATGTACTGCTTTTAAGTATATGTACAATTAATGAAGAAAAACTTCAAAGTTTTGCCAACACGTTTATTCTTAATTAATTTAGCGCCACAGGTTTTGACTACATGATTAATAGTCATCCACAGGCGAACTCTAAATATAAAATCAAATGTTCTGCTGTAGGTAGCGATGAAACCATGGGGTTGTCAACGTAAGAAAAACAGTTCAGTTGAAGAACCACACGTAAAATCGTCTAAAATTGATTTAAAATACATGTCATATCATGGCGATCCATTACACCTACATAAGAGGACAAAGAGTAAGTACATACTACATAGTAGCTAATCACAATGGAATGTATTATACCAACTGACAATTTAGAGGATCACACTCTTTGTCCTCTCACATGGGTGGGATATATCATCATGATATAACATGTATTTTAAATCAATTTTAGATGATTTCAAGTGTTTGTCCAACTTGACTTTTTCTTATGTTGACTGCCCCATGGTTCCTTTGATACCCACAACAAAACATTCGATTTTATATTCAGAGTCTGCTTGAAGATGACTATCACATAGTCGAAACCGGTCGCGCTATTTGAATTAAAATTAAACGTGTTGTCAAGACTAGGTTTTTTCTTACAAATAATTGCCAACTTTGAGCAATGTGACAACCTTTAAAACATGTACAAGTTGTATTGCAACATTATACAACTTTATCTATAAAGCTTATAAAACCATGCAGTCATATTAAGATTGATATTTACAATGGTAACTTGTGCAAGTTACACTTAGGATCAAGTCTAAGACCCTTTTATGGCACCTAGGTCAAATAGGCTAAGAAAATCTATGTACCTACTTGACATTGATATGTCTTCCACATATACAATTTTTTTTAAAACAATTGCTTGGATCAAATTGAAAACTGAATTCACCATATTTAGACTGGTTTAGGGAGCAGAGGGATTCCAGGCACTAAATGAAGTAAAAAGGTGGAAAAGCAGAAAAGCATCTCTGAATGTATTAGTAATTAGGAAATAACTGCAGTATGCAACCTTAAATAGTGCATATGTTTGATATCCAAAAGGAATATGCACCTTACATACATTTTGCATACTTTCCAGTCCTAAATTTATTACCATTGATTTATAATGAAACCTACACCTCCACACCTCATATGTTCACGCAGCATCACCGGTTGCAACGTCACTTATCCAACAACAACAACAACAACAGACACAACAAAACCAAACTCCAACCAAAGATGGCAACCCGGCGCCCCAGCGTGTCCAGATCATGCGCACGCCTGATGGTCGCATCACTGTCAAGGGCCTTCTCCCTGGGCAACAGCTCGTGCAGTACCCAGATGGTAAACTGCAGGTCCTCACGTCCGCCCAGCTGCAGTCCTCTGGCCTGGTCGTCAATAAGACGCCCCAGGCCGCTTCCGCCCTCAATGTCAAGGGGCTCGTCAAGCAGACTATCACCTCAGCAGGTAGAACGGGTGGATAGAGTATGATGTTGCAAGATCGAATGTGTGTGAGGGATTGGGCGGATGTGTTATATTATGTTGCATGCGTATGTGTGTTGGATGTAGGTGTAGGCTAGAAGTGGACGTCTGATTGACCTATACTGAAACGTGATGATAACTCGAACAATATTTAGACATATTCTAACTAAACAAACCAATAGCGACGATTCTTCTTTTTCACTGTTTGATCTCCTTGTTTTTGTCGTCTGATGTATTTTGTCTTTTCTTAGCAAAACCCACGACGCCTATAGTGACGAAAGCGCCCCCTGTGGTGCAGTCGACGCCGCTACCTCAGCAGACTAGTCTCGTGAAGGCCCAGCCTCAGCAACAGATCGTGATCAAGCAGGGGACGCCAACGACGCCTCTGGTACAGAAACAGAACGTTGTCGTAGGAAGCCAGGTACTGGGAAGCCCCCAGCAGATAGTGCTAAGCACCAATCAGACAGTTACCATACAGAACGGTCAACAGGTGAGGGATCTTTTTGTTTTGGTGAATGGTAAGATGGTATTGCAAGAGATGTGGGTTAGTTGCATGTAGTGAAAAAGTTGATGGAATTCCAGATTGCTTTTACAAGCAATTTTAGTTGCTAATGGCTGTAATGAATATACAAACTTTATCAAGCAATGCATGCTTTTTGTATTTCATAATGGACTTATTGTATCAAAATAAAAATTTGCATGCTTGGCTGTTGGTTAGCTCTGCCCACTTCTTTTTAAAATAGTTACCCCATCCCAGTGTCCCATCCCAATTCATATGAATACCAACCATACACCTAACAACCAAACATCCCTAAACAATATAGATGATTTGTATGATAACCGTTAAACTCAAGGATATTTTTGTTCTACGTTTAGAGAGTTAAATCGTATTAATACACCTCAACCAATTCCATGTGAATCTCTTGCCTGTGCCTATCACCATGTACTTATTATTTTTTACACTAGAAGCCATTTCATAAGACACCATTTCGTTTCACAACTCTTAGGCATTTATTTGCTCTTCCAGCATTACCATTAATTTTTGTGATAATGGTCCGAGAGCCGGCTGCAAATTTTTGTACCGATCGCGTAACCACTCGAAAATTCGAGAAAATCAAAGTTTTGCATATAGAGATTCCAAAAGTGTCGTGGTGCCAGTCAAATTTTGGCCGAAAGTGCGTTAAAAAAATTTTTGATTCATTAATTTTTCGACCGGAATATCTTTATAGCGTAACCAAAAAACACTTGTATCGGGACATACGCGACACTTAGACGATGCAAAAAATGCATTGGTGCCACCTCTCATCTGGCCGCGTCGCCCCGGCACCAGCGCGCAAAAGGGTAGGTTTTTGTAGTGAATTGTGCCCATCACGTAACCACTTGATCGAGGTATCAAATTAAAGGTATTGATGTCCCCGATAAAAAAATCGAATGGTGCCACTTCAAATCTAGCCGCAAGTGCCTGGCACCAATGATTTTATGCGCGATTGTCGCGGGCCGTTATCTCGATTATTTTCCATTTTTCCACTAATACCTTTAGAATGAAAGTTGTACAGATTTATATTATGACCATTTATTGTTATAAACATTTGCGAAATGTATATTTTTCAATACATATACGACTAAGTAGGCCTCAGGAAGGGGATTTCCGCGCAGTTTCTTGCAAAAAAGTTGCTTTTTTGATATCGACGGCGTCATATCAGAAGGGTGTATGAACCAAGAAGTAAATTTCACAAGAGACGTAAAAACGTTTTTAAAATCGAAATATTTGATGAAATTGCTGTTTCTTCTATTACAGTAAGATAAGAACATTACAATGTACTGGAAAGTAGACTATTATATACGCCCTTCTGATATATCAGGCGGAATGATTATTATATAAATACTCTCGAAAATCTCAAAAATGACCATGGTGGCTCTTACGCCCTTCTGATATGACGCCCTCGATATGATATGTGCGGCCGCATTTACTTGATATAATTTATTCATGGTAGTCAAATTTTTGATGGGCTTAGTACTCGAGAATTGGTGTGAAAACGATGGGCGCTATTGACTATCGGCGGGTGAAAGACTACCTAATACAGGGAAGGACTTACTAATAGGGGACTATTATTTTAAAAGTATTGGGATTGTATCTACAAATAGACAGAGAGAAGTAAACGCATGTTTATAATAGGTCCCTGCAATATTCCGTTACCGTCATATCACGTCATATCTCCTCGAGTTTGTCGCACTTCTTTAGTATTTAAGACGCCTTAAAGTTTTACTGCCATGAATAAATTATATGAAATAAATGTGGCCGCACTATACGTGTACATCATAAGCCAACAACGTCTAGGAGCACGTGCATTCGAAATTATTTGTTTTGTTATACTTTTATTGTACCTAAATGCTAGGGACGTTACAGTTACGTTGTCTCTCTTGCACAAAAAACTGCGCATGCCGTACTGGGGCATTTCCGCGTGAGATTTCGTTAACAGAAATGGACTGTTTCGTATGTGGGAAAAGTGATACCGAGTTCAAGAAGTTTTCTGATTCGGATGGATTGAAGACAAAATGCATCAATATCATGAAGTACCGAAAAATGAAGAACAATTTGCACGGGGATGTACAAATTTCGCAAGAATCGCCGGGAAATGTTAGATATCACGAGACCTGTTACAGAAAAATTCGAATCGTGAAGGTAAAGCAAAAAGAAGAGTACGAGATACTTTTCCCGCAAAATGCTGTACATTCGCAGCCAGAGACATCGAACGCTTTTGTCAAAGATGCTCAACCCATTCCGTACCAGTGTCCCGAAACCTCAGAACACGAAAATGCTCCACGAGATGACGAACAAAACCCTGCCAATCTTACCATTGAAGACACGATTGATGCCGAAAACATAGCAATGGTATGACCTTCAAAATACTGTGATTTTACAATAGCAAGAAATATTTCCAAAAAATTATTACATGAAGTTTTTTGATAGTCGATTATTTCATATCACAATTTAATTTCTTTCATAAGATTTACTTAACTTTGAATTTAAATTCAGTGTTTTTGCAAGTTTGACTTTATTTATTGAAATTAAATCTGAAGTTTTTACATATGTACTAACACACAATCCAACTAAAGATGAAAACCAAATTTCCTATACTATCAAAGGCCCACATCAAAAAAGACCCAATGACTTCATGAAAAGCTTGAAAAATCAAAATTTCAAGAATTCACTCATTGTTTTTTTATCGGAACACTTGGAGAGTAATCTTTTAGCACCATTTCTTGTGGATAAAAAAATCTACTTGACGGTGGGCCACAGTTGCTTTTCATACGAATCGTCAAATGGCTCGGTGAAAAAAACCGAGGAAAAAGATTTTATATGTCACCATGAAGAGGCGGATACACAGATGATCTACCATATTAGTAAATTACCACCTGATTCGAAAGTTTTTGTGAAATCATCTGACACTGACGTTTTAGTTGTGATTTTGGCCAATCTGAGCAAATTAGACGTCGCGGAGGTCTGGCTATCGAGCGCAACTTCCAAAGAAAATGAACATGATTTTGTGAATTGCAATTTGTTAGGTGAGAAATTGGGAACTCGTTTGTGTCAGTCGCTGCCAGGTTTTCATGCTTTTACTGGGTGCGATTACACAGCTTCTTTTTTCAGAAAAGGAAAAGTAAGACCTTTCAAGATTCTCGAAAGAAATGAAAATTTCCAAACTGCATTCCAACTGCTAAGTTCACAAAATAATATTTTTGATGACGAAAGTTATTCTGAAAATGAAAATGAATTTAATGTGATTCAGACCTTACAAGAATTCGTGTCATCAATGTATTCAGTTAAAAACTGCAAAAGTGTTAATGAGTGTAGATTTTCAATTTTTCACAGGTTATATTCTACAAAATTTGAAACCGAGCGATTCATAGGTAAAATGAAAGGCTTCGACTCCACCTTGATCCCACCCTGCTTCAGAACTTTGAAACAAACAATTTTGCGTTCAATTTACGTTAGCTCGTTGTGGTGTAACGCAACTTTGGACAAGTGCGAAATTTTAGATCCATTAGAATACGGGTGGGTTGTCAAAGATGACAAACTGAAACCACTTTGGTTCGTTGGTTATGCAGTTCCTGGCACAGTGAACGAAGTTGTAGTCAACTCAACAATAATTGATAGTGACAATGAAATTGAGGAATCAGAAAATGAACTCGCAAGCTCAGATTCTGATTTAGACTAGATACAGCGAAAGAACCGTTTATTAATATTACCTAAAGTTTATAAATTATAAATAAGTATTTATAGAAATATTACAGATTACAATATTACATTAAATATTTATTTACAGAAAATAACGAATGAGTTTGGAGACTAATAAATTATGATTTACCATTATATGCCAATGATTTACTGTAATAAAACAATATATTATTATGGTCATTTTTGGGATTTTCGGGAGTATTTATATAATAATCATTCCGTCTGATACATCAGAAGGGCGTATATATAGTCTACTTTCCAGTACATTGTAATGTTCTTATCTTACTGTAATAGAAGAAACAGCAATTTCATCAAATATTTCGATTTTAAAAACGTTTTTTACGTCTCTTGTGAAATGTACTTCTTGGTTCATACACCCTTCTGATATGACGCCGTCGATATCAAAAAAGCAACTTTTTTGCAAGAAACTGCACGGAAATCCCCTTCCTGAGGCTTACTTAGTCGTATATGTATTGAAAATTATACATTTCGCAAATGTTTATAACAATAAATGGTCATAATATAAATCTGTACAACTTTCATTCTAAAGGTATTAGTGGAAAAATGGAAAATAATCGAGATAACGGCCCGCGACAATCGCGCATAAAATCATTGGTGCCAGGCACTTGCGGCTAGATTTGAAGTGGCACCATTCGATTTTTTTATCGGGGACATCAATACCTTTAATTTGATACCTCGATCAAGTGGTTACGTGATGGGCACAATTCACTACAAAAACCTACCCCTTTGCGCGCTGGTGCCGGGGCGACGCGGCCAGATGAGAGGTGGCACCAATGCATTTTTCGCATCGTCTAAGTGTCGCGCATGTCCCGATACAAGTGTTTTTTGGTTACGCTATAAAGACATTCCGGTCGAAAAATTAATGAATCAAAAATTTTTTTAACGCACTTTCGGCCAAAATTTGACTGGCACCATGACACTTTTGGAATCTCTATATGCAAAACTTTGATTTTCTCGAATTTTCGAGTGGTTACGCGATCGGTACAAAAATTTGCAGCCGGCTCTCGGACCATAAGCAAGATTTATGATACAAAAAATTAATTTTTACTAGAATTATGTTCCATTATTCTCAATTAATGTTATGTATTATAACTACCATAACAATTACGAAAATGAACTTTTGCTTCATACAATTTTCATATTTAATTTTTGCAATAAACTATGCTAACAATCAAAATGTGGCACGACATACTCCTATGTTTAGACACATCCGCAATTTTGTCATATTTTTAAAACACAATAAAATACAAGAATGAAATGGTGTTACTCCGTATTACTAAATGTTAATACTGAAAAATCAGCAAAAGTTACTTTAAAAAATTCCCAAATAAATATAAAAGTGTGAAAGAGAAATTAAAAGAGTGGATTAGAACTGGAAACCCAACTCCAGACTTGATGGTTGTAATAACATGAATGGCAATTAAATTTAAAAAACAATTGTGTATGATTGGACAAACATGCTGGATACATCAAAAAAGTCAATCTACTGACTGGAATCACTTGGAAACTATTCTTCCGAACCCAGTTGAGACTGCTAAAGAACCCATTTAGCTACTCAAGCCAGTAAAACACCCCGCCACTCCATCTGCATGGTTTTCGCTCCTTATAGTGTTATGACTTCTGTGACCCTCTATTGTGTACTGTAATAGTGGACATAGCTGTGCATTTCTTCTTGCTTATGCTTTGTGTGGGCGACTCCATACCTTTGTACCAAATTATGAGGGTCCCTCACACAAAGTACAATGTGTTTCAAAATGATTGTCATCTAGTCGGCTGTGGAATTCCAATGTAAAATAAAAAACCCGCCTTGCGAAAATAGAAGTTTCTACTAGCTATACATAACCTCAAAATAACCTACTTAACCTCTTTTAATTTCTGGTTTTTCTCTGTCAAAAGAAAACGAATTCTGAGTATTTGTCTATTTGTAGTATTTGTTTTGGCCCTGAAAAGGGCCGTTAATTACCAGCAGTACTGATTGCCAGTTTCACAATAAATGTTCGAAGTGTCACTTGTTGTCAGAATTAGATAGGTACAAATCAATAGAGCGCGGCACATCAAAAATTACATGCACAGAAATTCCAACGCCAACTAGATGACAATCATTTTGAAACACATTGTGTTTTAAATATTGTGCTTTGGTATTGGACAAAAAGCACTTTTTGAATGCGCGTGGTACATCAGAATTTTGGCTGTATCTCGACTGTCTCAAGTAACTTTGTAAGAACTATAAATGATTTAAACTCGGTACATGCAACCATAATGTTGGCACACTTTAATGCAATGGAAATGCAACAACTTACTCTTTTGTTTTACTTGAAGCATGTACTTATGAAATGTTTGTTTATTATATAAAAATAAGGAGGCGTATATCACTGTTACATGAATTCAACATAAAATTTTCTTACTTTTCCAGATAATCACGAACCAAATCCTAGTTAACAATCACAGTTTGGCGCAACAGATTGCCAGTGGGAAGGTCCAGGTGGCGACGATCAATGGCCAGCAAATGCTGATAAGGCCAACGGGGAACAACCAGGCTCAGGTTGTAGCCCAACTCACACCCGGAAACATAACTCAGACTCTCCAGCACTCACAGCCCAGCACACCTGTTAAACAGGTACGGTTGTCATGTCAGTTCTGTGTTTATTAAGTTTGGTGGTATTTTAACTGGATACTACTGGATAGTCCAAAAATAAATAAATATAGAAGTACCTGGGCTTTGAAGTACTGTTCTTATTGTGAAATGCGATCAGAAATCATCCAAAGAATGATAGGGAAATCTTTACAATAATGTACCAAAATTATACTGACTGCATTAACTGATTACTGTGCCTACCTAATCCTAACGCCCTCTTAAAACTGTACAATTTTCAAATGTTTCATTTTGTATTTAAAATGAGGTCATGGTAACCATTTCCTTATCCTCTCGATGGTATGTAAAAATTATGATACACTGACGGTTAATTCCTCTCAGCATTTTCAGTTAAAGTGAGGTTAACTTATCCTAAACTATATACTGTTATCGGGATATATAAAACTCTCTGTCTATATTCTGCATAGGATGGGCCATGCATAGATGGATTGGTGCCAAGTTTGGCATAAGTGTTTTTTGAACCCAGTAATCAAATTTTGGCATGGTTTCTCATCAAAATCGACCCTGGAGATTGATACGGCTCAAAAAACGAAAATGTGACTTTTAGCTTAATGTCATATATGACGTGCATTTGTTTGATAGATGACCGAAAGTGTCTCGCGGCTAAGTCAAGATTTTAAAACGATCAAACTATTTGACAGCTAACCTAATGTCTTATATGTCAGGATATGGCCAAGAGCTACATAGGAGTTGTGTTCGGAATTAAATCACTTGTAAAAGAATATAAGAGAGTGCAATTGAGGCGTGTTTTCATATGATCTCTTTCATTTATTGGTGCCACATTAAAAATTAAACATTTCCGATTTTTTAATGACATAAATGACTTAGCGTAAGGTGTATCTTAAGACAAGATCATTCTTAACTAACTATAATGATCAGAGTAAAAAATGTTTTCAAGTGTATTTTACGGAAGGTGATGAATGAAGCATAGATAAATGATGTAGTTACATTTCCCGTGCAAGGCCTGACATACTTACACTATAAAGGATGTTTCAAAGAACAGTTTCTACATTAGTACTACAATAAACAATATATTTGAAATTGAGTTAAGGACTTTATTGCGTGGAATGTTCTGAACGAAATATATACTTGTCAAGTCAAGTAAAATAACTTCCAAATAATCAATAAAGAGATGTACAGTGTTGCCCAAAGTTTTCAAATAATAATGAGGTCAAATGTAATTAACCTAAATCTTACGTTTCGCTTGAAAATAAGTGCACACATATTCAGTAATCAATTGACAGGTGACCCACAGATATGATCTTAAAAGACAGTTGGTAAACTTAGCAGGTATCAACCTTTTTTAACTCATTAAAGCGTCACCCTCTCGTTTCTTATTCGTCTCTTTTGTTTCGGCTTCTAGGTCGTCCGCATCCAGCAGCCAGAGGCCCAGGCCCAAGTGCAGCAGCCTCAGCAGGCGGTCATCCAGAAGCCCGTCAATGACACCTCAAACCAGATCGATCAAGCCACCATGGAGCAGCTGCTTGTTGGGCAGCCGGTTGGCACAGTCATCAAATGCGTCACCGCTCAGGTCATACAGACACCTGCGGGGCCGAGAATCGTGTTGCAGGGTCTGCAGGGTGCCGATTTCACACAGCAACAGTTGAACGCCGTGCAGCAACAGGTCAAGCAGCAATTGCTTAAAGGTATTTAGAAGAGAATTTATCAGATTTGTTCCAACACCCAACGAGAGCTGTTACAGAATGGTTATTTCCAAATTAACTATCTCTTCCAGTGGATAAACATTATCGATATAATTGACAACCTTCATTTAATTAACTGGAATTAACCGTTGTGTAACATTGTTAATGGTGTGTTGGAACAAACCAAATATAGCATTACCGTGTCGTTGAAATGTGTGTGCAGTGGGGAGTAAGCCGATTTAATCAAACTCGCCAATACACAATTTGGCATTGTTATGCCGATATAGACTGATGAAGAAACAAAGGAAAATCTTTTAAAAACACGTTTTGGAAACTAAGTCTAACCCTTTTATAAGTTAGCAATGTACCAATAATCTACATACAATTTGGTTTCAAGAAAAAAAAAATGGATTAATGGGAAATTCTCATTTTGTCTTGTATTTAACAAGACATTGAGAATTGAGAATCTCACTACTTACAAAATCAACTTATTTAGAGTTATTAACTTTACTCATGTTTGTTATGATAGGTGTTGCAATTTATTATTATTATCCAAATATTATAATTTCTCAATAAGCAGAATCAGTCTCAAATATACTTTTAAAAATACAACTTTGGGGTCATAATTAATTACTATTACTTTAAAATGTGCTGCTTACTATCTTTCACAAGCCAAGTTTTGTGTGCCTCTTATATGTGTTTACTTAACGCGGTTGTAATATGTTTGCAACTTTTTGATTCAGAATGTTGGCACACGTTTCACAAGTACTTAATGAATGAAATGTTTTGTCCATCTTAAGTTATTTGTCTGAGGAATGAACATTATTTCTTATTTTATATAATATGATGATCATATTGCCATTTTGAATGGGTCGATCCTTATTTACGTTTAAGAACTTTTACATTTTGTTTGACAATTAAGTTGCATCTGTTGTTACAGCTCAAGCGTCAACAGGCAAACAGGGCGTCCTCGGACCGACGAAGATATATCTGGCGGTGCAGCCGAGCAGCCAGGATGGGGTGACTGTGGAGGCGGCGACGGCGACGAATCCGCCCCCGCTGGCGCCCGTCCAGCAGCACGCCGTCGTCGCACAATCGCCGACGAAGCCGTCCCTGGTGGTTAAGCAACCGCCGGCGACGCAAGTCGTCCAACAGGTATGCCAAACAAGCGAAGTTCTTTCCTCAGAATTTGAATACTGAATGCTCTTTTTGCATATTAAACGGTTTTTGTGTAGGGTCATAAACATAATACTATATCAAAGAATAGGGAAATAACAAGAAGGGAAACAGAGAGAGAGAGGTCCGATGGTCGCGCAGATCTGTCCGCGCAGGTTAACATTGGGGGAAAATGCACCAGTGACGTAGGTTTTACCTCAATATCATTATGGTAACCAGAGGCGTAGGTAGCGAATTTTGTATAAGCATTAGAGTCTTCGCGGTTTTTATTCTAATTTTCATAATGGAATTTAAAAAAACATCGGGACATCACGGCACATACCTGTTTCGTGTGATCACGTTTGTTACACATATATTTAAACATGTTTGAATCAATACCCGTTCGACACTTATTACGGACCTGTGCGCCGACCCTTGCTGTCGCCGCAATAGTCCGGCCCTGATTTCCCCCAATATAAGTCTTCAAGGTCATTGAAGACGGTTTGCTAAAAGGGACTTTCCCTTCTTGTTATTTCTCTATTCTTTGACTATATAGACTACAGATCAGTATAAGGCGCCATGTGCCCAGTGGCAGCGAGAGGCAAATAAATAAGGCGACTTCTGTCTCACTCTAAATGGGCGGGGCTAACAACTCCGTAACCATAACGCTCTAACCTCTTCAGCATCGTGTCAATTTATGTGTCAACATACTCAACATAATCAAGAATTTGTTATCACTTATCTTCGAAAACTATTGGGGAAATATAAGAAATGAAGTAAAACTGAAATAGTATATTAAAGTATGAGTGGATATTGAGCTCTTTCAAACACGAGCGAGTTTTCGAGCACGACGGCATAGCCGGAGTGTTCGAAATAGAGCAAGTGTTTGAAAGAGCAGTTATCCACGAATACTTACACGCTATTTTTTTATTGGTACCATTTTTTATACCAAAACCAAATGCATACCCAATATGATTAATTTGAATGACACTCGGGACGCTTCGTGACGGCCCGTCGCACGTCGTGCGACCAATCGGCTTGTCCGGCTACGGCCAAAAACGCTCTGCTATTGGTTGATATGGCCGTTGTTGATACGTTTCCATGGCGACTTTAAAACGCGCGTGCGATAAAGCCCGATTTACGCACGCCAAAGCATGTTATAAATAGGCAAAATAGCGCAGCAATAAAAATAAATAAATATATAGAGCAGAAAAAGTTCGTCTTCTTGGAGTTTTGAACCCGCGACCTCTAAAATAAAAGGACGTGACGTAACTGACAAGGCAAGAGGTTAGATCGTCATGGTTACTAAGTTATGAGCTCCGCCAATTTAGAGTGAGAAACAAGTCACCTTATTTATTTGCCTTTCGGTCCCACCGGGCACATCACGCCTTATACCGATCCGTAGTTTATATAGTACAATGTGTTTCAAAATGATTGTCATCTAGTTGGCGTTGGAATTTCTTTGCATGTAATTTTTGATGTGCCGCGCTCTATTGATTTGTACTTATCTAATTCTGACAACAAGTGACACTTCGAACATTTATTGTGAAACTGGCAATCAGTACTGTTGATAATTAATGGCCAAAACAAATACTACAAATAGACAAATACTCAGAATTCGTTTTCTTTTGACAGAGAAAAACCAGAAGTTAAAACAGATTAAGTAGGTTATTTTGAGGTTATGTATAGCTAGTAGAAACTCCTATTTTCGCAAGGCGGGTTTTTTATTTTACATGGGAATTCCACAGCCGACTAGATGACAATCATTTTGAAACACATTGTATTATGTTTTTTTTTATGTCGGTAACATAACCTATAATTTCGTTCCTGACCTGTTGCCATGTTGTTGACATATTAAAGCGCATAGTCTACCTGTGCACTCTGTTCCATTCCCTAGAGAAAGAGGAAGAGTATAAAACAGGTGCGAGATTTACACGAGAGGTGCATGTGCAGTAGCAGTAAAGTAGTAACCGGTTTCTGATTGACGGAAGTTGGCGCGAACCCAACCTTTTCGGATTTACATCACGACTCTACCTGTCAAAGCCAATCATTACTCATACGCAATTGCGCATGAACAATTTCCGTGTAAATCTCGCATCTCTGGTAGGCAGTGTTGCCTCTCTAATGGGTGGGACTTAACCATCATGTCACCTCCACCTCCCTATACTTGGATTAAAGTAGCAAGTCTCGCCTAATGGATAGAGAGGCAAACATTGCCCATGTCATTTCTGTTCCTCTCACACACGAAAAATGAAGCAGATAGGAGACATGCAGTCTATATCTGTTGACGTGTCTATACCTGTAGCTCGTCACAAGTTGGTTGAAAAAATAAAATCGAAACAATTCTAAAAGTTATGTCAATATATTACTAAACTGTAAGACCAAATTATAGCATTATTATATAAATATACCATTAGTCAAATTAAGAAAAGTTAACATATAGCAATGCTAAAATAATACTGGAACATATTTAAGTAGTCTCTTTCCATTCTTGCTTGAGACCGGCAAAAATAAGTTAATAATCACTTAAGCCTGTTAAAGATACAGCAGCTGCATTATAAGGTTTCGTTATCATTTTAACGACTATAGTGACTTTACTCTAATACTCGACACAGATATGCGATTATTATTGCTTATGCTTGTGTTGACTACAGCCGGCTGCACCAAATATACCAGGGTCGCTTGTAGGAAGTATCGTAAATTAATAATGTGCTTTGGTATAGGGCAAAAAGCACTTTGAATGCGCTCTGTACATCAGCATTTTGCATTGTGTCTCATGTACTTTACTGACATGGCATTACGCCCCTAATTTTCCCATCCCCATCAGTTATACCACCATAGTGATTTTTATGTAAATGAAATACAGTCTCAACTCCTAAAATGACTATCCTCCAATATAACATTTCAATCATCAACTCTGTGGTTCAGTTGATAGATCGCTGGTGCGTGAAGCCAGAGTTTGTGGGTTTAAGTTCCATTCAGGGTGGTGAATTTTTATGGGTTAAGGGTGAATTTCATTTATAAAAATATCAAAAACGATTTTCGAATTTCGAAAAAAAAATCTGTAGCTCCTTCAGGTGTCGACCTTTAGAAAAATGTTTTTGTATCGTTCTCGGAAATATGTTTTGATTAATTCTTGATTAAGTTATCTTTGCTTCTTTTACTAAAATATTGCCAATTTGCTTTACAATTTTATTTTTGAAATTAGCAATCTCAACCGTTTTCGAAATTTGTAGCTTAACCTAATTTTGCAGTTTTTTGTATAGGTATTTGTTTCCTTGCTGGAAAAAATACTACTTACTGACCTCTTGCTTCACCTTTTGCCCCCTTTGAAATACTTTTAAATTCTAAAAAAAATATTCCGAGATTCATAATTTTTAGAAGAGAAAAAAACTTTTAAGCATCACATTTTCTAAACAACTAATTAAATTTACACATTGCCGTAATAAAACTGAAGTGCTGTGGTCAAAATCAAATAAATCTGTTTTAGGTAACTTTGTCTTTTAGTATCTTTACATCATAATGGTCATGTTCAAAACCGATATCGATATAACTCGACAGTTTTGATTAGTAATTGTGATAATAACAAAATGGCATAAGTTGCGGACAAGATTTCAACTTCTAAATTGTTATACACAACCTTTGAAAATAGTACAATATTACTTTTAATGCCTCGAAAAGCATACACTAAACCATAAATCCTATCATAAAATCACCTACCAGTATAGTACATAATAGCAAATCGATTTACCTTGAAAAAAGAATGTTTTCTCATAACGAATAAATTGTACATAGCGTTGCTGAAAAAATTATTTTGAAGAACAAGAAGAAATTTTGAATTTTCAGTGAGAAATGGTTGATCAAGCAATAAACGAATAAATTACAATTTTTGTTGAATTGATTGTTGGGGTTTGTGTGGTGGTAAGATTATTTTTAAAACCGATTTCCAAAGTGCTAAACGAGTACTACAAGTTGCTCATTTACTGTTGACCTGACTTTTCGTAACAATTAATCGAAATTTTTGTTAGGAGTGGTATTAATAATCAATAATTTTTGTTTGTTAAGAAATGATGTCATATTTGAACTTAAATAAGGTGTTTCCAGTGACAAAGAAAATTTTTGCTTCACCACTTTTTTTGGATTAAATATACGACGTTTTTTAAAAAAAAAATGACTTTGTTTATTAATATTAAGAAATGATTTCTGCGTCATTTGAAACTGGAAAGTTACACTTTTAGTCACGCATTTGTTAATGGGTTAAACAATTTACAAGGATTGCAACCAACACAGATGCCTAGAGCGCAGAGTATACAAATGTCCAACTGGTTTGATTTTCAAAAGCAGACATTTTCTGAACGAAATAATCAATTTTACCAGTTTCAACTAATTGGTTGGTAGTTTGGAATAACTGGAAAAATATTACATTGATTTCATCCAAGCCCTTCAATTGTGTTTAATGAAACATTTTTTAATAGTGGCTACAGCAATAATTGTACCTATTAGTACAGATATTTACTAAGTTGATGTTATTTACTATTAGACTACTATTTTATTACTATATTACTATTATTACTACTACTATTAGATATTAAAGAGGTATTTCAAAAAGGTAATGGAATATTTAGCATTTCTTCCTATGTACATAGACCCTGAATGAGTAAAATAAGACATTCTAAAAAACTAATTTTTATATGTTTTACATTCGGCGCACTTTTCGCTAAACCACCATGAAAAAGATTAGAGAAGTAGATTGTTTAAACCAATTGCCTATTGGAACCAAGTAGCCTCTTACTGAATGCCAAAATAAAAGATCAACAAATTGTGGTGACTGGAAATTACCATGATTATAATTTCCAGAAATCCATTTCATTCCTATCAATGCTAGTCTTTGTTTTCAATGGGGCCCCAATTTACATCTGCGCCTCCAAAATATTTGATAGGGCACTCAATGAGTGTTAGAAAATAGGAATAACATCATAAATTTTTTTAAGAAATGTGAGAACGTAATTACCACATTGCTACTAAGGGACAGTTGGAGATGCGCAGTTCAACGCAGGTTCTATTTTAAACCAAGTTCAATAACAAATTTGTATTGTAGATAGCACTTATGGCTTCCAAACTTTTACAGTCAGTTCGTCTATCACTCCTCAACACATTTCACGTTCGCGAATTCTGATTATCAGAAATGCGGAACAATTAAAATATTGATGAATGTTTACTTAGACCACTGCTGCCCCTTGGGGCACTTGGTTTATTCTTGCCCTCTTGCGTTTACAACGCCTTTTCGTGTTACTCCACTATCCCCTGGGTGCCTTGGTTATTTCTTGGGGAAATATCTGTATATCGACCTTCAGAGAAAAGTTGCAATATATAGGCGAAGTGGCTTAAGTAAATATTTACCGAATTAACAGATGATGACGACTTCATGGAGGTTGTGATTGGTGTCTTGCATCCTAGAAGACCGCAAACGTTGCGAAACAGGCCCCCACTGATTTCGAAATATGGTCTTATTTAATAAATTATCTGTATATCTATTTAGGTATTACTTACCTTTGGTACAACAAAAATAAAGAAAATATAAACTTTGACACACTGAAAAGTTATGTTCGTCCTTCGTTCATGTTCAGTTTTCAGAATTTTATAGGTTATAACACCAAATGTTTCCCAGTGAAACGTTCACTATGCACAAAACCCTATTTTTTTTATCGATCAGTGAACTTTAAAATCGTTTAACTGATTCCATTTTATGAAATCAGGTTGGTCAACACAACTTGAACATCCTTCTACAGAACCACTGTGGAACTGCTGTTCTACAACAAAACTTTTATTGAACTCGGTTCACAGTTAAACATTGGTTCATTTGAGCTCACATTGAACTATAGCATCTACAACCGGGCCTAGGTGATTTAAACCCCTAGGATTAGATTAATACTTTAAAACAGTTGTAGGCAAGTTGTAGCTATAAAATATTGAATGATTTGAATTCATTTAGACTATAAGTTGAGTTCATTAAGTCAGGGCTAGTGAAAGGATGAGAGGGGTCCGAACATTCCTATTATTCTAGGTAAAAAAATATTTTTCCAAAGGTAATATCATAAACAAAATAGGTGTTTTATTAGGGTACCACGACTAAGGGTAAAAGGAAAAGAATCGAAATGAAGAACGAAGAATGAAGATGGGTGCGCTCCCCAAACATAATTTTTCAATATCATTACTATTAATAAAAAAGAGAGAAATACTGAAAGTAAAATAAAGTAGTGTAAATGAAAATTTAAAAAAATTAATCAGTATTCCCAATTCATTATGTAAGTTCCATTAAAATGGGCACCTAGTACTTGTATATACAGTCATTATAAGTTTGAAAGTTTTAATGTCTGTTATGTAACTCAACAAGCTGATGTGCCCTACTTCGCTTCGAGGTCGATCCAACTTCACCTCCTTTTTTCTGCTCCACTCAGAATGTCTGAGAAAGAAAGAAACTCAGAAATTTAAATTATTGTCTTTTTCTGCACAATCTGGTGAAAGCCCAATTTATAATCATATCTACCAAGTTTCCATTCTCTAGAAATTTAGTAACCTAGTAATAGTTGTAGTTTAGTAATAAAATTAGTGGTTTTAAAACTTTTTCGTGACGGCCGGGAGGGTCTAAGTTATAACCATATGGAGTTTAAAGTTTCAAAGCACTTGAGAAATACCAATGAACACCAATCTGTGTCAAAATTTGAATAAACATTTCTGTTTCTGAATACTTACGGGTTTCCAAAAGCTGAGTTCCCTCCCGGGCTTCTCCAGATCGCTCAATGACTCCTTTATGTGGTTTTAACCCCAAAAGCAGAGCCGAGCAACCAATGCTCATTTAGTTTGAAGTATTTTTCCGATTTACTTTCCGAAAATATAATTTCGAGCCACCCGGGAGTCTAAAAACGAGACATCACCAACTCATAAAATATATTCGCTTCGAACAGATGTTCAAACGCGGCCCTATCACGTATTAGACTGAGCACAGATCGGCTGGTAATTTAGCTCCGATTATGCATATATTTCATAATTAAATGAGGAGAAGACGAAGGCAGTAATAATGACAAGAACAAACCTCAAATTATTGATAAATATTTCTAGTACAGGTCAGTAACTACTTTCTAACTTGTGCTAATTCAGTTTTATTACTAAGAGATTAGCAGCATTCATTATTTATACCCTTTTGCCAGAAATTAAAATTTGTTATGTCTCATTTAGTTATGTCGCATGTACCCTAAGAGGACCTTAGGGTTAACAGTTTGTTTTTCTTGGTTGATTCCAGTTGAGTGACGGCACGCAGCGTCAGGTGCTGGTGAACGGGCAGCAGTCCGGTCTGCTGCAGGCGCTGAAGGGAGAGCCGACTGTGGTCGTCCAGCAGCCGAACGCCCAACAGCAGCAGCAGCAGCAGCAGGAGAACATACCGGAGGGAAACAAACAGTTTGTGGTGACTCCGGACTATATCCAGCAAAGTATGTTGATTTATCAACCGTCTGTAATTGTGTATAATCCTAACTGCGCTTACCCAAATGCGAAACGTTAAGTTTGTTATACCTTCTCGGAAGTGCAAGGGTTTCTTATCAACAAAAGTTTCTGAACTCTTTTTTGTAACTTTTACGTTCTGTGATATGCGCGGTGGAATCTCGATGTCCGACAATGATTTCGATATCGAACGTCAGAGTTTCTGCTACCAAACGAAACGGTTAGATTAGATTTTCGTTTCATTCGTATTTTCCGCGAGAACATCACCGTGATTATAATTCAATTTCTTTTTTTCTGGCAGCAACGTATTCTACCCGCCAGACATAGCCGTACTTTTGTCTTTGTATATTTCCTAAAGTATAACGTTGTCCGAAATTGGTTTCATAGTTTTTCTTTAGTTTACTTCCTGTGTTCATAATCGAACCCCGATAGGGACCAAACTGAATCCGAACCATCGAGGTTTCACTGAACTTTCTATTTTCGGTTTTTTCTCTCGTTCTTTCACTCTATTTTTTAATTTTCGATAAAGACTGATTTTTGCATGCAGGACACATTGTGACCAGTATTACTTTTCTATCTACTTGCAAGAAACGGAGAACGTCTACACCGACGTGCAAAATGGAGTTCTCCGTTTCTTATAATGATTTAGAAACTTTTGTCTGTAATCTAAGCTGTAAAACGATTGATTGTAACTGATGTTCAATAAACGTGATTGAAAAGTACCAAACAGACTTTTTTTGTATTTTAGTTAACCCTTGCAATCCGAGTTTCTTTTATTTCGACTTTTCGTTTTCGTTTGTTTCATTTTGAGGGTAGTGTGAGTAGTGGTTTGAGGCACGACGACTGCCTGACCGAACGAATCGGACCTAACGCAAGTTAGGATCGACGCGTCGCTTTCGACCTGACTTCCCCTCTTCCCCCCCCCCCCCAACGACGATTTATTTTTTTATTATTTTGTGTGTTTGGTCCCGTGTGTCGGTGCAGCTATCAAGTCGGCGCTCAAGCAGGAGAACCTCAACCCCGAGATCGAGGAGAAGCTGCTCCAGCTGCAACGCTACCAGGAGAAGCAGATGAAGCAGGAGCCGGGCACGGGGCCGGTGGCCGCGACGGACCACCACCACCATCCCCACGCGGCAACCCCGATCGCCAGCGTCGCGACGCCGTCGGTTCCGAAGACGGGCGTCCCGTTGATCAACAGCAGGTTCCAGTCCGGGGCGAGGAAGAGGCCGCCGAGCTGCTCGAGGAACGACGACTCGGACTGGGTGATGGAGACGCCGAAGCGGAGCCGGCCGAGCAGGAACAACGAGCACAAGAAGGTCGAGACGGAGACGCAGTAAGTACGATGGGAGTTTCGGAGCGGTGTCGGTTTTGGGATGGCCTAACGTTTAACCTGAATAAAATCCTTTGACCATATTGTTATGTACCAAAGTACATAGACATGCCTTACCTATTTATTAATATTGAATTGTTTGGCTCCAACATTTCCCAGGCGGAGAATAGCTGGTTGGCACTTGCTGATAGGCGTACTAGTGCTTTTTAAAATGGGTCACTCACAATGAAATTTATTAATAATAAAACGTGTCGATTCTTTATCTTTTGATACCTAAATAACATCTTTTTAAAGAGAAGAAAGCAATAATTATATTCAACCTTCGGCTAGAACCGGAACTGACCTGCTATCGAGGTTGAGGTTTTATTGAGTTCCATATATTTAACGTTATGGCCATTGTAAATAAATTTATGTTACCCCAGCATAGAAAATGCGTTTTGGAACCTTACCTAAAAATTCATTGTGAATCCTGTAAAGAAAACTTAACAACCTGTAACGAAACTTGTTAATAACAACATTTAAACCTAATCTACACAAACATCTGTTGACAACTGAAGTAGACTGGTCAATGTCTCTTTTTAGACTCTTACTGGTAATAGACGCAATACATAGTAATACACTTATTGTCAGTAATATAGTGTGGAGGAAAATGCCATTCATCCACTCGTCTTCAGAAATTTTATGTCGCTTCAATGGAAAACTTGTTGAGTTCTGTTTGTTCTCAGATTGTCAATCATGTCCTGTAGGTGGTGTGTCCAAACAAAAATCAAAACTTCGAGAACTAAATCAATCCTAATGTATAAACCCAGTGAATATATAAGTGGTCCAAATGAAAATGTTGTCATTATGTATTCTATAACCTGCAGAAATGAAGAATTATTGAATACAGTCCACTAAACCAAAGTCACATTTGGAGTAAGGAATTTATCATTCATCGAATTTCTAATAAATGTGTAATTATGTGTAACAAATGTGTAACATGTAAATCTGTGTAACCATACCAACAAAACTCGAAGTACCCTATATAGAGACAAACGATAGTAAATAGGTTGCATTGCATTAACAAGTAATTAAAGGGTGTATCATGCAAAAACCTTTATTATTCACGATTTGATCATTCACGTTCATTGTCATGTGTTACTTACGATCTTTATATATTTCCCATTTGTATTCAATTTCAGTCTGAAATTCTTAATCACACAGGTATAATCTTAAGAAACTTACAAAATGCTAGTTACCTGCATTTACTGTCTTCATTAAGAGACATCTATTATAACTGCTTGGATACTTCAATAGCGACTAGATGAAAACCGTTTTTTTGTTGAATGCAACGAAACTTAAAGGTATGGCAGATAATGCTTTCAATGTTTACAACAAAATCGCTATAAGTACCACCTTAAGTACTTAAAAAGAGTGCATTGGAAGGTTTTAAAACAGACTTCTACCAAAGTTGTCCATGCTTTGTTAGATCAGAAACGTACTTAAATTGCATTAGGAAATGCATATCATGGGATTCAATTGCTATATAAAACTGAACAATACTCAACACTGAAATGGGGCTTTAAAAATTGAATTGGGAAAGACAGATTTTTTAATATATTTGTGTACACTAAGCGAGCCTCTGGCGCCTTAAAACAGGACCTTTGATCTCGGGAAGGCAAATCCAACAGAAAATCTGGTCCTTGCCAGAGGTTGAGTAGATGGCTAGTAACCAGGTCTCGTAAAAATTTGATATCACTTTCAGTACCCAAACTGGCCTCGGAAATATCCTTGATACAAAGTTGATGGTAAACGCAAAGAAAAAGGACAGAAAGAAATCGAATTAGCTAGACATCTAGCACCTATGAAAATCGACTTCAGAGCCATACCTGAATTCAAGGAAAAAACAAAGGTATTAAAATATATAGATGAATGTATAATGATTACAGTGCAGTACGACAAGAATAACGAGCAAGTATAGCATTGTACATACATAAAAGATTGGAAAATGATATAAAAAATTATGAATACGTAACATAAATTGCCTTGTATGCACCAGAAGAAGGAAAACCTGATGAATCCAAAACCTTTTATGAACAACTACAGTCTACTATGGATAAAAACAATAAAACAGACCAAGTAATATTAATAAGAGATTTTAATGCCCATATTGGAAATATAGTTTCCAAATGTAGTTGGATGTTACGGAAAAGACATGAATGGAAAATTACTTACTTTATTGCCATTAATAAGTTAAAGATAACAAACAGTTTCTTCAGAAAGAAAGATTTACATAAATTTACTTGGACAGCTAGAGCACAAAGATCAATTATAGACTACATAATTATGAATAACAAATTAGCTGAACCAGTAAAGGACACAAGGATATACAGAGTACTGAATAAGAACAGGTTAAACAACTTCAATATATAGGCTGCGACATGATACTATAACATACTAGAGGTATGATCACTTGGCGAACCAACTTCGAACCGTTTCGCGCATGACGTCAACGCGTGACAAAATTTAACAGACATACTACGGCGAAGTACGGGCTGGTATACGGATTGAAGCGTTTTTGAATAATTATTATTTCAGTATGGACATAAAATGAGTAAATGGGTATGCACATTACAATCAAGCGTAAATACCCTATTCTATTAAGTTTTTTTCCATACATATTACGCGAGAGTTTGGGGTCGGGAAGCAATTGAAACTATATTTCACTTTTTCAAATTTACATACTTACATTTAGTTTTATAGAGCTTGTAAAAAATATACTGTATCAAATGAAAATCAAAGATCATGACGTGTTCAATTACAAAAAACTCATAATTTTAGTATTCTTTATTTAAACATTTAGGTAACAATTTTCGTCATTTTCCTCTTTCTTGTGTTATACCTTTCTTTGAGAGCCCTGTTAAGAATCCTCATTCTAAAGTACATTTTACATCGAAAAAATAAATTCTTAGCCTTTTCACTCAAAACCACATTTTCTGCCTGTTTGTTTAAATTTTTAATGAAGTTTTTTTCAATTTTTAAAGAGTCTCCATTATAATTCGTAAATATATGGTCAAGCTCATCACATTTGCTCAAAAACTCGTTGGTAGGCTTATGTAATCCACCCTCAGTCAAATGACTGACCCAAGAAAAAGATGTCTCATTACATTCAGGAATAAAACCAAGCTTCTCTTCATTTCTCAGTTTGAACGCAATGAAACCGGCCAAATTTTCCAGGCCGTCCCAGCGCAAGTGTTCCAAATTTGGGTCGACCATTTTTGCTTCTTCAGCTGTTTCCCCCTCGGCCTCCTCATTGTCCAAATCTAATGCACTAAATATTTCTCCAGTGAGAATCTAAAATTTAAATCGCAAACTACATATTCAAAACAAATTTTTAACATTATGCTACCTACCTCTGATTTTGAACTTCGAACCTGGTTTAGGATGGTTGAAGTAGTGCTTGTTTGGACAAATGGGGTAGTTGGGATGGTACATTCTTGAATGTTTGCGGAACTCGATATGATTTCGTCATTTCGACCCACCAAATAATTGCGTAATCGGTATTTAAATTGAAGCGCACTGGGGTGGTCATGTAAACCCCCAACCGCTCTCATAATTGAAAAGAAACCTTCCAGGGGATCTTGATTGAGGTGGTATGTTAATAAATATTGTATGTTGAAGTCTTCCCTCAGGTCTAGAAAAAGTTTTTTCAAAGATTCTATGCTGACAAGTATCCCTTTTTGAAACGGTAGTTGTTTTTTGGACCCAATTTTTCGCATTTTGTTTACCATATTCTTCATTTGGTCCAGAATTTTGTTTTGTTCCATTAATGCCAAACCGTACCCTGAAATATTTATTTTATATTATAATGGTTTGCAATTAAATGTGTACAATAATATTTCAAACCTTTAACTCGATTCCTCGAATCTTGATGTGGCACTTGAACGTTGAACACATCAAACCAATCATTGATAATTTTTAAAAACTCTGAACACTCAGACCAGTTGTTGTCGGTTTTGTAATGACCAAGCATACCCACTCTTGAAATTGCCTTTGAGACCGTATGAGAAAATAACTTTGTGGCATATTTGACTTTTTGTCTCTGAGCCCCTAAAACAGAATGTTAAAAGTGGTGAAACATTGGGACAAAATATTTTGCGGTATAATAAGACTAAAAAATATTCAATAACTATACCTTTTACAGTTAATAGTTCTGCTGTGAGCTTATGGGCAATATTCAAGTCCAAGTTTTCTGTGTTCTGAAACAAATCTACTATTGGTTTGGGATTAATAATTTTACCATCTACAAGGAAGCCGCTGTCGAGAAAGTGATTACGGAGGAGTTTGATAAGATGCGGAGGGTCTGCAAACACATAAACTGCCTTTTGGTTGACAGGATTTTCAAAACTACAATTTTCAACAGAGATGTTTAGAGAGTTCCAAAGTCCTCTATTGCTTCCACCCAAATCACAGTTGAGGGCATATACTGGGTACCCAATATTCTCAAGTTTGGTTATTATTTTGAAAATGAGACCCTTGGTCATTTTTCTATCATAATCATAGAATATGGGCTGTTTCCATTTTCCACATATCCCTCGTGCCATTATTACTTGAACATACTTGGTTGGTGGCATAGTTGCATCATTTTTCTTATCGTAGTCGAAGATACTCTGAATTTTCATTTCGTCAAATAGTAAAACGCATGCCCTCTCCATTTTTGTTAGGACTGTGTTTTGCGATTTCATTATGCTTAAAACTGTGTTAAGAATGCCTGCAAAAAATATTTGAAAAATCAGAAATATCTGAAAACATATTGCTAAAACTGAAAACAAATCTCAAAGGTGAAGTGAACTAGTGAAATAATGGGGCCGGAAATAACTAACCAGGTTCTAAATTCATTTTGCCTGCCCATCTTCTTAAAGTTGAAATTCCTGGTAGGGGATAGCCTCTTTTTTTTAGAAGACGATATGACCTTGGTCCCCCAGCATATAGTGATATTGCTGAAGTTATATCTTCTACGCTCCACTGGATTTGTTTTTTAGTTTTTAGCTTACGAAGCTGTCCTGATGTAAAAATTCCTTCAACTGACTTTAAGTCTTCTTTTTCCTTCTGCAATTGCTCTTTCAATTGCAAATTTTCTCTTTGAAGAATTCTCACTTCTTTCAAAAGTTCGAATTCTTCTTGTACGCTAAAACAACATCAATAAATTAATTGCTTTGGTGCTTGAAAATAGATGATTTGAGAGTACCAAGAGGTTTGCGTGGAGATATCTCTGCTTTTGTCTGTACTAGTCAGGTCTTCTATTTTATCCCCAGCTCTGACCACCGATACTTCACCTCCACCATGACCTTCACCTCCATCATTTTTTGTTGTTTCTTCACTAAAAATTGATTGAACTATAGCAAATACAACAATAACTAAGCATATTATACCGTAGAATAAGGCACGTTTCTACTGAAATTTAAGGAAATCTATTGCACACCACAACCCCAAAAATTAACTATTGAAACAAGAAGGTACTTACACATTTTGTACATTTTTAACCAAATTCCTTCTCTTTGTCCTTTGAGTTCGGTCATTTTGAGTAGAAGTTGTAACTTTTGCAGGTTTTGCAAGATTAAGTGAAGGCACAGCGTCATCTTTTAACTTCCACTTATTCTTAGGCAGCTTCAAAAGTTTTTCCTTCAAACGAAAATCATCGTCTGAGAAATGAATAGAACATATTCTTGCATTTTCAGTTTTAAAACGATGCTTTTGGTAACACTTCTGCACCCATAAATTGCAAACTTCCTTAGAAGTTGGGAAGCTGAAATACCGGTAACTTGTTGAATAGTTTTTACTTTTTTTATTATTATTATTGTTACAGCCTACAACTGCACAGTAAACCATTGTTGAACGTCTTATTTGAACAGTCACTACAATTTCACTAAATATCTCGAATTATATTCACATTTCACAGTCACAATAAACAAATAACACAAAACCGTTAAGACGCTTCCACTTATTTCACCAGACAGTACGTTCCTAGACTCGATATTTGTCACGCTCTGACGTCACCGCAGGGAGAGAGAAAGAGTATATCGTGCGCGTGGGTTTATCTTGGGAGTCTTAGTATCATGAGGCTGCGATATGTCCTATGATCGAAACAATGCCATAGTAGAAAAACTTAATAAACTCAATCATCTGCCGAACTGTCAGTAGAACACTAAAAAATGAAACAAGAAAAGACACGCAATAAAATTTTATAAGACGATAGCTGTTCCAGTCCCTTTCATATGGAAGTGAAACATGGACGATTATATAAAAAGAAGAAACCAGAATACAAGCACAAGAGTTGGAATTTCTTAGGACAGTGAAAGGTTGCACAAAACTAGATGAAATAAGAAGCATAGGTATAAGAACAGAACTGAATCTTTGGTATAAACGAGAAAATAAAATTAAATGATAAGAACACGTCGAAGGAATGAATGAAAAAGGCTGCCTGCTAGAGTGATTCTACAAATGTTCTGGAAGAAGAAGCATTGGCAGACCAAGACAGAGATGAGTATTGTAACAAGCAAAGTGAAGTAAAACCCGAAGAGAAGTATACACTGTGCCTTCAGGCGAGAACCTGAATGTTAAATGTTGAATGTTTAAATATAAATCAATTCATATAATTCAATACCTTGAGTAGCCAATGGAGTAGTTGTTTTGTATTGTTTCTTATTTATATTATAACAATCAAATCTAGTTTTATATGTATTCCTTCCTGACATTGATTACTAGACATATTTTCACTTCTACATAAAATCGACAATAATACTTTGATATCTTTTTCATTTAATTCTATGGATATTCGCCCCAATATTACTGTAATGGTTTATGTAACAGTGTAGAATATCTATAATTAGTTGTGGACCTATGTTCTATTATAACTATTACTGTGGTTGTAGGTCTCGTCTCAAAATGAAAGAGGCCCCAGAGACCGACAAGAAAGTTACCATGAAGACGAAAATAATGGTCACCCTCTTCAGGCATAAGGAGATGCTGAAGAAAGACATCCTGAGGAAACGAGCGTTGTTGGAGAAAGATTTGCAACACGAGATACAGGTAAGATAGCAGTTAATGAATTAATTGTATGGAGGTGAGGATTGGTTATAATAGTATGGTTCTAACGAGTTGTCGTGGTTAAAATTGGTAAAAGCGTTATTGACTTTTAAAGTTTCATTTTTCGGGTTAAATACACTATTAAATACACTATTAATACACTACAAGTATTGTGTGACAATTAAAATGATATTCTTCGTTCAGTTAGAAATTAATTTTTTGGATATGAATTTTTGAATAAGTAGAAAATGTTCAAAATTTCTATTTCATTAAGCTTTATCTCTATTTTCAGAGGGAGGTGGCCGAAGAGCTGGCGGCCCGCACGAAGTTGGAGCGTACGAAGCAGGACGAGGTCCGGACGGGTAGCAGCAAACGCAAGTCGGCGGCGACGGCGACGACAGCGGCGATAACGCCCCAGCCTCCGAGGACGGCGTCCGCGAGACACAAAAAGGCGACGTCGAAGCAGCCCCAGGGGATGATATCACCCGGCGGCGGCGGAGGAGGCGGCGTTGGGGGCCAGCCGGGGCCTCACCAGAAGGGACTCAAGAAGGAGAAGCTGTACTGCGTGTGCAGGTTAGGGAAATTTTTTGATGGCAGACGATTTAGACGGAGATATGAGGTTCAGGCAAATGTGAAATTGCTTAACTTTGATCAACTTCTCCTGGTTGGGATAAATTCGGTTCAAATGACTATTTTTTAATTCACTAATGTACCCAGTGGAAAGTGGTGAACCAAACTGGAGCTTGTGCTCGAGGTGGGTTTACGTATAGTAGCGTCATCTCGTAACGAAGACAGAACTTCGAAACACAAGCTATTGGACAGAACTTAATTATTTTTTGTTTGTTATGCCTCTGACGAAAAAAATAGATATTAGTCCAGTACAATCCAGGCTACAAAAATTGAAATTACTATGGATAGATCAACATTCGACAAGAGAGACGGAAGGCTACGGAGCATTCAAATAAGTGAGCGGACAAAACCGTGACCCAACATAGCCATGAAACTTTAACTGTATTATCTATAAACACTATAATAGATTTTAACTTTATGATACATTTAGACTGTGTTTGCTGTGATAAACTACTGAAATACATTTTAAACATAAAGTTAAAATATACTTTGAAAATAGCATTTAAGGATAACAGGGATAACCCGATTTTTTTAAATCTGTTTACTATTAATTGTATGTATTTCTGATGAATCAATTTTTTCCTGTTAGGACTCCCTACGACGAGACGAAGTTCTACGTCGGGTGTGACATGTGCAACAACTGGTTCCACGGCGACTGCGTCGGCATCACCGAGGAAAGCAGCAAGTCACTGACGGAGTTTGTCTGCAACGAGTGCAAGCAGGCTAGGGACACACAGAAGCTCTACTGCCTGTGTCAGCAGCCTTATGACGAGTCACAGTAAGAAGACGTGTTAACACAAATAACCACCACAATAACAAAACTTAGTACAAAGCTGAGCTGATTTTTCTCGATGGACCCCCAAATGAAACAATTGTTTCAAAAAGCAATTGTTTCATTTGGGGGGTCCATCGAGAAAAATCACCTCAGCTTCGGCTACCGGCCCCGAGAACATCCCAACAAAAACTTAGTAGTTTACAAAACTCAAAGTACCAATCAATAATCTCAAAACTCGATATTTCTGGCGTGTTCAATGGCACACTCCTGAGCATCCCCTATTTTTCGCATTGTGTGTCACAAGTCCTGCAGAAACTAATAAATTCGTCCAAGGGGGGGTACTGTTCAAATAATATGTTAACACTACACTAAATTTGTGTGTACGGAACTAATTTATGTGGCACTTATTACTACCCTCTTAATTTATCTCACAGTTTCTTACAAGTTATGCTCGCAGTTAGGCTTGCCGGTCTCGCTTTCTCGATAATTCGATTCACGTTTGACTTCCCAATGGTCGCTTTCCGCATCCTTTTCCTTCCTCCTTTACCTGTTCCACATAAGAAGAGAGGGATCTTGTCTAATCGAGGGGAAGCATTCCGCGAAGAACAGTTTTATTCTCTGAATCAAATACCTAGCGCCGTACGCGTTCCTGTGCGAAGTTCTTCATTCAATGTTCAATAATTACTTTAGCTTTACCTCCACTACTTACTAGCCATACCTATTCGTTAATCGACTTCGTTTTCTTTGTAGATTTTATATTTGCTGTGATCGGTGCCAGGACTGGTTCCATGGCAGGTGCGTCGGTATTCTCCAGTCGGAAGCGGACAACATCGATGAGTACATTTGCCCCCGTTGCCAGAAGAACAACTCTGTCAACTTCGCCAACATGAAGGATCTAACGCAGAAAGACTTTGATGGTCTGAAGAAGCTAATCAAACAACTCCAGGTACATGAGTTTAATCGAACTTACTTTTTAAGTTGATTCCTTAAACTATGAACAGTCCTTTGCCACCGCTTCATTCCTTCCATTATTATAATAATCAGAGGTTATTAATTAATGGCTTGATGCGTTTTCAGATGCACAAAAGTGCGTGGCCTTTCATGGAACCAGTCGATCCGACCGAGGCGCCCGATTATTATAAAGTAATAAAGGAGCCAATGGGTAAGTCATTTGAAGTGTTTCTCAACTGGTATTACTACAGAGTAATGATAGTTAAATAATCTATATATTATAATTAATTTATTACATATTATTATATTATAAGAAATAATGTAATTTTTTTGTTTCCATTTCAAGATCTTCAGATGATAGAGGCGAAGATAAACGAACAAACGTACTCGAAGCTGTCCGAGTTCATCGGCGATATGACGAAGATCTTCGACAACTGCCGCTATTACAACCCAAAGGAGTCGCCATTTTACAAGTGTGCTGAGGCCCTGGAGGCGTTCTTCGTCAGCAAGATCAAGTTCCTGAGGGACAAACTGTACGAGGGTAAATGAAGAGGAGTCGTGTGTACCGTTCGATAATCGGAAGATCTCAGCTTTAACAAATGAAATGCGTCCAATATGCTCTGATATGTGGGGACGCGTTGTAAATATTAATATATACATAGATATATACGTATACATAGTCGGGTTTATTCGTTTTGTGAATACATATTGTATGAAACTTCATTCTGACGTAAATGAGTAAGTAATATTTATTTTATATTGTTGGCAGACAGATTTCACTTGTTCAGAACAAAAAAAAAAAATGAACCGAACGTTTGTCCCCCTTTTCTTGTTGTAATTTTTCCCTTGTAATTGATAAGAAACATCTTAGTTTATAGTGCCATTTTGTAGATATTTTTGTCAGGTTCATATTCAATACATATAAATACAGGTGTTTTTCCTAAGTTTGCATATATATATTTTAAATTTTTATATCATTAGTCGGTAGATAAAAGTATCGACTGTGTTTTAAAAAAATTTAAAGATTAAACGATTTTCATTATGGTCTGTTGTTTACGTCCAAAAAAACGAGACGGCGAAAGTAGAAAACCTTCTACTGTCTACGGTTTCTCCTGCGGAAGTTCAGGAAAGTACCGTTGGTGGTATGTCCCTGAATGAGGAAATCGCGAAATGAGTATTGGCATCTCCGTTTAAGAAAATTGAAGAGATGACTTAGCCATTAACCGCTTCAAGAAACTGCCAAAATGATTGTTGGCGATTTGTCCCAAAAGTGGCTTTATGGAGAAACCACAAAAGTTTATTAGAGACAATATTGTACAGAGGAGGCAAGCTGTAGGTCTGCCAATAAGTGGAAACGTGCAAATAGGTGTGAGAAAGAGAGATAGAGACTTGAAGTCAGAATGGCCGTATTTTTAAAGGGTACCAGGCTGCTTGAACAGTCAACTGGACTCTTGAACACTTGCTCAACGAGTGACATTTAAAAATAGTATCTTTGCAAGACTAAATTACAGCTGTAATGTTTTGACATCTTTACACGATTTGTCTACATAGTGCAGCTGGAGTGTATTGTCGAAATTAATTCAAATTGAAGGTGTATATGCAACAAATGTAAGAGAATCTGAAAATGGAATTTGTGGCTCAGCCGGGATAGCCACAACCCGGCTGAGCCACAAATTCCATTTACAGATTCTCTTACATTTGTTGCATCTCCCTGTTTTGTTCACTTCCGTAATTATAGTTTCCTTTGAAGTATAATTTTTAACTTGGACTACAAAACATGCAATACATTGTCCCATTTTCTATCTATTTCTTGTTCTATTTATACACCAGTGCACAGCCTGAGGAGCTGGTATATGCAAATAAGTGTTGGAACAAATTTGTTAATTTTAAAAAGCTTCACTTTTTGCTTGAGCTCTATTTTTGAATCGCGATTTTCCTGCTCAAGTACTCGAACTGGTGTTATACACTTTTACATTACACACGACTTATATGTCTTTGTCAAAAGCGTTAGATGTAAACAGATACTTGCTACAGATACTCTATCTCGCTCTACAGTGGGGCTATGTTAAAGTTATTTTAACAATCTATGACTAACTTCAATTGTTGCCCCAGAAAAGTCTTGTCTGTGAAGTTGGTATTTGATATTCGAAAATATCCAGGGGTATGAAAACGTGTGTAAACTTTTTAAAATCTATTATTAATAGAATCACAGATTTTATTTTACAAACAGTTCAATGTTAAATAAATTATACAACAAAAAATAAAGAGAAGGCAGTGGAGACCGATAATTAGCTATTCAGTACATTGCTATAACAACATATGATTACATATGTAACAATAAGTTTGAGAAAAGTCACAAATCGAAGAATTGATTTAAGTTTAATTGAAACGTCCATTACTATTATCCGACTTAATTCATAACTTTTCCTTACAACGATGGATATACAAAGAATTTTTGCATAAAACAGATGATTTGACAATATTGTGCAATGCCATCATGTGTATGTGTACGTGAGTGTGTGTATAGTATAAAAAATAAATTGCTAAGAGGTCCTTAATCAGAATTTCTTATCTAATTGACAAAGTTTTTATGTACAGTAGTTCGAAAATAAAATAAAAATGAGAACAGCTAAAAAGTATCAAAATACGAAATTCGCTTAAGTACAACCGAAGTTGGATACTTCTGAGACCATTCGGAGGTAAATTTTTCACATTCTGAGACGCTCGCAATATGAAAATTTCTGTCGGAATGCTCCCATGAAGAAATTATTTTTCTTGCCCTTCAAGCCGGAACAAATAATTACCTAACTAATCCAATATAGAAAGTAATACTTTTTTAAACTCAAATACCCAAAGAACATGCGCACATCAGGTTCGTTCCAGCAGAATGCTATCAAACTGGTTACAACCAATGAATGCTCAAACTTAAATTAACACTAGAATCATTTACGAACCGATCCCAGCGAAATGTAAGAATTTAGTCAAACGAGCAAAAATGGTATGGAACAAATTCAATGTTACTGCTGGAACGATACAAGCTATTGATTCCGTATCGAATCGGCGGTTCTTTTGAAATCTGGATGTACACTCTGGAACAATAATTGAGCTATCCAATAATACTTCTTAAATAAAATAAAAAGTTTGCACCAACAGAACCTCAAAGATGGTAGCCAATGGAATGTCGCGTTTTCGATTTGGGAAGTTCCATTGGGCACCATCTGGTTTTCTTTTCTGCCGGAACAGGAATAATTTCGCGTGTGTAACATATAATAATTTTTGGCACATTCCATCAGACCGATACGCCAACCAATTGCACTGAGAATAAGCAATATATTGTGAGTCACCTATACAATCAATCACATCCCCTAAAAGGTACATAATATTTTATGAAAATAACGCGTGACAAAATTCTATTTCGAATATGGCAAAAATTTATATATGTAATATACCTATATATACAAATATTTACCTAAGTTGAAAAAATTGTATAAATCCGTAACAATTCTTTTGCCTATTACATTATATAAAGAGAGAGTTCACATATTTACAAATTTTTTATAATATATTCTTGATAGCCTTAAGATTAAATCAAGTCTTGTAGGAAACACGATAAGTTAATGCCGTGTGTATGAGACGATTTGATAACCTCGAGCTTTAATTCCTAATATTTGGTCCGAAAGGTTAGTGCGAGAAGGCAATACCTGCCAGCTTAGCCGCCTATAGACGAGCGATTTTTAAAACTTCAGTACTAGTGAGGGTACTGTCAGTTGCCTACAGAGATCATTTTCAAAATACTCAGTCCGATAGAGTAACTTTACTGTCCAAAAGCCAGTGACAGAAGATCGAATTTGAAACGGCTATATCGTATTTTGGGTAACTGAAAGGAGTAGAGTGGGCAATTTACTGGTAGTTCAACATAACATCATTCTAAACATGTTCCTATTTCCCAAACTGAGCCTAATCTATCCAAATGATTTACTAACCTGGTACAGACGTTCCAGATATTGTCTAAAGCCATTAGGGAATTGAGAATATTATATCTTCTGAAAGTTCAACATAATTACTATTGTAAAACACTTGAACCTGACTCTCTATATTAAACACGTTCCAAGTTATCAACTTAAACGAATTACATAATTGAGACTATTAAATCTTCTACAAGTTCAACATTACCATTTTAGGAATCAACGAACTAATATATTACGCCAAACATATTCCCATTTACCAAACTTAATTCATTTGGAAGATTTAAAAACCTGTTTTAAACATTCCAGATGGACTCTGGAGCCATTGCAGAATTTAGAACATTGAACCATCTGGAAGTTAATACAACCATTTCTCGTTGAAATAACTGGAATGCGTTTTGCATGGGAAGTTATTATAGATACTGTGTCACTGTGATACTTCAACTAGATTGCAAAATCTAACATGTCCAATTATTTAACGGCATTATCAAAATTCCAAAAATTGATAAAGAAATCACCAAACTTAAGATTTTATTGACGACATGATTGCTTAGTAAACTATTAAAAGTTTCACTTCAACTAATTTTCAAAATATTAACAAATGATGTCAATATATTCTGTGGAATATCCGTCTATGATGAATTTCAAAAATTTATAAAAAAAAATCACCAAATTTCTGATTCTGTTGAAACTACCATTATTTGTTTATTAAAGACTTATTTAAAAGTTCAAAAAACCTCAATTTGATATTAGTATTCAAAATATTGATACATAATGGGCATTATCATTGAAAGGAAATTAAAAAAAGTCCTAGTGGCCCTTCCATTAAATTTCAGATATTGTCTAACTACAACTATAATTATTAGATGTTAGAATGTTATGTTACAGGTTCCCTGATTCTTTATCAACCTGTTACATAACATTTCTGAAAAAATTCCATATGATACTTAACTAGTTTTCAAAACATGACAGCATTACCTGAAATTCTCTATAAGGCGAAATTTCAAAAATCGTAAAAAATATCGAATTTCTGATTTCAGTGAAACTACCAAAGATGGTTTATGAAAATGTTATGTAATAGTTCAACTTGAATTAGTTTTGAAATTATGAACGAATCTATCGAAATTGACTAATTTCCACTTGATGAAGTTTCAAAAATTCGTAAAAAATTCACGAAACAAGAAGGTTTTATTAGTGTTATTGAAAAGTCCACAAAATTTACATCTGATACTTCAATTAATTGTCAAAACATTAACACTTCATCCCATGTATGCATACTCTAATATCCATGTATATAGTAAATTTCAAATTCTTCTAAAATAGTACTGCCAAACTTCTGATTCTGTAGAAGCTAAATTTGTTTACCAAAGTCTTATTTCAAAGTTAAAAAACTGTCTAATTGATGCATCAAATCAATTAGTTTCGAAAACATTAATGGATAATATAGGGAGAACTTAATTTCCACTTAAATTGAAATAGATGATCAAACTTCAAAAAGTCTCGATTTTCCAAACATGAATGCATTTACAAAATTTTGATTTGACATTTCAACTAGTTTTTAAAATATCTACACATTATTCGTGTCTAGACTTATTTCCATGCATTCAGAAATAATATTCAGGTTTGATTAAAGCTTCTGTAGATTGTTTACTGAACTAATATTTACAAGCTGAGAAATTTGAACTTAATGCTTCAATATTTATCGAAATTTGAACACATCGACATTCTTCGATGTCTAAAACTGCGTTCATTGAATAAAAATCCTTAAAACATTACCAGAACTCCAAATTTATCAAGTATTTTTGGTCATTATCTAAATAATATTATTTGTAATCGCCTGTTTGTTCTGATAAAAATGTTAAACATAAAGGTGGAATGATTAAAACATGTCTGTAATGTAATTTTGTACTTGCCAGAACAAACTTACTGTAGAGGGATTTTCACAAATCCTGTTACACTACTACATATCAAACTGTTCATCAGACGTTGCCGAATGGTGGCTGAATGTTACAAAGCCCATTTCAAAATGGCTAAATCAGTTAAACAGTAAATGTACTTGAGATTAAAAAGTTGAGAGAGAACTTCAAAATTAGTGTCGTGAATCTGTCACTGGCTCTTGGACTATAAGACATTACCAAACAATTCCATACACAAAAACCACGAATTGCAATTAGTGATTTCACTATATACCTACTATATACGCCATAGGTTTTTGCATCATAGGTTTCCAACCTACTGTTAATCCCTCACTTCAATACTTCTGGACTTCTATTAGACTTTCTGGATCATATAACGTCCAGATCAAATCAACAAAATCGAGGAATCCACAGAACGAAGATTAAAAATCTATCATGTAAAAGAACTAGTGCTCGTCTTAAGAAACAAACAAAACGCCCGGTATGGCGAGTGATCGAAAAGACGAGGAATCCGAGCACGCCACAACAAATACCTGATAAAACCTACATATCACCGCGAACAAACGACACATTATCGCCCCCATTCCGTTCGATCACCACAAGCGCTCGCATAAATCTAACGCAACGTTTATCTATGTCGTCTCTAACGTTATCTACGCCCTCTAGCTCTCACACGAACGAGGAGAAACCCGGCAGGGGCGCCCTCGACCTCGCCATGTTATTCAGGATGATCTGTCCGCCGTTAAGGCTGACGACGGCGCTACCTTCCGGCTCGGAGTCGGTGTAGCTGGAGTAGTTCCGGACGGGTTTCTGCCTCTTCCACGACTGTCGCAGCGTGTCGTTGATGTTCGCGTAGTGGTTCACGAACGAGTGAGGGTCCGAGCGGACGCTCTCGTTCTCGTCCTCCGACGCCTGGAAAAGAACGACGGCCACAATGAGAATATGCAGACAGATCACCCTCTATGGGCCCACCGTGATAGAGAACGGGACGCAATTTGAGCACTACAATGTTCTCAAATTCATCAATTTCAAACATATATCCATATATGAAGCTTTTCTATTGAAACGCCTGTCCCGAAATCAACAAGAGCAAAAGAGAAACTAATAGTAGTTCGTTAGTATGACAGAGAAGGAAGTTTTGCAACGTTGCCGGCCGCAGTCCAAGTCCAGGCACATAACGCGTATCGCTTTACGCTTTCGGTCTCGGGTCGTCTCGGATTTTAGCAACTCTCATATCATAATTGCAGGCCGGTCGAGTGCGCGGAGCGGATGACTGTGATGTTTCGCGAGGTAGCAACGTCGCAAAAGTTCTTTCTCTGTTTAGTCAACGAGAAATATATGGCCTTTCTTTCGCTCTTATGTTTATACCATACTGCGACTCTATATATATATATATATATATATATATATATATATATATAGTATATAGATGTATAGTGACATATATACGGAGCTTTTCTATCGAAACGCATGGTGGGAAACGAACAAGAGCAAAAGAGAAACCAGCAGTAGTTCATTAGCATGACAGAGAGGGAAGTTTTACAACGTTGCCGGCCGAGCAGGCAGTCCAAGTCAACGCGTATCGCCGTCGCGTATCGCTTTACACTTTCGGATGTGTGCGGTACAGTGTACGGAGCGGATGACTGTAATGTTTCGCGAGCTAGCAACATTGCAAAAAATCGTTCTCTGTTTAGCTAATGAGAAATATATGGCCTTTCCTTCGCTCTCATGCCTATCCCATCCTGCGACTCTTTAGAAACGGTCTGTATAAGAAATGTAATATATAGTATAGAACTACAAAGTCGGTCGAGTAAGGTGATGGTGATATGGATGATTTGTGTCCACGTTGGTTTTTTTAAGTCTACTTAGTCTACGGAAGTTATTTCTTGTGAGACTAAAGAAGAATGTGACACCAATGACAATGACTGTGAACTTCGACTGGTTACGATTGGTATAATTTTCTCAGAGACTTGTTACTTTATTCGGTGCCAAAACTTGAAAAGCCTCAATCAATCATTACAAGTTCCTTAGAAGCTCCTCGACCCCCTTTGAAATATCAGATATATCCAAGATTCAACTTTTTTAAAAATGTCGCCAACAAACAGTTTACACAGGTACACAGTCTAGGTCACGTAATTAATCGAAACATCCCTCATAGTTCAGTCAATATGGAACTTGAATTAATCACAACAAAAAAGAGAGTGAGAGAACTTTCATTTTCTTTATGGTGTCGCTATAAAGCGGTGTCGGTCGCATTTTTCTGTCACTTTTTGTTCATTCACTTCTCCCCTACACTTATTTCAGTGTAAGCTAACATTAAGTTTCGCTTAAAAAAAAAACCCCAATAAAAGATAGATCACATAAGGATGTAAACCATAAAAATGTTAATTAAGGGGTAGACAATAATATTCTTTAAATATGTAACAAAAATCGTTTGTATAGAATTCGTTATTAACAATTTCATGCCAACTTCTTCAAAATTTTGCGTATATCTTTGTTAGTTTAGCTCCTAGCTACATTCCACTTCAATAATAGTTGAAACATTGAAAAATTTTACACAATTTTGATGTTAACTGCAACTATGTGCGACAAGCATGTATGACAGAATGCAAGATGAAAGAATCCCAAAGAAGGCACTGAACTATAAACGTAGAGGCAGCAGAAGTATTAGTGAACCAAGAAAAAAATGGGTGCAGGGATGCTTCAATTTTAATGTAGGCGCTTGGAACCTCAAAAATAATAAATTTTAATTGAGTTATTGAAACTTGAAAATGGTCATTTTCGTACTTTAAATCTATACTAATCTATACTAATATTATAAAGAGGAAAGATTTGATTGTTTGTTTGTTTGTTTGTTTGTTTGTATTGAATAGGCTCCGAAACTACTGAACCGATTTAAAAAATTCTTTTACCATTAGAAGCAGACATTATTCCTGATGGATATAGGCTACTTTTTACCGCAGGAAAATGCTTTATTCCTACGGGAAAACGGGTAATAGGTTGAAGATGGCGGAAAAATGAAGCCGGCTGGGAGCTTTGATCGAAAACGCTGCCTAAATCCTTCGAGATAGAACAAAACAATGTATGGTGGAATTGTTCCTCTTCTATAGATCTACAAAAAAGTCCGCGATGGCATATGTCTATCTTTTAAGGATAGCCTACTATACCCATTTTAAAGTTTAAAGTAATGGTCACATAATATGGTTGCGATCATCCACGCACGCGCCGTTGTCGTGTTTCTCTTGACGCTCGCGCTCCCACCACCTTTACCCCCAAACTTTACGTTTAATATCCCCGATGCTCACTAAGAATGGATTTGGCATAATTTTGAGTTTAGTGGGCAGAATTGTTCAAAAATATTGTTCGAAATGACATTTACTATGGTTACGGGCGTGTAGCGATGTATCAATGTATCCGAGTTGACATGACAATTGCGTTGTCATTACAGGATTGTCATTATCAAATATATTTTTATTTGTAATGTTATTTCTAAATTTAAAAAGAAAGGAATTAAATTATTTGACACGAAATTAAATTATCTGATTCGGAATAGAGAATAATTTGAAATGAAAGAAAAAAGCCTGGATAGCATTTAAATACATGAGCGAGTGAAGCCGCTACGGGTTAGTCTGTTATTTCTAAAGTCAAATCGAAAATAATCACCTATCTGATACGGAGAGATACTAGAGAAAGTATCGAAAGGATAGACTGCATATAATTCAAATACATGAGCGAGCGAAGCCGCTACGGGTTAGCTGCTATAATTGATAAAAAGGGGTATCGGCGTGATAATATAACCGTTAAATATAAATGTAAGTAAATCCGAACAGGTTCATGACCGAGACGAGTGAAAAAACGTTAACTTCCGAGGGTGCGTCCAATTTCACATACTACCATATGGTAGGATATGAGTTATAGCGCACCGGTGTGTGCAATTGCATACGTATTAATTCTAATAACAGTGTCAGAAAGCCCACATTGAGACGCGGAAGTAGGAAAAAGAATTATACTGTTCAATGTTTAAGTACAATCAAAGGCGAAGTGAATTAAATTTCTTTTGACTAGAGATCAGAAAGAAATAAGACAGTCTACGTAACATTCAAATGAGAGAGCAAGCGAAGCTGCGACTGGTCACAGCTTGTAATATTATAAAGAGGAAAGATTTGATTGTTTGTTTGTTTGTATTGAATAGGCTCCGAAACTACTGAACCGATTTAAAAAATTCTTTTACCATTAGAAGCACACATTATTCCTGATGAATATAGGCTACTTTTTACCGCAGGAAAGTGCTTCATTCCTACGGGAAAACGGGTAATAGGTTGAAGATGGCGGAAAAATGAAGTCGGCTGGGAGCTTTGATCGAAAACGCTGCCTAAATCCTTCGAGATAGAACAAAACAATGTATGGTGGAATTGTTCCACTTCTATAGATCTACAAAAAAGTCCGCGATGGCATATGTCTATCTTTTAAGGATAGCCTACTATACCCATTTTAAAGTTTAAAGTAATGGTCACATAATATGGTTGCGATCATCCACGCACGCGCCGTTGTGTCTCTCTTAGCTCGCGCTCCCACCACCTTTACCACCAAACTTTACGTTTAATATCCCCGATGCTCACTAAGAATGGATTTGGCATAATTTTGAGTTTAACGGGCAGAATTATTCAAAAATATTGTTCGAAATGACATTTGTAACTATGGTTACGGGCGTGGAGTGATGCAACGAGTGATGTATCAATGTATCCGAGTTGACATGACAATTGCATTGTCATTATAGATTGTCATTTTTATTTGTAATGTTATTTCTAAATTTGAAAAGAATGGAATTAAATTATTTGACACGAAATTAAATTATCTGATTCGGAATAGAGAATAATTTCAAATGAAAGAAAAAAGCTTGGATAGCATTTAAATACATGAGCGAGTGAAGCCGCTACGGGTTAGTCTGTTATTTCTAAAGTCAAAACGAACATAATTCACCTATCTGATACGGAGTACGGACTAGAGAAAGTATCGAAAGGATAGACTGCATATAATTCAAATACATGAGCGAGCGAAGCCGCTACGGGTTAGCTGTTATAATTGATAAAAAGGGGTATCGGCGTGATAATATAACCGTTAAATATAAATGTAAGTAAATCCGAACAGGTTCATGACCGAGACGAGTGAAAAAACGTAAATTTCCGAGGGTCCGTCCAACTTCACATACAGACAGTTTCTAAAGAGTCGCACGGTGGGATCAACATAAGTGCGAGAGAAAGGCCATATATTTCTCGTTAGCGAAACAGAGAACGACCTCCTGCGATGTTGCTAGCTCGCGGAACATTACAGTCATCCGCTCCGCACACTGTACCGCACACATCCGAAAGTGTGAAGCGATACACGCGTTGACTTGGACTGCGTGCTCGGCCGGCAACGTAGCAAAACTTCTCTCTCTGTCACGCTAACGAACTACTGCTGGCCTCTCTCTTGCTCCCGTTGGTTTCCCACCAAGCGTTTCGACAGGAAAGCTCCGTATATGGTAGGATATGAGTTATATCGCACCGGTGTGTGCAATTGCAGACGTATCAATTCTAATAAGAGTGTCGGAAAGCCCACATTGCGAGGCGGAAGTAGGAAAAAGAATTATACTGTTCAATGTTTAAGTACAATCAAAGGCGAAGTGAATTAAATTTCTTTTGACTAGAGATCAGAAAGAAATAAGACAGTCTACGTAACATTCAAGTGAGAGAGCAAGCGAAGCTGCGACTGGTCACGGCTTGTTGTTAATAATTTGAAAACTGTTAAAGTTAGAAAAAAATTACAAGAGACGTTTTTTTTAATAACCCATAAATGCAGAAAAAAAAGATTATAGAATTCATCGACCATCGTAGATAATGATTATAACAGAGAGAAGGGTATAAGGACGTGTAACATATTGCATAAGTGAGATCATAGATAGGTATTATGAAGTAATAATACTAAACATACACTGCGGAAAAAGTTGAGGGAGCTTAGTAATATTTTGTTCTTGATTGTTATTGTTAGAAAATTACTTACACACCCCGAGCTAAAATGAGCACTTTCGTCCCGCTGGATAAAATATCGTAAAATGCGCACTTAAACTAGTAGTCCAGTAAATGAAAGCCGATAAACTCCCATACCTGGGATAAATTTTGAAAAAGGATGAAACTAGGGGCAATTGTAGGTCTCAACTGGGTCTTTCGAAATACGGAAAGTTGTAGATTCTCCGGGTCCCGGAACATGGTAAAAAATGGTCCTCAAGTTCCAAAAATCCGTTTTCAGCCAATATCTCCGAGAATATGGCATTTAGAGAATTTTTGTTTAGATACAAAAGGAAGATAAGTTCATTAGCTACAAAAATGCTCCTTATGAGTTTTTCCGAAAACTCGACAGTTTTCGAGATAACGGCTCCGAAACAGCCGATAACAGCCCTTTACTAGTTGCTCCTGCTTTGAATCCAGGAGAGCAAATTCGAGAAATGGAGTCAAAAGCGGGCGGACAACTTGTCCAATAACTGACTGATGATTCAAAATTCACGTGAAAGAGAAAACCCATAGCTATGGTATCCTGGGTCTCGGGCCTCATTTTAATTTTTCTTGAATGCTGGAAACCCAGGCTAAACTTTTTCTTCTTCGATATTTCTCGACTTTTAGAAAATTCATCCATATTTTAAGAAATAATAGTAATTTAGTCGAGTCTTTCTTGATAATGAGTCTCCAAAACCTATCGAAGGAGCCCATAAAGGTTGTTTCATTTTCTTGCTTTTGCATCCCAATAAAAAGTATCTTCGAATATGTTGATTTTTTACATTTCCGGAGTTTTGAAAGTTTGTTGGCAAGAATGTTGAAGTTGGCACAAAAAACGAAGAAACATTGGAAAAGGGGCATATCGAGCATTCCAGTGATGTGCATTGCGAACCGATACGATGATTCATAATTTTTTAATATCCGATTGATGCCACATATGTCAAAAAATCAACATATTTAAAGGTACTTTTTATTGGGATGCAAAAGAAAGAAAATGACACAACCTTTATGTGCTCATTCGATAGGTTTTGGAGACCCATTTATCAAGAAGGACCCGACTAAATTACTATTATTCATTAAAATATGGATTAATTTTCCAAAAGTCGAGAAGTATTGAAGAAGAAAAAAGTTAGCCTGGGTTTACAATATTCAAGAAAAATAAAAACGATGCCCGAGACCCAGTATACCAATAGCTATGGGTTTTCTCTTTCACGTGAATTTTGAATTATCAAAAAATATCCATTTCTACTCGAGTTATTGGACAATTTGTCCGCCCGCTTATGTCTCCATTTCTCGAATTTGCTCTCCTTGATTCAGAACAGGTGCAACAAGTAATGGGCTCGTTTCGGGGCCGTTATCTCGAAAACTCTCGAGTTTTCGGAAAAAGTCATAAGGACCATTTTTGTACCTAATGAACTGATCTTCATTTTGTATCTAAACAAAAATTCTCTAAATGCTATATTCTCGGACATATTGACTGAAAACGGATTATTGGAACTCGAGGACCATTTTTTACCATGTTCCGGGACCCGGAGAATCTATAATTTTCCGTATTTCGAAAGACCCAGTTGAGACCTACAATTGCCCCCGGTTTCATCCCTTTGCAGAATTTAACCTAGGTTTTTTCCTTCATTTACTGGACTATAGCGCTTTTATTTTCTGTCGCATAAAGTTGCAACTCATACGAAAGTTATGCAAAATTTTCTAATCTTTCGATTATATACAGGTAAAATATAGCTTGGGGTTAAACTAACAAAGATATAAGCGAAAGTTTAAAAAAGTCATTCAATTGTTGATACCAAATTCTATTCAAACGATTTTTGTTATATATTCAAAGAATATTATTGCATATTCCTTAATTAACAATTTTATTTAGCTTTCATCATTATATGCGATTTATTTTTTTATTAACTGTTATTTGAGTCAACTATTAACTTCACATTGGCAGTTACATTTTTGATTTATCTTGCCCTTAATACATCTTCTACACTACAATAGAATTTTCAAAAGTTCATTGAAACGGTTCTTCTTCTTTGTAAATATCAGAATATTAAAAATGTTACATCTCGAACGTTTTACAAATGATCATTTTTTTAAAAAGATCCCACCCTGAACCCACCATAAGTCAATTGCAGTTTATTACAATATTCATAAAATCTTTTAAAATCCCTTAACTTATTCGGAATCAGAACTGGTAAAAAATAACTAACCCCTTTCTTGAGATGTCGATAAATATCATAATTAATTTAGAAATTCCTCAATTACATTTCAAACTTCAAATTACTAACAACTCCTTTATTGAAAGAAATATAAAATGTCATCAGTCCTTCACAATTATTGTCATTCGAAACTTCTTTAAATATATTAGAACTTGTTTAAAAATGAGTCAAAGTTACATTTTCAACAATTAACTGTAATGTTTTTAAAAATACTTTGGGCGAAGTTATAATCTTCTAAGAAATTTCTTTATTTAGCGCTACAACTACTTTTAAAATTTCATGAAAGTTTGCTACTTTACAAACAAAATTCGTTACTATCCTCATAGTCTTTAGAAACCCTTCAACTTCCTTTGTGACGACATACCTGGCTTAAATTAACCAAAATTCTTTAAAAATCCCGTTAATTGAGTGGTAATTAAAAACTAAGTGAGAAAGGCACTACATTAAAAGTGCTGTGAATGAATGCAAGATAAAAAGAACACAACTTAGTTATAAGAAGGCACGGTTTCTATCTCAGCGAAATTTTATGTCTCGTTCACGACTGGCCCATTCTATAACTTCCCGAAAGTTAATCCACATACAGATTTCTGGAATTTTAGGATCTGGAATCGTTTTAAGGATTCGAACTGATCCAGCATGCTCCCAGAGTTTGACGTTTATACTTTAATCAATTAAAATCGGTTCAAATCCAGAATTTTTGCTTTGTCTGAAATGACTTAACAGCAAAAATTTTGGAATATGAGTAATCTAAGCGCTCATTTTGGATCATTTAGAAGACTAGGATATCGCAATATAGAAACTTTTAGTAATCCAGATTTGTTCTAGATAGCCCGGAGCTTTTCGTAATGATCCAAACGATAGGTATTTGAAAGTAATAACAAATTAATAATTAAAAGATGTGCAATTTTCATGCTACGAGATCCGTCCTCATGACAAAATAAACCAAAAAGAAAAGTAAGAAAGGAAGCATCCAAAACTGAAATCTGATCGAATCAAGTGATCGGTTATTAATGGAAAGGAAAAGTAGTGTGCAAATTCAGATGGAGAAAATTTTTAAGAGCTAAAAAGGTACGAACCCGGCTCCCAATTTTTAATTGTGCGACTGAAAATAAAAAATATCGAAAGATCCAAATATAAAAAAATTGCAAATCTTTCAACTCGACCATTTGCTATTCAAAAAACAAAACAACCATTGTATTCACTGCTCTTCTCCACGTTTCACTAATGAAGCACAGAGGGGAGAGTGGTAATATAACTGGAATAGCTTTTATGAAAAAAGTGTCTTTGTTTTAAGGAGAGAGAGACAAGCTGCCCACAATAGTACTCGGCCAGTGGAATTAGATATTGGAATCAAAATGCTGCTTGTAGCATTTTTTTTTTAAATTTAACTGATGTAAAACACCGTGTAGTAAAGCAATTGGATAGTAATTGTGGAAAAATTGTAACTAACAATTGTTAAAATGTATTTGTTTAGTGAAATTTTCGAGATCTATTACAGTTTTTGCAAACTGCATATACAAACATAGTTTGTATAATTTAACAGTATATAACAATTCCAGTAGAAATAGTTGGATTTATGTTTTATAAGAGGTTTTCAAATATTTTTTGTAAATGTACATTACTTTCACAAATACAGCTTTAGACATATGGAGCTTTTCTATCGAAACGCATGGTGGGAAATCAACAAGAGCAAACGAGAAACTAACAGTAGTTCATTAGTATGACAGAGAAGGATGTTTTGCAACGTTGCCGGCCGAGCAGGCAGTCCAAGTCAACGCGTATCGCTTTACACTTTCAGATGTGTGCGGAGCGGATGAATGTGACGTTTCGCGAGCTAGCAACATCGCAAACGGACTTTCTCTGTTTAGCCAACGAGAAATATATGGCCTTTCTCTCGCTCTTACGTTTATCCCATCCTGCGACTCTGTAGAAACGATCTGTATATTTACCATAAATAGAAGTCAAGTCAACAGACTTCTCGTTGAGACTAGATTAACCCATTAATTTAAACTATTGTAATGCTATTCAATTACATTTATTAAAATAAAGCTTTTAGCTACTTTAAACTCAATTCCACCGACTTGTGTACACCTAGCAATCTCAATAAAAACCAAATTACTAATCCAATCAAAAACTCCTTACTTGTGAATCCGAGGAGCTCATCTCGGACGGCTTCTCGGTGACGCTGCTGTCGTCCGGGTTCTCGTCGTAACCCTTGAGGCTTTCCTCGTCCGAGTTGTAAGGCACGGACGCCGGCGACGGCCTCGGGGGCGACTTGCTCAGCACCTGAGGCGGCTGGTGCTGAGGCTGCTTCCGCGACAGCGTGCTCTTTTTGCTCGCCGTGCCGAGGCTGCTGAGGTTCGCGGTGCCGTTGCGCGAACGGTAGAAGTCGAGCGCAAGGTCCTGGTGGTCGCCCATCGACATCGCCATCGACTCCTCCAGCGTTTTCTGGGCCTCCTCTGAGGAAAACACAGTTGGATTAGTGTCACAGGTATATCGGAATATATTTATCGTAAAAGTTATGTACACACATTGGCAACATTGCTTATTGCAGCGTTTTCCAAACTTTTTAAAAATTTTCCACCGCGCCCCAACCCAAGTAAAAATATGACCATTCGTAAGTAGAAGATATAACAACTGATGAAACTCGTGTATATTCGTTATTTTTTTCTAACATTAAATTAACAATTAATATGATGGGTGAGCTTGTAAATCACTGCAAATTTTCTCAAATCGTGGAATCAAAACTCGACACGGCCACCCTCATATACTTTTCATGTTGATTTTTGCTCTATATTTACTTTACAGCGACGTCCGAAAACCCAGCTTCGCACAGATGGAATTGAAACCGCAGTCTTATCACTTAGATATTTGATTGAAATTCAAAATTCTGTTAATGCTATGCTGCCTTTTGCTTTTAAACTGTTTTTCACAAGACAATTCGACAAGATTGTCTTCTTCTGCGGAAGTCAATTCAGACAGAGCACCAGTGTTAAATGGATTTTGAATTCATGCCAACTTATCGACATTATCACTTTGAAAATATTTCATCAACCAGATAATTAGCTGTGATAAGTGCTCTTCAAACACTGATTTTATATTTCGCGAAAAATTAAGATCTTTGACGTCAAAAATGGCTGTAATATTGGAAAACAATTTTTGCCTGCCTCTTCATTGGATTTCCTTTTCCATACTTTAAGTTTTTTTTATAAAAGCTGATATTTCTTCCGTTGATTTCAAAAGGTGCATATTTTTCCCACATAGAGCGAATTCACTTTTTAAAAATATAGCATAAATATGCCAGTCTCATTAAAAAATCAGCATCTCCAAAATATTCTGCATTTCTGTATCCTTCTTCAAGGAAAATAAAAATTTCTGGTCGCAATTCAAAGATATGTGATAAAAAATTACCAAGACTGCTATAGTACAACAAAAACCAGTGTCTGGCACTTATATCACCATACAATTTTTTAAAAAACCTTGCTTTTAACGGACGAGATTTTATAAAATCTACCATATTCTATCTCATCCAATGTAGGACTTAGATGCTTTGATGTAAGTGCTTCTCTATGAATAATGCAATGGGTCAACAGTGCATTAGGAGATCTGTTTCGAATAAGTGTCTGTAATCCTCCATAGCAGCCAGACATGGAGCGAGCTTCATTAGTACAGACACCAACGCCTTTAGGTCAATTCAAATTACTTTTAGATATGACTGATATGACGCATATGACAGAGAATCTCGAACATGTCCTGAGTCTTCGCTTCTGCAGTGACATTTTTGCAAAACAGCAGGTCTTCTTTAATACCATTACCATCTATAAACTGTGTCATAAAAACATTTATTATCCTTAGCCTCATCTAACTGCAATCCAAATTCGACTTTTTTCATTTTTCCAATTAATTGATCGTTGATCGCCGCCATATGTTGTAAATTGACTATTTGTGTTATTAAACAAAGGCACTTTTAAAAGTATATTCCCAGTAGATTCGCCAATCATGATGTTCATCATATCTACATCAGCCGGTAGATAAGTTGTTCTGTGATGGTATCAGGCTTCTTACATTTCGCGATTCCGTGTAAACCATCTTGTAATTTGCTAGCAAAGCGTTGTTTGGTATATGTTTGGTACTGATGCTATTTTAAATTATGTATTTTTTTTGTTTTCCAGTGCTTTTAACTTTCTAGCAAAAAAATCACGAAGTTTGCTAACCATGCTGTGGACGCTGTGGTGATTAGTTTCTAAATGGCGCTTCAATTTACTTGGAAGCATACATTGCTGCCAAAACTTTCATATATAATACACATTGTGGTCTCCCCTCTCCATTAATTTCTGTTGATGTAAAATCAAATTCTAAATAAATGTTATCAGATTTACGAATTTTCATTTCTTCACACTCGTGTCACTGGTTGATGGTATACTTTGTCTATACTATTACGTTTATTACTGTTCGAATTTGGTCCATTATCAAAAGGATATAAGAGCCCAAAATCACAAAACTATTTATTGAAGACAACAAGAAGTGATATAACTGTAACTAAATTACAACATCAACTATTTATGGCACTGATTACCCACATTAAGCGCTGAGCTTAATTTCACTAGACTAAAATTGTGTGTTAAGGTTGACTGAGTGAATTGAGTCAGTTAACGCTTGCTTATATACATTCCGCAAGAACACTCCAAATATGACGTTATGTTGCCAACACAAGTTCGCAAGGATATTCTGCGCCGGCGCCTTTATTTCCTACAGTCTAACAAACGTCTTTGTTAAATTAATTATGAAGCTATTACAATATTTCAAGTCATGTAGTCCTTTTCCCCTGTGGAAGGCCTAAGAAGGGGGACTATTAAGTAAATGATTATAGCAACTCTCTAATAAGACAAATGTACCCCATGGAGATTGCTTATTATCCCAGAACAATTTCTTTAGTCATAATTTTTCACTAACCCTAACTTAAGAATATGTAGAAATTATGAAAACATTTGTTACTGCACGAGTTACATATTATGAGAAATCCTGGCCCTACAGGTTATATTAAAATAAGATTCATGTTACTCCTCCTCCCGTCTCACTCTCACTTACGTTTATACTTGTAACTCTTGCTCTTGACGCACAAGACGGCGATTATGGTGATGACGATTATGATCGAGATGGCGGCGAGCGCTACCATGAACCACGTCTGCCTGTAGAACGGCTTGTGCTGCAAATAACCGTACTCGAGGTACAGCTTGGACGGCGTCAACACCGACTCGTCCGAGTACGCCGGATAGCTTATCCCGAACTTATTGTACGGGATCACCCTGAACTTGTACGACGTCGACGGCAGGAGGCTCTGGTAGGAGACCGTGAACTCCTGGAGGGGGCCGTTCGTCGTCTTGGCGACCGTCTGCCAGCGACTGTCATCTAGAACGAAAAAAAAAAAAAATGTAATACAATGCGATAAGCAATTGAAATTCGATGGCTCGCGTTGAGGTTGTCTCTCTTACCCTTCCGCCGAGTTTCGATGTAGTAGCCGAGGATGGGCCCCTTGCCGGTCGCGCCGTTCGACCACCGCAGCTCGACGCTCGACAACGTCTTCACCAGGGCCAGCTCCTTGGGGGTGCTCGGCGAACCCTCCTGGGGCCCGGTCGTCACGTTGTTCGACACCGGGGGGCCGTAGTCTATCGTCTGCGCCTTCACTGTGAAGGTGTACGTCACCTCCTCCTCCAGGCTCTGGACTTGGAGGAACGTAGTTGTCACTTTCTGTTTCACCTGTTTACTGAAACCTGGGAAGAAAATAGGAATTTTTAAATTTGTGCCTCTTAACACAACTGAACGCGAAGGCTCAGACTACATAACACAGCATAGACACACTACTCAACAAGCGTAGCTTGACCTCTGCGAATTGGTTGCGCCGTGGAGCGTAAGGTGGGGATGGGATTTTCAAAAGCATCCCTAGCGCGAAGAATAGGCGTTTCTTTGGCGAAGACCAATTCATGTTATATTACATATGTAATATATATAATATATATAAAAACAAAATCCCGACCTTGCCTCTGATATACCAAAAGTTTTGCTCAGACGTAAATTTCCCAGGATGTAAGGAAACAAATTCACCAGTTGGGATTTTGATGGAGAACATTTAGTAACGAAAAGATTTTAATAAAAAAACATGAAGTACGTCACCAATTAAAGAATGTGTTTTTTAAGACAGTCGTGAATGTACAGATGGGAGGGACGTCCATTTGTTTATACAAATGAGACATATATGCAAGCATCTCACATTAGCATGAAAGCTTGGTCAGACGACATTACGGAAGGATTAAGAAAACCCATTTCTAAGGGAGCGTGAATGATTATTTTGAACGATGGCGGTGCAAATGGATTTATAACTAATGCATGTGTTAGGTGGAAATCTACATTGTGACCGTGGAAAGCGAAATATAGCGAAATAAATTATGCAAACTATGAAAAATGGCTAAGAGAAAGCTTAAAAGCAAATTTGCCTCCTAAGAATGTACCTACTTGTTATCGATAACACGACATATCATAACAAGAAAATTGAGAAACGTCCTTTTTTAGCGACGAAAAAGGAAGATATGCAGACGTGACTCCATCAACGGAAAATTTCTTTCAATGGTGAAATGTTAATTTTTTTGAACTATAGAATTTAATAAACTACACAAGCCCAGGTATAAAAGTTACGTGATTGACCATATAATACAAGATGTTGGTCATGACGTTTTAAGGCTGTACCATTCCGATTTGAACCCAATAGAACTTGTGTGGGCATACTTCACGTAGTCGAATAAATTTTGATTTCAGCTTTTCAGAAGTACAGCAATTCTGCGACGACTTCTTCGCCTAATTTTTAACAACAGAATGGAGAACTAGGTGCGATTATATCAAAGAAATTGAAACCAAATATAGATAGCTATAGTCTGTAGCATTTTTTCGCTTTTCCATTTTTAGCTACTTTGCGCATTTCCAAAATAAAATCGGCTCCTACTATCAAGGGTGAATACTAACCAAGACTGCACCATAATCAGTTTTATACATATGAGTCCCTGAGTTTATTAGTTTATGACTTATTTTTATCTTACACCAAGGTCCACTCTCTCGCTTCCTCGTTTGCGCATTTCGCGACTCAAGCCGCGTTTATTTACCTGTACATCTGTATCTATTATAAATTTAATACACAGTGTTCATTAGTAGGAAAATTGGAGATTAGGATTCATGCTATATAATCTTTGAATCCAATAAACCTTTCCTAACGTTCAGTAGGTTTTACTGTGTAAACTTTCACAGAAAAAGATCAACTTCTCTCCTACTCACGTTCGTTCTCCTCTGTTGTCTCATACGTCACAATGTAACCGACGATGTCGCCGTTCCGCTTCTTGGGCGGGTCCCACGTCACCACGAGGCTGTTCATCGTTATCTCGCTGAACCTCAGGTTGACCGGGGCGCTCGGTAAACCTTGCAGGGTTTTGACCGTGATCGGCAACGACCTCGGACCGTCACCCGCGGGATTAAAGGCGAGGATCTGTATCCTGTACTCCGTGTACTTGTCGAGGAACACTAGGCTGTGGGTCGTGGTGGACGCGGGCACCACTTCGATCTCCTCCTCCCATTTCTTGCCCTCCTCGAGCTCCTGCGGGGAGCTGAGAACCAGGTAGAAGATCTGTGGAAAGGAAAATGAGAATATTCTTAAAACACCGTTTTTGGCTCGAACTTAGTTTAAAATGGTAACAGACCAGTGTGTACACTGATCAGCTGTAAGATACTACTCTAGTCTAATTTTTATAACGACAATGCAATCATGTTATTAGTTATGTAGCGTGCAATATTATTGGATTCTGTTACAGACTGTCAGCGAGGCGTAGAGTTCAGTTATACGCAGATCGAAAAGTTGTTGTAGTGAGTCAAAAAATTAATTGCACGCATTTTTAGGAGGTCATAAGACCACCTAAAATTTATAATGAAATATAATAATAATAACAATGATGATAATAATTAATAAATTAAAGGATTATAACACTTCGATTAATTTTAAAATGTCATCATTAATTTTTTGATTTTTCAAGTTTCAAGAATTAACCAAAAACGTTGCAAAATGTTTAATAAAATGGCTTCCGAACCTGCAAACCTGCCTTTTGCAAGTGCACTTAGCAAGAAACAAAAGACCAAAAATCGATAGCATACATAGGGAAATTATGCCCAAATTTGAATTCTAAAGTTTTACAAATGTCCAATTAAGTAAGTACATGCTTTTTCATAGAAGATTTGAGATTTATTCGGCAAAATAAAAACCGCGTGACGCACCTCGGCTGTTCCTTTTTGAACCACCAAACGGACCTGGGCTAGGAAATTTTATTTCTGAGACACACCTCAGCCTCAGATGACTTCAGATGGTCAGCAGTTTCACTAACTATCGAACGCAGCTCAGTTTCACCAACAAAATCAGTTGACAAGAATAACGAAAATTAAACCGATTAAATGGTTGCTTATTAACAGATTACGAATACAGCCACACCATTCCATGTACCTCTATTATTACTATTATAGCAAGTCACTTTGGATTTGCACGTTTTAGGAGAGTTGTTACTGAGAATTTTAAATATTTAAATTTCCACTTTTGAGCGCTTTATAAACAATATATATTTCGATTTCTCGATGATACAAATAAGATATTGCGATATTGCTTTATCAGCATGATGGGGTTTTGATTGTGGTGGCTTCGACTTGACACCCTGAATCTCTCAAGGGAGGCTCGATTTTGAGAGCGAGTCTCCTTTTTCGGTCTGCGTTTTAAACCATTTCGCTGACAGTCTAAAACGAAATCGTCTTTGGTAGCATTAAATTGTTGTAAATAAAAAAATAAATAAATTATTTACACAAATGTTTGAAACTCTCCTACCTTATAGCCTAAAAGTTCTCCGTTCTGCATATGTTGCTGTGGCGGTTTCCACCTCAACCTCACTTCAGTGGAGGAGATGGGTTGTCCCTGTAACCCTCGAGGCTCCCCCGTCGGGACAGCCTCGCCCACATAAACCGTTATGGGGGGACTGGCGGGTCCCTCGCCTTGGGTGTTGAAGGGCACAACGACGATCTCGTAGTTCCTGTCCTGGAGCAGCTCGCTCAGCACCATTTTGCTCGCCTGGAAAGGAAATCAATATTTAATGGCACGGAAAATAGTTACTTACATAAAAGTCAGAAAAATCTCACATTACTGAAGGAGCTAAATTGAAATACGAGGTACTTTGTGCCAAGCATTTTAGAGCGCCGGGTCATTTTTCCGGAAATCATAAAAAAGACGAAATTTACAAATTTTAGATTTTTTTTTACAAATTCCACAAAAATCAAGTTTGTCGATATTGTTGGCAACTATAGTTACAGAGTAAACAACACCAAAAAAACGTCATTTTGCGTGATTTTGCATATTGTGAAGTCTTTACAGTACCTACAGTACTAGTCCGGATAATTCAATTTTCCTGCGCGTAAAAAAGCAGGAAAATGTTGTTTCCAATACGATGTTCCGGAAAAATATTTAAAGTTAGCAATATAAATAGGAATCATTGAAAAATAGGTTAAAGAAAACTGGGCTACAGTTCCTATCCTACAATACTTCTGACGAAATTTCAATGACATTCGAGAGATGGTTTAAAATAAAATTAATTATGACACTATTCCTAGAGTTTACTGCTGATTCATAGAGGACTAGCAAATCGTGATTCAGCCTAGCAAATGACTTCGAAAAAGACAACTGTATCCATAATCCACTTCTCTTGAGACTTTATTTGAGACTTTGGTTTTAATACCATGTTGTCATGTTTCAATATGCAAAATATCACCTTGAAACATATGTTAATATGTTCAATGTCACAAAAACGTAGTTGTGCACAATACTAATATATAGTTATGTATCCAAATAGTAGTTTTGATTTTTATTTCTTAATTTTTAATGCTACCTATTGTAAAATCTTTTAACATCATATGGAGGCCTCACTATGATAGATTTTTGTTCTACTAACACCAACAACCACCAAACGCAACCATATTATCTCTTTCTTTTCCTCCCGTTGAAAGTAGTATACACATGCATGGAATATGACATTGTCATTCAAGGCAGTAATGTGTTTGGGAGTACAGTGTCGAGTCATGTGTTACCTTAAGGTAATTCCAGTGTTTTAATAACTCGTAATAATATGAGGAATCAGTTATGGCAAAATTCCTATCAACGGGGTAAAATCGTGGGTTTTAAGTCTCAGTGAACGGATAATGGTAAAAAATGTTATGCAGGGATTCATTCTATGGGAGCCGCGTTTCTATATTCTACCCGCCTTGAAATCGAATTCCCCTTTCCCCTTGACACCGCAAAGGTCTATAATCTCATGCTTGTTGTAGTGTGATGTCAGTCTCAAGAGAAGTGGGTTTTGGGTATAGTGTTTCCTGGTAAATGGGCAAAAGGTAAATGAGGTATATATCATAATCATCATATATCAATATTGGGTTCACGCACATTGTTAATCAATAATGAAATTAATGAAAATAAAGGTGTACTCACGTTGATGCCCATGATTTCTTCCTTCGGGGTGGCTTGGAGGGCAGTGGGGAAGTCCGAAACCGGCTGGAAAACCACTCGATAACCCCCGCTCTTCACGTCCCCGCTCCAGTACTGCTCCTCGACCGGCTCCCAGAAAACCTCGACGCTCGTCGTCGTAATCGGCACCGCCTTCAGCCCGCTCACCCCTTTGCTTGGCGCGTCCGGATAGGTTCTGACCTCGATCGATTCCGGACTGAAGGGACTCGGACCTATGTCATTGGTCGCCTGTATCCTGAATCTGTATGTGGTGAACGGCTTCAGTCCAGACACCGTGTACGAAGTCAGTTGCGGGTCGACCCGTTCCGGGAGCGACTGCCAGGGGCCTCGGTTCTCCATCTTCTGGACGGTGTAGTACCTTAGGGGGGCGAAACCGTCGCGTCCTGGGGTCCAACTGAAGGTTATATGCTTGCTCTGGATCTGGCTGTGACTGATTTGGGGCAGGGAGGGGGCCTGGGGAATCTCGCGGTTGTTCGTGGTGAAGACTAGAGCATGGGCTGTCTTGCCCCAACCGAGGCGGGTTTGGGCAGTCACAGAGAACATGTAGTACCTCTCGGATTCCAAGGGAGTAAATCTGAAAACAAAACGAAATACGTTAAAACTACCAGAAATACTAAATGCAAATTAAACAGTCAGGAATGTTCTCGATAATCCCCAAATAATAAAAACAACTTAAGAGATACTTATCTTAAGAACTTAAGAGATATAATTTTAGAGCCATGAATATGTTCATAATCATGAACGAAACGTCGGCATTGTGATAAATCTCAACAATCAGTTGTTTTTATTATTTAAGGATTATCAAGAACATTCCTGACTGTTTCATCTCAGCTCCCCGAGAACATTCTACCATTAAATGCAAATTACTTTGTTTTACGTTTTTACAGCTTTTACGTTTTTTACGTTGTCATTAATTTGGTCTTCATTTTTATCTTAGCTGAGCATAGCAATGAGTTCAGTGTTATATCTTGTCATCTCATTTCCGTATAGAATTCATAATAGTATTGCAATATTCTCTTTGTTGTTTTATATTGCTACTATTACCACTATGCATACTACTACTACAAATAGATATTTAGCTGTCATGAATATTTCTTTTCAAATACAGTAAAACGTTTTAGCCTGAGGATTCTACAACATTATTACAGGTTTATTACACTTAGAAAATCGGTAACATCTGTTTGAATTAAATATAACTCTAAATAGCTTAAATAGAGAATAACTTCAAAAGTATATCCAACTTTCCCAAATTAAGAACCTGCTGGACCGAAGTAATGTAATATAGAAAAAGTAGTAAGACACTAAATACAACAGAATTTCAGTATAGTACTTAAATATCATAGATAAGTAGACAATATAAATATATATAGATATATAGCTAATGAATTTTTTACAAATTTTTAAGTCCTTACCTGAACGTCCTTTCGGAAGCCATAAACTCCCTCGAGAACTTTGTCGTGCTCTTAGCATCGTGTATGTGATAAGTCACTTTGTATCCGAGAATTTCCCCATTGGGTTCCTCAGGTACATCCCAGATTATCCTCGCTGACGTCTGGGAAACGTCTGGAAAGGATACATTCGATGGAGCACCGGGAACTGAAAGGAAAACAGACAATCAGTGAAAGATCAATAAAAATTATCTTTGTTGTGATTGTTGAAATTTACTTAATTAATTAGTACCTAGAAAAAAAAACAAAGCGATAAGTAAAAGATCCTTAAAAATTTGCTTCAGGTTGTGGATTGATATTATGGAGTTGTTCTTCAATGACAAAGGAACTTGAATTTTGAACTTGATAAGTCGAGTATGAATGAAAAAAAAATTCAAAAATTCTTGAAACTTTGTTCTGGAAGCTGCATTAATCCAATGTGCTCGTCTTCAACAACTTCAATTACATTCACATGTGCTTGGAGCAGTATACCCAAATTACAAAATTTAAAAAACTTTACCGTCTTCAAACGTCCTGACGCTGACGGCCGGTTTGCTCGGCTCCCCGTCTCCTAACCTGGTATAAGCCAGGACCTGTATGTGATAAGTCACGAACTTCCTCAGCTCCGTCAGCGTCGTGGTGAAAGTCGAGTTATTTGGTATCTGCTTGTACTGAGCCGTCGATTTGGACTCAGCAGCGTAGAACACCTTGAAGCCTTCGATGAGGCCGTTCTGGTGCTCCTTTGGAACGTCGCCCCATTTCACGACTATCGTCGTGGACGAGGTCGCGTTCGCCATGACGTTCATCGGACCGAAAGATGGCACTGGAAACAAAAAAGGGACCAATGAAAAAATTTCAGCAACAAAAAGGACTTGAAACATGTTTGGGATTCCAGCTTAGTACGGTACAGCTAACAACTAACATCGAAGTGTTATTTGTTGCCTGAATCTGTTTCCCACAAATCAAAGTAACCTTAAAACCGTTTTTAAAAAGCGTTTTGAGCACACAAGTAAAACTGCTGTCTTTGGAAAGAGATGGTATTTCAAAATATTTGAAGTGACTACTTCTTTTCGCGGGGTGTGGGTGTATGTTTTGCATAGGGAAAAATCACTCAGGTATGATACAAACTAGTGGTAGAGTGGTAAGTGACAGAGCAACACCATTCACATTTTTATATACATCGTATGCAGTGGAAGTAAGAGTCACCTGGCTACGATAGATAAGAGCGGCAGAGCGGCATCGATTGCGTCTTGGTGGCTGTAATAAAAAGTAGTCACTTCTGTAGATCAGTCCCGCGACTGTCACATTTTTTTCTCTCGTTACATTCTGAATACGCAAATTAGACAATTTAAAAAAACTACAAAAACACTAAGTTCGCTTTTTTCTCATCTTGTCTATTATCTGACACGAACATAGCATTTATGTATTTCCTTATAAAGGGGAAATATATTATTTTCAGTGTTTTCAATATAACATTATAAAGTTTTCTTGGTTTCTCATTTTGGTAGGACGAAAAATCTCAATGACACAAAAACTGCATATCAGAAGCTATTTAACAGAATCCTCACCCTCTTATAGCATAGTCAAAATGACATTTTCCAACAAAGATGCCACTGAAAAAAGTGTTATTAGATTCAGTACGATTTAAAGATTATTTGGGAATTATCTAAATAAGACATCCGCTTTGAAATTGGTATTTAGTTAGGTTCCACCTTACCTGACTCCCGGGTCCTTTCGACTGCGGTGGGCCCGCTCGGTGAACAGCCAACGTCGTTACAGGCCTGCATCTTTATTTCATACAAAGCATACTCCTCCAGACCGATGACGACATGGGAATTCGCTGTGTGGTCTTCGATTGTTGAGCTGTGGGCGAAACCTGTCCTCAATTCGGTGTAAGTGATGTTATAGCCCCTGGGGTTGCCGAACCATTCGATCTGCTGAAGCGGCTAAAGGGACAGAAACGCAGGATTTAAGGTAGGGATTCGAACTAAGTCGCAAAGTCTTTTATTTTGATGTAGTAAAGGATGTTTTCGTTAATTTAATTATTCCAAATTAGAACTTTGACTATAAGAAAAGGTGTTCATTTAGGTATGTGGTTTACATAGAGAGTATAAGGGAGGATTGTCGCCCTAACGCATTTTATTGAACTCTATTGCATTTCTAATTAGTTGCATCTCTTAAGTAACTAATTGAGTACTCCACTGGAAGGAAGTTATTATCCCAACAATCGTTAGGTTAACTGGAACATTTAGACTTTTTTTAATTGGGCCCCTGCACTCGAAATAGTAGTTAGTTCTGTATAAGCTACTACGGGAGTTGGTAAATGCGCTGGGCAATATTATATATTTAGTTTTATTCAACCTTGGAGTGAATGGGTGTTTGAACTTCATACGAAAGGACGGGTTGGGTCTAACAAGCCCCTTCAAAAAAATCTGGTTTTGAAAATGGACGTACAATTCTCGCTAGGTGAAAGCATCTATTTCTAGCAACACTACTAATAAACAACATAAAATATAAAGGAAAACTGACCCATAAAAAATACAAAGTATATAAGAAACACAACAATTTTTTATTGAATTTTGATTAGTGCAGCATTGCTACACTAATCTCTTCATAGTAAACGTAAGTCTTGAAATCCGGCAATGTATTGTTTGCAAACAAAGTGTACATGAAACTTGTTTTCCGATTTCTACAGAAGGAATAGCTTCGTTTTTTCTTCACATTTTCAAAACTTTTTGGATGCTCAACCATCTGTGTACCAGTAAGTCTGACTGTAAGCTGTTGAGTTCCCTTTGGTATGTATTGGGAGTGTGCTTTGGCCGTCATGTAGACCAACATTTCTAAGTTTGCTTACAAAAATTATTCCAGAACATTTTGGGCAGTCGTCGCATTTTAAGTTGCTTGTACAGGCAACGAAAGTGGTTATCTCAGTGACATTTAAAAAGCCCATATAGAATGGTTATGGGCTATCTATGAGTATTTCTAGTTAAATTATACTTTGCAAAAAGTTGATACACTGTATCAACTCCGCAACAGGCTAGGTTAGTTAGGTAAGTTGGTTAATTATCTCACGTTTGTCCGGATCAATTGAATATTCATGATGCGAGAGTTGACAGGAGGATAACTAATCTGTTTTTCTTTGGAACGTATGAAGCAACAGTCATGCTTTTCGTAAAACCAAACGTGCTTGATTTTTTCGGCCATTTCTACGGAAGTGAACCAATTACTCATGGTAACATTCCTTCCTGATTTGGAAATTGGAAAACAGTTTGAAAACTGTCTGAACAGGTTATTTCGCCTAATATAGAGAATGAAGAAGAAGAAATGATTCGGTTTACGGTAATTAAAATAAGAAATGAATAGATTTCAATGAAATTTATCTAAGTATATTGTAAATATGGTATATATTGTTGTCACATATCTTGTTGTACCAACATTTCTATCATTCATCATCATCATCATTCAGCCCTCCTGTGTCCACTGTTGAACATAGGCCGCCATAATAATTTTCCATTCCAATCGATTTTGGGCTGTTTGTATCCAGTTGCTGAGGGTCCTCTTAATATTGTCCGACCAACGCGTAGGCGGTCTTCCTCTACTTCGCTTGTCTGTTCTAGGTCTCCACTCAAAAAGCCTCTTTTCCCATCGATCATCCCGCATCCGTGCAACGTGGCCAGCCCAGTTCCACTTAAGCTTCGCAATAGCTTCAACCACATCGCTGACACAGGTTCTTCCGCGCTAATTTTCGTTTCTTATGTGGTCCTTCAAGGTCACACCAAGCATGGACCTCTCCATCTTCCTCTGTGTAACTCTAAGTTTCTTAGCTGTTGCTGTTGTTAATGTTAGGGTTTCTGAACCATATGTCATCACCGGCAGCATGCACTGATCGAAAACCCTTCTTTTTAGATTGACGAGAATGTCACTCTTGAAAACCTCTTTAAGTCTTCCGAAAACTGCCCATGAGAGAGTGAGCCTTCTCTTTAGTTCGCATGTCTAGTTATCTCTTGAGATGCTGACCTCATGGCCAAGGTACACATATCTATCTACCATTTTAATTTCAGCTACGCCAATCTTCAAGCCACAGCTGGGAACAACGTTTGTCATGAGTTTTGTTTTTGACATATTGATATTAAGAGCGACTTTTCCACACGCCTCTTGCAGGTCCTGCAACATCAGTCGCATGTCTTCTAGATTGTCCGAGAATAGCACTATGTCATCTGCAAAACTTAAGTTGCGTTTAGGTTCTTGCCATCTATGTTTGTACCTCTCTGACTCCAGTCCAATTGTTTGAATGCACTCTCCATTACTGTAATAAACAGTTTTGGTGACATCGTGTCGCCCTGCTGAACACCACGTTCAATAGTTATGAGGTTGGCATTTTCATGTAGTTTTACCATCATTGTTGCATTTTTGTAGATATTGTGGATGAGTTTGGTATATTTATCAGTAGTCAACTCTACATTCCTGAAATGCATTCCACAATGCATTAAGCTCTATTGTATCAAAGGCTTTGTGGAAGTCCACGAATGTCATTACTAAAGCTCTGTTGTATTTGATTGTCTTTTCTATACGTGTTTTGACGCATTGAAGGTGGTCAGTTGTTCGAAATCCACGACGAAAGCCTGCCTATTCCACAGGTTGATAGAAATCCAATTTATTTTCCAGTCGAGTGGTTATAATTCGAGTAAACAGTTTGTAAAGGTGACTTAAGATAGGTTTGTTAAGTTTGTTTAGGTAGCTTATTGGTCGGTAGTTCTCTAGTTCTGCTATATCTCCCTTTTTGTGAAGCAGGATTACAATGGAATTTTCTATCATTAGATATATTTAAATTTAATTCTGTACTCCACTTGTTCGACTATCGTATCTTATGTAACACGCTCTTTTGTTCCTACTTTTTCTATCTATGTATAATTATATCTCTCTATTTTCTGTTGGAAGGAATAGACCGGCGGAGAGGAAACACCTTGCACGCTTATACTCCGCAAACGTATATAGGGATATTGTATATACTTATAATTGTAACACGCGTTTGGATATACGATGACTCACAGCGTTACAGATTTCATGCTGACGGCAAATTGAAGATTTTACCTCATGTAAAAACATTTATTTTTCTCAAGCGGCGGTATAAACGTTTTCACTTTAAAAGAAACCTCTGCGTTTTGACATTTTAATTACGTATGAATCTCACTTACAATCCACCTGACCCTCAGCTCGGTTGCGCTCATCGCCCTGACCGTGACGTTTCTCGGCGGGTACGCCGGCGGCGCCTGGATCGTCTGGAACTCCTTGGTCGCCTCGGACGGCGACGACGCCCCCACCACGTTGTTCGCTATCAGCCTCAGTCTGTACATCGTGAACGGTACGAGGCCCGTGACGGTGATCGTTGTCGCGTCCGGGTCGCTTATCTCGTAGACGACGAACCAGGTGGCGTTCCGAGCCGTCTGCGCCTCGACCGTCCACCTGGTGATCGATGAGTTGCCGTCGAAGCCTGGAGTGAACTGCAGCACGACCGAGAACGCCTCGATGTTCGAGAGCGCGAGCTTCGAAGGCGGGTGTGGTAGCACCGGCTCCACGCCAGACTGTATGATCGCGACCTTCGGCGGTCCCGGCCCGATCGCCGTCCAGGCGGTCACCTCGAAACGGTAGTGAGTCGTCGCCTGGAGATCGTTCACTTTCACGCTGAGCGTGTCGTCGGAGAAGTTCCTCGTACGGACCGTGTCCGGCTCGTCTTTTATCTGGTAGGTCAGCTGGTAGCCAGTCAGGATGCCGTTTATCTTCTTCGGCGGCTGCCAGAGGACCTTCACGGCTCTGTCGCTGATCTCGTCGAACTGCAAGTTCGCCACCTCGTCCGGAACTGAAACAGCAACATCAAACGTTAATACGGAAGACCGCCATGAAAGCGTCACAGAACGGTGTTTACAAGTGAAATTCCTTTGTTCAAAACCAAAAATATAATATCGAGTCATACAAAATACTACTTCAACAATACCTACTCCACATGTAACTGTTCCCAAAAATACTCTAATAGAACTGATCAGAAGCATCGCCACTGAACAGCCTCCGGCGTTCTTCAAGCATTTCCTAGAGAACCAACAACATTCCGCGAGTATAAGTAAAAAACCTCTTATTAAAGGAGGCTACATCCTTTATGGATACCAGATGAGATAAGACATCTCAGAAACAGAACAAAGTACACTGGTGCAGTTACCTAAACTAAAACTCTTATCTATATCCATTGATCCGGGTTGGTTAAACTCTTCATTAGAAGAAGAGAATGTCTTTACATAAGACTAATTGTGAAAGTTCAGATGATTTTAATTACTTATCAGTAGTATAGTAGTTTTTTACTACGCATTTTCTATATTCTCAATATTTCTTTCAAACGATTCTTTTCCAAAAATGATTTCCTGAATAAATTTATGAATTCGAATGTAATTTCTTCCATTCATAATCATTCAATTTACAATGTTGGTTGCCGAAATAGTTGTTTTTAATTGCAAATTTATATGTAGCAGTTTAATTGACACTTGCGTCGTGGACAGTCAAAAACGAAGTGTTCTGCATTGTTTAATATAATTGTCAGACATATTCAGTATTCACTTCTTAGTCCATTGAGCATTACTGGAACTTATATTCCATATTTGTTGCCAAATGTTGAAGATTTTCGGGTTGATACCTCTATATCTTTTATATTCTGTCAATGCTGTAAATTCATCGAGGAAGTATTTGTAATCACTTGACCAGCTTCTGCAGAAACTGTTTTGTAAGTACAAGATACACGGATTAGAGATTTTCTTTGTACCAAAGATAGGTAATTTTTACATCTAATGACTTTAGAGCATTTACCCATGCATAAACAGCATACAAAAAGACCGAATTTATAATCCCGTTGTAAATTTTACATTTCTCAGTTACGGGACCTCATATATTCGGCATCAATCTAGTTAAAGTGCTTAATTTCTCCTCCGATTTTTTCGCGTTCATTTTTAGATGATATTCAAATGTTAAATTGTCATCAAAGTGGATGACTAAAGTGGATCCTAGATATTTAATAGTTTTACAGGGAATAATTTCCCTATTTAGAACTTCAATTTATTTAACCTCTTTTTAACCTCATTTAAAATAATTGCTTGTTTTTTCAGAAGTCAATACTAAATCGTAATTTACATGACATTTTCAGATACTTTTGAACGATTATCACAAAAGATATTGAATAATATTGGTCCCAAAACAGATCCCCGGGGTACCCTGCATTTATTTCTGTTATTTCTTTACCTAAACCTATTAGAGATTTTTGTGAAAAGCAATCCTCTATAATATCTATTAAACATTTAGGAATACCTCTCTTGGTCCGAGAGCCGGCTGCAAATTTTTGTACCGATCGCGTAACCACTCGAAAATTCGAGAAAATCAAAGTTTTGCATATAGAGATTCCAAAAGTGTCGTGGTGCCAGTCAAATTTTGGCCGAAAGTGCGTTAAAAAAATTTTTGATTCATTAATTTTTCGACCGGAATGTCTTTATAGCGTAACCAAAAAACACTTGTATCGGGACATACGCGACACTTAGACGATGCAAAAAATGCATTGGTGCCACCTCTCATCTGGCCGCGTCGCCCCGGCACCAGCGCGCAAAAGGGTAGGTTTTTGTAGTGAATTGTGCCCATCACGTAACCACTTGATCGAGGTATCAAATTAAAGGTATTGATGTCCCCGATAAAAAAATCGAATGGTGCCACTTCAAATCTAGCCGCAAGTGCCTGGCACCAATGATTTTATGCGCGATTGTCGCGGGCCGTTATCTCGATTATTTTCCATTTTTCCACTAATACCTTTAGAATGAAAGTTGTACAGATTTATATTATGACCATTTATTGTTATAAACATTTGCGAAATGTATATTTTTCAATACATATACGACTAAGTAGGCCTCAGGAAGGGGATTTCCGCGCAGTTTCTTGCAAAAAAGTTGCTTTTTTGATATCGACGGCGTCATATCAGAAGGGTGTATGAACCAAGAAGTAAATTTCACAAGAGACGTAAAAACGTTTTTAAAATCGAAATATTTGATGAAATTGCTGTTTCTTCTATTACAGTAAGATAAGAACATTACAATGTACTGGAAAGTAGACTATTATATACGCCCTTCTGATATATCAGGCGGAATGATTATTATATAAATACTCTCGAAAATCTCAAAAATGACCATGGTGGCTCTTACGCCCTTCTGATATGACGCCCTCGATATGATATGTGCGGCCGCATTTACTTGATATAATTTATTCATGGTAGTCAAATTTTTGATGGGCTTAGTACTCGAGAATTGGTGTGAAAACGATGGGCGCTATTGACTATCGGCGGGTGAAAGACTACCTAATACAGGGAAGGACTTACTAATAGGGGACTATTATTTTAAAAGTATTGGGATTGTATCTACAAATAGACAGAGAGAAGTAAACGCATGTTTATAATAGGTCCCTGCAATATTCCGTTACCGTCATATCACGTCATATCTCCTCGAGTTTGTCGCACTTCTTTAGTATTTAAGACGCCTTAAAGTTTTACTGCCATGAATAAATTATATGAAATAAATGTGGCCGCACTATACGTGTACATCATAAGCCAACAACGTCTAGGAGCACGTGCATTCGAAATTATTTGTTTTGTTATACTTTTATTGTACCTAAATGCTAGGGACGTTACAGTTACGTTGTCTCTCTTGCACAAAAAACTGCGCATGCCGTACTGGGGCATTTCCGCGTGAGATTTCGTTAACAGAAATGGACTGTTTCGTATGTGGGAAAAGTGATACCGAGTTCAAGAAGTTTTCTGATTCGGATGGATTGAAGACAAAATGCATCAATATCATGAAGTACCGAAAAATGAAGAACAATTTGCACGGGGATGTACAAATTTCGCAAGAATCGCCGGGAAATGTTAGATATCACGAGACCTGTTACAGAAAAATTCGAATCGTGAAGGTAAAGCAAAAAGAAGAGTACGAGATACTTTTCCCGCAAAATGCTGTACATTCGCAGCCAGAGACATCGAACGCTTTTGTCAAAGATGCTCAACCCATTCCGTACCAGTGTCCCGAAACCTCAGAACACGAAAATGCTCCACGAGATGACGAACAAAACCCTGCCAATCTTACCATTGAAGACACGATTGATGCCGAAAACATAGCAATGGTATGACCTTCAAAATACTGTGATTTTACAATAGCAAGAAATATTTCCAAAAAATTATTACATGAAGTTTTTTGATAGTCGATTATTTCATATCACAATTTAATTTCTTTCATAAGATTTACTTAACTTTGAATTTAAATTCAGTGTTTTTGCAAGTTTGACTTTATTTATTGAAATTAAATCTGAAGTTTTTACATATGTACTAACACACAATCCAACTAAAGATGAAAACCAAATTTCCTATACTATCAAAGGCCCACATCAAAAAAGACCCAATGACTTCATGAAAAGCTTGAAAAATCAAAATTTCAAGAATTCACTCATTGTTTTTTTATCGGAACACTTGGAGAGTAATCTTTTAGCACCATTTCTTGTGGATAAAAAAATCTACTTGACGGTGGGCCACAGTTGCTTTTCATACGAATCGTCAAATGGCTCGGTGAAAAAAACCGAGGAAAAAGATTTTATATGTCACCATGAAGAGGCGGATACACAGATGATCTACCATATCAGTAAATTACCACCTGATTCGAAAGTTTTTGTGAAATCATCTGACACTGACGTTTTAGTTGTGATTTTGGCCAATCTGAGCAAATTAGACGTCGCGGAGGTCTGGCTATCGAGCGCAACTTCCAAAGAAAATGAACATGATTTTGTGAATTGCAATTTGTTAGGTGAGAAATTGGGAACTCGTTTGTGTCAGTCGCTGCCAGGTTTTCATGCTTTTACTGGGTGCGATTACACAGCTTCTTTTTTCAGAAAAGGAAAAGTAAGACCTTTCAAGATTCTCGAAAGAAATGAAAATTTCCAAACTGCATTCCAACTGCTAAGTTCACAAAATAATATTTTTGATGACGAAAGTTATTCTGAAAATGAAAATGAATTTAATGTGATTCAGACCTTACAAGAATTCGTGTCATCAATGTATTCAGTTAAAAACTGCAAAAGTGTTAATGAGTGTAGATTTTCAATTTTTCACAGGTTATATTCTACAAAATTTGAAACCGAGCGATTCATAGGTAAAATGAAAGGCTTCGACTCCACCTTGATCCCACCCTGCTTCAGAACTTTGAAACAAACAATTTTGCGTTCAATTTACGTTAGCTCGTTGTGGTGTAACGCAACTTTGGACAAGTGCGAAATTTTAGATCCATTAGAATACGGGTGGGTTGTCAAAGATGACAAACTGAAACCACTTTGGTTCGTTGGTTATGCAGTTCCTGGCACAGTGAACGAAGTTGTAGTCAACTCAACAATAATTGATAGTGACAATGAAATTGAGGAATCAGAAAATGAACTCGCAAGCTCAGATTCTGATTTAGACTAGATACAGCGAAAGAACCGTTTATTAATATTACCTAAAGTTTATAAATTATAAATAAGTATTTATAGAAATATTACAGATTACAATATTACATTAAATATTTATTTACAGAAAATAACGAATGAGTTTGGAGACTAATAAATTATGATTTACCATTATATGCCAATGATTTACTGTAATAAAACAATATATTATTATGGTCATTTTTGGGATTTTCGGGAGTATTTATATAATAATCATTCCGTCTGATACATCAGAAGGGCGTATATATAGTCTACTTTCCAGTACATTGTAATGTTCTTATCTTACTGTAATAGAAGAAACAGCAATTCCATCAAATATTTCGATTTTAAAAACGTTTTTTACGTCTCTTGTGAAATGTACTTCTTGGTTCATACACCCTTCTGATATGACGCCGTCGATATCAAAAAAGCAACTTTTTTGCAAGAAACTGCACGGAAATCCCCTTCCTGAGGCTTACTTAGTCGTATATGTATTGAAAATTATACATTTCGCAAATGTTTATAACAATAAATGGTCATAATATAAATCTGTACAACTTTCATTCTAAAGGTATTAGTGGAAAAATGGAAAATAATCGAGATAACGGCCCGCGACAATCGCGCATAAAATCATTGGTGCCAGGCACTTGCGGCTAGATTTGAAGTGGCACCATTCGATTTTTTTATCGGGGACATCAATACCTTTAATTTGATACCTCGATCAAGTGGTTACGTGATGGGCACAATTCACTACAAAAACCTACCCCTTTGCGCGCTGGTGCCGGGGCGACGCGGCCAGATGAGAGGTGGCACCAATGCATTTTTCGCATCGTCTAAGTGTCGCGCATGTCCCGATACAAGTGTTTTTTGGTTACGCTATAAAGACATTCCGGTCGAAAAATTAATGAATCAAAAATTTTTTTAACGCACTTTCGGCCAAAATTTGACTGGCACCATGACACTTTTGGAATCTCTATATGCAAAACTTTGATTTTCTCGAATTTTCGAGTGGTTACGCGATCGGTACAAAAATTTGCAGCCGGCTCTCGGACCATCTCTTTTATTCCTGAAATAATGAACTTCCATGAAGCCGTATAAAATGCATTTTTCATGTCTAGGGTTACCACAGAACACCATTTGAATTCAGAAGTGGACCCAGTCGACAAGAAACTGCGAGGCAGAGACTTTAAATTTCCCTATTTTAAAACTACATTGTAATCCTTTTTTCTTCCAAATATTCATCAACGCGTATCTTAATAATTCTTTCACATAATTTACCTAAAGAACGTAATAAATAAATCAGCCTACAGGGAGAAGATCCTTTGGCATCTATACTTTTTTGTATAAGATGTACCCTGGTGAATTTCCAAATTCATGAAAAGGATTGTTTTAAAAGTAATTCATTTACATGCTTTTACTGCGGCTTCTGGAGGAATTTTGTCTAGACCTGGAGCATGTCCAAATTTGATATTTATGACTGCTCCATCCATTTGGTTTCTAGTGATTGGGGGAATATTTGTTAGTTTTACAATTCTTAATCCAACTCTGAGAAGAAAAAGGGAATGGTGATCTGACTACTTCTAGTTTCTGCTCATTGGAAATATTGTTTTTTTTTTCTATTTTTAATAAATCTAGTTAAAATTTTTAATCTATCTCCCTATACATTCGTATTTGGTTAATTACAGATATTTTATCAATGACTGGTTTTTGAATTTTTTAATAGCAATTTTCTTTCACTCTTTTGGAAATATAGGTGGTATCAGCACCCTTTTTAATCACAGAGGACTTACACGTCATACTTTTCTCTTCAATCTTTCTATTTCTAAATTCCACCTATATAGAATTTATGAAAATTATTAAATTTCATAGTTTTTTGTACAAGTACATAGTAAATTTCGGAGATTAATATTAGCGATTTAACATAATGAATTGTATAGATTTATTTCAATTTTTGGTATATCAAAGAACGATTCAGTATATATTGTCCTAGTTATTATCTGAAATATTAAAAGCTATAGTAATCAGTTACACATTTGGACAATGAATATGTGCTTAATGTAAGGTCAATGCATGATTTCAATGGACCTCTTTCAAGCATTGGTATAGAACCAGCATTATGGATGTTTAGTTGAGAAATCCAGTCCATCAGATAGTCATTTATTTTATCATTATTAATTGGAGAACACTAAGCTGCTGATTTAGAGTTAACATTGCGTAATACTATAAACTGATCGTCAGTATTTTGAATAAAACTAAAGATTTCATCAATCTAACTTTTATACTTAATTTATTTAAATTTAAAATTAGATAAACTTTATTTCCATTTAATAAAATCGAACTTAATATGAGGTGATAAGTACCAAGCCAACATATTAAAGGTTTTCAATGAAACAATTACAAAAGATTTGAAAAATAGTATTTGAAGAGTAGTATTTTCCTTTGAATGTATAATATTACCTCGCTGTTTAGAGGATTTTTTACTATTCACTCTTATGTAGGAGTATGGGATTATGGGACCCCTTGGTATGATATGTATTTTAATTATATTAGACCGCTTTTAAGTATGTTTGTTCAACTGTAGTGTCTACTTATGTTGATTTCTCCATGGTTCCGCCGTTACCTACAGTTGAACTTTTAGATATGATATTTAGTCCACCTGAAGGACTTTTAGGTCGAAATCGGTCCCGACATTCTATTCATCATTAAACTTGTTGGTAAGACTTAGAGTTTTATTTCTCATTTTTAATATTAAAACTTTGTAGATTTCTATGTTTTGTTGAAAATTTTAACTGCGTGTTTATATTTTTATCACATTAGGTTTTCATCCGACGATATTTTTTAATAGGTTCAGAATAGACAATAATGTCAATATATCTATACAACATTGGTAATTTCGAATATTATGAGCTTTACATTCACGTTATGTGTATTTACTTGTAAAACTTTCATTTATTAGATTTGAGGAGAGACAACCGTTTATTATGTGTATTCATTTTTAAAAATAGGGCACATTATACTGTTAGAACAGTGACCGTCAGTTTTGCATATGTAAAACTTATATAAGTAGAAAACCTAGCAGCAAAGCAGCCTTACATAGTTCCTGCTAAGCATTCTCAAGACGTACACCACATAAATGAATCAGGCCTTACCATCTTCCTTCGTCTTGACGTAGTGCAACTCGCTGACGACCCCGTCGCCCGGATCGGTGAAACACAACACCGTTATATTATACTCGGTGAACTTCTCGAGGTGTTCCATGACGGCGGTCTGCTCCGCGTACGGGTCGAGGAGGTTCGGGTGCACGGTCATCATGCTCTGTTCGAGGTGGCCGCGCGCCGGGTGCCAGCGCCACGCCTGGATCTTGTAGCCCTGGTTGATACCATTTATCTTCTGCGGGTCGGGCGGCACCCACCAAATTTGGACGGAGGTCGAGGTGAGCGCCTCCACCTTCTTGATTATGGGCGGCGCCTCGGGCACGCCCTCCTTCGTTTTGATCTTGGCGCCGTCCGTGTACACTCCGACGCCCTTGTTGTTGTAGGCGGCGATCTGGACGATGTAGTCCTTCCACGTGATTAGATCTTGGATCAGGTAATTCCTCTGGGCCTGCAACGACAACGACGACATTGTAATAAACCTCTTATTCCATTACGCTCTCCTTACCTCATTCGTGATGTTCCTGATTATCCAAGGGCTCTCGTTGTACCCGTACAGCTTGTACCGTATAATATAACCGAGAATCTGTCCGTTCCTGTGCTCCTCGAGGGGCGGTTGCCACTGGGTTATGATCTCCGAGGAGCTCCTTGCCGAGCCGACGAAACCGACCGGCGGTCCCGAGGGAGCTGCAAACCAAGTCGAGACGGTTTTGATTCCCTTCTGAGGTTCCGTTGAATGGACACATTATGATTGAAAGCGTTAGAAGCGACTTAGAAGTGTGGACAGTATCACTTTCACGAATATCTCTCGACGTATAACATGCACATTGACGATGCACAGTTCGCAGTATACAGTGCAATTGGAATTTCTAGACGCGGTGGAGCAATTCATGGGTGAGAGAGGACAGGGGTCGGTACCACAATGAGTCACGATAATTTTGCCTCACATTGAATGGCAACTGAGACGTAATACTTTAAGCAGAATTTAGAATTTTTATTATCAATCAGTCCAAATTATGAGCTTTACTCTCTATGAATCCACTAATGTGAGATTAGGACAAGACAACATTATCCAATAGATTTGTTATCCAATGTGAGGTTATTTTTTACGACATACCGTGATACTGACGAACCCTAGTGGATATGCTAGGTGAGTTAGGGACCAAAATCCAGTTATTTTAAATAAAGGTCTATTTTGGAGATATTAGACCCCTAGAGAGCAAGTAGGTCGGGCAACTATGAGACCAAAACCTGTAAAATGGACTTTCATTTAAAATAACATGGAATTTTGATCCCAAACTCTCCAAACCTATCTACTAACCCTGGAACTTGCACATGGGCCGTAACCATCCTAATATAACCAAAACTAAGTATATGCATTATACGACGAAAAATGAAATACGTTTGACCCATGTCGCACGTACGTATGTTCTCGCACTCATGACTTGCCAAGTGTGTCTAGGAATTACATTCGCCCCATATATAGCTGGTGGTGGATAGATAATAAGGTATAGTAGAGATATTATCATGCAATATTTGTTGTATGTACCTTTAAGGATAAATTTATAAGAGCTGCCTGGTAAGATTGAAAGAGAAATATCAAAAAAACATGTACTGTATGTATATTGGAAGCATTTGTATGGACATATATGATTGTAGAGGTGGCAAAAAGATAACGTGTAAGGCGAATGGGAACATCTTTCAGAAGGGACTTTTGAAAAATGTTCTCGACGCTTTTTTAAGTCAAATCAAACCTTAGCTGATGTGGCACTTTTATTTACAATATTCCTTACAGAACTTTAATCCTTTTCACCTCGAATAACGCAATGAGTACAAATAGTCTTTCTTGAGGATGCGGTTTGACAGAATTAAAGTCCTACAAGGATTGCACAGGCCCACCTAAATGTATATTTTCTGGGATCAACACCATTTGTCATTTTTATGTTTTGACTCGCCAAAGACGAATTTACGACAGAAAAGAGTTTATCTTAAAGTTATGTCCAAAGAAAACATAGAAATAAAGTTGTTAAAAAACTTTCCGAGCTTTAAAAAGAGTGCAAGCATGAACATGCATTACTAGAAAGTTGTTTTCGTCTTTTCTTGGCGGTTGTTTGAAATTCGGACGTTCAACGTTTATCATGATTGGTCATGTTCTGAAAGAATTCAGACCTTCAAAAGAAACCAGCATAATCCCATTTCTGGGCAACGATTTGCAACATATGAGTCTAAATTTGTTCAGCTACAATTGAGGCTACTGTGTAGAACGTTATGGGGCGACAGGGCTACAAAATGGAACGCAGATACAGAGATACACGAGTTTTACAGTGAACGCACATGTGCAGATCAGAGACTGACCGCCACTGCGCGTGTGCATTTCACTGTGAAACTCAATCTGTAGAACTGTGATATGCTAGGTTGGTGGGGTGTGGTGGGGAGAAATGCTGGACGATTTTACTTGTTCCGCAATCGAACGGCATAAGCCAGCTATAAAGTATGTTCATGCTAAAAACTACGTTCCTCAACCTATATACTACTATATATATTTAGCAAAAGTCCACAAACATATTCACCCCACAGCTTCATTTCTATCTGCGTTAAAATGGAATGCGTCCATGGCCAATACTGCCCATAGCAGAAGGGTTTAAGCAGTTGTCCTCATTTCATCTCATTGCCAAACAAAATTGCTTCCTTTCAATTATTTTGAAATTGCCGTTTTTCCCGAGGAAGAACTTTACAGTTAAGGTTTTCAATTCATACAGAAACAACAATTTAAATGGCAGAACTTGATAAAAGGAGTAGTTACTATGGGTTTCTTCATTGTGTTACAGCGAAGAACGGATGCACTACCCTGACGAAACACCAATATACAGTGTGTCCGCCTAAGTTTTCTACATAGTATGAGAAACTTTTTCATTTGAGAGTTTGCTCACTTTTGAATACCGAACCAGTATTCGTTAATTGCATTGTTTTATATGACATAAGTCAGGGAAAAAAGTAGTTTGCACAATTCAACGTACCTTATGTTACATTACTTATGGAATTGTCAGAGTAATGATGTGATTGTTATATGAGTTCATTTACCCAAAATAACGTCGTCTGCTTATTTAATGTTACGTTAAATAACGTGTGCGCATGCGCACAAGTGTTTAGAAAAAAAGGGGCAACGTTAATAACTTACCACAAGGCGGTGTTTACGAAGATTTTACGCTGCGTTATCTGGACGATAACGTTGTTCCGTTATATGTCAAATTAATATGCCAGTTGCGTCATTGTCGTGACAGTTACTTAAATACTGCAAATGAAACGGACTTAACGGACGTTCACAATACGCAAACACTTTTTTCCCTAACTTTGTACAAACAATGTAATTAGCGACCGTTGTTGTTCCGCTTAAAGTTCTGCTTGGTGAAGAAAATGAATGGATGAAAAAATGAAGGAATTGATAATTGGCCTAAGAGAGAAGAACTCTTTATTTTTATTTTAGCGCAAAATGAAATAAAAAATAACATAAAAAACAGATTCTATTGAAATAAAACATTTTTGGATTTCCATTTTGGGACTTAATGAAACTAATAAAATAACAAAATCAGTGTATATCTGCTCTAATCATTTTAAATAGAGCGATTTTGAGTGTAAATAGATGCAGTAATTGATACAAAATGAATTAATGAGCTCTTATAGATCGATTAGAATGCGTGACAGCTGAGGTCGATAACGGCAGATTTATTAAAGAGGACGTCACTGTTTCAGTTCAGATATAATATAGTATATAACGTAAAATGGGTGAGAAATACTTGAGATCGTTCAATAAAACTACAAGCATTTTTTATAATGTTGACTTCAAGTACTTTCAGGGTTCAATATTTCAAATATGAGTATGTTCATTTCTGATATAAGTATTCAAGTTTTTTGAACAATATACGGATGATGGTCCTGTTGATGGCCACATTCCTTTTTAATAAAGTTAATGTTAAAAAAGGATTCCACGATCAAAATATACCATGAAACGACAAGAGTTGAATTTATATCGTAATAAAATGGGATAAGTTGCATTTGGACAAAATTAATTTTGTTCCGAAATGAATAGAAATTAAGCTTTTTAGTTTTTCAATTTTCTTCCTATCGATGCGTATTATTGATACACCTATAAACAACTGTCTTGTTGCATATCACAATTCGTCAACGGCAACCATATTTGCTTCCCCCTTTGCACCGCGCGCATCACCTATGTTGCCATGTAGATAAATAATACTGTAACGTTTATTTTATAATTTATTTACATTAATTGAACACTAATTTATTTAACACACTTAACTACTTTTACACTAGACTAGACACTACATAATTTATTTATACTGCTCCGCATTCGGATCGTATGTCGCGTTCACTTCTGCTTCTCTACTTCTAACTAACTCCCTCGATCACAAACCCCCTTATATATACACCCCCAACCCTGATCGAGAACATTCTAGTACATTCTAGAAGCCTACGCAGCAAATGTTCATGCACCTGTCCTACGCGTCGTAGTTATTCTTTTGAAGGAGTAAACATGTGTCGCTTTGTTTACTTCTCGCATTACACTGCCCCCGCCTTAGAGACGTTTCGTCTCGGAACGTATCCCTGGTAGGCCCATGCAGGAACCTGCAGTTAGCCCCCCGCTTACAGCGAGACGTGGCGTCAAAATAACAGGGAACCGTCTTCCCGAGTCGACATGGTGCAGGCCCAAAACAGCAGACTAAAACTTCCACTCCGGTATTCTTCAACACTACTTCCAGCATGTTCCGGACAACCCTCCAGTCCAGCTGATCTCGTCCAGCACCTAACTTGGGGACAGCTAGCTTCCTGATGTCGAGCTCCAGCAGTCGGTCTCGTAGCCTATGCAAGGTTCGCCATACATCGTGATAACATGGTTTAAGGGACCCGATCTCCTTCGTAACCAGATAAAAGATGTGTCTTACGTTGTCACGTAGTTCCAGAACCTTGCCAATTTCCGGGAGTTGCTCTCTGAGTTGTTCCGAGCGCCCGTACTTCTTCTTGAAAACCGTGGCGATACCTCGTGACATTACCAGGTCGGCGGACACACAATGGGCCAACGAGTATTCTTCAGGTACGCTGAACAAATCCTGTTGTTTTTCACAGGTTACCCCATACCGTGCTTTTCCGGTACCCCCGTAGGCGCTCATAAATTCTTCGAAGGAAAGTTCGTTCTCCGGCGCCAATGTGTTTCTTACTCGGGGAACCTCCGCCTCATCGTGCGACCCCTCATAGGGTGCCAACCGATTAAAGTGCACCACTCTCGGCTTGCCGTTTGGTAGTTTGCTTACCCGGTAGACCACGTCATTGATTCGTTTCTTCACAACATAGGGACCTTCCCAATTGGTCTGTAACTTAGGGGACAAACCACGTTTCTTCTGTGGGTTGTACAGCCAAACTCGGTCTCCCATTTGGTAGCCACCCTCTTTAGCGTTGATGTCGTAACGCTCTTTGATGCGATCACTGGCGATATTTAGTTGGTACCGGACTTGATCGTGAATTTCGTTCATCCTTTGCCGCATCCGGGAAACGTAATCTTCCGCCGAAACGTCCTCGTCCGGTCTAGCGCCAAAGATTAGATCACAGGGTAGTTTAAGTTCTCGCCCGAACAGGACTTTGGCTGGAGTTTGTCCTGTCGACTCATGAACGGCCGAGCGGTAGGCCATCAGGAAGAACGGCACGTGTTCGTCCCAGTCTCTTTGATGTGACGAGACCATTTTCGCTAGATAGCGGTTGAGGGTGCGATTCATTCGTTCTACCATGCCGTCAGACTGAGGGTGAAGGGCCGTGGTTCTTGTTTTTCGTACCCCAAACTTCTCACAGATCCTCCGGAATAGGCCACTCTCAAAGTTTCTTCCTTGATCCGAGTGTAATTCCATGGGTACTCCAAACCGGCAGATCGTCTCCTTCACTAGCACATCGGCCACTGTCTCTGCCTCCTGATTAGGGAGAGCGTACGCTTCTACCCACTTCGTAAAGTAGTCCATCACGACCAAGATGTATTTATTCCCCTTTTCGGTCTCAGGGAAGGGTCCTGCTATATCAATAGCGATCCTTTCGAAGGGGCTTCCGACGTTATATTGTTTCATGGGAGCTTTCGGTCGTCTTTGTGGCCCATTACTTGCAAAGCATGTAGTACATTTCTTGCACCAGTTCTTCACGTCGTCTGAACAATTGATCCAGTAGAAGCGCTCCCGTACCTTCTGCAGCGTTTTCTTGATCCCTAAATGTCCACCAGACGATCCGTCGTGAAGGTGCCGCAAGACCTCCGGGATTTTACTGGAGGGAATTACCAACTGCCGTCTTTCCTCCGTCCCGTCTTGGCTCTCCAGTACGCGTTTTAGTAGCCCATCCTCAACCACTAGCGAGTCCCACTGTGCCCAATAGCTCTTAAGTTTTGGCGAGCCAGGTGATACCTTTTGCCACTCAGGACGCTCTCCTCCCTCTTTCCAAACCAGGATTTCTTTGAGAACCGGGTCTTTTCCTTGCTCTTGTCGTAACGAGGATGGTGTCCATTCCTCGGCGACCACGGTCGTTCGATAGACTTTCTCGGACTTTTCCTCAGCTCTATGACAATGAGGACACTCATCAGGGCATGGTCTTCTCGAGAGTGCGTCTGCGTTTCCATGACTCTGTCCTGGCCGATGTTCTATGACAAAGTCATACTCCTGGAGCCTCTCGATCCAGCGAGCGATCTGTCCTTCGGGATTCTTAAACTGGAGGAGCCATTTAAGAGCAGCATGATCAGTCCGGACCAAAAACCTCCTTCCACACAAATATTTATGGAAGTGCTCGATGGACTTGACGATGGCCAATAATTCACGCCGGGTGACGCAGTAATTCCTTTCTGGTTTGGAGAGTACCTTGCTGAAGTATCCAAGGACACGTTCTTGTCCCTCCTGGCGCTGCGACAGAACACTTCCAATTCCCACATTGCTCGCGTCGGTGTCCAGGATGAACTGTCCTTCTGGCAGAGGAAAACTCAGCACTGGGGCACTGGTCAACTTCCTCTTCAGCTCGTCGAAGGCAGACTGGCATTCCTCATCCCAACAGAAGTTTCGTCCTTCTTCCGTGAGCCTTGTCAACGGCTTAGCGACGTCGGAGAACATCCGGACATATCGTCGGTAGTACGTGCAGAGGCCCAGAAAACTCCTCAACTGGTGTTTATCTACCGGTATTGGCCACTCCTTCACCGTACTTGTCTTATCCGGATCAACGGCGACGCCCTCTCTGCTCACTACGTGCCCTAAGTATGAGACCTTCCTTCTGAAGAGCTGACATTTCTTAGGGTTCAGTTTCAGCCCCGCACCTCGCAGTCTCTGGAAGACGTCCTCTAAGTTTTTCAGATGTCCCTCGAAGGTCTTGCCCATCACGATGACATCGTCCAAATAGACTAGGCACGTTTTCCACGTCAGACCCATTAGCACGCTCTCCATCAGCCTCTCAAACGTCGCTGGGGCATTACAAAGTCCGAATGGCATGACTGTAAAATGCCACAGGCCGTTACCGAAGGTAAATGCCGTCTTTTCCTTATCGGCAGGGTTCATTTCGACTTGCCAATAGCCGCTTTTTAAATCCAAGGTCGAAAATATCGTGGATCCAGCAAGGGTATCGAGTGTGTCGTCGATACGTGGTAGCGGGTAGCTGTCCTTTTTGGTGACACTGTTCACCTGCCGGTAGTCTACACAGAATCGAGTAGTCCCATCCTTTTTCTTCACCAGTACTACCGGCGAGGCCCATGGACTGCTTGACGGCTCGATGACCCCGTCCCGCTCTAGGTCCTTGATGATTTTCTCGGCTTCCTCTCGTTTGGCCAAGGGTAGTCGTCTTGCTGTTTGTCGAATCGGTCGTGTCTCGCCCGTGTCAATTTTATGTGTCACGACCTTGGTCTTTCCCAGCTTTCCATTCTCGGTGGTAAATATGTCCTGGTACTTATTTATTAATTCATTGGCCTTTTGTTTCTGTGTGGGCGAGAGAAACGCACTGGTCTGGGAAAGAATTTGTTTCAAGTCCTGCGGAGTGTGTCTGGACCTTTCTTCCTCACTAACGCCCCTTACGATGGCCGAAGCGGCTATACATGTGCCCAGCTTCGTACCCTTCTTGATGGTGACCGGGTACTGATTGATGTTGAGTAGTCGCACAGGCACTTCACTTGAGAGAGTAACGAGCGCCTTTCCTACCAGTACCCCCCGAGCCAGTCGATTGTCATCGTTTTCTGGTTCGATCACGGCTGGAATTCCCTCTTCCACAACACCCCTCAGACAGGTAGAGGTGATCGTTTCGCTTCGTTCCGGGAGAATCACATCTTCTGCCATTATTACGTCTAACACAAAGTTGTCACGATTGTGTAGCAGTAATTCTTCTTGACCGATCCTCAACACTCGGTGTCCGAAATCCAACTGGAATCCATGATTCCTCATGACGTCCATCCCCAGTATGACATCTTCCTCAATTTCGGCTATGAGAACAGGATGGTCAAACTTTACTCGTCCCAACGTCATGCTAACCGTCGCTTCACCGTGTATTACTGCCTTCTCCCCAGTGGCAGTTCTTAATTGCCACCTACTTGGCCTAATCTTCCTACGGTCCCTCACAACTTCCGAGCGTACGATCGTCTTCGTAGCTCCCGTGTCCACAAGCATGGCGTGGGATCTCCCGTCGATAGTGCCATCGACGTACGCGCTCCCCAATTGGTGGGAAAACGAGGCTATACTGGCCCGGGGGTTCCTATTGCCACGGGTCGACGTCCCCTCCTTTTTATCGACCCGCATTAGTTTTTCCGGGGCCTTTGCCGGCACCGCTGTTTTGGGCCGCGTCTTCTGTGCTGACAGCAACTCCATGATCTGCTGGACGGCCTTCTCCACGAGTTTTTCTGTGCCTACCTCCTCGGTAACAGCTCGAGCACAATCGTGAATGCGGGAGGCTTCCATTGCTGCCTCATGTTCTAGTGCGATGGCGAGCGCGTTCATTACTGTTTTCGGTCGAGCTAGCCTCAGGGCCATCTGCAGTTCCTGGTCCCGCAGCCCGCTCACGAACGTCTGCACTGCGAGGCACTCCATCATCTGTTCCGGCGCCGTGGGATACGCCAACCTCACTAGTCTGGCTACGTCCGCTTCGAACTCCTGCAGGGTCTCGTTCGATCTCTGACGGCGATTGGACATCTGGGATTGATGGACTTGCTCCAGATGTGTTTGGCCGAACCGCATTTCCAGTCGCCTCAGCAGCTCATTGTAATTCCCGGCTTCTTCGGTGGATAGCGTCTGGAGAACTTCCAACGCCTCTCCACGTAAGGCTACCGTTAGGGAAACAGCTTTCTCGTGAGGGGACCAAGCATTAGCCTCCGCTGCTGCCTCAAACTGCTTCTTGTAGCTGGCCCACGGAATTTTTCCATCGAACGTTGGGGGCGTCACTCGATTAGTGCATATCGAGTTCTGTTGAACGACCGCCTTTATTTCTTCCTTCGTCTCGCCGCTACTGACTCGCCTTAGTCGTTCTTCCAACTGCTTCGTCTTCTGTTTAATTTCGCCTTCTTTCCCCTCGCCGCTACTGACTTGTTCTAGTCGTTCTTCCAAATGCTTGATCTTTTCTTCAATCTCCTTACGCTGAGCCTCCATCTGGTCGGTTATCTGAGCAGTAATATGAGTAATTATGTCTTCCCTCTGGCCGGCGATTTGAGCAGTGATGTCTTCCCTCTGGGCGGCGATTTGAGCAGTGATGTCTTCCCTCTGATCGGCGATTTCTTCCCTCTGGGCAGCGATTTCTTCCCTCTGGGCGGCGATTTGAGCAGTGATGTCTTCCCTCTGATCGGCGATTTCTTCCCTCTGGGCAGCGATTTCTTCCCTCTGGGCGGCGATTTGAGCAGTGATGTCTTCCCTCTGGGCGGCGCTTTCTTCCCTCTGGGCGGCGATTTGAGCAGTGATGTCTTCCCTCTGGGCGGCGATTTGAGCAGTGATGTCTTCCCTCTGGGCGGCGCTTTCTTCCCTCTGGGCGGCGATTTCTTCCCTCTGGGCGGCGATTTGCTTCGTGATGTCATCGTCTTCGAACTCGAAAACTTCCGGGTCCTGGCCATTTTCTTTCAAAAATGCCGAGAGTCGGTCCTGGAGTTCGGTCTTCCTCCCTCCTGTTTCCAATTCCCGTTCCTCGAGTTCTTTTTTTAACTCGGCCACTTTTAATTCGCGTAACTTCTTCATGATCCGCTCTTCTGACACCAATGTAACGTTTATTTTATAATTTATTTACATTAATTGAACACTAATTTATTTAACACACTTAACTACTTTTACACTAGACTAGACACTACATAATTTATTTATACTGCTCCGCATTCGGATCGTATGTCGCGTTCACTTCTGCTTCTCTACTTCTAACTAACTCCCTCGATCACAAACCCCCTTATATATACACCCCCAACCCTGATCGAGAACATTCTAGTACATTCTAGAAGCCTACGCAGCAAATGTTCATGCACCTGTCCTACGCGTCGTAGTTATTCTTTTGAAGGAGTAAACATGTGTCGCTTTGTTTACTTCTCGCATTACAATACGTTCTTATGAGAACGCTGGGTCTAGTTATATTAACCGTTCGTGGTTATAACTTAAAAAAATGGTGATGTGTAACATCGTAAGTCGTTCTCTTATGGCTGGACAAAATATTAACATTTTCTCTTGTTAGCAAATATTTCTTTTGGTTGTTTAGACGAAAAAAGTTTCTGAAAAATATTTTTGAATACAACTAACTTTATCGAAACGATAAATAAACTTACTCATGTACTATAACAACAACTTTCAATGTCCATACTTCGAAATAATAATCCAATCATCGAATTGGAATAAATAAAAATAACTTTATTTAATGGAAGTGCATCAGACTGAACAATCACTCTACAAACTGATGCACTTAAGGAAGTGCCCATTAGGGCAATTTTAGATAAAAATATTTCAAATAAAAGGTATAGGTATTGAATAATCAAAAAAAAAAAACAGTTTCTCTTTCAATTTAGGAGGTCTGAAACATGTGCCCTTTACAGGAATATGTCGACTTCATTTGGTTCCTTTACTTGTTTTAACGTGTTCGATAATCTAAACTTTGGGAATCGAAGTTTTTATAATTTTTTTTTGAGGTTATCTCCGAATACACTCAACCTCAGAAGAACATACATTTTTACTTGTTTGAGGGCTTTCAGAAATACGCGATTTTTAGACGTTCTTTTGAGGTTATCTCCAAATTGCAGCGGGAGATTCCCACTTTTATTGCACTCTTCGAAATACACAAAAATCACAAGGCATAGACCCCAGTAACATATCCTTCTTTTGCGTGCCTATGTTACGATATCCTCGAATAGAAATTTGTACACCTAACCCAGTGAGTTAAACCTTCCTTACCTTCTTGGGGCAACATGACGGTATTGCTTGGATCGGACGGCGGTCCCTCCCCCACGCTGTTCACGGCGCTCACCCTGAACTGGTACGAGGCGGCCGCCTTGAGGTTCGTCAGGAGGATCCAACGTTTGCTAGCCGAGACGTTGCTCAGCTCGGTGACCCAGTTGAGGAGCGGGTCCGGTATGGGACCTGTAATTGGCGGTACTGCGATGGGACAAAATAGGGTACCGTTCCTCGACTGGTATCGGAAGAATGGACTGGAGTCGACGTTCAGGGGTATGAGCATGCAACCGTCGATCGGCGAAGTTATGGAAACGAATGACGTTTAGACAGAGAAAAATAGGATAAGGTCTTACTTTCTCGAAACGGGACACGGTAAGATATATACATGCTCATGCATAAACGATGTTTTTGTGTGTTATTTTATTGCTTGGATTTTCTCCAACTGGTACTTTGGTAGGTTTCATTTGCAAGTCGATTGTCCTATAATAAACGTTACGAATCGAATTAGAATTCCAGACTATTTTAATTCTAACTAAGATGCAAATATGTATTAATATACACAATATTTGGATTTCTTATAAAAAGAGTGCCAATGTGTTCCAGACAGTATGAAGTAACCCCTACAATAACCATTTCATTATTAACCCCGGTATTAGTGAACCGAAATGCTTCATATTTTAACTCCGCGTAGTGTCGAAAGAATGCTATTGTTTGAGGCTATCCTCAATGTTGTAGGATATTAGTAATCATCATGTGTAAAAAAACACGGTTGGTTAGTGCATTTGACAAGGAAATTAGTAGAGAAGGGTATTGTCGAACAGATACTATTATTTTGTATAGCATCTCGCACTGATAAATCAGGTGGCTCATGATTGTTTTGAGTAGAATGATTAACTTGTTTTCTTTATCTGTCACGTTAACGCCCTAAAGCGAATAGCCGTTCCCCTATGGGCAAACTGTATTTATTAATGTAGTCTATCTCGTTTTACAGTTCAATGTGTATTATTATGACCGAGGCCCAGTCTAATATGTTCCCTTTTTACTTTACTCCATATTACACGTTTTGTAATTAGGTGGATTTTTCGAATTTTAGTTATTAGCATTTCTAGACGTTTTGAGGTCCCCTGAGGAGAAAAAACGTGTTTTTGAAAAAATGTGTTGAAAAATTAAAAAAAGTTTTGGTAATTGTTTATTATGATTATTATACTCTCATATAAACAAAAATTGAAAGTTTACATTTGGTAGATCAAACAAATTTTCAAAATATTATCACTTCATTCCACAGTAATGTCTAACTTCCGTGTACGAATTTCAGAAATTCATAAAAAAAATTCTAAACTTCCGACTCTATGAAACTACTAATATTTGATTATTGGAATCTTACTTAAAAATTCAGAAACTTTTGATTTCATACTTCGACGAATATTCAAAATATGTATTAACACATAATAGGCGTTGCTTAACTTGCATATAAGAGGAAATTTCAAGAATTCATAAAAAATTCACCAAATTTCGTATTTCAATGATATTTTCACTGATCGATTAGTACATTATAGTAGTTTAAAAGTCTAAAACATTTTTATAATTTCAACTAGTTTTTAAAATATGAACACATCACCTTACCGTCTACTCTTATTTCCATTTGTTATGAAATTTCAAACATTGGTATAAAAATTCCTAAATTCTGATTTCATTAAAGGTACAGTAGATTGTATACTAAAATAATATTTAAACTTTTCGAACTTTATATACTTAAGTAAGTTTTAGACATATGGCCGCACCTCCAACTTCAACTTTTTATAGGACATCATCAAATTTTTGTCTATGCTGAAATTTCTAAAAATAACGCCAAAAATTCAAATTTATTGAAAATTTGCTTGAGAGATTCCCAGTGTTTTTAACGCAATTTAGTACCAGTATGTAGGTTCGTTCAAGAAAATGGAAAGATATGTTGAAAACAAATTTAGCTCTGTTCTTATTATTACCACACAAATGGGCGACGCGAATCAACATATTTGTAACATGTTTTTCTTCTTGCTGGAACGAATTAACCCTAATCATCATTAAATCCATATCATTAACAGCCCCGCAAAAATTTTGAAAAGAAAATACCCTTGAAGGTTATGGGAACGGTTGTTAATGAAATAATATTCGAATAGGAAACGCAATTTTCAAAAACAAATCAGTGGGAAGAGAAAATGAAAAAGAAATGATACAATGAGTATTAGAAGTTATTTACTACGAATTTTTATAACACACGGGGGGGCGATCATTTACAGAAGTTTTACTGTATTTTCAGCCAATAATCGAAGAATCAATATGGACTCAAACATAATTCGAAAAATAACATTCTTTTTTTTCCTATCGACACATTAAATGAAGTACACTACAAAACTCATACTCGAGGTTATCTATTTACGCGTCAATTCGAATTCCACTGTGTCTCTTGCCTTTCCGGCAATTTAAGTAAACAAATAAATTTCACAATTACACTCTAATATTCATAAATATAATTTACCCGTTACCAACTCCACTTGCGATATTAGAAAACTCCCAACGATAACAGGGAAACACTACTGGATCGAAGTCGATTCTGTCAACATGGCAGGAGGACAGGGTTTGCTCCGACTTAGTAAAATCTTCTGCGTTCAGTTGTTGTTGAACAAAGACGACCGTAATTACAGTAGACGTTACCTTTGGTTAGTTATACTCGCCTTGAATTCAATACACCTGTACTGTGCATACAAGAGGTCTACCATTTACCAGTACATAAAGACGAAACATGCCTTGATAGATGGGTCGACGTTGTTAACAGAACTGTGGTTCCTAAACGTTTGCTTTGCGTTGAGTCAGAAACATTGGGACGACATGATCGCCAGCATGAAGGAAACGCATCAGAAGCTTTTTGGTAACGAGAACATTTCGTTCAGAGTCACGAAGCTGATTTATTACTGTCTGCTCCTGTTGCTGTTGGGCATATTGATGGAAGTCACGTTTTTCTGGAAACTCGGATACCTATCGATTTACTTCTCGTACGTAAGCGCGAAAATCAACAAGATCTACAAAATAGTCTGCGTGAACCTCATGAACACTTGCATGAACGTCTTCGTCGATCAGATCGACTTCTTGCGCAGGAAGCTCGACAGGTCGACCGACGCGAACCAGGACGAGATCGCAGAGATCCGCTCGATCTGTGTGAGCCTTCGGAAATCCGTGAGGGCCTTCAACAAGCTGTTTGGTTGGCACATGTTCATTATGCTCGTCCATCAGTTCTTCAACACTCTACAGGACTTGATGGTGCTGGAACCGAACTGGCAAAAGTTCCACGTGTATCGAGTCTTTGCAACATTAGGATCCAGGCTGCTGGAATTGGTAAGTAAAGACGAAATCGACAGTGCGAGAGTTGGGATGACATTTGTGAAGAGGCGTTTAAACCGCAATGGCGATTCATTTGGTCATTAGTTAGTTTCTTAGATTTAACTGTTAGAGTTGTTACGTCATGCTATTGCCGAAGTTTCTTCTAGGGTTTGTTAGTTTTAAGACAGTCCAAAGTCCCAAAACTGGGATTTTATGTACAGTGCGGCCGCATTTATTTGATATAATTTATTCATGGCAGTAAAACTTTAGGGCGTCTTAAATACTCGAGAAGTGCGACAAACTCGAGGAGATATGACGGTAATGGAATAATGCAGGGACGTATTATAGGTACCTACCAACATGCGTTTACTTCTCTCTGTCTATTTGTAGATACAATCCCAATACTTTTAAAATAATAGACCCCTATTAGTAAGTCCTTCCCTGTATAAGGTAGCCTTTCACCCGCCGACAGTCAATAGCGCCCATCGTTTTCACACCAATTCTCGAGTACTAAGCTCTTCAAAAATTTTACTACAATGAATAAATTGTATCAAATAAATGCGACCGCACTATACAGTGCATATTTCCATGGTGCTCTTGATGTTACTTAGAGGATTTATGTCTTCAGATGAAACTGTACAAAGGTCTGACAAACGTTCGGGCTGTAAGAAAAATTCGTATTTCCATGCTGCTCCTAATTTGTCTTGTAGAGCTTGTAATGTCTGCTGATCATGGTAGTCTAAAGGTCTCACAAAAACTCGGGCTCTATGCAAAATTCTTATTTTCGCGCTGCTCTTTATGTGTCTTGTAGGGCTCGTATGTCTTCTGACGAAGCAGCCTAAGGTTCAAAGATAATAAAAGGCTCTGATATGCAAAATGAATATATTTTTATGAGGTTTCTGCTCGTAGGGATAGTAATGTCTTCTGACCAAGGCAGCCCAAAGTTTTAACAGAGGCTCAGGTTTTATGCAAAATTCGTATTTTCATGTAGTGTCTGGTAGGGCTTGTTATGTCTTCTGACTAAGATAGTCAGATAGTATATATAGTAAGATGACTAAGAAGTAGTAAGAAGTTTATAATAGCAAATGCTTTGGTTTCATGCAAAATGCTTATTTCGATGCAGCTACTGATGTCATTGTACGGCTTGTAAAGTCTCCTGATCAAGCAAGTCCAAAGTTTTAACAAATACTCGGACTTCATGTAAAATTCCTATTTTTGTGCTGCTCCTGGTGTGTCTTGTAGGGCTTACTCATATTATGTCTTTTGACGAAGCCACTTAAAGGTTTTGGCGAACGCTCTTGGTTTTATGCAAAATGTATATTTCAAGCAGCTCCTTCTTATGGCCTTCCGATGAAGGATGTTTTAGCGAAGGCTGTGGTTTTATGTAAAATTCATCTTTCTACGCAGTACCAAAGACAAATACGGTTATTTGTCTTTGGCAGTACCTAATGTTCTTTGTAGGACTTGTAATGTGTTCTGATCAAGGCAATCCAATAGATGGAAGTTCTCGAATGAAACAACTTTTTCAAATATCTCTTACATTTGTACATAAGGCAATCCAATGTTTTAGCAGAAACTTGGGTCTCAGTCAAATTGCAAATTTCCATGCAACTCTCCATGTTTCTTGTAGGGCTTGTGATGTATTCTAATGAAGACATACCACGTTTTTAGCAAATGTTTGAACTATGCACTATGCATCTTTTCATATTGCTCCTTATGTCTCTTGTTGGTCTATTTGTCTTTTGATGAAGTCAGTTTAACGTTTTACGCAAAGTGTATATTTTTATGCTGCTCATCTTTTCTGTTTCTTTTCGTCTTTATGGGTATACATTTTCCACGGAACCTGGGTTCCTGAAATTTTTAATTTAAATTTTCAGGGCAAAATCTAGTCTAAGTCACTCTTCTTTTAGGTGTTGATGTTGCATGTCATCGTACCGAGCGATGCGATAGAAAACGGCGGTCGAACCCTCCAGGAGACTTGTCACGAATTAGCCCTGAGCAAACTGAACAGATCGTCATTGCGGAAGGAACTCTTGGCGTTATCGAATAGCATGAAAGTGTTAGCACCGAAGATCACGGCAGCGGGTTTCATCGACATAAACCGGAGAGTGCTTCTCGGTCTGGCCTCGGCCGTGTCTACCCACTTCATAGTTTATTTGCAGTTTAAATAGGAAGTCGCTTAATACAGCGATTTTCAATTTGAGGTGAAATCCGCTTAACGACAAAGATACTTTAAATTTTATTTGATCATTCACTGTATGGGTTGTTTTGATAAGTAACTCGGTAGTGTCAAAGTACACCTGTTTCATAACTTCGTCCAGTTTATCCATTTCGCATAGCATGGCAACTCGATGTGGCCAACCTCTACTCACCAAATATAGTCTGTGGTGATGATAGCGCTTCAGCCGTTCTGACTACAGACTACTAGTTTCTTGCAGTCTGCTGCGACCAGATCGACCATGTTATCTTACGTGGTGCCATGGTGGCTACTCGTGAATGGGTTCTAATGGTTCCTGTATGATACACCTTAATAGACAATTTAAATTAAAGTTATATATGATCATCCTTGTATTTCCTTATCACGAGTCATTAAATAATCCCAACCGATCTATTATGAGGGATAGTGTATAGTATTTATATGGCTAATGTAAAATGCAGGAAAAAATATTACGACGGCATAATTCTGCACATCAAGTGCCAACAGAGGGAGAAGTCTGTTTTTGCGCATACAACCACCTGCACACAAGTGTGTTAAATAAATTAGTGTACGATCAAGGTAAATAAATTGGAAAATAAACGTTACATTGGTGTCAGGAGAGCGGATCATGAAGAAGTTACGCGAAATAAAAGTGGCCGAGTTAAAAAAAGAACTCGAGGAACGAGAATTGGAAACAGGAGGGAAGAAGACCGAACTCCAGGACCGACTCTCGGCATTTTTGAAAGAAAATGGCCAGGACCCGGAAGTTTTCGAGTTCGAAGACGATGACATCACGAAGTAAATCGCCGCCCAGAGGGAAGAAATCGCCGCCCAGAAGGAAGATATTTCTACCCAAATCGCCGCTCAGAGGGAAGATATTTCTACCCAAATCGCCGCCCAGAGGGAAGACATCACTGCTCAAATCGCTGCCCAGAGGGAAGAAATCGCCGATCAGAGGGAAGACATCACTGCTCAAATCGCTGCCCAGAGAGAAGACATCACTGCTCAAATCGCTGCCCAGAGGGAAGAAATCGCCGCCCAGAGGGAAGATATTTCTGCTCAAATCGCCGCCCAGAGGGAAGAGATAACCGACCAGATGGAGGCTCAGCGTAAGGAGATTGAACAGAAGATCAAGCAGTTGGAAGAACGACTAAAGCGAGTCAGTAGCGGCGAGACGAAGGAAGAAATTAAGGCGGTCGTTCAACAGAACTCGATATCCACCAATCGAGTGACGCCCCCAACGTTCGACGGAAAAATTCCGTGGGCCAGCTACAAGAAGCAGTTTGAGGCAGCAGCGGAAGCTAATGCTTGGTCCCCTCACGAGAAAGCTGTTTCCCTAACGGTAGCCTTACGTGGAGAGGCGTTGGAAGTTCTTCAGACGCTATCCACCGAGGAAGCCGGGAATTACACGGAGCTGCTGAGGCGACTGGAAATGCGGTTCGGCCAAACACATCTGGAGCAAGTCCATCAATCCCAGATGTCCAATCGCCGTCAGAGATCGAACGAGACCCTGCAGGAGTTCGAAGCGGACGTAGCCAGACTAGTGAGGTTGGCGTATCCCACGGCACCGGAACAGATGATGGAGCCTCGCAGTGCAGACGTTCGTGAGCGGGCTGCGGGACCAGGAACTGCAGAGGGCCCTGAGACTAGCTCGACCGAAAACATTAATGGACGCGCTCGCCATCGCACTGGAGCATGATGCAGCCATGGAAGCTTCCCGCGGTCACGGCCGTGTTCGAGCGGTTACAGAGGAAGTAGACACTGAGAAACTTGTGGAAAGGGTCCTACAGCAGATCATGGAGGTGCTGTCGGCGAAGAAGAAGGTAGTTCGCTGTTGGAACTGTGGCGAAGTGGGCCATGTGAAGAGTTCTTGCAAGCGGCCCAGAACAGCGGCGCCGGCAAAGGCCCAGGAAAACTAATGCGGGTCGAAAGAAATAATAAAGAGCGGCGATAACTCGCTCCGAGTGAAGCGGTTACTTCAAAAGAATTACTACGACGCGTAAAAGACAGCTCCATGAATTCTCCCGGATTGTTGTTTACGGAAAGTAATTTAAGACCTGAACATTTCCTACATAAACATTATTAAAAGAACAATCCAGAACTATTAAAGAACATACGAGAAGGTTATAGATCAGAATCAAGGTGTATATATAAGCGGGCTTGTGATCAAGGAGAACAATTAGAAGTAGAGAAGCAGACGTGAACGCGACATACGATCCGAAAGCGGAGCAGTACAAATAAATTAAGTAGTGTCTAGTCTAGTGAACAAGTAGTTAAGTGTGTTAAATAAATTAGTGTACGCTCAATGTAAATAAATTAGAAAATAAACGTTACAATATCAAAAGTTTTATGGTCTTATGTGTTTGATAATTTTTTATATAATGCGGTACGTTATTTATTTCACTTCCTATTTTGATTAAAACCACAATAAAACTATACTTACTGCATTTTTTAGCCACTTTCTGGACAATAAGTTTTGATTATTCAGTTTACTGTAGTTTAACTATGAACACTGCTAAAATTTACTTTAAAGTATGTTTACAAAAAATTGTGAATGCGGTGTGCGGATTGCCATAGTTCCATATTTCTCAAAATTTATTTATTTTATAAAATTAAAAGAAGAGCTACACTTTTTAGAGAAATGATTAGGGAACCTATTTGTTTTAAAGTTTGATACTTCATTGCTATATAAATTTTGAATAGTTAATCAAATAACAATAGAAACAATAGACTCAACAGACGGAAACAGACTCAACCTTACCTACAAAAAACTAGTCGAATATACTTGTCTATAAAAACGTCACAGGAAAAAGACACCATCCTGATAAGAATGATAAAAAATATCCCACATCAACACCGCGGAAACTATTTATACGACTATATTATATACGATTGTTTCCCTTGAAAATGTTTTTTTGTGGATTACTGATATTGATTATGTGGAAACTTAAAGGCCACCTGCCATAAGTTAATTCTGAGCAACTTCATCAGGCCCCCCTTAAAGAAGGACTAGTCGGTGCTATCGCGAAGCGTCAAGATGTTCAAGTTGAAAATCACAGTGGCAGGTTTCTACCCTAAGAAAAATCGCGTTCTGTTCTATTTTACTTGTGCTAGGAAAGTGTGGCTGGGGGCGTGGAAGATACAAAGTATCAAATTATACTTATCGCCAATCAACATCTACATATATCAATATTTTGGTAAGTAATAAATTGTTTCCATTGACAAATTAATGTTAGTTAATTATTCACGATTTCGATTACCTGACATGCCATCTAAATAAGTAATAAAACGGTCGTTACTCGCTTCTTTTCATAACTGAAATTATTTAGGTAAGTATGAGAATGTAGCATTCACGTATAAAATAAACAGTTGCATTAATGCATATGTCTAGTTTTTCTACCTTCTTTGTACTTAGGTTTTTCTCTAATAACATATACTATCCTTTTTTATACAGTTCGTTATATTAGAAAAATGAAAGTAAGCAGCAGTAATACAGTAAAAGGTTGCCCCATTGCTCAAAGTTGGTCATATTAATGAGAAAGAAAAATCAATTTGGAATAATTGAAAGCAGTTCTGAGTATTTTTTAACTTCGTCGATAACCTACTATTCTCAAGTTTGACTAAAATACCTGTACGGTTGTTTGCCATAAAGTTTGGGAAATTTTATAATTTGTATTTTAATAATCCTGGCAATTTACAGTTCATAATCGAAAATGAGCCAAATAGAATCAAAAAACTTTTATTCTTGAGACAGAACTTGCAGAAATAATTTCATGATTTGGTGATTTCTCTGTGATGTATTTTGACATTGTCAATTTATTCTTGTATTTTCCTGTGTAAATCACAGATTCACCACTAGAAAGAATATAGTTGTTATTACTTAACTACCTTATAATTTTACTTAATTTTAATCATTCGAAACAGTTCAATGAAATAACTAAAATACCAAACTCATCAGTTCGGGATGGTTGAAGGTAAACTTGAACAACATACAGTGCTAGTCAAAAATCTCCTCCCCCCTCTAAAATTTTTTGAACAGTTATAAAAATATACTAATGGAATTTGGAAGGTGAAAATAAACAACTGTAGGCTTCTCAACAAGTCGTAACAGGTGACGTAATAGTCATACATCACGCCACAGGGCCACCCTGACCAATAATTTGAAGCGGGACCTTATAGCAAGTGACATTTCGTATGAAAGGTATTGAAAGTGCCTACCTATTCAATCATACTAATTTCTTTTAGATTTGGGCCGATTTTGATGGATAAATGAAACAAATACTAATGGTAATAAGGATTTTAAAGTCCACCTCTAGTTAAGTGTTAAAAAAGTGACATTTTTTAAATCCGTAATTTGTTAGGTACTTTGCTATGTTTTAGCAAGTGTTTATACCTTGAAGTTGAATTATTGCTTAACTGGACGTTTACGTGCCTACGAGGCGAAATGGTACGTACTTTAGCTGACAAAGTAGCAGCTGTCTTAATAATAAATTGGTGAATGTAGAAACAATTTTAATGCTCTGTATCGAAGACTTATTTGAGGGAGCTTCTTCAGAAGTTTGAACAACAGGTAGTGTTCAAGATGTCTTATGAAGATGCCAAACGATCTGGTCGACCAACAATTAGTAATGACAAAAAAATTGAGATAGTTGCAGAAATGATAGTAAACCCTAGGTCTTCTATCGCCCAAGTTGCATCAATTTGTGTCAAGTTAAGACAAGACAAGGAAAAGGAAAAGGAAATCATGGGTAAAACCGCAGGAAGTGTGAAAGGGCAACCGTAGACACGTGTTTCTGACTCTTGGTCGTCATCAGTACGGTGCAGCCTGTTCGAAAGGGTTTGGAACAAGCGATGAAAAACAAACAACAAGGATAACAAACAAGGGGCCAACCGCACATTTGCGGTTTTGGTCAGACAGCCAAGGATTGTCGGCTTGTCACAGCGTCACGGCGGAGGCAGTTTTAGCCAGCCAAGGTGATGAATCCTTGCGGTTGGCCCCATGTATGGTGTCCTTGTTGTTTGTTTTTCATCGCTTGTTCCAAACCCTTTCGAACAGGCTGCACCGTACTGATGACGACCAAGAGTCAGAAACACGTGTCTACAGTTGCCCTTTCACACTTCCTGCGGTTTTGCCCATGATTTTCTTTTCCATTTATTTCACCGCATGATCACTTCTCCAAAAACATAAATTTCACAACAAAACATGGGTAAAAACAAATTTCATCCATACAAATTAAAAATGGTGCACCAACTTTCAGAGACCTCAACCGAAGACTAGAACTCTGTGAAAATACATTCAATCTAATTAACCAACACCCACGCTACATAAAAATAATTTGTTTCAGTGTAGAAAGTACATCTTCCTCAATGGAAAATGTTAACACACAAAACGTGAGGTATTGGAGTGATACAAATCCTTACACATTTCGTGAAAACCATACCCAATTTTCAGAAAAAGTAAATGTATGGGCAGGCATTTTGGGAGACCACATAGTTGGGCCTGTTTTCCTCAATGTTAACTTAACTGGTGAAGTGTATCTGGAGATGTTACAAAACAAAATTGAGCCGTTAATCCATGAAATTGTGGAAGATAATTCCGATGAATCTGGTAACTTGGAAATAACGTTCCAACAAGATGGTGCTCCAGCACACTGTTGTGGTGCAGTAAGACTTTACTTGGATGAGAAGTATCGTGGTAGATGGATTGGATGATAAGGTTTGATAGGATGGCCACGTCAGTCAAACGACCTGACACCATTACAATTATTTCTGTGGGCGTAGTTGAAATTTATGGTTTATCTTACAGCACCTGATGGCAATAACATTTTGAAACTACGGATTGTTGAGGAATGTAGAAAAATTGCCGTTCACACATTTGACTGGGCATGACAAGAGTTTACCAATAGGATGAATTATTGTCAGGAATTATACAGAGCACATTTTCAACATTTACTATAAGGATTGGTTCTGAGGATGGCTTTATGAATTAAATGCGAAACTATAACTTTAATATTTATTTCATTTATCCATCAAAATCGGCCTAAACCCAAAAGAAATTAGTGTGACTGAATAGATATTTTTAATGCCTTTCAAACGGTCACATGCTGTTGGGGTTTGTCTCCCAACGTTGTGTTGCCTACCTTTCGGCGACCTCAGTTAGGAGGTGAGCCGAAGGTAGCATGTTCATCAATAGATGGCGCGAAGGGTGTAAGTGTTGGAAGGTTGGAAAAAACGCTCATGCGCAGTAGTAAGTTGGCAGTTAGTAGTTGGTGTGCAAGAGTCGAGTCGAAGAACGTAACGTAAAAACGCAGTTAAAATAGTAAGAGGAAAATACCTCTCTCGCTCTCTCTTTTCTCTCTCTTAATCTATCTCTCGCACACATACTCTCTCTCTCAAGTTCAGTGGAAGAAGTGAAGATTGTGAAGAAGACAATAAACAGTGAAGGTTGAAGAAGTGTTTCATTGACGTTCCAGGGGAGACCCTGAAGCGGTGTACGAGGTGAAGGGGCTTAATTCAAGTAACAATACAGTCCACTAATAACATCAACAGATTGAGTCCCCGGCCCTCTTACATTTGGTCCAATTCGAGCCGGATACAGCCAGGACAAGTGATCGAGTCACGTACGCCGGAAGGGACGCATACCGCGCTCATCTCCCTCTCTCTCATCTCTCTCACTCATCGCTCATCGCTCTCCGGAAGTCAGCGCAGGCGAAACATTCCAAGGCTCTCAAACGCAACCTGGTAAGGAGGCTAAATTGAAATTCACGGACGCACGAGTCGCACGACCGAGCGGAGGACTGAGGAGGCTAGCTGTCGGACACGGAACGAGGGGAAGGTGCAGGGCGCCAACGATTTCAAGGCATCGTGACGGGTGACGGTGACAGACAGGACTGCAAGCGGGAAGACAACAGTCAACAAGGAACAAGATAAGTGGTTGCGGTTCTCTGTGAGTAAAGTGGGTTTATTCGTTTATTGAAAACGGTTATTTTCGGTAGTAAACCTCGTACTCTGTAATCATGGAAGAATTTGAAAAATTAAAAAAGTCTCGTACCACTACGAAAAGTGGAATTACTCGAATCTCCAATTGGGTGTCTGTAAATAAGGAAAATCAAGATATTTTGGGTTTACAAAATAGAGAACAACCTCTTCGAGATTATTTTGCTAAGTATAGTGAAATTCAAGATGAAATTGAAGTCATGATAGCAGAAGGGATAGGAGAAGATAGTGAAGTTAGAACTGTCATTGAAAACACTTATTATCAAACACTCGGAGATATTCAATCATGTATTAATAAAATAAACTCTTGTATAGATAAAGAAAGTAGTTCAAGCGGGGGTAACAAAGTTGACAGTGTAAATGCTGAAGTTTCAACAAGTCCGAGTGGTGTTAAGTTACCAGAAATAAATATTCCCAAATTCTCGGGTAATGTTGCTGAATGGCAAACGTTTTATGAATTATTTAATTCACTTATAATAGAAAACTCTAAATTGCATTCGAATGTGGAACGATTCTTTTATTTAAAAACTCTATTGAAGGGAGAAGCGTTACAGGTAGTCGATTCATTAAAAGTAACCAATGATAACTTCTCCACAGCACTAGACTTGTTGAAAACAAGGTATGAAAATAAAAACAAAGTTGTTAATTCTTACTTTAAAAAATTGTTAAATGTATCTGCGATTACAAAATGTAATCCAGTGAACTTAAGAGAGTTCGTGACGACTTGTAAACAAGGTCTAGAATCCCTGAAGAATTTGAATCTCGACTCACAAATTTTATTTGACTCTTTGATAATTTTTCTCTTGCAACAAAAGTTAGATTTTGGATCGCGGAAACTATTCGAAGAAGACCGTGATCTGTCTAACCTCCCAACACTTACAGAATTCCTCGCATTTTTAGAGAATAGATGTGTGATTCTAGAAAATCTCTCAAACTTTGATCAATACTCAGATAAAAGGCAAAGTAAAGTATCACTTCATGCTAATAATGCTAACGCGAAACATTTAACGGCTGTTTGTATTTTTTGCAAGGACAACAATCACAAAATTTACTCTTGTAAAGATTTCATTGCAATATCGCCAGCAGATAGATTCAAATTCATTCGTTCTAAAGAAATGTGTACTAATTGTTTGGGAAGCAGACATTCAGTATCACGTTGCGGTTCAACTCGAACCTGTACACATTGCTCAAAATCTCATCACACTCTATTGCATCAAGAAACGGCTTCGTCTGAAACTATGAGTAATAGTTCAGATAGACAGGGCCACTCTCACATATATTCAAATCCAAATGCGTCTCAATCCTCACGAAATGCTCGGGAGAGTGTAAATAGCTCATCGAGTGTCCAACGCTCTGGATTTAACTCGGAAAGACCACCCTCGTCCCATGTTAATGTATCTAGTACTTGTACGTTTACAAGGGAAAACTCATATGTTCTCTTGGCAACAGTTCAAGCAACCTTGTATAATAGACTAGGTCAGCCAGTTCAGGTGAGGCTTCTCATGGATAACGGAAGTCAAAACTCCTTTATTACTCGTAGATTAGTTAATGAACTCGGTTATGTTCCATATACAAAGTCTCTGAATATATCAGGCATCTCTCAAAATGACATTTTGTCAAATCAAATGGTAGATGTATTTCTATACTCAAACTATCAACAGGACATGAAATTCTTAGTTTCCTGTGCAATACTGGAAAACATCACCAAACCTCTTCCTCAGTTTCCAATTGACTCTCGTGTACTTGACATCCCTCGGTCAGTGCAGTTCTCTCTAGCCGATCCAAACTTCGCGATTCCCGGTGAAATAGACATGTTAATTGGAGCAGATGTTTATTATGATTTGTTAATTCCCCGATTAATCAAGTTAGGTAGAGGGCTTCCCACTCTGCTTAACACCCATTTGGGATGGATAATCTCAGGTGTAATATCTCTCACACGCTCGGGCACTGATAATGCATCCTTCTCTCATCTCTCTCTTGTTAATAATGTAGATCCTCTAGATTCATTGTTGACTAAGTTTTGGACAATGGAGGAACTCTCCGAGAAAAGCGTAGTATGCCCGTCGGATGAGTTGTCAGAACAAATCTTTACCTCAACTACCAAAATACTCCCAGATGGCAGATATCAAGTGGATGTGCCATTAAAAACTCAGTTAGAACACCGGAAGTTAGGTGACTCTCTGTCAATCGCAAGAAAGCGGTTTTTATCTCTCGAAAAACGGTTCGAACGTGATCCTAAATTATTTGATGATTATAAAAAATTCATTGACGAATATGTCAACCTCGGACATGGCAAATATGTCCCCCTCTCTCCTCTAAACTTCAAGTGTGAAAATAAGTATTTCATTCCTCATTTATGCGTCGTTCGCGAATCAAGCTCCACAACGAAGTTGAGAGTTGTGTTTGATGCGTCATGCCAAACATCTTCTGGATACTCTCTGAACGATGTTACTCTTAAAGGTTTTCAAGTGCAGCCCGACTTATATGATATTCTTATTAGATTCCGGACGTTTAAATATGTTCTAACTGCGGACGTTGAGAAAATGTACCGGCAGATAAAGGTTAACCCCAAGCACACATTCTTACAAAATATTTTGTGGCGTGATAACCCTTCAGACCCTCTAAAGTGTATTGAATTACAAACAGTGACTTATGGCACGAATTTCGTTGGCGCACGTAATCAGTTACGAGAGCTAAATACATTTTTTAAAAATAAAGGTACTTATGACTCCATTCGCAATTACTTGATCTTGAATCATGTTGAGTGGAAGTTCATACCCCCCAGATCGCCTCATTGGGGAGGGATCTGGGAAGCCGTTATAAAAAGCGCAAAATATCATATTGTACGGATGGTGGGAAACTCTCAACTCACTTTCGAAGAGCTCTATACCGTACTAAGTCAGATCGAGGCTATTCTAAACTCTAGGCCTCTTTGTTCACTTTCTAATGATCCCTCTGATTATCACTCTCTCACTCCTGGTCATTTTTTAATTGGCGCTAGTCTCACTTCCTTCCCGGAAAAGGAAGTAGCTCATCTAAATGAAAATCGGGTGTCTAGATGGCAACGATGCTCACAAATCCAGCAAAAATTCTGGAAACGTTGGTCTTTAGACTATTTAAATCGTCTACAAAATAGGCCTAAATGGTTTCGAACGCGCACTAACCTGGAAGAGAACCAGATGGTTTTAATAAAGGACGAAAATTCCCCTCCCCTCAAATGGTCTCTCGGAAGAATTGTAAGGACAATTCTAAGTCAAGATGGTCGAGTACGAGTAGTCCAAGTAAGGACAGTCGATGGATGCTATACATATCCCATAACTCGGATATGTCCATTACCTCTTTCAAATGACTAGTTGCCTCACTCTCAATAAAATTATCTCATTTTCATTAGATGAATTTAGTATACTCTCTCTTTTACTCTTATCCTTTTTAGTATCTCTTACTCTTTATGCAGCTAACAAGCTTTATCGCGGGGGGGAGAATGTTGGGGTTTGTCTCCCAACGTTGTGTTGCCTACCTTTCGGCGACCTCAGTTAGGAGGTGAGCCGAAGGTAGCATGTTCATCAATAGATGGCGCGAAGGGTGTAAGTGTTGGAAGGTTGGAAAAAACGCTCATGCGCAGTAGTAAGTTGGCAGTTAGTAGTTGGTGTGCAAGAGTCGAGTCGAAGAACGTAACGTAAAAACGCAGTTAAAATAGTAAGAGGAAAATACCTCTCTCGCTCTCTCTTTTCTCTCTCTTAATCTATCTCTCGCACACATACTCTCTCTCTCAAGTTCAGTGGAAGAAGTGAAGATTGTGAAGAAGACAATAAACAGTGAAGGTTGAAGAAGTGTTTCATTGACGTTCCAGGGGAGACCCTGAAGCGGTGTACGAGGTGAAGGGGCTTAATTCAAGTAACAATACAGTCCACTAATAACATCAACAGATTGAGTCCCCGGCCCTCTTACACATGCCATAAGGTTCCATTTAAAATCATTGACCAGAGTGGCCCTGTGACGTCATTTATGACTATCGCCTGTTACTAGTTGAGAAGCCTACATTCGTTTATTTTCACCTTCCAAATTTCATTAGTATAAGTGTAACCATTCAAAAGATACGAAGTGGGAGGAGACTTTTGACTTGCACTGTATAAAGGTAAGCGTTCAGTGATCAGCACTGTATGTACTTTTTATGTACTGCATGTACTATTCCAGATCATCCTCATTGGTATCTTGGTATCGTGAATATTGACATATTAAATTAACACTATTTTTTTGTACTTATTATCAGAGCACGAAGAAAACTGAATGAATGAGAAAAGGTAGAAAAACTGGGTGCATAACATGAATATAAAAAGACCAACAGTTGGAGAATATTACAGTTTATTTCGGAAATTAAATTTAGATGAAATTCCTTTAATATTTTCGAACATCACATGATGAAATTGAAGTACTATTAGATGCTTTAAGACCACGTGAATTAAGGTAAAGTACACCAGACAGACCATTGGGCCAGAATAAAGCATTGGCAGTGTCAGTATGCAACAAATTTTGATTGTGCCTCGGGATTCCCGATGAGAAATGTCCGAAGCCGATCGGTGAACGCAGTTCCATTTGTAACTATGTAATTAATTAAAAAATCCGATCCTTGCACTGCGTACCGTCTGTATGACACCGATCAGTGAACGCGTACCTTTAGTTAGAGACAAGCGTGGGTAGTGCAGTTCTGAACAGAGTACTTGCCGAACTCTTAATAAAGAAATTGAATATTTTAAATGATTTTGTAACATCTCGGGCCTCGAATTTCGAAAAAAATCAACTCGAGACCATGATGAAATCGTTTGGATTTTGCGAGGATTGGGTATCTACGGGTTAAGATACCCCTTTAAAACCCCTTAGTGGTACGTGACCCGGATTAATCCCTCGCAATAACACAAAAACATCGTTCGAGTGGACAGCACCCCCGAGTAGTGGGGGGGAAGGACCCTCGGTGGGCCCGGAACTCACCCAGCTCGGGGACCTCCCTCTTCTGCACGATGTACTTCTTAACCGGACTGTTCCCGTTGAAGCCCGGTGTCCAGCTGACATTGACCGCCCTCTGGGAGCCGTTGTCGAGCCGCTCCGCCTTGACGTTGGTCGGCGCGAAGGGCAGCTCGATGACGGCCAGCTTGGCGGACCTCGTCTCGTTGCCGCCCGGCGAGCGGACGGCGCAGGTGTAGTGCCCGACGTCCGAGGCCCTCACCGCTTCGATCTCGAGAGTGCCGTCGCCGAGGATGCGGACGCGCTGCGAGCCCCTCGGGTTGATCAGCCTGAGGAAGGAAAAAGTGACTTTTCAGGCCCGTTTCGGTATTCGAGCGTAACGCCCCCTCCGCACGTGAGTCGACTGGTTTGCACCTCGACCCTCGACCTGTTTACAACCAAAATGAAACCTGACACCATATACGAGCGCGCTGAACCAATCGCTCTGCCCAGTCAGCCCTAGTCGGATTCATCAGCTTATCAGTGAAAACACGTGAAACTGTGCAACTCAACCGTTTTGCGACTGGACTAGAGTTGCAAAATTTACACAGAAGTGTTGCATGCGCAGTAGTTGTAGAGAAGGGGCCGGTTTCTGATTGATCAAAATTGTGGCGCGAACCTAAATTTTTCGGATTTATATGGTGATTCCGCCATCAGTCCGCTATTGCGCATGGACCACTTCCGTGTGTAAATCTCGCAACTCTGGTGTGGATTTTCACCCCTGTACACAGCTGGGCTCACCAAACAATTGCATCCATCCTCAACTGATTTGAGACCCGCGTTGCGAACTATTCAACCCGTGAGCGGAGGGCCCAACAGTGAAATGTCTTAGATATTTTTTGGAAATCTATGAAAAATGAAAGTGACACGATATTTAACTGGAAAATAATTTTTTCTACTATAAAAACAAATTTTAATTTGAGTGACTGGACCTCCCGATCCTATGTACTGTGCCCGAGAGTCCCAAAAAACGCCCTTTTTCCTTGACAATTTTTTTCTCCGTTATTTCTTATTGAAAAATTTAAAAAAACCCAGCGTATTCTGTAACTAAAGACCGTGATTTACGAATTTTTTTTTTCAAATTATAGAGTTGAAATTTTCTAACTTAATTTGTTTTTCGAAATACTCAAATCGTAACCAGAGACGAATAATAAAACTAGACCAGGCGTTTTCATAAGAAAATATTACATAGATGATTGGCGCAGTGCAAATGGGGAAAAAATATCGCCGCCATTGCCGAATTCTGATAGGTAACAAAACAGTGGTCCATGAGTGTATCACTAATAAGGGCAAAAAGGAAGCCAAATTAAGAAACTAAACAATTTAGTTTACATTCGATTCGAAACAAAATTAATTTGATCTAAATGCATCTTATCCTATTTTGTTGCGTCATATTAAATTTTTTCTCTCGTTTCATAATATATTTTAATCGTGAGATAACCCTTTAAAATTAACCTAAATAAAAAATAAATGTGACGGCAACAAAATCATCAACAATAAAATGTTCAAAAAAGTTTAATATACTAGAAGTGAACATACTCGTACATAAAATATTGAACCCTGAAAGTACTTGAAATCAATAACATTGTTAACGTTTCTATAAAAAATTCTTGTAGTTTTATTAAAAAATGTGAAGTATTTCTTAACCACTTTTCATATTGTATACTACATTAGACCTGAAATGAAACATTAACGTTCCCTTTAATAAAACTGCCATTATCGGCTTGAACTGTCAGGCCTTCCTATCGGTTGCCTTTTTTTTTAAATTAAAGCATATTGCAACTTAACTTATAACTTTAATCTCTTTTGAGACAAACAAGTAACTTATGTATCTTAATTTTATTAAAATAACGCGGGTAATATATCTTGTTAACTTTTCTAATTTGAATATGAATTCACATACTATACCATATTATAGTTGTTTAGTATGAATTTCTACAGAAATTTTGTGGCTTAAATCAATAATTTAACTCAATCACTTATCTGTTGTACAATAAATTATTTACTTACAAATTCAATACTTTTTATTGTAAGAAACTTAAGATTTGATTCAAATGACATGATTTATGAGAGCTCCGTTACGGTTACATTAATATATTTTGTAAAAATTAATTACCATCTACTACATTTAATTTGAAAAAGGTGATGTATACGGCATTTTTTTAATATGCTACTGCATATACTACACTCAAAATCACATTCTTTGAAATGTTTAGAGCAGATATAGGCTGATTTTGTTTTCATATTAGTTTCATTAATTCTCAATAAGAAAACCGATACAACGCCACTGAGGTGGTATATAGCCTCTATAAATTTCCTTACTATTAATTTGTTATATTTATATAAGAATAAGCTAAAAGCCTTTTATTCACTGCTGTACATCATGCACCTATTAACCATTGGTCTTTTTTGAATCTCATCTAAAATACTTCATGAAATGCAATGTAAACAAACCAATTTCACGTTGACAGCATGCGAATCGATGTTTCCACTTCTACCAAAAATCAATATTATTGCAGATTAAGTACAACGAAAGCAACGATTGCTCTATGTACACGCAAATCGAAAAAGAGAATTCGCCCAATAAGTAAAAAACGCTTAGAATGTGCTATTATATTCGCAATATATTATTATGAAAATAAACTGGTCTATGTTAACCGTCTGTGGTTGTAATTTTTAGGCCCTGGGGGCTTTAGGCACATTTTTGTGTAAGAGTAAAAGAATGTCGAAATAATTGGTACGTCTCTATTTAAAATTCAAAAAACCGTGTTCTTAAGGTTCTTTGCTTCTGGCACATCACCATAAAACTAATAGTAACTAATAGTAGTAATAAACAAAAAATAAATTAGAAACACATATCACAAGTATATAAATATGATTATTTCGCTGCGAGAAATACTAATCTCTAAGAAAACTTTATGTACTTTAATAGTCAAAAACCCGAAAAACCATGTTTTTTATTTTTTTCCCAAAATTAGGTGGATGTTTCGAAGTAGATGGTTCTATTTCATGGTAATTATAGTAAATAAAATTACTTTTCGCTAAAAAATAGGGTATTGATTATTAAATTAAAAGGTGATTTTAGCTAAGTAAAATTTTTCAATGATAAGCCACGATGTAAATAAAAGACACGCCTAAAAGATTTTAAACTACGATTTACCCCCAGAAAACTTAATATTTTTTGATGATGAGACAAAATAATTTTGATACTTTTTCGAAATTGTAGAAGATTCAGAAGATACTACTTTCAACTGTAGTGAGATACCTAATTGCGCCCCTTGATTCTATAGAATGGAACATAACTTATATTTATAAACTATTTTAGAAAGTTTAATCAACGTAATTTTGTTCGAATGACACCTCTTGAAATTGTAAAAGTAGTATTTGAAGACTGTTCCAATTGTTAACATTTGATTAAGTACCACAGAGCACTTCGGTGACCTCTGTTGAATATATCCACTATCATGTATCATTACTAGAGATATATTCCAAGGATAACACTTACTGCTTGTCTAGGAACCAGTCCTGTTGATATGGCACGGCAGGATCCGAAGATATTTTACACTGGAGGGTGGCAGTTTGTCCCAGTAGCACCCTCGTATCCACTGGGGGTTGGATAATCTGAGTGCGAACTAAAAGAAACACATGTCAGTTTTCTCATCAAGAAATCACGATTGCACGCATACTTTTTCCATAGACAAATTACGAAACCATTTACAAATACATAAACCTTTTCAACACAGACCGACAAAGGTAACTGCGTCTACAAAGCGCTCATTCCAGCGGACCAAACGATTCCACTGACGTGATTTTTGAGAATGAGATTGTCTCTGGAAAGAGTATACACGATTTTACAAGCAGCAGGTTCAAAACCTTCATAATTCGACAGGGGCATTCAGTGAGAGTCCTCAATGCATTCGATTAGTACGTGAGATACCTACCGAGCACCTGGAGGAAAGCGCTGCCCCGCACTTCGCCCGCCTCGTTCGATCTCACGCAGGTGTACAGCCCGGAGTCGGACTCTTTCGCGGCGACGATCAGCAGATCTCCGGTCTCGAGAATCTGCACCCTGCTCGAGGTCTTCACCTCGAGCCCTACAAAAATTAGTGAAGCGCTCACGGGTCATGCGAGGGAATTATCGCGAGACGTGCAAGACAAGAGATGTTTCTCTCCATGTATAAAAAATGCCATAATGATAAACATGCCTCAAGACGATTTTCTTAAAGCTAAGAAGTACTTTCAGGTGGTTTCAGGTGATCCAAACTTCCTAAAAAGTTTCCATGGAGCTTGACTAACTTGCATGATTTAAAAAGTACTTTTCCCGGAGTAAACAGATATTTTAGACAACCTCAGGTGATTTTGGGTTTCTAAAAGGAATTAAAAAGATCTTGAAACGTTATAGTCCGAGCGAATTAGCTCTAGCCATTTTTTTGCAAAATGCCGACGAGGCCTGTTTTTGCAGAAATCTGCATAATATATACAATAAATATATAAATGTGCGCACGCATAAAAAGTTGTGGAAAAATTGTTATTAACAAATTAAGGTGAAAAAATCGATGTTTTTTTTTATTTCTAGGCTGTAACTTCGTTCCTTTGGGTTTTAGTAAAAAAAACTATTGGATCAAAAATTGTTCAGAATTTATTTTCTATGAGAATCGTGTGACGCGAATTCCAAAAATCCCCAATTTTTTTCGGAAAAATACCATTTCTTGCAAAAATGGGATAATTTCTGATTAACAATTTAACAGTCTAAATTCACTCCAATCCAGTCGAAACTTCGTGAAAAAGAAGATTTTTTTATAGTACTTGAAGCTCCCTTAAAGATGTAGTGGTCCGTGCAAAGGAAGAGCAATTAATTTGTTGTTTAAAAAAAGCGAAAATTGCAATTGAATGCCAAACCCGAAATATTGAATAACAATAGTACTTGAAAATTTATCAGCATGTAAAGGGAAGACACCTTTCTCACGTAAAGATTGTCAAAACACGATTTGTTTTTAATTTCACACTGTTCGCCTTGAATTTGCCGTTTTTAAAAAGTTTTTACTCTGAAAATTGAAAAAGTTATAAAGTGACCACAATCACTGCAAGCCAGGATGACATTTTTCTATTTTTGATTTGGTATTTAGATTATTAGGTACCTACTGCCGGTCAAGAGCTGGTTGTTTCAAGGTATTTCAATAAAGTTCATTTAAAGAACGTAAAGCCGTTTTAACTTTCATTCTGGATTTGGGTAGACTGCCATAAGAGCTGAGATGTCCATGACGTTTCAGAATGTCTTAATGGACCTGAATTTTTACTTTGGGTATTAATGTAATTTCAGAATTTTGGGTTTATTTTACTTGGAAAATCATCTGCCTTGTCTTCTATATATTGTCAGGCTAAACCCGTTAATGGAGTTAAACAATGTTCTTACTTTTTATTATTTGAAGTCAATATATTGAAAGAGTCTGTTGCACAGACCACGTACCAGTTGCTTTATATGCATAAGTAGGCCTGAAATAATAGAAATCTCCCACGTCCTTTAAGTTTGAAAAGATTTTAAAGAACATGAATATTTAATTAACTAATTACTGAAAAACAATATTTGTGGTTTTTTGAATTTAGTATGTCTTCAAAATCATCTACGCCTCAATTATTCAGCTAGATCTAGTTGGGCCAGCACACCGGCTATGTGATTCGCCATTGTGTAAAGGAGCAAGGTGCGCTGGATCATCTCACGGGACATCGTGTAGATGAGCCATTATGATTTTCAACCAAAATTTTCTGGAAAACGGTTGCTTTTAACCAAATGAAATAAGAGTGCAAGTATGGAGTTGCAATTCACTTTCACTATTTCTGTCAAAATTTCGAAACAGTTCCTAAAAGACAGTTAGGGTAGTTTTTACTCCCACAAGTCCTAGAAATCACATTTATCTTGAAACAAGTATATTTTCGATGGCGTATTTCAGCGCATTAAATTTAGTATTAGGCCTGAGAACGAGAAAATTGATATTTTTATCTAACAGTTTGACTAAAAGTTTAAATCTCAAAAACCAAAGCATTATCGGACACATATTCACCAAGACTTTTATGCATATTTTGGACCATACAATCCACCTTAACGTCTGTAACACATTTTTAACACACAGTCCATTTTTATGAGATTATTATCGTTATCTAGTTTTAACTTGAGCCAAGAAGTAAATCTTAATTTGGCTCGTTTGATATGGAAACATCTCTTGCTGTTTTGAACGTTAATACATCCATAATTACATGAAAGGAACTAAAGCTTTACCGTTATGGGTCCAAGTGGCGTTGGGGATGGGCGCACCGGCCGCCCGACAGCTCAGGGTGGCGTCCTTGCCATCCAGCACCGTGAGGTTCTTGGGTCCGAACTCCATGACCGGTTGAGCGGCTAAATAAGAAAATAACCGTCAAAACGAACTGAGACGTTTCATCGAGATACATGCAGTCATAATAACACATTCTATTTACGGATTCGAAAGGCACACCGAAACAAAATCGTTTCCTAATTTGTAATTACGGTTTCCGCTAAAACGGCAGGAGTTTTCATGGTGCACACTCTAAATAAACACCCATTCTCAAAACTACTAAGTGCAAGTAAGAGGCAATGATAACGTGAAAATCTGCATTCCATTTGCGTTCCCTTACGTGGTGTGACGTAATAGAAACTCTTTTTGTTATGACGGTCGGCGGAGTTTCTGTATCTGACGATTTTCGCAGCTAAACTCCTAACATTTCTCTGTTCTGCTCGTACAACAAAATAATAATAAACATGAAGGATCAAAATATGTGTATGTATCCACTCGCCTAACGTGTACTTTTACTTACTTTTCACTTTAAGCCAGGTGGACGAGGAGCTCTCGCCCGCTTCGTTCCTGGCGAAGCACTGGTACATCCCGTTATCGCTTATTAACAATTTCTTTATCAGCAGGGAGTTGTCTTCTTGGATGTCGTACCTGAAAAAAAAGAGTATGATATACGATTCAAAAGACAGCAATTTTTTTTCAGAATAGTAACTTCAACAGTTCTTTAGTTCATTCTTACATTCTCATATGAGATACTCATATATGAGAGAGTATTGTAATCGGGTCGATTTTTCGAAATTGAGTTATTAGCATTTCTGAACGTTTTGAGGTCCCCTGACTCCAAAAAATATGTTTTTGGAAAACCGTCTGTATGTATGTATGTGTGTATGTATGTCTGTGGTAGGATTTTATTAAAAACCAAAAACCACAAACGGTCAAAACTTTGTATTTAAACTTTGTACCATACCAGGACGTGAAAATAAACTTTTCATTAAAATCGGCCGGGACAAAAGTTTGTTTACTCTTGTCATTTTTCGGTTTTTTGAATTTTTTTCGAAATTTGCTCCAAGAATTTTTTTTAAACTTTGAATATTTGTTGTACGATTAAATAGATATAAAAAAGTTTTCTGGCGATTTTGGCTAAATTTTCTGTGAAGGGCACTTTATACTTGTCAATTTTCGGTTTTTTCAATTATTTTCGAAATCACCACGAATTTTTTTTAAACTTTGAATATTCATTCTACTATTGAATATGGCGTATAAAAAAGTTTTCTAACGTTTTTGGCTAAATCTTCTGTGAAGGATACTTTATACTACTTGTCGATTTTTGGTTTTTTGTATTATTCTCGAAATTCGTTCCAAGAATTCTTTTTAAACTTTGAAAATTTAATGTGCAATTAAATATGTATAAAAAGGTTTGTAACGTTTTCGGCTAAATCTTCTGTGAAGAGCACTTTATACTTATGGTTTTTCGGTTTTTGAATTTTTCTCAAAATTTGCTATGAGAATTTATTTTAAATTTAAAATATGTATTCTACCATTGAATTAGAATAAAATAAACTTTTCTATTGTTTTTTGCAAAATCTTATGTGAAAGGCACTTTGTATCATTCTTCAATTTTTTTAATTTTTCCCGAAATTTGCTCCAAGAATTTTTATAAAATTTTGAGTACCTATTCTACATTAGATATAACATATAAAAAAGTTTTGTAACGTTTTTGGCTAAATCTACTGTGAGGAGTACTTTATAAATACTTGTCGTTTTTCGGTTTTTTGCTTAAATTAACCGTATCTATTTCGGGTTTGGATCTGGCAAATGCCTATTGAAACACCCTATATATAAGAAAGTACTCTGATGAACACATCACGATTTTTTTCTTTCGTTATCATTAAAAAGCACAGGAAATATACTGTTCCTAATTGACTGCCCTAGAAAACTCTTGGCAGGGATTTTTCTGACACTTCTTTTTTATCAAAATTTCATTTTTAAAAGAAGGGCTCTTTTCTATAATGTATCATACGTAAAACCTCTAAAATTATCTTTATCTTTATAGATTCATTTTTAAAATATAATTTGTTTATTTACAAAATACCATTTTTAGCTCTTTTTAGCTCAAAAATTCTAAATGGCGAAGAGCACGTTCCAATCATACGTTATATGTGTTTGAGGTAGCTGAATTCAAATCTACAATTTGTTGGACTGTACCCTAAGGCTTAAGATCATTTAAAGTTGATTTTAGGTGATTTTATGGCAAAAGTTTGCATAAATAAGTTTAAATTACACATCAGTTTATCGTTTTCTTCAAAGTAGTCTTTTTTATCCATAACCATCCTGTTCATTTAAAAATAACATTTGTATATGAACTTTTGCAGCACAAATTTATTTAAAAGAAATAAATAAATCACTCTATAAAAGTGAATATAGTTTATTGCAAGTTTATTGGTTTTTGATTGATTTATTTTGACCACAAATGAAACATACGAAAACCTTCCGCAACCTAAGATGTATGACAGGAAACGTAAATCTCGTAAACAGTTCTTCAATTCAATATAGACTGTAAAACTTGCGCTATGATCTGATGGAGTAATTGACAGTACGCGCACAAATTCAATACATAAAACAGCGTTGAATTTACGAACATGCCCTTTCCTTCCACCTAATTCCTAATTTTAAAAGTCTCCATCAACTCAAGCCTCTAGATGGCGCTACGTAACCTGATTCCTAATTCTTAAAAACTTGACAAAGCATACGAGTTGCTGGTATTAATAGTATAGTGTATGTGCTATACCAGAACTTTGCAGTCGATCCTTCTAGCATCGGATAGCTCACCTCTTATCGGACAGATCCAACTCCTCGGCGTTCCTGTACCACGTGACGTTCGGCTTAGGTATGCCCCAGACGTCGCACGGCAAAGTGATCGGACCGGAGTACTCGCCGAGCGTCTCCGGCTTGGCGCCCGCGAGGAACTTGGGCCTCTCGAGGACGGTTACCGAGGCGGACGCCTCGACCGTCGGGAAGCCGCCGGAGCGCAGGCTGACGCGGCACTCGTACAGGCCGCTGTAGGTCGTGTTGACCGACGCGAGGATCAGGCTCCTGTTCCAGATGTCGTTGTAGGAGTAGAGGACGTTCGTGGAGTCTATCGGGATGCCGTCCTTGTACCACAACGTCTCGAGTTCGTACAGAGGCTTCGCGTTCGCTATGCAGTCGAGAGTCGTCTGGGGGGTGCCCTTCACTATCTCGACGTCCTCGGGGGGGATTATTATGGTCGGGGCGACCTCGGCGTGGTCGTCGCTCTCCTCGACCACCAGACGGATGAAGGCGCTGTTCTCTTCTTTGCCCTCCTGCGAGTTTATCGCCCGCGCCCTACGGAAAAACAAACAAGATTAAAACGTATCCAAAACATGTATGCAATCTTCGACTATATATTGGAATCATAGCTTTCCTATGGTAGGTCTCGCTCGGAGCGCTGGATCGCTGAGGGGTATGAACGCCGAAAAAACGACCGTCATGTAACGACCCGAGCGACCATGAAGGACGCTGATGCGCCGCGCTACGACTCGTTTCTCTATATACATGTATATAACTAAAATGAGGTAGTACTCTGGGAATGACCGAGAAAGGAAGCATAACTTTCTTAAAGCACTGCACTACAAGTCGATCGAAAAAATATGTGAAAAATGCATGACATTGTAAATTTATTACTATTAAGGAAAAATAAATGAGAAAGAAAATATTTAATCTAAGTAATGTCCTATATTGATAAAAAGAGAGCACGAGTCTACAATGTTACAGCAAACTCTGTAGATATCTGTTAGCACCAATTGTACTGTGTATGCCAATTGTACGATTTTATAGCTAATGTACGAGCTTATGGCAGAACTGCACCAGTTACTACGTAATTACGGTTCACTTATTGCAGTTTAACGACACCTCTCCAAAATGTTGATGACGATGACAATCCAAATATAATAGGAGATTTAAACCACCTTACTCCTTTATCTAGGAAGATCGCTGTCTAAATTATTTTCACAGCATAAGGATTGAACAGTAAGGAAGCTCGTATTAAAAATTTTGTAGAAGCAATCTACAGCGCACACCATAAAACAGTGGAGACTCATAAGGGCACGTTAAGTATTGATAAGGCAGTGGCAGACCTGTAGGTTAATAATAATAGAGAAAAGAGTAACATGTTTGATTCTTGGTAATCTTACAAACTAACACAAATGTATTCTAAGAAAATATGGCTAGAATACATAGGATAACAGCAAAGACAATATAGGTTACAGACGGCTCGTCAAATGCAATACGGAGGCGAATAGGAAAGGAGCCCGGCTCCCAAAACCCTGGCTCCACGACCGATTTCAACTGTTAGCCTTTGCTATCCACCAAGAGATGGTGCACGACCCGAAGGCACTGTTGCCTTGAGTTTTCGTAATATCGTAAATAAGGAAAAATGCACTGAATTGTTCGGTTTTTCTGACCTACTAGAGGTAACCGGGTGAGTGTGAGTCATCCAATTTACAATTTGAGAATATGGAGCCGCCCGTTAAATTTCATCGCATTCGATTAATAAAGAATCCAAAACAATCGGTCAGATAAAATCAAAGGCCCCTTTGCAATATTGTCCTATAAATATGAGCATTAATTCATAATAGATCGATGATAAAGTTAGGTAATAAGGGCTATAATAGAAATGTCTATAATTGATTTTAACGGTTTAATGCATTGAATCAAAATTTATTTCCGGCCATTATGATATTTTAAACAATTATTCTAAGTGCGGACTTTTCACTTCAATATCTAGTTTCAATATAAGTGTACAGTCTATCAACAGATATACCGTGTGTATAATTTTGACTCTTCAAGTGGTTTGCGGTTTTTCTAGCCCAGGCTATACATACTGAAAAATCATATAGCTTTCACTGCGTTTGTTCTACAGATATCGGAAAGTTTTAAATGGTAGGACGGACCTATAGTATAGAAAGAGCACTGTATGACCATATACAGCTAGAATTTCCCTGTTTTTTATAAACAATGGGGTAAGGTGTGAAAATCGATTTTTTCCCCAAAGAATTTTCCGGTTACATTTTAGAGAAAAGTGGTCCATAGGAAAGTTGTAGAGAATAAACAGACGGTTAATTTAGTTCTTTATAAATTAAAATCGATAAATAAACAATTCAGTTATTAGCAAAGAACCATCAATTTTTTTATTATTTTATAAATGCTAATAACTCTTGCAATAATAGTGATAAGTGAAATGTAATACACGAGTTATGAAGCCTTTAGAGGTCTTTATAAGTGTGAAAAATTTCAGCCAGATCGGTTTATTAGTTTACGAGATATCTTATTTGTTTATCCCAGAGACTCAATGTTTAAACAATTAAGCTGGCCCAGGCTACAATCCTAGAGATATTTAATAAAGTGGAATAGTTTGCTTGAATGCCGAACTATAAGTTAAGTTTGAAAAACAACTTATTTTTAATGAAATTGTTGTTAAAAAAATCATTTTAAAAAGGGTCTAATTTTTTGCTTATAAACAAATTGAATAACTTTTTTATCTATTGTTACACACGTTTTTAATAAATTGCATTAAAAGGTGGTAAAAAAACTCTTTCATTTAAAGAAAAAGGTTCTACGGCGAATGGAAGCCGAGATAGCAACATTTTTTAAAAAAATCATCTTTATAAATATTAAGAGCCGAAATTTTCACCAATTTTAAATAAAGACCTAAATTTTATTAGAGGATTTATAGGTTTAATATCCATGCACCTTGAAAAAAGTTGTAGCCCTTTAAAGTTAAGGTTTTCGCCCAGGCCCACGATGTCGTAGTTGGACGCGCTATATTTTTTTTCGATATCTCGGCTTCTAGGCAACCTAGAACCTTCATTTTTTTATTCTGTTGTAACTCGACGAAATATTAACATCTAACCTATTTTTATCGCCGTGGAAAATTGGAAAATTCGATACAATTATTTTTGTGTGTTATAGTTACTATTTTAAAATTAATATTTTTTCAAAGGAAGGAAAACTTCAATGTCTTGCCAACACTTTATTATACAAAACGCAACCGGTTTCGACCTACTGTGAGGTCATCTTCAGGCGTACTAAAAAGAAACAAGAAACCACACTCAGCCAACACAACCGTAAAGTCTTTTCAATTTTCATTTTTCATTTTAAGAAATTTTAAGTTATTTTAAGATATTTTGAGATACTTTACGGTTGTGTTGGCTGAGTGTGGTTTCTTGTTTCTTTTTAGTACGCCTGAAGATGACCTGACAGTAGGTCGAAACCGGTTGCTTTTTGTATAAAAAAGTGTTGGCAAGACATATAAATTTTCCTTCCTTTGACTTATCATGGCCAACTTTGAGTCCTTGAACAACCTCCTTTTGTTAATATTTTTTCATCGTCCTAGAAAATCACGGATAAATTCAATACATACAATGATCACATTTTTTTACAATTTAAATGCTAATTTTTTGCAGCAGTCTTTGTTTTTTAAATTTTGTATAAAATTAGTATATTTTACAATTTCATTGTTACGAATATTATAAATATTTATTTATAAAAAGAATACCTAAATAAGACAAATAAATAAGAATATATTAAGAATAAATAAGAAAAAAGTATTTTTTCTTGTTAATATAGTTATAAAAGGTAGCTCTCTCTCAATAATAAAACGAATGGCGAATCGCCAGACTCTGTAAGTTAATTTGTTGCTGAGATATTATGTTAATTTGTTTATCCCGGCGGTTTTATTTGTTAAATAGCCGGAATACGATTTGGGGGGTTCAAGGGACTCCAAACACATTGCAAACCATACGTAAGAGCCAATGTTTGTTGGTTTTTAATTTCCGGGTATCCATAACTTATAACACCCCCATTTTTTAGTATAAAAAATGGGTCATTTTTTATAACGCTAACTCGGTTTTTATTGCTTGTAGAGCATTTTTTTTCGTGGGTTATCTAGCTTTCCAACTGTCAAGATTAGAAACTCGTACGACGAGTTAATTGACAATAACGTCGAAAAACACCCGTAAGTGTGTGTGTTTGTTTGTTACTAAATAAACGGATTTGGCTAAAATAATATTGAACAAGACCTGGACTTGAACTAGAAAAAATTTATTGAAACTTGGACCACTCCTGTAAGTGATTCGCACAATGTATTTTTAATTTCGATGTTCGATGTTTATATCGATGTTTATTTATTCAATATTATTAGATAACATCGAAATTTTTTTGCGATGTTTTTCCGATGTATTCTTCTATTTTTAAAAACGATTTTATTTAACTGCAAAGGGTCTTCAAAGGGTCTGGCTGGCTAAAATTTGGTACACTATTTGAATAAGTTATTATAACGAGATTAACATTAAAAGTAAGTACATATTATTTCGCGTTAAAACCTAGGTGGCCAATATCATTCTAAGATTAAATAGTATATTAATTAATAAATTAAACATTTAATAGAACATCCGATTTATTTATTCTTTAATATGTACGAAGAAAAACGCGAACCTGCCTTAAAAATATTGTATTTTTTTCACATGACAAAAATTCCCGCCTTCAAAACAAACCCGGTCTCCCGACTATGCTATTACTATAAAGGCGGTCGCCTGTAACCTTTGACTTTAATTACGCTGCCGACACCGACAAAGTTAGGAGAAAAGATGGAAACAAGCAGACGGTACACGATGTCGTAAAATGTAAATCGTGAAACACTGCAGTCAATTTTTAACATTCGAAGTGTCTGACGGTGCTGCGAGAATATTATAACGATAACTGATTTGCCTTCGACAACCAGTAGTGCCATCGCGTGGCCCTCAGTCAAAATAACGCTATTTTCTCCCACGAGCCGTCTATAACCTTTATTGTCTTTGATAACAGGTAACAGGTTTGTTCTTGGTCATAATAAGTATTAGTTTCAGGAGACGACACATGAGAATTTATAAATAAACATAAATTTACAAGACAACCTTCGCTGCGAATTTTTAGGGCTTTTCAAAGCGATCAAATTGTCTTAAAATACTGAGATATTGTACAGTGCGAAATTGTCCGAGCGATCAGGACTTTACAAATGAAGGGTTTTTCCGTTTCCAAAGAATCCTGAAAGGTAAGAGATTGAATACTTTATTTTCTTTTAAAATTTTTTATTTCATTTTCTAAACCTTATATTTTGGGTTAGTTTTTACCATATACAGATTTCCTAATTGTTCATGTCATGTCTTGTTTTAATAGCACATTATTATACAAGTTTAATAAGATGGAGTATTGTCATACGAGAGTTTTAAAGAACGACGAGCGAAGCGAGGAGTGCTTTAATAGAACGATAATTTTATTTATATATATATTAAAAACTTTATATATTAAATCAATATATATATATATATATATATATATATATATATATTATATATATTAAAAAACTGATTCTTATTTAAGAGTTATAAAAAATAACTATTACGGCTCTGACAGTTTAGAACCGTCCCACCGCATTTTGGGGAAACCCGACCCATTACTTTAATTACTCTTAAATAGTAAACTTTTACTCTTCAAGATCACCAAACTGTTTGGAGAAAGATACAAGTGACCGACCAAGAGCTTCACTACTGTGTAATCCTTATACTGTGTTAGGATTGGGTAAGGAACCTAACCTAGGATGATCTGTGGTTACTATCTTGTTTAATACTGAGAGAAGATGTCATCGATTTTTGAGCAGCGAAAAGGAAAACCAAAATTAAAAGTGGAAACACCATCTTTTCCTTACAGATTAAAAAATTGTTGATGAATTGAAAGGGTGAACGTCGTACCTGTACGCCTTCTCGTCCGACTTCTCAGTGGACAGGATCACCAGTTGGTTGTTCTTCGAGTAGGCGTACTTCTGGCCGTAAGGAGTGATCATTTCGTCCGTCTGCCAGGAGACGTCCGGCGGCGGTGTCGAGTCTATCTCGGGCATGTCCAGGATCGCCGCCTCGCCCTCCTCCACCGTCACAGTTCTCTCGATCTGGTCCTCGAAAATGCCCATGTCTTGGAAATGAGATGAGATATTAACACAAGTGTTGGTTTAAATTAATTAGTATTTTCAGTTTTAATAACTACTTTGATCAGGATACTAAGTATTGTACAGATTAACGTTTCTTCAGTGTATTCGAAGGCATAACCGCTTCTGTTGATCAATTCGAAGCTGAATAGTCACGGTTGCAATAATATTAGTTTACTGTATTTAACACAAGTTAGCCGCGACGTGTATATCGCAATTCGTTGATTGGCAATAGTTAAATACAATTGCCGAATCTGCGATCTACACAGTATAAATATAGCCGATCCAATCAGTATCAGTAGTAATCAGTGGCCATAGTAAAGATCGCCATATTGTTCTCCAAGCATGTCGATCCCCGTCGTCACTATGACAGTCATCCGCACCTCCTTGAAAATCATGTAAGAAACTCCATTTTTCGTAACGATGTCATTGTGCGATTAATAAATGCTCTTCCCTAAAAATGTCTTTTATGAATATTCCCGCACTTTGCTTTTAATCGTACTTTTTATGAACGCCTAAATAAACTCACATTTTTTAACCTTTTTCTGTTGCACATCCCCTCAAGCGTACCCCCAGAGAGATTCATCCCCTTGGGCGTGACAATACGACAAGACGCTTCAACATTTTAAAACATATCATACAATGTTCTTGAAAGATGTGTTGAGTAACTTGTAACAATACTTGGAGCGCTCCTTTTAAAATTTTTACGAATTGTATTACTATATTCTAGATTTTGTTCATATACATGTAAATTCTTATTTGTTGAAAGACTCTCGATACTTTCGGAATCTATTGAATTCAGTACTTTTCAGGATTGGAACCTTTTGTAATTTCTGAAATTTTCCCTGCGACATGCCATGGTTTTTGTAACCTTGACATGCAAATTTTTGAAAGACGTTCCAACCCAATGCTCCTGAAAGTTGAGTTTAGGACTTGGAAGCCCTTTTGAAATTAAAATGATTTATGCTGCTATAATAGAGCTATAGAAGCTGGTGTTTTAGCTGCTTATTTCTAATAAGACTTTCGACATTTCTGGAATCTACTGCATTCGATAGAGGTAAATCTTCTGCAGCAGAAGAACTTGAACAGAGAAAGGAGGAATATCAGACGGAGCTGGCAAGGAGGTTGGGATCAGTCAATACCTATGATCAAATGGATATAAACGAACTGAATCACAAAATAACGAATGACATTTACTCCTCGGTCAGAAAGATTTGTTCGAGACCAAAGAAAAAGAGTGATCCCAAGCTGAGCCCCGACACTTTGAGGCTTATGGAACAAAGAAGAAACACCCCCAGGAGTACGCCGGACTATAATGAATTGAACAAAAGGATACATAAAGAGGTTAGAAAAGACATCCGAGCATATAACACCAAAATCATCGAGGACACTATTGAGAACAATGCAAATATGAGGGTTTTAAGATCGAAATTATTCCCAGGCAGTCGCAAGATCACGAAAATTAATGATCAACATGGTAACGTAGTGTCAGACAGCCAGAGTATTGCTGATCACACCCAAAAATTTTATACCACCCTTTATACTTCCATTAGACCTGCTTCAGCAACGCAACGTGTGACTGTGTGCAATGTGGGATCTGAGGATATTCCAGAGATATCTCGACAAGAAATAGGGGCTGCTCTGAAGATGATGAAAAACCGAAAAAACCCGGGTGAGGACAGAATCACTAGTGAAATGCTTAAGTTAGGGGGTGAATTGATCGAGAGGCCTCTACAGATTCTTTTGAATAAATGTCTTCAGGAGGGCCAAATCCCAGATGGATGGCAGAATGCAGAAGTAATTCTGCTTTTCAAAAAAGGGGACAGTGGTAATATTGAGAATTATCGACCAATCAGCCTTCTGTCTCACATGTATAAGTTACTCACCAAGATTATCACCAACAGGCTAAGCAACAAATTCGATGAGTATCAGCCGGTGGAGCAGGCGGGGTTTCGCAGGGGGTTTAGCACAATTGACTATCTTTAAACTATGAGAACGCTAATAGAAAAATCAGCCGAGTACAATGTACCACTGTATATGGCATTCATAGATTTCCATAAGGCGTTTGATTCTATTGAAACGTGGGCATTTACACAGGCAATGGACGATGCAAGAATAGATTCTCGCTACACCAACTTACTGAAATATATATATGAAAATGCCTCACTACATCTAAAAATCAACGAGGATACAAAGACAGAAAAAATAAAAGTAAATAGGGGAGTCCGACAGGGAGACACCATATCTCCACAACTGTTCACACTAGCGTTAGAGAATGTCTTTAGGTCATTGCAGTGGGAAACCAAAGGCATAAATATGAATGGATCGTACTTGAGTCACCTACGTTTCGCCGACGACATCGTCATTATAAGTAGCAGCATACAGGAGCTGAGGGAGATGTTAAATCAACTAAATGATGCTTCTAAGAGGATCGCATTGAAAATGAACATTTCGAAGACCAAAACCTTAATTAACAACACCACAGAACAAATATATATATATATAGACGGTGCAAAACTCGAAAATGTGGAGAAATATATATATATACTTGGGACACGCAATGAGAATAGGAAAAGAAAATCAAACAGCAGAGATTAAGAGAAGGATAAGACTAACTTGGATAGCCTTCGGAAAGCTGAAATTTATATTTAGAAACAGTGAGATTCCTATAAACCTAAAAAGAAGAGTTTTCGACACGTGCATATTGCCAGTGGCTACTTATGGCCTGGAAACAATGGCGATGACAAAAAAGACCGCTAATCAATTGAGGGTAATGCAACGAGCCATGGAAAGAACAGTGCTTAACATCAGTCTTAGGGATAAAATAAGAAACGAAGAAACCTGACGAAGAACTAAGGTCGTAGATATTATAGCCCGTATTGCAGACCTGAGGTGGCAGTGGGTGGGCCATGTCGCGCGACAAGATCAGTCGAGATGGATATACAAGCTCGTACACTGGAGACCAAGACTGACAAAGCGCAGCATAGGAAGACCACAGAGAAGATGGCTCGATGACATCAAGCAATATGCGGGAAGGAGGTGGTTCCAGATAGCACAGGACAGAACAACATGGAGAAGCATGAGGGAGGCCTATGTCCAGCAGTGGACAACAGAGAGCTGACTAAGAAGACTGCATTCGACAAATTTTAGGTTTTCAATTATTTACAATTTCTAAAATTGTTACTGAAGCATCTTAGACTTTTGCTATTTTGACTTGTAAAATGTTGAACGTTATTAAATTTAATATTCCTAAATAATATGAGTTAATGCTGACAAGGTCTTAACTCAGGTTAGGAACTCAAGAAGGGAGTATTTTTAAAATTGTCCAGGATGTAATACTACTGCAATAAAATTATAGATTTCGTTGAGTTTTCATATTTTTTGAAAATTTCATTTTTCCGCAATTAATCGAATACAATAAATTACTTAATTAGCATTACATTAATTAGCAATCTATTCTAATATTTGCTACAATGCTGGGTTTTGAATGAACCTTTTATGCGATATTCTTGAAATTTTCTTAAACAGTTCTTAAAAAATCTTAAGATTTTTGATATTTTGGCATGCACGATTTTAAGAGATATTTCAATACAACTCTCTTGAATGTTGAGTTACAAAGTCCTCTCAAAGGGCTTTTTAAGCACCTTGAAAATCTTTTAAAATTTTCAGGATTTTATGCTGCTGTACTGAATTCTGGATGTGTCGACTTTAATTATTATTTCGTGGAAGTATTTCGATATTTCAGGTATCTATTGAATTCAGTATATCTCAGGAATGTGGTTTCTTACAATTTATGAAACTGCTCCTGAAAAATATAATGACTTTTGTTATCTTGAAGTGCAACGAAAGTTGAGTTACGGAGTTTTTTTGAAGGGTTTTGACGTAACTTATGTCGTTTTAAATGTTCAAGATTTATGCTTCGGTAGAAGTATTCTAGATTTAGTTGATTTAATTTCTTATTTCTTGAAGGTCTATTGATAATTTAGGAACCTATTGAATTAAGTATATGTATTTCAGAAATGTGGCTACTTATAATTTACGAAACTCTCCCTGAAATGACATTTGTTATTTCAGACTTAAGACTTTGAAGACGTAAGACTTGTTATTTTGACATGCAAAATTTTGAAATAGGTTCAAGGCAATATTGCACAAAGTTGTGGTAAGGTAGTTGAATTTGTTTTTGAATTGTCAGGATTTATATTGCTGCAATATAATTCTAGACTTTGTTGGTTCAATTTTTTCAAAGCTTCGTTTCAAAGGCTATCGATATTCAATGTTATGACTTTTATCTTGACGAGCAACATTTTGAAAAATAATGGACTGCAATATTCCTGAACGGTTAGTTACGAAATGTTTAAAGTTTTCGTGTCAATTAGAAGTCGTTTTTACATTTTCAGAATTTACGCTTCTTCAGTAGTATTCGAGAATTAGTTGATTAACTTCTTATTTCTTGATAGTCCTTTGATAATTCCACAATCTATTGAATTCAGTACATTTCAGGAATGTGGCTTCCTATAATTTCGGAAACTTTTTCTAAAACATTTTATGAATTTCGTTATCTTGACGTGAAACATTTTAAAATATAATGTGAAAAAATATTCTTGAAAGCTCAGTTACGATTTTTTTTAAATCACTTGGAAGTCGTCTTAAAATTTTTAGTACTTATACTTCGGCAATAGGGTTCTAGAATAATTGTTGATTTAACTTCTTGTTTTTTGAAAGTCTATTGATAATTCTGGAAACTATTGAATTTGGTATATTCAAGAAATTAGGCTTCTTATAATGTCTGAAACTCTTCGTGAAACACCTCATAACTTTCGTTATTTTTACACGGATAATTTTGAAATATATTTCAAGCCAATATGACAGAAAGTGGAATTTTTGTTCAACAGTTGATTTTTTTTAATTTTCAGGATTTATACTGCTGGAATATAATTCTAGATTTTGTTGTTTTAATTTAGTAATTTTGAAATAGTATCGACCTTCAGTCACGTGACTTTTTTTATCCTGATGTGCAACATGTTGAAATATAATGGACTATAATATTACCGAAAGTTGAGTTACGAAGTCTTTTTTTAAAGTTTATTAAATCACTTGAAAGTGGTATTAAAATTTTCAGGATTTATGTTTCTGCAATGGGATTCTAGATTTTGTTGATTTGCCTTCTTACTTCTTAAAAGTTTGTTGGTACCTCAGAAATCTATTGAATCGAGCATATTTCAAAAATGTGGTATCCTATAATTTCTGAAACTTCCTGACACATCTTATGACTTTTGGTATCTTGACGTGAAATGAAAGTTCAGTTAAGAAGTTTTTTAAGTCACTTGGGTGTAGTTTTTAATTTTTTCAGGATTCCAGTTTCCTAGATTTAGTCGATTTAACTTAAAATGTTCTTGCTGGAATTTATGAAACTCTTTCTGAAACATCATATGACGTAATAATGCTGAAATTTATGTTAAGACACTTGATTCTTTAATTTTCAGGATTTGCAATGCACCAATATAATTCTAGATTTTGTTGGTTAATTTCTTATTTCTTAAAAGTCTTTTGATATTTCCAAAATGTACTGAATCCAGTGTATTTCAAATATGTGGTTTTCTATAATTTCTGAAACTCTCTGCATATCTTATGACATATTTATTTTTACTTGTTATAATATGCAAAATTTTTACCTAAATAGATTTAAAGCCAATATTCCTGAAAGTTGAATTAAGCCACTTGAATTTTTTTTGTAACTTTCAGGATTTTTACCTTTGCAAGAGGATGCTATCTAGATTTTAGTAATTTAATCTTATATTTCTTGAAAATCTTTTGATATTTCCGAAACTTATTGAATTGACTATATTACTGAAATATGGCTTCCTATAATTGCTGAAACTTCCTGGCACATCTTAAATACGTTTATTATATATTTTTATTTTGTTACTTTGATGTGCAAAATTTTGTAATAGGTCTCAAGCCAATATTCGTGAAGATTTAGTTAATGAACTTGAATTTCTTTGGAATTTCCAGGATTTATACTTCTGCAATAGATTTGCAGGATTTAGATTTGTGGATTTAACTTTTTTTATAATTCTGGGATCTATTGAATTCAGTGTATTTCAGAAATGTGGTTTCTAACAATTTCTCAAACTGTCCCTGAAACATCTTATGACGTGTTAAATAGATTTCAAGCCAATATTGCTGAATGAAGGGTTAAGGCAGTGAGATTTTCTTCGAATTTTCAGGATTTATACCGTTGCAATATAATTCTAGATTATGTTGTTTCAAATTCTTGCTTTCGAAAGGTTGTGATATTTATATCCATTAAATTCAGTAGACAGATATGAGAAAAACGCCGGATGTAATTGATTTCTTCATTGTTAAGGGAGTACCTGAAAAAAATATGAAAATTGAATCAAGTCTTGATCTCTCCTCAGACCACTCGCCCCTTATTGCTACAATAAGCTCAAATCTCTGTCAAAAGAATAAAAGCAATCAAATACTGCATAACAAAAGAACCAACTGGACACTGTTTCGCAGTCCTGTAAAGGACAAAATAAATTGCAATATTTTGCTTAAAACTCCAGAAGACCTGGAGCTAGCAATCGACTCATTGAACGTAACGATACAACAAGCAGCTTGGGCGGCCACTCCACCAGACTCTCAAAACGATACTCAGGGTAGGTGTTCGGTAGAGATAATGCGGAAAATTCAACAAAACCGTAAGATCAGGAAAAAATGGCAAATTACTCGTTCCCCTGAAGATAAGAGCAAACTAAATAAACTAGTTAAGGAATTGAAGGAACAAATTGAAGCTGAAAGAAATCATGAAATAGCAGAATACTTGACCAACCTATCACCCACAGAAAATACTGATTACTCCCTATGGAAAGCAACAAAATCTTTAAAACAACCCGTACAAAATGTCCCACCTATAAAATTTGAGAATGGGCAAGAAGCGATAAGTGCGATAAAAGTGCGAAGTTTTTGCTGAACACCTATGCAAGGTTTTCGAACCATTTCCCAGTGAGTCACCGGCTGAGGAGGAAAAAGAAATTGACTTGTATCTACAAGAACCATTACAAGTGGAGGCAGCTCTGAAGCCCTTTTCGGTAAGAGAGGTTAAAGGCATAATTCGCACAGGACTAAAAACGAAAAAAGCCCCAGGCTATGATTTAATCACCGGAAAAATCATAAAAGAATTGCCAGAAAAGTAATAAGACTTTTGACCATCATCTACAACGCAACTATAAGAATTGGCTACTTCCCATCGCTCTGGAAGGTCTTTCAAATTATACTTCTACAAAAGCCAGGAAAGGACCTATCTATTCCTACCTCATATCGGCCTATAAGTTTATTGCCAGTACTATCCAAAATACTGGAGAAGCTTCTTGCTACAAGAATACACCCAGAACTGAAAAACATATTACCTCACCATCAATTTGGGTTTCGTGAACGACACACCACTATCGAACAAGTTCATAGAATAGTCAGGAAAATAAATAATAATTTGGAAAGTAAGAATTACTGTTCGGCTGTTTTCCTAGACCTCTCATAAGCGTTTGACAAAGTTTGGCACAAAGGGCTATTCTACAAAATTAGGAAGTTCCTTCCTTCCAATTTGTTCCAGATCCTGAAATCATATCTCAGTGACAGATATTTTCTGGTAAGACATCATGGGCAACAAGTAGGCCTTTACCAGATAAGATCTGGGGTTCCACAAGGAAGCGTCTTGGGGCCACTACTCTACTTGTTATACACGTGCGACCTGCCAACAAACAACGAAACCCAGACATCAACTTTTGCTGATGATACGGCAATTCTGGTGTCACATAAAGATCCAGTGATTGCCTCCGCTCAAGTACAAAAGAACCTCAATGTGATTCAAGAATGGCTCTGACACTAAACGGGAAGCAAATACCGCAGGCCGAATCTGTAAAATACCTAGACATGCACTTGGATCGCAGGCTTACTTGGAAGACACACGTCTGGACTAAGAGAAAGCAACTGGGACATAAAGTTCAAAAAATGTACTGGCTTATTGGTCAAAACTCACAACTGTCTTTAGAAAACAAATTGCGAGTATATAAAGCAATTTTGAAACCTGTCTGGACCTACGGGATACAGCTCTGGGGGTCCACAGCAAACTCAAACATTGAGATCCTAGAAAGATGGCAAGCAAAAATACTGCGAATGATTACCGATGCTCCCTGATTTGTACCAAATAAAATAATATCCGACGATCTACAAATGCAATCAGTCAAGAAAGAGATAGCCAACTGTGGGGCTAAATATAAAAACAAGCTCGCCATACATCCAAATCATCTGGCAGAACAACTTCTGAGTGAAGAGAGAGACCAAAGAAGACTGAAACGACACAAACCACTTGACTCTTCGAGGTTCCGATAAAATGTATAAATCTGAAATGTATATAGATTAAAAAGTTATATCTATTCATGTAAATATTTACCTTAAACAGGTGAATGACAATGGGCATGAACCTACGTGTTAAATTAGACGATAGATCACATACTTATTGCCCACGGGCAGATTGTATATACTATATGGGATAATAAAAAAAATAATTCAGTAGATTTCAGGAATATGACATTTTTACAATTTGTGACACTATTCCCGAAACTTATGCTGTTTGTTATAAAGACATGCAAAATGTTAAAACATATAGTTCTATTGAATATTTTTAACGTTGGGTTGAGGCAATTGAAACCCCATGTCCTGAATCTTCCCCCATATCTCATGGGTCATCATTGACCACCTTATTCGCCTAGGCGCTTTGATCTCATTAATAATATTTCAACCTAGTTTACACTTACAGGCGACGACTATTTTGATCTCCTCGCTCAATATGGAGCCGATTTTGTTGGCAGCAATGCACCTGTAACTGCCCCCGTCCTCCAGTTTCGCCGATATGATTTTGTAGAAGGGGTCCGTCGACAGTTCCGTTATAGTACCGCCGTCCTTCAGCCATTTGAACTGAGGCAAGGGATTGCCTGAAACAAGCGAAGAAAATCATAGAAATTTACATGCGAAGCTCGAGTTTTAAAAACGCTAATAAAATCAAATACTCAAATCTCGTTTTATACACTTTTCGCAAGGAAAATGAAGTCATACCTTTTTTTACACGTGCCTTTACGGTTTCGTACTCGTATAAAATTTTTTCATCCGCCTTCGGTATTTCCTTTGTGACTCGTCATAAATCGGAAATTCAATTTTCTTTTACTGCCGTCACATGGGAACCTCTGAACGGCTTTTCCGCGCAGTTTAACGGGCGAAATTAATAATAACAGTAATACGCGTTAAAACTCTTGACGAAGTTATGACATTTTTGAATACCGGCACAAAATCAAGGCACCTAACAAAAAAAACAATGAATAAGGCAGTTCAGAAAATTGCCCCTATCACGGAATTCGCGCTCATCTGAAATAGTTAGTTTAAAAACTCTTCGCCGCGAGTCCGCCAAATCATAAATCACGCCAAAAAACTTAATTAGAAACTTTTTAACTATTTATAAATTCATTCCGCGGCAAAATGAATATGCACGCTCTGTATCTAACACACACGCCGTACGTATCCCAGTTCAAAAATTAAATGTTATGCGGAAAGTTCCCGGATGGAATAATGAAGGCCTTTACTCATTATGAATTATTTAGAAACTGAAGTAAATGAGAAGTATTTTCGAAAAATATGAATGCTGTAATGGATAAATACGAAAGTGGCTTTAATAAATTTAAATGTTCCCGACAGCAACTATCTTAACTAACTTAAATTAAATAGTTATTTCACTTTTAAAGTTCAATTATTATTTTTTTTAAATTAAACTAAGAGAATTAGGGGAAACATTTACTTCAATCAACTACCCCCACCGATACTAAATTAAGCCAGTAATTACCGCCCCCTAATTCACCACCAAATTCGAGTTGAGGCTGCACTTCCAATTACTATTACCTTTTCTGTTTATTTAAAGCTTATTAAAGTGATTTATTATCCTGTATAAGTTTCTGTATAAAAATATGAAAGAATGTGACTTACTACATAGTTTCAACTCAATGCGTCTCCCATAATTGTATTTTGTCCTTTTGAAAAATATATTTTACTCGTTATATTTAAAAAAGTCGTGAATGCATTTTTAGAAAATATAGAATTGCTGACAGAAGAAATGTACTCAACAAGTCTTACTTAACCAAACGGTCTCAAATTGTTTGATTCTAAAAAAGTTCTTAGAAAACAAAAAAAAATGAAAAAAATGTCTACTCCGAAATATTTTGAATTTTTCTCAAATTTTTATGTAACTTCTGTATTCACGAAATTGGAATCTAAGTGGTGTATATAAATTTTAAAAAAATTCTTAAAGAAGAAATAATCGCTTAGATAGGTATGCTTTGACCCCTTTGAGTGCATGTTTCATTAATTTTTAAGTTCAAAAAATGGTTATAAATTGTACACGAATGCCAAAATTTATTATTACTTTTATTGAATTAAACTGAAGGAATTAGGGGAAACTACTTAGGGGCAAGTACCCCACCGCTATTGAATTCACCATACTCGAAACTCACCCCCAATTTCGGAGTTGAGGGTGCATTTTTATTTATCATTATTACTTAATTCAAATTAGTATTTATTATCCTGTATAAGCTTCAGTGTATAAATATGAAAGAATATGACTTTCTAGTTTAATTCAATTCGTCTCCCAGAATTGTATTTCATCTTTTGGAGAATTATATTTTAATTGTTATTTTAAAACAAGTTGCGAATGCATTTTTAGAAAATATGGAACTGCTGAAAGTAGAGATGTACTCACAAATCTTTCAAGCACACGGTCTCAAATTGTTTACTAAATCTAGAACACTTCTTAGAAAACATAAAATTCCTTGAAAAAATGTCTCGACTCAAATATTTTTAACTTTTCTCAAAATTTTATTTAATATCTGTTTTCACAAAATTCATAATAAAGCGGTGTACATAAATTAAGAAAAGCTCTTAAAGAAGAAAGAATCGCTGAGATATGTCTCGACCTCCAGAATTTCATTTATTTTTTAACTTCAAAAAATGGTTATAAATTGTATACGAACGTCAAAATTTATAACAGTGATTAATTAAACTAAGGGAATTAGGCAAAACAACTATTTCGAGGGCAAATATCCCCAACGACATTGGATTACACCACTAATTCGCCAAATCAGCCCCACCCCCCACAATTTCGGGGTTGAGGGTGCATTTTTATTTATTATTGTTTATTAATTCTCCAAATCACTACCACCCCCTAAATTCTCCCCCAATTTGGGGATTGAGGGTGCATTATTAGTTATTAATATTTTTTATTTACTTAAAGTTCATTTAAGTAATTTATTAACCTGCACAAGTTTCTGCATAAAAATATGGAAGAAGGTTACTTCATGCTTTCAAATTAATTTGTCTTCCAGAACTAAATTTCATGCTTTTGAGAATTATAGTTTAACTGATATATTTAAAAAGTTGTGAATGCATTTTTAAAAAATGTAGAATTGTTGAAAGCTGAATTCACAAGCCTTTCTCAAACGGTCTCAAATTCTCAAATTGTTTACTAATTCCAAAAAAGTTCAAAGAAAATAAAAAATTTCTAGAAAAAATGTCGACTGAAATATTTGTAACTTTTCTCAAAATTTTATTTAATTTTTGCACTCACAGAACTGGTTATAAAGTGACGTATACATCTTAAGGAAGAAGTTCTTGAAGAACAAACAATTGCTGAGATATGTCTGGGACACTCAGAATTTCAGTTATTTTTTGAATCAAAAAGATGGTTATAAATTGTATATAACTGCTACCACAGAAAATTAGGCAGGAAAGATTGGAAAAAGAATTTAAAAGAAAGAAGAACTGTTGAAAGTATCTCCAGGTAAATACTAAATCTTTCTGCTTCAGAACATTGTTGCTGGAATAATGATGGAAGCAATGTTAATTCTCTAAATAAACATTTTTAATTATATGCTTGCATCATCTTGTATATGCCCCGATCTTGTATAACTGTCAAAATATCGAATTTGCCCTGTAGGAACCGTTATGGCGCATTCAATCCGGAAATCAAAAATTAAAAATTATTTATTGGATTATAGATAACTTTAAAGCTAATCACAAGCAAAAAAAAAACAAATTTGAAATTAAATTAAATTCCAAAATAAAGAAGATAGAAAGATATAGGCTAGCTAGTCCAGAAAAGATTAAAATTACATGCATTGGGTAGCACAAATTCTGAAATCTACGTAACACTGCTGAAAGCTATCAAAATCTGTTGTTTTGTCTTCTATGTGGGGTTACAATTTTCTAGGCTATTTAAACTGGCTGCAATATTACTCTAATTGGCCTGGTTCAATTTCCCAACAGAAATTCTGGTATCTGACATTTATACCTTTGCCAATATCCCGTTTTAACTTTTTCCACTTTCATGTTGTCACCTCGATCTACTCGAATAACGCTACAAACTTCCAACTTCCCCTCTTAAGTTCGGCGGATAACTGCCTAAGTAATTCATCGTAAACTCCTAACGGCATTAAACGCGGGCATATTAATTTAGGTGGAAACTTTACACCCTCTCATAAATCTTGATGTGTGGTTAAGGTTAGATCGACATTGGACGCCATATTGTTAATTCATAGACGGAATGAAGCGCTCATTGCGCGTCGACTTGATTTATTCAAATTGCCAGTTTACCTGTTGTTATTATTATTAATGGTGCGTCGACTTCATCATCATCACCGCCGACGTCATCGGTGCAAGGGGGAGGCGCGGTGAGATATACGCGTAACTCACTACCTACTTAAGAATTTATCTGATGGGAGTCGTTGATAATTTGGTTTATCGCCGTCAATGTCCTGAGATATGTACACCAAGGCATACATTATATCAGGTAATATTTTAATCACAAACTCAATTGGATGAAACAAATTATTCTTAAACGTAAGGACACTTTTTATGTATTGGGATTTTCGCGCAATATTCCCGATTTGAAAGTTTTGCCAACATTTGAGAACATTTCGACAAAAGTTGCCCTTGTTTTGAAATACTTATTATGAGTATTATGACTATTGTCAAAATCCAGTTAAGATTGCCAAATGAACGAAAATTACTTCACATTTTGCTAAACTATTTGTTTCATTATCTACTGGCACTCAGGTAACTCAATACTAAACATTTTATGACAATTTATTTTTATTCTTTTTGGGTCCTTTTGATTTTTGAGATATGTGCCAAAGTTTAGTTAAGACGCAAAATACTCAAAAATTACCTCGAATTTCATCCTTTACGATGTTTTAGTAGAAATCATTCTAAAACTTTTATACCTACACAATTTTTAGCTAATAGAAATGGAGCAAAACCTGGTAACTAAATTTGGTAATTTTAGTTAAATAATCGCTTAAATTTATACCTCTCTAATGGAATAAGACTTCTTCCTATTTATGTTAGGTAAGTACATAAACTATAAAAGAGGTATACATAGGCCTCGAAGTTTTCTAAAAAACTTCAAAATTAGCCTAAAGTTACCTAATTTACGGAACTGAACATATTTATTCCTAAAAATATTCCATATAGTACCTACGTTATTTCAATTAAGTTATATCTGGCTCTTTATATTTTAAAATTACTTTTTCTATATTAAGTAGCTAAAAACTGTTAATTTTATGTATATAAGAAAAACTAAAACTTTTAGATAGTATATTTTCAAAATGAGCTAAAAAATCGTTTTAGTTTAACTTATTGCTAGTATATAACTATATACTAGTTAAATAAATAAATAAATTATTTAATTAAATAAATTAAATAAATATAAATAGTCTTTATTTCTATCTGGGCATAGTAATTTTGAAGACAACATGAAGTTTAAAAGGTAAATTTTCATGAAAATTTTCTATCTGGCCATAGTAATTTTGAAGACAACATAAAATTTAAAAGGTAAATTTTCATGAAAAGTTGAGTAGTCGCTTAGTTATTTAGGACAATTATAGTTAGTCCACGACATTTTCAAAGAAGTTGTAGTTGTTTTAAATCACGTCCAAAAACTTTGGTAGATTATATTGAACTGCAATTGACTTCAAATAATCTGAAGTTTGAGAAGGAACATGAAGTTTTTAAAGTAGTTGATGCTGATTAAAGTTTAGGTTGCTTTAAGAAAATTGTAACAACTGTAATCAGGCGTCGACATTTTTAAATGAATTACATTAGTGTAATTTAATTTAATTAGGAATTAGATTTGTCTGTTAAAGTATAAGTTGAGAGATTTTAAAATAAATGCACATTTTATTTGTGATGTGTAAATGCTGATTTATTTTTAATTTTATTTTGTTTACTTATTTATTCATTACGATTTTAAATGCAGAAAGTATTTAAAGTGTATATGATAAATAAACTTATGACAATATATCCTGCGACATTTTTAAAGAATTGCAAATATTTTAAGAAAAATATGATATTTTAAGTATAAATTGTAACGTTTTTATTTTTTCAATGAAGTAGATGAATTCATAGAATTTATACCTATAAAAATATTGTCGTTTCGCAAAGCAAGAAATTTATTCGCAAACAAATTCATTTTCATCTAAATAATAGCCAAAAGCTGTTGGTTTTGTTGTACGAAAGAAACTAAAGTTTAGTTCAATTTTAATGAAATAATCGTCTCGGATCAGCTTATTTTCAACTAAAATAAAATTGGGTATTCTTCAGCACAAACCTAACAAAAATGGTTAAGTATTATCGAATAAATGGAATCATTTCTACCTGGGTATATAACAAAACTCCTCATTATCCACTGAGGAGGAAATTCAGAAAATTCACTGCTAAACCATTTAGAAGAAATAATTTTACTCTTTGTTTATTCCTCAACGAAAACCTAAAAGTGTATTTTATTATGAAATATTAATTCTAAATTCTGGTGTTTTCACAAAAATATAGTTTACAGTACAACATGAACAAGTAATAATTTACAACAATATTACTTTCATCTTGGACTGAAGATAGTATATATAACTGAACAAGAAACATTATTAATCTTTAGAAGCAGACTTAAGTTTATAACGCATTGCCAGATGGAGTCAGTGTCAAAGATTTGGCGAATACGTGTGCTGAGAATGCACCAAAACTTAGACTGGATAAATGGTGGCATTTTCATGTCGGGTTAGAATAAATTATTCATTGCTACTTAACATAAAATTTCAAATAGCACAACGCTGCTCATAATGCACTACGACCTGTTCTATACAGATGCATGATCTTTACATTTAGCATATAATTTGTTGCTAGAGGCTAGAGGTCGTTTTAGAAGTCATTTTATTCCACAAAGGCAGCGAGATATACATACTACCATAACTGAAGCTCAAAGAGGCATATTAATAAAATTTAGATGTTTTGCGTACCTACTGCTATAGGCAATTTTGATCTAAATAAGTATAAATAAATAAATAAATAAATCCAACTTTTAAACAGAAACAAATCCAACAAAATAAATAATTTCCAACTAATTGGAAATTACAGCGGTAATTAGCTGTAATTCAACTATCTGGTAGCCCCTAAAACTTTAAACGTTATGTTGGTTCAGGTAAAAGTGAAAATAACAATCACAATTTAACGAGTCCTACGAGTATTATCACTGCCGTCCTGGGAAAAGGGAATATTAATGGTAAACCACACAATAAAAGATTTAGTTCCCGGCGCTTTAAAATGACTTGCTTGCAATAAAACGAATTCATTTATTGCTTTTCATTCGTTGTGTACGATGATATTCATGTTTTCTTGTAACCTGCAAAATATAAAAAACTAAAAGTTTTCTGCACTCCTGGATACAAAATTATCCAGAATTGAAGTTGGACCAGAGACCACAAAGTTTAGAACAAAACAAAATATTGTGTAAAGCACGTGGGGAGAATGTAAGTAGACATTCCCATATTAGAACAATTTTAAGTAAATAATAATACATTAATACTACATACACATAATAATACACTGTTAATAAAAATTATTTACGTATCATCTGACGCTGTCCTTACAATGTAAAGCCTCTATTGCCTTAAAAATATTTTCTTCAATACATACAACTTGTTTGGTTTATGGTTTTAATAGAGTTGCTGACGAAATTGGTAACCAGTATACTCGTGTTAATTTGAAAAACATTTGATATCGTTCTATTAAAGCTGTCTTATTAAACTAGTATAATATAATGTACTACATATTCCACTTCATACTTTTATCTAAGCCAAACCAAACAAACCTAACCTTCCGGACCGAAGTCTTAGGCCCAGAAACGTTTCCGTGGAACATTTTCTCGTTCCGTGTAGATCTCAATCCAAGACGTCTACTGTCTGTTTACGTTTACGAGCAAATTTTTTAATGAAATATCTCGGTTGATAGACGAAATAAAGTCATTGCCACACTCAGATAGGTTCTTCGTTAGACGCTAATTCTGTTGATATAATTTTTGTTATTGTAGTTATTTTGTGTCCAAAACGAGTGATAACTAGCCTCACCACATAGAAGGCAACCGCAATACAAAAACAATTGTAACACGTTGTAATAAACAGTTAGCGGGGCGCGATAATTGGCCGTCCGGGTCGTACGGTTTTTCGGCGATAACACCTCTCGCCGATTCAGCGCTTCGAGCGAAGCCAGCCATAAGAAAGCTATGCTTCCAAAATCGCGCGTGCTAAAAAGCTCGATTTACGCATGCCAGAGCGTGTTTGGAATAGGCAAAACAGAGTACCAATAAAAAAAAAAGATTAAAAAGCTAAGGAAACTTGACAACGGTGTAAAAAAGCACTAAGCTAAATAAGGCTTAAATTTCTTGATGCTGTTTAGCCACAGTATAGAGATCCTTATATTGTGGCTCAGCTTAGGATAAATTGTTTATTGCTTGTCACGTCGTGTCCACTCCTGATCTAAAGAATGATCGAAAAGCGTTTTTTCAACAATTATTTGTTGCGTTAATAGAGAGATGTATGAGTTATAATCATAACTTGGCACCTAACCTAGAATTTATTGCAACTGGTTTTTTAAGGAAAATTCATTTTATTTCACAGAGGCAGTGAGAAACACTCATAACGCACTCAGATCTAATAGTTTATTACGGCGAAGTTAGTTTTCTTGGTAATTATTTAACGAATCAATATTGCAGCCGTGAGTTATAATCAAACTAGGTACCTATATCACTACCAATGAATTTATTTTCAACTAATTTTTACGAAAATTCGCTGCATTCAACGCATGCAGCTAGATATACGAATAATCTGCAGGTTCAATCCTATATAGTGTGTTATAATTATAGGCTTCCCAGCAGCAACTAATTGATTACCTTTATGCCCGATTGAAACCGGTCGCCACAACCGAGTTTGAACTAAATGTACTTTAACTCGAATCGGGATTTCTATTCGATTACCTTGTTTACTCGGCGTGTACACGCCCGATGAATATGAATCTTTATTCGAGCCGTATGTGTGTGTCTATGTAACGAGATTCTCCTTTTTCTCTCTTTTCCTCCTTCGGTTTTCGGAAAACGGAGAGGAAGCCTTAACGATGCACTCTAGTGAGTCCCTCTACTGTTTGTGTGTAACCCAACTGTGGCTGAAATAAGATATTTCCTTCCTCACGACGTGTAGAACCGGAGAACGAAATGTCCCCTCGCGGTCATACGTGTGGGTGAGACAATGTTTTAACTTAACTAGAATGGATAAAAATTTAAATAATGCGAAAGTTTCATTATGCAATTTAATAAGTTTTATATAAACGTTTCCATAGGATATTCATTTGAGTGAACTGAATGTAATTTTTCGATACTGATCACGCATTGTCCTTTGGAAGAGTTTCCCCGTTTCTTTCTCTATGAGGCATTTTAGAGGTAATATGATTAAATGCAATTATTTAACAAGTGTTTTTACCTCACCTTTTATCGAACCGTCAGGCAATTCAATTATTTCTAATTATTTTTTCAATACAGGTATTATAATTCTCATTAGGAAATTTGATTACATGAAGCTCTTCAATATTTTTTCATCACGTTTTTCATTGGGAAATTCGGTTGAATCTACTTCAAAATCGGTTTTTATTCAAGTAATTAAACCGTTTGTAATTCCTCAATCAAGTCATGATCGAATTTTTCATGAAACCAATAATTACTTGGCAAAACGCAGTCCAACAAAGTAATGTTCTTGTTTTAAAACCGAAGATCAGACGAGGCGCCTGAAAGGTTGATTTGCATCATAAACATTAAATTCACATTTTGTTTTTACAGTAACCAATTATAACATTCTTTTTATCAATTCAAAAGATAATCAAAAAAAATATGCGTAACTGATTCTAATGCCATAAGAAGATTTTTACGAGGCACAGAACAGTTTCACATCTAAGTCAATTGAGGCGAAACCATCCAAAATGTGAGATAACAACCGCTGTTCTTTGGTGATCACCTTTCCTTACTTGCCTTCTTATGGTCGTTATTGTTACTTTATGACTGTGTAACATGTAACGCAACCTCAAAGAAGACCATGGTATTTGCGTCTTATTCCAATTTTCTTTGAGGCCATTACTCTACTCTCACTTACTCAACTGTTAGCCGTTTTCGAAATGTTTCCAATTTATAAAAGCTCCCGTAAAAAAATACTTTCCATTACCGTATATGTCCTTACAGAAGTACGTAACATACATGTTAGGTAATTCGTTGATGGATCTCCTCCTCTGAGTTTTCTTTAAAATTTTAATCCGAAACGGACACGTGTTTTGCCTTTTAAAGGCCGACTGCTTTAATCTTCGCAAAATTCTTTCGTTGTTAAAATTCATGAAAGTAAAAGAAACGACGGGAAACGAGAGGTTCGCCCGAGAGACAAAATGTTATACGGGGAGGTCTAAAACAATGACCGTTTTAGAATTTAAGAGCGAAGATTATCATCTGATCAAGTTGTTGTAATATTACTTACAATTACATTATTTATGTAACCAGTTTAAATTTTTATACAGAACTCTAGAAATTGTTTCAATCTTCTAGATTTGCTTCATGTATCTAAATTCTACTGGAATGTCGCATTGACATTCCAAAGTCCTTTACGCACTTTTGCGTCCTTCTATGCCTACACAATTTTCCTGTAAAGTAAGTAGCCTGGAAATATCTCAATCTTCTAGATTTCTTTAGATGTTCCTTAATTCAGCGTGGGATGTCTTTAGAATTTGTTTTAGATCGCTAGAATTGACGACTTCTTAATATACTCCAATGGTGTTCTATAACTGTCTAGTTCTTCTGTCAAGTAGCCTAAAATTGTTCCAATTTTGCACACTCGCTAATATGTTTCTAAATTCACTTGGTATGTCTAGAATAGTCTCTATAGAGCCTGCAGTCTTAATATCGCTATAAGTGGCTACGATTACTTTACTAACTTGTACTGTCTTTTACAACTGCTCAATTTTTTTAAAAGTAGCTGAAATAGTCCCAATCTTCTACACTAGATGCTTAGGAATTCATCTGGAATGTCTTTAGAATATTTTGAAGTTTGTTAGAATTGGCTATGACTTCTTTACGAACTTGTATTGTCTTCTACAACCGCCTAATTCTTTTGCAAAGTAGCCTGGAACTGTTCCATTCTTATAAACTTTAGAATTTAGTTGAAATGAACTGCGACTTCTTTACAAACTTGTACTGTTCTCTATAATTGCGCAGTTCTTCTGTAAGGTGAAATTTTTCTAGATTTTTTAATCTTATAGACTTGCTTACGTGTCCTTGAATTCTTCTGGAATGTGTCTAGAATACAATTAAATTTGTTTGAATCGATTATGCCTCTTTTACGAACTTGCCTGGAGTTGTCTCAATCTTTTATAATTGCTTACATGTTTCTGAATTCTTCTGGAATGTCTCTAGAATAGTGTTAGAGTTGACTACGAGTCCTTTACAAACTTTTGGCGACCTTCTATACCTACATAGTTTTTCTCTGTAAAGTATACTGGAATGATCCCAACCATCTAAAGTTACTTACATACTTCTGAATTAATCTGGAATGTCTTCAGAATACCTGCAGTTCGCTAGAATTGAGGATAATTTCCTTACGAACTGTCCTCTATAGCTGCCTAATTCTTCTATAAAGTAACCTAGGAATTACCACAATCTGTTAGTCTTGCTTACATGCTTCTGAATTCATCTGGAATGTCTTCAGAATACCTGCAGTTCGCTAGAATTGAGGATAATTTCCTTACGAACTGTCCTCTATAGCTGCCTAATTCTCCTATAAAGTAACCTAGGAATTACTACAATCTGTTAGTCTTGCTTACGTGCTTCTGAATTCATCTGGAATGTCTCTAGAATAGTGTGAAGGTCCCCCTTTTGACTATGATTCATTTACGTAAATGTTTACTTACTTTCTTTATAACTACCTAGTTATTCTTCAAAGCATCCTGATATTATCCAACTATTCTAAATTAGCTGACATTATTAACATGAAGAATGTCAAGTTCGCTATAATTGACTACAATTACTATAAATGCTTTGTATGTTCTTCTATAATTAGTCGTTTTGCAAAGTAGACTGAAATTGTCCCCATCTTCTAGACGTGCTTACATGCTTTTAAATTCTTCTAAAATATCTGAAGTTCAATAGAATTGACGAACTCTTTTAAGCACTTCATAACGATATTTCTTCTGCAAAGTATGCTGGAACTATTCCAATCTTCTAGAGCTGCATATAACTCTATTATAAGCTTGTTATAAACACAATAGTCTGGAGTTCTCTATAAGTGACCACAATATCTTTCCATGCTTCTGGGGTCTTCCATGAGTACCTAAGGCTTCCATGAAACAGCATATCTATTTTAGAGCAGTCTGGGAGTATAAGTGAATTGAAGACAACCCCTATGCACACTTGTGATTGCCTAAAACTTTCATAAAAATGCTTCCAAGTGTTTCAAATGCTACTGTAGTGGTATGTAATTTTAAAATACTTTTGTGCTTCACCATTATTTCTCTAGTATAACACGGGAGTGTCAGGAGTTGAATGGAATTGGCAACAACTCCTTTACATGCTCCTGGGGGATTTAACAATTATCTGCATTCCTAGTTCCTAATGTAGCATGGAACCATCATGAACTTGTAGAGTTGTTGACAAGACTTATTTTCCTAGAATAGGTCTGGAAAACTCCAACGCTGTATATCGAATCCTATATATATCAACACTTCTATAATGACCCAAGTTTTAATTTCTATATAAAATAAAATTTTAAATTAATTTCTATTCTAATCTAAAATAATACATGGAATGTCATTAGCATATATCAGTTGCAGTTTCTTCCACGGTTTCACATGCCGACGATCTGATTATTTCTGCTATTCATGGTAACCATTATGAGTAATGTCACGCTTAAGGCTCTTAAATGTACACGGTTTGGGGGTTGTAGCTCAGACTACAACATTCACTAGGTGTGCGTGGGTGCGTGTGTGTGAGAGAGAGAGAGAGAACTTGAACACATGGGAGACCGAGACAAGAATGCAAATTACTGACAAATAAAAAACTCAAGGGACACGAAATTAAATAATGAAAAAATAAAACACAATAATCGAATCAACCACTGGCACAGCTTACAAAACACGGAGGACGTAAAAATGACTGACCCCGATTGTTTTTCTTAAAAACTGAACCGTTGATATTTTGAGTTTATTGCTTTGTCGTCCTTTCTTTGTGTTTACCTTTGGAACATACTGGCCTCATTAATAACTGAAACAGCATATCTGAGCATATCTGATTATCTCATTACTAGACGTCTTTCTTTGGCTGCATGACATAGGATGCGAGTGTTATTTATTCTTGTCCATTATTTGGTATTTCTCAACCTCGAAATCTGCTTCCGGACTACTCCTCAATTATTCCCTAAACAATTCGTTGAGGAATTGTGTATCTTGGTCCTTTCAGAATGTGTTTAACTGACTTTGCGTTGTTAAATTACTGAGAAAAGCTATATCTTATATAGCAATCCTAGCTCATGATTTCTGGCCATGTCTGTCCACGATGTTCTGAACATTCTGAGTAAGGTCAACGTTTCAAAAATCGCTAGTTAGATGTCTATTACTACTAACATAAAACGTTCACCTAGAACGTGATACAACAGGCCATTTTGTATTCATCTGGATAAAGGTTACTGGACGGTTTTCATTATTATTCATGCCATTTTTTGATATCTGCTTTAGTTTCGCCTCTTGATGACGCCACGTTTGGTGTATAGTTGATAAGTCCTCTTAAATATCAATAAAATGCCGAATACTGACAGAAGTATTATCGAAATTAATTGTTTGCGTAACTGAAAAATAGTTTAAACTATAAATTTACAGAGGACTTTATGGAAATTGACGTGAAAAATTAATCTGCCCGTCACTGCTATTTAATGGTGTAAGTGATTGGCAAAATTTCCATTCTATTTAAAAAGCCTCTAATGGTTGATTTAATCACATGATTACCAAAAATTGAACGTTTTGCAACATTTGGACCGAAACTTTGGATAAAAAAGCCCAAAATACCTAATTTCCAATCTGCCATATATTAATAACATCTGCATTATAGTGCCATTACACGCGTACCATAGGGCGAAGCATGAGAAATTTCATTAATTACGAAGAAGGAGGAACGCCACATTAGATAAACTTTAATGTAACGTCAAAGTTTAACTTTTAGATGTGTCCCTAAGTCTGAAATAAATCTGCCGGTTATTACTACACCGGAGGGGGTAAAACAAAGGAAGGGAAACCACACACGCTATACATTCGAGGATTATTCTCATGGCGATTACGTATATACTCAGTCACTCAAATCGACGTGAATCAAACGGTGATGGTTTTAACATTCCTGGCATGCTGCAACTAACTTACAGGATAGTTGGTATTTAGTTGTATGGTATTTAGAAAAATACTCGAACAGAATAATTACTGGATACGGCATTCCTCGGAGAATGCTGTAGTATTACCCACTTGAATACAAGGTGTATTTCCAACTTTCAGCAAAAATTTCGAATTTTGACAAGAGATTCCAATGAACGAAAAGCTCCCATGTAGCTAGATTCCTAAGTTCCATCCTGATAAATACGCATGTGTTCTTAGAAGATATTATAAAGATATTATATTTGGATGAGCTGCGTTACTTTGCAATCGTCACAGTTTTAAGAAAATATAGCAATTACTAGCGATTGTCGAAATATGTCTTTTTTAAAATGAAAATGATGATATTGGAAGCTATTAAATAAGTCATATTTTGTGAATATCTTTACTACTACCCACTATTTGGATTAATTTCGCTTTAGAGATGTACCCAGCTACCATAACGTTTAGGTAAACAAAGTGTACTTGCAATAAGAAATGCAAGTTGCAATTGAAAACTGTAGTTAGGAAAATTTAATGACCGGGGTACACATAGATAATCAAATTAAGCGCTGCTGTTTAGACATAATGGGAAATGTCTGGATGTTTAGCGGTTACACTCCGATTAAGAACATATGTGCAGATACCGACACTCGTCGGCTTTATTGGTTGCCGTAGTTTCTCCAAAATTCGTTCGAAGAAGTGGTGGGCATGGTGGGGGTTCAGTAGAGAATACAAAATAATATTTTATGATCTATATATGATATATTATCTATGGTGGTCGTATCCTGTCTTACTTTAGAGTTTTCTGTGTTGTACAGTAGGATTTGATTAATTTACTGTTTTGACAAAAGACTGTGAAACTGGACTACCTTCTGTCGTAGTTCACTGTGGTTTTGATCTATTTTGTTATGATCAACAATTAATCGGTTAATATTAGACCATTATGCTGTATAGTCTTTACGAGGCCAGTGTAACAACGGGCTGCCGACGAAAAAGAAGAACGTAAACGAGCCGCCTCCATAGGCGCGCGGAATATTTTTTACTCACTTAGTCAGTAAAATCTCATAGAAAATTTTTACATGAATTGTTGTAAAATAATTGAGTTTAAACATTAAATAATTAATCGTAATCTTCAGAAGAAGATTCGGAGCCGGGACGAATGACAATGGGGTTAATAGGTGGTAAAACGTGATATTCTTCCTCTTTTTTAATTACATGCGAAACGCAATTTTGCCAAATTTGTTTGTAAGAATCATCCCTCAAGACGGTTTCAATGTTCTCAAAAACAATGTTAGTGAAAGTAGGACTGTGGTTTGTTTTCCGCAAGCGATCCTTGACGTTAGCCCAAATTAATTCTATGGGATTAAAAATACAGTAGTAGGGAGGTAGTCGAAGAACACAATGACCTTTATCCTCAGCAAGCTTATCAACAGCATACTCCTTTTTGAAAGTACCCGATTTAACAATTTCAAGAAGCTGTTTTTTTGTACGGATGTTTGAAGCTATAGGAATATTTTTGCTGTGAAGAAATTCGATGATAAGTGATTTCCTGGAACTACTATTAGGAATTTTATTAATTTGACGAGAATGATATGGAGCGTTATCAAGAACTATAACTGTATTATTAGGAATATTGGGCAGAAGTCGATCTTTAAACCACTTTTCAAACAATTTGGCATCCATATCCTGATAATAATCGGCGAAACTCTTATCGATATTCTTGGCGGAAACAAGCAACGCATTAGGCACAAAACCGTTTTTGTTTCCTGCATGTAAAATTACCACCCGATTTCCCCTAGAACTGGGTGTATTTAATTTACAGTTGTTGCTGTCATCAACCCAACCACGTTGAATCGCTTCATGGGTGTCAAACCATGTTTCGTCTACATATACAATGTTGCTCCCTGATTCCCGAAATGAACTAATTTGTCTCAAATAATCCTGACGCAAAGCAACAATACGAGGTGACTCCATGATGACCATTCGAGAATCAAATTTTTTGTGTTTAAATCCGCAACTTAACAGAATTGACCTTAAAGTGTCTAAAGATTTATATTTATATTCCTCAAAAGACTGTAATTTTTGAAAAATTTATAGTAAAGTGGGCACCTTGTTTCTAGCATAAAAATCATAAACAGTTCTGAGTATAACCTCTTTAGCAGCGTCATCTAATGCTTTGAACTTCTTTTGTTTACCTCATTTATTTTGATGATGATCTACAATTCCTCGCTGAATTATTTTATAAATTGAAGAATATGGAATTAATGTCAAGACCGAAATTTCTAAAATTAAGCAGCGAACCGATTGTTCGGGTGTTGGAGGCGCTTAAACATATTTAAAATTACTGTTTGTAATTGAGGATGTAGATCCTTATTTGCAAACTCCCAAGAAGGAGACGAGGAGAGCAAGAGGGTTGAGTAGTCACGTTTTCCACATCAACTCGCACTGTTTCTGTCGCCCACGGTCTCCACAACGCCATTCCGAATACAATTAATTATTATTGTAAATATAAAAACGAACGGCAAATTATATATTATAAATTATATTATAAATCATATATAAGCTTGGTTGTTACACTGGCGTCACTGGCTTCGTAAAGACTATAACATGATTACTGAGTGCCTCAATGTTATTTTTCGTACATGCGGGAAACTGAACTGCACGAAAATCACGAGGTTGTGCTCTTCCGGCTTAATCGTGTATTCAACAATTTCCTATTTCGTCATAACCTACGATATTGACGGATTATGACGAGTGCAGGGGTAGATTTAATATGAACGGCGTTCACTTGCGCGCCGCGGTCTCAAAATATTTAGGTTACTATAAAAGCACCGGACAGTTGCGCGTAAGGTTGACTTGGCCCTTTTGCAAATTAATCACTTGCGCGCCACAGATAGAAAGTTGCGACCACATAATTTAAATTAGAAATCAAGTGCGCTGTACAGTCAAACTTAATTTTATTCATCTTTTTACATAATGCACACAAACACTTTTAACAAAATCAATCCTACAAATAGAATTATTATTATATAAATCAATTAAATTATTGATGTAGTCACGCCGGTTGTTATTTCTATTGTTTTTACTTTTTTTGTACTTTTTCTTCCTTATTTGTTATCCAGTGACAACATTCAAGAGCTTTATGGACATCTCCTGTTGTACGTGGCAGCGGTGGTAATACACTTCTTTGTGCTCTATAAATTGATTGCCTTATATTGGTGACATTTTTAATGTTGAAATTAACTTGGGAAGCTTCTTGATGTATACCAAGATTAATTATTTTTGAAGGACGCTGTGTTAGGTCTTCAGTTGCTTTTCTTTTTACTGCATTTTGTAACTTCTGTAAGAAAGCGAGTACACAATTACTAAGTTGCTAACACACTATGCCTGTATACTCATATCGTACCAACTATATTTATTAGGATGTTCTTCGATATTTATCCCTTCGATAAATGCAGAAATTGACCATCGCGCGCAAGTGATTGGCGACCTTTTCATCCCTTTGGTTGTAAGCAGGTAATAAGTAACCGCGGCGCGCAACTGTTTTCCCCTGTTTAATATCCCCGTATGAATTTTGACATAGTTGCGAGAGGCGATTTTTGGAGAGATAGAAGGATAATTCGATGAACAGCTCTGGAGACGAACAGCCAATCCGATAATCATGAATTTTGAGGAATAGATTTTTAACTATGGAACGTAATACTATTGTCATGGCCCACAGTGTTTAGGGCCCAGAGCGGCGCTCGTTTTAGGGGGTGGTAGATCAGATGTAGATGAAAATTAAATTGGTGAAACAAATTAAAGACTAATACCCTGCGGATGTTTAAGGCATTTTTTTATTGATTAGTTTTTTGTAAAATTAAGAAAGAGGACCATGTATATGGAAAAGCTACATGATATATGTGTTTTTTTTATTACGTAATAATATAATATAATAATATAATTTTCTATCTCATTCGGTCGTTTAATTCTAAACTGATTAAGGCGGGCACTTGCGAAGCCCACTAGGGAACTCATTAAATTAGAACTCAATCAATCAAATCCGTCAATCCCACACATAAGTAACATCGGTACCTATACCTTGTTCAGTGAGTCGATTCTCTATAACCGAAAGGTCCGATTATTACAAGACATTTATTGCCATGTTTACAAGAGGATTGTACCAGCTCGGATAAAGTTACTTAAGGGAAAGAGAGAGATTGTATACATAATGAAAAGAATGACAACGATGAAGTTAACAAAATACAATAGAAAGGCGCTTACATGATTTTCCAGAAGACATGGAAGCACTAAATAAGCAGGGATCTAGAGACCTGGTGTCCGGACATCTCTTCCAGGGGCAGCGACAAACACTTAGGCCGGGACTATACAATGCGTTTTAGCGGGAGCGTTTTAGCGGGACCCGTGTGACGGGAAAGCAGTTTGAGGCTATACATATTGCGGTAGAACGGCAACTGCGTCGTTCGTGCTGGTGTTGCGCTATCGTGAAGTGAAAATGTTTTCGAAATAAAAAATTATTTGCGCGCTTGAAGCTGCTGATTTGCTTGAAGAGCCGCCAGAAAAGAGAACAAGACGATATTTTGTACATTCTTTTCATGCCGAACGTGAATCAAGTAAAAGATCTCCAATATAGCTGGGCACTCTTGCACGCACTGTATTAATTTGTCCGTAGCGTACATATTGATTGAACAAAATACAACAAAACTGCAACCGCAGAACCGCACAGTATAAACGCTCTCGTTCAAATGCGGGTGTTGTCTATCATATCCCGCCATCCGTTTATCCCGTTCGCCGGCAGCAAGTCGCTCGCAATCCTGTCGGTGCTGCAAAACCGCAGCTGTATAAACGGTGCCATTTAAAGCAATGTGTTGTACCTGTCCCGCCAAACGGGTCCCGCTAAAACGCTCCCGCTAAAACGCATTGTATAGTCCCGGCCATTAGACTCACCGGCTGCAACACAGTTCAATCACTTCCACGAATGTTTTTCACAATTTATTAGCGTGGAATATGATGATATACCTCTTCGACGGTCAAATTTATCGATTTGCATAAACATACGTGTTTCGCTACGAAATTTCTTTGCGTAATTAATTTTAAGAAGTTCACGTTTTGCGTTTTCATGTTGTGGGTGGCAATATTGAAGAAAACTGACCCGATTTGCTTTATTTTAAGGGTAGGTGTAATGCGTATTGCTGACCATACAGGGTCCACACGGTATACTCTAGTATTATTAATGTACAATTATTAGACATGACTTCCTGACCATACGGTATTCTGTCCAGAAGCAGAGCGACTTAGATTCTTTGGCGGAACGATCTGGTTTTAAGTTAGGTTGTAATTTAGTTGTTTTATACAAGAGCAACACAATTATTCAACAGCAATGTTAGTTTATTGGGTTTTACTTGGTCTTTTAAAACCGTTATAAAACAATTGGTTTTCGTTGAAAATTTAATTATTTTCCATTAATTCCATAATCCAAACTTTTTTTATAAAGTGTTTCCCTTAGATTAACACTCACAAAGTTTTTTGACGTTAATGAAAATTTAAATACGACTTCACGATTTAGAAAAAAGGAATGAAATTGTAGCGGTGCATTCATCCATAATAAATAAAGAATTTTTTGAGAAAATTAAGAATATTCCTTACTGGGGATGTAATCTAGACCACATTTTTAGTGTTTTCTGATTAAATTTTAATATTGAAACATATTACACCTTACTTATACTACAACAAACGAGAATTTCATCGATACTCGTGCCTTTCATGCGCTTAATAATAGCTGTGGCTATTACAGATATTGACAGTGTAAAGAGCTAAGATAAAGTAAAACGCAAATGTGCGTGGCGAATTTAAGAGCACCCTGTGTAATTTAGTAACAACTGAAAAAACCTTAGAAAATGTGTGTATAAGCAATTGCCTGCTCGTGCCTGTCCCCTGCTCCTCTTATTATTTTTTTAAAGACAGTAATTCGGTTGCTTAGCGGAAAATTAATGCGTTTTATACTCTCCCAGCGAAATCGCATAGATAATGCCCGAAAGATATACGGAGATCGCATGAAAAGGCGATGATAAAACGGCGACTAAAAGCCGGTGTGGTCCGCCATTAAGATCGCGAAAAGAAAAACGGAAGAATTTAAAAACGTTTCAGCGGAATTACCTTCCCGGGAAGCTGTTTTCGACGATACATCACCTAATTCCGTCGGTTTATTAAATTATTCCGCGCAAAATGACTGGCGGAATATCGCTTTAGATTTTAGAATGGGGCGCTAATTCGGATTCAACCTCCTTTTCCTCGCGACGCTCATCCTATTACTATTATTGGATTTACCTGCAATATATGCAGTCCGCGAAACACACGTTTTATTTGCAACTGATTGGATTATTAGATTATATACCAATTACGAGATATTATCCAACACGGAGTTAAAGCGATATGTACCCAATTAACGAACATGCCTTAGAATTTGAAACTACAATCTTCCTATCAATCACAGTAAACATAAATGTGTGAAGTATATTCACAAACGTAGTCCCTTGACTTATGCAGGTTAAGCACCACCCTTGGATGGTCGAAAAGGGAAACATGTTTGGGCATTGACAGAGCACAGAGCCTCCTTAAAGACAAAGCTAGGGAATAAACCACCTTGTATTTATTTTGTTTTAATTTCAACCCAAATACCCACTACTATTTAAACTATATATGACAATCTTTTTTTTAAATTGGATTAGTCACAGCCTTCAATACCCTTACTATTGATTGATATTTTGTATTATCTAATTAAGCACTTAAGAACTTTACAGATCAGTGTGTCAAGAGTCTAGAGAAATTATCCCCGATTCCCATGAAAAAATTTTGTGACTTTATAGCTGATGAAATTTACATTTATGTGTAGTACTAAATTACTGGACGAATTATTACTTAGTTGAATATTTTAATTCCAATGTCTTTATTCCACTTTTTGTTTACAACCGACCACATAGATACTATTGCCTTAGTATATGTTGACAACCCATCTCTTGTGAAGAGGAATGGTGTATCTGTTGGTAACATTTCATTTAAATATCTTGAAATTCTGAAGCATCAATATTTCAGCTTTCCTTGTATTTTGTTGCACTCCAGTTGATTGCATTATGATTTTCTTTGCTTTCAAGATTTCTAATTTGTTTGTATTCAATACTATACTACATGGACGATTCCATGTCAACTGTCGTGAGGTTGGCGGGTCATATTTTTTTTTCACAACCAAAACTATTTCATCCTATTGTAGGTTCGATTACAAGTATTAACCCAAATTTTCAGCCAAAAATGATACTCCTAGCGTTTTTTACGGCCAATTTTCTGTCTTCTCGCGTTTTCCATTTTTGACGCCAAATTTTCTTCAAAACGTTATCGGAAACACATCGCACGCTGGAAATATTTAAGAGTATATATAGTCGATGTAAAATTCTCCAAGGAATCCATCCCGCTTCTAGAATTTCTCTAAGATTTTTCCATTTTCGAGAAATCCCAAAAAAAAATTTTTCTTTAACTCGTTCTAACTCGCGTGAATCAATTTTTGGATTTGTTGCAGGAGCGCAAAATTTTTGTTTTTTAGTGTACTTTTTGGGACTTTTAACTTTCCCGTGTGTATTTTGGTTTTAAGTGTCAAAAGACGCGAAAAATGGCAAAAAATGGACAAATCAGCTTAAAACGGTAAATTAAGAATGAGAAAGAAGTGGCAAAAGTTGGAAATATTCGTGTGGACCACAAGCTCAAGTCCCACCGATGAATTTGGATCATCCTCATTGAATACCAGACCATCTGGAGATCCAATATTGTGAAATTTGTGCAAAAAGGCCAAAAAACTGCAAAAAGAAATCCATTTTTCCAAACAATCATGAATTTGAATATGAAGGCGATGATGTAGGGTGCTGAATCTCTGAATCTCGTAGCATATTCTGTTCCTCTGAAAGATAGGCTCGATAGTGAGACGAAATTCAATATGGCGGCCCAAACCATGTAAAAAATTGGGTTTTAGAAAAATCAATCGATTCGTACTAAATTTAGTATATAGGAGTTTTTGGAGGCTCTGATCACAAATATGACATCTTCTTCTTCTTCTTAAAGTGCCGTGCAGATTCCTGCGTGGGCGTTCATCGTTTCTCTCATCATATAATCCTATTGATTGCAGCATTTTGCAGTGCCTGGAAGTCCTGTATTCCTGTCCATTGTCTTATGTTTCGTAGCCAGGATAGTTTTCTTCTACCTATTCCTGTCTTTCCTCCTTCTATTTTACCCTGGAGAATAAGACGTTGGAAGTGATAACGCTCTCCGCGTAGTATGTGTCCAAGGTAGCCAGGTTTTCTTCTCTTGATGTTTTCGAAAAGTTCACGGTCCACCAAACCAGCTCTTCTCAGTATGTCTTCGTTCGTTACATGATCATCCCACGACACTCTCAGCATCCGTCGCAGAGTCCACATCTCGAAGGCCTCAGCTTTTTTGATGATTGATGCTTTCAACGTCCATGCCTCGACTCCGTACAAGAGAACGGACCAGACGTAGCACTTTACCATCCTATATCTGTGACTGAAATTCAAGTTTTTGTCTGTCAAAAATTTTCTAAGCCTTAAGAACGTTGTTCGAGCTGGCTCGATTCTGCATTTTATTTCCTGATCTGGGTCCCATCTTTGGTTGATCATGCATCCCAAGTATTTAAATTGAGTGACTTGTTCAATGCGCTCTCCATTTACGGATATTGTGGTATTTGGAGTACCGTTCCTACTAATGGCCATACATTTGGTTTTGCGGATGTTAATTTTCAGACGCAATCTTTGACTTTCCTCATTGACCTTATCTAGTAAAATATGACATCAGATTAACAAAATTCCAAGATGGCGCCCCACCAGTGCGTATGTGCTTTTGGGGAAACCCGTATAGTTTCGACTCATTGAAGTGGAATTTGGTACTAGAAGGTTTTCGAGATCGCTGATCACAAATAAGACACCACAGATTTATGAAATTCCAAGACATTTTGGAATCTTTATCAGGAATGTTTGGAACCTTAACGAAAATATTTTGTTAACATTCAATTTTCGCACGAATTTCACAATATTTGGACCTCCAGATGGTCTGGTATTCAATGAGGATGATCCGAATTTATCGGTGGGACTTGAGCTTGAGGTCCTCACGAATATTTCCAACTTTTGCCACCTCTTTTTCATGCTTAATTCACCGTTTTAGGCTGATTTGTACATTTTTTGCCATTTTTCGCGTCATTTGGCACCTAAAACCAAAATACACACGGGAAAGATAAAAGTTCCCAAAAGTACACTAAAAAACGAAAATTCTGCGCTCCTGCAAAAAAATCCAAAAATTGATTCCGCGAGTTAGAACGAGTTAAAGAAAATATTTTATTTTTGGGATTTCTCGAAAATGGAAAAATCTTAGAGAAATTCTAGAAGCGGGAATGGATTCCTTGGAGAAGTTTACATCGACTATATATACTCTCAAATATTTCCAGCGTGCGATGTGTTTCCGATAACGTTTTGGAGAAAATTTGGCGTCAAAAATGGAAAACGCGAGAAGACAGAAAATTGGCCGTAAAAAACGCTAGGAGTATCATTTTTGGCTGAAAATTTGGGTTAATACTTGTAATCGAACCTACAATAGGATGAAATCGTTTTGGTTGTGAAAAAAAATTATGACCCACCAACCTCACGACAGTTAACATGGAATCACCCACATATAAAAACCAAACCTGAATTGTAAAACTTACGACTTGGACAAGAACATTTTTTATGATAATAAAAAAATTTATTATTTTAAAATAGTGGAAGTATTAAGTATAAATATTTCTTTTCTTTTTAAATGTTTTCTTGAATGTACTAATCTATCCAAAGTAAAGACTTGACTAACTTAAGGACTACGTAAGAATAAGAAAGTATTTGTCATAAATGGATATAATAAAATATATTTTTTTTAAACTGCCAATTCACCTAGTAATCTAAAGATGTATAGGTAGGTACATAATTACGACTATGACAATATATCGAGTTTTCCTCTCAAAAAGTATTTTGTTTCAATACTACTTGATTGAGAAATGGGTTTTCAAGAAATTAGATCGACAAATGTTATTTCGGAAGGTTGTATCATTTCGAAATAATATATACTTGTCGGTCGAATATTCTTAAAACTAACAACCCCCTCAACTAATTGTTGTTGAAACAAATGAGCTAAGAAAAAACTCGACCAAATGCTTTGTTCAAGTTGTACCTAATAAGACGGTTATAATAACCTCTTAGGACGGTTCCATCAATTTATTACAATTGTTTATTTAACTCATCAGAATAGTCAAGTGGACCTATTACAACGTCTACATTAACGTACTGGGACTGTTAATTCAACTTGATGCTACAGTAAAATTAATCTATTAAACAGTTGCATGAACTCGTTATAACAGTTAATTCAACTTATTAAAACACTCAAGTTAAACCATTATAGAGGTTACATTACCCGACTAGCGATGTTAATAGACCCAGCAGGACGGTTCAATTTACCTAATCAGATGGTTGAGTCAACCTGCTGTTTAATCTCCTTGAAACGGTTAATCTAACCTATCGATAGGTTAGGTTACATTTTAACTGCCTCCTTCGGTAGGATAGAACATCTCGGTTGAAAATACTGATTATTTTTCTCAGTGTAGATCCCCAGCAAAGCATTACATTTGGTTAACTTCGAATTATCAATAGCTAAGCTTTCTAAGCTAAACTCGCTAGCTAAGCTAGCAAGGAAGCCTTCTAGGACTTCTTCTTTTTCTAATATTCACCTTCGCCTTCGACCTACCTAAATATGCTAAAATACTCCAAATTGATATGTGCGCTGATGACATGCAGGTTTATAGATCTTGTAACAGATGACCTGAATTATTTTTCGTTTGATATACAAGATATTTTCATCTGGTGAAACGACAACGATATCAGAATTAATTTCAATATATCTATTGCGCTTTGTTTTGGCTCTGAACGCAAAAAAAAGATATTGCTATCACCAAATTAAATTGAGCATTTGTAAGCAAAGTCCTTAATTTTAATACAAAACTTTAATACAATGAAGACTTGAAAGGCGTTTTTAAAGTAGTTTCTTTCAAACTTAAGTCGTATTATTTGGAATATCAACTGGGCGAAAACTTCAAGCTGAAACTGACCAAGTCTCTGATCTATTCCCACGTAGACTATCGTATTATCATGCATTACTTACATTTTTTTTTATAATTTTCCTCTTTCTCTATTTCGTTCACGGTGTGCGCGTATATTAGAATTAGTTATTATCCAATGCGAGACAGAAGTCGTATGTCGCAACCGTGGGCATTGCTAGGCGAACCTTCGTAAGGTAATGAACACTTACATGGTGTGGTCCAGTATTATTAACATAGTTGTGGTTACTATTAGCTGAATATACCCTAACGACAGTGTATTATTCTCCATCCTCTTTACTCTAGTAGTTACTAGTGACATTGCTCAGTAGTTCCGTATAATTTCTATTTGAAAAACATCCAAGCTGTTATCTCCCATATTCTTAAAAACAAAACAGAAAAATAAAAGAACATGAATGGTAATCAACAATTAATGGAAAAATGAAAAGTAATTCTTAGTTGTGGTTAATTGGAGTTCAATATTACTTTGCTTTTAAAGGGCCAACTTTGCCTCTGTCGGTAACTGCCAGAGTTCCAACTCATTTAAAAAGTGCGATTTCTTCAATAACGATTTTAGTAAATTATTCTTACCTGACCTGTCTGCCTTGAGTAAAATTTCAATTATGTTAGAATATATAAGTTTTCAAGAGACAATTTATTAAATTCCCCATTTTTCATACCGTAGATATTTTCATTATGCTGTTTTTATACACTTCGCTCAAACTATGTAGAGCGCTCGAAGTGGAAGTAGAGAAGAAGAAAAAAGCGCGTTTCCCATCATAAAAATCGAATTCCGCCGGAAAAGCTTTTATTAAATCGCGTCCCGTCCGCCTCGGACAGAAAAATTCGACGATGGGGGTAATTATCTCGTCAAATCTGCCGGAGGACAAATCGCGAAGTGAGGGAGAACGAGGGGGAGTGAGAGAGGACAGAAATTGGAAAACAGTGGACAATCGGTGAACGGCTTTCACTATAATTGCATCCGAATGAAGGGAGCGGACAAAAGTGCCACGAAACTAAATTTTCCCACGTTTATGAAAAAGTGCCGGTTTTATTGAGATTAGGTTCTGAATGCCCCGCACGAGTGCTAATCTAGTTGATTGTTGTTTTGAGGGGGAGTTTTTCAAATGTTTGTTAATCAGACAAACAAACGGGTTACATCGTACGACTGGAAAGCTCCCAAAACACACGTTACTATTATAAACGACCAGCTTGGATATGCGAACAATAGTCCAGTCATCAGCCATTTTCGCGTGAAATATTGGGAATCAAGGTCGATTTCTTGGAAAATTGAGATTTAGGTAGTATTTATAACATTCTTCAAAGTTGGACTTGTGCCGAAGTGTGCTACTTCCCTAGGGGTGGGAGCCACCCCTTCTAAGGGGTAAAAAACTTTTTAATCCAAATAAAGCCGGAAATCGATAGACTGACCAATTCTAAGCAACTTTTGTAGCTAGTAAAAAAACCAAGAGATTAGTTTTTGAATGACCTCTATAAAACCAATAAGGGCTGAGTTATTGCTCGTTGAAGGATGGTTATTTTTCGAGAACCCCGAAATTAAAAATCTTCAATCTTCAATAACTTGAAAATGGTGAAATTTTTGGGGAAAACTTAATAGACCTTTTTTAAAGTAGGTACATAAAAAACTTTTAAAATCAGCAATAAAGGTTTTTTAAGAATTGACTGATCTATATCAAAAAACCTTTAAAATGAACAATACAAGTCTTTTGCATAAGAATTGACTGATTTATAACAAAAATAAAGTACCACCTTTCTTTTTTTTAATTTAAAAATTACACCCTCGTCACTACCACTCTGATAAAAATTAAGCGTAACCCACTTGCAATCAACTTTATTTAGGTATTATTGATATGATCCATGCGGTTTAACCGGTTTAGAATGCTTATTTAAGAAAAAATAATTGTTTAAAATGAAAATTGCATTTTCCTAATTTTATTTTGGAACAAAATGCAGTTTCCTTAAAGAGGTAAATCAACAAATGTTCTAGATATGAAAAAATGTTTCAAAGGTTAATTGCAGGGTTTATCTCACTGAAAATTTTGTTTTTTTTGTTTATCTTTGTATCATAAAAATTGAAGAAGATATGGTGGATCGAAGTTTGCATTCGCGTACTAATTATAGCTCACCCTAAACGCAACCCCTTTCAAAACTACGGGTTGTAAAAACTTGGAATTCCCTACAAAATGCATTTTTTAAGAGTTTCTAGCTTCGAAAATAAAGGAATTATCGTCGAAAAAACAGTTGAATTTTTTTTTATTTTGGAGCACTTATTTTGGAGCACAGGTACAAAGGTAGAAGCAAGCAACATTTTTCACATACAGTGAAAGTATTATAATTCATGAAAATCAACGGTGATCCCCAAAAGTCCACAGTTTTACAGCTTTTTTTACCGCTGATGACCGCCATTTTTATATTTTTTGTAGTAAGGGGTGACTTTTATAAGGGTTGAAGTGTTTAAAGAACAACAAATTTTATATCAGTAGTGAAATATTCTGAATTAAGTATAAATGCACTTTGAAATCATTTTTAATTTTAAAAAAATCGTTGAGATTGGTTTTTAATAATTCATACTCTTATAGGATGATTTATAAGGGTTGAAGTGTCTCGGCGAATAATACTGTCACTTAAATGAAGTACAATGATTTCAATTTAATATAACGCAATTTTCAATCAATTCAAAATACAAAAAAATATATTTAAAACTAGTTTTGAAAATTGCTACCCTCAGGGGATGATTTACAGGGATTGCATTTGTATTATTAATCATAAATTTGTTCGAGAATGTTAAGAAATCTACATATAAATGCATTTAAACTTAATCTTAACCAAATGCATGGTAAAATCTACGGTTCTTAAATATTTTGCAGTAAGGGGTAGTTTTCACCCCTAAAAAATAAAAAGCACACTTCGTCCAACTTTCAAGAAAAGGGTAAGTAGAGCATCAGTCCAAATTTTCATGAAAATTGACGCTGATTCCCAAAATTCTACAGTTTTGAGGTTTTTTACCGCTGATGACTGATAAAAGTTTTTATGTAACAGTGGTTTACTGAAGAACCCTTTGTAATTTTGATAAACTAAAAAAAAAAAAAATGATTTAACTAAAACCGACTATAAGGTTGGAGAGTGAAACCTATGTCAAACTGGTCCCAAACGAGCTGCACTAGATGAAGATACTAGCCGCCCTATATTCTGAAGAACAGACGCTACATTAAAATCAACGCCGGACAGGTATTCGCACTGAAGATGATCATTTGCTCAATCGACGTTTGATGTTGGATAAAACGGCCTAGCGCACAGATCATAAAATAATTTCATGGCCTGTGGCTAAGTATAACGTTTTATTTTGTTTACATCTGACGTGACATCCGACATCCGAATTATCCGAATCAAAACAGAAATGTTATTAGGAGATCGACGAAGATAGATTCTTAGAATTAGTTAACATATAGATACTTACTTAAAATAAAAGAGGCAAATGAGACGGAATTCCTAAACTATTAACAAAATAAGTGGAATGTTATAGAACTAGTGTGTGATTAGTTAATATCATTGGCCTTTAATCAAGTTAGACCCGGAGAATGCACACTATTTGCAATCCAACATCTCGAATGATAAATAGATTCTCCCACGCGGTTGCCAGGTGAACTCTTAGCTCTTCAACGACACGATATAACGATACAGGACGTATTACATTTTTTTACCAAAACTTGAGTTTTTAGTGAACAAAATTACTTAAATATGTAGGTATACTTCCAGTAATTTTTCTATGTTTACACTTTTCCCTGCATAAAAGGTTTTTAAACAACGCGAATTTCTCCGAAATGATACTATTCCTATGAAAAATCGCCTTTGGCGCGAAGTGGTTAATTGTTTTATTATATAATGCAAAATTACCTGTGTCGTGGAAATACTTTCCTATTGTAAATAAGTAAACTGACAGAAAGCCTCGGAAGACACAGTACGACAATACTTAACTAGAGAAAATAGCGGAAAAGATAAAATGGGTATTGGCAACGTTACCCTACTACGGCGTACTCCGTTTCGAGTGGCGGCTTCTTTACTCATTCATATTAATTCAATTCGTTTGTGCATTGTTGCCAATAGGATACACGGCATTATTTTGCGGTTTTCTTGTTTTTTAGGAATTCTTTACACACTTTCGGGACAATATCTTCATCCTCATCCTCATTTCACCAATACATAAAATCGATGTTAATTCGCACATTCCAAGTCAATAAAATGTACAATTTAATATATAAAAATAACGAGCCGCACCACCTGCCACTTCATAATTGTTATGATAAAGCATGCTTGCGCTGTTGCCAATGCGATACATTCAATTTTTCCTGAAAACTTATGATTGATTGCTTTCCAAAGCGATTTATGAATGACGATCCGTCTAACTAGATTAAAGGTCAATGGTTAATATTTATCTGATATATATATTAGATAATATTTATGAATATATTACAATATATTTTTAGTAGGTATTGCTTTCAGAATAAAGAAAGAATTAATATCTCGATCCATTGCCGTAGAAGAAATGCAGGAAATAAGAGTAACATGACGATAGAAGCTTTAAAAAATCTACTGAAAACCAATCATTACCCATTATACTCAACAAAGAAATGATAGGGAAACAATTGAGAAGCTTTTGGACAAAATAGAAGATTAGTGAACATAAAAATATAAAGAAGATGATAGGCCTGGAAAGACTCAATGCCAACAACTACCAGGTCTTGATTATTATCAGAACTCATAGAAAGCTGAATCATTAAAAAACAAGGTGATGGCAATTGTGAACACAGAAAATTTTGGAAATTTTTAGATAAAAACTCTAGGGGTAATCCCCCCCTTCGTCTGCGGAATCGCTTTATTTCATTGTGTCGTGCTCGCTGCTCTGGTGTTTGATGTGCCCGAAGTCGTTCCATTCTAAGCCTAATTACTTCATAATTATTCACTGTTGAACGCAATTCTGTCATACTAATACGAATGTTATCATTATGTGTCTCGCTGGTCGTCAGTGCGATTTGCACGTGAGGTAGCCCGTCGCACGTTTGATTGACTTCGACGACCTAAGTCAGGTCGTCTTCTACTTGGCATTTTGAAATCAATAAAGTTCTCGCGCACTGTCAAACAGATGATAGATTTTAATAATCGTCATGACATTTATTTATTTGACAAAAAACTGACACTATACTTTCATTTGTTTGATTAGTTGCCTTGGCGATTTCTACCCAAAATTAGAAAACGTACCTTTTTTAGTATTTCCGTTACTCATTATTTATGTTCCTCGCCGCTTAAACCTTCCCTGAACTTCCACAAATATTTCAAGATCAAATTAGCAAAATCGGTCCAGTCATTCTCGAGTTTAAGGTAGATAAACGAACAGTAATTCATTTTTATATATATAGAAATTCATTATACATATTCAAAATAAAAAAAGCTCAGAGGACAACTCTCAAAAATTGGTTTTTTAGATTTTAGAAATTTAGATACTGAGTGAATTGATACATTTTTTTGTTAAAATTCAAAGCGTTATTAAGGAAGTAGACCAAACTCAATAGCTAAGTAATATAAGATGGATACTCTCAAGAATTCTTCTTCTGAGTCGGTATCTAGTTTTCGAGAATCGTGCATTCATGAGTTATAGGCCGTGAGCCAAGTCTAAAAAAGTGTCTCATAGGAAACCACTTCAAATTTAAAACATAGATTGCCCTTCACGCGAATTACCAAAATGTGCAAGTCTGGCAGCTTTGAAGTGGGGCGTTTAATGGGGGTATAGTTTAAAAGTCACCCCTAATTGAGGGTGATAAGAAACCAAATAAAATTTGATGGGTTGGTCTGTTCGTGATGCACAATTCACTAAAAAAATTATGCCAGACACATAGGGTGGGTTGGTCACCCCGCCAGACATCACCAAACAGAGCAATTTTAGCGACCCCCTTTGACTGATAGGAAACCGGCTCAAACACCCTATGTGTTTGGCATAATTTTTTTAGTGAACTGTGCATCACGAACAAAGCAACCCCTCAAATTTTATTTGGTTTCTTATCGCACTTTGCGAGCCACAAATAGGGGTAACTTTGACATTACACCCCCATTAAACGCCCCACTTCAAAGCTGCCAGACTTGCACATTCTGGTAATTCGCGTGAAGGGCAATCTATGTTTAAAATTTGAAGTGGTTTCCCATGAGACAATTTTTTGGACTCGGCTCACGGCCTATTAGTCTCCACAGTGGTCCTCCACTCCTCTCTATTCTCAGTCATTCTGAATGAGCACACCAGGCTTTGTCCCGTGATTTTTGTAATGAAGTCCGTATATCTTGTGGGTGATCTACCTCGCTATCTTTTACCATCCATTAAGCCCTCTATGGTAAGTTTTTCAATGCCATTTCTTCGTACCACATCTACGTACCAAAACATCTAGCAATGTTTTCAGCTACCTATTGTGGTTTGTAACCTCTTCTTTAGTTTTAGTTTCTGTGGTATTGATTCGTTGGTTCTCTTCTATGTCCAATAGTTGTCCAATAGTCCAATGTTCCACAAAAATATTTCTATGTAAAATGTAAAAAAAAACTTTGAACCAAATATATTATTACTTAGGTGTATTATTTCGATCCATTCTGTTTATTTGTATAAAATTGTTTTTAATTAACATAGAGTTCTTTTGCAATTAAAACAAAAAAAAAACACTATTTTAAACACTTAAATCCGAGTTACTTTTTAAAGAAACTAATAGGGCAATTATTAATAAAGTAGTTAAAGTAGTATAATATAAGTTAGGTAACACTGTAATTGATATTAGTAACTGAATAAATAATTAAAAGTGCTGGGTGATCAAGAATGACTGTTTGAGTTGGCAATCCTACCTGGAGGATTTTTTTTGCCTAAGGGTTTGCAACGCTACAACAAGATATGTTTATTTGACAAAAATTTGACATAACAATCAGCGATAAGATTGTAGGTTATGTGAATAAAAATTAACGCTTAAAAAATGAAACTCGAAATACAGAACAATGATTTAATTAAAGAGCTAAAGGTAATGCTCAAAATGCCCCCCCTTTTGGTCCAGACATAAATTAACTCTTCTTTTTAGTCTCTCGAAGATATTCACCAGCATATTGGGGGTAATGTTTGCCACTTACTGAACTATTGCCTCTTGCAGCTCTTCTTCAGTATGCAATATGTTCCTAAAGACATTGTCCTTCAAGAGCCCAAAGTAACGAAAAATCTAATGGTGTGAGATCCGCTGACCTGCTTTGCCACATGCCCTGACTATTTACTCTGTCGCCAAAATTCTCTCTTAAATATCCCATAGTAGCACGAGCCGTATGTGCCCTTGCAGAGTCTTGTTGGAAATATCTAATTTGACGCTCTTCGTCTGTAAATTGGTTTATAAAAGGCCTCAAAAGGTGTTGGATATATCTCTCCGAATTGACGGTAAATTAAAAAATATTGGCCCATACACCCGCGTTCTTGAGACTGCCAACCAAACACCAACTTTAACCTGGTGCAAATGTGTCTCTCTGATAGCATAAGGATTTTCAACTGACCAAATTCTGTAATTTTGTTTATTCACATAGCCGTTGAGATGAAACCAGGCTTCGTCGGAAAAGATGGTATTGTCAAGAATATCATTATTATTTAATATGTCATTGAACCAATTGCAAAATAAAACTCTCTGCGGGTGATCAGGAGGGGTTAATGACTGGACGATGGAAATTTTATAAAGGTGGAATTTCATTTTCTTTTTAAGCACAGTGGAGCAACTTCCATGTGATAAACCTGTAAAACCGTGAATTAGAACAACATGGAAAAGTGGAAGTCTTATGGGTAAGAATGAAAATTGGTTGAATAGAAGGCATAAGGACCAAACCTGTTTGAAGGGAGAGCTTTCTTAAGGATTTGGGAGGACTTCTTTGCGTTCGAGTTCTGATATCCTCGACAACTTCCTCGTTTAAAGTGGAACGCCTACCAGCTGATTTGTGTTTGCTTACGCTCCCTGTGTTTAAATAACGTTCCTACTCGCATGCAATGTTGCAGAAAGACAGCAAAAGTGACCAAAGTCTCCGGAAACAACCCCTGAAATTGCTGGTATGTCGGTTCGAGAGAGTACTGCCAACCAGTAATTGGGTTATAAATCCCACTTCGAAAGTACGCCATTCTAATGAACATTTCGTGTTGTAACGTGAAAACCATTTTAAATAATAAATTTGAAAAGAATACCAGAAATTTGAATTTGAAATAGCAAATTCAAATTACCAGGTGTACCATTTAAAGATGAAATTCAGTATTGCCAACTCAAACAGTCATTCTTGATCACGTTGTATTACAAAATTTGAATTGCCACCCCAAAACCAACTGATCGAATTATCAAGTTTAATGCGCATGCCCTCCCGGCGCTGATGGTAACGTAGTCCTTGAAGAACTAACCCAGAAGTGACAATTGCTGTTTGCCACCACGGCTAGTAACATTCCCTTCGAACTTTTCAATTAACAAATAGAGAAAAGTCGATTCATTCGTAAGTAGGCGGGCGGTTACACGAATTCCCGCAAATATTTAAACGTGACCAATTACAAATCCCGAATTCGCTCCCCCCTTCTCGAAGGTGCGCCAACACACATATTTACATTAATCGAATTACACCAGTTCAAACATTGACAATATGGGTCACGTGGGACCGAATCGGGCTGATACAAAAGCATACATTTTCTTCGTTTTCCAGTGAAACGCGTGCGAGTTCTTTGTCCGCTCACCCTTCCTTCCTTCGTCGGAACAGACGCCAGCACATAAGCCTTCTCGGATAATAAACGGCCTGGAATTATTTAGTAGAGTTTTACGCACCATTAACGTGTGTATGTATTCTATTTTCGTATGAGTCCATATCGCGACAGTAGAACAGAAAATAGAATGGAAAAGTTTGAGGATAGGAGGAAAGAAGGTGAGCTTTTCTCGGAAAACGGTACTTTTATACCAGAAATCGATGAGGGAAAGTGAGGCACTCGCAACAATTCTATTCGCCCCGATTCAATATTAAATTTAATTTTAGGTCGCCAAAATGTATTAGCGCCACCTATGTTACCGCCCCAAGCGACAGCCAGATACGTTTCCAGAACAGACAGTTTTCGAATGCGGAAAAAACGCTCTAAACCTCTGGAAAACCCAGGGGGATAAAAATTTTTTCAGTGAAAAATGGCACCGCCAGTAAACTAAGAAAAATTATATTCACTTCAAGAAATATAGTCGAAAAAAAAGTGGAAAATTTTGCAGAAATTGTTCCAGAGAATTAATTTTATGAACTTACCGACAATTATTGACAATGACAATTAATTATTTTAGCACGTCCGAAATCCGTACTATATTTCCACCCTGGAATTCTCCTGAATATAAACTCACCTGGAGCTTAAAGGAGTAAACCCTACAAAATCTGGCGCCCGAGCGAAACCGTACACATAGACCTCGAAAATTCCACAAAGCGGTCCAAAATTGCAGCGGACGACGACAAAAACTCGTAACATATTTAGCAGATTGTACCAAGTCGATTATCCAATTACAAGTTAATATTCAAATTCCACTCCAACAAAGTGAGGAAATGACCGAAGAAACGATTTAACAGGTTCTTTCGATTGCTAAGCTAAATGGATGTATGGTAGTGTCAAACACAAATACGGTTTGTATTGTAACCGTATTGTCTTTGGTAGTGTGTAAACGACCGACATGACGGGTGCTAAAATCGGGCGAACAAATCTTATGAATGCATTAAACGAACTTGACAAAAATATACTCGAACCAAGTAGGTATCAAAGTTATTAACAAATTTGGGTTCGTGGAGTAAACTGTATTCGAGATAATAGAGTTATTGACAAAGTTTGGCAAAACTTTGCGTTTTTAGCTGTCGTAGCGACTGGCGTGACGTCACATACACCTATAGAGGTGATATTTTTGGTGAGTTTCGTCTTTTAATGTTCTTCTAAATTTGTTACTACATTTTTATCCTCTAAAATTACTGAAAAGAATTCGAAAGTTGATAACCGGTTGTTGGTGCGTGCGTCAATGTGGAAACACAAAAATTAACTAAATAAATAAAAACTTAACACAAAAACCTACAACATAACATAACATAAAAAAAACTAAAGAAATTGTTTGTTTACATTCCAAGAAATAAGTATAAGCGGAAGAAGTGACTGTAACTTGCGCGTCGGGACCAAGACAAAGTCTACCCATAAATACTTCATTTTATAATGTGAAGACCACTTCGATATAAGTGCTTAATATTTCATCGAAATGAACTTTTACTAACTATTTAGTTAGTAATAGTATTACCTTTTGACACTTTTGAGGTTAGGGTTAGGTTGAACTTAACTTTCTTAGTAGATAAGCAAAGCAGGTACGGGACCAAAATTCCTAACCTCAAAGTCACAAACGTGTGCGTGGTGTTCGTAGGGGGCCACCCGGAGCACCACCCCTTACGAACACCACGCACACGTTTGTGACTTTGAGGTTAGGGATTTTGGTCCCGTAGCCGCTTTGCTTATCTACTTTTCTTACTGTATTAAATTAATTACTGTTTGATGCAACATACATTCCCAGCAGCACTAAATTAATTTTGGGTAAATTCGAGTTATTTGTCTTGATAAATCCAGCTCCCATTACAGATATTCAAACCACTAAGTAATCGGATATTTGAAAATGTTAAAAAAGAAGGCATTTTTAAATGTGGATTAAAAAATATTAAATAAAGATGTTTAACTAAACCAGCAATTTGATATACACAATAGGCTTGTGTGGGTAAAACTTTGCTTAGAACTACCTACGCATACTCTTCTATATACTTGCGTCCGAGGAGCCACTTCCAAATTTTCACTGATCTCTGACTATGTTAACTTATGTCGGGTAACTAATTTTATGTTCCGGGCCTACTTTCGCAGCACTACGGTCCAAAAATGAGCAAATAATAAAAATAACGCGATTTAGGTAAGTTATTGTAAAATATCATGTGAAATCTAATCAAAAACAAGTAGAAGACTCGTTACTTCAAAAGATACTTCAGGAAAAAAAATTCGCTCTCGCCGATTAATAAAATAAGAGGTACACCGCAAACCCGTGGCTTCGGGAAAAGCGATATTAAACGAAAAATATATTTTCCTCAAAAACCAATGAGAAATGCGGAAAAACACGCTGCCTATCACATTCCCCGTTATTCGATTGGTCAATGAGGATTTTAATTCTTACTTCTACAACCACTTATGGAAAATTGTAATTCTACAAGACCAGAACTTTTTAACGGATTATTTTCTACTATTATAATTGGTATTATCGAGCTAGTTACTTCAAGTAGTTTCTAGAAAAATAAAGAAACTATCCAATTTCAACAATCAATAAGAAGAAGGTAAGATTAAAAGGAACACGAATTAGACTGGGAGTTAGTCGGACGTATCGGGCGATAAGTAAAGCGTGCAAACAATTCCGTCGAGTCGTGAGAAATAAATAACAGTCCAAATAAATTATTTCAAAAAATGGAATATAATAAAAGTAAAGATAATCGTGATTAATTGACAAGCCTTAAATGGTGGCGAAGTGAGAGCTAATAGCTCTATCTACAGAGACGTCCCATTTTGCTTAATTAAGTTTGGGTTGGCAATATTCCCACAAACTCCATATACATTTCCACATACCACCTTCCTCGGAAACAAAAGGCTTTACTAGATGCGACTTATCGTTTGTATTCGTTTCTGTCTACAACAAACCCGAAGAACACATCGAAGAATCTTTTATTCAAAATGGGTACACGCAATATTTAAAAATACCCACCTTCCGACGTCCGGACGATCTCTCGAATGGACAGGCGGCACGTCGCTCATCTGTCCGCGAAGAACGGAAAAATATTTCAATTTCCGCTTCCTTCGAATAAATCGTGTCCGAGACACGATCTTTCTCACCTTCTTCGATTTTACGTTATGTAACGGCCCTTTTCAGACTATTTATGAAAGGGTGTTGCGTTGTGTACGATGTCCGCATGCGATCCGAACATTAAATAATTTTATCGGTGAAATACGAAGAGAGAAATCGCACAACGCAGGAGTAACAATTAACTCGTCTGAGGCGTCGTCTACATCTATCATCATACGTCACGTGTAATTATAGACTTCTGATAGAAAAGTAGCCGAAATCCCTTCGTCACTAATTACGTACAGCCAAACTCCCATTTAAGTCTCTAAGCTTTTCTAAGGTTGCAAGATTGTTATAATGATTTCACGAACACTCGGGCCGCGGGAAATAATATCTCAATATAGCTGTACAAATTAAAAACTTCCTCAAAGTAAGAGTCACATTGATGACCGTCACAACCACGACCGGGGAATCAATACTTTAATTCACAGACCGCGATCGAAAAATTTAAATAAACATGCGATAAACAAATGAGGATAGTCAGAGACACGGGTCAAGTTCATAACGGTAACGCTGCAGACGAGATCACTCCCTGCTGCTCCCGGACCAAAACTAAGCTACCCTTAACATAATGGTTTCGTTTGTTTTAATCATTTAATTCTTTTGTTGTCATTACCTTCTTCTCTAATTTTTGAAGTATAATTTGGATATTTGTTTTGCCTTATACGAAAAATGAACCTACCTGTTCCTACTTCTTTTCTTTTTAATTAACCCAAAGGGAGATTTAATCCCCTAAGCGTGACAACATAAGAACCAAATTTGCTTCAGTCAGTTTTCAATTAGTTTGAAGAACAAAAAGAGCCAACTCATTGGGTTATAAATTAACTTTCAAACTGATTTCAGCCAATAAGACAAGGAAAATCCATCACGTGACAAATCATTGACCACAGCATTAATATCAAGGTTGAGTTTCTACGCCGTCTTAATGAGCCTGTCATTGGGAGCCCTCTGGGCGTATCCAGCCCATCGTAGTCCTTGGTCCTTTTATTTGTCGTTATGTTTGGGCTTTGGTACAGTTTTTCTATTTCCGCTTTTGTTATTATGCGATGTAGTGTCGATACCCGGTTTTGTGTCGCCCCATATATTCTTCTTAGTATCTTTAGCTCGAATCTTTGGAGGAGCAGTTCATTGTGTTTTGTAAGTGTTCAGGTCTCACAGCCGTAGTAGATTGCTGGTCTAATCACCGATTAGTATACTGTGATTTTTGGGGCTCGTGATAACCATTTCGACTTCATTAGTTTCTGCAGAGCGAAATAACACTCCCACTATTCCCACTCTGCATCACTGCTTTGATTTCCTCGGTGATATTGTTTTCTGATGTAATTAGGGTTTCAACTTTCAACGACCGAAGGTTGTCCAGCGACTCGAAGTTGGGCATGACAGTATAAATAAGAGAGAAACACCAAGTCTTCCCACCTAATTTATTCCAATGAAGCTTCTAATTCTAATCAATTTATTAGGGCTTCCAAGTATTTGAACTGACTAACATTCTCAAAATTGTAGTTGTTCAATGTAACATTTTGACCTAATCTATCTCTGGGGGGCGGCGTGTTGTGTGTATGTCTTTGGTTTTATTCTCGTTTATGGATAGTCCAAATTTTCTGACCTCTTCTTCTATCTTTAGAAAGTTGACAATCCATGACAATCCATACACCTTCGTGTATAAATTGTATAAAACGTCCATTGGTGGTTATTTTGTATCAGAGTGATACAAACCAGTAGGGCATAAACATTAATTTTTTTACGCAGGTGAGGTACAAACATTCAATACAAAGCAGAAAACAGGGCATCTCATTGGTTACGATTTGAATTTCAAATTGATACCAGCCAATAAAACGACAGGAATTGGTCACGTAATAAGCTCAAAACGTTCCATTGACTGTTCCAGACTGATTCTAGCCACTGAGGCATAAGCACTTACACGGAACAAAAGACTGTCATTGGATGTGATTCACATTCCAAATTGATGCAGCTTGTAACGAAGTGCCACTTACCGGAAACACTTCGCATAGCAATTTTGTTTAAGGATAGGAAACTGTAAAAATCCTCTCAACGAGTGGGGAAATCCTCCGAACCGCGCGGTAGTTACTCTCATTTCCGCTTATAGGCGCTTGTCTCATACAAATCCACCTCCACCTCTTACAAACCACCAATCTTTGCCTATCACGGTGATTTAAATATAAGCCGTTTCGGGCCTATAGTCCAGGAAATATAGGGCCACCAACATTTTTTGTTTTCGAACGGCTGATTTTCGGTGTACAGGTAGTATAAACATGTACAAGATGATAATTATGTTTCCAAAGCGTCAAATCGATTCTCCCATTGTTTAGCAGTCATTTTTAACTGTAATTTTAACGATATTTTACGTTTTTCACTTATATTTTTATTCCCTCTGATTTTACAAGAAAAAAGTTAAGTACTTTCTTATTCGCCTTCAAAAGGCCTACACAACTAGGTATTGCACGAAAAAAAATATTAATTAGGTCAAAAGTTATTAATAAAACAACCATTGTTTATGCAATGTTAAATAAACCATTTTAAAACGAGCTACTATCACTGCCCCGTCTCGGCGTTTCGTGAAATCATTCGTTCTCACTCACAGACGATATGTACAAAAGCTGGAATCTGTAAGTGGAATAGTTAACAAGTTACAGCGTTATTAACAAATTAACTAATTATCGATCTACACTAGCTTGAGCGACGTTCAGCGGAAAGAAAATCATTTTTATTGGTAGCTTTCATCCGTAAGTACCACAACGTATAATTAATTTTCAATCCAAAGTTATTTTGTAACAATGGGAGCGATTAATTAATATGACCTTAGTTGTAAAATAGAATAAGTCATATATTAAATAACTTTCTTCAATATATAATTCCATAATCTAATAGAGGGCGGAAAGACCTTTAATACTAGAAAAGACCATTTAATGATCGTTAAGAAATAATGGAGTTATAGGCCGTCAAAGTTTAAGGCCTATTGTTAAACAATTTATGCGAGTAGGGAAAAAACAAAGAATTATCAGTATCGGAATACAGAGAAGTTTCATTGTTTGAAATATTGTAACTTTGTATGAAAGGTAAGTGGCTTAAAAACAACATCAAAAGTCAGCGGAACGCTATCATTCTTGCTATCTTTCTCGCGGAGGCGTGGTGGGGGAAGCGACCGAGGCGTCGAGACAAACTCGCCACGGAGCTTCAAACTCGACCGCGCAGCTACAATAACACTTTTCTCGGGAACCGTTGAAGATAAATTGATCATTTTTTTTAATTCGATAGTACGCGACGAGAGAAATCGATTGTTGTATCGAAAAATCATGGAAAGTGCAAAATAATACGATTTTTTTGTTATTTTTTGAAGCAATGTTATTTATAATATTTATGCGATAGTAATATTTGAGGAATAAGTATTATGTGCCAGAGGCATATAACATTCTGTTTGTTGCATACTAATGATAAATAGTTTTATTAACAATGTATACACTTCATTGGCGTCGTTCCAGTACAAATTATTACATATTTAGTAATCGTTTTTACTCACTATGAACGCTAATATTTATTCGAATATATTACATATTATAGAAAGTATTTAAATTTTGAGAAAATTTTAGATTTTAAATCTGGAGTTTTTTTGAAGGAGTACTGCCAATATCACTTCTTTCATTGCTCTCGTTATCAGACTCATCGCTGCTGCTTGCAAGCTCATCTCGCGGTGGAATGTCATAATTAATTTCATCATTTTAGAATTGTTCTATTTCATTAATTTGATTTTGTAAAGACTCATCATCATCTTCTGCGTCGTCGACAGTTTCATTCTCGTCAGATTCTTGCTTGTTTTTTTCAGCTATGGCCTTTACAAAACCCACAAAAATCTGAGCATTTCAAACCATTTTTCTTGCACCCCCAATTACTCTTACATCTTTTTTTACAATTGCATCTTATACTCTTCAAAATTTCGTCGGGCAATAAATTTCCTTCGACGTAAATTGGTTTGTACATATTATTGACGTACTTCCAAACCCAGTTGCTTGTTTTGAAATTTGCCTCAGTATCATTTACATCAAAATTAGCAGTATGGCCGAACTACAATTGAATTTGATAGTATACTCTATACGTTTGAGCACTAAAGTAAATATTTCTCATCTCATCTTAATCAATAGGATTAAATAATTATTCAATTGGATACATACGTATATTATTGTTGTATCGCTGTTTCCAATAACAATTAAAAAAATCAACAATGTAATTAACAATTAAAATTTTGCACTTTTCATGACTTTACGATACAACAATCGATTCCTTTCGTCGCGTACTATCAAATTAAAAAAAAAAAGATCAATTTAACTTCAACGGTTCCCGAGAAAAGTGTTATTGTAGCTGCGCGGTCGAGTTTGAAGCTCCGTGGCGAGTTTGTCTCGACGCCTCGGTCGCTTCCCCCACCACGCCTCCGCGAGAAAGATAGCAAGAATGATAGCGTTCCGCTGACTTTTGATGTTGTTTTTAAGTCACTTACCTTTCATACAAAGTTCCAATATTTCAAACAATGAAACTTCTCTGTATTCCTATACTGATAATTCTTTGTTTTTTCCCTACTCGCATAAATTGTTTAACAATAGGCCTTGAACTTTGACGGCCTATAACTCCATTATTTCTTAACTAACATTAAATTTTCTTTTCTAGTATTAAAGGCCTTTCCGCCCTCTATTAGATTATGGAATTATATATTGAAGAAAGTTATTTAATATATGACTTATTCTATTTTACAACTAAGGTCATATTAAATAATCGCTCCCATTGTTACAAAATAACTTTGGATTGAAAAATAATTATATGTTGTGATACTTACGGATGAAAGCTACCGATAAAAATTATTTTCTTTCCGCTGAACGTCGCTCAAGCTAGTGTAGATCGATAATTAGTTAACTTGTTAATAACGCTGTAACTTGTTAACTATTTCACTTACATTTTTTTGGTGGTTTTTCTGATGACTTCCCCAGGATTAAATGAAACACGTTGTGTTTATGGTTTGTCGACGTTTCGTCTATTCATTTTTAGACATATTCATGACTGAGTGGAATATTTTTTCCAGTTGTTACTATTTGAGTTACCAATGATGTTGAAACCAATGCATATCGCTCTCTGTGGTAGCCTTTTTGTACCTTTGTCGTGCTTAGTGAGTAGCTTCTTTATTAGATTTGGTGTTATTCTAATAGAATAGCTCTCTTTTTGGCTTGCAGGTTCAGAGTTACCTCTGGACAAAAAGGCTACCACAGAGAGCGATATGCATTGGTTTCAACATCATTGGTAACTCAAATAGTAACAACTGGAAAAAATATTCCACTCAGTCATGAATATGTCTAAAAATGAATAGACGAAACGTCGACAAACCATAAACACAACGTGTTTCATTTAATCCTGGGGAAGTCATCAGAAAAACCACCAAAAATTCATCCTGGTCCCCGAGAACGAACACCACAACATATTTCACTTACAGATTCCAGCTTTTGTACATATCGTCTGTGATTGAGAACGAATGATTTCACGAAACGCCGAGACGGGGCAGTGATAGTAGCTCGTTTTAAATTGGTTTATTTAACATTGCATAAACAATAGTTGTTTTATTGATAACTTTTGACCTAATTAATATTTTTTTTCATGCAATGCCTAGTTTTGTAGGCCTTTTGGAGGCGAATAAGAAAGTACTTAACTTTTTTCTTGTAAAATCAGAGGGAAATAAAATATAAGTGAAAAACCAAAAATATCGTTAAAATTACAGTTAAAAATGACTGCTAAACAATGGGAGAATCGATTTGACGCTTTGGAAACATAATTATCATCTTGTACATGTTTATACTACCTGTACACCGAAAATCAGCCGTTCGAAATCGTAAAACTCGAAATGGTCATTTTCGGTATATATTTCCCGGACTACTAAGCAGAGGAGCCGATCAGTCGATCAGCCGCTTTCAGAGAGACGTTCCGTTCCGACTTCCTAGTGAGTGAGAGTGAGAGTAATCCGACCGTCCCGCTACCGAATTGTAAGTACTCAATTGTCCGATCATTATATCACCTCTTAATTCTTGGGTTAGGCTGTACATTTCATCCCGTATCATCTCTTTTCTAGCCGGTCGTAGTAAAACACTCTAGGGTGATCCACTCGGAGTGTTCCTTACTACCTAGACCATTTTGTATAGATTTCCCTAGGGTGATCCACTCGGGTTTGTCTAGACCAGGGGTTCCCAACCTTTTTGCATATGCGTACCACTTGACTTTTTGAGAAATTTTGGCGTACCACCAGACCTAAATATTTTAATAAACGTATAATATTTACTCTTCTAAAAGTGTTTAAAGGCTATTTGAATTAAATTCATGAGAAAACTTCATATTTAATGGTTAGATATTTGTTTATTTATAACATGCTTATTATAAAGGAGAAATAAAAAGATTAAAATGGTATAAATTTACAAACATACAAATAAAAAATTAGTACAAACTCAGTAAAAAGTTAATCATTATGCAAAATATACATTTATAGTCTTTAGTGCGAAAATTGTTTTGATGTTTGCCTGTGATTAAAATATTAACATTTGGAGTAATGGAACTTATCTTCACTCTTAAGTCCTCTTCAACACTTATTCTGCTTCTATGTTTATTTTTTATGTACAAGAGTTCAGAAAAGCCACTCTCGCACAAGTAACTCGTAACAAATGGCATCAAAAATAGCAGAGCTTGCCTGAAGATCAAAGGGTACCCTGTTTTACATCCCATCCAGGAGTTAATTAAAGATTTTTCTTTAAACTAATCTTTCATGGAACTATCTTCTGTAAGATCGATAAATCTTTCTTTCAGTTCTAATTCATTTGGTGAGGTTCCCGAAAAAGGATTTCTGATCCAGTCCACTTTTGAAAAATCTTCAGAGAAATACTGTTTAAAGCTTTTTTGAAGGCCTTCCAAGTGAATAGTGATATCTGCAACCACATCTGGCATTGGAAATATTTCATTTTCTTCAAAAGATGATGATAGAGTTGGAAATGCAGATAAATTCTCCTCCTGTATTTGTGAACAAAACAGGACCAACTTTCTCTTGAAGGAGTTTATTTTGCCACTGGTTGTAAAGGCTGTTGTGTTTGGTCCCTGAAGTCCCAAGTTCAGTGTGTTGAGTTTGTCAAAAATTTCGGCTAGGTAAGCCAATCTTGACAACCAGTATTCATCAGCAAACAATTTTTTCATGTCATGATTTTTTTCACTTAAAAACATAAAAACTTCTGATCTCAGTACAAAGAGACGGTTCAAAATTTTCCCCCGAGATAACCATCTCACTTCTGTATGCAGGAGTAAAATCTTGAACTTGCTACCCCTTTCTTCACACATCAAGGAGAATAATCTTGTGTTTAAAGCCCTAGCCTTTATGAAGTTAATAACTTTCACAGCATCCGATAGAACGGAGTTAAGATTTTCCGGCATAGATTTAGCAGCTAATGCTTCTCACAATGCGTACTTTTGCATTCAGGAGCAACTTCCTTTATTTTTGCTGCTAGCCCTGTCAATCTTCCTGACATAGCTTTTGCCCCATCTGTACACAAGCCAATACACTTCGACCAGGGAATGCCTACTTTAAGCACATATTCATCAATTACCTTAAAAATGAGTTCCGCTGTGGTATTTGAGTCAAGTGGTTTGCAGAACAAAAACTCTTCTATCACCTCTTGATTATAATCAAATCGCACGAAAACAAGTAGCTGCGCCATGTTTGTAACATCGGTGCTTTCGTCAACTTGAAATGCAAAATAAGTGCATTCTTGGAATTTTAAAGCCAGTTGTTCTTCAATATTATTAGACATATCGACAACTCGTCTCTTTACTGTGTTATTTGACAGTGGTATTTTTTGAATTTCTTTGGCTGCCTTTTCTCCTAACACAGCTTGGACCATATCCACAGCGGGCGGCAGTACAAGCATCTCACCGATTGTGTGAGGCTTTCCACCTTTTGCAATTCTTAAACTAGCAAGATATGACGCCTTTATCAAGTTAATATCAGTATTGACAAATATCAGGGTGCTTAGTATTTTGGTGTCGCATCAGTAAGGAAGGCTTCACGTTTTGGTTCGAAAGTGTTTCAAGACATACAACACATTGAGGATTAGGAATGTCACTGGTTTCAGTCCCTGGCTTCACTATAAAACCGTACTGTTAGTAGCTTTCATCGTATTTACGATTGGCCGGTGATTTAGGATTTTAAGTTTTTTAGCACAATCCTTTGAAGTAGAAGAGGACGTCAGAAATCGTTTCATAGTTCAGTTTTCATATACGAAATCACAATTAATTACTACAACACCCACAACGAACCTGAGCAATGTTTGCGTGCTCACTGCTGATAGTGCTGATGCGTACAGAAGCTATTTAATAGCATGTTGCTCACATCACTCACGCGTACCACCTGAAACGTTCCCGCGTACCACCAGTGGTACGCGTACCACCGGTTGGGAACCCTTGGTCTAGACAAAAGCAAAGCCGTGTCCGTGTTAGGCCGTAATAAGACGCTCTAGGGTGATCCACTCGGGGCGCTTTTATTACCTAGACCGATTTCGTACCAATCTTCCCTAGGGTGTTCCACTCGGGGTTGGTTAGTATAAAGTCATTACGTAAGTTCGTAGTAATGTGCATTTCATAATCAGCCCATCCGCTCGAGGCCCGAATACCCAGAAATTACGAGCCGCACGTTAGATTCCCGCTTGCAATGCTTGAGTACGCCCTTTAGGCCACCTAAAACCACCCTTCACTGTTTGCTCCGCTCTCGCTTTATTCATTTCTTCTTCCATCTCTTCTACCCGCTTTAAACAGAATTTGCACGCCTAAGATTAGCTAGCTTGCGATCTCCCGTAATGTAAATAGATTGAAATAGAGACGTTCTTTCCTAAATCTAGCTTCTCCGTTCATATTTCCGCTCATTTATTCAAACAGAATATTTTCCGTAAATGTAGATAATAAACCAATCGTTTTTATCCAAACGCCTGCGTCCGAACGGTCCGTTCCAAAGCGTAGCGAAATGTTGCCGGTATTCCGTAAAATCCAAACGTACACTGTTGCCAATAATTCCAGAAATTCTGGGATTCGGAAATATATTGCACTACGTTGCCGAACCGCCCGTTATTACTGTAAATAGTGTGAAGCATGATTGCCGCTTCTCCGTAATTTTGTACATAATTGCCGGATTCTTCAGAATACTTTAAACCTTTCCTTTGTACATAATTACCGTTGACTGCTCATTTGTAATATAGATCATCCGTATTTGTCCCGAATTGTGTTTTATTTCCACGGACCCCCTGGCATTCTCCTGAGTATAAACTCACACGTGGCTATAGGGAGTAAACCCTTTAAAATCTGGCGCCCAAGAAAACCGACTTTAACACCGTTTACCCAAATTCCCCAACTCCGTCTAAGCGCCAATTCAACAAGTGACGTAACCTGTACAACAGAGTCGTCGTGCCGCCGACGACACTGCATCCCGAAGGAAAGTACGTCACAAGCTAATACGACGCAAGGGAATTAATCACTTGGTACCGTTAACCACCGCATCCCATTCGCCGTTAATGACGTACTAAACTGATGTAAGCAAATAAAACACAAGCAATTAGTTCAAGAACACAAAATAAGACATCCCATTGGTTGCGTTTTGAGTTTAAAACTTTGTCAAACCAAAAAAAAATGGCACATGGCAGGACATGGCACGACAAGCCTTGGACAGTTATAAAGTGTGTCTCAATGATTGTTACTTCAATGCCAGCGAACGAGCTGGGCAAATTTAGTTTTAAAGCAGAAAACGAAGCGTCCCATTGGTCGCGACTACCGCAGACGGAGTTCCACGCGTAACGCATAAAACCCGGTGAAATTCCCTCCCGTTGGAATTCCGCAAAAGTTGTCACTTTCGTTTACGTAAGGAAAAATTCCGCCGGCGCGTTTCTTCCCTTTTAAATTAAAAATACCTACGCGACGAAATTCGCCGCGTGTCCTTTCGGAGAGAGGAAGAGAGACGGAAAATGGGAAAACTTTACAACTTCTTACAATATTAACGGGTGCTTTTAGGGAAACTAGCTGTCGTGGGCGAAGGATAGGCGCTCCACGTGAACCTCGTGTGCAAAACAGAATCGAAAGGAGAAATAGTTTCTCTTACAGAACATATTTCATGTTAAGGATAGGATGCTTCAGTGGTTAAGACTCGATATTAGTTTAAGTGAACTGAGTAGAGTTTAGTTGCTCTACTAACGAACCAGTATCGGTCAAAACCAGTGTCAAAGTAATAAATGGACGATCTCGCTTAGCAACTAAACTGAGTTCAAAGAATAAAACAAAGAATAAACTTTAAATATACAATCGGGTCATCAGCACATAAATTTTTGGAGGTGCTTTCATTAAATTCAGTAAGCCAATGAAAATGCAGCATGCGTGATGCTCAAATTGATTGTCATTTGTTGCCTGAATATGAAAGGACACAAATAAAAGAAAAATAGCCTAAACACGCCTTCTTCTTCTTCTCTTCCTCCTAATTGGGCTAGACTCTTTGGCATTTATAGATAGGATGTAAATCATCCCGATCAGGTTTCTCTTTTATCCCATCATATTCGTATATGAAAACTTCTTATTACATCATTACATCAAATAATATGACTTATACGATCCTTTTTGTAATTCAATAGGATATATTTGAAATAGAGCCTACAGCAGGGTGCCCACAAAATTTTTCTTTCGAAATTCCCTGACTATTCCCGCTAAATTTTAAAATTTTCCCGACCTTATTTTTGTAATCAACGCTCTTCCACGCGTGCTTCCAGTAAGTCTTTTCTTAGGAAAGTAAGGATCACAGGAAAAATATTATTCAAAACTTGTGAAAACGGGAGAACTAAAGTTTCTTAATATTTATTGTGATTCATAAATAATATTTCAAATTATCAATGTTACGTCAAAGTACAAAATATTTAGATTATTTTCACTGTATTATGCCTTGTAAATTTCTCAATTAAACTGCCATAGATCATCAGGTCTAATTTGGTTTGGTTTCTTTTAATTTTTGAGGTTCAGTCTTGCGTGTGAGTTAAGATCTCGCACTTTTTCCCAATAGCCCCAAATTTCCCGAAAATTGTTTCAAAATCCATGACTTTTCTCGATTTCCCTGACTAAATTTAGAATTCTCCGACTTTTCCCTGATTTCCCGACTGTGTGGGCACCCTGCTACAGACGCCAATCGGCCTGTTATTTTAAATAACAATTCAGATCAATCATTACTATAATTTGCTTTCCTTTCTCTGCTTTTATTATTCTTTCTCTTATTTCTAGGATGGTTTTTGTAAATTTAAATTTTGGTTTGGTTATCGTGTGCATTGCGTATTATTTGCGTATCGTGTATCGCGAGGTACCTTTAGGAAAAACATTACTAATTCTTACGTACATTTTGGAAACTGATAAATATGAAAAAGCGACCGCAGTAATACCATATAACACAAGACTTCGGTTACACCAATACTAGCCTAGAACAGTTGGTTTAAAAAAAATTATCTAACAAGATATACGTCTAGAACGATAAACCCAACCTTATTTAACCTAACCTCCTTTTTCAATTCCGTATCGGAAATTGTGAAAAGTAAAAAAGAAGACACTAAGTACTTTTTCGTCTACCGGACGTTGGAAATTTTGTAGCACGGCAATACTAAAAACGACCGACTTTAAGAAAAATTTCAAACAACATAAGCGATGGAGTTCGTTCAATTTTTGATTAGGGAGCAATGTTCCCTTTTATTAGAAAAAGTCGAAATACACCCACACACACACACACACACACACACACACACCAGGAAGAGGGAAACTTATATCACAGATCGGGATTTCCCATAGGATCGGTGCGCGAGATTTCCTTCAATTTATAAGCCCGCCGGAAATTTTTCCTACACGACACTCCTATCGGGAATTTTACATTTAATAAAGCTGAACCCTTTTCACACCCGGGGTTTTCATTAAATCCCTTTTATAATGCGAAAATTTTATAACGGTCTTCTCTATAAAGAAACATAATAACTGCGTCAGAACGGAAAATATTAATTACTTTATTACTGAATCGATAAATTTTGTACTTTTCGGCGTAGGCGCCGTCACTTTTATGTAACTAAATTTGACACAAAAACGAAAACTCAGTCAAAACGTTTAATCGAAAAACACACCAACAACAACGCAATCACGAAAGATATTGCTTCGAGAAACGATTAACTTCTCCATCGTCTATTCGTGAGTTATAACTATTACTCACTAGGAAATCATCTCAACTGATGCAATAACAGTAGGTACGTCATGAAGCGTCGGAAAAGTCGCGCGGTTTTTTACACGTTCCATCTCAATTATTCAAACGAGTTTTTAACAACGAAAAACTAGTTCCGCCCCGTCGCGGATATTAAAACATAAATTTCGGTTACACGGCTATAATTTCGCCTGTTGTTTTCGTTGTTGATATGTTCTTATTTTAATACGTGACAACATTAAAATATTTCGCGAAATTAAAAACAACGAGCCGGACGGAAACAACCGGAGGACAGAATTTGAAGTTATGGCGGAAACGCCTTCGGGTGCGTAAAACTAAGGGTCCAAGTATTGCGTTGGAAGCGGTTTGAATTGAAGGCTGTGGAGGCTTGGATATCATTTTTGTACAACGTATTAATGCCGTAAAATCAAATGAAAGTGCTGGATTTTGGGTCAGAATCGCCACCGACACTTCGAAATTTCATGTACTGTTACGTCAATTATTGATGCCCACCATATTCTCGTTTGCGAGAGTCTCGTCTCGTCTCGTTTTCGAGACGACACTCGAGACGATACTTTAAATTTTCCTTGTGAGACAAGACGAGATTTTCAAAAAGTCTCGTCCCAAATCTCGCACGAGAGTCTCCGACCAATAATAATTGGTTTATTTCAGTTCTTGTCGAAAAAGCAAATTTGATAAGCATTTCGATATAATTGAGGAGCAAGGAGAAACCGGACGTAATAAAACGGCAAAATGCAAGATATGCACGAAATCGCCAGATTTTGCGAGAAATTGCGAGATTTATGCGAGACTCTCGCGCGAGACATGAGACGAGACGAGACTTTTATTGCGAGACGAGACTCGAGACGAGACTTTCCACTTTTTTTGTGAGACAAGACGAGATTTTTCAAAGTCTCGTCTCGTCTCGTCTCGTGGGCAACACTGACGTCAATAATAACTCGAATGGTTGTTTTGAAATTTGTGGTATGTATGTACTCGTACTTTTTGTTGTAAGGATCTTTGTTTAAAGCAAAATTGCTGCCGACGATCTAATATTGGCTTTAAATTAGGTGTTAATTAGATGAGATAAACTAAAACTCGTAAATTTAAAACAAAAATGTATCGAAATGATTTTTCAAAATTTTATAAAAATGGATGTTAACGATTTGACTTTTATCGCATGCACTTTTTGCACGTATTTTTGTATGCCACGTGATCACATAAACCGTCAAATTAAAGCAAAACGGCTGATGCTGACGCTCCAATACATCTTTTAAATAATGTGTTATTACCACGGGATCTGGAAACGTTAATTAAACGTGAATTAATAATGGTTGCTGATGTTTCTAAATTATTTCTCAAAATTTGATCTGAAATGGCCGTTTCTAAATTTGTTGTATATATATTCCTGTATATATATATCTTTGTATTTGGCTGTCGACGTTTCAATATTTCATTATTACTTTTAAAATGACATGTCAATGATGAAGTAAAACCGATTAAATTGGAACTAACAATTTCACTTGCCTAAGCTTTGAAATTGTATTTCAAAATTGTATCCAAAATGGATGTTTCGAAATTCAATCATTTTATAATTTTATCAACTGTTCTACCATGAGACTAGATAAAATCGATTTTTAGAAATACGCACAACTACCTTAAACACATGTTACACATTAAGATCAAACAAATTTATAATTAAATAACACGCAGTGCGTGCATTTACATGTAGTATTAACTTATTGCCGGCGAACCAGGTGATGTGCTTTTTGAACACATGTTATATTGTAATACATGTACACGTACACATTTGTTTTGTATATTGTTCCGGAACTGAACCTAAAATCAGCCTTTTAACTGTCTCAATTGTAAAATTCTAACAGACAACCAAAACAAGTTTAAACACACCCAGATGCTCTTCATCTGCATCTGTGTGGGTGCGTGTGTACAAGTTTATATATACCGAGCGATTGAATAATACGCTTTGAATATACTACTCTTAATCGATGGTTTCAGTGGGAAAACTCATTTATTAGTTTGGAAGACTCTACTTCAAAACGAATAGCTATCAGGTTCTGGCAGAAAAATACTTGGGGTTGACCATAAGAAAATTATATAATTATATGAACACCCATTTATTATATATACAGAAAAGATGGCTGGAAAAATTTTATTCTCTAATAAATGGGAGAAATTAAGGCAAACCCAATTTAGAAAAAAAATCGTTTTAAAATGATATCTTTTTGTTATTGGGGCTTTGTCCTTTTTGGGACATTTCACATTTTCAATTTATTTGAACCCCTGTTTACTAAATTACGCTTCCCAAAAATTTCAGGATTTTGAATTTTCAAGGTTTTATGCCTACCCGAATTGGCTCTGCCTTAATTGCCTAAATATTGTCATTTTCTCCTTTATTGTGCCCTTTGCGTGCCTTTCTAGAGAATTTATACTGATTTTGCTCTACTAATAATATCTTAATACACTTCAAAATACAGCAAACTAATTGACGTATCTCGGATCGAACAATCTAAATTTGTTGTCATATTTATTAACTCGTAACAGTTCCTTTAGCTAAACTTTATTATCTCTAACAGGAGTTATTATTGCCGTTAAACTCTGCGATCGAGAGTTATGTACTTCTTTTATCGTTTCCGGGTTGTTTTTACAGCATTTGTTGGGCGTCTGTGCGCTCTTTATAAACGATTCTCGGGCATGGAGAGCAAACACGCGCGAAAGCGACCGAGGATAAGATTTATCCCGATGATCACCCTGTACATGAAATAATCCGATAAGCAAACTTAGTTTGAACGAAACTAGTCCAAGCCAATTAAGCGCGGTAATTTGAGCAAGTGATTAGTTTGCGAGGTTTAATTGGTTATGTCACAAACGGTGGCCGCTATTGGTAGCTCCGTAACGCCAGGTGGCACAATCGAGTTGATTAAATCATAAAAATGATGCATATTCTAAGGGAATTCTGGAAAGGACTATGAAATATCCTGAAAAATTGGCGATGTGTCAATAGGACCATTTACTCATATTTAGTTACAAATATTTAACGACACATTTAATATTCAAAGATTAAAAAAATGTTACAGCGGATTTCAAGAAAATTTCAAGAAATTGAAAAACTAAAGCACTATTGCGAGAAATTGTTATTTAAAGATCGTTTCTACAGAGTCGCAGGATGGGATAAACGTAAGAGCGAGAGAAAGGCCATATATTTCTCGTTGGCTAAACAGAGAAAGAACTTTTGCGATGTTGCTAGCTAACGAAAGCTAACGATACGCGACCGCGATACGCGTTGACTTGGACTGCCTGCTCGGCCGGCAACGTTGCAAAACATCCTTCTCTGTCATGCTAACGAACTACTGTTAGTTTCTCGTTTGCTCTTGTTGATTTCCCACCATGCGTTTCGATAGAAAAGCTCGTATATCTTCAACAGTAGAATAGATATCCATAGTTAAACAAGGGAACATTTAAAATAAAACGAATAACAAGCAAAATGTCATTCAAAGAATATCTACCTATGTTCGAAAATGCTATTAATTCTGACCATATATATTCGACAGTACTATAAATATCCAAAATTTAAAAAAAAAACACCGAAAACCAATCAGTGGAAAATGACCATTAGAGAAGATTTAGAAAATATTAATAAAACTAGTACTAATTCACTCGCAGAATAGGTATTCAAAGCATTAAAAAAAACCGTAAATGACACGAGTAAATTACCTCCTTACATAGTTTTAAATGAAAGCCTATAATTCAATGGAATTAAACTAAAATAGAAGAAAATTTTACTTAATTCGCAACAGATAGCCTCATAATTTAATGGATACAGAGTATTAAAAACAAGTGTCAAAACTTTTATGGGAGAGTATGACCTAAAACATGCGGAAAAGTCTTAGTGAACATATGTCCAAAAAACTTAATTTTGAAGATAGAGGGCGTCAAATTTTTAGAAAAAGTTACCATTTTTTTTTTATTATTTACAGATCTGATTTCAATACGAAAGTTAAATTTAGGTGTAATACTACCTTTGGCACGTTGATTACAATTATGTAATCGAAATTGAACGCAATTTAAGGTAAATGTGTTTCTTAAGAGTTGTAAATAGTAAAAACTACTCTGACATTTTGTACTAGCTGTTTAGAGATTTTGACTAAATATTTTGAAAAAATGAAAATTTTGACACAAGCTTGTACTCTTGTTTCATTTCGATAACAGCAGTCGGTTTATAGAATAATGTAAATCGTAACCAGCTAACGATTTAGGTGTTGTTTACTAAAGTGAAAATCAATTTTACTTATTTATGTAGAACTGGAATTATATTTCCGTGAAATAGGCGAGTTCGTACGAAGTAACTTGGCGACAAAAGATTTCTAATAATTCACAATATTGTATTAAATAGTATCGTGCCACCTAACACGTCACACAAAAACATAATTAGAAAATAGGTAGAACAGGGCCCGCGACACTACATAAATTATATCACCACATATGTTATAGTCTACTTTCTGGTAGCAAATTGGTGAAATATTTATACCATGTTCCACCTATTTGATCACATTTTCGCTATATTACGTATTAAGTTAATTTAGTAGTGTCACGGATATCACCCAATAGGTGAAATAAGTCGAAGATTCCTAACTTACACCAAACAATAATTTTTAGACTTAAAAAATGGTGTAGTATGGTACATTATATGGGGGACCCACATTATATAGTCACTAAATGGTCAAATTTACTTAACTTTAATACCTATAGGTTATTCATATCAATAACTGTTTTCAATTTATATAACTCGTAAGTAAATTAAGCCAAACGCCACTTTTTTTTTCCCGACTTGAGGCCCGAGGGCCTACACGCACTACCTCAGAGCGGGCAATAAACACCGCCCCGGGTAAATTTACCTGGGGAAGACAGGGAGAGCCCAGAGGACCCCCCTGACCCTGCAGTCTCCCCCTAGGCTCGGAACGTTGGTCTGTCCTAAGTCGAGAACTACAGCAGATTGTGCCACCTCACCGGATGGGATCCCCCCGACGTGAGGTAATCCACCACCCGGCGGGTAAGATAGGCAGGGTGTCTGGCATATGTGAGATGTTAATGTTACCCCGCATGACCCCTACATCCCCCGTCCCAGCAAGCTGGATTAGGGGTTCGAGGTCAGATGCGTGTCCCCCATTGTTGACTTATTGTTTCGCCTTACCTGCAGTTGCGCCAGCTGTGCTCGCGTGTTCGACTCTCTGCAGGTATACCACCAGTTGACGCCCAAGGGGGGTTGGTGGTCTACTTCCCGTCTGTGATGTATGGTAGCTATGTGCAGTTCCACCAGCAGTGCTCGCATGTTCGACTCTCTGCAGGCGTACCTTCAGTTGGCGCCCAGGGGCGTTTGGTGGTCTACTTTCCGTCTGTGATTGCTGGTCGCTATCTGTTGAGACTCTATCCAGCATTGCAGTTCCACCAGATGTGCTCGAGTGTTCCACTCTCTGCATGCGTACCACTAGTTGACGCCCAGGAGGGGTTGGTGGTATTGGCCCCTCCGACCCGTGTCTGGGCCTTAGATCCAGCCTCTCCAGCCTAACAACCAGCTGTCCTTGCAGAGTCAACTCCTCCCTAAACTTCGCCCTCATTATATCCGAGATCACGAGGTACCCCTCCTTCCATATGTCGGCATCCCCGATCATGGCAGACATCAGGGCCTCAGGTGTCCAGTCCTGGCCCACGAGGCTCCTGAGGCGGGAGGTCCGTGCTCGCCAGAGTGGGCACTGGAACAACACATGCTCCGGTGTATCTATCATACCACATACGCAGGCATCGGAAGCCGATTTTCCAATTCTAAAAGTGTAAGCGCGAAAGGCGCCATGCCCCGAAACGTACTGGGCTAACCAGTGATCGACCGTTCTGTGCCTACAGTTTATCCACGGCTCCAGATGAGGGATGATCCGACGAGTCCAGGCGGCTGTGTGTGTGTTTTCCTCCCATCTTCTCTGCCACAGGTCGATGGTGCGCCTGCGGGCCATCCTCCTAGTACCGGGCAGTCTTCCGCCCGGCACATTGAACAAAAAGCGTCGTTCTTTGGCCAGCAGGTCGATGGGAGGAGATCCCGCCATCACCTGAAGAGCCGCAGTGGAGGTGGTTCTATACGCGCCCACTACTCTAATCAGGGCCCTCCGCTGAACACCCGCAAGCATGTCGTCGTACTTCTTAATCTTGAGGGTATTACACCAGATCGGAGCAGCGTACAACACCGTGGAAATAATCACCTGTGCGAGGACCAGTCGCTTTGCCATCTTAGGGCCCCCGATGTTGGGCATCAGCCTGTTCAAAGCGCTTTGCCTGCGTTCCGCTGCTGCCGCAGCGTCCGCGAGGTGTTCATGAAATCTGCCCCCCTCTGCAATCCGGACTCCCAGATAACGCACAGACGCGGCAGTCCCTAAGACACAATTTCCCAGTCTTAGGTTAAATCGACGTTTCGTGCGGGGCCCCTTAAGCACCAGGACCTCCGTTTTCTGCTCTGCTACGGAGAGCCTACGGCCACTGAGCCACTCCGTGACCTTGGAGTACGCGGTATTTAGCTCCCGGGCTATCACGTCGATATCATCGCCGACCCCTATCAGTGCGAGATCATCTGCATATGCGATGGTACTAGTGCCCGCAGGAAGTCCGAGCCTCAGCACCCCGTCGAAGAGGACCCAATAAGGTTGGCTAATAAGGTTGGATAAGGTTGGCCCCAGCACGGACCCCTGCGGTACACCCATATTTGTAGCATGTTGCTTTCCGGAAACGTTCACTATGATCTTTCTGTCCTGTAGGTACCGCTCTACCAGCACAACGAGGTACTGCGGTATCCCACGTTCCTTAAGCGCCTCCACTATATGGGGCCAGGATGCCATGTTGAATGCATTGCTCACGTCAATGGTGACCATGACCACCCATCTGCGATCGGTCTCCGTTCTCGCCATCAGGCTTTTCAGGGCGGTCACGGTCGACCTACCCCTCTGGAATCCATGCTGGGATGGAGAAAAACCACCTACGTCCTCGATTTCATCCTCGAGGCGATCCCGTATTATGGCCTCCAACAGTTTACCCATCACCGGAAGAAGGCAGATGGGCCTGTAAGAGCCCGGCAATTGCGGATCCCTACCCTCCTTCGGTAGTAACACAACACGCGCAACTTTCCACTCAGGGGGGAAGTGCTGTTCAGTCAGGTACGCATTGAAGATTGCCAGCATCTGCTCCGGGATCGCCTCGTACACTGCCTTAAGGGCCCGCGGTGTCAGGCCGTCCGGACCCGGCGCCGAATTGCTTTTTACCCTTTGGAGAACCCGCTCCATTTCCTTCCCCCCAATCTTGGGGGGGGGGATCCAGAACGGTTTCGCCTCTTTCCCACCCCACTCCGTTCTGTGGGAAAAGAGACCTGATGATTTCCATTTTTCTAGCGGCCACCATCCTTATCGCAGGTTCCCGAGATCTAATACACCCGGTGGCGATCTTATATCCGGCTCCCCAGACGTCCTGGTTGAGATCCTCCAGTAGCGCCTTCCAGGCTTTCTTTCTGTTAATCCTGATCGCCCTCTTTAGTTCTTTACGCGCCTTAATGAACTCTATAGCCTTGGTTTCCACCTCCTCCCTAGTTGAGGTACTTCTGCGGCGAGCGCGGGCCAGGGCTCTCCTTGCTCGGAGGGCGTCCTTCTTCCTAACCAGGATGTCTGGGGTCCACCAGTACGGTTCCGATTTAACCTCCGTACTGCCAGCTTTTTCGCTCGCTTGCCCCACGCACTCAGATATGGCGCGCGGGAAATCCTCGGGTGTTACCTCCTGCATCCTTATTGCCACGATCTCCTTCAACTTCTTGATATTAATCGTCCTAGTTCCCACTTCACCCTTCCTGCACCCAGCCCCCAGGATGATCTCGATAGTGGCGTGGTGAGTCAACGGGTTACTGAATCTGGCGTTCCAGCTCCAGCCCCGCCTGGCTAAGGGCTCCGAACACATCGAGATGTCGATGTGACTCCTGGAGGCGCCTCTTCTGAAGGTTGGTGTGCCGTCATTTAAGACGACCACGTTCGCAACCTCCACCCATTCCGATACAATTTCCCCTCGAGGGTCGGTGCGGGGGGAACCCCACCTCGGGGACTTCGAGTTGAAGTCGCCGGCGATGATAAAGTTCGGAGTAGTCGTCGCAACCAGCGCCATCACGTTCTCCAGATCCTGTTGGAACCTCCGAAGCGCGATGTTAGGGGATAAGTATACCCCCCAGCACCACATCCCACCGATCCTAATACCAACGCCTCCTGGCGCACTTAGAACTTCGTCGGGTTTTATTCTTACGGCACCCGAGGGGACCATGCCGATAGCGACATCCTCCCGGGGATCTAGGAACCATCCTGCCTTCCTCGCTAGCGCTTTATTTGGCTCGGATACGATTAAGATCTGGGCCTCAGCTTTCATCGCCTCGGCGATCATCAAGTCGTGAGCCGCTCTCGCCCTCCCGATATTACATTGAAAGAGCTTCATGGTTGACGGGTCCGGGGTCCAACAATAACGACAGATAATAATAACGATAAATAAAAAACATACTAACGATAAATAGTAAAACTAACACACCTTTAACACACTAATCACAGCCACATTTACCATAATCACAGTTGTTTATCACCATTCGTTTCCGCAGTTCCACCTGCTACTTCTTCTTGCATCCCGGCTTTTCTCTTCGTTCCCCTACTCCCCCGGCTTTTACTTCTGCCCCCCGTCGCCTTCCGGTGGGCAGGGCAGGCTCTCGTGCCCGCTTTGTGATTGTCCGATTTACAAATTGGGCACCACATCTCATTCTTGCAGGAAACCTGGGAGTGACCCTCTTGTCCGCAACGCCAGCATAGCTTGGCCCTATCTGGCCCCTTGCATTCATTAGCCATGTGGCCCCCTCCCCAACACCTAAAGCAACGGGTGGCTTCCTCTCTCTTAGTTGCCGTGCAGAGTACAAAGCCAATACGCAACGGGGCCTTCTTATCTATGATCCGGGTAGCTGCCATCTCCGGAACGCGGACCGTTGCTGCCATCATGGACCCCGCATATGGCCTCAATTCACTTATTTCGATGTCATCCTCCGGACAGGCCCCTGCCCCGCTTAGGCAGGATTTAACCTCCTCCTTCGTAGTCCCAATCATTAATCCCTTAATGTTTAGAGTCGTCTTCCTCTCGCCCGACTTGAGCACTAAGCCAAACGCCACTTAGATATTATGAAAACCATATATATGTACTTCCAAACAATATAAATTTAATTTTGGAGTACTAATTATATCTTCCAAATTAAACAAAGAATGACTTATAATTTAAAGAACACAACATATTTGATAGTTGTGTTCGATTTAAACAACATATCGAAGCATTAAAGTACTATATGAAATATTTAAGCAATTTATTTTGATAACAATTATTTTTAAGACGCGTTGGTATTTTTCGAACAACTATTAGGCTTAATAATAAAATTTCTTGTGTATACAGATTTACGTGATCAAGTTGTTGATTTAATTCAATTACATCAGTATATGAAATAGTTCTATCTAAATTAAGTTTCCTAATACTGATGCCCATGAGAAATATAAGTCCAATTCTAATTTTCACCACCAAGATAATTTTTAATATAAATTAAACAGACAGTCATAAACTACGAAGGGTTTGAATATGATACGAATATGATAGAAATTCACCAAATTTACTAATTCCTTATGTAAATTTGGTGTGAAAAATGCCATCACTTTGGTTGAATTGTTGATAAAAATGAGTAATTTTCTTCCAAATATAATTGGGGAAATACTCTGTTGTAAGAGTATTATAAATTATTAGCAGGATAATACATTACTAAAAATGTTTATGGTGTCATCACAAACTCTGATGTAAATGAACCATTTGCAGTCACATGCTCACTAAAACCTGTGCTAAAACTTTCTGCCCATTTTGGATATAAACATTTAATAATATATGATTTATAACAATATTTTTCTCGATAAAGGTAGCTCTTATCGAAATGAAACAATAGTACAAGTTTTATGTCAACCAATTCATTTTTCATAATAATAGTCAAAATCCTTAAACAACTACATACAAAAAATAGGGTAGTTTTTACCCTCCGAAAACCAATCCCTTAAAATATACTTTCCTTGAAACGGGTTCGATCTCTATGCCATAACTGTATTCAGGGCACCAAGATTTAATGAAATCCTGTGGAATGGACATGACAGGATTATGCGGAACACACTGAGAAGGAAGTGGACATTTTGTTATAGCATTGGGTAATTCCATATTCATTGCGGGGCATGATTCGGAAAGCAGCAATGGAGTAGTACTTTTCATGTTCAAGGCAGCGGGCAGATCTATTCTGGGATACAAGGCTGTCAGTGATAGGATTATGGTACTAAAAATGAATGCACATCCATTCAACAGTATATCATACAAGTGTACCCGCAAGTTCAAAATCAACGGAGGAAATCATCGAATCATTCTAGAAACAACTAGAGTTCACTATGGGTGACCTACCAAGGAATGAAATTCTTATTGTGCAAGGAGACATGAATGCAAAACTTAGTCAAACAGCCATCATAGACCAGCAGTTTAAGGACATTATTGGACGCTTTGGTCTAGGCATCAGAAATGAGCGGGGAGAACGAATGATTCTGTTCTGCCAAGAACACAATCTATAATAATAACCAAAGGGCGGAAAAAATGCACGTGAATAGTTTAAAAAAATGCGCATTAAAATGCACGAAAATTTCAAAAAAATGCACGAAAATTTCAAAATAATGCAAGGAATGCATAAAATTTGGTAAAAAATGCAAATGCTTAAAAAACGTTTTTTTTTTCGTTTAGATCGTCCTGGATTAAGGAAAAAGAATACTGTTGTTTAAAATGTATCTGATTTTATTACAAACCAAAATTTAGTTTCAATACTACATATATTATATTATGTATAGGTACATAGATATATAAAAGAAATAGGAAAAAAACAGACTACAAAATAATAATTCATTTTTCATTCATTAATGCTGGCACAAAATGCATTTATAATTATATGTTTTTCAAAGTTTTCAATAAGAAAAGATTGTCTTCTATCAGTAAACATATGTTTGAAAATAGAGAAAGTTCGTTCTACATCTACTGACGTAAGAGGAGCGTATTTTAATGTATGTACAATATTTGGTTTTACATCAATTATACAATTAAAGTCGCCCGTAAACATTAGTGCAACAGTTTTTAACACAGAAAATCCTTCGTTAGCTTGTATAGTACTGGAAAATTTGGACAAAACTAACTTTCCAATGTTTCCATCTACCTTTTTACATTCCGCTTCAAAAACATTTAATAATTGAACTGCTTGAACCAGAGTCATACATGTATTTTGCAATTGAACCATAGTCTTAGAAACAAAAGAATAATTAGTTTTTATAAATAGGAGTTTATTGTGGAGAGTCGAATTTTTCAATATTTCTTGACATTTTAAAAGAGCCGCAGAAGAGGAATCATGCAAATCGGTAATAACTTCCTTTATTTCATCGTAGTGGTCGGCATAAAACATTGCTGCATCAAGCCATGTTCCCCATCTAGTTATGACAGGTCTTGGCGGCAGTTGAACTCCCGGAAGTCTTTCTCTATAAAACTGAATTCGCGATGGACACTTAATAAATACCTTCTTCATATAACCTATCAAGTCGTTAACAATAGAAAATTGGTTTCTTATTAATTCTGCGACTCTGTTAATGGCATGAGCTAAACAAGTAACGTGAATTAGATTTGGGTAAAAAATTTTTAAATTCTTACCAGCCTTAGTCATATATGGGGCAGCATCAGATAAAAACAAAATGAGTTGCTCAAATGGAACAGTATTTGGTAAAAAAAAATTACTCAAAGAATCTTGAACAAATCTGGTGATTGTTAAGTTATTTGTTTTGTCAAGTTGTTTTGAAGAAATTAAAAATGATCTGGATGGAGTGTTTTCTTCTAAAACTCCTATTAATAAATGTGCAATATATCTTCCAGTCGAATCAATCGTTTCATCAACAATAACATAGAAGTAATTCTCGCATATAATATTTTTTATAGTCGCTATCGTGTCGGTGTAGATTGCATCAACACTCGATTTCCTTAAAGTAGATTCATCCGGAATATTAAATGAACAAAATTCTTTCAGAAATGATTTTAAATGAAAATTATTTAATTTTTTCAATGGAATATTGGCCGCCACCATAGCCTTGCAAAGTTTTTCATTGAACTGCTTCTGTGGATCATTTTTTAACTTTTTCTGTAAACAGGACGGTAGAGTTTGATGTTGTTTAGCGCCTTGTTTCGATTTATTCAAACTTGCGATATGCTTTCCACTCTTCACATGTTGCTCCACGATGAATTTTTTTGCAGCATGGATCTAAATATGAAGAAAGTACTGTTAAAATATGTTTTGTTTCTTAATTTTAAAAGAAGAATAGGACTTAAAATTGAAAGTAAAATAAATTCAGCAGTTTTGACTTATATAGGGGCTATTCACAATTCTTTGATAAAGTAAAAAGTGTAAAAATGCGTCAGGTAATTTATGAATGGCCACATTAATTGATATCTACGTAGATATCCACTCAAAATAATTGCCATAATTGGAATATTGTAAGCAAGTAAATGAAATACTAATTCAGTTAATTAAATTAAGTTATAAAGATACTAAGTTATTGAGTATTAATTCAGTTAAATTAATCTAGGTAGTTATTGCTTTCTATGTACTTACTATTTTCGAACATGCTGTGCAAAATAATTTGTCACCATCCCACTTCAGCTCACTATAAGGTTTAATCCACACTTCAATTAAAGTTGTCTTGGGCATTTTTAACTTTACAGAACAACCGTTGAATTTAACTTCTCTAAAGGTAGTGACAAATTGGAAGAACATCAAGCTGGTCCTAAAACCGGTACAATGGCCGGAGAGGATTAAGAAACACACTAACACTAACAGCTAACCCTGCCCCGCGATCAAAATAAGCCTTTCTACGAATTTTGAGTAAGTATAATATGTCATTAAGCACATCCTCCTCCTATTAGACTACCCAGGTAAAAACAACCCTTATGAAAATGAACCACTGCCAGATAGTAAAGGTACTTGATTACAGTTCCAGTTATAACTTATATTGTCAATAAGTTGATTTGTCACTCATCAGTACATTGTTTTTCTAAATATCCAGCAGATTGTAAAGAAAAATGCAAAATATGCACGGTTGAAAAAAAAAATGCAAATTTGAAGAAAAAAACGAAGAAAATGCAAATAATGCAAAAAATGCATTTTGCATTTTATCCGCCCTTTGATAATAACATACACCCTATTTCATCATCATGCCAGACTAATACATACTTGGAAGTCACCTGAGGGTGGATATACGATAGAAACCAGATTAACTATATTATGGAAGTCGTCCGTATTGTAGCGCCCAGGGAGATGAAGACACCCTGGGAGTGCGTTAGGGGGTAACTCTAGGTGGAGAACAGAAAACAATTAAAGAAATACAGATTTATTTTAGCATATGGGGATAGAATAAAGTGTGGGAGTACAATCAAATGGCAAAATCAAAACAAATCAAGGATGGAAATGATTAAACAAGAAAAAAATTGAAACAATTAAGTTGGCAACGTTACGAAAAAATGGGGACTCCTACATGGTTTTCCGGGGAGGCGAGGATGGCTGCCACGGGCGGCGACCGGGACCCTGGCAAACTGCACTCTGCCCAATGCTTAACTCCTTACTATCGATCTAATCGTTTATATTTATATTTGGTAGATCGCGGATTCTGCGGTTTGTTGAACTCGTATCAATCGCCGAATAAACGATCTACGTTGTTAGTAACAGCTCAGCTTGTGAACCTGTGTTTGAGTCCGATAACCCGGAAAGCGGATATTGCTTATAGCAAAAGTTGCAATAATTGTGACTGTCAATGACTCGTATTAATTACGACGACCCCGGTCGCGGTAAATTGGGTCGCGACGATATTAAATTGCAAAACTTATCCTGGTGCTGAATTCGGATCGGATCACCAGCGCCTCGTAATGCAATTTAGAGTACGTCTAAGGAACATCAGCCAGCCGCAAAGAAAAGCTGCAATTACGGATGCAACTAAAGAGACCGTCCAACAGAAAATACAACAGAAATTTTCCAGCGGCATAAATACCATCATAAATTTACAAGACACAGACCAACAATGGGAAAAAGCTAAAAATCGCATTAATGCAACAGTAGCGTCAATTTAACCAATAATTAATAACCCGAATCGTCCCAATAAACACTGGATAACACAAAGAACCCTTGGCGGGTCTGGTACGGAATCCTAACAATCGTAATCCCGAAAATTACAATCTCGACAAATTAAAATCCCGACAAGTTAAAATCCCGACAAATCAGAATCCCAACAGGTTACTATTGTTTCACTTAGTAAATATAAACCACTCAAATACTGCAGTTTTACCTTTCGTATATGCTTTAATTACTGGTAAAAATGAAGATGGATATAAGCGGTTGTTTCAAGATTTGATTGATTTTTCTGAAGAAAATAACGTAGAACTAAATCATTCAACATACTGACGGACGTTGAGTTAGCAGCTATGAACGCTTCAAAATCTGAATTTCTAGAAGGTTCCAACAAAGTTTGCTATTTTCATCTATGTCAGTGTGGATGGAGGAAGATTCAAGCATGTGGTTTGGCTTCCAGATATGGCAATGATGAATAATTTAGTTTAATGTTGCGTCACTTATTTGCTCTTGCTTTCCTTCCTGCTGGCGAAATTCCCGAAGTTTTAATTTATTAAAAAGTCATATTCCACTTGAGGCTAATGAAGTGTTAGAATGGTTCGAACACAACTATGTTCATGGTAGAATAAGACGACATTTAAGAGATGGTTTGCTTTTCGTGCTCCACTGATGTTTCCTCCCGAGATTTGGTCAGTTTTGGATTCTATGAAATTGGGCATTCCTCGCACCCAAAATATTGTGGAAGCGTGGCACTGAAGATGGGAAGCTATAGTTGGAAGAGTACACACGCGGCTTTATACTTTTATTGAAGATATCCAAAAAAGCAACAAGTCGACAATACAGTGGAACGTATTCTTCGTGGCGAAAAAGTTACAAATCAAAAGAAAACTTCACTTCAAAGAGAGAGGAAGAATTCGGAACATAATTAATAATTGCCTAAATGTAACTTTATTAGAATACCTTCGCGGAAATGCTCATAGTGTTTGCTTATAAACAGTATTAAAAATTGTTTTCTTTTGTGACGATATTACAATATGTTATGCTTTTCTTTTCCTCTTAGAATAAATATTTGTGCATTTCTTCTACTTGGTTGTATTTTTCATCGCTATTTATTGCCAGGATTTATACTTGTCGGGATTTTAACTTGTCGGGATTTTAATTTGTCGGGATTATGATTGTCGGGATATTGATCAACACCGACCCTTGACACATCGAGGAACGGAAAGAAATAAAAAGGAAAATTCTAAAGACACCTACAGAAGACTATGCAAGAAGATCCAGAAACAATGTCAACAAGAAATAAATAATTACGTAAGGAAAACCTGCATCGAATTCGAAGGACACCAAAACTTCAAGGAAACAGGAGACCTCTATACAGGAAAGTGAGAAAACTTACATAGAAGTTTAAACTTAAAACATTTTCCATCGAGGACGAAAATGGCGAAGTACTGTGGAAAGATAGGGACATGATTTAACGGTGGAAACGATATTGCGAAGAACTGTACAAAGAGGAACTAGGTGCAATAAACGAGGTGCAGGTACCCCACACAGTCAACGAACTGGAACCAAATATACTGAGGAGGAAGGTGGAAGAGGTCACAACACACATTAAATTAAAAAAGCCCCAGGAACAGACGATATCTCAGTTGAAAGTTGCTACCAGAAGAAGGTGTTAAGATAATACATAACATCTGCAATAGAGTATGGCAGTGCCGACAATGGCCTAAGGACTGGACTAAATCTGCTTCATCCCGATCCACAAAAACGGATAGCACGCAAGCACGAACTACTTAGGACAATTGACCGACGACTACAAAAGTACTTAACACCTTAAGTACCTTCTGAACAAGCCCACTTCGTAAAAGGCAGAGAGACAAGAGATCAGATATTCAACATACGTCAACTCATAGAAAAATCCCGAGAATTCAGCTTGCACATGTTTCTGTGCTTTATAGACTTCGAAAAGGCATTCAATTGCGTAAAGTGGAAAAGTCTGTGGAAGGTGCTAAGCGAAATGGGAGTCCTCAATCATCTAGTGGACCTCATTAATAGTCTATATGGAAATAGTATTTCAATTATCAACTTAGATAATAAAACGCAAGATCCCTTTAAAACAAGAAAAGGAGTACGGCAGGGTTGTATATTGTCACGCAGCTTATTTAATGTCTATGGTGAATACATTATGAGAAGCGCTCTAGAGGACGATGAAGGAGGAACTATCGTCAATGACAAAAGTATGTACAACCTTCGATACGCGAATGATACCACCCTAAAGCGAAAAGTGAAGAAGAGATGGTCCGGAGGCTAGAAAGAGCTGCCATCGAAAGCAACAATGTTGGTCTAGAAATAAACGTTGACGAAATCAAAATTTAATTGATAGAAGCAATGCAGTACTGCGATACAATCTCCTCCCAAATACAGAAATAGTGAACGAATTTATCTACTAGGTTCTTTAATAACAAACACTGTGATATGTGAAGCGGAAATAAAAAGGTGTATAGCAATGTCAAGGTCTGGTCTGCTTTGACGAGCTTGAGGAAGATGTGGGCAGACAGAAACATAACTAAAAACACCAAAAAGACTCTTGTTCCACCTCCGGTGTTTTCCATATTCTCATATGGATCTGAGTCGTGTACCATCAAGGGCGATGATAGACACCGCATAGACGCATTTGAAATGTGGTGCTGGAGGACGATACCGAGCATCCCATGGACAGCTCGAAGAACGAACCAGTCAATCCTGAATGAACTTGGCATCACGGATCGACTATCCACCGTCTGCCATTGACGTATCTTACAATACTTTGGACATATCACACGCAGAGATGAAGACAACATTGAGAAACTTATAGTCCAGGGCAAAGTGGAGGGTCCAAGACCCAGAGACCAATCGCCATCACGATAGCTAGACCGCATAAAAAATATTACAGGACATTCACTGGAATCAAATCGACGAGAGACGGAAGATCGTTAACGAAGGAAGACCAAAATCACTAATTGTATAGAGCCATGATATAGTCATGATTCGTCAGATATGAAGAGACGACAAAGAAGAAGATTAATTATTTCATTAATGTTATTAATTATTGGCAATGCTTTCACCACTTCAACGTTGCACTGATCTAAGCATCGTTTGCAATATCCTTTTATTTACCACATCTCAAAACGTTGACGCGTCTCGAAAACTTTCGGAGTCGCCCAGTCTGGCCACCGGATACGAGATCCGTCATTTGCATTTGCGACAAATAAGTACGTAGATCACATTTTTATTTTTAATTTTCGAAATCCGCGGTTACGTGCCGGGCCGGAAACGGGGCCCTATCAATCTCCCCGGGGAGAACAAATATTAGCGGAAAGTTCGAGAAATCGTCCGACGCGACAAAAATTTTCCGACCGCCGCACCGCACAACTTTCCAACGCAAACACGTCCATTTTTCTCTCGCGGAACGGACGATTTGTTCGTGGGTCTCTCGTTAGATTAAACGACTCCATCCCCGATATAGTAGTTACCATTATATCGGGTGATTGATTAACTCTCACGTTAGCACGGCACTTGGGGAAGTTACCATGGACTAGTCAGATCTCAGAAGATAAATCAATCCCAGATAATCGATTCATAAAAATTGGAATCTAGTTCCTCGACCAAAGTATCTATTGAATCATCAAAACAAATAATTCACTTGCTCAAACATTACAAACTTACAAATTACAAACTAATTAGATATAATGCCCTCTTATTTGCATTTTTCTTGTCTTGGACTCACCGAATGCTTGGCATTGCACGATCTTGGTCGTTCCTATCCTGATGATACTGCTACTGGTCGATGCGGTCGTGAACCTCGGAGCTTGCAGTAAATTTTCTGCGAAAGAGGAAAGAAATAAAAATTAATAATCGTACTATAAAATGTACATTTTAAACAAAAAGTATTGTGTGTATACCCACAGTAGATGAATTAATTTTTTTTTACAATGATAAAGGGATAATCACGGCAGTAAGGTGGCTTATGTATATGTACAGTGAATTGAATTGGCGGTAAAATAGATCAAGGACTACATGATAATGCGTTATGAATTTGAATAAGGTATTAAATGAGCTAAAACGCGCTTTAGTGTTATTAGAGCGTAATATATAGTGAGGTATACTTTTGATTGTTTGATTGTTCATCTATGAAATTAAAGGAATTAGGTATATCAAAATTGATGGTGTGGGAAATGACTTTTATTGAACTACAATATTTAAACAAAAATAAACAGATATTTAAAAACAGGGTCAAATGGAAATACGTTTCGCTGAACTACAATTTAAACAAAAGTAAATGAAACATTTATAAAAGGGTCAAATGAAGGACCAAAGGGACTATTTTTACATTACAAAAAAATGTGATTTAAAAAAATTTAAATAGTCTGAAATAATCTGAAACTTGTTCCAGTGCTTCGAATACAAAGCTACTTTCAACTGTTCATCTACGAGTTTAATGGTATTATCTCAGGATGAAACATTCGGAAAATATATCTTATCGCATATGATTTGAATAAAAATTAGTGAACAATTCAAAAAAACCTGCATATTTTCAGTGTATTAACTCAGCAACAAGTTTACATCATGTAATTTTCGACTGTCCATCGACGACGTTAAGGAAATTATGCCGAAATGGAAGGGGCGGAAAATATATCTTATTGAAAATGGTTTGAACGAAATTTAGTATAAGTCCTAAAAAGCTTCAAATGAGTCGAAATTGTATATATTACTTCAAAGCATTGTGCTTCAATTGCAAAACACGTGTGTTAATTGTGTACTTTAAAAAGTTAGAAAATTATTCAAAAAGAATGATGCAGGAAACATTTCCCAAAAATTGTAGTAGGTAATAACGACATACGTATTTATACAACTTTTTAAAAGTTTTAACAGTTCTACAAACATAATAGTAGTTTAAAGTACAAGTTGCAAAAGACGTCATATTCCAAGCCCGAGTTCCGAGATAGAACGGACGAGGGTTTGAAATGTCTTCCGCAACGAGTACTTTACAACATTTTCTATGTTCCATTTCATTTTTATTTATGTTTAAATAATTTAAAATTTCTTATCTGGGGAATTTTTTTATCGTGACATTTAAGTTGGTATTACTGCTGTTTCCTAGACATCAGTCAATTTTCACACCATTTTCATTAAACAGCATTAGGGAATATCTTGTTACCAAGCCCCCAAAAAAATTACCAAAACCAATGCTTTAACAAGCCTCATTAAAGCACTGTTTTCGGCCATTTTAGTGCTAGAATAGCTGTCATCTGTCATTTTAGTGCCGGAACATAGAAAGGAAATTTCAACTGTCCATCGACGATATTAAGGGTGTTCGATACCTATTTATAGTTATATGACGCGCAATGCAATTTTTCTAGAACGACTGACGTTAAACCGATCGATCACTTTTCAAGTTTATTTCAGTTCTTATCTTGTAATACAACGTAGTACCGTTATCTTTTCTGAAAAAAAGTAATCGTTTCCACTGTCTAAAATATTTATTTGCAAAATTGCAAATTCACAAAGTAGTTTAAAAAAGAGGGTAAAGGTACGGCATTATATTCCAAGATAAGAAATGAATAGTGAAAGAAATATGAAAATTGATCGATCGGTTTGTCTTCAATCGTTCGAGAAAACCTGCGGCAAAATTTGCGCTACATAGAGTATAGCAATAGGTATGGAAAACCCTTAAGGAAATTATGCGAAAATGAGATATTAATTTAATATGATTTCAAGAAAATTTATTACAAAGTTTTGAAAAGCTTCAAATGAGTGGAAACTCTATACATATTATTTTAAAGCATAATTCTGCAATAACGGAGCAAGTTTCAATGATGTGTTGAAATTTAAGAAAATTATGCCAAGGCGACAGGTGCACGAAAATTAAAGTAAAAACAACATACACGTTAATAAAAAAATATTTTTTTTATTAGTTTTTGAAACGTCAAGATTTTTGATTTTTTTTTAATCTGTAAAAAGCTTCAAAAATTAGTAAGAAGTTTTGCAACGCATTAAATAGGTAGAAATTCCACCTATTGCTCTAAACTCTATTAAAGCATATTGCTTTATTTGCGCTCCAAGTTTCATTGGTGTATATTTAATTCAATAAAATTATTCAAAAAGAACGGTGCAGGAAACATTTCCCAAAAGTTAAATTACAAAGGACGTCCACGCCCATAAAAGTTTTAATGAATTTATTCCAGCGTTTCAAATATAATATACAGCGAGCTTGAGCCGTCCACCTGTAAAATTAAGGACATTATAAAAGGCGCCAAAAATAGACCTTACTGAATATGGTTTCAACAAAAACTAAAGTTCTGATGAAAAGCTCTAAATATATTTACATATTGATTGAAAGCATAGTTCATTAATTAATTGCACAACAAGTTTTAATCTTATATTTTTAAATTCATGAAAATCACGCCAAAATGCAGAAAACAGCTCCCAAAAATTGGAGCAACGATTATAAACATACAATTAAAAACCTTAAAACAAAAGCTGAAACGTTTCAGCATTTTACTGTACAGTGTTTAAAACACAAATGACTTTGAAATGTCCATCTATGAATTAAGTTTGCCAAACTGAAAATATGTGTATCACAATATAGTTGAAACAGAAATGAATCAAAAATTAAAAAATTATAGTGATTTGTGATTTATATGCTCAGCGAATTTCGGCGATTTGATGAAAAAGTTTAAAGAAGGTATGAAGAAATGTGGAAAAGAAGTATTTGTTGATTTGACTGAAAAATTTCGTAAAACATCCCAAACACGTTCCTATAGACTAAAACTTGTTTCAGTTATTATATATATATATAGCCCTACAGCAGCTGCCGTTTCCAGCATTTCGATGGCAACCTCTTCCTATCTCAAAGGTGTCTTCATCTATTGCTCTGTCTTTCATTATTTCCCCAATCCACTTTATCCATGACTTTGCTGGCCCTCTTAGTTTCTTTCCACTCGTTGTGTTGTATTCCAGAGAATCGTCTTTACCATCTGTTTTCCTCCATCCCTCGCATTTGTCTGTACCATACAAGCTGTCTAGTTTCTATTCTTTCTAACGTTCTATGTATTCTGTTGGTTCTTCGTCTGCTTTCACTATTAGGTATGTGTTCTGTTCTTGATATGAGACATGTTCTTCTCAGGTAATCCATTTCAACAGTGTCCACTTTTTTCCTTTCTCAGTCATCTGCGAACACCGCTCCATATGTAAGGATAGGCTCCACAATTGCTTTGTAGATTACCATTTTGATTTTCACTGTAGTTCTGTTAGACCAAAGTGTTGAATTCAGAATTTGTACACTTTTCCTACCTTGCTGCACTATTTGTCCTACCTTGCTGCACTCTGTAATCGATATTGCGAGGTGTTGTTACTTTACTTCCCAAATATTTGTAATCGTGGCATCTTTTTATTTGTCTTCTTTCCATATCTGGGTCTTCATCTTCGCGGTACCTACTTACATATATTCCGATGTTGTCGTGTTCACGCTCATCCGCATTTTTTGTACTCATCTCTGAGTTTCCTAAACATATCATCTGCATCTTCTTCGCAGGTTGCAGTTATCACCTGATCATGCGCGAAGAACAGCGTTGTCAAATCGTAGTCATTAATCTTTAGTCTCATTCCCGCACACTTCTGTCTCCATTTATATAGTTCTTCTTGGATATATACTATGAAGTAGGAGAAAGACAACATACTTGTTTCAGACCCTTCGTTACTCTGAATGTCGTCGAGAGAGTATTTCCTATTTTAACAGTGCTCTGAAGACATTTATAATTATATAGTTCTAACATATGCTTTACTAAAATTCGTCTTCGTCAGAACATTAAACAACAGTTTCAAGGGGATTGTATCGTAGGCCTTCTCCAGGTCTATGAGTACTAGATGTGTAGCAAGGTTTCGAGCTGCTCTTTTTTTCAATTACTTGTTGAAGAGTTGTGTTGTCCGTGCATGGTCTTCCTGCCCTGAATCCACTATGTTATTCAATTCCGCTACACTCCTCTTACAATAAATTTAACTTCATACACAAAGAAAATTTCAACAGTCTGCTTACAAAATATTTTTTTTTCCAAATGAATGATGTTGCATACGTTTCTTTGAATTATTGTACAAAATAGTGGAAAATTCAAAAAAGCTTCAAATGAACTAAATTCGGTTTGAATTCTTCTAAACAGTTTTTCAAATTTATAAAGACTTTTCGACTGTCCCTAAATATTGGGAAAATTGTATCAAATTAATAATATTTGTCATATCACTAGATAAGCTACGATTTAAAAAACATTGGTAAAAATTTCAAAAAAGCTTCGAATGAGCACACCCTCAAATTTTTACTTCAATTATGCACTGTCTCAAATACAAAGCACGATTCAATCATTTGTCAATAGAATTAATAAATTACATTAAAAAGAGGACGTTGCATACATCACTTATTAAAAAAAACGCAAACAAGTTTTAATAAACCAAAATTAGCCCTTTTTGTTCACAATAAAGAAATTGAAATGTCTACCAATAAAATGGTCTAAGCCACAAATAAGAAACTAAGCCAAATGAAACAAAATGCATATTCTTTATCGCTAAAGAAAAAAATTGTAACACCGTCAAAAAGCTTCCATGAACTGAAAATCAAACGATTACTTAAAAATATTGTGTTTCAAATGTACAATACACTTTAACCGTTCATCTAAAAAATTAAAGAAATTATGCCAACTGCATGACGTTGCATACGTTCTATTGAGGTAGTGTGGATTAAAAAAAAAAAAAATAAAAGTTTAAACGGACTAAAACTTACGTCGCTAGTGTAAAATATGGTGCGAGTTTCAACAATTAATTTAAAGATTTATGGAAATTATTATAAAACAAAGAAAATGTAATATTTATTTTAAAGAATAACGTTTTAAGGAAAAAAAAAGGATACAGTAGTCGGTACTGTGGAACAGTGCGAAACTTACTATATCTATCTTCATTGAGAAATTACGTTTTAACAAAAAATAATACGCAACTCGAATTAACCACAGTAAAACAAGTGGAAATTCACAAACTATGCGACATTGTGGTGCGTTACGCACGCATCTTCACTTCCCAACACAATTTGACACTTTCACGACTTTCCCACGAGAACGGCAACATCGCCTCTTTACGACCGATCTTACAGCATAACGTCTTAACATCGATGGCGGCAACGGCGTACTCGGGGTCAACGTGGAGCTGATAACCGGCTGTCGAATCAACGTGGCGTACCCAGAAAACCAGAGAAAGAGAGAGAGAGAGTGGGAGAGCTTATATTCTGTCCCTTCCATGTTCGGAATCGTAGGTAATATACAGAGCATATACAGAATACTATATATAGTTACAGCCTTACACATTTTCGTCACGCTCGCTCCAGCATTTTACTTTACAGAAACCATAATATAACGCTAGTATAGAAACTTTGCTTCAATTGACTAACATACTTGCAGAACTAAAGAAATTGGTAACGGAACAACTTCCCTTTAATTATTATAGTATATAAAAAAATTCACAGTCTATCTGTCGTATCAAAGAAATTAAACTTCGAATGTTCCAGAGATTCTAATCAAATCACTACTCCGCGTCGTTTCACACGAGGAGGTATTGTGGTAAAGTAGGACGCAAATACGACCATGGAATACAAAAGAAAAAGAAAAAAAAAACGAAAATAGACGGAATACAATCCGACACGGGACACAAAGAGAAACAGTATACAATCTAAATAACGATAAAGGACAGAAAGAGGGAGATAATCCCACCAGGAATTATATTCCTCGACCATTAAAAGGAACGCGATTCATAATTTAGCAGTTCTGTAAATCGATAACATACCGATTGATTGTTTCCTATCGCCCATCGATATGAGTGAACAGTTTGCTTTCGCAAATACGGAAGGAATTCAAACGTGGAAAGGGTTACGACAAACCTTCAGTCAAACAAATCGATCGACAAATGTGATTTTACGCTTAGACCGTCGGTTCCAACAATGAAGTATTATACAATGTTTATTTTGGGACAGTAAAATATAAACTATAAATAAAAATAGAGTAAATAGACCTATTAGTAGGCTATAAACTGTTACACTTGAATAAGTAACTATTAGTCACGCCCTTTATTTGTCATACTTCATTATTCATACTAGTCGAAATCCTTCAACGTTGTTCTAAATGGCCGACGGAGTTTCGATTTCTTGGTAGGGTGATGTCCATACAAATTAAACCGTAGTTCACTTTATCATAAATTCAGCTAAGTAATGTATTAATAAATTACCAGCTAACATTGAACGTACCAGATTTCCCCAAATTCTTCCGTGAATCAATGGAATAATGCACATTTTTTTAAAAAAAAAGCGGCAGGATTGCCACGGAGTACTTTTGGATTCATACGAGTTGGCGTTTAGGGTTCTAGATTTCGCCATTTTATTTCGGGAAACCTTACTAATAGAAATCATCTTGTCAGAAGTAAGGGCAAAATATCGGGCTGGCATGTAAGGTTCCAAATGCCCAATTTTTTTTTGGGACTCAAATAGCTAATTAAGGAACCTACGGTTTAAAAAGTAGGGGCAGGATTGACAGGGAATACTTTTGGGTCCTTACGAGCTGACAATGGGGGTTCCAGATTTCCTCAATTTTTTCCGTAAATTGAATTACCGATTAATTGATTCACATTTTTCATAATAGGAGCTGACTTTCCAGGGAGTAATGTTGAGCCCCAACCAAATGATACGGAGGGCTCTATGTTCCTCCAAATTTTTTTGGGAAGCAAATCATTAATTAAACTATTGTACATGTCTTAGAAGAAAGGGCCTACTTATTATTTTAAAATACCATGGGGTTTTTTGAGACCATGGGTTTTTTGGGGTCAGTTGAGATTGATGTTTTAGGGTTCCAGATTTCTCTAATTCTCTTGGGAATTATATATATAATTTTTAACCAAAACGTTTTTCAAAAAGAAGTAATCTATATTTTTTCAAGTAGGGACATAAAGATCGTCAAGAAATAGTTTTTGGCTCCTTATCAGCAGCTACTGAAGGTTCCAGGTTCCCCCAATTTTTCTCTTGCTGCAAATTACCAATTAAAATTATTAAAATTTCTTAAAAACAAACTTTTGAACCCCTATCAGCTGACATGTAAGGCTCCAAATGCAGGGAATACTTTTGGGTACCTACCAAATTTCCAACAACCAGCTGATAAAGTAAGCTCCAGGTTCCTCCAAATTCTTTTGGAAAGAGAATTACTAATTGAGCTAATTTGCATGTTTTAAGGAAAATTATTTTGAATTACTATGGAGTTTCTGCCAGTAGTCATTTAGGGTTCCAGTTTTCTCACAATCTTTTGGGAATCAATTATATAATTGAAATATCCGCGTTTTTCAAAAATAGGGGCAGAATTGCCAGGGAATAATTTTGGGTTTCAACCAGTTTATATTGAAGGTTCCAGGTTTGCACAAATGCCTTCAAGAAGCAAGACGATAGTTGAAAAATCTATATATTGTTTTAAAATAAAGACTTGAAGAATTGCCAGGAAAATTTTTGGGCCCGCATCAGATGAAGGGGAACCTGATGGTTCCAGGATTCTTTAAAAAACTTCTGTTACGCAAAATACATTTTAAATTATTTACATTTCTCAAAAACAAGGACAGAATTACTTGGGAATACTTTTGAACCCACATCAGTTGACATTAAAGATTAGAGGTTTCCTCAAGCAGAAAGCAAAATACCAATTTGAGTTATCTCTATTTCTTGAAAGTAAGGGCAGGAGGATTACCATGACATAGTTATTGGGTCTATATTAGCAGACACGAAAGGTTCTAGGTTCTCCAAATTCTCCCGAAAAGCAAATAACTAATTGAAATTTTCTACATTTCCTAAAAGCATGGAAATTCATTTGGGTACTTCCCAACTGACGTTCATAGTTCCAAATTCCCCAAGTTCTTTCGGAAACCAAATTACTAACTGAAATAATCTACATTTTTGGAAGAAGGAGCAGGATTGCCAGGGAGACCTCTTTGGTATCTACCAGCTGACATTGAAGGTTTCAGCTTGCTCCAAATGTTTTGGGGAAGCAATTCAGTAATTAAAAGTTTTTAATTTACCGTTATTTTCCTGTAACCCTAATTAGTATCACATCCTACACTTGATTACCTACGTTATTTGACTAATTACTTCTGGTAATAAAGACACAGTTACGTGTCTTAACTGTTATTCCATTTTACCTTAGAATTCGGTGCGATGATGGGTCCCATCGCACCTGAAACACGTCCCCATAACAACCGAAAAACTTGTTGCATTCGGCGGTAGAGAGACTTTACAGTTTGTTTGCCCCGCATATATTTTTTAGTGTCTCCACTCCAGACTATAACCGCAACAGCTCGAAGCCGATAGAATAACATTTATCGGAAAACCGAAAGTGCACTTGGAGTGAAATTTATTCGCCCCCTCGGTATATCAATCACGGTGACATGCCCATTCCTCTATTGTTAATTATACACGTCCCGGTTATCCGGCGAACAGTGAACGGTGCGCTTGACACAGATTTTATGGATGTGCGGCGTGTGCCGCTATCTTACGTTATGCTATTAAATTGTTATCAATGATTATTAATAACGTTATTATTATTATATTATTATAGATTAACAATTATACTAAAAATATTATTATCATAATTATGTTACTAATTGTTAATAAATTGCATATTAATTGTTATGCTCAAAAAGAAACATAATTGTATTAGGGCCGACATTTCGGTCCTCATTTATTGATACATAACAACTACAACAATTGATATGTCTAATAACTGTACTACGTAAACTAGTTTCACATCAATTGATTGATGGGTTCACAATTTGGTTGATAAGATCTCCTTAAGGTATCCTCAACACTCGTCACCTATCGATTAAAGCATAATACACCATTACAATAAATTCACGAACACGCGTACCGTGGGAAATAATACCGATAATACCGCAGGGTGTCAACATTTCAATTTATCGGCGGAAATTAAAGGATAACACGGTCAGCGGGATTCAAGAGAAATACAACGTGATAAACAGATGAGGATAGTCAGAGACACGGGTCAACTTCATTCAGTGAAGTGGTGAAACCTATGCAATTGTTCTTAAATATTGGAAATAGGAAACTTGGTACACATATTGCTTACAAAATCGAACCAGTTGGTTCTGAAATATAAAATAATTACAAATTTCACGTTCTGAGGGGGAGAAATAAGGGTTTTTAGTGAAAGGTACAGTTAGAAACTTTAAACTCGATACAGTTATAGCTTAGACCCAAGTGACCTAAAAACAATTAAAAATTCTGAATTTCACTTCCATAAGGGGTTGAAAATGGGGTGAAATTTATACAATAGTTATTGAAATCGTTATACTGTTATTAGAAAGCTAGCTTTCTTTATGCGATGTTCTTCTACTTCTAAAAAACACGGGTTAATACGCAAAATTTCCGACCGTCAGATGACCGATGTATACATAATATACCTATATACAACGTGATCAAGAAATACTGTTTAAGTTGGCAATCCAAAATTTTACTTTAAAATGGTAGAACTGGGACCACTTCCGGTTGTTTGACAGCTCCTTCGATGTTTGACAGTGACAGCATTGACACTTGAGCGGCGATTCAAATTTTTATTATAAATAAAAAATATAAAAATGGTACTATTTACATTAGAACAAGATATTTTTATTGGCATGGCTTATTTTCGGAGTGCAGTTCATGACCCCATTTCTGGATGGCGATACTCCTTGGAATCCACTTTGTACCAATTTCAAGAAATGTTTCCTGAAGTTGTGTTCACTATCGACGTTTTTAACAACACTGCATGCGTGTAGTTCAACGATATTTGAATACAGGCAATGTGAAAAAGGAAAGCCACCTGGTAGACCCTCCGGACTCACTGAGAATGTGGTGCAAAACGTCAGGGCCCGACTGCAACAAAGTCCTCGCAAATCGGTTAGGAAGCTTTCCCTCCAAACAGGTTTGATCCTTATCAAAAGTTCACCAATTTCCACTTATTCCTAATTTCCCGTATTCCGTTTCGTCACTTTACAGGTTTATCATACGGAAGTTGTTCCACTGTGTTGAAGAGCAAATTGAAATACCACCCGTACAAATTTTCGATGGTCCAATCCCTAAATCCTCCTGACCGTCCACAAAGCGTCCTGTTCTGTAACTGGTTCAATCAGGAAATGAACAATGATGGCATCCTGGATAAAACCTTTTTTCCGATGAAGCCTGGTTCCATCTCAATGGCTATGTTAATTTTCAAAATTACAGAATTTGGTCTGGTGAAAATCCACATGCTGCTAGAACAACTTTACATCCTATTAAAGTTGGTGTTTGGCTGGCTGTATCACGGCAGAGAATAATTGGTGCTGTGTTTTTTAACTTCACAGTTAATTCAGAACGATACATTCAGCACATTCTCCAGCCATTTTTTGCCCAATTAACCGTAGAGGAGCGCGAAAATGGCTACTTCCAACAAGATTCGGCTCGAGCACATACGGCTCATGCCACAATGCAATATTTGCGGGAAGTTTTTGCCATCGAGTCATAAGTACGGGGATCTGGCCAAGGAGGTCACCAGACCTGACACCTCTAGACTTTTGTTTCTTTGGGCACCTTAAAAGCAAGGTGTTCAGTAATGTTCTACATACACGTGAAGAACTGGAAGCTGCCATTATCGAGAATGTTGCAAATATTTCTCCTCGGATGTTAATTAATGTCTTCGAGAGCCTAAAACGGAGAGTGAATTTATGTTTAGAACATAATGGCGCTCTATTCGAGCAGTACCTTTAAATATTGAAGTTTTTTTCTGGTGTGGTTATTTTAATCGTAAATAAATTCACATAACCTGAAATATTTGTGTTTATTTAGCTGTCGCTGTCATGCAGAGTGCAGAGATCTCCGGTATATCGTTGCAAACCCTTAAAAAATCCTCCTGGTAGGATTGCCAACTTAAACAGTATTTCTTTATCACTCTGTATATATATATATATATATATATATATATATATATATATATATATATATATTGCGACGTTCTTGCCACAGAGGTCAGCACTGGGTATAGTTTTATGATGGCATTATGTATGTATTTAGGTTGGCATTATGTTTTGGAATAAAAATGCAATGGCGAATGTTTTGAGAAAGAGGTGCGTTGTCGTTTTTTTTGTATTTTCAATTTTAGATATATTTTTTTATTCGATTTCCTATTATATTGTAAATTATTAAACTGTATTACAACTATATAACATTACAAATTGAATTTATAAACTGAAATAATAATACTAAGATATACTTCAAGTAACACGTTGGCGAGCCATTCATTTACATAAAATTATTCATAACCTCACAATAATTTTTAACCTTCCATAAAGTTACGCAAAACAAAGCTAGCTTTTGACTGTCGGAACTCCCAGAATGCAACGTGTCTGTTTTTGATATGGTTTCCAATATCTGGCTGGATATTGGCTGTACCGAAATGCACCTCTAAATCGAGATTAGCTTGTTCGGTTTTGTGATTTGTCTTAGGAAGGTTCTCACGCCTAAGTGCTCTGCGCTTAAACGTCCTTGACCCGTTTGACACATTGTGACTACGTCGGTCACCACTGGAAAAGTTACAGCTTTCCGTCCCGGTCGCCATTTTGTATCCATTAGCCGTTTCGCAGTTAAATCCGTAAATATGCGCGAATTAATTGGAAATCCGTACAAATTAAATTTTCCGATAAGCGACGCACGGTCGATTTGTTATTGTGCAATTGACTAATGCGTTTTAATTGTAAATATAAAACGGGGCATGTTTAACGAAATACGTGCAAAACGCTGCCCCCGGCGCCATTTTACCTATATTACATTTCAGATTTTACGTAATCAGAGTCTATAATCTGAAATACCCGGAAAACTGTAAAAATGCAAAAATGACTTACGCAATAAAGTAAGGAATCCGGAATGGGCGTTAAACATGCTTTATTTAAGGAAAAGATATATTCGCCATTGCTGTGTTGATTTAAATTTAGGTATAAACAAATTTATTAGAGAAAAACCAACAAGCTACCAACAGCCTAGCTTTAGTCATTCACAAATTTCTCCCTGTGTTTTTACCACGGCTATTACTGTGACGACATAAATGGAAAACATGTTTGTAATATATGGCTGCTTGATGAAACAAACTTCAATCACCTACCTCCTTGAAAATAAAGAAAGCAAATTACATTAAAACTGAAAAGTGAATAATTTAAATTAATATAGTAATGAATAAATTACATTTCATCGTTCATCATGGATCCTCAAAACATTTAGACTAAAAATCGAAATTAACGAAACTAAACGTCAACACCTTGGAGGATAACAAGAGAGAACTGTGCCAAGTAAACTTACGCACTGTTTACGTTATCACTTGGAAAAACTTTTCGTTTAGATAATTAATCAGGACCGGTGCGAATGTAAATTCCCAGCCCGATCGTACTTTTTTAATTAATTAAGTGCCGACGTCGGACTTTAAATATTTGCGGATCGCTTCCACCTCGACCTCCGTTTTAAAAATGTCGTTGAGCCTTTTCACCCCTTTTAAATTGATTAATAAAAAAGTTGTTAGTTTCCTGAATAGTCGTTGTTGGTTTTTGATTTGTGAAATGAGCTCGGGTGTGAAAATAGCCACATAGACAAATCCTATAGTACGGTAAAATAGGCGCTATTTTTAAGTTTCAAAAGATGTGAAAAAAAAGTGTTCGGAGAATTTGTAATTGAATGACTATTGCATCCCCTGATTTTCGACTTAAAACTGTATCAGATGGATAGTTTATGTATAAACGAATATTCCGACAGAAAAATTTTCGACGTAAAAATTGGTTTAGATACTTTAAAACATTCAATCCGTGAGAGTATGAAATTTCAAAGTGGGTCTCCTATGAATCCTCGAATGACTATTGCATGCCCTAATTTTAGACCTGAAACTGTTTCAGGGGGTAGCTTATGCATATATGAACATTTTCAAATAAAAATTTTTGATGTAAAATTGGATTAGATACTTAAAAGTTACCATATGTAGGAGTTCGAAATTACTAAGTAAGTGTCTTATGAACCCCCAATTGAGTATTACATCCCTTGATTTTCGACTTGAAACTGTTACAGTGAGATAGTTTATATACAAACGAATATTTCCAGATAAACATTTTCAATGTAAAAATTGGTTTAGATACCTACTTAAATATTTTTTTCCATATGTAACTTATTAACCCACGAATGTCTATTGCATCCTCTGATTTTCGGCTTGAAACTGTTCCAGGAGGATCCTGTATGTAGAAATGAATATTTTCCGGTAAAAATTTTCAGTGTAAAAATCGGTTTCGGTGGTTAAATTTTTTTTTTCGATTTTTTTGTAAATGTACCCAATGTATCAACCCCTAAACGAAAGCTAGGGTGGCAAATCGTATCGTATACATTTGTTTATTAATAAACAATCTATAAGAGGAAGTATTTTGCACAAATTTTGAGACTAAAAAATAGCACATATTTTCCTGTAGGTACTACAGGATTTGTGGATGTGGCTATTTTCACACCCGTAAATGAGCAGCCTTATTTCTTTGTAGGTACACAACGTAGGGCACACTCCCGGAACAGTCGAATTCCTTTGTTATTCGTAAAGGAAATCTGGTTTAATTTGCAAGTGTGATATAAATTTAAAAAAAAAACAATTGTCGGGTAATAGAATTAAAACATTTACACTTGCCTTCTTACTTGACTAGAACTGAGATCAACCTTGACTGTTTAAAATAGAGCACCCTATGTATGTTTCACATTTTCGTATACAAAATAAATTTTCTATTTTTCGATTCGGTAATGACTTAAGAAATTGGCAAAATGCCTTAAAGAACCTTGAATTATCTTTGGTGTTCATTTTTCGATAATAACCATTTCATTTTTTTTAATATATCATCATCACATCTGGTGTATCATATAAAAATCCTGGTGAGTTTGGCCGCGTTCACTATCGCCCTCCATGCGGCTCTATTCTGGGCCTCCAATTCTCATTTTGATACGCTCATCCTTCTTAAGTAAGCTGTGATTGCACTCTCCATCGGGCGGGTGCGAGTTCGGTCCCGCTACCCTTTCACGCAGAGGGGTTTTAATACGAGTTCGGACCCAGCCTACCTGCTCGCAGTGAGCCGATTTCGGATTCGGAGTAGAGTGAAATATTTTTCAAGGGGGCAAGGGATAAGAGGCAAGGAAACTGATTTTGGGGGATCATAGAGGGATGTTTGATAGAGCGAAAATATATCTTTCCTAGAAAACTTTCAAAAAATCGACGATAGTGTAAAAAACCCTTGCTTTTCTGGAATTGATCGGTATGAATCGCACCTATGTGGGTCCGAATTCGCCTCTATAGCGGGTCCGAATCCTTGACTACCTGACCCCGGTGGGTCCGAACTTGCATCCTCCGTCTCCTCCATCTCCACCTTGGTCGGCCCACTGATCTTCTCCCTTCAGGTCTTACGTGGTAAATGACATTTAATAGACTTTGGTCGTCGCTCCTGATAACGTGTCCTGCCCATTCTAAACGGTGTGCTTTTATAGCTCTTACGGTGTTTTCTTCTCCATACAAAATTTGTAGTTCGTCATTGTAACAGCATCTCCATTTGCCTGATATTGCTTCCCGACATGGATCAAAGATGACTCTCAGGATTTTTGTCTCAAATACCAATAATTTATTAATTTCCTGTTGGTTAAGCACACAACCTTCACTTCCGTATATTGAATTAAAGTTTTATATAGTTTAATTTTGGTATTTGTTCAGAGGAGTTTTGATCTTAATAGGCTTGACAACGCGTAGAAGGCTCTGTTTGCTGCTATTATTCGAGCAACTACATCTCGTTCGTTTTGACTGTCTTTAGTGATGATTGTACCAAGATACTAAGATCATATACTTGGTGTTAGGTTCGTTTACTTTCAGTCCCATCCATTTTTCAAATGTAGAGCCTCTCTAATGGTATGGGCAAACGTGTCTATATCGCCTGCAAAAGCCAACATCAACCTTGTGCCTCCTGCAGCAAATTCCGATGTTAGTCTGGAAGAGGTATCTCTGATGAAATGTTCTAAGGCCAAGTTAAAGAGTTAAAGATTGATTGACTCGTATGCCTGCTGGAAATCCAATAATATGCGGTGAACATCTTAATTATACTCCCAGCATTTTTACATGATCTGTCTGACTGTAAATATTTGGTCAATTGTAGATCTTCCTAGCCGAAAACCACACTGATAATCCCCCACGACTCCTTCACTGTAAGGCGTTAGTCTTCGGAGTACAATCACCGCCCATAGCTTATATACCGATTTAAGCAAGCTATCCCCCTCTAATTTTCGCATACCTTCTTACCCTCTTTTTATCTATGGGCATGATCACACTCTCACTCCATTCCTCTGGCATCACTTCTGTCTCCCATACATTTTTTATTATTTCGTCCAGCTCCTGACATAGAGCACCACTTCTTTTTTTTAACCAAAATGTTCAATTATCATTTTCGACTGGAGTATTGTTTTCTTCATCCGAATAAAAGGGTGTTCCATTTAAAAGTATTAAGCTGAAATCTCTTTATGAGTAACGGATATTTGAATGTTCGGGGGATTCTTACCCGACCCTGAGTATATGTACACTTTTTATATTCTTTACTAATTATATATATGTACTATTATTTTATACAGTATTCGCTTTTTACCAAATGTACTTTGAAATAACGATAACAATGTATTACAGTACACGTAGAGAGGGATACATACAAACAAATATAGATACAAACGGTCATATTTTGGGTGAATACGTCGTTCAGCTCAAATTCCTCGATTTGTTATAAAAATGATGATAAGTGGATAAAATATTCCCAACAATAATTTCATGAAAAACTCTGGTTTAGCTGTCCAAAATACATTATATTTTAACTCAATCACAGTCTAGTTTAGAGAATAGAAAGCTAATGGTTTGAGACTATCCTCAATGATGTAGGATAAGTATTATTCGCCTAATTAAGGAATCAAGTTCAAGTGAAATTTAACTGTAGCCTAAATGAAAAGTTATTAAAAAGTCATGGATTCAAGTCATTAAAATTTTCTCTTTGTTAAGATGCCATCTTAGCATGCATAACAGTAGGTAACATTTACCGTTTCGGAGAATGGCCGAATTAAAATCGAACCGCGATATCGCTCTGCAGGTACCAAGTGCAATGATTACTCGAAATATGATTGGAGTAGAAGGGTAGCAGCGACACATGAAAATTAGTTGGGATTGGCTACAAAAAAGTCGTCTCTTAGATGAGAGATACAATTTGCAGGGTGCCAGAGAAAAGATGGAAGGACCGTCTCGGCTGACTTCCGAATGACATACAAAAATTGTTATGCCTGTAACCTCAACCCCGGAGAGCACCTTACGCCCTCTCTCCAAACCACTAGAACTTCAACCCGGACCTGCATGTTACGCCCTCAGGTCCACACCGGAGAGTACGATACGCCCTCTCTCCAGACTTCGAAAACTTCAACCCGGACCTGCACGTTACGCCCTCAGGTCCACACCGGAGAGTACGATACGCCCTCTCTCCAGACTTCGAGAACTTCAACCCCGGACCTGCACGTTACGCCCTCAGGTCCACATCGGAGAGCACGATACGCCCTCTCTCCACACAACTAGAACTTCAAGAACTTCAAGAGATCACGTCACGCCCTGATCTCCAACCTACAACTACAGTGTCCAGCCTTACAACCTGGAGACAAGATTCATCTCCGCAGCCACCCACGAGCGACGAGAGATTCTACATACAGTCCACTCTCTAAAGAGATCACTTCACACTTCGTTCACCGCCTGTTAATATTATGAATGCTTTTTCGAGATATACATATACCAATAAAAAAATTTAAACAATTTTACACGTGGCATTAGGAAAAACAAGTGTTGAGGATTGTGTATACTATTTTATAGTCTGTCAAAATAACATGTGGAGTAATAAAATCGCATTATAAATGCAAAACCGATACAAGGTGGCATCCTCTAAATTTTGAGATTTTTATAATGTCTTACACGCTGCCTTACGGAATCGTTTCGAATTTTTAGTGACTCGCCCGAAACACGTGTGTCGGGCCATTGTAATAATACCGGGAATAACCATTTTCGGGCGTACACTCGGGGAATAGGAATAAATACGCCATAGTCGGTAACTGGAAAAATTGTGTGCGTGTGTGTGTGTATCATTATAACTCATTTATTAATTTTCGTTTATTTCTTTAAGAACGCCTCTGGTCCCCGGCGAAATAATCGTTTTATTACTCCATGGGTTATTTTGACAGACTATAACTTAATTCGAGTATTTTCTAAGCAATAAACGTTAGTTTCATTAAAAAAATTATTCTTACCAGTCTCGTATCGCAATTTTTGCAGACCCAGCTCAGAACACAATTTTTTGAACTTTGTTCAGCCAAATCACATAATATGTCAACATTATCATCGCATTAATTATTGGACTAAATGATTATTGTAACTGCAAGAACTAGGACCCTTATGTTTCTTGTCATGATCAGAACAAACAATGTATGTTTTATACAAGTAGTCAGATTCCTTCGATTTCAGTAGAGAATCTAAATATTGTCCTTTTACAAGTAACAATCCATAATTTCAAACTAGAAAAAATGGAAATATACTTGTAATAACTGGAGGCGCAAAAACAACACATTAAACGATAATAACCTCGTCTAAGATCAATAGCAAACAAGACTTGAACAAAACATCTATCAACCCAGGCCGCCAGTGGCAGCACTTACGCAGTATTCCTGTTTTGTGACAGAGTTGCGTATATTAATATTCTCGTGTATTTGGCTTAGGTTTAGATTCAAATGTTTCCAATAGTTTACAGGAATCGTACCTTGTTCGAGATTAGTTTAAGCTTGAGACGTTTAGTGTGGATTATAACTTAACGTACTTTTATTGTAATGATAATTATTTGCGTAATAATTTAATAAATAATAATTATTAATGAACACGTCTTAAGATATCTTGATACAAAAGTAACGACTTTGATCACCACGATGAATATATTTAATAACTACAATATCGGATACGACCGAATTGATATGTAATAACAATTTGCTCACAGAATTGACCTGAATGTGTTCTACGTTATATAATAATGTGTGTTAAACTTGACTTGCATTTGCACTGCCACTGCACTTGTCCACGTATCGAATCGATAACAACAAACAAAGCGGGATTGTTAAAACTATGAAATCGGACATGTAAATAATTTATTCATGGACGACCCAATAAACGGGTCCATGAATTTTTCATTTTTTTACAGCGCAAGTGAAGTTAGACGGGGATCGTTTATGAAATATTAACACTATCATCTGAATCGATATGAGCGTAAGCTTAATGTTGTTTATACAGAATGACCCCTCATGAATTAAAAGTTGACCCCTATTAAATACGTCTAATTCAGGCCATATTAAACGCTGACTATGAGACAATCCCGTCGAATCATAATGATGAAACTCCTACGTATTAATGGAAGCGGACATTATACCGTTGAAAGTAATGGCGGAAAGTAATTATAGTTTCGAACAGGCGTTAAATTGTCGTTTGCAGCGCAGGTGCTTCTGTTGAATTTCTTCTGTTTAGTCGCTGAAGGCCAGCCTGGGATTCGGTTAAAGTTAGGCTACATAGAAATTAGGTCAGTGTAATACAAAGCGTACTTACTTTGACTTTATGAACACAGTTCAAGACAGTTGTGTACCCATATGAAGCACCGTTTATGGAAGTAGTAAGGAGTTTCAGCTCACTTAAAGCTTTTGTTTATTAAAGTATTTCTTTCTACAGCAAAACTGGGTTCGTCTCAGTGAAGTCACGATAAATTTAAGTTATTTTTCCAGTGTTTTGCTAAGTACCTAAATAAATTCAAGAGCGTATGGTTTCGCGGCTGGAGTCACTGTGAAGGTTTATTTCCGGGCTATTAGACTGTGGTTCAGGCAACTTTTTTCGTCATGACATCTACTGCTACCGTTGTAGGCAAATTAAGTTATATTTTTACTGATCATAACTGTATAGCTGGGTTCGACAGTTGAAAAGTGTTATTGGGGATATTATACGAAGACTTTCATTTAGCCATTAATAAACTTTTGACGTGATAACGTCTTATAAATCGATAAGGGGGCTACACATTCCAGGCCACATGTAACGTTCCACCTGACCCATGCGTGAAAGCGAGAGCGAGAACAAGTGACAGAGATCGACCTTCGTTTGGCTTGCGACGCATCTATCTCTCTTCCACTCTATCGGCCGATGCGTCCGAGTGAAGGAGAGACCGGCAGCACACAACCAATGTGAGCCATGCGTGCAAGCGAGAGTGAGAACAAGCGACAGAGGGGTACGTTAGCGTTTCGCTTCTGACGCAACTATCTCCTTTCCATTCCACCGGCCTATGCGTTGCTTATTACAATAACAATTGAGGCAATAAGGTAATTAATTCTTGCATTCTAACAATTTGATTAGCTATATAATTTCATATATTTGTTCTTTGATTATTACAAAACAGTAGCATCGGTCAGCGAGTGCAGAAATTGAGGGTTATTGATGCCGATGTACCAATTCTTCTTTTCGTCCTGTGCTTAACAAATAACGCAAATTGGAAGTTCTTATCTCAATGGTTAATAACATTGGACTCATTCTTTTTATAAAGACCTAAAAAACCATTGTAATGTAAGAGACAAAAAAATTATCTATATAAAATATCATAACAAAACATAGCACTTTTTGCAAATAAACATTTACAATAACTCGGTTAGATGTGTTCAATTTTGATAGCAATTACGTTCTTTGGGAAGCTCATTACAAAAACGCGAATTTTGCATAAAAAAGGTTTAACGACCCTTGAGAGGCAAATGAGACTTTTAAAATTACTGTTACCTTAATTAACATTATGGGCCGTAATCAACAAGGCTTATAAAAGAAAAGATAAAGTTTGCAGGTACACTTTTTCAGTTAAAAAGAACGAAACAACTAAACAACTTACCTGGACAATTTTCTTGTTAAAGTTACAAAATCAACTGATTAATAAATCTTAAAATAAGAAGTGTTGAGCGCAATAATTAATTATTAATGTAATTAAAATTGTTATATTTATAATAAAACGTACTTTTAGAATATGTTAGACAGGGTATTTAGTTTCAATTGGGATGATAAGAGTTTTGAGTTGTGGAGGTCAATTGTTTAAAGTGAATTATTCCAATTTTAACTTCTATTGTGTTATTATATTAATTAATTAATTGAATAATATTAATTATGGGTCAGTATATATTTTTAAGAAAAATAACTTGGTTACTAACTGGATACGTATAATGAGAACAAATCATATTGGTAATAATTGATTATAATTAACTATAATACTAATTATTAGTGTTATACGTATTAAAGTGATTTCGATACTTTAACTGCTTATTTAATACTACTTCCACTATAAAATTTAATAACCGCTAAATGATAGTCATTGACATTGACATTATTGACAATATGACATTGTTTATTTGTTATCCTTATTTTTAATGCAGGTATACAAATGCCCTGTATTCTCCAAGCTTGTTCTTTTCTATTGAAATTGTTTCCGTATGTAATGCATTTATATTGCTTCTTTTTGCAACCTGGTATGGGGTATGGGAGTGGCCTTCCATTCTTACTTGGGACAGCCAAAAACACAATATTACTAACCACCTAGTAGAAGATGCCACAATATACTTGCCTAATAAGGTCGTAAAAGTGTTCATTGAATATTTACGACTATAGAGACCACACCTTAATGCTCGAGAAAGATATGCAATTCCTATTGCTGAGGGTGTATCCCATCTCGGCACATTTTATTGCGGTCAAATTTGCGACACCTTGTTTAATCTCTCAATAACTCGGCATAAATCTAGGGAGGTACACCTTCTTGATAATACGGTATTGTCGAAAATAATGGTACTTGACTGTTGCGCAAAATTCATAATATTTGAGAAACCTAATATACGCAGCTCACCGTATACGAGTGAACGTCATGTGATACGCTCGAAAGTACGTTGGAAACGCAAGGGGGCAAGGATCACCCTATGCCGAGATGGGCATTATAGAATTGAGTACCTGCCTAGATGTATGCCGAGTTGGGGTATAATTTTATCGCTTAGGTACCTGCTTCTTGTGCCGAGATGGGAATCGCCGATTGCTGATGCTTGTGTTGGCGATTGCAGACCACTCGTACCAAATATACGAAGGCATATCAGCACGAAGTATCGTAAATAAATACTATGTTTTGGTAAAGGCGAAAAGTACTTCTTGAATGCGCTCAGTACATCGGCATTTTGTTTTCTATCCCAAGTATCTTTTTATAGTATATTAAAGTATGAGTGGATATTGAGCTCTTTCAAACACGAGCGAGTTTTCGAGCACGACGGCGTAGCCGGAGTGCTCGAAATAGAGCAAGTGTTTGAAAGAGCAGTTATCCACGAATACTTTACGCTATTTTTTTTATTGGTACCATTTTTTATACCAAAACCAAGTGCATACCCAATATGATTAATTTGAACGACACTCGTGACACTTCGTGACGGCCCGTCGCCCGTCGTGCGACCAATAGGCTCGTCCCGCTACGGCCAAATACGCTCTGTTATTGGTTGAGATGGCCGTTGTTGATACGTTTCCATGGCGACTTTAAAACACGCGGGTGCGATAAAGCTCGATTTACGCACGCCAAAGCATGTTTTAAATAGGCAAAATAGCGTACCAATAAAAAAAAGACTATAAAAAGGGGTGTATTCTGCTATTTTGAATTTTCCTGTTTCTGACAATCAGCAGTTCCTTTTATATTTCTTTATTAATTCTTGGTGTACAGACCGTTTTATTGTTTCAATATATACTTGTCTATATGTACAATTCTACATACTTCAAAGGTTTCTAAGGTGTTTCTTTTATATCTGGAACACCGTAAACTATCTTGAATGTTATGGATGAATTGGAAAAGTTGTTTTTACTCCTTCCTCTCGCATGCCCTTGTTAATGATGTCCTTTATGTTTCTAATGTAAAGTAAGTATACCAAACCATCCTGCGGTTCTTTGTTTGGGGTTATCTTGGGTTTTTGTTTAGTTATTTGGGTGTGTTTGTGGATTTTGTTTGGGTTTTTCTGTTTGGGGGTAGTGCTCTTCTGAATTCCTGTTTTGTGTATCCGTTTTCCTGTAGTGCTGTTTCGAAATGTTGAATCTCATCCTGTAAGTATTGGAATTGACAAATGTGTATTGGTCGATTCGTTAGCGCCTTTGAACATGGTTATTTTCTGTGCTGGAAGAGGAAGTAGGTGTGGAATACTTACCCTACATAATAAACATAACGGACAGGATAAAAGCAAGGAAATGCGAAAGGATAATCTTTCGACCCATCCATAAAATGCAATATAGTCTACGTGTTCCTAAGTATCGAAGAATTTCGAAACAACAAACTCCAAGAAAACTAGGAGACGTCCATATGGCACTCAAAGCGATGAAGCAGGTAATATTCTGAGATCTTGTCACACCGACTCTGAAGACGTCTACCGCAGCAGAAGACGAAACGTTCCTGGACCAGGGCCTCGTCGCCTAGACATCTAACTTCACATCTCAAGAATTATTGAACCTAGATGCCCAGCTTTTTTAGACTATATTTAGAGTGGTAGCTGATGCAGTTCTTGAGATGCGCACATTGGACCTAATTAAACAGGCTAAAGTATGAGTGCAATGACATAATTTGAGTTTTCTACACTCTCTTAATATCCTACGGCATTTTGAGAAAACGTATTAGCTTTCGTGGTTCTATCTTCCTCTAAGCGACAATTTTGTGACCTGTGTCGTTAATGCTGGATTTTCGGGCGACTCCATGCCTTCTTTGGGTCCTTTACATGAAACAGACGCTTTCAGGGCTCTTCAGATACGAGCTGTATGTTCCGGGGCTTATCTAGACGTTGATGAGCCTGTTCAGATACCTCCAGGCTGCTCAAGATGTCTTACGGTCATCTACATGCCTCCTCTGGTTCTTCTAGGCGTATTCAGGCGTCTCCAGGTCTCTTCAAGTACCTACAGGTTCCTCCGAGGATTTTCTGATATTCATTTAGATCTTCAAAGGTCTCTTAAGGATTATATTTGTTACTCGACGTCATCATTGTTATCAAGTCATGTTTATACCTATTTTTTTAAATTTATTTATTATGTATAATTTTTAATTAAACGAATAAACGATGTAAATTGGAAAATTATTATTTACTTCCTCACTTGGGCCCAGTTAAAATAGGTTTATTAAGATACTTTTAAATCCTACGATAAGCAGAGGCATATGCATAGTACCTACCAGTTTGAGTAATAGTACGAAAACAATAATTTTTTTATGAACTTTGTAAAATTGCTACTCGATAAGAGATACACACAGCATCTTTCCTTTGGATCAACTGGTTAAATTGGACGCAGTTGCAACTTTACGTGTATGTGAAGCTCAACGGGGCAAGTTTTTCAGCTGATTTGCCGCATAACTTTTTATTTATTCAGTTTCGTGTCAAACAAAAGCAAACAAATCCTAACCAACCCACACCGCTTGCTCCTCCCCGATCCCGTCTTATCCGGAGAAAAAATAAAATCCAGATACAATATTATAGATAAAGCCTCTTCTGCACATCCAGTATGCATGAATAGCACAAAACGGACATCTTCAGTACGGCGATATTCACTTTAAGGTCAACATACGAAATTCTTTCAGGAAGTAAATGAGCCCCTGCACCTTTTCAAAAGAGCTGCCTTTGAATCATTTATGACTCTTGGATGTACACACCTTTTCACAACGAAAAAACAAAAGTGGAAGAAGGAGAAATAAAAAGGGGACACTACTTGCGGGATTTTATTTTTTCACTCAAGAGGGTAAATAAACGCGAGAAAATATTGAGAAGGTTATAAGGTTACACGTTTAGCTAAAATGAGGTCTTGCAGGTCAATCTTCCGTGTTAAATAGTAAATGCCAGAATATTCAAAATGGTGGAACGTCACAAGAGAGTCGACCAATAATAAAAAGATTGGAGAATTGGAAAGTGATGACACTTTTCCCATTTACATAACTTTTGGTTCGAAATTTGGTACAACAAATATTCCACGGAGAAGACAATTGATTAAGTGTTTAAAATTAATATGGTCAAATGACACAATATCCATTGGGACCAATAACAACACAACAGAAAACAGTGACCAGAATGTTGGTTAAACCGACACCATTTTGTTCATTTACTCATCATTTGCATGGACAATAAAGGCGACTAAAAATGAAGAAGCTAAAAACGGTGTAATGAAGAATCAATAAAATGCATCTACCTATGTTAGATGGGCATTTAACCTCCATTTGATTCGATATTTGGAAGCATATAAAATACCGCAACGACCAAAGTTCCATAGTGAAGAAACTGGGCGATTTTACAAATAAATATGTCGATGCCAATATTAAATTTGGTTGAATTCGAAGTAACGATAGGATGAAACTAGTAATAGAGAAAGTAGCGAACTGAGGATAAAATGACATAATTTTGGTTATCTACCTACCATTTGGTTGAATTCAATATTACTGTAACAGAAAGTCTCGCAACAAAATAAACACAAGTCGGGAAGGGTCCGTTCGACGAATCGATTTGTGTTCCTAGAATTCCAGAAAGGTCCAGACTGTTCTAGAATTCGACACTCTATGGGAGGGCGCGTGTGAGTTCGGACCCGCTACCCTTTCACACAGAGGGGTTTCATACGAGTTCGGACCCAGCCTACCTGCTCGAAGTGAGTCTCAATTCGGATTCGAATTATAAGTAGAATGAAATGTTTTTTAAGGGGGCAAGGGATAAAAGGCAAGGAAACTGATTTTGGGGAATCACATGGGGATGTTTTATAGGGCGAAAATATATGTTTCATAGGAAACTTACGAAAAACCGACGATAGTACCTTTACTTTCCTGAAATTGATCTGATCAGTATGAATCGCACCTGTGTGGGTCCGAATTCAACCCTATAGCGGGTCCGAATTCTTCACTACCTGAGCTCGATGGGTCCGAACTCGCATTCTCCGCTACGGGAAACGACTATTCAGAACGACATGAGGCGGCAGAGATAAAAGGAGACCGCCGGTCCGAGAGCGAGTAGTAATAAACTGGGAACGGGTCGACTACCTGACCTGAGCGGCCGTGCGCGAAATATAAATAAACAATAGTGTTATATAAATTAGGCACTCAGTGTTAGTTTTTTTTAGTGGAAAGTAAATTAGAATAGACACTCATGTAGTTTAAGTTATTTTGAACAGTAAAACGTTACATTATAAAAGAACCAGGACTCGCGCAATTATAACGAAATTAAATTGGGTAATTAAGCTGGGTAAGCCGATACCATTTTGGTTTACTATCCGCGAATTGCTCTGAAAATAAATTGAATTTAAAATGCCTTAATGGCGAAGCGATAATATTTCGAGTAAGATTAACAAGAAATTCAAAAAAAAATATATGGGTCGAAAAATGGAAGGTGAATATTTACCTTGTAATTTTGTAGAATTAAAAATTACGAAACGAGAAAAATATTGCTAGCAGTGTCTAAAAACCAACAATAAAAAGATGAGCTGATGTATTGTATCGGGAAGTCTAGCCACAAATTAAACACAAGTCGAGAAGGGTCAGTTCGGCAAATCGACTTTAGTTCTTGGAATTCGAGACTGTTCAGGTCATTCTCGAAAATTCGATATCCTTCGAAAAACGACTGGAAATTTCGGAGCGGTAAAATAAAGGAGGACGCCGACGGACTGAGAAAGTACTTAAAACAGAGAATGCGACGAACACCATTGACCTGAGCGGCCGTGCGCGGAAGTTAAATAAACAGCCGTGAGATATAAATTAGGTAATAAGTGTTACTTATTAGTGTTAAATAAGTCAGTTAATTATTTAATTAGTGGATTGTAGTTATTTTAAACCTGAAAAACGTTACATTATATTACGTTCCGTTACATGCGATGATGTCAAATGATGGCAAAACGTCAAGAAATCGATTAGGACCCGATTATTACTGGATTGATTGGAAGGGAAAGGAAAGACGAAGCCATCCTGGTTAAACCCAAAATTTCATGGAAATTGAAATTGATTCAAAATAGTGACAATTCCTATTAGAACTCCACTTTTAATGGAAGAGTTCGTTGAAAAATAAGAAAGGTAAAGACAGATATCCACCTACCATTTGTTTTGAAATTTAATTGCATTGAAAATGGGGCCACTAATTAGACAAAGTTATAAATAGTTAAGATGGCGGGATGGAAATAGCAAAACTTAGCATGGCAACGGCATTTTAATAATCATCTATGATTATGAAAACAAATCAGAATATCTAAAACACGTTTTTAAATCTTTACCAAAGTTTAATTCTACCCCAACGTTCGTCACGTAGCGTCCATAAAACTCGCCCGATTAAATTTTCCGATATTCCTTTTTATTGTGAAACTCCCCCGAAATCAATTTAACCGACGTCTCTGAATACTTACACCGCTAAACTATTCAGGTTATCGCTCGAAGGCCGCCACATATTAATAACAATCCAAACGATAAATTTCCCCTCTCTCGGCCCGTGCGAGTGATAAAATCGAAAGCTTTTCCAGCCTCGCGTGACCATAATTATGAAAATGGCTGCACATTCGTTAAATAACTACAAATGGAAATCGGAATTAGAAGCATTCGCGAATACTATAACGGTCGAATCCGAATCCCGACTGGAATGCTGAAGAAAATAAAACAATTAATTAACTGCAGGGAAACAGGATGGCCCTTAGAATCCATTATGCCGGTAACAGGATCGCCGGTCAAATATGGCGGAAGGACGTCGTAAGGATAAGACAGGAAACGTCTTATTAAGTTGTATTGCTACTACTGATAGATAGACGGGGAGAGTGTTCCATTATCGAATATATTTGTCAACATCCCGCCGGATTTTCCTCGAAGGAAAGTTTTGAAAATCGGTTCGGAAGCCATTTTGTTGACGGATTAAAAATGGCGAAAAGTCAAAAGTCCTGTCAATGCTTTTAATGGAATAATTGTTATCACCCCATTTGCTTCGAAATTTGATTGAATTCAAAATGGCGCGACTCATAATAAAGTTATAACGTATCAAAATTATAGTGAAGGACTGGAAACAAGGAAAACATCGCCATTATGGAATGAAGCTCGAAATATAAATTACTTATTAAAATGCAATACGTTTTAAAAATTTAATTTTTTAAAACAACATACATTTTTTATGTAGTGTATGTATATCCATACAGTGCTCAATTATGCGTATGTACCAAGATAATCAATAAAAATGCCACCACTAACTCGCGAAACCCATTATGCGACTTTTGCTTACATACCTTTAGTTTGAGGAGAAAATGGAGAGAGATGAAACAAGACTTTAAAACTTTCCGCAAAAATTGTATTCTTTAAGAATTGAGGAAGTTCCTAAAGAAGTTTAAATTTCGGGTAAATATGGACATAATCCTTGTTTTCTGGAGAAAATGAAAAAAAAATTTCAAACTGGGTGTGCTTCTTGGAAAAGGTGGAAATGAGTTACAAAAGTTGGGAAAGATCGAAAAACGTCTTTAACTTTTCGGAAATGGTGGTTATATGGGCTGGCCTTTTCCTTACTGAACCCAAAATATTTAAAAAAGACATCAATCGAAAGTATTTCAAAAACGTGTTTCAAAGACACCAGTCTTATAGAGCGAAGACGATCCGTTTAAAAGTTATGGCACTTTCAAAGTGCGATTTTCCATAAGACGTTATGTCGTCAAAAATTAAAAACTCACCAAAAAATCACCTTTCGTCCATAAAATACATTTGAACATGATGGTCCACTTCTTTTTTTTAAATTCCTTCTGGTTTCTCTGCAAAAAAATAATTTCACTTTTTAGGTTACCTCCGCGAATGGCTATCTTTCACTCTTTGTTGCTTTCTCGTGGCTACCGGGCGGACATCAAATTCATTCCATATCACACGTTTGTGATCCTCTTTATATATTTTTCACTATTATTCACGCTCAAACTCTTTGCAAAATATGTTAAATGCGAATGTTGTACGATATGACCAAAATTGTTACATACTTGTCACGGAACTCAATCATAACTTGACCACAATTTGACATTTATCATGGAACGTCGAGGTTTTTATTATGCCTACGAGACCGTCCGGGCGATCTTTTTCATAAGCAATTCTCGGATTAAATTCGCATGTTTGTACCTTTATCTTCTTTCTCATACTGTTGGTATCATTTTTTTCACTACTATAATACAATGCAAGCGTCTTTTTACAAAGAATATCTGACAATATAAACAGTTTACACCTAGGCAACCACACACACCCTCCCATTACTAACTTTATAATTTGCAATTTTATGGCTTATTACAAGTGTTTCATACTGTCAAATAATATCATGTGATCTTTCGTCGCTACCAATATACCGCAATTTTCATGTAAAGAATACATTGCATTTAGTTTGAGATATGTATTTTGGAATTGCTCCGCACTTCCACTGTTTCTGGACTTACGACTCAGTCGGGAAGGTTAGGTATGTTCGATTTGGCTTGGATAAAAGATAAAATTTATTTGCATATTTCTGGGCTTACGATTCAGTCGGGAAGGTTAGGTACGTTTGGTTTGGCTTGGATAAAAGATCAAACTTATTTGCACGTTTCTGGGCTTACGGCTCAGTCGGGAAGGTTAGGTATGTTTCGTATGGCTTGTATAGTAATTAAAACATTTGCACGTTTCTGGGCTTACGACTCAGTCGGGAAGGTTAGGTATGTTTGGTATGGCTTGTATAGTAATTAAAACATTTGCATATTTCTGAGCCTACGACTCAGTCGCGACTCTCTTTCCTTCTCTTTCCCTCTCTCTTTCTTTCATCTCTCTGTATTGTACCATTCGTCATGTCGGCCGGTTAGCCACTGCCAAAACTGCTCTCGGCGTGTCTGTCAACAGTATTTAAATATGGCGAAGGCGCGAAAAGTCTCTGTTTAGAATCGTGAATTTGCATATTTTCCGGTATTATTTCGGCGCGAGGTTAATGTCATCGTTTAGTTCAAGCATCGAACTACATTTAGGCCTTAAAGTGAGTAAAAATTACTCACGAAAACACTGAGAAATTGCTCTTTGAAAATAGGTAATTTCGGTGTTTTTTCCAACATTTTTTTTTTCTCAAAAACTAGACGTCTCCGCAGGTACAAACTATTTTTCCCGGCATCTCCAAAAGACCCTTTTCCTATATATAATTTTTATTTTTCTTTAACTCGGGTTCAGTAAGAAAAATCTTTACCGTTACATTATGTTGGTTATTTCTCGAGAAGATATTGAGATTAGTTTGTCTTTAATAAATGAAAAAAGTTACTTTTGAGCAAAAATGAACACCAATTTTTGAACAACAAGAAAGACTGAAAAGAATTTTGCGTTCTAGAAAGAGATGAATGGAATAACTGGTTTTTGAGAGAAATTGAAATAAATCTTATTTCTGAAAAATATTGAAATTAGGTTCGTTTCCTAAAGAAAAATGGGAACAATTGAAATTAGATTTGGATTCTCTAAAATGTGGAAGTCTTTTGGAAAAGATTAAAATCTTTTGCTGAAAAAAAACTGAAAGTAACCTTTCCCAAAATAAACGGATAAGCTTGAAACAAGATCTACTTCCTGAACAAGATTCACACGAACTTTGTATTTTGGGCAAGATTGAAACAATCTTTATGTTTCCAGAAATGAATGATATATTACAACGTGATCAAGAATGACTGTTTGAGTTGGCAATACTGAATTTCATTTTTAAATGGTACAACTGGAGTAATATCCGGTTGGTGACATTGACAGCGGTCATTGACAGATGCCATTTGCTATTTCAATATCAAATTTCTGGTATTCTTTTCAAATTTAGTTATTTAAAATGGTTTTCACGTTACAGCACGATATTTTCATTGGAATGGCGTACTTTCGAAGCGGGATTTATAACCCAATTACTGGTTGGCAGTACTCTCTCGAAGCGACATACCAGCAATTTCAGGAAGTGTTTCCGGAGACTTTGGTCACTTTTGCTGTCTTTCAGCAACATTGCATGCGAGTAGTTGAACGTTATTTAAACACAGGGAGTGTAAGCAAACAAAAATCAACTGGTAAATCTTCTACTCTAAACGAGGAAGTTGTCGAGGATATCAGAACTCGAATGCAAAGAAGTCCTCGCAAATCCTTAAGAAAGCTCTCCCATCAAACAGGTTTGGTCCTTATGCCTCCTATTCAACCAATTTTCATTCTTACCCATAAGACTTCCACTTTTCCATGTTGTTCTAATTCACGGTTTTACTGGTTTTTCATATGGAAGTTGCTCCACTGTGCCTAAAAAGAAATTAAAGTACCACCCTTACAAAATTTCCATCATACAGTCATTAACCCCTCCTGATCACCCACAGAGAGTTTTATTTTGCAATTGGTTCAATGACATATTAAATAATAGTGATATCCTTGACAATACCTTGTTTTCCGACGAAGCCTGGTTTCATCTCAACGGCTATATGAATAAACAAAATTACAGAATGTGGTCAGGTGAAAATCCTTACGCTATCAGAGAGACATATTTGCACCTGGTTAAAGTGTTTGGTTGGCAGTCTCAAGGACGCAGGTGTATGGGCCGATATTTTTTAATTTTACTGTCAATTTGGAGAGATATATTCAACACCTTTTGAGGCCTTTTATAAACCAATTAACAGATGAAGAGCGTCAAATTGGATATTTCCCACAAGACTCTGCAAGGGCACATACGGCTCGTGCTACTATGGGATATTTAAGAGAGAATTTTGGCGACAGATTACGGTATTAGTCGGTGCATTTGGTGAAGCAGGTCACCAGATCTCACTCCATTAGATTTTTCGTTATTTGGACTCTTGAAGGACAATGTCTTTAGGAACGTATTGCATACTGAAAAGAGCTGCAATAGGCAATAGTTCAGGAAGTGGCAAACATTACCCCCAATATGCTGGTGAATATGTTCGAGAGCCTAAAAAGAAGAGTTACTTTATGTCTGGACCAAAATGGGGGGCATTTTGAGCATTACCTTTAGCCGGTTTAATTAAATCATTGTTCTGTATTTCGAGTTTCATTTTTAAGCGTTAATTTTTATTCACATAACCTACAACCTTATCGCTGATTGTTCTTCTTCTCCTTTTATTTGGCCTTCGCTGCTATGGCGATCCAGCCACTTAAATAACGCTGATTGTTTTGTCAGATAAATGAAATAAACATATCTGGTTGTCAAGGCCTATCAACTTTAAAAAAGTTACCTCATTGAACAGCTTCTGGCGAGGGGGTCGCGCAGGGGAGGCAGAGTTCGTGACGTAGACTGGCGACACAGGTCTGAGTTTTATTACCTGTGTTTAATCTAACTCTGGTTTCATCTATGCTCTGTATTACTCTGACAATTCGGCGTTTGGCTGGCGTTTTCGTTTGTAATTGACAACAGTTTTGAGTTTTTCAAAGTATTTTTTGCATCGCCGGTCACCGTGTGACGTAGATGACGTTGTGGTAGGTCAGGATCGCTTGAGGCAACCTCTTTAAAGTTGATACGCCTTGTCTGGTTGTAGCATTGCAAACCCTTAGGCAAAAAAATCCTCCAGGTAGGATTGCCAACTCAAACAGTCATTCTTGATCACCCTGTACTTGTCGAAGAGAGTAATGTCACTTTCTTCTGGAAAGACTGGAAGAAATTGAAGGGTTTGGAAAAGATATATGTCTATATATATTTGAGATTGTAAAAAAAATAGTTAGTGTTAGAAAAAGAGGAAATTCGAGTAACGGATTGACGGAAGATCGATATAAACATTACTACTGAAAAATGTTAAAATTGACTTCGTATTCCAGAAAAACATGGAAAGATTTGAGTTCTAGCAATACTGGAAAGACTATGAGAAGCTGTGCTATTTGAGCATATTGAAATTTTTTTCAGGAAAATATTGAAATCGGGTGCATTGTATGGAGAAAAATGGAAAATATCGAAATGAGATTTGTTCTTGGAGAAATGTAAGAAGATGTAGCAGCACAAATTTATTGAAAGAAGCGGTTACCAACCAACCAACCAAGATGAACAATGATCCTGGCAAAAAGTGTTGAAAAGTCATAAATGGTACTACAATATTTTTCCTTCTTAACACTTTTATTATATTGATAAAATCGGAAAAAAATAATATGACACCTACCATACCTTCAATAAATCGTTTTTTTAAGGGAGCTAGCTTAGCTTAAAAAAATTATTGCATTTTAAAAGTGCTCAAGTGCTCTCCGTTTAACCGTTGAAACATTCTTCAATCAACGGTTTAACTGATGGAGCAAAGTTTGCTAAGTTTGTGACTCATTTACTAAAAACTACAGCTTGTGTGGTACATGATGGTGATCAATTTGAGCATTATAAATAAGCCGTTTCTCTAAATTTTTACACTGTTTTCCGTTACTCATCCATTCCTGTTTTTGCAAAAATTACTAAATTTTTTCCTTGGTGATGTAGGTACTCATGTTTCTGTTACAATTATATTTTCTTCAAACATCTTATTTTTAGAATTGCATGGATGTATCAAATTTTCCGACAGCAGTCTCTTTGATTCCTTTTTATCCAGAAAAAATCATCAACATTTCTGATTGCAACAAATTTCGCAAATTTTAGGAAATAGGCCCCACCAACGCGATACCGCAGAAAGCTCTTAATAAATGTAATGCAATTATGCAATTAAATATACAGTGTTGCACTTAAAAAAATCGAGTTATTGCTAATTGTAATTGTAAAAAAAACGTAATAGGCCACGGAACATCGACTGCGAGTTCACCTAAATCTCAAAAAATCTGTTGCAGCTTAAGAAATCATAGATTGTTGTTGCAGCTTAAGATAAGATATGGTGAATGGTTCTGAATTTATGAACTTATGAATAAATGAATTTATGGTTTTGTGTGGGTCTATACATGATACATGAAAAATAGTCAAAAACTATTAAAGAGACGACTAATAAACCCGGTACGTTATATCGACCACTTAGTGGAGAATCCAAAAATGTAACATAACTGGGCGATTGCCATTTAAAACACCCAGAATACAGTTCTGTATCTTAGTTTGGGGACACTCTGTACTTAAATAGAAATATTTTTTGAAAGTGCCATACTGTTGTATCGTGATGTCTATTGTTCAAATAAAGATCAAGTTGATACTATGGATAGACAAAAAATTTGTGAAGCTAACACGCCCTACTGGGTGACTGTATATAGTTATTGTTAATGTAACGCGAATATATTAACAGAAACATGATTGTTCGAGACGTTTGAAAGTCTGACAGTCTGTGGAAAACCGCCTAATATTCTTTTCGAATTTCGAAAAGTTGCTGTCAGACAACCAACTTTAGCTTAGCGCCCTTAATAATCCTGAAAAAGTTATAATTAATTTTTCTGTTGTAGATACGAATTAACAATTCATCCTCTTTGAACTGAAACGCTCCCTCCGCACCTCTCTTGCGGCAAAAACGTTGCGAAACATAACTTTATTTAAATGTGGTCATTAAAAACATCTGTAGACTTGTTCTAAAGCACTCAATTTCGACTGAAGCTCCCGTTGTTTACATATTTTAATGATAAATATTCAAAGAAAGTTGTAAAATATTAAACCCGAGGACGACGAGGACGTTCAATATAACAAAAGGTAGGAATAATTTCTGGCGCGCAAATTAATGCGGGACCGTATTTTTATTGTTACAGGCAAACTTCGTATTCTAACGCCGCTGTTAACAAGCGAGATTGATCGTTGGTTTTTTTTCGAATTAAAATCATCCGCAGTCGTCACAAACGAAAAGTACCGAGCACCAGGAGGCGACCAGCAACAGCTCGGTCAACTCTGCTTCTGCAGTGGTACAGAAGAGAACGGGACTCTTACTGTACAAAAAAAAAACAGTTACAGTAGTTGGTACTGTAGAACAGTGCGAAGCTTCCTACTATTTTTTTCTTCATTAAGAAGTTACGTTTTAACAAAAAAGAATACGGAACTCGAATTAACCACAATAAAACAAGTTGGAATTCACAAACTACGCGACATGCGATACATTACACACGTATCTTCACTTCCCAACACAATTCACGACTTTTCCACGAGAACGGCAACGTCGCCTCTTTACGACCGATCTTAAAACTTTACGTCTTTAACATCGACGGCGGCAACGTCGTGTTCGGGGTCAACATGAAGCTGATAGCATGCTGTCGAATCACCGTGACGTACCCAGAAAACGAAAGACAAAGAGAGGGGTGGAGTAGGAGATCTTATATTCTCTCCCCTCTGTGCTCAGAATCTTATGTATTACACAGAGCATGTATACAATACTATATATAGCTACAGCATTACACATTTTTGCGACGCTCGCTGCAACATTTTACTCTAGAGAAAACATAACGTCAGTATAGAAGTATAGAAGAGATAACTGGCAGAGGCGTCATTTACGACTCCGGAGGAACAGATACTTTCACCGCTACGGGACTCCCATTCGTGTCAACAGGGACATGCATAAATCAGTTACGGAGTTTATGCTAGTCTTGATCTTGATCTCGTTCGCTTGGTTCTATTTTGCTCTGGTATAAATCTTATAAATATTATGATAAATAATAATAAAATCAACTTCTTTGAGCACGTCTTCGCTCTTTGTGAGTATATGTTACCACTGTTATTCTTTAATGATCTCATTTCTTCCTTGCCAATGTTAATTTAACTTTATTATAACTTTTTGAATATCCCTGGGATCATGTTGTACTTAATGATTTCTTTTATGGTTTTAGTATTATAATTTCTGATGCCATTGGGTATTTCTTTGTTTAATTTTGTCCGGTCTACGAGATTTCTGTTGCTATCCACCTTCATCTTTATTCTCTTCTCTTCTCTAGTAGTTTTTTGTCTCTTGTTTAAGTCTCTTGGGACTTTTTTGTCGTTTCCTTCTGAATTCTTGAGCACCCTACGTAATGATCTCGGTTAAAGTATTTGCATGTGTATCTTCATTTTCATCTCTCTCTTTGGTTGTTGGTTTAGGATCCCTTCTTCAATTTTGGCATGGTATTTTTCTCTATTGTTGGTGATGTTGTCAGGATTGATTTTTCTTGAGGCATGTGGTGGCCTTTTTGACTTGTTTTCAACATTATTTTTGATATAACTATTCGGTGATCGCTGCCTACATTTACATTGTTAGTGACTTTAAATATTCTGTTTTAGATATGTCTATAGTAAGTCCCCACATTTCATATCCTTCTACTATCCTCCAGCTACACTCATTTGGTCGTCGACAAAGAATAAAGTGAACAAGATCTCGTCGCCTATGGGGATACCCATTCCTCCGCATTTCCTTTCCAAAATTCTAGCACCTCCTATAAATAGATATTAAACAATGTAGGGACGAGTGTGCATCCCGCCCATAGACCTTTTGTAGCCTCAAACTCTTGCGAACGGTCCTTGCGAAAGGTTATTTCTGATTTTTACCATTGCTGTACATCCTTTGCCTACAAAAGAAAATAGATGCCTTTGGAATGTATATTTACCACACTACACTAAGACTATCATGGGTCCAAAGAAAAAGAAAAAGAACTCATGCTTACCATCAAGGAAAGAACAACGCGAACAACGAGCAACAATATAGGGCATATAATTCTAGGTGAAAAGTATGAACTGCTGCGATTGATTATAAAACGCCAAAGTCCAAGGCAAAACGTAGGTGCCAAATTCTTGGTTGAATGACATCCGAAGATAGTTTGGCCGCTTGACATATTCCTTATGGGTGTACCTAGAACCACGTTAGCTATTTGGATCGCCAACCTTCGAAAGGAGACAGCATCATACGAAGAAGAAGAAGTCGCCACAATAGAAATGATACTTTTATATAAATACGTAGACACTTTCCTTTCACTTAAATAGGACAAGTGTTTCACCCTTTGCGTATGTACTCGATTCCAAAGCAAACATCTCCGCCAAGAACACCCAACTTAATCCTCGTGCGGGGCGGGTGGGTTACTCGCTCGGCTCGTACGGTTTTTCTTTAGGGGAAGTTTTCCCGCGTTCGAAAATTACCCTTCGCGCGCGAGAGACAAATTCGGCGTATTGTTGGGGTTGAACGCGAATGCGGAATTAAGTTTTCCATCGCGGGAATGCGCGAAGAAATAATTACAGATCAAGTCTATTCAGCGCGGAAAGTTTCTCGCCGCGCGTCCCCTCCGAGTCGCCCGTCGAAATTGGACTGGAAACCGTCGGGAGGAACTGTGGAAATTACGATACCAAAGGACTCGCAGTGTGTGCACTTCTCGAGGGGAAATTCAGGGAGCGAGTCGAACGTAATATCTCGACAAGAAATCGACACGCGCTCTGTCAATTTCCGTGCATATCCGTTTCTTTTGGATTTCGAAAATATGATGGTTAATTTACATTATAAGACTTTTTCATTAGACTTTGGAATCGAACCATGCTAGTCAATATTTGTTTACTACACTATTACAACTGCATTAGACTTAGTGATCAATTATTTGAATTAATGAGGTTAATGTGTACAGCGAGTTTCACAGTTTGTACATGAAAGAACAATAACAAAACGGTAAAGTTTATTCTTATAATAATAATAATAATATTCGTAATAATAATAATAATAATAATAATAATAATAATAATATAATAATTCTTATAATATCGTAAAAAGAAAAGAGAAGCATTTCTTCGACCTAATTGCAATCAATTTTCCGTCTAGAGCTCACAGCAATGGCGTACGGTGAAATTTCAAGCAAGGCAAGCAATTTTTAAAAACTTACCCTATTTGTATTGTAATTCAATTCGTCGATCACTTTTTGAAAATTCGTCAATGTCGTCATTATAAAAACGTGGATGCTCTGACAGGATTTGGAGAAGTTTATTTTCACTGCACAAAAGCGATATTTGCAAAAGTCGTTCCTGACTTATTGAATTTCTCACGATATTCTGTTATACGATTAAGCGTTGGAAAATTGCGTTCTACTGATCAACTTGTGGCAGGTATTGTCACAATTTCGACACTTCCGTGTAGGCATCTTCAAGCTCCTTGTCTTTTAAAAATTGTATTAAGTTCTTTAGCGTTATTTTTGAGCTAATGTCATCAGTTTCGTAAACAACTTTTCGTTCAGATCGCAGTAGCACTCGGTCGAAGAAGTGGTCCTAATAAAGAAAAAGAGATTTAAACGCTTTTGCTGGAAAATGTTTTCCCTTATATCCCATCCTGTCTGTACACATCGATAGCCGTGTAAACCTGCAAATAAGCTACTCCAATGATAGCTTCCACGCCCGCCTAAACCACACTACCGCGACTGATGCATTCAGAAGGTTCAATGACCTCTCGGTATACACACACGAAAGCCTGTGTATAACAGATAACCTACAGCGGGAATAGCTTCCATTGTATTTTTCTACAGTTAAGAAAAGCCGCGCGCACACGACTCGCGGGCAGACTTTCTGCTGTGCCTCGGTTTGAGTTAAGGCCGCATTTGTTATGGGCTTGATATTCAAAATAATTTTTACCATTTTTAATACAATCTAAAGTCATTGTTTCCTATTTAAAAAATTACATTTAAGAAGATGATGTTTCGTCATTTTTGACACTTTTCTAGGGGAAGCACTGCTTTCGTTGCTTTCATGGACCGCACGCCGCTGTCCTATAGGCCAACCAATAGAGCTAAAAAAGAATGCATTTTCACACTAAAATTTAGACGATCAAAACCTATACTAGGGGTACTCACAATCTTTCATTTAGCATGCTATAGCGTGCTAGTCGTAGAGTTTTAGCAATAGCAAGCTAAATATTCCAATAGAAATAAGTTGGTCAATTTAGCACACCTGGTTGTGTGCCAAATACAGTGTTACTATGCTAAATGGCGGCAATGTTGTTTTATTTGTAATTTCTAAAGAGGTTTTATGGTTATATTGAAAAAAGTTCAGTTTTAAGAGTGACTTGAAACGGTTCTCGTCCAAGTTTGGTAAAATAGATTCGTACCAATCTGCAGATTTTCCCACCGATCCCAATTGAAATGGTACAGAATACCTACAAGAGGAAAGGCAAGAATCTTATCTAAACAATCCTCTATGACTTCATCCTCTCCTTCTGCACTTTCACATGACAGAATTTCAAATAAACAGTCATTCGTCAAAGTTTCACATAATTTAAATTTTTCGCTACTCTTCGGCACCAAAGAAAAGAAAGAAGATTTGAGTTATTTACAAAAAACTGTTTCAGAATCATACCGCGAGTGGCGCCACCGCATTTATTTAGCAAGACTATAGTACTTACCTTGGGTCACTCATAATTCTAATTTTAGCATGCTAACGAGTTTCTTGCGGAAAATGATAATTTATAATTCAAGTATGCGGAAGATGATTTCTATCGGATGCAAAGTTTTTGCAAAATTGTATTATAAACAATTTTTGCACCTTTTTTGCAACATTCGCGAATTTATGGGAATTTAGTTTTGCCCAATTCTGTAAGCGCCATTTTAAAGTAGAAATCAAAATCTTTAAAACGTACATCTTGGATTTTCACGTAGGACATGGGAAATGTATAAAAAAAGGCTCTGAAAGTGACTCCAAAGGCGTGAAATGGTCTTTGACGTAAGTGCTTTATATTCCATCATAAATTACTTTAATAAGTTATCTATTTTGAACTAAATGCCTATTGGTACTAATAAGTAGCAACTTTTAACATTTTGAGATTAGGTTTACTTAAAATTTTTGTCATATTAAAACTAACTAAAATAAAATTAACTTAAATTAACTTTAAAAATAATTATCTGCTAGATACAAAAACATTCTCAGCATTACTACATGAATTTTGAACCAATTAGAGCAATTTGTATAGTCCTTTTTCATTGTAGATAATAAAATCACCAAGCAATAGGATAATATAAAATGCTAAAAGTAGATGTGTTCAAATGAAGACTAAAGTACTGTAGTGATGATAATTGAGATAAGTTCATCAAGTTTAATATTTAACTCCGTTAGTACTCCTCATTTAAAAGTTACAAATTTAAGTGTATATGGTTCGGCGAAAGCATATCTCTTGTGCCCGCCGGTCTGACACCAGTGTGATATTACTACCTGGTATTAATTGCACTAAATACTTTATAAATAGCGCACCAAATGAATTTTTACGCCATATAAGTACGGAAGGTTGCTTTCGATTAATAGGCTATTGACGATGTCATTTAATAATGAACTAACGCGTCTAAAGGTATTTTATTGTTTCAAACGGCCAACTGACCTTTAAAGAAATAAAGTCCAAAAGTGCTACTTAATTTAGCAATGCGTTATTGAGAACGGGGTAAGTTTGGCCACTTTTCAGCTTTTCGGCTATAGCGCAAAAACTATGTATTTTTCGAAGATATATGCCGTAAGAATTTTGTAGAGAATTAAATTTCCTATCAAAATGATATTTTTTCAAGTAAAAAAAAGTTTTTTTCTAATAAAATATGCAATGTATAGTATTCCTGTCCTTTCACAACATTACGTCCTGAATTACAGTGAATCTGAGTCAGTCTCTTGCAAAATAGAGTGTTTATCAATACATTTCAGTGTGATGAATAATAAAACGGATAATCTTAAAAATATTGGTAGCAGCACATTGAATAAACTTGTTCAACAAACACAATTTGACTTGTACTCATTGAATGTGATAACGATTGGCGATAAGCACTGAAAAGGGCTATCTGAATAAGTCTTAATGAGTACTAAACACCTGACAATAAGAAGCAGGAAACTGTTGCTCAATACGCAATAAATAAAAAACCATAAAACACTGGTATGGACGCTTCAGATCGAATCAGTATACTGCGCGTAGACGCAATAACAGTGTATTTACTGAGCCGTGACGTCATGTCTTCTGATTGGTGTTCGCGATCAAATGATCAATGGCTCTATTTATGTTTTTGATATATTAAAAATTATGCATTTTCACAATTATTGACCAAATAAGGTTTACTTTAACCATTTAATCACTCAATCTATCATTAAATATTAGAATTGCGTTACATATGTTACCATCATCTACTGTAATTCCACAAAACCTTAACTCCGAGCTTTCCATTCAACTGGAAAATCTTATTGGGAAACTTTTCTCTCCTCTCTCATTCCCTGCGTGTTAAAAGTTAATCAATTTCGGTATCTTCATCGGATGAAACATAAGCTTCTTACTTTTTATAATTACGTCTGACTGAATGGGTCTTCAACGAGCGAGCGAGAAAATCATCACAAATTTTATTTGAAAAGTTTATTCTAATGAGAAAAAACGATTTGCGATACGTGACGGTAACAGTTAGAATATGAAGGTCCATCTCAATCGATTCTGTTATGTTTTAATTGGAATTCAAATTTATTACTTCATTTATTTTTATTGGAATGGAGTTGGTACTTCATAAATAATAACTGAATCTGTGTTTGGTTATTACTTTTAATAAACATTATTTCCATCCTGACAAAGTTCTCATCCAGCCTTTTCATTTTTTTAATTGATTGGTTAATTACGTGTTAACTAGTATTAGATAAAAATCTAACCATGGTTTTATTGAATGTTTCAGGTTTTAAATTTGGAAACTGAATCGAATCAGCTTTATTAAGATTATAAAGGACACTAGTCCAATAAGCAAAGGTTTTTTTACAGGAAAAAAATGTAGAAGTTTTTTTCTCACTGGCTCTATGTCTTTTGAGCTGCTAAATCCGAATCTGAGGTTTGCCACCTCGCCAGGCATGAGCTTCTCAAGGAAAATTGAAAAAACCTCATGTTTTCAGCACTTTTTTCAGTTTTTTAACTATAACTCGAAAACTAAGCGTTTTTTGGTGATAACTGTGATGCACCAAATTAAAGTAGACAAAATTTCCTATAGACACTTATAATAACTCTAAAGTCTGGAACAATCGATAACGTCGTTAGATGGTGTTGAAAAAATGGCATTTCTTAATTTTTCGCTAAAAATTTAAAAAACATTAATCTGCGCGCTGGTGCCCTAGTACCAATTTCGGACACCTCCGAACTTATGGCTGTACGCAAGCAGTCAGCTATTGCCAGACATTGCTTCTTCCATTTTTCAAAATTTCGTTTTTTCTTGCTCATTACTACAGCATATGTAAAGGCTAGGAGAGATTCTGGAATTAGGCCGTTGAAACTATCTATAAAGGTATCTGATGAAGGGTACTTTGTCAAATTGTGCACTTGAGAGCGTGCATCTTCAACAAAAATAGCAGTTGCTGTTTGAACGATCCTCATCATTTCTTCTTTCTCTGACAACCTATTTTGATACCAAGTGCCAGTAGCAATCTTATGACCTGTGGCCTTGAAACACACAATATGTCATATTGGCTGTTATACATATATCATATCGCCATACTTCTCAAGGAGGCACTGTTTTACTGTTGTGGGTGACGACAATCGCCTTCAATCTTATTTATTAGTTCTTCAATTGTAAACTAGCATCCTTCAGAACGGTTTTCAATGTAATTAAAAATGTATTGCATTTCTCCATCCACAGCATTTCTAGGTCTACCTCACAGGTCTACCTTGTCTTGTGTCTTTGTTTGTCTTTTGGGAAGGTATAGCTCTTTCATGCATAAAAAATGCTATTGAGCATCAGCAGCTGGCAAATCATACACTGAACCAAAGACTATGTATACATAGTCTTTGCCTATACGAAGTAAAATAGCATGTTCGACTTCATCATTTCGATCTTTCAACGGCCTCTCTATGTTTTTACCTACAGTAAATTGGGTCACAGTGAACACAGGACTGCGGTGTTCTGCTGTTTTTTTTATTTCTTTGTTTGAATTATCTGGTAGCACTTCCTCCCCACATATAAAACAGTGGGTTTTAAATGAGAATTGGGGAATATTGGAGCGAAGTGCAGATGAAGTAATACTTTGTGTATTCCTCTTACTGGCAGCATTAATCAATTTGTGATTAGTATATCTCTTCCTACATTTTTCGTGCACCTCAAATTCTTTAGCAATCTTATATCTATTAAACAAAACTATTTTACCATCCTCTCGATCTTTACTTGCTTCAATGAAACCTTTTGAATCCAACCCCTTTTCCTTTATTATAGACGTCTGGGTTCATAAAGGATCGTATACCTTCCTAGCAATATATCAAAAGCTGCGGAAATTTTTTGAGTTTTTCGCATTTAAAAAACGTTTTTCACTTTTTCCAATTATTGAAATATAACCAGAATATACCTAGTAATCATAAAATAATTCATTCTGGAGGTATACAAAATTGATAGTAGGATACCAGCGAGCAGAATAATATTTTTTAAATTTTTAGCGAAAAATTAAGAAATGCCATTTTTTCAACACCATCTAACGACGTTATCGATTGTTCCAGACTTTAGAGTTTTTATACGTGTCTATAGGAACTTTTGTCTACTTTAATTTTGTGTATCACAGTTATCACCAAAAAACGCTTAGTTTTAGAGTTATAGTTAAAAAACTGAAAAAAGTGCCGAAAACATGACGTTTTTGCAATTTTCCTTGAGAAGCTCATGCCTGGTGAGGTGGCAAACCTCAGATTCGGATTCAGCTACTTAAAAGACATTTAGAATCAGTGAGAAAAAAACTTCTACATTTTTTTTCCTAGAAACGCTGTTTCTGATTCTTGGATGACTGAACTACACATCAGAAGAGTGATTTTAGGATGTTTTATGGGCAGAGCTTCGTTTTCATGGGAGGGAGGCGGTAAAGTCGTTTTTTGATTTTGTGAAATTAAAAAATTGTAACAATTCTTTTTCAGGAATTATGATTGGAAAATAGCAAGTATTTTTTTTACATTGCGGGATACCGGTAACATTCACAAAGATATACGAAGACAGAAGAAAAACCAATATGGCGACATTTTTAATGTTCCAAAATAGTAATTGAACAACATTTGAAAGTGAACCAAATTATCCATGTGGCTGCAAATATAATCGATTCAAAATGGCGACATTTCTAATGAAACCAATATGGAATAGTTTGGATTAGAAATAAAAATAGCGACGTTTTATACAAAAACAATTTGTGAATATTCCAACTGAACCAACACAGCAGTATTCACAGTAAAAACCAATATTTGGTAAAAACCAAACATTTGGAATTAATACCAAATTGGTGACGATTTGAACAAAACAAAAATGGCGGATTTTTGAATAGAACCAAAGTAACGACAATTTGCACAAAACGGAAATTGTGTTTTTTAGAATAGAACAGTAGAAGAGAGTACCTCTATAGAATAAAAATCAATATGGCTGCATTTCGAATGAACCCTTTACATGTAACTAATATGGCGGATTATGATATCAAAAACCCCAGAGCCATCAATAGATATGCGAATTTGTGGGAAATGAATAGAAATGGTAGAAAATTCAAATATTTGGGGACCTGGATTAAAAACAATCTAGATCCAGAAATAGAAATTAAATCAAGAATCTAACAAGCAAGAGCCACGTTTAACCTGATGTATCACTCCGGTGTAATCCAATCCTTAGTCTGAGTCTTAGATATCGATTTGTGAAGTGTCGTGTATACTCAGTCTTGTTGTATGGCTATGAGCATGGACCTTAAAGGTTAACACCATGAACAGAATAGAAGCCCTTGAGATGGGATACTTCGTAGACGTCTCAAAATACCTTGGGGTCTTGAGACGGGCGCAGTGAGAGAGATTAGTAAGCATTGTCAAAAAACGAAAGACAGCCTATCTGGGCCATGTAATGTGTGGAAGTAGATATGAACTGTTACAATTGATAATGGAAGGGGAAATTGAGGGCAAGGTCATAGGTAGAAAGAAACATTCCTGGTTAAAAATATCAAAGTGGATAGGTATGGATGCTCACTCTCTACTTCGAACTGCCCAACACCGTCAGACTATCGCCGAGATTGTTGCAAACCTTCAATGATGAAGACAGCACTCTAAGAAGAAGACGAATATGGTAGATTTCCGAATAAAATCAAAATGGCAAAGTTTCACATGAAACCAAAATGAGACCGAAACGGTAGTGTTTTAACTAGACACAAAATGCCACATTTGAAATAGATCCAAAATGATTGCAGTAGATTTGAACCATACACTATCCATACTTCTCTCAATTTTCAACCCTAAATTCAATAAAAAGTAGGCAGTCCTTTTGATGCGTTTCAAATTTTTATCGCTCAACCTTATCTTGGTTTAGGTACACTTCGAGTTTCAATTTTGAAATTTGGAATCGAACTTTGCACAGTTCGGTTAAAAAGTTACTCATGCTAGTCCTTCAATGAAATAAAGTGTCTCTCCGTGGTATCTAGGTGAACATCACGTGTGGCATTTCATTCTTCCGACATTTACGTCATGATATTATATTGATTTATAGTGTCCGACATCTTCATAGAACGCCATCAAAACGTCCGGCCATTCTTATCTAACTGAAATTTATGGAATGCCATCTGCATTTTAGTTGTTTTATCGTTGCATTCATGTAGGAAAAATGCAACACACAACATAAACCTACACGTGTGTGTAGGGATATCCATTTCGGCCGACACGATAAAAGAATGTATTACAATGTGACATTTTACAAAACAATAGTAAAGAGTTGTGTCGCGAATAACAGATATGTAACAAAGACGAATAACGCACGTCCCCTCGGAAGGCACCACCACTGACTTCTTTAAGTTAATCAGGCGCGGAGGTAATTGAAGTAAAGCGTAAAGCCATATAAAAAAGTGATTATTAGGAACTTGTAGTATAGTCCGGTTGCATTTATTTGATACAATTTATTCATGGTAGTAACGAAGGGCTTAGTACTGGAGAAGTGCTGTGAAAACGATAGGCGCTATTGACTGTCGGCGGGTGAAAGACTACCTAGTAAAGGGAAGGACTTACTAATAGGGGTCTATTATTTTAAAGGTATTGGGATTGTATCTACAAATAGACAGAGAGAGAGAAGTAAATGCAAAATAGGTACAGGCAAATCAAACTATACAATACATCAATACGATCAATCAAAGTCTTGTATTTAAATAAATGATTAACCTGGATGTTGTTAATAATATTGTTGATAGGTACCTATAACACGTCCCTTCATTAATCCGTTACCTTCATATCTCCTCGAGTTTGTCGCACTTCTCGAGTATTTAAGACACCCTAAAGTTTTACTGCCGTGAATAAATTATATAAAATAAATGCGGCCGGACTATACTATTGGGAAATGTTATAAGAGGTCACAATACAAGGAGGAAGTATTTGTGTAGTTTACGATTAATGGCAAAAAATGTTTGGTTTCCATTAACCCGTTTAAATGGGAAATTTCTTAACTATTACTAGTTTAAGTAATTTATTTGCTATAAAAAGGGGAGTAGGTATAAAGCCGATGCGACAGACACTAAATGATGTGACTGTTTCTAGCATTTCCACTAGGTTCTCATCCAAATAAGTACGAATTTAGGGTTGTGTTTATAGATCTGCCTATGTTTCTGGGCACTCCTCGGTATTCGAGAACCCCTCTCCTTCGGAACATAGACGGAACCGTTGAGAGACCCATAGGCGGAGCGCAAGGGCAGGTCACCATCAACTCAGAAACCCGAATACTACTGTAACTCACTACTCTATTTGTGTTGAATATGAACTACTATACATGTTCCTGAAGAGTATCGGCGGTTAGGACGTTGCGATCCGTATTTCACGAAACGTTTTATTTTTCATCTCCGGTAAGGCCGATTATATATAATACGTCCGATGAGATGTCGTAATTAGAAACGGCTTAAATTTTCATCCGATAAAGACACCGAAATTGATTTACCTTCGAGCGAGAGAGAGAGAGAGAGAGAGAGGAAAAGTTTCCTGATTAGATTTTCCGGGTGAATGGAAAGCGCGGACGTAAGGATTCGTGGAATCAGTACGGGAATGGGGAGTTTCTCCCGCGCGGTTTTCCTCCGGAGGTAAAATCGGATATTTTCGAATTTTAAGGACGAAGACGAAACGAAATTGTCTTTGGGACTGTTAGTTATTACGTTTCTATTCTAGTAGGGCATTGTAGAGGGGCCTCTTGTGGTCAGGGGAGCAAGTGCGTGGCCGGAAAGTTTCTACCTTCGCTACTGTGATTGTGCGCAAAACCTTGGGAAGAGAATGGAGAAAGGGTAACTTTTGGAAAAGTACATAACGAAAAAATATAATACTTACTAAAAAAAAAATAGGAAAAGGGGGAATCAGAAGGAAAACCGAACGTTTTGAAAGGAAAATTACAGAACGTAAGAGATAAGACAACATGAAGAAAAAGACAATAATGGAAAGAAAATGAAGACATAAAGGACAGAAATAAAAAAAAACAACATTTTTAATAGCACAGATACTGGGTGTACAAAAAGGAATATTGTTAGAGTATCTTGCAAATCAAGATTGTGAACTGTGCACAAAAAGTTTACAGTATTACCGTTAAAGTACCAAACGCATAATATTTTTTATTTTATTCAGTGTCCGCAAATTTAAAGTACAAAAGTAGTTTTTGCTTCAAATAATGTAAAATGACGTTTACGGTATTTTCGTATAGATCGGCTACAACTGTAAATTTTTTTTAATAGTGCTACAAAGACAGAAGTATCGGCCTTTCAACTTAACAACAGAGTGGTACCAAAGACAATACGGTTATAGACTGTCGGCGCAATGATGTAAAATGCAGACCCTAAAAAGAAGCTCGCCCACCAAAGCGAGCTTCCCTCGAGAGATTCAGAGATAACAGTCGCAGCGAACACCGATAGATGGAGCGGTTAAATCCACGGTGTTGCCAGATGTCTAAAAACATCATACCTTTAAGCGAGCTTCTCTCGAAACAGTTGGGGATGCTCTCATTTAATTTCTTCGACTGAAAATTTATTATTGTGTTACGACCTACGACCTTGTATTTAATAAAAATAATAGTATGTAGTCAGGAGGCTGCATACGCTATGAAAATCAGTTTACAGTAGACCAATCTTAGGTTATTAGTTTTATTTATGCTGTAAAATACTGAGCTTTTTGCTATTGCAATGTGTTGATTTGGTAGATGATACAGACCATTTACAGAATTTATAAAGATTTGTTATAATTAGTTTATTAATTAGGAATAACTTATGTTCGTAGCATGTTGATAGGATTGCTAACCACTCCAAAGGTATACTCGTAATAATTTTTTGGTTCAATTTGCAACTTACCGATTGTTGATGTAAAATGAGTTCGAAATATTTACAAAATGTTCTCATTGCATTATGCACTACATCAATTAATTCGTCAAACGGTACCTTAAAATTTACATCGGTATTATTAAAGCTTTCATAATTTTTGTTTAATAAAAAAAAAATTGTTTGGGATCATTTAGACATTTAGTGGCATTATTTAATAACATATTTTTTTACATAATTCACATTTTTAATGGTTACGTGTGCTAAATATCCAGCATAATAAACTACAGAACATGTTTCAAGAGGACCATTTCAAATGTTAATTAAATTTGGAGCACTATTGTCGATATCATCACAATTATTGTCAGTAGAATTGTTGGGAAATGCCACATCGGAATTTATTTCAAACGATTGGTTTAACAGCTTTGATTGTAAGGATAAAGTTTCATCCTCATCTTGCAAACAGTTACTTGCATCTGTAGGAGTTAGTAAATTTGATATAACCTAATTACGAAATGCTAAACGGAAAAATTTAGCAGTTGGGTTTAATGACCACCCACCTTTTTGCCTTATGATAGAATAAATCGGACAAAATTCGAAAAGGGAACGATTTTTACTTCGTTGTAAATTTTCTTTTATAATAAGTACACAATCTCCCTGGCTGGTGATTAACCTATTTACGCGACCGGATTGGAAGTAGCGTTTACCTGCAGGTAATAATCATTTGGGACATCTACTTAAATGATGGTGTATAATAATTGGTACCTTATTAACTATTTTTTTTTTTGAGAAAGTACATTTACCGTAAGAAATAAAAATGCAACTTTAATGGAGAACATCTTAATTAAGCCTCAAAAACATACAAAATTTAGGGCAAACGTTTTGTAAATTTCGTTCAAAAATTTCACGAGTAATGTGTTCCACCTCAGCGCAAATTATTTGCCGTAGTTCGTCCAACCGTATTTGTCTTTGGTGGTACATAGAGAACTACGTGTATATCTTGATAACAAGTTACCCACGCATATTAAGTATCAAAAATACCTTGGAGTTACCCTAGACAGGAAGCAGACATTTAAGGAACACTTAGTAAAATCAACAGCGAAACTAAGAACACGTAACAACATAATTCACAAACTCTGCGGTACCACTTGCGGCTCTTCAGCATCCGTCGGGCTTGAAATGCACCAGAGGGATTATAGACACCCCGTGGCGTTAGGGATCGTACCTGTCGGCCGTTCTCAGGTAGTTCGTACTACCAAACAATATAAAATCTACTGAGTTAATCTGCAATTGGCCTGTTGGTTCTCATTAAAAATAGCAAGAAACTTCGCACTGATCTATAGTACTACGGACTACTGAACCCGTTTCTTTTTCATTGGGAAATTAATTTTTAAAATAAATAACACGGAACGCGAATTAATCACAATAAAACAAGTGGGAATTTACAAACTACGCGACACTGTGGTGCGTCATGCACGCATCTTTACTTCCTCGGAATCGTATATATTGTACATAGCATGCATTGTATACAGTACTATATATAGCTACAGCGTTACACAGCTTCAGCATTTTACCCTACAGAAAAGATAATACATATAACGTCAGTATATAAGCTTCGCTTTCAAAACTGAAAGAACGATGGGTAATTTTCAAGATTCTTTCTGAAGAATTTTAAGCAATTTTACGTTTGATTTGAATTTTAGGTTGATTATGAAATTCTTAAATCTTACGAGAAATAATTTAAAATGAATTCCAGTTAACCTGCAAGATTGTTAAGTACCATAATCTCTTTTCGGAAGTGGATCTTGCCACTAAGGACATGGGAAATGTCCGGAAAATTATTAGAAGCTTTCTACTTCCTTAACCTCGTTCCATAGAGCTTTGAAATCGCATGATGGCAAAACCAATAAAAGTGACCTTTTCATTGGTAAATAATATATATTTTTACATATATTACGTATTTATTCACGTTTAATACCTTTAAAAAAAAAGAACTTCAATTCCAACAATAAAGTAAGTGATTATTTCTAAACATTTTTCTACTTGTTTACAATTCATAGTTTCACAGGGACATTACATTTCTGTTTATTATATTTACTTATTATTTGTCCTAAGATACCCAAGCTTATTTTGTTGGAAACACAAGCATTCTTAAACATATCAAAATCTTCGGAGTTAATAATATCACATTGTAATTCTACAAATCTAACATTACAACTAGAAGAAAACGTTTTGCGACTGTGAAAAAACGATTCATATCGAAACTAGGAGTATTTAGATAAATAAATGTTGTGGGATGTGGACTTCATTTGACTCAATTTTGTTTTAAAGAACTTCAAAATTTTGGCCCATCCTCAGAGTATGAAGAATGACATTCTGAAATAGGACAATGATTTAGATTTTATATGGACATTTGATTGGTGTGATTCCATATTCTATATCGATTTGAATTTGTAAAAATACATGTCATGCTTATAGCAAGTGATTAAAATGTGTGTATGTACTTCGTTTGTTGCAAAATAAGTTACGCTGCCCCCAGCACTAACGTCCTATGGGAATGAGTAGCCCGGGATGCTATCTTCGGGCAGGATTAAAGTTTCCTGTGGATTTTGAATTCTCTCACCGTCGGGCGCTAACATCTTGCGACCAAAATATTAAACAGCGCCTATTGCACTTTTCATCACTTTTCCCAAAGGTACAATTTTGATCGGATAGATGGGGCAGATGGATAGACTTTGTAGGCGAAAAGGGGTTCACTAATGAATAATGAGATTCCGATTCACTTCACTACTACTTTATTTCGGGAACTACAATCACGCGTTACGCGTTTCATTTGCCAATCGCCAATAATCTAAGAAATAGCTGCGATCTCGACTCGACGCTCAACTCGGCTCTACCTTCGACATAACCTCTCGTCGTCTCTCTGCCGCCAGTATCACAGAATATCTCATATAACATAGAACACAAGAAAAAACTCTTCTTCTGGGTTGGGGGTACAGGAGATCCCACAACTTCACTTGCAATTATTCCTTTAAGAATGCCTTACGAACGATTCGGCGAATTTGTGCTTGTCCCGCGCGAAAACGAAAACTTTTGAAGAAGGGAAGCGAATCAACCGAGTTACTCGTAAGCGGATTAAGTACGGTGTTCGTAACGGCGAAAATATTTTCTTAGCGAGATCGAATATGAGGAATAAGAGGCATGTTTTCTGTAGAAAGAGGGAAGAGAAGTGTATACGGCGTTTCGAATAAGAATAAATATTCTCCAGAACAGTGCCAAAAAAGTAACGAATGAAACTGTGAAATCTTAGCCAGTTAAGATGGGATAGGATGAGAGAATGAATGACAAAACGAAAAATATCATTAGTCATGTAGTAGGTACATCAAAAAGTATACTTAACAATTTTTTAGACTCATATACCCCCACACAAGCTTAAAAAACCGGCGACGCTTCTTCCTATTTTTATCCTTCATTGGGAAATTACGTTTTTACAATAAATAACACGGAACTGAAATTAACTAGATGACACGGTGGTGCGTTACATACGTTTTTTTCACTTCCCAACACAATTCGACACTTTCACGACATTCCCACGAGAACGGCAACGTCGCATCTTACTGATCTTACAGCTGTACGTGTTTAATATCGATGGCGGCAACGTCGTGCTCGAGGTCGGCGTGGAGCTGATAACCGGCTGTCGAATCACCGTGAGAGTGGGAGAACTTATATTCTCCCCCCTTCATGCTTGAAATGCTACAGAAAACAAAATATAACGTCAGTATAGAAGCTTCGCTTCAAAAAATGAAAACTTAATTCTACGTTTTTAATCGATTTCTCGGTTTCCAGCAGCCAAAAACATTTTATTTTATTTTATAGGGTGTTAAATTGTCTACAACGTGGAAGTTTTTCAAAAAAAATTGGGGGGAAATTCAAATTTTCGTAACGGTATTCAACTTTGTTTACTTTGAGAAACATATTTTGTTTCTCAAAAGCCTTGGAGAAAAAATGGCGATGTGTAACATCATAAGACTTTCTCATATGGCCGGACAAAATATTCATGACAACATTATCACCGTTTTATAAAATAGATTTAATATTGAATATTAACATTTTTCTTATTAGTAAATATTTCTTTTGGTTGTTTGTTAGATGGGAAAGGTTTCTGGAATAAAAATTATATACCTACATTTAATATGTGAACTCAAGTGTAAAGTTTAGTAAAAACATTAAAAGCATTGTTGAAAAAAAAAATGAAAAATTGAAAATATTCATAAGTGCCCTTTAGGAAAGTTTTAGACAAAAATGTTTCAAATAAAAGTTGTAGCTATTCATAAGTTCAGTTAAAGTTAAAAATTTGGTGAGAATCGACATAGCCGTTTTGGAGAAAAATGAAAGCCTTTAGTTAATCTGAGCTCCGAGAAAAAAGTTGTTTTACGAGTGAACTCAATCAATCAATCAATCAATATTTATTTCCATTTGTGACATGGCTTACATGTTTTGGAATCGTTATTAAATACATAGAAAAATACACAAAATGATAAAATGAATGAATGAATACATCATTCATAAAATAAAACAACATGTAATGCAATGAAACAAAATGAACAATTATGAAGTGAGTACAAGAACAATGGAAGGTACACACAAACACGGAAATTGTATTACAAAGAATTCGTCACATATGCGCTACATTCAAATAAACTCATTAACAGTATAAAAACACTAGTCGTTTAAAAACCACTTCAATTCTTGTTCGAAAGAAGACAATGTAGGTATATTTTTCAGTTTTTCTGGAAGATTATTACAACATTTTGACAAAAAGAAGGTGAAATAGTACGTTATTCGTGTTAAATATCCGTAAATAACGAAATTTTCTTTGTTTGAAAACACAAACCTACATTCCGAATATGAAGAGACTGGGAAGTATGATAGCTCTGTAACATTTGAAAATTGTTCTACAAGTTTTCATGCAAGATATTCCAAAGATACATCTTCAGATCTGTTTTTTGGCCAATAGACTTCTTTAGAACCAGCTGAATTGACCCAGGCGCAAATGCCATACATGAGATTTCAACTTCACTGTAGTATACTTTGTCCAGTCCCAACTGGAACAGCAAAAAAAACACTTAATGGCTTTTTAAGTGGTGAAAAGCCATGCCGCCCGGTCCTCCATGGGCGTATCATTACGGATAATAGCTCTAACAATGAATTCACTTCCAAATCGCACAAACAAATGGCACACACTTTCACACACCACTGCTTTCTGGAGTATAAGTGCAGAAGAAGAGATCACAAGGAAAGCACACGTGGCCGCTGTGTTATGGTCCACTTATGGTCCAGTGGACCATCCAGTATCCGTAGAGTCTCGCGTACTTCCTCGTACACGATTTCACTGATCGACTGTAAACCTGCACCTTAGAAGAAGATGAAGATACAAACGAAGAGCCGCCGCCGTAAAAAAAATTTTGCGGTTCAATGGACCCTCTAGTTATTTAACTGTACATATCCATACATTCACATATATGATTTCACTTGGGCAACTGAACACCTGCATTTTAAAAATACCAGGGCGTTTCTGAATAAGCAAAAAGATAAGTGCCATGGTTTTGTATAGAGACAACGGGCTCTTTTCAAATGTCCTCGGCAAATTCAGATTTTATTGAGTGTTCCAGTTGCTACTGGTTAAAGTATACATAGTCATCGACTGATCCAATTCTAACATGGTTATTAAATGAATGAAATTTTATATAATTCAATTTTGAGGATAGTTGCTGACAATGAAATTTCCAACATAATATGTGATATTTCTAAAAATTTAACTTCACTATGTGTGTTACGCAACATGTTTTCACCAAGTAAAATTTCAAGGATTTCATCATTTTTACAGTGCATCCGCAACATTCTTTAGTCTTTTGAATGTTGATGAATAATTCCCTAGAATTGAAGAAAGATGATAGATACACTTTCCATTGTTACAAATTTTGTTTGTAAACATGCAGTATCAGCGGCGAATATAACCAATAAAACGTTGTCTGTATACGCTGCATATTCTTCATTGCCAACTCTTAAATCCAAATAGTTTATATACAGGGTGAAGAGAATGGGACCCAATATATGGAAAGTTGGGGATTTCAAGTTCCCAACTAACACAACCTAACTGTTTTTATTTGGTTATTTTGTTAAAACGTTATAGACAATTTGTTCTCTTCGTCAAAAATGATGAACTCCAGTTCAGAGGTATGCCCCTGATACCAAAACTCTCCAATACGCCAATTAAATTCTTATGGTCCACACAATCAAATGCTCTACTCAAATCGCAAAATATTGCAGCAGGGCATTTATCTGCATCAATGAACTGAGAAATTTGTTTGTGAAACGAATATATCGCTGCAAATGTAGACATTCCGGAACAGAAACTATATATCGTGTTTCTCCAAAAAATGAATCAATCTATCAGTCAAAAGTTTTTGCGACATTGCAATCAAGTCACTGGACGATAGTTCTCTAAACGAGTTCTGTCTTTTTTCTTAAAAAGAGGAACAACTTTACCCAATTTGATGCGCTGTGGTAACACACCACACTCAAAAGACATGTTGATTAAAATTGTCAATGGTTTTATAATCACCTTCAATACTTCTGTAAAACACATCGTGGAATTCATCGAACCTAGCGGGGGTTTTTGTTTTTTAATCGAGAATTCAAGAAATTATACAATTTATGCTCTCTCGGTATAGCTTCAGGAACATGCTATAGCTATTGAATTCATTTTTAGATATGGAAAAATGAGTATAAAAAAATAATTTTGCGCTAATGATTATAAAAATTTTCCTCGTTGTAGGCAATAAACAAGACTACAAAAAAAATTTTTTTTTTGAGAAGAGAAAATCCTAATACCGTAAAATAACACTCAATTTTATTGAGATGATGTGTGGTACTGGAAGTCTAAAATTTGAAAAATGAGAATTATTTGTCTTTTTCAAATCATTCCAAAGCATTTCATTCTATCTTAACTGTGCCTCATTGAGAAATAACATTAAATTTGAAATAAGGATTTAATTTGAATTATTGCCGTACCTGATACATTTACTACAATCGATAAATAAGGCACTTCGTATTGCGTTTCCAAATGAACTTCCCTTCTTTAGGTCGTGTGTGTGTATTTGCAGTGTTCCAGTAAAATTATTATTAAAGTCGGCCATAAATTGCGCATATTAACTCCACACACACCACCTCTCTATCCTATTTAGTGTGTTTGTGTACTTTTGCGTGCATGAATATGCAAACGAACAACGTCAACACTAATTAAAATTTACCGAACGCTCGGTATGTGATTTATTCACCGTTTTGATTCCGACAGGAAATTATTACCGATGGCAAACGAATAAAGCGGAATCGCGAAAGTGGACATGTCTCCAATGTGATATTAAGTGCATTTTTAATTTGTCGGGAGATTGACGTGGAAAAACTCGCTTCACAACGAGTACCACGATTTTTGACGTGCCGTCCATCCTTATCTCGTAACGTAGAAATTGCTGCTAACAAAAGAAAATCTCGTGGCAGAAAAGATGAGTAGGGACATAACCTGGATAAATTTTTAATGCGGTCATTTAAATATTTACTTTTCTTAGTTTGAACATGTGTTTGTCCCATAAAAAAAATCTCGAAGACTTCCAAAAAGGAAACGTTTGTATTTCATTTCTGTTTGCTGAACCTATTGTAACGTTTATTCTAATTTATTTACACAGTTGCAATTACATACTACACTACTTAATTTATTTAGACTATTTCTTAACTGATTAATTTATATCACTCTTAACGGCTAATTTATTTTTATACAACTTCGCTAGTCAGTTTATCGTACTGCTTGCACTCACGGCGACCTCTCGTCTAATCTGCCTCTTCGTACCCAACGTTCGCTTTTATAGCCCCCAATAATGTATTCCGGAACATTCTTGATAGTACTCGATTCTTCTTTTCCTTAATTTGTTTGTTCTAGAAATGACCCGAAAGTTTATTCTTTATTTAAATGAATATTCACAATTATTCTGTAACTGTTTTTATGATCCAATTAGCGGAGCGGCCTCCCTTTGAGGTGGGCCGCCTCGTCCGATAAGAAGGAGTACGCTTACGCTGGTTGTTTACATTTCGCGTTACACTATCATTAAGGATTCCCAGGATCCGTTTTATATAAAGATCAAATTTGGTTCAAATTTAATACACATTGGCGACTTTTGCTGACTTCATGTCAGGAAGGCAGTGACAGCACTTCCTGGAATATTTGGACAAGCTTGGTATTAATTTCATATAAGCACGATTAAAAAAATCCTGAAAGTTGTCCACCGCATTGCCCCAACATGGCATGTCAGAAGAGGTTGGAAGTTAGCAAAAGAAAAAAGAAAAAATGATTTGATAAACCTAATTAAGATTAAACGAAAAACGCAATCGTCCGTTTGAGATGGGTATATAGAGCTTTTAATCATGTTTTGACTACTCCGTATCTAATTTATTACAAATAGACAAAAACATATCATATAAAAGTTGTACGGTTTCATCTGAGTCTATAAAAATTCTTAAGGGTTTCACAGTTTCAATTCTCACTAAAAGATAGCTTGTATTTGGTCCACGTTTTATTCGCCTAATCAATTTGAGACGACCATTGAAACATGTCTCATAAACTCCTAATGGGTTTCAGCCAATAAAACAATTAGGTTTGGTCATGTCACTATACCTCCACGTACTATTGTCAAATCAGTTCCGAATGGCTGTTGAATTTCATGTAACATTAATTAACTGAAATCAATTTAAGACAAATGTTAAAACATACCCTACAAGATTTGTTCCAGAAGAAACCCTAAATTGTTCTGAACTGCTTTTTGAGCATGCATAACATTGGGTTCGTGTCGGCATGAAACCCAAATTCCGACCAATCAAACACTTCGTATTCGCATTTTGAACCACGTCGCGTTTGCCAAAATGGTTTTAGGACTATTTAGGTCTACTGCTATTATACAGGTCTGGTATTATCTGGTCTAGTCTACTTTGCTCTGTTCTGCTCTGCTCTGGTTTGGTATAGTCTGCCCTGATCTCGTTTATTCTGATCTTGTTCTGCTATGGTCTGATCTGGTCTGCTCTGGTCTGGTCAGTTCTACTATGGTCTGCTCTAGACTGTTTTGTTCTGGTCTACTCTGGTCTGGTCTGGTGTGGTTTGCTGTGGACTGGTCTGGTCTGGTCTAATCTAGTCTGCTCTGGTCTGGTCTACTCCAGTCCTATCTCATTTGGTCTGGTCCCGTCTATTCTGCTCTGGTCTGCCCTTGTCCGGTCTAGTCAGCTCTGATCTGTTCTGCTATCGTCTGGTCTCCACTATTCTGGTCTGCTATGTTCCAGTCAATAAAGTCATTCGTTTTTGAGTCCAGATCGCCAATGGAATATTTATTTCCATTTATGACATGGTTTATATGTTTTGAAATGGTCATTAAATACATAGAAAAATACACAAACTAAAATGATAACATGAATGAATGAATACATCATTCATAAAATAAAACAACATGTAATACTATGAAACAAAATGAACAATTATGAAGTGAGTACAAGAACAATGGAAGGTTCACACAAACTCGGAAATTGTATTACAAAGAATTCGTCACATATGCGCTATATTCCAATAAACTCATTTACAGCATAAAAACACTACTAGCGTAAAAACCACTTCAATTCTTGTTTGAAAGAAGACGATGTAGGTATATTCTTCAGTTTTTCTGGAAGATTATTACAACATTTTGACAAAAAGAAGGTGAAATGGTACGTTATTCGTGTTCAATATCCGTAGATATCGAAATTTTCTTTGCTTGAAAACATAAACCCACATTCCAAATATGAAGAGACTGGGAAGTATCATAGCTCAATTGTTCTACAAGTTTTCATGCAAGATATTCCAAAGATACATCTTCAGATCTGTTTTTTGGCCAATAGACTTCTTTAGAACCAGCTGAATTGCCCCAGGGGCAAATGCCATACATGAGATTTCAACTTCACTGTAATATACTTTGTCCAGTCCCAACTGGAACAGCAAAAAAAACACTTAATGGCTTTTTAAGTGGTGAAAAGCCATGCCGACATGTCATGTCTGGTCCCGTCTATTCTGCTCTGGTCTGCCCTTGTCCGGTCTAGTCAGCTCTGATCTGTTCTGCTATGGTCTGGTCTCCACTATTCTGGTCTGCTATGTTCCAGTCAATAAAGTCATTCGTTTTTGAGTCAAGATCGCCAAGTTAGCGATATTGATCAAATGAGTTTTGAACTGCTGACGGAGTAAGTGTAACAGTAGGAGTGTTTCAGCAGAAATGCTGAACTGGAGTTAACCAACCATATGCCCCATTTCAATCTATGTTTTAATATGATAATGTGACAAAAACCATTTGGTTGAGGCTTTTGGAACAAGCCTTGAGATATTGATTAGTATAAAAACTTTTAATATTTCTGGAATATACAGAAGAATACTTCAACACGGACAATTTTGCAGGCAATTCTGAAGACTTCAAGGAAGCATTAGGAAATGTGGTAACATTCCCGAGTGACACTAATAGTGTTTGATGACCATGAGGAATAATACAATCCCTGCAAACTACTTGGGAGTTTTCATACAATTTTTGGACATTTTACAGAAACCCTAGCATTTTACTTAGCGAATTTTTAAATTTGTGTGTAACTTAATAATGTGTCGGGAATATTCAGACGTTTCTTACAACAGCCACAATGCACGAAACTTTAACAAAACATTGGAAAATATGGTAACTTATAAACCGTAAAAACAGCAACTTGAGGATTATTACAGAATTTTCCGGAAGATTTATAGGGATCCTCGGATTTCACTTATCAAATTCCCAAATTTGCAACTTCAGGGGGTTTTCTACAACTTTACCAATTTTACAGGTAAATTTGAAGCCTTAACGAAGCTTGCAGGAAGGAAACTGGCAAGGTTTCCAAATTACTCCAGTGGTATTCAGCTAACTTCAGGAGGGTTCAAGTCGAGTTAGAAAGTTCTACATTGAAATTTTCAGGCAGCCTTGGCATTTTTACTTTGCATATACTCCTGAAAATTTCATATGAAACTATTTGCTTTCGCTTAACTCACAGAACGGTAGATGGCCACAATGAAGAGAACACTCACCTGCAACAAAAGAAACGACACATGAAATAAATGATAAAATAAAAATAATATTATAATAAATTTCTAAACTGAAACGATATGCAACGATAATAACTTCGCATTTATTTTTTAAAAAAGCGACGAGGAAAATACTCTTGTCCTATTTTAGGGACACTTTTATGAACTTTTCTGGAAAATGTATGGAATCTTGAAGTTCCCGTCAGTCACTTTTTCTTTCGAACGTAAGGTTTCCCATTGACTCTTCCCGACTGACTGGAAAGTTCGAAGCAATTATAAAAACGTTCCTCGACGTGTGCCTCCGACGTAACAAAAGCAATAATAACTCCTTCGAGTTACTCGATACGTATACCACACTGACACCTTTTGATTGGGTGCAATTCGGAGCCGAGGCGCGAAATTCAATCATATCCATATCGACTTTTTTCTCTCGCTAGCCGAGCGCGTTATAAGTTCCGGAAACTGTTACGACACATTTCCCATTTCCCCTTTACGAGTTCTCTTAGATTAAAATGTCGAGTGCATAATTCTACTTTTCGTTTTTGTCTAATAATAAAAGTGCATTTGCGGGACGCGCCGCTAAGTAGAGGCGACCGTTACGGGCCCAGGGGGTGTAATGGGGCACGTTTCGGTTAGTGTTCGACGTTATGAATAGGGAATAGAGACGGTGTCGGTCGATCGGCTGAAGAATAATTTCTGGTGCAGTAATTGCGGTAGAGGAACGGTTTACAGTGGCTTGGGACGTTCAAAACGACACGTAAGAGTTGGATGTCCAATATTGTTGATTTAAACAACGTTCCAAATACAACTCACGAAATGTCAGAAAAATTTCCATTTCTCATAGATGTTACAAAATTGCTCTAAATCGTTAAGGGTTGTTTAGAAATTTCCAAGACAATTCAAACAGCAGTTTTAGCAGCTTGACTAAACACAAAAATTACTTAGAATGTTTTTAAAGTTGCCTTCAACCCTTACACGGCATTACACGGAAAATCGTAAAACATTTCAACAGGATAACTCTCTGCGAAATAGCAACTACAATACCCAGATAATTCAGAGATAATTCTTTAAAAAAAAAAACTAAAGTTTCGGCCAACCCTTAGAAGTTGATTAGTAAGTTATTGTTGAGATTCCGACAGAGAAACACTTGAATGACTAAATAACTTTATTTACACTGTTTAAAATTTGGTTTTACAAAGATTCGGTTTACTTTACTAGAGAAATACGTCTCCCCCATTTAAAAGTCGAGAACGAAAACGTTCTTTGAGAAGCGATAGTGATGGTTTTTATTCCCTCTTGGGAGGATATAATCTATTGTTATTATGAATAGGCTTTCATTGCACATAAATGTTTTATTTAATTAGGAGAGAAAAATAAGTTAATTAATCCTCTTTGAAAGAAGTAGTTATCTTCAGATGAAAAACAACTCAAAAGTAGAAAAAACAAACTAATAAATTTAGAAAGGTTATGATCTCATTAGACGCATTTTGGAATCCATTTCCTGTTGAACAATTACTTAATTATTTGATTAATGTGAATACAAAGCTCGATTCATGACATGTTTATGAAGACAACCGTCGTAGATATACAGAGCGTTACATTATTTTAACACGTAAGTTAACAGGTGCTAAAGTTTAGTGATCCAGAAACTCCACGTGGAATATTATTTAAGTTGTAAATCCTTAAAGGCTATTTGTTAAAGTCAAAATATTGCAAACCTCTCGTTATGTGATATTACAAAACCCAGACAATTCCTTAGAAAATTAAAGTCGCTCTTCACCTTTACAGATAGAGAAAAAAAAGTTTCAAAATGGACACTACAGCGAAAATTGAATATTAAATTTAAAAAAATTCTTCTAAATTTGCAGCCTATTGTTAGGAGTCGTTAAGAAAGTTACTTTATCGTGGGATAAGTGATACTTATCCCACGTATTTTATGGGAGATAAGAACTTCATTACCACACGCATTTTCATTACCGCACTCGGCTTCGCTTCGTTGTGTAATTTTCGCACCCGTTTGTTAATGATGCCCTTATCCCACTTGTATCGTTAATATCTATTAATACATCAGTTCAGAGGTACTGAGTTCCAGTACAAAAATTCAGCAAAACCCCGTAAAACTTTAAAATTTGTACTCAAACTTTAAAAATAATTTAGACAGCTACAAACCATTTGAGAACAACAAAAGTTGTATGTTAACCCAGAACATTTCCCAGAAAAATTTTTAAGTCGGCTTTGACTTTCAGAGATCTTTTAGAAAAGCAAAAAACGTTTGAAAACGACAGTTGTGCGAAACATGCAATTAAAACCCAGAAAAATCTTTAGGAAATTTTGATGTTGTTCTTAATGTTTATGAAGTGTTTATGAAACGTTTGAAAATAGACACTTCTGCGAATAAGTAAATGCAAAACCGAGAAAAACTTTTAGAAAACTTCAAAATGTGCCGCCAACCCTTAAAATATTGTTAAGCAAGTTACCTCAAAGCATCAAGTTAGAGCTACCGAGGTCCAGTACAAAAGTCCAGAAAATCCCCGTGTAAAGTTTCTAAATTTGTCTTCAGCCCTTAAAAGTTATTTAGAAAGTTTGAAGATATTTCAAAGCAACAATTCTGAGGTATTACACAACCCAGAAAATTCTTCAGAAAAATTTTGAGGTTGGGATTGAAACCTTTAAGGATTGTTTAAAAACCAGAGGTTTTAAGAAGTTTTAAAAACTTCTAGAGTCCCCGACAACCCTTAGTTGTTTGGTAAGTTAATTTAAAAACATCAGTTCATAGGTAAAGTACATTCCCTTGGAATATTATTAAAGTTGTAAATCCTTTAAGGTCATTTAGAAAGAGTAAAACTACTGCAAACCATCCGTACTGTGGTATTACAAAATCCAAAAAATTTCTTAGAAAACCAAACATTTCTTAGAAACTCTGTTTAGAAATGTTTAGAAAAAGTTTCATAAAGGACATTTCTGCAAAAATGGAATGCAAAACTCAAATAGGGGTTGTTCAGCAAGTTACTTTAATACATTTGTACAGAGATCTCCATAGAATATTCAAATTTGTACTCAATCTTTAGCAGTAACTTAGAAAGTTACAAGACATTTGAAAGCAATACAGTTCAATGTTCTTACAAAACAGACAATTCTTTAGAAAAAAATTCAAATTGTTTTCAATTTTTAGGGATTGTCTAGAAATTTACAAAACCCTTCAAAACGACGATTGTGCGAAATACTTATCAAACATAAAGCTTAGAAATTTCTATAAAATAATTTTGAAGTTGATGTTAACCCTTAGGGAATGTTTAGAAAAGTAAAAAAAGTTTCAAAATAGACACTTTTGCGAAAATGAAATGCAAAACCCAGAAAATTCTTTAGAAGACTTCTTAAGTTGCCACCAATTCATAAGGCTCGTTTTGCAAGTACTAACTTTAAAATAACAGTCTACAGATAGTTGAAATCCAACAGACCGGAAAATCACCGTGCAATATTTTTAAATTTGTCCTCAGCTCTTAAAAGTTATTTAGAAAGTATCAAGATATTCCAAAGCAACAATTCTGGGGTATTACAAAACCCAGAAAATTATTCAGAAAAATTTTGAACTTGGAATGTTAAGGATTGTTTAAGAAATTACTAAACGCTTCAAAACGACAGTTGAATTAAACGTCAACTAGAAAACATCAGAAAATGCTTTATAAAACTCCCAGAGCTGTCGCCAACACTTAGGAGTTGTTTATTAACTTAATATTAGGTTAATTTAAAACATCAATTCACAGGCAGTTCAAGTATAAAAACCTTGAAAAAACCTTGAAAATTCCCGCGAAATATTACTAAGGTTGTCCTAAATCCTTAGAACTTTTTTAGAAATATGTAAGTCACTTCAAAGGATAATTCTGAGATAATACAAAAACTAGAAAAATCTTTAGAAAACTTCTAAAGTCGCCCTCTTCCCATAGAAGCAGCTAAAACGCCTTACAAATGATCACTTCTGCAAAAAAGTAATTGCAAAACCCAGGCAATCCTACAGAAGACTTCTACAGTTAACACCAAATCTATGGAGTTGTTTAGTAAATAGGTAACCTTAAAACATCAGTTCAGACACAGTTCAAGTACAAAACCCTAAAAAATCCCTGTGGGATATTGTTAAAGTTATTCACAAAGTTACAGGATATTATTTACTAAACCCAGAAAATTCTTTAGATGTTTTAAAGTTACCCTCAACGCCTCAGTACTGTTCTTCTGTAAAATTATTTAGAAAACTTCAAAATTTCACAATGATGCCTTCAATTTCACAGAGTAATAGCCCGAACTAAATACATCATCCGACGGGACTGATTCCAGCGAGACATGAATCCCATCCCGCGATTTTCGTTACGTGCGATAAAAATAATTCGAAAGGTAGATAAATCTCCGCACTAAATTAAACGCTGGCCATATCGCATTTCGTGTATTAACGAGTTCAATTTTTAAACTTAACGGCCGTACGTATCGAACACGCGTCAAGTTTATAATTGCGAGCAGTTGAAATTAAACGGCCGGAAACGGCAAAAACAAAACAGTCGGAGCAATGGAGTCCGATTCCTACCATTGCAAAGGGGTTGGTTACTACAACGTGATCAAGAATGACTGTTTGAGTTGGCAATGCTGAATTTCATTTTTAAATGGTATAACTGGTAATTTGAATTTGCTATTTCAAATTCAAATTTCTGGTATTCTTTTCAAATTTATTTATTTAAAATGGTTTTCACGTTACAACACGATATTTTCGTTGGAATGGCGTACTTTCGAAGCGGGATTTATAACCCAATTACTGGTTGGCAGTACTCTCTCGAAGCGACATACCAGCAATTTCAGGAAATGTTTCCGGAGACTTTGGTCATTTTTGCTGTCTTTCAGCAGCATTGTATGCGAGTAGTTGAACGATATTTAAACACAGGGAACGTAAACAAACAAAAATCAACTGGTAGACCTACTCTAAACGAGGAAGTTGTCGAGGATATCAGAACTCGAATGCAAAGAAGTCCTCGCAAATCCTTAAGAAAGCTGTCCCTTCAAACAGGTTTGGTCCTTATGCCTTCTATTCAACCAATTTTTCAATCTTACCCATAAGACTTCCACTTTTCCATGTTGTTCTAATTCACGGTTTTACAGGTTTATCATATGGAAGTTGCTCCACTGTGCTTAAAAAGAAATTAAAGTACCACCCTTACAAAATTTCCATCGTTCAGTCATTAACGCCTCCTGATCATCCGCAGAGAGTTTTATTTTGCAATTGGTTCAATGACATATTAAATAATAATGATATCCTTGACAATACCTTTTTTTCCGACGAAGCCTGGTTTCATCTCAACGGCCATGTGAATAAACAAAATTACAGAAATTGGTCAGGTGAAAATCCTTATGCTATCAGAGAGACACATTTGCACCCGGTTAAAGTTGGTGTTTGGTTGGCAGTCTCAAGGATGCGGGTGTATGGGCCGATATTTTTTAATTTTACCGTCAATTCGAAGAGATATATCCAACACCTTTTGAGGCCTTTTATAAACCAATTAACAGACTAAGAGCGTCAAATTGGATATTTCCAACAAGACTCTGCAAGGGCACATACGGCTCGTGCTACTATGGGATATTTAAGAGAGAATTTTGGCGACAGAGTAATTAGTCAGGGCATATAACCAAGCACGTCACCAGATCTCAGATTTTGCGTTATTTGGGCTCTTGAAGGACAATGTCTTTAGGAACATATTGCATACTGAAGAGGAGCTGCAGGAGGCAATAGTTCAGGAAGTGGCAAACATTACCCCCAATATGCTGGTGAATATCTTCGAAAGCCTAAAAAGGAGAGTTAATTTATGTCTGGACCAAAATGGTGGGCATTTTGAGCATTACCTTTAGCTGTTTCATTAAATCATTGTTCTGTACTTCGAGTTTCATTTTTTAAGCGTTAATTTTTATTCACATAAATCTTATCACTTGTTGTTATGTCAAATTTTTGTCAAATAAACATAACTGGTTGTCAAGGCGTATCAACTTTAAATAGGTTACCTCATTGAACAGCTCCCAGGCGAGGGGGTCGTGCGGGGGAGGCGGAGTTCGTGAGGTAGACTGGCGACCCAGGTCTGAGTTTTATTACCTGTGTTTAATCCATTTTAATCCAACTCTGTGATTTAACCTATGTTCTGTATTAGCCTGACAGTTTGGCGTTTGGCTGGCGTTTTCGTTTGTAATTGACAACAGTTTTGAGTTTTTCAAAGTACATATTTTTTGCATCGCCGGTCGCCGTGTGACATAGATCGGTCGCGCGCTGTTGTGGTAGGTCAGGATCACTTGAGGCAACCTATAAAGTTGATAGGTCTTGACTGGTTCTAGCGTTGCAAACCCTTAGGCAAAAAAATCCTCCAGGTAGAATTGCCAACTCAAACAGCCATTCTTGATCACTCTGTAGAAGCTGTTCTCTGATCTTTCATACTTGATTCATTGAATATTGTGTCTATTGGTTTTCCAAAAGAAAATCGTTTTATCTCTGATATACGTTTAGTTATGTTTAGCACATTTTCAAAACTAATTTCAGAAATGTTTCAAAACCAAAAGTTTCCGGTCTCGATCCGGTGAATGTTTTGTGAATTTTTCAAAACTATAAACGGTTTCTATTCTGATGTGTGTTTAAGTTGTTCAAATATATTTCAAAATCTACTTCATCTACTTCAATATATTGAAGCTGAAGCATTGATCATATTGTCACGCCCAAGGGAGTTGAACTCTCTGCGGGTGCTCCAGGAAGTAACGCAGGATGGAGAACATAAAAACGATACTTGTATACTAAATCTTATAATAAAAGATAGCTATTTTTGGTATATGATGAAACAAACACGGAAATGAAATGGTTACGTTGATGGTAGCTTACTTTCGTGAATTTGGCCTGTGTCTCAGTCTCCAATTGCGTTGTCTAATCAATTCTTGGATCCGCTGACCAAACGTTTCTATAACATATTTATTTTTTGCGGCCGATGAATTAAAATATGGATTAAGTTGTACACGCGATCGTGTTAATCAATTACACTTCTTATCTTGAGACAGTTTTTCATCCAGATAAATAGATCACGATACCATTTCCAGTGGCACGCGTGTTCGTCAAGTTATTGTAACAGGTCTGACTGTACTAATAAAGTTATTAATTAGGTCATTAGGAGGAAGATATTGCTAACCCTGATGTAACAATAACTTAAGGAAACTCCATCCAACAATTAAGTGGAGTTTCGAGAAAATTGAAAAAGAAAATGTTTTGTGAAATTATTAAACTATCAGCGGTTCAACTCAAAGGGTTGTTTCAGTTATATAAGTAACTTTCAAACTGCTTCACACAAATTCTTCAAACTTAGTTCATGTTCTAAGAAAATTCTATCAACGCTTAAGTGCAGTTTCAATAAAATTGAAGCACTAGCAAATGTTTCCGAAATTTATGAACCTGTGAACACTTCTAAGCTGTAACGTACATGTGGTTTATCTATATTTCAAAAATTACTTCCCACAATTTACTAAATCTAAAATTTGAAGGAAACTTTACTTCAGCACTTAAATGAAGTTTTAGTCAAATTGTTAGTGCAATTTGCACAAATGCGCAATTGTAATTTTTTGTTAATTTTTGAAAATGTCCGCCGTTTCAACTCAAACATGTGTATCGTATATCGAAGTACATTTGAAATATTACTTTACCGAAATGTTTAAAACGTTGTTCATACTTTAAAGAGACTATTCAACAGTTAAGTAGAGTTTCAATCGAATTAGAATATCGAAATAATAAAAATAATAGAAAACTGAAAAAAGAAATAATAGAACGGCGGCGGTCAACTCGTAAGAAATTTTAATACCCGACCATAAGATCGGTCAAATCGTAAGCGAACCAGGCCGGTAAATTTTTAAAAGGTAGTTTTGGATGAGCCAACTCGTAAGAGGATTCTCAGAAATAATCAAGGGGATGATGAGTGTAACGAAGTCGTTCGGATATTTGTTAAAACTAAGAATATGAAATAAGGGGGTGGTTTATTACGTTCCAACTAAACGGTGACGATGGATAACTATACCCGTGTTATAGTACTATATTTAATAAATAACATGAGTAAACATTTTAATCACAATATATAATAGGAATTAAAAAACTGACTTTATAATATTTGCATAGTAAAGGATATTAAACCTTCTTGCTGTCCTATATATAACTAGATTTTCTAATAACACGAATTTTAATTCAAATAAAAGTGACAATACATTTCTCTCCTTGAATCTGAAAAGTTAATATGATACATGCGAGTATATGTATGTATAAATGCATATCTGTATATCATCTATCTAAAACATTGTACTCGCCTACCCCAATAAATTTAAGAACGCTTAAATAGTACAGACAGTAGAATTTACAACCCTTACGAGTTGACCGATCTAGAGAGCTATATTCTTACGAGTTGATCGATCTCGGCGAAAGTAAAATGCGGACCGGGATTAATCCTTACGAGTTGACTCGTGCCCTAATCGAAAGGACTATGTAACCAATGTTTTGTACATTTCAGAACCTGTGGATACTTTTAACTGTGACGTGTGTATCATTTATAAGTACATTTCAAAAACCACTTCCAATAGTTCATTAAAGCTTTATGAAAACTTTAAGGAAACTTCTGTTTAGCACTTAAGTGAAGTTTGAATAGAATTTTAGGACCACCAAACGTGAAATCTAAAGTAAGTTGGCCATTAAAACAGGAGTCTATATCAAAAACGACTATAGCAATGTTTTTGCAACTTTGTTCATATTTTATAGAAACTCCATTCAACAGTATAGTGGAGTTTCAATGGCATTATAAAGTGCTAGAAAATGTTTTGTAATTTTTTGAACCCTGTGAACACTTTTAACTGCGTGACATTTTTATCGGTTACGCATATTTCGAAAACTACTTCCCACCATTTACTGTTTTTTTTCTTCAGATTTTGATGAAACTTTTAGTGAATGCTTAAATGAAGTTTCAATCCAATTGAGAAACCAGTAAATTTTTTGTGAATTTTTTAAAATACCAACCGTTTCAAATCTAACATATGTTTTGGTGAATGCTAAGTACATTTCAAAAATTATTCCTTAAAATCAAAATTCTTGAAACTTTATTCTTATTTTAACGAAACTCTCTTTAACAGTATAGTGAAGTTTAGATATAATTCAAGGGGTATCAAATGTTTCATAAATTTTTAACCTGCGAACGTTTTCAACTATGACGTGTCTCAAGTAGATTTCAAAAAATATTTCGTTCAGATTTTAAAGGAAACTGTTACTTATAAACCTGAAGTTTTATTAGAACCGCAGAACCAGCATATAGGTTTTGTGATTTTTTGAAAATGTCAACAATTTTAATCTTCGCGTATGTTTCGGGTATTCAAATACATTTCTAGTACTATTTCCCCAAATTCTTAACTTTTGTTCAGATTTTAAGCAAACCATTACTCAACCCTTACGCGAAGTTTTATTAGAATTGAAAGAGCGGTTTCAATATGTTTTATCAATTTTTGAAAGTGTCAAAAGATTCAACTATGGCTTATGCGAAGTACATTTCAAAAACTACCTCACTATAATTCTTGTAACTATATTCAGATCCTAAGAATGCTCGATTTTATATTATGCAAAGTTTTAATAAAACTGAAAGACCCGAAAAACTTTGTGTTAAATTATCAGATCAGTCAGTGTTGACATTGACGTGTGTTTGTGTTAGTTAAGAACATTAAAAAAATTGCTTCATCCACATTCTTCAAACTCTGTACATATTTTCAGTAAACTCTTGTCGATACCGTGAAGTTTCAATATAACTGAAAAGTATAAATTTTTTAGGGAGTTTTTGAAGCAATCGTCTACGACATGTTGGTGGGTGTGCAGGGAATTTGAGCAAACTTCTAGTCATTTTTACAAAACTCTTGAAACGTTAATGAGTTATAGAACAAAGTACCCCGGTAAAAATTTTAATTTCACCAATAATATAATCTACAAGGAATGCGAAAATCTTACAAGTGTTAAAAATGGATGAAACTGTTGTTCTACATTTTTCTATTTATCTTCATTTGTCTGTACAATACGAACACAACTATCTTATTTACCTCATTGCTACGTTGGACTCCACGTTTGAAAAGTTTTGTTTCCCGAAAATAAACCTCTGGACCGATAACAGTTTGCTAAGGAAGTATCTGTTCCTTAATGGGCGAGTATTAATCAGGAAGACTGTGGTCTTAAAGTCTCCAAGCAACGTTCGGCCAACGTTAATGGCTGTTAAGCACGATCTATTGCCGCTTTAAAATCGCCATCGGAATAAACAAAATAACGAGTCGCTCCTCAGATTTAATTTTGGAATTTTTCCCTTGCCGGGAACGGAGAAAAAATGGAAGCTTAAGAGGTTTCCATTCGGCGCGTAGGAAAGTCGTTTCGGCGGAAATTACGCCGAAAAACTTCAGACGAGTGGGAAACTCGGGAAGCTTTTTGTCACCTTTTTAAACTTCTGGAAAAGTTAGAAAAACGAAAGATAACAAATAAGACTGCGACTGAGACGGTGAACGAGAGGATATAAACTGGAAATATACTTTTCCACGATCGCGGTGTAGTCTATTCGAAGATGTGAAATCCCGGCTTAAAACTTTGATACACGATCATGGTATGAAATTAAACTTTACATCGGAATGTAGAGTAAAAATGAGTTGGAAATTCAATAATGAAATGAAGTATTATAAAATGCAATAATGCGTTCGGTCATTAACAATGAGAACTGAACTGAATAATACATAGTGTTTTATTTAGAAATGAACTTTGTATGGGAAGCAAACACTAGACACATAAGCGAGTTCTGCCACGAGAAAAGATTTGTTCTACAGGTACCCCACCCGAAACTAAGTATAATTATTAAGTAACTTAAGCCGTATGAAGATTCACATTCCTTTTACATCGTGGCCAAATTTCCTAAGACTTGTGCGACAAATAGTGCGATATAAGTTATGGTCTTTTCAAAAGAAAGTAATGAATTTAAATAAAAAATAAATGAAAAATGGGACAAACATTTATTTGCAATCCTAAAAAGAATATATTATCCATAAATATTAAATATCTATATAAATACTTTCAAACTACCCATCAAGCATTGTATAAATGAAATTAAATAAATGTAATACAATAAAACAAAATAATGAGAATATCTTATAAAAATAACTCTCGAGTCATTTATTTTACTTCCGAATTTTATTGAATTTAATTCTGTACCTATTTTTTGTTTTAATACTTCAAAAATGTGTTTTCGCACAAATATGTCAAATCAAGTAATAATGGAGTTTGACATAAGTTTCAGTTAACATGGAATCTTATCTTTACTAATTTGATGCCACAATTCTTCCCTTCAAAATTTTATCCCATGGAAAAATTGAACAATTTTCCTGCCAACAGATGAATTTCCGGTTTAACTTGGAAATAAGTTGGTTAGACCGATAAATTATTCGTTCAATGTAATATCTTGGTATTTCACAGCAGAATATAAAGACACATTATTTTACAATTTAGTACATTTTTAAACAGGCTTAAATTTAATATTGTAACGTTTTTTCGGGTTCAAAATAACTACACTCCACTAACTAAATAGTTAACTAATTTATTTAAAACTAATAACTAACACGTATCACTTAATTTATATCTCATAGTTGTTTATCTTCCGCGAACAGCCGCTCAGGTCAATGTTATTCCTATGTTATTGTATATAGTCTCTATGTCTTGTATAGGGGGCTATGTTATGGAACACGTACCTCGTTTTCAAAAATGAACCCAACGAAGGCAGTCTTCGCTTCTGTCCTGTATAATGCCTTTCTACGATACCATCACCGTACAAAAATCATCGTTGTTACCATTTGATGCAGAGCGACCGAAGGTAAATTAAACAAACTAGAACATTAAACTCGATAATAATAGTACATTATCACGGTCGGCGTCTTTTTGTTTCTTCCCGGAGCGTCTGCATAAAACTCAACCCCGGGCTGCTTACCGTATTTCAGGATTACACGCGGAATTTATTCGCGTTTAATGGCGTCTGCACCTTCGGATATGTATGCAACGAGGAATGCACTTTTACGAAGACAAACTCGCCGGTAAACAGTAACGGTTTTAAAGTTTTGTTAAGAGACGGTAATTATTTCGTGGAAGTTATCGCCTCGTTCGAGAAGGAGTTTTATAAGTACGATTATCGCGAGATATCCACTTTATATAAATATATTAGCCTGTTTAAAAGGAACGAACTGATGTACAACAAATTTGAAGGTAACAGGAAGGATTTTTTGGCATCTGTCAGTAATAAATTCGAGCGTTGCGGGGCGACGGCGTAAGGGAGTGTCTGTAGAACGTCCCTTACTCCTTCACTACAGCGCAGTGACCGAAGGTTGTCCAGCTTCTCAAAGTTGGCCATGGTAATTTAACGAAAGGAAAACACCAAGTCTTAACCAACTGCTTTATTAAAGATGAGCGACCGGTTTCGGCTTCATAGAAGCCATCCTCAGGCTCGCACTTCATTAATGAGGAGAATTAGCAAACAGAAGGTAAGTAAGTACCTTACAAAGCAATACTCAAAAAAAGTTGTTTTGTTTTAGGGCTCCTGTTGTTCGAAGTGTGCGGCGTCACACATACAAAACAAATACGTTGACATACACAGTTAAAATAAATAAAACTTAGAAATGAACACACATCGAACAAGATTAACTACATAAAGTTCTTTCAGGACATGGATCAAGCCCTAAAGGCGTGAGCTTCCTCATTCTTGAGAGGTTGGGAAGTAACTACGAACATGTTCGATCTTCAAGGATTAAGTTTTGCGCCCCCTTGACCTAGAAAGAACTCGAACGTCGGACAGGCTAAGTAGTTTATTGGCCAGGGGGGTAAACCTGACCACTCGGTGTCAAGATTGTTAGTTGTAAAATTGTTAATAACTTTTGAGTTATTAACGCCTCACACGACTAACGACTCACGCCTTTAGGGCTTGATCCATGTCCCGAAAGAACTTTATGTAGTTAATCTTGTTCGATGTGTGTTCATTTCTAAGTTTTATTTATTTTAACTGTGTATGTCAACGTATTTGTTTTGTATGTGTGACGCCGCACACTTCGAACAACAGCCCTAAAACAAAACAACTTTTTGTGAGTATTGCTTTGTAAGGTACTTACTTACCTTCTGTTTGCTAATTCTCCTCATTCATGTAGTGCGAGCCTGAGGATGGCTTCTATGAAGCCGAAACCGGGTGCTCATCTTTAATAAAGCAGTTGGTTAAGACTTTGTGTTTTCCTTTGGTTAAATTATACAGCGCAGTGCTATGAAGTATAGAGTACACTTTGTCGACCATTACAGGAATCTTCGCAGCCGACAAACCAATAATACTTTATATTGCAATTCTTGTTATAATTCAGGACAATTTGAACGCTATTTCAAATAAAAAACGTCATGTTACGTAATTCACATATTGTCTCTGGTTAAATACTTTAATCAGATACGATCGCATCAATAGAACCCGTCTATGGAGTCATAATCCCTGATTGGCCTGTCGCTGTGGTTAACCTTATGCCGAGTCTCGTGAAGTTACTTGCAGAGACGTGAAATTGGCACAGATATTGTTATTAAGTCGCCCCTGTCGATAAAATCAGGAAAACCTAGAGAAAATGAGTCTGGTAATCATGGAAAAGCGTCGCGAGGGGTAATTTGTGGCGTTATGTTGTGATTTAGAGGATGTAATGAGAGATTCTTCAGGCGGAGGTATGTGAGGTTATGTTTGATGTACGTCTTATTGCGATTTCGTAAGCATCTTGTTATTTGAAACGAATTTTTGGTATCTCCATACACCGTTCATCTACTAGGTATTTTGTCTACTGTACAGAGCGTTTATCAAATCGATATATTAACGGAACTCACAAATATCTGATTTAAGTAACGTAACCGTCATATTCAAATGAAAACTATTTTTATAATGTGTCGCTAAAATTTGTTACTTTGTACCCTTCTTGCTAATCTTTCTTGTACTCGTTTTGACCTTAATGTATCTAATAGCGCGCTTAGTAAGTTTCAACTCACATCTGTTGTTATATTTGATTATTAAACAGTAACATACACTATGAATTCGATATAGTTTAAATGCTTTCACGTTTGCAATGACTCTTTTTCGTCAAGATACAACTAGTTTTTGGTTCAAGGCCACGTCCGCCATATTGGCTAATAAGAATCTAAACCTTCAGAATTGTTTCAAGACTAACACGGTTATTTTAAGAAAAATAAAACCCAATTCAAAATTCTGCCGGTCTTATAATTTCCATTAAAACACGATAGGTTTTTGGTTTAAAGCCAAATCCGCTGTACTGGATTTCAAGAATATAAAATTTTGAGATTGTTTATAGGTTAAAAATGTGTTTTAAAGTATATAGAAGAGGTAACCCAGATTGTAATTTACTGTCGGTTATTCCCAGGGCACGAGACTTTCGATACAAGGCCAATTCCGCCATATTTGATTTTTAAAATCCATACCTTTGCAAATGTTTTAAGGTTGAGGGGATTATTGAAGGAAGAAGATGAGAAACAGTATAGCTTGCAACTTCAAAAATCGGCCAGTGGTTATTATTCCTATCGAGACACATTAGGCACAGTTTACCAGTTCAATGTTCGTCCAATCAAATATTAACAATCTAGGCCTTCGGGCGGAAGAAGTTTCGACGCGACCAGGTGTTTTACGATGGGTTGATGGGCATTTTCGACGACATGACCGAAAAGGTGGTTTTATTGTACAGGTATTTTCGACGATAAATGAATTTAACAAGCCCGGGTTGAATTAGGACTGAAAATAAGGGGATATATACGTCAAAACAATTTATTTGTTACTAGCCTAGGTTTGGGAACAATATGACATTTCTTGTCCAAAGTTTTTTCTAAATGCATATGTACTATAATTTTCATTATTTTAAAATAGAAATTAGTAGTTAAATAATACATACCTAATAGGTATATACAAACTATTACCATAAATGTTAAATCTTATTATATAAAAAAAAACGTTTATTTACTAACACAACACAATTTAATTGGTATAAGAATGATACGATATAGATTTTATAAAATTCAACCTACTTATTTGTTGTGACTGAAATTGGTGTACCATTCTCTTCAAAAATTCCAATTTAGCCTTTACCATCTTTATCCCGCCCGAAAACATTAAAAGGGCTTGAACTTGAACCGATCCTACCTACCTGTCTTAAGCCGTCGTCGAAATTTCTTGTAAGCTTATGTGACCCTTCGATTAAAGCAGGTACTCACTATTTGTCGTCGAAAGTTCGCCCGCCGAGGCCTTCAGAAGTTTCAGAGATTAAGAATGTTCTCTTAATCCCTTATTATTAATTGACATTAAAGTAATGTGTTCTCAATGAACGGAGAAAAGGCAAAGTAGATTATTGTTTAAAGCTGTCGGTTATTCCCCAGGCAATGGGTTTTCAGAACAAGGATAAGTCCGCTGTTAGATTTTAGGAATATAAACTTCCTTTTGAGGAAGAGTTTTGAGGTTATTTTTTCAAATAAAGAAATGCTCATAAATATATTATAGTTTCAAAAACTTACGGGTTGTTATAAGACTCATCGGGGCACGGCTAGCATTCGGTTCAAGGACATGTTCGCCATATTAAATCTTAAGAATCTAACTCTTCGGGAGTTTATCGAGATTAAGAAGGTTTTTGTAAGAAAACGAGAAGAGTTAATTCAGTTTATCATTGCAAAAATATGTCGGTGACAGTAATTTCCATCGCGACAGGACCATGTCCGTCATCTTAATTTTATGAAGTTACACTTCCAGGACGGTTTTTAAGGTTAATAATTTTTCAAAAACAAGAAGTGACTACATATATATTCTAAAATAAATAGATAAATAATATATATTACAATTTTTAAAAACTGACGGGATGTTACCCTCTGAGGCACAGCCGATTGGGGTTTAAGAGGCCATGGCCGCCATCTTAGAGCTTAAGAATCTATACCTTCAGACGTTCATTGAGGTAAAGAAGGGTGTTGTAAGAAAATGAGAAGAGACAATATAAACTACGATTGCAAAAATCTGTCGGTGGTTACTATTCACATTACAAGACAGCCGCGATCCGTTTCAAGGCCACGTCCGTCATATTGACTTTTAAAAATGCTAACTTTCGAATGTATTCTAAGTATGTTATCTTTTCTGTTATTTTAGGCGAATCAAATTAGATTTTTTTGTAAAAAAAACTGTGTAGACAGGTTTGACAGTTGGAAAAGGTAGTTTGAGTAATTACAAGAAGCCTCTCATCTAGAGATTCATCAATTTTTTAGTGGAACCGGTATCAAATAAACAATTAAAGTGCCAAAATCACTCTTTTATTTATAACTCCAAATGGCTGAGATTTAGACGTTTGCAGTCAACAGTGAACTATTATTACATGAATACATTTAATACATGAACAATTATCTTTATGAGGCGTTCTAAATTAAAATTGCACTATAACAAAAAAAATATATTTTAAAGAAATAATAACAATTAACATACTTTCTGTGCAACCTACTTGATGTGTGATAAAAGCTTAGTAGTATCTAGATTATATCATGTTAACAATGCATAAATAATGTTTATATATAGGTATAATTATTGAACACTAATTAATAAAAATATATACAAATTGATTTACTATAATTAAAGTACATAAAAATATCTAAAGTAATCATAACCATTGGCGTCTTAGGATAAAGCAATTTTGCACAGAGAGTATGTTAATTGTTATTATTTCTTCATTGTATCTCAGTTTAAAAAAAGAATGATCAATTTTGGTCAAGTAGAATCCGAGATAAAGTCTTTTTGTCGAGCGGTCCGATTTGAAGCCGCGCGCTCACTTTTCAGGGGAGCTGTGCTAAGCTCCCAGTCTGCTTCCCCCACTCCGTGGACTCCGAGCAAGAAAGTAATCAACGCGCAATTACTCTTTGTTTATAATGCTCTCGGTTAAATAATGTTCGGTTTTTTTAAATGCTGAAAGTGCTAATGGAAACTTCAACTCTTCTTCTAAAAACCTTGGTATTTTCAGCCTTTAATATTAATGATTGTAGTGACGGTGAATTTAAAAAAAAGGGCTATCTTGGCTCCCAAGGTTGTGGGGCTTTTTCTTTTCTTTTTGAATGCATATTTTTGAATCAACCTTTCCGAATAAATCATTGCCATAAAGTTTTAACAAAAACCAACCAAGTTATTGTAAATGTTTATAAGCTTAAAAACCAACACTTTTTGTTAAGCCTTTTTTTATAAATAAACATTAAAAAATCTATTGTTTTTTTACATAGAACGTTAATACAAGTCTTTACGAAGAAGATGACACCAAGTTTGTTAAGATCCATTTAGAAAAATCGACTGGACAGGACTTAGAAATTGTTGATTTTTTTCGAGAAACGGGATAAACAATTAGAATATTGCAAAAACTACTAGACCGACCGAGCCCATCTTTTGCATACTTATAAAGTGCATTACAACACACTATTTATAAACATTTCACTTAATTCGAACAACTAATTAAAAAGTTATTAACAATATTTGAAAATAGCCATTTTGCCTCCTTTTTCGCAATAACTTTTTTATTTATAGTGCAATTTTAATTTAGAACGTCTCATTTTAAAGATAATCGTTTTCTCTAAAAGTTCACTGTTGACTGCAAACGTCTAAATCTGAGCCATTTGGAGTTATAAATAAAAGAGTGATTTTGGCACTTTAATTGTTTATTTGATAACGGTTCCACTAAAAAATTGATGAATCTTTAGATGAGAGGCTTCTTATAATAACTCAAACTACCTTTTCCAACTGTCAAACCCGTCTACACAGTTTTTACAAAAACACCTTTTTTCTTTCTAATTTGATTCTCCTATTTTATATGTTATCATTTCGGCCCCATTGGTCCCCACAATACCACATTTCCAGTCCTGTAGATATTTTCGTAGTTTCGGTTTCCAGAATCGGAATTACCTCAATAAAAATTCCTTCTTCGTGTGGTCCCCAAACATTTGTGAGTCGAAAAAATAAAGGCACCTTCAAAGATAAAGCTTATTCAAGGGTACCGCCGCTCGCGTCCATTTTCCTCACATCAAAGACTGCTTTATTTGTCGGCCAGATGGGACTAAGTAAGTTGACTTTACTAACGATGGATTAGAAAGGGGGGAATTACAAATAACTTATTTTTAAACAAAGTGTTTACAACAACAACCAGAGTTGTGCAACACCCAACGGAACAATTTCTCGTCTGGCGTTTAGGGACAGTAAAGTCTTGTCCTGTTGTGCGTAGATTTCGTTTTAGCTGAAAAATTAAATGCGGAATAATAATTTCGCCGCCGTGTCGTAATTGTCATTTCGCATGACCGGCCGGAATTATTGATAAACGCGATTTTTTTTAAACGCCGGCGAAAAATAAAACAATACGACCAAAAAAATTACGTAAAACGTAATAACCGGTCCTGCTTTACTATGTTATGTGTCGTACATGAACGTTATTAATGTCACAGGAAAATGTGAGTTTTCCTCTTTTTTCGTGTATGTTTTAATGTGCGCGATAATGACGAAAAATTGTTACGTTGTGTGCGACTTTTCCAAGAAGAAAACGGAATAACGGTGCCGTTAATAGCCAGATAACGAGAATTAACACATCCGTTTTAGTAACAAGTTAATAATAACTCCAGATATATTTGAATACAGAGAACTGTGTTTGTGAAATCAAATCTAAAGGGTCAAGTTCATAAAACCAAAATTCGTGTTCCGCGACACCTCCAACCTCATAACCATTAAAGCCACATTTAAATTTAAAACTTCGTATCGCATAGCAATTAAACCGATTTCAGCGAAACCAATAATAAACTGAACGACAAGTTTGACGCCTGCGCATTTATTATTATTATTGTTATCATAAGCGTATGATCGAAAAAACCGTTTAACTCTTAAAATAGCCACAAATTGGACGCAGAAAATTATTTGTAAAATCAAATATGGCCGCCACCTTAAAATGAACACGAAACAATAAACAAGCTTAATGTCACGTTCTAAGAAGACATTTCGGTCAATTCTCAAGTCGAATTAAATTTAAGACGCCCCCTTCGACGCCTGCGCATGTTAGGTTAAACGTGGGCCTTTTCTGGATTAACAAGTGTCGTTCTGAATTTACTTTAACCGACTGGAGTGTCAGGTGCGACCAAAAGGTGGAGGGAGACAGGATAGTAGAACTTAGGTCTACCCTCTGTTTCTCACAATTTACCCAGCGGAGTACCTTGGAAATCAAAATGACATTTCGTAAAGGCACTAGTTCAACTTAATTTAAAACCGTAGTAGGCCATTTTGTTTATTTAACTCCCCTTAACTGGATGTTTCCCTCTTTTGTTGATTCGTATTTTTTCGGAGGAGCAACAATTCACGGCCAATTTAGATCTCGCAATTAGATAATCAAATCAACGTTCCGCGTGTGGCGTAAAGAAGAACCGTACCGACCAAAGTTAGGTAATCGAATCGGCTCGTCTCCCGGTAATGATACTTGTACAGGTGGATTATCGGGAAAGGTCCTCATTATGGAATTAACGCCGTCAAATCCCCTGCTTAGTAATTAATATTAATCGCAATCGATTCGCGGCGCTTAATTCGCCCGGCGATGTAATAATCGTTACGTTGTCTATTAGGCTACCTACGGTGTTTAATGAGAATACGGGAAAAAGGTATGGATTAAATTTTGTATTGTTGGCTATAGAACTTTATGTGAGAATTTGCGATGATTTTTTAATCAGGCTGTAGTGCTGAAATTATCCGACAATTAGCTTTAATTTCATGCCACAAGGACTTGATTTAGTCAGTTAAATAATCAAACAAAAAGCGTTCATTAACCGACTCAGTGAGTGTGAAGGCTTTAATAAGTATACTTGAGAAATTTGTATAAAAACGTATTTGCGCGTTCCAAGACAATCTAAAGATTTTCAGTCAAAAATAATATTAATAAGATTTAATTATAGCACGACGTAAGCTAAATAAAGAAACATGGCGACGGATCCTTCGAACTACTGTTTGATATTTTATTATAAATATTCGATAGTAGAATAAATTTCCAAAGTATAGAAAACAATATTGGAGTGGCTTTTGAAAAAAATTGCTGAAATCGAAAATGGATGTGTAAAGTGACCTTCAGTGAAGATTCAAAAAAAATAATACAGTTTATTATACAATGTAGATAGTAGAATAAATATTCGAAGTTTTAAAAAACATTTTGAAACAAATTTTGAGAATATTTCCAAAAATAGAAACCTACCTCTTTAGGCCAGCCGATGTTCATAAAAAGCTTATTTAGGAAATCCTGTTATAGTATAACATATAATGCAAAGTTTGAACTGTTGTGTTGTGATTTTTAATTAGAGAAAAACGCACCACTGATACATAGAGACGGACAGACAGACAGACAGACACAGACAGGCAGGTAGTAAAACAGACTGACAGTCACCGAGGCATAACTCAAATTCGCAAAATCGACCCGATTACAATACTTCTCATTTTCGAGCATAACAAAATAATAATAATAAAAGCAGGATACACAGATACGAAGAGTCAAACAACACCAACAAAATAAACTGTACATGCAAAACATAACAAGATTTTATAAAAGTATTCTTAATAAGAACACAGGACAAACAGGTAGGCATCCAACAAATAACTACATTGAAAACTACTAAAACGGTATATGGGGAAAAGGAGAAATTTACAACGAAAATGCCCGCTGGATTAAAGAAGAACATCGACAGAACACTGGAATAAAATAAATGCAATGGAGCGAACTAAATGCAGAAGAGCTTAAAATAACGCTGAGAAGAGCTGCTAATTGGAAAGCGCCTGGTAATGATGGTTTGACCAATTTCAGGTTGAAAAGAATGAAAGAATGAAAATCCCACAAGAGATTGCTGTCTTGCTACAACAGTATGGTCTCAGAGTCAATGGAGACACCTGAATGGTTAATGAAATTGAAAATACATCTTTTGTCCAAAAACGAGAAAACGGATCTAGCCAGCAACTATAGGCCGATCACCTGCCTCAACACCATATATAAATTCCTTCAGAAAAAAAAGGCTGCGCTAAAAACTTATGGATGGATATATCATCTTCTAGTTCGCAAGATGGTAAGTGATGATTGCACAGGCTACAAAAAACCTCTCAGTTGCCTGGATCGACTATAAAAAGGCTTTCAATAGCGTCCCTCGCAGCTGGCTTCAAGAATTCCTTAAGATACATAAGGCGTCAGAGATAATGATATCCTTCCTAGCGAAACTAATGGGGAAATGGAAGGTCGAACTATATCTGACAACAATGTCTGAATATAGGTGTATCAAAAACTTCCAGATTAATAATGGTATTTACCAAGGAGATTCCCTCTGCCTCGCACTAGTCCCGCATAGCTCAATGCTCAACAAATCACTAAAAGTTACAAGTGTAAAAATGAAAAGAAACAAAATTAGGAACCTCCTGTACATCGATAAACTGAAGTTAATAGTCAAAAACGACAGTGAACTTAAAATACAACTCAAGACAGCGAGAGAATTCAATTAAGACATACGAATGGAATTTGGATTAGACAAATGGTCATTAATTCTCATTTCTTAAAGAACACCTCCCTTAAAGAACACGAATTTTACAAGTACCTAGGAGTAGGGAAGAACGAAGGCATAAATCATAAGCAAATGAAAAATATACCTACCACCTTAGAAGAACAAGAGAAATCCTTAAAACCTAACTTAGCGCTAAGACCAAACTATCGGCCATCACAACGCTAGCAGCTCCGGTGCTGCAACACAGCTCTGGGGTAATAAAATGGACTCAAGCGGAGATCAGAACCATGGATAGGAAAACCAGAAAATTGCTAACGGTACATTGTGCTCTGTATCCACGGTCCAATGTAGATAGACTGCATGTCCCTAGAAGTGATGGTGGTAGAAGCCAACCACGAGATTGCAAACCAAGGACTCGTGCAATACCTGGAGTTTACACGACAAGACAAGTATCTACGTTGGGATACAAGCGAAATACACGAAATGCCAAAGAAAGCACCCCAGCAAGTATCAATCCTAGGACACCTACCAGATCTGAAATGATACAAATGAAGAAGATTAAGGATGAAATTAGAGAAAAGAACAAAAAAGAAACCAAAAACAGACGGAAAGAAAAAAGATGCACTGCCAAATAGCCAGAGTCACAGAAAAGGAAACCATCTGCGAAGAGAAATTATGGGAATGGCTTAGGTTAGGTAAGGAGAACTAAGAGTGGAAACAGAGTCACTCACTACAGCATGTCAAGCATAATCGACAGCCACCAATTACCTAAAAGCGAAAATCCTAAAAACCGGTACAGGCCCTACTGTAGATTCTGTCGGACAGACATTAAGACCATCCATCACGTCATATCAGGTTGTTTGATTCTGGCAATGAAAGAATATGTGGAACGTCACAATGCAGTTGCCTCTCAACTGCTCTAGAACATCTGCAAACAATATAACCTCAAAGTTACAGACAGATGGTATGAGCACAAGCCAGATCCTGTAACATGAACGGATGAGATGACCTTGTTGTGGGATACATATATTCAAGCAGACCGCTTAATTAGGGTGAATAAATCAGATTTAGTCCAGGAAGATAAAACCAAGAAAATATGCCTACTAATAGACGTCGCGGTTCCCTCAAACTTCAATATCATTCAGAAAGAGGCAGAAAAGCGCCTCATATATTAAAACCTTCAAATAAGGTAGAGGTCGAAAGAATGTGGAGTCTGAAGGCCAAGATTATCCCGGTAGAATTTAGGAGCGTTCTTGATAATCCCCAATATAAAAATAACTATTGATTAAATTGCCGTCGTTTCGTTCAATATTTTGAACATAATCATGGCTATGTTGTAGCGAAGATTGACTTACCTACACATAGCTTACGGCAGCTGTTCGCCTGGAGAGCATTAGGGTCGTGAGTCGGAATCACAAATTCTTATCGTAACGGTACTAAACAAGAAATATTGGGCGCCACCTAGTGAAACCACTAGGAACGGTAGTCTTGCGCACTGGACTAGTCAATAAAACAACAATAGTGCCTGTGTGTTCAATTTAATAGAACATCGGTTCGGAGTAACGGAGCAATATTACATGGACAATGAATTACACTTATTATGGTCAAAAACACGGCGGTACTCTTAATTTAACAAATAGTGAATTACGATTAAGCATGAATGACATTAAATAAACACAACGGCACTCCTAACTCTGAAATTAAGAAACATAAAACAAAAACAAAAGAATACAACCTGGTTATGGTACTTAGAAGTATCCTGGGTTGGAAGGGAACGGCAGTCCTTAGTGGGGACGATAGCCCTCGGTATGGATGGTAGTCCTTTCGATAGGGGCGATAACGGGAACGGTAATGACCAGTGAGAGCAGCGGCTCTCAACGAGACGATAGCCCGTAGTGGGAACGGTAGGGTTCGGTGAGACGATAGCTCTCAACGAGACGATAGCTCTCAGTGGGAACGATAGGGTTCGGTGAGAACGATGGCTCTCAACGAGACGATAGCTCTTAACAGGAACGGTAGCCCTCAACGAAACGATAGCGGGAACGGTAATATCCAGGGAGAACAGTAGATCTCAACGGGACGGTAGAGTTCGATGAGAACAGTGGGCCTCGGCAGGAACGTATCTGCGATGAGTAGACTTCCACTTAAGAAGTAGCTCCCCGGGAGGAAAAACCCTAGACGAAAGAGATCGTCTGATATAAGAAAAAGGAACCATTAATTAAGGAATCTTACCTCGACGAATGAGGGTTATGTATCGCACGTGAATACGGCGAATACGGTAACGTCGAAAATGAACGTCGGTACCTGTAGATAACGCCTTTGCGAAACGAACTGTGCGCTTTAATCTACACAAGGTACTTAAACGGAGCAGATGAACGTAAGTGTAGTTTCGAACCGCACGTGGATTCGGAACGTCCAAATTGGTAGGCGGCCGGCGGAAAAAGAGAAAGTCAACGGAGACGGAGCGCCTGTCACCCTTAGTTTACGAGACGTACCAACCTAAACTGGACACGGAACGCGAAAGACGGTAGTCGCGTTCGATTGGAAAATGAACACGCTACACCACCTCTCTCCTCAAAAAAAAAAAAAGGGAAATACAAGGTATTTTCTCTTTTTTTCTCCTGTAAAAGGGATCGGAGTTGCAGAAGAAAAGACTAACCAGGAAACATATCCTGAGATACTTAAAATTAGTAATGGATGAAGTCTAGTACTACACTAGGCTTGCCTGGAAAAATAGGAAGTCCTACAGAACGGCAGACTTAAAACTAATGGACCTAAACGAGATGGTAAAGAAAGTGAGACGATATCGATAGATACCAAAACGACATCATAGAGAAAAGACAATATCGGTAAGAGACGAGACGTTAACGAGGCTCAAGTAAAACTTTGTTAAGTGGCTTACAAGTGGCCAGTGTCCTAGCTCTTGACGAACCAGGAGGTTTCCTCAGCCTCAGAAAAACATGTCGATAAACTCTAGTACAATCACTGAGTGCTACATCAGTAAAATATTGTACTATGTACTAAGGTACGGTATACACGGCAGATATCACACTGGTGTGATAGGTAACGATAAGGTATGGCATTGCACCATGCAATAAGATACGATATGCAAGGCAGATACACCACTACACTGGTGTAGTTGGTAACGATAAGACAAGGCAAAATATCGGTAACGGTAAAGTAAAGTATCGATAACGGTAAAGTAAGATGCTGATGACGATAGGATGAGATAGTTAATAGCACGGAAAGACTAAACCTAGTCACGCAAGTAGGTATTGGATTAGCTACTAGGGCTCCTATGAACTACACAATGCGGAGAGCATGTTTTGGGGGAAATGAACTGAAAGGGAAATTACGAAAAAGGGAGGCCTGCAAAGGGTCCACAACAGGCTACACTACAAAGAGTTGATCAGGCTCATTGGAAGGTAGTGTTTACTATTTGAGCACTTTACTGGACGGGAAGACAACACAATGAAAGAAAATGGACAGAATTCATAGGGATAGTAATGCTAGTCGAGAGTGGAAGGGTCCTGGCCCTCGTGAAAGGGTTTTAAGTCTTTTACATGCCAATTGCCAGCATTAGAACCATCGGTATTTTTCAAATTGTACACAAGTTGCGATAATTTCTTGTGAACGGTACAGAGAACGTACTTAGGTGCCAGTTTGGCTGCAAAACGATTGGCAGCACTGGAAAGTACTTTGTTTCGGCGCCAAACTTTGTCGCCTACAGAAAAGGAAATGGGCCTCCTACGAAGATTATATGCCTTCGCGTTGCGTCGGTAGGCCATGTGCAAACTCTGCTGCACATCGGAAAAGACGGTTTGGAGACCTTTAAGCTCGGAAGCATATGAGTCTCTGTCACCCGGTAATATAGTGATGTCATCGGTAGGAGGTACGGTACCATAGTACTTGCCAGATAAAGGTACGTGACGGCCAAAGTTAAGAAAGGCTGGCGAGAATTTGGTAACTTCATGTTTAGCGGTATTAATTGCCTGTTGAATTTTAGGGAGTTCCTTGTCCCAGTTTTGATGTTCGTCGACATAACATCGAATTGCGGTGGTAATTGTCCGGTTACTACGCTCAACAAAGTTACACTGAGGCGAATAAACGGCATTAAACCAAATTTTTTGAACTTGGTACTCATCACATAAGGTTCTAAGGACTTTACCACTGAGATTCTGTGCATTGTCACAGATAATGAACTGAGGAACACCGTAAACCAAAAATACATGACGTTCGAGAAAGTCAGCAATATGATGCGCCTTGGCATCGCGCAAGGGGTGAATTAGGGTATATTTTGAAAACCAGTCACCTACTACTAACAACCAAGAGAAACCTTTCTTTGACCTCGGGAGGGGTCCTATAAGATCAAGAGCGATAACTTGCCAAGGAAATTGTGCTTTCTTTTCCTTGCCCATTAAACCAAACGGAAGGGTGTTAGACATCTTTTGTGAACAGCATACTTCGCAAGCTCGAACAAACTTCAGAACGTCCTGTCTCATTTTGGGCCAGTAGTAACGTTCTTGAAGACGAGATAACGTTTTGTAAAAACCAAAATGACCAGCGGTAGGCGGGTCGTGTACAGAGTGAAGTATTTCAGACCGCTGAGGCCTAGGTACTAAGAGTTTCCATTCAATATCGTTAGTCTGAAACGGGGTGGTAGACGGAACAAACTTAAATATTTTATCATCGACAACCTTCCATTGCTGAAATTCTGCCGGTGACCTAAGAATATTGTCACGCAACTTAGAGTAGTAAGGATCGATCTTTCCAACATCTACTTCGATAAACTCAACCTCGGGAACGACTTGAGTGACTCTGCTCAAGGCATCAGGAACTACATTTTGAGCGCCTCTCCGGTGTACTAGGTCAAAGGTATGTTGACGGAGCCTCACTGACCATCGTGCTAATTTTCCAGTAGGGCTTTTCAAATTGTTCAACCACAAGAGAGAGTAGTGGTCAGTAGTGACGGTGAATTTAACACCTTCGATGTACGGACGAAACTTTTCTATTGAGAAAATAACGGCAAGACATTCACGTTCCGTAACAGAGTAATTACGTTCTGCCTTGGAAAGGGATCTACTCGCGTAGGCGATAACTCTTTCATGGCCATCTAAAACTTGAGTTAAAACACCACCTAATCCGGTGTCGGAAGCATCACACTGAATTGTAAATGGCTGCGTGAAATCAGGTTGCGAAAGAATAGGGGGCGAGACCAGAGCTTCTTTAATTTTTCGGAATGACTCTTCGGCTTGTGCCGACCAAGAGATTGGCTGTTTTTTACCACGGCCTTTAAGTAGGTCATTTAATGGAGAAACGAGAGAGGAAAAGTCCTTGATAAAACGTCTGTACCAGGAACACAGACCAATAAAGCGTTTAATCTCAGTGGTGGTCTTTGGTCGAGGAAAGTTCACCATTGCGGAAATTTTGTCTGGGTCTGCACGTAAAGTACCATCACCGACTATAAAACCGAGGAACTTGAGTGAAGTCTTTAGAAATTCACACTTTTTCAGGTTAACGGTAAGATTGGCATCCTTCAACTTTTTCTGAACTTCTGCCAGGAGTTCGACGTGTTCATCCAGAGTCGAAGAACAGACAATGATATCGTCAAGGTAACAAAAAATATTCGGTTCATACTTGGGTCCAAAAATCGAGTCTACTAGTCTCTGTTGAGTCTGTGCTGCATTACAGAGACCGAAAGGCATAGTAACAAATTGAAAATGACCTCGTCCAATGACACTGAACGCGGTTTTCTCACGAGAACTCGGATCTAATGGGATCTGCCAGAAGGATTTACGTAAATCGATGGAGGAAATGAATTTAGCATTGCGCAGCATGTTGAGAATTCTATCGACATGCGGCAAAGGGTATGAGTCATGTTTCGTTACCTCATTAAGTGGTCGTCCGTCAAAACAAAAACGGTACTCGCCAGATTTCTTCTTGACAAGTAACACTGGAGAAGACCAGGGACTAGAAGAAGGTTCGACGACACCCAGACGAAGCATATCGTCTAGCTCGTCATTGAGAATCTTCTGCATATAGGGAGATAAGAGAAATGGACGTTTCTTGAAAGGTTTAGTGTCACCAGTATCGATACTTAAGGTAATTTTATTTGTACGACCTAGGCCGTTGTCACTACTGATTTCATTAAATGACTTAATCACGGAATCTACGGTATGACTTTGTCTTGGGGATAGGTTCTCAAGAGTACAGAGAGACGGTCTATGGTCAGGATCGGAAAAGTTAGGTAAATCGGTAGTATTTGCCTGTACACTCCAGGTGCCAGATTTAAAATCTATAAAGGGGAGAGATTGATTGATAAAATCACTACCAAGTATAAAAGCGTGAGGTATAGACGGTACGATAAGTGCTGAAAGTAGAAAGTGTTTGTCGTCGACAACGATAGGCAGATCAACCATACCAGTCACTTGTCTGACTGATCTATCTGCTAGACTAACGGAAGAAAAAGGGGACACATCAAAAGAATTAATGAAAGTCTTAAGGAAAGAGATACCCTCAGCTCCTACCACTGAATTGGTACAACCAGTGTCTAATAAGACTAGGAAATCATGCCCATAAACATTAACCTTAATATAGGATCTATTATCCTGATCTCTACGGAACAAAACAGGGGCTAGGTGCGGACTGTTTCTTCGGTGGAAGAACTCCTTGACAGTAGATAACCACTGTTTCCAATTATCGGCCTCGGAATAGGGATTCGTGTATGGGCCGCTGCGGTACACGTCCCTTACAAGTTTTTTGAACACTTAGGACAGGTACGGATCGTTACATCGGGCTGTCCACACCTATAACAGAAAAGTTTCTTGCTCTTAGTACAAGAACTGTATGTATGGTTGGATTGACCGCAATTCCAACAAGATAGGGTTTTCTTAACCTCACGAGAGGTCGAAGGGGTAGATACGGAAGGAGGTTCGAGCCGAGAGTTGTTATGACTTGGTTTCGGTAATGTTCGGGGTTTGGGTTGTGGCTTACCTTTATCGGGAATTTTGGAAGTATGTTTGTTACGATCTAAGGCGCAAGAACATACATGAGCGACAGGAGAGGTTCTAGTTTGAAGTTTGAAAGTTTCTTCCAACTTTCTGCAAAGAGGTACCAATTGATCGACAGAGTTAATGTCCAGTAATGCTAGCTGTGACACATATTCCGGTAAGAGGTTCGAACGGATATGTTTAACCTTCGTTACTTCTGCGGGAGGTCTGCTAAGACGGGAGAACAAATTCTTTAGTTGAGCAATAAAGATCACAACTGGTTCAGACTTCTTTTGTTTACAACCTTTAATCTGATTCCACAAATCGTCATCGATATCGGGAGGGAGAAAGTCAGCTTTGAGTCGGACAACTAATTCTTGCCAATTATTTACAGAAGCCTTAATGCTTCTAAACCAAATGAAAGCATCACCCACAAGCAGTTCGGCTGCACTTTTGAATAAGTCCTCAGATGAGACATTACGGGCCTTTGATAGCTCATCAACCCTCTCAAGGAAATCGAAGATTAACTTTGGGTCCCCATTAAATTTAACTCCCCACTCAGAAATGTTGAGTGGTTGGCTCACGTTGACGATAGGTGTAGGAATGTTAATTGTTGGAGATGGTTGACAGAAAGAAGTATTAACTTCAGGAGTAGACAATTCAGAAGTCGCTCGTTCGTGGAGATCGGCTTCTAAGAGAAGGCAGGTCGTTAGACTTTCTTTTTGGAAAGTGGTAGCCTCAGTGAGAGCCACTTGGTCTTCATTACCAGGGAGGATCATACGTTTTACTCGGCCAGTCAAATGCGATAAACGGGAAAGGAGACGTTTGTAAAGAGAGTCATTTGAATTACCCTCAAACTCCTTCACTAAAGTCTCTATAGCAGCGATAGACAAGGTAATCTGTTCTCGATCTTGTTCATAGGGAATGGAGTATTTGGACGTAACGGTACTGTGGCTGCCTTGAGAACGTTCTTTCTCAAGCAGTCGTTTTAAGATTTTACGCTTGTCATCCATATTGCGTTGGGATTCGCAACCACGGATGCGGAGTTCATATTCCAATTCATCGGAAAGAAGGTGAGATACTACAAACTGAACGGGCTCCATAACTAACAGGAAATTAATCAAGCGGAAGAGAATAGGTCCTTAGGTAGATATAACCAGGTAGTTACAATAGTTATAAATTTGCTATACGGTAAATGTCTGGGAGTGTCGCTTCACAGTAAATAAGGAATTAACAATACGTAAAATTTCAATTAAGATAAGTAAAGTTGTTGCTTTACTGACAAGTCCGTCACACAGTGTGAAAATAAAAGTTAGGAACAAACTTCTGATTCAGAGCTCCACGTTTAGGGCGTCAGATTAATTTTTTATGTGTAGCGAAGATTGACTTACCTACACATAGCTTACGGCAGCTGTTCGCCTGGAGAGCATTAGGGTCGTGAGTCGGAATCACAAATTCTTATCGTAACGGTACTAAACAAGAAATATTGGGCGCCACCTAGTGAAACCACTAGGAACGGTAGTCTTGCGCACTGGACTAGTCAATAAAACAACAATAGTGCCTGTGTGTTCAATTTAATAGAACATCGGTTCGGAGTAACGGAGCAATATTACATGGACAATGAATTACACTTATTATGGTCAAAAACACGGCGGTACTCTTAATTTAACAAATAGTGAATTACGATTAAGCATGAATGACATTAAATAAACACAACGGCACTCCTAACTCTGAAATTAAGAAACATAAAACAAAAACAAAAGAATACAACCTGGTTATGGTACTTAGAAGTATCCTGGGTTGGAAGGGAACGGCAGTCCTTAGTGGGGACGATAGCCCTCGGTATGGATGGTAGTCCTTTCGATAGGGGCGATAACGGGAACGGTAATGACCAGTGAGAGCAGCGGCTCTCAACGAGACGATAGCCCGTAGTGGGAACGGTAGGGTTCGGTGAGACGATAGCTCTCAACGAGACGATAGCTCTCAGTGGGAACGATAGGGTTCGGTGAGAACGATGGCTCTCAACGAGACGATAGCTCTTAACAGGAACGGTAGCCCTCAACGAAACGATAGCGGGAACGGTAATATCCAGGGAGAACAGTAGATCTCAACGGGACGGTAGAGTTCGATGAGAACAGTGGGCCTCGGCAGGAACGTATCTGCGATGAGTAGACTTCCACTTAAGAAGTAGCTCCCCGGGAGGAAAAACCCTAGACGAAAGAGATCGTCTGATATAAGAAAAAGGAACCATTAATTAAGGAATCTTACCTCGACGAATGAGGGTTATGTATCGCACGTGAATACGGCGAATACGGTAACGTCGAAAATGAACGTCGGTACCTGTAGATAACGCCTTTGCGAAACGAACTGTGCGCTTTAATCTACACAAGGTACTTAAACGGAGCAGATGAACGTAAGTGTAGTTTCGAACCGCACGTGGATTCGGAACGTCCAAATTGGTAGGCGGCCGGCGGAAAAAGAGAAAGTCAACGGAGACGGAGCGCCTGTCACCCTTAGTTTACGAGACGTACCAACCTAAACTGGACACGGAACGCGAAAGACGGTAGTCGCGTTCGATTGGAAAATGAACACGCTACAATGTCATCAAAATAAAATTTGTCAAAACATGTCAGATTTTATCTTGATGACATAGCCATGATTATGTTCAAAATATTGAACGAAACGTCGGCAATTTAATCAAGAGTTATTTTTATATTGGGGATTATCAAGAACGCTCCTTAATTCATCTCAGCCCCCGAGAACATTCTCCCATTATCCCGGTAGTTATAGCAGCAACTGGACTCATATCCCGCAACCCATATGCGGCCATGAAAGATATTCCAGGAAAACACCACCTCTTGAGTTTGCAAAAAGCTGTCCTGCTGAAAACAGCGCACACTGTGCCAAAAGTTCTTTAGGTGCAAGTTATGGCAAATTATGATTATTCTGGTAGGATCTCAAAATATCCAGGAGAAATATAAAGAAGATTCCATAATTTTTCCAAGACAACTTTTCATAGTATTATAGTTTTCTATTCATATTTGATTTCCTGAAATCAGTAAAATCGAGATATAAACAAAGTAATCCAAACCAAATGATTAAAAACGGGAGTCGTATTGATTCTCTTGAGAGTCAATGACGGGTTTTCAATCTCAAAACGTCAAGAAGTTATTCAAAATATAATGAAATTTTCGAATGAAACTTGTATTTATACCATTCAGATTTAATATCTATTTCGGGAAATTTTAGTAAAATCGAAATCATTTAAAATGGCTGATCAAATGTCGAAAATTAAAGCAGTTTTAATTTGTTAGTAGGCTTTAATAACTTATACGAATAAAAGAAAAAACGAAGATAAAATGGCGAAGTATATTAATGATATTGATTCCGCCATTATATCGAAACCATTTGTTGAGAAAGTTGTCAGTTTGTCTGTTAAGGAAGCTTTAGTTATTTATTAAGAACTTAAAATGTTAACAGGATAAACTAAATATTTTGAAAACAACATAACTTCATCAAATCAATCGAATAATTTACACTATAACATTCCATACATTTTAACATATAATTTGACAATTCCTGAAGTTCGACTGAAACTGATTTGAAATTTTCGTTCAAAACTTTAAAAACAGGAAACTCTAAAAACAATTTCAATATAAAATTTCAATTTAAAAATAAGATTTACAGTTAAACGAAATATCTCCTGGATGAACAGACGGATGAAAATTCTATCACCTTCACCCTTAGAAAAACCTTCTCCACCCTCTCTCATAATTTATCCTTAAAAAAAGGGTGGGGGACGAGTGAAGACCTCTAAACCTCCCCGAAACACTTGTAACTAAAAATAACGCGCAGGATGCATTACTATATATCTCATTTCCGGCTCCGCAGGGCTTTTCAGATGTTACTTCCCTCTCAATGAAAAAAGCAGTATATGTGTCTATGAGAGGGTAAAGTGCTGACAGCGTCAGTAGTTAGGGGAGGGGGTATACGTACGCTTCTTGAATAGTGCGGGCGGGAGAAAAAAACGTCGCATTTGCATTCATTCGAGCATCACCGCAATAGTTCGTATCAATTAAAGAACTACACAACCTAAATTAGGTCGTTTGTGTATTTTAAATTTTCACCGAGGCCTACTAATTTTCACATAACGTGGGAGGCACTTTTTGAACTCTGTAATCTCGCTTTCAACCCCTCCGAAGCTTAATCAGGAGAAAGAGGGCAGTGACAAGAGGAGGAAGGCCCTTTTGTAAAAAGGGAAAGACAATACCATTGGCATTGTGCTTTTTACCGTCCTATTTAATTCACCCCCAGAAGGGGGAGAAGAGTGCGAAAATATAAATTGGTTATCAATTTTAAGGCCGTTCAACTAACGGGAGACTACAATAAGGCGAACGAAATTAAAATAAATTTATTAAATTAATAGCTAGGTTTAAAACAAATACGCCAGGTTTGTGGATAAGGTAGTTTTTAAAAATAGTCTCGAAAAACACACTATAATACAGTTGTAAAATATACTGGATCGGTAAACCAGCTATGCTTAAGCAAAATTTGTAGGCGGTGTGATAGTTCGGAAATTGGACTCCTTGACCACAAGGTAATTAATGACTCAATTTTCAAGTCATATTCTATATTTCCAAATTTCGCTAGATTTAATTTTTTTTCTAAGATAATACAGTTTTGTAATTATATTCCAAGCAACTGCAAATAAAAAAAATAGAACCTGGATTCAAAAACTGTACTCTAGACTTATAGGCTAGCTAAACTTCAAACAAAATCTCACGCAATATATAATAATTGTGAAGTTGTTCTACGACAATATCTAAGATAGATATTGTAAAAACTAACTGAATGAAAAAAAAAATACATTTCTTCAAGAGAATATTCTGATTTGTATTTGTACTCCAAGCTACTATAATTACTAAAATTGTACCCACATTTAAAACCAATATTTTATATTTGTAGGCAACTAAATTTAAAAAAAACAGATCAGAATGGCATTCTAGATTTCTAGACTACTCTCCAGTAACAGGTATCGTGAGACCTACGTCATTAATACCGCGTTGCCATATATATGACCCAAAATTTCGTATTGGAACATATGTTCAATGACAAAACGCCACAAAAACATAAGTGTTGCGGAATAACAAGTTAATATATTTAGGTATTGCAATAGTAGATTTAATTTTTGTTTCTAATTTTCAATGCAACACGTAAAATCTTTTAAAATCATATGTACGCGTAACTATATGATAGGTTCTTTTTGTACGAACGGCAACATCCCAGAAAACCCTCGCGCTTTACTTGGCGTTGCCAAGTATTACCGTCTTATTCTTTTCCTCCCGCACCGAACCAGTAAATACCGAGAAAAATTGGCATCGTCGCTGCACCTGTGAAGTGTGCGCCGAAAACCATTGGCGGAGTGGCGCGGTTATCTCGCGAAAATATTAGTGTATTAATATCAGTGAATAGTGAATACCAGGTACCACGTAACAAAATGAATGAATGTGAACCTAGCTGTAGCAGCACTCTCAACAAAAAGGTAAAGTCACATTACTTAACTCGGGGTGAGCGGCAAATGGTGAAGAACGTGTATGAAGGGATACGCGCGCTTTCTCCCGCTTTAACGGTTCACGACGCGACAGAGATGTGTGCGGATTTTACAAAAGTATCGAAAGCCACAATTTTTAGGATTTTACGAGGACACCCTTCGCGTGGGGAAATAACGGCCGGAAATAGAAAAGTGGTAAAAACGGATCCGCGAAAAATCATTTTAGATGACTATCATGTGCTATTCGTCGAAAAATCCATTCTTTCTTCTTTCGAAACGAAATTCCGACGTTAAAGAAAATTCATCTCGATATACAAAATGACGATACTTTGCCTAACATATCGCGACGAGTTTTAATTCGTACTATGCGTGAAATGAACTTTAAATACTGCAAGAGAAAACGTAATAGCGCGGTGGTAGAGAAAGAAGACATTGTTTTTTGGCGTAGAGATTATTTGAGACAAATTCGAAAATTTCGCGGCGAGAAAAAGATCTACTATTTGGATGAGACATGGATAAACGCGGGGCATACGGTTTCCAAAGTGTGGCAAGATTTGTCCGTTACAGATCATCGAATAGCTTTTCTGGAAGGGCTTTCGACCGGGTTAAGATCACCGTCGGGTAAGGGACGCAGGTTAATCATTACACATATCGGAAGTGACTCGGGTTTTGTGGAGGGTGGGTTAAACGTTTTCGAATCACGAAAAACCGGTGATTATCATGGAGATATGAATTCGGACGTGTTTGAAACGTGGTTCAAATCCATTCTCTCACGCTTGGAACCTGGTTCAGTTATTGTTATGGATAATGCGCCTTGCCACAGCCGTCGTGCAGAACCACTTCCAACATCACAGTGGAGAAAAGCGGACCTATTCGATTGGTTACAATCTAAGAATATAGCTTGCGACGACACCATGCTCGAACCGGAATTGCTTCGAATTGCTCGTCAATACAAACAAAGTTATTTAAAATTATTTGTGGATGAAATCGTTAGGGAAAAGGGGTTTACGGTTTTAAGGTTACCACCATATCACTGCGAGTTAAATCATATTGAACTAATTTGGGCCCAAATAAAAAGCGAAGTCGCACGTAAAAACGTATCATTTAAAATAGCTGGTGTAACGATTCTTTTAGAAAATGCGGTGAGTGCTGTTACAGCTAATTCATGGATAAAATGTATTCAACACGTTGTCAAAGAAGAAGAAAAGTTTTGGGGATTAGACCCACGAATAGGCAGAGTAATAGAACCGATTGTTATTACTCTTGGTAATGATAGCGATTCTGATGAAACGTCAAGTTCGGGGTCTCCCGAAAAAAGTTCTCCAAACCAGACTACCTGCACGAACAGCATGCTAAGAAACATTTTATCAGGTTGAGTCAATTTTTCACAGTTTATATTATTTTATTTTGTCATATGGAGACGCAGTGCATTTATTTCTTTATAGAGTTTATTTATTTTTTAAAGAATTAATTTATTTTATACCTAGAGAATTGTTGAGAATTTATTTATTTGTTATTTTGTTAAGGACTTGTTTATTTATTTAAGTTATTTTGTTGAAAAGTTATTTTATTTGGGTTGTATGGCTGCAGGCGAATCATCCCTTTAAAAATGGCAACGCGCCATGGTAATACCTCATAGGTGGTGTGGAAATTTACCAGTTTACCTTAATTTATTTTTGGCGATAAATGTTGCAACAATTTCTTATTTACAAGAAACTATTTCACCCGCCACTGGAATCAGTTTCCTCTTTCCCCTTGGTACCGCAAAGGTCCATCTGGTTTAGCTCAAGGTCATGTGACATAGGTCTCACGAGATGTGTTACGGAACTGTAGCTAGGTAGATAAAGACAATATTGTGATATTGCAATTACACTTCACACCATACTAAAATAGTACCTAGATTCAAAATTACATTCTAAATGTGCAAACTAAGTAGACTTCAAAATATGCTCGTCGACAACATAATACTTGTAAAAATTAGTCTCCTAGGAAGTAATTAAGGTAGCAATTCGATTTCCGAAAGATTTCCCATATTAGCAATATTTAAAAAGAAAAATTTGTAGGCAACTACAAGCGACTACAGTTACATAAATAGTACGTGGATGTAAAAACAACATTTCAGATTTGCAGATTAGCCAAACTTTAAAAAATCAGTACATTATTAAAATAATTTGAAAAAAATTGAAAATTAACTAAGGTTTCTAAATAACTCCATTTCAAAAGGATATTCTAGATTTGTCAACTAGCTACATTTACAAAATATTCTCTAAGGTAATAGTTTTCGAATTATACTCCACACACCTATTATAAAAAGTAATACCCCGATTTAAAAACTGCAGGCTAGATTTTGTACAATATCACTAAAATATTTTTGAAATTGCTTTCCTGGAGAAGTGAGTTGATTCCAAAAAGATATTCTAGATTTCTAAGCTAGCTACATTAAGAAAATATTCTCTATGAAAATGTTACTGTTCTGCAATATACCTACTAATGTAGTACTTGGATTCAAAAAACTATTTTAGATTTGTAGACCACGTAGACTTCAACAAAACCTTGTAGACAGTATTATAGTTCTGAAACATGTCCTCTAAATAATCAACTAAGCTGGCAAGCTGACTTCAAAAGAATATTCTAAAATCCTAGACTAGCTAGATTAAAAAAAGTCTCAAAACCAATATTCTTGTTCTGTAATTATACTTCAAGCAACTACAGCTACTCAAATAGATCTAGATTTAAAATCAACATTTATAGACTAGTCAGATTTAAAAAAAGACTTGTAGACAATATAGTAGTTCTGAAATTATTCTCTTATGCAAGTAATCAATGCGATGGCTTGATTTCCAAAAGATATTACAGATTTCTAAATAAGCAAGACTGAAAATATTGAGTATCGATAATACTATGGTTTTGTATTTATACCTATTTCAAACACTACAATAAAAACACAAAGCAATATTATTGATTTGTAGACTGACTAGACTGAACAAAATCATATAGACAATATAATAGGTCTGAATGTAGACTCCTGGGAAAGTTCACACCTAGATTTCAGTGAGATATTCTAGATTCATATCTAGAGATATCTAGAATTGAAACATATTTCCAATGCAATATTATAGTTTGTAATCATATTGCAAGCAACTAGAGTTATTAATATAGCACTTGCATGCAAGAACAATATTCTGGATTTCCAGAATAGTTAAACTTAAAGCAAGCTTGTAGACAATATACTAAATCTGAAATTAGTTTCTAAGGAAAGTAATTAAGGTAGGGGCCGAGGTAGGGGCTTTGCAACGTTAAAATCTTATCGACGTTACAAAACGTTAGACCGCGTTAGACGTTCTTATTAACGGGGCCCGACTAGCTCAACTTGTCGGTGAGTGGTCGTGGGTGAACTACAATATGACCAGATACTCGATGGTAAAGGGCGCCAACAACTACAAAGCCCGGCCCTGGCGGATATCTCGAGCCACCTTTAGCTGTTAAGGGGAGTCGAACAATGTCTCACAGCTATCAAACGTCTCACTTACCTATACGAAGGCTTATTCGAATCCGAGAGAGAGGTTGAGGTTAGATTCGTTAAATAAAACTTGAGCAACTCTAATGACTGAATTTAATAGCCAGTACTTGCTTGTAAAGAGAAATTCGATACCCAACTCTCGGATATGCAACCAACCTATATGTTACAAACTAACTTCCCTAACCTGATTTCTTAACTAAGAATCCGACCTGTACGGGTGCGACGCTGCCAGTGGCCCACGCTCGACGATCGGTTGCCTCGAACGGGGATGACGGGAATATCAGCGGAGCCTCCTGCCTCTGACGGTCAAACGGCTATCTGACGACACCGTTGATGCGCTGATGACACCGCAGATGACGGAACGGGGACTGGCCTCTCGGATGACTGGCTGGAACGGCTGCTCTGGCCTCTCGGATGTCTGGCTGGAACGGCTGCTCTGGCCTCTCAGATGTCTGGCTGGAACGGCTGCTCTGGCCTCTCGGATGTCTGGCTGGAACGGCTGCTCTGGACCCCCTGTTGTCGGGACGGCGGAGTCTTTGGGTCGGGAAAGCGACGCTGCGGAGATCTATTTACGACGGAACGGTCGGAACGGAGAGTTCACTTCGCTGTCGTCCGTCAGCTCACGAAACACCGCTTTCTGTGATCGATCGTCACGCTCACGGACTGAACACAACGAGGCTTAACTCTGAGACCGGGAGACTGGCTGATGTTCACTCAAACTAACGATAATTACTCTCCGTAACACTCGGGATAACACAATGACCGCAATAATACTACTACTCGTACTACTAGTACTAACACTAATTCTCCTACTAATACTCGTAATCGGAAATCGCCCAAAAGAGAGAATAACAATAATCGCAATAATACTAATATTCGGAATCGGAAATCACCAAAAAGAGCGCGAGACAGGGGAACCTGTCCGCTTTTATACTAGTCGTTCCTTCTATACAAAGAAAACGAACATGCTAGAAGGTATTACTGTAAACTTAACGAATATTAGTTACCAACACAAATAAATGTTCCTAACTATCAACCAATCCGGATCAATGTGTGAGAAAGAGAGACATACTTGTATGAGCGAAATAAAACTACTTGTATGAATGGTTACATACCCTTAACTTCTAGGAATAGATAGAAATTAATCAAATTATCGCCATTTCCTTGAGTAATGTTCCTGTAGGGATTTACTATAATATCCCTAATGGTCGCCCATACTTCTGACTACATTTTGAGCTGAATCTTCCTACTGAATCTAACCTCTCATCCAAAAATGTGTTCACAGAGGAAGGAAGATCAACCTAAGGGCTCAACCCTTAGATATGGACTGCGTGATAATCTATCATATCCCCTGTGAAGACATTCCGGGTACATCAGTCCTATTATTGGCAATTTATTACATGTTATAATTGGAGGTAATTAGGAATTAATGAACACTGTAGCTCGACTATTGTAATGAAATTGTATAGTCCCCAATGAACATTACGAAGATAATTAATAGGTTCAAAAAGAATACTGTAGGTTTATAAAAACTAGTTAGCTTTTAAATTTAATCACCAAGACAATGCAGCTTTGTAAATGTACTCTTGAGAAGTTACGGAACAAGAGTAACCACCCTTCCAAAAAAAAAAATATTCTACATTTATTTTATTAGATTAGCCATATTTTTATGAATTTTATTTCACAAAGAGCGAATTGCAAAACCGGAAATAACTATACAGATTAGGAAGTGGACTGTTCAAAAGATTAAGAAAACCTGAAACAGTAGGTATTTACCTTACTTCATGACTATTCAACAATATATTTGAACTCGAATGTGAAATTGAATTCACGTCATGAAAATTTTCATAATGAGTAAATTCCAGCCATTTGTTCGTGTCAAGTCCAACAATTACTTCATTTTTAATTTCTTTAATACCCATCTCGATAGGAACTCTTTACGTTCTTAACGTGCAGATATGCGCTTATGCATTATGCAACCTTTCTAAGCGATAGCCATCTGTGCGATTTACATTCCTGAATATTTTCTCACATACGCAAAGGGAGGAATACGTATTAGTACATATATGTTTCCTTACGAATTTCGTCGCTGGATATACTAAAAATATTACATAAATATTTATCGCGGGAGAAGATGTAAATGTGCGAAACTCGTAAAATAAACGAGTTATACGTAAATGGTGTACGTCGAGGAAATAAATGTTTTTCGTGTAATACGTGTGGCGTTTACGGGCACCGGGTCTTGAGGAAAATCTAACAATCCCAGCCGATAAACAGAGCGATATCGGAAACGATAAGTTGGCTTCGACAACGTATAATTCAATATGCGATATCCCATTCGAGATGCTGGGGGGATGTATCGATACCTTCCATTCGATACTGGGTGGACTAGTACTGCTAAGATCGATACTGGTTCAAAATTCGATAATAATAATTCTCCCGTACTATTAATAATCCCTGGTGATTATCACCATTCGGGGATATGTTTGACAAGGTTCCAAGTAGGATGTTTTTCTTTGACCACCCTGTCACGAAAATGTTATTCAACCGAGTAGGTACCGAATTTGGTAGGTTGACGACAAAAAAGTAAATTTAACCGTTGAAATTATTCGTATTGCTGAACAGTAAAGTTTACTTTACAAAATGACTATGCAAATTACTAACTAAAAAACGATTGATGTGGATTCTAAATTAAAAATCTTTCTCGCTTAAAGTGTAACGGTAAAAACGGTTTATCTGACCTAGTCTAAAGTGACGTTATCCAAAACTATGTTAAATTAAACGATTCTTCAGTAAACCACCACAAAGTTCTGTAGTTGTATATCTAGACGACAACATTTACCGTTGAGTGCTTGCTGCGTTATGATGCGTCTTGAATGTGTAGTGAATTATTTGTTGGAAAATAACAGACAAGAAGACAATTTTAAAACTAAATGAATGGGGTTCGGCTATTTACGTTCCAATTTTTCAAAATAAGTTTCATGACACGAATACTCTTAAATGCTTTAAAATGTAAAAGATTCATTCGATTCATTTTGTGATTATAGTTCGCAGTGCCGGGTGTTAGACGATTTTGTATTTATTTTAATATCATGCAAATAACCATTTTAACTACATGTGAAATTAACATTATTCTAAACATTGGAGCTAAAGTGACAGGTTTCAATATCCAACATATTATTGAGTAACGCCCTGTATATCTAAAATATTTGTATATTAATATTCTAAAGGTTAATCGCCCCAAGCAATTGAGTATTATATAAATCAGTTTATTAGAGTTACTTGAGAAATTATTCCCGAAACCTATGGAAAAAATGTGTGATTTTATAGCTGATGCAATTTATACCTATATGTAGTTTTATTGTTATATGTATGTTATATGTAGTTATTATTTGACTATTTTAATTCTAATGTTTTTATTTCTATTTTTTGAAGTGAAACTTCTTTGCGCACGATGTATACATTGGGATAGGGTGTTGGTCGAGAAACCGCGTCACGCCTGATGAGATATCCGAGGACAAAGCGGTGTTGCCAGAATGCTCGTAAAGTGTACCTCTTCCATCGCGCCCGCGAACTGAGCCGATCGCCAAATCGAGGAGAAATGTTTCCCCCGCCAAGCAACGCAGACACGTCACATTCACAACTATTACCGCGTGTCCGTGTTAATTTCAAGAAGTCGTGCGTAACCGAAAAAAATAATACGGTGTTACCCGATGTTTCCGTGCGCTACCAGCGGACTCAACGTGGCAACACCGGAGAGCGTCCAGCTCGGCGAGTCGTGACGTAGCGGGTGGGGCGGACAGTCCGATCAAGACAGACGCGGTAGACGACGTATTGCTGCGTACAATCCGTGTAATCAACCATCAATTAACGGCGTTGTCTTTTGAGCGCTTCGATTTTTCAACCTATTTAACAACGGTTTGACGGGAAAAATTCTACGTTAATAAATATGTATTATTATTTATGTTGATTAATAATAAAAGCTTTTTATATATAAAAAATTGCACTGTATTTAATTAAATAACAAAAAAACTAGTGCTTCCAATTTAATTTATAATCGTTGTTAACTTGAACCGCATATAACTAAAGTAATATTAATAATTTTAGTTATTATCAATAACTATTAGCGTTAAATTTATTGTTAATAACTTTGGAAGGAAGTTTTTAAAAATACTTAGTAGATATCTTGAAAAGTTTGAATATAGAATATTCGTTAGTTACTTTAGTTACCATAAGCCGATTGTGTCTTTTCTGGAAATTACTGATAATGATACTATATGGGGGTTTAATACAATACATACAATACTAAAGTCACTTCTATATCAAAAATTACCTTTATATATAATTCATGGAGAAATACATTGAATAACTGGAAAAAAATCTCTTATATTTCATTTTTATATCCGATCTCTCTGTGTATGTGTGTGTGAGTGTGTGTGTGTACATATGGCCAAAGAAGTTTCACTTCCACAGTCTGGTCCGACGCAGACCTTTAAATTTGTGTTTACGATCGAAGACATATACATGTCATTGCTTTGGGATATATGCACAACGTATCCTTTGAGAAGAGGTGTACTGTAGGTAACATACTATATTTAAATATTTTTAAAATCTTCTAAAGTAATGGTTTTGCTTTTCTTGTATTTCGTTGCATTCCTATCAATTGCATGATTTTTATTGCTTTTTTATTTTGCTTGTATTCAACACTATATTAAACATAAAACACCAATGAATTTGTAGATCTATAGAATGTAATTTGTTAGACCAAAAGGCATCTATGAGTGTTAATTTAACATCAATATATTGTATGTTTATAGCAAATCAGTTGAACAAGTGGTGGACATTTTCCTGAATCGAGAAACTTGGGTCTGGTCAAGAACATTTTTTTATAATAATCTCCGTTTATAAGTTTCACGTAGTTCTTTTATTTACATGCATTTTTTATGTCAAATGTCATGTAATTTTGCGTCTTTTGTATTTTAAACTTCTTCTCTTTTTTTAATTTTCTTTTGAATGTTCCCGTTTGGCGATATGGTGATAGACACTGCTGATAGACGATGATCGAGGAAAGTATGCCCTTTGGTGAAACGACCCCTTTCGACCCATTAACCATATTCCGACATTTGCATACGATTTCGGAGAGGGCATCTCGATTTATGCCAGCATCAACCAGAAGTGGACGTCATAACAAGTGCTAGGACTGGTCACAGACGCTCGGAGTTACTTTTTCCCGGTTTCCCGGGTTATCTGAGTATGTCCCTAAAAGGGCATACGAACATAGATTATCGACACTTTTGGGGTCATGGGCCCACGGTCTATAAACGGTTGTATAAACTCGTAACCGTTAACTCAAACTATTAAAACAGCCAAGTTAAACGATCACAACGGTTACAACCGATTAGCGGTGTTACTCGACCCAGCCAGCAGGACGGTTCAATTTACCTAATCAGATTGTTGAGCCAACCTGCTGTTTAATCTCCTTGAAACGGTTAATCTAACCCATCGATAGGTAGGTGGTAGGTTACATTTTAACTGCTTCCTTCGGTAAGATCGACCGATAACTCGGTTGAAACTACTGACCATTTTTCTCAGTGTACTCAAACCGAGTTTAACAGAGATCAAGTTCGGTATTTCAAGAAAGTTCTAATGGATCGACATTATCGTTTTATGTATGTTCAACTCGGTTTAAGGTTAAACGTCATTATTACGTATCTCAAAGCGTGACAAGTAAATCCATGCTTGAAGTGATTAACTTTTTTAAAAAAAAAACAAATCAAATGCGACTTTCACTTTCTTTGCAATCTTTGCTATTTAAGCCATTTTGTTGGTAAAACTTGATGCCTTCAATTCATAACAATTCTAGTGGATAAAGGAATCTGTCAACGCCATCTTGTCTAAATGAATACAAAATGGCGCACAATGCAGTTTTTTGTACACAAACTTGGCAAGCACCTCGGACATGAAGTATCGCACCAATTTACAACAACAACGAAGTAAAATAAACGTTCAATTCGTTTAAACGAGCTCAATAACACGAATAAAAGTTCGACTCTCTGTTTAATAGCTTTAATCAGAAACTTTGGCCGAGAGTACATCTGTACGTGACTACATGTTGTACGGGGATTGTTTAAAATGAAATATGTTACCACTACGGAGAAGATATATATATATATATATATATATATATGTATAAATGAAATGTTAGAATGTACATAAGGCAGTGAATGCAAAAAAGACTTCTCCAACTCTACTACACATTCTAGACAATACAAGTGCTGAAAAAGGAACCAATCACGTTACGCTAAATTAATTATAATTTCCGCATGGGTAAAAGGCGTCGTTATCTAACGATAATTTTTGAACATATGCGACTGAAATTACCATCTGTGACGATTACTCGAAAAACTACCTAACAATTGGGGTTTAATGCCTCACCCCTCTTACCATAATGTTAGTTACGCTACAGTTAACATTTCAATGGAGACAAAACAGTAACCGAGAGGGATGTTCCATTGACGGTTATTACAATAGGAGGAATTAAGGGATAGGGTCCAAAAAAAAATTATATCGATCCTACCACATTAGAATCTTGTCGATAATGTATCGAAATATCGAGAATCGAACGGTGCACGGGCTATTGTTCCAAGGAGTTATTTTATAAGATATCACGCCTCGTGGTATGAGCAAAATTTCCCGTTATCTGGGGTTAATCCAGGATTAAGTACGGACGGGATCATCGATTAGGTCGTGAGTCGATCTTCGCCTTTATACGGGGTAATCAAAAAAAAATCTGTACAAAACTCCAAAGGTCCTTACTAGCTCGATTAATAGCAGAGTTTATTACCGTTGTAACCTTTGTACCTTTACAACGTTTGTTGCTCGGTTTCGGTTTGGAAGCACTTCAATCAATTCATACTCAGTTAACCTCAGTTAAAATCAAAAATTTCTGTAATGATTCTATATACGCATTTATACAGGACGATCACAAAAACCTCCCGAAGTCGAAAAGCCGAGACTTATTTGTTAGATGATTATACTGGGTGATCAAGAATGACTGTTTGAGTTGGCAATCCTACCTGGAGGATTTTTTTGCCTAAGGGTTTGCAACTCTACAACCAGATAGGTTTATTTGACAAAAATTTGACATAACGACATAACAATCAGCGATAAAATTGTAGGTTATGTGAATAAAAATTAACACTTAAAAAATGAAACTCGAAATACAGAACAATGATTTAATTAAACAGCTAAAGGTAATGCTCAAAATGCCCCCCATTTTAGTGCAGATATAAATGAACTCTTCTTTTTAGGCTCTCGAAGATATTCACCAGCATATTGGGGGTAATGTTTGCCACTTCTTGAACTATTGCCCCTCGCAGCTCTTCTTCAGTATGCAATATGTTCCTAAAGACATTGTCCTTCAAAAGCCCAAATAACGAAAAATCTAATGGAGTGAGATCTTGACCTGCTTGGCCAAATGACCTGACTAATAACTCTGTCGCCAAAATTCTCTCATAAATATCCCATAGTAGCACGAGCCATATGTGCCCTTGCAGTCTTGTTGGAAATATCCAATTTGACGTTCTGCGTCTGTTAATTGGTTTATAAAAGGCCTCAAAAGGTGTTGGATATATTTCTCCGAATTGACGGTAGAATTAAAAAATATCGGCCCATACACCCGCGTCCTTGAGACTGCCAACCAAACACCAACTTTAACCGGGTGCAAATGTGTCTCTCTGATAGCATAAGGATTTTCACCTGACCAAATTTTGTAATTTTGTTTATTCACATAGCCGTTTAAATGAAACCAAGCTTCGTCGGAAAAGAAGGTATTGTCAAGGATATCATTATTATTTAATATGTCATTGAACCAATTGCAAAATAAAACTCTCTGCGGGTGATCAGGAGGGGTTAATGATTGGACGATGGAAATTTTGTAACGGTGATACTTTAATTTCTTTTTAAGCACAGTGGAGCAACTTCCATATGATAAACCTGTAAACCCGTGAATTAGAACAACATGGACAAGTGGAAGTCTTATGGGTAAGAATGAAAATTGGTTGAATAGGAGGCATAAGGACCAAACCTGTTTGATGGGAGATCCTTCTTAACGATTTGAGAGGACTTCTTTGCGTTCGAGTTCTGATATCCTCGACAACTTCCTTGTTTAGAGTAGAAGGTCTACCGGTTGATTATTGTTTGGTTACGCTCCCTGTGTTTAAATAACGTTCAACTACTCGCATGCAATGTTGCAGAAAGACAGCAACAGTGACCAAAGTCTTGGGAAACAACTCCTCAAATTGCTGGTACGTCGCTTCGAGAGAGTACTGCCAACCAGTAATTGGGTTATAAATCCCGCTTCGAAAGTACGCCATTCCAATGAAAATTTCTGAAAAATGAAAAGTATTAAGTAAATGTGTTGTATGTAGAGACTAAGATAAAGTATTGAACATTGATAAATCCATAGTAATGATTAGCCAGTTAGGTCGTTTGGCCAGGTCCTTTTCAGCCTTCGTGAATTGAATGGATCTTCTGTCAGTTGGTCGATCAGTTGGTTGGCATGTCCTTCCAGTTTCTGATGATATTTTCTCGAGTAATTTTCTATTTCTGTGGTGACATATGGGACTCTCAAATCTTCATGAATGGTGTGGTTGGAGACATACCAAGGGGCATTAACCAATGAACGTAGTATTTTAGATTGAAGTCTTTGGATGATTTGAATATTTGATGGTTTGGCGCAACCCCAGAATTGGATGCCGTACGTCCATATTGGCTTGATGATTGCCTTGTAAATAAGTAATTTATTTTGGAGGTTCAATTTGGACTTCCTGCCTATAAGCCAATACATTTTTCGGATTTTCAGATTTATTTCATTTTTCTTTGCATTGATATGTTGTCTCCAGTTGAGGCGCTGATCTAAATGTATGCCGAGATACTTTGCTTTGGTGTCAACTGGTATCTCCTTATAGAATATTTTGACAGGGAGACATATATTTCTTCTTGTTGTAAATGTTACTTGTACTGATTTAGCCTCATTGATGCTGAGTCGCCATTTTCGATGCCACTGTCCAAGGTCATCCAAGTGTTCTTGTAGATGTTTAGAAGCTGTTTCGGCGTTTTCATGAGATGCAAGCAAGGCTACATCGTCTGCAAAAGATGCTATGGTGGTATTTTCATTCTCCGGTATGTCTGAAGTATAGATGATATATAAAAGTGGTCCCAAGATACTTCCCTGTGGGACTCCGGATTTGACTTTGGAAGGAGTGGATATTGCTTCCCCATATTTCACGGCAAAACAACGGTCTGCTAGATAAGACTTCAGAATCATGTAATATGGTTGTGGGAGGAGTTGTTTGAGTTTGTATAGCAGTCCGTTGTGCCAAACCTTGTCGAATGCTTGGGATGAGTCCAGAAATACTGCTGGGCAGAATTTTTTTGGCTTGTTGAGATTGTGTTCACGATGCGGTGGATTTGATGTGTTGTCGAGTGGTTCTCTCGGAAACCTAGTTGGTGGTCTGGTACTAGTTGGTGCATATCCATGTCATCTTTCAGCCTTTTAAGGAGCAGCTTCTCAAAGAGCTTACCCAGGATTGGTAGCAGGCTTATAGGCCTGTATGATTCCACATTGTGTTCTGGTTTACCAGGTTTGGGTATCATTATAACCTCAGCATACTTCCATATGATCCAGAAATTTGAATTTGAAATAGCAAATTCAAATTACCAGTTGTACCATTTAAAAATGAAATTCAGTATTGCCAACTCAAACAGTTATTCTTGATCACGTTGTATTCCTTTAACGTCGATGTTTACCTTTACTCGGTTTTAGTTTCAAACTAAACCCATAGTTGTTGATCTATTCAATATATTATGGCTCACCTTCTGATCGCACCGAACTTCTACTCAGTTAAACCAGTTTGAATTGCTAATTGAAGGATACAAAAAAAAACGATTTCTACCAAGTCGATACTCGCCTTATACAGAGCGATCAAACAAAAATTCCACAAAACTATAAATGACTGGAAGTCGAGACTGGACTTGATCCATTAATACCAGAGTTACCACCTTTACTCAGTTTTAGTTTTAAATGACTTAAAACAATTGTTAACTTATCAAAGACAGTCTCACCTCCTGATTGTATTGAATTTCAACTCAGTTAAACCGGGTTTAAGTACGCGTTGGATGATGGAAAGAGATAAATACAATTTCCGTATTGATTCGATACTCGTCATTATACAGGGCGATAAAAAACAACTCCAAATGTCGAGAAGTCGAGCTTACTTATTCGATTAAAGAGTTCAATATACCTAAAGTCGATTGTTTCCTTCACTTGATTTTAGTTCCATACAACTCAAAATCAATACTAATACATCAATTACGTAACGTTCACCTACTGATTGCACCGCATTTTAATTCAGTTAAATCGATAACTGGTGGAAAAAATACGATTTACATCCTAATTCGATACTTGCTTTTATACAGGGTGAACAAAATAATTTAAAAATCCGGAAGTCGACGCTTATTTTCTGGAATAACAATAGAACTACTTAAATTACTTAAAACTGTTTTTCATTCATGTTAATTAAATTTGTTAATGCTAATGTTTATGTTTGTTAACGCAAATTAATTTTTTAGTGTTAATTCTTTAAAGATATATAGATCGCCTGCAGGCTGCAATGCAATTTGACTGTATTAAACCGGAATTAAGTACGTATTGGATGATCCAAAAACAAAAAATACGATTTCTGTCCAGATTCAATTCAAACTTTTATGCAGAGAGACCAAAAAAATACTCTGCAAAACTCTAAACCTCTAATACCAGGGTTCATCATAAAGTCGATTTCTACCTATATTTGAGTTTATATTTCTGTTTGGAATAGAACTATTAAATACATACGGCTCACCCACTGATGGCCGCATCGAAATTAAACTCTCATAAACCGGGTTTCAGTACGCATTGGATGATCAACAAAAAAGGCCGGACATCCTGGTTAGCTTCTCGCCTTTATACGAGGTGATCAAAAAAAAAAACTTCACAAATCTCTGAAAGAAGAGAAGTCGAGACTTACTTGTTCAATTAACAGCAGAGTTTATAACAATAACTTCTACTTGTGCTTGGATATAATTTAAGTCAATATAATAATTTGTTACACATTAAATATATATAAAAAATATATATTATTAAGCAAAAAATCGATTTTCGTTCTGAATTGATACTTTCCTTTTATAGGGGGCAATAGAAAAAATCCCCACAAACTAAACGTTCATAAATCGAGACTTACTTGCTGGATTAAAAGACCATTACATTACATTCGATGAATGCTTTCTAATGCCTTCTCAGGTCCTTTAGGGTTCTTATACCTAAAATCAGTAATCTCATAAGCTTAACATAAATTACACCAAAAGACCGCATTAAGGTACTTTGACCAGGTAAGATTTACGTTACATATAAAGAGGTTGTAATTAGCTATACAAGGAAACCCATTTGACAAAAATAATGTTTTTTTTTTCAAAATGATATCTTGTTTAAAGAAAATTACATATTTGAAAATACTTTTAAGCGAACTTAAGTAGGAATTTCTAAATAGATGGATTAGTCGATAGAACTTATAGTACTATTTAAATGGTAATTATATATCCATAGATTGGATATAAAGTTTGTAGTTTGAACTGGCATACTATGTCTTCCATCATTTTTGAAAATTTGATCGAACTTACTTGATTACCAAAACTAACTTAATTACTATAATGGGGTTTTTGTTATAGGTAAATCGCTCTAAACGTTATGTTAACAAAATAGTTGTTTATAATTGCATAGTTATGCAAATGGTTTAGTAATTTGTTTAGATGTGTGATCGTAAATAATAAAGTTTCTATAAAGAAAAGTATATGAATATATATTTCAATTCTATTTTACAACTATTCGTTTTGATTTGACACGAAAAAGATAAGTAAATTATATTTTAAATTTTTTCCATGGGGCTCTTAATTTGCATCTTCTTTCAAGACTTGATCAACAGATCCCTCTGCTGAGATATACCTGTATTATTACTATTAAGCCACACAGGACCCCTGATTTCACTTGACTTCAATAGGTCGTAAAACCCATTTATCGACTGTCTGGGTATAATCCCTTTCGGCTTCAAACTACTCAAAACAATGCAAAGCATTTATACAGGGCGATAAAAAAAACTTCACAAACTTCCCAACGTTCATAAATCGAGACTCACTTGCTCGATTAATGCCCGACTCTACCTTTAGTCGACTTGGGCTCAAGTACGATTAAAAATTTTTTCAGCTCCCCCGAAACAATACCTCGAGGTACAATACAACCCCGGACGCCCTCGACGTCCAAGTAAAAGAATTTACAGAGCGTTTCCACTGCAATTAAACTAATTGTTCGGGTCGACGAGGCGAAAGAGAGGGAAAAGGTTACGAGAGATTTTAAAACGCAGGTACACATCCGAGAGCGCCCCCTATTGTCCCGTAATTAAGCTCCTGTAATAGAAACATCTTCCGGTAAACGAGCGTTGTTGTGTCGCCTTTTTATTCCCGTCCGGGTTTTTTAATTCACTTCATCTCGGAAAAACAATTAGAATTACGAGGGGAGCGCTCGGACTCTTCGTATTAATTATTATTTGAACACTGTGTACGTTCAACTAACGTTCGATTAGTTTACTCGGCATACCACATGTGTTCAAAGAACAAGGCGCCATTAGTTCATTGCAAAAAATTGTCTTAGCTTTGTTCGTAGTAAACGCGACGTGCGCATGTGGGCTACTGACCAAGGCATTCAGGGAATCTTATTGTTTCGTATGATCAATTGACCTCTAAAAATGATAAAATAGAAGAGTGCTACCAAATAGTCTTTGCATTTTTGAGATCGGGATATAGTCCAAGACCCATCTGTCAAATATTTGCTTTGGATGGACGTACGTAAGAGGTAACCGCAATGTTTTTACATTAATATCTTGGGAATTATGCCTAGAATAAGGATTGACTCCAAAGCGCAGAGGTCGGGAACATTGTTTAAAATGCGACAATTTAAAAAAAAAAACGCGATTTTCCCCGACTTGTTTTGCTTATAACTTTTTGGGTATTGAATTTAGAAGAAAGTTGAAGTGAGAAAAAAGTTGCAGAATCGCTTTTTGCATAATGTGGCATAGGTTAGAAATTCAAAAATTTATTAGCGGTTTTGCAAAAATAGCAATAACAAAAGAACCGGACCAAAAAAGTATTTTTTTAATATATTGTTTTAGGCACTTTAAAATGTAGTTAGGACTTCCATATCACAGGTAGAAAATCTTGAAGTTATAATAAAAGAATCCTGTAAATTTTGTTTCGATCGGTTTATTAGATTTTGCACAATAATTTTACCATCCAGAAAAATCTAAAAATATTGAAAATTTTCAAAACTGTTTAAATTTTTTTTCCAAATTTTTAAATTTATTCGATTTTAACAAAACTGGCTGAGCATAATATAAGAGGGAACAAGCTTTCATGTGCCTTTTTCAGAATTCAAAAATATTTATTAGAACGGTCACAGTCATTCTTTAAGTTGGTGTCGTTTTTTTTTTATAAACAAATAGATTATTTCGGCGAATTTTTTATTAAATGGAGTTCTGAAAACATAGCAGGAAAGTACTCGGAAAGGCGCTTCTTTTTATATATCATAAGTTTGTTCATTAATTAGCTTCTGAGATATAACTCCTCAAAGTTGATTAGTGTAATAAAATGGTTAATCAAATTACAATTTTTTTCTCATATCTTTAGAAATAATTGTTTCACACAGCAACCAGTATAATATTTTTGTTGAAATTTACATTAACAAGATTGAAATTTACATTAAAAAAATTCTCGCTTCGAATTTTGACAAATCTATAAATTTTATCCCAACTTTAAACAATGACTGTGACCGTTCTAATAAATATTTTTTAATTCTGAAAAAACACATGAAAGCTTAATGCCTCTTATATATGCTCAGCCAGTTTTGTTAAAATTGAATAGCTGGAAAAAATTTTGAACAATTTTGAAAATTTTCAATATTTTTAGATTTTACTGGATTGCAAAATTATTGTGCAAAATCTAATAAACCGATCGAAACGAAATTTACAAGACTCTGTTATTATAACTTCAAGATTTTCCACCTGTGATATGGAAGTCCTAACTCCATTTTAAAGTGCCTAAAATAATGAATTAAAGAAACACTTGTTTGGGCTGATTTTTTTTGTTTATTGCTATTTTACAAAACCGCTAATAAATTTTTGAATTTCTAACCTATGCCACATTATGTAAAAAGTGATTCTGCAACTTTTTTCTCTCTTCAACTTTTTAATAAATATAATACTTAAAAAGTTAGAAATAAAACAAGTCGGGAAAAAACGCGTTTTTTCAATTTTTTTTAATTGTGGCATTTTAAACAATGTTCCCGACCTCTGCGCTTTGGAGGATACGTCGATCCTCATTCTAGGCATTATTTCCGAGGTATTCCTGTAAAAACATTGCGGTTACCTCTTAAATCCCCGTCAAAACAGACGGGTCCTGGACTAATACGTTTGTCCACTTTTAGATATTTTGACTATAACTCAAAATCTATGCATTTTTGGTAAAGATTTTATAGAAAAAAATTTGTGCAGAATTAAAGTTCCTATCGAAATGACATCCTTTAGTCTTTTTTTTCAACAAAATAAATCAAAAAAACAATGCTAAAAAATTTCGAACATTTTCCTTTTTTCAAATTTTTGACTAACTTTCTTCTAATGAAAATTGCTTAGAAAAAAGGAAGCGTGTACCATTTCCGTCGAAATGGTGGTTTATAAAAGTTTATAATATGTACGTTAAAAATTGACTGAAGATATTTATAAGCGTTTGAAATAGCCGTTTTATTCTATTTATTTTTTTTTTACTTTTTCTTTCAAAACGTATTATTTGGTATTTTTACATGAGAAAATCTATTCTTATGCAATGATTAATTTGTCTAATGGTAATTTAAAGTACATAAATGAAGATAATAAAAAATACCTAATTGATAAATTGATTCAAAAATTTAAAACATTTAGTATTGGCCTTGTACAGCCACAAAAAAATACAGATGTGTTGATAGTGAAGACTGCAACAGAGAAGGAAAAGTAATAATTGGCGAAGATATAGATCTGCTGATTATATCATCTCTGTTATTTGAGGAATATTCAAATATATATATTTATTAAAACCAAGTATTGGGAATATCCCATCTAAATTATACGCAACAGCTTTTACTTTCCGCAAAATCAAACATTTATTGGCTTTATTGCCAATAAATTGCCTTAAAATTATTGCAAGACGATGCGAATTCAGAGTATACCTACATTGTTTCTGATGCGGAAAGCATCGTTATTGCTTTATGGCGTTTATTGCTATGGTGTGCAAACAAACAGCTTAAGCAACTGTTGTTGTCAACTATTTCAAAGATTATCAAACGATGCTAAATTTTCTCTAGCTCAATTACCACCTACTGCTAACGCCACAAGCAGCATGTTTATATAAATCACCATTTTAACGGAAATTGCATAAGTTTTCTTTTCTGTGAAGCATTGCCTATACCTAAGTATGCCCAGAAGAGAATTGTAGTCAAAGATTTAAAAAAAGAAAAATTTTCGAAATTTTTCGTGTGTTAACATTGTTTTTTGGATTTATTTTGTTAAAAAAAAACAGACTTTAAAAGGTGTCATTTCGATAGGGAATTTGATTCTCTACAAGAAATCCTCTATACATTTACTAAAAATTGATAATTTTTGAGTTTAAAAAACCGAAAAGTGGATAAACTTAACCGGATTTCAAAAACGTTAGGCTCTATTTGGTAGCACCCTTCCCATTTTTAGAGGTCAACTGACCATATGAAACAATAAAATACCTTGAACGCCTTAGTTCCTTATTAAACGACATAGTCAATTGCGTAATGATCGATCTATTAACTGATCTAATAAATAAATCAATTGTGGATAACCATCTGATAGATATGTTGAAATTTGTGAAGCTTTTTGTTAATTTGAAATTTGTCAACAAAATCACGCTTCTTTAGATGAACGTAATGAAGAGTTTTGGTTTTATACAAAGTAAATGTAGTGTGCATGGTATACGAGTGTGTATACTTCCTCACTGCTAACACTAATTTATAAATACAGTTAAAGTAGCGACAAATTCGACTAATTGTTATTAACGAACTAACAGAACATGAGAATTCGTGGCGTTCTTTATTATTTCAAAACTTACAAAAAAGCGCTTTGAAGTTTGTTTTTTTTGAAAAATGGTGTTTTTATAGGAGTCTCTTCCAAAGCAAGGCTAAACGTTAAAGTGTCTTCATACATATACAAAGTGTTTTACGGTAGATTCCAATATATTACACACTTAATGTGTGTGTGTATGTCTGTAATAAACACACCAGCCGTTCAGCAATATATACAACTAAATTTAGCGTCCTGAGGGAAGTGTCGGCAGTTCATTAAATTTAACGATACCACCGCACATCTGTTAGTTCTAGCCTTTAAAACTACACCATAAGATTTCTAGAAATGTAACAATTTTTAAACTTATTCGAAAGCAATTAGAGACGTTTCAACTCACACTCAATCCTGGAATACGTAATTATTTAATGAATCGTAAGCCGTAAAGTAACAAGAATTAGTTACAAATTTGTTAAATGTTTTATTTTTGTTTGAAATGCACGAGATTAATTGTTAAGAATGAGTTCAGCGAGTTTACACTGAGTACGGAGTTTTCAGTTTTTGCCACTAATTTAACAAAAAGAGTGAAATGATAGATTAAAAAAAGGAGTCTACTAAATTAGACAGAAAGTCTTTCTATGCAATTCAGAAAGTTCCAGGTTTTAACTGAAAGGAGTTATGGAGTTTTCATGGATAAAACGATTGCTAAGTGTGTATAAAAATGTTCCCTGAACTTCGATTTTCTTCAGATTCCCAATTATTTTCCTCTATAAATATGTCTATGAAGTTAAAAAACCTTTTTAAAATGGAAATGAGTGTATATTACGCTAACAATTTGGACTTTAACTGCTTATCCAATCAATACAACCTTTTTTGAACTTAAATTTTCATACAGCGAGCGACTGGTTTATTCATAAAAATGTCGTCTTAATTTAAATTTTCTCGAAACTCTCGAAAATTGTTTCCACTTGCCTAAGATAAATATGAGACTTCAATTTAAAGGAGTTCTGGAGTTGATGGCCTGTAACTAGTACACTTTTATAATGATGAAAGGTTACATTGCCCTATAATAATTGAAACAATTCATTAAAAAATACTGAAGGCCTTGCCTGTGAGTTTTCATGAGAACCTACGGAACCATCCGCTTTCCATTGAAAGGAGTAATGGAGTTACACAGTCTACCTAACCATCACACCCCTTTGAACTCGAATTTTCATAGATGGAGCGATTGATTTCATATATTCGTAAAAATGTCACCTCAACTTCGATTTTCTTGAAACTTCCATTTTTTACATGTGTCTATGAAGTTAAAGAAGTTTGAAGTTTTGAATCAAAGTAGTTTTGCCACTGCAGGCCTCTAACCTAGCACACTATTAAAACAGATGAACCGCATATTGCCCTAATATTCTATCAATTCAGTCTAAATTGCTGAAGATTTAAATGTGTTGCAGGCCTCCTCTGTGAGTTTAAGAAGGAAGTTTCAGATTTTCGTCGAAAGAAGTTATGAAGGCATGCAGCCCACCTAATCATCACAACTTTTTGAACTCGAATATTCACATCGAGCAACTGGTACATCCATTCAAATGTCTCGTTAACTAAGATCATGCAACTTCCGAAAATATTTCTTAAAAGTGTGTCGAAGATAGGTGTGAAGCTTTAATTTTATTTTAATTCAAATAGGTTCTGGAGCTGAGGACCTATAACTAGCACACTTAAAATGGAGAAAAGCTATATTGCCCTACAATTCATTAAAAAAACTACTGAATGCCTTTTCCATGAGTTTTCATAAGAAGCTAAGAAACTTTTAGGTTTTCATTGAAAGGAGTCATGAAGTTACACAGCCTATCTAAACATCAGAACTTTATGTATATGAATTTTCATAAATCGAGCGATTGGTTTCATACATCTATAAAAATGTCTCCGCAACTTCGATCTTCTTGAAACTTCCGAAAATTGAACCCTAATTGCCTACGACAAATTTGAGATTTCAATTCAAAAGAGTTATGGAGTTGAAGGCCTGTAACTAGTACACTTTTAAAATGGAGAAAGGGTATTGATAATTATAACAATTTATTAAAAAAATATTGAAGGCCTTTCCTGTGAGTTTTCATAAGAAGCTAAGAAACGATCAGGTTTTTATTGAAATTTCTTGACAAATTTCCACAGGTTTCTCGAATTCAAAAAGCTGGAACAAGCTATCTAGAAATAGTTAAACATTTTCTTTTTAAAATTATTAGAGATTACCTTGAGGTGCCCTAAGTTTTCAAAGTTACTAGTTTTTTCAGGTTTTCAAGGCTCTGAAAATTGTTAAAGGCTTTTTATAGATCTCGAAACCTTTGTAAAAATTAAGGATTTTCCTCTATTTTCTTTTCTGACTGATGGAAATAAGACTGCAGCCCACAACTATATCAAGTGAAGTTACGAACTTCTGGGTTTAAAGTAGAGTTACTCAGGTTTATAACGGTCTAGAATTGCTTAGAAATCCTACAGGTTCCTTAGTCCTAATTATCTAAAAATATAATTGTGGATATAATTGTGAATATAATTGTTGGAGTTACACAGCCTATTTAAATATCACATTCTTTTGAATTTGAACTCTCATACCTATATCGAGCGATTGTTTTCATATATTCGTAAAAATGTCTCCTCAACTTCGATTTTCTTGAAACTCCCGAAAATTATTTCTAGAAATGTACCTGAGAAGTCAAACCAGTTGAACGTTTTGTTTCAAAGGAGTTTTGGAGTTGCGGGACTCTAACACACTATTACAATGGAAATACCGCATATTGCCCTAACAATTCATTAGAAATTTCTGAAGGTTCAAATGTGTTGAAGGGCTTTCTCCATGAGTTTTCATAAGAAGACACGACAGTTTTCAGGTTTTTCCATGAAAGGAGTTATGGAGCCGCAAAGCATATTTAACCGTCACACCCTTCTTTTGAACTCGAACTTTCATAGATCAAACGATGTTCCAAATATCCATAAAAATGTTCCCCAACTAGAGTTTTTATAAAATTTCCAAAAATGGTTGATAGAAATGTGAAGGTTAAGAAACCTTATGGTTTTCACTCAAAAGAGTGCGAGAGTTCCGGGCCTTTTTTTAAATGGGAACTACCATATATTGCCTAAGGGTTAAGAAAATTTCAGATTATAATTCAAAGGAGTTCTGAAGTTATGAGCATGTACCTAAATACTTTTTCTATTGGTACGTTGCTATAACAATTTGAATAAAAATAGTTTATCATAAAAAGTTATTGAGATTTCTTTTTTGTATGATTTCGCCAATATTATTCCTAGAACTGCCTTTCGAAAGTTCAAAAAGTTTCAACATTCCACCTGAAGAAGTTTTCAAGTATGATCTTTATTCGTATTAAATTTCCCTACGAAACTCTTCAACAACAAAAGACTTCAAGTTCATAAAAAATTCACCAAAACTCCAGTTTATTCCAGAAATTCCCCTTAATTACCTATTGATGCCTTCTTTATAACTCCACAAAGTTTTAACATTCGGGAGTTGTTATTTCTTCGATAAAAGTGTATCATCTCGCTTTATTTCTCTTTGACTATCCTAAACCGGGGCATATTACACGGGATTTATACACTGTGTATATGCGAATGAAGCGTAAGTTAAAGTGTCTCCCAGGCAGGATATCCCCTTCGCTCCCGATTTGAATACAATTTCCATAAAATCCGAAGCGCGCCACTGTTCGATAGGATTTCCACGCCATTTATCCGATTGTGCCGAAATCTGCCATTGGCTAACACCTACACGGTGATTTACTATTATAAACTCATATCCTGTCCGGTGCAGCCCGTAAGAAAACAAATACTTTCGCCCCTTTACTTTTTAAAGGGTATATGTTCCGGAAAGGGGGCGGCACGTTTATGGAGAAAAGGGTACGAAACCTCCGGAAAATGTTCCCTGTCCCTTCGGATCCTCCATAGTTTTGATAGCCGGAAGCGCGAAATTCCTAAACCCTGGCAACTTCGAATTTAAATGTTGATCTTTTGATCCCCCAGACCGTTTCGACTTGCCCGAAAAAAACGTTTCCATTACATAATAAATCTCGAGATGGGAGGTCAAAACCGAGTGGGGTTAATAAAGTATTGTCCATACAATATAGATAAATATACAGATAAAATGAAGTTTTAACGAGGTTGAAGTGTTCTAGTGCTGTTTAGTTTTAACGTTTCGTTAAATGCTTTGATATATGGCTACAGAGACAAAATTATATCAAACTTTTCTTTATCTCTATATATATAAAAATGGATTGCTGTTCGTTTGTCTGGGCTTGAACTCTAGAACGGCTGAACGGATTTTGCTAATTTTGATTTTGAAATATTTGTGGAAGTTTAGGGAAGGTTTTTATGGCGAAAAACATAAATAATAAGTAAGGGAAATACTAAAAAAGGTACGTTTTTTAATTTGACATTTATAATCAAACAAATGAAAGTATAGTGTCAGTTGGTTGTCAAATAAATAAATGTCAAGACGATTATTAAAATCTATCATCAGTTTGTCAGTGCGCGAGAACTACAAGTTCCAAAAAACGGACGTATCGAGTCACTGCAGCCGGAAGAAACTCCGCCAGTGATTTCAACTTTAAAAATTTCAAGAACTTCGACGTCAACACAAAATCGGGAAGTCAAGTAACCAAGAAAAGTTCTGAGTAAGTAAAAGCAACTCCACCAGGACACCGAGTGTACAAATTCTATAAATTCGAAACGGTGGATACATCAAATCACTGCAGCAGGAGGAAAAGGCGCCAGTGATTACAACTCCAAAACATCAAGAACTTCGACGTCAATACAACAGCGGAAAGTCAAGAAGACAAGCAAGGTCCTGAGTAAGTCACAGCCACTTTTTCCGGAGAACTAAGTTACAAAGTTCACAACTTCAAGCAGATGAATTGATTCAAGAACAAGAAAAAATAGCCCAAGAAATCATATAACTACATATAATTGCAAGAAAGACGGAAGTGCAAGAAAACCCAAGGAATACCTACAAAAAAGGATTGATCACCTAGAAGCACTATGGGGGAAAGTCCAAGAGAACAACGAGGCGTTCCATGAACTTGGGTTTGGCGATCAGCACAATTATATAAAGTCACACTATTTCAAAAGGATGGAGGAAAACTACAAGACAATTCGGCTGTACCTGACGTCAGACGAGGAATATAAAACACCCAAGAAACAAGTGTATGAGGTACAAATACAAAACCCAAAACCGGAAGTGAAGAAATTGCCACAATTGTTCCCACCACCAGTTGCATTACGCTCATTTACTTTCTGGGGTGGGAAACGACTCTAAAACAGTTCTTGGCCAACATCCAAAAATATAATAATTGCTTTCAAATGACGTCGTTTGGTGCAACGCATATTTTACAGGAAAATTTCATGCCCACTTCCGAGATAGTTTTTGATAAATTAGTTATTAAAAATTTAAAAAGATAATATACAATTGCAGTTACAAGGACAGTTTGCGGAATCAACGTGGAGTTTCCCTGTTTCGCGCATGGGAAATTATTCGTCGCGTGTTCGCGAGTTGTAAAATCATCATCTTTATATGTTTACGCACCGCAAAAAATATATAGTATATCAGAATGCCTTAAATTAAATAAGTGTATAACTGTGTTGCATTTAATTTAATGCAGATAAAAATTTTGTATTACATTTTTATAATATTTTTCAAAAATATATGTAGGCGATACGAAGTTCACCGGGTCATTTATAATTTTTATTTATCTTTCTTTTTTCAAATTTACGTGGCATTGCAACACATGCCGGGTACGGCTTGTTAATTTATAAAACCGATCGACTGATTTGAAAAAAAGCTCCAAAATGAAAGTGTTTGATAGTTAGATAAATGGCCACAACTCTAAAATTGTATGAAAAAACATAAAACTTTTATGCAGTATGTTGAGAGCGCAATCTATAAAATTTTCAAGACATTTTGAACTAAGTAGATATCGTTATTTTCTTTATGGAGCTTTGACAGGGTTTGCATTATTGCATGAGGAAATTTCGCTTTTACGTTATATAATGTCAAAACAGATGTCCCTAACTCAAAAATTCATTAAAATTAAGTAATTGAATTAATAAATTAACCGATTAAACTCATTTTGAAGTTGAAATGAAATTTACTCACCATTTAGAAAACACGTCAAGAATCGAGGAAAGCATTAATTAACTTGGATTTATTGTAATTACTTTATGATTCTCTGAAGCTCGTGATAAAAGCAATTTACTGTGTACCAGTGTTAAAAGTTGAGTTGAATAACTGAATAACTCAAAAAAAAAGTTACTGGAACTTCTTGAACTTTTGGAACTTTATTGGAACTTTAGTTCCTTTTGCCAGGGATTGGGGAGCGAGGGTGGTCGCGCCGCAAAAAATCTGACCGTTAAATGGAATGCGTTACCGGAAAGCGTTACCTCGGCAGTGTTCGTAGCGGCTCGGCAGCGTTCGTAGTGGCTCGGGGGGGAGTGGGTGGTAGATAGTGGAGGGGTGAGGGAGAGAGTGGGGGGGTGAGGGAGAGAGTGGGAGTGAATGGGTGAGAGAGGGGGTGGGTGGTAGAGAGTGAAGGGGTGAGGGAGAGAGTGGGGGGGTGAGGGAGAGAGTGGGAGTGAATGGGTGAGAGGGGGGGGAGTGGGGGGAGAGAGAGAGACAGAGACAGAGAGAGAGAGAGAGAGAGAGAGAGAGAGAGAGAGAGAGAGAGACAGACAGAGACAGAGAGAGACCACGCGCTTGACGCACTGAGCCGTGGAACGATATTCCATTGCCTTACTTATAGAACCAATGCTGTGTATTATATGCAATGCCCGTCTTACTGTTGCTGTTTCACGTTAAACATTACAAAGTTTTATTAAGAAATGATTAAAAAAAAATTGGTTATTAATTAAAAGGAACTAATTTTCTACGAACAAGAACGCTTATGCGGCGTTCCAATTATTTTCTATGAACTTTCCAACTTTGGATACAAACTCTGCCACGTAAGTTACTTGAAAAATGGACACAACTTCAAACTTTCCATTAGGAAAAAGTTGAAATTTACCGACTAAAGCGCTTCAATCCAGAAATTTCAACAAATTTTAATGTTCATTTTTATAAAAAGTTGAAATGTAGCGACCTTGTTTAATAACGATACTGGGAAAAATCGAAAAAAGTTTCAACAAATTTGAATTTATTAGTATATTAAAGTATGAGTGGATATTGAGCTCTTTCAAACACGAGCGAGTTTTCGAGCACGACGGCGTAGCCGGAGTGCTCGAAATAGAGCAAGTGTTTGAAAGAGCAGTTATCCACGAATACTTTACGCTATTTTTTTATTGGTACCATTTTTTATACCAAAACCAAGTGCATACCCAATATGATTAATTTGAACGACACTCGTGACACTTCGTGACGGCCCATCGCCCGTCGTGCGACCAATAGGCTCGTCCCGCTACGGCCAAAGTTACGGCTCTGTTATTGGTTGAGATGGCCGTTGTTGATACGTTTCCATGGCGACTTTAAAACACACGGGTGCGATAAAGCTCGATTTACGAACGCCAAAGCATGTTTTAAATAGGCAAAATAGCGTACCAATAAAAAAAAAATTATTAACGATAAATATAGTCTTCAAAGCGATTTACTGTGTAAACTGTAAACGGTTGAGTTAAACAACTGTAACGAGGAATTGATTTCGAAAAAGTGTTTAACTTCCTGCACGTATTAACAAGCCTTAACAAACGAGAACGTTGATTCTGATATTTTTTTGGATATAAACGCTGCCATGTTCATTGCCAAAAAAATTTACAAAACTGCAGAACTTAGTTTAATAGAGAGTTCAAAGTTTCCGATCAACTAAAAAACGCTCCAAGCAACAATCAGTAAGAGTTTCAACACATTTGAATGTCTCATAATTTTTGAATGAATTTCTGACAGCGATTTATTGGGTAATTTCTTAAATTTGAGTTGTATAACACTAACTCAAAATTTTGATTCGAAAAAATTGTTAGATACAACTTTATGTACCTACTTCTTGAAATATCTTTAATACACACCCACGCTAATTTGAAAAAAAAATGGCGGTCCAGAATTTATACGAATATCTGAAATTTTAAAATAAATGTTGCGATTTTGGTTGATTGAAAAATTGTCACAAATCCAAAAATTCGTTTAATGAGAAATGTAACTATCAACTTAATAGAAGGACCAAAAGGAACAATCAAGAACAGTTTCAACAAATTTGAAGTTCAAATAATTATTTTATTAATTTATGAATCTGATCTTTAAAACGATTTACTGTGTAATAGTGTTAGGGGCTGAGTCAAATATCCGGAACACCAAATACGTTTAAACAATGTCGAAACTTTCTGAATTATTTCTCAATGTCCTTTTAATGAACAGTATAGTGTTGATTTCGAACACAATTGCAGGCGACATAATTTTTAAAAATCTCTGAAATTTAAAAAACATGTTGGTTGACTGAAAAAATGTGAAAACTCTAAAACTTTTTTTAAATAAATACTAGTTGAAACATATCGCCCTTACAGAAACGTCAATGAACAATCGAGAACAGTAAACAAATTTGAATTTTTTCATATTCATATTTTTTTTATTTTTGAATTTAGTCTTTAAAGCTCTACACCTTACAAGTGTCCCTCAAAAATTCATTTTGAAAAAATATGGAAACCCTCGGATGATCTTAATAACACTCTTATAAATAATCAAGTTAATTTTATACAAAATTAGTGGCCCAGTAGGTCTTTCTTTAGAAAATTTTTGGAATCTCGATTACAAATCCCTTCATGTTGGTAACTTGAAAAACGTTATAAACCTACAACTTCGTTTGATAAAATGTTAAAACTTACCGACCTTCTTAAAAATACTTAAAGAAACAATTGAGAAGAGTTTTAAGCAGTGTTGTTTAATATTTAAATGCATGTATTTAGAGTTATATTTTAGATACTTTTCTTGTCTTTAAATACATAGTTAAGTACGCCAACTCCCTTTATAATTACTGTGGATTTAAAATACACCTCTAACATTTTAAATACTGCAGTTAAAGTGACGATTTTGCTTGACAAGCTAACACACTCAGTGTAGAGAAGGTAAGTATTAGAATTTAGACTTAAAGATGTTTACAGATGAAAGACAAAATTTTCTTGTGGAAAATTCCGAAAAATATTTAATTGTCAATGACTTTCATAATTGTTATAACTAAGGTGTTAATCTAAAAATAATATTTATATGCTTCTAATTACGTGTAGATAAGTATAATTTAGAAATAATTCAAATTAAACGCAAAAAATTTAAAAACTAAATATGGTTTTTGTTTCCACACCACATCAATTTACCACAAATATTAATAGGGAATCTCTAAAATTAATTGTATTTTCTTGAAATAACATTGCATTTGTCGTAAATACTTTGCAAATCAATAGCATAATATAAATCAAGAGCATTTAAAAGCGCATTTTTATAGTGCACCTATTAGAAATACCTTGTTAGTTATAATTAATTTATATTATTAAATAAAGTACATTTATTAAAGTCATATTATATTATGATATGATATATATTGTAATTATTATTATATTATATAATTATTATTTAAGACATTAAATTATATATTAAGGTAAACACATTTTTAGAGTATTTGTCATTGCATAAATACACTTCTTAAAGTACTTTTAACAACCTTGATTTTAAGGTATTTGAATTTCAAATATATTTTGAAGCGAAGCTTCTATACTGCAGTTATATTATGTTTTCTTTAGAGTAAAATGCTTGACTGATTGTCACGAAAATATGTAATTCTGTAGCTATAAAAGTATTGTATACATGTTATGTACAATACATACGACTCCGAGCATGGAGGGCAGAGAATATAAGTTCTCTCACTTTCTTTCGTTTTCTAGGTACATCACGGTGATTCGACAGCCGGTTATCAGCTCCGCGTTGACCCCCGATCACGACGTTGCCGTAAGATCGGTCGTAAAGAGGCGACGTTGCCGATCTCGTGGGAAAGTCGTGAAAGTGTCGAATTGTGTTGGGAAGTGAAAATGCGTACGTAACACACCACAATGTCATGTAGTTTGTGAATTCTCACTTGCTTTATAGTGGTTAATTTTTAATTATTAAAATTAATTATAAATTTTTAAAATCCTGGATACATATGTTATGTTGGTTGCTTGAAAAATGGTCACAATTCCAAAATTCGTTTTCATAAATATCTGGATCTCATGAACTTTTTAGAAAATCCAAAGATATAATCGAGCAGAGTTTCAACAAATTCGAAGTACCTATTAATTGTATTAGGAATCTCTGAAACTGACCTTTAAGGCGATTTATTGTGTAAAATTATTAAGGGGCGAGTTGAACAAGTGTAACTACAAAATTGTTTCGAAAAAAAATTACTAAACTTTCTGAACTTCTTAATGACGCTATTACAAACTAGAATATTGATTTTGGAAAAAAAGGGGGTCGCATATTTTTTTTATGAATTATTGAAATTTTTGATACAAATGCTGTTATTATATGTTGGTAACTTTTCAAACCTTTTCCAAAGTTTCAAAGCTATTTTTTGAATTAAATACTAAACTTTTCTACGAAGGACAAATGTGTTTGAACAAAACTGAAACTCCAACAACTTTTTCTCGAAATTTTGAAACTCGGACCGTGCAAACAATGCATGCAAAATAAAACAGACCGTTTTTGTAACTCTAAATTTCCCATTAATCCGCTTATTATGTGAATTAATCCCACTGGATGAAACTGAATTGAGAATAAGTCTTATTTCCAGAGTGATTTATGACGCAACGCGAAAAGCGTTCTCTTAACCGAATAATTTATGTTTTCGTGTTTTTAGATTAAGTGGACGTACGTACGAAAGAAAATTTGTAAGGAAGGGCGTAAATAAGAGCACATGTCCGGATAATTTCTGATAAAGTATCTCCGTTTAATCCCTAACGACGACGACGAGGAAAGAGTACGGAAGCGTATGTCCGAGTGAAATTTCTTTTACGTTAAAAAATTAATTCGAGCGCTTGTTGACGTAATTCGATCTCATTTCCAATATATACATACATATATATGTAACTTATGTTATGTACATTGTCTGCATCGCATTTAAGAATGTTATTGCAGTCACTACTTTTCAACATTAAACCCCACTTCCATGAATCAGATTGTGTTCCTTTCTAATAAATCATGTTATTACAATGCAATTACACACGTCATGTTGTTCGACTCAGGTGAGGAATTTTCTTTGAAATACCGTGAGGCGATTGTATTGAGCAATCAAATAAATGTACCTTGTCAACGTACACACAATACCGGCTGCATATTAATTTTTGGATTCGATGAAAACGTACGATAGTAACAATCGATTCTACGCGGCAAAATGGCGTCGTATTCAGATCGCTAGTTTCATATCATAAAATTAATTTCCGACTAGGCTCGTGGTTATGTTTTTAATTACTTTTAAGGCTGCTAGTGAAGAAGTCGAAAGCTTATAAAAGCGGAGAACCAAAGTTTCTGCAATCGATCATGTCTTCAGGTGAAAGGCAATTCGGGAAAGTATTCCGGGTAGATTCTTTTTCATGATAAATAGAAGAAAACTTTTGTAAAGTCCTCCAAACTGCGGACAGGTAATCGTAGTTTGTAATAAAATTCATTTATTCACTTTATTTTTTAAAAATGGAATTAAGAAACCTTCAACGTAATTCGCCTCGATCGATACTCCTTGCTTCCTCTCGGTAACATTATACGTTAATTCCCAGCACAATATCCACCTGATAATCCCACTTCTCTAATCCAATTATATATTTTTCCGTCTCCCTTCCTTGTTTAAAATACTGTCGCTTATACCGTCGCGTCCCTCAAATGACGGAATTCGCTTTTGTTATTACGTTACCCGGGACCCATTTTATCCAATTTTTATATTGAACGAGATAGCCCTCGATGTTGACCCTTTCCCCTTTTTTTGTTGTTGAATTTTAATAAAATTACGAAAAGGGGAAAATCGTCGGACGTGGGAGCTTTTCCGGCTTTACGTGATGGAAAACGGTGCGACGATATTAATGGAGATATCGAGGATACGTCGAAGAATCCTGAGTTTAAAAATTCGCAAAAAAATTTCGGCACGTTAAATTTGTCAGAAGTGCCATCGAATGTTTATTGAAGTATAGCACTTGACGAGTTCGAGGAGATTCGGGATTGTATAAAAATGGAGATTGGGAGTGATCAAAAATTGACATTCTCATGAAAGAACAGTTTTTAGACTTCTTAAGAAACTTGTAGATTGTGTAAATTTATTATCACGCTTTCAAACACGTCAGCAAGAAGTAAAGAAAGTCTCAGATTTTTATTAAAAAGAGTTTTCGAGTTGTATCAATTTTACCAGCAACCAGCATTAACACCAACAACAAATTATTGGATGGCCAATGTTAAAAATAAACCTCTTCAATTATAATGAACTTGTTAAGAACAAATGAGCAACTTAGAGCACTTGGACAACCTGATCTTTCGTTTGTATCAAAAATTCCAAAATTGATAAAGAATTATTCAACCGCTAATTTTGTTCAAAGTTAACACTGACGTTTATTAAAGTCTTATTACGAAGCTCAAAACACTTGAGCAATTTCTTCAAAGCGGATTTTGTGTTGCAGTTATTAATCCAAATCTGTTGAAAATCTTTTCAAGTATCCCTCGGGATGAATTTTAGAAGAAAATATCAGTTTATTAATAAAACAAGTTTTAAAGTTGGGTTCATTTTTCAAGCAACTAACATGGCAACGTTTGTATCAAAAATTAATACAAAGATTGTTGAACTGCGATTTTTTTTTAAATTAATGTATATAAAAGCGTTAATAAGGCGCAGTCTCTTTCAAATTGAAAAAAAATCGTGACGTGTTCATCAGAGTACTTTCTCATATATAGGGTGTTTCAATATGCGTTTGCCAAATCCAAACAGGAAATAGATACGGTTAATTTAAGCAAAAAAATTCTTGGAGCGAATTTCGAGAAAAATTCAAAAAACCGAAAAATGACAAGAGTAAACTACCCTTTTATCCTGGCCGATTTTAATGAAAAGCTTATTTTCACGTCCTGGTTTGGTACAAAGTCTAAATACATAGTTTTGACCGTTTGTGGTTTTTAGTTTTTGAGAAAATCCTACCACAGACATACATACATACACACATATACATACATACACACATACATACAGACGGTTTTCCAAAAACATGTTTTTTGGACTCAGGGGACCTCAAAACGTCCAGAAATTCTAATAATTCAACTTCGAAAAATCGACCCGATTACAATACTCTCATATATGAGTACCTCATAGGAGAAAGTTAAACCCCAAATTCGACAAGTATAAAGCATCCTTCACAGAAGATTTAGCCAAAAACGTTAGAAAACTTTTTTATACATATTCAGTAGGAGAATAAATATTTAAAGTTTAAAAAAAATTCGTTGAGTGGATTTCGAAAAAAAATGAAAAAACCGAAAATTGCCAAGTATAAAGTGCCCTTCACAGAAGATTTAGCCAAAATCGTTAGAAAACTTTTTTATATCCATTTTATCGTACAATAAATATTCAAAGTTTCAAAAAAATTCTTTGAGCGAATTTCGAGAAAAATTCAAAAAACCGAAAAATGACAAGAGTAAACTACCCTTTATCCTGGCCGATTTTAATGAAAAGCTTATTTCCACGTCCTGGTACGGTACAAAGTTTAAATCCAAAGTGGTTTTGTGGTTTTTTGTTTTTGAGAAAATCCTACCACATACACACATACACACATACAAACATACACGCATACATACAGACGGTTTTCCAAAAACATGTTTTTTGGACTCAGGGGACCTCAAAACGTTCAGAAATGCTAATAACTCAATTTCGAAAAATCGACCCGATTACAATACTCTCATATATGAGTACCTCATATGAGAAAGTACAAAACAATATTTTTTTTAAAATGCTGTTCTATCTAATCAAAAAATTTTGTTTTAGATATTGCTCTACGTCTATTGAAGAATACAAAAAAAAATTAATTTTTGATATTGTTTGGCGGCGGCAGGCGTCTTGCAAAAATGCAAGTTTTGCTAGTACCAATCACCGTGGTCTTCCTGCAAAAAATAAAGAAAATATTCAAAATGAATTCTGTTCTTTAGACTTTTTTTAGGACATAGACCTATAAAAATTTACATAAATACCCCTCATTTTTTTATACACGTACTTTTCCAAACCAAAATGGGTGATTTTTTACATTTTAAGAAAAAGGGTCCTAAACCAACTTACAAAATTTCCAAAAGAAATTTTTTTAGGTCTACGTCCTAGAAAAAGTATAAAGAACACAATCAATTTTGATTTTTTTTTTATTTTTTCCTGGAAGACCACAGTGATTGGTACTAGCAAAAAAGGCATTTTTACATGACGCCCTCTGTCGCCTCCAAACATTAAAAATTACAGAATTTTTTTTCTATTCTTCAATATCTAAGAAAAAAAATTTGACTACACACAATAACTTTTTTAAAAAAATCCCAAAAAAGGTGTTTTTCCAATTTTGAAAGAGACTGCTCCCTTAAGAGACTTTAAACATTTCAACAATTTTTTTAAACCAATTTTACGTTACAGTTATTTCATCAAAAATTAGCTCGATTTTTAATGTAGCTAAATCAGCATTAAACATTTTAAAACATCATAAAAAACATTGGGCCGCTAATTAACATTGAGGTACCTATATAAAGTGTTATGAAGATCAAAATATTTTAACGAATTTATCAAAACCTAAAATTGGTAAATTGTTATTACGAAATTCAAAAAGATTCAATCCTTTCAAAGCGTATTTAGATATATACCTTACCGATGTGACACATTAAATAGCTTTAAGATTCAGAAATTTTAGATATAAATATTATAAATTCATATTTGTTAAAACTTTTCTCGATTGTTATTTAGAGCGCTTTAAAAGAATGAAAGTTTCAACTTTTTATTAGAAGTTTTGAACTTATATCAATTTTTCAAGCAACTAACATGAGAGTGCTTGTATCAAAAACTATTAATAGTTATTTATTATACAAGCGGATAAAATTAACGCTTAACGAGCGATATGTTTAAACGTGCGCGCAGCGCGTTAAAATCGCGAGTTAAACGTTCATTGTATCCGCGAGTGTATTACAACGTTTTATTCAATTTTGCCATACATAAACTGACGTTTAGCGGAGTAAGTCCAATTTTGAAGAGAAAATTTGACAAGATGACAACTTCAGTGCCGCAACCTTGACAACGACGAAAACAATTTTAAACATATAAAATGTCACTTTATAAGACAAAATTGTATAGGCAGCGAATTAAAACATTTTAATCCGCTGCCTAAATAAACAAACAATGACTTTATAGGTTCGATTTGACGTCAATATAACGTAATATAAACGCCAGTTTATATGGCAAAATTGAATAAAAATAATATATTAATATACTGGTTTAATAAAACGGACTATTGTCACACGCGAGTTTTAAAGCACGACGAGCGAAGCGAGGAGTGCTTTAATAGAACGAGTGTGACAATAAATGTCTTATTAAACGAGTGTAATATACTATTTTACCTACTTTGCTTTATTAATTCATTAAATTTTGGCTGTTTGAACAGCCAAACGAAAACTTGAGTTTTCGTATTACTCTAGGGAATTTTGCGTGGGTTGGTTACCTGACGTCACTGACATTGACGTTTCGTATTTGAATTTGAAAATCTAGTAGCCTAGAACAAATTCAATAACTACTTACTTACGTGAGCGGAATGGAAGACAAAAATGTAGATTCATGAAATTTTAAAGGTTATGTTTGTTGAAATTTAATCTTGACGTCTACACACGCCTCCGTGACAGGCTGACATATCAACTCAACAAAACTAAAAAGTTACCAAAAGTAGTGTAACAATATGAATATTATTACACTACTTTCGGTGTAATAATGAGACCATTAGTAACGCAAAGTAGATAAACATTATTAGACCACTACTCTTATTCAAAATTAACGCTGTTGTTTATAATGAAGCTCAAAACGTTTCAACTATTTTTTTTAAACAAATTTTGAGTTAGGTACTATTATTTAATTCAAATCCTAACGTTAGGCAGTATCCCTTTAAAAGACAGATTCAAAAATTCACAAACCCATTATATATTAGTAGTTACCAACGTGGTAGCGTTTCTAGAAGAAAAATTTACCAAAAAATTATAGAAACTATGATTGTCTTGTATAACTTAACAATATTGTTTTTATCAAAAGTTTTTAACAAGCATAGAAAATGTCAACCACTTTTGGCAAACGGTTTGGAAAAGTACCATCTAACTAATATTGTAAAAACGACTAATCACTTTAGTGAATAGTTTGACTTGCAAACGATTATTTAATCGTTAAATTGGTTGAAATTCTTCTTGACTGTTACTTGGGGAGTATGTAGAAAAATTGTGATGTTTCAGTTTTTTACCAGAAGGTCTTTTGGAGTCATACAAATTTTTAAATCACCTTTCTTAATGGAAATCGTGCTAACGACTAAGTTCGAGAAATTATAGAAAATAACTATCGGGTCAGTAGTGTTACCAAATAACAAAAGTCGTCAAGAAATCAGGGAAATTTTAACTGAATTTAATGAAGTCTTTACGCTATAACGACAGATTCCAAAAAATGCATAAAACGAAACTTCGATTTAGTTAAGACTCTCCAAAGTTACCTACTCGACGAGGTGTCGTGGAGTTCAGCTAGTTTTGATTCCTCACGTAAAGAAGTTTTGGAGTTACAACTATTTAACCGCTGCTTTGGCCATTGAACTTACAAATCGCTTCGAATTGCACCAAAAAATATGTATGTTACGTGCGCATATTAATTTTGAAACAAAGTAGCTGGTCTCGACACAAAGGCTCCATTGAAGAATGTCAAACCGTTAAAAAGAATCCCAGACCCGAACGTGAATCAGCGAATAAAAATCCCATCAATGGATCTACAGGTCATGTACGGACATCCAAAAGAGACGAGGATGCTGTATACGATATTTTAATTCTACCGATGCATCGAACACCGTTATAAACCAAATTTCATTTGATTTCACAATTTTGTGAATATTTCTTGTTTGGCACACAAAGGGGAACACACAGTACAAACATCCAATCAATACTCGAGAATAGAAGCCAGTAAATCAGAAGTGGAATAATAGGGAATGAGGTGTGATTATAGACGGGATGACAAACAGCGAGAGGACAAATAGGAGAACAAAAACAAAAAATCGGTCCAACGTGGTATTTGTGCAGGTGAGGCAATTTTGATTGATTCGTTGTTATTTTTTAATTTCTACCGAGCCCATCCAATTACGAGAGGAGACGTAGTAAATTTCGATAACCGATAAAAAGTTCATTAAAAAGCTTACTTTAAAACAAAGCAAAACCGTTCATAAGTGGCAACGACAGGTAAACCATATCAGTTCCGTCACAAAAACCGCAAATAGTCCGGTCACAACGGTTCACATGTTAAAAGACATCGTCTAAAATTACAGCTTACTTAGCACAACGCTAATAACATTTAGTTCATTTTATATTCGTTATCTTGAACATGATAAAACAAACGCTTGTCCAGGAATAAATTAGCTGTGCAAGATATAAGATTAAAGTCCATAGGGAAATTTATTAAATTTCGTAGATAATTAAAATTATAATCAAAATATAATCCATATCACTAAATTCAAGCAAATATTATGATTTCGTTTTTTAATACCTTCCAATTATTTCTCAAAAAGTATTGATTGATAATGTATTCCTTTTTCCAGAAGAAGTCCATAGCTCAAAAATGGGGAATGTGTCAATCAGTAAATATCCTCCAAGTCAACGCCACATTCAATTGAAACGTTCTCTAAAGTTGATAGTTTTAATCAGAATAAAACATGTTTAGAGCCATTATGGCTCATCATCAGTCACGATTTATGCCAAACATACAAATTTGCAAGACTAGATGAGATATTTGTAAAAATTATAAAGCTTATCTATGCAGATGTTGGAAAATTGGACCACAGAGGTAAAAAAACTTGCTATTATATAACATATAACAAACAAAAATAGATTTGTTTTTAAACAAGTTCACTACGAGGAAAGGAAACTACTGGAATTTTCCCCATTTTTCGCATTTTAACTACTTATTTGCTTCAATTGGCTACCAGAAAATTCCAGTAGTTTCTTTTTCACGTAGAATTAACCATATAGGGGTCGTTTTGTAGAGAGTAAAACTGGATCGAGAAAAAGCAGTGTTATCTAAAGGTATTTTAGTTGCTGAACGCAAATATGTGCATCGATTTTCTAAAAGTTGGTACACACAAAATAGATTAAACAAAACGTACATTACAATATTATTAATATATTTTGCTTTATTGTTGTATCAAATGGTATGAACATAGTGTATTTTTTATCACATTTTTATCTAAAAATAAATTTAAAATTTATTTTTTTAATGACAATAATTCATGTATTATTGTTAAATAAGTAATTTCTATGTTTAACAAAGAAAACCGCATTAAAAAAAAGGATTTTTCGTGGAAAAAAAATTGTTTCAACAAATTAGGTGGTAAATTAATGAATAAATTAATAAACAAATCGCATCTTCGTAATGTGCTCAGAACCGTACCCCAAATTAAAAGAAGAAACAACAAAATTCGTCAACAATTTCCAAAGATATTGCTTATGACACTTATGACATAAGGTGACAAAATAAAAAAAATGTTTTTCTTCTTTAATCTTTTAAAAAATATTAAAATTGCTTTTTATCATATTCAACAATTGATATCAATAGAGAAAATGTTTCTCTAGGGCACCATGATCTTAGAATCGCGATTTTTTTAGTTGTGCGTAGATGGTTATTGCAAAAAATTGCAAAAATATAAACAAATTGAATTTTGCAATAAACTATTTGATATATCGATCTGAAATTTTTACCACATATTAAGCACTATAATCACCGACTTTTTACAAAATAACAAAGCCGCAGGTTCAATTTCGCAACAATTGTTAAAAACAAAGGATTTGTCGATTTTGACTTTCTATACCATTTTTCTCAGCAACAAATGAAGATATCGAGGTGTGTTTAGAATCACTTTAAAGGTCTTTTAATTCCCTAGAGGATGGTGAACCCATTTTACCCAAAAGTAACATAGTTTTTAATTGAGAACAAAAATAGTCAAAAAAGTGCATTTATGACGTTTAATTGTTAATAACGATGCCTAATGTTCATAGTCTCGTGGGGTCTTCCTATACGTTTTATTTCTGTTGGCCTATATTACCTAAAAATCCGGGTCTCCTGCTCTAGGATTCGATGTCAGAAACAGGGTATTTTTTTGCTTATTTGCTTGGCCTAGTCTTCTTACAGTCTTACAATCGCCTTACAGCCTTAATCCTAAGGTAATGTATTATTGTATTAAAACGAAATAGGATTTAATAAAAAGATAAATCTATATCCGTATACTAACTGAATTGTGATGCAATTTTTTAATTTTTGTTACAAAGTTTCTAAAATTTAACTTACTATTTTGAGAACACAATTATATCAAAAGCAGAGAAAATTCAAAAGTCTGTTACCATACCGAAATAGATGATCCTTTATCTCTTCACTGAACCCCATTTTGTTTTGCTACGATACTACACTACAATAGGATCAAGTTATTTACGATTACCCATTACAGGTAATTAATTATCTCCGTAAGTATTGGAGATGGAGCAAAACTTTATGGGATTTTTTGGGATATATTTTCATTTTGCACAAGATTTATTAACAACTTCTTCCGATCCACTCAACAGTTTCCGAGATATAACAATTTATACAATTCAATTATTTAAAATCTTTATTTGCACCAACTTAAGGAAAATCGACGCAAATGTTCGTTTTTAGCGACTAAAGAACCTTCAGAAAATACTGATTTTCCTCTGTTCTGCTTTACTTACTACAAAACAACCCTTAGCGTATTGAGTACCAGTCATTTTATAAAAAAATAACTTTTATCCAACACATGACAGTTATGACTGTCATTATTAATGTCATTTTAGACAAGTAAATTATCAAATAACACACTAGTGTGTTATAATCCATAACTCACTAGTAATTTATGGAATATAAGTCACGTTCATATTTAAAGTACTATTTATATTTAAAGGTTGCCCGTGGAAACCAAACAAACAACCTACTTTAAGCAAAATGTAAAAAAGTTACTGTCAAGTCATTCTGACATTTATAGGGTACTGAGACGCAAGTAGCTTTGATTTGATCACAAAGCTTATTAATTATTATCTCATAAAAAACGATTTCTTCCATAAAACATTGTATGCCACTCGCGTGTTATGTTTCATAAGTCACTTGAGAATTTATACCAACATAACACACTAGTACCATAAATAACTATTAACACATAACATAACACAAATTGTTTCTAACTGTATGGCCCAAATTCATATTTCAAGTAGGGTTAATCTACATAGAAAAGCTTCCCAATTTTTACCAACATCTTACAACGACTTATGAATTTGTATGTTTGGCAGAACGTCACTGATAATGAGCTCTAGCGGCCCGAAACATGTTTTAGTTTAATTAGCGTAATTAACAGCTTTCAAACTTAGACCGTGGTTTCATTTGGATGGGACTCCGATTTTGAGGTTACTTACTGATGGTAAGTACTGATAGTTTGAACATGTTTTTAAATTTCATATAGTACAATAATGTACCAAAAATATATGTAATTTACTATAATCCAACTCTTATATGACCAAAATAACCAAGCATAGGTGTTATTAAATTGGCACGCCCTCATTGACCCAGTTACAAAAGTACATTGGAGTATGAATTTAATACACTCTCCTCATTCTATTCGGTTCTGTCCTGGTTCTTGGACCTTTTTGGTTGAGACCTGGACCTTGGGACATTTTCTTCAGAATTTGATAAAACTTGGGAAACTTAAAGATTAAAGTGCATTAAAGCACATATTAGAATTTGAAACCGAATGGCCGTATAGTTTTCGAGTAATTAAGAATTAAACTGTTCCAATTTTACACGAGAATGATAGAAAAACGAAGTTTTACGTCTGGATCTTTGAAACTATTTGTCAAATTTTGAAATTTGGTATGCAAATAGAATTCAAGTTTTTACGTGGAAAACTGACCAAATTAGAAGAAAATTTTAGCGATGGGAATTTTTTCGACTTGGCGCGACATAAGGTATTTCGGGGCATGCGCAGTTTACTCCCATTTGCAGAAAAAGGTTAACTGCGCATGCTCCCGACGAACAAACCTTTACCATTCCTCCACCACGAAACAATACATTCTTTGGATTTTTTTTCGAGGTACCCGATGCCATCAATCTAATTTCTATTCAAAACGAACACCGAAAACACCCATTTTCACCTCCTTCCCGTCTTAATGGCCTTTTGTGTATCTGTTTCACACGCACACGCAAACGGCCGGATGTGTAATACCAGCCGACGACGGTTTTGTAAGTACTTCTCTTGTATCCTTGGAAAGGTCATCAACTTCAGATGGCACATAAGACATCGGATTCCGATGATGACGGTGACAAGAGGGACGAGATAGTTTCCGATGCGATTCTTACGAAACGCATGAGAAATCCGAGGCGGTTCTAATCTCCGTTTAAAAAAGTAACACGAGGGTAAAAGCGGTCAAACCTGGTTTAAAAATATTGATGAATACAAGAAGGCAACTCACCTTACTCGTCTTTCTTTGCCTTCGGTTCGATAAGTTAAACGCGTTTTATTAACATAATCCCGTATTGAAGAACACGCGTGTAAATTGCTGTTTCCTCGTTCTTCTTAATCCCGGTTTAAAAATGACAGGCAAGCTCGATATTTTATTAATTTAGATGTGACAATAAAAATCGAACCTAACCGTTAACGCTTTATGTAAAATCTTTTGAGGTGCTTTCGAAGTGTATTCAATATTTCACCAAAACGATACGCGATTATTTACGTCAAATCGTCTATTTTTCATGTATGTACTATAAAAGAGGGATTGATATCAACGTGTGTATTCCAACACTTGCATATTTTATATCAGTTGATAAAGTATCAATCGTTATTGAAATAAAAGAGACGATTCGAGCAATAGGTTCGGTTACATCAAATAAAACGTTTATATCGGTAACGAGTACAAATCTAAAGTTGAAGAATTCTTAAAAAGCGACAGGAACTACAATTTTACTGAAACTATTTCCCATTGTTTGTTAAAGTGGTAATCAGTTAGGAAAGTTTGGATTATGTCATTAAACTAGATTCTGTTTAAACGCTATTTCGCCATTAAACGGTTTTGTCTAATTATCCAGAGAAAATTACCACAATTTACATTACGGACGTATTCTTAAAATTAATAAAACAATTACTGCAACTTCAAATCTGATAAAACTCTTAACAGTGATTTAGCAACGTGTTCTTCATTAATTCAGTTAAGTTTAAACTGTTAAAGAAATTAAAGAAGCATCGGAATTATTACCATTTTCTTTACTTCGTGACATTTTTTAAAGGAAACTAAATCGCATTTTCAAAAAATCCCAACACAACACTGAAACAATTAAATTTATTAAAACACTCCCAGCTTGTTCGCTAAAGAGCCCTTAGTAAATTCACTGAGTTTAAACCATGCCGTTAAATAAATGTTGAAGTTATGACCTCCCTCGTGGAATTCTTCAGAGAGCAATTCTGCAATTCACATTTTAAAAAAACTCCAAAAAATCCAGAACGATCAATTTCGTTAACATTTTTCAGAGTTGTTTATTAAAGTATTCTTAAGGAGTCTAGCAAGTTTAAACTGTTTGATTAAAGAAATGTCAGAGTTGTGCCCATTGATTTTACACTGTGACATGCTTCAGAAAGAACCAGTGTAATTAACACTATCAAAAATTCTCAAACGAAGAGTAAAACCATTAAATTCATTAAAACTCTTTCAGTTTAACTCCTAAAGTATCCTTAACGATTTAAAACTATGTATAAACAAATTATATAAATATCGGAGTTATGACATTGTCATTTCCGCAACTTTCTTAAAAGAGAACTACTACAATTCGCACTCTCAAAAATTGTTAAAAATACTAGAACCATCCATTTTGTTAAAACTCTTCCAACTTGTTTATTGAAGTGTCGTTTAGAAGTTCAGCGACTACAGAACTACGAAAAAATACAGAAACTATCATTTGCTAAAACTTTACCAGATTCTTAACTGAAGTATGCTTCACCAAGTCTGAACTGGGTGATTAAAAAATTTCGGAATAGTGACAATTGATCTTACATCATGACATGCTTCGGAAAGAACTACTGTAATTCACATTTAAAGATTCTCAAAAAACTGATGAAACCATCAAATTTGCTAAAAGTTTTTCAGATTGTTTACTAAAGTATCCATAAGGAGTTTAATGATTTAAACTATGTAATTCGCACTTTCAAAAAGTCCTAAAAAAGAAAATAAATAAAAAAAAGACATAATTCAATGTGGTTAAAGTGTAGCGCAATGATATGTTTACGAACACTTCACTCTTATTAGAGGCCGATTACTTAGTAAAGAAACACCGTCACATTTGCGCAGAGACGAATTTTAGTTTGTTTACCGTGGTTGTCTAGCAACCATAACGTCACCACTTGGCCTCGATGGTCGATTATTGTGGAAAGTGGCGTAGCGTTATTATTTTGGAGTGCTATTTTTCGTTTTATTTCGTGGTGTTATTATCGTTGGCGATTATGGATTGTATAGTGTTTAAACCTTGATTTAAAGAAGAACATATAGAACTATTCAAGTTACCTATGGTATAGCCCCAAGTATATTTATTTCAATTAGTAAATATTATAAACAAGGTTATAAACAAAACTTCGGGTATTTCAAATTGTAAAATGTTGTTGAAATATCTCTTAAGCTTTAAGAAAAATGTTATTTAACATTATTACTACTTTAATGGCCTTGAAGTTCCGAGAAAAGTTTAGTCGACAAACACGGGTGGTAGGTATTATACATATTACATAACATCTGCGGCCGGCGGCCGGTGATAAGTATCAGCAGGTAGTAAAAGCACAATAACATTTCAACAAAGGATAGTCAGTCAGGTACCGATTCTAAAATTTACGAGAAGTTTGCTTCCATTTTATCTCCAGTTCTCGTGTTGTTCGTTTCGTTATTTCCCTGTTCTTCGCGCACATTGCTACATTTTCAAAAAGTCTTTTTCAAGACTGTGAGTTTATTCATCCTTTGTAAAGGTAGGTATGCAAATTACGTATATTTATTTGGAGCAGGTTGACGGGATGTGATTGGCGTCAATACATATTTCGGTCATTTGTCATATTTTGCATCTTTTTATACAAAACCTTTTTTGCTTACGATTGTTTCAATTTTCGAATGTATGGTCCGATCAGGATGGTCTTGCTTTATTTGCAAAAATCTTGTTCCGCTAACAGTAAGGCCACACATTAGAACAAGAACAGCAATTTATAAACATGATACCTTACATCTTTTGGAAAACTTTACATTAATTTACAATTTTGTAAGCTGTGTTTACCTTCGACCTCATTCCTACAGCCGGCAACGACGCTCACATTAGCCGCCAATTATGTTTTATATATTTATATTGACTATATTATAACCTAAAAAAGAAACGCTCAACTTGCGTACAGTACTTGTTTTATCAATATTATATTGTTCAAAAAGTAATAGGTTGGATTGAAAGACTTATAAATTAAAGCAGTTATAGTCCTCTATTGTAGCTGAATCGTACTTCTTAATGAACATTTCTGTATGTAGGTATCCACAATGGCCCCCAAATCGTTGGTTGGGAAGAAAGGGCAGATTATTCATAGCCAAGCCCGAGAAATCATACACAACGTTATGAAGTTCATGCGAGAAGAGGCGACGAGTGGTATTACCATACCCGTGGCCAATTTTCGAGAAAGAGTTTTGGCAGCAACAGGAGTTTCCTCAGCTTCCCTGCATCGTGTTGAGCAAATGGCAAAGGATATTGAAAGTCAGCCCAGCACATCTTTTTCCACGCCTCGTAAAGCAAGACCGAGAAAATCCAGGAAGCAAGACGAATTAAGACCTGCTGAAGTGCATATGCTGAGAGAGATGATCCATGAATTCCACATTGTGGAGAAGAAACATCCTACGTTAAAATGTAAGATATGGTTATTTATATTGAACTTACACTTTACATATTATGTACATGGTTAATATACAATGACACAATATTTAGGCAACTATATCAGGATTATTCTTATTTCTAGGTATCTTGCAAAAAATGAAGGATACTCAATTGTCATTTACTGGAGGAATCAGCACCTTACGAAAAGTGTTATTAAAAATGGGTTTCAAGTAAGTTTATTAACTGTTTTTACATAATTGGTATGTTAAAAATATGTTGTTATAGGTGGAAAAAAACGCAAGATAATAGATCGGTACTTATGGAGTCATATGATATCCGACTGAAGCGAACGCAGTACCTAAAGTCCCTGATCCAGTACCGAGCAGAGAATCGGCCCATAATCTATGTCGATGAAACCTATCTGCATAGCTCCCATACACAACCCAATGTATGGAGCGATGGTGGACCATCATTGAAAAGCCCAGTAGGGAAAGGGAAACGGCTAATAATTGTGCATGCCGGTGGCCGAGAGGGATTTGTTCCCAATGCTCTTCTAATTTTTAAGTCAGGTAACAAGTATTTGCAGAATTTTGTTAAATGGTATTTTCACTCTGCCGGCATCGTAAATAGTCATTACATACTTAGATACATAACATGACAATGACACATAAACGGCAGCGTGAAAATATATATTTATGATACAAGTGTGAAAAGTGCATGTTTAAAGCACGCATTTTGAAGTTTACAGAACAAGCGTAGCGAGTTCTGTAATTCAAACAAGTGCCTTAAACGCACTTTTCACACTTGTATCATCCAAGATGTTTTCTCATTCACAAATATTTAAGATGTTTCGAAAAATATCTAAAATACGTTAGATTCTCAATTATTCAACTATCCAACTATCTTAGAAATCACTATAACCAAGGTAATGTAAGTTTATTTCATGTTTAAAAAAACGCTTAAACTGACACCTACTTTTGGTCGAATCAGGTCGAATCTATTTTTTATTTTTCGCACAAGTGCATTAAAATAGTTATTTATACAACAAGGGATGTAAGTAACAATTACTGTACTAATTGACACTGTACTAACAGACTGGTTAATGTACTTACATCTCGTATAGTATATAACATTTTCCCCCCTCCCTGTATTGTATGTTTACAAGAAAATGCTGGATATATTTTTGTGGAGTCAGGAAATGTAATACACATCGAGAAGAAACGAGACAATGTGTTTCCAAATTTTGTTAATAATGAAAATGAATTATAATAATTTTAGATTATTATTTCCCTACTTATGTAAGTTGACTTACATCCTGTCGTTAAGGGCAACTAATTCCTTGTGGAGTAACTTTCACTTACGTGTGTCAAAGCAGTGTCAAAATAGGTTGCTTACAATACAGGGAGGGGGGAAATATACTTTTCACACTAAAATGACATTTCAAAAGTACAATTGTTCAATCGTGAATGAGAAACATGTAATTTGTAACACGGTATGTATCGACCGTTAACATCCTTGGCAAATAAGAAGCCTCGGCTCGTGCACGTTTGCCTCGGATGTAAACATTCCTTGTGACTGAAATAATTAATAGAATGTTAATGATTGCAGGAAAGAAAAGTGGAGATTACCATGATGACATGAATTTCACTAATTTTTCGAAGTGGGCAGAGCAGCAACTAATTCCAAATCTGCCACCACGATCAGTCGTTGTTGTGGATAATGCCAGCTACCATAATGTTAGGTTGGAAAAGTCTATTACCACCGCAAGTAAGAAGGCAGAAATGGTAGCTTGGCTTGTCCAACGAAACATTCAATTTAATGAGACTGCTACAAAACCTGAATTGTATGATATTATAAAAAGTTGCAGGACCCAGGAGAACAGATACCGCATAGATGTGCTATTTGAACAGCATGGCCACAATATATTGCGTCTGCCTCCATATCATCCAGAATTAAACCCGATAGAAAAAATATGGGCTTCTGTAAAAAATTGGGTAGCAGCGAATAATGTTACTTTCAAACTGGATGATGTGGAGGCACTGGCAAGACAGAAGTTTACACAAGTAACAAAAGAGGAATGGGCTTCCATTTGTGACCATGTTTATAAGTTTGAAAACGAATTAATTCAAAGGGAGCACATTTATGATGAGTATGATGATTCTCTTCGGTTCGTTGTTAACACTGGTTCCAGTGACGAATGGGGCACGGATGATGGATCACCCGATATGTCTGGTATTGAACCCATATAGACCAATCAATTAGGGGTTACGGCAAGACATCGTGTCATCGGGCAGGAAACCTACATTTTCAGGTAATATAGGCCAACATAATCGAAACATATAGGAAGACCCCACGAGATTAGCAACATTAGGCATTGTTATTTACAATTAAAGGTCTCTTAATTCCCTACAGGATGGTTAGCCCATTTTACCCAAAAATGACCCAAAAATAGTTTTTACTTGAGAACAAAAATAGTCACAGAAGTGCATTCTTTTACCTTCAATTGTTAATAACAATGCGTAATGTTGCTAATCTCGTGGCGTCTTCCTATACGTTTTGTTTCTGTAGGCCTGTATTACCTGAAACTGTGGATCTCCTGCCCGATGACCGATGAGTCGATGTCCCCAGCAGAGTATTTTTTTCACTTATTTGCTTGGCCTATTACATTAATAACACAATACTACATGTACATTTTTGCTATTGACATATTGTATATTATTACCTTGATGTGTTCACTAAATACATTTTACATTTATGTATTTCTTCGTTATTTATAATTTTCATTTATATCTTCATTATTTAGATTTTAGATTTATTTATTCATTATTTATAAATTTAGATTAATTATTCAATCCACCTTATAATATATTGAATGTTTGCATTAAGGTATTTTCTTGTTGCTTTCGAAATTATAAAGATTTTAATTTATCGACACTGCATATTATTTTAACGCATGATTTCCAATAAGTTCATTTTTACTGGTGTATACAAACAATTTTCTCAAAACTATTAAAATATAACATTGAAAACTTGCTTTCTATGTTTGTATGTCATACGCAATATTACTACAAATTAGTTTTGATTCACTAATTCATGTACAGTAGTAGATCCTTGATTATCCAGGGTATTGACAGGGTGGGAGGTGTATGAATAATAGAATTTGTACTTATGGTTTATCAGGATGTAAGAAAAATCATAATTGATGACTAAACAAAATTTATAGGTATTTAAAAAACAACGATTTCTGGATACATATATTGAAAATAGTAATGAAAATAATGTGTCAATATTACATGAAAACTTTAATAAAACAACAAATCTACAGATACCTAATTAAAACTTATTTTTCAGTAGAACAAAAATATTCCAAATTTTTGGTTTCTTTCTTCATAATTTTTTGTGACCTCTCGTCCTATTTCTTTTCATTCCAATAATTTCTGTATGTAGTAAGCATTTTATTGTTTAAAATAATTTAGTTGAGTTTCCACACTTCTTTTACAGATTTTTAAAGTGTAAACATTTCATGTAGGATTTATTTTAAAAACGGTCAACCCTACAAGTTCATAATTAACTTTTCAGAAATGATGCCGATTAATTTCTCATCTTTTCATTCGTTCACCATTCGGGTACATTTCGATATTGTTATAACATTTCAACACAACGCTACAAAATGAAAGACAATGAATAGAGTACAAATACATAACACGAAATCCTCGGTTAATCTGGACAATTAAAGAATGAATGAGTAAAGCAGAAAACCCCAGTTAATCGAAGAAATGGGTCATTGAACCCTGGATAATCAAGGTTATGTTGTATTTCACATTAGTCACATTTACCTCTGCAAATACGTGCAGTCCGGCAACAATGTTTTTCAATTCACAATTAATTATATCCTTAACCTTTAATTCTAACATACGCCACTGATGCCGGTAAAGAGAGATAGCTATATGGTGTGACGTATACCTGCGCGAATTTGATGACTGTGTTTCTTTACTAAGTAATCGGCCTCTAGTAAGCAAACACGTTCCATATTAACCGAAAAGGTACCGTAATGCCTCATTTACCGCACAGAAACGTTGCGATTCTGTTAAACTGTACCGTAATGAAATATTTACAAATGCTTCAGTTTTATTAGCAGGGAACCAAGTTCCCTATTGGGCCAGGAGTTATTGCAATGCACATTTACTGTACAAAACCGATTCCATTTTGGTTAATTTGTACCATGCATCAAAACTGCTAAAATTCTCTAAGAATTATTTACCGAAGATTTGTTCTGTAGGGGTGTAGAAATTTTGCATTTGGTGACTAAAGACTAATTACTAAAGACTAAGACTAAGCATAAATTAAAGAAAAGGTATCGTCGTAGTGTTCAGAGAATACTACTGAATATCGTAGTTTCAGGAACTACCAAAAAATACTGAAAGCTTTAAGGGGGTAGTCTGGTTCTCAATTTTGAAAAAATCGATTTTTCAAAAATGTCATTTTCATACACAATACACCTTTAAAAATAGTGTAGTCTAGTTTATTTTGCTCATAGAGCTCGAGAAATTAGTATATGAGCTTTAAAGTGTGAGCGCGCGCACCTGGCTTTTCTGCAGGTGTTCAGTTTAGCCGCGCTTATGCTAAAATTTTTGTTAATTTTTTATCCTTTTAGTCCTTTTCTATACAATTTAGGTTTTTACAAATAGTATTGTTTTATTTGGAGCAATTGTAGATTGGCTTTCCACTAGAAAGTTTGTATTTATTGTCTATAACGACTATACAAGATTATTTGTTCAGAAAAGAAAATTTGGGCAACATTGGATAAAACCAGTTATACAAGTGATAATCCTAGACCATATCGTTCAAAATAAGAGATTTTCGTGGAAATCGACATACCAGTAATTGTGACACAAGCAGAACAAGTGCATCTGTAAGAAAAAATTTTCAAGAAAACCCTGATTTTCAAGTAAACATTAATCAGTCTGTAAGTAAAATGATATTTTTGAAGAACAGGAAGGCATAATTTCTGAAGCAGTCATCGGTGACCAACGCGATATACTTTTTTTTTAATTTTCTGTAATTTTCGAAAAAAAACTTTAAAGGCGTTTTTCTCGAAACAACGTTTTTCGACCTGGTTGACACGATTTAGCAAAAACCACCATACCGATTTCGCTCAAATTTTGAGGAGTTACTCCAAACATGTGTAGTTTTCGCCGGAACTAGGATTATACAGATTGATTAATATTTACACCTTTTTTTAAACAATTAATATAAAAAAAGTGCAAAAAAACGAGTCGAGAATTTTAAAAGTCCGCCATTTTGTGTCTTTTCAGTCAAAATGATTTATCCTAGTTCAGGCGATAGCCGCTTACATATATTTTAATAATCCTTTGAAATGTTTCGTTTTAGATGTTTCTGAATGGAGAAATCATGTCAACCAGAAAAAAACGGGGTCCTTTTGAGACCGCTGTATTACGCCCATATCGGGGCCTAAAAATAAAAAAAAATATTTTTGTAATACTAAATATCTATATTATCATATGTAAAAAAGACAAAGTATAAAAATAAATTTTTGTACGAAAAAAAAATTTATGAAAAAAAGCTATTGAGAACCAGACTACCCCCTTAAGTTTCAGCCTTAAATCAGAAAGAACTACAGTAATTCGTACTTTCAAAAAATCTTAAAAGAGATACCAAAACCGTTAAATTCGCCAAAACTCTCCCAGATCGTTTATTGAAGTATTTTTGAAAGGCTCAGTAAGTGTTGTTAAAGAAATGATAGGGTTGTGACTTATTATTTTTCCTCTAGAAATTTTTCAGGAGAAGCTACTATAAATTTCAATTTCAAAAATTCTCAAAAAATGCTACACTCAAGAAGTTTGCTAAAACATTCCCAGATTGTTAACGGGAGGATTTTTTAGGAGTTCAGTAAATTTAAACTACATGCTGAATTAAGTTTCTGAGTAATGGCCTTATTCTCATCTCGTGTAATTCTTCAGAAATAATTATTGCAATTTGAATTACTGGCCACTTTTAAATATTATAAAAACCGCTACTTCTACGTTAAAAATTTGAAAGAGTGGTTGATCAAACATGTTCAAACAGTCTAGTTTAAATTATTTAGTAAAAAATATCCTTGTATCCTGTTTTATCTAGCGGTGCTTTTCAAAGAATGCTGTAATGAACAATGATCAACAATTCATGAAAATAAAAATTTGTCGAAACATTAAGTGATGCTTAATTGGATTTAACTGAAATTTGAAGAAATTTCTATTAATAAGTTAAGAATTCATAATTCTTATTGGAAGCCTTAAGGAGTTCAGTAAGTGTTTATTCTAAAGAATTTTGATGTCAATTTCACTACGTCAGATATTGATATTTCACAAAGGGTTTATTGAGATTTGAAACGGTTCATACATGCTAAATTAAAAGGTATTTAATTAGATGTAATTAATTCATCTAAGTTTAATTACTAATTATAATAATTAAATATAATTATATAGTATAATATAATAATAAAAAATTAATAATAATAATAAAAAAAGTAATTACAATTAATTTAATATTACAGAATCTTTCAAAAATGTAATACCTGCTACCTTATAAATTCCAATCAAAAATACTTTATTTACAACGTTAGATGCCTTTCAACTTTAATACCTTTGCACCTCACGTTTTTCTAAAACAGGAAAAATTCCCTTTTAAATGAAATTTTAAAGGTAATTACGCCCCATGAACATTATGTAAGTGCACCGGTGGCATTATAAATGCGAATCGTTATCTTTATTAGCGATCTACTGAGCACCAGTAATTTCCAGTAAAGCACGGCCATTTTCCTCCTGTTTTTTATTGAAAATTTCCCGTGTCTAATTCAGCTCGGCGATTAGCATAAAACCGCGTCAATATTGCTCATAAGCTCGTTTCATAAATTCATCACAAATTAAACAACACTTCGAATTTAATGAAACTGTGTAAGGGAGATTTGAGGGGTTCTGAATAAGGGAGTTGTGCAGCCTTCACTATACAAACTCTTCTTACCTTGAACGGTCTGAAAACTTCAAAAAATTCTTTGAAAACGTTGTTTGTTAAAGTTGTGTAGAATTGTCAGGCACTGCGTTTAAGACGTTTCTTAAAAACCTTCCAATACATCACCATTAACCTACTCAGCTAACTTTGCAAAACTCCACTCCAAAACTTCTCTTTGTAAAAAATACAAACCTTCAATTCGGTGAAAACTTCAGTTAAATACGCATTAAACTTCCCTACCCAACTTCATCGAGTTTGAGCTTTCGAACTAAAATACTTGTTTTCCCGTCCATGATTGCCTCTCAAATTTGTATCTCCTCACTATTGGACCCGCTCAAAGGGCCATACATTGTACCCGAAATCCGTCCATTTTACATTAAACGATAATAAAACGGAGGGGCGATATTACCGAGGGGGTATTAACCTCTGGGATATTTGTAACCTAATCTTCATGTTTGGTAACGGGGGATGAATCGGGGGAGAGATTATCAAACGGGAATTTATAACGCGTCTACGTATGGGAAATGGACAATTTTAGATAGACTAAGATTTCGATAATTTGTGTTAATAACATAGGTGGAGAAGAAAAAGGGAGAAAATTAGGGAAAGAATCTGATTACCTCATAGGTGTAGACTTACGCGAGGGAGAACGTTAATTGGTAGGAGAAAAATGAAACGAACGTCGATATTCGTACGTACCACGCAGGTATAAAGTAACACGGAAACGTTGTTTTCCTTCTTTAAACCATGTCAGATGGGACATGGAATCTCTATGAATTTTCCAAAGTGTTACTGTGTTAGATGGTTATAGTGAAAAACACTTACATTTGAAAACTTACAGCAGTTTTTAAACGTATTCAAAATAATTCTAGCGACAAAAAAAGGAATGTAAACAAAATAGAAACATCAATAAGTTTTTAACGATTTTTCCAATCGACTGATTTATAAGAATTCCGGTTTAATTAACCGTAACCATTAATAACGGTAACTTAGAACATTCGTAAAAACAATATCTCAGCTTTATTGAACTCCTTAACACCTTAATATATATAATTTAATTTTTTTTATCAAACACTAAAAAAGTTCAAATTTTTTAAATATTCGGTAAAATGATTAGTAACAATTAAATGTAAAAAATATATAGGAATTTTTACTAAAAAAACTATATTTATACAAATAAAATAATTGAGGATTAATATCCTCTTGAGGATAAATATATATTCAACACTCATTTAGATAAATAACTAAAACTCAGTTTGCTTCTAACAGTTCATCAAATAATTTTACAGATATTAAACAAAATAGAACTTTCGGTAATTACTTTGTGAATTTTTGAAAATAATAATTATGACAATTTGTAATGTTTCGTATTAAGAATCATTAGATTGGTAAGAATTCTCTTTAAGGATCATTAGATGGTTGTAACTTCAAAACTCATACAGATAAAGGACTGAAATTTGGTCTGCAAGAACAGTTTAGCAATTAAAATTTTGATCGTTGATCAATAAATTTAAAAAATTGATAATTGCAACGATTTACTTTATTTTTATATTTATTTACGAAACCTACACAGATTCAATAGCATAGAAGTTTAGGTCATTGTTTAATAATTTTTTGTAATTGGTTTCTTGTAATGGTTTCTCAGATTTCTTATAAGGTATCAGTAAACGAATACAATTTCAAGTTTCTTTAGTTAAAGAAAAGCGGTTCAAGCAAAATTGAAGTTGAAATAATTTATTTGCGAATTTTTGAAGTGTATCGTTACAGCGACTTGTAAGAATTTCCTTTGAGGATCATTTTAGTACTTGTAACTTCAAAACGTCTTGAGGTAAAGAACTGAAACTCATTCTGCTCCTAAATTATAGTCTAGTAAATAATTTCCCTTATATTAACTAAAATAGAAATTTAGGTCAGTTTTATCGATTTTAAAAGTTACTATTTCGTTGCAAGAATGTAAGAGTTCGCATTATGAACCAATAAACCGATGCAATTTCAAAATTTCTTTAAATAAAAAAGGGAGTTGAAGCAAAATGGAAGTCATGTAATTTACTTGAGAATTTTCGGACCTGATCTTTACAGTGATTTGTAAGAATTTCCTTATGATAGTTAGATCAATGACTTTCAAAATCGCCTTCAGATAAAGAACTGAAAACATTTTCTGGTCCCAAAGAACGATGCAGCCGATAATCTTACAGAAATTAAGTAAAACAGAAATTTGCGAAATTGTCTTGAGGATTTTTAAAATTGGTAATTATGACGATTTGCAACATTTCATATTAAGAACTGGTAAATGGGAGAAATTTCAAAATTCCTTTAACCGAGAAAAAGTTACAGTAATTTATTACCGAATTTTAGAAGCTAGTTGTAAGAATTTCAAATAAATTCGAGCAAAATAGAAGTTAAAGTAATTTGAGAATTTGCGCAATTCGTTACAGTGATTTCCAAGAATTTCGTTTGAGGACAATTAGTTGGCTGCAACTTCAAAACTTCTGGTAAAGAACTGGAACTTATGGTAATCCTAAAGAACAGTCTATCAAATAATTTTCCGTAAGTTAAATGAAATAGAAGTTTAGGTCATTATTTTATTTAATTTTTGAAATTCATAATTTTAACTAGTATTTGTAAGGTTTCGTATTAAAAATGGATAAACGGGTGTAATTTAAAAATTTCTTTAGATAAAGAACAATATTGAAACAAAATAAAAATTTAAGTTGCTCATTTGTACATTGCTGAAGCTAGTCAATAGAGCGATTTATAAGAATTCCTTTTGAGAGTTATTAGACAGTTGTAACTTCAGAATGCCTTCACATAAAAAACTGCAACTTATCCTGCTTCTAAAGAACTGTTAATAAAGTTTAAACAAAGTGGAAGTCAAGGTATGTCACATTTCATGAATTCTGGAAATTGGTGAAGGGTTGAATTTCAGAATTTCTTTAGTTAATGAAAAATGGTACGAGTAATATCGAAATTGTAGTAATTTACTTGCAATGTTTTAAACCAGCTAGTTAGCTAGTTACATAATTTCCTCTGGGGATCATTAGATAGTGTTAACTTCAAGAAATAAAATAAAAACAATTGAAACTAAAGAATTAATCTAAAGAAAAATTCAGCAGATAATCTTACAGACATTAAATAAAATAGAAGTTTATTTAGTAGATTATAGAGTTATAATTTAGCAATCCATATTATAGGTAGATAAAGAGCTGAAAAAGTTCAAATTAGCTTTGAGCAAAATGTAAAACTGCAATTGTTGCGATTAGTTAGGCACAAGTGTACGACATCGGAAGTCATTCACAACACCAGCTAAACTCCTTGAGGCGATTTAACAATCTCTATTTTAAAATTTTTCAAAGCCATCTAGTAAAACTAACCTAGCCTCATCCTCAATCAAAGCCCCCTTTTATCCTCTTTTTGGCACAATCTTATTTCACGCATCGCCATCCTTTTTTCCATTTTACCTACGCCAATGCGCACAACAGATAGGATATGCAGGTAAGGTAGGCGACACCGTTCAAGAGGAGAGGAAATGACTACCTGTAGAGCTTAAAAGGAATGCTGTAGATTATATTCGATCGACAATAGATATCTCCGTCTCTTGTCCCCAGCATAGAAAGGGAGAGAGAAAGATATGGAGAAAAACATCAGATACGAAATCTGCGAGGACAACACGGGGAATAAAAGACGAGGACAGATGTTTGAGCAGGGAGTTTTCTCGTTAACGAGAAATTACCGATTTCAATGGAGAAAGGACGAAAATTACACTTTGGAATTTTCGTTAGAGCAGATTTATTCCTGATAAAAGTGCACATTACATAACATGTATATTCGTACTACTTGGGAGTTATTGTTTAAAATTTCATAAGCTTCTTCAAAGGGTTCTTCAGAAGTTGGATAGTTGAGAGGGTTCTCAAGTTATAGCGATATGAATTCAATATAATAAATATAAATTTAATAATATAATAAGTTAAGCATCGCTTACCGCAAATTATTCAAAAATTTCAAACAATTAGTTTTAAACATTCACAAAAACAAGAACGAACATTTCAAATTGCTACTGCTATTCTCGTCTAATCAACGGTGATCATTCCCAAATTATAAATTCTATAAATCCAGAGTCCAGAATTCTATGTTTAAATACGTCGTATACGGTCATTCCTCAAATCCAGAATCCGAGATTATAACTTTAGAAGCAGCAGAAATTTCTTAAATTTTCTACCTGACTTTACCTTTGAAATGTTCCGAGTTCTTTTAACTTTAAATGCAAAAACTTGAATATAGACATGTCTTTTGCATTCTCTATCACATAAAACGTACGAAATTTTTTAAGTGTTGCGTCCAAGGGCGTGTTTTTCTAAATTCTCTATTAGAAATTGTCCCTTAGTTGAAATAAAGAATTTGTTCAAATTTCTCGCATAAAAAACAAAAATTCTTATAGCAGTTTTTCTGAATCACCCACCAGAAATTACATATTACGGAGTTATCACTATTACTTATTGAGTTATTACTACATATTATTTATTACGAGTTACGCTCAATTGTGAGAAGAATTCGAAATTTGTACATTCGTTTGGAACTGAACACTAATATTAAAAATTTTGAGAAACTTTCTCAAATTTAAAATCTCAAAATCTTAAAGTTTCAAATGGGTCGAAATTCAAAAAATACTTTTAGTGAAGTATTTTCAAATGAAGATTACAACATTGAAAATACAGAATAAATTTCAGAGGAGTTTAAGTTCAGCATCTACAAATTAACATCTTTAAAACTATTCCAAAAGACTAGCCATCTAGATTTTGTCAATAAACTTGAACGCTAATCTGAACTCTGAAGTAGTTTCTAGGAAATTTGAAACATCTTCCGTTCAATTCTTGGAAATTATAACAACAACGAATATTTTTGAAAATTTCAACAAATATTCAACATCTAAAATTTACAACTAAAAATTTGATTCTAGTAATCTAGAATCAATCTAGTGATCTAGTAATTAAAATTTATAAAACCAATCATGAAGACTTTTATGTCAGTAACTACGTTACTAATATGTATTCTAAAAAGGTTTCTAGGAAATTTAGAACATTCCTTGTTTTTTTTTAATGATAAATAAATAGAATATTTTTATAAATCATAAATCTTGGCGTATCAATATTAAACTATCCTAGATAGTAAAAATTACCTTCAAGTTCGTTCAAACGGCTGTAAACATTGCATAATTCTATTAAATTTAAATTTAGGCTCATCTAGAAGGATAAATCTAGAATCCACAATCCTATATACAGAAGCACCAGGTCTCCCAGATTTTTCATTAGTGCGTTTATACCTACATATAGAATTTGGAATAGGTACTCGTTTCAAGCCTAGAGAAAGATTGTTTTGAATCTCTAAAGCCACTTTTCTGTATAGCTTGTCCACCAGAAGTTAAGTGTGAGTTAAAATATAGGATCTTGGAAAATCTGGTCAAATGTAGAATGTTGGTTCCTAAATTTTAAATGTTTCACCAGAAATTTACTCTGGAATAGAAAAACGAAATCTGGAGATAGCTCCCAATTATGGAAACCAGATTCCTAAGTTATAGATTTTCCAAATTTCCCCTCACGAATTATACGTACGAGTAAATAGAAGTACTGAATATTAAAAAGTTGTTCCAAACATCGAAAAAGGTATTAAATTCGAACACAATTTGTAAATTTTGAAATTGCAATTGATTTGAGATTTGACAAACCTTAAACCTAGAATCTAGAAACCTAAGTTCGAAAGCTTTCGAAAGTTACAAATTTTTTAACATAGACTCTTCTAAATTGAAATATATTTTGGAAAATTTTCTATTTCCTGGTGTTAAAATCATGAATTTTAGGGTTTTTTTTCTGCATATTTTATCAGAAATTATCTCTTTGTTAAAATGCAGAATCTGTACAACTTTTCTCGTAAACAAAATCAAAAATTCTAAACATCATCAGAAATTATTTTTCGAATTGAAATACCAACAGTTATGTTTAAATGACAGCAAAATTGAAAACTAACAAAAATTCCTTTTAGAAACCAACACTAGTTGATATTGAAAATGTTGAGAAATCTGCATGAAAGAATATAGTCTAAATTTGAAAGGAATGGAGCTTTCAAATGGATCCTAATTTCAGAGGAATTCAAATAAGAGTCTCTTTTGTGAAATTATTTCAAATGTAGATTTAGAATTCAGGATACGAAATTTGTACGGGTATAAACTTTCTATGACAAATTTTAGAATTTAATTTAGATGCTGAAGTTTCAAAAAAATTTAAAGTAGAATAAATGGCCGTTCAATTCAGTATTTACTTATTAGAATTTTGAAACTAAACCTGAAGACTAGTGACTACGACGATAACTAAATGCCAGTCTAATTCTAGAATAGTTGCAATAGTAGAGTAGTTCTAGAATAATAGACATTTCGGTTGATTATTTTTTTAAATTATAAACCTTGTAAATTTCCCGACCAGACCAGAGCAGACGAGACCAGATCAGAACAGACTAGACCAGTGCAGACCAGACCGGAATACACAAGTCCAGACCCGAATAGATCCTACCAGCTCAGAAGAGACCAGACCAGACAGAAATAGACAATTCCAGATCAGAATAGAACACACCAGACCAGACCAGACCAGGCCAGGGCAGGCCATATCAGATCAGACTAGATAGACTGACCAGATCGGAATAGAAAAGTCCGGAATAGAAAAGTCCAGACTAGAATAGACCAGACCAAGACAGAAGGTATCCATAACACACCGGACCAGACCAAACTAGACCAAACTAGAACGGAATAGACAATTTCAGACCAGAATAGACCAGGCCACACCAGGTCAGACCGGAGCGATCGAAACCAAACCAATATAAACCAATTTTTGTAAATTTTAAGCTTTTTCTTAAGAAAATGAGTATGATAATATTCGCAGTAAAAATTACATTAGATTCTAACTAAACAGCTATTATCATGGTGCTAGTCTTTTAAATTTTAGGTAACCTAGGAGGATTTAAGTAATGAGTGAGAGATCTGCAATCCAGAACGGTAAACTTAAACAACAATATTGAATATTATAAAACTCCGGAAGACGTTGTATTATAAGTAAGCAAACCTGCGTTTAAGAAGTTTAGCCAATTTGTCTATTCGGGACGCTTCAATATATTACTAACCCCATTATTTAACTTCCCGAGAAAAATCCAAATTTCCAATATGCTGCCTCAAGAAGATGAAAACTGCAATATCGAATTTGTGTCAGGGCACAAGACTTCTCCGTACTAAAGTTTACAGTAAGTTTCGTTCGGCTATCAGTTGATATATTTTTCCGTTCCGAAACAACTTTTCATCGCCGATTTACCAAATTAATTTTCCCCACTGTGGAGCTACCGCGCCGGCCGAAATCACTCGGGGTAAATTGAATCTCGCCAATTATTCGTTTTGTTCTGTTGTTCGCTTAATTTTCGTAAACATATACACAGACACACTCACATACTGAAATAGAGAGAGATTCGCTCTGCCCAGTTTTAATTCAACTGGGAAGTCGAAACAATTGTGCAACGCTGCGAACCGCAGACACATTGCAGATCTTAACCTACGAGCGGGTTAGTTAATAACGGCTATAACTGGCGACCGGCCAAAATAATCAACTGCAGCGGTCGCCTTCCGGTGTACTTTTCCTCTTTGCCCACTACGATTGAATAGAACTTAAAATAACGGGAGTCTTATGGTGCATTTGATGATTCGCATACTTCAGAAAGGACGGTTAAGGAACGAACAGCATTTCCAATAGTACCTGTCCGGTCTCCGTCTACTATAAAGGGAGGTGGTTCAAAAAAAATTCTTCATAGCATCCATAGCATCACCGCGTTTCGAACGTGACGCTTCTCATATCGTGGGAAGCGTAGACTCCGATTGAGTTAGGAAGAACAAATGTACAGATATCTAAACTCGTCGGCTTACGGCCACGGTTACTATAAAATTCGATAGAGGAAATGGCAGAGGTGTAGCACAGACTAGAAAATATCCTGCTCAAATTTAACGTTTTGTAGTTTTAACTAAGGTTCAGTACGGTTAGTTTTCCAGGCAAATTTAGGAAGTTTTACACAAAGTCTTGGATTCTACCTGATAAAATTTTAATTTGCAAATATTTTGCAAGAATTTCCGAAATATTCAGACATCTCATGCAACTCTGGTACTTGTTTAGAAGCTTCAGAGACTTCACTAGTACTCAGTAAGCTCAAAAGTATTCGAGAATATTACAAAGTTTCTATTAATCTCCCGAAAGGTTCGAAGCAATTTTTCAAAATTTTAAATACCGGATTTTACTAGATAAATAAGTTTAGCGGGTTAGAGGTAAAAACTACCAATTTACAACTAGTGTTCAGTAAATTTCAAAGGTTTTTAGAAACTTTATTAACTAAAAAGTTCATATAATTTTGGAAATTTTATGAAAATTCTATAATTTTAGTCCAAAAATTGGAATAACTTTCCGGTTCATCCAGAAGACCCATGAAGTGATTTTGAAGAAATTTTAAAAACTATGGCAAAAATTCAATGTGGTTCTACTAGTTTTTTATAAATTTCAGAACTTTTCACAAGTAATAAAGAGAAATTTTTAGATAGCACCCTGAAGTTTCTCCTAATTTTTAAAGTTTTATGTAAAATTTAGCAATAAAATATTAAGCTCATTTAAGACGTTTCGAGAACACTTCGAAATTTCATACATGTGTCCAGGCCATTTTAAAACTTTTCAGCAAGCTTTGCAAGTTTTACACGATGTCTTGGATTTTTTTACCTCTTAAAATTTGGATTTGCAATTTTTTTAAAGAATCTCTGAAATATTCAGACATCTCGTGCATCTCAATCACTTTTCTGGAAGCTTCAGCAACTTCACAAGTGTAAATAACTTTAGCGGGTTAGAGGTAAAAACTAGCAAATCACAAATAGTGTTTAGTACATTTCAAGGGTTTTTAGGAACTTTACAATTTTTTCAGCGAATCCACTAAGTGAAGGAAGTTTTACGAAAATTCTGTAATTGCAATACAAAAATTTAACCTTGAAATAATTTTCCGAATCATTCAGAAAACTCCTGCAACTCATGAAGAGATTTTAAAGAAATTGCAGAAATATGACAAAAGTTCAAAGTGATTCTACTAGTTTTTCATAAATTTCAGAACTTTTCAGAAGTAATATTAAATTTTTAGACTGCACCCTGAATTGTCTCGCAAATTTTTGGAGTTTTACACAAAATTTAATGATAAAATATTAAGCTCATAGGGAACTTTAAGGCGTTTCAGGAACACATCAAAATTTTCTATATCTCTCCAGGCTATTTTAAAAATTTTAAAGAAGCTTTAAGAACAATGACGATTTCCAAATGAATCTAACTATATTCAGTAATCATCAGGAGTTTTCAGAGAACTTCCTGAAATTTTCAGACATTTCTGGAAGTTTTACAGAACGTCTCAAACTTTTTCTCTTAAAAATTTTAACTTTCTAAGTATTTATAGAAGGTTCCAGAAATATGTAGACATTTTATGCAACGCTAGCAATTTTCTGATAATTCAGGAAACTTGTCATTCATGTCGTGAGAAGCGTAGACTCCGATTCAGTTAGGAAGAGCACATGTGCAGATATCTAAATTCATCGGTGTACTGTGCCATGGTTACTGTTAAATTCGATAGAAACAATGGTGGGGATAATAGAGATGTAGCACGGATTAGAAAAAAATCTGCTCGAATTTTGACGTTCGATAGATTTAACTATGGTTCAGTTCCGTTAGTTCCACAGTTGGGGTTAATCATTTATCAAAAATTGAAATAATATTTGATGTGGCTAAGCTTGAGGTTAGGTTAAGTACTGTTTTACTGCGTTTCAAAAATGAGTGAAAAACATCATTCGAGGCATCATTTGTTCATTAGGAACAAATTTCCTAAAAATATTACTGAAATTTATATCTGAATACTATTGAACTTATAACTTTGACGCAATAGCAGTATGTGGTGTTCAGATATAAGATTGTAGGCATTTCGAATGTGACTATTTTCGTGTCGTCTGGATTTAAAAAATATACATGCTGATTGGGCAGAAAAATGAAAGCGATAAATTAACGATTTCCAGTCGAAATTTCCCTTGAAATAATAATTAGGTAGCGGCACGCAATCAAATTAACATAATAAGGGTGGCGAATTCATGTACTTTTTAACCCTTCGTCAATGGAGCTGACGTGACATTTATGAAACACGTGAAATGTGAAAAAACATTCTAAATATGGAGGAAATCAAAGTTTTCTTTAATATTCATTCGACGAAATTATTTTGAAGTTATGGAGTAATTCTACATATTTCAGGAACTTTTCTCAAAAAGTGTAATATGCAAGTAAATTTGCAAGGTTTCTGGAATATTCAGAAGTTTCCTACCTTTGTAACAAAATTCCCAGCTGACCAATAGTAGTCAGTTTACTTAAGTATTTTTAGAGTGGTTCCAAAATATTCAGACACTTTGTGTAACGCTGGCAATTTTTCAGCAACTATGGAAAATTTTGGGATTGGAGCAAAATTTCCAAATGGCTGTTAATACCACTTTTCAGGAATAAATAGTTTCCAACGAACTCCATAAAGTTACCAGATGGTTTTTCAAAATTTCATAACTTTGGGTTTTACTTCTGTAAATTTTGAATTTGTAAGTAACTTCAGAGGGTTCTCGAAAAATTTTCAAGTTTCCACTATAACTTCCAAAATTATAAAGGATTTAAAGAAGCTATAAGAAATATCGCACAATTTATAAATAAATTTAATAGCATCCAGTAATAGCATTCAGGACGTTTCGGGAGCATAAGAAAGGTTGTATGTCGAAATTTTCGATGTTTAATTTGTGAATAACTTTAGAGACTTCCGGGAATATTCAGAAGTTCTCTACAACTTTCCAGGCAACTTTGAGGTCTTAAAGAAGTTGTAGAAAATATAAAAAATATTCCAAATGACTAATTAGTGTAATAGTAAACTTCTGAAACAGTGTTTTCAGAAAATTTCAAACAATTTAAGAAGTTTTACGAAAACGTGAAATTTCGAGTATGGAACTGTATTACCAATCAAAGATTCGTAGTGTGTTGAGGTATTTTGAAGTAAGTAGGCAGTGTAAACGCAAAGAATAGTGTAACTTTATTACTAATTAGATTACGGATACAAAACTGTGTGTGTTCTATTTGGCAGGTTCTTAGAGTCTAACAACACATGAAAAACAGTTACCGAAAGTCGAGTACCCATAAGTACCTGACCGTCCCTATTTCTACGGAAGGTCAAAACAGATGTGCCTTTAAAATACCGTCTATAAATGTAGAGTTTTCTACTGACAATGTTGCCATACTTTAACAGTTTTCCTACTAATTTTCCCTAAATTTTGAACGGTTTTCAGAAGCATTGTGAAATGATCAGAGGACTTCCTGAATTTAATTACAAGAAGTTTTCAGGGAACTCTACAAAGATTTGTGGCAGTTTTTTGAAGTTTTGCACTATGTCTGCGATTTTATTTCTAAATTTACAGGTAACTACAGAGGGTTTCTCTAATATTTAGAGGTTTTTTGTAGTATGGCAAAATATCCAAATGGATCTAATAGCATTCAGTGAACGTTAGGAGGTTTCGTGAACGTTATAAAGTTTACAGGGAACAAATGTAAGTGTTAAGAATTTTTTCGAAATTTTGAACTAACGGATTTTATGTTGACAACTTCTTAATTTGTAAATAGCTTTTTTAAGGCGGGGATATTGTTAATGGACACCAGATGAGATCGCAGAAACAGGACCAAGAAAATTTCAACTCTGGGATGGATCGTTTATCGCATGTGATAATGTTGGGACTCCGCACATTGCAGCGGTTACCCGAACTAAAACCCCCATCTATACTTGTGAATCACTTTGATTTGAATTTTAGTAGATATAATTTTTCAAGCAAATTTAGAGGTTTGAATATAAGGTTACAGAAAATGTGGCAAAATTTTTAAACGACTAATAGTGTTCCGTAAAGTACAGTTTTCAGAAACATCTCAGATAATTTTAGAAGTTTTACGAAAATTGTGGAATTTTAACATAAAAATTTAACTTTGTACATAACTTTAACTTTCGAGTGCTACCGGATCATTGTGACGACTCCTTCAACTATGATGTTTACCTATCAGACAATTATGGAGGTCTCGAAGAAACTCAAGAGATATGGCAAAAATTCGAAGTGATTCTACTAGTTTTCCCTAAATTTTAAAGAATTTTCAATTTTCATGAAGTTTTCACATAATTTTTAAAGATTTGCACGAATTGTGATAGTAAAAAAAATTTTAAGTTCATAACTGTAAGGCGTTTCAGGACCATTCTGAAGTTTCCTACACCTTTCAGGGCCGTTTTTGTAGTCTTAAGGAAGTTTTGAGAAATATGACGATTTCCAAACGAATTTAGTTAGAATTATGAAGAATTTTCAGGGACATTATAAAGTTCCAAGGCAGTTTTTGGAATGCCTCGGATGTAACTTTAAAGATACAAATTTATAAGTATTTTTAGAGGGTTTCCAAAGAATTTAGACATTTTATGCAGCTCTGGCACTTTTCAGCTAAGCGACTTTAATAGTATTCAGTAAACTTTAATAGTTTTCAGGAATATTATAAAGCTATTTAAAAATTCCCTAACGCTTCCAGGGAGTATTTTAAAATTGAGTTGTAATAATTTTAAATATGTAAGTAACTTTAGAGAGTTTCTGTAATATTCATATGTTTCCTTCAAATTGCCATGCAATCTTGGAGGTATTAAAGAAGTCTTAAGATGTGGAAGAATTTTCAAATAACTAAATAGTGTTAAGTAAACTTAACAGTATTGCTTTTAGATTATTTCCTGATATTTCAGAAAATTTTAGAAGTTTTATGAAAACCTGGAATTTTAGTAGGTACCTAAGTAACAACATTGAAAAGAAGGTTAGTGTTTCCGGAACATTCAGAAGACGCATGAAGCTGCGAGGTTTATTCACTAAGCAATTTTGGAGGTTTCCAGAAACATTTGAAATATCGAAAAAAGGTGAAGTGGCTCTTCTAGTTTTCTCGATAAGTTGACGGGTTTTCACGATCAACATATCACATTGATCACGATCAAAATAAAATTTTCAGAACTTCTTGAAATTCGCATATAATTTTTAAAATGTTACAATATAAATTTTAAATTCGTAAGTAAATTATAAGGCGTTTTACCAACATTTTGAAAGCTCCTACACATTTCCAGGCCATTTTAAAACTGTTAAGGAAGCTTCAAGAAATATAACATATTTTACAAATAAATTATTAGTGTTAGGAATTTACCAGGAGTTTAAAGAGACATTACAAAGTTTAAAAAGACTTTTCCAGTGCTCAGTAAACTCAAAAGTATTCGAGAATATTATAAATTTTTTAACAAACTCTCGGAAGGTTCCAAGCAGTTTTTCAAAATTTTAAAGAATGGATTTTACTTTGTAAATAATTTACCACGATACATGTAAAAACTACCTAATCACAATAATCTTCAGTAAATTTCAGGACTTCTTAGGAACTTTACAATGCTTTTAGCGAATTCACTAAAATGTTCATAAAAGTCTGTAATACTAACAAAAATTTTACTATGTAAAAAATTTTCCGGATCATTCAGAAAAATCCTGCAACTCAGCAGATTTTGAAGAAATTTTAGAAAATATGGCAAAAGTTCATAGTGGTTTTACTAGTTTTTCATAAATGTCAGAAGTTTTCAGGAATATCATGAAATTTTTAAAGTACCCTGAAATTTTCCCGTAAATTTTGATGTTTTGTATGAAATTTAATAATAAAATATTAAGCCCATAGGTTACTTTAGGGCGTTTCGGGAACACTTTGAAATTTCCCATATCTCTCTAGGCTATTTAAAAAATTTTAAGGCAGACTTAATAAATATGACAACAATCTCTTCAGTAATCAGCAGATGTTTTCAGAGAACTCTCTTATGTTTTCGGACATTTCTGTAAGATTTGCAGAACGTCTCGGATTGTTAAATTAGTAAATATATATAGAGTCCCCGAAATATGAAAACATTTTATGCAATTCTGGCAATTTTGTAACAATTCTGAAAATTTAAGGAAATGTAGGGACATTTCAGTATTCAGTAAGTTTCAAAAGGTTTCAGGAACACTACAAGATTAATAGAGATCTCTCTGAAGTTTTCAGACAGTTTTGGAACTTTTGATTGAAACGTCACCTCACTTTGCAGTTTCGTTCAACTCACCGAACGTTAGATCCCCACATGGAGGAGAAGACTCACCTGCAAAAAAAGAACAAGAAAACTTATTAAACAAATGAATAAGTACAACGAAATGTTATTTAGCGATCAATCTTCGTCTTGTCTATTGTTCTAACTTTTCCCTGTGTTGTTCGTTCTCTGAATGTGTGTACTTAAAATCTAAGCGGTGAAGACTTTTGCAATTGTGAGAAACCACAAGAATTCCCTCTGATTCCGTCCCTGAATGTTAATTAGCCATCTGTTAACCAAGCGGAATGCAATCGGTAGGGCCCCCCAGGTGCCCGAAGGCCGCCTACCCCCAAGGTAATCCGAGGACATTTTCTCTCTTCTACCTCTTCGTATAAAAGGGGGCACTTTTTTCTTCTCTCTACAAACGATGATTAGTAGCGCGGAAAGGTTCGTTAAGAGATTAATGGTCACGACTCGGGAAATTAATGAAAAACGAGTTAATTTGTCAAATTAAATCATCGTAATGGAAAAGGGAAGGAAAGAAAGGAAAGGTGGAAGGAATTTTTAAACGGTTTTCATTAAACGGTTTCGCAATTAGAACCTGCAATTACCCGAAGAGTAAGAGAGAAGGAGATACAAAATGAGAGAAAGAGAGAGAGAAGGAGAGAGAGAGAGAGAGAGAGAGAGAGAGAGAGAGAGAGAGAGAAAAGTGAAACTGGGTAGAGTTTTCAGTTGAACACTATACACGTATACGCGACGTGTAGGACGTTTAGAAACAAATTTAAAGTAATTATAGACGGTGAAAATTCCAGTGAAATTGTAATATAATTACTAACAAAAAATGTTTCTTTTCCACTTGTACTATCCCTACAAGCATGGACGAATTTAATGGATTAATTTAAGGTTAAAGTACTTAATATACTTATTTATCTAACACCCCATACGTACTCGCAGATCCCTATAGGGTGCTCAAACCGATATGCTTTATTTAAACGTCCATACGTGTATACATGAATGCATAATTTAAGCATAAGAAATACTGTTTTCTTAATTGAACACCTCATAATGCCAGCAGATTTTTTTAATTAACATTTTATACGCTTATAAACATACAGCGTGGTCAAAAATATATTACAGTATTAATAGGTGTCTTCAACTATAGACACGCAATAATGTGCTGACAATAATTCATTAGTAGCATTAAGAAAATATTTGAATATGCCATACATGTATATATGTAGATAGAAAGTTTAAGAACAATGCTGAATTAATATTACTTGCAATTACTCCATAAAAGTTCCCTTACTCGATATTTTTTATTTGAACATTGTTCATAGTACATATTATAGAGAATGTACAATTTTTTTCTTGGACACCCTATATATTCATGGCATACAAGACGCTTAAAAATAAATTTACGGTTTAGCTAAGTCATGCCATTTTATTCTGAAAATAGTTTACGAGATTATTTAAAAAAAATACTGGACTATGCCCAATACGCGAGTACACATAGAGCGTTCAGAAATAATGGTTGAAAAAGGTACTTATTTGTTAGTGATAAATCTGTGAGTAATTTTAGAAAGCTCCTGAAATATTTGAATTTCCTGCAGCTTTCAAAATCATAGCAGACCTCACTTTTATAAATTTTTAATTCGTGTACAATTTCAGAGGATTCCTGTAATATACACAAGATTCATAACTTTCCAGGCAATTTTGGAGGTTTTAAGGAAGTAGCAGAAAATGTGTAAAAATTTCCAAACGACAAATAGTGTTCAACATTCTTCGGCATTTTTCAGAGATATGTGTTTCGGAAAATTCCCTGGAATTTTGAGGTAATTTTAGAAATTTTAGGAAATTATGGAATTTTAGTAGCTATAAAAGTTTAGCTTTATAAATAACTAGTATTTCTAGATGATTCGGAAGACGCCTGAAGTTGTGAGGCTTACTTACGCAATCAAGGAGGTTTTAAGGTAAAAATTCGAAGTGGCTCTACTAATTTACTTTAAACTCTGAAGGGTTTCCAGGAACATTATGAAATTTATAGAGAGCTTCTGGAAATTTTTCCATACATTTTTTTTTAATTTACCTTATACAAATTTGATAACTTCATAATTTGATAATTCAATTCGTAAGTAAACTTTAATGTGTTTTAAGAACCCTTTGAACCCCCTACACCTTACCAGTCCATTTTAAAAGTTTTAAGGAACCGTTAAGAAATATGGCGTAATGTTCAAATAAAACTAATGTGTTAAAAAATCATCAGGCATTTCAAGAAGCAATAAAGTTTTCAGAGCACTCACAAACTTTCCAGGCAGTTTGTGGAAGTCTTACCGAAAATTTTAAATCTGTAACTGCTAAGAGTTTCTGGAATATCTAGAAGCATGCTGCAATATGGCAAAATACCGAAATGGAGAAAATAGCATTCGGTAAACTTTAGGGGCTATCGGGAACATTCTGAATTTTAAAGGAACTCTTGGAAGTTTTCAAGAAATATTTGGAAGTCACAGATTTCATTTTTTTTTAATTTGTAAATAACTTTAGAAGTTTCGCTGAATATTCAGAGCTGCCCTACAACTTCTGAGGTAAGTTTGGAGCTATTGGGGAAGTTGCAAGAAAAATTTCAACAGGAAACTTCAGTAAACTTTAGACGGTTTTAGAAACATTAATGTTTTCAAAGAATTTTTTTAATTTTTCGAATAATTTTAGAAGTTTTATGAAAATTCGGGAATTTCAAAATAGAAATTTAACTTTCTAAATAATATTCTAGTGTTTCCGGATCACTTGGTCGACTCCTGTAACTGTGACGTTAACTTACAGTGCGATTATGGCGCCTTGAAGAAACTTCAGGAAATATGACAATAATGTGACAGATTTTTTTCTTCTTCGAGTCTCTATACTTTACGGGCATACAGAGCGATCAAAAATAAGTTTAAGGTTTAGCTGACTGTAACCATTTTACTTTGATAATAATTAACGAGAGTATTCACAAAAAAAAATTACTGTACTACTCCATATGCGTCCATACATATAGAGTGTTAAAAAATAATGCTGGAGTGCCGTACTCACTTATTACTTAGAGGCGCTGTAATTTTTGGATGATTCAAAGTAGCCGTTTTTAAAAAAATTGTGTTTTGATTGATGATCCTACAAACTTTCGAACATAGAGTGCGCCTGAAAATTTTATATTAATTTTAAAAAATAAATTTAAGAATGAAGTGACACTAGTCATGCCATCTTCGTATGACTGTTCCAAAAAAGTATTGTTACGCGAAATGTAAACATCAGTGGGAAGCGTGCTCCTTCTTATCTGACGCAGGCGGCGCATTCCAAAGGGGACCATAAAAACACTTCTCGAATAGTCGAGAAGCTTCTCGAAAAGACATTATTAGGATAGGGATATAAATTACAAGCCGGTCCCGTCAGAGGAGGGAAGACCAGGAGCCGATAAGCCGACTAGCGATAAGTGTACAAATAAATTAGTGCGTTAAGTGTTTAACATAAATTAATTAGTTAAGGAATAGACTAACCAAATTAGGTAGTGTTAAGAACTGTATAAATACATTAGAAGAAACGTTACAGTATTTTACTATTTCAATATTTATAAGATTCAGAAATAATGCTGGACTGTATTGGCAAAACGTAAGGTTAATTGCGAGTTTTCTCTTTGCTGTTAATTTGAACGCTCCACAAATGTACAGGCAGAGGGTAGTCGGAATTTTATCCTGGAACACTCTTTGGACCCAAATACAATGCGTTACTTAGATCTTACTAGGCGTTAGGTTTGAGCGGCACTAGCTATACCCGAACCACATTACTTTGAGGAGTAAGCGCAAACATATCGAAGAAGTTGCATTTGAACGCCCTATAAACATGCAGTGTTACAAAAAAATTAAGACAATAATTACAATAAATCAAGACCACTGATTATTTACTGAGTGAATTTTACTCGTTTGCGCAGATGATCAAAGACGTACCATACGCAAAATAGAACAATTTGATCCAATGTACAGGTCGATCAAAAAATTAATTCAAGGCAAATTGAAACTAAAACGACTTTAATTACTTCTGCAGCAGTGTTAATTTATTTTTAATGAAATTGTTCTGCTGCGAAACTAATTAACACGATGCACTTTGAAGTTTCTACCATGCGTAATCCAGAATAAATTAACTAATCAGTCAGCTAAATCAAACTTAATCAAACATGGACTTGGGGCGAAGCAGATAACATTTTCTAAAAATACAACCATTCTCCCTCGTCAATACTTAATAGAAGCAAAGAAGTGCGCCTGGGTGCATACCTGAAAAATAAACTTCGTGTCGGACATGCACAGCACCGACTGCCGAATATACATGTTTTATTTAAGAGTTAGGGCCGTTCGGAGTAAAGGAGTCGTACTCTTTTTTCGTTCGGCGGAAAAGAGCGCCTGGAAATTCCGTCCCGACGCCTCAATTCGAGAATAAAGTTAGATTGGAAGTTTTATTTGTACACAGAGAGGGAGAGAAGGAGAGGCTGGGGGACGGACCGGTGCACACGTTGAAAGGATACGAGTTCAGTAGTAGTATTAATTTCCGACTTGGTTTTACCTTCTGGGTATGACGGATCCATAAACCAGGTGTCCGTGGATAAATGATAACAAATTGAAATGAACAAATTGGAATTGAAATTTCATCTTATGGATTTTAGAGCGGATTCATCGGAAACTGATGTGTACCAAATATGAACCAAATATGTATTAACTTTTTGAGCAGCTTTAAAAGTTTGTTCCCAATAGTACACTTTCTCAAAAAATTTTATTTGTAATATTTAAAAAAATGCGATTACTTAAAATAGTAACATTTACGGGTATATATACTTTTCCAAACAAAACTAAGAGAAAAAAAATTATTTTTAATATAGAATGACACTTGCCAGTATGGCCCTAACACTTTTTTGTGTTTTTTAACACTGTTATGCCGTACAAAACAATTTGAAGAAATTCATGATAACAGTTAATTTACACCTTCATCGCATTTTTCCAATTGGTTTATAGTTACTTATTATACAAGCGGATAAAATGAACGTTTAACGAGCGCGGCGCAGCCGCAAGCGCGTTAATATCGCGAGTTAAACGTTCATTGTATCCGCCAGTGTATTACGTTTTATTCAATTTTGCCATATATAAACTGACGTTTAGCGGAGTAAGTCCAATTTTGAAGAGAAAATTTGACAAGATGACAACTTCAGTGCCGCAACCTTCACAACGACGAAAACAATTTTAAACATTTAAAACGTCACTTTATACGACAAAATTGAATTGGCCGCGGATTAAAACATTTTAAGCCGCTGCCTAAGTAAACAAAATAAACAATAACTTTATAGGTTCGATTTAACGTCAATAAACGTCAGTTTATATGGCAAAATTGAATAAAAAAAATTAATTTTCATTTTTAAATTATGAAATGCTTCACAAAATTTGAAATTTCATTCATAGTGTTTGTCATAATCAACCTATATGCGCAAATAAACATTACTTTTGAAAAGTAATTAGCGATGTACCTGTCGGTATATTATCTTATATTCGACAGGAGAATAAATATTTAAAGTTTTTAAGAAAACTTGGAACATATTTGGGACAAAATTCAAAAAAAACTGAAAAAATAAAGGGTTCAAAAAAGATTGAGTAAATATATCACTAAATGTTAGTACACATATTTAACATTAAAATAGATTGGCAAAGTTTGAAAACAACATTGAGGAGGATTTCTAGAAAATTTTTAAAAATCGAAAACGAAAAGAATAAAGTGCCCTCTCCAACCAAAAATGTTATATAATTATGTGAATGGTCTGAATGCGTCAGAGATAGCAATTAACTAAGAAACCGTTATTTCTGTGTAGATGCCACGATTTTTAAAAGAAAAACCTCACTTTCGAGTAACTGATGAAGATTAAACTTATAATCGAAATGTTTTACTAGAAAGAGTTTTCTTTCTTTTTGCCTTATATATATAGTGATACTTTCGATAATACTTTTAAATATTATTTTTTTTTACATTATTGGTAATGGTCTCATTCCAAATGGTTGAATGTAGCTGCTTATTTATTGCCACGTTCCCTTTTCCTATTCGATATCGAATTTGGTCACCACTTCCTCCCTGGTTAGATATAACTGTGCCCAGATATATTTATAGTTTCTAGTTATATTATAGTTACATCTATTTTATAAAGCTTTATTATACATATTTGATAGTAGAATACCTACATTTTCAAAGTATAGAAAAAAATATTACAGCATATTTTGAGAAAATTTTTAAAAACTGAAAATGAAAAGTGTGAAGTATCCTACAGAGAAGATTTAGTTAAAAACGTTCTTAAACGTTATTATACACATCCGATATTAAAACAAATATTAAAAATTTCGAAAAACAAAGAATTAAAAACTAAAAAACGACAAGTGTAAAGTGCCGTTTAAAGAATATTTAATCACAAATGTTATTCATCTTCATTATACATGTTGGATGGTAAAACAAATATTTAAACTGAATAAGAGCTTATTGATAATGAATTTTGAGAAAATTTAAAAAAACCGAAAAATGACTAGGAAAAACTGCCCCATTATAACAGCCAATTTAATTAATTGGGAGGTTCAGGTATGTTGTAAAGTCGAAATAGAAAGTTTGAACTGTTTGTATGATTTAATTTTCCAGAAAAACGTACGAAAAGACTTACGAACGAACAGACTGAGCGACAGACAAACATATATATATATACATACATACAGACAGACAGACAGACAGACCGACAGACATACATGCAGACAGAGACAAACTGACAGACCGGCAGACAGATAGATAGACATGCATACAGACAGACGAACAGGCAGGCGGGCAGGCAGGCAGACAGACAGCCATACAGACAAGCAGACAGTAACAATATATCAAATTCGAAAAATCGACCGGACTACAGTAACTACTTATATACTATGTCCAGCCACAATTGGAACACCAACAAAAACACTTAATGGCTTTTTAAGTAGTGAAGAGCGATGCCGCCTTCTCGTCCATGGGCGTATCATTACGGATAATAACTTCTAACAATGAATTCACTTCCAAATCGCACAAACAAATGGCACACACATACACACAGCACTGCTTTCTCGAGTATAAGTGCCGAAGAAGACATCACAAGGAAAGCACACGTGGCCGCTGTGTTATGATCCAGTGGACCATCCAGTATCTGTAGTCTCGCGTACTTCCTCATACACGATTTCACTGATAGACTGTATACCTGCACCTTAGAAGAAGAAGATACAAACGAAGTGCCGCTGTCGTAAAAAATAAATTGCGGTCCAATGGACCCTCTATTTCTTTATCTGTACATATACATAGATTCACATATACGATTTCACTTGGGCAACTGAACACCTGCATTTTAAAAATACGAGTGCGTTTCTGAATAAGCAAAAAGATACGTCCCATGGTTTTGTATAGAGACTACGGGCTCTTTTCGAATGTCCTCGGTAAATTCAGATTTTATTGAGTGTTCCAATTGCTATAGCAGTATACTGGTTAGAGATTACCCGTAATATGAGTGCGTCATATGAGAAAGTAAAAAGAAATGTTTACAATAGAAATTGCGGAAGTTTTGAAGTAAAAACAATATTTTACGGCTTTTTTTGGGACTATTAGGTTCCAACATTTTAAACCAAAAATTTTAGAAGTGTTATCATTTTTGACAATAAAGATTAGTTACTAGATTTTTTCCCGATATCTTCCAGGGGCGCTTTTGATTAACTTATGCCATGTCCTTCAAATGATTTCAAGTTTTCTCAAACTTCATTTTTCAAACCAAGCACCCATTCTTTTAATACTGGTAAGAAATTGTGAAAATGTCTCTTCGCGCTGTCCATGCTAATCGAGATCTTTCCCAGACGAATTTCGTTGAGCCAGCAGAATCGAGAGATATACTCTAAGGTTCCAGATGGTTGACGAAAGGTACCGAAGGTATAAAAGACTGGTTTTGAGGGATAATTCCGAACAAAGCGACAAGTAAATATTGTAACGTTTTACGGGTTTAAAATAATTTACACTTAGCAAAGTGTCATAACTAATTTATTTCCACTACGAGCTGACAATACCTAATTTGTATAACACTCTTGTTTATTTATTTTCAGTGCACGGCCGCTCCGGTCAGGCATTTGACTCGTTCTGCTGTTTATGACTGACTCCTGTCCCGGTCCGGCGGCTTCCTTTTATCTCGCCGCACGCCGCTTTCCGAACATTCTCGTCGCGCTCGAAGGGTATACTATAGAACTTGCGTCTAGTAGTCTAAAATTCTAAGAACTCAAATCGATTCGTCGAAATTGGATTCCTCCGGACTAGTATTTAATTTGTGGCGAGACTTTCCGTTACAATATACAAATAAGTTAATAAGTAGCATAATGTAAATTGAAATTAAATCCACTAGCAAACGTAAACCACAGTACAAATAACTCACACAGGTAAAACCAATTAAATGAAGTTTTATTTTTATAAAATTACAGATACTTCAACAAGTTTTCCTACCCAAATTGCAATCCAAAAGTTGAGATTTCAATCAAAACCTTCTGATAACATAAAAACGACTGGTGCACATATTCGGGCAACAGATGGCACCGAAAAAAAATCCAACGCCGGACGGGAGGGGGTACTTCCGTTCGTTTCTTGTGAATTATTGATCCGCCGGGCTAACAAGTAGTCGTGCTTATCAATAATTCGCTCTCTGAATAACTCACCGCGGCTACTTCCTTCGAGTAAAACGTCAGAATATCGAAACGTATGGAAAATTCACTAACTAGAGCGTTGTTACTTCCGGGGCGGCATCGACGTTATACGGGCGCATTACGATTTTTTTTTCTTTTTGGAATTTAATCGATCCCATCCTTTCCGTCCTTAATACCTTATCCCGCATTCGTGGGAATAAGATGAGATACGGGGGATTTGCCGGCACAAGAGCCATTCGAGTATGTGAAAAGTTCGCATTATCCTACGTTATTGATGGATTTCCCCTTCTTGTACACGATCTGATTCCTTCCTTAGAGAGACGTCTCGGATATTACCTCCGGCAGTAATCCAGAGAAATATTTTAAACCAGGCAGTGAAATTACAGAATTAAATAATAATAATAATAATAATAATAATAATAATAATAATAATAATAATAAAAGAAAACAACATGAGACAATGAGACAACATTTTCAAACGTCTAATAGTGAAATACTAAAAGCAGTACTGAGAGAAGACAAGGGATACACACCTCTCAATTTGTCTCAACAGAACCGCCAAAGCGATATTGTGTCAACCCAAGAGAACCTGAGTGCTTGGCAAGAACAGCCCCTTAATGGAAGATACCCCAAATTGTTACAACTAGAGAATGTTGACAAGAACGCTTCTCTACGATGGCTTCATGAAAAACAGCTGTACAAGGGAACAGAAAGATTCTTAATGGCCATTCAAGACCGAGTAGTAAGGACAAGGAACTATGAAAAACACTGCCTGAAGCTAAATGTCATTGACAAATGTCGGAAATGTGGGGCCTCGGGTGAAACAATCGAGCATATAATGGCGGGATGCTCCATGCTAGCAGAAAGTGCATATTTAGGGCGACATAACCAACTCGCCAAAATAATCCATCAACAACTGCCAATCAAGCACAACCTTCTTGATGCTCCACCCCCACCGTACTACAAATACGACCCCTCTCCAGTTTTTTTTTCGTCTACCTTCTTGTTATAGAGCTCAGCTGTCTGAGAGAACCTGTTGAGCTGTTACACGTGTTGGAGTCTTTTCGGGGATCCCGTGTCCCGTTTGTTGGAGTTTGTTACTAAACGTCATTAACCACGGAATTGCAATTGAATCCAACAATGAAGTCCAACACAGAATTTTCCACCTCATGCATATGGATGACATTAAACTTTATGCTAGTACACCAGCACATATCAATTTACTGCTCAGAACTGTGGAAATCTTCTCTAGTGACATTCATATGGAGTTTGGATTTAATCAATGCAGAACCCAGACATTAATAAGGGGACAACATAGTACCACTATTTTTTATCTCCAAGATGGCAAACTACAAATACTTAGGTGTACAGCAATCCATCAGGACTGATCATAAGGATGTTAAGAGTCGAATCCGAGAAGCATATGTGGGTCGATTACAGTCCATATCGAGAACTTAACTGAATTCAATAAACACAACAAAGGCAACTTGCTATGCTATTCCCCTCTTAACATACACATTCGGTATCATTAGATGGACGAAGACGGAAATAGAGGAGACTGAAAGAAAAACGAGCAGTACTTTTGAGTATCGAAGTCATCACCCCAAATCGGCAGTTGAGAGACTCACGATTCCAATAATAAGGGAGTGATGTCAGCTATTTGCACCAAAAACAATGCTCCAATCTTCAAAGATATTTTCTCAAAAAACTGCAGGCATCCCCGCTGCACAGAGCCGATATCTTGGCCGACAAAGGATACACACCCTTAAACTTATTTTCCGCAAGCCCGGCAACTGTTACCTAGCAAGAACGAGTGAATCTACTAATGGATTCTTGGAAGGGCAAGATGCTGCATGGAAAATACCCTCACGAGCTCAGGGACGAGGAGGTGGATGGAGACGCATCAACCCCGAGTGCCCTATTTGCAAAAACTGAGGGATTCATTATAGCTATTCAAGATCAGGTTATTGCTACCAAAAATTACGTAAAATATATAGTGAAAGAAGCAAGTGACATTGATGACAAATGCAGAAAGTCTCTCAAAACAGCTGAAACTATTCATCATATAACTGGGAGGGTGTACCAATCTAACACACATTGAATATCTGCATCGTCACAACTGTGTAGCTAAAATAGTCCATCTGAAACTTGCTCTCATGTACAATCTATCAAAAGATCCTGATCCATATTATCACTATACCCCTCAGAGTGTTTTAGAAAATGAAAACTACCGTCTACACTGGGACAAAACAGTGCTCAGAGATAGAACAGTGGTGGGAAATCAACCAAACATTGTACTGGTGAACAAGACACACAAAAAACACATATATAATAGATATAGCTATTCACAACACTAATAACATGAGTGAAACATTTCAAACCAAGTTGGCAAAATATGCGGACGTCCTTCCAGATAAAACAGCAATGGGGACAGAACAACGTGATTATTGTCTCTAATCGTCAGTACAACGGGAATCGTACCTCACTCACTGAAACAGAATTTGTCATCTCTGCAACTAAAAGAGTCTTTAATAGCAGACATGCAAAAGTCACTAATACTAAAACCTGTCAGATTGTTCGTAAATTTTTAAACATTAAATAGGCAGATCTTGTCAATGCAGATGAGTACGAAAACACCGTCACAGATGAGACTAGGAATTAGTAATAATAAAAGTGGATCAGTCATAGGTGGTAAGTTGTAACGGCTCATCGAGCAAACGATTGGAAGGGAAAAATGGTGTATGAGAGGAGCAAAGCAAACTTTACTGTATAACCGTTGAAAACTTGAATTTTGAACAAATTAAATTTACCAATATACCGTTTCGTCAGATTACAAAATTGGTTGTAATTCGCACTCTCTTGGTTTTCCCTTGAAAAGTAAACCTACCTTTCGTCGACCGCTTTGCGCTCCTATTGCTTTTATACTAGCTGTGACCTGTTGTGGATTCGCTCGCTATTTATTTGAAAAAGTAAGACTCCAATGTACATAAATACACCCGACTTCATTCGGAGATGTCAACTTGATTTAAACTCCAGAAAGTAAACTTTAGGATTATAGCATTTTTCTGAACCATCTGAGAGCCATACCTAAACAGTACCAAGTGTTCAGTTTCTACTTATTGACCAAATACCCTATTGACCAAATTTCAGCCTAGTCTCCACTCCTCGGGTAAGTGTAATTTGAGGCTTTTAAATTTCGTGGTGCCATTCGGAGCTATAACCTAATTCGGAATGTAACGGAAAGTCTCGCCACAAAATAAACACAAGTCAGGGGGGGAGACCGTTTCCGACGAATCGATGCCAGTTCGTGGTATTCCAGACTGTTTGACAAGAATTCTATACCCTTCGAGAACGACGAGGAAGTTCGGGACGGCATGAGACGGCGACATAACAGGGGACTCCACCGAACGGAGAGTCGGTCATAAACAGCGGAACGTGACGAATACTTGACCTGAGCGGCCGTGCGCAGAATACAAATAAACACCTGTGAGATATAAATTAAGTAGTAAGTGTTAATTCTTAGTGTCAATAAATTAGTTAAGACACTTCGCGTAGTGTACGTTATTTCGAACCCGTAAAACGTTACAATATTGTACATTAATTGTCGGAGCGTTCTCCATAGTGATTTTCTTTGTAGAACCCGACCGAACGTGAAATTTCACACGCCCACCGTGTTAAATCACATTTATGTCTCGTCTCCTGCGGGATCGCTTCACCTCTTACCGCTCATCTTAAAAAATAAACACACCGAATGGATAATAAAGTTATTTTTCGGGCTTGTGTGTGTGTATGTGCGAAGAGCTCGAGATCATGTCATGTCCCACAGGCGCGTGTACCTAACCCAATTTATCCCACCCCTTAATTTATGTATCTTGTAACGCGGCTCATCTCGCGTCGAAAAAAAATGTGTATACACACACACGCACACCCTTCAATTACCCCCAAACTACACCCCCAAATACCGTTAACAATATATGTATACACTATAGTATACACGCCCTACGGTTTAATAAAATATTAACACCTCCTATGAATAGTCGATCAGGGAGTGTGGGAAAGAGCACGGCGGCGGGATGGTCGATGAAGGGGATGAGGGTACGTGTGGACTGATTACGCGACACTTAACGCACCCCCTCAACCGAATTATCAGGTTTATTCAGGTGAATATATTCCTTATCTGTCGTGTTTTATTTGCGGGACCCCGGAGGGGCGGCGGATTTGAATGTACAGATAACGAACTCGTGTTTACTCGCTGAATAACATATACATATACATACATAGGTATTTATACGGAGCGTCCCTGAAGTGCGGGTGAAATTCATATTTTTAATTCTCATTATTAAAGGGGACAAATTTTCAATTTCCTAATTAACCCATCCTTGCGTTTTATTTTTTTTTGAAAACATTACCAAAAATGATCCACTTTGTTACGTACCTTAGAGAGTCAAGTGGATAGCATGAAAAAAAAAAATTAGGTGTTATTAGGTTAGGAAAGCTTAAAACAATAATATGAGTATATTACGAGCAGAGGCACATTTGACCGTCATAATGGAAATTAATAGAGTAATATGTAATTAGTTATATTAATTTTAGGATTCTACGTTCGATATACAATGCTTCAAAAGTTGAATTTGACAAGTACAAAATTAAAACAAAAAAATATTTTTTTTTTATTGGTACGCTATTTTGCCTATTTAAAACATGCTTTGGCGTGCGTAAATCGGGCTTTTTCGCACGCGCGTGTTTTAAAGTCGCCATGGAAACGTATCAACAACGGCCGTATCAACCAATAGCAGAGCGTTTTTGGCCGTAGCCGGACAAGCCGATTGGTTGCACGACGTGCGACGGGCCGTCACGAAGCGTCCCGAGTGTCATTGAAATTAATCATATTGGGTATGCATTTGGTTTTGGTATAAAAAATGGTACCAATAAAAAAAAATCGCGTAAAGTATTCGTGGATAACTGCTCTTTCAAGCACTTCCTCTATTTCGAGCACGACGGCGTGTGCTCGAAAACTCACGCGTGTTTGAAAGAGCTCAATATCCACTCATACTTTAATATACTATTTACTACCTGTACTCAATAAGATACTAATTTCTAAATTGGTGCAGTACGGTAACATAGGAAGGCACGTTTTTTGAGAAAAGCGAAACAAAAATCAATTGTTAAATAATCTAAATTGGGGGTCTCAGTATACAGTGAATTCTCCCCCATGCTACAATGACCTCCAAAGAAACTTTTTTTTTAAGTAAACATTTCTTTGAAATATTTCCTCTTATGAAATTTCGATAAGATGGTTGTTTTTGAGGTAATATAGAAAATTTGCAACAAAGAACTAATGAAATATAACGCGTTTATATTTTTGCCGTACGCTAAATGTTGCTTCAATCCAAGCTCCTTGCAGCTTATTTAGTGCAGACTTTGAACTGACTTAAACTGATTTTGACTTAAGCTTTAATTTGAACTCCAATTCAACTTTAATTTAATGCTGAATAGATTTATAAATAAAAGTGTTATAATTTTTTTAGACTATACACATAACTTATCAAATAGTTGTTATTTAAGTACATATGCTTTTAAAGTTCCCCCCTTCATCTATTTTTCAACATTGTTTAAATAATATCGGTAAGTTTAAATTACAATGTAACTGTAATCTTACTATAATTGAAATACGATCTATTGTTTTCAACTCATATAAATATTGTATATATTTGCAAGATGAAATTATTACAAACCGTTAAAATATATCTATTTTATAATTAGTTCGACATAAGAGATGGTTTCTAAGGGTTAAAAAGTTGAATGTCATCACAAATCTTGTCCAAGAACATGAAAGAATATTTATCGTACATGATTAAACGAGAATTCAATCCATAAAATGTTGAAATATGTATTTTTCAATTTTTTTCAGTAAATCGTTGTTTTCATCCCTAAAAAGAAAAAGCGCAAGCGAGCACGTCACGTTTGAAGATGAGGGTAAGATAAGCTAAATTCAAATTTCATGAACATCAATGGAGGTTAACACAATTCGGAGATAATAAGCTGTTTTACCTTCAAAGACTACTTATTCTATGATTTTCTGTGCGGGTATTAAACAACTGAAACAAAAAAAAAATAAGAAAATTATGATACGTTTCTACACATGCTTTACAAAGGCAAAATATTGTTTCAGTTCAATGTTCTTTTCCTGTGATTTCTGACGAAAGAAGTAAATGGGACAAAAAAAAATGCGAAATATGTACTCAAATGCATAAGGTAGAATAGTCAACATATAAGATGCTTCATGTTCAATGTTTTTACGTGTTAATTTTCCGTGACTTCTCATTGCGACAATGAACAAAGTAATTGCAACAACAACAAAAATAGGGGAATACGATGCACTTATATTTTAAACGTAGGACATAATATAATATATGCTTCAATCCATACTTTTGCATCACTAACATTCTATGATTTCTCATAACGCCTTGAACAAATTTTACTCCAACAAAGAAATAATGAGAGAAAAATTGAAAAATAAGTTGAGAAAAATTATACGTGTATAATTTTTCGCAACCACAAATACTGCATCAGTCTACGTTCTTTCCAGCACACCATTCTATGATTTCTTATGAGGCCATGTACAAAATAACTGCAAGGTAGAACACAAAACAAACATTGTTCCACCATTAACAATACAGTGATCAATTTTGAGATTGATGTATTGATGTATGTACCCGCCATTCAAAGAAAGGTACGGTTCATTATCATCTCATAAATGAATCGGTTTCTTAAAGTTATTAAAAAGGACAAAAAATATTTCAAAACATTATTATTCTAAGCAGATAACTTAGGAGTCACTAGAGCCTCATTTGCCACTTAGGTCTATTTAAATATAAGGCGTGCTATTAATCAATCCATATACGACTAGTTTTCAGTTGGGCTCCCAAAAACTCTTCCAAATTATTTTGAAATTCCCACAAATTGGTCCCACACAGTGGCGGTTGGGGCGCCTTGCCTTGTATACCGTATGTCCAAATTATACTGCAATTTCATCTTTGAGGGGTAATGAGACATTATTACCGCATCACCAAAACACTAAAGTTCGGTTCGGTAGGAGGGAAGTGTGAAAATCCGTGTGAGTTGCGCTTTTGATTAATGACTTTAATTACACACTAGCGTAGCTTAAAATGAAAGAAATTCTTATTCTTATGATTAATGTTGGAGTCTGGATAAAACAATATAAAGAACTGGTGCAAAGCCAGATAGCGGTTAAAAGATTAAAGAGCTTCAAATCCACAAATTCAATTAACTGCTTCATATAAACAAATTTACAAATAAAACAAATATTTTACGATAACATGTTTTATTTTGTTTAATAACCAATGACCCAGACACACAACAATGATCCATAGGAAGTATTACTATAAACTAAAAAATAATCGAGCCGAGATCGAGCCATCCATAAATCAGTCCGTAGAATTCAATTCCTTATTGAGTGGTATTAACCATGAGAGTAGTTGTTTCGGGTTGGTTCGCATTTGTAATCATATTCATATGCGTAAATTAAAAATAATTCTTTTCATAATAATATGTTCTTCCAAATGTATAAAATAAATGTTTCATTAGAGTTCCATCAAAAGGGAACCAATTGATTGTGTAAAAATACTCATACAATGCCCTAATATTCCAGACAATAAATAAAAGAGTGATGTGCTCTTACACGAATTTCTGGACAAAATGGGTTAAAATTAAAGTTGAAATATCTAAATTAGGGATGTAACGCCCATACCCCTGTGAATATGAGTACGCAAATGCCTCCTAGAAATAAACGAGACTCTTGTGCTGCTATGTCTTGGCGCGGTACATAGTCTCTCCCTAATAGCTTGATTAATCCTGCCTAGATCCGGCTAATATTCTGACACCATGTGGGGGCTTACTTAGACAAACAGATGAACCTAATCCATATGAGTGGAGTAGTATGTAATACCTGCTTGACGCAAGAATGCATTCCTCATGACTGGGGGAATGCAGTGGTTGCTCTTATCTATAAGAAAGGAGATCCTTCGGACCTCGAAAACTACAGACCAATCAGTCTGCTGTCTCAGGTGTACAAATTGTTTATTAGAATAATTACAAACAGGTTAGCGAGCGAAAACTTGACATATACCAACCAAGAGAACAGGCTGGATTTAGAAGTCACTACAGCACTACTGAACACATCCATACAGTAAAACAACTTATAGAGAAGGCATCAGAATATGGATGGCTTACGTAGACTTCAGAAAGGCCTTCGACACTATAGAAACCTGGGCAATAATAAAATCTATGAGAAATGTCAGAGTGGATCAAAGATACATCAACCTAATAGAAAATATATACAAAATTTCTACAATGACTATCAAGATGCATGCACAGACAAATAAAATAGAATCCAAAAGAGGCGTCAGACAAGGAGACGTAATTTCGCCAAAATTGTTTACTTTACTCTGGTTTTGGAGGATGTCTTCAAGAAAGTCAATTGGAGGGAAAAGGGAATAAACATCTATGGTGAATACCTAAGCAATTTAAGGTTTGCTGATGATGTCGTTCTGTTTGGAAGAGATAAGCAAGAACTAACTAAGATGTTGGAAGAACTACATGTAGAAGCTGCCAAAATTGGACTACATATGAACAATGCAAAAACACAATTCATGACAAACGTTCCTGATGCAGACCAAACCATTACGTTTCATGGACAAACTATAAACAAAACACAATCATACATATATCTTGGACAATCAGTGACACTAAGCAAACAAAACCAAGAAATTGAGATCGATAGGAGAGTCAGATTAGGATGGGCTGCCTATGGTAAATTAAAATACGCATTCAACATGAAAATCCCCATGGCATTAAAAACAAAAATCTACAACGATTGCATTTTCCCAGTCACTACATACGGATCCGAGACCTGGGTCCTGACTAAAAGCATTATTAACAAACTAAGAATACATCAGAGGCCCATAGAGAGAAGCATACCGGGAATATCACTGAGAGACCACAAAACAAACCAGTGGATACGAGAAAGGACAAAAATAACCGACATCATACAGAGAATCAGTTCCTTAAAGTGGCAATGGGCAGGACATGTTGCAAGACACAGAGAGAATTGGAGTGGACACATCACTAGATGGAGACCTTGGGGAGAACGAAGAAGTATTGGCAGACCACAACAGAGATGGTACGATGATCTGAAAAAATTCGCTGGGCTGAACTGGTACCAGAAAGCAGAAAATAGAAGTGTATGGTAAAACATGAGAGAGGCCTATATCCAATGGATAGAAGATGGCTGAAAAAAGAAAAAGAAAAGAAAAAAGATTATCTAAAAACAAAATTGCCGAGTTTCGAATCATGAAAATGGGACAATTTCAACAATTGGCGAACTTTTATTACATGATGTGTTATGAGGCGCTATTAAATATTAATTTCATCGGCTTCCAATAATCGTAGAATCAAAGATCTTCTTACATCCGAAGTATGGCATTATGCAAAATATCAATACAGTAGCTGAAAGCGAAGAGGTTGGATAAGCGATTGCAAAGTTGGGGAAATCGGTCGTAACACGAAATGACAGACAGACGGACAGGCAGGGCAAATTAAAATAAAAGTTTCAATTAAGACAAGCCGCCCAAATAGGTTAACATGGTATAAATTAGATTCCACTTAAGAACTTGCAACTAATTTCAATTAATTAATTAATTAATTTCAATTATTAGTTATTAATAACAATAACAATTATAAGTTGTACACAGCTTGTTACTTATATTACTATTACGCCGCTTCGTTGCTTTTAAATAGAGACGGGAAAGAAGATATGCGAATAATTAGGAGGAAACAGGAATCCCCAGTTATGGTATAACCATAAATTAGATTACCCTTAACGGTCCCTCGTTAGGGATGCCTTCAAATTAATTTATTTTATTTATTTCATGTCAGTCTATTCTACCAGTGGAAGTATTAGATGACCACCCCCATTTAACCTTTTCTGACAGAGAAACGACGTTCTAAAGTTTTTGATCTAAGATAATAATAATAATAATAATAATACATATAAAAGCGCGTATTCACCAAAAAACCGAGCAAGAGCGAACATTTGTTTTTGTTCGTGTATGTTTGTTCGTGTTCGCTCGACATATTGACATCTCGTCCATACCAGAGCAAATATATTCAGGTTCGCAGTTGATCCGATACAAAGTACAGGAGAGCTATTCTTCGCAGTGGATCCCGTCCACACTGAACGAGCATGAACAAGTATTTTCTTTGATGTACCGCCTTCCTCCCGATCTTTTTGAGCGCGAACAAACGTTTGTTCGCTCGCTAGCACGTTAAGCCCGTACTCACTAGATAATTATTGATGCAGAATGCTCGCTCGCTCTTGTTCGCTCCTGCTCGCTTTTTAAGTGAATACGCGCCTTAAGGTGTGCAATCTATCCGGCGAGGAATGTAGCAAGTCTTCCCACTAAACATTTTTCCATGAAGCTTTATACTCAATTAAAAATTACAAATTTCCTTTGATATCCGAACCGATCTGCGATCAAAGCGTCCGCGCCTCTACTGCACTATATCCGAACTAGCGGACCTATTAGAGCTTAAAATAGGGCTGCAGTGAGCTGACCGCCGACCAATTCATTTACGTTCGACTTTTCAGGGGATATAAATATGTATGTATATGCGAAAGCTCGCCGCAAATTTGTTCACAACGACAAAAGAGGATTTTTATAGGGATTATTCTACCCACATACATGTCATACCCTTTATTGTGCATGGCGGACGTTCATACGCTATATGGCTATTTGAATTGATAAGTGTTCGGATTTTTATGTTTAAAAGTACATTAAGCGAGCTTTCGCTAAGCTCTCGGGCGGGTGGGTTTCAGCCCGATTGGAAGCTTTCCGTTTTTTTTTAAAGAAGCGTATTTTCCTGAGAGTGCTGACCAGGCCAACCAACGTCTCGCATACACTTATTAAGCGTTCTTTAGTTACGCTAAATTTTACAATGATTAGCTATTATTTTTTTTATGAATTTAGATGATCGACGTAATTTATACGCTCCTGCAGGTTATAGTTTAAAGCGATGAAACCCTACGTACCTATTTATTAGAGTTTAGTTAAGCTCCTTAAGGATTTCACTTTTTCACCTTTGATTTTTTTTACGAATTCCGTTTAAAAGCTGATTAGTTTTTTAACCGAAGCTTTTTATCGCTGGATTTCGTCACAACAGGTAAAAAACGACGTAAAAAAAACATTACCTCGCCTTTTATGATATGTTATGTCCTTTTCAAAACTAAAATTCACAAACTCGTAATTCAAATATACTATAACGAAACGGCTCGCCGCGATAAACACGCCGGGAGCTACACAAATTCGCCGAATTGCGATCCCGGGAAGGACGGGTCGAAGCCGACGGTCGAAAAGCGGAGAAGGTTCGATGCGATAACAAGTTCCGCGAATTCTAGAATCATCTCCCCAAACTTCGGGAATATTCCGGCAAACGTCTAGAAGGCTTAGTATATATAGGTGGTATATATACCTGGTATATAAGGAATGCCGGACCCAAGGCGGGACAGTTGAAGAATCGTTGTGTAAACATTCGGGCGAGGGACCGCGCGCGTTAAGTAAATAAATATCTCTGTGTGAAATAAATTATAAGTGTTAAGAGTTAGGATAAATTAATTAGGACAAATAGTAAAAACGTTACAATACTGTTAATACCAGAGAAGTGGTAATTATTTTGAAGCGGAGATTTAATGATTTTCTTCAAAAGTATTAATAATAGTTCGAAAGCTCCAAACGGTTTAGAGACATTTTAGAAAATACGAAACCCACTAGGTCATTTTTGAAAAAATTCTAGCCCAAAATGAGACAAACTTAAATTACTAGTATTAAAAAAATATTGACAAATTTTTTTTAAGTTGTGACTTCGTGCATAATCGTTGCCATAGCTCTAATAATGAATGCAACCCCATAACTTTTCCTTTGTTCATATATGGTTGCCGAAAAAAACCGGCAGGTGCAAATTGGGCGAAAAGTACCTGAGCATATTTATTGAATAGGCAAATTGGGCGAAGGGATCTCGGGACTGACTTAATCCGACAGTCAAACTGGGCGACAGTACCTACCTGCCTGATATCATTTTTCGAATCTCGGAATACTGGGAGAATGTTTAGAAAAAAAATTAAAAATACCAATACCTCCACATATGTACTTATATTTTATTGATTGATAAAAGAAGTACATTTTACATTATCTAATCTACTGATATCTTCTGACCTATATCTATTAATTATAGAAATTGCGTATTCCCTTGCCGTACCTATTTTCCTTGTCCTCTTGCCCTTTCATACAATTTTCCTTGCCCTCTTGCCTGAAAATACCTGTACCATAGAACCACCTTTTCGGTCATCGCGTCGAAAATCACTATCTCGTTTTCATTTTACCAGCTACCTGTAAGGTGCTATTCGCCCAATTTGCCTGTATCATAAAACGACCTTACTGCGTATGCAGGTAAACATATATTTGGTCGCCCAAGTTGCATCCGCCCAAAAAAACAAATATTGGCGCCATGGAGACTCTTACTTTTATTTTGTTAATTAAATTCACAAATTGTGATAAAATCTTATTTTAATTTTAAAGGTACCTGAAAATTCTCAAAACATATGGTTTTTTTAGAAAAAATTAGTTTGAAAAATAGTTAGTCGACAAATTGAAAATTGCAGTGGGTAAGTTGTACAGAATTCATGATCTTTGGAATAGTTGGATAGTTATCTTGGATAGTTTAAGAGCTATTTGGGAAAGTCGCTCTTAAAGCTCTTTTCCCTATTTTAAAGCTTGAAACTTATGTTCCTACGGGACATACATTTTATGTTGTCTCCAAAGGTAATAATAATAGTTCGATATCTTAAATTGGTTTAGATGTAAAAAGTACTTATTTTGAGTTGCTTGATGTGATAACCGTTGTACAACTCATAACAGTACAGCCCACTCACTTTTCTTCTTTTTCTATAAAAATGTTGAAACAGAGATGTGACTAACATGGGAACTGATATTTTAATTTTTTTTTAAACAAACCTTTTCGAAACAAATTATAACAAGAATTTCCTTCAAAAGCTTGCTTTTTCGAAAAAATCATTACGAAAAATATTTAACATACAAATTTTAACATTGTACTAGTCATTTGTATGTTCCATGGACCCGTTACATGTTCAACAAAAAATTTGATAGTTTTCATCAGAAAACATTCAATTTCTGATAATTGCTTAAGATAAAATCGTTTTTTACACATTTTTCAAAACCAAAAATTCAAGAATTCGTAGAACATGTGCTAACGATAACAAACGAATACTTATGTTGAAGTATACAAGATTTTGTGTTGTTTCCAAAAGTAGGTATTAGTAATCTCGAAACTAACTCGAGATTTGGGATATTTTATGGAATGCCAAATCAATTTTTCACTTTCAAAAAAAATTATATCGAAATAAACAAAAACTTGAAATTTGGATGTGAAAGAAGTTGGTTTAGGATTTTTTTTGCGTAAAAGCTACTTTATGTAATAATCGCCTCTATAACTACTGTAACAGTACAATCTCCTCATTTTGGCTCTTTTCGTATAAATCTGTTGAAACAACAGAAGTGTCACTAGTGATGCCCACGATATTCTCGTTTGCGAGAATCTCGTCTCGTCTCGTCTCGTTTTCGAGACGAGACGATACTTTAAATTTTCCTTGCGAGACAAGACGAGACTTTTGAAAGTCTTGTCTCGAATCTCGCACGAGAGTCTCGCAAAAGTCTCGAAATATCGCAGATAAAAATGGCAAATTTTAAGTATTTAATTATTCTAAATATCGCGAATGTTATTGAAACATTTTTTTAAAGCCGCATAATACGGAGCAGCCTGTGTTATCGCAATAAGTTACGACAAACATTTTTTTAAAATAAGATCATGATTTATTCATTTTCCTATTCCCCAACATACAATAATTATTACCACCGAAGTTTGAGAAAAGAATCGTATTATTAATAACTGAGATCTTAGGGCGATATAATCTATTATACTGTTTTTATATACTGATTATGTTTTTTTCTAGGTATTTTGTTTTTGTTCGTTGAAATCAAAATTAGAAGTGATTTTATTATTTTTTGTATTTCATGTATCTATGATCGATTTTCGTTTTTTTTTCTATTTATCTTGTTAGAATACTCTCTTTTTGTTCTTTAAAATAAAAAAATTGTACTGATTTTATTTAGATAGGGAATATAAAAAATTTGCGAGACTTGCGAGACTTTTGCGAGATTCTCGCGCGAGACATGAGACGAGACGAGACTTTTATTGCGAGACGAGACTCGAGACGAGACTTTCCACTTTCTTTGCGAGACAAGACGAGATTTTTCAAAGTCTCGTCTCGTCTCGTCTCGTGGGCAACACTAAGTGTCACTGGCACTAATAATGAGTAATGACTAATGACATTTTAAGTTTTTTTAAAACCAATAAACATTAGTGTTAAAAATTATTTTTTGTGTTATATTGTGTTTCCATTATTATAATAAAAATACCTTATATTTTAGAAGACGTCAAAAAATCACAAAAAAAATTTTTTTCCAAAAATTAAGTACCTACATATTCGAAAAGCAATTACATTACAAATTTGAAATAATATAAGACTACTTATGGACTTTACTCTAACGGTGCATTACTGTATAGTATATTACAATTTCTTACTTTAATGTATTCAAATTATAAACTATGTAACACTCTACTCGAAATGTTTTATTACTAAAAATTGTCTTGGGAAATGGTACATCTATATTGCAAAATCCGTGGAAATAAAATAAAATCCGCTGAAGGTGCAATTATTTTGTAGTGAAAATCGCGCGCGTGAACTCAATGTATTATACAAAACATGGGCACCTATGACTACCGTTAAATTCAATTACATTATTCTTTTATTGGAAGCAATAAAATGGAAACTCGCATTATTGCCAAAGCAGGTTTAAATGTTAACGTAATGTTCCTGCCCGTAACTGTCATTATCAATATAAACACATACGGACGTTTATTTTCATTAATATGCAATTATCGTAAATTATTTCCTATATTGGGAATATTATATTTCACGGAAACTAATAACGGGAATATCGGACCAAAGACGGAACTTGTATTGAAAACCATTAATTCCGAAATGTTGTATTTTGTAGTTTAGGTGTTTCGATTTTAATTGGAAAGTAGTAAAGAAAAAAGCTCAAATATGGAGGAGCACCTCGTAATTATACGAGCAAACAAAATTGCTCCTGGAGTGAGTCTAATTTGCATTTATATCGAAACATATTTAACACTTGTTCTCGTAGATATCTGATTTTAATTGAATTTCCGAAAATTTATCAAAATCGGATTAATCAGAGATCGCCTTACGTTGTTTGTCGTTCGGAGATTGTTTTTTGTATCGGGGCTCGGTCCGTTTGTTTCAATCTCCACGTGACAATTAATTTTAAAGTCGATCTATAAACCGATACAGCCGAAATGATCCTTAAATTACCTTTCATCCATCAAGTTAATTGAATGGAATCGGTATAAAATGGAAACGAATTGCCGGTACCGCTGGCGGAATAAATCTAATAAGATTTTATTGTATTCCGCACGTCAGGTAGGAATATACACTTAGTTTAATTTGCAATCACGGAAACACGAGCTATTTAATGGCGGGGGATGGAGATCTCCGGAGAAATGACGTCGGAACGAAACGCGAAGGTCGACTCAGCGAAGTGAACGTTTCCGTCGATTTTTGAACTGTTTGAGGTTGTAAATTGTAACGTTTTTCGGGTTAAAAATAACTACACTCCACTAATTAAATACTTGCCTAATTTATTTAACACTGATGACTAACACTTATTACCTAATTTATATCTCACAGCTGTTTATTTATCCTCCGCGCACGGCCGCTCAGGTCAATGGTATTCGTCGCGTTCGCTGTTTTATGAGTACTCGCTCTCGGGTCGGCGGTCTCCTTTTATCTTGCCGACCCGAGTTTCCAGTCCTTTTTCGAAGGATATCGAACTTCCGAGAGCGACCCGAACGGTCTCGAATTCCAAGAACTAAAACGATTCGCCGAACGGACTCTTCCCGACTTGTTTTTATTTTGTGGCGAGACTTTCCGTTATAATATTTAAAACAAATTTATGAAACGTTCTCACTTAACCTGCCATACGAATTGGAAGTTATAACATTGGCAAATAAATGGTCAAAGTACGGCGAGAACGTCCAAAAAATTGACGAAAAGGTGGCGAGAATCAGTAATTTCACATTTGAGTAAATTTTCAGATATGGCACTAATTTGAGGCGTTTTTGAAAAAATTTCGAAGGATTTCGAGGTGACGTTCACAACAAAATGACTGATTTGAAACAGTATACTTTGACTTTCCTACATTATCGAGGATATATATAATGTCTACAACAAAATAGACAAAGACCGTTGAGGCCTGGACAAAAAATAAATGAGTCATGAGACCCAGATACTTAGGACTTCTAAAATCTTCTGGTTTTAAGTCGTTCTTAGTTGATTTTAGGATAATTTCGAGGTTATAATCTTCGCAAAAAAATATGAACAAAATGGCCGAGAGGCGATGAGAATTTGTCAAATAAATAATGAGTTGGACGGGTCAGAAATTTGAGACGTTTACACACTCTCAAATATTGTCGCCATTTTCAGACTTGCCTGTTGAGTTTTTTAAAGAGTTCGAGGTTATGATGTTCACAGAGATATGTCGGAAATTTGATATGAGCTGGTCCAAAAGAGGCGAGATGTACCAGTATGAAATTCAATATTTCATATATTTTTGGGTGATGACGCCATTTTGAGACGTTCTTATTTAACTTTCGACCAACGATTGAAACGAAAATTGCCAAAATCCGATGAGAACTGGTCCAAAAAAATGAACTAGCTGAGCTTGTTAAAAATTTAAAACTTTTATAAACTCGATAAACTTGATTTCGACATTATAATGTTCTCAATAAAATGGACTGAAATCTGATGAGAACTGATGCCATTTTGATGAGTTTGGAGAATTTGGAGGTGATGATATTCAAAACAAAAATAAGTGAGATAAGCGATTCAGAAGTATCAGAACTTAGGTAATGTTCTAGTAATGATACCATTTTGTGTCATTTCATACGCCATTCGAACGATTTTCAGGTACTAATGAGGATCACAACAAAATGTTGCAGGGGCGGATCTAGGCTACTTTTTTGGGGGGGGTAAAACAATTGTCATACAGGGGCTGGACCCTAACTTATGAAAAATAAAACCTTTTTAAAGTATCGGTATAGTATATAAAAATCGGTATATTACATCTATCGTTTTTTAACACAAAATATATTCATGAAACAACAAACAAAATATAGGTAATCTATTATCAAAATCAACATAATATCAAATTATGTAACTAAAAACAAGCTAATGCCCAATAAACTAAAAGGTGCACCAACTAAACTATAAAAAAAAACTAAAATCATCATATTCAGAGCTTCTACAATAGAAACAAAACATGAACAAAATTTAAAAAAAGATTCATGACGTTCTATCCACCGTGTTTCGCATAATTTGATCAATTGTATATTATTTAAAGACTTAAGTACGAAGTTGCGCTTAGATGATTGTCTGAAAAAATTCACAATTTCTTTTACTGTTCCTACACTATTACGAACACTGGAAACTTGTGAAGTTTTTGAAATAGATAAATTCAGTGCGTGATTATGGCAACTTGATTTAATCGCATTTGATAATTTATTTTTCAGCATAATGACAGCTCCTTTCTGTTCGCCGATCATTAGGTTACAACCATCAGTCCCTATGCCAACACATTTCTGAAAATCAAGTGCAAAGTTTTGCAATACTTTTAAAACGGTTTTAGCCAAAACATCTCCCGTTATAATGGGTTCAGAGCTGGCATCATCATAGTTTTCTTGATGACAATCTAAAAAGGACAAAAAGTCCTCATATACATTATTTTTATAGACATATCGTAAAATCAGAGACATCTGCGATATATGGCTAATGTCTGTGGTTTCATCAAAAATTATACTATAATATTGCGCTTCTTTTACACGAGATAATATAACACTGGAAATTTGGTTTCCTATTATACAAATCAATTCATTCTGCACTGTCTTGCTGATATATGTCGCTTGTGAACTAGCTGTAGTTAGATGCTCTTTAAGTACCGTATCCCCTCGATTAACACAAAACTGTAACAATTCCTTAAAATTTCCATAATTGACTGGTGACTCAGCTGCGTTGTCGCTCGTATCTTGTGGCGGGTTTTCTCCTAAATTTCCTCTTAAAAGAAATTTGTCGTCTCGCTTCCCTCTCAGAGGAATATTTTGTCTACCCAAAAAAATTATCGCTTCTATTATCGGTCTTAGTCGTTCTCTGTTTTCCGCGACTTGCTTCTTCCTTTTGTCGTCCAGCAGATTAATTATTTGTTTATTTGGTCTATTATAGGTGTTCATAAACCCGTCAGCAAAAGTAATCGCTTTTTTATGATATTGGTTATTTTCGTGCAAAATCAAATCTCCGTCTTTTCCGTATAACTTTTAATACTTTTTTAATGGAGTTTTTACAAGTTTTTGCAAAGGGGTTACATTGTGAACTCCCCCATGACTCGCAAACAGAAAGCAGTACTTACAAAACAAACCCTGTAATTTTTTAGAATATACCAGCCAGGAGAAATCATCAAAATGTTTATGTGAAAGATAACACTTGACGATCTTATTTCTTTTTAAATGTTCACTATATGGGAATTTAAACTCCTTTTCTGGCTTCCATGAATTTTTTAGAAGCCTTAATTTTTCAGTGTCTGAAATGTTATTGTCGTTTAAATAATAGCCGATATCATTTTCGGACGTTGAAATTTGGCCTTCTCCCTTATCTTGAAAACTTGAAATAATATTTGCCTTCGTTTCGATAGACGTAGACGTAGACATCGATGGTTGAGGCTCAGCATCTGGACCATTGGGCTGCATCCTAGGTGTCTTTGTAACGAAACCGAACAATGTATTACTTTGGTGTTGTCCCTTACTCATTTTTCACTAATACGTCTTACAAAAATACAACCGAATATAATAAATTGTTTTTTTTTCAAATTATCGTTTTTTTTGTGAACTGTCAATAAAAATGCGCGCAATTTTTGTTCATAAACACTTAAACAAAACAAAGCACACTCCCAACACAGAAAAGACAATAAGACCGAAAACACACGGAGCGCGGAGCGGTTTGTATAATTGCCAATTGGTTGTAGACTGGCACTGGGGCGCCCAGGACCAAGGACCATGCACCGACAGAGGTTTTATTACCCCAAGCGGTGCGTCGTATACGGACTATCTGTGTTACAAAACACGGCGGTCGCTTTGCGTTCGGTTTTTTTCTTAAAGTAAGCTTCTTGGTCTTTTTTGGAGAAACTAAAAATTCTTCGTATTTATCATAGGGTTTTTCCAAATGAGGCCATTTATGGACCGCTAAGGGCAAGGCGGCTAATTTAACCTCTCTTTGTATAGGAATTTTGAGAGATAATCTCGTTTAGAATTTATCCGAAAGTTGTAAAGCATAAAACCGGATTAGATGAAAATATGTACTATTTGTTCAAACTGTGATGAGGTAAAATTCCAAGAAAACGTGTAGCTACCTTTGTCGGTATCCGACAACCGCGGGAGTATCAGCACCGTTAGAAAGTCATTGACGGCGCGGTCGTAGCACTTACCATATTAGCTTTTACGTGCATTCGACATTGACAATAATGTCGAAATTTTTAAGGCACGCCTTTGTCGCGGTATATTGTTACAGTAGTTCCGATAAGAAGGGGTTTATTGGCTTAGCAAGTTCTTGGAATTCTAGCTCATCAGATATCGTACGCGCTGTATGTACATATATTTTAGAAACAGGTAACTAGGGGCAAGAAAAAGGGAAATTTTGTCTGTTTGGGTTATCAGGAATATTCTTGTCAGTATGTTTGATGTTTGATCAGTCTGGGGGGGTAACTACCCCCATTACCCCCCCCCCATGGATCCGCCCTTGAAATGTTGGAATCGGATGAGAACTAGTCCAGAACATAGAGTTGGTCGAGTCAGAAATTTCAGACTTTTATCAATTCTCGAAAAACGAGGCCATTTTGAGACGTTCTTAAATGATTTATGGAAGATTTCGAGGTTGATGTTCACAGAAAAATATCTGAAATTTGATAAGAGTTAGTCACCAAACAAGCGAGCTGTGAGTGTTTTAAAACCTGTTGGGTAATACCACCATTTAGAGACGTTCTTTTTCAGACGATTTCAAGATTATACTGTTCATAATAAATGGCCGAAGACCGACAAGAATTGGCCAAAAAACTAAAAGAATTATAAGAGTCAGATATTTTAGACATCTTTTGTAATGGCGCCATTTCAAATCGTTTTTAGTTGATTTAAGAAGGATTTTCGAAGTTATAATGTTCACAACAAAAAGGCCGAAATATGGATAACTTGTGCAAAAATAAACGAACTGGGAGAGTCTAACATTTGAGGCTTATATAATTTTTCGGATACTGACGCCATTTTGAGACGTTCTTAATTGGTTTTCGGAGGATTTCGAGGTTATGATACAACAAAATGACCGACATCCGATGAAAACTGTTAAAAAGTAAAGGAGTTGGGCGTGTTAGACCTTTTTGACTTTTACAAATTTTCGAATAATGCCATTTTGATACTTCTTGGTTGATTTTGGAGGATTATAAAGTTGCGATGTTCACAACAAAATGACTCAAATTTGATTAGACCTGATCTAAAAACGAGTTTTAAGATATTTTGACACGTACAGTCCGGAGCACAGAAGAGGGTCTGGAAATGATAAAAAGGCAGAGAACAGATATGAACGAGCTCCTACGAGTTGAAAACGTCGCAAAAGAACAATGGATTGAACATTTCTCAAGCTTATATGCTGTTGACGCACATGAAGAAAATAACACAAGAAGTAGTAAAGTAAATTTAGAAACACTTAATACATCTGAGGAAGAAATCATTGAAGCAATAAAACACCTAAGAAACAGAAAATCCAGAGTCCAGAATCCAGGTCCAGAGGGAATATATAACGAGCTTGTAAAATACGGAGGAACAAAATTGAGAAGATGACTGCTAACACTATTTAATGTTATAATAACAGCAAAGAAGATACCGATTGAATGCAAACCGTCTCTACTACTACCACCCATATTTAAGAAAGGAGAACGAAAACAACCTGAAAACTATAGGGGACTAAGTATGATGAATACTGCATTAAAACTGCTGACTAAAGTCCTTAAGCATAAGATTGAAAACAAAATAAATATGATTGAAGAACAACAAGGCTTTCGAAAACAACAAAGTACAGTAGATGCAACATTTATAATACGACAACTAATAGAGAAATCAATCGAGTACAACAAACCGGCGTATGTATGCTACGTTGACCTGAAGGATGCCATCGACAGAGTAAGAAGGACTGGCACCCTAAAAATATTAGAAGACCAAGACATACACCCCAATATAATCGAATTGATTAAAGATATTAACGAGAACAACTCAACAAAGGTCATAACATCAGAGAGAACAACAGATCCGATAATTATAAAATCTGGAAGTAGACAAGGAGACTCACTCAATCCTTTACTGTTCAACCTTATGGAACAGATATCCACAACATGAAAAAGAAAGAAGTCTACAGAATGGGGCCACACAAAATAATAATAGTGTGCTATGCAAATGACACAGTTCTTATAAAGGACAATGAGGACGACTTGCAAAGACAGCTTCATACTTCATACTGAAAAAACAAAATGCATGGTAATAAGTAAAATACCAAGAAGATGCAAACTAATGGATGGACTAAGACAACAGAATGACAGAACAAATCATGACATTCAATTACCTGGGAGTAGAAGTGACAAACAGTAGGAATATTATTAAAGAAGTGATAACACAGACAAACAAAGCAGTGAGGGTGAGCAGATTTCTCTATGGACCAATATGGAAGAACCAATATACGACGGTGGAAAGCAACATGAAGATATCTCCCAAAACAGTGGTGAGGCCAATTCTAACATATGCAGCAGAAACAAGAGCCGATACTAGAAGAACAAAACAAAAAAGAAATAACATTGAAATGAAAAGTCCTTAAAACAATAAAAAGTGTCTCACTAAGGGACAGGCAAAGAAATAAAACTATACGAGAGCAATGTATGAGAGTATACAAAGCATTAGCCGATATGTGAAAACCAGGCGAAAGCAATGGAACCAATATGTATACAGAATGGGCTCATGGAGAGACCGAAATATGTCGGGACAACAAACCATACAGCAAAAGTCTCCAAGGAAGGCCATCCAAACGGTGGGAGTAGAGCTGACAAACAACCACTATAGAAACCTAATAAAGGCTGACAAACAGGAGCAATCCTAGTCAACGGAGAAAGAAGAAGGAAACTAAAGATTAATGATTTTCTAAAGGCTTGTAGGTTATGTCCATTGGTGAAATTTTATGAAACCGAATTACAATATAAATAAGCAAGGGACACAATTTTGAAACAGTTTTGGATTTAAGGTTTCAGTACTTGAAAAAAAAAACGATGCAGATGCGAAGAAAATCATTAAAACGTTAGAAAATTATGCGGTTGGAAAATTTAAATACAATTCAACACGATTTAACTAAAGACGACATTTTGAAGCGATATTAATAAATTTAACGGTTCTGAGGTTATGTGAAAGACAACAAAAAGATTGACAAATATGTGACCACCAAATTACGTTCCACCTAGATGTCCAAATCTCCATCATTTTGAGACAGCCCTGGCTTTAAGATTGATCACAGAATTTAGATTAAAAACGAACGATATTTCAGGAAAATTTTAAAACAAGCGAGTTATGCGAGTATAGAATTTTAGAGAAAATAAAATATGTTAAGAGTAATGTGCGCAATTTTGTAAAACTGAGTTAAGGAAATTTTTGTCTAAAAGGGAAGAAGAGAAAGAGAAGACGAAATGGCGTTATTTCGATGAGAACCTGAGGAATAATGAGAGTGGAAAACTATACAGAGCACAAATGTACATCTCTAAGGCGTCTGGCCTTTTCTATTTTAATCCGAAAATGTGTTCGCCTTTTACTATTTTCGCACGAAAATAGAATGAAAAGTGTGAATGAGGGTCGGGGCAGCTTTCATCTAATTCAATCTAATCTTAAGTTTAATTAAATGAATGCGATTGTGTTGCGCTGAGACGCTAGAGGTTGGAAATGGAATCAATAATAAATTCAGTAAAAATCCATCAGAACATGAAAAGACCTGCCGGATAGTCTCGAATTCGTGTAAAGCTATTTAAAAAAATATTGCAAGTTTGTCTACTTTCCTAGCGACTCCTAGGGAATTCCTAGGGAATTCCCCAACCCCTAATTAGGGAACAGCACCTTCTGTGTTGTTCAAAAACTTAATTTCTTTTCCGTCTCGGCAGTGAAATTCGAAACTTTAAAACTGCACGAATCAATGGAAAGAAAAAAGAGCGCCTCGACCTTTACCTGTGGGGATTAAACGTGACACGTGAATTTATAGTTCTTCACAAGCCTACGTAAGCGCAATCAATCATTATTTATTCTCCGCATTGGAAACTTCGACGGCTCTTTAGGCCTTCTCTCGGGGCTAAAAAAGGGAGAGAAATTCCTTTAACGGTTATTAACGGAACGGGGGGAGTTTAATAAGTTATCGAAATATATCCCGTTTGTCACTTTCGCTCTTCAGGAGTATAAAGTACGTTTAGAGGGGATTCAGGAGTTGATATTTTATTGGCTGTGTTACGACGCGTTTTTCTTCTCTCCCTTTTCTCTCCCACTCGTCCCTTATCTCCCATGGAAAGGCTTCATTTATCAGTCTCCCGACCTAGTCTCCGTCTTTTATGTTTAACCGAATATGGCTTTAGGACAATGCTCCTTATCAGGGAGAGGTATGTGTGTGTGTGTGTGTGTGTGTGTGTAACGAAATACCGCAGGATAAAGGATTACCTTGTATTTACAAACCCCGGGAACGCCGCAAGTCGCTCCGCGTGGAAACGTATGCAAACCCGCTGATACATTTATAAATTTAACGCCGGCGTAAAAGTTGAGCGGGGTTTATTTGTCCTATGAATAATTCACAAAGGGGTTTCTAGAGTGCAGTCGAATCTCCCAAGGGTATCGAACCAAAACGGATGCTACTTTAAATTTTCATACAGACAGACCCCTCACGTACATGCTGCGTACCAAAAAACATCTTAAGGCAGGTTCAAAAAAATATGAAGACCTTTTGGGAACCCAGACGATTCTATAGAAACATCATTACAATTCTGGACTATACACGCATGCTGATGAGCACTTATGTTGTATTTCAAGAGATAACTCACAGAAGATTTAGAAAATTATGAAATGTAAACCGCACAGATGCTTAACAATAAAACTTCCTATCTTAAAATAATCTTCAAAGTTTTGTAGCAGATACATAGAAACTGCAAGGCTAATTAAACCAGAATACTATAGACCTTCCCCAAGAGAATTAAAAAAGGCCTGTGGAAGTAATCTAAACAATTATTTTTCCAACAGTTCTTGAAAGATTCTCCTAGCTTTCTTAGAATAAGTACGAGGCTCCAAGAGCTTTGTACCTATTCTGAACAGCTAACTCCTAAACAGTTTAAAACTTTAAGAGACTTCTACGCGAACCAGAAAAACGTGTTAGGTATTCACCAACCTATCCCAGGATGATTGTGGATAACTACCAGAAGTGGAAACTCGTAAAAGTAACCCAGATAATTTAGTTCATGTCTAAACGGTGCTGAAAATATTTCAGAAGTTTTCCAGCTATCCTTATGGAGATATTCAAAGCTCTAAGAGACTTCCTGGCAACCCGGAAGAATGTTAGGCCTCCTTCAATAGACCCCACGATGATTATGGTAAACTCAAGGGAAATAGAAGGCTGTAGAAAGAACTTGGACGACTCACTTGCTTTCCAAATTATCCTATAAAAATCCAGAAGTTTCTCAGCTCACTCATAGAAAATTTAAAGCTATAAGAGACTTCCAGCAAATCAGAAAAGCGTTAAGTCTTTCAAGGATGATTATGTACAACCCACGAAAATTGGAAAGAGGGAGAAGGAATCTAGACAATTCGGATCTAGGATCTAAACGATTCATAAAAACTTACATGTTTTCCAACTAACTCTAAATAAATTTCAGATTCTAGGAGATTTCTTGTAAAGCCAGAAAAGCGTTAGCCCTCTCCAATAGATCTTCACGGTGAATATGTAGAACCCATGAGATATAAAATGCCGTAAAAATAATATAGATGATCTAATTGGTTTCTAAACGATCCTTTACAAATTTCAGAAATTTTTCCCTTTCAAAAATTCCATCTAACTATAGCAGATAGTTCAAGGCTCTAAGACATTACTTTGCAACCCAGAAAAGAGTTAGGCCTTCCCCAATAGATGCCATGATTATTATAGCCAATTCGCAAGAAGTGGAAGTCTGTAGAAATAATATAGATGACGCAATTACCACATGCTACTTATAATGACAATATTCGAAGGATTAAGAGTACTCTATTCTTGTCTCCATTTGTTAAAGAAGAATTTGTTACATATATTAGTACAAATTTGAAATCAAAGAAGTCCAGTGGTATTGACGATATACCAAGTTTTTTTAATTAAAAAATCCTTAAGTGCAATAGCGGAACCTCTTGTTCACCTTATTAACTTGTCCTTTATTGAGGGAATATTCCCGGAACAACTAAAAGTAGGCAAAGTAGTACCTATATATAAAAAAGGTGATAAAGAAGTCATGAACAACTATCGTCCAATTAAGTTATCCTCTGTTTTTTCTAAAATATTTGAGTACTGCTTTCTTGAGAGACTTGCATTTTATGAATTTTCAAAATGTCTTGGCTGCGAGTCAGTTTTGGTTTTTGTCCAAAACTCGGCACGAATGATGCTCTTGATATTTTTCTGAAAGAAATAATTAAACACATTGAATCAGGAAATTACGCTGTGTGTGTTTTCTGTGATTTAAGCAAGGCTTTTGACTGCGTAAATCATCAAACACTTATAGTTAAATTGGAGAAGTATGGTATACGTGGTAATGCACTTAACTGGCTGTACAGCTTCTTGAATTGTAGAAAGCAGCTTGTAGCGATTAAGAATAATAATGGTAGTTACGCTTATTCGGATTCATTGATTAATGAAATTGGTGTTTCACAGGGTTCCATTTTAGACCACTTTTATTTATTTTATACATAAATGACATGAATGAAAATCTCACTTGTGATATGTGTCTTTACGCTGATGATGCCACCGTTACAGTTGCTGGTAATAACAAAATTACTGTTCAAAGTCTGTTGCAGAATGATCTTTTACAACTGTATAATTGGTTCAATAAAAACTCCCTCCATGTCAATGCTACCAAAACTAACTACGCAATATTTCATAACTACAATAACAATCGTATTGCAAATGTTGATGTAACAATTGATCAGCAATTGCTAAATAAAGTTAGTTGTAATAAATTTCTTGGTTTAATTATAGATGAAAATGTTAACTGGAAGGCTCACTGTGAAACATTCAATAGTAAATTATACCTGTTTTTTATTAAGGATTTTGAAAGAAGCTATCTCCTTTGAACTACTGCTGTCAGTCTACCATGCGCAAGTATCGTCAAGGCTGAGGTACGGAGTTTGTTTCTGGGGAGCCTCTCCAGCTGCCAAGACGGTATTTATATGTCAGAAGAGAATAGTTCGCTGTATAGCTGGTTTATCACAGAGTACCTCCTGTAAGGATGCATTCCGGAGGTTAAAAATTCTTACTTTCCCTTGCATTGCGATACTCGAGCTAGCTACTATGGCCTTTAAAAAGCAAGATGTAACTTTGAAAAATAACGATATTCATCACTATTTCACGTGTAATAATAACAAGTGTAGGTTTCCTAATTTTAAATATAGAATTGGTCTTCAGTCACATGTTTTTTCGGGTATATTGATTTATAATAGTCTGAGTGACCATATAAAAAGTTCTAAAAACCTTTATATTTTTAAAAGGAATTTGAAATCGTTCTTAATTGAAAAATGTTACTACAGCATAGAGGAGTTTCTTACGCAGTCTATGTGAATAATGTTTTTTCACTGTTTTGGCATGTATTACTAGTATTTCGTATGATCGTTTTGTAATGTATGTAATTGTATGTATTTCTTAATTTTTGATATCCTCTGTTTTTCTTCTTTTTTTTTGTATTGACCTTTTCTACGATGTTTCTAACATTTGCTCGAAAATAAAGCTATTTATTATTATTATTATTATTATGAATTGTTTTTTGGGCATTCCTTAATGAATTCCAGAAATTTTCCAGCTAACTCAGAGAAAGTTGAATGCTGGAAGAAACTACTAGATAAACCAGATAAGCGTCGGACCTTCCCTGATAAATCCCATAAGACGTCGAATTCTGTAGAAACAATATAGATCGATGTATTTTTTTTTCTAAAGTAACCGTAAGAAGGTTCAGTAATTTCTTAGTTAACTCAGATAGATTCGAGCTTAAGAAACTTCTAGGTAAATCAGAAAAGTGTTAGGCCTTCCTTAATGTAAGGGCGTGAAAGAAATCTAGGGGATTCAGTTGTCTTTTTAACGGTCTTTAAATATATAATTCTAAAAGTTACCCAGTTAATTTTATGAAACAGTTTCAGGTACTAAAAGCCCTCTAAGAGAACCAGAAAAGCGTTATCTTCTCCAATAGATCCCAGGATGATTTTGGCCAATTCGCGGGAAGTGAGAAACTATAGATAACCTAGGTGACTGAGTTGTTGTTTGAGCGACCCTTAAAAGATTCCAGAAATGTTTCACCCAATTCACAGAAAGTTCGAGGCTCTAAAGAAACTAAGAAGAGAGTTGTGTTTTAAACAGTTCTTAAAAAAGTTAGAAGTCTTCCAGCTATCTCGTAGAAAGTTCCAGGCACTAAGAAAATTTTAGGCGACAGTGTTCGGTTTTTCTTAAAATATTCCAAGATGTTTCTGGGTAATTCATCAGTGTCTGTTGATGGCATTTCAACAAATTCTAGAAAGTAATTCTAGAAGTTTCGCAACTAACTACGAGAAAGTTTAAGGCTCCATGAGGTTTCTTGGTAATCCAGAAAAGCGTTAGGACTCTTTCAATAAGAAATAAAATAAATAAATAAAAAAAATAATATAGAAGACTCAGTTGTTTATTGCGCATTCCTTAAAAAGATGCCAGAATGTTTTCTAACTAATTCAGAGCAAGTGTAATGCTCTAAGAGACTTCTAGACAAGCCAGATAAGCGTTGGGTCTTCCCTGATAAAACCCATAAGACACGAATTCTCTAGAAAGAATCTACATGCATCGTTTTTTCTCCTAAAGGGTGCTTAAAATGAGTTTTCTAGTTAACTCAAAGAAAGTTCAAGGCTCTTAGAGACGGTCCAGGCAAATCAGAAAAACGTTATGGGAAACTAACAGGACGTGGACGGCTGTAGAAGGAATCTAATGGTTTAGTTGTTTTCTAAGCGCTCTTTAAACAATACCAGGAGCTTCTCAGATAACTAACTCTATGAGAAAGCTCAAGGGGATCCGGAAAATTTACCGCCCGCAATTGATCGCCAGCAATTTACCGCCAGCAATTGATCGCCAGCAATTGATCGCCGGCAATTTACCGCCTGCACAATTGATCGCGTAAGCAATTCTTAGCATGCAAATGATAGACAGCATATTATAATTGCCAGGCAGTACACAACAATTTCTACAAGAAAAGACAAAATTTAATTAACACCTACAACACAACATTTATTTGCACCAGAAAAGTCCTAAAATAATAAACAAATATTTAAAAGAAACCCTTATGGCAATCTTACAATCAGTTACATTTAAATAATTAGATAAATACAATGGAACTTTAATATTTGCAATACAGGATGTATTTCCATCAGACAAGACTTAAACTAATTGACAAAACTTAAAGAAGTATGTATGAAAGTATGTATTTCCATCCAAAAAGATTTAAAACAATAAAGAAAATACATGTCAATAAGATAAATTATGCGCTATACCTCGTACATAATCAATAATATCACCTTGGTCATTGTAGCCATTAACAAGCCTTTTGATGCAATCATCGCAATCGCGATACTTCTTTTTTCTGCCTTGTTCACATCCACTTACAATATATTGTTCAATACGCATTTCATTAATACTTTGTTCTTTTTTAATACACTGTATAAATTTCCAAATGTTGGGATGATGAGCAGCGACTTGTTCCTCAAATCCTCTATGCCACCCCTCAACAGAATTATTCGTTCTTGGCAACTCTTCAAGAACAATCTGGTGCACGTTCCAGAATTCATGGGAATACCTTGGTGGTCGACGGAGATGTCGTCTAGTTGGTCTGCCAATTCACGTGTCCTCAAAATAATCAACAATTTCTTGTGATTCTGGAGGAAACACACCGCTCTCACACAAATGTTCGAACACGTCCGTCACACTTGCAGTAGGCACAAACGCTATTGCCGACAACATTTCCATATTTAAAGCAAATTGAGCATCAATTTCATAACGGTTCTTCAATCCATTATTCTGAACGGAACGAAAAATACATTGCGAGAAGTGGAAAAAACAACCGTGCTGCGTAGCGTCAGGAAAAAGTCTTCTGCAAGCATTCATCATCGTCGTCTCAAAATCTATAGTTATTGATTGCGGCCGCATGGTCGGTTCCAAAACTTTCAGCCGCTGCAGTAACAATACATAGGTTTCCTCAGACTTGTTGGGTAATAATGCGTGTAAACTAATAATTCTCTTACATTTGTTTCAAGTAAGGGAACAGTTTTGAATGTTCCATCTGCATACCAGTGTTCACTTCGCCCCAACAACTGCAAATTTCTTTGAGTGCTGAAAATCAACATACGATCCTCCTCAGGTCCAGAATCAAATTGTAGGAATAATTCTCCTTTGCACGTTGTTTTAAATTCCTCTGTAAAAACTATGTCTCTACGATGTAACGGGAGCACTGGTCCATCGAATTTTCGGTTCCTTGTGTTCCGGATCGTCCTTTTCATAGTATCTACACAGGGAAGCTTTGGAGCTGCTGCTTGGCTGCAGATTGTCGATACACTTGCTATAATCCTATGAGGCGTGTTGTTCGTTGTTTCTGCATCCGTACGAATAGCTTCAAGCACTCGTGCTGCCTCCACCCCTGCTGCGTCGCCACAATGGTTGTGTTCCTTCCATGAGCGGCACATTTGGTTTTTCGATAATTTCGTATACTAATGTATTGCATACGCGTTCAATTGTACAGGCGGTAAATTGCTGGCGGCGAATTGTTTACGCGATCAATTGTATAGGCGGTAAATTACTGGCGATCAATTGCTGGCGGTAAATTGTTGGCGATCAATTGCGGGCGGTAAATTTTCCTAGACCCAGCTCAAGGCGTTAAGAGCCTGGTGACAGACCTTTGAACCAAAATAGCGTTGAGTCTTCCTCAGAACGATTATGGGCTATTCTCTAAAATTGAAAGGCTGCAGAACGATCTAGACAACTCATTGTTTTTAATGGGTTTTAAAAAATATAGTTTTCCAGTTACCTCGTGGAAAGTTCCAGACGATAAGAAGTAATCTCATAGAACGTTCAAGGCTATAAAAAAACTCGTTAAACCAGAAAAGCTTTAAGTCTTCCCCAAAAGATCCCAGAGAACGAGAACTTAAGGGCTGTTTAATAATTTCAGATGATGGAGCTGTTTTTTGAAAGGTCCTTAAAAGCATAACTTGATAAAAATTAGTTCTCTAAGAGAATTCTAATAAAATTCTAGGACGTTTTTGGGTCGTTTAAAAAATCGGTTAACCCAAACCCAGAAGCGACCGAATAGATAACCTTTATAAACCACTACTGAGAAAATCAAGTCCCTGGATGAATTCTAAAGGATTCGCCAAATTTTTGAACAACCTACTATATTTTCCTAAAATTTTCCTAAAATTTCCCAGGTTGGTATAAGAATCTTGGAAAATATCTAAAGACCTAATCACGTCAGTAATTGACCTCTAATCTTCACATCTCGATAACTTTATCTGCATCGAGTGAATCGATTATTTTTATACAACAATCGTAATTACTTCAGTGATTAATTTTGCGGTGATTCTCCTCCGCCGTCGATTTAAAGGGAGAGGGCGCAATGCGAGGATTTCCCATCGGAAAGTGTCGCAACGCCTCTTTAACTTAATTTCATTAAATTTCGATTCATTTATTATCACCGGAGAGAGTCATAAATCTCCACCCCGACTTATACTCAGCATTATACACTGAGAATGATCTCTCTTGCGGGTTCGCGCCCCCTCTCACATTTCTTTCGCCCTCGTACAGAGATATACCGTATAAAAAGCTAATCACGGAACACGGGAAGATACTTTTGGAGTGTGGGAGAGGCGAAGAGTTTGTTTCGCCTCTTTTAAATAACCACTCCACTGACACTTTCAGTCGATTTGTTATGTATTTTTATTTGAAGATAAGCAATTTTCTGATATCGCTGACAGCACCAATTGGCACCTTCCCAACAGCACACAATTCGCTTGTAAAATTTACCAAGCCGCTTTCGTAGTTCACGAGGAAATCATAAAAGTACAAACAATTCCCATTTAAAAGGTGTTAATTCGTGTTTTCATTTAAACTCGGTTAACGAACTTTGCGTTCGAGGAATTCTTAACAACTCTCATTACTGAAACTCATAACATAATCCTTTTAAACTAATTACACGACTACAAAGTAAACGTATATAACATAAAGATAACGGAAGAAAGTTGGGTACGTCTCATACGTGACGGGAAAAAACGACTCTTGAATAAAAATTCTTGACTCGACTGCTTGTTAACATTTCCATTCCCGCTCCTCCTCCTGCTCCTCCTCCGTGGGAAATGAAATCAAAATATCCTTATTTACATCGTCTCCTATACGTTTGTCCTATTTTCCAATTCCGCTCGAAAATCCTCTGGTGAGAAACAAACGTCAAAGAGCTGATATGTCCCCCATCGGGCCATCAAAATGCAGATGTAACCCACGCTGGGTATACATTATTACGTCGACGTGAACGTTTCATTCTGTACGGATATGTCACGTTATGGAAATCGGTTATAATTTAAAAAAAAATATAGCCAATTTGGAAAATCGAAGTTAGATAGAAAACACTTTTGGTAAGGGTAACTCGGAGAAAAGTTACCCTTTTAGACTTCAGTCGTATATCCATCGAATTAAAAGTAACCATAAATGGTTGTAAAACAGATTCTGATGGCCATGATCGATGTTCAGCAATAGTATTGGATACAAATGCTAAATAATGTTCTTTCGGAAAATGGTGTTTAAAAAGGGCGATGTGTCTATCGGACTACTTTCTCATATTTTATTATAATATTCGATAGTAGAATATATATGAAATGTTTAAAAACAATTATTGGCATGGATTTCAAGAAACTTCTAAAAACCTATACAACAAGCCCAATCTAATGGCAAAATAGTGTAACGGAAAGTCGCGCCACAAAATAAACACAAGTCGGGAGGAGTCCGTTTTCGACCAATCGATTTGTGTTCTTAGAATTCCAGACCGTTCGAAGAGTTCGAATTCTATATCTTTCGATAGAGACGAGAATATTCGGGAAGCGGCATGCAGCAAGATAAAATGGAGCCGCCGGACCGAGACAGGGTAGTCATAGATAGCGGAACGTGTCGACTACCTGACCTGATGAGCGGCCGTGCGCGGGATATAAATAAACAACTGTGAGATATAAATTAAGTAATAAGTGTTAGTTCTTAGTGTAAATAAATTAGTTAAGACACTTCGCGTAATGCAAGTTATTTTGCACCCGAAACGTTACAATATCAAAAAAGCAATAAGTGTAAATTGCTCTTCAGAGAATATTTAGTTAAAACTATTATTGAGCTTAAGGCTACATATCGAATAGTAAAATAAATATTCGAAGTTTAAAACAATTCTGCAGGTGGATTTTGAGAAAATTTCGAAAAACCGAAAATCGACAAGAATAAAGTACAACAAAGTGCCCTTCAGAAATGATTTAGCCAAAAATGTTATAAAACTTTATTACACACATTCGACAGTAGAATAAATATTCAAAGTTTATAAAAAAAATTCGGGACGGGTTTTGTTAAAATTTCCAAAAACCGAAAAATCACAAGTTAACTACCCTCCTGTCGAGACAATTTTTCAAAAACATGGTTTTTGGAGTTAGGTATAGAAGGTATAGAAATGTTAATAACGTAAATTTGAGAAATCGACCCGATTACAATACTTCTCATATATAAAGTAACAAGTGTCAATAATCAAATTTTATTAATTCCTTCTACATTATGTCCTAATTAGTGATACCAGTTTTATTACCAAAATAATTTCCTAAAATATTCCTCAAATTTCCAAAATTTGTTTGGGTAATTAAGTAATTCGAAGTGTAAAATTAGTCAAAATGGCATGCCTCTCGTAAGGGCTGCCTATTTCGATAGAGTGTAACCAATAGACAATTAGGAAAATATTGTGAGATTGAGTACCTTATTGGTTTTACTGAAGATTTACTTTATTTCTATAATGCCTTGTGGTGTGTTCGTCGAGATAGTAAAAAATATCTAAAATAACAAAATCGCAAGCAGGGGATATCTATTACGTCCCAGAATTTCTTTTTGGTTTAAGCTGTCATTTATTATTATCTTTACTAGCTCTTCGGGTAAAATGACTGATTTTTGAGGTTTTTTTGCTGTAATGGTGTTTTTCCTTTGATTCAGTATTAGTTTCAACTTGTTTGCTATTAATCTAACTTAATAACTTACAAGTTATTGTTGGAAGGTAAGTACCTTTTCAGTGTCAGTCGCCAATTTTAAGGATTACAATGAAAAATATATTTTTCATTTAGGTAATTTTACATTAAATAAATAAGACTTCATGTTAGCTTTAATTGGTATCTAAAATGTATTGCTTATTAATTTAATTAATCCAATCTGAATACCACATATAGACGACATATCCTTCTAAATCATCTTTTTGGGCTTATTAATACCCAATACTTCATTCGATATTGCAGAAACATAAAACATGTCTAGTTCAAAAACATTTTTATTACAAAATAGTTTGTAGTCACAAAGTACTTATATATTGGTACTTTCTGGTACTGAGGGGGGGGGGGGGGGCATTCAGTTTGGAATAGTAGCATAAGTGTTACTTGGATATAGTATCTGTATTTTTTATAGAAAAAGTTCGTATTAATATGGATGTGTTAAAATTTTTTTCGGTGTTCTGTGAATAAGTATTAAAACAATAGGACAAAACCAAATTTTGGTTCAAACAGAGTTGTATTTAACTCGTTCTATTAAAGCATTCCTCGCTTCGCTCGTCGTACTTTAAAATTCTCGTGTGACAATACTCCGTCTTATTAAACTAGTATGATAATATACTATTATTGTTTATTGAAACATGTAATTATTTTTCAAAAGGCGTTTTCGACTTCCAATTTTTAAGTTTGTGATTCGTTGTCGTTGCGGCGGAACACACGCCTAGGATAATTTTTCGGTCCCTAATGGGAAATTGTACCAAGCGAAGCGCGCGGATAGGACAAAGGTGAGAACAAATTCCTGTAAATTGTTTTTGGAAATTTAAGCTGCTACAATACAAGTAACACAGTCTTCGTTTAAAATTTATCGCGTCCCGAAACTGGGACTTTCCGATAAACACACTCGTACAGGATGGAAATTATTCATGGGGGGGAGATCCAGGGCGCTTTTGTGACATCCGACGTGTATATCGGCTGTAATTATTGTTCCAGAGAACTTTTCCCCGTTTTCGGAAGACGTGAAAGACACAACACGCGCGGTAGAACCGTGGAGAGTTAAGTTTCGCCGAAGTATCGATCGCCGTATTGTGATCGACTAGCATTGTGGCATACGGCGAACGGAATATCGAAAATTACAAAAATTTTCTCTCGGAAGTAATCTTTAATGGAAAAATTCATGAAACATTTATCGGGGTATCGACTTTGTTGGGTCCCGACACTACTGTTTCTGGGAGTGTTATTGGAAAGTTTATAAAGTTTACTTAAATAAATTATCGTTATGTTTCTGAAACAATTTATCTTATTGTATAATAAAAGTTCTAAAGTAACATACAACTTTAAAATTTCTTAATAAATACAAGAAAACGTTAACTCTGATGAAACTTCCAAAACGATGTGTTTTAACTTTCAAAGTTTTTTCAGACATTGCTGGAACTCGACAACTTGAGTTCAATTAAATATATATTAAAATAATATTATATATATACACGGAGCTATTCTATTGAAACGCCTGTCCCGAAATCAACAAGATCAAAAGAGAAACTAATAGTAGTTCGTTAGTATGACAGAGAAGGAAGTTTTGCAACGTTGCCGGCCGCAGTCCAAGTCCAGGCACCTAACGCGTATCGCTTGGTCTCGGGTCGTCTCGGATTTCAGTTACCTACTCTCATATTAATATTGCCGGCCGGTCGAGTGTGTGGAGCGGACGACTGTGATGTTTCGCGAGGTAGCAACGTCGCAAAAGTTTTTTCTCTGTTTAGCCAACGAGAAATATATTTTCGTTCTTCTTTCGCTCTTATGTTTATACCATACTGCGACTCTGTAGAATAGGTCTGTACATACATAAGATAATATATAATAATATAATAATACATATGATAATAAATACATATATAAATAAAAATAATATATATAAGGTATGTTGTTAAAGGACAGGCAGGAACAATATGTTGGACAATCTGGCGAGCCTCTCCGCAGTCGCATGATGGTGAATCTGTCAATTCCCATTTATGAAATGCATCTCGGCATACACCGTAAGAGGTTCTAATTTCATTAAGTGCCTTCCATTCCTGGCGGGACAGTTTCATACCCAACATGCCCGCAGTGGGGCCAATGGTATGGGCCATTTGGGCTGGCATCGTAGACTCCCAGTATTCTCTCCACTTGTCGCGTACATTGAAGTTTTCTGCTAGGAGTTGTTCTGCTACGAGGTGGTGAGGAGACCTAGATTTTAGATTCGGAATGGCAATGTCAGGGAGATCCTCATATACTGGCAGAAAGTAGTTTGAGAGTATTTTTTGGTATTCTCTTAGAAGACCTCTTGTCTGCGAATGTGGGAGGAGCAATATGGCTCAGGACAGGCAGCCATGGAACAGGAGTGCTTTTTAGACAGCCACTAATCACCCTCATAGTCTCATTTAGTTTAGTGTCAACTTTGTTTGCATGACAACTGTTTAGCCAAACTGGAGAGCTATATTCAGGAAAGGACTAGACCACACTGAGCGCTGAAGTTCTAAGTGTGAATGCGTTTGCACCCCAAGTGGTGCCACATAACTTACGGATTATGTTCTTTCTGGTGTTGATTTTGGCTGTTGTATTCTCTAAGTGCTTTTCATATGACGGAGTTCTACCCAGCGTAATGCCCAGCTATTTCGGGTAAGGATTATGTAGCAGTAGGTTGTTACCAAAATATACTGTAGGCTGTTGGTGTGCCTGTTTATTATTTAGATGGAAGCAGGTCACCTCAATTTTATTCATATTAGGAATGTTTATTCAGTCAGCAAAGTACTTCTCCAGCACGACCAGGTCGAAGATCTTTGTGAGTTTAAATAATTTTACAATTTCGGTAAGATTTTATACATTTTTAAAATTCATAGTTCTAATTCGGTCAAAATTGCATAGTTCTTATTAGCCTAAAGTTACCTCAGGTAAAGAGTTGAACTTTCTGAAATCCTTGGACACACTTTGGTAACTAATTTTCGGAATCTTGAACGAAATTACGATTTTGGTATTTTTTATTATAAATTCTTAAAATTTTCCGGAATTGGTTGTATGACAATTTCATAATTTTGACCATTTTCAAGTTGTTTTAAACGAACGGTTGGACTTTCTAAAGTCCTTAGGGGCACTCTGGTAAATAATCTTAGAAATTGAAAAAAAAATTATTGAATTTTTATAATTGTCAAGATTGGGTAGGATCACAATCTTATTTTTTATTAGTATTCTACAGTTGTCTTAGGTAAAGAGTTGAACTTTCTAAAATCCTAAAAACACTTTCACAACTAATCTTAGAAAATTTGAACAAAATTATGACTTCGGGAAGTTTTTTATGAATTTTCATAAATTTCATTACTGAAAATTTGTATTGGATAGAAGGTTGAAATTTTATGAAATCTTAAATTTTGGTAACTCTTCTTGATGGGTTCAATTAAAATTGCAATTTCGATATATCTCGGCAGACACTGTGAGAGGTTCTAATTCTATTAAGTGTCTTCCATTCCTGGCGGGCCAGTTTCATACCCAACATGCCCGCCGTGGGGCCAATGGTATGGGCCATTTGGGCTGGCATCGTAAACTCCCAGTATTCTCTCCACTTGTCGCGTACATTGAAGTTTTCTACTAGGAGTTGTTCTGCTACGAGGTGTGGAGGAGACCTAGATTTTAGATTCGGAATGGCAATGTCAGGGAGATCCTCATGTACTGGCGGAAAGTAGTTTGAGAGTATTTTTTTGTATTCTCTTAGAAGACCCGTTGTCTGCGAATGTGGGAGGAGCAATATGGCTCAGGACAGGCAGCCATGGAACAGGAGTGCTTTTTAGACAGCCACTAATCACCCTCATAGACTCATTTAGTTTAGTGTCAACTTTGTTTGCATGACAACTGTTTAGCCAAACTGGAGAGCTATATTCAGGAAAGGACTAGACCAAACTGATCGCTGAAGTTCTAAGTGTGAATGCGTTTGCACCCCAAGTGGTGCCACATAACGTACGGATTATGTTCTTTCTGGTGTTGATTTTGGCTGTCGTATTCTCTAAGTGCTTTTCATATGACGGAGTTCTACCCAGCGTAATGCCCAGCTATTTCGGGTAAGGATTATGTCGCAGTAGGTTGTTACCAAAATATACTGTAGGCTGTTGGTGTGCCTGTTTATTATTTAGATGGAAGCAGGTCACCTCAATTTTATTCATATTAGGAATGTTTATTCAGTCAGCAAAGTACTTCTCCAGCACGACCAGGTCGAAGATCGTGTATATTGAAGAGAGCAGGTGTAAATACCGATCCTTCAGGCAGGCCGTTATTGAGTTTCCTTATCTTGGCTCTTACTTTTCCCTGTTATTAATTGAAAGGGACTGTCACAAAGCATGTTATTTAGTAGATTTACTATTTGGCTGCATGGTATTTTCCTGAGAAACTTGTAAAGAAGACCCTCTCTCTGCAGACCGTGCCATTATGCCGTAGTCAAATCAATGAAGACTACACTAGGTGTCAAAGTGCCCTTAAGGAATTAAGGATAACTTATTGGTCGAAGAAAATTTAAAGGGTGTTCTAAAAAATTAGATCAGTCAGATACAAACTTTCCATTTTTCTACAATTTTCCAAAATTAAATTTCAAGCCTTATATATACCGTTTATTAACAGATAATTAGCAAAAAAATCTACAACAAAGGTCATTCTCATACCTCCATTTGTTCCGAAGTTTATTGCTGTCGCTACGGCAGCTTAGGACTTAAGCTGGAACAACCATTGTTCACGGGGAACGGCCGTAACAATAAACTTTCTTCTTGTGTAAAAATTTAGCAGTAAATTAGCAATAAAAGGTTATGTTTGAATCGTGATATATGAAGTGGCTACTACAGTAGACGTACGATAGGCATACAGATTTCCTAACGTTTTTCACAACTTTACACATTTCAAATTTAAACGGTGGGACGAGAAAATAATTAATTATGTTTTCAAAATGCTCTGGACTAATGCAGCATCACGTGACCAGTTCAATTGCGGTTAAACCACGCGTTTCATTGGTTGAAACCGATTTGGTGTGTTTTTTTTACTGATAACACCATAGCTACATCGTGGAACCTCGGGAAAGAAAAAAAAATGTTTCGAAACTGGTCGTATTGTATTCGGGCCGCATTTTCATTTTAAATCTAATTAACTTTTTTCCAGCCGCCCGTTAATTAGATGTCCCCGTTACGCTGATAGAAGCGCGGAAGCGCGAAGTCCTTGCAGCATTCAAATCTACTCGGCGTGATTGAATCGGATGCGTTCTATATCGGAAGTGTATTGGTGGGAATTCGATCCGATCCAGTTTATATTGGCAATATTCGGGATTTTAGGAAACCAGCTGCCGTAGTAGTGTTTTACCGGGATTGAAATCCGACCGAGGACAGGAACAGTTTATAAAATAAGACCGAAATATATATCTATTTTTCGCCTCTCTCCCTCGAACGGGAACGATGAAGTGGAACTTTGGCTCGTGAGGAAATACAAAAAGAATACATGCAATCAAGCTGAGAATGGTATTTAGATATAAATGTGTCTAATGTGTCTAATGGCAGAAAACAACCTTCCACACCTGGAATTTTCGTCATGAATTATTCACGATGGTATAGCCACAATTACCCCGATCACGCGTATATTAAACAAACATGGGGCTCAATTTAAGAGGCATAATTTACCTGGATCGATTCCATAGTCATTATCGAGAAACAAATATTTAATGTAAAATCATGTCGGCCGAAGCTTCAGATCCTTTGTTGGGGAGTGGGATTATAACACAAAGTGTTTTGGATGTAGAATTCAAAACTTTCTAGTATACTTAAGCATACTTTGACAACCAGTCTGAAGGAATTTGAATGGAATTATAATTTCGGTAAATTTTTATCATTTGTAATAATAACCATGATTGGGTCACAATTTGATAATTCTCATTATTCTAAAGTTGTTGAGTTCAACTTTTATCGAAACTTTAGAACCACCTTGGTAACTAATCTTTGTGAGTTTAAATAAAATTACAATTTCGGTAAGATAAAAGTCATAGTTATAATTCGGTCAAATTGCATAGTTCTTATTAGTCTAAAGTTAATTCAGGTAAGGAGTTGAACCTTCTGAAATCCTAGGACACACTTTGGTAACTAATTTTCGGAATCATGAACGAAATTACGATTTTGGTATTTTTTATTATAGATTCTTAAAATTTTCCGGAATTGGTTGTATGACAATTTCATAATTTTGGCCATTTTTAAGTTGTTTTAAACGAACGGTTGGACTTTCTGAAGTCCTTAGGGGCACTCTGGTAAATAATCTTAGAAATTGAAAAAAAATTATTGAATTTTTATAATTGTCAAGATTGGGTAGGATCACAATCTTATATTAGTATTCTACAGTTGTCTTAGGTAAAGAGTTGAACTTTCTGAAATCTTAAAGGTACTTTTACAACTAATCTTACAAAATTTTAACAAAATTATGACTTCGGGGAGTTTTTTTGGGAATTTTCATAAATTTTATTATTGGAAATTTGTATTGGATATAAGGTTGAAATTTTAAAATCTTAAGAGTATTTTGGTAACTCTTCTTGATGGGTTCAATTAAAATTGCAATTTCGGTATAAATTTTGGAAATTTAAAGTAATGGCAGTCACCTTTTTTATATGTTTCGTTATTCTGAAGTTGTATTAGGTAGAGTTGAATTTTCTGAAATGTTTAGGGGCACTTTGATAACTAATCTTAGGAAATTTGAACAAAATTGGGTTTTCGATAATTTTTTAATGAATTTTTAAAATTTACAAGAATAGCTTGGATCACAATTTCGTAATTCTTTAAGTTGTTTTAAACAACGGGTTGAACTTTCTGAAATCCTCAGTGGAGCTTTGGCAACTAATCTTAGTAAGTTTCAATTAAATTGTGATTTCAGTGAATTTTTTTTTAATCTTTGAAATTTGTAAGAATCGCCATTGTTCGGTTATAATTTCATATCTTATTCTGAAGTTGTATTAGATAAAGATTTTTTTTAAATATTCTTAAAAATCGCAGAGTTCACAGTATATGGAATTTTCTTTTTAATGGGGTAAAATTGTAGGAAGTTGCGTAGTTTCTATTTAATTCATTCGGTTTTACAGAAAATACTGAAAATTAGTTTCGGCCAATAGAACACAGTGTTCAACAGTAACCGAACTAGTCATGTGACGCATTATTGCTTGAGAGCAGCTCTGAATAAGTTTCAAACCTTGCTTCCTGCTCACAGTGCCTCTTGAATTGTGATTTTTGTGAATTTTTATAAAAGGCCCAAAAATTAGTAGATTCCACATTAATACAACAAAGTTTTCAGTTTGAGTACGTACAAAAGGTTCGATTCCAAAATGTATCAGGTGCTTCTGTAAATTTAATCAGGTATAAAAACCTGGCTATAGCAAGCGATCAAAAAATGGCGATATGTAACATAGTAAGACTTTCTCATATGGCCGGACCAAACACTAATGGCAACATTATTAAAGCGCCTTTTAGGGTGGTTGAAGAAAAAAATGGTTCAAATAAAACTTGTAGCTATTAGTTAGGTTCGTTCAAATCTAAAATATAGTAACAATCGGTAAAGCCGTTTTGGAGAAAATTGAGAAAAACTGAAAATTCACAAGGATAAAGGGCCCTTTGCAGAGGATCAAGAAGATAGGTCAAGATAACGATAATGGCAATCAATGATAATTGAATAGTAAAGTAAATATACACAGCTGGAAAAAAAGTTGGATCAGTTTTTGAGATAAGGCAAAAAAATCTTAAAAGTGACAAGAGTAAAGTGGCCCTTTGCGCTTAACTGATTTTGATGAAATTTACGTTGGCGCGAGATTTCGGGGGACCCAGCCTAAATACAAAATTTCAATTTTCCACTATTTATAGTTTCTGAGAAAGCGTTGACCACATAGACATATACACACAAACGGTGGTGCTCGAAATGCACCAGCGGGATTATAGACACCCCGTGGCGTTAGGTATCGTACCTGTCGGCCGTTCGCAGGTAGTGGACAGGTAATCCGCACTACGAAACAATATAAAATTGATGATAATTCAATATTATGTTCCAGCGAATTTTGATTAACGCGAATATATTTTTTATTAAGATCGTGGTTTCTTCCTCTACAAATCGATACCAAACTCAAAATATTTCCAACAAAATCAAATTGTTTTATGGTTTTAAATGTGTATCTACTCACTAATATAAAGCCGAAATTGTTACATATTTGAGAAACAGAACCAGGCACCAATAACCGTACCAAGGCACGTAACTATCGGTTAAAACCAACCTTTTATATAGTTGACCATAATATTTTGCTAATATTTAATACATCTATAAACGCCGACCAATCACACACTTGTTTCAAGGATCAAACCTCAGTTTAGATATATCATAGAGAGAGATATATCATAGACTGTGATCAAACCAGAGCACATTCCTGGAACTTTACACTACTTATGTGGTAAACAACATTAAGGAGGTATAATATTTCATCAAGATATTTGATTTTGTTGGAAATATTCTCAGTTTGGTATCGATTTGTAGAGGAAGAAACAACGATCTTAGTAAAAATATATTCGCGTTAATCAAAATTCGCTGGAACATAATATTGAATTATAATTAATTTTATATTGTTTCCTAGTGCGGATTACCTGTCCACTACCTGCGAACGGCCGACAGGTACGATCCCTAACGCCACGGGGAATCTATAATCGGCTTGGTGTATTTCGCGTCCGACGCACACAAACACACAGACATATTTCCAAAAACATGTTGTTCGAACTCAGGGGACCTCAAAACGTCCAGAAATGCCAATATCTTAAATTCCGAAAATCAGCACGTTTACAATACTTTCTCTTATTATATGGATGCCGCAGACAGATATGAAAATTGTTTAAAGATATTTAATTATTTCACATTGCAGCTCATTAACGAAATTTGCAGTACGTCAATTTGAGATGTGTCCATCGAATGTTTTGGTAAGTTTAATTTATGCCTTGAGCATTCCATCATGCGATAAGAAATCCCAACGTCATGTGTAAAATGTGTAAAGCCTGCGATAATTTAAATGAACGCGGTGTATCTATGTGGAGTTTTACTTGTCTGTCGTAAGGGAACGCTCTTATCGTGTCCTTATCTAAAAAAATGAGTCTTGCCTTAATTACTTCCTGAAAGTAATTTCGAAACAACTCACACACACACACACGCCTTGGATATTAAATTTTATCTTGTTTAAAAAAAGGGATTCGGAGAGTCTTTCTGGTATGGGTATTATTATCTATGAAAACGGGCCAATGAACTCTCAGGCAAGATGGATAATAAATTATAATTAAAATTTATTACATAACGTAACGAAATATATGAGCGATCGAAACGTTCTTGAAACGTATGTACGAATGAGTTACGAAAATGTCAAACGTTTGTCTTAGATAGAATCGGAATTGCAGTTAAGAATAACCTCGTGATTTAGCAGTATGTCTACAGTGTGATCGTGAATTTGTTCGAATACCATACGCCATTATGCATTAAAAACTATAAAAAAAATTCAAGTGTCCACATATTTGAAAATATGTATCTAAGTGCCGCATATTAATTTTCGTAGAATCAAACTTTATAGGTATGGAGGTTTTCATGAAGAAAGTTTAACGGCTGCTTTTAGGCTACGTTTACAGCTATTCATTGTCGGTCGCTTCAGTTTTAACTTTGAAAGTCATCAGTAATATGCTCGTTATTGAATAGATAGACTATAACTAGATAACATAAGTTTGTCACAAAGTAAATCCGCCTCTGACTCACACCTGAGAAATCCGGTCTTGTCTTGTCCTCTCTCTGTCTTCGTGTCTCGTTCTCTCGTTCTGCTTCTCTCTAATTTATTACACTACCGTTACCTTGACAAGGTATACGAGTTGCAGTTACGAATTATGCAATTTCGAGCGGCCTTATTGCCGTGTGCCTTCGGTAGTACTTTTAAGTACTTCAAAGTCGAGAGCAGTTACTGCTTTCCACTCGCTGCAAGTTATTGCGAGATAATTAAATATGGAATCTCACGTAATTTGCCGTTCGCAATTATTAGAAAAATTCCTAATTTTAAGACTGAAGGAATCATTTTATATTAACTTCAGCTGATCTGAATTGAGCTTAGGGGTACGAACATACCGAAGATACCTCGATGTCGCGGTCGATGTCGATGTGAGGGCGAACATACCGAATATGCTTTTCCTTTAGGTAAGCCGCGAGGGTGCGATGATGAAAGCATCTTTGGTATGTGCGGTCTCATAAGAAAGCACTGTTTTGTTTTAGACATCGACCGCGACATCTTCGGTATGTTGTATGTTCGTACCCTAAGGGTACATTCAATTAGTCAATTTGAAAATTCAAAATTTCAATTTGAAATTCAAAATTTCAATTTGAAATTCAAAATTAGTTAATTAGTATTGTACCTGAATTTATTTTAAGAAAATATACGATCATAAACGACTGCCTAATGATATAAATGATATACAACATATAGATATATAATATGTAAAATATAGACACAATTTAAGTACATAATATGTAGTATTAGGTATATACCTAATATAAAATAAGTAGTAATATGTAAATAAGGGGCGGCGGTGGTCGTGTGGTTTAAGGCGCGGGCCTTGAATCAGGCGGACACTGTCGTCGTGGGTTCGAATCCCACGTAATCCATGGATGTTGTGTGTGTTGCGGGAAGTGTGTAAAATGTATCCAAAATCCCGTTCCTATTCACGCCGGTAACCAGGCCGGATAGGATCGGATATCCTGTAGGAGGGCGGGACTAGGATACACACACCCTGAGTCGGTAGAGCACGGAGTGGATCAACTGGGGTGAGAGCCTTAAGGGGGTACAACCGTGCTCGAGGACCGTGGTTCGGAGCCCACGTTAAACTGTAGGTCCCGTCCAAATTGGCCCTGGCAGCGTAAAAGAGACGTTAACTTAATATGAAGAAGAAGATATGTAAATAAAAAAGAATAATGGTTTAAAAACAGGGAATTGTTTTGTGTTAAATAATAGGGATGGAATTTCGCGATAAAACTTGTAGGGTGTGTCAAGAGGATGCATTTTAGTTCATTAGCTAAGTTTCAAATCACTAACTCCAACACTTCAGGAAATCCGCGATTTTTGAAAGATAATTGTTTTAAAAAATCAGTAGTTCTTAGGTAAGTAAGCGTATTTTTAATGAATTTTTTTCAGTACTGGCAGGAAGAAATCATCTATTTTGGTGGGTGACTCAAATTTAGAACATTCAATGTAGTAGCAGTTTTTGAAAAACCCGCAAGTGGTTAACCTCCCTCTTTTATTTAAAACATAAGATTAAATATTCGTATTTCGACATTATACTTGCGCAGGGAATGTATAAAGGTTTTCGAATTTCGTGATGAAACTCACAGAGTAGATCGAGACGATTTTTTAAACATCCGTTTCTCTTCAAGTACCTAAAATTTTTTTTCTTTCCACTTTAATATTTCCTAAATGAGGAACCTCGTGCCATTACCTTTATCATTATTATTATAAAATTTTTCTCATAAAAAGAAAAAAGAAAACAAATTGAATATTTAACCAAATTTTTAGTAAAACGTCCTTAACGACGGAATTACAAATTATGTAAACTACTACAAGAGCAGTCTATTTTAACATATCGATTTTGGGAACGATACGTTTTTGTTCCTGATTTATTAAAAATTCATTAACAGAGCCTCGGACATAGCAAAACTGTTGAATAATTTGGGCAATAATATACGAAATTCAATATTAACAGACTGAATTATAACAGAACATTTTTACTTGGATTTCCCTATTCTAATATTCGGGATTATACAATAAGTCAATTAAAAACCGGTGATTAATTATATCAGAATAAATCATGCTCGAGCTCGACTGTATATATAAATTAACTAACGCAGTTTAAAAATAAAATAAAATTTAAAATCAAATAAAGGTGTTGAAATTATCCCAATTACAAGAAAATAAAGGCTTAGGTATATTTTCAAATGGTGATAAATGGTAATAAGGGTAATAGAGGTTTAGGCGGTGTTGGTAAATTGGTTCCCGGCAGGTAAGAAATTAAAAGGTAGTACTTAGTGCCTCTTATCTATGTATAAATTGGTTCCTAGGTTTTTACGTTTACCTGACATTGTATGTAAATTGGTTTACACTTACACCCGCTTACCCGAATATTTCATTACCAGGAGCCGTCAGTGGACGCACCGGAATTCCCTGTGAGCAGGTAGTCCCTTCCGCAGGTAGCGGGACCGAATTCCGAAACACCGCCGTCAGTTGTACCACGGAGGGTACGAAATGGATAAAGCTACCCTACAGGATGTTGCTCGAGGAGATTAACGGCTTACAGTCGAAATAAGTCATCGGTCCTGTTCGTTTTACTTAACCTAATTGTTTATCCTTGCCCTCTTGCCCTGACAAGCGATAGCGAATAGAACGAAAATAGTGTAGTCCACTTAACCCAGAAGTACAACAGCATTACACGCGAAAAAGGGTTTTGTATAAGCTCAGGTAAGTGAAAACGTTGGGAACCAATTTACACTTAAAGGTCAGGTAAACCAAAAATTTCGGGAACCAATTGGTATATTATTTTTAACCCTGATTAACTTGGGAACCAATTTATGTGTTCCCGGTTTAGGTATAGATATATTACCTAGGGGAACACGTAAATTCGTTCCCGAGTTAATCAGGGTCAAAAATAACATAAAAATTGGTTTCCGCAATTTTTGGTTTACCTGACCTGTAAGTGTAAATTGGTTCCCAACGTTTTCAATTACCTGAGATTTACAAAAATCCTGAAGCAGCTTATTTTGCGTCTCTGCCTTGTAAGTAGAATGAAATATTTTTTTTGTGGTGGAAAATAGGCAATTGGAAGGGGCAAGGGAAAGCCTGATAGGCAATTGAAGGGGTAAGGGAAAACCTATGTGGGTCGGAACTCGCCTCCTCCTGTAATGTCAGGTAATCGAAAAATCCCAGGAACCAATTTGTACATAGATAAGAGGCACTAAGTACTACCTTTTAATTTCTTACCTGCCGGGAACCAATTTACCAACACCGTTACCTAGTCGGAGGTACCTAGTGGTAATTTTGTAAATATTGAAAAGAATTTGCACAGTTGCACAATAATGTAATATTATTATTGTGCAAATAGGAAACTCAAAAAGTTTTTTTTTTGTGTAATGGTACTGAGTAATTTCTTATTTACGAATTTATTTATTTATATTAAATTCTAACTGATATTCAGCCTGCAACCTTTTGGAACTTTAGTTCTTGCCAGAGATTGGGGAGCGAGGGTGGTCGCGCCGCAAAAAATCTGACCGTTAAATGGAATGCGTTACCGGAAAGCGTTACCTCGGCAGCGTTCGTAGCGGCTCTGAGGCGTTCGTAGTGGCTCGGTGGGGGGGAGAAAGTGGAGGGGTGAGGGAGAGAGTGGGGGGGTGAGGGAGAGAGTGGGAGAGAATGGGAGAGAGAGGGGGGTGGTGAGGGAGAGAGTGGGAGAGAGTGGGAGAGAGAGAGAGAGAGAGAGAGAGAGAGAGAGAGAGAGAGAGAGAGAGAGAGTGGGAGAGAGAGAGTGGGAGAGAGAGAGAGAGTGGGGAGAGAGAGAGAGAGAGAGAGAGAGAGAGAGAGAGCGAGAGAGCGAGAGAGCGAGAGAGAGAGTGGGAGAGAGAGAGAGAGAGAGAGAGACCACGCGCTTGACGCACCGAGGAACGATATTCCATTGCCTAACTTTTACTTATAGAACCAATGCTGTGTATTATATGCAATGCCCGTCTTACTGTCGCTGTTTCACGTTACATTACAAAGTTTTATTAAGAAATAATTAAAAAAAAAATTGGTTAATTAAAAGAAACTAAAGTTCCTAACGCGTGTCCCGCGACACGTTTCAGGGTTTTTTTATACAGTTTGGTCTGATGAGCCGGGGTATTGTTGACATCACCAAATAGAGGGCGTAGCTTATAAAACGATGACAGAATTGGGATAGCCCTATAACAAAAACAACGCGTGCGCTTTGCAGCCATTTTGAAGGTCTATATGGTATTAAGCGGCGGCCTACTTTTTGTGTTACGTAAATAGCCTACCAGGCATGAAGTTAAAACAATCACGAGGTACAATTATTATTATCATTAGTAAGTAATTTGTTTATTTATATCAAATTCCAATTATTTAGGCTGAAACCTACTTTTTCAATATAGCGCCCGTCGGGTGTGATGATTTACCTTCTGATAAATATTTCGCTAACCTCAATAACAAATAATTGTTGCCGTTTGCGATGACACAACAAACGATAAATAAATAAGATAAGAGATAGGCATTCTAAAAAAAGAGATAAGAGCTTCGGTCGTGTGAGAGACTGTTCATTCAGCGTTTCCTACGTTCTCATCCTTGTTATTAACTGAAACTATTGTTCTTTTCGATTGTTAATTGTTCTCGATGGAACAGAGGAAAAATAACAACAAAACGAGTTACGTCGTCGTCGTTCGCGCTTTAATGGCCACGGGTTGAATTACCCTCGCGGGATTTTGGATACTTTTTCTTTCCATAGAATGAACGGGCGTGAAGTCAGCCACTAAGCATTGGTAGTAATTTCTCAAAAGGGACGAAAAGTGCAAGTTATTTTACTAGTAACTTTGCAAGGAACTACGTTACTTTGAACTTAACGAAGTTATTTTTGCGCCTATAACTTGTAACTTTAAATGAAGAAAATTGAAGTTCCCTTTCTATGAAATTGTTTTCGTAAGACTTCAAGTATAATAACAATGATGCCAAGTAGTGCCGAGTTAGGTTTAGTGCTGTAGGACTGATTCCAAAAAATGTTGTCAAGGGGATGAAAAGTTTAGTGGTGGACACGAGACGAGACCAGTACTGTTTCGAGACGAGACGAGACATAATTTCGTCTCGTCTCGAAATCTCGAATTTTTTTTAAGAAATTGCAATTTAAGAATTTTTTTTTCGTTTGTAAAATGAAAGGCCACCAAACTCCATAGCAATGAGGACGAAAGCGCAGGTAAAAGGATACCTAATAAAGGGTCAGGATTAAACTGTGCCATTGTCCAGTAAGGGAGTAAAATTTATAATTAGGCCGTCGCTTTCTTAGAATTTTGGAAGGGTTTATTATACAACAGACAGACGGATAGTGGTGTGAAACGTTTATCTGAGGTAATGGACATATTTAACAGTAATGTTCATTCATTCATTCATTCATTCATTCATTCATTCATTCATTAGTAGCGTAGTTTCCCATATTTAACAATTTTTTTGATAGATGAACATCTTGGTAGGTATAAATGAAATTTCCAGTTTACAAGTTCCTAGTGCGATGTTGGTATTGTTGAGACATATCCCGGATTGAATAAAATAAAACTATAGCGGATCTGACTATTACCGTCCCAAATAGTTCTAAACATAGGTTATTCAGCTTCATAATAAGGACCTAATTAGTGCCCTCTAATTTTATGTCGAAAACGTATGTTTTGATTAATCACAATGTCTTTTCTTTTCTGAGAGCGACAACATGCGGTAAAAGTTAGGTACCTATACCATTACCAGCACATTTTTCTAAAATTTTGGTAGGTAATTTTACTTTTAAAATTTGATAATTCTATCAACTAATACCAATTTCACATATAAATATACAGATGATATTAATTTCTTATTTGTCCTTATGAAAATATATATTTTATTTTATAAGTTTATTTAATAACGTTAATAAAGTTTATTTATAATTTTATTTAATAACTTTGTTTTATAGTTCGTATCCTAACAAGTCTATTTATTAATGGTATTTATTTTCGATTTTGTACCTGTTCTCTATACCTAATCTAATTTCTTTAATTCAATATTTTCTAAAAATGAAATATTCTTTATCAAAACATAACATCAATAAAATACTACTGTATATTCAGTACTTCAAGAAAATCAGTAATTGTTATCAAAAAAGCATACATTTATAAAAGTACCATCTATATACCTCTATTTATTTCGAGATTTTTCGAGACACGAGACGAGACGAGACGAGACGAGACCTGTACCAGATCGAGACAAGACAAGACGAGACATAATTTTTGTGAATTTTTCGAGACGAGATGAGACCATGTCGTTTCTCGTCTTGTCTCGTCTCGTGTCCACCACTAGAAAAGTTTGAACAGAACGTCCATCCTATTAAAAATTGATAACATACGTTGACTAAATATTGTAGAAAATAACAAATATATTGATACTTTAGCTCAATTGTTCATTAAACGTGTAAAATGTAAAAAAGTAAGTAAAATACCTATAATATTTACAACATATAATTGATCACGATCTTTTTAATAATGCCAGAAATGCCAATATCTCAAATTCTAAAAATCAGCACGTTTACAATACCTACTTTCTCTTATTAGGTGTATAGGTATAAATGTAAAAAGGGCTTCTCCCGACCTATAAACGAACGATTTTCAACGAACATATTTTTTAGTAAATCCTGAAAAGTACAGGTATGTACAAGTCGAATAAATTCCACTTCGCTAGTGCTACTGAAGTTTGCGACGACTCAAAGTTGTCACTATTACTTTCAGCTATTTAGTTAATATTCGATTTCCGATCACGCTTTTTTCATGCTTCTATTTTTATAGAGTTGACATTTACGTAACTGATGCTGTACTTGCTTTGTTCGCTGAACCGATGTAATGTGTTACCGTCGACAGAAGAAGGAGGAGGATTGTAACGGCACAAATTATTCACAGATCGGATCAGCCGAGCTCCAATTTGAATTAGAAGGCGATTCGTACGTTTCAAGAACGTCTCATACACTTCTTTGGGGAGAAGGAAATCATTGTAGCTAATAAAATGTAGGCATTTAGTGTAAGTAAAAAAATTCATTTTAGTGGATGGAACCAATTCAGTACATTCACTGGAACAAACATGTCGTAAACAATGCTTGCCTGACAATTTCTGTAATAGCGAATTGAATAAAGAGATACCCCAATGTATGACTCCATTAAAAAATATTACATCTCAGATATGCCCACTAACGATCTGCAAACTTTTTAATTCCAATTGGAATTACTTAATAAAATTGTAACCAGCAAAACCCAAACACTTAAACAAATGCGCGAAAACGATTAATACAAAACCATTAATGACGTCGCAAGTCAGTAAACGGAAGATGCAATATTCAATTTTATTGGGGTTTAAAGCCCATTTCCTCTAAGCAGGATGAAAGTCTCAACTTCTCATAAACCCGCAAATCCTCTCCTGTTTCTAGAATCTGAGAAACCTAAGGGAAATCGACAGAATTTTGGGAACGTCTAAACATTCAATGTAAAGTTTCCAGAAAATTTTAATGTTAAAAAACCGAGAATCTGTACTTTAACAACTTTATTTGGTACCGTTGGGCCTCGGACCCATTTTCACCAGACAAGAAGGAAGTGTGTGGATCTTCCACTTCTATTAACTCTTTTTAACATTTGTGGGTAGCCGTTGGAAATTTTCAAAACCTGAGAAGCCTGAGGGAGTTACAACACATTTGAAAACTGTGGAACGTCTAAAGCAACCTGAACCACATCATGAACAGATGTAAAATTTTATAAGCCATTGAAAGATCTATATTCTGAACAGTCATCAGCTTTATTTGTTATGGATTTAGCCTTAAAAGCCATTTCAATTCCTATGTCTGTGAATCTGTGAACCATTAATCCCGAAACCTACAAGATTTCTAGGCAGCCTTTTCCAGTTTATAGAGTCAGACAAGCCTAAGGAAAAGCGACGGAAATTTTGAAAACTTCGAAACGTATACTTCCATTGAACCTAACTTCATTTGGTAGTCCAAATAGGCCTTTAGACAGGCCATTAGACAGGAAGACAGGGAGAAAGTTGGAGGATCTCAATTTCTAGTAAGCTATCAAGATTTGTAGGCACCCTTTGTCACATGTTAAGTTGGAAAAACCTGAAGGTTTTTGAAAGAAATGGCAACTACTTAACATCCCAGGCAACCTGCGATAATTCAAATAAATCTACCGGTTTTCTTCGAAGGTATCTACTATTACACAACACTTTTCAACTTTACTTGGTACAATTAGATTTTAAAGTCCTGTGGTGAATTCAGGTGTACAGAATAGTCGTCCTGAGTGTTCACTAACCTCTAACAGCACACAAATACAAGAACATTTGAAGTCACTTGTCGACATTCTAACCGTAACCGGTGTGAAGTTAGCAGCCACTTTCCAGCAGCCAAAAATTCTGGCAGCCATTTCATTTAAACGTGAAGTTAGCAGCCACTTTCTAGCAGCCAATTCTACCTTGCAGGAAATAAATGAACTTTTTTTTTTGTCAAAGTGTCAATCGTTCCTACTAACCGCAATTATACCAGTGGCGCCAAAGGGTCACAAAAAATTACAATAATAAATTAAATAATTTCAAAACTCCCACCATGGAACCATAAAGAGTATTTAATTGGGGTGCAAGAAAATAGAGTCTCGGGATGAAATTCGGGCTGGAGGTTCCTTTTAACACTAGTAATCATCCTACCAAGCGCCAATCCCTTCGGTGCCGTCTGAAGGACGTTATGGCCTTCAACGCGAAAGTATGAAAAATATTTTAATGGGGTGCAAGAAAATAGAGTCTCGGGATGAAATTCGGGCTGGAGGTTCGTTTTAACACTAGTAATCATCCTACCAAGCGCCAATCCCTTCGGTGCCGTCTGAAGGACGTTATGGCCTTCAACGCGAAAGTATGGAAAACGAACCTCCAGGCCGAATTTCATCCCGAGACTCTATTTTCTTGCACCCCATTAAAATATTTTTCATACTTTCGCGGTGAAGGCCATAACGTCCTTCAGAGGGCACCGAAGGGATTGGCGCTTGGTAGGATGATTAGTAGTGTTAAAAGGAACCTCCAGCCCGAATTTCATCCCGAGACTCTACTTTCTTGCACCCCCTTTAAATATTTTCCATACTTTCGCGTTGAAGGCCATAACGTCCTTCAGACGGCACCGAAGGGATTGGCGCTTGGTAGGATGATTACTAGTGTTAAAACAAACCTCCAGCCCGAATTTCATCCCGAGACTCTATTTTCTTGCACCCCATTAAAATATTTTTCATACTTTCGCGGTGAAGGCCATAACGTCCTTCAGACGGCACCGAAGGGATTGGCGCTTGGTAGGATGATTACTAGTGTTAAAAGGAACCTCCAGCCCGAATTTCATCCCGAGACTCTACTTTCTTGCACCCCCTTTAAATATTTTCCATACTTTCGCGTTGAAGGCCATAACGTCCTTCAGACGGCACCGAAGGGATTGGCGCTTGGTAGGATGATTACTAGTGTTAAAAGGAACCTCCAGCCCGAATTTCATCCCGAGACTCTACTTTCTTGCACCCCCTTTAAATATTTTCCATACTTTCGCGTTGAAGGCCATAACGTCCTTCAGACGGCACCGAAGGGATTGGCGCTTGGTAGGATGATTACTAGTGTTAAAAGGAACCTCCAGCCCGAATTTCATCCCGAGACTCTATTTTCTTGCACCCCCTTTAAATATTTTCCATACTTTCGCGTTGAAGGCCATAACGTCCTTCAGACGGCACCGAAGGGATTGGCGGTTGGTAGGATGACTACCAGTGTTAAAACGAACCTCCAGGCCGAATTTCATCCCGAGACTCTATTTTCTTGCACCCCATTAAAATATTTTTCATACTTTCGCGTTGAAGGCCATAACGTCCTTCAGACGGCACCGAAGAGATTGGCGCTTGGTAGGATGATTACTAGTGTTAAAAGGAACCTCCAGCCCGAATTTCATCCCGAGACTCTACTTTCTTGCACCCCCTTTAAATATTTTCCATACTTTCGCGTTGAAGGCCATAACGTCCTTCAGACGGCACCGAAGGGATTGGCGCTTGGTAGGATGATTACTAGTGTTAAAAGGAACCTCCAGCCCGAATTTCATCCCGAGACTCTATTTTCTTGCACCCCCTTTAAATATTTTCCATACTTTCGCGTTGAAGGCCATAACGTCCTTCAGACGGCACCGAAGGGATTGGCGGTTGGTAGGATGACTACCAGTGTTAAAACGAACCTCCAGGCCGAATTTCATCCCGAGACTCTATTTTCTTGCACCCTATTAAAATATTTTTCATACTTTCGCGTTGAAGGCCATAACGTCCTTCAGACGGCACCGAAGAGATTGGCGCTTGGTAGGATGATTACTAGTGTTAAAAGGAACCTCCAGCCCGAATTTCATCCCGAGACTCTACTTTCTTGCACCCCCTTTAAATATTTTCCATACTTTCGCGTTGAAGGCCATAACGTCCTTCAGACGGCACCGAAGGGATTGGCGCTTGGTAGGATGATTACTAGTGTTAAAAGGAACCTCCAGCCCGAATTTCATCCCGAGACTCTATTTTCTTGCACCCCCTTTAAATATTTTCAATACTTTCGCGTTGAAGGCCATAACGTCCTTCAGACGGCACCGAAGGGATTGGCGGTTGGTAGGATGACTACCAGTGTTAAAACGAACCTCCAGGCCGAATTTCATCCCGAGACTCTATTTTCTTGCACCCCATTAAAATATTTTTCATACTTTCGCGTTGAAGGCCATAACGTCCTTCAGACGGCACCGAAGAGATTGGCGCTTGGTAGGATGATTACTAGTGTTAAAAGGAACCTCCAGCCCGAATTTCATCCCGAGACTCTACTTTCTTGCACCCCCTTTAAATATTTTCCATACTTTCGCGTTGAAGGCCATAACGTCCTTCAGACGGCACCGAAGGGATTGGCGCTTGGTAGGATGATTACTAGTGTTAAAAGGAACCTCCAGCCCGAATTTCATCCCGAGACTCTATTTTCTTGCACCCCCTTTAAATATTTTCCATACTTTCGCGTTGAAGGCCATAACGTCCTTCAGACGGCACCGAAGGGATTGGCGGTTGGTAGGATGACTACCAGTGTTAAAACGAACCTCCAGGCCGAATTTCATCCCGAGACTCTATTTTCTTGCACCCCATTAAAATATTTTTCATACTTTCGCGTTGAAGGCCATAACGTCCTTCAGACGGCACCGAAGAGATTGGCGCTTGGTAGGATGATTACTAGTGTTAAAAGGAACCTCCAGCCCGAATTTCATCCCGAGACTCTATTTTCTTGCACCCCATTAAAATATTTTTCATACTTTCGCGGTGAAGGCCATAACGTCCTTCAGACGGCACCGAAGGGATTGGCGCTTGGTAGGATGATTACTAGTGTTAAAAGGAACCTCCAGCCCGAATTTCATCCCGAGACTCTATTTTCTTGCACCCCATTAAAATATTTTTCATACTTTCGCGGTGAAGGCCATAACGTCCTTCAGACGGCACCGAAGGGATTGGCGCTTGGTAGGATGATTACTAGTGTTAAAAGGAACCTCCAGCCCGAATTTCATCCCGAGACTCTATTTTCTTGCACCCCAATTAAATACCCTTTATGGTTCCATGGTGGGAGTTTTGAAATTATTTAATTTATTATTGTAATTTGCTGTGGCCCTTTGGCGCCACTGGTATAATTGCGGTTAATAGGAACGATTGACACTTTGACAAAAAAAAAGTTCATTTATTTCCTGCAAGGTAGAATTGGCTGCTAAAAAGTGGCTGCTAACTTCACGTTTAAATGAAATGGCTGCCAGAATTTTTGGCTGCTGGAAAGTGGCTGCTAACTTCACACCGGTCGAACCGTAGTGGATATAGTTTCGTGTGCTCCTGTTTTTATAATAACCGAATAAAAGATTCTTTTCTACCTTGCAGTTACGTTTTGTTTAAAAATTAATTATTACTACACATACTCTGCTGCGTAAGAAAAACATAACCTTTAATGTAATTATCACAAAATAGTCAAAACAAAACAACATTAAATTGTGTTATATAAAGAAAGTGTTACGGTTACGATGACAAAATAGTCAAAACAAAACAAAATTAAATTATGTTATACCTAATGGAAATTGTTACGATTTATATTTGATTCAAATTTTATGTGAAGTTTGAACAAATAGATAAAATTGACATTTATGTTTAAAATTTAGCTAAACCTGTTTTGATATTTAGCTAACATGAGGGTATTTTATAATGTTGATTGTTTGGCATGTTTTTAGATTTTGTGCTGATAACGGATCCCACTCGACTCGAAACGTGTTCCCCGCTAATAAGCAAATGCATACGAGGCCTTGTCTGTAATTTATGGTGAAGATACATTGATAAAACTTTTGTAATTCATCCAACTGTTAAATGAGCCATTTTATTTTAAAAAGTGGTTTTGATATGATTTGTTTTTCAAAAAAGTTTAAATTATGTTATGTTAGACAGTTAATAGCTAATTGTCAATTTCTTTCCTCAAAATCAATTCTGCAGTTGTGCTCGTTTTCGGGAAACAATGGATAATGCAGCTTGAGTCTTAACCTAACCTACAATAGCCATACTGCCCATCTCTGGAACTGCTGAAGTTAACGAATTCATTGAGGTGGCATAATTTGTAATAATTTTGGAGCTATCACATGAACTACAATTATACTTTTCAAATACTATCCCTTTTTCTAGTCACCCCCAAAAGTTCCAAAAGTGACTTAAAATCCAGCTGCATCAATCTTTGTTTCTCGAAAATGAGCACAGCTACAAAATCATTAAAACAAATTAGGTAGGTACCTAATAACAAATTAGCTAGACATTACACTACATATTTCGATTAGTTTGACTTGTACGAAGTACAATGATTAGTACGAAAGGTATGACTGTCAATCTAAGACCCTTTTGGAACTTGGTAGACATATTTTAAGAAAAAGCAGTGGTTTTTGAAAACTGCAATGCAGCCCATGTGAGGGCTACAAAATAGATACAAATTCTGTCGCTTTAAAAAATTAAAAACAAAGGTAGGTAGGTAGATCTTAACCTACAGTAGCAATAATTTTCTGAAACTAACAGCAAAGCCATAACATCAATTGTTAACAGTACAAATTAGCTACAAATTGGGTCACTATTTCGGTGTTTCAGTGCATTTCAGAACTTGCCATATTTTTACTGAAACAGGCTTTTTAATTGTAACAAAAATGAATAATTTAATATTTGAAATACTTATTAACACCACAGTGTTTCTGTATCAAGAATGGTATATGTTTATTAATAGGTACTTAATTTTTATTTAAAAAATCATGACTAAGGAAATGCATTTCGCAGATAAGTGCATAAAATTTGACGCAGTCCAGGCGCATGCATCTATTTTAGCTTAACTGCCGTTACGCGAATTTTTGCTGGAATGCCTCGGGAATATTATAAGAGAATTTCATTACGCGCCAGGTCAAAAAGTTGTGCTAAAATTGATATTTTTAAAATGTTTCTCTCATATTTATTTTGAATAACACGCTGAAAGCTCTTCGTTTTAGAGAGGAGGCAAGAGAAAATTGCAATGAAATTTTAAATAATATTACCAATGTTGAAAAATTAGGAAAAATTGTGAAAAAATTATTTATAAACAAATAATTTCCCAGTATTTGCAATGCAGAAGAAACAATAATAATTGTTTTGAATACACTTTGCCATGATAAATGAACACATTATTCATCGAAAGCAGTCTGGTGGTTTTCGTCGTTAATTTTGTAATCCTGGCTGGGTCCAGAAATTTGGACTTTTAAGAAACATTGCAGAGTCCAAAAAAATATTTAAAATATGAGAAGGCACTCTAAGTGTTCTAATACATTTGGAAAAATTAAATTCGGTTCATTAGGTGACCCTAGGAAATTTTATCATTTCCTCTTCAGAAATCGCACTATGATTTACCACATTCCTATTGGTGTTATCCTGTATTAAACTAAATTTAAAATACGTGTGTTAGACACGTAGGCCTTTCTAAAACGATAAAAATTTTGATTCGGTTCAATACTTCTTGAGACATGATTTGTCGAAGTCGAGTCGATTCAAGTACTGTTTACGATATCGTTAATGCCGATATCGAGAAGATTCAATTAATATCATCACAATGAAGGCATTCATTCAATAAACGAGTTCTTAATTATTTATTGTTAAACCGTAAACAGCACTCGAATATATCTCGGGAACTAATGAACCGAACCAAAAAAAAAACCTCCTTTTAGAAAGACCGTCGTATCTAATCCATATATTTTAAATTTCATTTAATAAAAGAAGGGCACCCTAAAGGAAATGTACAAATTTGTTAAGAAGTTGGTGTTCTACCTACATCGAAAAATGTCAAAAATGAAGAGTTCCAATGTTCCAAAATGGAACTTCCAAAAAATTCCTTAAGTCCTTTTGATGAACAGATTTCATTTTTAGGAATTATTTAAAAAATTACTGTACCTATATATTCTGTATTACTGTGTAGGTATATACTGAATATACACCAGAACACTGAAAAATCTGATTGAAGAAGAAATCAGCGACAAGGAGCCAGAAGAGTAGGCAGGTTTTCGAGCTGGTCGATCGACTGTTGATAATGAATGCTTTCACCATAAATATAGTTTTAGAAAAAAGGGTGCAACGACACCGGGAGTAAGTTGTCATCCCCAATCAATTCCTTACAATGTTTCAATTATCTTTTTCTCGCCCATGAGCTAAACGCTGTAACAGTATACGGAATTTGACTCGCCTAAGTTAAAGGATACAAAGATACTTTAAAGACCACTTTAAAGGTCAGTAACTATACAGGGATGCAACGAGACAGAGGTGAGCTGCATTAAATTGTCATATTTTGGGTCCCCCTTTATATCAATGTGAACATTCTGTATTTCTGTACTATATTCTGTATATAATAATATTTATGCTAGTAGTGTGTTATGTTGAAAATACAGCCTCACACAGAAAATAAGAAAATAAGGCACGCGAGAAGATTTACAGTCCGAGTGGTATAAATTCTCTTAGGAAACATAACACGCGAGTGGCATACAATGTTTTATCCAACAAGTGGAAGAAATCGGTTTTTTATGAGAAATAATTAATAAGCTTTGTGATCAAATCAAAGATATTTGCGTCTCAGTACCCTATAAATGTCAGAATGACTGGACAGTGACTTTTTTTACATTTTGGTTAAAGTAGGTTGTTTGTTTGGTTGTCACGGACAATAAATAAATAGAATACTACTTTAAATATGAACGTGAGTTATAATCCATAACCCACGTGAGTTATGGATTATAACACACTAGTGTGTTATTTGATAGTTTACTTGTCTAAAATGACATTAATAATGACACGTAATGACAGTCATAACTGTTATGTGTTGAATAAAGTAACCAATGAGTGTAAAATTAGCAATATCCACAAGAATTTTGTGGATGCTTGGGACAAAATTTTTTTCTTCAAAAGTTCTTCGAAATTACTGAGAAGTTTATCGATAACAATCATATTGTAATGGAAAGTCTCGCCACTAAATACATATAATTGTATTGAAAATTAAGTTGTTTTCATTGAAATAAATGCCTGATATTGAATTCGATGATGATTGTCTGTTTAAAAAAATTTAAAGAATGGGAAAATCACCTCGTTGAAATTTAGAAGAGATGGATAGAAATATCTAAGAATTTCAGAAAAATAGACAATTTCCATAGGAAAATGTAGTTATTCTTGTTGAATTTATATTGTGCTACTTTGGAACTAATGCAGCAGTTGAAAGAGTTCAATTGGTAATGATTTTTTGATAAGTGGAAAATCAAGGTTTAATGTTAAGATACCTACTCCAGCTGCAGCATTTAGGTACCGTAAAATTCAATATGAATGATATTTCTTGCCCCGAAATTTCCAATATATTGTATGAAAATGACATACCTACCTATTGACAAATATTCATTCGGTAGAAAAATACTCGTTTAATTAAATATTTTCTAGGTGTTCCCAAGGGTACTTAGGTACTCATGTTGAGATTTTTGCTCTCCCGTGGCTGTCCAAACCTATCCGTCTTTTGTCTTATAAGTATTAATTGAAGGGGAAGATGATATTCTATTAATGTTTAAATAATAAATAAATGAAATAATGATGTGAGTAATTGTTAAACAAAACTTTTGAATTAATTATATTTAATTTAGCCGCAGAAGTTGAAATGTATCACTACTGACACTAGGAGGTATCGTTTTACGGAAATCGTTATTTGACTTCACAGAGAGATATCTAAATCCGTAAATTTTACTTGTACAATTGTATAGTTTTACCAAATACAGTACGTATTTGTATTTGTCTTTGGTTTTACGATAAAATGCAGAATCGCAGCCTATACGTTACAGCTAGTCCCTTTTACATGTACAGGACTGAATTTCGATGCGTTTCTTAGCATCGATGCAAACTTCAGACTCGTAAATTTGAAACAATAAGGAAAGTATTTCATGAACTCTAATTTTGCGTAAACTGAAACCTAAATAAAAGGACTTACAGAGTGTAATGAAAACTTCGTTCATTTTGCAGTTTCACGGCGGGAAGCTCACGCTCCCCCTTTGTTTTTTAGAAGCGTTCATAACCGTTATTACAACGTCGGGAAATAATGAACACTTAATTCTACAAGTAATAAGGATATCTGTACTGGATACCTAAGGTAAAACAAAGTGTCTTCATGAGGATATGTGCAGTTTGCACAGTGCAAAAGAACTTCCCAAGTTTATATGGAAAGCAGCTGGAGGACGCAAAACGAACAACCCGATCGGAATATCCCAAGGAACCGTTACGGAGAGTTTTCAGTAATATACTTTGAAGTTCCTACTCGTCACGTCAGGGTGAATAAGACTGTTAAGCAAACGATCGTTACCTGTCGCTGTTAACGGCAGAAGACAGAAGAGCGACGTCGTCGTCAACAACAACAGAAAACGGTCGGCACCCCCGTGCGGCCTCCTCACGTCCATGTTGACCTGTCCACGCGAGGGGACACCACCACCGCCACCACCACCACCACTAACGGGACGTCGTCGTGTACATCTTTTTCGAAAACCGAACGACGACGGGACGCGAAACGACGGGCTTTTCCGCGGAACTGGCCGGCCACCTGTGGATGTACGCACGCCGCACATACGAAACGTACACACACACCGAATGCACACTCACTTTTTCCGCCGCGGGCACCCCTTCTCGCGGTCGCGCGGGCCGTCTTCCCGCATTTTCACGTCGGATCACTTAACGTCTCGTCTCCCTTATTTGTGAACGCCGACGCTACCCTCTCGCTCACTTTGACACAGAGACACGTACCAACGACGCTCACAGTCGAGTGGAAATGGAATGGAAGCCGTTTTCGGGTGCGAGTGCGAGGCTTGAAAGTTTTCCGAGGCGTGCGCAGTAAGACGAGAGGTGAGGACACGGCAGGTAATTGGTCGGACGGAGACCGGTCGACGCGGCCGACATCTGACGGGCAGGTCGGGGAAGCAGGAAGCTACTTGTGGTCGTTTTCGAAATTCTTGGGTATTTCCTCGGAAGAGAAGGAATGTGTCGGGATTCGCCTTTCTGATTAGGCAGCAGGTATACGGTATAGTAACAAGGTCATTCTTATGAAGCACCAAAACTATAAAGGAATCAAAAACCAAAGACCGTTAGACCGTAACAACATGAGCTAACATGACAAGTACAGGGTGATCAACAATGACTGTTTGAGTTGGCAATTCTACCTGGAGGATTTTTTTGCCTAAGGGTTTGCAATGCTACAACCAGACAAGGCGTATCAACTTATAGGTTGCCTCAAGCGATCCTGACCTACCACAACGTCATCTACGTCACACGGTGACCGGCGATGCAAAAAATACTTTGAAAAACTCAAAACTGTTGTCAATTACAAACGAAAACGCCAGCCAAACGCCGAATTGTCAGAGTAATACAGAGCATAGATGAAACCAGAGTTAGATTAAACACAGGTAATAAAACTCAGACCTGGGTCGCCAGTCTACGTCACGAACTCCGCCTCCCCTGCGCGACCCCCTCGCCAGGAAGTTTGTTTCATTTATTTGACAAAACAATCAGCGTTATGTAAGTGGCTGGATCGACATAGCAGCGAAGGCCAAATAAAAGAAGAAGAAGAACAATCAGCGATAAGATTTTAGGTTATGTGAATAAAAATTAACGCTTAAAAATGAAACTCGAAATACAGAACAATGATTTAATTAAACCGGCTAAAGGTAATGCTCAAAATGCCCCCCATTTTGGTCCAGACATAAAGTAACTCTTCTTTTTAGGCTCTCGAAGATATTCACCAGCATATTGGGGGTAATGTTTGCCACTTCCTGAACTATTGCCTCCTGCAGCTCCTCTTCAGTATGCAATATATTCCTAAAGACATTGTCCTTCAAGAGCCCAAATAACGCAAAATCTAATGGGGTGAGATCTGGTGACCTACTTGGCCATATGCCCTGACTAATTACTCTGTCGCCGAAATTCTCTCTTAAATATCCCATAGTAGCACGAGCCGTATGTGCCCTTGCAGAGTCTTGTTGGAAATATCCAATTTGATGCTCTTCGTCTGTTAATTGGTTTATAAAAGGCCTCAAAAAGTGTTGGATATATCTCTCCGAATTGACGGTAAAATTAAAAAATATCGGCCCATACACCCGCGTCCTTGAGACTGCCAACCAAACTCCAACTTTAACCGGGTGCAAATTTGTCTCTCTGATAGCATAAGGATTTTCACCTGACCAAATTCTGTAATTTTGTTTATTCACATAGCCGTTGAGATGAAACCAGGCTTCGTCGGAAAAGAAGGTATTGTTAAGCATATCATTATTATTTAATATGTCATTGAACCAATTGCAAAATAAAACTCTCTGCGGGTGATCAGGAGGCGTTAATGACTGGACGATGGAAATTTTGTAAGGGTGATACTTTAATTTCTTTTTAAGCACAGTGGAGCAACTTCCATATGATAAACCTGTAAAACCGTGAATTAGAACAACATGAAAATGTGGAAGTCTTATGGGTAAGAATGAAAATTGGTTGAATAGGAGGCATAAGGACCAAACCTGTTTGAAGTGAGAGCTTTCTTAAGGATTTGCGAGGACTTCTTTGCATTCGAGTTCTGATATCCTCGACAACTTCCTCGTTTAGAGTAGAAGGTCTACCAGTTGATTTTTGTTTGCTTACGCTCCCTGTGTTTAAATAACGTTCAACTACTCGCATACAATGCTGCTGAAAGACAGCAAAAGTGACCAAAGTCTCCGGAAACATTTCCTGAAATTGCTGATATGTCGCTTCGAGAGAGTACTGCCAACCAGTAATTGGGTTATAAATCCCGCTTCGAAAGTACGCCATTCCAACGAAAATATCGTGTTGTAATGTGAAAACCATTTTAAATAAATAAATTTGAAAAGAATAACAGAAATTTGAATTTGACATAGCAAATTCAAATTACCAGTTGTACCATTTAAAAATGAAATTCAGCATTGCCAACTCAAACATTCATTCTTGATCACGTTGTATTATAATACCTATATGTTACCGGCAAAGTCCGTCATACAGTCATACCTAGGTTTACCTAGGCAAAGTCCGCATTGCCTGGCCACTTCAGGCACAGTCCGAAATTGTTCGATATTTCGGACATTGCCAACACGTACGTCCATAGTCCATACATACATACATACGTACGTACGGACTTACACTGTGGTACGACAATCTTAGGTTTACCAAATATGTAGCATGGAAACTCCGAAACAACCTGTCGTATTAGGTACTATCATACTGTCAATATTCTATGTACGAGTATGAGGCACAGTTTGCGATAAAAGAAAAAAAAATTAATTTGTGTTTCAATAATTTATTGTCACTTAAAGTACAATCAGAAATACAAGAAAGAAGAAAGAAGTACAAATACAAAATAAAAACAAACTGAAAGCATATTGAGATATAATCAGAGACAACCTTGAAATCGGGGTGGATCCTTATAAAATACACTTGGTATTGTTCATTATGTCACTTATTAAAAAAACAGGTATGCACAAAAAAACACATTCAAAAAACCAACTAAAAAGATATTGAGGTAGAATCAGGGAGGTCCCTTTTGATAAAATTAGGGCTCCTACATGATATACTTTTTACTCCTTGTGAGCATTATCTAGCACTTCAAATATTTCTTCATCGGGTACAAAGTATTTTACTTCAGTGACTTGCGCAGACAATGGCAAAATTAACTTTTTAATGCCCCCAACAAGTAACACATCGTAACGTTTAAGACGTCTGTATTGAAGAGTTGTTTTTTGGCAGCTTTCTTGGATTTTTAACTTCTTTAATAAAATTGATGCCTCGTACTTCTCTATCGATGGAGTGTAATAAGAATTTATTGGTTTCTGCTTACTCTCTAATTTCTCCAAAAAATTTCGCCTTCATTTCACCCGCGTCACTCGTACTTGCAATAACGATTAAACACAACAACTGGTCAATTGGTAAGCGAACCGGCAGGTAAATTTTTAAAGGGTAGTTTTGGATGAGTCAACTCGTAAACAGATTCTCAAACATAATCAAGGGGATGATGATTGTAACGAAGTAGTTCGGATATTTGTTGAAACTAAGAATATGATATAAGGGGGTGGTTTGTTACGTTCCAACTAAACGGTGACGATGGATCGCACCGAGATAGTTGTGGATATTATTAAGTCAACGCGGCAAAGACTTGCTTGTTGTTAATGATCATGATCATATGCGTTTTATGACCCTAGGGTTGGGTTCCGCAGGGTTTTCCTTGCCCTCTCGCAAGGAATACGATAATCCCCCTTTTGGGATTTTTCAGGTAGTTCTGACCCTTATGAGTTGATCGATCTAGAGAACCATATTCTTACGAGTTGACCAATCTCGCGAAGGTCAAATGCGGACCGGGGATTAATTCTGCCAGTAGTCATATATACTATACTCAGAGGGGGTCCTACACGGCTCCTACGGCCGAAGTGCACCCCGCATTTCAACTTCCAATATTGTCTATCCATCCACTGTTCCATATAATGAATTCCTCTCCTTGTCATGGCATCTTCAATACACTTTTCGTCGTCGTCTTCACTACAAGTATTAGGCACTTTGCCTGTTACGGTACCCATCTATTGCGTGGTCGTCCTACGCTTCTTCTTCCTTTACATTTGTATTTGAAGGCTTTTCTTGGCAACCTGTTATCATCCATCCTGTGAAGACATTCCTTCCAGTTTTCCCTATATTGCTTTATCACATATCATTAACACTATATATATTTAATTCCCGTCTGATTCAATACAACTCACACAGTCAATACACTTTTCCCTTTTTCGTCTGGTCTAGTTAGTGAGTGATAATCCAAAGATCTTTTTGGCCACCTCTCATCGCTCATTCTTCTTACATGCCCGTACCAACTCAGTTATCTTTATTCGATTCTCTCTATTATGCTATTCATTGGTGTTCTTTGTTTTATTATGTCATCTCGTATGTGCTCTAAACGTGATACCCCACAACCTCTTCTTAAGTAGTCCATTTCTGCAACTTCTAATTTTCGTTTGTTTTTGTTAGTAAGTTACCAATATTCTAATCCATATTGTAACGCGAAATGTACGAAATGTAAACAGCACCGCGAGACGTGTTTACTCTTATCGGTCGGCGGCTTTCCTCAAAGGAACGCGGCTACGCTTATTAAGCGCAGCGGCGAGCAATAAAAACCGTTCCGAGCGACTTCTCATTAAGGAAAAGTGATTTATGACCTTCTGAAACTTTCTACATAAAAAAAGATATTTCGAGTAATTTCAAGAATACGCCAGAAGGTTCCCGATTACAATTGAGATGTATATATAAGCGGGTTTGCGGTCGGGAATAGATTAGGAGACGTGAAGGCGCGACATAGTAAACAGGCGAAAAGCGAGAGCGTATAAATAAATTAATAATTAGGAGTGCTATATAAATTAATCAGTTAGGGAATAGTTAAGATAAATTAAGTAGTGTGTAGTATAGTAATTAGGATAGTGTAAATAAATTAGAAAATAAACGTTACAATATGTTGTAACAGGTTCAACGATTGATCTATATATTATATGTAATTTAATCTTTAACGTTATCTTAGTTGACCACAATAATGCGTCTAATTTCTAAGTGATTATTTTTCCTTGGGTTGTGCAATTGTGTATGTCTCAATCGCATGTTCCGTCATACTGTAACGTTTTTACTACTTACTAAAACTAAACACTACACGATTTGTCCTAATTAATTTATTTCTAACTCTTATAATTTATTTCACACACGGATGTTTATTTATTTAACGCGCGCGGTCTCTCGCCCGAATATTTACACTGCGATTCTTCAACTGTCCCGCCTTGGGTCCGACATTCCTTATATACCAGGTAGAAGCCTTCTAGACGTTTGCCGGAATATTCCCGAAGTTTCGGGAGATGATTCTAGAATTCGCGGAACTTGTTATCGCATCGATCCTTCTCGGCTCTTCGACCGTCGGCTTCGACCCGTCCTTCCCGGGATCGCAATTCGGCGAATTTGTGTAGCTCCCGGCGTGTTTATCGCGGCGAGCCGTTTCGTTAGAATACAATATCAGGCTGCCTAAATATTTAAATTCTTTACAACCTTTTAATGTCCCGATATTTAACTGTATATTCTGTGAGTTACTGCCTATGCAAATATAGTCGGTTTTTGTCATATTTATTTTGAGGTTCCATTTTGAATACTCCTCTACAAGTTTTCGAGATATCATCCTCATACCACATCCTCATCATTTTCGAGTATCACCTGATTAATGGCAAATAGTAAATTATGTAGACATTCTTCCCCTATTTCTAAACCCATTCTTCTACACTTCCTACTCTAATTTTTAATGGCTTTCTGTATACATATTTTGAACACTGTAGGTGATAGACAACAGCCCTGTTTCAAAACTTTGAAATATCAATGCTCTTTGAAATTTGTCACCATTTCGGATAATACATTTGATACATTTTGCATTTTTGTGTATATTAAATAAACACCGGATATAGTTTTTTTTTCTACAGTGCTGTGTTCTAACACCTCAAATAGCTTAGACAACGACACATTATCGTAAGCATTTTCTAGATCAATGAATATTATCTCTAGGTAGCCATTTGATATTAATTTCATCCCTTTTTCGTAGTGATAATATTTCTTTCAACCCATTTCATAACAACCTGATTTATACAAAAAAATATTATCCATGCAGGATCTTTCACTTTTAAAGCCGCTCTATTCTTCTATATCTGTAATATTAGCTTCTATTCGTTTCTTCGGTATTCGTTCATACGACCTTCCCATAGAACTGGTGACTCTTATCTAATTATTGCAGTCTTTGCTGTCGCATTTTTTATTTATAAAGCTTATAATTGCTAGCATTCTACTCTTCCGGTAAATCTTCCCCCTCCGAGATCAAATTTATTCATAAGGTGTGTAATTGTTTGATATAATAATTTTGTGCCGTATTTCACCAATTCTATCGGAATACCTCCTGGACGAGCAGCTTCACCGTTTTTCATCTCCTGTGCAATTTTTTCGACCTCTTCTGAAGTTATCATTTACTGTAACGCGAAATGTAAACAGCAGCGCGCAACGTGTTTACTCTTATCGGACCTCGGCGGTCACTTCAAAGCGCTCCGTTAAGTGGGCAATAAAAAAAACCGTCCCCAACGTTTCGCCAACATCTTATTAAGGAAAGAATGATTTATTACGTTCTGGGCGTTTCTAGATAAACATTATTTGGGAAAGGAATGACCTGAAATCATCGCGAATACAACTGAGATATGTATATAAACGGGCTTGAGGTCGGAGAGATTAGATTAGACGTGAAGCCGCGAGTGAATAAACACTGCGAAAGACGGACAAGCGAATTGTACAAATAAATCAAAAGTTAAGTGTGTTATATAAATTAATTAGTTCAGAAATAGTTTAGATAAATTAAGTAGTGTGTAGTGTATAATTAGGACAGTGTAAATAAATTAGAAATAAACGTTACAATACATTTCCATTTGTTAGTTCACGTTATGGTTGAACCTTCCTCATTCGAAATCATCTCTGTCCTATGTTAGTAGTGTCTGATAAATGTTCGATCCACTCGTCCATGCTAATATAAGGGTAAAGTTGTTGTTCTCTTTCACATATTTTCTTATATTCTTTAATATCTTACAAGCTTCATTTGCCTTTGTTCCAACCATAAAACGACCAACCTCTTCACATTTCTTTTCCCATACTCTATTTTTGTGATTAGTAACCTCTCTCTTTACTTCCCTTCCCTGTTCCATTTCGTGTACGACTTCCTATTTTCTATATCATTAGTTCAAAGCCAGTTTTGTTATGTCATTTTTTTTTATCTACACTTTCGCCTGTATTTCTTCTCATCACCATTCGAGTGTATTTGGTTTATTTTTCTGTATCCTCCCAATGGCTTCATTTACTGCTTCTGATTAATATCCTGATACTGATAGAGTTCTTTTTACTCTTCTTTCACGTATGTCTTGAAGTTTCCTGGCAAGTTTTAGCCTAGGAAAGAATTACGCCGATACCTGTTTGAAGCTTTCTAGCTTATATTTTATTTCTCGTACTTTGTTCTCTTCTTCTGTATGTACATCTTGTGTGTTATGTTTTCTATAATTTATTTGCAGAGTAGTTTTTACCATGAAATATATTTCTTTTTCATTGTTTATGCACATCTATAGATATTCCCCTTTTTGCTGTCTCATTTTTGTTAACACCCGAGTAAAAATACTACAATTCTGAGCAAAATCTGCAAGCCTCGTAACGATAAATGCAATTCTGAACATTATCGTTAAATACAGTAAGTTACGAAATCTCGCAAGTTCCTACGATATAAGGTTAAATATTTACAGCAAGGGTTCTGTGTCTTCGTAAACACTTGAAAGAAATCAGCAGTGATAAAAATCGAATTACTTTCAGAGAATTGTATTTCTGCCCTTGTGGAAGAAAACGAAAATATTATTATGTATAAAAGTGCAAGATAAATAGAAACATGATTTGTGTAAACAGTTTTTAAGTCATCAGACAATCGATACTTTACGTTTTCACGTTAGTTCGAGAAGAAAATGTTAAAGAAATCTCCAATACTGGTCAATGTGTAATATAGTTCGAAAATGACCTACATTTCTATCGTCTTTTTATTGCGCTACAAATTGTTTATTTTAGAAATAGGAAAAGAATTATTAGAGAAATCTGCTACATATTGAATCCGTGTGAAACTCCAGACTATAATTTCAAACAAATGTTTGGTAGAGAGTTTCATAAATAAATTACAACCTTACATACCTCAAAGAGCCACGATTCCATTGCATTTAAAGGTAAAAATGTATAACATGCTTTGATGAACTGAGCTTGTTAAAACGCCTTTAGCTACATTATACTTTGTTGATAAAAGGTTCTTTTTAGAGCCAAGTCGATAGCAATGCTTTTGGATAGCTTAATTTATGCCAAATATCAGTAAGCCGCGGTTAATATAAATTTTATTGAAATATTTTATGAAATAATATAACTAAGTGGAAACTATAATAGAGATATGACATATATGACATAACACAAGTCCTCAATGAAGATCAGTAAAAAATGATCGGATGCGTTCCCAACGACAAAAGGTCTCTTACAAGAACACTGCATGTCACCTACCCTCTTAAAAATATGCTATCATGAATCATGCAATCTTATGCTATCAGAAAATGGTTAAACAAATCTTTAAGCATTGTGATAAAAATAAATGGTTCTCCCTTATACGCGCTATTCTTTGCAGACGACTAGGTTGTTACAGCCACAGCTGGAGATGACGCAGCTTACCTGACAAGGAAGCTGAGAGATGAATATGAAGCCCAGGGATCAGAAATAAATGTTGAAAAACTGAGCTTGAACACCTAAATTTAGATGGGATACAAATAAATAGCTACGAAGAATTCCAGTACTTATGTTCGTTCTTTAATAGAAGTCCAAATTGTAACGGAGACATAGAAAATATAATAAACCAAAGACGTAAGGCTATTCAACGACTAATAAACGGTATATGGTGCTCCAAAAACTTACAAAAAGACAGCAAGCATAGAACATACCAAACTATAGTGGAAGTGGAAGGAATACCTTTGTATCACGCAGAAACAAGGGCCTCTCAAAAAGTATTCCAACAGATTACAAACCTTGGAAATGGACGCGCAGCGACAAAGTTGTAGAATATCAAAAGTGCGACATTTTCCAAACAATAGCATAAGGGAAATAACGAATAGCGAAAATGACAAATTGATAAAATTGAAAAGAAAAGGTTATTCTGGTATAGGCACTTAAAGAGGATGGACGAAGATAAATGACCAAAGAAAATTTAGAAATGGAAACCCTATGGACGAAGGAAAAGAGGACGACCTTAAAGAACATGGGCACAAGACGTAGAGGCAGCTATGATAAGCAGACGACTATGTTCAGAGAATACTTTGGATTGGACGAAATGGCGTATTGTTAAGTGGGGTGTTAAAAACGTACCTAATTTTTTTCTACGTAAATATTTACGGATTTCGATTTGAATTTACGTGAAAATGACGCTAAGGCTTTTATATCATAGTATAGTACCTATTATATTATAGTATATATAGTCCACAATTAGCACAAAATTTTAGTGAACGAGTAACCGCAAATGGTCGTCTATTTATATGAAAGTTTGTGATATCCTGATAAATTAAAAATCTTTAGTAATGCAAAAGATTTTTAACCTTAATTTTCTGGAAAACGGTCCTTTCTATCGCCATTATCGCAACCAAACAAGAGTAGCTACAATTAGGTATTTTCACACTTTTTGAAAACTGGCTAAATGAGAGATTATATGTCTATAAATCTTAGGTTAGTATTAAAAAAAAATTAAAAACATTCAAGCAAAAAAAGTCATTTGAAATTCAAACGCTAGGAATTGGCGCCAAAACGCTGTCTGACGTCACACCGCATATAAACACTGTAGTGAAAACACTATTTTACGACGCGAATAATACAAATTAAGAGATTTGGTCGCAATTTAGCTCCTACACTCCAGCGGAAACAACAATAAGTCCAAAATACTCAAAAATCTTTTTGTGGACTGCAGAACGGACCCGTGTTTATATGCGGAGTGACGTCACGATGAGCGGTCGTTTCGCTGATCCTTTAACTTTTCGCACATTTACACCCGGTTTCATAATGCAGTTAAAGTCCATTTTAACTTAAAGTTAACTTTGACTGTGACGTTCGAAGTAGTAATGCCGGGTTTCATAATGCAGTTAAAGTCCATTTTAATTTAACGTCACAGTCAAAGTCAACTTTAAGTTAAAGTGGACTTTAACTGCATTATGAAACCGGGCGTTACTGCTTTTTATACATGGAATACTTGGTGCTGGGCCTATTACACGATTTTTTATGATCATAAAATTTGTCTGAGGGTTCGTCCCTATGAATTTAGATATATTTCGTTTAATTTAAAATATACTTATAGCAAATACCTAATTCTTGTGTCAAAAGCTTCTTTTTTTCATAAACTCCATACGAAATCTCCAAATATTTACGTACAAAACACGTGTTAGTGCAAAATATTGTAGTTTTTACCCCTCATAACCCATAAAAATTATATTTACCTCGAAACGGGTCCATTTTCGAATAAATAATTGTAATTAGCTCACCAAATTTAGTATTAGGGCTGACTTTTGCATTGAAATACTAGTTTTGAAAATGATTTAATTTAACGCCCTGTATCTTAAAAAATAAATCTTCGGGTATATGTTCACTGAGACTTTTCTGCATATTTTGGGCCACATTATCCCCGCCTGAAGTTTGGGACCTTGCTTTTTAACACCCTATAATTTCTTTGGTTAGGGGTGGGTATTATAAAACTTGTTTGACAGATAACTTGAAAGTTTTAACTTGTGGAATGGCGTCACATACAATAGTTAACTTTAAAATGTCGGAGTTAACATTATCGGGAGGAAAGGATATCGGTTAAAGTTAACTTTGTAGAAAATCATGTTTTTTTTTTCGAATTTCGACAGTTTATTTATTTACTATTGTATGTGACGTCATTCCTCAAGTGAACTTTTAGTTATCTGTCAAATAAGTTTCATACTACCCAAGGCGTATCAACTTTAAATAGGTTACCTCATTGAACAGCTCCCGGGCGAGGGGGTCGTGCGGGGGAGGCGGAGTTCGTGACGTAGACTGGCGACCCAGGTCTGAGTTTTATTACCTGTGTTTAATCCATTTTAATCTATCTCTGTGGGTTAACCTATGTTCTGTATTACTCTGACAGTTTGGCGTTTGGCTGGCGTTTTCGTTTGTAATTGACAACAGTTTTGAGTTTTTCAAAGTACATATGTTTTGCATCGCCGGTCGCCGTGTGACGTAGATCGGTCGCGCGCTGTTGTGGTAGGTCAGGATCGCTTGAGGCAACCTATTTAAAGTTGATAGGCCTTGCATAATACCCACCCTAACTCCGACATTTTGAAGTTAACTATTGTATGTGACGTCATTCCCCAAGTTAACATTTAGTTATCTGTCAAACAAGTTTTATAATACCCACCCTAAATATAATGAAGTTTTTTAAAGTACCCCTCCCTTATTTATAATAAATAAAACTTAATACAATATAAACCTAACCAATTGCAGAGTTTTCAATCATGTGATGTGACCAAACTTAAAATCCATACAAATTTCAATTACATTTTAAATATTGTAATGCGAGAAGTAAACAAAGCGACACATGTTTACTCCTTCAAAAGAATAACTACGACGTGTACAAGACAGCTGCATGAACATTTCCTGCGTAGGCGTTCTAGAATATACTAGAACATTCTTTATCGGGGTTGGGAGTGTATATATAAGAGGGCTTGTGATCGAAGGAGTTAGTGAGAAGTAGAGAAGCAGAAGTGAACGCGACATACGATCCGAAAGCGGAGCAGTACAAATAAATTATGTAGTGTCTAGTCTAGTGTACAAGTAGTTTAGTGTGTTAAATAAATTAGTGTTCAATTAATCTAAATAAATTATAAAATAAACGTTACATTGGTGTCAGAAGTGGGATCATGAAGAAGTTACGCGAATTAAAAGTGGCCGAGTTAAAAAAAGAACTCGAGGAACGGGAATTGGAAACAGGAGGGAGGAAGACCGAACTCCAGGACCGACTCTCGGCATTTTTGAAAGAAAATGGCCAGGACCCGGAAGTTTTCGAGTTCGAAGACGATGACATCACGAAGCAAATCGCCGCCCAGAGGGAAGAAAGCGCCGCCCAGAGGGAAGACATCACTGCTCAAATCGCCGCCCAGAGGGAAGAAATCGCTGCCCAGAGGGAAGAAATCGCCGATCAGAGGGAAGACATCACTGCTCAAATCGCCGCCCAGAGGGAAGACATCACTGCTCAAATCGCCGGCCAGAGGGAAGACATAATTACTCATATTACTGCTCAGATAACCGACCAGATGGAGGCTCAGCGTAAGGAGATTGAAGAAAAGATCAAGCAGTTGGAAGAACGACTAGAACAAGTCAGTAGCGGCGAGGGGAAAGAAGGCGAAATTAAACAGAAGACGAAGCAGTTGGAAGAACGACTAAGGCGAGTCAGTAGCGGCGAGACGAAGGAAGAAATAAAGGCGGTCGTTCAACAGAACTCGATATGCACTAATCGAGTGACGCCCCCAACGTTCGATGGAAAAATTCCGTGGGCCAGCTACAAGAAGCAGTTTGAGGCAGCAGCGGAGGCTAATGCTTGGTTCCCTCACGAGAAAGCTGTTTCCCTAACGGTAGCCTTACGTGGAGAGGCGTTGGAAGTTCTTCAGACGCTATCCACCGAGGAAGCCGGGAATTACAATGAGCTGCTGAGGCGACTGGAAATGCGGTTCGGCCAAACACAGCTGGAGCAAGTCCATCAATCCCAGATGTCCAATCGCCGTCAGAGATCGAACGAGACCCTGCAGGAGTTCGAAGCGGACGTAGCCAGACTAGTGAGGTTGGCGTATCCTACGGCACCGGAACAGATGATGGAGTGCCTCGCAGTGCAGACGTTCGTGAGCGGGCTGCGGGACCAGGAACTGCAGATGGACCTGAGGCTAGCTCGACCGAAAACAGTAATGGACGCGCTCGCCATCGCGCTAGAACATGAGGCAGCAATGGAAGCCTCCCGCATTCACGGTTGTGCTCGAGCTGTTACCGAGGAGGTAGGCACAGAAAAACTCGTGGAGAAGGCCGTCCAGCAGATCATGGAGTTGCTGTCAGCACAGAAGGCGCGGCCCAAAATAACGGTGCCGGCAAAGGCCCCGGAAAAACTAATGCGGGTCGATAAAAGGGAGGGGACGTCGACCCGTGGCAATAGAAACCCCCGGGCCAGTATAGCCTCGTTTTCCCACCAATTGGGGAGCGCGTACGTCGATGGCACTATCGACGGGAGATCCCACGCCATGCTTGTGGACACGGGAGCTATGAAGATGATCGTACGCTCGGAAGTTGTGAGGGACCGTAGGAAGATTAGGCCAAGTAGGTGGCAATTGAGAACTGCCACTGGGGAGAAGGCAGTAATACACGGTGAAGCGACGGTTAGCATGACGTTGGGACGAGTAAAGTTTGACCATCCTGTTCTCATAGCCGAAATTGAGGAAGACGTCATACTGGGGATGGACGTCATGAGGAATCATGGATTCCAGTTGGATTTCGGACACCGAGTGTTGAGGAACGGTCAAGAAGAATTACTGCTACACAATCGTGACAACTTTGTGTTAGACGTAATAATGGCAGAAGATGTGATTCTCCCGGAACGAAGCGAAACGATCACCTCTACCTGTCTGAGGGGTGTTGTGGAAGAGGGAATTCCAGCCGTGATCGAACCAGAAAACGATGACAATCGACTGGCTCGGGGGGTACTGGTAGGAAAGGCGCTCGTTACTCTCTCAAGGGAAGTGCCTGTGCGGCTACTCAACATCAATCAGTACCCGGTCACCATCAAGAAGGGTACGAAGCTGGGCACATGTATAGCCGCATCGGCCATCGTCAGGGGCGTTAGTGAGGAAGAAAGGTCCAGACACACTCCGCAGGACTTGAAACAAATTCTTTCCCAGACCAGTGCGTTTCTCTCGCCCACACAGAAACAAAAGGCCAACGAATTAATAAATAAGTACCAGGACATATTTACCACCGAGAATGGGAAGCTGGGAAAGACTAAGGTCGTGACACATAAAATTGACACGGGCGAGACACGGCCGATTCGACAAACAGCAAGACGACTACCCTTGGCCAAACGGGAGGAAACCGAGCAAATCATCAGGGACCTAGAGCGGGACGGGGTCATCGAGCCGTCAAGCAGTCCATGGGCCTCGCCGGTAGTACTGGTGAAGAAAAAGGATGGGACTACTCGATTCTGTGTAGACTACCGGCAGGTGAACAGTGTCACCAAAAAAGGACAGCTACCCACTACCACGTATCGACGACACACTCGATACCCTTGCTGGATCCACGATATTTTCGACCTTGGATTTAAAAAGCGGCTATTGGCAAGTCGAAATGGACCCTGCCGATAAGGAAAAGACGGCATTTACCTTCGGTAACGGCCTGTGGCATTTTACAGTCATGCCATTCGGACTTTGTAATGCCCCAGCGACGTTTGAGAGGCTGATGGAGAGCGTGCTAATGGGTCTGACGTGGAAAACGTGCCTAGTCTATTTGGACGATGTCATCGTGATGGGCAGGACCTTCGAAGGACATCTGAAAAACTTAGAGGACGTCTTCCAGAGACTGCGAGGTGCGGGGCTGAAACTGAACCCGAAGAAATGTCAGCTCTTCAGATGGAAGGTCTCTTACTTAGGGCACGTAGTGAGCAGAGAGGGCGTCGCCGTTGATCCGGACAAGACAAGTACGGTGAAGGAGTGGCCAATACCGGTAGATAAACACCAGTTGAGGAGTTTTCTGGGCCTCTGCACGTACTACCGACGATATGTCCGGATGTTCTCCGACGTCGCTAAGCCGTTGACAAGGCTCACGGAAGAAGGACGAAACTTCTGTTGGGATGAGGAATGCCAGTCTGCCTTCGACGAGCTGAAGAGGAAGTTGACCAGTGCCCCAGTGCTGAGTTTTCCTCTGCCAGAAGGACAGTTCATCCTGGACACCGACGCGAGCAATGTGGGAATTGGAAGTGTTCTGTCGCAGCGTCAGGAGGGACAAGAACGTGTCCTTGGATACTTCAGCAAGGTACTCTCCAAACCAGAAAGGAATTACTGCGTCACCCGACGTGAATTATTGGCCATCGTCAAGTCCATCGAGCACTTCCATAAGTATTTGTGTGGAAGGAGGTTTTTGATCCGGACCGATCATGCTGCTCTTAAATGGCTCCTCCAGTTTAAGAATCCCGAAGGACAAATCGCTCGCTGGATCGAGAGGCTCCAGGAGTATGACTTTGTTATAGAACATCGGCCAGGACAGAGTCATGGAAACGCAGACGCACTCTCGAGAAGACCCTGCCCTGATGAATGTCCTCATTGTCATAGAGCTGAGGAAAAGTCCGAGAAAGTCTACCGAACCACCGTGGTCGCCGAGGAATGGACACCATCCTCGTTACGACAAGAGCAAGAAAAAGACCCGGTTCTCAAAGAAATCCTGGTTTGGAAGGAGGGAGGAGAGCGTCCTGAGTGGCAAAAGGTATCACCTGGCTCGCCAAAACTCAAGAGCTATTGGGCACAGTGGGACTCGTTAGTGGTTGAGGATGGACTACTAAAACGCGTACTGGAGAGCCAAGACGGGACGGAGGAAAGACGGCAGTTGGTAATTCCCTCCAGTAAAATCCCGGAGGTCTTGCGGCACCTTCACGACGAGTCGTCTGGTGGACATTTAGGGATCAAGAAAACCCTGCAGAAAGTACGAGAGCGATTCTACTGGATCAATTGTTCAGACGACGTGAAGGACTGGTGCAAGAAATGTACTACATGTTTCGCAAGTAATGGGCCACAAAGACGACCGAAAGCTCCCATGAAACAATATAACGTCGGGAGCCCCTTCGAAAGGATCGCTATCGATATAGCAGGACCCTTCCCTGAGACCGAAAAGGGGAATAAATACATCCTGGTCGTAATGGACTATTTTACGAAGTGGGTAGAAGCGTACGCTCTCCCTAATCAGGAGGCAGAGACAGTGGCCGATGTGCTCGTGAAGGAGCTGATCTGCCGGTTTGGAGTACCCATGGAATTACACTCGGATCAAGGAAGAAACTTTGAGAGTGGCCTATTCCGGAGGATATGTGAGAAGTTTGGGGTACGAAAAACAAGAACCACGGCCCTTCACCCTCAGTCTGACGGCATGGTAGAACGGATGAATCGCACCCTCAACCGCTATCTGGCGAAAATGGTCTCGTCACATCAACGAGACTGGGACGAATACGTGCCGTTCTTCCTGATGGCCTACCGCTCGGCCGTTCATGAGTCGACAGGACAAACTCCAGCCAAAGTCCTGTTCGGGCGAGACCTTAAACTGCCTTGTGATCTAATCTTTGGCGCTAGACCGGACGAGGACGTTTCGGGGGAAGATTACGTCTCCCGGATGCGGCAAAGGATGAACGAGATTCACGATCAAGTCCGGTACCAATTAAATATCGCCAGTGATCGCATCAAAGAGCGTTACGACATCAACGCTAAAGAGGGTGGCTACCAAATGGGAGATCGAGTTTGGCTGTACAACCCACAGAAGAAACGTGGTTTGTCCCCTAAGTTACAGACCAATTGGGAAGGTCCCTATGTTGTGAAGAAACGAATCAATGACGTGGTCTACCGGGTAAGCAAACTACCAAACGGCAAGCCGAGAGTGGTGCACTTTAATCGGTTGGCACCCTATGAGGGGTCGCACGATGAGGCGGAGGTTCCCCGAGTAAGAAACACATTGGCGCAGAAGAACGAACTTTCCTTCGAAGAATTTATGAGCGCCTACGGGGGTACCGGAAAAGCACGGTATGGGGTAACCTGTGAAAAACAACAGGATTTGTTCAGAGTACCTGAAGAATACTCGTTGGCCCATTGTGTGTCCGCCGACCTGGTAATGTCACGAGGTATCGCCACGGTTTTCAAGAAGAAGTACGGGCGCTTGGAACAACTCAGAGAGCAACTCCCGGAAATTGGCAAGGTTCTGGAACTACGTGACAACGTAAGACACATCTTTTATCTGGTTACGAAGGAGATCGGGTCCCTTAAACCATGTTATCACAATGTATGGCGAACCTTGCATAGGCTACGAGACCGACTGCTGGAGCTCGACATCAGGAAGCTAGCTGTCCCCAAGTTAGGTGCTGGACGAGATCAGCTGGACTGGAGTGTTGTCCGGAATATGCTGGAAGTAGTGTTGAAGAATACCGGAGTGGAAGTTTTAGTCTGCTGTTTTGGGCCTGCACCATGTCGACTCGGGAAGACGGTCCCCTGTTATTTTGACGCCACGTCTCGCTGTAAGCGGGGGGCTAACTGCAGGTTCCTGCATGGGCCTACCAGGGATACGTTCCGAGACGAAACGTCTCTAAGGCGGGGGCAGTGTAATGCGAGAAGTAAACAAAGAGACACATGTTTACTCCTTCAAAAGAATAACTACGACGCGTACAAGACAGCTGCATGAACATTTCCTGCGTAGGCGTTCTAGAATATACTAGAACATTCTTTATCGGGGTTGGGAGTGTATATATAAGAGGGCTTGTGATCGAAGGAGTTAGTGAGAAGTAGAGAAGCAGAAGTGAACGCGACATACGATCCGAAAGCGGAGCAGTACAAATAAATTATGTAGTGTCTAGTCTAGTGTACAAGTAGTTTAGTGTGTTAAATAAATTAGTGTTCAATTAATCTAAATAAATTATAAAATAAACGTTACAATATAAATAATCGATTTAATGTTTTTGAAGAATTTATAGATAATATTGTAACGTTTTTACTGTCTACTAAAACTAAAACACTACACGATTTGTCCTAGTTAATTTATTTCTAACTCTTATAATTTATTTCACACACGGATGTTTATTTGTTTAGCGCGCGCGGTTTCTCGCCCGAATATTTACACTGCGATTCTTCAACTCTCCTGCCTCGGGTCCGACATTCCCTTTTTATGGCAGGTAAACGCCTTCTCGATCTTTCTGGCAGTTTCGAGATAGTTCCACGAATTTCTCCTCGGGTTTTCGGGGAATCGAAGCGTCCCGGCCTTACGAGATCGTTCCCGTTGTTTCTAGAACGCATTCGCGGAACCCGGGCAGTCCCAGACGTGTTTATGTGGTTTCGGCGAGCCGTTCCGTTACACTGCCCCCTCCTTAAAGATGTTTCGTCCCGAAACGTGTCTCTGAGAGGCCCATGTAGGAACCTACTGTTGGTCCCCTGTCTGCACCGCGAAGTTTGGTGGAAATAACATGCTACGGTCTTCTTGTGGGGACTCCTCTCAGGATATTCCAACAACACACCAAAATGTCTACCCCGGTGAAGCGAAATAAGACCTCTAGCATATTTCTGACGACCCTCCAGTCCAAGGCATCCAATCCACAAGCCAGTTTCGGAATAGCTAACTTAGTTAGATCTTCGCTAAGTAGGATATCCCTAAGGTCACATAGCGCGTCCCACAGGTCCAAATAGGTGGGCTTGTCAAAGGACCTTCTCTTTGTAATCAAGTATAAGAGCGGCCGTCGTGTTCCATCTTCCTTGGTCCTCAGCGCTCGCCCGACCGCTGGTCCCTGCTGATGGAGTTCGTCCAGTTTGCCAAACCTCGTCCGGAACTTCGCGGCAATTCCTCGGGACATCCGCAGGTCCTGGGCCACGCAATGAGCCAGCGCATATTCAGCCGGTGTTCCGAAGAGATCCCGTTGTTCTTCCCTGGTCACACCGAATCTGGCCTTCCCGGTCCCTCCATACGCAGCCATAAACTCTTCAAATGAGGTCTCATCGTCTTGGGGCCGCAGTTGGCGCACCTATTGGGTTGGTCGTGGTCTCCCTCGAAAGGTGCTAATCGATTGTAATGCACGACCCTAGGCTTCCCATTCGGAACTTTGCTAATCCGGTAGATGACGTCATTTATCTTCGTCTTCACTGTATACGGCCCTTCCCAGGCTTTCTGAAGCTTCGGTGATAACCCTCGTCTCCTTTGTGGGTTGTACAGCCACACCAGGTCTCCTTCTTCATACATGCCGCTGTCCGCCCGAACGTCATAGTGATCCTTCATGCGGTCGCTGGCGACTTGGAGATTTGTCCGTACCATCTCGTGAATCTGGTCCATCTTTCGGCGCAGCTCTGTGACGTAGTCTTCCCCAGCCAGATCTTCTCCCGGTTTGCAACCGAAGCTCAGATCGCAGGGAAGCCTCATCTCCCGCCCGAACAGTACCCTTGCTGGTGTCTGGTCTGTGGACTCGTTGATGGCAGAGCGGTAGGCCATCAGGAAAAAGGGGAGATGTTGATCCCAGTCTCGTTGGTGTTGAGACACTACCTTCGAGAGGTACTTGCCCATGGTGCGGTTCATCCTCTCCACCATTCCGTCAGACTGAGGGTGCAGCGCCGTTGTTCTAGTTTTGCGAATTCCCAATTTTTCGCAAACTCCCTGGAACAGCTCGCTCTCGAAGTTACGCCCCTGGTCGGAATGCAATTCCAACGGTACTCCGAAGCGGCTCACTAGCTCCTTCACCAGGACATCGGCGACAGTTGCGACTGCTTGGTTGCCGCAATCAGTTTCAGGAAATGGCCCAGTAATGTCTAGGGCGATCCTCTCGAAAGGACTTCCCACATTGTACTGTCTCATCGGGGCTTTCAGCTTGCGGTGCGGTCCATTGCTGGCTGAGCAAACTGTACATTTCCTGCACCATTCACGAACAGCCTCAGAGCAGCCCACCCAATAGAAACGCTCGCACACTTTCTGCAGGGTCTTCTTTACTCCCAGGTGGCCTCCTGAGGTTCCGTCATGGAGGTAACGTAGCACCACCGCTACCTTGATCTTGGGTACGATAAGTTGGAATCGTCTTGCTGCGCCATTATCGGATTCCAGCACCCTCTTGAGCAGTCCATCCTGTATCACCAGGGAGTCCCACTGTGCCCAGTACGATTTCAGGGTCCTAGAGGATGGGGCCACTTCCTGCCATTCCGGCCGACGTCCCTCTTCTTTCCACCTCAGGATCCGTTGGAGTTCAGGGTCGCCTTCCTGCGCTCGCCGCAGCCCGTCTGGTGACCAGTCCTCGTCGGTGACCGTCGTGCGGCAAGTAGAAGCCTCCTTTACCTCTGCACGACTGCAGTGGGAACATCCCTCTGGACACGGTCTTCTTGAAAGAGCGTCAGCATTACGGTGGCTGGTTCCTGCTCTATGTTCGATATCGAAGTCGTATTCCTGAAGACGCTCAATCCACCGAGCTTCCTGGCCTTCCGGGTTCTTGAATCGCAGCAGCCATCTGATCGCCGCGTGATCCGTTCTTAACAAGAACTTCCTCCCGTATAGGTACTTGTAGAAATGTTCTACTGACTTCACGGCGGCTAACAGCTCTCTCCTGGTGACACAGTAGTTCCTTTCGGGCTTCGACAGGACATTACTGAAGTAGCCAACGACCCGCTCCTGCCCATCTTGCAGTTGTGACAAAACCCCCCCAATTCCGTCGTTGCTTGCATCTGTATCCAAGATGAAGCGTCCCTCTTGAGTCGGGAACCCGAGAACAGGGGCTGTTGTCAAGCGTCTTTTCAGGTCGTCGAAGGCAGTTTGGCATTCTTCATCCCAAAGGAAGGCTCGTTTCTCCTCAGTTAGTCGTGTCAGCGGCTTTTGCGATGTCAGAAAACATTCGGACGTAACGACGATAGTAAGTGCAAAGCCCCAGGAAACTCCGCAACTGATGCTTGTCCTGCGGTGTTGGCAATTCTTGGACTGCTCGCACTTTTTCAGGGTCCACCTCGACGCCGTTACTGCTGACCACGTGACCCAGAAAGTGTACTCTCGTTCTTAACAGATGGCATTTCTTTGGGTTGAGCGTCAGGTTAGCCATTTGGAGTCTCTTGAAGACTTCCCCCAGAATTGACAGGTGTTCGTCAAACGTCCTCCCTACGACGATTATGTCATCCACATACACGAGGCACGTTTTCCAGGAGAGCCCTCTGAGTATGTTCTCCATGAGCCTCTCGAAAGTAGCAGGCGCATTACACAACCCGAATGGCATAACCGTGAATTGCCACAGTCCAGATCCTACTGTGAAAGCCGTCTTCTCCTTGTCTGCAGGGTCCATTTCTACCTGCCAGTAGCCACTCTTCAGGTCAAGGGTGGAAAACAGCTACGATCCAGCCAGAGTATCCAGGGTGTCGTCTATCCGGGGAAGAGGGTAGCTGGCTTTCTTCGTCACGTTGTTCAGTAGACGATAATCTACGCAGAACCTGGTATCTCCATCCTTCTTCTTTACCAGGACTACAGGAGATGCCCAAGGACTGCTAGATGGCTCGATGACTCCCTCTTTCTCCATGTCGTGGATGATCTTCTCCGCTACCTCTCGCTTCGCCTGCGGCAGCCTCCTTGCTGACTGGCGGATTGGTCTTGCGCTCCCCGTATCGATCTTGTGTCTAACAATACTCGTTCTCCCAGAAGGTCCCTTGTCAGACAAAATAAACGATCGTTATCGACGGAGTAGCTCAATAAGCCTCTTCTTCTCGGATCCAGCGAGAGAATCGCAGGCATCCACTAGAGCTTCCTCCACTTTCGCGACTTGGCCGTCAGTGCTTCCCGTCACCTGGTGGATCAGTGACGTCGCTGGTGAGCAGGTTCCCACTTTGGTCCCCTTGCGGATGGTAACTGGGTAGTCATTGATGTTGATGAGCCGGACTGGAATTTCATCACCCAACGTCACCAAGGTCTTCCCCACTAGAACGCCTCGGCCCACCTCCACGTCGTGGTTCCAAGGTTCCACTACGGCAGGATTCCCTTTTCCGGTGACGCCTTGAAGTCGGGTCACCACTATCGATTCGCTCCTACTCGGCAGGGTCGTGTCTTCCGTCAGCCTTATCTGATGGACCGTCTCACCCTTGGTGTGCAGAAAAATTTCCTCTGGGCCGACCTGCATTACGTGTCGTTTTAAATTGAGTGCGAAGCCGTGGGTCTTCATGATGTCCATTCCCAGGATGGCGTCCTCATCTATGTCGGCGATCAGGACTCGGTGTGGCCAGAATCGTGCAGTGCCGATCTTGATCTCGACGTCTACTTCTCCGTGGACGGCGGCAGCTTCGCCCGTAGCCGTTCGCAACCTCCACCTGGACTCCATCACTCTCTTCCCTCGCGTGTTCAGCAGGCCTGGCTTCAGGATCGTCTTGGGATGCCCCGGTGTCGATCAGTAGGGTGTGCTTCCTGCCGTTAATTTCGCCATCGACGTACAGGCTGCCACCTTCACCTCTCAGGGTAGCTATCTTGATGACGGGATCTTGGGACGGACAACGGGTCGGAGCTGCTCCTTGGGAGTCGACCCTTTTGGATTTGTCGACCCTGGGGCGCTTGCGGTCCCTTCGGAGACGGCCAACCTCTCCACATGGACAGCACTTCGCTGGTTCCTTTTTCTTTCCCTTTAGCAGTCCCTTGAGGGCGTTGAGGACAACCTGCTCCAGGGCGTCCTCCTTCCGTTCGGCTTCCACGCATGCGTCGTCCCCGACCACAGCCCGAACGCGGCCACAGCTCCTTGACGCCTCCGTCGCAGCCTCGTATTCCAGGGCCATCGAGAGCGCTTCCAATGTGCTCTTGGGACGCGACAGCCGTACCGCTCGCTGCATCTCCACATCCCTCAAGCCGTCGATGAAGGCCGAGACCGCGAGACTCTCCGTCATGGACTCCGCAGCTTCCGGGTAGGCGAATCTGACTAGTTTCGCGATGTCGGCTTCGAACTCCTGAAGACTCTCTCCCTGCTTCTGTCGTCGGTTCTTCATTCGGGATTGGTAGACCTGCCCCAGGTGTACGTGCCCGTATCGCCTCTGCAGCCTCTGGACGAGTAGCTCGAAGTAGTCCAGCTCCCCCTCTGGAACAGTCTGCAGCACGTCGAGGGCGCTTCCCCGGAGAGCGACTGTCAGGGCCACTGCCTTATCCCTTGGCTCCCAAGTTGTTAGCTTTCGCTGCTGCCTCGAACTGCCGGAGGTAGTTCTCCCAGGGAATTTCCCCGTCGAAGGTTGGCGGCTTCACTCGGTGGCCCGCAGTAGGGACTGCCTCGATCCTGGTTACCTCCTCCGAGTCGTTAAACGGATTACCTGAACTGGACATGTTTTGCGGAGTGGGCTGGAAATGTGTGGATTGTAATCGGTTCCCTAATTCTCGTAGTTGGTTTTCCAGTTCCAATCGTTGGATTTTCTCGGTCTGAAGTCTGAAGTGCGCTGTCAAGATTTCCAATTCTACTATCCAGCTCACCGTGAAGTTCGTCTAACTCGCCGTGGAGTTTTCCTAATTTGTTATCCAACTTGCCGTGGAGTTTTCCCATTTCGCCGTGGAGCTCTTTTATGTTGTTATCCAACTCACCGTGAAGTTTTCCAATTTTGTCGTCTAACTCGCCGTGGAGTTTTCCCATTTTGTTGTCCAACTCGCCATGAAGTTCTTTCATCTCCTTCGTTTGGTTATCCAGCTCAACGTGAAGTTTTTCCATTTTCTGGGTTTGGTTATCCAGGTCGCCGTGGAGTTTTTCCATTTTGTTGTCTAATTCGCCATGGAGTTTTTCCATTTTGTTAAGGATGAGCTCACCTTCTTCCTCGAAACCGAAAGTTTCAGGGTCGTCTCCATTGTCGGTTAAATGTTCCTCCAGACGTTTCTGCAGCACTGTTTTCGACCCTGTGTCGTTCAGAGTTCTCGTTCTTCCAACTCGCGTTTGAGGTCCACAACTTTTAAATCGCGTAATTTCTCCAATTTACTTTACTAATTAATCCGCACTCTGACACCACTGTAACGTTTTTACTGTCTACTAAAACTAAAACACTACACGATTTGTCCTAATTAATTTATTTCTAACTCTTATAATTTATTTCACACACGGATGTTTATTTGTTTAGCGCGCGCGGGTTCTCGCCCGAATATTTACACTGCGATTCTTGAACTGTCCTGCCTCGGGTCCGACATTCCCTTTTTATGGCAGGTAAACGCCTTCTCGATCTTTCTGGCAGTTTCGAGATAGTTCCACGAATTTCTCCTCGGGTTTTCGGGGAATCGAAGCGTCCCGGCCTTACGAGATCGTTCCCGTTGTTTCTAGAACGCATTCGCGGAACCCGGGCAATCCCAGACGTGTTTATTTGGTTTCGGCGAGCCGTTCCGTTACAATATCATTTAAATGCTTTATTCTTTAGAACGACAACAGTTGGAACCATATATATTTAATACATTCAAATACTCTCATATACAAAAATACTCACAATTTCATTTCACAATTTCACTATTCATATGGACCTTAACGCTGTTGCGCAATGTAAACCTCCAGATTTAAAGCATATATAATATAGAGAACTCTAGCAAAGATTTTATTTTATATATGTGTTGGGCTTACCAAGAATACATTTTGTTTGAAGGAACAACGTCCTGTAGTTTTCAGTTTTTCATTAGGTAATAATTGTTGTGCTTGCTCCAAATTCAACAGAGATTAACTAAGCTTCCTATCGTAATATATTTATCAAACTGTTTTTTTTCTTCTCTTGTCAGATTTTCAAACCTAATGTATCTTAAAAGAAACTGAAATTATTCATGAAACATCATTAGCCAAAAGCATTCAATCCCAAGTTCCCCTACTTTGCAATAGCTTTTAAAGTCAATTGAGAGTCCCACTCAGGTATAATAAATCCAAGAAAAGATTTCAGTTCAGATTCACATTGGTTTTCATCTGATGTTCCGAGCGTAACCTTCATCTGATCCAGGAGTATAAAGATTCGCGTTTCACACTATAATATTCAGCATTTCATATGTAAAGTGGATATGGATATGTAAGTGGAAATGGATGGATGGATAGTAACCATCATCCAGTGGGTAATTAGCATTCTTTAGACAATTTCTCACGTAAATCCACTGAGAAGAAAACATCCACGGAACGAGAAAAGTTAGTAAAGTTAGACAACGCCTAATACACGTCGTTTGCTATTGGTGGAAAATTCATACAACTTTTGGCGGGAATTGTTGATGTACAGAGTCGGTTCAGTAAAATTAACAAGTTTAGTTGTCTGAGTTATGGTTGTCTGTTTACAAACGTTCAAGTAAGTCGTTGACCGTGATAGTGGACTTTTAGTTGATGGTTTATTTTAACGTATCGCTATTGTTATTCAGGTTTTTGATATAAATTTGTATAAACATATTTCTGTGATCTATTGCAATTATGGAAAGACACCTTCCCTGCTCGCCTCCCAAAAAGAGAGCTGGAACATACTTAAAAGCTGCGGGGAGAAAACCATTGTTTTAAATGTATACAGAAAAGAAAGAAATGAACATCCTTAGTAAAAGATAAGTTATAATCAAGGTGATCATTCTTAATGCGACCCTGTACTTATTCGCTAACTGGTCGCGCGCTTTGAATTTCGACGTTTGTTTCATGGAAGTTTTCTTCTCGATGGATTTACTATAGTAACCAAAGAATATTTTTTCGTCTAGTTCTTACTGACATGTTAGGCAATGTTTCTTCCTGGTTCCATTTTTACCAATGAACTTTATAGTATTGCTATATTATCATCATCCTCTTGATACTTTGGGTATCTACTAGATATCAGAACCTGCCTCTTTTATCATTGGGATCTTCCTCCATATTAAAATCTTCCAATAACTCAGGAAGTTCCTCCCACTGTCGCTCAAAATTGATAATCAATAATCATAATTTTTGCAAAAATCAAGATTTTTCAAGTCAATATCCAAACTTACCGGAAATGCAAAATTTCACTGGTTAAATTATCTAAAAATATGATTGCTCGCACTCATAAATTACCATGTACCTGCCCAGGAAAAATAAAAACAAGTACTTGAATGGATCCCTAGGCGGCTATAAGGATTTTCTGAAATTTGCAGATTGGTTTTTGGACCGTAGGGTCTCAGAAACCCAGCAACCCGGCCAAAGAGTTAAGAAAAAAACCCCATGGCATGCCAGGCTGAAAGGTAGATTTATGGGTAGGAGATATAGTAATATAACACACGATGTGTCAAAAAAATGCATAGGAACAAACGTCAAAATTTTAAAATATTTGCAAATAACTTTTTCTCTGTACATTTCTCAAAGATATCTTTTATATAAAAGTTGTTCGCCTCTATAAGGGCAACAAAAAATCTAAGTAACATTTTTCTCTCAGACGCGAAATAAAAGTTTTTTTATTTTTTTGACAAAAATAACTTTATTTTTGTACGTTTCTTGACAGATTGTTTTATACAAAAGTTGTTCACCTCCATAAGAGCAACAAAATACCTTAGTAACATTTTTCTCTCAGACGCGAAATAAAAGTTTTTCTTATTTTTATTTATTTTTGAAAAAAATAACTTTTTTTCTGTACGTTTCTCGAAAGAGTGTTTTATACAAAAGTTGTTCGCCTCTATAAGATAAATAAAAAACCTAAGTAACATTTTTCTCTCAGACGCGAAATAAAAGTTTTTTGATTTTTTTTTGAAAATAACAAGCCGCCATTTTGAAACCGCTAGACCGATTTGGCCCATTAACGAACTTGACCGAGATTTTTGGCCAACTGATTTTTGTACCAAATTTCGTTGATTCTTTAAAAAATGCGACCTGTAGCCTGCCGACAAATTTCGTTATATCCGATATATATATATACATATATATATATATATGTATATACATATATATATAAACTTTTGGGAAATGATTAAGTATGATCTCTAGATACCAAAAAACTGGAAACCGCATTTTAATTCCTATTTTTTCGACTTCGTTAACGAATACAATACTAGATATAAATCTACCAAAATGCGGAGTTGGGTACATGACACCCTTGAAGAAGTTCATAACGAAAAGGTGCAAAATCAATCTAGGAAGTTGATTTGATAGGCGCAACTTTACTCCGATAAAAAATTAGGATCGCTTTAAAATAAACAGACATAAATAACACCAAAATTTAACAAACAAGCAACTTATTGTATTTATCAAATTAAACAATGGTTTTTAAAATGTGTTCGCTATATGGAATACATGAAAACATTTATTTTCCTTCATTGTTATTACTTGGGTTAGTTTTCAAATTTTGGTATTACTTCAGCCACTGCTCGTTCAATAAATTAAAAAAAAATCACTTTTATTAAAGTTTATTAAATAACTCCATGTTAGAAGAAAAATCCAAGTATTTTTCCTCCTAAGTGTTTCCTCCTGGCCTCTTCATGGTCCATTATGCCTCCACTTGTTGTCAATACTACATATCTAAAAATTAATAAAAAATCAGTCATTTTAATCCAAACAATACACAATTTAAAAAATACTAACAATTAAAGGAAGGATTCACTGAAATGACTTGATTTGTCAGTCATACAGTATAACATGTTGCCTGCATTTTCATCCCTAAATTGTAGCATTTGTCTTAAAAGAAACGGAGCTAAGGGCATAGGTTAGCGATCAGATAATAGCAGGGAGCTATTATAGTGAAAGCTAATGAGCTGCGTTAGCACGGGTCTTTTATTTTTAATCTCCCTGTGTGCATCAAGAAAAATCACATCAACAGCAAAATTTCTCAAATATCACAGGTTAAAAAAGCAAATGAATTTAAAAACACAAGTTAATTATTCTGCAATATAAAGGACATAGATATAATAAGCACAATAAAAATTGTAGTTCGATTCAATACCAATAGTACAATTAACAAAAAAATTGATCAATTCAGTTAACTTTCGGCTTCCGGCTTAAAATTATATCATAGAACTTTTAACTGCCAATGCCCAATCTAAGCTACCTCAGCAATCGTTGCTATTCTGAATGAACCCACAGGTCTGATTACCAATGTTAGCGTTACCAGAAAACCATGAACCAATTCAAAAAATTCACATACCCAAACTGCCTGGATGGCAACAGATTATTCGTCCACTTCTCGATGTGCGTGATCGGTACATCGAACCTCGGAGATATCACGCCACACTTATTCAAACGTCCTGTCAGGTTGACGACGATCTTTCCGCTACGGTGGTCATCGACTATCTCGAACTCCCCTATGTAGCCGTGTTTCATCATAACCGTCAGGAATTTGATGATCACCTTTGAGCATGGCCTAATAAGCACTTGCCTCTTGCCACGCTTCTCTGCATTGTTGATTGATTTGAGGGCGTCGCTCAGCACATTCATACGCACCATGGCTGCAAAATGAGAATGGAGAAATTTAACCCTCCGCACACACACTGGGGTGTACGGAACCCCAACAGAAATTCAAAGGCGTAACAAATTGCGAAATTTTACGCGACGGTTTCAAGACTCCATGTAAATTAAGCTTAAGTCCCCTACTACCTAATCCCCAAATGGCAGGTTCACGCGTTTCTTAGGTTTTGACTGACAATCGTCCTAATAGGCCACGGGGTCAAATTTACCCCAGTGTGTGTTGCGCGTATACATTTTTTGAATTGATTTTTTTTTTGTTTTTTCGAAATATGCAACGAACTGCTCGGTGTGGATTGCGCCCAAGATCCAGAGATCGTAAAACTAAAAACGCATGTTCAAAATGTCATATCCCCATTTGTAACGAGCATAGAAGTCTAATAATATGCATAGAATATGCCCATTAATTTGATACCATTTTTATCAGTTTTCATTATATTTGTATCTTATTTCTTTGATAACAAAATTGATTAGTTTTTAGTTTATTCCAATTCAGAATGTTCGTTTTCATTGCAAAACAGTTATTTTTACTCAGATGCGTTTTTATTTTATTTTTTGTAAATAGTGACATTTTTGAATGTTTATTTGTTTTTTGGTACAAAATCTATTTTTATTTGTTTGCTTTTTCAAGTATTGTTTTGCTTTTTGATTAAATAAACTTCTGAGAATATTTTGAATGTGTTATAGTTGTTGTGTGTGTTGAGGAAAAGCAAAAAACACTTGGGGTGATATACACCCCAGTGTGTGTTTGGTGTATATAAAACATATGTGTGTGTACGGAGGGTTAAGTACTATAGTAAGTCTAATAGAGAATGACAAGATTCATAAGAGAAATTCAGAATGCTGAACTTTAAATAAAATTGTCAATTGTAAGTTTAGAGTGGATTTGACTAGGCTATCTCAACTACCAAATTTCCAATGTAGTTATAATGGAGCCGGGCAAGGAATACGAAATTTTAAGGTTATGTTCATTCTAGTGTAAATATGCAACCACAAGGGTGTAGCAAATGAAATGTAACAAAAAAGTGACTGAATACAACTTTGCAAGAGTCATTTCTTTCATTTCCAGTAACAAGACACGAATAAATTGTGGAAATAGTGAAATTTTACTAACAGATTGAAATATATAGGTTATGTTAACTCCGAAATCAAAATACATCAAAACCACCCAAAAAAAATCTTCCTGGGCAATTTTCACGCTAACTTTCACTCAAACCCTAACATTCCACTTAACTTCTCCGTTTTACTCACTAACTACACCACTTATTTAACCTATTCAACACACTTTTCACATTCACCAACAGTTTGAGACCATGCAAACTTTCGACCGAAATACAAGTGTAACTCAAAGCCAGGGGGCCAAAACAGCAAATACGGCGAGTTTCATTAATGGATGGTTTGCAATGTTTAAGATTACCTCAGATTTATTTCGCGTTCGGCGGGGTAAAAACCACACACATCCACTTATCGCGACTGAAAGGAAACGCCTCACAAATTGTCCGATAGAGGCGCTACACTTGGAACGACTTTTAGAACGACTGAAATAGTGAATAAAATCTTAACAAAATTCGTCAGTTCTAGATGATTTATTGAATTAGGAATAGATTTGGAAGAATTGCGTTATTTCACCTTACAGCGATTAGAATTTATGAATAAAAAACTAGGTTTCTGTGGATGGCTTACAACTTGATAATTGTTAGTTGCCTACACACTACTTTTATTTTCAAATGTTCATACAGTAATAAGTTTGTTATAGTATTTGTTTCTTGTTGATTTGTTTAAAATTAAATTTTAAATGTGTTTCCGCGATCTGTCAAAAGATCGTAAAGCGTAAAGTCTATTTTTAGAATTAAACCCGCCAAAGTGCGAGTCCCTGGGAGAGCGTTTGCCATGCGTTTGCCACCATTTGCTTTTTTTGTGTTCCACAAAAACAAATAACCCGCGAGGTGTACCTCAAGCAGAGAGATTACAAATTTGTGTCCAAATTAAATTTTTTTCAAATATTTCCACCAGAAGCGTCACGTGAACGTCATGCGCGAGTGTTTGTTTGATAGTATCAAGTGACATTTCCATACAGATTAGGATTTTTGTATTTTTAAAGATTTTACAGTAATACTGGATAGATGCAAGCGCCTAATTGTCTTTGCTATTAATTGGTTTGTTTAAAACCAGCGACGCTATGAGCGTGGGAGATCGCCGCGTGTGAAGTAAGCCCCCCCCCCGGTCTTATCTATTTTACAGTTATAGCATAAAATACCGGATTTTTAAACATTCTCTCACATATACAAGGATGGGAGTGAGTAATTAACTTTACTGCACTTAATGCTAACAACGTTGCGAAAATAAAATAGGCAGTTGACCCTCTTGTAAAGTAAGCACCACCTTACTCTTACTTATAGGTTAAAGGTGCCTATAACACAGCACAGGTTTGAAATATTCTGAGTTATAAAAGTTACAAGACTAGGTGTGTATATTTACAGTTTTTCCAGTTGATTGTAATTTATTACTGTTTCCCAGCTCGTGGTCGAGGATGGTCGTGAAGTCCCCGCAAAAGCGCACAGTGCGCATCCTGCTTGTCGGCGATGCCGGCGTCGGCAAGACATCGTTGATCCTGTCTCTGGTCAGCGAGGAGTTCCCTGAGAATGTACCGGCCAAGGCCGAGGAGATAACGATCCCAGCTGATGTTACGCCTGAACAGGTGCCGACGAACATCGTCGACTACTCAGCCCAGGAGCAGAATGAAGCCGAGCTCAATGAGCAGATCAAGAGGGCGAGCGTCGTGTGCGTCGTGTATGCTGTCGATGACGACGAGTCGATCGACAGGATCACCTCGTATTGGATGCCGTTGATACGGCAAAACCATCCGGACGTCACCTGCCCCGTCGTTCTCGTCGGTAACAAGATAGACCTGGTTGATTACTCGACAATCGACGTAAGTCGTAGTGTGGAGCATTCATACCAATACCAAAATTTATTTATCTCAAATACTAAACAACTGTTGAACAGGTTGTTGACTTTCATTCCAACAGCTTTTAATTTTGATATAAGAAAGTGTGGATTTCAGAGAGGGAGTAGTATGCCAGAGCTAGTATCCATTTATTAGAATTATTATTGTATTATAATATATAAGAATTATTATTAAGTGGAATGTTAGTGACCTGGAAAAAGGCAAATATGTGTTAATAACATTACAATACTTCGCTTGTTGCAGAGTTTATAAAGTAGATATACTTTGTGATACAATAGATATAATAGTATATAAAAAGTTTTGAAACAGAAAAACATGACTACTTTGTTAATTTCAAAGCAAATGACATGGTTTTATGTAGTTATCAGACATACCTTCCTTTTTAATGAAAGATTTGTTTGTGTTTACAGGGGATTTTCTCCATCATGGAGGACTTTTCTGAGATCGAAACTTGCATAGAGTGCTCTGCTAAAACCCTCAAGAACATCTCGGAAATGTTCTATTATGCTCAGAAAGCTGTGCTACATCCGACCTCTCCCATCTACTCAGTCGAGAAGGCAGATGTAAGTAGGAAGCACTTAACACGTTGACTACCAATAACGAGATATCTCCTAGGTTGTTTGTTTGCCCAGGACGCCTATGCGTTATCTCGTCCCTTTATTACTTGCCATATAAGTGGTAAAACGGTAAAGTAAAAATGTCTTCAGGATAAAGAATATAAAATGATGTTAGGTTTAAATGAACAGAAAATATAATTATACAAAGTTTATTCAAAACGGAAAAGTTTATACAAGGAAATGCTTTGGGAAGCATCCTGGTTGTCTTCAAGTTCGAGAATCATCTCACCTTCAGGTTCGGACAGGATTTCATTATTACTGCCCTCACTTGAATTCTCGGAAAGGACATAATCGCTACTGTTGTTATCATCCTTGCTGACAATATCATCACATTCTAGATCACTTTCATTATCAGAGTAGTACTTAAGTTTTTTTTTAGCAAGTCGCTTTTTCCTGTCCATATTGGGGTATTTATAATTTGATTATAAAATAACACACGCAAGAAAGACACAAATGTGATGCGCTAGACACTATACCTCAATTATTACTAATCAATTTATACATCGTATCTGACTAAGCTTTCGCGAAGCGACAGGTCGAAGCGTGTCTGTACATGAATTATCTCATAGTTGACTTCCAGGAAGAGGTTTCTGTTACATAGCCAATTACATACAAGATAATTCGTAACGTTTTTTACTTTCCCATATATTTTTTAATAATGTTTAAGCTTTTTATCACTACTATGTACTATTATTAAAGTTTTTAATAATATGACATGTTTAAATCAAATTGGCTCTTCAGACCGAAATCGTGAAAAATTCATGGCATGTGGCAATGGCAAATGCAAATGGGAGTCAAAGTGTTAAACTTTATAGAAATAAAGTTACACATAACATTATAACACCCAGAGGAATGTAAATTGTTTTATGAAATTATGAATTATAATTAATTTCCAGTTGACGGACTCCTGCAAGAAAGCTCTCATAAGAATCTTCAAGATCTGTGATATCGACTGTGACGGCCTCCTAAACGACATCGAGCTCAACAACTTCCAGAGCAGGTGCTTCAATGCTCCGTTGCAGCTGCAGGTATTGGACGACGTTAAGGCCGTCCTCAGGAAGAACATTGAAGATGGGGTGTGCCAGAACTGTGTGACACTAAAGGGTTTCCTTTACCTACACAGCTTGTTCATACAGAGGGGCAGGAATGAGACGACTTGGACTGTGCTCAGGAAGTTCGGGTACAACCACAACTTGAACATGTCCAAGGACTATCTGTTCCCGAGGTAAAATAACTTAAAACTCTGCTATGTTCAATTCTATTAGCATTTCTTTAGTTTGAAAGTGCCGTCTGGCTCGACGACCGAGCTCTCGCACAAAGGCCAGCAGTTCCTGACACACCTCTTCGAGCGTTATGACAAGGACCGCGACGGTGCTCTCTCACCAGCGGAGCTCGAGGAGCTATTCTCGACGTGCCCGACGCCGGCCTGGGGTCCGGACGTTAGCGCGCAGGTGCCGACCAACGATAAGGGCTGGGTTACGTTCCAGGGGTACATGTGCCAGTGGGCATTGTTGACGTTGACGGACCTGCCGAGGACGTTCGAGTACCTGGCTTACCTTGGGTACAACGTTTATGAGGATGAGGTACAGACCTCCGCCGTGCAAGGTGAGGGGTTTCTATCGGGAAGAAATTGGTTTAGGAATAAGAAGTTAGGGAACTCTTTGGGAACATAGCTGCTCTACCTAAAATTATTTTTTATGGTCTCTCTTCCTGCTATAAACCACGCAAACAATCCTTTACAATGTTTACATTTGTTAAACAGTTTATTTGCTTGTTTCTCTTACAATAAAATTTAATGCCTGCGGAATTATTAATGGCATTGAATTGTATCATTTTTTTAGTGACAAGAGAAAAGAAGTTGGATTTGGCCAAAAAGCAGTCCAGTCGTAATGTCTATCAATGCCATGTTATTGGACCAACAGGTGCTGGGAAATCCACCCTTTGTAGGAGTTTTATTAAGACCGCTGTAGATGTAAGTTGGGTTCAAGAACTTATTATACACTAATTACTAACCCTACAGACTGTTCCAACAACTGATTGGTGGGGCAGTTAGTATTAATATGAAACAAACAGTATTGAACTAAAATGGAATAATATTCCATTTTCATCCACATTCACCATATACCATTGATTGGTTTAATAAAGGATATTTTGCAATTATGCAAGTATGTTTCTTGCACTTATCCTCGGAGTACTAAACATCCTTATATATAAAGGCAATATAATTTTTTCAACACCCGAATTGTACTAGTACATAATTCTTTGCTAGTTTGTCACAAAAATGAATGATGTGCATTTATGTTTAAACATAAACTTGTTGAACACTCTTGGCAATTTTTTAGGCTAAAAACCTTTTGATCGAGAAAACCGGCACGCCGAACTGTACAGTGAATGTGGTGCATGTGTATGGTCAAGAGAAGATAATGGTGCTCAGGGATATCAATGTAAGGAATGTGTCTGATCCGCTTCTACCTCATGAGGTGCAATGCGACGTCGCCTGCTTAGTGTATGACATCAGTAATCCTAAATCGTTCGAGTACATCGCCAGGATCTATATAGTAAGTGCAAGTAAAGCAAACGAGACATTTTGTTAAATTCAGATCGAGATTGTTGCCTACCTAGTGAGATATGAAAATAACTCAGATATTGTTAGTCCTGGAAGGAAGTTACATTCATTACGCACTGTATTGATACGCCAGAGGAAAATATTGTTCGTATATCGCTCATGATGAAACTTTTATATTTCCTTTTATTTTTTCAAGTAGATTCAGTGGAAAATTCTATCTACCTAATGAGTTATGGAAATCACTCACAGGATTAATGCACTAGGAAGGGTTATTAAAAAGAGTATCCTTTCTAATAAGTGAATTACTCACACATGATGTAAAAACGCAATATAAAAGCACCAGGAAAATATATAACAATCAATTATTCACTCTGTGTAGTGAGTTAGGTTACACATCATCCACCAAGGAAATCTGATGTGTAAATTCACTATATAAAAAAATGCTTTCCTGTCTTATAAATTGCCGACAATATTAATTCACTAGGAAAGAACATTGAAATAGTATCAAGTCCTATAAGCCAGATATTCACTACACACAATATGTATGCACTAGACAATATATCGGTGATACATCTTGGGAATGTAAAGTGTAATTCACTGGAAAAAATACTTTCCTCTCTTCTGGTAATTAATAATTTTATGTTGCAATCAGTTCGATTATTATCTACATAGTAAATTATGGAAATTATCGCACTAAAAGAGAATGTGACAAAACGTTGATTCCAGCTAGCAAGTTGTAACTGATTCTCTCATACTGTATTAAGGTGTTGTTCATCATCACTGCCTTATTTTAAACTTATCCTGTTAGTTAAGTTGTACAGTACTTACTATTCTATTTATCTACATTCCGTGTTGTTTCGATTATCTAGAAATATTTTGCGGAGAGCAAAATTCCAGTGTTGATCGTCGCCTCTAAGGACGATTTAGAGGAAGCGAAACAGGATTACTTACTGCAACCTGTCACTTTCTGTCAGAAGTACAAAGTCCTACCGCCTCAACGTTTCAGCGCAAAGGGCCATTTCAAGAAGGACATCTTCGTGAAACTCGCCACGATGGCCGCCTTCCCGTAAGTATGAGTACATCGAATCACTTACACTCACAGGTCATTGTATAATTTTGGAATTTTTGTTAGTCGTTTTCAAGCTGCTTGGATACTGTTTTACAAGCACATCAGGTTTGTTACATACTTATGTATCATTTCTTACAGTCGTTACCGTTCTACTCTGGAATTTGACTCATGTAATAGTAAAATGAACATAATTGTTCCCTGGAAAATGTATAAATGCAACAAACTAGATCAATTCGACTATAATACAATTAGACTCTTACACTAAAATACTCTAAAATAAAGTTCGTCCTGTTTTAAACATGGTATTAACCACAGAGATATAATAAACTGTAGAACGCCAATCAGTTCTGAATAACTTGGGACTCCGTATGGCAAATTGACCTACTTCTGAGTTCGCGCAATAAATAGTGAATTAAGGAGCATGTTTGACCATGTCATCAGGGTAGTACTAAGGATTTTTGACTGCTTGTTCATGAATCTGATATGAATATTCGCTTGAGCTGACTTCTTGAAAATGGAAATGTTGGGCTCATATACAACTTTGAATCCACAGAATACTTAAATTTTTCATAAAAAAGAAAAATTGTGGTTACACTGTTTTTATTTTAAATATATCTGAGTATACAGGCTACAAAGTGCCCTAGTTCTTATAACTACTTTTTTTACTTCCTTGCGGCCATAGTAGGAAAAAAGTATTTACTCCATTGCATTGAAATTTCCTACAGCAGTGGGCTAATCAGGGGCCGTGATTTCATTGGCGAACTCCACGTTAATTATGTGATGTAATGTTTTTTTAACAATATTGAAAATGTCATGTGGATAAAGTGATAAATGTAATTTTAAGTATTGTTAGTGTGTCGGTTACAGTGTTGTAAATTACGCAACACTGCGCTGTGGAGTGAGAGGGAATTTATGTATTAGAAATACATAAAGTTCATAAAACCAAAGATGATCCACAGAAAACTGAGCACAAATAGTAAACGATTTTCTAAAGAATTAATAAATGCTTGTTATTGCCATGTGCGCTTTCGAGCCAGTGTTGCGAAGTTTAAGGGATTTTTTTCCAATTACCTGCCCTAGTCGCATATTATCTATTCCGAACTTCTTTTGACAAATACTGCAACGGTGTGGCAAGAAAAGACCTTCTATGCATGTACAAGTTGTACGTGTTTATTCACTATGTGAAGTCATTTAACTGAATCTCGGACGTACCTATTGGCGTTATCGACTTTTATTATATTTCTATGGTATTGACTAATCTTGTATTTAGACCAAAAGAGTCTAGTAAGGTTTCGATTGATCAAAAGTAGTATTAGCAAGATATAATGTACAGCTTTTGTCACTTTGTTAGTTTTTTTTTCTCAATTTCTTTTGCAGTCCATTGCGCCGTATGGTTCACATGTTACTCTTACGTCCCGAACCCGGCGAATGGTTCAACCATGTCTACAGGTTGCTATTTATTACCGTTTTACCGTTATATTTTGTAAACATAATCATTAAGCAACCGGTCGTGCTAATAACCGAAATTAACTCCGCCGCTCGCTTTATATCAGTAACCAATTCCTGGACACCAGGAACCGATTCCCGTCGACGTGATCGATTAGGACCGGCTCCGGGTTACTGTTTGTTTCTATGTTTTCAGCGTGACCAAAGTCAAGGACAGTGAATTAGTAATAGTGATTTAGTGTTCTTGGACTTTAAATCACTACATGTCTAATATCGAGGTCCGGTCTGCGAATGGATGTGATATGGCCAACCTTGAAGGCAGCTGAAAATTGATAACAAGCCCCAGTTGATAGATCGAATTTTTGTTCGTGATAGTTTTATGAACTATGAACTTAACACTGGGCTTGTCGGCAGGGTTGGAGATATCAAATCCACACACATCCATCCTTCGTTTTCACATAACTTTCCTCGATATAATTCCCTATTTTCGCGAGACGCGTCTGTCGCATGATTGTTGTTTTTAAGTGTTTGATTTCCGCTTACTGCTTATGAATTTTTTATCCTACCGCTTGTACGCATGCGTGTACTTTAGTGAAGCTATGACTCTTAGTGACGTTTCTTCCCGTTTCTAGGAACTTTAGGGATTTCGGCGTGATCACGGCGGACTCGACGATCTGGTGGAAGGCCGGCCTGAGCCTGGCCGCCGTCACCGCTCTCGGGATTCTTGTCGCGAAAATACTGAATACAACAGAGAAGATCAGATAGAATGTATATAGATATACTTTGAATTCAAAATTTTTATCGTGACTGCCGTTTTTGTTTTTATTGGAAGTCTCGAGTAATCGAGGGGAAAGTTCCAAGTACTTCTCCTTCTATAAGAACAAATCTGTTATTGTACTTAGGGTGTTGTTTTATTTTATTGTACTTGAGTGTAAGGAAGTTCCATTTCAGTTTTGTTTTGTAAATTGTTTCGTTCCATTTATTTTAATAACAACTAACAACTTTATAAAGTCAGGACTGACTGTATATACACAAACGAATATATAAATATAGTTGGTATAGAGTCATAGTAGTTTGTAATTACAGAATTATTTTTAGTACAACTTAGATCATCTAGTCATCGATAAAACTCTTTATTACTTTTTAAAATAGTACCTACCAAAAATCATGAAAGATTGGTAATGATCATTACCTTGTTACTCCTTGTTCGATACTAAATAAAATCATTATAACAGGATGGTTATTATTTACTTACTTTCAGACATAGGAATCAATAAATGAACTACTGTCTGAAAATTAATTTTTATAAATATCAACAATAAATACATAAAAATTGGATAAAAAGGGCTAAAATTTAATTAATACCTTTAGTACTCTTCACCATAATCATAACTATAATCTTCCTCTTCGTCTTCTCTATGCTGCCGCAGCATTTCGAGGACGCTCGTCGTGGGCTCCTGCGGCTCCTCCTCGTCTTCGAATTCGTCAAGTTCTTCCTCAGAAACTGCAACAAAAGAACTGTATTTTGACTGACTTACATGTAACAGATGTATTGACCATAGAGCTGTACCTCAAGACAAACAACTTAAGCCGGACAAAACTATTTACAAATATTTGCGTGCCATCAACTCTATACAGTAGAAGATCAGAGCACGCTAGGTGGTGACAGTAGGGTCACCGGGTTGTCATATTAGACTGAAATTCTGTATGTCATTCCTATATAATTTTTGGATATCATAACACTAAATTGCATATGTTGCAATAATGTGCCATAAACGTAATTTATGTTTGTTTTATCACAGATTTAATTTATTTACATAATTCACATTGCAGACATACATCGGAAATGCCTTTTGTGGTCAAGGTCAAGTGAGACTTAGTATGTCAGGCTCCTGTTTCCAATTTCATTATTTTTCTAGTTGTTTAGGTATTTCGTTGTTTGAGGTCTTGTGTTGTGTATTTATTATATCTTTAAATTTGTTTTGTTGTGAACTATTAGTTGAAATGGTCAGAAAGTGCATAATATGCCAGAAAACGGATTTTCTTGATCCCATCATATCCTTTCATAGATAAGTGTTTAGTTTAAAATGAGGTTAGAATTGAGCAGCATAGGCGTGCTTATGTCTGCATTTAAATTTTTAAGAGGCCTCTACATTTCAATATCTCGTTACGTGGATAACGTAAAAATCAATAAAACTGAATGCGGTTTTCAATGAAGTGTTTAGAAATTATCATAGAATGTCTGATGATTTTGCTTTTTTGGAAAACTGAAAAAAAAACGACTCAGTTACCCATTACAAAGGGTATTGAAAATTTTAATTGATGTTCCGATAATCTTAGTGATATATGTTTATGTAATACAGGTGCATTCAAAATTTACAATCGAAATACATACAAATAAGTGAGTATTTTCTGTAAGGAAAAGTGCATTCAAAATCATTCAGCAAGTGGAGATCCACGGGGCGAAAGGTGAAATTAGGATGCATAGAGCGATATCTTATATTTGTGGTGACCCATAGCCGGGTAAGAAACAAGTAAATTTTATATTTGAGCAGCGATTTCCTGACTCCATCGTATCGTTTATTTTAACATAGAATCATGTGAAACATGGTCGGTTTTGTTAAAAGTACACCTCTGTACTTTTATGACATCGTATTTGACATTTTTTGCAGTCTCATATTATTTATATTTAAAAAGAAGAATAGAAAAAGTGAAAAAGTTTTCATTTAGATAAAATGACGTGTTGTAGCAACAATGAAGCAAATGAAGCCTAATTACAAAAGCTTTTTAAATAAATGGTTTTATTTTAATCTGTACCATTTGCCATCAGCAATATTCTTTATAACGCGATAAAATGATTAGTGCGATGTCATGTAAATAGAGAGGGAGTGTTATGATAGGACCATTGACGAGCGTACATTTTGTAGTTAAGTTTTCTAAGGTAATGGAGTACATTATTTGTAAGAAAATTGTTTGAGAAGACGACAAATGTGTTACAAAAAGATCTAGAATAAGTACAAATATTTATCATACTGTTAATAATGTCATTATTACTTAACGCTGAACGAAGAGAGGAATACCTCTCAAAGGAAATTCTGTCAAAAAACACTTATGGGAAAATTATAACAGTTGTTATGGAAAGAAATGGAAATAAAATTGATTTAAAATCTGATCAGTAATTTTTGCTTATTGAGACTAATTCTTTTGAGCCACCAAGTTCTTTTGTTATTGATAGTGTAAGTGCGAGTATATTCCAGTTTAGTCATGAATTGCAGAACAAATTTGTCAGTGGAAGAAGCAGTAAGAGCATCAACTTTGCTGGATGGGGAATATTTGATTTGTCATGTTGCTAATGTGATAGGAAGAAACCATTCTAGCATAAGTCGCATGGTCAGACGATTTAACGAGACAGGTTCTCATTTACGAAGGCCGGGACAAGGGCGAAAACGGTGTATTAATTCAATAGATGAGCGTTTTCTCAGACAATCCGCTCTAAGAAACAGGAGAACGACTGGTACCGTCCTACAAAATGAGCTCGCAGCTGCTCGCAATCTTCTTGTATCTTCCCGAAAGGTTTGAAGGCGCTGAAATGAAGCTGAATTAGACACCAGAAAACCGGCCAAGAAACCCCTGCTCACCAGAGAGCACAAAATTCAAAGATTGCGTTTCGCGAAACAACATCAAGATTGGACTCGTAATAATTTGAAGAGGGTTTTGTTCTTAGATGAAACGAGAATTAGACTTAAATCTCCCGATGGACGGACACGTGTCTGGAGAAGGCCAGGAGAGAGATTTGCAAGTTGCAATACCTCTCCAAGAGAGTTCCGTTTGGTGGTGGCTCTGTATTGTTTTGGGGAGGCATCTGTTTCGATGGCCGCACAGAATTGGTCCCTATACGTGGTAGGTCAATGAATGTGGATTATTATCTGGAACACATTGTTGTTGACCATGTAATACGATTTGCTCCTTTTGTGGAACCGAATTTCTTCTTTATGCAGGACAATGCTCGCCCTCATGTTGCTGGGCAGGTTATTCGCTACTTAAATGCTATATCTATTGAGTTCATGGAATGGCCAGCCAAGAGTCCTGACATGAACCCAATAGGGCATCTATGGGACGATATTAAAAAAAGGATTCGATGTCGTACACCTCCACCTGCCAACCACAAACAACTGCTAGATATAGCAATTCGGGAATGGGAAAATATTCCTCAAAATTCCTAAATTTACTAAAATCTCTCTGTAGTCGTGTGTAGAAAGAGAGACGCAATTGAAATTTTCAAACATAAGAACAATTTCAACCGGAAGGAAGAAATTTTAAAGATAAACAGTACCTGGATTCCCATACTTAACAGAACGAAAATTAAACCATTAAAGGTCTGGCCACACATGGACGAGACGAGCACGGGACGATTGTCGCACGATACCCGCACGGAGTCCGTTTTTTATGAATTATACATTTTTGAATGTGATCAGCTTCACATCAACGTGACGAGCGCGAGACGGTCACGGGACGTGTACGCATTCCGTCGACGGCAACGAGTCGACGAGTTTTGTTTAATTTTTCCCGCACTCGTCGGGCGATCGTTGTCAGTTTTGATACCAGATTGCCATCGAGAGGTACGTATTTTGATTTCTTTTTCGTTTGGTTATTAATATTTTTGATGTATAGTTTATAGAAGGTAAAAAATAGATGTAGAGAAACTTATAGAAAATGTTAGGCGTTATCCCGCACTATACGATCTTATTAATGAGAAATTCAAAAACACTGAAGTGAGAGAGAAGATTTGGAAGAAGAGGTCTCCAAAATGTGTCCTTTTTCTGAAGATGGTTTTCAACTTTTGCTAATAGTTCGTGAAATGTTGTATGGGTCATACTAAAGTATTCATAAAATTTTCTTTCATCGTCCATTAAATGTGGATATAATGTCATAAATTCCCCTTCTTCACATCTACTTTTCCAGGCGTTATGTACCCATATTTTCTTTTTCGGTTTTTTTCATTCTTCTGCTTTTTTTCCTCTTCTTCTAACGCTAATGCTACTATGGCTAAATCAGTGTTTGTAAAATTTGAAAACATATTCACATATGACACTAACAAATACACATTTCTACCGCGAAGAGTCGCGTGCCGTATACACGAACGCACAAGTCTCGTTAGTGTGATATAGTGACACGGAACCGGACAGGGTACGTATTTCGTAACAAAACTCGTCTCGGGCTCGTCCCGTCTCGTCCATGTGTGGCTAGTACGCTACCGGAACGAGATACGTACGAATCTCGTACGACACTCGTCTCCCATCCGTCCCGTGCTCGTCTCGTCGATGTGTGGCCAGACCTTAAACAGGGAGACGGTCAAAGAAGGGACAGGTATATGAGGAACCAGACAAACATACATCTTAGCAGATAATCATGGGAGCACAAAAACAAACGCAGCAAGTCTAGGAATGTGTCACGAAGTGTCAAGTCGAAGATTCAGTCGAGGGTAATTTTCGAAGCAGTCGAACGCTTAGAAGACTACCACATCGCCTCTGAAGATGTTTGCCGCAGAAGCAGACGAAACGTCAGATTACTTAAACCTTTCTGGGCCACGGCCAAAACGCTGCACATTTGACTCTGGCCGTGAAAGCCTACGCTCTTGGATAAAAATTCTATTGTTTTCGTTTGTTTTTCATTTGCATGTTTGCGTTGTTTCCAAGAATAAAAGTTCTTTAATAAAAAGTGATTAGAAACAACGTCATGATTCGGTGATATCATGTACTAGCTACTAGAAGTACCTAATTATAAGCTTTTATGAAAATGGTGTTGCACTATTAATTTTGGTATTGTAATTATACAAGTTTAATTGTGTGGTGCGTTAATTTTGTCCATGAGTTTATTTCACCCCTATTTCCACCACCCAGCCATCTGATGTAGAAGAGAAAATTTCTTCGGCAGTAATCAGCTGGTACCGTTAAACAGATTTTTTGATAATTTTTTACGGAATATATTAAAGTTTTAATGATATGTGTTTTCATTCTTTTGAATTTGTGGATGTGGCTAACTTCACACCCATAAGAAATTTAACTAAGCTCCTGCGAATTAAGAAGTATAATAAACCTATAACGCTATACCACGCTATACCGCCCTATACCCTCTGAATTGGGACAATACCAACAATAACTTAAAAAAGATTGGGCAGAAAAACAAATAGACTAAAAAATATTTTAGAAGTTAAAAATCAATTTTTTCATTTTGAGTATATGTTATGTACAACAGATAGAAACAACATTATATAAATTACTAAACTAAACCCTTCTTTTTCTTTGTTCCACTGTTCTTGCAAATAACACTTAACACTATAAAATAACTATGAATAATATATCTGAGAAACCTGCGGCACAATCTGACTGCCACAGAGGATCAATGTTTAACGAACTTGATTTACGCCAGTACAAATTTTTGTATTATAACTTCGCCATTTAAAATTTTATTTTTTATTGACAGAATTTCCTTTGAGAGATTCTCCTTTCCCCTTTCATCACTAGATAATAATGATAACAAATCTTGTATTCTAGATCTTTGTATAACAGATTTGATTCTATAATATATTCTATAATATTTTCTATAATAATTCTGTATTCTATAATATAATATCTGGATGAAGGAAGAACTGTGAGTTTCCATTTAAAAATTCATATGATGAATTACTCTAAACCTATTACCTATTAACGTGACTATTGCTTTTGTTGCAAAAAAGGTGCAATTTTAAAAACTAAAGCTGCTATAAATTATATTCCATACTTTATGCGCCCACTGAAATTAACTAAATGGTAAAATTAATACATCCGACTGGAACGTGTGGAATTGCTCTTCCGTGTGGGTGCCACTGATGGGCAAAATCTTGAACCGCATGCAGTAAAAGAGGGCAAAATGTGGAGATAAAAGAACTGAGTCTTGGATTACCATTTGATGACGTAGTAAGCCGTACTTCGCATGCATTACTCGACCCCTCTTAAGAATGAAATGTCTCGTCCATCTTAAGTTATAGTTATAGTCAGAGCTGTACCAATGTGTAGGAGTGTCCTTTGAGACACTAAATTCTTTACTTACGGTTCTGCACGTTTGACATTTGGTTCTTCTCGTTGTCCTCTTCTGCCTTTACAGGCGGCGTCTCCACCGGCAAACCTACCTCTTCGATTTTCTTCTTCCTGGAGCTTTTTGCGGGCTTTGGCGAATGGGAAACTGATGAAAGTCTTCGACTGAAAGGTAAAAACAAATTTGAATTTATTAAATTAATTAGCTCAGCTAAACTATTAAACTGATTTAAGAATGGTTGAACTTTAACGTTTTACTAACCGCTTGACCGATTCGAGTTCGGGAAGTTGCGTCTCCTTGGGGACTTGGGGTTCGCTTTGAGCCGCCGCCTCGTTGAGACTCTTCAGAACATCGTAGTTGATCTTGGCGGAGACTTTCTTCTCCTGGAGGATCTTCTCTATGGCTTCACCTGCTGACGTTGTAGGCCCGACGGTTTTCCTTTTGGGGCATCTTTTCCGTTTTTTGTCTGGCTTACCTTCCTCGCGTTCTTTCTTCTCCCTCTCGGCTTTCACTGAAAATAACATACCTGGTAAGTTTTCGTTTGTTGATGGTGTTGTTGGTAAAGATTAGTTTTCTTTGATTTATTGATCTATTATTTTTTATCTATTTCTTCTATATTTAATTTATATCTAGATACTTATCTATTACCTATTTATCTAGATTAATCCCCCTTTGTTTTTATTAGGATGATTAGATTGGTTGAGGTCATATTTAATAAACAGGTATCAGATTGTTCATGTCACTAGAGCTGTTTCTCTCCCAGTCCCAACCTCATCCGCTGTTCCCCAAGGTTCTCATTTCGGACCCATCTTATTCAATATCTACAATCAACAATATTATAGGTTATGTTAGACAGGCACATAGGACATAGGTACGCAGGATGAAAAATTATTTGCTCCAATATGTTCTCCTTTAAATACCTCTCGTCTTTAGCAAGACCTTCACAGCATAAATATCTGGACTTCTTTGAATGAGCTATTGTTACACTAAACATAGTGTTACATTTTCCTGAGTATCAACTTCGTGATCCCTTGGTCAATGGACTATTGTAATTGTCGGACCAAGGTGCAATATTTGACTTGACACTATCCTCCAAGCCACAAATTCAACAGGTTGAGAATAAGGCATTTAAATTAGTAGGCATTATTAAGACGGCTTCTTGAAATTTCGCTGATTCTCGTGCAGTGCTTCATCTGTCCAACTCATTTGTTACTCAGTAATTTGGATGGATTAGTCTGCGTATCTCATTGATTCTCTCGAAAAACCTCATCACAAGATATCTTCGTTATAAATCTGGTGATCCTATGAATTTCCAACATCACGACTACTCCTCTTGGTATGTGAAATGTAAGATTTTTTCACAGAGGTTTAATATAACTAGACCCAGCGTGCTCATAAGAAAGTGTTATTTTTTTTACATACTAAAATAGTGTAACGTTTTTACTATTCACTAAAACTAATCACTACGCGATTTGTCCTAATTTATTTATTTCTAACTCTACACTTATAATTTATTTCACACACAGATGTTTATGTATTTAACGCGAGGCCTCTCGCCCGAATATATACACTCCGATTCTTCAACGCCTTGGGTTAGGCATTCTATGAGCCGTCTAGAAGTTTCTCGATAGTTCCAGGAAATTCTCATCGGGTTTTCGGGGAATCCTATCGCATCGAAGCGCCTCGGCTTTACGAGTTCATTCCCGGCGCTTCTAGAACGAATTCGTCGAACCCGGGCAGTTCCAGACGTGTTTATTTGTTTTTGGCAAGCCGTTTCATTACAATAGGTGATAGCTGCGGTGCAATTTAAAGGGGAACGCAAATATTCGCCGTTGACGAATTGTGGTAGCCAACAAAACAGCTGTCAAGAGCTCTGTTAGGGTCACATTAACACATTTTGTAAAAATAAATTACTTTTTACCACTTTTAAGTTGAAAAAATATTGTTTACGGTATTTTTTGTTACTCAACTGCACCTACTTACACTTAAAAACACTTTCTTTAAAATGTTTTGAGCAGATATAGACGGTTTTGTTATTTTACTAGTTTCAATAAGTCCCAAAACTGAAATCCGAATATTTATTTTAAAGGGATCTGCTAGAAACCTAAAATAAGAAAACCGATACAACGACACTCTATAAACTTCCTTATTAATTTTTCCATATATAAAAAAATGTTCAAAACGTCTTTACTTCATTGTTGTACACTTTGCACATCATGCACCTATTAATCATTGCATCTTTTTTTTGAATTTTACTTAAAATACTTCACAAAATTGCAATGTAAACAAACAAATGTCAAGTTGAAAGCATTAGAATCAATGTTGCTATTCTTATCAAAGGTTAATAGTATTGCAAATTTATATACAATTCGTTAACTACATTCATGCAACTATGCAAAAAAAAACGCTTAGAATGTGATAATATCCTAGCAATATATTATTTTGTAAACAAACGGGTCTAGGTTAATCGTCTGTGGATTTTGCCCATTTTTGTCTACATTACTATAATCATTTATGTAGTTATAAACTTGTCAATATAATTCCATTCAACTCAACGACATAATGCCTGTAAGAAGAGTCACCCTACTGTGTTCGTTACCTTTGCCCTATTTTGGAAGCTAACTGCCAGTCCAACTTTACCTGTTGTGTACCTTTAAATCATATCCAACCTCTTTTTAATAAGTTACTGGTCGATAAACAAAACTTCATTGGGATAGGTACTTTTAAGCAGGTTCGTGCGTCTTTATCTGCGTCAATATATATTGGATTTGGCAATCTTAAGATGCATTTTTACCTCAACTATCGTCCATAAATTTGTAAATAAATATATCTGTACCTTTCTGTTCCTCGAGATACACAGCGTTCTTCTGGTGCCACAAGTCCTTCTTGCATTCGAACTCGTGTTCCGACATTATATAAGCATCTATTTCGGAGTCATCGATGTCATCAAATGTCAAGTTCATTTCCAGGGCAGTGGACGGTTGGATGGCGTTCGAGGTATCCTCCAGCGAGGCGGCCAGTCCCATACTGTCTATATCCGGACCTGGAACAAAATTTGAATTGAACACCTGATAGCACTTCAAACGCTCTAGCTGGAGAAGAAGGGTAAAAATTAATTTGGAACAAAAGTTTAACTGTGGGGGCCTTTTTTGATTTACAAAAGAAAACAACCTGATCAGATTAGAATTGACAGGGATATTCTGAAGAAGCCATATTTGTTTATTTATTTATTCTGGACACATAGATACCAAAAGTTAAAAAAAATTATGAATATTACGAACGATCTTATTATGATTTAAAACTAAAACATAATTCTTATTTTTATGAGATTATTTTTTTATTTTAGACCATGTGGCCCCTAAGGGTGCCTGACCACCTATTGGGCTGAAATTTTGCTACCTGACTACGACTACTACAATAGAAATAGAATAGAATTTATAGCGTACCAGTTACAGGAAAAAAAAACTGATATATGTCAATCACAACTACACTTTCCCTTACCGAGACCCAGGACTGCTTCCTCAGAGATTTCCACATTCTCCTCTATAATCTCTTTGATGGCTCCCATGGTTGACTCCTCGATGAATTTCTCAGTCTCAAGTATTTCGTTCTCGGTGATCTTGATATTACTTGTAGCTAAAATAATCAAAGACATCTTCAAACACTCCCAAAACTTTGGGTTATAAAATTTAAGCGACGGTCTGCCAATTGAAATAAATACGCGTTACAAGCGTCACGATGAGGTACAGTGTGTTGAATTACAACATAAATCAAAGACATGACTGTGCTACTTGTTTTAAATGACAATTTAATGATTAAAGGGGAGGACTACTAGTCTCAATTGTAGTTGAGTCAACTCCCTCTACTAAACTGCTTTAGAAACGCAATCTACACTTCTGGGCAAGAACCATTGATAGTAATGGTCTATTTTGCAACAATTTCGTAATACAGGCTTTCTCAGTGGGTTCAGTTAAGTTTTGAGATAATGAACAAAATCGTACATAATGCGTACATAAGTTCATTTGCCATACTGCTATAAACAATGTTTCCAAACCAAAATATGTTGCTTTTTTGATATCTCGAAAATCATATATTTTTCAATTTTTCAAAATCGGTTCCAAGAAAATTGGAAAAAAGTAGCTCTTTTGTCCAGATTGATAAACATTAGTAACTTTTGAATCAACAATGTTTGGTGTGTGTGAAGATAGCAGCGAATCTCCATCGAATTTTGTCAGGGAGTCATTTCCGCCAACGGCTGTTACTTCACCGCAAACTATTAAAGATGTTTCATTGATATTGGGTAACTCCGGAAGTACAACTTTTCACAACTTTATTTTTACACTGAATAATACAGAACATAAAGGCCTATAAAGTGGTCATAGTAAGAATTTCCAAAAAATGTCAATAACTGAGTTATTGCGCAAGCGTCGATTCAAGTTCACGTGTAATGGGGGTTACATAATAAGCTGTATCTCCGGAAGTACAACTTTCTACACTTCTCTTTTTACTATAACATAGTAACATTAAATACCAACAAAACAACTATGGTTAAAATTTAAAAAAAAACATTGCGCGAGCGTCAATGCAGATTCACATTTTTTTGAAATTCTTACTATGGCCACTTTATAGGCCCAAATGTCCTCTATATTTTTATATAAAAACATTACCATACAAATAGTCAAGAATGTTCTTACCATACAAAGTTGTACTTTTGGACAGCTTACTAAGTAAGTCGATTACACTAGAATCTGAATTGATAATCTCGAAATAGCTCAGTTATTAACATATTTTGGAGATTAATACTATGTTCGTATTATAGGCCCTTATGTTCTTTATTGTTTAATATAAAAACATAAATGTAGAAAGTTGTATTTTCAGCTTATTAACAAGCTTAAGTCAATTACATTTGAATCTGAATAAGATCTCCAAATAGCTTATAGTAAATCCACTGAGAAGAAAACTTCCATGAAACACAAACGTCGAAATTCAAAGCGCGCGACCAGCTAGTGAATAAGTACAGGGTCGCATTAAGAATGATCGCCTTGGCCATAATTTATCTTCTACTAAGGATGTTCATTTCTTTCTTTTCTGTATACATTTAAAATAATGGTTTTCTCCCCGCAGCTTAAGTATGTTCCAGGTCTCTTTTTGGGAGGCGAGCAGGGAAGGTGTCTTTCCATAATTGCAATAGATCACAGAAATATGTTTATACAAATTTATATCAAAAACCTGAATAACAATAGCGATACGTTAAAATAAACCATCAACTAAAAGTCCACTATCACCGTCAACGACTTACCTGAACGCTTGTAAACAGACAACCATAGATCAGACAACTAAACTTTTTAATTTTACTGAACCGACTCTGTACATCAACAATTCCCGCCAAAAGTTTTATGACTTTTCCACCAATAGCAAACGACGTGTATTAGGTGTTGTCTAACTTTACTACCTTTTCTCGTTTCGTGGGTGTTTTCTTTTCAGTGGATTTACTATAGTTACCAACATATTTTGGAAAATTCTGCTATGGTCATTTTATAGGCCGTTGCGTTCTCTATTGCTTTGACATAAAAAATGTAGAAGGTTGTACTTCCGGAGTTATAGCATATTAAGTAACTCCATTACACTTACACCAGAATTACATCAATACACCAGAATTATGAATCGACGCTCGTACAATAGCTCAGTTATCGACATTTTTTTGAAAATTTTTGCTGTGACCTGTAGGCTGTACGCCTCTATATTCTCTATTGCTTGGTATGAGAGTACCATAAACTACCCGAGTTATAAAATAATAACGAAACATCTTTCAAGGAAATGCAGTGAAGTAACGACCATTATCGAAAACGATTCTCGAACAAAATTCCACGCTGGAGATTCGCCGCTAAGTTCACACATATCAATGTTTGGGTAGTCCAAGGATAATTTTTAAAACGGATTTCGAAAGTACTAATCAATTACTACAAGTCACGTATTTATCGCAAACCTGAATTGTTGTAACAAATGGATGAAAACGGTTAGGATATTAAAAATTTTTACTGTACAGTTGCAGTTGACCAGTTTAAAGCCACATTGTGCTAGCGCCCATCGTCGCTCTGCTAATTTTGCGCCTCTTAAAAGTCTCAATATAAATTTTGATTTCACTATACATCGAAAGACCAGAATTTGAGAGGTAAAGCTAAACAAACCACTCTGGCAAGCCTACACACAAGGAAGATTCGCTTATTTTACAGTTTTTCAAAAGAAAAACCAACGAATTTAACAACTAATCTATTGTCACGCACCCTTTGTAATACAACTCACTGAGCCTCACTGAAAGTACTGATCTGATTTAGGCATTGGTCACAGGGAGTTGGGTTAATATACAGCATGTTGAATCATACTATAGGATTAAAACAAGTAAACAAATGAAATCGCTCTCACATACATCTGCGAGATGCCTTCCTTTTCGAGCTGTCCCTTTCGAGCTGCAGCTCTATCTCCTTCTGGAGGTCCGTGAAGTTGTCTGCTTCCTCCTCCATCAGCTGAAAATAGAAAAACCCATAATTTTATTCAAAAGTGTTACAGATAATGTGAAGGTTCCGTTTTATAAATAAACTAATGTGAGGTTCTTCCTGTGCGACGCGTGTCTCGGGGTCAGATCAAGAACGTTTTTGGAATTAGCTGATTCACTTTATTCACACGAAGAGGTCGCGCTTGAGTCCGTGGATGGTTCTTTCTTCTTTTACAAGAGTTGACTAAACCGTCTGATGACGTATATTCCAGTAATGAAGTTATGATCCAGTATTCCGCAATATAACGTTTTATTTCGTTTTCAATAGTTCAATGACCCATTAATATATGCATTGTTATGGTATGCTCACACTTGTTAAATTCACATTTAAGGCCCGCTTCGTTTCTGCTCAGAAAGTATCTGTAAAAGTCTACTGTTTACTATCGCACAAGCGTAGAATTACACTTGACGCGCGTGCCCGTTGAAATCGCTTCGTTGTGCTCAGAAAGTATCAGTAAAGGTTTTTACCTTTTGTAATCGTTCTTTGTCCTTTTTTCTCGCTGCCTTGAAGGAGGGAGGGTCCTGCTCCTCCTCCAGATCTATTGTCATGAATTCCTCTAGAGTCAACGCGCTGCTCGGGGTGTCCCCGAATTCCATTAACCTACAAAAAAATGTAGACCAAGTAAATTAGATTAGAATTAGGACAATGAAGGGGCTGACATAGGGACAGCGAGTAAGTTAGATATGTAGTTAGTATGTTAAGTTATGATAAGTTAGTATGTTAGAATTGAGAAAGCGGGTAGGTTATATTAGGTTCCTGCATATCCGCGTTAGAAAAGCCACAGAGTAAAAAACTGTAACTGGTACAAACACAATAACTTCAAAAATTCATAATTTGAAAACCAATCATTGTACGAACTCGAAACCAGTACCGTTTTATAAGAAATTTCAAGCCTCGCCAAAAACTATCCGCCACTTTCTCGTATTTGTAACATCTATCAAGTTACTAAGCAAAATCTTTTGTCATTTTTGTCCTCGTACCTTTTTCTCAGGGTAGACTCGTGCACTTTAACGATCTTCACGATATCTCCCGGCGATCTGTTGAACTCGTGGAGACGGGCCGCCATTAGGAGGGCTAAAACGGGAAACAAAATGGCACTAATTACACGCAGTTGATCTTAATCATTTTTAAGACTTCAATTTTATTTCGTCCAATTACCTGCCCCGCAGAGCCCCGACGGCCTTCTTCCGGAATGTATAGAGTCCCTCTTCATCCTCTGGACCAATCGCAGGGCCGTGTTAGCCACTTGTTGGGTTTTAGCGCCGAACTGCAATTTCGCCGAGAAGCGTAGGATGTACAGGCACGGATCTGCAACGAAAAGACAAGGGGAGGTTTACTTGAATTCATTTTTTTCGTAAGTGTGCTCGCCGTTTTCATTAAAAATGAATTTTAAAGTTGATATGTCTAAAATTTCTAAGACGGTGATGGTGTTCATTATCTGATAGGGTTGAGTATGTAATGTTTATCTAGAATAATCATCTGTCTGTAATCTATTTGATTTCTCTCTTGTTCCGATGCGATTATAATGAAAGAGAGTGAAATTTCGTTGCGTAATACCCTCTCTTGCGCAGGTTATGCAAGCAAAAGAAGAGTATAAATCAAGTAAAAGCGGTAAAAGTCGTCTCCAGCTCTTTCTCTGCCGACTGGTTTAGCGGTCAAGTTAAGATAGACGCGAAATTACAGTCAAGGAATTTTTTGAACCGTTTTTATGTTAAAACGTAAACGGTATTTTATCTTTCATTCGAAAAAGATGACTGGATATTTTTGATCACGCTCTACCTCCTAGGGTGTATTATTTATTATTGTAGTGCGTTCATTGAATAAGCCCGCAGGAACTGGGCAATTCAAATAACAAAGTTGTTGTATATGATAGAAAAAGTTATCAAACAAGCTGTGGGAAGAAAGCTTGACAATAAAACACTGTACGACACAAAAAATATGAAACAAGCCATGGGAAAGTAAACTGCATTTCAGTCGATTTTCCTTTATTAATATACCGTATCTTGTACAATGTGTGATCTGAGAAAGTTCATTGAACAAGCTTTGGAGAAGGAAACGTGGTAATTAAAATCAAAAGGCTTTAAATTAATCAAAGGGATTAGACTCACTTTTTGAAATAACTAGTTAGAAAATATTGTCACGGTCCTAAGGGCTAGGGTCCAGAGGGGTGCTCTGGTTGGGGGGTGGTAGCTCAGATGAAGAGAAAAAGAGCAAACAAACTTAACAACATTTATTGCCAGATAGGCACTAGTGGTGGTTCATTTAGGGGAGAGAGAGAGCCCATGATAAGGGGAGACAAAGCCAAAGTGAATGTAAGGTCAATAATATTTAATCATAAAGGCAAAGTTCACGAATGGTGAAAAAATGTGCTTACATAAGTCCCCAGGACGCCTGGAGGGGTCCGCCACGACAATACCAATTATAATTTTAGGAAACGATCCGTTAAAAATGGTATGACCTTTTGAAACTGTGACTTTCCGTAAGGAGTTATAAGGTTAAAAACTCAAAACTCACCAAAACGGCGTCATTAGTCAATCAAATCACGTAAAAAGGACGGGAAACTTCTTTCTTCGTAGCACCTTTTGGTTTTTTTAGAAAAAGGAAAAGTTTTTCGAGAATTACCACTTCTCGCTAGGTCGCACATTCGCAGACCTGTAATCCTTTACTGCAATTATCAGAGGGCACTAATTTATTTTTTTGCAATAACTTTGAAGTGTCCTCTGTAAGATTATGTTATTTTGTTGTGATTTTATGTTACTCAATTTGACAGTCAAGATTATTCACCTGGTCTAGACTCTACCGTGTGTACCTACGTGACAATATTTTGAGCGTTTGAAAATCTAAATGCAATCAATAGAAACGAAATACGAGCTAATGTTCAAAACATAACTGCAGGCTTGTTTAATGGAGATAACAAATATTTTTGCAGAAATCCAGAGATAAAATCTTAAACTCTTGAATCATAATGTGAAATAAATAATGAATAATTGTTCAAACGGAAACGGAACTCTTATTGTACTATTTCTTCCAAATTATCATCATGGCTGACAAAAATAGACAAAGGGCCCTCAGTCCGGGGCACCCCTTAAATGGGGAGAGGATGCTAAGAATCCCCCGTCTACATAAAATGACAATCACGACAAGATTAAACAATACAACAAAATAGTACGCATTGCAACATGGAACATACGCAGTTTATACATGGCAGGGAAACGTGCAAACGTTGAACGAGAGATGAGAGTAGACTCAACATAGACATCTTGGCCCCAGTGAGGTCAGGTGGCCTGGAATGGGCAAAATAAAAACTAACGGCGGATATATTTACTATTCTGGAGGGACTGATAATAATCATAGATATGGTACTGCGATTCTTGTCACAGACGAAATCGAGAAAGCTGTCCTGGAATATGTACCTCTTAGTGACCGGGTCATGTTATTAAAACTTCAGACGTCTCATCGCATAATGAACATTTTACAAGTATATGCACCCACCAATGACGAATCAGAGGCGTAAATAGAAGAATTTTACAACAGAGTAGACGACCTAATGAAACTGACTAGGAAGGGTGAGATCACAATTGTTATGGGAGATTTAAATGCCAAAATTGGAATAGGCGCGGAAGGCGAGTCTGTTGGAGCATATGGTCCTGGCGAGAGAACTTCTGGAGGTGATAGGCTTGTACAGTTCTGTAATGAAAACAATCTCTTCGTATCCAAAACCTTTTTCAAACAACACCCTAGACGATTGTATACATGGGTCTCGCCTGCGGACAATCAAGGCAGAATAGTACGGAATCAAATAGACTATATAATGATGCGTCTCGAGCTAAAAAAGTATGTAAAATTATCGGTAAAAACCTATCCCGGAGCAGATGTGAAGAGCGATCATAATTCGGTAGTCATGGATCTCAGAATGAAGCGTTTCAAGAAAGTGAAACGCGAAACCACAAATAAACAAGTAGATGTAGAAAAACTGAACGATTCGGAAATTCATGAAAAAATGGGGCTGAAACTGGAAAGAGAACTGAAGGAGATAGACTCAAGAATGCCACTGGACACAGAAACCATATGGGGGCAGATGAAGGACGCAATAATAAAGATCCAAGAACAGGAGATCGGTTTTAAAGAAAATATTAAGAGGAAGGAATGGATGACGGATGAAATTTTAGAACTTATGACACAGAGAAGGATGGCCAAATCCACACCGTTAAAATATAAGGAACTCAATAAAGCTGTAAGGAAGAAGTGCAGAGAGGCAAAGGAAAAGTGGCTGGCCGAGAAATGTACAGAGATCGAAGAACTACAACAGAAGCATGACTCGTTTAATGTGCATAAGAAAGTCAGGGAGGTGGCTGAAATAGGAAGAAAACGCCAAATAGGAATTCTCAGAGATACTAATAATGAAATCATAACTGGTATCGAAGAGAAACTCAAAAGATGGAAGAGCTATGTGGAGGAGCTTTTTGATGATGACATACACGAGACTCCCAAGATAGTAATCGAACATGGAGAAGATGGACCAGCTATCACAAAGAGTGAAGTCATACACGCGTTGAAAACTCAGAAAAACAGAAAGGCTATGGGAGCAGATAGGGTACATATGGAAGTACTTAAAACCATTGCTAGCCAAGAAGGCAAAGGATTGGATCTTATGCTAGAACTATTTAATACCATATACAGAACAGGAAAGATCCCTCCTCCCAGCTGGCTTAGGTCTACTTGTGTAACGATTCCGAAGAAAACAAATGCATCACAATGCGACGACTATCGCATGATTAGTCTAATGCCACATATCCTTAAAGTCTTTCTGAGAATAATCCACACTCGAATATATAAGAAGTGCGAAGAACAAATAAGCGACACTCAATTTGGATTTCAGAACGGATTGGGCACTCGAGAAACCCTCTTTTCCTTAAATGTTTTAGCACAGAGGTGCAGAGATATGAACGTAGTTGTATACGCTTGCTTTATTGACTATAGAAAGGCATTCGACCGTGTCAAGCATCAAAAAATGATAGAAATATTATCCGCAACCGGGATTAACAAAAGAGATATTACATTGATAGCGAATCTCTACTGGAACCAGATTGCCGAAGTAAAAATAGACGGAGGAACATCTGACACTGTGTCAATCCGAAGAGGCATAAGACAGGGCTGTATATTGTCACCACTCCTATTCAACATCTATTCGGAGGCAATTTTCAAAGAAGCTCTAGCGGAAGACATGGGAGGTATCAAAATAAATGGAGTTTGTATCACCAATATAAGATACGCAGATGACACCATAGTCCTTGCCGATAACATATCAGACCTACAAAATATGATGAATAGAATAACTGAATATAGTGAGCATCATGGATTGGACATGAATATATCTAAGACCAAACTATTAGTCTTCTCCAAGAGACCCACTGCTGAAGCAATTTTGATTAACGGCAATCAGATCGAACAAGTCTCGTGTTTTAAATACCTGGGTACCATAGTCAACGCATGGTGCGATCCGAAACGAGAGATCCGTTCCAGAATCGAACAAGCCAGGAAAACATTCATAAACATGAAAAGATTTTTTACTAGTCCTGATCTGAGTTTGGAGCTCAGGGTTCGCATGATTAGATGCTATGTCTTCAGTGTGTTGCTGTACGGATGTGAATGCTGGACCCTGGACCCTGCAACTGAAAAGAAAATTGAGCCGTTTGAAATGTACTATACCGCCGCATGCTCCGCATCTCATGGGTCCAACGAATTACGAATGTAGAAGTGCTTAATCGGATGAAGAAGCCGAAAGAACTAATGGCCCTCATTAAAGAAAGAAAAACTACATACATAGGCCATATTATGAGAGGCAACAAGTATGAACTGCTGAGAATAATAATTGAAGGAAAGATCCAAGGGAAAAGATCTATCGGTAGACGTCAGAACTCCTGGTTGAAAGACCTCAGAAGATGGTATGGGTGCACTTCCATTGAAATCTTTCGAGCTGCTGTTTCCAGAACAGTGTTAGCTATGTGGATCGCCAACCTTCGAAAGGAGAGGGCGTCATAAGAAGAAGAAGAATTGTTCAAGTCGAAAATGGTTAAAGTTGCCGCTGCCGCAGGTTCCCTGCTGAAGCAGTTACGAGCCTTGCGTTAATCACAGAGGACTTCACATCTATTTTTCCAGAGTTTCCGGAGAAATTCGACTTACGTCGTCTTATTATGCACGTTAAACCCTTACTTCATTAGATTTCACACATTGTGCAATAGCATGTCCAAAATAGTATAATACTTTTTTATGGTCGCACATTTCGAGCATATCACTGGGAAATTTTACAAGCAACATAAAAAAATGGGTCGACCTATTACGATCAATACGTCAACCTAGCCACAAAACAGTGAAAATTCGGCGGTGGGTAATCGCACGTAAGAATCAGATTATATTTGTTAAAACCGTATCATTTCTGATTTCAGATTCGTATATCTTGCATTTTTGGCCAAATTTACAAATAACTGTTTTGTAAAATAGAACCATTAGAATAGGAGAATGAAAACTTGGAACAGGTCCATTAGAATGTGAAATAACATTTTTTTTTAATCTCAATGACTCCTTTATTTAATTACAGTAATGAACAAAGGATTACAGTTTCATGTAAAAATACTCGAAAGTATAAAAGTTAACAATTACGGCAATAATGTTACTAAAACAAAAGTGCGTGCATGGAAAGGAGTTGCGGAAAATGCGTGCTCAGCGGTTTCTGGCGCTGAGGTTGCTCCAAGAGTGAATTAGTCGTTGTACTCGCAGAATTGCCATTATGTAAGCTTCAAAAAGGTTTATGGTCGCATTGACGCATTGAAATATTTATTAATGTGGCGTGACCAGACCATCCCTTCACTCTTCATAAAACAACAATCTACGCTATTACAATTCTGTTCAATAAACAATGCATTTTTTTAATATTTATCTGAACCATTTAGATCGTTGCAATAATTATTAAGCATTGAATAAAACAGCGTTTTTTACATATTTGCACTGATTTACCGTTAAATAATTGATCGATTTTGATATGGCACGGTTCAATGTATGAGTATTGAAAATATTTTTATGTTTCATTCCCAACTTTCTGCGCCCAGGTCTATGGCTTTTGAGCCATAAGCGAAAACCAGTTTTTTGCACCTACACCTCGAAATCAATAAACAATGCCATGCGAGCCAGGTGTTACTTTCGTGACTATAGCATTTCTCTAGGTTAGTACTGCCTATAGTGGTCAACATTTTCCATAAGTTGCAGTGGTACTAAAAAATCTAGTATACCTACACTACTTGTAGACTATATGAATGAAAGAATTTACTGTACCGGCATTGGTATGGGAAACAGTATTTAAGATTCTCATTATCATTTTTGAAGTAACTGTACTTTGTACATTACATTAAGCAATTATTGTATTTATTTATCGTATGGCATTACATCACATAAAGATATACAGAATTAAGTGCACAAACAAAACAAACAAACAGTAAGAAGGTTCATACAAATATTACAAAGAAATATGTAAATTATTGATGTATTCGACTGCACTATCTGTTACATCCAGGAAATCATCGCACGGGTCGGTATATGATCTCAAAGGGCATGTTTCTACTGTGTCGGATAGTTTGTCTGCCGATGTTACAGTCGCAATTTGGAGAAGGCGCTTTACCCGATTTAAACATAGAGCCAGTACATCTTCCGTGATTCATCCGTATTCTTTTCAACGTTGCCCATGTTTTACGTGGCATTTTAAAACTTGGTGGTTTTCGAGTTATAGACGGCATATTCTGGGCGTGGTCCGGCAACTTTAATTATCATTCTCTTCTTCAATGACTCGGTCAGGATAAAAGCCTTTTGGTTGACTGCTGTTGTTAGTGCTGGGTGTCACGAGCGGAATCAATTCCTTTCCAGGTCGTAGATCTCTCCAAGTGTAAAGGCAGTTGGGGCTTGTTGGTGATTTTTCGGTATTCCCTTAAAAGTGCATTTTGTCTGCATAGGCGTGGAGGAGGAATGTGACTCAATATGGGAAGCCTTTGGGTGGGAGTTGATTTCATCGTTCCCGATGTGATACGCGTTGTGTTATTCAGTTGGGTGTCCACTTTTCTTGTGTGGGAACCGTTGAGCCATACCAAGGCACAGTACTCAGCAGTAGAGTGAACCAAGCCCAGTGCAGAGGAGCGTAAGGTGTGAGCAGAGGATGCCCAAGTGGTGCCGCATTATTTATAGAGGATACTACTCCGAGTGTTCAGCTTAGCTGCTGTTTGGGAGCGATGCTTCTTGAAGGACTCTTAAGTAACTCTATATCTAAAGCAATTCCTAAATATTTTGAGGTGTTATTATAAGTGAGCTAGTTACCCTCAAAAAATATATGGAGTTCTTGGTTTGCTAATTTATTGTTAAGATGGAAGCAACTAACTTCTGTCTTCGTTGCACCAGGCCGTAGCCTCCACTTGTGGAAGTATTTCCCCAGGATAGATAGGTCCTCCATTAGAATAGCTTGCGTCTCTTCGATTGTCTCTGTTTATGTCTTTTACCTATTGCCCAGTCATCTGCATAGCCAAACTTTCTTGCTGTAGTAGCGGGTACATAAGTTAAATATTAGTGGAGCTAATATACGGAACCTTGGGGTAGGCCATTGCTAAGTTTTATTTCTTTGCCATCTTTCTCGCCTAGTTTTACCTGAAAGTGTCTGTTTCGGAGCATGTCGTCGATTAGGATGATGGTTTTTTTGACATGGTATTACTTTAGCTAGCTTATACATTAGTGATTGTCTCCAGGCTGTGTCGTACGCCGCAATCAAATCGATGAAACATTAGGCACTTAGCATTAAGCACATTTTTTAGATCATACAGTACAAAATAAGAATCTGGTCACTAAAAAGGGGAATATCTATTTCTATATCTATACAGGGGAAAAGTGCTTAATGTGCTTAAACTCGTGAAAGGAAACCTGGAATTTCATTCTTGAAGTGAACTGACATCCCCTTTTTAGTGCACAGATTCTTATTTTATACTGTATGATCTAAAAAATGCTTTGCGATTTATTAGTTGATAGTGCGCCTTTACCTTTACTTTCGAAATTCGCGAATTATGAAACGACGTCGCATTAGAATTCTATCACTTAAACTCGTTTCGCGCCTTCGATTCGCGAGTAAACAAAAGTCGAACGCAATGCAAATAAAATATTCTGAACGCGAATCGAAGTATTTTTTTTTCCTTTTTGTTTTTCTTGTCTTTGGAATTAATCAGTGGGCTAATAAATAATTCAACGGGGCTCGATAATACTTATTTATATCCACAAAAAATGACGCGTTGCGTAGGTACTTGACGAGAACAAATATGAATTTTCCTTAATTCAATAAAACAATCTGATTTCTAAACTGTAAAAAGGATAAAAAATATTTTATCACATTAAAAAATCAAATAAATATCTTTATTGTTATTCGATAATAATAAAGAAATATTACCGTGCGTTTCGGTTCGTCGCTAAGTAAAGTCTGACATTACTTTACCGTTATTTTCAATCAATCGTCAGGAAATTTACATTACCGTTATTGCACTTTTATTTCCACCCGTGGCGATAAAAATTGTGAATTATTTAAATCCCATGTTCTACTAATGAAATTTAATTAATCACCCTGAATAAACGGGCACTTTCTAAAACCAAAAGTACTTGTTATTGTTATTGTTTCTAATTTCAATTCGAAGTGTATAGCTAATGTATGCATGCGTATGTATTTGGTAATAAAATTAGACCCGAAGGATGGGATTTAAGTCCTACCGCACTAGCATCCTAACGATCTAATTATCGAATGCGGTAACGTGCTTACTAAACATGTTTACAGGACGATATTTTCATTATTATCGAACGGTAATTACGAAATGTGCCGTAACATCACAGGTACGGTTAAGGATGTGAGTAGTAATAAGTGGGAATGCAAATAAAAGTATCTTGGTCGAATGGAGGCGAGTAATCGAGTTCTTCTTTGAGGGCACCGCATAGTTACGGTTTAGAATATCCGAAAAGTAGGAATTTAGGCGCTCTTTCACATTGGTTTAAAAGAACTAAATAAAGTTCCTATAAACATATGTCTAGACAGTCTAGACATGTTTCATTTTCGAGATATAGTACTAAAAGTGTTAAAAAGTTGCTAAAAGGTGTTCAGTAAAGTTTTTTAAACGGATTATTATTAATATCTACAAAACGTCTTAAGAGATTTCAATGCTACTTTTGTAAATTGTTCGTGCATTAATTAGTTACCTTTTGAACCTATTAGAGGTGTTCTAGTGAATCCAGGGACGTGCCCATAAGGCATATGTAAAGTAATAGCACTTAGTGGACTTATAACATATGTTTTCTTGGATAGCAATAAAAATTCGAGGTAGGACAAGTATTTATATGGGTGTTCATTGCTGACCTAACTCATCAAAGGTATTAAAGAACCTCGGGTCCTCCGCTCGAGAGGACGTGCGACTCCAGGAAACCAATGGATATGGAAGGCTCCACCAAGGAAACTATTCGAGTCTGGAAAAAGAAATAATTAGACAAAAATATATCTTACGCTTTTTTGGATCGCAGGATTTAACGGAAAAATTGTTAATAATGTTTGTTCAATATCAATTTTAAGTAATATCTACACGTTAGTTATTAAAAGACCAGATCAAAAAACGAAATGAGGCAATCCGGGAATGAATGAGAGGGGAAGCATAGCTTTATATTATGAAAATGAATTGCTGTTCGTTTGTCTCGCTTTATCTCGAGAACGGCTGGACGGATTTTGCTAATTTTGATCTTGAAATGTTTGTGGAAGTTCAGGGAAGGTTTTTTTGTGAGAAACAAAAATAATAAGTAACGGAAATACTGAAAAAGGTACGTTTTGTAATTTGACATTTATAATCAAACCAATGAAAGTATAGTGTCAGTTGGTTGTCAAATAAATAAATGTCAAGACGATTATTAAAATCTATCACCTGTTTGACAGTGCGCGAGAACTTTGATTTTAAAATGCCAAGGAGAAGACGACCTGACTTAGGTCGTCGAAGTCAATCAAATGTGCGACGAGATACTTCACGTGCGAATCACACTGACGACTGACGACCAGCGAGAGACAGATATTGATAACATTCGTTTTGGTATGACAGAATTGCGTTCAACAGTAAATAATTGTTAAGTAGATAGGCTTAGAATCGAACGAGTTTGGGCACATCTTACACAACAGCATTTAGATCGACAGGACACCGAGTCTACAAATTCAACAAGTTCGAAAAAACGGATGCATCGTCATTGCAGCCGGAAGAAAAACCGCCAGTGATTTCAACTTTAAAAACTTCAAGAACTTCGACGCCAACACAAAAGCGGGAAGTCGAGTAACCAAGAAGAGTCCTGAGTAAGTCAAAGCAACTTCACCAGGACACCGAGTCTACAAATTCTACAAATTCGAAACGATGGACACATCCAATCACTGCAGCCTTAGGAAAAGACGCCAGTGATTACAACTCTAAAACTTCAAGAACTTCGACGCCAACACAACGGCGGAAAGTCAAAAAGACAAGCAAAGTCCTGAGTAAGTCACAACCACTTTTTCCGGTGAAATAAGTTACAAAGTTCACAATTTCAACTACAACAAGATAAAACAAGCAGACGAATTGATTTAGGAACAAAAAAAATAGCCCAAGAAATCATATAACCACATAACAATTGCAAGAAAGACGGAAGTGCAAGAAATACCAAGGAATACCTACAAAAAAGGATTGATCACCTAGAAGCACTATGGGGGAAAGCCCAAGAGAACAACGAGGCGTTCCATGAACTTGGGTTTGGCGATCAGCACAATGATATAAAATCACACTTTTTCAAAAGGATGGAGGAAAACTACAAGACAATTCGGCTGTACCTGACGTCACACGAGGAATATAAAACACCCAAGAAACAAGTCTATAAGGTACAAATACAAGACCTAAAACAGGAAGTGAGAAACCCAAACAACAGACCGAACAGGATTACCGACGAATTAAACTAAAGGTAAAAATAACAAACAAACAAAAAAAGTACACTTAGACAAGCTGAAGAAGACATGGCAGAATCAACACCAAGATGGTCACGTGTACTACGAGCAACAAATATCCAAAACATGGAGCGCACTTCAAGACACATTGAAATAGAGCGGTTCCGCAGACGCTGTGTTCCTATAAACCTGGAACGCATAGCGTTCCACTACGACCCGGAAATAGATTATTGGGTGTGCCGAACAATAGGAGAAATGACAATCATTTGTTAATATTGTAAAGCGTTAAAATACAGCGGTGAATCTACCTACTGGATTCACCGCTGATGGTTCCCACCACCAGATCCATTACGCTCATTAGTTTCTGGGGTGGGAAATGACTCTAAACATTGCTTGGCCAACATCCAAAAATATAATAATTGCTTTGAAATGACGTCGTTTGGTGCAACGCATATTGTGCAGGTAAATTTGATAATACACAATTGCAGATAAAAGAATCATCACCATTTATCACCTACTGGGAGCGCTGATGTCATTGCCAGATGCGGAACATCAATTTTTGCAAATTTATTTTATAGGCAATCAAGATGCTGAAGTTGATATGCGTTGTGCTCATAATCCAACACTGAAACGAAACAATGTCCACGAACTGCAAACGTTTCTTCGTCAGAGCAACGACTTAGTCAAAATGTTCAAAATGGCATTGGATCGGATGCCATAGGACAACAATAATATAGTCATTAAAGCAGACAAAACGCCTGCTGGTGAGCATGCAAGGAGGTTTAATTCTCCGACAATCGACGAAGTGGCTCTTGTCGTTGTTGGAGAAAATTTGCAGTTTAGAGATATTGTGCTTCATCGTATCAATAATGATTTAAAACGTGTGTCTGAAATTTATTTATTTTTTTAAGTTTACGTGGCATTGCAACGCATGCCGGGTACGGCTTGTCTTTAATAAAATTTCGAAGAAAAAAACATTACATTATATAATTAACCCATTTTCTAAGTTTAAATACCCCAATATGATACACAAGAAAAAACGTAAAAGGACGAATATGTGCATAATGTACGGGGAGAGTGGTGCGAGCATGAGGTGTTTCATGTATGTGGTTTGGACGAGACATAGGGAATGTTTGGAGAGGATGATTGAGGCGGTGTATGAGCCGAATAGTGTGGTTGAACGAATGATCAGGAGTGAGGATGTGCGAGGGTGGGTCGAAAGATACGTGGGAAAGGTGTTGTATGTTGTGTGCTCTCAATGGCAGCAATGGAGCGGACCGATCATCGTCCGCGTCGAGGCCTTCAGCCTGGTGAATAGACATGTTTATTGCATGTATTGATGTTGTGTGTATGAACCTTCCAGGTGCTAAGGTCATTAAAAAGATTCGACCGTACACATGTAGGAAAGGGGGCGGGGGGAAAGCGGCGAAGAGAGTCTAAACTAAAGTTAAAATTAGCTCTATAAAATATAATATCTTAATGATAATAAAATAAGTAAATTAGTAAACACAAAAAATAAGTATAGGCACTTATATCTTGAATAATCGTTTGTGTAGGCCTGATGACGAAGGTGAGGTGAACTGAGACTGTGTTTGAGATTTGGATTGAGCTGATTGCACATCTGGAACAAACAAATAAAACGACTTTGAACAGCTCATATCCTCTGCCAGTTTAGACAATAATGAATTTTCTTACTTAATACTTACTTGAAGTTGCCTGATTATTTATTAAAACAAATACACAATAAAACAGTATAATCATCATCAGCCTTTATCCGTCAACTGCTGAAGGTAAGCCTCTCATATTTTTCTCCACATGTTTCGGTCTTGAGCTTTGTAAACCCAGTTTGTTCCTGCACTTGTCCGAATATCGTCGCTCCATCGTTTGGGTGGTCTTCCAGCGCTTCTTCTTGTTAATCTGGGCCTCTTTCTTACGATAAAAATCTTGACAGCCATTTTGCATGAGTCACTTTCTGCATTACATCTGGGATTCTCGTTCTACGCCTTATATCTTCGTTCTTCAGTTTATCCCCAACACTCACTCCCAGCAATGCACCTTCCATTACACGTCGACAAACTCTCAACATTTCTGCACTTCTTTGTGTAGGGTGTAGCTGCTGCTCTCTCTAGACTAGACCATACATTGTCACCGGCAATATACAGGGTTCGAACACTTTTCTTTTTGAATTTATGGTGGTATTTTTATTCTTTAATATATGCTGAAGTTTTCTGAAGGCTATAGAGCATGCCCTTATTCTTTTCTTGGTTTCTACGGTTTGATTTTTTTTCCAATTTTATATGCATTTCCCAGATAAATATACCCCCGAACATTTTCTATGGTGCAATTGCCAATAATGATAGGGGTGTCGCTCGTTGACATTATTTTTGTTTTATACATACTCATGCATAATCTTACCGTCTTGGAAATAATTGTTGGAGCATGATTTCGAGTTCCTAAGTTTCACTTGTTGTTAACGCCACATCGTCCGCAAACTTCAAGTTGTTCAGAAAGCATCCGTCAATATTAATGCCCTTACCTTCCCAATACAGTTGGAGGACACCCTCTAGCGCAAATGAAAACAATTTTAGTGACATTGTGTCTCCTTGGCAGACTCCTTTCTCAATGCTTATTTTGTTGGTTTGAAGATCGTCATCTATTTTTATATGTAATGTAGCGTTTACGTACAAGCCTTTGATTAGTTGTGAGTATCTCGAATCTATCCTCGCGTTATTCCGTGCTTCGAGAATTGAACATACTTCGATAGAACCAAACGCTTCCAAAAACAGTATAATAGTTGATCTTTTCTCTATTTTACTTGTTACTTACTTATTGCTATCGCAATATACTAGTACTAAACGTGAATTTGTATCAGGGGATGGCGCGCCAGGTACCCACTCGGCCTACTAGTGGCAATTAGCCCAAGAACGAGCAATGAGTACTAAGGGTGCGCGAAGTACGCTGTCCTGAGATAGAAGAGATAGACACATTACTAACAGTGACTAACTAATGTTTGGAATACCAAATGGAGACAACTACGTTTATTACTGTTTTAAATCTCGATGGTTAATTAATTAAATAGTTAGTTAGTAAATCAACAGTAGAAGAATGAATGGCTCGATGATAAACTCAACCAATTAGTGATTTCTTACAATTCCTCTATTCAAAATTATTGTCTTTTGCACAGGAGAACGGGTAAACCAATCACACAACATGAACTCTTATGTGGGTTAATAGAAAACTATAAACAAACAGGCAAGACCGTTTAAAACCCTTATCGGGGCAACATGGGTCCGACGGGCCCGCGGGGTAATAGAATTTGAAATAATTCCTTTTGTATTAGTTTTCCGGCCAACTCCTTTTATGACTTCTTCTAAATAACTACTATCTTTCATTAGGAAAAAGAATTTGTGAAATATCCATTACTGTTTACGAGAAATCGGAGTCAAATTATTTTGGTTACCAGGAAGGGTAGTCCGGGTCCGTTAGACCCCCATCAGGCAAGTACATTTCGAGTGTTTTCTTGGAGGCTATGTGATAATCTTTATTGAGTTAAATTTACCGTGAAGCTAATGATAAAGATTTTCCAGGTATTTCAAGTAAACGATGAAAGTTATTCCCGGAAAAATAAATAATTATTATCCTGAGCCTCCCAAATTTTCCCATAAAACGGTTTGCAATTGTGCCTACTGAGTTAGTTTCTGGTTAGACTGTGAGCTACTACAATGCCAAGACAAAATTTGACTGACAGTGTTACCAGAAATTTTGGAGAATTTATCCGACGAAGAAGATGATGTAGGTGATGTGATTGAAGATGATTCGGAAGACGAAGATTTTGTTGCAACAGCAAGCGAAGACAGTGACGACGAAATAATGGAAAATGGAGAGGACGACGAGAAAGCAGAGGGCCACTCCAGGAAGGAAGATACTGAATTTTACACAACGAAGGATGGAGTCGATTGGCATCAACAACCGCCACCAACTGGACGTACCCGTGCATGCAATATAATAAAAAGTAAGCTGCACATGGGCGCCCACAGGGGGGTGCCAGGGGGGGCCATGGCCCCCCCTGGGAACATCAATATTTCAATTTTAAATCTAATCTAATAATTAATAAAACATCTTTTAATGCGAGAGAAAGGTAAATATAATCTCAAAATACATATTCCCTACAGGTATAAGTAGCAGGTAGTCCACGTAGACAGACTAATTTATCATTACATATTCCCGTTTGTCCACTCGGACTAAATTTGCGGCATTTGCCAAGAAACAGAATCTTTATACTTAAAATTTCAGGTGCAGGTTATTTTTTTCTAGGTGCAGGTACTGCTCAAACGAGAAATGATGACAATTCTTCGCCAGAAACTTACTATCGTATAAGTATTTTTATTCCTTATTTGGATTCGTTGATTCAATCTTTAGAAACCAGATTATCTGAAGAAAATATAGATGCGTACATGTTATTCTATTTACCATAAAAATATTTCCGGACTTTCCTGTAATTCGGAAGATGCATATATTAGATGAATCGAGGAACTGTATAATATAGACAATTTTAAAGAGGAATCTAAGTGCTGGAAAGAGTACCTGGCAGAATTAAACTTAAACAGTAATATATCTTTAGAAAATGTAATTAAGCATACAAACTTTTACCCATCTATTAGAAGGGCGTTTTTTATTTTGCTAAATTTACCCTCTACAACTTGCTCAATTGAGAGATCTTTTCCACGCTTCGTCATATTAAAAGGGTTGAGATCTACATGTCCCAAGCGATGACTAAGGATCGCTTAGATGGACTAGCGATGAGATTAGAAGTGATAGAGAAAGAATTGCTAGCTATCATGATTTTGCTAAAAAGTTTTAAAAAAATTCGCAAATGATAAAAGGAAGCTGCAATCTTTATTTAAAGATGGTTCTACAACCGTCTAGTAAACTTTATTTACGATATATTGTTTTCATTTACATATTAGTAGGTTCCTACCCACCTATGCTTTATACTTTATACCAAAAAATATATAATTAAAAAAATATGTTAAATAAAATAATTAAAATGGTCCTTTTGGCCCCAGAAACTCTCCCTAAATTTTTAGGGCCGTGGAATAGAATTCAAGTTATGGACAATTGAAAATTGAAATTTTCAGGTTCGGCTGCGGCTCCAAAACCAAAAATTTTCAACCATCCATAACTTGTAAAAATACCCATTTTTATGAAAAAAGATTCAAATAAATATTGTTTGTAATGCTTTAAACTTTTGGTAACTGCTAAAAATAGTTCATCCGACAAGGTTCACTGTTGACGGATCTAGACCTCATTAGTCGTGAGGCCGCAAAAAAAACATAAGCGTTTTTGACCAAAAAAAATCAGGAGCGTAGCTAACGTAGAAGTTAGCTAGACCTAAGGGCTCCGAGGGAAAAAATGGTAAAATCCTGCAAAAATCGCTTGATACCAATAAAATTCCATTGAGCCCCCAGAAATCCACTGTTTGCTAAGTCAATATCAAACCATGAGCACCATTTTTTCTAGAAGTTAACTGAGGATCAATGTCACTAAGGTTGGCATGGTATTTTCATAAGTAGAGCATTTCCCAAGTTCCCGGCGGCTAAAAACTCAAAATTCCCCAAAATACTTGAATTTGGAGCCCAGACGACTTCGCTTGACGCACATCCAAGAAGCGACTCTCACCCAAATTGTAGCTTTTGTTGATGTTATGTTTTTGAAGGTACACAACGGTTGAAGACAACGCTGAAGCAACTTTCCACAGCAATTGTGCTGGAAATTAGAATTTTCAACATAAATCTTGAAATTTGGGGCCAGACCTTAGGTCTGGCGAACTTCTGTTTAGGCTCAAAAGTTTTCGGATCCAGCTACGTTCCTGATTTTTTTAGTCAGGAAAGCTGATGATGTTTTTTTTTTGGCGGCCTGACGCCTGACGACTAATGGCACCCAGACTCGTCAACAGTGAACCATGTCGGACGAACTTTTTTTGGGCAGTTTCCAAAAGTTTAAAGCATTACAAACAACTTGTGTTTGAAACATTTTTCATAAAAATGGGTATTTTTACAAGTTATGGATGGTTGAAAATTTTTGGTTTTGGAGCCAAACCTGAAAATTTCAATTTTCAATTGTCCATTACTTGAGTTTTATTCCACTTGGGGTCCTAAAAATTTAGAAGGAGTTTCGGGGGCCCAAAAGGAATATTTTCATTCAGTTTGGGCTACATCTAAAAAAAATCCCATATTCGGCATGGAACGAGCGATATCTTAAAAAAATTGAGTAGGAAAATATTAACAAAACAATGTTTGTTAAAGTATTGCTACTGTACATATTGTACATATATGTATATATTTGCTGGCTATATAGGTATTTAAAGGTATTGTGTGTTATAGTTATATTAGGTTTAATCGTGGACTGACGTTTTTTCCAAATCTTTAAAAAAGGTGTTCGGCATTGTTCGTATATTTTTTATATGACCGCTGGGTAATTGTTCCATTTTTGCTATATTAGATACAGATTTCTGATTTTTTTTTATGAATAAAAATTTGGCCCCCCCTGGAACAAAATCCTGCGGGCGCCCATGATAGCTGCATAAAGGTTTGATGATCCCTGGACAGAATCTAGAAGATCCGGTGGATTGTTTTTACCTGTTTGTGACAGACTATTTTGGAAGAAATTGTGTCTTGCACGATTTGCACAAATGAAGAAGTCTTGAGAGTTTTAGGCAATGAAAACTGGAAGTGCTGCGATCAAGTAGAACTGTATGCATTTTTTGGCTTGTTATTGACAGCAGGTCATCTCAGTTTGAATGACACTAATTTGGATGTGCTCTGGAGTAAATTTTTTAATACTTCTCTAATACCTATAATTACCTACCTAATATATCTTATATTCAATACTTGTTTTTAAAAATATGATAACATACCTTGAATATTAACGGCGCGGGTCTAGTGGGCCCGAATTGCCCATGTATGTCTGAGAATCGACTTGCCCCGATAAGGGTTAAAATCATGTATCTCTTTATCTTGTAGTTCGGGAAGACCCACCCTCTTGAGTTATGTTTAAATACTTTTCTATTTTTGGAAAGGAGTTTCAATCGTTTAGCTCACATACATGCATATGTGCCAACCCTTATGAAAGTGTTACTATTTATGTTTTTCGGTAGACACTGTTTCTCAACGTAAAATTTAAATAAAAATTTGAAAAACACGAATAATAAAAAAAGAGGTAGAAAATGATTGATAAATATTCTTACACAAAGTACGTTCAAAAATGATCCCCATGCAGTTCAAGACTTTAAGTAACTTCTAACATCAAACAACGCAACCTTCAGTCGAATGAACTTATCTGATCCCACGGTATAAATCAAATCTACGTCATATTCCTTAATGGCAGAATTTAAATTTTTAACAGTATTGTTGTTATTATTTTTTTCACAATCGATAAAAATAAAAGGTTTCGTCCCTCGTCATTTCCCAATGCGATGAACAGTTACGTGACGTCTTTTAAGATTTTATAACGGTTTGGTTCGTTCTCTCAGGTAAATCGTCACGTTCTAAACATCGACCGAGGACCCTCCGACGCAGCCAGCGCGGTCAGACTGTGACCGATACGCGAGGATAGTAATGTCCTTGGCGCGCCTTCGAAATGCGATTTTTGCAATTCTTAAATGGTAAATGGTACTTGTTTTAGGTTAGACACACACATAGACATACGTATGATGTTCACACGTTCGATGAATTCGACGTTTAGTGATTACTCAAACTTTTAAGTTTCATTATACGATAATTACAGATTTTGTTGCTATTGTCGAGTTAGGTAATAACTTTTTTTTATTTCGTTTTACGAAACGTAATTGACATTTACTCCTTTGTTCGGTTTACCGGCGTTTCGGTTCACTGAACCACGATTAATTTCAAATGAAGGGCGACATGGGGTGACGGCGAAATGGCCGCCATCACGTTATCCTCCATTTGAATATAGAATAGGGTAGGTATAGATTTCGTCGATTAGGTCTATCCATCGAAATAAATGGTACATTCAACGGTACTTTAAAGTTTTTTCAATACCTTCGTTTCGAAAACTATAGAAAAGCTTTGAAACAAAGTTTGTTTTTGAATTTGACTGTATTCCAACTGGTGCCGTTCTAAAAGATTTATATTGATGCTTCTGTCGCAATTTTCTGGCTAAGAGTTAAAATTTTTGACTATTTGGTGCATAATGCTTCTTTATGAATCGAATATAGCAAACGAATATATCTTCAAACGTTTTCGATTTTGACACAATTTTGAGCAGAAGGAACTTATGATGATGCTTGACAGGTGTCATACAATGTGGATTTGTATAGATCGAATATATTCTCGAAATTAATTCACGTAAAGGTGTATATGAAACAAATGTAAGAGAATCTGTGAAAATGGAAATTGTGGCTCAGCCTGGATTTGAACCCGGGTGTCCCAATTTCGCGTCGGGTGTTCTTGCCACTAAACTACCGAGATACGTACCAATTTCATGTTCGATGTTCATGTTAAACGTTTTCAGAGGATAATACGGAGGATCTCGGTAGTTTAGTGGTAAGAACACCCGACGCGAAATTGGCAGACCCGGGTTCAAATCCCGGCTGAGCTACAAATTACATTTTCACAGATTCTCTTACATTTGTTTAATTTGGATTTGTGTTTTTAAAGTAGCCCCTCTTTGAAGATTGAAAGTGGATAAAGTGCCAATTCGTACTTTAAAAATACCTGCAATTCACCTTGTGTATCGTGTATTGCCACAATCATTTACTGAAATATTAAAGTAGGTTCAGTAATTATTTCTTTGTATTGCTTGACATGCTTAAAAGATAACACTCGATTTTTCTTTAAAACTTTAAGGAACCAAAATCAATACCAATGGTATTATTAACCAATTCCATTCCCTGTTCAAGAGCTTTATGACAGTTAATACTTTCATCGCTTGTTATGCCTAGAGTGAGTAAAGCAGGGACGTTACAAACTGCAAAAGGATCCCAATTCGTAAACATTTGATTAGTTTTTTCAAATTCTGATTCAAAATCTGATACAGCAACCGCGAAAGGCATTATTAATATTCACCTCGCCAAAACGGAGTCTGTTACGAGTTACGTCACACTACATTTTTATTGAACGCATCGAAACTTGCTTTATGCACATGTCAGTCCAAACTCCTGACCAAAATTTGTCTGATAGTAAAGTAGCCTTTTTCGCTAAACTTTTCACACTCTAAAGGATCTATTGTTTCTTCAAGGTTGTACATGTCGAGCAAATATACTTTACAAGACTTTGCATAAGGAAAACGACTGGTGCTATAAAAATAAGGTGTTATTCGACCTATATACCCTAAATTTAATTATCAATTGCTGTTTTTTTTCTGCGGTAATAAACTGTTTTAAGAATGTTGATCATATCATAATACTTCGTCTATAACTTGGCAGTCGGTCCAATTTCTTTCACATTTTATCAAGGTAGCTCAGGAAACTTTTTATGCGATTTGTCGAATTCTTCTGATTTCAAATGATTTAGAATATCCTCTTCTGCATCGATAATTTCTTTTATCATCTCTGCTTAATATTTATCTAGAGTAAAATAGTAATATAAGTTAAATAAGAGCTGAGTGTGTAAGGATATGTCCACTCACAACTCTAGCATAAGCATGTCCATTGAGAATTTTGTCAACGGAATTTTCAGCACATAATTCACAAAAGGCTTCTTTCGGACCACTTCCGCCCATTATAAATCCAATCGCACCCAAAAATGACAAAGCTGTATGAAAACCTCCTAATTTAACCATAACATTGGACAATTCTTAACAAATTATAACGCGAAATGTAAACAGCAGAGCGAAACGTGTTTACTCTTATCGGACCTCGGCGGCTTACCTCAAAGGAACGTCGCTATGCGTAATTGAGCCTGCCGCCAACATCTTATTAAAGGATGAATGATTTATTACCTACCCGACCTCTCTAGACCTTTCTACATAAAAAAGAACGTTCGAGTGATTTCAGGAACTATCGCGAACACAACTGAGATGTATATAAGCGGGCTTGCGGTCGGAGAGGAAGGTTAGAGACGTAAAGCGCGACATAGTAAACAAGCGAAAAACGGGCCAGTAAAAATAAATTACATTTAAGAGTGATATAAATTAATTAGTTAGGAAGTAGTTAAGTGTGTTATATAAATTAGTTCAGTAATAGTCTAAGATAAATTAAGTAGTGTGTAGTGAATATTAAGGATAGTGTAAATAATTTAGAAAATAAACGTTACAAAATATTAGACTTATTTCTATTTTATACTCGTGTGTCTTTTCTATTATTTGTTTAAGTGTATGGATAGTGTCTATTGTCGATTTTCCCTTTATTAGTAGGGTCTAATTAAGTTTTTTGTCTGTAAGCTAGTCTGTTCTGTATTAATATGGACAGTATTTTGTACGCCGTATTTAATAGTGTTAATCCCCTATAGTTGTTGCACATTTGTTGATCTCTATTTTATGTATTTTCACAATCTGTCCTGTTACCCACTCCTTTGGCATTTCCTCTTCGATCCAAATCTTTTTTATTAGTTGATATAGGTTTTCTTGCAACGTTTCTCCTCCGCACTTTATCAGTTCTATCCTAATCTCACCTCTATAGGAGGCTTTACCATTTCAGTTTCTGTTAATACTTTTTATCTTCTCTTATTGGGATCTCATCTACGACTTCCATTTCATTCTTCGTTTCCGGCTTATTTTCGCTTGTTTATTTTGTATACCAATTCTTTTAAACCATTTTGTAAAACTGTTCAGTAAAACTTTCTATTTCTCCTATTTCGTATTCTAACCATCTTCTCTTGGTTGTTTTTTGGCTTTTTTCCACATCCTTTTAATGCTTTTTTATCCTCTTTCTTGTTGCTTTAGCCATATTTGCCTGGCTTCTACTTTCCATTTTGTGATTTCGTAACAATTTTGATTAAACCATTGCTTATCCATTAGTCCAGTCATCAGTCATTTTCGCGTGGAAATTTGGGAAACAAGGTCGTTTTAATTGAAAATTGGGATTTAGGTAGTATACATAACGTTCTTCAAAGTTGAACTTGTGCCGAAGTGTGCACTTTTTTTCGTTGTTCCTATTATAGCAGTCGCCATGCTATTTATTATTTCAATCCATTTTTGTTCTATATTCTGCCCTCCTTCGATTTGGCAGCTAATACTGTCTCCATGCGGGACTAATAATCCTCTCTTATTTTGGGGTCTTCAGATTTTTTTGTGTTCCACGTGTCAATTTTTATTTTCGTGTGCCTTTTCACTTTTTGTCTCATTGTTGCCATCACAAGAAAACGGTCAGTGTCAGCGCGTATCCCTCTATATGTCCTGACATCTTTTAGATTTGAAGTTTTCCTTTTCGATAACAGTACATGAGCTATCTGGGTGTAATTTCTTTGCTTTGGTGCCATTCAGGTAACTTTATGCTTAGCTGTGTGTTTGAATGTTGTGCTACAGATTACTAAATTCGCCTTTACTGACATATTACATATTCTTTCACCGTTATTTGTTTCAGTGTGTTTTCTCGTGTATAGTGTGTTTTCCTGCTACTTGCCTGATGCGTTCTTCTTACATTTCAGTCTACTAACATGATGATTGTATTTTCCTTCCATATCTCTTCATATTCTAGTTCAAGCCGTTCATAAAATTCATTCTCCATTTCTACTGTAACGCGAAATGTAAACAGCAGAGCGAGACGTGTTTACTCTTATCGGTCGGCGGCTTTCCTCTACGCCGGCTACTCTTATTAAGCGCAGCGGCGAGCAATAAAAAACCGTTCCCAGCGTTCCCGCAACATTTCATTAAGGAAAAGTGATTTATGACCTTCTGGAACTTTCTACATAAAAAAGAAGGTTCGAGTAATGACCTGGAACTATCGAGAATACAATTGAGAAATGTATATAAGCGGGCTTGCGGTCGGAGAGGATGATTAGACGTGAAACCGCGACATAGCAAACAGGCGAAAAGCGAGAGCGTATAAATAAATTAATAATTAAGAGTGCTATATAAATTAGCTATATAAATTAATCAGTTAGGGAATAGTTAAGATAAATTAAGTAGTGTGTAGTATAGTAATTAGGATAGTGTAAATAAATTAGAAGATAAACGTTACACTACTGCAGCATATATGATTAGGGGCGATAAATGGGCTATAGCTCTTTCTTTTATAAAATACTTTGACTTGTTGAGTGTATTAGATTTGCAATGACCAATGATTGTTTCCAACATTATCTTCAGTGCTTCTGTAATTTCAGATTCTATATTATCCAAGAAAGAACCGGGAGAAGGATAGGCGTCAGTGTCGTAAATTTGATTGGCGGATATCGCCAAGAATAAGTTTTGAAGCTTCAAACACAATTCTTTTAAGTTACTATTCTTTGAGCCGTTTTGAGCTGCTAGACTCTTGTGTAGTACACGGGACAACTATTTTATTAACACTAAGAAATTTGTAATATATTCTCTAATAACTACCTCACACAGCAACCAAATTTTCCACTTTAAGCAACAGTTATTTCATTTCCAATACAATTAAAAAACTGAATTTTCACAATCTTTATCACAATCACAATTAAATATAAATTGACTATTTTAAACGGGCCCGTTGGGTCAATTATATCTGATATAATTTGTTTAAAAAAATTGTTCAAAACAATTTCATTGATTTGCACCCAATGTACAACTATACTGTGAGCCATTTTGCAAAATTTCATACAGATTTTAGGCATGATATTGCAGTGCATAAGGCAGAATGTACTGTTTGATACATTGTGACACGAAAGGTAAACATCAGTGTGAAGCGTTCTTCTTACTATCTGACGCAGGCGACACATTTCAAAGGGGACCATAAAAACTTTTCTCGAATAGTCCAGAACGTCCAATTAGAGAAAGAATAACCCGAAAGCTTCTAGAAGACATTATTAGGGATATAAATTATGAACCGGTCCCGTCGGAGCAGAATAAACCAGAACCCGTCGTGAGTGAAAAAGTGCGATAAGCCGACTAGCGGTATTTGTACAAATAAATTAGCGCGTTAAGTGTGTAACATAAATTAATTAGTTAAGGAATAGACTATATAAATTAAGTGTTAAGGACTGTACAAATAAATTAGAATAAACGTTACAATATGCTGAAAATCTGCTTTATTTGTTTATGACAATAAATTTGTAAAATTGTATTTTGGCACTACGATATTTGGTTTTGTGGTCATGCGGGATCCCACATAAGAAAAAAAAACACCAAATTTGGTGTAGTAGAGGCTGAGATATTGGTGATTTGAGAATAAATTTTGAAGTCAACAATTCATGTTTGAAGAGTTTAAGCGGAATTTTTATTTAGTTATGCTTATATGTACTAACTTATTCATTTATAGTATCTACGAAATTGTTAAAAATTAAAAAACCTACTCTGTATGTCGAATATAAGCTACAAATATTTATTAACTTTCTTTATTACTTTCTTTATTAACTTAATTTCTGAAGAATAGGTACTACTGTACTTTTTTTCAAATTTCAATTTATTTAACACCATTTTATACTTTTCATAGTAAAACAAATATTTTACAAAAATAGGTTTGTTCGAATGTTTAAACAAATTATTTGATCAATTCACAAGTTTAATAAAAAACAAATTGCATATTCGTATTGTGCACAAACAACTAAGTACAAATTTAAAAACTGAACCAAGCTATTCTATTTGTTTATAAGCTGAAAAATACTGTAATTTTGCAATAAACTTTTACGATCGTTTAAATGAAATTTTAAGGTCATTTAGCAACTTAAATTGGTAGAAAAACTAATCTATAATTTGGATCTTTTAGAATTACTCAATCTTCATTATTACGTGACTTATGTTATTGAAAAACTAAGCGACTTGGAATAAACATATTCAATTTTGCAAAAAACTACTCGATGAATCTTAAATTTTTGTCGTATATTGTGGAGGACCACAAGAACTTACTTTTTACGTAATATCAATGATATACAAGTATTTTTTCAGAAGTTATTAACAATTTACTTTAAACTCTATTTTAAGTTAATTCAAGTTTTTGTTAAGCAACAAATGCACCAAATAACATTAAAAGTTATTTTGTTAAATTCATTCACTTATTTTAAAATACAAAAACGGTCATACCTATGTCACAGCCACAACCGCAGAAAAATTTGATTTCCCTGTATTAATAATGGAATTTAGTCGCTCTGCGAAATGGTCATCGTAAAGACATTAATGAAATTTTGGACGCAAGGAAATCCAGGATCTATTATTCACATGAAACCTGGATTGATAGTACCACATAACACAAAAATGATGGGCTAACCTAAGGATACGAACATACCGAAGATGTCGCGGTCGATGTCGCGGTCGATGTCTAAAACAAAACAGTGCTTTCTTATGAGACCGCACATACCAAAGATGCTTTCATCATCGCACCCTCGCGGCTTACCTAAAGGAAAAGCATATTCGGTATGTTCGCCCTCACATCGACATCGACCGCTACATCGAGGTATCTTCGGTATGTTCGTACCCTAACGACAGCAATTTTATACAGAGTGGACGTTCAAGAAAGGATTTGCATTTTGCATTCTGGAAACGAGTCTGGAGGAGTCAAAGTTACACTTCTATTATCTGCAAAACATGTAAAGCATTTCAGTTTGGGTAACCACCAGGATGTTGACAACATTCTATTTGAAAACTGGTTCAAAACTCAAAACCACACTGCTACCATGGTTAACATCAGACAGATCAATTGTCTTAGATAATGCCTCGTACATTTCAGACGATCGCACAGGTACCAAATTCTGGCTACAAAAATTCTTTAGAAATTATAGAAGAAGTAAGTGTACAACATTCTGTAATTAGAAGTCCGGGCTTTCCCGACTCCACATATAATACCATAAAATACCCATTTATAGTTTGGAGAAAATTACGGACACAAACAATAAATTAGAGCTATTAAAAAATTAAAGAAAAGAAAAAACACTATTACACTGATGAAATGGCAAAAAAATGGCCATCGGGTATTATAGTTACAAGCACATTAGACTTTTGAGCAACTATGAGCTAATTAAAAAAATACTTTTCTTGGAAAAAATAGCAGTCCTACAATATTAAATAGTGTCATCGATTTAATTAAATTCGAGTTTAAAAATATATCTGACAGCAACTGGAAGAAAGAATGTTGTTAATTATATGTGCAAAATTAATAATGAAATGTTTGAAGGTATATAATCATGTAAATAGAATTACAATAAATTTAGCTGATAGAAGTAGTAGTGGTAGTGTTAGTAGTTGCATTGTTGTTCCAGACGTGGAATAATAAACGTACATATTATCTGTGTATATAATATTCATAAATATAAAAAGTTATTTTGATTTTTATATCGTATATCTTATAGTAGCTGTATAAATCAATTTAACTTTTCCGATGTCGTTTCTACTTTTTCTGAAAATTTATTTTAAATGCCATAAAAATAGTTTTTACGGCAGGCTGTAGGGTGTACGGGCTAGAGAATTTCGAATCAACGAAGGTGAGACGCTCTATTAAGCACTATTAAGATCGAAAATAGGACAATTTGATTTCTTTTCAAAACTCGTACCTTGTAACAGTTTTCAAAATTTTCATTCATTCAATCTTAAATTTCCGTGAAAATCGCCGTTTGCAATATTTTTAAAAATCTTCAACTCTCAATAACTATGATATATCTTTAATAAATGAATCATGTTACAAGTAACTAAAGCACTAAAACCGCATTAAAACGTAAAATTTTCCAAAATTATCCATAATTAATTTGAGGAGTTGCGCTTCCAAAACTAATTTTTAATACTGCAAAAAATAATCGCTTCATCTTCACAAAGCAAAATGTGAGGTAATTACAGACTGTTTCTGAGTACTAAAATATTGAAATCAAAATTGTAAGTTTTCTAAAAGTTAGTGTTTGTAATATTTTTCAATATATGTATATATCTAACTGTTCGTATCTTGAGAAGGAACCGTTGAGTTATCATGAAACAAAGTACATATTTGTTTGAAAATCTACACTATATACGTTTGAATCCAAAACTGCAGTCACAATTAGATTTTTTTCGAAAATTTCTCTTTTGACAACGAAAGCATCATGTGACAAACAGCAACTTCTAAGCACTAAAGCCGCAGTGAAAATGTACCAATTTTCCAAATATATCAAAAAGTGTGTGATCACTGATCATATATGATATTTCAAAATTTTTGCCCTTGAATAATCGTAAAAACAAACTGTGCAGTAATTAGAGGCTTTATCGATTTGCACCGGAATAAAAAATCAAAATTCCAAATTTTTCAAAAAAAAAATCAACATTTGCAATATTTTCAGAAATCTTCAACCATCCATAACTCGAGAATACATCTTCGATAAATGAAGAATGTAATAATGAACGACTTCTAAAAAGCACTAAGTCACAATAAAAATAAAAACAATATTCAGACATTGCAAAAAGTATGCCATCCGAGGTGTTCCTTTAGTTCCTTTTCAAAATTTTTGAATTTTTAATACTACGAGAACTATGCAGTAATTACAAACTCTATTGATGTTGTGCACTAAAATCTCAAAATAAAAGTTCGAAACTTTCAAAAATCTGTTTGCAAGGCTTTCCTAAATTTTTAATTACACGTATCTCGAAAATAACCGTTGCATCTTCGTGAAACAAACTGTGTGGAAATCTCCACTTATCCAGTGACCACCAAAATCTTGCACTCTATTTGAATTTTTCGTAAAATCGTCCCCCTGGCGATACTTTTCAAAATCGTCAGCTGCCCATACCGCCAAAAGTAACGGTGACGTCTACTTGAAACAAAATATGTATTAAATGACTCCTCCTACTCCACCACTACAGAATTGGGCACCTTAATCTGAAAATTTTCTAAAAACTGCAGTAAAGCAGTCAAAATCGAAATTTTTCCGAAAACCACCACTTCTGGAAAAAACATTTTACGCCATATCTCACGACGATTTATACATTTTCTTCCTTTGAACTTCTTGCAAATTGTATATTATGGTAGTCACATCGATAGCTACGCACGTTTCAATAACGTTCTGTTCACTGTTGATTATACGAAAAATGTCAGATCAAAATGTCAGGTTTGTTCGAGAAAGCACTCGATGGATGAATTTTGTAATGCGCATGTGTCAACAAAGTTTATACTTGATACTGTTGATACTACGAAAAATGTCAGATACAATAGGTTTGTTCCAACAAGTATTTGATGGACTGTCCCAAATCTAGTAATAAATTTTTTAATGCACATGTGCCAACAATGTTTATCATATTTTTGTTATAATATTTTTTATTCATTTTTATTCAAGAATAGCATCATCCATTTTAATATGTACAAAAGTTTCCATTACTTCTACATATTAAAATTTCAACTTCTTGGATTTTTCTTGATTTAAGCGAGCTATACAAGAGGTTTTGTTGCGTATTTAGTTTAAATAAAACAGCTGACTTCAAAAAAGCACTAATGTTACGCGTTAGATGGCAGCCCCTACTCTCGTTCTTGCTTACAACCAAGAACAAGAACTGATTTCACCATCCCTGAAGTCGTCCCGAGTTAGTTCATCTGATATTGCAATACAATGGTAACTATAGTCCAGTAAATGAAGGAAAAAACCTGGGTTAATTCTGCAAAGGGATGAAACCGGGGGAATTGTAGGTCTAACTGGGTCTTTCGAAATACAGAAAGTTGTCGATTCTTCGGGTACCGCAACATGGTGGAAAATGGCCATCAAGTTACAAAAATCCGTTTTTCGACAATATCTCCGAGAATATGGCATTTAGAGAATTTTTCTTTAGATAAAAAAAGAAGATCAGATCATTAGCTACAAAAATGGTCCTTATGACTTTTTCCGAGAACTCGACAGTTTTAGAGATAACGGCCCCGAAACGATGCCTTTACTTGTTGCTTCTGCTCTGAATCCAGGAGAGCAAATTCGAGAAATGGAGACAAAAGCGGGCAGACAAATTGTCCAATAACTCGAGTAAAAATGGATATGTTTGATGATTTATAATTCACGTGAAAGAGAAAACCCATAGCTATGGTATCCTTTTTATTTTTGTTGAATATTGGAAACCCAGGCTATTTTTTTTCTTTGATATTTCCCGATTTTTAGAAAATTCACCCATATTTTAATGAATAATAGTAATTTAGTCGGATTTTTCTTGATAATGGGTCCTCAAATCCCATCGGACGAGCCCAGAAAGGTTGTTTTATTTTCTTTCTTTTGCATCCCAATAAAAAGTAACTTTGTTTGTGTTGATTTTTTGTTATATCCGGAGTTTTGAAAGTTGGTTGACAAGAAATTTGAAGTTGGCAAAAAAAAAACGTAGAAACCATTGGAAAGGGGACATTTCAACCGTTCCAATTATGTGCATTGCGAACCGATATGATGATTCATAATTTTTTAATGCCCGATTGATGTCCATTCGGGATTGGGGACCCATTATCAAGAAAGACCCGACTAAATTACTATTATTCATTAAAATATGGACGAATTTTCTAAAATTCGAGAAATATCGAAGAAAAAAATATTTAGCCTTCGTTTCCAATATTCAAGAAAAATAAAAATTAGGCCCGAGACCCAGGATACCATAGCTGTGGGTTTTCTCTTTCTTCAATTCTCGAATTTGCTCTCCTGTATCCTGTATTCAGAGCAGGAGCAACAAGTAAAGGGCTCGTTTCGGGGCCGTTATCTCGAAAACTGTCAAGTTTTCGGAAAAAGTCATAAGGACCATTTTTGTAGGTAATGAACTGGTCTTCCTTCTTTATCTAAACAAAAATTCTCCAAATGCCATATTCTCGCAGATATTGACGGAAAACGGATTTTTGGAACTTGATGGCCATTTTCCACCATGTCGCGGTACCCGGAGAATTGGCAACTTTCTGTATTTCGAAGGACCCAATTAGACCTACAATGCCCCCGGTTTCATCCTTTTGCAGAATTTAACCCAGGTTTGGGAGTTTATCGGCCTTCATTTACTGGACTACTAGCCCTGGAATCAGTTGTCATTGACAAAACACCAAACTGCTTCTGCGCACGCTCCGTCCGATTCAGAACTAATTCAGGTGGTGGTCGGAGCAAACCTTTATCTTCAAATTGTGATTCAGATTTTAGTATCTTCAAAGGCTTTGTTAGGTCACATTTTGTAGGTTGTAGGTTCTGGTCCCTTGTCATCTTCACCTATTCCCCCATTTTGACTTGAAATGTCTTCGGAGGATCAATATCTTCACTCGTCCAAAACAGCACACTCCGAAATTCAAAAAAAATAAAACTCAACGCACACCGAGTGTTCCTACTTACGGCGCGAAATCTCTTCAAAAGCACAATTATTAGTACATAGACGGATAATCTAACAGGTTTGGTCGACCTCCTCAAGACCACCTTGGTACATACGTTCTCGGCTTAGCCGCGTTAAGAACAGTAAGCGCGAAGGATTTGACGGATTAACACGCCGACGCGACCGTACGATTTTTCTTAAGTTTGAATTGTCTTTCCTTTTCCGCGAGAAGTCGACAGTCCTCCGAGGGTGATCGATGGAAATCTTCGGAGAAGAGTGACGACACGTAAGGAATTCCTTTTGTAAATTCAGGTTCGGGTTTGGAGAAGCGAGGAGGTTATTTTCCGTTTGGCGGTTGGAACGGAAAGTGGGGGTATTTCCGGTTGGGAAGTTTTTCGCGTTTGGGGGGAAGTTTCTATGGTTTTCTGGTAACTTTCCAGAGAGACTTTTTGGCAATGTTGCATACATTTTCGAAACGAAAACTATACAGTGCGAATTTTACTTCTAAATTACAATTCACATTACGTCTGGTACGGTCGCCACTACACCAATGCCACATTAATCTACCAGTGAAGTATGTATATGCCATCAAAGAAAGAAGGGAAGCAATGTTCCACTTAAGTACCACATGCCATTATATCATTAAATAAATACTATTTCTGATTTCTGGAACCTGCTAAGCGTGCTTATAAACATAGTTTGGTCTAGGTAATTCATAATCATTACAACGATCTTTTGATCGATATCAAAATGTTAGTATCAAATTCTGTGCAAAAACGTAGAAATTTCCTTTTAAATAAATTGTAAAACTCTTGAGTTTAGTTAAATCTATAAATCCACTTGGCTAGACAGTTATATACGTTCAATTTGCAAAAATTAGTTCCGAAAATTTTGCTGGAATGGATTTTGCCATTGTGTATGCATGCTATGTTGTTTATATGGAATTGTTAGGCTTCAAAAAACCGGACCCAAGGTTATTTATAATCCCAGCGATTAATGGCTTGTTTTTTTTTGACGATCTCGGAATTTCTCGTGAACAGTAATCAAGTGTATGATTAAAATCGAATCAAAAACAAGCAAACACCACCAGAACAAAAAAATATATAACCAGAAATAAAAAAAAGCAACAGAAAAAATGTCGAGTAATCAAAGTGAATCAATGACATTCAGTTCATAAATATCTATCGAAAACCGGAACGTTATAAAAATAGTTCTAAAAAACCTCTCATTTTTTTGCAATAATTAACCGACCAACAAATCGATTAAATTATTGTAGAATATATTCGATTCGTCGATAAAACGACCCCATATATTCGGCCCTAAACTGTACACTCTCAGATACAAAATTAAAGTTTAAGTAGGATCGCTACTTAAGCGATTTAAGTAGATATAAAGTAATTTATAAAAATTGTTTACTATAATTTCAAATTGGTCAATGTCGTGAGTGCAATTAAATAAAATCTCAATATTTCATTAATTATTTCTCAAATACTGCGCTGTTTCAACCCCTGAAAATCACCCCTTCTTACAAAATATTGTAAACAACAAGACTCTGCAAGGGCACATACGGCTCGTGCAACTATGGGATAATTAAGAGAGAATTTTGGCGACAAGAGTCAGGGCATTTGGCCAAGCAGGTCACCAGATCTCACTCCATTAGATTTTTCGTTATTTGGGCTCTTGAAGGACGATGTCTTTAGGAACATATTGCATACTGAAGAGCTGCAAGAGGCAATAGTTCAGGAAGTGGCAAACATTACCCCCAGTCCCCCAATATGCTGGTGAATATCTTCGATAGCCTAAAAAGGAGAGTTAATTTATGTCTGGACCAAAATGGGGGGCATTTTGAACATTACCTTTAGCTGTTTAATTAAATTATTGTTCTGTATTTCGAGTTTCATTTTTGAAGCGTTAATTTTTATTCACATAACCTACAATCTTATCGCTGATTGTTATGTCAAATTTTTGTCAAATAAACATATCCGGTTGGAGTGTTGTCAAAAGAACACGTAAAAAATTCTCTAAAAAGTGTTGCCAACTCAAACAGTCATTCTTGATCACCCAGTATATATAATAAGTATTATATGATGTAAAAGTATATCGAAAGGTATCAAAAACGACATCGACAAGGATATCGAAAACGACAAAATACTTTAAGGATCTGATACCAATTTCTCCTTCGCTTTCAATCGATCCATCGATAAAAATCTCCTAAAGTTACCACAGACAACCCTACGAAATTCCTCGATTATTTTACAACTGTCGATTAATCGACCGACGAATCACCGGAGGTTAAGGACGAATTACAAAAACAATTTTCCGGTTTTGTGTTCATAACTATCGATGAATCTCTCGATTAAACAATGGGCGTTAATCACAAATTACTGCCATTTCGAAATTAACGATGGAATCGACAGAAGTCTGTAATTATCGAAGTGCATGAGCAATTATAGATTTCATGAGCGGATCACCGATTATTTGCGATAATGGGTTAATTGTGCGGATAAGTCGCCGGTTCGCGTTGCAATCGGATATGGCGAGAAGCATCCACGAGATGGTATCGACCTTCCATTAGAAATCGATGTTTTGATCCCTTTTTAAATCAAATACTATTTTGTTAGGTGAGGAGATAAATGGCCGCATATTACATCAAAAATCGATAGTTTCTATCGATATGTTTTGACATCTTGCATTAGGAATCGATACTTAAAACTCCTTTCTGTACATTACTCCTAAAACTTTTCTTAAAGGGATGTACACATGTGAATAAATGACTGTATCTTACATAGCAAATCGATACCGCTGATCTCCTCACGGCTCCATAGATCTATGTCGAATTAAACGTTAGAAATCGATAAGTATCGATAACCCCTTCACACCCCCAGGCAAGATTAAAGAAATCCATTTTCCCTTCAGAAATCGATTTTTCGATCGGCCTACGAATCGATAGCGTTCGATCCCCGTCTAATCCGGTTCTGCTTTAATTAATAAAAACGGTAATGACGGAAAGTGAGAGTGAAATCCACATAAGTACGTTACGAGGTAATGCGTTAGTACTTGTCGCGTTCCGGCCGCGAAAGGATCTCGCGCGCGGGGGGAGAAGAAAAAACTTTCCAAATATATATGTGGTGAGTGTCGATGTATGCGTTTCATCGATATCCAGTCACTCGGGATCGATAGTCGATAGTGGAGGGCTCCTAGATGTCCGCTTGTGCGGGATTCGCATGGTGAGGGAAATATGTATCGGTGATCGATGACGGTGGTAAAGTGAATTTAAATTGCATAATTACTTATGCATTCCTTGCACTCAGTGACGAGAATGTATAAGAATCGATAGGTTGTGTCGGTAGTCGACAGTTAAAATCGATGTTTGGACCAGATTTACTACATAACAGCGATAATGCTAATTATTATCGATGACCAAAAAATACTGGCATCGAGTACTTGACTGACTCGCTGTGACAATTTGTTTAGGACAATTTTTTGACTAAAATTTATTACAAGAAGTTTAGAATTGTCAAATAAATCCGTAGAAAATATTTATCAATGCCTTCAGCTCACTTTCGATAACGCATTGAAATCGATAGTTTAATCGTGTCGGTGGTCGATAGTTAAAATCGATGTTAAGGCAAGATTTACCTACTACACAATATCGATAATGCTAATAATCGGTGACCAAAAAATATTTGTATTCAGTGCTGGACTGATTGACTGTGACTATTTGTTGAGGGCAGTTTTTTGACATTTTATGGCTAAAACTTACTACAATAAGTTTATAGACCGCGAGCCAGGGTATAAATTTTGTCAGTCATTTCCTCCCGGACGATAACTTGTAAAATGCCTCAGAGAGTTGTGTAATGAAGTTCCGTGTAAGTCAGCTGCGGTTCGGTGGGTGGGTTAAGAAAGGGTAGCCTCCCAAACACGTGAAAAACATTTTTTTTTACTCACTTCCTTCCGATTGAAAATCTCTCAGATTATAGTTAACCCAATATCTTATAGAAATAAACCGGTCAGTTGAGTATACGGTGGTGGATAATACGTCAGCTGACGTATAATACGACCAAATATTCATGGCAATAATATTAAAGTGCCTTTTAGGGAGGTTTTGGAAAAAAAATATTTCAAATAAAAGTTGTAGCCTTTAGTTAGTTCAGATCAAATCTAAAATTAAGTAAGAATCGGTAGAGCCGTTTTTGGGAAAATTAGTAAATGCCCTTCTCAGAAGATCAGTCGAGATAACGATAACGGCATTCAAAGAACTTAATAGTAAAGTAAACGTTCAAAGTTTAAAAAGAAATATTTGACCAGTGTTTGAGACAATCTCAAAAAACCGAAAAATGACAAGAGTAAAGTGCTCTTTGCCCTTAACTGATTCTGTTAAAAATGTGGTCGTGAGTTTTCAGGGGACCCAGCCTAAATACGGAGTTTTAACTTTCCAGCTTTCCACTATTTATAGTTTCTTAAAAACGTTGTGAATTTTCAGAAAATTGAGAAAAACTGAAAATATACGTTTTTTTCAGAAACTATAAATAGTGGCAAGTTAAAATTTTGTATTTAGGCTAGGCCCCCTCAATACTCACGACCACATAAATTTCAATAGAATCAGTTAAGGGCAAAGGGCACTTTACTCTTGTCATTTTTAGGTTTTTTGCGATTATCTCAAAAACTGGTCAAATATTTCTTTTTAAATGTTGAACGTTTATTTTGTTTTTAAGTGTTTGGGAGATTACCCCTACTTAACCCACCCACCAAACCGCAGCTGACTTACACGGAGCTTCATTACACAACTCTGAAGCATTTTACAAGTTATAGTCCGGGAGGAAATTGGTCATGAGAATCTGTTCCCGGCTCGCGGTCTATTTGAATTGTCAAATAAATCCGTAGAAAATATATTTATCAATGTCTTGCTCACTTTCGATAACGCATTGAAATCGATAATTTTATCGTGTCGGTAGTCGATAGTTGAAATCGATGTTTAGGCATGATTTAATACACAATAACGATACTGATAATAATTAATAACCGCAACAGCGTTGAGTACTTGTACCCGACTAACTGTGTTTATGGAAGTTATATGTGGTGTCTTACGCTCATTTCCGATAATGTAGATGTAGACTGCATTTACTTTAAGAAGAACCGTGGCCTTGAGTTCCATGCAGGCCGCATCTCCGTCACGAAGTCGCCCGATCGGCATCTGGACAGTAGCGGTCCGAGTAATAATCGTATTAGGGGATAATATTAATTCGTGTATTGTTAGTTGCCTATGTTGTGTAAACAACACGAATAATTTAATCTAAATCATTTCGCTTAAGTCAAAATACACAATGCACAACGTACAAAACTGTAATAATAATAAAATAAACGACCGTTACGTTATGTTATATACACGAACGCCGGGCGATAAGCGACAATGCCGAAAAACACGCCAACGCGCCTACGCTAAATCTTCACCCTCCCGCCACTGCTTATACTCGAATTACATGAAACTATGGAAACCGAACATAGCCGACGGAATATGTCGTTCCGTGTAACTCTAGCCTAAAGCAAGGCCTATCAACTTTAAATAGGTTGCCTCAAGCGATCCTGACCTACCACAACGCGCGCGACCGATCTACGTCACACGGCGACCGGCGATGCAAAAAATATGTACTTTGAAAAACTCAAAACTGTTGTCAATTACAAACGAAAACGCCAGCCAAACGCCAAACTATCAGAGTAATACAGAACATAGGTTAAACCACAGAGTTAGATTAAAATGGATTAAACACAGGTAATAAAACTCATCAGACCTGGGTCGCCAGTCTACGTCACGAACTCCGCCTCCCCCGCACGACCCCCTCGCACGGAAGCTGTTCAATGTGGTAACCTATTTAAAGTTGATCCGCCTTGAGCCTAAAGTCACTAGATATACAAAGTACCACAATCGTCCGCCATTTTGGTTCGGTTTGTAGTGGGGGAAATAGCGCGCTATTCAAGTATGCGAATTTGAATAATTCTTGAAAGGGTGAAGTGAATGAATGGGAAAGTTACGTAGGTGATATTTCTTACAAAAATTAAATTGTTCTAAATGAAGGTTATGTTGGCCTATTTTATGAAACTGCCAGCAGCACTCCGTGAATATTATCAATAATCAATACTAAATGATATGTAATAATATTCTATTATTACAGTACTTACAATGAAAACTTGAAAGTTAAATATATGAAAATTTGTTGCATTCTCCTTCATCTACCCGTTTTTTCAATTTAAAGAACAAAAACAAGTGATAAAAGTAACTAAAATTGAAATAGAGTAGGTAATATCCTTAGGAAGACAGAATCAAAAACAGTCAAGAATTAACACTATATTTTTTTTAATGAGTGAGTAGAAACATGATCGTAACATATTTTTCTGTTTACTGGAACAAACCTATCATTTTCTTACTTACCTATATTCAAATGAATTTGCAAAGTTGTACCCTAAACACTGTCAAATAAAACCAAGTGTATGCGTACAAATTTATATTATTCAATAATGCACGCATGACAATACTACGGTTACTTTGAACATCCGTATTCGTATTTATTTGTACCAATGTTTTTTCAATAAAAAATATAAACGGCTCCTTAGGAATATCTTAACTATTTTGTTACAAATATTGTGGCAACTTAAAACATGTTTAAGAGCTGGAAATTGTTTATGTATTGAACATATTTAAAACACTACAATTATCACAAAGGTTTCACAACAACACCACACCATTTTTATAAGCAAATCCCAATCGAAAAATAAAAAATTTCACCTCTATTAGAAATTACAGCATCACCACCCGTTACCGCCTGGAAAAATGATGTTATCACTCTGTTATGATGTCATTTGTCAATAATTGTCACAAATTAGCCAACTGTTTAGTGTAGAAAATAAAATTCCTACTAAAATCCCTAAAAATAGCCGCCATTTTGGTTCGGAATGGTTCTATCTCTCTCTTACCCGTGGGGTCAATGGATTGCGGTACTTTGTATATCTAGTGACTTTACTCTAGCCCACGGTTCTTCTTAAGGTAAATGGAGTCTATTGAAATCGATAGTTGAATTGTGACTGTAGACGATACACATTGACGGCACAATATCGATAATGCTAATAATCGATAACCGAAAAGTATAACTGTGACCATTTGTTTATGGTACTTTTTATGACAGACTTATCACAAGGAGCTTCGAGTGGTCAAATGAAATATTTATTTAAAAAAATATTTATTAACGCTTTTCGTTCACTTTCGATAATCTATGAAAATCGATAGTTTAGTCGAGTCGATAGTCAATACTTAAAATCAATGTTTGAACAACATTTACCGACTGATAATAATAATAAGTATGGTTTCAAGGGACGAAGACCTACTCTAGTAATGGCCTCGCTCTCGTTTTTAAAGTGAAACTTCTTAGAATCGTTGTTATCCCCAGGGAGTAACCATTTTTCCATGAGCGAACAAAGAGTTAGTTAGAAATAGATTTTCCCCTCCTTCCCTTCGTTACCTCGAGTTTTTGCACTTTCTACGACTGAAAATTACATAATATTATAAAGAGTAGGTATCGAGTGGTCAAATAAAATTAAATACACAAATACTTATGCCTTCCGAATGCTCACTTTCGATATTGCGTTAAAATCGATAATGGATGTATGAATCGACTCACTTAGATTTAATCGAATTTATGGAAATTACACTACTATCGATTTCAATACGAGTTAAAATCGATACTGAATAATTTTTATGATATCGCAAGGAATATCGACTCGTGCATTGGCAAAAATAATAATTTTATAGTTACCCTGATACGCGGTAAATGATAAAAAAAATATATATTCGATAATACGTGTCGCTCGGTATTAATCGGCGCAATCCACGTAGGCACATATCAATAATTGTTCTCATTAGTATTATTACATTATTAGTATGATCGAGTATTAATATTAGATAGTCTTCGTTTAACAATAAATGCCTGATGATGAGATATAAGGTGTAAATTCTGGTCATCATGAAATGTCGATAATATTCGATATAAGCGATCATTTATCGATAGTGTCGATTTGCTTTTAACTGATTACTAATGATCCGTTAATGACGGAAAATTCATCGCTTTAAAAGTAATAAATGAGTCGTTAAAGTAATATTCATTCCTCAAAAAAAAAAAGTTAAAAAGAACCGAAATACCCGAAAAACCCACAAAAGTTCTGCCTTAAAATGTGCAGCTGAGCGCTCGACGTCTTCACTTCCAATTCTCTTTCGCACTTCCGAATCCATTTCCTCCACTTGCGACACCTGTTCGTAGTCCATACACGAAACAGTTTCTGTAACATTTCCACTTTCACTACTTCCAGTTGGGCTGATGAGCACTTGACGTCGTCCGGTCCGCCATGTTGGGCGCGGATTCAAGTCTCAGCGTCGGTAGGCACGCCCTCACTTGGATCGTAGGTCACGCGGACGTCTGGTATTTGTTGCTCAAGTGCGCCAACTTCGTCGGCGGAGGCGCAGCAGCTGGGGGGTACGCGCAGCGCGGCGGCGGAAATGGCGCGTACTCTGCTGCGCAGAACACCATGTCCATACTCGAGAATCTGCTGATGCTCGAGGAGGACTACGAGGATCAATCTGAGGGCAACAGGGAGGATATCGACGGACGTAGGAGCAGGAACATGAACAACGGTAAGCGGGAAGGCGAAGGGTTTATTTCTGTTATCCGCCCTTTATACGAAATAGACGAGAGTAGAGAGGAATTTATGTGATAACGAAGGATACAACTACATGTAGGTATATATATGCGTACGCATGTTACTGATCATTTGTAAGTATCGATGCTAAAAAAGTTGATAATCACCACAGTTCTTCTTTTACAAATTGGTCATATATCTGTGTAAAATGATGTGTCCTATATATTATAGCGATGGATATATGTAATGACAAAATTGTCACTAACGTCCTTTACACCAGAATATTTGTTACAATACTGTTATTTCTCAGTAGTCTGTCAACCAACTCCTGCCTTCAGGATTGGCCACGTTGAGATGTCCACAATCTGCGTGCGCAAACCAAGTGTTCTGAAGCAGATCTAATATTATAACATACACGTCGATACGATATTTACAAAAGCGAACTTTTTGACCCGTCGATACGTCAATCAATCGTTTTCAAGTCAATTGTGTGTTAATAAGTCCAACTCGAAAACATTGCAATACAAAATTAGTACGAATATTAACAGGGACACAGTTTTGCATTTGATAATTTATTAAGCCGTTGGAAATTAGGTCATTTGAACCATCGGGAACGTTTTTCTATTAAACTATAGTTTAAAATAGTGAACGTTACAAGTTGCCACCATTTTGGTTTTTTCCACCCGCCAGACCCTTGTTTTAAAGCTCCTTTAGTCGAGCTTATGAATCGCTCCCCATTCGCCAAAATAAGCACGCGACCGCCATATCATTGGCCAAAATTTAATATTGACTTTTTCGGTTCTGGCAACGTCGCATCGGTTGTGTTAAATCCTCCCCTCCCCCCCCCCGGCCAATCGATTGAATTCACTGAAACAAACATGGCGGCGGAAAGAAAATAACTGTGCTGGTGTAATCGTTCTTATGTTAATTACGAAATATTAATGAAAGGAATTAATTAATTAAATAATGGCGATGTCGAACTTGTACGCGAAAATAGCCACGAAACCGATGAAGCGCAACCAGCAGGACGCGATGGCCGTTACGCAGACTAACGCTTGGATGAATGGTAAGAAAAATAAGTGAACCTTCTAGGACCGAATTTAGGTCGGATTAAGATTATTTAGGGTCTGCAGGTACGATTCCCGATAAATAATGTGCAGAGGCTCAGTTAAGGTTAGGGTCATTTGTATTTGATTTGACTGAAGGGTCACTAACCTCAAAAACCTCACCCTTACAAGGGAACATAATTAATAATTTTATCCGCAAACAAAAGTATTAAATGAATTAATAGATAACTGGCCTAAGACATTATAACAATTAAGAGGCACTGGCCACGACTAACTACTTTGACTCATTAAAACTCTCAATTAAGTAATTAATTGTTGCCTAAGCCAAGAACATCTACTATTGTCTTTCTTTGCAATTTATTTACTTCCTTCTAATTTCTTTTAGCAGAAACACTAAACAATGGCTCACTCAGTCTGTCCCCGCCGCACATCATCTCCCAACGAGAAAGCTTGCAAGTCATGCAACCGGCCAGCGCCCCTGGCTCACCGCCTTCAAGCCCACGTCTATCGCCCGTTAGCCCTATAGGGACCCTAGACCCAAACTGGCAAGCAACAAAACCCACAGTGAGTATAACATGACCGAGCACCGTTCACACAGTCGCTTGCAAATCTGGTTCTATTCAGGTTAGAGAGAGGAACGCCGCCATGTTCAACAACGACCTGATGGCTGATATACATTTCGTCGTCGGGTCTCCGGGGACCCCGGGATCCACTCAGGTCATACCCGCCCATAAGTATGTCTTAGCTACCGGCAGCTCGGTGTTCTATGCCATGTTTTACGGTGGCCTAGCCGAGTGCAAGGAGCAGATAGAAGTGCCCGACGTGGAACCTTCTGCCTTCCTGACCTTACTTAAGTAAGTCAAATCTTTCATCCCGATCAGACAATTTCAAATTTGATCAGGCTCAATAGACAATGTCCTATATTTTTGTATTACATTTATAACTATATCTTTTCTAAGCAGAGTAAGAAAAGTTCTAGTCACATTTCATTACATCACAAACCAAAAACTATGCATCACCATCTAAAATGTCAAAACGATATACGTCTTTCAGATACTTATACTGTGACGAGATCCAACTGGAAGCCGACACGGTACTGGCGACGCTGTATGTTGCGAAGAAATACATTGTGCCACACCTCGCACGTGCTTGCGTGAACTACCTCGAGACAAGTCTCACTGCGAAGAATGCATGCCTCCTGCTGAGCCAATCGAGGCTGTTCGAAGAGCCCGAGCTAATGCAACGCTGCTGGGAGGTCATAGACGCCCAGGTGAGTCTCAGAAATTCACTGAGCTGCCTCAATCTGAGCCAGAAAGGCGACTCGGATCGACATCGGGTCGTCTACAGAAGGCATTACAGTTTCAGCACGCACGTTCAGGCAAATATCCCATAAAGTGGTGGGAAAAAAGTAACTACTCTTGGAGTGAATGTGAGATGTAAGACTGTGTGTCAAATAATGTAACTGCCAAACATGCTTACATCTTACTTTTTATAATATTGTGAAAATGTGTATGATTTTGAATGAATCTGAAGAAAATGTTGAGTCATCTGATGTATGCTGTGGTAGTAAGTGTAGTTGAAAGGATTACATTTTCTCTCACTTATCACAGAATTCCATAGTTAAAACTCACTAGCGTCTAGTCTAGACTAACGTGTTAGAATATGTAACTGGTGACTGCCAAAATCGCTTCGTGCGTTATTTTACTTTTGTCCTTAAGACTGTCAGCTTTAACTGTGACATGGAGTGTTCAAACCTTTTTTTATACATATCTTGCTGTAAATTTTTTCTGTTAATATATGGATTTTAAATATGTGTACATTCGCATTTTTGTATACTTCCAATCCTTCCCGTCCCAAATAACCAGTCACAAATCTAAAATAGTGTAGCGAGACCACCCCGGAATGCCCTGGAGTGTCGATTCTAGAAGTGCCTAATTCCCATGTTTATTCCCACAGGCGGAGATGGCGGTGAGGTCTGAAGGCTTCGTCGACATAGACATGGCGACCCTCGAGTCTGTCCTCTCTAGGGAAACGCTTAACTGCAAGGAGATGAACCTGTTGGAGGCGGCGCTCAGTTGGGCGTCGGCCGAGTGCCTCAGGAGGGACGTGGAGGCGACGCCCCAGAACAAGAGGGATATGCTTGGCAATGCCCTCTACCTCATCCGGATACCGACGATGACGCTCGAAGAGTTTGCTAATGGCGCAGCTCAGATCGGGATATTGACGCAGCAGGAGACGATCGATATATTCCTGAATTTTACAGCGAACAACAAGCCGAGTCTACAGTACCCCATCAAGGCCAGAGCCGGATTGAAATCGCAGGTTACAAATACATTTACATACTATATTAATGGTGTCAGACTCCTAAGCTTGTTCCAAAAAGGACTTCCATAACTAATAGAAGGCTTACGGCTGTTGGGATGTTTGAAGGTTTATATCTTTTTTAAAAATTTGGACCATTTATATATGAGCCAGATCAAGGTCTCAATGCTTTTGCATAAAGAGATCATTAAAATAACGTTCTTAACTTGCGACTTTATGAAAGGCAAACTCTTGTTTTCCTTCACTCTCTATATTTCGTAAGCCATTACCGAGGAGTCTTGTAAAAAGAAAAGTCAAACATTCTCAACCTTTCTCGCCGTATTCCCACTGTCCTGACCATTTCAATATTTCTAGGTGTGCCACCGTTTCCAGTCGTGCGCGTACCGCTCGAATCAGTGGCGCTATCGCGGTCGCTGCGACAGCATCCAGTTCTCGGTCGACCGTCGCATATTCATCATCGGATTCGGCCTGTATGGTTCGTCTAATGGCGCTGCTGACTACACTGTCAAGATCGAGCTGAAACGGCTCGGGAGGATCCTGGCCGAGAACAACACCAAGTTCTTCTCAGATGGTTCCTCGAACACATTCCATGTTTTCTTTGACAACCCGATACAGATTGAACCGGAGTCGTTCTACACGGCGTCAGCTATCTTAGACGGCGGCGAGCTGAGCTACTTTGGCCAGGAGGGCATGAGCGAAGTGACAGTCGGGCAAGTGACGTTTCAGTTTCAGTGTAGCTCAGAGAGCACCAATGGAACGGGCGTGCAGGGTGGACAGATCCCAGAGCTTATATTTTACGGGCCGTCGCATGAGGAACACTGAGGGCCTAACAGTACCTTCGATGGGGCGGTTAAACTGTGGTGTAGTGTATGAGTTCTCCAATAAACTGAACAAATGGTTGAGTTGGGACTACTACTTTTAGCACGCTGGTAAAAGTTTACCATAAACTGTACAAAATGTTTATAAGAATTATTTAAATTTCTGTAATATGAAAATTGTTTTATTGATCTCGATGTTTTCAAAAAATGTCAAGAGTTCTGTCAACTTTGTTTTTTCTATCGTTTCTAGCTTTTGTAATATTTTGTGCCATTTGATCTATATAGTTTCTCTGTTTAAATAGGCAATTAAACATTATATATAGTATTTTCAATGGATATAGCGATATCCTAATGAAAGAGCTGATGGTATTAAATTTAGGGACCGTGTAGGGTATGAGTCACGGTGTGGGAGAGTACATTGCAAGCCCTCCCCCGACTAAATAATGATATGCGGTTACACGTTTTCGTTTTGTTAACCAAAGGAACCGTTAACATCGTTATATCGACTGAGCCTACTATATTTAGACTGTTTAACATATATTAACATTCGCATCACCATGTGTAAAAAAAATAATTTAGATTAGTAACCAAAGTTAGTTTTTTCTGTCTAGTTAAGGTTATTTATTTTATATACAGTATACCATTTTAAATAATTGCTTTCATATAATAGTTCCGAATGGAGACCAACCAATTGGACAGTTACTTCAAGATATCTTCAACTAATAGAATATGGTGTAATTGGTTGAAATCAATTCGGATAAATGAAAACCTATGATATTTATGTCTACTTTTCAGTTTGTTAGGTATGACTAGTCAGTCTAAAAAGCGACAACTTATAGAATAGATGATAATAAAAGTAATGGTATCCTTTCATATCACCAACCCTTCTTAATGAGCTTAATTAAAAATATGGATAATGTCATTTCCTTTCAACCATAAAGTAGTGTTTTCTTTTCAGAGAAAAGTTAACATTTGATTATTTTCATTAAATTGGGACACCTAAAATGCTCACTGTTTATTATCTTGTTCAAATCCAGTAATCATTGAGTCATTGAGCCTTATAACTGAAAATAACTATTTGATAAAAATTCATTTATCAAAGGTATCCGTTACTATATATTGGAACAGATTGTAGTGTAGTTGATTTTCATTTTAGTGAACACGTTACTACCAATATGGAGCATTAAACAGTCAATTGACTTACCGATCGAAGGCACTTTGATACAAAGGGCTTGAGCCAGTCGTAGATAAGCCCTTCCTAGCTCATAACAGCAAATTTGAAGCACGTCACTTATATCTATCAGGAGATCTGTCATAAAGTAGTTAAGAAATAATATCAGATTTAATTGAAAATGACAACAAGCGTAGTTTTGCAATTTAACAAATAATATCTTGGTAGTCATTAAAAATTAAAAAAAAAACGAATTCAATTGAAATTATTTCCACAGTATGAAAATTGAAACCCGGTATTTTTCTACCAAATAGGTTTAAAGGATACGTTCTGTCCCTTCGGTCCTACAAGTCAGGTACACACAAGCAGCATGTATATGCGTATTTTTCCTTCCCCTGGTCAAGTTCCTAGAGAGCGCCATCTTAAAGAAGTTGCAAGCAGTGTCGGTACAGTGCTGATTTAACCTCAGCTGGTTACACAAGTACATTATTCCTGTACGGGCCTTCTTCAGAGTTATTTCCCTGGACTCCACCCCGCCACCAACATGGAATGCTAGAAGATAATGAATCGCTCAGACAGATACACTAAGTAGTAATTGGCTTAAGATAATAGTTTGAAGAATGGTGTCAAGCATCATGTTGACGCAGTAATTTACTTACATGCTCCAAACTTGGTAGCGCCACCCTTTGAATCCGCCGAGACGAACTGCCCGATGGCGCTGGAGGTCCCGTGGGCCCCCTCCTCGAACTGCACCTCCGCTACAATTATGTTGTCCTCTAGTACGGTGCCGCAGTTCGTGCACACCGCGTCCCCGCGCGCCGGATCGACCTCGATGTCGGAGGCGCCGCAATTTTTACATTTACGACCGGACGACATGCTTGTTCGATTAACGCGTAATCCGTAATCAGATGCTTCAAGTACTCCGGTGAATCACAGAGTGGGTAATGGTAATTTAAATATGCCGGTTAACCACCCAACGTTTTCATATTTTTAGCTTCGACCGCTTCTACAATTTATGCTCACCGCAGTCACCGCTCACATTTATTCGAGCTCTAATCAAGACAAAAACGTCTGGATATCTAGAAACACTTTACGCGTATTTAACCTCACTTTTTCACTTTCACTCACGATTCCCTTCATTTTTATTTCGTTTTGATTTGAGCTCGAGCAGACTTGATTCCAGACTGACTGGAGACTGGACTGAATTGGACTACCTGCATTTCTATTAACAATTTACGCGATCGAACAAGTCCTACTGGAGTTGTTTACATCCCCTTCACAAAATCCCCTTCTAAAATCACGGAACAGTGTGTAACCACAAAACATCTACATATTGTACCAGTGTACCACAGTACCACTGAATCATACATCAAAACGTAGGGAACAACGAAGAGATTTGTAGGATTTGTATCAGTTGGTAACAGTGTAATCGTTCGGTACTGAACTAGACGTTTCGTGTTTTAAATCTGTCATTTGTGTCATGGCCGCCTCCGTATTAAACGTCAGACTTTATTCTAATTCAACTGTGGGTGGAGATAAAAATACGCAACATACCCCTTGTTCTCTCTCGCAAAGGCGACACGCACAAAATGTCCCACCAAACCGGAATCAAAGGTGATTATGGAAATTATGTTTTAATTAATAACTATGTTGTTAAACTTTACAGCCCCCCATCCTTCAATAAACCTAATTAGATCTCCTCAATAAAACGCGTTTACCTTTTATTTAATGGTTTGTTGCATTACGGGTTTAACCAATCAGTTATCTTTGCAGCGAACGACGAACTGAAAAAGTTCTTCGCTAAGTGCAAAGATGGGAAGATCAGAACAATGAAAGTATCAATCAAAGAGGAACAATTAGCGCTGAATGACTATAAGGATGTTAAGGGTAATTGGGAGAAGGACTTTGATAAGTATGTGATACCTTTTGCTGAGGAGGACCAACCGTGTTATATTTTATATAGGTAAGGTCATACTTCCCACATAGGGAGTTCTCTAATTGCTTTCCCGTCTGCTAGGTTAGATACTAAGAACTCTCTGGGCTACGAATGGTTGCTGCTGAACTGGTCTCCAGACACTGCCCCGATTAGGCAAAAGATGCTCTACGCTTCGACCAAAGCGACTCTGAAACAGGAATTCGGTACTGGACAAATCAAGGAGGACATCCACTGCACCACCAACGTAAGTGGGAACCCCTTATGATCTGCTAATTTGGTTTTTAGCTATGGTATTTTTAACCGAGTTTAGGAAGTTGTACTTACTTACCAGAATGAATTAACACAAAATATCCCAAGGGGCAGTACTAGGTTCTAATCTTTTTATTTTCAATAAAACCAATGCTAAGGCAGAGAGAGAAACAACATTAATGTGTAATTATTGTGACATGGAACAACTATTTACTATTCATATGAAAATTTTGTTGCATACTTTGTTAAGAAGTTACAATTCTATTGAATATACTATTATTTAACTGAATAACCTCGCCACTATTTACTTTATCTACGTACTTACTTTTAGGCCGATGTCACGCTCAATGGCTACCTGAAGCATAAAAAGTCTGCTGCAGCGCCTGCGCCATTGTCAATGAGAGAAGAGGAATTGCAAGAGCTGAGGAAGAATGAGGTCAACACGGAGATCAGCATTGACACAAAGCAGCAAACCTTAAGCGGAGTCGCGTTTCCCATTACTGAGAGCTCGAGGCAAGCTGTCTCGGACATGAAGAGGGGAAGCTACAATTATGTGCAGTTTAAAATAGGTAATGTGTGAGTTTATTCTGAGAAGAAATGGAAAGGAAAAGTATCTTTAGGTTCCAAGCCTATTAGAAGAACGCAATAAGTTACAAACTAATTCTACTTTTCATATACTTTTGGTACTTAATACAATTTTATTTTATTGAGTCTCAAATTTCTTTGACATCTTGAAAACCCCCAAATTTTTATTCTGTGGTGGCAACGTACGCAGGCCCTAAATGCTTTTAACTGTACAATAACAAAAATTATATCAACAGAATTATATTCAATTTGTAGACCTGGAAGAAGAGAAAATCCACCTAGTGTCGGCGGAAAACGTTACTCTAGAAAAGTTACCGTCGAAAGTCCCCAGCGGCAATGGACGCTACCACTTATATAGGTTCAAACATACCCATGAGGGGGACTACTTGGAGAATATTGGTAAGAAGACATTTATGTTATGGTGATTTGCATTTTAAATAATCATGTTTCATAATGTGGGCTACATGTCGCTTGCCAGTTCATCTTAACCTACAGCCTACCAAAGTTACAGTTAAGCTTACCCTAGGTTATTTTTCCAGTTTTTATCTATTCCATGCCGGGTTATGTGTGCCCAGTCAAGGAGAGGATGCTCTATTCCAGTTGTAAAAACCCTTTTACAGACACATTGGCTGGTTTAGGCTTGGAAATTGTCAAAAAGGTAAGTTTAAGTTATTTAAAGATATTTCATGGTTCGCTTACGTTTGATTGCAGCTTGAGATCGATTCGGGCGAGGAGTTGACAGAGAAATTCCTCTATGAAGAGTTACATCCGATAAACAACCTGCACCGCCCGAAATTCGCCAAGCCAAAAGGGCCTCCGAACAGAGGACCAAAGAGAATGACGAAAAATCAGTAAATGTTACGAATTTAATTTGAAAGGCGTCGCTTATCCTAAAATGTCTGCTCAATTTCACAAGCGAAAGAATTAATTAATTTACCTTATGTTATTGACTTAATATTGACAAAAGGGTGCTGCTGTAGTGTGCAGTCTACCTGTGATAAATCCTGCATGGTCTACCTGTCTCAAGTATACCTCCTAATGATTATTTAAATTAAGTAGGAGTCATTTAAAAGTGCAAAGAATGTATTAAAAAAAAAATAGGATGAACATACATACTGCACAAAGTTTTAATGTGTGGCTGGTTGCTAAGAAATCGTAAAAACATATTGTGTACTTTTACTGGTAATTAAACCCCACAATACAATGAATTTTGAGGTAGACTGCATGCTACATTAACATCAACAGAGATATATTGTTTCTTCCTTTCGCTTTCTGTTTACTTGAGAAATATATTTTTGTATATTGTGGGCTCATTTTACAGTATTTTCAGATTTAATTAAAATATTACGTTTTGGATTAACTTTTATTTACATTTACACACACTAGTAAATAACGAAAAATTGGGGCTACCTTATTTACCATCTAGGTTAGATAGGTTTTTCCCTTTTTCACCTACCTCGTCGTTATGTAACTTGATAATGGCATAATCATTATTCGCAATTTCTTTCTCGAAACCTTTGTGGTAATACTTGTCTCTTGTTTTCTTCCACTGGTACTGCCAATACCTCGCCTCAGACATGGACAAACCGGTCAATTTTAGTATGCCGGTGATGAGGCAACCGCCGAAACAACCCAGGGCGCCACCTGACAAAAAATGTATATTATTTTTTATTATCGGGTGTTTTTTTAAATTTCACCTCATAGTAGGCTGTGGATAGTGTTTGTGAATGCGCCTTACTGAAAAATGTCAAGATTGACATAACCTCACTGTTTTAATAAAAATTGAAACTGCTCCAATCAGTTACTAGTGTCTTGAAAAAGACAGCTCACTCATCTACGCCTAATTCATAGAGCCAAGCTGTCTTTTTCAAGACACTAGTAACTGATTGGAGCAGCTTCAATTTTTATTAAAAAAAGTGAGGTTATGTCAATTTTGACATTTTTCAGTAAGGCGCATTCACAAACACTATCCACGGCCTACTATGAGGTGAAATTTAAAAAAACACCCGATAGTATTAGTACTTTATTCGGAATTAATTTAAAAAACCGTATGAAATAGCTCTCCACATCACTTTACATAAGTGGAAGTATTAATAAATATGCATTAGGTATAGTGAGCAGAGAAATACTTGGTTTGACTTTATAAGGACACAGTAAGCGGGCGCGATAAGAAGTGTGAATAGCGTCATAAATCATTTTTCAGGTAGATGTTTGGAAGAGGACAGCACAGTGGTTCGTATTTGAAAAATTTGAACCCTGCATAATACACATGCATGGAGTGCATAGGTATTATTTTTAATCAGCTTAGAAATCTGTAAATTTGTACCTTACCTAGTGAACTGAAGAATATGAGGTACATATTAAAATTTGGTAACATCATAAGCGGCAATGCTATAAAATAAATATATAACCACTAGGTCATAAAAATACATCGATTCATTTGTAATAAGTAATAACAATTAACAATAGTGACTCCAGTACCAGCAACAGTAGTAGCAACTAATAATTTTTAATACAAAAAAATAAGGATAGCTTAATTGATAGTGTACATTTGAGAAACTTCATTTGAAATTTATTTTAATTTTTTATTTTACGATATTTTGATTGTGTAATAAATTATTTCTGACGATTGCTATGTTTGGCAAAATTGTAACCATGCCAGTATATTCTGACAGTCCTAAAACTGTGTAAAATGGGAAGGAAATTTTGTTGAATATGGCAGTTAGTTAATTTATTATATTTTTATTATTTGTAGCATTAATTCTAATGACCCAACCTGTCTAGAAAAATAAGCTATTGTTATTATTTGTGCTAGACATTTTTTTTTGAGTTAACGCCAAATGCGCATTTAAATTACGTATTTTATAACCAGAAAAACGTTTTTTCCACGAAATTTGTTTCGTTCGAAACTCCCGCTCGATTCATATTTCTATAAAATATTCAATTTTGAACAGCAATCGACTGAATCCAACTCTGTATTCTTTTCTGCTATTCCGTTTCTTGGGGTAATTAAGGCGGTGCTGCAGTGGACCCCCCTCGAAGCGGGATTACAGGTACTTACAAAGTCAAACCAAATATTTCTCTGCTCACTATATTTCTTTCTTTTAATATCTTCAATTGTCTCTGTAACCATAAGTCAATTGAAACTTTTTTACCCATTGTTCCTCCGGCCACCCAGCCCTTGGGGCCCTTATTGAACTTATACAGTGCTCCGCTCACGCCTCCTGCCAACGCATACTCTGATATCCCATATGTATTCCTATATACTTGAACCACAGTGGCTATCCCTCTAACATAACATATTATGTTGTCAGTTACATATCTGAAATATTTAAACTCTTACATGATGGAAGTTGATAAGAGCGTCAGCCTCCAACTCCACTTAAAGGCCCCTTTAGCAAAACCGGTCGTGACTTTATCTTGGAGCTTTTTCTAAAAAGGATAGTGTCACTAATTATATACTTTAGATTACTGATCCCACTTTTACTTTAGCATCTAGATGAGTCTCGAAGGTGGTTGCCTCATTGTTCCTCATGAACTCCATGTAAGCGTCTTTGCTGTGAATTATGCCCCCATACAGGGCCCCCACGAAGCAGCTCATAGTCGCCGTGTGTAGGACGGTGTGTAGCTCGTAGGAGACGGTTCCGAATTCGCTGGTAAGCAGAAATTTAAACGGACGAATTGTTATGTGATAGCTGGTCTTACTCTGTTTGGAACATTCTCTTGACTCGGTCCCATCCCGTCTCATCTGACGATTTGTCAGCTTTATTTTCAGTCTCAGTTAAGTTAGTTACATTATCATAGTTGAACAGAGCAGGGATTAAGCAGTACGTGCTTTTTCTGAAGATATTTCGCGACATTATAACGTCCTAACCTGGGAATCTGGGAAGTTAATTTACCTAACCTCCCTTTGTAACACAGAACAGCTCTCTGTTTTTTTCCAGATCTTATGATTTTCCATCTGATTTTTGCTTCCTGTGGTTTTGTCCACTGGTTTTGTCGTTTCGTGATATGTGATATGTTTTGTGGTTTCGTGACATGTGTCGAAGACGTCAACAGTTCTTCAAAAAGATGAATTTTTGAGTTCAAAAAGTAAAAAGTAACACTTGTTTTCGAGTTGATATGAGTTCCAACTTGAAGCCAGTCATGAAGAAACATGGACAAATAATGCTGGAAGAGACGCCAAACCTCGTCTTGTGTAAACCAAGATTGATACCTTTGAAAAGTTTCACATTGGAAAAATTGGAGAAAATGCAGAAAGCCGCCCAGGAGCACGCGAAAGACGACACTACTGAAGGCTGAAGTCATATTTCCTCTCGTTATTAACGACTAGCGATAAGTAAACATGGGCTACACAGCTTTGATTTCCACAGTAATACTGTCCTTCGTACTGTCCTCTACAGTTCTCTATCGGTACGGGAACTGGTTCAGACAAAGAATATTTGTCACGGTTATTGTACTATTGGCTTGGTACTGCAGCTTCTTGATCATTTTCGCGTTACCATTAGATGTCATTTCAGTAAGTATTCACAATGTAGTTTATAGATTATTGATTGTTACCATATTGTTTTGTAGACAATATACAAACAACGTGAAGATGAAATCCCTACAGGGAACTCTTCGAACTCGACATTAGAATTACTTAGAGGCGAGGAGCCCATCACCTATCTGCCACCAAAGGTTTTCCGTAACTTATGGCGGACAGTCTATTGGAGCACTCAGTTTTTGACATGGTATGAATTCTTTATGAAAACTGCTCCAATGCGTTTTCTGTAGTTTTGGAGATAATTTAACATAATTCAGATAACTACTGGTTTACTGTAGTAGGTTATAGGTAATACTTTTTTTAGGCTCGTAATGCCTATGATGCAGTCTTATATTAAAGCGGGAGATTTCACAATAAAGGGAAAGTTAAAGTCTGCATTGATCGACAATGCTATCTATTATGGTTCCTATTTATTGATATGTGGCATACTGTTGATATACTTGGCTTTAAAACCTGGTATCGACTTAGACTGGTAAGTGGTGTATTGAAACAAGAGTCATTAAGATTTCATAATTAGACTAAGGATTATAATGTACTCCAGTGCTAAAGTCTCAAAAAACCCTGTGTTTATATATAATTAAACCTTCATGCTTATAATGTAAGTGCATTGAAGTGAATAGTTTCTAAACTTTCACAGGTTTTGGTTGTTGTTTAAAATACAAAGTTAAAATCTTTAATACAATTTACCATGCTTGACCAATTTACATATAAGTTTAGATCTTTCTTATTTCTTTGAAAGTTTGGTAAAAATTGTAATTGCTTTTAAAAAAGGATGACTCTTATATCAGCTTATTGTATTCATTGTACCATTGTTATATTGTATGCATGCACTTCTTTTGAGTTTGTTTTTTTACTTACCTCAGGTCTAAATTAAAAGCGATCGCCTCGTCGGCGAGCAACACATGGGGCCTATTTCTCTTGGTGCTCCTCCTGGGCTATGCGTTGGTTGAGGTGCCTCGTCGCCTATGGAACAAATCCAACCATAGCCTGACGCTGACCGAGTCGTACTTCAAAGCGGCGAAGCTCAGCTCGGACAAGTGCGAGGCGGAAGAGACCGTTGACGATGTACTTGAATCATTGCAGGCAGTATCGATGACGGTCCGGCCGGGGCATTACCTGTTCGATTACCTCGAGACGATCCTGCTCAAGATCCCTGTCGAGCTAAGGGAGCGCATGAATAGACGGCAGCTGCCTGAAGGAGAGCCTGCTGACACTCCGTCAGAGAGGGCGTTAGTGAAGTTACATAAACAGGTAAAAGTGGGTTGTCTCATACTGTCAATTACGCTTTAGGAAGTAAAAAACTCTAGAACGCCAATCAGTTCTGAACAACTTGGCACTCCATAGGGAAAATTGACCTATGGTCAATAGGTTTGAACTTCTGCATTTGTGCAATACATAGTGTATTAAGCGGAATATTTCACCATGTCATCAGGGCAAGACTAAGGATTTTTGACTTCTCTTTTGTGAAACTGATCTGAAAAAGTTGTCGATATGAATATTTGCTTGAAACGACTTCTTTAACATGAAAATGTTGAGCTCATAAAAAAATTGAATCCATACAATAGTTTGATTTTTCATAAAAAAACTAAAATTGTTCATGTAGTCCACTCTAAATATAGCTGAATATATAGGCTACAAAGTGCCCTATCTCTTATAAAACAACTCTTTGTGTTTTGACTTACTCGCGGTCTTAGGAGGAAGAAGGTATTTACTCCATTGCATTGAAATTTGCCACAGCACCGGACCAATCAGGGGCCGCGTGTTCATTGGCGAGCTCCATTGATAAGATCGCATCAGATTGGGGTATATAAACTTGGAAAATATGTTAATTATGTAGTGTAATGTTTTTTTCGGAAATATTATTGAAAATGTCTTGTAGATGCAATGATAAATGCTATTTTAACTATCGTTGGTGTGTTGCAGGTCAATGGTTGCAAATATTCGTGTAATTGTCATTAACATGTGTTGTAAATTACGCAACACTGCACTGTGAAGTGGGAGAGTGGGAGTGGTCGTATGTTGTCCCGCAACTCTCGAATTTACTGCTCAATGCTCCAAAAGATATTTTCATATCAAAAAATGACTGTCCATCGGTGTCACGTTTTAACTACTAATCCATCACAAATTTACATGATAAACTAACGTGAATCTTTAAACTCTGAAGCTTTGGGACAAATGATTTTCTCAAATTCAGAGATGGAATGGCATCATATTTCAATTTGAGTTTTATTGTTAGCCACAAAGTTATCTGCCTGTCTGAAGTGCACATCACAAAAACAATTTTCGTCACTTAAATGTTCTTTGGTGGGATCTCTCCCTAGAGCTTTCATCCAAGAGTCGTGACTTCTTGAAGTGAGCCTGAAGAAAATAATAGCATTACTTTACAAATTGGGGTTATAACAAAATTGGTAATTGAAGGTATCCTTCTTCATAAGCAATCATTTTGAATGACTACAATGTGTACTTGTTTTAAATTCAGCTCTAGCGTTTTACTAAAACTACACATAAACTAGGTCACTCCTGTATTTTTTTCTTTATTTTCACAAAACAACAGCCATTCACTTCATTTTTTTTAAATCTAAGTACGAAACTTAACTCACAATAATAACACAATGAAAGAATGTTGGAAATACGTAATCTTCATAAAAACAAAGACGAACTACAGAAAACAGTGCACACAAACGATTTTCTTACCAAGTTAATAAATATGAAATCAAACAGAAATCAAGAACAAGAAGTCCTAAAAACCGACTCTGTTGTTGCAGTATGCTAAGTATGCTTGTTATTGCTATTGCCACGTGCGCTTCTAAGGCGGTATTGCGAAATTTACTGGATTTTCTCCAATTGCCTGCTCTAGTCGCATATGATCTATTCCAAACTTTATTTGAAAAATACTAACAATAAGAAAACTTGCAACAGTGTGACAAGAAAAGACCTGTTACGCTTGTATAAGTAGTAGTAGTAGGTGTTTATTCGCTATATGGAGTCATTTAAACCGGTGTGAAGTTAGCTGCCAAAAATCCAGCAGCCGATTTTTCAAAGTTACCAAAAAATCGCCGCATTGCATTACTAGGGAGTCGACACAAACTAAAAAAATTGTGTAAGGGGTCTAAGGGCTTAAGGGGGTGAAATTGTCACTCGAATATCTTCGCGTAACGTTATGTCGCGCATTTATTCGATAATTCAATAATTATTTTGAAGTAGGTAGAAAAAAAAAGCCACGATGCCCTTTGAACCCATTAATAGTATGATAGTAAAGAATTTATTGTGTAAGTGAGATCGACTTGCAGGGGGCCTAAGGGGGTGAAATTGTCACTCGAACATCTTCGCGTAATGTTTTATCGCGTTTCTCTTTTCAAATATTTTTTGAGGGTGTCAATAAAAACGGATTACTCTTTTTATCAAATAATTCCAAATATGAAAATAATATAATCAAAAAATTAAAAATAAATGATAGTAGAGAATGGACTATTAAATGGTGATCGACTTGCACAGGGTCGAAAGGGATGAAAGAGTTACTCGACTAATTCGAATGAATTGGAAAGTTATTACTTATTTTATTAGTTTTAATACGAGAATTTAAGTTTGTGTGCCATTTGATACTAATATTTTTAAACAATCTTTTGGGAAGTGTGGTGAAGTGTAATAAATAACACTACTAGGAATTATGAAAAATATTGGGTTTCTAATAAGCAATTCGTTCACACAATGCCATATAAGCATTGCCAGAAAGAATTCTTTGGGCCTGACATGGTCCACGCACTTGTGGTGACTTGTCTTTTGTGGTTTTCTGTTGTTTGTTCCTGAAGACGGCTAGAAAAGTGACTTCAAAGAAATATTACGGTTCGGATAGGGTTTAAAGTCTTTTTACAAGTTTTAGGTATTCCGTTTAATTTGAATTTTAAAAATTGTTGGTAGGGATAGAAATGAAATAATATGGACGCAAAATTTGGTTTCATTTTGCTGTGTAATTTACGTCTGTTAAGTTCAATATGAAGTACGTTTAGATATTAGAAGTTTATAAAATAATTTGCAATTCAATCAAACAGTGCCATTCATATAGATTACATGAAATTGACATTAATAGCGGATTATTAATAGTGTTGTAGTGTTGTGTAATAGTGTAGAATATAATAGTGATCAAACTCTTTAATGGGGACAAAATATGGATTTAAGAGTGTGATTCTGGGAATTTAAAAAAAGACAAAGTGTTTGAAAAATATTACCAGGATTTATACGGACAAAGTCGGAAGTCGAATTACCGTGAAGTTGCCGCTAAGAAGCATGGGATTAGACCTGTACTAAATCTACATGCTTTGAATAAGTGCACACTACGAGAATATCTAGAAAGTTGTTACGATTATTTACTAACACAAAATTATATTTTCGAATTTTCACTTCGCCTCTATCCATCTCTACTGTGCACAATTCCTGAAAATGGTTTCGAAAGATGTAAACAATATTACAGACAAAAGACAGACAGAGAAAAGGTTTTAAAGATCTCATATCGAAAGCCATGACATCAAGAAATTTACAAATGTTGGACGTTTTTATACAAAATTTAATCATTGTGTTAACAAGCAAATTTGATACTGACGAAACAATATTATCAAAACGACGCTTGAAAGAAATTAAAGTTAATGAAATTATATCTGACGAGGTCACAGAAAAAGAAATAGCTACTTCTGTGGAAATATAAAATGAAGAGGGCCTATCTAAATCTTCTCCATTTTATAAGCGTTATAGACAGTTAAGCAAATCTTTTAATATAATTAACGAATTTACTATTTCTAACAAAAATAAAAATAATTTATTCAGTGATACATTTTTAGAAATTATTTTACTGAAATATTTACCTTTTTTGCCCATCGTGGAGTTGTCTTATGTTCAACCATACGAGACCACTAAGTAATTCCTTAGTGGAAAATTATTGTTCTCAAACTAAAAATAACACTCTTCAGGGAGAAACAAATTTAAAATGTTCCCATTTCACTAGAACTTTAAGAGATGATGTAATAGCGTTACAATTAGAATTTGATTTTCAGACAAATACATCTAGATTAACTAAACAGAAAAAAAAAACTTGTGATGCTAGTGATGAAGTATTATCGGAGGAAATTTGGTGTTGTAAACCAAAGAAAAGTGCTATAACTCATTTTGATGTCAAGTATATAAATCATTTTTTCACTTCAAGTGAAGATTTAAATACACCACCAAACATTGAAAATAAAACAAAAGAATGGTATGAAAAATGCGAAGAACACTTGCGATCACTTAAACTGTCGCTACATGAGAAGTCATATATTCAAGAAAAAAATATCAATCAGCATATTATGTGTCCTCGATGGAAGGAAGAAAGACAAAAAAGGGTAACTTCATCCCATTTTGGTCGCATTTGTAAAGTGGAACACCCAGATTCTTTCACCAATATTATTAAATCAATTTTAAATCCACTTAATGTGAGAACCTCTGCTACACAATACAGTTTAAAAAAATGGAAAAAGCTGCATTAATAGCTTATTGTCAAAAAACGAATCAGTCATATCAAAGTGTTGGTTTGGTAATTCATTCCGGTAATCCATTTCTTGCCGCCTCTCCAGATGGGCTTGTAGGTGAAAATTGTATTGTTGAAGTGAAATGTCCATAATATAATGAAAGAAATAACGATCCCGATTTTTCAAAATTAATTTTTTTAACTAAGGATGGTACAAATATTCTGAAGAGTCATTCATACTATTACCAAATCCAAGGCATTCTTGAGGTAACGAACCGTAGATGGTATGATTTAGTTCTTTATAGTAAAAATGGAATTCAAATAATTAAAGTACACAGATCAAAAGAATTTTGGGTAGATATGTTTGTTAAACTAAGAAAATTGTATTATTTTCAATTTCTACCTGCACTTGTTTCACTTAATGTAGTATTTAAATCATTTGAAGAAAAAAATGGTCTACGAGTAAAAACCTAAATTTCTTTGAAAATGCATGGTTTAGTAAACGATCAATTGTATTACAAACCTTTACAAAGCAATCGTAATTATGCATTTCAACAGCTGATATGTCAGTAAAAGAATTATTATTGGACGATTTTTTAACATTAAATGAGGATCAGTGTCTTAGCAGTTTTGTTGTAGATCACTGCCTCGATATAATTAAGAATGAAAACACTCACAGCGAATTTCAGATCGTATCTGTAGAAAAGTCATATATTATGTTTAGCAGTAATCAATTGACTCAAGATTTTGTGGAACTTGTGACTTTCAACTAACCAATCATAGTGTTCCCTGTCGCCAAAAGTCAACATTATGTAATATTTTTAGTCAATTTAATTGCAAAAACGGCTACATTAATTTACCCATTTGGCGGTGAAAAGATGAGGTTACCCTTTTTCATGAAAAGGTTTTTCCAATTTCTCAAATTAAAAAACATATGTGACCAAAATTGGTCAGCAAATGTCATCGACCCCGTACGACAGAAAGATTCTTTTAACTGTGGAGCATTTGTGAGAAAAACTTACTGATCCCGTAAATACTCATCTCTATCGAGACGAGCTGAAGGAGATGTTGCTAAAAACAGTGAACCGTTATAATATAATATTTGCTTTTACTGAGGCCAGACCAAAAATACAGAGTGTTTTACATGTAGGTTGTGTCATAAATCCGCACATTTCGAGTGTTTATTGACTAGTAGAGAGAAAAATTCTGGGGTGAGTGAAAAAGTAAAAATGATACATGGTATTTGTGAACTATGTAGACAGTATTGAAAAGCTCCATATTTTATGCAGGTGTGAATTTAGCCACATCCACAAATTCAGAAAAATAAAAACATCTCGCTAAAAATTCAATAAGTTCCGTAAATGTTCATTAAAAGTTATATTTTTCGTTATCAATTAATTAGGCGCATACGAACCAGTTATTATTGTCGGAAAAAAACCCCTTCTACTTCTGAGGGTGCTTGGAATAGAGATGAAATATGAACAACCTTGGGTTTTTATTAAAATGTGACACAATTTTCTTTTCTATGCGACTTATATGAATTCATTTATTCATGTCATACTTAAAACCCACTTTTTAAACGCACGTTACTAATAATAGTGTGATAAACTTTAAAAAAATGTATTGTAAAGTTAAGATCAATGTCAAAATGCAACGTGAAAATTATAGACCAGGGAAATAAAGAAAAAAGTACCCTGTTGGGGACGCTGGTTCATCCAAGTAACCAAGCAGTTATTCGTGTAAAATGGGTTTATGGGAGTAAAACCTACGTTATCGACCAAAAGTTTTCTGCTATTGTTATGTACACATCGCCATTTTTCGGTTGCATTGACAAAGCACTCATTTTGGACAATATCTCAGGATGATTATAATTTACAAAATAATGAAAATATTTTTCACAGGCGTGTCACAATTATTTCAATTTTGTAAATAATTTGGTTATTTCCTATTTCGCAATACATTTTGTAGAGTCTATGTATGTAATAATTTTATAGTGTATAATTTTATAAATACAGGTACATTCTGTTACTACTTTTATTGTTTTTATTTTTTGTACTTAATGTTATTAGTTTATATAATAAATTTTTCCAATGTATAATTTTATAAATACAGCTACTTTCTTAGAAAACATTTAACCTTAGTTTTATTAGATAAACGTTTTTTTTTAATGGGAGAATGTTCTCGGGGAGCTGAGATGAATTAAGGAGCGTTCTTGATAATCCCCAATATAAAAATAAATCTTGATTAAATTGCCGACGTTTCGTTCAGTATTTTGAACATAATCATAACTTTTAGAGCCATGATTATGTTCAAAATACTGAACGAAACGTCGGCAATTTAATCAAGATTTATATTTATATTAGGGATTATCAAGAACGCTCCTTAGTTTTTCTTTAATATGAAAGCATTTGAAGAATACCCAAAGTTAAGTTCAGCCTTGTTTTATTTTTCAATATAACACTTGAAACCTCTGTTAATATACATTATTTTCTCACAATGGTTTTATTAGGACATCGACCATCTGCAAGTCGATCTCCCTTTCACAATAGATTCTCTACTATCATACTATTAATTGGTCAGAAGGGGTACAAATCAATAGAGCGCGGCACATCAAAAATTACATGCACAGAAATTCCAACGCCACCTAGATGACAATCATTTTGAAACACATTGTATTTCTATGACTGTAGTAGAGCTGGTATATAAAATAAATTTCTCTTTTGACGGTAAACGCTATGACACAGCTCTGTTCTTTGACCAGAGCAAGGTGTTTAATTGATTTGTTCATAATTTCCTATATGGCTGATTGCACATCGCTTTCTTTTAAGAGGTCAACATTAATGGGAAGGCTATAGTGCTAATTAGTCCAGGCAACGAAGGAAAAATAGCGGAAATAATTCATGTAGAAGCCAAAATTGGTACAATTGTAGGGGATGGTGTCCTTAACAACATACTAAAAGTACTGAATGGTGGGGGTGAAGCTAAAGGGTAGGGGGGTCTCGAAAAGTCTTTTTTTTTAATTTTTCGTTAATAACTCCAAAACCACTGCTCCCATCAAAAAAATGTATATATACTATATTAATCTACATAAAATTCTCTACATTAAAGGTTCTCTACACTTTTTTGATAGGATCAAAGCTTAAGGAAATATGGAGGGGGTAAATAGAAAATTAGGTATTAATTGTTCAGCCTCACTGCAGAACCTAGATGAAGGATAGGCACTGTTGTCGTAAGCCATGGATTCAATGTCTTCCAAGATGATCTCGGCAGCTTTTTGTACAATCCTCTCACGTTCTCTATGTTCATCTTTACACCTTGAAGTGTACCATGAGTCGTTCAATATTTTATCAGTAAAACTACGAAAGGAACCGGCAGTTTGTCTGGTGCGAGTAGTACTGAAAAAAATTTGGTCCCCATGTATTATGTTTCCCTCATTCTCTCCTTAATGGTCTTCACATGTGCAAGGTGGTTCCCCGGGAATAACCTGTTCCAAAAACTCGTCCATAGAGTAGGTATTGGCAATTATCATACCTTTCAATATAATTAGGTACCTATATATTTCTTCCATTGCTTCTGAAATCCCTTCATCTTGTGGACGTCCAGCTTTTCTTTTTTTAAACGTACAGAGGTTAGCATGAATCTTTTGTAACAATTTTCGTGATATATTGCATCTGGTCCCCAACAGTGCAGATACGTCTTACACTACATCGTTTCCCCACTCATCCTTTCTTTCCTGCCCACGATTCAAAATAGAAATATGAAACGCAACCGTAGGAACATAAAAAACTTTTCAATGCTAGGCATACGGTTTTTTTTATCTCCTTCTCTTCGTCATGCGTTTCCGTGCAGAAAAAACACTGTTTTAAAATCAAATTTCATTTGTAGTAAACGCAAAGACGAAGCATCACGTGATGACAAAGGTTCATCTGAGAGAGTGTCTCGCAAAAACCTTTTTATTGAGTCACTTCAGACGTATTCTCTTCTGCAAGAATTATAAACAACACCATTTGTCTCACCCCTGAAACCTTTCTCATTCCCATCTTTCCTTAACACACTTGCCTTCACTAATTTAATTATTCCTTTTTTTTTCAACGTTGCACAAATCACTTTCAACTTTACTCTCACAAATTAAACACTTCTCAGCCACAGGCACATACACAACTGGAAATAATAATCTTGTATTAAACGCGTGCAAATGTTTAATGTAATAAAAGCAGATATTTTGAAGACTCACGATCAACAAGGAGGTTGATTGTAAACTGAATAAAGGGACGAGCACGAGCACTGGCCACCCACCTGGCATTAAGTACCGAAATAAGGAGGGGAGGGAAGCCCCAACATTCAATCCAAAAACTCGTATATTAAAAAAAATGTTTTTTTAATTTCCTGTTTACCTCCTCCATATTTCCTTAAGGTTTAATCCTATCAAAAAAGTGTAGCGAATATTTATTGTAGAGAATTTTATGTAGATTAATTTAGTATATACACATTTTTTTGATAGAAGCAGTGGTTTTTGAGTTATTAACGAAAAATTGAAAAAAATGACCTTTCGAGACTCCCCCCCCCTACGCTTAGCTTCACCCCCACCCCTCAGTACTTTTAGTATGTTGTTAAGGACACCTTCCCCTACAATTGTAACAATTTTGGCTTCTACATGAATTATTTCCGCTATTTGGTGTGTTTTGGTCTTCGTTGCCTGGACTAAATGCTGATTTGTATTGTACATGAAATAACTTGAACATTAATTCCTGTTCTAGACAATAAAGTCGCTGCAAGTATTGCAGAGGACGGAGACCCAATGGAACCTAATGGTTGAAAAGATCTTCGAGTTAGAGGATACTTTAAAGAACCAGGTCTCCATGGACAGGAGGTTCAAGAGGACATTTGATCGACCAAAGACTTGGTTCAAGAGATACATTTACACCTCAGTAGTAGGTAAGCGTAGAGGGCAGGACGCTCGCTTACTTAATTGAACAATAGATATATAGTTATTTTATTTCAGGTTTAGGTGGCCCCTGCTAAAGTAGATAGCTTATTTAGTGTCGTTTTGTATATACTTGCATGTCTCAGGTGTACAATATAATCGAATCAAAAGTTATCAACAGAATTAAAATTCAAAAATTCCAAAAGGATGGAAGTTATTTCAGTGTACCAGAACGTTTAGATTTTGTTGTGGTTGAAGGTGTTTTAGGTCCACTAAATTAATGTCTAGATTTATAGACATTTACTGTAATTTTGCAAAGCAATTTATTCTTCATTACTCCAATTTTACATACAATCTGTCCATCGCAAACGACAATATAAGCATTTTTATATCATGGTTTGTATGGAAGTATCATAATTAACATTTCCCTCTAGGACTCTAGTAATCTATGCCATACCTCAAGATTACAAAAATGTTTTAAACCCTGTGAGTTTGAAACAATAACAAAAAACATTTGTGGTTCACTGCAATATCTACTGTTTTGTTGTAGAATGGTACTGGAAGTGTGTAATCTACTGTTACATGCAGAAACTGTTGGCCATAACAGCAGGAGTGTTTTCAGTGTGCGTCGTTTGGTCGGAAGTCACCTTCTTCAATATTGACCCGCCGCTTTCGATATTCGCGGTCCTAGTGAATGTCGCCAGGAGGAACTACGATTACTTCACCATAGAGGTAGTAAACGACAATATTGCTTGTTAGTTATAGGTCAAATTAAACTAATTTACAAGTTTTGAAGACTGCCTCCTATAAATCTTTTAAATTAGCTCATTGTTCTAGAACTTGTAGTGTTGTTATTATGAGTTTAGATTTTTTTGATATTTGTGTGTTTTAAATTTGTTACCAATATGACAATCTTACTTGGTTTCACCTGTTATATAAAACAGCTGTAAAAATTTTAAATGATCTGATCCCTATTCATAAACAGCATTATTAAAGATGTTACATTCAGTCCAGTCGCCCTTATATTGAAAACAAAATAGTTGTAACCAATAATAATACAATTATTTTCAACCTTCTGTTTCTAGTTACTTTCAACCATAGTGATCTTATACCTGTGCTACTGTGCCTACTCGACGGTACTGAAGATTCGAGTCTTGAATCTGTATTACCTGGCTGCCCATCATCAGACCAACGAATACAGCCTAATATTCTCGGGCATGATGCTGAGCAGGTTGACGCCGCCGCTCTGCCTGAACTTCCTTGGCCTGATCCATATGGATCGTAACGTGAATATGGAGACTTCATACACTTATGTTGGTATACGGCTCCTATTAAATTGGTTATGATTTATCTTCCGCTCTTTTTAAGGTTATGGGTCACATGGAAGTGATCGGCATAATATCTCACGGTTTTAACATTTACTTTCCAATGGCCATATTGTTGTTCTGCCTGGCGACTTACTTCAGTCTCGGGTCGAGGTTACTTTCCATGATCGGGTTCCATCAGTTCATCGGGGATGACGAGATGACTACTGATCTGGTGGAAGAGGGACGTGAATTAATTAAGAGAGGTAACTTATCTAATAGTTAAAAAGTGTCACAATAGGTTCTTGGGAAAAAGATTGCACCTTTTAAAAAGTAGAGTGAAGGTTATAAAAATTGTTATTCGTTAATTTTATTCATAATGTTATTTCATTGTTACTTTTGAAGACCAGGTTTCAGTTTATAGGAGTATGTATTTATGTAGCCAATATTATCACTATTTTGAATTTATGAGTGGGGTACAAATTTTGGTTTTGATTTAAATAAAGAGGAAAGCTCACCACATTAGAATGTATTCAATAGAAAATTGTTGTTTTGTAGAGAAACGTAAAAGACAAAGAGCTGAGGAGACTTATAACCGCCGGAAGGAGTATCAAGGAAGGTTCAGACAGTCCCGAAACAGCACCGACGGTAAGCTATAAGAACATAACCTATAACTAATAAATACTGTTATTCGTTAGACTAGACAGTCTATGAGATATCAGTTGCTGGGCTGGATTAGATCTGAGGTTTAAGTGCAGTTTGATAGGCACCATCCCAAATAATAATTTCACATGACAACGTGATATATACAAATGATAAAAAGTTCTTAATATACTGTTTGGTAATTGTTTTATCCTATGTAATATCAGTACAATAGATAATAACTTAATAATTAAATAACGGTTTGTGCGTGTTTTTTCGATTTGATTTTCTAGTCCATATTAGCTGTTTTCGCGGAGCCGATCCCGAACACGTTCGGGATGTACGCGCATGCGCACATTAAAATCAGCCGTTCGCGGAGCAAAAAGTTCACCCTCCGGATTAAAAGTTCCGTGTTCGCGGATCACGTTTGTTAGCCTATGGACTAATTCAGAACGCGTTCGACAGATCCTTGGATGAAGGGAGGGATAGTTTATCCAGAGCGAATCATAACCTAGAACTTTGTTGTCAGTTGTCATTTGGGCATTTTCCGGCAGTAACGCAAGAAAAAGTAGCAGGTAAACATGTTTTTAAATTGGACTATCGATCGATAAACCTCAGAAAAACTTATTTATACAGAACAAGTTTATAACAAAGAACAAATATTCTGAAGATTGTCAGAAGCATGTCCGAAGTGTGTTCGCGGAGTTCAAAATTTCGAATTTGCCCGGAGCTAAATCTTAAACGCGCTTGCGCCATGGCATAAGTTCAGTTTATGCTCTGAATCTATTCGGGATTGTCTCCGCGAAAACAGCTTATAATTCCAAGATATTTACGAAATTAATTGATTGAGGCACACTGTCTGCATAACATCCAAATGTCATATATTGAGTTTTTGATACATTCAAAGTTAATCCATTCTTACTAAACCAGACATTGATGTTTATAGAATTATTCATTTTAGACTCAGCTTTAGACTGAAGGATCATCAATACTTAAGAGAATAGTTATTACTTATTACGATTAGATATCTAATGTTTGATAGTGACGTGTAGGGTCTAAATAGCTTCGAAAGACTGAAAACGAAGACGTAAATTAATGTAAAATCAGTTTTTCTTTATTGTGTTTCTTTAAGTCATCTAATAAAGTTTTTGCGTTAGCTCCAAGAGATGATATTCGAATGTATCATATCAGCAGGCTGGAACTTTAAAATATGATAATTTATTTCCTAATATAGCAGATATTGATGTGCGATATTATAAAATTATACTCCAAAGGTATAAGTTGAAGCATTGAGGGCTGGGTGGGTGACTCAATGGTTGACAAGGGTAGTTGCAGATATCCCCCGATCATCTGTTGAACAGCAATAATTTACCATTTAAATATGGAGAAAGTTTCATGGACATGTCTCTGTTCGTACTTGAGATCTACATTTTAAAGTATCATGGGTGAATTGTGGGAGAATGCAGGTGGCTGAGACATCAAGGGCGATAATTTAGCAATTAGATATAGATAAATAGATATGTCATTTAATTCACAAGATAAGAATTTTGATATCAGGAAAGGATTGGAGGTTGATGGGATAGTTTTCGGGAATGAGCAAATAGACTGTTAGCAAACAAAAATTAATTAGCAATTAAATATGCTTTTAATGAACTTTATTCTCCAGTGTGATTCAGCTATAGCTATTCCAGCTTAAGCGGAAATAGTCATTGGTTTTTTGGAAACGGCTGGAGAAGTATTTTTTTTGTGTTTTAAATTAGCAATAAATTATGGACTTTGTCGGAACTCTGGCTTGTGAAAATGATATTTAAGGGACAAGAAGCAACTGAAAACAGGTGTACTTTATTCAGTTTCTAGTAGGAGAAATGTAGTTAGTGGGAATAGTGGAAAATATACTAATATGTTTTGTTTTCATGAAAGAAAATCATTATCAATAAACGTATTCTCAGCGCGTCCCTCGGATATTCCCGAGAACAGCCACTCGATCCTGAGGGACTCCCGCAAGTACACTGAGGAGGTGGACACGCGGTTCCCGCCCAGGACCGTCGACGACCCTTCAGAAGTCGACAACATGGACAGCATCGATAACATCGACTTGCGCTTTGGGGCCAGCACGAGGATCGGCGAGAGGTATGAATCGCTCGATCCGGCCTTCTCGGACAGCGGCTACCAGCTAGACAGATTCTACGGGAATAGGAGGCAGCCGCCGAGGGGGATCTTCGACGACGTGTAGAGTAAGTGTCGGGATGTGTGACGGGGGATCACTTTCGGAATTTTCGATTTATTTAAGGTGTACCTCTAAATTTTTCAAGGTGATATCTGGCTTTTCGTTTCTTGAGCGATGACTAGGGGCCAGATTTATGGGTACCTGCTGATTTAGAAATGTTCCTCTGTAATTATAAACCAGTACTTCAACAGATGATACTTGTAAACGCTAGTGGTAACAGTACTGACTAATGAAGTCGAGAGTGATGTTAAATTTTAAAGAAATCTTACTAAGCAGGCAACTTAATTTAGATTTACTGAATTGAATAAGTTATAGATATTCATTTCTTATACTTTGTAATTGTAAGTAAACAGAAATGGCCCAAGATTTGTTGAGAAATGGGCATTTATTCATTAAATAAGCATTCAAGGCAAATTCCTATATAAATCAGGCCTCTATTGACAATTTCATTTTATTTACATGTGTTGACGTTTAGTGAGTGCATGTATCTATACATGTAGGTAGTTTTATACAACTTCACCTCCACCCTTTCCTAATCCTGTATTATTTCCAGGCGTTCAACTAATAAATCAAGTTAAAGCATTGTTTTTGTTTTAAGAACAATTTACTGTGATTTGCTATCAGTGATTGCCATTTTGTGATTAATTTTATATATACATAGATGTATAAATTAGATCATAACATTCCACATAATTCGCTTGTGTCCAGTGTTAGCATCCAGATGTAATTAACTAATGACTAATTAAACAATAGCAATTAATGGTTTCTTTGTTGATTAATGTTGTTGAATATTTAAATGGAGTGAATAATTGTAACGGGCTCTCCTTCCTGACAACCTAGACAAGTGTGCTAATAATGTATAAACATAATGTAATTATGTAATTGGTAATTAGACTTAAATAATTTCTAAGCATAATCTGTGGTCAGTTTGAGGCAGTGAAGCGGATAAGAAGTAGGCATTGAGTGCCGGAAGATACATAACCTCTGCAAATTATGCAGTACTCTTTATAGATTGTGATCATTAATTGAGTGGGTCTCAGAGAAGCCAGAATCTTACATCAACGGTAGTCAAGAACCCGCTGTGCTGATCCTCAAAGATGCGTCTCCATAAGTAGCGACAACGATAGGATCTTCATCGCCATTGCCATCATGTCCAGTGCAGTTGAACTGCGATGCTGACCAAGAAAAAAGAAAAATAAAAAAAGACACATTCAATAACTTGTGTTGCTGTTAATGAGTAGAAATATTACAGTTGTGGTTCGATTCTTCGAATATTATTGTATTGGTACTATCTATAGTTCTGTAGTTCTGGAATATAATCCTCTCACTTATTATATGAATAGATGATTAGTACCAATTTTTTTTGGGTGCAACCCACAATTGTAAGGAACATTCTACTATAAAACAAACTCTTTATATCTATATTATATCTGTAATTACCAGGTCCTCAAAGACTTGCATTTGTGGGGCCGTCCATAAATCACGTGACGCTAAATTTGCCTTTTTTGAACCCCCTCCCCCCCACCGTGACAAACCGTAATATGCCGTAATACCACCTAAGAATCACGTGATAATTTTTGACCCCCCCCCCCAAAAGAAATAAAAGAAATTTATATAATTTATTCTATATCATAGAGGAGAAAATATATTTATAATACCTAATTTTTTCACTTATTGTCTCACTTCTGCACCAATTTTCCATATAATATTCCGTTTCAGAACTTGAGAGACAACTGAACTAGTTTTATTTTACAAAACACCACAATGATCCACATATTATTTTTCGATTACAATATTTTGTCATCGAAAATTTTCTTATTTCCACCGTCGGACTGGAAGCTAGGCAAGTTTATTTTGTCCGACAATGTGAAAACATGATAATACATCGTTTTTTAAGCTTTACTGAAAAAATCAGCTGGTTGTTTATAAATTTTTTCCAATATTTTTTTTACATGTTTCGGTGAAGCTAGAGAGAAAATGGCCCCACTACAAACAGGAAATGTGGTAGACTCTGTATTGCGAAGCAATCAAAAAATTTATAGCCGGTTATTAATAAGTAGCGCTTTATGTCGGCGGACACCCAGACTATTATTAATTATCTCATAAAAAACCGATTTCTTCCACTTGTTGGATAAAACATTGTATGCCACTCGCGTGTTGTGTTTCCTAAGTCGGCCTGACGGCCTCGTGGGATAAATCTTCTCGCATGACTTATTTTCAACATAACACACTAGTACCATAAATAACTATTATTTTGGTTCTGTTGGGTTTGATTTGTGCTTACACACAAAACAAATTCTGAATGGAAAATTATACAGTTCACTGTGTTTAATCCATATACAATCATAGACAATTCAATTTAATCTCAATTCTTATCAAAGGTAAACAATCGATAAATGAAAAATTTTAATTTCTGCTGAAGCCCTATTGATATGCATGTTTTTGAAGTATTTTTGAAATATGCACTTGGTATTTATTCAACAGACTTTCACCCGAACTAATTACCATCTTAGCAAGTAGCTAGATACTAAATACCACTTCAACCTTATCAGTAAAGTGCTATCACCTTCAAGTCGACCTAATTAGCCGTACTATAAAATTAACCAACGGAACACCATTCAAATACATCTGCAAGATGAATCTGCTCTTTAATTTCCTTCTACTCATCACGATCGTTCTAGCAGCGAAGGTCCGTTACGACAATTACGCCCTGTACAGTTTGATCCCGAAAAATGACGATGCACTTGAAATCCTACGGGAACTCGAAGACTTTCCGTCCGGTTACAATTTTTGGTCTCCCGTCAGAAAAGTCGGGATGCCAGTCCAGATTTTAGTGTCGCCGGAAGAAAGGGTAGATTTCAAAAGGTTTATGGATGGTATTGGTGTTAACAGCGAACTTGTGATGGAGGACGTACAAGAGTTGATCGATCAAGAAGAGATGAAGCTTAAGTATAAGGATGGAGAGTTCGGGTGGGAAACTTATCACGATCTGGATGAGGTAAGAGCTTTCAAGGTCTTCAAAAGGTTACGTCAATTGGTCATATGCTTGTGTTCAGATATACGACTGGCTGGCGAGTTTGAGCGAGAAATATCCTGATGTAGTCACTGTTGTAACAGGCGGAAAGACTTATGAAAACCGCTCTATTGTAGGAGCAAAAGTGTCCTTCAGTGAAGACAACCGGAACAACGCGATTTTCATCGATTCCAACATTCACGCCAGGGAATGGTACATATAGAACGCACCGCGTGTTACAAAAATTATTTCTACAATTTCAGGATAACCGGAGCTGTCAATACGTACATCCTGAATGAGGTTTTAACTAACAAGAATGAAGAGTTCAGGGATTTGGTGGAATCCTACGACTGGTACATATTTCCAGTGATTAACCCCGATGGGTTTGCTTACACCCACAGCACAGTAAGTATACGGAGCTTTTCTATCGAAACGCTTGGTGGGAAACCAACAAGAGCAAAAGAGAAACCAGCAGTAGTTCGTTAGCACGACAGAGAGAGAGAGAAGTATTGCAACGTTGCCGGCCGAGCACGCAGTCCAAGTCAACGCGTACATCGCTCATATCGCTTCACACTTTCGGATGTGTGCGGTACAGTGTGCGGAGCGGTTGACTGTAATGTTTCGCGAGCTAGCAACATCGCAAAAGGTCGTTCTCTGTTTAACTTGCAAAAAATATATGGCCTTTCCTTCGCTCTCGTGCTTATCCTATACTGCGACTCTTTAGAAACGGTCTGTATAAAGTTACTACTTAGTTATATATATATATATATATATATATATATATATATATATATATATTGGAAAGTATATTTTGCCTCGTAACGTTGTCTACCAATCTAATTGCTCATTGAGGCTTTTAAGGTAAATATAAGAATACCATGAACTATAGTTGGTATTTGCAGTTATGAACAACCCGTAAAGGGTGGGCGTTTCTCGGCAATATTGAGACAACTACACGGTGATTCTAAAATATGTAAATGCATATAGGTACCAGCTGAGATTTGTACCATCGCAAATGCTCTACATTCCTCATAAATTTACATATGGAGCAGCCGTTTTTGAGTTACAGGCGTTTGGCTCTTCAGCCAAATTGGTAAAAGTTTAGATAGATTGGTTAAACTGCTTAGCCTAATTTGAAGTTTAAAGAGATAACGGGACGCGAACTTTTATGCTGTTCAATTTTGAAAGAAGTATAATTTTCTGTAGGATGCACTGTTCTCGAATTGAAAAAAATTCCCAAAATTTCGCTGTTTTCGATTGAGATAAGAACATATATGAGCAGGTGCGTAAAGTCGTTGGCTTGCTCAGTTGCCATAGTTACCACAAAATTCGTTCGAAGCAGTGGTGAGGATGGTACGATTTTGTGTTACCTTTAGTTGACACTTGGTGCTATTCAATCACATTATGCCTAAGTGTTGATGCAACCAAATTAATGTGCTTCAAAGGCACCTTAGCCTCCATTTCGTTTTACATCCTTTCAAGTCACAGAACTCTACCTAGCTTCCTTATATTTCATTATTGATCAAGAATTCTAATGGTCAAAATAACGTATCGATTGCTTAGCGAAATGTCTTTCTTTCTGTATGTATTACTTTAAAAACGATCTCCAAGGAACTCAACGTCATTATATTGCTAGAATTAGAACAAATTTTTAAACTTCAAAAAACGGCGATTTATTATGTTCCTGACCTAAACTCACAGCATCACCACTGCAACTAGTTCGTAAATTTCAACATTTTGTAAACAATTAGCTTGGTTCATAAATATATAATTGGCCGAAACATTAAACTCCATCTTTAACCTAGGGCATTAAACAGCCCCAGAGTAATTATTAGCCTAATCTGTTTAAATTTCGCAAAATAGCTCGAATCACATATGCTGAAAGTACCTTTTAAATGCAATTTGCAAATAGTTCGACTCTTAATAGTAATATTTTTCTACTGTGTCATGTATTTTTTTGGCTTTTTCCATATACCTTTTGTTTTAATGACAATTAAGCGATTATTGATTTATCTATTAGTGTAGTTTACGTTCAACCTCATCAATACTCTGAACTTCCAGGATCGTATGTGGCGTAAAACAAGGGTCCCTTATGGTGACTGTGTCGGTGCTGATCCAAACAGGAACTGGGCCTATAAATGGAACACTGGCGGTGCCAGTACCAATTCATGTAGCGAGACTTACAATGGGCCCAATCCGTTTTCGGAACCTTGCACTCAAACTTTGTCTGATTTCATATCTACCATTGGAGAACAGTTGAAAGTTTTAATTAGCTTCCATTCTTATTCACAATTATTGATGGTGCCTTATGGTTACACAACCGGTCAATTAGATAATTACGAGGAAACCGTAAGTAATGAAATTTGTAATATGTTAGGAACGCATGGATCAACAGGAAGAAATGATAAATTTTCATATCTTGTGTAACTGCATAAAGTAACATCTTACTTTGAAGGGAAAATAGATGGAAACAATTAGTTTCCATAAGAAGCCCTAAGCTGCTATCTTTCAATTAAAACAGTACCTAATCAGTTTGGTCCTAGTTATTGAACATATTTTTGTCATTACATTCACCATGCACATTCTTTACGGATTATTAGGTTTCAGTCGCTTTACAAGCAACAGCTGCCTTGGCAAATCGATATGGAACTGTATACACCGTAGGAAATATTGGCGAAACTATATGTAAGTACCACAAGTAAACCGACCCTAAATAATTATTTCCATCTTTAGATATCGCCAGTGGTAACAGTATAGACTGGGTGAAAGCGAATTATCTCACGCCATTCGTTTACACATATGAATTACGCGATACCGGCAATTATGGTTTTTTGTTACCTCCTGAGCAAATAATACCCACAGCTGAAGAGACTTTAGATTCCGTATTGGTGATACTGAGAGAGGCCCGGAGAAGATTGAATGCTTAAAAGGGTTACAATGTAGTAAAACAAAATTTAAAAGAATATTTCAGTAATATGTATAATGAATAAATTTAACACAAAAAATATTTTTTAAACATGAGTTTTATTGAGACTTTTATTATAAAACACATTTCTCAAAAAGCTTAAATATACTAATAGTAATAAATTTTACTCATATTAAAAATTTGCAATTGAAACAACAAACCTAAAACCTTACAGCGAACTCTGTTTGAGAATACAATAAATATTTGCACATTTAATAATCTCAGTTTAGAAAATCACATTTTTTCATTAATTTCATTAATGCAGTTATTAACAGTGTCCTCCATCGTGGGAGAACATCAATAACTCTTCCAAACCAAAAAAAATTGAACTAGATCCTAGCGGCGTGTGGTGAAATTTCAAGTAAAGGGAAGCAATTTTTAAAAACTCCCCTTATTTATAATGCAATTTGATTCTTCGATCACTTTTTGCAAATTCGTCATGGCGTCATCATACAAAACTTTCATATTTCAAAAATTGCATTTAAGATGATTCTATTGCTTCCATTGACTGCACGCCGCTAATCAAAAGCAGGAGGAGCATGTCGATTTATTTGCTGTTCCACAAAACCACTTACGACTTATCAAAGATCAGCCTGTCTTCAGATAAAGTAGTACCTACCCTTACACGACTAAAAAGACTGAGATGTATCAGTCATCAGTCCAAAAGTTGCACGATAGGTAGAAGTACATGTATTGTGAATGGAAGGTCAAAAAGAGAAACAACCATGTTGAACATAAAAAGGAACAGATAATTTAGAACTGATAAAAGAGTAGGTACAGCTTCTAGAGGCAGTGGAGAAGGGAACTTCACAAGAAAACTAGAAAAGATGAGAGAAATGCTTCCACTCATATCATTTTTATTTTTGCCAGGGGAAGAGAGATCCCCAGAAAACATCGCCTGGAACAAATATTGTAGTAAATCCAAAAGTTCATCAAGTAGCCATCACCTTGGATTCAACCAAAGAAAACACAGTCATAAAACGAATTTCCTCTTCTATAAACAATTTATTTGTTCAGTCAGGATGAACTTTTGTGGACTAAATAGAATTCGCAAGCAGATCTGTGATACATGAATCAGCTAATACTTCTAGTACTAATACAAAACAAATAACCTAATAAATAGTATAAGGAAACGAAAGTGGAAAGGGTAAGAGAGTACTGTGATGATATGTTTATAAACAAAACCAACAAAATTGGAAATGGTATGTAGGTAATGCTGGTATAAATAAAAACATTGCTAAGCCTCCATAAAAACATATTCAGCAAATTAAATTTAAATATCACAGAGATTGCTTAACATCAAATGAGGCGAGGAAACACTTTAATCGTCAATTTTGGCCGTTTCCTTTTGAGCGGGAAATCGTAATTTCAAAGAGAGACTCAGACAGTTAAAGTTGTCAGCACATTACCTACATAGGATGACATACAACCTTAAAGAAAAATCCATTACATGTAAGTTACGCGTGTCATCGAAAAAGGTAACAAGTAATAAGATACAAATATTTATACTATATGTATATGTAGTTAAATCACGGACCTAGTGCCTGATCCTTTCCCAGAACGCTTGCCGAAGGGCGGATCTCGTCGGGCTCAATTCGCAAGGGCTGGGAGTCGGTGGACTGAAACCTTCGTCCGCTGACAAAGTTAAGTCTTCTTCCTCTTCTGAACTCAGCAGTTGTTCTAATGCGGCTGTTCCATGAAAGCTCTATGGGAATGCAACACAAAATTACACAAATATTTTTCGAGTAAGAGCCTTTCAAATATAACAAAATTTGAAAAACCCTTAACAAAAATCTCAATAATGGTAAAAAGTAAATAAAAAAAGTTAGTGCTAGTGTTAGTGCCTAGCTTACTTCCCAACACAGTGCGTGTTCAGATGGTTGTTAATGTGATTAATTCGTAGTGCTTTCGAAATCTAACTTACAAATATTAGAAACATTCTATTAACTGTCGTGTAGATTGTCAGAAGTCACCAGCAACCACTATTGTTTAGCAAAGTAGAAGACACCTATATAAGCAAATTTACATGCTGTAGTATCAGTAAGTTTAAATGTATGTGCAATTAATAATAGTCTTAATTTGAAGTGGATATTAAGAATGTAGCAAAAATTAACCCTGTCGAAATTAGAACAAACCCACTTTAAAATACAAATAGGCAGGCCCAATGTTAATACATTTTTGAACAATTTAGAAGAAAAGAAAGAAAGAATTAGAAGAAATTTAGAAGAGGCAACAAAGGCATTACCCTTCGATCCATTTAATAGTATTAATTGCCAATTAAACAATTATACAATACCATAAAATATATACTATCTGTAATCATTAACCAAACCATTTCCAATTGAAAATAACATTACATTTGAAAAGTAACGATAAACAAATATTCATATCTCTATTTTTAAACAATCTAATCCACATTACCTGTGACCTATGAACAGAACTAGAATGAGACGGAGAACTCTCCTGGCTGTGATTCGCTTCCGTGTAGGACTGAGTCATCTGATTCGGACCAACTCCAAGGCTTTGCCTCTTCGCAATCTCCTTCTTCTTCCCTTCGGCTGCGGCCTTCATCGGATCGTAGCTCTTCCTCCTTTTCCAGTTCTGGAACTCCACCTCCCGACTGGAAAGGGAGGAATTGCTACGGGCACCTCCTTGCTTCTTACCTATAAGAAAACAGATAAATGAGCGTCGAGGTTATACGAAGAAATATGTGTATGTCAATGGGGAAGACGTCTTTGTTAACTTTATTTTTAAATAAAGCTTGTTACATTATAAACTATACATCATAAACTAGTTATGATATCAGAGGAATGGCGAATTAATTCTCAAATGATAGGCTACAAAGAGAGCGAGAGTTACAATCAATGTGACAATTAGAGGTTGTAGGAAAATATCAACAGGTGTCCCTAGAGGAAATATTCCTTTATCCATCCTGAATGACAACTAATTGATTTTAATGATTAGCGATAGTTGCTTATGTTGATGACACCATTGTTATTCCAACTGAAAGCAGCTGAGATGAAGTTGAAAGTAAAATGAATATTTATCTAGACATTTCTGACCAGCTTGCTTTAAATAAACAATCCTCTAATATTATAATGACGATTTGCATAACATTTAGCAGTTACTTCCGTAGGTTTTCTGCTATTAGTCCAATCAAACTAAACAAACAGAACAATTTTTGAAATTTCTGAAAGCGAAATGTTTAAAAATATGATATAGTCAATGTAGATCGTGGTGAGGTGTATGAAAAATTTGTTCACAGGTCGACTTAAAAGTACCATGAAAGTCGACCAACTTTGGCTTTGCTTTTCCCCCAGTACTGGCAAAATTTATTGTTGTGCACAGTGCTGTTAAGTATTTGAATAGATGTATTTAGAATTGTATTTTTAATACTTTTGATGTACTGAAATACATAATTATCTTCATTTGTATTTACTGTGTATTTAAAAAACATTTTAAATACTGCAGTTTTACATTTATGTACTTGAAAACAAAATTTTCCCTGGTGCGGATAGATTCTACCTCTAGCCCTTAGAGGCTAACCTGGCTGGCAAATAAATTCGAAGAAGACCATGATTAGCTTGGGTATTACAATTTTAGGATTTTGTTTGAAGACCTATAAACTCAATGTACGTAGTAAAATTTAGGTTTTAAAATGTTAAAAATGTTAATCTCGTGTTTTTCGATTTTTAAAAATATTGTAACGTTTTCGCAGGTTCGAAGAAATCACACTACACTCACTAATTTTGTACTTAAGTATTATAATTTATTTATGATTAATTACTAAAAACTAACACTTAATTTATCCCACTAGTATTAATTTATCATCGCGCGTCGTTCCCGGTTGCAGGTGGCCCAGCTTTCAACTTTGTCAGTTGCTTACTGCTTCTTTTCTCTGCCTCGCTTATGAAGAGAAACATCTCGTCGCATCCAGACTCTTTGCGAGCAGAACGGTCTGATTCTCCAAATAAGTAATATGAATACCTGACAACACGCCGTATTTGTTTCGATGCGAAGCTCCCGGTTACAATACGTTTACAGATCTGAGACAAAATTTCCTTGCAAAAAAATTTGTCATGTATTTTAACAGTTTTATAAGTAGAGTGTCAATCCAAAAGTATTGTATCTACCTATGTTTGGATCAATGTAATTTAGCAATTATTCAAATTAAAGGTAAATAATGTAAAAGCTAAATAAAGTTTTTGTTTTAATGCTGCAGCAACTTCCCACAAATACAAAAATATCTCTCTCTTTCTCTCAGTCCATCCCTTCGTAAGGGTATGGTGGCATTATGATACAACCCACTTTACTACTTTGAACGAAGTGTGAAGTGATCTCTATAGAGAGTGGACTGTATAGATCTCTCGTAGCTCGTGGGTGGCTGCGGAGAGAATCTTGTCTCCACGTTGTAAGGCTGAAGACGGTCTCGTAGATTGGAGATCAGGGCGTGACGTGATCTCTTGAAGTTCTTGGAGTTGAAGTTCTAGTTGTTGAATGGAGAGAGGGCGTGACGTGCTTTCCGATGTGACCTGAGGGCGTGACGTGCAGGTCTGGAGTTGAAGTTCTAGTCATATGGAGAGAGGGCGTGACATGCTCTCCGATGTAACCTGAGGGCGTAACGTGCAGGTCTGGAGTTGAAGTTCTAGTCGTGTGGAGAGAGGGCGTGACGTACTTCTCCGGGGTTGGATCTGAGGGCGTATCGTGCAGATCCAGGTTTGAAGTTCTCGAAGTTTGAAAGTGTCGTATCTTGAAGATCTCGTAGACTCTCAGGGCGTAACGTGAGAGCTTGTAGGTTGGGTTGAAGAATCAAGACCAACAACACACGTCGTTTTGAGCATATAAAGTATACTAATTTATTGTCAACATTCGGGATCTTTTATACGCCTTCAATTACATTAGATCAATGGTACATCTGTTTGTTTTTTCTACGACGACCTAGCTTTGCAAAACTGACCTTAACGGGAGCGCGTTATTCTCACGTTAGGACGACTCCTTGTTGTGCTTACACCAACAATTTCGTTCACCTATACACGTTCGGTTCAATGCTATTTTCCGTTTGTAAAACAACGCGTGTTACTTTCAATGATTAGATTACGTAAAAAGTTCCCTAAATTCGTTTACAATAAATTATAATTTCTTCACCTAAAATTCCCTTAAATAATGTTGACGCTAGCGTCAACAACTTCTTTTCAAGAACTCCTGCTTCTGCGTAATGGGCCGCTTGTTGCAGGTTTTCTCCTGTTAGTTTTTGGTTGGTCTACCCATCGCGACAGTGATAGTTCTCTTGGTCTCCGACCGTCGACTTTTTCTTGAATGACAAGTTTTTTCATCACTTCCTGTTTTCATTTTAATTACTGCTGACTGACAAGTGGCGACAGTCTAGTGTTGACATTGAGTTGCTTGAGGATTGAATCATTAGTGCGATGTGCAGTCCATGATGTTCGAAGCAGCCTTCTGTAGCACCACATTTCTAGTACGTCGATTCTGCGGCGGTCTGACAATTTCACTGTCCACGCTTCAGCAGCATAAGTTGCGATGAGGAACACTAATGACTGTACAAGTCTGAGTTTCGTCGTCTTAGTGATGGCTGTATCTCTCCAGATGCGCGTGAGCTTTGCTCCATTGCAATTTTCCTACAGATTTACGGCTCACATTCCCCTATGTTCTTCACCATGGATTCCAAGTACCCAAACCGGTTGACTACCTGTTATCCCGCGACATTCGTGATTCCAGAATTGTTGTTATTGAGGCTGTATACGATCAACACTTCAGTTTTAGAAACGTTAATTCCCAGTCCATATATTATGTTTTGTTCTTCCAGCGTTTGCATGATGTTCTCAAGCTCTTGCTCATCCTTCGCGATATCTTTCGCTATATCATATACTCGCTATAGGTATTGAAAAGAAGCGGTGAAAGGATACATTCTTGTCTTGCTCCAGGCGCAACTAAAAAGGTATCGGATTGGGTGTTGTTGACCCGCAACCAACTTTAGGGCCAGATTCCCGATTCCCAGATCCTTTGACACAGTGCGTAGAGGATATCGATGCCAGCCTTGCCCAAATTTTTCAGAACTTCTGCCCTAATTCCATCAGACCCCGGTGCTCTCCGGCTCCGTAGTTTCTTGACTGCATTTTCTACCTCTTCTTTAAGAATTTCTGGCTCGAGCTCGAATTGAATGTGGGTGCTTGAGGCAAGCTCAAAGTTGTCTTCAACCAATTCATTGTCGCCAGTAGCATACAATTTGGCGAAGTAGTCGCGCTACACTTTGGTATTGCCTTTGGTGTGTGTAATGACATTGCCTTCTTTGTCCTTGATGTTTTTTGTCTTAGCTTTGAACTATCTAGTCAGGTATTTTACCTTATCGAAGAACTCTGCAGAGCGATTTTCAGTGGCATGTCTTTCAACCTCCTAGCATAATCTCTTAATGTAGTTATTTTGGTTCCTTCTTCAAGTACATTTGATGTCCTTGTTTATCTTCGACTGCGACTGCTCTTTCTCCGCTCGATCACCCACAGAGAGCCGAATATTACGAGGTTCTAGAACCAGTGCCATGTTTCATCCATCATCCAATGCTGGCGTTTTCGAGTTTTTTGGTTCTAGCTCTTCATCAATCGTTTCAAGTATCCAGTCCTCTACTCTCCACCAGACTTCAGTGGGATTTGGTACCCAAGAGTTGGTAAGCTCCTTTCTTGAATGGCTTTTTGGAAACCATAGGCGTTGGTGCCATTATCCTTTTAGACTTTACTTTACCTATTGGTTTGCGGAGTTTGATCTTAAAGAAGCCACAGAGTAACCGGTGATCAGATCCGCATTCCGCTCATGATCTAGTTATTACATTGTAGAAGGAAGTTGGTTTTCCATCTTTTGTCAATAAAGATATATGGTCTATTTGTTTTTTGTGTTGACCATTCGGGGAAGTCCACGTATACAGATGACGTGGATGATGTTGGAACATAGTATTCAGTATGGACATGTTATTGCCAATGGCGAACTGGAGTAATCTATTACCTTGTTCGTTACGTTTGCTACAGTCGCATGTAAGTGGTTGTCTGTCGTGGTGTTCCCAAGCTTTGCGTTAAAATCTCCCATTACCATTATTACTACTGTGGGTCTAAGGGATGTAGTAGTTTCCTCTAAGAGAAGTAAACATCTTCTTGATCGTCTGCGTCAGTAGTTGATAGGTACACTTGTATTTGGTGTAGTTTGGTATTTATAGTGATAGCATTCTTTCATTAATTGGTCTGTTGGACTCGACCTGTTGATAAAGATGTTGAGCTTGTTAACAAAGATAACTTTAAGATAACAAAGAGTGATAAAATAACTTTCGATGCACGTGACCAGGTGACGTTATCTATATACCCAACTGTAGCGGATGGAATACATACAACTGTTATATAAAGATTCAATATCGCTTGTGTATTTTATGTTGGTAACACAGAGCAGTGTTGTCTTACCGTTCTAGGATCGGTCACATTTACCGAACAGCTGATCTCGTTTACATTATCATTCGTCGGTTTTCACTTCATAGCTTGCTTTAAATACTATCGGAAAACGTATTAGGTAGGTAATAATATTTAACGTTTTTGTGGGTACAAAAACACTACTAGACCAGGGTCGATAATTTTGAAAACGGTAAAAAGTGAAAAAAAATTATAGTAGGATGAAACCCATCGGAAAATGTAGAGAATATAACAAAAATGAAAGGAAAAATAAATTACGGGCGATCTGAGGTCGGGAAGGGGGCGGGGGTGAGTATTTAAGGGTAAAAAACGGTTTAGCTCGATTTCCGGCAAAACTGCAAGCCCTATGAAAAAAAGTTAAATGGCAGAGTTGTAGGTAATAGAAAGGTCTACAACTTTTGTATCAACACTTTTTTCACATAACCTCGAAATTGTTGTGAAAAATTCAAATAACCAAGTTTTTGGTTTTTTATTTTTATCTTTTGCAAAAAAAAAACTTTTTTTCACTAAATTTGGTGAAAACTTCCCTTTTTATGTCCCAAATATACAGTAATTTTTTTGATTTTAAATATTCAGTATTTCACCTTATTTTCACTTTATATCGAAAAAGCACTCTAATTTTCAATCGAAAATTCTCACGCCAAAATATCTGCTTTTTTAAAAAAGTCTGTGTTTTTTGTTCGTTGAAATCTCTACTTTCTGATGGTAAAAAAAATATACATTACTATGGAAAATGTTCTCAGAAAATGCAAATAATGAAAAAAAACTCGAATCCAAAAATTTTTTTAATCATTATGTATAACTTTGAGCTATTTATTAAAATTTACACTTTAATTACTCGAAAAACGTGAGATGTCATGTTACATTGATAAACAAAAAAATTACAAATCCATGAAACATCAAGATTGCAAAAAACATGCGAAAATAGTTGTTCTAAATATTAAAAATAGGATTTAAAGGGGATTTCATCTAAAAAATGTCACTGCTGCAAATTTTTTCAGTAATAAAGTTGATTTGTTAAATTGTCATTACATTTATGTCATAGAAAATCTCATAATATATAAATATACATGTAAATCGTACTATTAAATTTAAATACTTTATACTGATTACGTTATTCATTATATTTTTAAATACAATACTCTAGTTATTTATAAATACCTTATATTGCATTCTAATCACTTCTTCATTACTTTTTGTCTCTTTGATGGCATTACTTCATTGTTAGATTCGACAAACCTTCCCGATTCTAGTAAATCTTCAAAATCTTTAAGACCATCACCGTCTTCGTCTTCAAGATTATTTCCAGTCTGCATTGGTTCTTCATCCACAATTTCATCTGAGTCATCAACTTCCTCGTAGGTTTCTTCTTCCACATTGGAGCATGTTTCAGAACCATGACAATTTGAGCATAAATTTGTGCATTTTAAACCATGTTTTCGGCAGCCACATTTCCGGCGGTTCAAAAAAAGGAAGGCATAATATTTGTTCCTTGACTGATTTTCCTTGCCCTCTTGCCCTTAATGTTATCGTGAAAAAAATGGGATTTCCCGTAATTTTCTTACTCCCTTACCTAACTATTTTTATCCTGGACTCGGAATTTTAATCCTGGGCTCAGTTGTCATTTGGCCTTGGGGTATACCGGGGCTCAATCGTAGGGTGGGATTAGCGTTACCGTTGGAATTTTCCATATATGGAATTTTCTGACCGCGGGGCTCAGTTGTCGTATGCCCGGCTGTTTTGACCGCGGGACGCACCTCGGCTGCAGCTACCTTTTGAAGGGCTAAAATTTTCCGGTCACTCAGGTATATAAGTAATTTAAAATAGCAATTAATAGGTATATACGCATATAATTTAAAGAAGATTCTAAAACTTTCTCAAAATATTGTAGATGGTTAATTGGTTAATGTTAATTGGTTGTTAATTATAGTAGTATATTTCGATTAGCAATTTTTTTGTTTATCAATGTAACATGACATCTCACGTTTTTCGAGTAATTAAAGTGTAAATTTTAATAAATAGCTCAAAGTTATACATAATGATTAAAAAAATTTTTGGATTCGAGTTTTTTCATTGTTTGCATTTTCTGAGAACATTTTCCATAGTAATAGAATTCCGAAAAAAATGAGACTTCTTATCATTTTTGAAGAAGAAACAACTATGATAGTTGTTATTTATGATGGAGGTTGAATGCCTACACTTAACTAACACATTAAACCAAACATATCAGAAAGCTGGGCCTAGGAAAAAGACAGTTTTTGTTAACGACTGCTTTTCTAGTTGTAATAAGCCAACCAATAGAGGTGAAACGAACTCCCCCAAATGCGATATTATAAGAAGAAGAGTATGGGCTGAGGAAAGGCACTTATAGCATGCATAAATAGTTCAAGAAATATGTAGCACTCATATGTAAAGTGCGAGATTTTATCACAAACTACAAATAACACATAATTTCAGCATAATTTCGAAGTTCTTTTTGTATGTTACAGCAAGTTAGTATATAAAGGAACTCTGAACTAGTAATTATAAAATATATTGCTGGTTTTGTATTAAATTACTTACTTAAATGTATATCTTGTGTGAAATGTTCGGTATTAATCCAATTACAACATTTCACTTCTTATATATACAGAAAAGTGAAACATGGTAAATTAACAAGTCCGTTTGTGATAGATGTTTGTTTTTTGTCAAAAAAAAGTAATTTAAAGTGTCAAGTACGTTTATCGGTACTATTTCAATAAATGAAGCGCACTGTTAAATTTAAACTGACATTTATGACAAAAATATATCATACATTGGAGATCACATGATGAAGAAGCTTTCGACAATCATTTATTATCTGAGTGAAATTAATTTGTCAAAAATATTGCCACTTCAATAAAATTATGACAGGGAACAAGTGTAAGTATAAATTGTAATATTTAGTGTTATTTTCGGTTAATATTTAGACAGCATATATTTTGTTGATTGGTTTGGATTATAAAATAATACACCATCTTAGGTTCTTTGTTTGGAAAATAGAAAATTTATACTATAGAAGAATGTGGGATTTTTCTATTTCAATTAGTATGTATGTACACATAGGTATTTTATGTTAAAGGAAACATATACAAATTTTTGCACCTTATAATACAGTTATTAGTCAGTTATTAGCAAGCCATGAAGAGGATGTGCTTCACACACAAATCTAAAATGTGTTGGAGCGAAAGAAAATTGATCTAGATTTTTATTAACTTTCTATTTACTGAAATCAAATGCAATTTAATAAGCAAATCATTGAAAGTAGTTCGTAACTATCTAAAGTGACATCCAAACTGGTTACTTATAAATCAAAGTCCATTCCTTGGTAAAAGAAGTTTAATTTTCCCAAAACATTGGCATATTCTTCGATTATTTTTTGTTATCTAAGTAGTTACAGCATATAGCACACAATTTACTTATTAAAAATAAATGTAATAAAATACGTTACAAAAAATACAATTGACTATTACAGCTATTTTTTAAATTAACCATGCCTTTATGAATACGAGCTATTATGCTTTTTTTTCCTTATTTATTACTAACAATTCAAAGATTACAAGATTGGTTACAAGGCACCCAGTCCAGTGTAGAAAGAAATAAAGGTGAAATAAGTTTATAGATATTTTCAGGTTCTAAAAGGTATTTGGGGAGTACTAGATCACGAATTCGTGAAGACGTATAGCTAATTTTACTTAGTTTTTTTTAAACAATGGTAAAAAGTGAAAAAAAATCTGTTTTTGTTCATACAACGTTTCAACAACCTTTAATTTGGCGTTCTACAAATTCAAATTGGTTAACCAATGCCTGAGATAATGGTAAAAACGCCTACTTTTGCACTAATTTAAAATGTTAGTAACTTTGTTATTAACATAATAACATTTAACATAACTTTTTGAAAATTCGGCATTTGATGTGTTTTTAAGGTGTGCTCAATTTCAGCCAGATTGATCAAATAGTTTTTAATTTATTTATTTTAATTGTTTACCCCAGAAGGCATTGTTTAAACAATTGTCCTTGCCTAAATAATGCATAAAACATAAAACTTTTTTAAATTTGTTATTAAAAATATCGTTTAAAAAGGGGTTACTTTTTAGCTTATAAACATTTAGACTAAGCTAGCTTAAAGCTTAGCTTTTTTGCCATTAGCTCAGGCATTTGTTAACCGATTTGAACTTATAAAACGCCAAATTAAAGGTATTTTAATGGGCTACAAGTTTTATCCAAAGTATTTTTATTAAAAATGTAATGGAAACGTTGTATGAACAAAAACAGATTCTTTTTCACTTTTGACCATTGTTTAAAAAAAAAGCTAAGCAAAATTAGCTGTACGTCTTCACGGATTCGTCATATAGTAACCCCCAAATACCTCTTCGAACCTTAAAATATCTGTATAAATATATCCCGTAAAATCGATGAATTTGGCATAGCTAGACTGGACTAACCCTAGAATAAAATTGAGCGTGCGTGGTGCCAACCCTACACGGCTTGTTTTTTCTGCCCCAACTCACTTTGGAAATAGTAATGTAAATTACTCGGATTAAAAAACCAGCTGGAATTAAAATGGGAAGATTTAAATAATTTTGAGCATGCACTAACGTCACGTCTACATCAATAAATTCCTCAGATTAAAAAGAATTAAATCGTAAACGGTTCGATAACTAAATTTGATTATTTCGCGATGAAGTGATTGACCCGTGATAAGGCAAAGCAATTTCGAGATTTACAAATTGGTAATACTGATTTATACCTTCCAATAAGGATAACGTAGATTCTAATTTGGAACTCTGCCGTCACGAAAGAAAGTCTCATCCACCTGACGAAAATGTGGGTGTAATGTAAATGGCAAGGTAATAAAAAACCGCACACCTTTCATGGCGTTAAGGGGACTCAAGGTTGGATTAGATGATGTTACTGTAATTAATTTAATTATACAAAATAGACACGATATAGAAGGAACGAATAATCCGACTGTTCGTTTTGATAAGAAAACACCTTCGCCGATCACAACTCGTCGGTTATTTTTCTACGTTTATTTAACTTCGAGAAAATTTAATTATGGAAATGTACACAATTGCTCAGCGGACCGAAATAGTCACAATGTTATATAGTACCGTAACTATTATTGTTCTATAGTTCTGACACACTGAACACTAACGCGTTTTCATTTGCGATTACAGAAATATTAAATTACTGCGGAAAAGATGTTTCGAAATCATTCACCTGCTGACCTATAAAACGACCTCAACATTATTAACAAAAAGGCGGGTTTTAATTCGAAAATTATTTTTAGCTCTTCGACCTGAATAATTTTCAAAACAAGCCTTTTAAATAAAAACGCCCCGCATTCCTTACATTGCGCCTCAGGTATTAGTGACCTCCAAAAACCTAACTGTTAAAATAAACCTGTATGGTAGATATACCATAAGTGAAGAAACAATGGGCTTCTCGCCGATTATACCGTAAAAATTCACGGTTCTAACGACCGCTAATTAAGCCACAGGCCATGTTATACGTAATTAAGTTACCTAATTCGCAAACGTTACAGGATTTTGATTGCACTGGCTGATACTTCGAAGTGTTTATTATTGAAATTAGTGTTCTTTGTGTGATGCAAGGTCGGACGTTTCTAGGGATTCAAATTATTTATACTTTCGTAATTGAGTTACGATTTCCTCAACTGCAACAAACGCTACCGCGCTTCCTTTTAAAAAGCAAGCCCAAGTGGATTGTTTACGTTAGTTCGGGACAGTATATAATTTTGGTGGTTTTAATTGAAGAACTCGGATGCTCCTGAGCGTACGATGAGGAGGAGTATTTTTATTCCACGCGATCATAAACACAAGTTTCTATTTTTTAACGAACGATTTATCATGTAAACAACTCGAATTACACAAGAACGATTTGGAATTAAACAACTGAAGAAAGTTTTTAATTATAGAGCGAATGGTAGGTATAGCAGAAAGTGACGCGGGATTCAATACGTCGCAGTTTTAATGTTAATCCATTATTACTCTACGTTTTATTTTCACTTGCGGCGTGTCAACGTATATCGAAAACGTTGCCTATGATTTCTCATTAAAGTTGATGCCCATCCAGGAATAGATAGCTGATAGCGGCTAATTGGCTTTGGAACATATGTGCAGGTTGCTTAGTGAAAAATTACAAAACAGATGTATAGAACTCCATGTGTTATTAACAGTTTCGACTATTAGAATCAATACGAATTTAACAAAAAAAAAAATGGCGATGTATCTATCAGACTACTTTCTCATAGTTTATTATAAATATTGGATAGTAGAATAAACATTTAACGTTTAGAAACGATTTTTCAGGTGGATTTCGAGAAAATTTCGAAAAACGGCAATATAGTACCTTTCAAAAACGATATAGCCAAAAATGTCATACTTTATTATACACATGGGATAGTAGAATAAATATTCAGAATTTAAAAACAATTCTTCAGGCGCATTTGGAGAAAACTTCGAAAAAACGAAAAACGACAAGAATAAAATGGCGTTTGGAAACGATTTAGACAAATATTTTATAAAACACAATTATGCACATTCGATAATTGAATAAATATCCAAAGCTTAGAAAAACATTGGAATGGATTTTAAGAAAATTTCAAAAAAACGAAGTGTCCTTTAGATAATAATGTAACGTTTTACGGGTTCGAAATAACTTTCACTGTGCGAAGTGTCTTAACTGATTTATTTTTCATTAACAAGTAACACTTCATGCCTAATTTATATAACACATTTGTTTATTTATATTTCGCGCACAGTCGACTCGTTCCGCTGTTTATGACTATTCCTGTCTCAGTTGGGTAGTTTGCTTTTATTCTGCCACAATGCTGATTCCCGAACATTCTCGTCGCTCTCGAAGGATATAGAACTTTCTTCGAACGGTCTTCTTGTGGGGACTCCCATCAGGATTTCAACAACACACCAAAATGTCCACCCAGGTGAAGCGAAATAAGACCTCCAGCATATTCCTGACGATCCTCAAGTCCAAGGTATCCAATCCACATGCCAGTTTCGGAATAGCTAATTTAGTTAGGTCTTCGCTCAGGAGGTTATCCCTGAGGTCACATAGCGCGTCCAATAGGTGGGCTTGTGAAAGGACCTCCTCTTGGTAACCAGGTAAAAGAGCTACCGTTGTAATACATCTTCTTTATTCCTCAGCGCTCGGCCAACCGCTGGTCCCAGCTGATGGTGTTCGTCCAGTTTGCCAAACCTCCGTCAGGAACTTCGGCAATTGCTCAGTACATCCATTAGATCCTGGGCCACCCAATGAGCCACCGCATACTCAGCCGGTGTTTCGAAGAGATCCCGTTGTTCTTCCCTGGTCACACCGAATCTGGCCTTCCTGGACCCACTATATGCAGCCATCAATTCTTCAAAGGAGGACTCCTCCTCTTGGAGCGGTAGTTGGTGCACCTGTTGATCATGGTCATGGTCTCCCTCGAAAGGTGCTAATCGATTGTAATGCACGACCATTGGCTTTCCATTCGGAACTTTGCTAATCCAGTAGATGACGTCATTAATCTTAGTCTTCATTGTATACGGCCATTTTCAGGCTTTCTGACGCTTTGGAAATAATCTGCGTCTTCTTTGTGGGTTGTACAGCCACACCAGGTCCCCTTCCTCATACATATCGCTGTACGTCTGAACTTCAGAGCGATCCTTCATGCGGTCGCTGGCGACTCGGAGATTCGTCAGTACCATCTCGTGAACCTCGTCCATCCTTCTTCATTCTTTCCATAGTTCGGTGACATAGTCCTCCCCAACCAGATCTTCTCCCGGTTTGCAATCAACAGCCTTGTCTGAATTTCCCTTTCTGTCGGAGTTTGGCCGGTGGACTCGTTAATGGCAGAACAGTAGGCCATTAGGAAAATGGGAAGATGTTGATCCCAGTCACGTTGGTGTTGAGACACTACCTTCGAGAGGTACTTGCCCATGGTATGGTTCATCCTCTCCATCATACCGTCAGATTGAGGGTGCAGCGTCTTTGTCCTGGTTTGGCGTGTTTATTTTGTGGAGAGACTTTCCATATTACAATAATTACCCCAAAATGTTACTTAACTATATTATACATATTCGACAGTGGGACAAATATTAAAAGTTTTAAAAAAGTCTTTGAGCAAATGTTAAGGAATGTTAGGGAGCAAATGTTTGAGCAAATAAAATGTCTAGAAATCCTAATAATTCAAATTCGAAAAATCGGGGGCAGCGGTGGCCGAATGGTTTAAGGCGCAAGCTTTGAATCAGGCGGTCATCGTCGTTGTGGGTTCGAGTCCCACGTAATCCATGGGTGTTGTGTGTGTTGTGGGAAGTGTGTAAAATGTATCCAAAATCCGATATCAAAAAGCCGGTAGCCAAGCCGGATTGGATCGGATATCCTGTAGGAGGGCGGGACTAGGATACACACACCCTGAGTCGGTAGAGCACGGAGTGGGTCAACTGGGGTGAGAGCCTTAAGGGGGTACAACCGTGCTCAAGGACCGTGGTTCGGAGCCCACGTTAAACTGTAGGTCCCGTCCAAATGGGCCCTGGCAGCGTAAAAGAGATGTTAACTTAATAAGACAAGACAAGACAACCTGAACAATTATAGGAAGATGTTTATTGATTTTTTAATATACATTCGTCATTAAATGTGTATTAAAATTTTGACACTTCCTTTGATAACAAATTACCTATAGCTATATTATTAAGGCTTAAACCTCGGTCTCCAGACTCTAAAAGTATATACAGGTAAAAATGTCAATAGGAGGGTTGATATCTTGGTTACCCGATCTCTTAAATGAACCATTTACCCCAATCTACTAGTGATTTCTAGTCAAATCTAGTGATTTTCAGTACTCAATAATTTTGGAATCTTTGGTTCTAATAAATTTGGTATCTGGTATATAACTGACCCCCCATCGCTTCCGCACAGATAGTAAAAAGCAAAAAGCGGTTGGAAAGGTATACAAGCTTATTCTAAAGTTAGAATCTTGTTATTCTGTAGGATCCCAGCAGAAGAATCTACATACTTGTTGCGCAAGAATCTAGAATTCGTGTGTGCCAGAAATATATTAGTTCGGACAAGAAAATGTGCAAATGAAAATAATTAGTGTAATGTAATGAGTAAATAAATTAGTAAGGATTAGTATAATTAGTTTATCCACCTAGGACGCCACAAATAAGCTAGAATTAAAGATGTCCAAATAAGTTAAGAGTCGTTCTGTATTTTTATCATATTTTACTATACTGAATCATATCATATATCTAGTGTAGGGTATACCCATGAAATAATCAGTAGTCGTTGTTGTTATTTCAAACAAGAGAAATCACAATAATTCATCAGAATATTATACCCCCATTCCCCTTAACAAATCATCTTCATCAGAGCTTTAAACAAAATAGCTCTCAGAAGAGGCCTAAACATGTTAATATATTACAATTAACTTTGACAGCCTTTACATTTAATTTATGGATTTTTAATGTGATGTTTATGATGTTTACTTTTCATGTGTGCCAGGAAAAATGACGAGAACAGAGAACAGTACGTTGAAAGCTGGATTTTGTATGACTTAATAAACCGCCAAATGAAGTGGAAGTATTACCATTAAAACTGAAAACCTGTATTCGAGTTAACGGTAAATTTAATTATTAGATAGCTGGAAACACTGTTCAGATAACACCTGGTCGTTTCAACAGAGTGGAATAGACGAAAATTGAATTTAATTCGCGATTGGTAGCCACGTGCTTTAATAATAAGAACATAGAATTTGATTCCATTTTAAAAATTGAGAACATTATTAAATCGACGTTTAAAAGTGCAAAAGTTATGAAAAATGTTTTTTTTAAGTAACTCCAATACTATTGACAATAATCAATAGTAAAAAATTAAGTTAAATGAATGAATAAATTAAATGGAAAAGTAATTTTCATTGTGTGGGGAAAGCTGTTATTATTCTTACAACTTTAAAAAAATATGTGCATATAACCCTCAAATTACGAAAAAAAATTGCATTGAAGAAATTTCAATCGACAACAAGAAATTCTATGTGTTCAATAAAAACACCTTAAATGTTTAATGCAATGTCATCCTATTATAATTTTGGAGCAGGGGTAGTTCCCCCCATTGCAACGGGTGACAAATGTATGGGGTATATTATAAGGGAGGAGGTAATCTCGACGCAGAATGATTAAATATCTTAAGATGACAGGTACTTTCGACATAAACAAAATTTTTAAATCGTTACTGCACTTCAACTCGATAACATTTTATACATTCAGAGATAAAAATGAGATACACTTATGTAAACCAAGCCGAGCCAAGCCGAAAAATAGTAATTTGGCTTCAATTGTTTTGTTTATTTAATATATGTTAATTTTATATAACAATAACAATTATAACTTGTAGTTCATTTGTATTTTACAGGTGAAATAAGTAGGTAACACATTATCTGTAAGTTATTGATGATGTCAGTGAAGCTTGATAATGACAGAATTATTTCCAAAGGAGCTAAAACAGCCGTTTTACATTCCATGGCAACCCTTGAGCAAGATAATTTTTGATATCACGGTATGAGTGTGTTGTATGAATTGCCTTTTCAAAACCTACAAGCAAAGCAAAGGTACATAGTGTCAGTTATAAAACACATTGATTTTAAATAGCCGATAGAAAAACTTAGTACAGTACCTACCAGAATGTGCCATCAATATACAAAATATTCATTCTTGACAGCCTATGTGGATCTCACAAGTACACCCTATAGGCCTATAATATTGTTTTCAATATTATTTATAAACAAGAATTACTCGCACTTACTTGTTTGAAATGCATTACAAAATATTTTTACTGTATTCTGTATTTTCTTGATGTAGATTTCTTGTAATTGATGTCAGTAAATTATTAGCAAGTTATTTTCTGATGATTTTAGTCGATTTTTCAGATGTATCTTAATCTGCTTTTCGTTTGCATGAATTGAAAGTAATTTGTTCTATAATAACGTTGGGTTCATTTGCCACATGGTTCTGCATTAAGGTCAGAAGGAGATCAGTCATTTTTGAAACACCTGCAGTACTTCGTCTCTCATCATCATCATCATCATCATCAATCGGCTATTCTCGTCAACTCCCGTAGTAGTTTCCATCCCCTTCTGTACTGAGCTGCGTAGATCCAGTTGGAATGGATACGCTTTATTATATCGTCCGACCATCAGGATGGAGGTCTTCCTCAGCTGCGGAATGCATCGACTCGTGGGCTCCACTTTTTCTGTCGTCACTGACTTTGGCCAAGTGTCTGGCTCAGTTCCATTTAAGAGAAGCAATCTTCTTGATGGCGTCGATTACTTTAGTTCTTACCTTTATATTTGTGTTGGAAACATAGATCCAGCATTGCTTTCTCCATGCTCTCTGTGCAACTCTGATACTATTAGCTGTCCGTCTTGTTAAGGTTAAAATCTCGGCGTCATATGTCAGCACAGGCAAGACACATTGGTTAAAGAGTTTCCCTTTAAGGCATATGGAGATATCTGATTTTAAGACATGGCCTAACTTTCTGAAGACTACCCAAGTTAGTCAAATTCTTCTTGACAATTCATAGCTTTGGTTGTCTCTATCCAAGGGAATCTCATGGCCCAAATTATATGAGTGAAAATGTTCTATTTTTGAGTTATTGAAAGTCAAATAACTTATTAACATAGTTTTGTTGATGTCAATACTCAGACTCACCTCTCGGAGGCTTTTTCTAGCTCTTATAACATCGTTCGTGCTTCTTCAAGACAATCTGCAACCAGTATTATGTCATCAGCGAATCGTATATAGTTTAGATTTTCGCCGTTAATATTGATGCCGAAGTTCTCCATGTTAGCACTTTTGAAGTCTCTAAAGGTTTCTAACTGAAGTATCTAACTGAAAATGACTGTCCAAGAAAATAAGAATAGTACATTGAGATTGCCTGTAGGATTATCAGAACCATTTTGTTAACACAGGTAAAGAGATAAATTATGCGTTGGAATTACAGCCGCCGAATTATAATTGTTATCTAGTATAGGTACTACTATAATTATTTTTTCTGTGGCGGTTTTTAATTTCTTAATTTTGGTTACTGACAGTGGCTGCGACTTCACACCAGTAGCGACTTGTACCATTTAATTAACACTTTCGAAATCCATTTTAGAAACTATCCTATTAGAACCACCCAAAACGGGTAATTAATCAATAGGACAAAAACTCATTTATATTTGTCTACTTAGTATTAATCGGGCAGTTTAGGGTGGAAATTAATTTCTTTTGTTTTTCAAAACATTTTATGTGATAATTTCTGGCTATGAAAAAAGTAGAATAATATTTATACAATTGTACAAAAAACAGTTTTTTTAAGAATTTTCTCGGAAATTCCTGGATCCATTTTGAAAAATTAAAATTCCTTATGAAGGTGAATGAATCTGTTAGAATTTTGCCACTATCGAGATATTAAATTTTTTTCCGATGTCAAAATTTTTTAATAACAATTTGAAAATTGAAATCTTGTCATTTTGTTACCATAAAAACTGGGTAAAACTGTGGAGTAACCTGAAATACGAAGGTGCAAGAAGATCTTTAACGATTTTTGTTTTCTAAAATTAATCATAAATAATGAACAAACGTTTAGATACGTATTTGTCGGAAGGGTTGGTTTGTGGAAGAGGTTTTGATGGTAGCAACAAATTGACAAAGAGACACAGGTGAAGTGTGGCGACTAAAACATGTCACAATATCTATTGTATCTCGTAAACAGCATGGATAACAAAATTAACTTTGGGGTCACAAATTAGCAACAAATTGGGTTGGATGAATAGACGAACTATAAAATGCATGATGTAGCGTAATAATTATTAAGTGAAGCCAAGCAAATAAGAGGTCATATTTGTTCATTCTGAAAATCTCTAGCAAGAAGATGGTAGAAGAGCTATTATAAATAGTATTTCATTAAAACGCAGTTTCTCTTGCATCTAAACATACTGGGTGTTCCGCCTAAGAAACGATATAGTTTATTGGCATACAGGGAAACCTAAAATATCATAATTTAATGCAACTGATCTCTATACCAAGTAGGAGAGTTACACACCTTCGAAATGGAGCTATAAATTTTGAAAAATGTAATATCATTGCAATCCTTTAACTTCGGAGAGTCAAATTTGGTATGCCGTTTGGGGGCACTGGGTGTCATAATTCGTAGGTGAGACGAGGTTTATTTATAAATATAAATATCATAAGGAGGTGATCGGGGGTGACCCACTCATGAAATTGCACAGAACTTTTTATCTATTTTTTGCTTATTTCAAGAACTTACAATTTCATTTTCATTTCCAAACTTTTTAACTCTTGTTAAATTCTAAGAACACGTATGTTTTTAGGAAAAATTGAATTAACTGAAGCGAACTGACAAAAAGTGCCAATTGGAAAAACTTCACCAGTAAATCACAAAAATTTGTCTTTCAAAATGAAACATAGGTAAGTTTCAATAACGATGAAATACTGGCAAACACAATTAACATTGTTTGTAATAAAATATGCAGTAGGTAAATCATTCTAAATTAGGTGAGTTTTCAAAAAAATACTCAAAATGATCATCACTTTCTCTAAGACGAATTTATTCTTCACCGAAAATTGGAGTCCTCTCTCTATTATAACTGCAATCTGTAATGGTAATTACAATAGCACATCATTTTTAATATAGTTGCATTTATACGAGCCCACAACCCTCAGGTTGGAACTGGTGAGAAATAAACAGCAATATGTATCGTTCTGCAAAGAAAATAATCACATTTAATGAGATCTGGTGATCACAGTGCCCAATTTTGAGGACACTATATTCTCGCCATACTAGCCATTTACTTGAAAATTTACAGATTCTATTCAGAATTCAGATTCTAACAGCAATAAAATAAGCTGTTGTTCTATTATGCAAAAACCAACGTCCCAATTTTAGGAGTAATGGTAAATCATCCGGAAAAGCATGGAGAGAGTATTTTGAGGGAATTCCGTATAACCTTCACAGGTTTGTTTGGTAAAATACCTGGTTTGATTAGATGATGACAACAAAGTCATTGATATGAAACCATACCTTTTTTTAAATTTATGTTAAAAATGTCGAGGAGTTACTATATAAGTTTTCATGGGAATATTCACGATAATTATGGATATTTGTAATTCCTTAGCGAGTAACACAAGCCTCATTAGTTAAAAATCTTTCCCTATGAAAATTATTAACCTGTATTAAAACGATACAAGATCATTTGCTATAATAAATATTGAGGCAACAACTCTTGTACTTCAAAGAAGTTAGGTACATGGATTCAGTAAATTATGTCTGATTATTCTGTTTACAGATGTTCTTGTTACTATTGTCTGTCGAGATAAACATCTTGCCTAGTCTTCACAAAGTTACTTGACACACCCATTGTAAAATACTAATGTACCAAGTGCATTCAAAAAGTGCTTTTGCTCTATTATGGGGGCAAAAGGCAAAATCGCTATAGTATAGATTTTTTAAGGGTTTTATTCACAAATTGCAATATTATATAGAGAACAATGATATATGATCTCATACATCACCTGTTAAAATGGGGTGAAACTACCCCTATTTAAAAATGATGGTACTAATTAAAATGACTTCCAAGTAGAGTGCCGGGATGATATTCACAGGGTAGACAATAATTGCATCCAAAAACCACTTCTGCATATCCTACTCACTTACCACCCTTCGAAGTGGGTGAAACTACCCTTATTCCAAAATTATATTTAAAAGGATAGATGATATTTGCTAAGTACTAGTCATTAACCTTACAAAACTCCTATCAAATACCCCACAATACCCACGGGGCAGTTTCAGCCGCTTCAACAGGTAGTAGGTAAGTATATGGGGTGACCTGTAAAGGTTTGTAGAGATACATACTTGCTACCCATTCTGTGAATATCATCTTTGCACTCAAATGACCAGTCGTTCATTTAAATTAATAAATGTAATTTTAGAATAGGAATAGATTCACCTACTTCGACGAATAGTAAGTGAGTAGGGTATGCGGTAGTGGTTTTAAGGATGCAATTGCTACCTGCCCTGTAAATATCATTGTTGCACTCGATTTGCAAGTCGTTCATTTAAATTACCTAATGATATAATTTTGGGATAGGGTAGTTTCACCCACTTCGACTGGTGGTAAGTGAGTACGGTATGTGGTAATAGTTTTGTGGAGGCAATTGCTATTTACCATGTAAGTATTGTCCCGGCACTCGACATGCAAGAAATTTTAATTTATTATCATAATTTGTGAATAGGGGTAGTTTCAACCCATTATAACAAGTGATAATGTATGAGGTAATATGAAACTGTTTTCTGCATATTATTGCAATTTGTGAATAAAACCCTTAAAAAACCATATTCTATAGCGATTTCTAATTTCCTCATTTTGGCTGCTGAAAGTGGCTGCTAACTTCACACCAGTCTCACATATAAGTTTTCATATAGATATAAGAGAAAAAATAAATCTCGTAAACCATTCTTTAACTCAATGTGAATGGTGATGGTGAATGGTGAGTGGTGTCAATGTGATGATACACTTGCGGTATCATCTGATGTAATTGACAGTATGTGCACAAATTCGGCACTTAAAAACTGTTGAATTTACCAACATGCTCGTATTTTTTAACTAAATGGAAGGCAATAATTGTTTATTTTACGGATTACAAATCTAGCAGCAAAAAGCTATTGAAACGCACTTTTGAGGTGCTGTATAGAAACCTTTAAAGATCTGACTTACACCTCAAAATTTGTATCAAACATTTTCCGAATTATTAGCCAATTCATTTGAAGAGGGCAGTATGTTCCAGAACAAAATCAGGGCCAGAAGCACTACATCAAGTGTATTAGGGATTCCTTCAATTTCAAATCCGACTGTCCCTGATTGATGAAATGGAACGTTCCAAAATAACTGTTATTAAAAATAGTAAAAATTCTCTCACCACTGCCATCCTTCTTGAAGCTCTTGGAGGCGTTGTTCGTTGTCGGCGGTTTCGTTGTTCGCATACTAATCCTACCACTATCTGTCCTAGAAAAAACTTGAGCCCTGTTGAGCGCCGTCTTCATTGCACTTCCCATCTTTGGCACATTCTTCCCGTCGAGCTTGACGGACGGCGGCGGTGTGGACCTCTTCGTGACGTTCAGCAGGTACCTGCTCTGAATATCGTTAGTCTTCATCGGTTTCCGATCGACCGATATCGCCCTCTCCTGCTTCGCCTCTGTCCTCCTCCGCATCTCGGGGGTGTTCGGGCACCTGAGCTGGGCGAGCTCGTTGTCGACACGCGCCCTCCTCAGGCTGAAAGTCTTGTTGCATCTCGTGTTCGTTATGTTCGACAGGTCTTTCCTCTTCTGCAGACCCTTCTCGAAATCTTCCTCGGAACTGGATTCAGTGTCGCCGAACTGTCCACGGTCAATCTTCTGATGTGGCGTGACGTTAGTTCTGCGGTTTATAAAGTTCGGTTTAATGGACGCCGTCGAGGAGCTCCTTTGAATCGATGCGGTTCTCCTCGGTATGTTCGGGGAGTTGCAGACGTTGGTCTCCTTCCGGGTTAATGTAATGTTAGTATTCTTTGGCGAGTTTCTGTTGGAGAAGCTGGTCGACCTCTTGATCGGGGAGTTGTTTGGGGAGTTCTGCACTTTCTTCTGTGAGTATTGATTAAACAAATTTGTATAAGTTTGATCGATACTTTGCAGGTTCTTGTTCTGGAAATGTTCGAGTTTGTTTGATATATTCATTGCTCTATCATCCAGAGAATTGTGCCTAGTATGTGATGCCTTCTGTTTCAGTAAGTGCGCTGTGTTATTCAATTGCAGGCCGCATTTGATGTCATAGTCGCTATCTGGATCACTGTCGAGGGACAACCGCTGCTGGAGAGTGTTAATAAAGTTCTGCGTAGGCTTGAGGATTAAATCCGTATCGAACCCATTATCTAGGTACTCGACGTTCGAAGAGCTCAAGCTGTTTCTGTTGCGTGGCTGCGAAAGCGTGTGTATAGGCGACGGAATTTTCGTTGGAGAAGTCTTTCCGGTCGGAGGTAAGTTTCTGGATGGACTGCCGGGCGATAAGTTAGATACTTTTGGATCAACAGTGCTCTTGACTTCGATACTTTGTACATTCACTATGTTTGCGGTGAGTTTCACTGGCGTTTTCTTACCAATGTCTTTTGGCTCGTTCACCACTTCACTGTAGATCTTGTTATCGACGAAAGCTTGGACTTGGATTTCAGACTTGGTCAGGCTGAATCGTCTCAGTTCCTTTTCGGGTTTAGGTTTGAAAGCACCACTCGATGTGACCGAGATCACGGAACCCTGGTCCTGGAAGTTTTGCTCGAGACCGTCACGTTTCGCGTTCGGGCTCGGAAATAAAATTTTCATAAAGGCTCTGTTTTGTGAACTGTCGATGTTGTTCAATGCTGGTTCGACAGTGTCGGTGATGGATAGGTGTTGTGTAGGTGACATGATAGGAGAGAGTTGTTTTCTAGTTTTCGGAGTTAAGGGGGTTAATTGTTTTCCGGTGGATGATGGAAGGTTTGTTGACTTTCGGTTGTCATCGAAGGTCGTCCCGTTGGATTTTGTGCTATTTTTGAACACACTGGAACAAAGGCTCTTGACGTATTCCTCAGTCTTTTTCTTTACTGATACTTGTTCGATTTTGAATTCGCTATCGATGCTCATTCTGGCCTTTTGTTCTTCAGAATAGTTTTCAGCGTCTAAGGTGTAGGTGCCTGTGTCGCTGGCGGTGTCCGATATGTCCAACTCTAATTCAAAACTTTCTAACAAGTCTTTCTCGTTCCCAGGAGTCTTGACATACAAATTAGCTAGCTCGGCATCGGTGTAATGATCCTTTTTCATCTCAGGGCGCTTCTTTTCTTCCGGCGTCTGTTTCGGACTGAACGGACTGATCAAGTCCATTTCAGGACTGGAGATGTCCTTCAGTTCTATCTCGGGACTGGTGATGCTCGGGAGGTTTGAGTTAGGAAACGACTGAGTCATCCTATCAGAGGTGACGTTCTTCAAGAACAGAGTCAAATCGCTACGTTTCGCTGCGGTACCCTTCGTGGGGGTGGCGGCGTTCTTCGCGCGTTCCGGCTTTTCATCTGAGGAGAAGTACCCGTCGGACTGAAAGCTCGACTTCCTCGGCAGGTTCCCGGTGAGCGGGTGCTTCGGCACCGTCGCGGCTGGGGCGTTCTCGGCGCCCTCGAGCTTCGAGAGGGACTTGACCCTCTTGTGGCGCTTCTGGAACTTCTCGGCGAGCGCCTTCTGGCGCTGAGTGTCGACGTTCTTGTCGCCAAAGTCTATCGTGAAAGCAAGCGGCCGCGGCGATTCCGGGACGGAAGAAGGTTCTGCATTCCCTTCCATGACTCACGCTGCGAACTCGCGACGGCGGTATTATTTTCTATTAAACTTTCGCCCGCATTTTATCGAAACGCCCCACAAACGACCGTCTACGGAATGAATTGCACCTACTTTTTTTTCAATTTCTTTTAGCAACTTTTTTTAACTACATTTTCGTTTGAAGCGCTACACAAAGTGTAAAAGCAGTAAGCCAGTAAGCAGACTGAAGCAGACTATTTCTGTGACTATATCAAGGCGAGTTGTCAACCTTACTGGCGTAAGTGGCGTACTGTGTCAAGTGTGTAAAAACTGTTTGACGTTTGACAGACGTCAATTAGATTTTTCACAATCCGATTCATATCTATGCAACCAACAATTTTGGAGTTGTGCTGCTATTCGTTCATAGGCAATCCCTATATCCATCGACAAAATCATTATTTTTATTATTTCAAATTTAATAGGATGTCTTCAGTCTTCCCCTTTTATTAATGCATACAAAAGGAGGATGGGCCAAGTCCTCCTAGGCCTCCTCAACATAAAGTTGAACTGATCAAATGGGAGGTTCTTTATTGTAAGATCTATTCTATGATATATGGTAGATGGTAGATCGGAGATCTCCTTTCAGCACTCAACAGAAACATAATTACACCAGTTGTTATCCAAGAGGGGTACTGAATACGGAAAACCAGAGAATTTGTTTCGACACCACCTAAGAAAAATCTATACCTTTAAAGTTCAGATAATCAACAAAAAGTATCGCCAGGTACGATGAACAATATTCCATCCATCTCCTCTGAATGAATTTGTGAAATCATAAAATAGGTGTCTCGTTATTAGAGATCTGTGCGATCTACTTTGGCTTGTTATTAACATGATTACCGTAATTCCACACTCATCTATGAGGGACACTGAATGCCAAAACCAGAGAATTTTGTACATAAACCAGACAAATAGTATATTCCTCCGTCGTGTCGCTGCCTTTTAATCATCCGACTAGTTAAAATTGACATTCCCCAATCAATTCAAAACAAAAAGTCTGCAGTTGACAAAAATAAATCTTTCAGTAAGTTTCGTGATATCCAATAAAAAAAAAGGACAAACAAGAGAGATCTAAATGGATACATCAGATGAGCAAAATAATAACAAAAGTAGTATTGCAACGTTTTTGCCTACGCTAAAATCACTAAACTACACGAATTTTCTTAATTAATTTATTTTAATCACTTCCACTAACACTTATCTACTAATATTTAATCTAATTTATCTTAACATCTACTGTTTATTTATGTTTACTTTTTGGATTTACGTCCATTCCGACGGTTGCTTATCTTTATAGCAGGCTGTTTCGTTACAATATGTATCACAATCTCGGATGATCTGTAGGATGGGCTTGGTCAGCGATAGGGGGAGCAAAAACGAAATGAGGCACGCCGGGAATGACCTAGAGGGTTATACCATAGCGTTATATCGTTATTATATAATATATAATATGGTTTTGGCCATGATAATTTTCTAGATGTAAAGACTATGTATATTACATATGATATACATAGTCTTTGCTAGATGTTAATATCTCTCACCCACCCCGCCCGCAATCTCCACTCCTGGAGCAGGCAGCCGATAATACAAACCTGCTAAACCTAAAACCTAAAGGTGCGCTAATAAGCTCAGTTCAGCAAAAAAACATGTACATTTTTACCTTCAAATGCAATAGAATATGCGGTGCAGCTTGAGGTATATAAGGTTTTGTAATTTATTTGTGAAAGTTCTTTTATTTAACCAAAACGTTTGTTCGATATTCTGGTCGAGTTTCGAATCGATTCAGTTAAACTCCGAACAATCTGCTTATCAAATAAAAAATATTTGAACAGTATCTATACCAAGCTTCATTCCTTAGAGTTTGGACATCAGGCTACCAACTTTCCAGCATGAAGCAATAAAAAATCTTCCCCTGAAAACCATTCATGAAGTTGAGGATTTTGAAAAACAGTTGTTAGATACTGACAAAATTATTAAAAGTTCTTTGGTAAGTGTTATGTGATTAAAGAATGTCATAATTAAAAAGATATTAAAAATTGTCGCTTAAAATATTCGCTTTTATTTTACTCAACTGAATGTAAATTAATGAAATTAATGAATATATATTATTGTTTTAGTTGCATCTTTTTAAATATTTGGGCGGAAGAGACGGGAGAGACCATTTAAACAGATCCCTTGCCCAATTATTGACCAACTAATGAGTTGGCTACACAATGTTCATGGTATGGACAAAGGGGGAATTTTAAAACTAAGGATTTAAACTCTATTAAAATATTAACAGGTAATATATTAATAATCTTAATGGTCGACAATTCTTAGTATTAATATTTTCAGAAAGTATTATTGCTTGTCACACTAACATGACCTACTCCGAGATTGAAAAATATGCAGGGGAATGGTTCAGGTTGAGCCGGCAGAGGTTAAACAGACAAAAAGTTATAGTAAATCCCGCTTGTGAGTGATTCTTATACTTACTATATAGACTTTTTTACCAAATGTGCAGTACCCTATAAAAGTACTATATAGTACTAGTTGTGCAATGCATTTGTATAATAAATAAATTTAATTTTTACTTTCCTTTAATGTTTATACTTCTATTTTCATCATTGGAACCTTTTAGTGTAATATTACCAATGTTTATTCGTTAAAGTTAATGTGGAAATTTAATGCCACTATAATACTGGGTGTATAGGTAGGTATATATTATATAATTATCCCCTAATAATTGGTACATTTATATCTGCCGTTGCAATCGTTCACATGTTGGATTTTATTAACATTTGATTACAGTTTATGGGTTAAATTGATCCAGCGGTTTAAAAATAGCGGCTTTTTTTCAAAAAAATCCAAAACTTTTTTGTGTCCGAGGGAGTAACATTTCTATAAAAAGATTATATAAAATGTATGTAAAGTTTCTAGAAAACAGTGATATAAATGTAACATAACTGTTGTGATATAAAGGTGATTTAAAGAAATTATATAAAATTTCTGTAAAGAAGTTACCTTAATGTTATGTAAAACGGAGGTAGTATTTGTGGCGGACATTTCTACATAACATTGATTTAAATATTACAGAACATAGTTACATAACAAGTATTGTCAGTTATGTAACGTTTATGTCAATTTTATATAATTGTGTTGATTGGGTATGTCTTGTAGATTTTTTCTATTAATTATATGAAGAACTAACAACTAAGATGGGACGTGCGAATCGAAGAGCTGAAGAAGACCATCAAGAAGAGGACGAGAAAGACAATCATCAAGGCAATGGAACACACAAACCCACTCATTAGGAGGACAACGGGGACTATGACGAGGACGCACCATCAGAGAGGAGAAGAGACACCCAAGACGGCAATGAAGGAGGACTAACCAAGAAGGACATACCACGAAGATGAAATTACAATAAGAGGACCACCAGGATGACCAGGACAACAAAGAAAAAATCAACACACGGAGGACAGGAAAAACCAAAAGGGAGATTATGAGCCAGATGCTCAACTTTGGACAGAATCAGGATCATCACATTTCGAGAGAGTATAGTCATAAACAGCGGGACGTGACGAACACTTCACCGGAGCAGCCGTGCGCGAATAGTAAATAAACATGTGTAAGATATAAATTAGGTATAGTGTTAGTTGTTAGTGAAAAATAAATTAGTCGAGGCACTGCGCGTAGTGTCATTACAACCATTGGGTCAAACGTGCCCGCGACGCGATTTTTTAACTGTTATAATAGTTAGTTAGTTAGTTAATAATACGATATAGTGTGTACACACTAGTGTGTTTTTTTCCGAATATCTTCGTCACATTTGCAGTTATGCCACGAAAACTTATCTTCACCGAATACATCTCTAACTTTTTTTCGAAGTTGCAATGGTTTTCGCGCTCGCGCTTTGTCAATTATGTTAATTAATGGAGCATATGCTACCTATTATTTAAACATCGTTTATTGCAAAATGGAGTGACTTTTGCATGTAACACTATTGGATTTTATACAAACGAATATTCATCATTTCGGATTTTTTTATAATAGTCATCTCTATTTGTTGATAAGAATAAACTGCTTGCATATTTTAATGTAACAAAACTTTTATACTTTGTCATATGAGGCACTCATAGACCGTTTTTTTGAATTTGAGTTATTAGCATTTCTATACGTTTTAAGGTCCCCTGTGTTCCAAAAACATGTTTTTGGAAAAAAAAGTCTCTGTGTCTATGTATGTGTCTGTGATCCAACTCCAACTTTGAATTTAGTATTTGTGCACCAGCACCTCCCAGTAATAAAGTTTAATAACATTTTGAGGTATGTCTTCTGTAAAGGGCAGTTTACTCGTCATTTATTGGTTTCCGAAAATTTTCCCCAAATCTACTCCAATATTTTTCTAAACTTTTAAGTATTTAGTCCACAATCGAACATGTATGAAGAAGTTTAATGACATTTTTGGTTCAATCTCCGTTGTTTTTCGGTTTTTGAAAATCTCAAAATCAACTCTATTTACTACTGAACTTTGAAAATTTATCCTAAAATCGAATGTGTGCAATAAAGTTTAATAACATTTTTGGCTAAATCGTTCATGAAGGGTATTTTCCATTCTCATCGTTTTTAGATTTTTCGAAAAATTTATCTTGTCTTCAAACATTAAAATATTTATTCTACCATCGAATATTTATAACATAAGAAATAACAATTTTTTTTAGTATCGCAATATTTACAGTAAGGTTGGAAAATATATTTCGCGTCACTTTTTTATTTCACGGATTTTTCGCCTATTATAGCTAGAGTAATAATAGTTTTGCGGTTAGTGCAATTTACTTACCATTGCATTATTTTACTCATCATCTATGCAATTAAATCATTGAAAATATATCAGCCATACAATTAAAACAAAATAGTTAATGTTTTGTATGTAATTTCACTTTTTGATTATTGCAATGCAATGTTAAGACACTTGCGAAATATTTCTCTGCTATGTGAGAAGGAATAATAATAAAACATATATATAAAATGTTATCATTTATTTGTAATTCATGTTCTTTAACAAAAATCTATCCTTACTTAAACATACGATGAAATATTACATCTTTTTTTTTGGTTAACGGAAATCAATTACAGTCGCACATTTGCAAAAATTTATTTTTAAATACAGGCACTTGAATTATAAAAAAGTACATTTTTAAATTCCAAAAATGGTAATAAAACTTTTGTATTTATAATATAAAGAGCATGAAATATAATTTGTCCCATATGTCAAATGTCCCATATCTTAATAAAAACAAAAAATATATATAAAAAATATTGAGAAAACATTTTAAAAACAGAGATTCCAATTAAAAACTAAACATAAAAGCAACAGAGTGAGAAACTTAACAAAACTATCTACACATAATAAATAATATGATAAAATTTTAATTCGAATTTACAAAAAAAAAAACAATGAAGCATAAAAATGATATCACTCCAGAACAGATTAATCAGATAAGATATAGTAGCTCTCTTATGAAAGCATTAAGATAAAATTTTGTGCTTGATAAGTAAATAGTAATAGTTTTAAGTAATGTACCACCCGCTTATACTTTGAATGAGAACCTTGGTAACTGCGTAGCATTCAGTGAAACGAGAAGTTTCTATCCGTCCAGGGATTCGTAATGTACGATCTGAAATTCAATATAAAACTGCTAATGCAATGTAAAAACAGCCGGAAAAAGTAATTGCAAAATAAAATGAATATATTATATAAATACAAGTTAATACATATAAGGGATATTATAAAATAAAATAAAATTGAGTGGAAAAACAACAAAGCAAAACCGAAATACTCAAACAACACTTAGGTAATCTTACCCGTCATTCGCTTAAAACTGGAAGCATGGATCTAAATGTGCATAAATAAGTGTCATTAGTATAGCTCCCTGTGTACTGTCATTGACTAAATATTACGGTCAAATTAACTAATAGTGTTCCTAAACTGAACCATATATTTCAATGAAATCAATTTAAACTTTACCAAGGAAAATATTACTGTGTATATATATCAACCCTATAGATACTGATAACATTAATAAACTAGTAAAATTATACTCACAGCTCAACATTATGTATTGTAGAAGTCGGACAGTTATCGTTCACTTTAACATGGCAGTGTTTGTGACATTTTATGCAACAATCTCGACACTCGTAGCCCTGTTTCCCAAATCTCCTCGCTATACCTTTACCACAAACCTGGCAAACGGTTCCACTATAGAATAACAAATAGTAAGTGTGGACGTCTTAAAATTACTCAACAGTCTCACCCTTGCAAATGTTTCGCGACGAAAGTGTGATCATTGAAGATGTGCAATTTGGTTCCTTTCTTCCTCCACTTGGACTTCTGCGCCAGCGATAACGGGACGAGGTAATGCTTCTTTATGCCGTTCTCCAAGGTTTCCAGCACTAGAGTGCTGGCCTCGTTGATGTAAGTCCTGGTCGAAGCGCTGCTCATGCCTGACGCTTCGGATAAACTCGAACGCCTCGAGGTCTCATCCATGGACCTCTGACCTGGTACGTTCAACCTGTAATCTAAACAGGAACATTCAGTTATGGGCATAGAATTATAATAAACTCTAGAACGCCAACAGGTACGTCGAAGATTCAGTTAAATGACTCTACATAGTGAATAAATACCTACTACTTGTTCATACGCAGAACATTTTTTTCTTGCCATATCGTTGCAAGTTTTTTTTTGTTGGTATTTTTTAAATGAAGTTCTGAATAGATCATATGCGACTAGGGCAGGTAATTTGAAATAATCTAGTAAATTTAAAGCCTCAGAAGCGCCCGTGGCAGTAACAAGGGTACTGCGAGTTATAAAAAGAACAGAGTTGGCTTTCAGGAGTTGTTGATTCCAGTTTGCTTTCATGTTTTTTAATTCGTTAGAAAATTGCTTGCCATTTGTGCTATGTCTTTTAAGGTTCTTCTTCATTTTTATAAACATTATGTATTTTTAACATTGGCCCTGTTTTTAAAGTGTACAAACACCGGTCCGAGTCCTCCAGTAGGAAAACTGCGTTTTAAAATAGTGCTTGAGCAAACAGTGAAGCGTTTTAAAATTAACAAGTTTGTTCGAACACTTACTCGAACAAAATTTTCATGCACCTGTTCGTGAGAAGGTCCACCACTGTATAAATAGACAGAACAAGTAATTATAGTAAATGGGACAATTTATTGGATGTTTCGTAATTTAAGTTACTACACTACACTTCAAAAGAAACTATGATTAGGTAAATGAAGAAAACAGGGGAATGTTTTTACCAAATAATGTCTTTAAGTAAAAACTCATATTAATCAAATTCAAATCCATTATGAATATATGAGTAAGTCAAGTAAGTGCTCAAAGGAGCAATTAACTGTTCGAACACTTTGAGTTCGAACAGCCAGTACACTTTAAAAACACAGCCATTGCTTCTCATTATGTAATAATGTGTATGTTTAGTTTAAGTAAAATGCTATAGCTGAATTCAATATAAGTACACATTGTAGTCCTTCAAATTATTGCTTATGATACCTTCAATTACCAATATGATAACACTCCAAATAACAACCCCAGTTGTAATCAATAACCATGTATGAAGAAATGGTGAATTCTGAGATAGCAATGGTATTATTTTCATCAGGCTCACTTCAAGAAGACACAACTTTTAAACGAGAGCTCTAGGGAGAGATCCTACCAAAGAACATTTAAGTGACGAAAATGGTTTCTGTGATGTGCACTTCACGCAGGAAGATAAGTTTGTGGTTACCAAGAAACTCCAACTATTCCATCTCTGAATCTGAGCAAATCATTTGTTTCAAACGTTCAAAGAGTTCGAAGTTTAATGTTTAGTTTATTACGTGGATGAATGATGACTTAGTGGTTAAAGCATGAGACTGTTGGACAGACATTTTTGATGTGAAGATATATTTTGGCGCATTGAACAGTTAAATTCGAAGGTTGCGGGACAAAATGCCGGGGCACTGCAAAGATTTAAAACACATGTTACCGACAACTACGGGAATCTTTGCAACCGACATACCAATGATAATTAAAATTGCATTTATCATTGTATCCATACGGAATTTTCAATATTTCAAAAAAAATTCCATTACGTTGTTAAAATACTATTGTCTAAGTTTAAATACCCCAACCTATTGGGATCCTATGAATGGAGCTCAAATACGAAAACGCAGCCCCTGATTGGCCCGCCGTTGTGGCAAACATCAATGGAACAGAGTAAAGTCTTTCTTCCTCCTATAGGAAGAGGAAATAAAAAAGCAGAGATGTTTTATAGGAGCTAGGGCACTTAGTAGCCTCACATATATATTTAGAGTGAAAACAGTACACAAACCATTTTCCTTCTTTATGAAAAATTAAACTTCTGTGGATTCAATTTTTTTTAAACAATTTCATTTTAAAGAAGTCAACTCAAGCAAATATTCATATTGAAAACTTATTCATACCAGATTCACGAAAGAGCAGTTAAAAATTCTTAGTTTTGCCCTGATGACATTGTGAAATATCCCGCTTAAATATATGTACTGTAACGAAACGACTTGCCGCAAGATAAACACGCCTGGAGCTACCCGGGTTCGCCGAATTCGCTTTCCCGGGAAAGGACAGTTCGAATAAACGCGATTCTTCTCGTCGCTTCGATGCGATAACGGGTTACTCGAAAATCGGGAATGTTCCAGCGACTATCGAGAAACTTCCAGAAGTATCGTACCTGCCATATAAAGGAATACCGGACCCAAGGTGAGTTAGTTACAGTACTATTTATTGCGCAAAATTTAGAAGTATTTTCATTGCCCTATGGACTGCCAAGTTATTCACAACTGATTGGTGTTCTAGATTTTATTATGTTTCTATGGTTATGGGCAACGGAACCAATAATGGTGTTTCTTCAGTAATTCTAAACTAATTCATATTGATTCATATAGAGGAAATAACCTTTTTAAAAGCGAATTAAAAAAATCATTTACTTTCATCGTTTCGGTTTCTATCAGCAGACACAGATCTGCTAAGCGAGTCGTCCCTGCCGGCGTCGTTGTTTTCTGGGCCTGCAGACTTAGATCTGGTCTTTGATTTCCCCAGTCTCCTCTTTATGGTGCCGAAGAAGTCTCGTCTTTTCCTCGGTCTGCCTCTGAACTCGTAATCCGTTGGTAATTCAGATTGGGTGACGTTCGTCGTGGAATAATCACCAGGCTAAAGAAGGAAAATATAAATTGGGGTTGAATTTACAGTAAGAGGTAGTTCAGAATACAGTGATTCAGTTTTAATGGCAGAACGGATCAATGTTCTAGTTATTATTAGAGAGATATTGCAATTGTACAGTGTCCTGCAGACCTTTTTTGACAATTAATGTGCACAGTTTCATTTCCAGAGTTATAATGAAACCGATTTATAAAACAAAACTGTTTTTTTACTTACTTTCTACCCATTTTTCCTTCCCATGGTAGTGCAATAAAATGTGTTTAATGTAGAGATGCGAGATTTACACGGAAGTAGTGCGTGCGCAGTAGTAGTAAAGTGGTCGGTTTGTGACTGATGAAAACTATGGGGCGAACCAAACTTTTCGGATTTATAACACAATTCCACCAGTCAAAGCCAACTGTTACTCATCCGCTATTGCGCATGAACCATTTCCGTGTAAATCATTTCTGGTTCAATGTCAGTTTGAGAAGTCGAGTGATAGAGATTTTATAATGAAAAAACAGGGGTGTACAACATACAGAAAAGAAACGACAACATACGTTTTGTGGGGCCCATTGTCATTTGTCACTCAGAAGTTAGAAAATCGGGGTGTTCTGCGTTAATAAATGATGCAAATAAGCTTCCTGTTGATTTCGTTTGTTTATATCGACCACTATTGTGCTCGAGTAAGTGTAATTTTACTTTCGTATTTTGCTATATTACTGCATTTCGATGAAAACTTTATAGTCTAAGTTCACTTGTGATGACTATCATTCTTCTAATAAGAAATTTCATCACTATCCTTTCAGATTGTGAAACTTTAGAGAAATGGCAGAAAGTATGTAATATCTCTGTAGAGAACAAACAAGTTTCTACCTGTAAAGCTAATTTCTTTCTTTAGCTTATGTTTTGTCTACAAAAAATAATCTCCATTTAGGCACTATTAAAAAAAATTCAACTATGTTAAATTTTTGTTAAAAATGTTAAAAATGTACTAGTTGTACATTCTGTTTTACATCATATTATAAACGTATTTAAACAATTAAACATAAATACTTTTCATCAAAATTTGAAAGAAAGTGTGATTTTTGTTTTCTATTAATACTTTAAGTGTGTGGCAGGTTTCATATCCCTTTCTCAATCCTGCTTGTTCAATAGGTTGGTATGTATCGAATTTGTTCGTTAATCTGCTAGTTATGGTTTTCATAAAGGTTTCATAGAGCTGTAATAAAAGCAATATAGGTCTATACTCTATAGTTGTCTAGAATGGCTGGATCATCTTTCTTATATATCAGTATTGTGTTAGCGTTGTTCCATTTAATGGGTGTCTTACGTTTGAAAAGGTATTTATTGAATAAGATCTTTAGATATTCATTAACTTTTCTGTCTCCTTCTTTGACAAGTTCTATTCAAATTCCGTCATCCCCCTCTGCCTTATTTCTTTTCATACTCTGAATGGTTTTGTCTGTTCTGTCCTCTGTTATTTCTGGGAGATATTCACATTTGACATCTGTTATTGTCCTTTTTAAATCCTTTATAGTGTTAGCCGAAGAGTTTCTTGGGCTATATAGATCTTCATAGTATTTTTCGGATAGATATCGTTATTATCTCTGTTCTATTTCTTACTTCAACGCCCTCATTTTTAAGCAGAATTATCTTTTTATCTCCTTATTTTTTGGAGTTCATTCTTTTCAAATTTCTTGACACACTTGACAGTCTGTTGCCACTTTCAAAAGTTCAATCCACTTTTAAGTTCCTAGAAATCTTGAGTTTTGAAAAAATAGAAAGGTTTAAGTACCTCAAGAAACAGAAGAAATTCTTGGAACCAGTCTGATTGCACCATGTAAGTAAATTAGGAAGTTGAAAAAGTTTCAAAAAATTTGGAAGTTTTAAAGGAGCATAAGAAACTTTTGGAATTTTTCTGGTTGTTTGGGGATTGTTTAACCTGCAAGTTCCTAGGAATCTCGAGAATATTTTACAAAAAATTGGATATTTTTTGTAGGTACTAGGTTTAATCAACTTGAAAATTTTATAGAAAGCTTAAAAGAAATTGGAAGATTTGAAAACATTTAAAAGACCATAAGGAACCCTGAAAACCTTTTAGATTGCAACCTGAAACTACCTAGAAGCCCCTCACAAGTTTCAGAAAGTTGGGAAAGGTTTAAAGGGTAACGAAAAGCTTGTCTAATTGTGTTGGTTGATTAGAGATGATCCAACCTAAAACTTTTCCAGAGAGGGTTCAATCGACCTGCAAGTTCCTAGGAATCTTGAGAAAAGTTAAAAAAATTCGGAGATTTTTCACAGAACGTTCAATCGATTCGAAAATTTCTTAGGAAGCCTGAGAATTTTCAGAAGATTAGGGAACGTTTAAAAGACTAAAAGGAATTTTTATAACCTTTCTGATTGCAAGTTGAAAGTACCAAGTACTACATAAAAGGGCTGAGAGTTTTAAAAAGGCATAACAAACTTTTTAGAATTTTCTGGTTATTTGGAGGTAATCCAGGCAACCAATGATAGTTCTCAGAGAAGGTTCATTCGACCTGCAAGTTCCTAGGAAGCAGTACCTACTTCTTCAAGAATAACTTCATTTAAATACCGTCTGACAGTAATAATGCACCATTGCAATATCCCTATATTGTTTCAATTTACTGCATTAATTACATTTAGCTTCAATCAAAATTTGACAGAAGCGAATGTTACCCCCTTTCACTCAATTGTTCTTTTAAACACGCATTAGTAAACACAAAAAAAGGAAAAAGTATGTTAAAAATCAAACCTTAGGGTGCTCTTCCTTCCCCGGTAAATCCTTACTTTCAACTACCGCATTACCGGCACTTTCCACCACAATGTTCCCATTGGTTTTCTCAACAGTTTCTTGTACCTCCTCCATCAGAGGCTTATTCAGTTCCTTCTCGTCCAGGTTAATCTCCACACGTTCGATTTCCTTCCAACTGCCGTCACTTAGTTCGACCTTTTCAGGTTAGTCGCGATAAAAGAAAAACAACGCAGCACACAAAAGTTAAAGCGAAAGCACTCGGGTTATACTTATATGTATGTATGAAAGTAGGTTGCTTACCTTTACTAACCGCTGCGAGGGTTGCTAAAACGAACAGAAGCGAATTTAGCCACTAATCTGTTTATGGGGCAGTCCTACTTACCCTTTGGACACTGTGGATCACCAGAGAGCTCTTATTTGTTAGGGGAGCATGTCGGTTTCTATCAAAGTCTGAATGCGTCATTGACTGTTTCATGTCTGGCAGGTGGTTACCATTAGTTAAATTGTCTGAAATAAAAAACGTACAATGAGCAATATAATAATTGAAGCAATTTTACTAAACATACCATTATGGAACGTTGAAGTACTTATTGGCATTCTAACTTTATTAGGAGATGGAGTCCTTATCGTTTCTTTAATTTTATAAGGTTGATTTGAGCCTATGTTCGGTATGTCAGCGCCTTCGATGAACAGAAACTGCAACAAATAAACCAATAATATATATCTCTAACAACGACTGGATGTTCATTCTCAAAAACGTAATACAATCATATTTTTCAAGACAATTTCTGAATATTTACAGAACTAAATAGACTTTATGAAGTCTAAATATGAACTATTTATTTTATTTTCTTTAGTGCCCACTAAACATGATAACTTACAAAAATTCCCAACAAACTTACTATTCTGATACATTTAAACGTGTAAGATATTAAATAACATGCTATGACCCTTGCTAGTTAATGAAGTGTAATATACCAATACATTTACTGTTCTGGTAAATTTACACCTGTAAGATATGAAATAACTTGCTATGACCCTCGCTAGTTAACCCAGTGTAATATACATAACCCTCATTTCATTAAGCTTAAAAAAGATCACTTATTAAAAATCTACATTCTTAAATTTGCAGAAAGCTAATACACAGAAATATTCAACATATTTTCAAAAATTTTTTGATTAAAGCATTAAAAAATGAATAACGAGCACTTCCCACAAATAAATTAATTGAAGTCTACAAAGGAATTAGTCCCTCAAACATCAAATTGAAGTTCCTGGAAAGTTTTCAGGGTAGGTTACACAATAAATTGTAATTTTTTATAGGGTATGAGAGTCTCCTCAAACTTATTTCCTACAAGTCACAATAAAGTTTGCTGCAAGCTAATAAAGAATGGTGTTACCTTCTCGAGAATTCACTCGAAGTTGAAATATTTGACAATTTAAAACTGCTAATTTAGTATGTGGCTGTTTCAAGCTTAAATCATGTTTGTTGAAAGTTTTAGTCAAATTCACTTTGAAATTTGTACTTTTAATTTAAGTTAATAGATGATACATTTTTATTGTTTATGTTTAGTGGGTGGCAGTTTATAAATGATTTTCTTTACCTCAACTGTAAGTGTTCCAGAGACAGGGTCGCTCTCATACGGTCGGCTCTGCAGCGTGATGATCTGCCGCTGAGATGGATTGATCAGCAACTCCTCCACGCCTACTATACCTAATCCTAGGAACTTGTGCGGTTTCACAGCATGATCGTATATCTCGAATAGAAGCTCAGCAGTGTTAGCGTTCAAGTCACTGAAAATCAGGAAGGGAAATGATCAGTAAGCGTTTGGCAAAAGCGTCAGGTTTCTTACAAGAGGAAATGCTCGTCCCAAAAGGGAGAATTCGTATTCTTCTGAACGGAAGTCTGATTCTTCTGAGGTGGTTCGTCCATCTCAACAACACAGAACGGTTCAGCACAGCCATGTTCGGCACCGAGTTGTGCCGCTCTTATCACTTTCACCAGCAGTCGTTTCTCTCCGGGGATTTGTCCGGTGTTCAACGAGAGGTGGGTAGGGGTAGAGGCGAAGGGAGTTTGCTGTGAATTTAAACCAAATATTAACATTTTTTAATTCACATGAGTTTGAGTCTATTTCATGTTAACTTTCCTTGGCGTTTTCGATTGCTAAGGAAATGAAAATATATGAAAAGGAGTGAAAGTTTCTATGGCTATACACGTGAATTTGTGACATCGCCTGCGAGTTGCGCCAGGCGTCATTTTGCACGCATCTTCGATCAACAGATTGGGGGTATCTATTGGATCATCAGCAAGTGGAGAAATAATTTATAAATAGCATTAAATGTAGTTCTATGGATACATACAATAAATAGGTACAGTCCAGTACAGAAAAGCACTCAGTTTCCGAAAGAATTCGAAAGTCGTCAAACTTTGTAAAGAGGCATAACATGAAGCCCCCTGAGCAAATTGGTGGATATTCAACCGTGAGAGGCATTTTACTTTTTGGAATACGAAAACTTAACAACATTTCCACAAAAACAAAAATTTATTGATGGTTCTAATAATTAATAACTATTAAGATGATTACGATTTAAAAAAAAGCTTTCAAAAGCATTGCTTTCAGGTGGCGTTAATGTTAATATCGGAGTCGGAAAGTACATTGGCTGAAAATTATATGAATTTTCCAAATAATTGTGCAGATTTTGATAAACTCGAATTTCCACTGAAGATAAATAAGATCCATAAAATTAATGAGAAATATTGTCTCTATGTTGTTTGAAGAAACCTAAATTTAGAATTTTTCTGCACCAAGACATCTTGTTTTGAATGAAATATCTAGACATCTATGCAGAAGAGAGTTTTCAATAATGGCCATATGAACTGCTTTTTAAATAATTTATATTTATTTTTTTAGATAATAAAACTATCCTTTTTATAAGTATGTATTTAAATCTAAGCCATGCAGAGTGTACCGCATGAAAAAAATAATTATGTTGCTATTTTTAAAATCTGCCAATAAAAAATCATCTCCTTTAACTGTCTTAATTGAAATGATATTTAGAGTGTCATGAATTCCAGTAGTATTTTGAGAGAGTTTCGGAAACTTAAAACGCCTTTAAACATTCATTGGTTTATTAAGTAACATCTTGTGTTTTTCTTTCCATTGCCATTGTACTTTGTCATCACTTAAAGTATTATCTTTTCTACAATTTCCGCCTTTTACTACAAAAAGCGGCTTGACATTTTCTGGAAAAAATTGGATATGTCATAATGAATTAACAAATGATCATCTACTCCTTCAACCAATGATATTACATATTTCATTAATTTTACCATTCCATTCTTCACAATATTGTAAGCTCAAATTTTCCTCGGAACCGCAATACTTCTGCATTAAAATAACTTACTTTCAAACTCATAACCATTAGAAAATAATAATTATAGAGTTTAGGTGTAATAAAATAAAAATAATAGGTGATTAATGTTTATGCATTCAGAAAATTTTTGACTGCCTCGCCCAACTAGTCGATGATCTTTTCGGATATTTGCGAATTGAGCACAGCCTTTCTATTCCTAATGTAAAAAGCCACAAAACGACCACATGAATCTGCAGAACAAGCGCCGATAAAAGATATTCCTAAATATACATAAATTTGTTATAAAATGCTGCTGTTATAAAATTCGTAAAATTTTTACTCCTTACATTAGTAGTAAAAATATTTCACACTATTGGTTATGTTACCACCAAAAATCTATGCCAAAAATCACTATAGGACTATTACTATATGAGACACCAGAAAATGTTGTTGATGTAATGTAATGATGTCAGCGTATTGCATATTTTCAAGGATATCACATGAATATTCACCTACTTCACATCATTTTCTTACATATAATTCCAGACTCTATAATAAATTGATATGTACTTGTTTAAATCCTAGTATTCGGAAGTAAAATACCTACAAGGACCATAATGAAAACGTAGTATAGTAAAATCTGCGGCACTGCAATAGCTTAGCATATTTAAATTAATATTTACCATGCTGTCATAGTGGACAGGTAAGATCTGACCAGGGGTAGCGACATGACGTATCAACCTAGGGCAGTTTGGATACTGGGCTAAATTTAGATTCACCTCCGTGCTTCTGAACGCGTTTATAAGGATTTCACTGAAACAAAACAAAAATTATAATTATAGGGGAGTATGCATAGGTACACCTTATAACCGAATACAAATTCGATGTACTGACAAGGACCGTAGTATATGAATCGATAATATATCTCTAATTGTGCTCCACCTGAAAACAGCTCATTCAGGTAAGTAGTCATTAATCACATTGACCAGAGGGTACCGTACCATAAATCGACCAAAGGTAGTTATTAGTGTTAGATTAGTGTTAGTTATTTGTCGAACAGCAAAAAAGTTACAATACCCAACTTCTTGTGTTAAGCCAAGTTCTGATATCAGGTATTAGTCTCCAAGTACAAACACCCTGAGTCGTTGTATCCCATTCTTGTTGTCATTTATTTAGAGTAATACCATAATAATACCATAATACCATCTGCACGCCCAGTACTAGATTGTTTAAGATGTAGTGGGTATTTTGCGCGTTATTTCCCTTAATAGCCACTGCACAAATCCGACGAAAACAGAGAGAAAAACGATCAACTATTATACTGTTGTATTTTATATTTGTTTTTTAACTATTATAGTATTGTATCTATTTTATATTTGTTTTTAATTGACCTAACAACTTCACCAAGTATTAGGTAAAAGAAATTGTTTTGTCTGTAAATTGACAAAGGATGGGTTACGCAGTCTTTTTTATTTCTTTGTTCCAGAAGTGCCGTCTTTTCGACCTCAAACTAAGGGTACGAACATACCGAAGATACCTCGATGTCGCGGTCGATGTCGATGTGAGGGCGAACATACCGAATATGCTTTTCCTTTAGGTAAGCCGCGAGGGTGCGATGATGAAAGCATCTTTGGTATGTGCGGTCTCATAAGAAAGCACTGTTTTGTTTTAAACATCGACCGCGACATCTTCGGTATGTTCGTACCCTAAGGTAAGGGTAACAGAACAGTGCTTTCTTATAAGACCGCACATACCAAAGATGCTTTCATCATCGCACCCTCCCGGCTTACCTAAAGGAAAAGCATATTCGGTATGTTCGCCCTCACATCGACATCGACCGCGACATCGAGGTACCTTCGGTATGTTCATACCCTAAGTCTCAGATTGTCCAGTTCACCTCGCCCTCGCCATGTTGCCCACACAAACCATTATTTAAAATATAAGTGTCTAAAGTGTCTATACACCTCTACACTTTCATATTTTAACTTTAGACAACCTTTAACTTCCCTACACAATTGGCTTTTAAATTTATTCCTATTCAGCTTTTGTCGTAATTATGAAGGTGAGATCGTCAACATAAGCAAAATAATGACACCATCTCTTACTGTAGCTTGAAGAACACCATCATAAAAGATGTTCCAAAGTATAGACCCCAAAACCGAACCTTGTGAAAAACCAAATTTCTATTATTGGAGACCCTGAAGCCGATTAAAAGCGTTTTAAACATCAAAAAGATTGTTAAACATATCTGCTGCCTAGCTTATCTTTCCCATCCCCATATCCCTTTAGGATAGTTCTTGCCAATATATGTCACAGTTACACACGACTTGGCATTCATACTGGGCTTGTTGTAAGGCCGCCTAAGTCTAATTTTGATGATAATTTTAATATTTCTCCTACAGCGTTCAGCAGACAAATAGGCCTGCAGACAAATAGGCCTGCAGGCATCACCTAATGGGATCAAAAACTAACCCAACCAAACTTGAACCAAATCATTTTTGGTGTGAAACACAATTATTGAACATTTGAAACTTCTTTCAACCTTCGAAATATTTGGTAATGGTTTAATCTCGAGTAGATTGCAATCCAATCCAAAAATAATTAGAATTTATCGAGACGTTTCTGCGGTCGCAGTTAATGACGCGGTCGGTACTCCTCCATTATATCGGTAAATTGGTTGTGAAACGACCGCATTTAAGGTAGTGTAACCATTACGTAACGATTTCACGGACCGACGCTCGATTTGCGATCGAATTAGTTTTTATACTTTCTACTTCTGCCACTCTTTCTTACATGATGACCTCCTGGAGCTGACTCTCGTCCAGGTTGTTCTTGATGTTCCCGACGGGGGCGAGGGCGATCTTGATCTCCGGCCAACCGTCGCACTTCACGTTGGCCTGCAGCTTCTCGGACACGCAGAAGATGTTCAGCCTGGCCCTGAAACGGTTCACGTTGACGCGATAGTGGGACGTCTCGACCTTGTCGCCCTTCTGACGGAAGCTCTTCAGCTGCAAGGCCGGAGTGCACTCGCAATCACACGTAATGGTCTGAAATGTATACACACATGTAAATTGCTTTACCACCATAATTAATATGAAGTCATAAGTAAAAGGTCATGCAAGTTAATTACGTTTTTATTTGAATAATGGGAATTTAGACAGGTACTTCATTTGTTCGACTAACATTTTTTTTTGTAGGTTTATCAAAGTAATTAATTTAAGTTTTTTTTATAGTTTTAAGCCCAAAGTGTTTGGAGTAACAACCTGATGTAATTGATATAAAACAAAATGTTTGCTAGGTGTTTAGTTGGCCCATGGCTTGGTTGAGCATTCTCTTCCAAGACCTACGATTTTCTCTTTTCTGGTTAGATACTTCTAATTAATCTTTCTTTTGACATCCTTCTTCCATCCTGTTCTTGATTTGTCCCTTCTTTTTTCGCAGTAACTGTACTGTCCACTGCTGGGTACCTTTGTTCCCGACATTCTTTCTACCATCTTAGTGGTAGAATTGTAGAAGGTTACATTTAGACATTAAAAAGTTCATTTATTTCATTAATGGTAGGTATCTATTTATTCTCCACTTAATTCCTCCGAATAATTTCTTTCCTCATTCCTGTGAGACTTTTGGGAAGACCATCGAAGGGGTAAATCCAACCCTGTGAAGGTTTCCTTGTTCTTGACCAATGAGGTGGTTGCTTCAGTCCCCATGGTCAAGTGGAGGGGCTTGATGCTGGTGAAGCACCACAATGGGTGATAACCCAGCAGCATAAGTAATATCTTTCAGTAAGAGATCCCTAAATTCCTAGTCGCCAAGAGTGACGCCCTGTGTGACAACAATTTTCTTATTGAGTTCAGAAAAATGATCAAATCAATCATCTTCATAAACTTGAGAATTAGGAATGTCAGGTTCACGACCTGTATTTACTTCAAATATTTCATTTATATACAATTACAAGGACCAGTTGGATTATTGCATCGATGGAGTTTTCCCTTAATAAACAAACTTGTCCTATACAAACTCATAGCGAAGCCAATGAAGGTCTTCAAAAGTTTGCATTTCCATAAATATCTAGTGTTCAACTGGGGACTAAATTTGATAATGAACTTTGTCGTAGTTGTAAAGAAGTGTTCTTTAAATTTTGAACAATAGAATAAACATCACCATGTTTATTAATGTTTTTTGTTTTTTAGGTTAATCACTACCAAAAAGCAACCAAAAAAGAATTAATACTGTTTTGTATGCTGCAGAATATGCAACAAATAAATACGATGCCATGTCTTGCCCAATGGCTGCCTGGCCATTACACTCATTGAAAGGTCAGGGTCCCCATTGTGCCAGTTAGTGTTGAATTGATATTCCACTTAAACAAATTTGGGACATTCCTCTGCAATGACATTCTCATCAGAAATGGAAGACAAAATGGTGGCATTACTTCCAGTAGCTTTTTCTCGGTAGAGAAAACATCAAAAGGCCTTGTTCTTTATCTATGCAAATACAAAAGAACAGAAAGTCATATTTAACAAATCAACTCTTTTAACAAAGTTTAGTAGAATAACATACGGAACTTATGTCCTTGTAACTTAATGTGTGCCCATATAACCGCCATATTGGATTACTTTGCCAGGTTGTTGGATTCGATAATTCGCTCCGAATTAGTTCTTTGGATGTTGGAACATAGTAGTAAGTAGTCTTGACGTTACTTCAACACTTTTGAAAACCAAAGTGCTTCTGCTTATGCTTCGCCTGGTTCAGAATTAATTCTTATATTGTATTTGTTGGAACAAACCTTGTAGCTCCACGAGCATATAAATCTCATATATTGTACAACTTTTTCTTCGAAATTTAGCTTGATATTGCTACCACCTTATCAACTACACTCAATAGTGAGATTCTCTGTACTTATGTTCATTTTTGTTTCTTTTCTTTTAGATTGGTGTATAAAATTGCTCGTCTCCATTTCGCATATTGGCTCTTCTATATTCTTCTATATTGTTCTATTAAATTGTTTAATCAGCGCGACAGTTGTGCAATCATTGCCTGGGCTTTAATTAATTAATTTGATTTATATCTGACGATGACTTCTCATTCCATTTCACCATTGAGGTTAAACCTGTAATGGTTTCAAAATATGGATACTAGTCGGCCTGGAAAATTACTTTATACATAGTTATAAATAAACAAATGTTAAAGGTAGAGAGAACTAATTAGTTTCCTATTTGACTAATGAGAACTGAAATGGAATACGTCATTTGTTTGCTTATTAATTTCTTTTTTGTTAAGTTCATCAAGATAATTTACTACGAGTTTTTCTAATATTTTTGTGCAACGCGGTGAAGTAACCTTGGTGTATAATAAAATGTTGTTTAAATTGCCATATAAAATTCCCGAGAGTTCGGACATAAATTTATAGATATTTGTAGACTGGAACTGTTGTTAAAAATCCAATGAAACGCGAGGAATCCACACATTTTCCTGATAACCCACAGAAATTACCCATTCAAAAATGTCAGATTTCTATTGTTCGGCACAATTTAAAATTCAATGAACGCTATACACAACCGCGCCTGATGAATAATCTCAAGGATACATCTTAGTTAGTTACGGGTGGAAGTTTCTCCGGTTCAACCGCATTTAACCTTTCCGGTGTCTCGATTTAACCAGATTGAAGTAGGTAAATTGTTTAGAAGGGCACAGTCAATCAATTCCGAATGAAATTCTAGCTCTAGCTTGAGTCGATATTAAAACGCAGCACTTAGTTCAGGCCTGAGAAGAGGAGAGAAACATCATCACAAAACCCACAGTTTGGTTACTGCTGAATAATTCTATTCTAACTTGAAACGCACTTCTAGACGTTTTTTGGGTCCTGATCCCAGTTCCTAGTCACTTGGGGCGAAATTGGTTAGACTTTCCGCAACTGATGAGTGTTCTGCGAGTGTTTTAACATCTTAAGTGCAAAGTTTAAAAAAGTAGTCTAAAAATTACTAAAGTAAATAACATTTTAAAAAGATAGTAATAGAAGAAAAATAACTCGTTTTTTGATATAATACTCTAAACATCGTCTGGTCCTAGGTTTGGGATCTACCTTGTAGCTATTATTGTAGCGGCGCTTTGAGGTTGACAATGTTTGAAACTAAATTTACAAAAGTAATGGAATACGTACAAACTTACCACGTCATCCTTCGAATCGGCTTCGGCGAAAATGTTGGATAGGGTGGGAGGTTGAGTTTCTGGTAAGATTCTTATCAGTTCCACGCCGATCCCTTGCTGGAAGAAACAAGAAAATCAGAAAATTTTCAGAAAATAAGATGCAGTGCAAATGAAAAACATCCTCAAATATTTGAGGTTACTAGTAGTACCTACACACACGCTAATATAACCATCAATAACCAAAATAATTTGAGCTGGATTTATTTATAAATTGGGTCATTATTTTATTGATTTATAAATTATTAAAACCTATCATTACATTATCTCGAGCAAGAATTTTTCCAGCAAATTTCCTCCAAGATTACAGACAATGACATGGAGTCTGCTCTATTTTTAGGAGGCGCAGCTAAAACGGAACGATGACGACATCGATGATGTAATTTTTTTCGGTCAACATTGAAGCACCTTTTGTTTGGATTTTAATATAGACGCGATGTTGGCCGCCTTTCCCTACCTACTCGTACAGGTGGGAGGAGGCTGGGAGAAAATATCCAGTCATCCAGTGCCAAGATCCAGGAGGTTGAAGGACAGAGAGATAGCGAGAGGGAGGGGGGGATTTACACCTTTCCGGGTTTTTAAAATTTTTAAAAAAAAACCCAAGTTGACATCATTACAAGTTCTCGATCGTGAGCTTTGAGGTGGCTTGTCAGCCAACTATTTATTGGGAGAGCGTATATATTAAAAAACACATTGGCAGGTAAATAAATAGAATCGTTTCGAATAATGGAAATTCAACATAGAATACAATACATCACGACATGATGTAGGCATTTCTTCTTTTTTTTTTTTTTTTTTTGAAAAAAAGAAAACAAAACAAAAATAACTTTTGGCAATAAATTTGCTAGGAGCTTAGGTATGTACTATCCGTCAAAAAGGTCACGGTTAATGTTTCTCATGTACTATTCAACAGTTAAATATACTTGGAAAAAAAAATAGGAATGTACTACGGACACGTAAGAAGGATAATTACTTACATCCCGGGAGTGTTTTAACATGTTATATACCATATTAAAAAAAAAGAAATTACTTAGTCAAAAAATTACTAAAGTAAATAATTGAAAAAACTGGTAATATAAGAAAAATAACTCGTTTCTTGATGTAATACCTTGAATTGCGTACTTAATAGTATATCAATTTTATAACCTTAACTAGATTTTAAAAGATTCTACGTCTTCAATCATATCATTTTTTTTCTGTAGTACAGACATTCGCCTAACTACGTAAAACCTCTACTATGTAGATAATGAAACGAATTAAAATATGTTTTGGGAGGTTTATCTCTGAAACCCTTGGCCCAAAAATTTTGGAAACAAGGACCCAAAATCCTTATCAATGATATAAAATACTGATTTCTTATATTTCTAAAAATTTTGTTCTTTTAGATCTACAACAGTATTTTTTTTGGCAAAATTTTTGGTTCAGCACTTTCCGAATGCTTTAAATAGTGATTTATCTTTCCGCAAGGATGATACTGCTCTATCAAAATCTACTTTAGGATTCGTTTTTCAGAATTTTGGTTCAGCACTTTTAAGGCTTTAAAGGTACAAAATTGGGTGGGTGGTAACGTATTTCAAAGGGCGAAAAAGGTTATTTCCATCCATTGCCTTTAATATTTTTTAAATGAAAGCTACGAGCTAAATTGTTATGGTTTGTTATATTGTAAACGAATTTGTAATTCTAACACTGTAAGTGGGGAATGAAATTTTGTGTAGGCACTTGTAACAAATTTTCAACACGTAAACCTTCTGGATTTTGACTTCGAGCGGATAGGTGATTAACTTCCAGTAAAAATTGGTTTAGATAGTTAAATTACTTTTTTATCGACTGCTTTAACTGCACCCCATTTATCCACTCCCAGAGAGTAGTTATGAAAGGATGAACTTAACCGATACAATTGTTTGTTAATAAACAACCCTCCTGGGAGGAAATTTGGAATAATTTTCTCCCCTGGACTATAAAATTTGTATATGCGGCTAACTTCACATCTGTTAGACAACACATGGTTTTATCGTCTGTGGATCGTATAGAGAGCCTATGTAGCTATAATTTAAAGTGAAATACAAAATGCCAGTAAAAACAGATCATAATTTTTTTACGATTTTTAAGCTCCGAGTGTCTTTTTACTTTCTCATATGAGGTACTGATATATGAGAGTATTGTAAGCGGGTCGATTTTTCGAAATTGAGTTATTAGCATTTCTGGACGTATTGAGGTTCCCTGAGTCCAAAAAACATGTTTTTGGAAAACCGTCTGTATGTATGTGTGTATGTGTAGGATTTTCTCAAAAACCAAAAACCACAAATGGTCAAAGTTTGTATTTAGACTTTGTAGCATACCAGGGCGTAAAAATAAGCTTTTCATTAAAATCGGCCAGGATAAAATGGTACTTTACTCTTGTCATTTTTCGGTTTTTTGAATTTTTCTCGAAATTCGCTATAAGAATTTTTTTGAAACTTTGAATATTTATTGTACGATTAAATAGGTATAAAAAAGTTGTCTAACGATTTTGGTTAAATCTTCTGTGAAGGGCACTTTATACTAGTCAATTTTCGGTTTTTTCAATTTTTTTCGAAATCCACTCCACGAATTTTTTTTAAACTTTGAATATTTATTCTACTATTGAATATGTATAAAAAAAGTTTTCTAACGTTTTTGGTTTAATCTTCTGTGAAGGATACTTTATACTTGTCGAATTTGGGTTTTAACTTTCTCATATGCGAGTATTGTAATCGGGTCGATTTTTCGAAATTGAATTATTAGCATTTCTGAACGTTTTGAGGTCTCCTGAGTCCAAAAAACATGTTTTTGGAAAACCGTCTGTATGTATGTGTGTGTATGTATGTATGTCTATGGTAGGATTTTCTCAAAAACTAAAAACCACAAACGGTCAAAACTATGTATTTAGACTTTGTACCATACCAGGACGTGAAAATAAGCTTTTCATTAAAATCGGCCAGGATAAAATGGTACTTTACTCTTGACATTTTTCGGTTTTTTGAATTTTTCTCGAAATTCACTCCTAGCAATTTTTTTAAACTTTGAATATTTATTATACTATTAAATATGTATAAAAAGTTTTCTAGCGTTTTTGGCTAAAAATGTTCTGTGAAGGGCACTTTGTACTTGTCAATTTTCGTTTTTTTTTGCTTAATTTAACCGTATCTATTTCCCGTTCGGATTTGGCAAACGCATATTGAAAACCCTATATATGAGAAAGTACTCTGATGAACACATCACGATTTTTTGAGTCTCGTTTCCTGATTTTGCTAAAGTTGGCCACTATATAGAACATTCTGCTATTTTAAATTTGAGATTTCGACAATATCCCTAACTCAAATACAAAGTGATCTAGCTAATTTCCATATTATAAACCTATGACTATAATTGAGGCTGCAGCCTGGGGGCGGAGCAAGAAAACTATTTTGCCTCGTGAAACGTTTCGATTATATTATAATCTTCATCAGTCACTCGAATGTGAGGTTTTTTCTTATAAATCTTTGCATCTATTCGGAAGTAACAATTTCTTTTCAAATTTTCGGGGCTGAAGTCGGGTTTTATTCTTCTTACTTCAAAAGTTTTATGTTAAAAAGTTCTACAACTCTTTAATGTAATTCTAGTCACTTTGCATAAAAATATTTGATAAGAACTAGGTATATATATTGACAGTTGCGTGGCGATGAGTTTGTTAGGAGAATGAGAATTGTTTTTGGCTTGGAAGCGGCAGCGAAGAATAACGGTTCTATCCGATCTGCTTTGAGCCGGGGATCGAGATCAGACTCCTGAAGAAGATTTGGGTTAACTTCGAAAACGGCTGCGAGGTGAAGGGTTCGGAGGAGAGACACGAGATGCGTTGTGCCGGAGATCGTGGACCCACTTGTTAGAGAATTTAATTGTCCGGAGTCGACGTTAGAGAGGACCGGATTGAAGAGGAATCGACAACGCCACGAAGAACGTTTTCGTTAGTTATTACGTAGTTTTTTTTATGAGAGTTGTTTGTTACTTTTTAGTTTGAAGATAGGGAAAGGCCACGCGTTGTATTAACTTTTTTTTTGTTCTTTGGTTACGTTAAATATCGTTTTCTTGTTGACATACTTTTTTCCATTCAATAGACCATTTTTTTAAAGTCGCGTGTTTAAATTATTGAGAGACGTGGCCGCGAGCCCTCTAAACCAATAGAGGTAATTTTCCTGCTTTTGAACAAAAGCAGGTGGCGCCCAAAGGAACCAAAATTTAACTGAGCAGCGGGTAATTTGCCGCGAAACCTATAGTAAATCCACTGAGAAGAAAACTTTCATGAAACACAAACGTCGAAGTTCAAAGCGCGCGACCAGCTAGCGAATAAGTACAGGGTCGCATTAAGAATGATCGCCTTGACTATAATTTATCTTTTACTAAGTATGTTCATTTCTTTCTGTATACATTTAAAATAATGGTTTTCTCCCCGCAGCTTAAGTATGTTCCAGGTCTCTTTTTGGGAGGCGAGCAGGGAAGGTGCCTTTCCATAATTGCAATAGATCACAGAAATATGTTTATACAAATTTATATCGAAAAGCTGAATAACAATAGCGATACGTTAAAATAAACCATCAACTAAAAGTCCACTATCACCGTCAACGACTTACCTGAACGCTTGTAAACAGATAACCATATAAATCAGACAACTTAACTTGTTAATTTTACTGAACCGACTCTGTACACCAACAATTCCCGCCAATAGTTTTATGACTTTTCCACCAATAGCAAACGACGTGTATTAGGTGTTGTCTAACTTTACTACCTTTTCTAGTTTCGTGGGTGTTTTCTTCTCAGTGGATTTACTATATACAGACCGATTCTACAGAGTCGCAGGATGGAATAAACGTGAGAGCGAGAGAAAGGCCATACATTTCTCGTTGGCTGAACAGAGAAACAACTTTTGCGAAGTTGCTAGCTCACGAAATATCTCAGTCATCCGCCTCGCAGGAGACGACCCGAGACCGAAAAGCGTAAAGCGATACGCGTTAGATGCTTGGACTTGGACTGCGGCCGGCAACGTTGCAAAACATCGTTCTCTGTCTCACTAACGAACTACTATAAGTTTCTCGTTTGCTCTTGTTGGATTGCCATCATGCGTTTCGATAGAAAACCTCCGTATACTTGCGAACGACTTTTTCATATTCAAAACTTTCGCAACAGCCTGAATTAAAATTTGACTTGTTAGGAGCGGTAAGACTAATTACTCCGAATTCGCCGGTGATAAACGCAAATCCTACAATCCATCGAAAGGAACATGACACCGACAATCAAACACCCATCACGAGTGAACATATATATCTTTATTTTGATAAGGTACAAAAACAAAATTAACATCACCGAATACGCTTAGGGCTTATTCACTAAACTAGTCTTGTTATAACACGAGAACAAATAAATAAACTTTAGAAAGCGAATTTCAAACGAACAAACAAACAAACTTTCTTTTAAAGCTTTACAAAAGAAAAACAACATTCATAGGTGACACTTAAAACAAGTATTATTGCAATGATAGACAATTCCCGCCAAAAGTTTTATGACTTTTCCACCAATGGACTACCTAAGCCTGACGTCACAAATGGGCGGAGCTAAGAAACCTTTCCAAACAAACCGAGAAAGCGTGCAATTTTCTCATATGACTATTTTATTTTCAAGTTTTTTATTAGTTTTGACGTGAATAAGAGTGGCCAGGTCAATATTTGGTGAAAACTTAGGACGGTTCAACGTTTTAAAAAACTATTTTTGATAAAAGGTAAGTCTAATTATTATTTTTCGCCCATTTTACTTTTTTGAGATTATGTTTTTGTATGCAAGTGTGATTTATTTTGTGTACTTTTTAGTTAAATAAAACCATTTGAAGTCAGAATTTTGATTGAAAATGGCGTCCAAACATGTTTTGAAGATCTGCGACATTATTGAGGTTTTTGAAGACGGGAATAAAATGATAACAAGGGGTGAAAATGCATTGGAATTCAATCATGTAAAAAGCATGCAGTTTGATGCTGACTTTATGATTATTAGAGCGGAAATACATGTCAGCATGAAGGATAAAATATATAGAGTACAGGTAGGTATTCAGCTTCCCATAAATTTTATAGATATTCATCTTATTAAATGTTCCTATTGCAGTTTACGCTAAATAAATCAGGAGAGATTGCTTCGGCTACTTGTACCTACCCGAGGGGTACAAAATGCCATCATATTGCTGCGCTGGTTCTTTATGGGCATTATAATATGACAACTGTAAACTAACGAGTGCTTTGAAGGTTCTCGATCTTGCCTCCGAATGTAAAAAATTTATAAACTTTTTGGTCACTGTAGTGCTTACAGTCAGGCACAAAACACATAACCATGACATAGATATTGACCACGAGCCTTAAAAACGGTCTTTAAACACAGCAGCACCACTAAATTTAACAAAAATGATAAGTTTTGATGAAAATAAAACGATAACATAACCTATAATATATAATATGGGCCAAAACTACATTATATTACTTACCTATCTAGAAATATTTAGTGATAACATAGGTTTGAGCAAACTTTATCACAATATATCGCTGGCAACTCTTATTTACAACAAAATTTGGAATAAATGTAAAATTAAAATTCTCTTACGGAGTGTGCTTTCTCGATTTGTTTGGAAAGGTTTGGAAGCTCCGCCCCCTCACGTGACGTCAGCACTTAGGTAGACTATAGCAAACGACGTGTATTAGGTGTTGCCTAACTTTACTACCTTTTCTCGTTTCATGGATGTTTTCTTCTCAGTGGATTTACAATAGTTAGCTGATAAAAAGCGACGTGACGAAAAAGCACTACCTAACCATGAAGCACGAAATGCCGCTGGATTTTGTCAACAAATTTATGATTTTTATCTCCACTGGCAAGCATTGTAAAGCAAAAATATGAGGGTACAGTTCAATGTTGCTAGGGGAACCCCTCAAAGTTTCCCTTAATTTCCCAATCATCGTTAACTATAGCACCCAACAATGACAGTTTGCAAGGTTAATACTAAAATGTGAGTCTATATGGAAACTACTATATACTTAATATATATGCAGGATATACTGTTTCATCTAAAGCCTGTTTTACAGATTTAAATTTTTTTCAGGAAATCGTTTTGAAAACAACATTTTCCTGCTTATTTACGTACAGGAAAATAGAATTTTCCGGACTAGTACTATCGTAAAGACTTTACAACACGCAAATAGTATATTGTTTACCAAGGACGGAAAAACGAACATTTCAACGAGGGCGGAGTTTGTGAACTTCCGCACGAGTTGAAATTTCGTTTCCGCCCGTGGTGAACACAGTAGGTACTTTTTGCGCATCCCGCTAATAAGCAAATAACGAGACACTTAATCAGTTTTAATAATAAAATACTTAATTAATATAATCAATATAAAATACTTTCCGCCCTAGGGCGGAAAAGTACGTTCGGAGCTGGTCGGCCGGCAAGTCGTCGCTTTCCGCGAGGTACAGGTATATAGGAATGACACGTTTTCAACCGGGTTGCGCAAAAATATTTTTTTCGATGTTGTTTACTCCTTTAGAGGTACTTTGTAACTATATTTGCCAACAAAATTGACAAAAGCTTTTCTAAAATTTGTAAATTGCATCTTTTTTACGATTTCCTGAAAAAATAATACATAACACAAGATTTAAGTAATCGATGTCATGAAAATTTTGAAATAGGGTTCTGTGTGGGCTGCTGTCAGGTTTTTTGCATCCTGCAATTTTCACGTTAAACATTGTTGTATCACAATAATTCTTGTTATATTGAACGCTTGGCTGTATTTCATTCTCACTTTAATTATTAAATCCTTAATAATATTTTTTTTCGCCGATTTCCTAAAGAGCCAGGATAAGCATGAAAATGGAAAAGTATTATTGTGGAATTAGTTCTTCAATAAATTCTGACGGGCCTTGCCCTTTTGTATGTGATAAGTCATTTTGATATATCTGATTATAATAGTTATTAGATTTACGAATACTTTACATGAATGATTATTCGCCTCCAGATTACGAAACGAGGATAGTGATAGCGGCTACAATATCAATTATAACACAGACTTCACTTATACTACGGTCGATGCAAAATCGGAAAATTCTCCTGACTCAGCTTATGCAGCCGAGTATATTCTGAATAAATTAGGCCTTGCAAATTGCGAGATTCGTAAAAAAAACTTTTGTTCTGTGACTTGTACGGAACACCATGTCCTTGTTAGTTTTAAAGAGTGAGATGATGGTAAAATGCAACTGAGCTATGCCAGTGAAAATGTTGTCAATCTTGTTGAAAAAATTCATTCTTTATTTTAGTCTTTTCTTCATAAAAATGATCATTTCTTAACCTTCGAGGCCAAACAGCAGTTTTATAAACATTTTCATGAAACATCAATTTTGTTCTTTTCACGATCCTCTTGATGTCATAATTGATAAATGCGTCCGTTTAACCACATATAGATATATCAAAGACGGGAAAAAGTTACAGAAATATTCCGAGGGGCACTAAAAATAAAACTAATAATCCGTAATTTGTGTGATTCTGCATGTATTCATTACTTTTCATGTCACCGTTGGACACAATTTATTGCTGACAATGTAGACAACGAAGGATCCTGAAAAGACCAAAGAAAAATGAGTTCCTCATTGTTGAATGTGGACCAAAGAAGAAACCTTAGTTCCTTTTCCATTAATAGTCATTTAAATGTTGTTTGTTGGGAATTTTTTATAAATTATATGGATCGGTTAATTTATTTATTATTTAGTCTATATCGTATCATACTTTTCGTTTCAAATTATATCACGTGTTTGCAATAAACGACCAAACGTCCCACCGTCCAAACGTCCTGACGGCCAAACGTCCCATCCCCATATAATATGTACAACGTGTTTCAAAATGATTGTCATCTAGTCGGCTGTGGAATTCCCATGTATAATAAAAAAAAACGCCTTGCGAAAATAGGAGTTTCTACTAGCTATACATAACCTCAAAATAACCTACTTAACGTCTTTTAACTTCTGGTTTTTCTCTGTCAAAAGAAAACGAATTGAGTATTTGTGCATGTAATTTTTGATGTGCCGCGCTCTATCGATTTGAACCTATCTAATTCTGACAACAAGTGACACTTCGATCATTTATTGTGAAACTGGTAATTAGTACTCCTGGTAATTAACGGCCCTTTTCAGGGCCAAAACAAATAGTACTACAAAGAGACACATACTCAGAATTCGTTTTCTTTTGACAGAGAAAAAACAGAAGTTAAAAGAGGTTAAGTAGGTTATTTTGAGGTTATGTATAGCTAGTAGAAACTCCTATTATCGCAAGGCGTTTTTTTTAATTTTACATGGAAATTCCACAGACGACTAGATGACAATCATTTTGAAACACGCTGTATATGCACAATACATTAAATTACCAGAAACCATTTGTTTCATTTGATACCAAGTTTATGTTCCTCGACAAAATGTAGGTCTAAAACTATGTACTATAATGATATTTTGTTTAATTTTTCGCAAAATAAATAAAATGCTGTTATATTACGTAGTTTTACACTTATATTTTGTCGAGAAATAACTATATCTTTGAACAGGAATAGATAGATTTAAAATTTGTACCATAATTTAGTTCACTGCCGGACTACCAGGCGGCGTATATGTTGCCACAATATGTCATTCAAAATACACGGATTCGGATTTAACACTTCTCAAATATGTATGTTTTGTGATAATATAGATGTTCTGTGAATTTGTAGTCCGCTAAAACGAACCTCAGGCAAAACTTGTTTTGCTTGAAACTTGTTCGAATTTTAATGAAAGTGAACTAAAATGCGTGGTAAAGATTTTTCTTACTGAAAGGGTGTTCAAGAAAAATAAAAATTATATATTGAAAAAGGGGCTTTCGGAGATGCCGAGAAAAATAGTTTGTACTTGCGGAGACACCTAGTTTTTAAGAAAAAAATAAAAAGTTGTAAAAAACACCGAAATTGCCTATTTTCAAAGAGGAATTTCTCAGTGTTTTCGTGAGTAATTTTTACTCCCTTTAAGGCCTTAATGTAGTTCGATGCTTGAACTAAACGATGGCCTTAACTTCGCGGCGAATTAACACCGAAAAATATGCAAAAACACGATTAGGAACCGAGGCATTTTCGCGCCTTCGCCATATTTAAATACCGTGGACAGCCATGCAGTTTTGGCACTGGCTAAAGGGCCGACATGGCGGATGATACTTGGAATAGAAGGAATCTAGAGATGTTAAAATGTACGTTGTTAACGCAAGAGGGGAAGGATTAATCATGTACTCACTGAGCTTAATACGTATCATCAGAATTTGCTGTAGAATGTGAAATATTATGAGCCCCAGTTCGGATGCCCTGCGCCGGCGGCAGCGAAAAGATCGTCTAGCGGTCGCGTACCCACAATAAAAACCTTGACGTTCCATGATGAATGTCAAATATATATTCTATATATCGGGTGTTTTGTGGCAAAAAGGTAAACAATTTTGGTCATATCGTAGGAAATTCGCATTTAACATATTGTGCAAAGAGTTTGAGCGTGAATAATAGTGAAAATTATATAAAGAGGACCACAAACGTGTGATATGGAATGAATTTGATGTCCGCCCATTAGAAAGGAACGAAAAGGAAAGGGACCCGTCCGCAGAAGTAACCTAAAAAGTGAAATAATTTTTTTGCAAAGAAACCACAAGGAATTTAAAAAAAAAGAAGTGGACCATCATATTCAACAGTATTTTATGGACGAAAGGTGATTTATTGGCGAGTTTTTAATTTTTGACGACATAACCTCTTATGGAAAATCGCATTTTGAAAGTGCCATAACTTTTAAACGGATCGTCTCCGCACTATAAGATTGGTGTCATTGCAACACGTTTTTGAAATACTTTCGTTTGATATATATATATATACACTATGTCCCCGGATTGAGTTTACAAGAGGAAAAAAAATATTTTTGATTTTACAAAAAAATGCTAAAGGAATAAAAATTTTTGCTTGATTTCAAATGACCAAATCTGTAATCAGAATTACGAAACTGTCAAACCTTTATTTAGAATTACAACTTTTTAAATTTTTTTTAATCACAACATTAAAAAGAGAACTAGGCTAGAAACAATAATGTTTACAACTATTGTATTAATTCGCCACCCCTTTCAGCACACAATTCGACTCTAAACCGCAGTTCCTTGTAACTGTTGCGAATTTCTTCGATTATCAAGGAAGCAGCAGCATCTCTTATACGATTTTTTAACACTTCTACATTATTAGGCAAGTCTTCCATGTAGACTAGTTGCTTCAATCGTCCCCACAAATAAAACAGGACCATTCCTGCCAATCCAGTTATTTTCGAATTTTTGATTGAGCCAGGCAGCAACAATACGTGAACGGTGGGCCGGACATCCATCCTGTTGAAAATACATCCTCTGCCGATAAGCAAGTGGGAATTCATTTAAACCATCAAAGAAAAAATTATTCAACATTTCCAAATAATTATGCTGATTTTACATTAGCATAAAAAAATATGCCCTATTATTCCATGGTAAGAAACAGCACACCACACGTTTACCTTAACAAAATATTGATAGCCCAGTCCGTGTAGATTTTTCACGACAATAATTCATAACCGCATGGGAGTGGTCAAATGTTGTAGGCTCTGATTAGTTGATCATGCCTATATAGTTTTAAACATTCAAAAAGTGTGCATTAACAAATGGGAGGGGTCCAAAGTTAGCAAAAACAAGTTTTTTGATTCTACAAGCCAAAGTATGCATTTTGCCGGGAAAAGTTTCAAACATAAGCTGTAGAGAATTTAAAACCCTATAATTTGAGCTGCAGCACGATTATTTTGGTGAAATATTTATTTCAAAAATGCGAAAAAACCACTGAAAAGGGTCATTTTTTGCATACTGATTATTTATTGTAAAAATAATTTGATTTAGGGTTTTACCACTTTAAAAGCTAGCTTTTAACATTCCAAACCTAAACAGCTCTTTTAAAAGTCAATTGGTTAATTTGTTGCTGAGATATTGCTATTTGTTTATCCTAAGACGCATAATGTTCATTGCTGTTACGTCTTTTTGGATAAACATTTCGAGGTGCGCAAAGGCTTATTCTCTTCATAAATAACCAAATTTTCATATACCGTTAAAAAAATATGATAAAAATAATTGTCAACACCTTATTTATCGCTTTAAAAAAGGGGGTGATTTTTTTTTATAAAGAAATAGACCTGAAGCCATTTTCATAACTTGTACATATTTCTGACTTACAAATTCGGATAGATGGATTCAAAGCGGAGAATTAAAAAAAAACAACAACTTTTTTCGAACATTAGGAGCCGAGATAGGAATTTTTTTGAGACTGAGATACGGATATTTTGTCCGCGCTCTGCGGATTTAAACGCTTCAATTCGGTCGCCTCAGCGCGAGCGATTGCCCAATGCCATCCCCACCACTCACTATCGCGTAGTCCGAGCGTACCTATACACGTGTATTCTGCATCTACTGTATCATACAGCTTTTTTAACAATAACAATCTTTTTTTCTTTTATAATAAACATTAAAAAAAAACATAAATATTTAACTATCCAATAGACCAAAATTCATTTCTTAATTATCATAAATAAAAGGGCTGCGCATTTAAAAAAAAATCCTATCTCGGTTCCTATTGGTCGAAAAAAGTTGTTTCTTTTCAATCCTCCACTTTCAATCCAGCTATCCGAATTTGTAAGTCAGAAATTTGTATAAGTTATGAAAATGGTTCTAGGTCTATTTGTTTATAAAAAAAATCACCCCCTTTTTTAAAGCGATAAATAAGGGGTTGGCAATTGTTTTTATCATATTTTCTTAACGGGAAATGAAAATTTGGTTATTTATGAAGAGAATAAGCCTTTGTATATATATATAAGCGGGGGTCCTACAGCTGCTGCCGCTTCCCGCACCTCATTCGCCATAACCTCCTATCATGCCAATCATTTTCTTTAAGGTCTCTTTTCATCATAGCTTGCTCTATGCCTTTTTCCCATGTATGTGCTGGTCGTCCTCTTTTCCTTCTATTTGTTGGATTATAATCTGCCGCAATGCGTGGTAATCTATTTGGTCCCATCCTCATAACGTGTCCATACCAGATCAATTGTCGTTGTTAAATTCGTTCTACAATTGTGCTTTCCATTTGTGCGCGTTCTTTAATTCTTTCATTTGGGATACGTTCTATTCTTGATATTCGACAAGATCTTCTGAAAAAGTCCATTTCAATAGCTTCCAATTTTTGTTTCTTCTTTTGTGTTAATTTCCATGTTTCTGCACCATATGTTGTTATCGGTTCTACTATGCTTTTATAAAGTAGTTTCTTAGTTTCCAGTCTAATTTTTGTTGACCACAATATACCATTCAGTTGTTGTATGACTGTCTTCCCTTGCCTTATTCTGTTTTCAATATCTTGGTCATCTTTACCGTCTTGTGTAATTAGACTTCCTAAGTATTTATATTTTTCAACACTTTTTATTGTGTCGTCTTCGATTTTTAAATCCGTGCCTTGTTTTCCTACACAAAGGTATTCTGTTTTACTAACATTCACTTGTAGACCATATTTTTTTAATTCTTCCAATAATTTCCTCATCATGTAACTGATATCGTCTTCATTGTTAGCTACTATTAGTTGGTCGTCGGCAAAGAGCATTGTATACAAGTTTGATTCCCCTATCTCTATCCCCATGCCTGAGCATTTTCTTCGCCATTCGTTGAGGGTTTCTTGCAAATATATCTTAAATAGAGTTGGTGACAAGCTACAACCCTGTTTCAACCCTTTTGTAATTTTTATTTTGTTAGTTATCTGTGAACCTGATTTCACCACGCATTCCGTGTTTTTATATATGTTGTGAATAGCTCTTACATAGGTTTCATTAATACCGCTTTTCCTCAGTACCTTAAATAACATATTTAGAGGAACCGAGTCGTAGGCCTTTTCCAGGTCAATAAACATAATATGTGTTTCCATATTCCTGGCCATTCTTTTTTCTAAAACCTGCTTTAGGGTAAACGTATTGTCAAGACAGGATCTCCCACTTCGAAAACCACTTTGTTCTTCGATATCCACGATACAGGCCTCTAGTCGGGTTTTTAGTATCCTGCCATACAATCTTCCCATTGAACTAGTCACGCATATGCCTCTATAATTGTTGCATTGCGTTTTGCTTCCTTTTTTGTGGATGGAGCTCATATATCCAAAATTCCAGTCTTCTGGAATATCGTCGCCATCAATCATACATTTATTCATAATTTCAACTACCTTCTCTAGTAGCACATCTGGCCCAAACTTGACTAATTCAATAGGAATATCTCCAGGCCCCGATATAAGCCTTTGTGCACCTCGAAATATTTATCCAAAAAAGACGTAACAGCAATGAACATTATGCGTCTTGGGATAAACAAATAGTAATATCTCAGCAACAAATTAACCAATTGACTTTTATAAAAGTTGTTTAGGTTTGGAATTTTAAAAGCTAGCTTTTAAAGTAGTAAAAACCTAAATCATATTATTTTTGCAATAAATAATCAATATTCAAAAAATGACTATTTTCAGTGGTTTTTTGGCATTTTTGCAATAAATATTTAACAAAATTAATCGTGCTGCAGCTCAAATTGTTGGGATTTAAATTCTCTGCAACTTAGATTTGAAACTTTTCTCGTCAAAATGCATACTTTGGCTTGTAGAATCAAAAAACTTGTTTTTGCTAACTTTGGACCCCTTCCATTTGTTAATGCACTTTTTGAATGTTTAAAACTATATATAGGCATGATCAACTAATCAGAACCTACAACATTTGACCACTTCCATCCGGTTATGAATTAATGTCGTAAAACGTTAAAAAATGACTACGTTGACTGGACTATGACGTTTTGATGCAATTCTAAAGTGAGGATTAGTATCACTCCAATAACGAACATGTTGTGATGCAACAGTACCGTTGCTGGAAAAAGTTGCTTGTTGCTTTTGTGAAAATTTCGGTTCTCCATTATTTTATCTCCCATCCACATGCAAAAACAAAGACGCTTTTTATCAACCATAAACCAAACCAGTTTCCAAAATTTTTTTCACCAACTTCTTTATACCCATTCGGGAAACAGTTACTCCGGGAAATCTTTCATTAAATTCTTCGGCAGTGCGACGGTAGCTTTTTCCCCAATACCGTAACATTGTATTAAACATATTTTTGTGATAACTAGAGCTGGGCATATATGCATTAAAAAGTGGTTTAAATACGCATGCAGTATGCAATAAAAAATAAGAAAATTATGCACGAAGTATGCAGTAAAAGTACCGTATATGCTCTCAAATATGCATTAATAAAAAATTAATGAAAACAAAAATTATCAACGAATTGATTTTTTTTTTAGTTTTTATGCAGAATACAATTACAAATAAAATACCCTTATTCAGGAACATTCAGCTCCCCTAGAACATTCTCCCATAAAATACCCTTAATTTATATACTTAGATAATACTTAGTACAATACAACAACACAAAATGTAACTACACCCTATAGGTTTGTACTGTATCACTGAATTCAGAACCTGGTCATTATTATTATTGTTACAACAGATAATCATATGTTTTTCAATGTTATCCATGAGAAAACTCTGTCTTTTATCATCTAATAGCGTTTTATCGTTTGAAAATTACCTCTCAACGTCGCAGAACGTAACAGGGGTATATTTAAATAAAGAAATTATTATGGGAGTACTATTAATAATATTCGGTATCGCTCCACCATCAACTATTCCCCCATCATTCTTTTTATTCTTATTTGAAAGAATAGAAAATCTATTATTTTTTTAACGTCTTAATAAATTTGGTATAAATTTTTTTTTCTACAGAATTCTTGGTTAAGTTTAAACTATTGTTTAAACTGCGATGAATTGGACCGACTCGCCAAAAGATAAACGACCAGCTTCTAACTTCGTAATAGTTTCAGGTATGATAGAAAAGTGGGACTTAATATTTACAAATTTTGGTACCATTTCTTGTTTTTGGAAGAAATTGTGGCATCATTTCCCGGTAAACTTGTACTCTTAGGGGAGATTTTGAAAATATATTTTTCCATTGTTAATTAATTGGTTTACAAAAAAATACTCCAATCTTTACAGTTCAAATTTCAATAAGAGTTTGACAACACCTGTCTATTTTAGTCCAAGGATTATAAAACCAGGTAATTTTCGTGATTGTTTCGTCTTACCCCGGGTTGGGAATAAACATAATTTAAGGTTAATAAAAGAGCATTTCTTCGATGTTTTTCGGAGAAAGGAGGCAAATTCTTAACAAAATATGTGCCTATAATAAATTATTTAAAATACTTGGAATATTAAAAATTTTGAAAAATTATATAAAATATATGCATTAACATGCAGTTAAAATAAAAAATATGCATTATTGGTTAAAACAATGCGATTTATGCAAGATATGCAAAACAAAACTTTTCTTTTTTGCAAAAAAAATAATAATTTATAATATACTTAGTAATATTACATATCACAAATTGGCCAATAGAAAGAAATATGCAAATATGCATTTGCCCAGCTCTAGTGATAACGTTAACATTTTCATCATAAATTACAGAATTACAGTTTGAAGTTATTTTTGACAAATAAATTAGTGTTTGACGTTTTCAAGTCAAAGCGTTCTACCACAAACAAATAATAATAGATGTAATGCGACGAAAAATTTTTTTTTTTTTTTTGGAACATAGATATGTAGTATTGAAATTATATTTCAGATTTCGTCATTTGAAATCAAGCAAAGATTTTCATTCCTTTAGCATTTTTTTTTGTAAAATCAAAAGTAAAAAATTTTTTCCTCTTGTAAACTCAATCCGGGGACATACTGTATATGTCTTTTTTAAATATTTTGGGTTCAGTAAGGAAAATGGCAGCCAAAATGCGTTGTTTGGTATTCAGAGTTCGTGGGCAAGTGGTATGTATGTATGCATGTAAGTACTAACCTCCGCGACCGACCTCTTGGTGTACTCGTTGAGCGACTGTATCCAGACGGCGAGGAGCTCGTTGACGATGACGAAGTCATTGTACAACCACTGAAACACATCGTTCACCCACAGGACGCACACGTTGTCGGGGCCGGTGCACGTCGGCGCCGGCACGTACTTCGGCTTCCTCGGCTCGGGCGCGGGGCTCTGCCTCGCGAGCCTCTTCCTGACCGGCGGCGTCGGCGGCACGTAGCCGACGGTCGAGGAGACGGCCGCCGCTATACCGCTCCTCACCTGCGGCGGGACGATCTTCTTGTCGGTGACGTTGTCGGTAGTCTTGGCCGGGACGTCGATCGGCCTCGGCGGCGCGGCCCTCTTCGACCTCTCCTGCACCTTCTCGTAGACGAACCTGCCGAGCCAGAGGACGAAGAGCGCGGCCAGGATCCACCCGAAGGCGAACATCGCCAACGTGTCCATCGTCGTGTCGCCGGAACCGTCGAACGTGCAGATCAGGTCCTCGACGACTTCCGCTAGATCCATCTCGGGCCGGCCATATTTCCTCTCTCACTCGCTCTCACCACTCTCGTCGCCCGCCCGCCGCTCCTTCACGCCGCCATCCTCTCCTCCTCTACAAAAGTGTAAAGTTACTACTAACTACTCCACTACCCGACTACCGCCTACCGCTACCGCTCGCGTATAATACTGTCTTGTGTCAGTACGAGACAGAATGTATCTATGTATATACATATATGCCTTCTCTCACTCTAGGAACAAATGCGCCTATATTTCGGAGAGTCGACTAAAAATAAATTCTCCCAGATCTCCACATAATTATAAATATCCCTGCTGCTCCAGATCTGTAAGTGTAGCGCGATCCACACGTCCCATATCGACGGAGCCGCGTTTTCGATGGAAATGGACTAAATCCACCCCCGAGGGGTCTGTCGATTCGGCGCACGCGCCCTGAGCTCTTTCTCCCCCTCATCGGGGTAAATTAACGAGAATCGATGTGGAAGATTTTAAAACGTACAGAACTATCGTAAACTTAGGTATTGGCAAAGTTTATAGATCAAAAGCGGAGTATAAGGATTGGACAGCAATGAAGCTCGGTTTAAAAATTCTGTAGGGGCAGTCACGCGCACGATAAAACCGTACAGTGGAGACTCGATAATGCAGTGGCAGACCTGTAGTCAAATCAATATGAATTTTAGCGAAGTCAACAATATGATTGACTCTAAGTAATCTTTATAGTCTTTACGAAGCCAGTGTAACAACCAAGCTTATACGGGTATCGATGAATAACAACATATACGGCATGCTCGATACATGATACGTTATTTAGCGAACTCGTCCTGTAGAATCCTCCCACTCCAGTTCCACGCCGAGCAAGTCACACCCCTAAATATTAGCAATAGTTCACTTTTCTCGCTTGTGCTGTAGTGGATTCATAAACGTTTTGGACGACTGGATCCTTCCTAGAACGTCTCGAACACGTGTCTTCAGTTTTTTACCAGTGTTGGCACGGTTTACATCACCGAGACAGGTTATAGAGGTATTTTGTTTGTTTTTAAGTTAATTTCATAATCATATAATTTGCCGTTCGTTTTTATATTTACAATAATAATTAATTGTAATCGGAATGACGTTTTGGAGACCGTGGGCGACAGAAACAGTGCGAGTTGATGTGGAAAACGTGACTACTCAAACCTCTTGCTCTTCCTCGTCTCCTTCTTGGGAGTTTGCAAATAAGGATCTACATCCTCAATTACAAACAGTAATTTTAAATATGTTTAAGCGCCTCCAACAAACACACCCCGAACAATCGGTTCGCTGCTTAATTTTAGAAATTTCAGACTTGACATTAATTCCATATTCTTCAGTTTATAAAATAATTCAGCGAGGAATCGTAGATCATCGTCAAAATAGATTAGGTAAACAAAAGAAGTTCAAAGAATTAGATGACGCTGCTAAAGACGTTATACCCAGAACCGTTTACGATTTTTATGCTAGAAACAAGGTGCCCACTTTACTATAAATTTTTGAAAAATTACAGTCTTTTGAGGAATATAAATATAAATCTTTAGACACTTTAAGTTGCAGATTTAAACACAAAAAATTAGATTATCGAATGGCCATCATGGAGTCACCTCGTATTGTTGCTTTGCGTCAGGATTATTTGAGACAAATTAGGTCATTTCGGGAATCAGGGAGCAACATTGTATATGTAGACGAAACATGGTTTGACACCCATGAAGCGATTCAACGTGGTTGGGTTGATGACAGCAACAACTGTAAATTAAATACACCCAGTTCTAGGGGAAATCGGGTGGTAATTTTACATGCAAGAAACGAAAACGGTTTTGTGCCTAATGCTTTGCTTCTTTCCGCCAAGAATATCGATAAGAGTTTCGCCGATTATCATGAGGATATGGATGCCGAATTGTTTGAAAAGTGGTTTGAAGATCGACTTCTGCCCAATATTCCTAATAATACAGTTATAGTTATTGATAACGCTTCATATCATTCTCGTCAAATTAATAACATTCCTAACAGTAGTTCCAGGAAATCACTTATCATCGAATTTCTTCACAGCAAAAATATTCCTATAGCTTCAAACATCCGTACAAAAAAACAGCTTCTTGAAATTGTTAAATTGGGTACTTTCAAAAAGGAGTATGCAGTTGATAAGCTTGCTGAGGATAAAGGTCATTGTGTTCTTCGACTACCTCCCTACTACTATATTTTTAATCCCATAGAATTAATTTGGGCTAACGTCAAGGATCGCTTGCGGAAAACAAACCACAGTCCTAGTTTCACTAACATTGTTTTTGAGAACATTGAAACCGTCTTTAGGGATGATTCTTACAAACAAATTTGGCAAAATTGCGTTTCGCATGTAATTACAAAAGAGGAAGAATATCACGTTTTACCACCTATTAACCCCATTGTCATTCGTCCCGGCTCCGAATCTTCTTCTGAAGATTACGATTAATTATTTAATGTTTAAACTCAATTATTTTACAATAATTCATGTAAATTTTTTTTATGAAATTTTACTAAGTGAGTAAAAAATATTCCGCGGGCCTATGGAGGCGGCTCGTTTACGTTCCCCTTTCTCGTCGACAGCTCGTTGTTACACTGGCCTCGTAAAGACTATACCACGGGCCGTAATAGACTTAAAACGACGAAGTTTTCCGAGTTTTTCTAATCAATTCATCTAAGTGCTATATGTATAAAATATTTATCTTTGTTTTGTTTTTTTACGTAGTTATTCATTCATTTCATTCAGTAAGAAAACTTTTTCCAACCCCAATTCCTTTTTGCTGAGACGCCTTTTAAATATCTTTACCTGTATACTTTTAGGTTTCGATCGGATAATTCCTGGTCAGTTTTCTTTGTTATGTAAATTTTGTACTGGGTGGTGCACTAAAAAAATCTTGTAAAAAACGAGTAAATAACAGACATTGCATAGGTTACACGTAAAATTTTTTGGCTCACTAGTATTTAAAAATGACCCTCTTTTTATTATGCGAAATGATTTATGCCTCTCTTCTGTTGATGAACAAAGTACAAGACTGTTATGGGTTTGAAAGATATGATGATGTCAGCTTATTTAAAGACCTTTGCAATTCTTAGAGACATCGGATCAAAATACTACCGGGGGTTAGAGTTCTCATCAAAAGCATTAAAAGTAACATTGGATTTATAAAAAGCTTGTAATAGTAACCATTATTAATTGTTATTGTGCTTAATTTATTCTTAACGGTAAGTTTGTTGAGAGGTATTGAAAACAGTCTGAAGATAACTGTGAAAGTCTACCAGTTTGTGTGAACAAGGATGATTAGACCAAAAAAATCTCTATTATGGATCTCCATTTTATCCGATTCCTTAAAACAAACTTAATAGATACCTGAAAACTATTGCTAATTTTATTTTAATTCTCAAATTTTCATAATTTCACTAATAATGTTTATCTACTTTGCGTTACTAATGATCTCTTTCTTACACCGAAAGTAGTGTAATAATATTCATATTCTTACATTACTTTTGGTAACATTTTAGATATGTTAAGTTGGCACGTCAAAGGCGTCAACCTATCACAGAGATGTGCGAGGCGTGTGCAGCCGTCAAGGTTAAATTATAGTAAACATAACCTTAACAATTTATATGAAAAATGTATTATTTGGTATTATTTTATATTATTCTAGTACAAAATGCATTACAAGTTACAAAACACGATATGACCCAAAAGACGAACAACTAATCAGTAGCTAATGTACAATTAGTGAAAACTTTAACTACGACATTACTGTGGCTTGGGCATTTATGCTAATGCCAGAGATATTTTGGGTGATTAAAGTTAGTATTTCCCTGAATATTTCGTACGAAACTGGTCTCATTTGTGATTGAATTGATATTGTTTATAGTTCCAATTTTAGGGGGTTCTGGCTCGGACATTGGTTGTGCATTGACGGAAGTAGAAGTGGACGTCGATGATCTCAACATATCCGCCACATCTCTTTTCCTTTTTAACGAAGTGTCAATGTACCCCTCTGCTATTGCTCAAGGCTTCCAGGCCCCATGGTTTCTTATAGTAATTAAGTCTGCTCCATTATTGGCCAAATTTGATGCACTGGACCTACGGAAGCAGTGCTCCGTGTACTGATCCGGATTAGCAAGATTCAGAAACGTAGCAATTATGCGTGGCACTTGGCTAATCTTATTAATCCCTATAGAGTTAGTGATGCATCGGCCGTTTTGGTATGTGAGAAAAAAACGTTTTGAAGCTATACCGATTGGTCGAAGGCTGACATATTCCTTAATAAGATGAAGCCCGTAAGTAATAAGTATATCCCATTATGAGTATAACCTGAACGAAAACAATACAAGCAGGTAACAAATGAAACATGATTTTTAAAAAAAACTTACTTTAATTGCCAAATAATGAAGATCGTCGCCTTGACTTAAAAACTGATTTATTTCAGCAATATCCAAAATTTTTGATTTTTTAGGCTGATATCCTTGAGACGGCCGTTTGTCAAAAGCATGCAATCGTGAAAACTTCGATATATCTGCGTTCTTATAAGCATTTAGACATGTTCTCAGCATGCTATAGTACGATGTCCAGAGCGTCGAAGACTTTTTTGTCTTGCTTTTCTCCTGAAAATATGCTGTACAGGTAAGTTCTACAGTTGTGTCTTCCATTTCTCGCACGTAAGTAAGAGCGTAGTTATTGAATTTGTCCTAGGGCTACTAGATTTTCAAATTCAAATACGAAACGTCCATGTCAGTGACGTCAGTGTGGCCACCCAAGGAAAATTCCCTAGTGTAATACCAGAACTTGAACAGTCAAAATTTAATGAATTAATAAAGCAAAGTAGATAAAATAGTATATTACACACGTTTAATAAGACGTATTGTCAGACTCGTTCTATTAAAGCACTCGTGTGACAATACTCCGTCTTATTAAATTAGTATAATAATATACTATTATCTACTTTGCGTGACTAATGATCTCATTATTATATCGAAAGTAGTGTGATAATATTCATATTATTCCACTACTTTTGGTAACTTTTAGTTTTGTTAAATTGGTACATCAACCTGTCACGTAGACGTGCGTAGATGTCAAAGTAAAATTACAGTGAAACCCCTACTTAGGGACACCCCTCTAACGGAGACACCCCTGTATTATGGACATTTTCTAATATCCCGGCAAACTGCCATAAGAATACATTGAGCGTTGCCCCCTCTATAAGGGACACCCTCTAATATCGTTGATTGAAGAATGTTATGTAACATTCTTCAATCAACGCTAATATGGACGTGGACACTAAAATTCGGAGAAAAATTCATACTTCACCCCTCTATTAAGTACAGTCATCCTTGAGAACTGGCCCTTAATTAGCGGGTTAACGAGCCTCAAATCTCGGGATTTTAGAACAGGTAACTGACAGGTAGCAAAAATACAGTGAAACCTCCTGTTGTGGACACCTCTGCAATATGGACACATAGGTTTATGGACACTTTTTCTATGTAACCGTCCATTTGCCATAAGATATTAACATAAAATTTCTCTATAATAGAGACCCTCTCTAATCTGGACATGGACACTTTATTTACGGCAAATGTGGACACTTCATTTTGGTTTACCTTATTTTAAACCGAAAATATGTTTTGAAACACTTGTTAGCTTCAATGGAAATTAATGGATCAACTAAAGATTTATCAAAAAGCATAAATGTTTTGCAAGCGATTACATGGATCTCGAAATCTTGGAAAACGTAACAACAAACACTATTCAGCATTGCTTTAGAAAAGCCGGGTTCAATGTGCAGAGCATATTTCAAAATGAAGTCGAGGAAAATAAGGACTTAGCTTCATTAAAAGAACTCTTTACTTCATCTCATTCCCAAGTTGTTTCTGACGATTATGTTCAAATAGACACTATTTTATCGATGTAAGATAATGATTGCAATATTGAAGCAATAATGAACCACTTTCAACAGCCAGATCAGAAAACTTAGTGTCATGAGAAAGTGAATTACTCTGATGCTCTTCGGTATTCAGAGTTGTTAAATACTTTTTGTTTACAAAAAAGTTAGGGTGAAGGATTGAGTTTGATTAACAATTTTCAACTTCATTTAGAAGAGCACATTGTGTCCAAAAAACAATTAAAAATTACGGATTTCTTTCAACAATATTTATGTTTAACTCCCTAATGTGGACACCTCCCTAATCTGGACAAAATTTTTGCTCCCCCGGGTGTCCGTATTATAGAGGTTTCACTTAAAATGGTAGGAAAATGCGTCAGTTTGTCTTTAAACCTTTCGACCTTTAAATATTTATTAATTTAAATAAAATTTCACCAACAAGGCTGAACCAGACATTCAAAATTACGAAGAGGCTCTTCGTCTAATTTAAAAGTTAAAAAAAATATTTTATCAAACGACGATATTAGTGACAGTTTAAATACCGTATCTTGTTTGGAAATTCAATTGGAACATTGTATTGCGTATCAAAAGAAAAAACAGACAAAAATAACAGATTATTTTTTACGAGTCATTTTTATGAGTATGTATATATCCCATGTAAATGTGTTTTCCGTGTACATTAATAAATAGGATACCTGATACCTACAAGCAATAGGTGTATTAATCGTTCAACCAAATATTTTTCCCCGCCAAAACCCCTCTAATATGGACACCCTTCCATTATGGACATATTCTGTTATCCCGTCAGTGTCCATAATGGAGGGGTTTCACTATTAGTATTTCCAAGTATTTCAATAAACAAAACCTTTAAAATTTTCATGAAAAATGTATTATTTGGTATTATTTCATATTATTCATACATTACAAGTTACAAAAGAAGAACAATAACCAATCAGTAGGTAATGTACAATTAGTGAAAACTTTAACTATACTACATTACTGTGGGCTTGGACATTGATGGTAATGCCAGGGACGTCAGTGCAACCAACTCACGCAAAATTCCCTAGTGTAATACGAAAACTTGAACACCAAAATTTAATGAATTAATAAAGCAAAGTAGATAAATAGTATATTAAACCCGTTTAATAATATACTATTATTCAACTCACCTACAAGTCTGATGCTGGCGTGATACGTCGAAACCGGTCACCTTTTTTGTCACAAGGTTTAATATCAAAGTTTTACATGTGTGGACGACATTTTCACTTCCGGAACCTTCATCATGGAAAGCCACTTAAAGTATATGGAGGATTTGCATCGCTTATCAAAACGATTAAATTTTCTTAAAATAATGAAACATTGTACAGTGCGAAATTGGCTGAGTTAATCAAGACTCTACAAGTGAAAGTTTTTTTTTCGTTTCAATTTAGGTCAGTTTTTACGATATACAGATTTTCTAATAAAATTGTCTTGTATAGTCAAATTGGTTTTAAGAAAACACCTTTTCAAGATTTTCAATAGGATAATCAATTTTAAGTAATTATAACTGCATGGTACTATAAATAATATTTTTCTTTCTTTCTAGTTTGTCTTTTGGTAAGTTAGATTTTTTTTAAAGTTTCATTTTGGTATCAACCAATTAAAGGCCTTTTGAATATGCATTTCAATAAGCATGCAAAAAAATTTAATCAATGTTTTGTTTTCGTATTAGAAGGATATAAAAGTTTTATTTTTATGAAATAACTTTATTGAAATACACATACTGATTTTATTTTTTCTTAAATTGAAATCCAAATTTTTTTAAATATAAATCACTTACCATCACCAAGATTAGATATAAATCATGAAGATTTTAATCAACTGATTTAAATGTTCTGAACTGAAATGATATTGTAAACACAATATTGATGTTTCACTATTTTATAGGGCCGAAATTTGGTTATATAGATGCATGCCATAAGAGAAGATAATATTTTATTACATCTAAATGTATTATTTTTTGTTAAGTATTTTTGTCAATGTAGTTTTTTCCTTTTTTTAATGTAATTATTATTTAGACAATTTTTTTAACTACCAATAATTGTCATGTTTAATAACGTTGAAATTCTAGTTTTATTAAATAAAATATTCTCATTTAAAAGAGGTTTACAACTTATTTCAAAAACAATTAATACGGCTCTGACCTCGTAATGCTTCACACATTGCGGTGACTCGGCCCAAGTTAATTATACTTATAAAGAGTGAACTTTTACTCTTTAAGGTCACCAAAATATTCGGAGAAATATGCAAGAGATAGACCAAGAGCTTCACTACTGTATGATCCTTCTACTATGTCCAGAGATACAGTTCGGACACTTCTCTGATCGGACTTGAATGCTTTATTACTACCTGGGACTACCAAACTCCGTCGTTTTTTCCACTACATTGTTTCTTTTATGTGAGATTTAGTGAGCGAAAGCAATCATAAAATTAGCTGAAATTTACGTGAATGAGAAAAGCCATTACCACTCTATTTTAAGTATCAGTTGATGGTAGGAATTAATGAAACACAACCCTCTCTAATTTCATGACCCTTGTGACGGTAATGTTATATAGAAATGTTATCAATTTAAAGGCCTTTGAAATTTCTGGTACGTCACAGTTTAAATTTCGAACAGTTCTTTAGGAAGCCACAATGTATGTATATATATAATTGTGATATTGCATTTTCAATCTATTATAGCTCTATAGGTATGTAAAACACTATCTAATAAAATACAAGTTATTTACATAACTTTGCGGATCCTCAAGACATTTGAAAAATGGAAGTTGGGAGAGAACATTTGGATGACAGTTATCTTTTTCTTCATTAAAAATCTCATGTTTTCAAAGAATTTTTCAATTTTCAATCCATGTTTCATTAAAAACGATAGAGTTTTACCCAACTCTTTCCTATGAACGATTAGAACATTTTTATTTCTAAAGCAAAATATTTTTTGTAAGTGACATTGAAAAGCTGATAAGAAACAGGAATTTACAAAAAAACAGAGACCTCTACGACCCATATAAGCCGAGATAGCTCACAACAGAAATTAACAGTTAGATTTCGTTGGTCTCTTAGGAATAATTTTTAAATTAATTGTTAAAATTAATTAGATTAATTAATATACTGTAATGTAAATCTTCATGAAAGAGTTGTGCAAATTGCATTTTGTCGTAAAGGTCTCTACGATTTTTTCAATTCATGTTAGTCTATCATTGCTGTTTATAACAATTTGCTTTAGCTGCTTTAGATTGCTTTAGAAATAACAAAGATATTGTAATAGTTTATAGGCAAAAATAAGTTAATTCATTTTTAGCTTAATTATTGCGTATGATTTTTAAGGATTTTTCTTGTTTTCGTTCTCTAAAAAAATCTTTAAATAGTTACTTCACTGACTACTGTAATATTGGTCATGTATAGACATAATATAATTAGTATAAACATGTCGGACTATGCAGAAGTTGTATTATTTTTGGAACGTCAAAATGAAACCAACTTATGTAATCAAACTGCTGATGACAGCTGGATCAATAATGGAAACCAATTAACAAGCAATGTGCTTGTTACACAATAAATCACAAGGGGATGCTGTATAGACGTAACGCGTCTTGTTTACCTCGCGGAATCTTCCGGGATTTCGTTTGTTACTAACGTACACACCAACGCATAACATTTAAAATACATCATAAAAACCAGTCACAAATAATTAACCTTTAAGTGAATATGGAGGTTTCGCCCTCACTTTTGAATTTTAGATCTTTGTTGATGATGAGTAACGTTCTAATCCGAAAATTGTTCTATTGAATTAATAACTAGCCGTTAACCGTTGCGGCTGCGCACGCGAATATTTCAATTGTAAAGGTTAGAGTTTAAATTTAATGACCAAATGATCATCTATGGCAAAGGAATAGGTACATGTTTCTAGTTTACTGTTAAATGAAGTAAAGCATGTGATATTTAAACACTGCACAAATATATCTTCGATAACAATAAATATGTAGGTACATGATAAAGATATAAACTCATTCTTGGACTACGACCTAGCTACCGTCCCTTAATAATCTGAGATGTTACGCTTCGTGAAGGAATTCTTATCCTGTGAATTTTTGTCACCAAAAAATTAATTTGCAGTTAATTTAATTTTATTTTAATGATTCAACAACCAAGCCAAATTTTGAAAAAGGCGTACGTAGGTACATATATGCCTTGCTTCATTATTATAGATAATAATTTCATTATAATATTGTAACGTTTATTCTTAATTTATTTACACTGTCCTAATTACTATACTACACACTACTTAATTTATCTTAACTATTTCCTAACTAATTAATTTATATCACTCTTAATGTTAATTTATTTCACTGGTCCGTTCTTCACTTTATTTATTCACTCGCGGCTTCACGTTTAATCTAATCTCTCCGACCGCAAGCCCGCTTATACACACCTCAATTGTATTCGCGATAGTTCCTGAAATAACTCGAATGTTCTTTTTTTATGTAGAAAGGTCTAGAGAGGTCGGGTATGTAATAAATCATTCATCCTTTATGGCCCAATTACGGAGCGTTTTAAAGTGGCCGCCGAGGTCCGATAAGAGTAAACACGTCTCGCGCTGCTGTTTACATTTCGCGTTACAATATGTAAATAATAGCAAGAAAAGAGAAAGCACTAAAAGGAATGTTTGTCACAATTAAAGAGTGTGCAAAGAAAAGGATTGGATATAAATGAGAGAAAAGAAACAAAAAACACACAAAACAGTATCAATGAAAAAATGAAAAAAAAATACAAAGCTACTAATTTAACCTAAACTAAATTATTATATGTACTATGTAATTATGGCACGAGTAAGAAACTTATAATTACATACCTATATAACGGAAGCAACAAGCTTAACGGAAAGAGAAGAAAAGAGAGTAAGATCAAAATGATAACTGGAACTACCATAATAATTGTTCTAAATTAACCAAAAACAAGCAAAATATACTAGTAAAATTCAAAAGAATCAGATAGCATGAACACATATTCAGATACGGAGGAAACATCCCAGAGAATGAAAACAAAGCATACCAAAGGAAAGATGGAAAGAAGAGGTAGAGAGAGGAAGTAAATTACTGGGAAAGGAGATTAAACAGAAATGAATGGAAAGTGATAGTAATACAATTAAAATCGTAGCAAATGTTACATATAAAAAAAGAGAAATTATGGTCGACTTTACTATGTCAAATGGGTTATAATAGTGGCAATTTCTACGGAAATGTATTGCATGTACACGTACAGGGTGTTTTCTTAGGTGCGAGGTGGTATTATATCTCAAAAAGTGATAATCCAGGCGCTTCTGGAAAAAAAACTAGGAGAAGTGGAAGACAGAAATCGTTGGGAATAATTTTTGAAGTTACTTACAAAATTAGAAAACTAAGAATCGCCCTAGAAAAAGAGTTTTCAAGAGTTTTATTTATGAATTGCAATCATATGTAGAAAACCACTATAATTTACTACATATTGTAAAGGAAAATTTCGACACAAAATAAACACAAGTCGGGAGGAGTCCGTTTCCGACGAATCGATTATTGTTCATAGAATTCCAGAGAATTCTATACTCTCCTAGAACGACGAAAAAGTTCGAGAGTTGCATGAGGCGGCGAGATTAAAGAAAGTCACCGAACCGAGAGAAGTAGTAATAAATAGCGGAACGCGTCGAATACCTGACCTGAACGATCGTGCGCGTAAAGTAAATAAACAAGTGTGATATAAATTAAGTACTAAGTGTCAGTTCTTCTTGAAAATAAATTAGTTAAGACACTTCGCGTAGTATAAGTTATTTAGAACCCGTAAAACGTTACAATGGATTTATCAAATGTTGTAGTGGAGTGAATCTACCCCTATTCCAAAATGATATTAATTGGTGTTTACTGTTTAGTATTGGCATAGTTAATATAAAACGAACTAAAATGCCGTATGAATCAAGTTTTGGATAAATATTTCGTCAAAATCTTATCATGGACTTTTTAGTGAGTTTTGAGTTTATCGTTACTTAACTTCTGTGTTGCACCCATCAAAACTGCCTTATAAAACAAAACAGAGGGTTACGATATGGTTATGACTATATTAAAAAACCGCAACCAAATTAAAGAAAAAACACAAAATAGTGGTGTACCGAACGAAAGAAAAGTAAAAACTTGCACGTATGTAGATATCAACTTAGCTTTTCAGGAATGAGTAAAAATGATCGAACAGTTGACATCGAATCCACTAATTCTACCTCAAATATACATTTTATAATAAAAATTTTCAGTTTACATGTTCAGCGTTGTTGACATATTTATGTAGAAATTGACTTATATTTCAATGAATAAGGTGAAGTCCTACAAAAGTAACCAAATAAGTGACGTGAACATTTGTTGAAAAAAGATTACTAATAAGTCGCAATATTATGTTAAGTAATATCAGACCGCCCAACAGGTTATAAAAGAACATAATTACCAAATAGGTAGAACAAGTCCCGTGATACTACTGCATAACCTACATCGCCTAATAGGTCATAGTCTACTTCCTGGTAGCAAATTGGTGAAATAGGCGAGTCACCATATTTCATTTATTAGGTCACATTTTCGCTATATGACGTACTAAGTTAATTTAGTTGATGTCACGAATACTATCTAATAGGTGACATAAGTCGAAGATTCCTGTTTCACTAATTAAGTGGTCAATTGATACCAACAAGTAATTTTTTTGACCTAATTGATGTAATACGTTACATTGTGACCAAGTGGTCAAATTTACTCAATTTTAATAACTGTAAGTTATTCATTCTAATAGGTGCTTTCTATTTATTTAACTTGTAGTACCTATTTTAAGTGAAATATCACTTAAGGAAATTTGAAAACAATATGGCGAATATATATTTCCAAGCAATATAAATTCAATTTGGAAATAATTGTATTGTAACGAAACGGCTCGCCGGCCGCGACATAAACACGCCGGGAGCTACACAAGTTCGCCTTATTGCAATTCCGGGAAGGACGACGGGAACAGTCGAGAGAGTTCGATGCGATAAGAAGTTCCGCGAATTCTAGAATGATCTTCAGAACTTCGAGAACGTTCCAGCGAATATCTCGAAGGTTCTCGCAAGCGAAAGGCTAGCTATAAAAAGGGAATGTCGGACCCGAGCCAGGCAGTTGAAGAATCGTTGTGTAAACATTCGGGCGAGAGACCGCGCGCGTTAAAATAAATAAACATCTTTCTGTGTGAAATAAATGTGTTAAGAGTTAGTAATAAATTAATTAGGATAATCGCGTAGTGTTTTAGTTTTAGTCAATAGTAAAAACGTTACAGTATTTTCCAATATAAACAATGAATTATTCCAAATTGTAAGAAAACAACTTAAACAATAGTTTACAACAAACAAATTTTCAATAATATTCGGTTTAAACAACACATTAAAATAGAGTAGCAGTAGTTAGTGTATCTCATAATTCTGTCTAGAACACATCTTGTTGTTCTAAATTTTATAAAATAGTACTTTTTAAAAAGGCAATTCGGAGCTCCCGAAATAAAATTCACTGAATTATTGTTTGTTTCCAATATAATTTTACGTGAAATGCAATTGCGATATGTGCAATTTTCTTTTTTGTTGTGAAGATTTTATTTGTATTTATAACTGTTTCCAGAAGAGTAGATTTCTTCAGTAGATTTTTTTGAAAATTGCTGGATCAATTCTGGAAAATTAAAATTCATTTGAAAGGTGAATCAACTTGCTACAACTTTACGATTGATAGTTTTTACTCATGCGTTGTATTGCTTTCGAGACAAAAAAATTAAACATTGCATAAAAATTTGTCAACTGTAAATTTGTCCGCAATTTATGTCACTTTGTTTATGATTAAAGCAAACAAAACCTAGAAAAAAAGCTGTATTACGATGATATAAAAAATTCGACCATTTATCCCAACGGCATTTGATTTTATACAGGGTAACTTAGGGGTGTGCGCAAGTTACCTAACTTTTTGTTTATTGATGCTAACGAATTAAACTTTTTTAAACGACAATGAGTCACATTCTAAAAATATTTATATACAGGATGTCCCAAAATAAATTATTACATAAATAAGTTAGTTTCCTTTATTTTATGACAACCCCCAGTTTTGTAAAAGTTTTGGATTCGTCACTAAATTGTCGAAATAACGTACCGGGTACTTTAGACTTAATACTTTTTGAATTTGTTCATTTATGTGTCAAATTGGGTATTTTCACATTTTTTGAAAATTGGCTAAATGAGAGATTATATGCCTATAAATCTTTGGTTAATATTAAAAATAAATAAATCAAACACATTCAAGCAAAAAAGTCATTTGAAATTCAAACGCTAGGAATTGGCGCCAAAACTACCTTTCTGAAGGTTATAGCCCTCTGACGTCACATGTCGTGTAAACATTGTTTTAACCTATTTCAGTCCTATTGTAGTTTCTTTAACCTGGGGTAATCTGTGCTTTTATTTACGTGGCTACAAACAAAAGCTTGCATAAAAGCAGTTTAGGACAGCCTTTTCAAGTTTTTGAAGGACTACAAGGTAAATGAATGGTTTTGTACGGATCTCACAACAAGTGCTATTTTGTACCTTGTTGTACAAGCACATCTGTAAGTACACCAAACAAAATATTTGTTCGTGTACCTCGAGATTATGGGCGTAAGAAACTGTGGTTTTCAGCAGGAAGACGTGATATGCCCAAATCCAAAAGTGAATTTTTCTGTTCTGAAGACCATTTTAAAGTAAGTTAAAAGTAAGGTTATGTTATGTTATCTTATATAAAAGAAATAATTTTTTCTTATTTAGTTAGGAGAAGACATGGAAAATTATGTACGTTTTAAACTGATGGGTGGAAAAATAATAATGAAACGAGACGTAGTTCCACATATTTTTGAGTGCCAACGAGCTTGGAAAAGAACTGGGACTAACGTTCTCCCACGTTCTTTGCCTATGAAGAGAGAACGTTTAGTAGCATTTTAGTAGCAGACACTACTATCAATAGCTGTGTTAATTTTTATTGTTAGCAACAATAATTATAATCTTAAACGCCAACCAGCATGATATAGATTTGGCTTTGTTCTGAACTGTTCTTATAATTTATTTATAACAATGGTCACATTGTCTTTTACTGAATGCATATTTTGCACATATATACTTACATTGCTGCTTTTACACCTCTGATTTCAGCTGAATTAAAACATTCCTCCTTTTTTATTTAATCCATTACCATAAACATATCCATAACTAATAAATAACTAATCAAAAACACTATTTGACGACGCGAATAATACAAATTACTAGATTTGGTCGCAATTTAACTCCTACAGTCCAGCGGAAACAACAAGAAGGTCCAAAATACTCGAAAACACAGATTACCTAGGTTAGGTTTCGAAAAAATCTATTTGTGGACTGCAGAACGGACCCGTGTTTACACGACAAGTGACGTCACGACCAATGAGCGGCCGTTTCGCTGGTCCTTTAATTTATCGCACATTTACTGCTTTTTATACCCTGAAATACTTGGTACTGGGTCTATTACACGATTTTTTAAGATTATAAAATTTGTCTGAGGGTTCGTCCCTATGAATTTAGATACATTTCGTTTAATTTAAAATATATGGCAAATACCCAATTAGCGTCATGCATAGACCCACAGAAAAATTCATAAATTTAGAACCAACCATTCATCACGAAATCATTCAAGTTAACTTAATCAACCTTTTCCCAGCCGATTTTTTAAGCTTCAGCAAATATTTTGAGATGTAAAAGAACTCGATGTTCGATAGTCGTCGCCGATTTTTGAGAATCACAATTTACAAATAGCAAAAACTCGAGCTTTTCAAATGCAACACGATATAGTTTATTGCATCACGGCATGACATTTTTAAGTGCTTTTTGGGGTTTGAGTTTGAGGGGTCTATTTATTTTGTAAACCTTGCCAGATTTGTTGCAAAATATGAAATGTTGAGTTTTTCGAAAAATAATCCATCAATCAATGCAATTCTGCTAAGAATACGTTTCAAGCAAATATAATTGTAACTCAAACAAGTACATAACAAAGGAAACAATTTTAGCAAATTTTACAATAAGAATCAATGATTAACAGGAAGCAATATAAAAATTTAGAGGGAAGTGTACTAGTAATGCTAAAATAAGTCACCATCATGTTCCATACAAGCTGCTTGTCTTCTAATAAATGTGTCCCGAACTCTAGTAAACATTGCTCTAACTTCACGGCTTTAGTGATCCTATTTTTCATATGATCTGCAGTCGTTGGACGATCCCTGAAAACTCTTTCCTTCACGTATCCCCGAAAGACAAGGAGTAAAGAATAGGCTTCAACATAGAAAAAGAAAGATTGAGTCATTAGAGATTGGCGGATGATGTGTTAATCTCAGATAACGCCCAGGATATCCTTTATATGGCAAAAAGCCTTAAAAGATCCATCCGAAAGAACTGGGCTTCAGATAAACTTCGGAAAAACAAACAAAAAACGATAAACCTCGTAATAAATAATAACATAAATATAGACGGGAACGACGTAGAGCTGGTGGAGACGTATAAATACTTAGAACATGAAATTAAAATAGGTAAAGATAACCAGACACTTGAACCAAATCGACGAATTGGTTTAACATGGGCAGCATTTGGTAAGCTCGAGCCGACATTAACACATACACAGAAATCAGCAAACAAACTGAGAACAACGGAGCGAGCTTTGGAGCGGGCAATTTTGGGCACTAGCTTAAAGTGGAACTGGGCAGGCCACGTAGCAAGAACAGCGGACGGAAGGTGGAAAAGTGATCTTAGAATGGAGGCCCTGAACAACGAACAGCAGTCGTAGACATCCACCGACTAAATGGACCCACGGTTTGAAGAGTAGCTGGCAACTGGATGTCGAGTGCTCACGATAGAGGAGAGTAGAAGTTATGAGGGAGGCCTATGTTCAGCACTGGACGCGAGTGGTTGCATGATGATGATGATTGAGTATCGCATTTGCCAAGTAATTGTACGTCTGCCTATCCAACGATTAGGATAGGATTGATCTAAAAATTCTCCCACTATCCCATGGTATTGGACTGGAGCACCATCGTGTTGCAACCACGTGGTCCCTCTTGTAAGACTGATTTTATTTATCTGTTACTTTCTATCTCTTTTAAGGTACTTACACACATGCTCAGAAAAAAGTATGCTAGTAAGCATGCTTGGAAGTAGCATGCTCTGCAATTATACACATTTGCTTTTAATAAGCATGCTAGTTTTAAGCTTGTTCATGAATATTCGTGCTTTAAGCAAACAGTTGGGCATACGTGCTACTTAAACGCGGACTTTCTTAGTCTCTCGATCAAAATGGAAGCTTTGCCAGAAATTACAAGTAAAGTGATAAATCAAACCTGCGTTTCTGTACCGTTACAAAGATATTATAGTGCCAGTTCAATCCGTACGGAAGCCAATAAAATAATATTCTTGCTTGCAACGCAATTGGTGAAAAAAAAAATTGTCGAAAAAAAAAAGAAGAAAATGAAAGAATGAAAGAAAGAAATGAAATTTTATAGAGAGGTGACCGTGTATTTCACAGATATTCGTGACTCCGATAAGGAGTTTTATTATCTCCCCAAAGCGACATATTTGCACAAGGCGGTCAAGACGTACCCAACCAGTGTACCTACTACCTACTCCTACTGAGATGTATTTGGTATTGAGCATGAGCATGCTCATAAGCAAACCTGTTCAGACACGCTCGAAGCACGCCCCCTCCTACCCGCGCCACATGTAGTATGCTCGAAAATCAAATCAAAGTTGATTTTCGAGCGTGCTCGAAATGAGCATGCTTAATTCTAGCAACGTTTCGACACACATGCTACTAATAAGCAATTGCTCAATACTAGCACGAAAGCATGCTGGCAATGAGCATGTGTGTAAGTACCTTTACTTCCATTCTTCCTGCTTTTCAAATTTTTATTTATATTTCGCCCGAAGAAACAACACTCTAAAAATATATAAATTGTACCACGTGGTTCGCCTTATATGAGCTAAGCTCGAAATTCCGTTCTTAAAGTGGAATTTTATCTAAACACAACTCAAGTGTTTCGCCCGTCCCGAAGAACGGAAAAAGGGAAGATTATGAGTACGTTACAGTTTTAAAAAGGCGTGTTAGTCTTATATCATCGTTCATGAGAGATTGTGTTGTGCTGTGACAATTATTTACAGTGTCAAAGACTTTAATATTGAGCAAAGTAATTGGAGGTAGCCACTAATTGGTGAGTTTATCACTGATCCATTCATTCTTCTACTGTTGATTGACTAACTAACTCTTTAATTAATTAACCATCGATATTTAGACATGAGGAATATTCGTAGTTGTCTCTATTTGGTATTCCAAACATTATAGTCAAGTCACTGGTAGTACAGTGCCGCCTTTTATCTCAAGGCAGGGTAATTCGCACGTTTCTCCCTTAGTACTCATCGCACGTCCTTGGGGTAATTGCCACTAGTAGGTGACGGGTACCTTGCGCGTCCCTCCCTTGGTACCATTGTACGATCAGTACTAGTGTATTGCGTTTTCCTAGAACCTCGGGTGGTACTTCGCGCGTCTCTCCCTTAGTACCATTGCACACTCGACCCTAGATTTTTATGATATTGTGTTTCCTAGTAGCTGGGGCGGGTACTTCGCGCGTTTCTCCCTTAGTACCCCCTGCACGCCCAGTACTAGTGTGTTTGAGGTCTGGTGGGTATTTTGCGCGTTACTCCCCTAATATCCATTGCACAAGCCCGACGAAAATAGAGAGAAAAACGATGAACTATTATACTGTTTGATTTGATATTTGTTCTAATTATTTGATTCTACAATTTCACCAAGTATGAAGTAATAGAGATTATTATTTCCTATAAATTAATGAGTTGCTCAAAGTCGTTTTTATTTCTTTGTTCCAGAAGTGCCGTCGTCTCGATCTAAAGCGTCTCCATCTCAATGGTCTCTCGAGCTCAGTGTCAGTCACAGACTTGGTTTCAGACTCAACCTCACCCTCGACATCTGACTCAAATAAATACATAGTATTTATAGTATATTATATACTACATAATTTATCATAAGTGAGATTATTATTACATTACCATATACTACCAAACATTAAAGTGGGATTATATACTACAATTTAATCAGAATTGGCATTATTACTATTATTATATTTTTTATGTTCTACACTCTGGTGTTCAAATCCACTTCTACTAACATTTTGAGTAGATCTCCTCGAAGAAAATGGAAATACCTTTCACCATTGAGCACATTGTCAAAAAAAAATGGGTACAATAATGTGATTTCCTATCATTCCCCTGCAAACATCAAGCGACCATTGAGTTCGATGATCAACAGTCCTCAACCAGTGAGGATTTTCGATTGCATAATAATGCATATTACGACTGTTGACTGACCCGTTTTAGTGACACGTTGCTTCATCATAAAATAGAAAAGTAATATAATTGTTTCAAGTAATATAATCCTCTTTAATTATGCGCTTCATTTGAATACAAAACGCAATTCCATATGCGAAATCATCACTATACGACTATACATAGTTGATGTAGCTTCCAATGATGTGGGTGGAATTTATGTTTAAATATTATTCTGTTCCCACCACTCTGTGAAATATCCGCCTTTACTGCCATTTCTCTAGTGCTTAAGTGACGAATTTCCCGTAGCATCAACAAAACTTGCAACTCATTTTCCTCATTGATCCGACCACCCACAATTTCCTTCTTGATTTGACACATTTCCACTATTCAAACCAATCTCTTTACTTTTGGAATGAAAACTCCAGTGGAGTTGTTTGGAGATTTCTATCAGCTTCGTCAATACAGTAGACGAGTAGACCATACTCACTAATTCTTCTTAAGTGAAGTTCGTTATTAATAATTAGACGTTTCCGAAAATTGGAACATGGATGTGATGTGTCACATTTTTGACAGTGATCTACTCGATTCCTTTTTTTCTGAAATTGAAATAAAAATTTCAAATACAAATATAGAGTGTTGCATTTGCGGAAATGGCGTTATTGCCATTTGTAACTTATCATTTTCGAAAAATTGTATAGTAGGCGATATAACATCCACTCTGACTTCGCCTTAATCTCAAAAGATGCGCTGAAGCTTAATGAATTTTGACATTAATTTGACATCTCAACATGTCAAAATCAAAAAATGTAGCAAAAATGGGAAGATGGTACTACTTTAGGTCATCCTGTATATAAATAGAAATATTTTTAGAATGTACCTTATTGTTGTATTTATCGTTTTAAAAATCAAGTCGTTAACATGGACAGACAAAAGTTATGGGGCTTGCACACTGATATGAATCACTCTGTAATCTATATATGTTCATTCCGGGTTTAAACGATGCCAGAATGTAGAGAACTTGTAAAACAAAATAATCGCGTTATTTTTATATCTCTTTGGTGGATAGAAGAATAGCAACGGAAACACAAAAGAGAAGAATACTCAAAATTCCACCTTTGATTTGATAATTCTTTAAATACATATAAATATTAGCATGAAAATTGTTCGTAGATTTACGCATACTTTCCACCTCAAAATTGTTTAAATATTGAACGTGTTGTTATATTCATTATAAACATCTTCGATTAACTTCCTCTGGAATATTTTATAACTTCCTATCTACCACTTTTCAAAACAGTGAGTACATTGTTTCTATCGTACCTAGTACATACAATATATATATATATATATATATATATATATATATATATATATATATATATGCGCGAGTACCTACCCACACAATTTTATTGTTACCTACTGTATACTAAATGCAATTTTGTGTAGTTGATGAAGGTTAGATAATCAAATTAATACCTCTATTATGTCGATCGGAACACGAGATTAATAAGGCAAGAATAAATAATGAAGGGAGTGTATGTGTCCAACACGGTGCAATTCAATCGCTATATTTACCTCGTGAGTCACAATTTTTTTTTCTTCATTATCAAAATTTAAATATTCCATCATTCATTCTAAAAATAAATAGTTGCGTAAGTTATTTAATATCGTCGAAAAGTAATTACCCAGTTCAATAGCAAGAAAACGGTATACATACAATTTCAATATATGTATGTATTTCAAAAGTCTCAATAATCTGATCTGAGGTCATCGCAGTTGATTTATACGATTCTGCACACGGATTTTCTCCTCGTCTGATGTTCAACAGTTTATGTAGAACATCGTTAATAATTTATTTTCATTAGACCATACGGTCCTTGATTTACACATGCAAAATATGGTTAAAACCGTAAGATACACAGATAGAGATATAACTTCCGTTACTGATAACCACGTGTTGTTCAATTAGATACGAGGCTTGTGTGCAGTAGTTAGGTATACCTTCGTTATTACAAATTGGCGGGAAACGAAGTGTAAACTTAATTGGTAAACATTAATAACAAATGTTCAGAACACAAGGAAATAATTAAGTTTATGCGCGTTCGTTGAGAGGTAGCGAGTTAAATTGCATAATGAAAATCAATTAAGCTCAGTTGACCTATAAGTTTCCTTTAAGCGTTAGCGTTTTTGACTCAATAAAAGTGTGTTGTAATTTCCGAATTTGGTTTGAAATTATCAACTATCTACTATTACATGAAATTATTTTGTTGGGAAATTCATCAAACAACAATCCAAAAAAATGGAACGAGCAGCACAACTTCTTGGCAGTATTGTCATTTCGAAAGAAAATACCGCCAATACCTAAGCTTGTATGGAGGATGGAAGTGTCCATTTTGATCGTTTTCCCCTAACAGGTGAAGCCACGGTAGCTTTGCTACTGCGGCAGTAGGATATGTCATTAGTCATTTAGGATTACCATTTACCTCTCTTTGTCACTTTCTTTTCACTTCTGATCGATTTCGTCTTCACGATTGTAAATAAATAAAAGCGTACGCCGCACACGCAACCTGCATAACAACCGACAATAAATAATGCGCCGTGTGACCCACTCTACTGCCCGTCCAAATATCGACTGGTGCGTGTTGCGTGTTGTTCAAATGTTCTTATTTCTAGCGCGAATAAAGTCGATACTTTATGTCGGCTCACTAGCGCCACCAAGTGGGATACCGGGGCCAGCAGAAAAGTAACCCAAAACCTTTCACAAGAGAGTACAATTAAAATTCACGCCGCACGGGCATGCGTACTGAAGTTGATAGTTTAGCCAGTTGACTTTTAATATAGCCGCCTTTACTGAAAGGCCGGAACATTGATATTTGGCAACGCTGTGGCGAAGGCCGATTGTGTGAATTTAAGGTTATATTTACAATATTTAATGTTGAGTGAAGAAGGGTTGTTTCTTTAAATTAAGTGTGTTTTGGACTGTATTTTCTATATAGTGACTGTGACTAAATAATATATACTTTAAATACCTATATAAATTAATTTTATTTTCGTATGCTCTGCGTACTAATAAAATGTTAAGTAATAACCCAACTTTTAAGAATTTCGCTACAGAATTTCTTTTTTTTTTTTTTTTTTTGGTAAAACGAATATCTTTTAGATATTCTCTTAGAATGAAGGTGCTGCAAAATTTGCTCGTTATATAGAGGTCTCGTTATATGGTAGTTCCCCCATTTTTAATGGTTTTCTTAATGATTAGGCTTTCTTCTGTCGGTAAACCAGATTCTTCTAAATCGTCGTCGAAATAGTTTAAAACCAATTTAACTATGATTAACGCTATAATCCTATATCCTCTGCATTCAAATTATTCGAATGTAAACACGTAAAGACGGCCATGTTCCGATAAGTCGGCCTTCTGTTTTCTTAGTCGGCGGTGTTGCCAAATTTAATGCTCCGGCCTTTCAGTAAAGACGGCCGTGATTTAGAACATTAAGCTACTAAAAAGAAACTAAGCTAATTAGAAACTCAAATTACCAACTAGTTACCAACTACGAGTCGCACACAATGCTACTAAAATCTATAAAATCATTCCTTGTTTATCGCCACTGTGGTTATACCGGGTGATTTTTAATGATTGTGATTATTTTTGTTAGGTTGGCAATATTTTTACAGTTTGTTTACGGTACGAAGTTGTTGCACTTGATTTTTAAATTCAAATGTGACATCGAAGTTCAAAATAAATAAAATTATCTTTATCACCATTTATTTATTGAAAAATGGTTTATACAATTGAACATGACACCTTCATTGTAATGGCGTTTTTTCGAAGCGCATTCCAACATGAAAATGGCCACTGGATATATTCCCAACAATTGACTTATGATCAGTTTCTCGAAACATACCCAGAGGAACAAACAGAATATCGTGTTTTTGCGCAACATTGTGGTAAGATAGTTGAACGATTTTTAGGCACTGGCAGCGTTAAAAGGGGTAAATCTACTGGACGTCCAACTGTTGCCACGCCGGATGTTGTGCATGTAGATCAAATTATACAACAAACTCCAAATGCCTCCATACGCCGTATATCCCAACAAACAGGTTTCCATCAACGATTACCTTATTCTACACTTTATACATTTCTTACATTTCAGGACTTTCCTATTCATCCACTCGTGCAATCTTTAAAAAACATTTGCACCTACGACCATATAAATTTACAGTCGTCCAACAACTCCGCCCTCCTGATTTTCTCTAAAGAATCCACTTTTGTCACTGGTATAACAATAACCTACTCAACAACCTTGACCAGCAGGATATGACTTTCTTTTGTGATGAGGCATGGTTTCATCTCTCTGGATTTATTAATTCACAGAATTTCAGAACTTGGTCAGCACAATTTTATCCAAGTCCCATTACATCCACTCAAAATTGCTGTCTGGGCGGCAATGTCACGAACACGAATTATTGGGTCAATATTTTTTCATGAATCGATTAACGCTGAAAGATATCTAAGGCCTTTGTTGGAGCCATTTATAAATGAGTTGGATGACAGAGAGTTGACAAAATGATATTTTCAGCAGGACAATGCAACTGCACACACAGCACGAGCTACAACTTCCTTCTTAGAGGTATTCTTTCAAGACCGTTTAGTTAGCACTGGTTTGTGGCCTAGTAGATCTCCAGACTTGACTCCCCTGGACTATTTATTTTTGTTTCAGATACCTTGCAACTGGAGGTACATTCGTCAGTCCAGTCTTGCTTTATTGCAAGAGGGACAATACCGTTTCAAAAATTGTAGCCGAAACTGCAGTTATTACTTGGGAATTAAAAGAGGAATTTATGCCTATTCCAAATAAATAGAACAATGGAAAAAAATTGCAGAGCGCTCTATTTGTTATGGGATTTACCTAATTGCTTAGGCGCTATTGATTGGAAACACATTCGAATAGAAAAGCTTCCCAATTCCGGATCAACTAATTTTACCTACAAATCGTACCATTCCATTGTACCTACTGATAGCTTGTTGTGATGCTGATGGTTTATTTACATTAATAGAAACAGGTTATGCTGACAGAAATAGCAATGGCGGAATTTTTAGAGCTTCAAGCATTAATCATTGGATTGAAAAGGAAACCGTAAATTTTCCCCATTGTTCAAAATTACCTACTGATCAGAGCAATAATCAATTTTCTTACTACTTTGTTGGTGACGAAGCTTTTCCCGTGCTGCGTTACCTAATGATACCATATCCACAACGCACATTAGATAATGTAAAAAGAATTTTTAATTGTCGATTAAGTCGGGGGAGACGTATCATAGAGTGTTCATTTGGAATGATGGCCGAAAAATTTCAGGTTTTAGATACCCCAATAAAATGTTATTCGACCGAAAAAATCATTAATATTGTAATGCGAGAAGTAAACAACGCGAGACATGTTTACTCGATCCGAGCGAAGCGGCTACTTCAAAGGAATTACCACGACGCTTAAAAGACAGTTCCATGAATTCTCCCGGATTGTTGTTTACGGAAAGTAATATAAGACCTTCTGAACATTTCCTACGTAAACATTATTAAAAGAACAATCGGGTTCCTTTCGGAACTATGGAGAATATACGAGAAGGTTCTAGATCAGAATCAAGGTGTATATATAAGCGGGCTTGTGATCGAGGAGATGATTAGAAGTAGAGAAGCAGACGTGAACGCGACATACGATCCGAAAGCGGAGCAGTACAAATAAATTAAGTAGTGTCTAGTCTAATGTACAAGTAGCAAAGTGTGTTAAATAAATTAGTGTACAATTAATGTAAATAAATTAGAAAATAAACGTTACACTGGTGTCAGAAGAGCGGATCATGAAGAAGTTACGCGAATTAAAAGTGGCAGAGTTAAAAAAGAACTCGAGGAACGAGAATTGGAAACGGGAGGGAAGAAGACTGAACTCAAGGACCGGCTCTCAGCGTTTTTGAAAGAAAATGGCCAGGACCCGGAAGTTTTCGTGTTCGAAGACGATGACATCACGAAGAAAATCGCCGCCCAGAGGGAAGAAATCGCCGCCCAGAGGGAAGAAAGCGCCGCCCAGAGGGAAGACATCACTGCTCAAATCGCCGCCCAGAGGGAAGACATCACTGCTCAAATCGCTGCCCAGAGGGAAGAAATCGCCGATCAGAGGGAAGAAATCGCCGCCCTGAGGGAAGAAATCGCCGCCCAGAGGGAAGATATCACTGCTCAAATCGCTGCCCAGAGGGAAGAAATCGCCGCCCAGAGGGAAGATATTTCTGCTCAAATCGCCGCCCAGAGGGTAGAGATAACCGACCAGATTGAGGCTCAGCGTAAGGAGATTGAACAGAACAGTTGGAAGAACGACAAGAACAACTCAGTAGCGGCGAGGGGAAAGAAGACGAAATTGAACAGAAGACGAAGCAGTTGGAAGAACGACTAAAGCGAGTCAGTAGCGGCGAGACGAAGGAAGAAATAAAGGCGATCGTTCAACAGAACTCGATATCCACCAATCGAGTGACGCCCCCAACGTTCGATGGAAAAATTCCGTGGGCCAGCTACAAGAAGCAGTTTGAGGCAGCAGCGGAGGCTAATGCTTGGTCCCCTCACGAGAAAGCTGTTTCCCTTACGGTAGCCTTACGTGGAGAGGCGTTGGAAGTTCTTCAGACGCTATCCACCGAGGAAGCCGGGAATTACAAGGAGCTGCTCAGGCGACTGGAAATGCGGTTCGGCCAAACACATCTGGAACAAGTCCATCAATCCCAGATGTCCAATCGCCGTCAGAGATCGAACGAGACCCTGCAGGAGTTCGAAGCGGACGTAGCCAGACTTGTGAGGTTGGCGTATCCCACGGCACCGGAACAGATGATGGAGTGCCTCGCAGTGCAGACGTTCGTGAGCGGGCTGCGCGACCAGGAACTGCAGAGGGCCCTGAGACTAGCTCGACCGAAAACATTAATGGACGCGCTCGCCATCGCACTGGAGCATGATGCAGCCATGGAAGCCTCCCGTGGTCACGGCCGTGTTCGAGCGGTTACAGAGGAAGAAGACACTGAAAAACTCGTGGAAAGGGTCCTACAGCAGATCATGGAGGTGCTGTCGGTGAAGAAGAAGGTAGTTTGCTGTTGGAACTGTGGCGAAGTGGGCCATGTGAAGAGTTCTTGCAAGCGGCCCAGAACAGCGGCGCCGGCAAAGGCCCAGGAAAACTAATGCGGGTCGATAAGAAAGGGGGAACGTCGACCTGTAGCAGTGGAAACCCCCGTGCCAGTATAGCCTCGTTTTCCCACCAATTGGGGAGCGCGTACGTCGATGGCACTATCGACGGGAGATCCCACGCCATGCTTGTGGACACGAAAGCTACGAAGACGATCGTGCGCCCGGAAGTTGTGAGGGACCGTAGGAAGATTAGGCCAAGTAGGTGGCAATTTAGAACTGCCACTGGGGAGAAGGCAGTAATACACGGTGAAGCAACGATTAGCATGACGTTGGGACGAGTAAAGTTTGACCATCCTGTTCTCATAGCCGAAATTGAGGGAGACGTCATACTGGGGATGGACGTCATGAGGAATTCATTCGGACAATTCCAGCCGTGATCGAACCAGAAAATGATAACAATCGACTGGCTCGGGGGGTACTGGTAGGAAAGGCGCTCGTTACTCTCTCAAGCGAAGTGCCTGTGCGGCTACTCAACATCAATCAGTACCCGGTCACCATCAAGAAGGGTACGAAGCTGGGCACGTGTAAAGCCGCTTCGGCCATCGTAAGGGGCGTTAGTGAGGAAGAAAGGTCCAGACACACTCCGCAGGACTTGAAACAAATTCTTTCCCAGACCAGTGCGTTTCTCTCGCCCACACAGAGACAAAAGGCCCACGAATTAATAAATAAGTACCAGGACATATTTACCACCGAGAATGGGAAGCTGGGAAAGACTAAGGTCGTGACACATAAAATTGACACGGGCGAGACACGACCGATCCGACAAACAGCAAGACGACTACCCTTGGCCAAACGGGAGGAAGCCGAGAAAATTATCAGGGACCTAGAGCGGGACGGGGTCATCGAACCGTCAAGCAGTCCATGGGCCTCGCCGGTAGTACTGGTGAAGAAAAAGGATGGGACCACTCGATTCTGTGTAGACTACCGGCAGGTGAACAGTGTCACCAAAAAGGACAGCTACCCGCTATCACGAATCCACGACACACTCGATACCCTTGCTGGATCCACGATATTTTCGACCTTGGATTTAAAAAGCGGCTATTGGCAAGTCGAAATGGACCCTGCCGATAAGGAAAAGACGGCATTTACCTTCGGTAACGGCCTGTGGCATTTTGAAGTCATGCCATTCGGACTTTGTAATGCCTCAGCGACGTTTGAGAGGCTGATGGAGAGCGTGCTAAAGGGTTCGACGTGGAAAACGTGCCTAGTCTATTTGGACGATGTCAACGTGATGGGCAAGACCTTCGAAGGACATCTGAAAAACTTAGAGGACGTCTTCCAGAGACTGCGAGGTGCGGGGCTGACACTGAACCCGAAGAAATGTCAGCTCTTCAGAAGGAAGGTCTCTTACTTAGGGTACGTAGTGAGCAGAGAGGGCGTCGCCGTTGATCCGGACAAGACAAGTACGGTAAAGGAGTGGCCAATACCGGCAGATAAACACCAGTTGAGGAGTTTTCTGGGACTCTGCACGTAATACCGACGCTATGTCCTGATGTTCTCCGACGTCGCTAAGCCGTTGACAAGGCTCACGGAAGAAGGACGAAACTTCTGTTGGGATGAGGAATGCCAGTCTGCCTTCGACGAGCTGAAGAAGAAGTTGACCAGTGTCCCAGTGCTGAGTTTTCCTCTGCCAGAAGGACAGTTCATCCTGGACACCGACGCGAGCAATGTGGGAATTGGAAGTGTCCTGTCGCAGCGTCAGGAGGGACAAGAACGTGTCCTTGGATACTTCAGCAAGGTACTCTTCAAACCGGAAAGGAATTACTGCGTCACCCGGCGTGAATTATTGGCCATCGTCAAGTCCATCGAGCACTTCCATAAATACTTGTGTGGAAGGAGGTTTTTGATCCGGACCGATCATGCTGCTCTTAAATGGCTCCTCCAGTTTAAAAATCCCGAAGGACAGATCGCTCGCTGGATCGAGAGGCTCCAGGAGTATGACTTTGTCATAGAACATCGGCCAGGACAGAGTCATGTAAACGCAGACGCACTCTCGAGAAGACCATGCCCTGATGAATGTCCTCATTGTCATAGAGCTGAGGAAAAGTCCGAGAAAGTCTATCGAACGACCGTGGTCGCCGAGGAATGGACACCATCCTCGTTACTCAAAGAAATCCTGGTTTGGAAAGAGGGAGGAGAGCGTCCTGAGTGGCAAAAGGTATCACCTGGCTCGCCAAAACTCAAGAGCTATTGGGCACAGTGGGACTCGTTAGTGGTTGAGGATGGACTACTAAAACGCGTACTGGAGAGCCAAGACGGGACGGAGGAAAGACGGCAGTTGGAAATTCCCTCTAGTAAAATCCCGGAGGTCTTGCAGCACCTTCACGACGAATCGTCTGGTGGACATTTAGGGATCAAGAAAACGCTGCAGAAGGTATGGGAGCGATTCTACTGGATCAATTGTTCAGACGACGTGAAGGACTGGTGCAAGAAATGTACTACATGCTTCACAAGTAATGGGCCACAAAGACGACCGAAAGCTCCCATGAAACAATATAACGTCGGAAGCCCCTTCGAAAGGATCGCTATTGATATAGCAGGACCCTTCCCTCAGACCGAAAAGGGGAATAAATACATCTTGGTCGTGATGGACTACTTTACGAAGTGAGTAGAAGCGTACGCTCTCCCTAATCAGGAGGCAGAAACAGTGGCCGATGTGCTAGTGAAGGAGATGATCTGCCGGTTTGGAGTACCCATGGAATTACACTCGGATCAAGGAAGAAACTTTGAGAGTGGCCTATTCCGGAGGATCTGTGAAAAGTTTGGGGTACGAAAAACAAGAACCACGGCCCTTCACCCTCAGTCTGACGGCATGGTAGAACGAATGAATCGCACCCTCAACCGCTATCTGGCGAAAATGGTCTCGTCACATCAACGGGACTGGGACAAACACGTGCCGTTCTTCCTGATGGCCTACCGCTCGGCCGTTCATGAGTCGACAGGACAAACTCCAGCCAAAGTCCTGTTCGGGCGAGAACTTAAACTGCCCTGTGATCTAATCTTTGGCGCTAAACCGGACGAGGACGTTTCGGGGGAAGATTACGTCTCCCGGATGCGGAAAAGCATAAACGAGATTCACGATCAAGTCGGGTACCAACTAAATATCGCCAGTGATCGCATCAAAGAGCGTTACGACATCAACGCTAAAGAGGGTGGCTACCAAATGGGAGATCGAGTTTGGCTGTAAAACCCACAGAAGAAACGTGGTTTGTCACCTAAGTTACAGACCAATCGGGAAGGTCCCTATGTTGTAAAGAAACGAATCAATGACGTGGTCTACCTGGTAAGCAAACTACCAAACGGCAAGCCGAGAATGGTGCACTTCAATCGGTTGGCACCCTATGAGGGGTCGCACAATGAGGCGGAGGTTCCCCGAGTAAGAAACACGTTGGCGCAGGAGAACGAACTTTCGTTCTAAGAATTTATGAGCGCATACGGGGGTACCGGAAAAGCACGGAACGGGGTAACCTGTGAAAAACAACAGGATTTGTTCAGCGTACCTGAAGAATACTCGTTGGCCCATTGTGTGTCCGCCGACTTGGTAATGTCACGAGGTATCGCCACGGTTTTCAAGAAGAAGTACGGGCGCTTGGAACAACTCAGAGCGCAATTCCCGGAAATTGGCAAGGTTCTGGAACTACGTGACAACGTAAGACACATCATTTATCTGGTTACGAAGGAGATCGGGTCCCTTAAACCATGTTATCACGATGTATGGCGAACCTTGCATAGGCTACGAGACCGACTGCTGGAGCTCGACATCAGGAAGCTAGCTGTCCCCAAGTTAGGTGCTGGACGAGATCAGCTAGACTGGAGGGTTGGTTGTCCGGAATATGCTGGAAGTAGTGTTGAAGAATACCGGAGTGGAAGTTTTAGTCTGCTGTTTTGGGCCTGCACACTGCAAACGTCTCTAAGGCGGGGGCAGTGTAACGTAAAATGTAAATTACCGACCGAAATGTGTTTACTCCCGTCTTACGTCGGCGGCTGGCCTCAAAGGGACGGCGCTGCGCTTAATTGAATTCTATAAAAAAAGGACAGCTCCATGAATACTTCCGGATTATTATTTAAGGAAAGTAATTTATGACGTTCTGGACATTTTCTACGTAAACATTATTAAAAGAACTTGTGGTGGTTTTTCTGATGACCTCCCCAGGATTAAATGAAACACGTTGTGTTTATGAATTGTCGACGTTTCGTCTATTCGTTTTAGACATATTCATGACAGAGTGGAATATTTTTTCCAGTTGTTACTATTTGAGTTACCAATTATGTTGAAACCAATGCATATCGCTCTCTGTGGTAACCTTGTTGGTTTGCCGTCCCTTTGTCAGGCTTAGTGAGTAGCTTCTTTATTAGATTTGATGTTATTCTAATAGAATAGCTCTCTTTTTGGTTTGCAGGTTCAGAGGTAACTCTGTTCTGAGTTAATAAAGAAGCTACTCACTAAGCCTGACAAAGGGACGGCAACCCAACAAGGTTACCATAGAGAGCGATATGCATTGGTTTCAACATAATTGGTAACTCAAATAGTAACAACTGGAAAAAATATTCCACTCTGTCATGAATATGTCTAAAACGAATAGACGAAACGTCGACAATTCATAAACACAACGTGTTTCATTTAATCCTGGGGAGGTCATCAGAAAAACCACCACAAATTCATCCTGGTCCCCGAGAACGAACACCACAAATTATTAAAAGAACAATAGAGTACTTTGTGGAAACATCCAGCAAATTCGGGAAAACATTATGGGGGCTATATAAGTACGCGGCGGACGAGAGATTATTATTATTAGACGGAAGCCGCAAGAGTAAATAGCGAAATAGTGAGAGCGTTTGAAGTGGAATAAGTTAACGGTTAAGAAGTGTGACATAAATTAATTAGTTAAGTAATAGTCTAAGATAAATTAAGTAGTGTTACGTGTTTAACTAGGATAGTGTATATAAATTTGTAAAATAAACGTTACAGTATAATTATATAGACAAGGATATTTTTCAACTTCTTGTGAAGTTCTTCCGACTGACTAATCACTGATGCGTTGCAAACCAGTTACCAGTTAGTAACTAGTAGCGTTGTGTGCGGATGTCTATTTGAATACACGGGCGGCGACTCAGTATAAACTGATTGGGTATTTCAGTTGATAATTCGTTTCTTTTTAGTAGCTTAATGTGCGGAGGGCCTAGGGTAAAATTTCCACTGCCAGGGCAGAGAAGCTTGTGGGGTTAGGAAATAGTTGGCTAAATAGCCTCTGAAATCCCCAGCTCGTGAGTTGTTGTTTATGGTCAGCTGCTGCGGGAGGAGAGGCTGTCTCATGAGTTCATCTCCAAATACTCCAACATTTGCATCATTTGATGAGTACTGCAGACCTTCTCGTTTTTTCACAAAATTGTGAAGAATGCAAGAAGCTTTTATGACTGAAGTCACGATCTCACGATCTCGGATGCGGATAGGACCATTTAAGACAGCAAATTTCTCGCATGCCATACCGAAAATGCATTCAATTGTTTTTCTTGCACGGCTCAATCTGTAGTTAAATATCCGTTTCACATTATCCAATGCCCTTGACGGGTAAGGTCTCATCAGATATCGCGACAGTGGAAACGCTTCATCAGCTACGAAGTAATAGGGAAAGGGACTACCACGTTCATCGAATTTGAGTGGCGAAGGAGGAGGAATATCAAGTCCATCGTTTTGAATCCAGTGTTTCATTGCTGATGCACGAAATATACCGCCATCACTGTTTCTTCCAGCGTAACCCCGTTTCAAACATTGTGAAAGTACCATTAGCATCGCAGAAACCCATCAGCACTATTGATTAAAACGATTTGTAGTTGTAATTAGCAGAGCCAGTCCTGGGAAATTTCTCGATACGCACATGTTTTCCATCGATGGTACCTACGCAATTTTCTAGGTTCCAGACAGAATTAAACCTTTCTGATATTTTTGTCAAGTCGGCCCTGGTAGAAACAGCCATGTATATCGGTTGAAGTACATCCCAAATCATCCGAGTTGTCTCTGCCGCTATACAGCCGATTGTCGACTCCCCTCTAGCGAAGTAGACAGCAATCGACGTAAATGTTCTACCAGTTCCCAAAAATCTGAAATTACACAATAAACGACTGTAATATGATGCAAGTAGGCAGGAATATAACTTTTGTTTAAATCTGGTGCTATCATTGCTATCATGATATTATTGGTATTTCAGTATTTACTTTTTCTTTTCAGCTACTGAATGCAAGGAGCGATGGAAGAACATAATAGCGATTTTTGTACGACATTTGAAACCCCCCAAGAGTGGCTCAGGTACAATTTTAAAGAAGGCGTATTACTTAGCAGACGCACTGCAGTTCACCGTTCCTTACATCAGGGCACTGGGGAAGCCCTCCGGAAATTTGTCCCAGCCACCATCCGAGGAAGAAGAAGGCCCAGCCTTAGAGGATGCTGGAAATGATGACGATGACTCCTAACAAAAACTCCATCACCATCATCATCCTCACTACCACCACTAACTTCTAAGTCTTCTTCACGCACTTCAAGGGTACCATCTACATTGACACAGCGTCAGGATCATTAGTCCGAGCCAATCAAGAATGTATACCGAACAAGAGGAAGCGCACGTACGACGATGTGGATAAAGCTTTCATGGAATATTAGTACCAGAAAAAGGCGTCTTCGTCGCCCAAGAGGGAGCAGTTGGCTACAGATCCCAGAGAGGAAGCATTAAAAATGTTCCTGCTCAGTTTCCTTCCAGATCTCATGAAAATGGATGATGGAGAAGTGAGACAATTCAAAAAAAAGACCTTGGATGCTGTGGACGACATAATGTCGGCGGGATCTAGATCTACGCATTCTCCCTCCTCGTCATGGCCATCGCTGAGTAATGATTCGTTATCTAAGCAGATGCCTCCATCCACCAGTAATACATTAGAGGGCTATAATATACAAGAGGGTGACTCTATTTCACCACACGCGGCATATTATTTAAAACCTTTTGAACAAAATACCGAATAAATTATTTTTAAATACCTAACGAGCACCTAATGTAATGTTATTTCCTGTTTGAATAAATACATTCTTTGTCTTTTACCTGAGTGTGATCAATAGTCGTTCCTCAGAGTCCACGGACTCCCTCATGGTTGTGTTTTGCTTCTGCAGTAGAGGGCAAACCAATTTAACCAGTTCCAAATAACTTTCCTTACTCATTCTGTAGAATGCCAAGAATTTTGCGTCAGAAAGGTCCAGCTGTTTTGAGGCAACAAACAACCTAGTCTGAAAACTTTTTCAAGGTATGGGTGTACCCAAAACTTTCTGGCTGTTCGTCTTATCCTCCTGAGGTAATGATACAGCACTACAGTTTCGTCATCACTCGACTCTTCCGACACTGCACGGGCGATATCCATGACGACACTGAATCACACTGAACGAACTGGTGATTTCGGTTACTGTTGAGTAGCCTCGTGTGCGGAGTCAAGTCACCGTTCAGTCTGTAACTGGTCAGAAACCCAAGTTACCAACTACTTTAGTTCATTACCAGTATCCCCCGTGTGCATAGGGGTTTAGTGTAACACACTTTGTTTTGTTTACATCCGACTTTCGACTGAAAACAGATATTATTAAGGAAATCTAAAAAGATAAAATTCTTAGAATTACCTAACATATACCTACTTAAGATACAAATGAGACGGAATTCCTTAACTATTTGACAAAATAAGTTGAATGTTATAGAACTAGTGTGTGATAAGGTAACAATTATAATATACAAATAACTTTTTTGTGTGTATTAATTTATGGATGAAAAAGGAGATGCAGTGATTAAGACTAACATGGTAATAGAAGCTTTATACAATCTACTAAAAACTAATCGTTGACAAGAAATGATAGCGTTGCAATTTAGAAAATTTTGGATAAAATACAAGATTGGTAGACATAAAAACGTGGAAGAGAATAATAGGTATAAATAGACCTAATTCGAATAACTATGCCAGGGCATTATTATTATTAATGCTCATAAGAAATCAGAACGATTAAATGAAGCAAATAATAGTTATAGATAGAAAATTTTCGAAATTTTCATGTAAAAACTGTAAGGGTAAACCTATATGTATATATATATTTATAAAATATCGCTTTTGAGGTTATGTAAACAACATATGAAGCAACACAACACGAAACACATAGAAATTTCCTCAAACATGTTCATATAGAAATTCGTCCAGACGAATACAGTTGATTCTATGTTTCTCATCGTTTCATCTTGTCTTTCGACTTTCGTTGTGGGTTGAAAGAGAAGATACATGCAATAATAACATATAATAAACAAATTATTTCATCTTCCTAGTAGTCTTTGTTATTTTTTCACCCCATAAAATTTCATTTAATTGTTTTGTTGTCAACCTTGCCTGCGTCATTCTGTTTAGGATTTCATCACTGCTTCCTCCTTTTTCTGACAGTTTAACCCTTAAATATCGATACCATTTAGTATTTCTTATAGCCACTGGTTCTAAGTTCAAGTTTTCGTCCTGTTCACCTACTACCATATATTCGGTTTTTGTTGAATTTATTGTTAAACCCTACTCTTCATAACTTCCTCAGCATGTAACCTATATCCAACCTGTCTTCGGTTATAATTGCCTGGTCCTCAGTAAAATCTAAGGTGAACAGTTTATCGTCCCCAATTGGTATTCCCCTTGCACTACATTTACGTCTCTACTGTGATAATGCACCATTTAAATAGATCTTAAATAGGGCAAGTGCGATGCAGCATCCCTGCCTAAGCCCTTTAATTATTTGGAATATTGTAGTTATACTATTTCTAATTTTAACGGAGGCAGACATATTTTGATAGAGTTTCTGAACAGCTTGTGTATAAATTTCATTGATTTTGTTTTGTTTTTTCATTATCTGCCAGAGACGTTCCAAGGGAACAATCATGGGGTTTCGTAAGGTCGATGAAACTACATGAGTATTCAAATTGTGCGCCACACGTTTTTCTGTTGCCTGTCTAAGAGTGAAAATACTGTCAAAATACACTAGCGGCCGGCTCTGAAACCATTTTGTTCCTCTATTTCTTTAACACATGTTTTTGTTCTGCTTTTTAGTATTATGTCATAGAGTATTCCTACTGAATTTAGCACACTAATATAGTTCGTACAATTTCTCCTATTGCCCTTCTTGTGGCATTGCTAATATATGTTGCAAGCCATTCTTCTGGTAGGTCTGCTCCCTCCAAAATTGATTAAAAATGTAGGCCAGCAGCTCAAGTAGTATATGGGGAGCTTGTTTAATTAGTTCAACAGCAATTTCATTTGGACCAGGTGCTTTACCGTCCTCCATTTCTTTGCATGCCCTCTTCATTTCATCTACTGACATTTCACCTTCGTACCTACTCAAAAAGTTTGTTTTCATTACTTGTTATATTATTTATTTGGAATTGAGGTCTATTTTCTGTTAGTAATGTCTTGTAATGTCCAATCCATTCGGAGCTTAGTATTAGCTGCATGGTACATTTTTCATTATCATCTGTTCTTAAACTATTTATTGTTTTCCATTCCTCTTTAGATTTAGTTGATCCCAAAGAATGATCAACTTTTTCACAGGTCTTTTGCCAACTTTCGTTTTTAGCTTTGTTTACTGTTCTTTTCACTTCAGCATTTGCTCGCGCATAGTTCTTTCTGTCTTCGAGGTCCTTGAATTGTAACCACTTGTGGTACAACACTTTCTTTTCCTTAGTTAGAGTAAACCTTTTGCACTATTTAAATATGAAGCAAAGGTGTGAGAATATTTGTCGAACTTATGCTCTTAGCTGTGTAAAATCTGTATGCAAAAGGATGAAACTGGAGGCAATTGTAGGTCTCAACTGGGTGTTTCGAAATACGGAAAGTTGTGGATTCTCCGGGTCCCGCAACATGGTAGAAACCGTTTTCAGTAAATATCTTCGAGAATATGGCACTTAAAGGATTTTTGTTTAGATACAAAAGGAAGATCAATTCATTAGCTATAAAAATAGTCCGAATTGACCGTACACCGTTTTGTATGCGGAACGTGCGACGTATTTGCGAGAGAGCAAGGATAAATCGCCTATTGCCCGAAATTTTTGCCTACAACGCGTTATGGGTGTAGTAGTTTATACACCAGGTACTAGAAAAAAAGAAGGATATATTTGCTATAAAGTTGTACAGTAATCTACTTGCGCCACGTTTGTTTAAATATCCTGTAGATGTTTAAACCTGGAATTATAGACAAAAATTCGGTTTAGCTAATTTGTTACCAACAAAAATAACCAAAAGAAATGATTTTTTTACTTTCTCATATGGGATATTTATTATTATTATATCGTGAAATGTTTAATAAATCGCATTGCTGTCAATGGAACATTTGTTGGGAACTGAAAAACCTTTGAAATGTGTTTTGTAGACCTTCATTCATTATTCTTAACCGAGAAAAGCCGGAAAAACTAAGAAAAGTGATTTTTGAAAAAACGATAAGTTTTTTCATTGTCAATATTAAGGAAGAATGTTTCGGAAATTGATAGTTTGTTATATCTACTTTAAACACACGCAGGATGGAATTTATCTTTGATATCCTTACATTTAAACAGTGGCGTAGCGTGGGTTTCAGTCGCCCCCTAATTTAGGTTTTAAATCCGAAGGATACCAAAATTTTCTTAAATTTCTAAAGAACTTTTCGGCAATAATAAATCTGTTATTATGTATTGCACTCAATACAATAAAAAAAATATGTATATATATATATATATATATATATATATATATATATATATATATAATATTCTATCATTTAATAATCACATTTTTTACAAAAGTCCTTCAACGTATCCCATTTATTAACATACTAGGTGTTTCAATGTTATACCGACAATATTTAACAGGTTTTTTGAACGAAATATATGTAAAAAGTTGCTATAAAATAGGTCCGTAACAGATTAATTTCCACAATATAGGATGGTAACATTTTAGTTTTTTATTGATTTGTGGGTTTTTCTCAAAATTGCTTATTATTCGGTATATGTATTACATATTGAAGTAGCAAAAAATGACCCAATAAAAAATTATCTACAGGGTGGTATTTGTAGTGATTTTTTACAATGGTTGGTTATACTACAATCCTGACTCCACCTTAACAAATATCTCGACGTGCCACAAATTAAAAAATCTGTAATTTTGCATGACACTATAATCTTTTGGCAATAGCAACCTCTATGCATCGTTCAGTACTGCTAATAAATAAAGGAGTAATTGATGTTTAAAAATTGCGCTCTCAGGTTCTAATGGATATTTTGCACTACGTCATTTGTAAATTTGGTCAAAAATGCAAGAGTTCCGAATCTGAAATCAGAAGTAAAATGGAATTCTCTTTGTAGACGTTATTTAATTTGTTTATGATCGACAAAACATTTCCTTCATTAATGCCACTATTCTAGGATTTACTGTTAGAGCATACTTTTCTCTTATAAATAAATTCGTGAAGGAAGCTTCGAAGAATTCAGATAAGACCATCACATCTTTGTAAATTGGCCGAATGCCGAAAGAATTTGATAAAAATATACTATTGGGGAAAAACAATTATAATATCTCATAAAATAATAATGCCATCACACTGAAATTTTCCACTAACCTTTAGGGTCATAAGTTTCCAATCTCTTCGAAGCACCACCACTCTTTTGAAATAATTATTAAGCATTGAAAATTTTTTTCACTATTTTTTTGTATATGGTTGTTTTTGTAATTTTTAGTAGTATTGGAAAAAATATTGTGACACTCAAAAATTGTTTATAACATATTGTTAACTTAATAAACAATGGACATTTTTTCAAGACGAAATTATTTCTTAATTTTCTAACATTAATTTCTATGTGAATATTAGAAATAATAAAAAAACGGTTATAAAAGATAACACAATTTTTTTTAATTTATTTAAAAATCATAATTGACCCTAAACTATTTATATATATATATATATATATATATATATATATATATATATATAAGCGGGGGTCCTACACCTGCTGCCGTTTCCCGCTACTCATTCGTCATAACCTCCTATCATGCCAATCATTTTCTTTAAGCTCTCTTTTCACTTTTCATCATAGCTTGCTCTATGCCTTTTCCCATGTATGTGCTGGTCGTCCTCTTTTCCTTCTATTTGTTGGATTATAATCTGCCGCAATGCGTGGTAATCTATCTTGTCCCATCCTCATAACGTGTCCATACCAGATGAATTGTCGTTGTTCAATTCGTTCTACAATTGTGCTTTTCATTTGTGCGCGTTCTTTAATTTTTTCATTTGGGAAACGGTCTATTCTTGATATTCGACAAGATCTTCTGAAAAAGTCCATTTCAATAGCTTCCAATTTTTGTTTCTTCTTTTGTGTTAATTTCCATGTTTCTGCACCATATGTTGTTATCGGTTCTACTATGCTTTTATAAAGTAGTTTCTTAGTTTCCAGTCTAATTTTTGTTGACCACAATATACCATTCAGTTGTTGTATGACTGTCTTCCCTTGCCTTATTCTGTTTTCAATATCTTGGTCATCTTTACCGTCTTGTGTAATTAGACTTCCTAAGTATTTATATTTTTCAACACTTTTTATTGTGTCGTCTTCGATTTTTAAATCCGTGCCTTGTTTTCCTACACAAAGGTATTCTGTTTTAATAACATTCACTTGTAGACCATATTTTTTTAATTCCCCCAATAATTTTCTCATCATGTAACTGATATCGTCTTCATCGTTAGCTACTATTAGTTGGTCGTCGGCAAAGAGCATTGTATACAAGTTTGATTCCCCTATCTCTATCCCCATGCCTGAGCATTTTCTTCGCCATTCGTTGAGGGTTTCTTGCAAATATATCTTAAATAGAGTTGATGACAAGCTACAACTCTGTTTCAACCCTTTTGTAATTTTTATTTTGTTAGTTATCCGTGAACCTGATTTCACCACGCATTCCGTGTTTTTATATATGTTGTAAATAGCTCTTACATAGGTTTCATTAATACCGCTTTTCCTCGGTACCTTAAATAACATATTTAGAGGAACCGAGTCGTAGGCCTTTTCCAGGTCAATAAACATAATATGTGTTTCCATATTCCTGGCCATTCTTTTTTCTAAAACCTGCTTTAGGGTAAACGTATTGTCAAGACAGGATCTCCCACTTCGAAAACCACTTTGTTGTTCGATATCCATGATACAGGCCTCTAGTCGGGTTTTTAATATCCTGCCATACAATCTTCCCATTGAACTAGTCACGCATATGCCTCTATAATTCTTGCATTGAGTTTTGCTTCCTTTTTTGTGGATGGAGCTCATATATCCAAAATTCCAGTCTTCTGGAATATCGTCGCAATCAATCATACATTTATTCATAATTTCAACTACCTTCTCTAGTAGCACATCTGGCCCAAACTTGACTAATTCAATAGGAATATCTCCAGGCCCCGATGCTTTTTTATTTTTTGAATATTTCAAGGCCTTTCGTAGTTCATTTATTGAAATCGGCTGGGTACCAGTCTTTCCTGGGTCAATAGTTATCTCTGTCAGTTTGAATTCGTCTCGTGTTTCAGTTAATAATTCCCTATAATACGTTTTCCATTGTTCTAATGAAATAAGGCTTAGATTACATCTTTGTTTTTCTCCTTTTCTTAAGTTCTTGACCATTTTCCAAGCTTCTGATATTTTTGTTCCTCCCATGTATCTTCCCAATTCTTCACATCTTCTTTCCCACATATTGTTTTTACTTCTGGCTACATCTCTCTTCACTTCTCTGTTCAGTCTTGCATATAATTTTCTGTCTTCTTCGTCTCTAGTATTCAACCATTTATTATATGCCCACTTTTTCAGTTTTACCTTTCCTTCCAACTCCGTTGTCCACCATTCCTGTAACTTTACCGGTTTTGCATCTATTTTCCCGATTGCTTCATTCGCAGCTTCGTGGATAGCTTCTTTGATTTTTTCGTAGCTTTCTGCCGCGTTTCCTTCTAAAGGTTCTTGTAGTTTTGCAGCTAATCTTGGTTTATATAAAAATTTGACCGAGTCTTGTTTTAAGCTGTCTAAATTATACCTGAAAGTTTCGATATTTCTTGTTTCGATATTATTTTGTTGTACTTTAGAATTTTTATACTATAAAATCATTGAAGCTCGTACCATGAAATGATCGGATCCACATTCCGGTCCTCTATATACTCTAACATCGGTTGTATGAATTTTGGTCTTTTGAGGTTGAATAATATAGTCAATTATGGATCTTAAGCCTCTTGTTGGTGGTTGCCAGGTATACTGGTGTATTTTCTTATGGGGAAAGAATCCGTTTTGGATTTCAAGTGAAAAATTTTTGCACATCTCTATTAGGCTAAACAATAACATGGTAAAAATAAAATTTTCAAAAATGTTAAACCAAGGAGTTTGTTTATAAACAATTCTAAAACAAATAGCTATAAAGAATTTTATTCACAATTATTTAATCCTTATTTTGAACATCTGAACATAAACACAACAATACCATACATATAAAAAAAATTTAACAACAATTTGTGAATTGCGCGACTTTTGTTGATCATAAAAATTCGTTGTAAACAAAATAAAGATATTTTAAATAATTTTATGACGTCATCTTATTGAGTACACTTATAGAAAGGACTTCAAGAAGCACAAAATGTATAGGGAATTTATTTAAACATTTAGCCTGCATTTAATGAAGCGAAAGTACGAAAAAAATAGTTCATTAACAATAGGATAGCTTTTTGAAAAATTCATTAAAAAATGTTTTTCCAACGGAACTTTATTGTTTCAAGTGTACAGAATACATTAAATTTCATTAAAATGATTAAACCAATACTTAATACCTTAAACAAATATTTTTTATGGCGTACTCGCTTCAGAGGCGGCGAGCGCATGCAATAACGGTCCCGCGGAGCCTTACTTTCAGCAACAAAATAAAATTATAAATATAAGAGATAGAAATTTGAGAGTACAAACTTTTTTATTGGAAATTTCCTCCTCTTCAAGGATCTACTTTGCGCTTTCCGCTAACTCTTACTGTTTGTCAGTTATCATCAAAAAAATCGAAATTGCTTTTTTTCCGTTTTGTGTTAATAACAATTATTGCAATTTTTATTGACAGAAAAAATCCTCAAAACGACTTTCTTGGATTTACATTCCGCGTCGAATGAGCTATATCACTCATATTTTTCGGAACCTTCCAACTATTTGTCGCAGGAAACACACATCTCTTCTAGGCTAAGGTATATAATAATTTACACCTAGTTACAAATTATAAACAAACATTTCAATTTAAATATTACATGTTGTGATTTCACTTATTATCATGCGGTTTTCCAATGAGTGGCTTCTGTCACTGAATGTATGTTTATATACATTATATGGTGATTTTTTGAAAGAGCCACACTGAAAATCTCCGAAAATGAAATAAAAACGTCTCTCAACCCTTCGATTTATTAAAGTGTTTTTTCTCATGTATCGTTAAGATGCATGTCAGTCACCCTCTCGCCCCTAAATACCGCCCTTCAGAATATTTAAATAGAACGGTATAGTATCGTCAACAATAGCAATATTTGGACCGAATAATCAAGCCTGTGGCAAAACGTCAATTTCTCTACTTTAAATGTCGAAAGAGATTTTGGATCCTAATACGTTCGTTCATAAACGGCCACAAACGAGACGCGATTTGACTGTGAAATACAATAACATAAAACAACAGTCACGAGTTATATCACCCCAAGATGCTAGTTTTATATAGAAGAAGACGAAAATCCCGAGTCAGCAATAGAAGAGTATATAAGGATCCCACGACGGAAGTGCAGTCAGTCAGTCGCAGTTAGCCATTAACGACGTTATTAATCCTTCGTGTTCGTTATAATTATATTATGTTATTTTAACAAGATTAATTAAAAGTTGTAACTTGAATAAAAATAGTTTTTAAAAATAAAAGTTTCGGTAGTGAAACTAAAACTCACGAATAAATACGCGACAAAATAGATAATCGAGGCAGTCGTTAAAGCACCTTTGCTGAGTCATCGATGATCGATTGATCAATTGGCCTGGCACGCTGCCCCTTGCCAAGATATCACCAGAACGACCCATCTATCCTGTCGTGACCTACTCCAGATTCATCTATCTAAGCTATGCCACTATTTATTTTACCTTTTGTATTTTACTTTTAACTTTGTTATTCTGTTTGTTTGTTTGTTTCCGCTGGTTTAACTTATCAAATATTTTGTGTCTCCATGATGTGTTCAATCTCTCTCTCTCTCTCTCTCTCTCTCTCTCTCTCTCTTTCATATGCAAGGTTATTAGTGATAGATTACTTACCACCCCTCTGTAAACCACTTTCTTTATGGGCCAAATAAATGTAGTTCGTCTGTTTAACCTGTTTGATTTATCCTGGTGATCTAGTACCCCCACACTGAGCACCTCCAGAACCCATCAGGTGCTGAGACGTGACACTGCCTCGTGAAATATTGCGCTCTTAGAAAAAATGAAACTGCAGTTGTATAAAGGATTTTTGATTATTCTGAAATGCACCACATAATCGTAGAAGTACAGTGAAGAAAGCGAGAATACTAAGATGTTAGAAATGACTACTTCCACATGTTTTAATAGTGAAAGAAGTCAAAATTATGATGGTAATTTCATCAGGAAGTCAACTATGTAATTTTAAGTTCTAATTTATATTTTGTTACAAAGCAACGGCACAAAGTGTAATACCTAGTACAGATTAGTGTAAGAAGCTATTAGCTACTATGAAATGTTTAGTCGTGCATTGTTATAGAAAATTAATGTTGCAATTGCTGTCAACAAGTAATTGGAAACAATAAGCGGAAGGGTATTTCAACTTTTGATACCTTGTTGTACTTTTTTTATTATTAATGTTGCCTCATTTTGCTATAAATCATGACTTTGAGAATATGATGCCTTAAACTAAAATAATCATGTACGCACTATTACAAATTTTTTTGAAAATAAAACATATTTTTATTTCAAATTCATAAAAAAAGAAACCAGATTAAAAAAGATGTTTGGTTTGGTTTTATAGATTAGAGATTTGAGATGGGCCAGAGAAAGAAATCGGGACTCGTTAAATGTGGTGATCGCTGTGGCCATTCTATCGCTCCACCACTGTCATTCCAATGATTCGAAAATTTCTGGTTAAGCCGGTTTCAAACGTTCACAGAAAATGTGGGGGGCTCCATCTTGCAGGAAGAATAGTTCTTCTTCGTTGAGTACCGGATTTTTATGAACAGCTGATTAAGCTGATTTTCAACTTCTATTGTAACTAAAGAATCATTGACATTCTCCAGCAACTTCAAAAAGACATCGCAAAAAGACGTTTTATCAAAGCATATTGCTCTGACTACCACATCTAAAATCGCTCTCCAAACATTTAATATTTAAATGGTTTCAGAACCACCATTCTCTAAAATAATGAGAAATCTGTTCACCACTTTATCATATAGTGTGTTTAGTAACGAGTCATTCAAAAAATATTAAATTCCTCACTGATATTAATATTCTTCGGCTGCTTCCTATATTTCCTTTAATCATGTTTGTCACAATTTCACAAATCTGTAATTTTATATCGCAATCATCCTTACTTAGCTCTTAAAGCATCTCGTACTTGTGGGGAAGGACTTTATGAATTTTTGTGACTTTAAATATTAAAAGAAGTAAAAGTAGGGTTACATAACTTACTTAATGGAAAGTTTGTACAAACATTGCCTGACAAAAAACGAACTTGAATGTGTTCCCTTTAGATTTGGCAGTCGCTGCGAACAATGTCGGTATTGAAGTTGGTCAAAGATTGGTTGCGTTCCTTTGGTGTAATTTCTCTCGAGAAGGGGGCCTCGCAGCTTTGGTCTATTAAATACTTTTTCTAATTTGAAATTTATAAAAGTAAATTAAAATAAATGAATCACGAATGTATTTTTCGATTCTGTATCCAAAAACGAAATGTTTGAAGTGTTCCAATCTAGTACAATTATTTTTAAACTTTTCGGTGAAACCAAGTCCATAATAATGAAAGATAAGAATGAGAATTTGCCTAATGGTTATCATTGTTATTAATATGACAATAAATTAATTATTGTCGGAAATTAAGTTAACACTTTACATGTTTGACTTAAAAACGGACGTGCATTTTTAACAGGCATTAAATTACACTTAAAACACTTGCTTCTTGCCACCATTGTCATTGTTATATTCGTAATTAATAATAAAATTTGATGATGGCAAAGATATGTATTTAAATTAATAAAAGAGCAAAAAAGTAATACCCAACTTTGAAGGTCCATAAATCCACAGAAATGTAACTTCGTGAAGTGGTATTAAAATTAGTATATTTTGGGCCAACGAGCCGTATCGTATTTTAATGCAGGACACCCTGTATAGCTGATTAATGACGGGTTGTAGTACACGGAACAGATCTCTTTGCAACGAAATGTAGAGGTACTCAGGTTTTATGTGGTGGAAGCGATTTGAAGAAAACTCTTAATTTCTATATACGTCACACTTTTAGCAACGACTTATTTTGGTTAATGACTGTCTTCTAATTGACCATGAGCGGACGTTTTCAAAGAACAAAGTGGCCTAGCATTAGAAATAGAGATATCCAAATGTAATTTGGCATATCCTGGCAGCAATATACTATCGCCTTTCATCGAGTGACCTTCACCTTTTTATATAAGTTATATATTGGCGATGTTGCCGAATTGATTTTTTTTAAATATCATCGGAAAATATATTTTTTAAATAATTTGATTTCAGTTTAGCCAGACTGGCATACGCTCGTGATTTTCGGACACCATCTTATTTCCGCCATTTTTAAATTTTCAAAATACCACGTTTTCCTTACCTACCTGCATTATACGCCGCACGCATACATAAACCGATATGCGCCACATAAAGTTCAACTACATAGTTTTCATATTAGCACAGTGTCATTCCTAGGTTTTCCAGTTCTTGTTGATTTGTTGGTATCGGTGCTATTTGATTACCGCTTATGGAATAGCAGTTAATCACAGATAAATGTGATATCACTGTGGTTACTGCGCATGGTCAAGTTGTTACATTATTCTCATGGTAGGGTGAAGATACAGAAGCGGACATTAATAATGTTAGACCAAATTTTGCTTCTATGTATATGAAATTTGGTGTTTTCAATTTTTAGCAGATGACTAGTTGGGAGAAGAAACCTTATTATTTTCAAGAAATTGTGCCAGTTTTAAACAGATTGTACGTTATAATACGTGCATATAACGTTATGTTAAATACGTATAATACTTAGTATATAACTGATTGACGATAAACATTGTAATGTTACCTTATAAAAGTGTCTTTTCAATTAGTTGCAGCGGTTTGAAGAGAGTTCCTAAATTTGTATGAATATTCAACTTTAAGCAATAAATTTCTACCATAACATACCCATCTTGGGATACCGAATCTGGTTTAAATTAGCTTACAAGTAACCAAGCATTTTAAAATAGAGTTCCACAAATTCAAGAAATGTGTCATGTTCCGGCAATAATGCATTATCGCCTTTTGGCGAGTCACTTTCACATTTTTTTATTAGTTATTTATTCACGATATTGCCAAACTTACCTATTAAATAGACAATTTTATTTTTGGGACACTAGAAGATTTATTTAGATATTTTGGTTCCACTAGACTGACATTTTAGTATTCTACAAATCTGCTTCACTAATCCAGTGGCGTTTCAATAACCCAGGGAAGGGTTGGAGCTTTAAGGCTTCTCCTTCAGGCTTCAGGATAGGGCACTAAGGACATGTCTTCAATTATTGGATTTCATTGGACGTCTCAGTCAAGTGGCACCAAAGTAGTTTATTTATAGCAAAATACCACTGTAGTACTTGCAGTATAATTTATTTTTATTTGAAACTAGGCGCCAGCATTGATTTTAAATTTACATGTTCTGTCCATTTTAACGACCGTGTTATTATCTCAAGAAACAGGGAAAAATAGTCGATTTCAGAGATGTAATTGAGGAATGGATGAGACCCGTTTTATGTTGTAGGGAAGATAAAAGATGATTCCCAACAGGACGTCAAAAATCTTTAGGCAATTTTTGGTACGAAATATTTTTACGTTATTAAATAATAACTAATTTAAGCCGAGAACGTTCATTTCGGTCAGTTTGTTATTGAAAAATTACCAACAAGTGTCGAAAATAGCTGCTTTATAGAAGTGAACTATTTATTGCAATATTTTTCTTATATATCTATTATTTTAAAAGGACGCTTTAAAAGGAGGCAACTTATTATTTTGAATTACTCGTAGGGTCAAACCAAAGCGCCTTCTCTTCCAGAAAAGTTGTATTTTCAAATTCTGAAGACAGCCAATAAGGATTCTCTAAAATAAGGAAATGATCTCTTATTTATTGCTTCAAAATAGGGGGTACATTTTCTTAAAAACATTTAGAGCTTGAGCGCCCCTTATATATTTACGAGTTTCTAACTTCAAATAATTATAAGCATGAATTATTTAGCAAGTACTTACCTGAATTGTTCCTTATTCAATTGTTTCTGCGGCACGTTTTTTTTAAATTTATTTTCGTAACTATTTCCGTCACTTCCACCGAAACCGCCGAGGAAACGTGACTGTGTGCATTAATTGCATTTACAATTTGTTACATTTTTGCGTAAATTCCTGCATTACACAATCCTCTTCTTTCACATCTCCAAAATTTAACGTCACCATCACTCTTACCACACTTACCAAAAACGTAAATAAAACCATTTGCAGCAGATTTTTCTTTCCCCTTCCTAGATAATATACCTCGTTGTTCCATGATATTTACTCACCGAATGGAATAAACTTAAAATTGTTACACTCAATTTATACTGTTTCCACATATTCCTTTAATATTTGTTGTAAATCTCACGGACTACCTGCATTAACATGATCGTTGAGAATATTAGGGTACTTAGATGGAATATATTCTCGAAATTAATTCATAGTAAAGGTGTACACGAAACAAATGTAAGAGAATTTTTGAAAATGGACTTTGTAGCTCAGCCGTGATTTGAACCCGGGTCTCCCAATTTCGCGTCAGGTATTCTTACCACTAAACTACTGAGACACGTACCAATTTCATTTTCGATGTTTAGTGGTAAGAATACATGACGCGAAATTGGTAGACCCGGGTTTAAATCATGACTGGGCTACAAATTCTATTTTCAAATATTCTCTTACATTTGTTTCGTGATTAGGGTACTTAGTTTTTGGTTTATTTATCTGTTGGGGTAAACTATGGAAATTGTTCGAATGCCAACTTCGAAAGTAACTTCTCTCCAGAAAAACTAACTAAAAAGCTTAAAAAAAAAATCAAAATGCGATAAATGGCGCTAAAAATGGTATAATTGAACTTCTAATCAGTTATTGTCGAAGCCATACTGAGAGTTCCTGATATGCGTTACGCTGATCATCGCCAGCATATCGTCCTCTGTATAATAATCATTCTCGCTGTAGAAATAAACGGTTTTCGTAGGGGTTACCATTAGAAATCCGTTATCAGAGAACTTCCCGTCGATGTAATGAGCATCGAGGAAGACGAAAGCAGCGATATTTTCGGCTGCGATGACAACCTCGTATATGTTCTGGTAGTCGAGCTTTTTGACCGATTGCACCTATAAACAACGTCAATTCAGTTTGGTGATTTCTTAAGACGGGTTCACCACATACTCCTATATAGTGGATCGCCAAAGGACAATCTTTCAGTGGGGCCGGAAACACGTGATTAACTGGAGCGATCAAATCGCCGTCTTTTTCTAGGATGAGGTAGAAGAAGAAACACGTCTGACCCGTACAGTCCGCGTCTGCAGAGATTTGGGCCAGATCGCCGGTGACCAGCGTCTCCGCTGTATTCGGCTGTATCTAAAAAATAGCGATGAAGACGATGTAACTGAAAGTAGTGACAGAAGCGATAAACATCGTAAATTTCTAAATATTTTCTTACTACGTCTATCTGAGCTTCAATTTCATCAACCACGTCCCAAGAGTCCCATCTGAATGTTTGAATTTTGATGGTTGCATCATAAATTGGGTTCAATAAATCCGATACGACGTGAACATTAAGCTCCGAACCGATTATTTCGCCTGTCACGATAACAGGAGCGAAAGAGTTTTTGACCAGGTACTGCCCCACTTTCCATCTACCATAATAGTCTGAAGAAAGTTGTTTATTAGCACAGTTGCTGAGTTAAAAGTAAAAAGTACCTATTCCTGACGACGTTGGAGCGCTCCAAACATCATTCATGTGCCAGTACATTGCACCCATCGTAAGTCCTTTACCTTCCGAATTCGAACTGCTCTTGTGGCGTCTGTAATGCTCGATTTGAAGCTTAAGAGCATGTCCTTGTGTGACCTAAACGAAAACTGAAAGTAATTATATGAAATTTGGACGGCAAATGTTCACCTGTGAGTAGTAGACGTAGGCGAAGAAGTAGAAACTTTCGTTCGCATTGGGCAAAACGAAGTTAGTCTCGATTAACGCTTGCATCTCCTCGTAACCGTCCGAATGATGTTGGCGAAAGATTAACCATTCCTTGTTGACGTCCAAGTAATAATTGTTGGTCATTTCGTTCAAGAGAGACTCGGTGCTCGGTAAAGACTGAAGGCCGAAAGCGGAAGCGAATCTTGGGACGGGATACTTTGTCACATCGAAGGGGTCGTCGATGTCGTTGAAATAGTGAGCTGGAAATATTTTTGGTTTGGGTTAACCGGCATGGTTTATTTCATAAACAGTTTTGGACGTATTCCAAGTTTCCCCTGGGTAAACTGTTCTCGAAATATTTTCCCTTCCTCACAGACATTAAATAGTGTCACGTTTAAGTCATGATGGGCCCTTAAGTGTGCGCGGTTTGGGGGTTGAAACTCAGGGTAGAAAAAATAGGTCAAATAAACCAATGATATCTATTTAGAGTACCAAAGAATGGGTTACACTGAGCGTTACGTCACTTCAATAACAAACACCTTACCTATGGGAGAGCGAGAGAGTTCGAGTTTCATTTCAGAGACTATCATCGAATAAGTGATGACATTTTTATATACCAAGGGAATAATATCAGCAGCGATAGGAACTAAAAAACAGAGATAAAAAGACGGACAAACAACAAAAGCAGCAAAAGTTAGTGGGTGTCTAAGAGAGACAGTTTGGAAAAACAAATACATGACTACGGTGAGCAAGGCAGTAAAGCCATGGTGCGGCTAATACCAATATGCAGCAGAGACACAAGCAGGCACCAAAAGAACAATACAAATAATAAACAGTACAGAAATGAAAGTTCTAAGATCAATAAAGGGTGTAACAGTCAGTCACTCACTAACCAATAAAACCATACGCGAACAGTGCAACATTCAGAACAACAATAAATGTGTAAAAACAAGGAAAAAAGATTGAGGCAACCATGTGAATAGGATGGATCCTAACAGATTGGCTTACATATGCAAGAACAACCAACCCCATACTTGAAGACCACCGGGAAGACCAAAGAAAAGGTAGACAGACAATCTGTTAGCAACAACAACAGCAGAGACAGGATAAGAGGCAGACAAACGGGAGAAGTCCAAGTCTAGCGAAGAAAAAGAGAAAGACTGAAGATTTAAAGATCCTATATAGGACAATATACATTACAACAATGTGAAATAATTATTAAAAATAACAATATATAATAGATATATAATACAAAATAAAAACCAACTCCGTTATATGGATTAACATTTTTTGAATTGACAGCGACGATGAGACAAAGTAATATTATATTCTCAAATTCTTTAACAAAGTTTGTAGATAGCCCAAAACTATGGGAAGAAGAATTGCAATTGATGGAATCCAGATTTATAATAAAAGTGATTACTGCAACACTGCTGAACAATAAGTATTTTTTAGACAAAAATTACATAAAATGTCTACCAAGTCGATCATAATATGATGGAGGTATTACAAGTATTTGGATGCTAATTCCTAAAAAAGTTGGAAGAAAACAAACAGATAAATGGAAACGCTATATAAGAGATTATGACATAACTCCAAATGAAGTTCCAGATTTTTTATTTCACTAAACCAATAGTTTCATTTTTAGAATGGAGTGATAATGAAAATGAAGTTATTATTACAGAAATACAAAATAATGGTAAAAATGTAACTCACCAATAAATTGAATAGGTAATGAAAATAATAATAATTAAAAAATATAAATGTTCCTTCTTGTAAAAAATATAAAAAAAAATCATAAGAAAGGTTTATACTCTAAATAAAAACTTTTTTGTATATAGAATTTTTGTTTCAATTTCATAAAAACATTTTACATAAACTCGTTTTAATTTGTATTTGTGTATCAAGTTCATATATATCGTACATATATGAAATTTTTCAAAATATACCCATAACCTGCAATAAGAGATATTCACTTCTGTTGGTCAGTACCACCACATTTTTTTATAACAAAGAGTCAATAGTGATCTTCGTTGTATTATCATTATTTCTGGAATCTGTAACCAATTTGACACAAAAAAAAATCGTACAGAATGGATAGTTTGACATTGTTGGACATTATTGAAATTATGTCATATCCAAATATTTTTTTTTAAAGTATTTTATTGTGCTCCTACTAGAAGTTTAGTATGGGTACACGTACATAAATACCTGATAGCAAACAAACTGAATAAGAGACCACAACGAAGAAATATTTGGATATCCGGATAATTTTGTGTTTATATACACGATATCCGGATAGCTATTAGACCAACCAGCAGAGCTCTAAAAGTGGTCATTTTTGCATAAAAAAATAGGTTGCAAAGTATGGAGGGTGCTAAGGTATGATTCGTAGATGAAAAGGGATAAAATCATAACCACGAATTATTGTTTATACCAAAATAGCAGCCAAAAAACCGTAAAATATTGCAAGAAAATATGTTTTTTTTGTTTCTAGCAGAAACTATAGGAGATATCGTTTTGACTACAATGCGAAAGTTGTAGAGAATTTAAAAACCTTTGAAACGAGTCCTACCGCAACTCTGTAGTTGCGTTTTTCGCCAAGAAAACCCGAAAAAACTAAAAAAAAACACGTTTTTTGAAAATTCGTAGCTCCTACAAATATGAACCTACAGCACGTGCTCTTTGGGAAATAGTAGCTGTTGATATGTTTATTAAACAGGTAAAAATCTGGCCCATATCGGATGTATCGTTTGGCAAATATACCCAATTCATTTTTTTGGACCGATTTTTCACTTGCTCATTCTTGCTCGTAGGGAGGTCCGATCGCAATTTTGAAAATTGTTTTAGAAACGCCAGAACCTTAGCTAAAAATCGTATATTCTAACTATTTGTTACAAAGCGGTTAAAATGGTCTAAACCGCATTCGAAAATTGAGTAAAACGGAAGAATTCGCGCTGTGCCGAAGCACGGGGGTAATGGAGGGGAGGGGGCATTCCGCGTGGAATCTGAGGAGGAATCTTCGGCACTGGCGCGAATTCTTACGTTTTACTCAATTTTCGAATGCGGTTTAGACCATTTTAACGGCTTTGTAACAAATAGTTAGAATATACGATTTTTAGCTAAGGTTCTGACGTTTCTAAAACAGTTTTCAAAATTGCGATAGGACCTCCGTACGAGCAAGAATGAGCAAGTGAAAAATTGGTCCAAAAAAATGAATTGGGTATATTTGCCAAACGATACATCTGATATGGTCCAGATTTTTACCTCTTTAATAAACATATCAACAGCTACTATTTCCCAAAGGGCGCGTGCTGTAAGTTTATATTTATAGGAGCTACGAATTTTCAAATAACGCGTATTTTTTTTTTAGTTTTTTTCGGGTTTTCTTGGCGAAAAACACAATTACAGAGTTGCGGTAGGACTCGTTTCAAACGTTTTTAAATTATCTACAACTTTTGCATTGTAGTCAAAACGATATCTCCTATAGTTTCTGCTAGAAACAGAAAAAAACATATTTTGTTACAATATTTTACGGTTTTTTGGCTGCCATATTGTTATAAACAATAATTCGTGGTTATGATTTTATCCCTTTTCATCTACGAATCATACTTTAACACCCTGCATACTTTGCAACCTATTTTTTTAATGCACCAAAAAATCTCTACTAGTTGGCCCATATGGAATAATTGGAAACTTAAGACTTTTAAGTCTTAACGATTGTCAGGAAATAACATCAAAATTCTTTTACATTCGAATGTAGCTTTTCGGTAACTTGCATTTTCCAGTATTTGTGATTCATTCTTTAAATAACTAATACACGTTTATACCCAGAGATCTGTGACTGCCCTGAAACTTTAAGAATCTATATGGTAATTTTTTAATAAGTCCCGAAAGTAAACCCCTGGTCTGGGCGAGCAGTCAGGTTTTTCGATGATTCGACAAAGCGGTTTTCTCTCAAATTTCTTTCGGAGACAAGAGAAAAAGTTATTAAACACGTACAGTTGTGTAAAATATTTTCAATTTTTTGGTAAAAACATTTCTGATTCTTGAAAAAGACCGCAAGTCACATAAAACGCAATCTTTTCAGAAGTTCTTCATTTCTAACATTTTTCGCAAACTTGTTTATAATCGACAATTTCTGTTCGACTCCTTGCAGCTTTTTAGATCAAATTATGTTACAAAAGTAATAAAACTGTATTGAACAAGAAAAAAATAGGAAATTGAAAGACTACTTATATTCACAGAACATTTGCAATTTTGAATGAACAATTTTTAATGTTGCAATACAATATAGATAGAATTTCTATTCTTTAAGCGTACGGATATCTCACTTCATCAGTACACGATCAATATACGATATAATATAATAATTTCCTGCAATGGTTCCTTGCATGAGATATCGTAAATACGAGTAAATACTATGTTTTGAATATGGTAAATAGTCACTTTTTAAATGGTCTCGGTTAAACGACACTTGGTTTTCGATTCCTTTAAAGTTGAAAATATTATCATTTAATTAAAGACTCATATAAAAACTGGGTGTGCATTACTTACCTAATACCTAATTACGGTGAAATGTCAAGAACGTTCGGTATTCTGTTAATATTTAATATTTGTAGGAAGGGAAAATGTAAAATAAAAAGTAAATGACATGGAGGAACTGTGTGCGTGGGGTACTTTATACGGAGGGGTAAATATCTTTGAGGGTTGTTTTCCTGTTTCAATGTTCCACAAATGTACTCTACTATAACAAACCTAATACACATGTATACTTTGTCCAATCCCAACTGGAACGGCAACAAAAATACTTAATGGCTTTTTAAGTGGTGCCGCCCCGTCGTCCATGGGCGTATCATTACGGATAATAACTCTAACAATGAATTCACTTCCAAGTAGTATAAATAAATGGCACACACATACACACACCACTGCTTTCTCGAGTGGAAGTGCCGAAGAAGAACACCTGCTCCATAGAAGAAGAAGAAGAAGAAGACACAAACGAAGTGCCGCTGTGGAAAAAAAAATTTACGACCCAATGGACCCTTTAATTCTTTATCTGTAGATAACTATACATTCACATATACGATTTCACTTGGGCGACTGCACGAATACGTACACCTGCATTTTAAAATATACCAGTGCGTTTCTGAATAAGCAAAGAAATAAGTCCCATGGTTTTGTATAGAGATAACGAATGTCCTCGGTAAATTCAGATTTTGTAGTGTGTTTCAATTGCTACTGGTTAGAGTATACTTACTGTCACCGAATAGTTCGTCATTTGGATTGGCAGAGATATACCCGTCGATTTCCGACCGTAGTCCGTTGCTTGGACTCGACAGGACGTAAATGGCGTCGTCACGAGTCACCCTAGCTAGCTCATTTTGGATCGCATTGCCGAATAGTTCTAGATAGTCGGCCCTGTATTGGGTCTGGTCCTCTAGGTCGAACCTAAAATGTTTCGTATAGTAAAGATTTTAGATTGAATACGCCGATTTACCAGTTTTCAGCTAGAGCTTGTTCGATTCTGGAGTTCCCTGAAAACAACGCGAGGCTCGGATGATTGTACAGTCGTTTCGCTTGATATCTGACTTCTGCGACTACGTTACTGAAAAGACACGAGTTGTCAGCGAGAAATTCAAACTTTGTAACATACTTTAAGAAATCTTCGTTGGCTGGATACAAAGAACCGGCGAACATGAATTCCTGCCAGATTAAGATGCCAGACTGGTCGGCAAGTTCGTATAAATAATCGGCAGCATAATTGCCTCCTCCCCATATCCTCAACATGTTCATCGAAGAATCGACAGCATCCTTTATTAATTTTCTAATTGTAGGTTTATCCTCGGAGTATTCTGGTAATATGTCCAAAGGGACGACGTTAGAGCCTTTAATAAATATCGGCACGTCGTTGATTTTGAAGTAAAAGGACAACCCATCACCTAAATGATAAAAATGTGTAAAAACCATTTCTGCGTATGAAACACATCGGCATACCTATTTCGTCTTGCACGAGCTCTACAGTTCTGAATCCAATACGTATAGTTTTCTGATCGCCTTCCCGTAAATCTGAGCTGTAATATTGCACGGTTAAATTATACAGCGGTTGTTTACCGTAACCGTTTGGCCACCACAAATCTACCATTTCCTAAAGAAATAAATGAATAAATTCCCTCTTGGTTATAGTACCATTCACCTTTTCTATATCTAGAGGATATTCCCATATGTACTCCCCGTACTCATTGGATGTTACATCTAGCCACCAGTAACCCTGAGTACCCAATGAAGTTCCGTTTAAAATAAGATTTATCCGACCGTATATGTGTTCATCATTTCTGTTCTTGGCTAAATGAGCCTGGATGTTTATTCTCCAATAAGTCTCATTTAAGTTCTCGACTTGGGTTACAACGTGTTTGATGTAAGATTCTTTATATCCTAGGAGATAGGCCGGTCTCCTGAAATTTTTCAGAATGTTTTCATTTGAGGCGTACACTCTTTATCCAAACCCAATTTAAGAGGTCAACGTGTCACGATTCCACTCTAATGTTATGCGGTAGCAATGTTGAAATAGTGGGAGGCGTAAGGCTACTTTTATTTTACGCAGGTCGAATGAAATGTGAATATATGTATAAGTGTTGTTTGGTCAGTAAAAAGACATAACAACTATTAAGATGGTGATAATAGCGAAACATGTTCACCACCGTTTAAAAAAAAAACAAATCAGTTTTTTAAGTGTTTACAAGGCATAAAGTGAAGACTCATTCGAGAAGTGTTGTGCCGAAAGTTGTGAAAGTTGTGAGGAGGTTTGTAATGATCCAAATACCCCTTCTCAGATGGGGTGAAACAGCCCTTTTTTGGGTGGGGGATGCATAGCCCCTCCACATACGTGCTTGTGAGAGTCTGTTAGTTTAGGTTAGAATTACAATGGGAAATTAGATAATATCGTTAGTTGCGAAGGCGTCGATCACAGTCCAACCACCCTTACGCGTAGGATGCAATGATACTCTAATCGGGTAGGACCGTATTATTACCATAAATCATTAATTTTGGAAAATTCCTTCTAAAAACTTTCTCAATCTGCCAAAGGTAAAACAGGTAAAAATCTCCGCAAGGGCGGTTGGTATAAGGGTTGGAAAGAAAGGGAGGACGATGGCTAACTCTTCCGCTACTTTTGTTACTATCACTGTTCCGAAAATCTCTTTCTAAGAAGCCGTCACGCCTATACGAGTATACCAGGCAATCACCATTCTACCCCTTAGAGTATCGTTGTACCTACTGCACAAGGGTGACCTCTCGCAACAAATTATATTATCGAAGTTTGGAAAATTTTGTTTAATCACAAGCTCTTAACCGGCGTACCTACTTTAGAAGCCGAGGTCTTACCCTCATAGTCACAAGTATGGAAATGCATATATGTCTGAAAATATAGAATCAACATTGGCGCAGGATTATTTTTTCATATTATATTATAAAATTTGGTAGTAGAATAAATACTCAAAATATAAACAAATTTTTAGAACTGAATTTAAGAAAATTTCAAAAATAAAACACAGAAAATAACAAAAGTACATTACTCTTCACAAAAGGTTTAGCCAAAAATATTACTATACTTTCTTATACATATTCGATAGAAGAATAAATATTTAAAGTTTGAAAGAGAATCTTCAAAGTAAATTTTAAGAAAATATCTTAAAATCCACAAACGATAAGTGTAAAGTGCCCTCCATAGTCGATTTAGCCAAAAATCTTATCGAAATTTATTATACACGTTCGACAGTAAAACAATTACTCAAGCTTTAAAAAAGTCTTTGACTAAATTCGGAACAGATTTAAAAAAATTACAAGAGTAAAGCACCACTTTATCATAGCTGATTTTAACTAAAACTTATTCGGAGGGACAGATAGTACAAAGTCTAAACAAAATTTTGATCCTTTTGTGACTCTAATTTTTGCGAGAGACACTACAGACATACACAGGTAGAATTTTTTGAAAAAATATGTTGTTTATACTCGGTGGATTTACAACGTCGGGATATTTGATATTTCATTACCTCAAATTCGAAAAATCTATTCGGAGATTTATAGTATAGTAGGGTATTTAACTACACTAAAAACATAGATCGAACTGTTGTCGATCTGGAAGATTAAATTTAACTACATCTCTGTTAGGCCAGAAGCTAGTAAACAAGGGAGAGTCCTCTATTGATGTTAAGTGTTTGGCGACAAATATTAGACGATATCGTTGTTTTAGTATCGTCAGTATCGACCATCCAATTATCCCATATCCCATCATATTATCATAATTATTATTATCCCAATTATTTACTGTATTTAATCAAAGAAATATATTTTGTGAAAGCAGACAGTAGATACCTACCAAAATTGATGATTTGTAACTCTATTAGTAATTATTCTTTAAAAATAATTCTGAATTTTACTTTCAAGAGAAAGTATTGTAATCGTGATGATTTTAGAATTTGAGATATTGACATTTCTGGACGTTTTGAGGTCCATTTTATCAGAATCAGTTAAAGGCAAAGGGCATTTTACTCGTAATTTTTAGTTTGTTTTAGTTTTTTTTTGATTATCTCAAAAACTGATCCTACGTTTTTCTTTTCATTTCGTACGTTTATTTCACTATTCAATCCTTATCGATTACCGTTATCGTTTTCTTGACTGATCTTCTGCGAAGGGCCCTCTACTTTTGTGAATTCTCAGTTTTTCTCAATTTTCTTCAAAACGGCTTTACCAATTACTACCAAATTTTAGATTTAAACTGAACTATCTAATAGCTACAAATTTTTAGTAGAAACATTTGTTTTTCTAAAACCTCCCTAAAGGGCAATTATAAATATTTTCAATTTTTCAAATATTATTTAAAAATGTTTTAAATGTTTTAATTAAATTTTATATTAGAATTAACATATTAAATGAATAAAATTTTTATTTAAAATATATTTTCCCAAAACTGTCATAAAGGGCATTATATTCTTAAGAATTTTTATTTTGTTGTTCAATTTTCTAAACGGTTTTGGTGATTTGTACCAAATCTCATATCTCGAGTTAGTTGTTTAATAACTATACCTTTTATTTGAAACATTTTTATATAAAATTGCCCTAAAGGGCACTTCCTTAAGTGCATGGGTTTGTAGAGTAATGGCTCAGTCTAACTCATACACATCCATTAAATAACTTTATTTTTATTTTTTTTTTCAATTCGATGATTGGATTCTTATTTCGAAGTATGGGCATTGAAATTTGTTGTTGTTGTAGTACATGAGTAAATTTATTTATCATTTCGATAAAGTTAGTTGTATTCAAAAATATGATTCAGAAATCTTTGTCATTTAAATAACCAAAAGAAATATTTATTAATAAGAGAAAATGTTAATATTTTGTCCTAAGATATTAGATAGTATTACGATGTTACACATCGCCATTTTTATACCACCGAACTGAAAAATGTAAAAACTGTATTTTAAGTACAATGTAATGTAATTTATTATATGGACTCATTTTAATGTTACGGTAAGTAAAATACGTGTAATATTTCACTTATAGGTCTTTTTTCTCGAATGATATTATTAAAAACAGCAGTTTTCATAAGATATTTTTTAGTTGTTTTCGCAAGACATTTTTTCGTAACCTGAAGATATTTTGAAGGAAATCTGTTAATATAGAAGATGTTTACTGGAATGTGACATCACGAAGTGACACGTGATTACTGTTTGGCACAAGATATTGTTTTGGCAGTCTTTTACCCTGCGTTGTGAATAATTTTAATTGAATTAATAATTGAATAAGATATATAGGTGCCATAATTTGCAACAATATACATATCTCCAGAAAGTAGTGAAGTACATAGATACTTTCATGTCCCACTCTTGAGATGTGGTTAGAAGTGGTTAAATTTTCGATAAGGTATACAATGCGTAAAAAATTATATTGTGTTACATTGGAACGAAGCAAAGTACGTTTATATTTTATGCTAATCGAAAATGTTATTTAACAAAGTGGTTTCGGAAATAAATTAATGCTGAAATAGAAGGTATGAACTTTTAATTGTCATAATAGTAGAAATCAAATTATTCCACATTATAACCTCTCACGAACACATATCTTGCTAATATGAAATCTTATACAAATGCGACGGTGTCGCATTTGTATAATGGATCGGTGTCCATTGTAAAATTAACAACTTCCTTCATTTTCGGTTTTAATGAATTCAGATTTTATTGAGTGTTCCAATTGCTACTGGTTAGAGTATACAAAGTTCTTAGAATATGCAGATCACGTGTTCTGTTGAAATATCACTTTTCTTCTGGACTCTAAATTTTCATCGTCGTATTTGCCCAAAACAAAGTTCTTTAAAATATCTAAGATGTTGAATTAAATTATATTCTAAAAAATTAGGTCGAATAATTTTGATTTGTGCCATTCCGCATCAAACATTCTCTTTTTAAAATTTTTTAGTACTAGTGATAGTTTTTAAATTCGGATTTCCGTTTCACTATTATCTGCAATTTTGCAAAGAAATTACTTTATTTTTAGTAAAAGTTCACTTGATAGATATAGGTTATAGATAAGATAGAATGATACGTATAACTCTCCACTTGAAGTAGTATTTGATTAAATGTTGGTTTGAAAGCATGAAATTTGTTGTTATCCAAGATTCTGTAAATGTGATGTTCACTAATATATCAACTCTCTAACCTTTTCACTAATGACAATTTAAAAAAAATTCATATCACTTCAAATTCAATACAAGAACAGTACCCAGCATAGGTATCATCACTATATTGCTTTTTCGTTTCCAAGATACTTTTACGTCACCAGGGGAATCGAATCTCTTGATACCTTGCGCGTTGTTTTAGAAGTTACAGCAACATTTCGATATTTTTTATTAAATAGTTGAATTACATATTTATTAAAGTTTCCAACATTTTACGAAGTAAATTTGTTGTTCTATGATAGCATATTGAATTATCAGACGAGAGCTGCTAACTATCACTGATAAACCTCGAATGGATTTGGAATTTGTATACCTTATCGTAAATTTAACCACTTCTTACATACCAAGAGTAGCAAAGCTTTTTGTAAAGGATGAAATTTTATCTAAAAATGAAAAATAACGAATTTTTCAAGCATATGGTACTCCATCCGAGGACACATTGTGTAAGTGCCTTATAAGATAAAGTAATATGCGCATATTCATGCATGGAATTTACAAAATATTTGCAACAATAGTTAAGTACGCAATGAAAACGTCATATTAAAAAATAATTATACCGCAGATTGTATGTAGCTTGGTTATTATATGAAAAACTAATAAAATATACGTTGCGACGACGTTGCTAAAGAGGACAATTGAATTATTGTCTTGAATTTATAAAAATTCGAAAGGCGGTTTTTAAAGATAAGTAGTTTGATATATCTCTAGCATGCAACTATCATCTGTTTTAAATTCATACACATGGTCTCTTGGTTTGATTATTATTTTAATTCGTTTTGTTGTCCATAGATGTCCATCATTGTGCCGGTTGTATAGTTAGGTTTCATTTCTGTTTTATTAGGGAGTTATTGGAAGTTTCAAAATACTGACAGCAGTAATAACAACAGCCGTATATTTATAGTGCAGGGTCGTTTACGCGGCCGAAAAAAAAAGAGTTATTGGAAATGCTTTTTGGTTTAGTGCTCTTCACTCTCCTTATTTCTAACCTTACTTTTAAACGTCGAATTGTCTTGTCAGTTGGCGGATGACCAGGTTGTTGTTATTTGTTTGAGTTTGAGGTGATGACAGACAAAAATGAAAGAAGCAGGTTGTCGTCGTACGTAAACCTCAGTCTAACTTTTTTGTCACTTATTGTTTTTTTAAAACACAAATTCACAACTACTCTACTCGTTAAAAAATCCAGAAATTAAAAACCAAAAAGCAAAGACGTAAACAAACCGTAGAGAATGCAAATATGCAAAACGGTTAGTTATAAAAACGACAGATCAGCTGACAAATGTCAAAAGTGTCAAAATACGGGCAAATTCTAGTAAATAGTGCACTCCTTATTTGTTCAGTAATAAAGTCTAGCACTATCACAATTACTGGTAGCAGTATTTAGTGGGCCACTGCGCATGCGTATATGTCAAAATAGTGCTGTCAGTATTACTGCTACACTTTATTACACTTCCAATAACTCCCAATTGAATTTTTGTAAAAGTCTACTTTATTTTATTATGGTTTTTTATATACATTTTTTTATATATACCTTCACTCAGAGGATTTGTCAGTCACCTTGTTCCATCGATTGGGTGATGTTTAATTTTATTGTTCCTGTTAATCTGTTTAATTTTATCTTGATGACTGTGATTTTATTGTGACTACACTTATGACGTACGGATTGATAGCTACATATGTGGGTAACTATAATAAGCGTTTATTGTATTTTAGACACTATGGTGAATTTCTCTTACAGGCAGAGTTTTAGCTGAAGATGAGTCCCAGGGGCTCGAAACATGTCCTTTTAGTTAATAAAAATTGAACATCGATGTGTTTCTTTTGATGGGATGTGATTTTGAGACGTCTACTGATATATCATCTGTTAAATGTCAAAATGAAAAGTACGGTAATTTATTCTGTCGTTATTTTCGTTTATAAGTGACAAGTTTTTGACAAATTGAAAACAGTGGGTATTTTACTATTTTTTTAAATTCAGTATTTATTATCGTTAATTTTATAATCAAATCATCAATCTTTTATAATAGATAATGGTTATTATTGTTAATAATAGGACAATAATATAATTATTATTGGAAATTACTATTAACAAATTAAAAACTAATGTGTACTTTAAGAGGTATGGAATAAAATTTAAAACACTTACTACCGGGTGATTTTTAATGATTGAAGCAAATTTTGTGAGTTGGCACCCTGCGTAGTTGGTTAGCGTGGTCATTTGTAAACTTGTTTACTTTTGATTCATTTTTAGTTTAGATTATGTACAGTTGAATAGAGATAAGAAACAAGTTAGATTATTCTACAGTAAATGCTGAAAATGTTGACCTTCTTGTTGTAAGCAACATTCAACGCTACGCGATAAATTATTAAAAACATTAACTAAAATTTCAGGTCCAATATTTGCCATAGCCACTTCAATTGCGTGCTGCAATTCTTGCAAATTGTCCAAATGGTTTCGAAATACAACAACATTTTTTAAATAAGGGAACAAGAAATAGTCCAGGGGAGTCAAATCTGGAGATCTACTAGGCCACAAACCAGTGCTAACTAAACGGTCTTGAAAGCATTCCTCTAAGAACGAAGTTGTAGCTCGTGCTGTGTGTGCAGTTGCATTGTCCTGCTGAAAATAACCTTTTGTCAACTCTCTGTCATCCAACTCATTTATAAATGGCTCCAACAAAAGCCTTTGATATCATTCAGCGTTATTCGTTTCATGAAAAAATATTGGCCCGATAATTCGTGTTCGTGACATTGCCACCCAGACACCAATTTTGAGTGGATGTAATGGGACTTGGATAATGTTATGGGGATTATGTGCTGATCAAGTTCTGTAATCCTGTGAATTAATAAATCCAGAGAGATGAAACCATGCCTCATCAGAAAAGAAAGTAATATCCTGCTGGTCAAGGTTGTTGAGTAGGTTATTGTTATACCAGTGACAAAAGTGGATTCTTTGGAGAAAATCAGGAGGGCGGAGTTGTTGGACGACTGTAAATTTATATGGTCGTAGGTGCAAATGTTTTTTAAAGATTGCACGAGAGGATGAATAGGAAAGTCCTGAAATGTAAGAAATGTATAAAGTGTAGAATAAGGTAATCGTTGATGGAAACCTGTTTGTTGGGATACACGGCATATGGAGGCATTTGGATTTTGTTGTATAATTTGATCTACATTTTGCACAACATCCGGCGTGGCAACAGTTGGACGTCCAGTAGATTTACCCTTTTTAACGCTGCCAGTGCCTAAAAATCGTTCAACTATCCTACCACAATGTTGTGCACAAACACGATATTTTGTTTGTTCCTCTGGGTATGTTTCGAGAAACTGATCGTAAGTCAATTGCTGGGAATATATCCAGTGGCCATTTTCATGTTCGAATGCGCTTCGAAAATACGCCATTACAATGAAGGTGTCATGTTCAGTAGTATAAATCATTTTTTAATAAATAAATCGTGGTAAAGATAATTTCATTTATTTTGAACTTCGATGTCATATTTGAATTTAAAAATCAAGTGCAACAACTTCGTACCGTAAACAAACTCTAAAAATATTGCCAACCTAATAAAAATAATCACAATCATTAAAAATCACCCGGTATATTTGCAACAAGGTTTGAAGAAAACACCATCTCCATCTATAGACAGCCTCCAATATGATCGATTATGTGAAAGGATTTTGGAAGACAATTGTATGCTAATTAACTTACATTGCACTGCTGGAATCCACACTGTTAATAATATTACTAACGATGGTCCAAAAGGAACCAATGCTTTGATAGCAGTAAGGAAAACAATACATTTCTGCATCTTGTATAGCCCCTTTCATTACATGCAGAAACATTAGATATTTCAGTTACTACACAGTTAGAAATGACAATTCACAAAAACCGTCTTTAGCACTGCTTAAGTTAAGTTGTTTTAATGTAAATATTGTATAAATATATCGTACTTCCATAGGCTTAAGAAGGATATCATTGGTATGCACCACCCGGTATTTCACTTTGAACAGTTGATAAAAAAGCAATAAATTTATAAAACTGACCAAATTAACAATGTCACCGAAATATTCAAAATAAACGGAAAACTGTTCAAATACGGAAAAATGCATTTTGCCTATAAATCCGAGCTTTACTTATAAATTTGTTTCACCTCATCTGCGCAGTAGTTGTTATACCACTCCAAACCTCTAAAATTTAACTACAACTTTCAAAGAGAAAACTTTGTAAAAAAGGGTGTTGTTTTGCCATAGACTTTGAATGCGGGCTCCATGATTTCAACGGATCCCGGATTCGTGTTTAGCATTCTCGAAAACGAAGGAGTGCATAGGTTAGACGCCGAAAGGCACTAAATGGCTGTACTAATGGAACGATCAATGAGTATAAGGGAGAAGATAAAAGATAGATACAGAAGTAAAACACGTCTGGGGTACAGTTTTTACCGGCATGCAACACAACACACATACACTTTTATCATATGTGATTTGAACAGGAGACATTTCAACAGTCACATGTTACAAGGTATAAAAGTAGCTTCATGTGTCTTAATTTTGCCCCATATTGTATCATATGTCATGTGAAACAATTTAATCAATTCTGGCGAAATTTGTTTCCACAATCCTTTCAAGTTATTACCCCTATATCTTATTGAAATCCATAAATTTTAGACTACATCCATACCGATAGTAGTTATGTTCATATGTTCTCTCATCCACTCATGAATCGGCCATGTATATTCGAGATGTATGTCTTAAATTGAGTTTGGAAAAAGTACGTCTAGATGGGTTTTTACCATATTCCCTCAGATGGCGCCGAAGGGCCGAACGAGGAGGAAAAGGAAGCTTGCATCTTTCTTAACATGTTTATGTGGCAATCACCGTTGTAAATAGCTGGAGGGCACTCCCTAGGGATGCTATAAGAGGAATTTTGCACGATATATGCACTCATGGCGCTTTCTAAAGGGGAGTCTATTAGGATATCAACAGTGTTGACACCTTCCTAAAACGATAAAAAATAATATGTAATAACTTACTTCTAAACTTATTCACCTGTATGTAGTCTTTGACATCGAAAATCTGCTGTACAAACATATTATTAGTAGTGCCTATGCTAACGTTATTAAATAATATTTCGGCAATTGTATCGATTCCATCGAATACAAGTATCACGTTATTTCTCGATAGAAAATCATCATCTAAAAACAGTTTTTGGGATTCGTAAGACAATTACACTATAAATAATTATACCTGATATTTCATAACTAAATCTCCATTTTTCGTACGCTATCCATTTTGAAGAGTTAAACTCGAAATCGTTATGCAGCCTCTCAATCAACAAGTCCTTCTCTGCTGTCGAATAAATACCATTGGGCGCACCAGATACTTCGAAAGTATGATTTTCATAACCTAAACGAAACCGTATAATATTTCCTCTTAAAAATAAATTTATTGCTACTTACCGTAAATATTTGCGAACCAAGTTTGCAAATTCTCGCTCTTTATGGGATCGGCTATTAGGTAATCCTCTCCGCAAATCAACGAGATGCAGCCAAAAATTATAAATATGCTTAACTTCATGGCGCTAATAAAATTGTTCGAATGTAATACGCGTTTCATTTCACTTTATATTTCGAAACTTTCCTATTAGTGACATCAAAAGATAACTATTGTCAAGTAGTAGGTAATCGATAATCGTTTAATTGTATTGCTGGTAAGCAATTACACTTAAACTTATCTGAATTTGAACATATATACTTACGATTAATTCGGCCATTTCAATTTTATCGGTATCATAATTAAAAAAAAATAGACATCTATAACGTTACGTAATTATAATTACTCATAATAATATGAGTACAGTAATGTGCTAATGTACAGTTCACTAGGGGATTATTTCCTAACCCAGACAGCACACGACGTCTTAAAGACGTCTTGTAAAGGTCTTATTGTGGCCTGGACGTCTGAAGACCTAAAAGAACGTTTTTAAGATGTCTTGTTTTGAACCTCTTTAAGATGTCTTGTTTTGGACGTCTTTAAGACGTCTGACTGAAGTATGAATGTTTGTTGTCCAGTAAAATTCCTCTTTATACGTCCGCATATGGACGTATTAAAAACGTCTTAATTTGGCAGGTCTTCATTAATAAAGACATATTTTCAGACAACTTTTGGACTGTCTAATTAGGAAGTTTTTAAGGCGGTATTATATGTTTGCAGATTTGTTTGCAGAAGTGATTAGTATAGTAATTTATTTTAGCTAGTTAATTCTCAAATTTTTGATAATTTTATACATTTAATTCTGAAATTTCTAACTTTAACCAACTGTTTAACATAAGTGCTTCAGGGCGAAAAGGTATATTTAGAAAATTATTGCTCTTATGTTGTTAATCTTATGTTGTATGTACTCATGTGTTGTAATGAAATATATCTGGTTGAAAATTGAGGTGTTTTCATTTTGGCCTAGGCTAACAATGCGTCCTAAAGACGTTTTACGTACAACTTGCAAGATATCTTAAAGACGTCTTTAAGACGTCTTATATAGAGGTTGCAAGACATCCTAAAGACGTCTTATATACAGCTTGCAAGACATCTTAAAGACCTCGTAAAGACGTCTGTTTTTGTAACAAATGACGTGTAAAAGACGTGTTCAAGACGTCTAGGAGACGTTCACGGACGTCTTACAGACGTCTTGTACAGCTATAGTGGGACGTCTATAAGACGTTTTAAAGACACCTTTGTGCTGTCTGGGAATTTATTGGTCGTCAGAATTAAAATTCAGTGTCCAAAATTTTTGGTTCACCAATTTACGTACCTCTCGAAGAAATCTAATTAGTAATAACTTTAGGCAGGATTTATATGTATTTGTTTAGTTTGTCTATGAATGCTTATTTGAGGAATGAGTGATTGTTTAGAAATCAATTCACATTTTTGAGCATATTTGCCCACTTAAGTTTCAAATTCCTTAAACAAAGACTTTTTCAAGTATCATTTAAAATTAACAAGCCTTATTGATATTGTTATATCCGAATTACTCTACTTGATTACTCGCATCTTTTGGATTTTGACCGTAATTGATACCGGGAAAATGGTTTCCCTATAATCGCATTTCTTGAAATTTGAGCGTAGTCGTAATAAATTATTGCAATTTCCCATCAAGTTATTATTGAATTTCATTGATTAATAATTTGGATCTATCACTATTTCATTTATCTTTTTGTGAAAAGTGTCGATCGACAAAAAATATTTTTTGACCAGCGCCTAAATACAAATTTACACAAATCAAATCTTAAAAGCCATTTTATGCCATTATAGCAGTATTTTGAACATTTAGAATTATAATAGAACTAAAGTAGAATTATAATAACTAATAACTATAAGTATAATCATAAAAATGAAATAAGTAATTATAATAATATATATAATATATAATAAGTCGGCAGATGATGCTCAAATACATGAGAATTTATACCAAAAGATCGACATTAAATATTAAATTTTTCAAAATACTAAGAGAGTAGCTTTCATAGAACCCATAAATGAAGAAGAAGAGTTTAATATTTTCGAAAAATGATTTACAACAATGTGCCATTGCTGTTACACATACACTATATCGACACATTAAACCAAATCACATTTTGGCTAGTATCACTTTTAGTCACGTAAGATAAAACTATGAATATATAATACAATAACGAAAGAAAAACAACACACTTAAAAAATTGTAATCACAGGACAGTAAAGTGAGAGACCCACACACAAATTGACCACTGACCAGTGACCACCATCGAGGACATTAACCGCATGGAGGATTTTGGTGCATCTTGGTTTTATTGTTACATTTTCAAAAGACCCAAATTTGGGTTTTTATTAGTTTTACTTGTCGGTAAGTACTAATTTTGAATATATGTTTGGGTTTGATGTTCATTCTCTGTGTGTATGAACATGCTGTTCCATGATGATCTAAATACTTTTGAATAAATGTATCTGATAGTTCTGAAATTTCAACTTCGGCTGCGATTCTGTATTTTACCGTTAAACTATGTTTTCGTATCCTACTAGTAAGAATTATATTTACTGATTTACCATATCTGAGATGCTGTGCAGTCAAATAACGATTATCGTAGTAAAGACGATATGATCCGTAAGAACGGTAAGACTAAAGACCTGTAGAGATATATTTTTACGGCCGGTGGCTAACTAAAAATATTGATTTGAATTTAAAAGTGTAATGTAACATTTGACAACATCATTATTTCAATTTATCATCATCATTATTTCATTTATTTAATATTTCAAGAGTAATGGGATGTCTCCCTCTTCTATTTATGTAGACAAAGGGACGACAGGTTTAGTCAACCTTAGGGGAACCAAAACCTCAACATAAGTGCCGTCTATAATACCTATAACGCCTCGCTAATAAAACCGGATGATTACAACAAAAAATATTTTAAAAATCTGAACAGTTCTGGTGTTTCGAATAACACTTATTTTGATTCATTTTTGAACACCTTTTTTGACACTTGGAGATTTATTTAAATTTCGTAATAAATGTTTGAAAATTATTGAACAAATTTCATAACATTTCATATATTATTTCAATAAATTTCATATTCAACTGCGAATTATTCATTAGCCACAACCAATTAAAAAGAATTAGGTATTTGCCATATATTTAAAATTAAACGAAATATATCTAAAAATTCATAGGGACGAACACTCAGACAAATTTTGTAATCATAAAAAAATGTGCAATAGGCCCAGCACCAAGTATTTCAGGTATAAAAAGCAGTAAATGTGCGAAAAGTTAGAGGACAAGCGAAACGACCGCTCATTGTGACGTCACTCCGCGTGTAAACACGGGTCCGTTCTGCAGTCCACAAATAGCTTTTTTCGAGTATTTTGGAGTTTATTCTTGTTTCCGCTGGAGTGTAGGAGCTAAATTGCAACCAAATCTAGTAATTTGTATTATTCGCGTCGTAAAATAGTGTTTTCACTACATTGTTTATATACGGTGTGACGTCAGATGGCGTTTTGGCGCCAATTCCTAGCGTTTGAATTTCAAATGACTTTTTTTACTTGAATGCTTTTAATTTTCTTGTTTTTTAATATTAACCTAAGATTTATAGGCATATAATCTCTCATTTAGCCAGTTTTCAAATAAAAGGGAACATACCTAATTGCTATCGATGGAAGAAGTTTCGACGGGACCAGGTGTTTTACGATGGGTCGATGCGAATTTTCGACGGCATGACCGAGATGGTGGATTTATTGTACGGGTATTTTCGACTGTAAAGGAATTTAACAAGCCCGCGTATTGATGATTGAATTAGGAATGAAAATAAAGGGATAGATACGTTAAAACAATTTATTTGTTACTACAGGTCAAGAGGGCAAGGAAAATTTACGGAAAATCTCATCTTTATCACGAAAATACACAAAGGGCAAGGAAAATGGGTAAAGGCAAGGGAATACGAAAATTACGGGAAATCCCATCTTTATCACGAAAATATTAAAAGGGCTTGAATTTGAACCGTTCCTACCGATACACTTCCTACCTACCTGCCTTAAGCCGACCGTCGAAATTTCTTGTAAGATTATTTGACCCTTCGATTAAAGCATTAAAGCAGGTACCCTCAATATTTGCCGTCGAAAGTTCGCCCGCCGTGCAAAATATATTGTTCATAAAATCTGAAGGCGTGTTAATATGCTCACTTCAGCAAAAGCATGTTGTACATTTTTATTTTTAAATGTAATGAAATAGTGACTCTTTGTGGCGTGTTAGGCTGTAATGCATTCATATAAGTCTTTACCCTACTTTTATCTAACCAAAACAATTGTTTGAAGTTCTGATCTGAAGTTTCAATCGGCTTCAACATGTCTCGCAAGTCTTGTCCTGTTTCCATAGTAATCAGTTTGTAGCACAATATAAAGATTACCAAAATGTATGTACACCATTTTCAAACTATTAAACATTGACCAACTTTGGTGATTTCCTTTAACGTTTTCGTCTGTCACAACTACCGAACTAAATGTGAGAACGTAGTAATTGTCTGATAATTTAAAAACCGTGTAATTTTCATTATTTGAACAAAAATGTATACATATACCCTTCAAAATAAATGTATTGCCACTTACCGTAAATATTTAATAGCCAAGTTTGCAAAATTTACCTTCTAAATTGGGTTAGATATGACGTAATCCTCTGGGAAAATCAAAGAGATCGAGCAATAATTTATAACAATGCTTAACTTCATGGCGGTAATAAAATTGTTCGAATGTACTATGTGTTTTGCTTTGTTTCATAATTGGAAACTTTTCTATTAGTGACATCAAATGATGACTAGTTAAGTAATTAGTAATCGATAATAGTTTAATCACATTGGTTGTAAACAATTACACTCAAATTATCTAAAGTTAAACATACATACTTAATTATCTGAAGATAGGATTAACTCGTTTACTTAAATTTTATTGGTGTAATAATTAAAAAAAATAGTAGACATCACTAATAATGTTAAGTAATTAGCTAGTAGGGAAATTACTTATGCGAATTATTTATACTTCTGTTTAGTTTAAATAGGGAAATTTTATTTTTCGTTGCTCTATATTAAATTCCACACAATTGGTAAACAAACAACGCAAATAATATAATAAACTTCTAAGAAGAAATTTAATCTAGTTAAGCCATTTACTTCTTGACCCCTTCCAGATAAGATAATTTGTAATTGTGGTCACTTGTATAGCTTCCAGCCCATATCTCGTTAGTAATGCTTCAAATATGTATTACAGCCGAGCCTTTAAAGTTTTGTGTTTGTTATTATATCTCGTCAACGATTCCTCCCCCGTAAGTCTACGAAATATTCCTCAACAACATTATTTTAAAGTGTTCTTTGCATGCATTTAGATAATTACAGGAAACCAAGAAACGTCCAAGCCCTCATACACCTCCGGCATAAAAACAAAAAACTGGCGACAGTCCGACACAATCCAGACGCATCAAAATTACAGCAAAGTTCACGTGCATAACAAACCAGATGCCCAATACATCATAACTCAGACGGAGAGGACTATAAGATTGTATCCCGTGTATAATAGCCATTCCAACGGCCCCAGGGCGGAAGCGAACAACTCCAACGTCACTTCGAGCGGTGAAAGTCGTGCAATTTACAAGAGGAAAATAGGGTACAAGACGTTGAACGTGTACGAGAAGTGTCCCACCGGCGAAACTGGACAGTTCGTTTATTCATTGTCATGCAATCAATACCTGAACTGCTGGAAAGGGAGAGGTTCACCACAGAACTGCGCCCCGGGGACCCTTTTCAACCCGAAAACGTTGGAGTGCGATTTTCCCAGCAAAGTCGAGTGTCTAACAGGTAAATAAACAAATCTCCCTCTATTTGTAGTTTATAAAGATTTGCAGGTCCTCGAGAGAACACCTTGGGGAGGAGAGTCTCGAAATCCGTCAGACAAGCGACTTGTCCCGATGACTTTACCGGTTTAATCCCGAATTACACCGATTGCTCCAAATTCATCAATTGCAATGCAGGGCAGGTTTACTCCATGGATTGCGCCCCCGGCACTTTGTTCGATATGAACAGGAACATCTGCGATCACCCCAACCAAGTCGCCTGTTTCAACGGCCAGAACCAAGGAGCAGACACACAAAGTGAAAGTGGTCATTTCGCCATCACACAGTGCGTAATAATGTTTGATGTAGTGGCTTGTTACTAAAAATACCGTGTTTTAATCTGCAGATGTGGTTCTAATTGTGATTCGGGTACTCAAACTGGCAATTCCCAGAGAGTTTTTACTTCAAATCAACGTGTGAAAACTGGAGATTATCACGGTCAAGGACAAATCTCGTCCGGGTCGAAGCATTATGGGAACTCTCAAGGACAAGCCTCCTATGCACAAGGACAAAGCTCTTATGGTCAAGGATACAACTACAACCATCAAGACGACGACATTATCATACAGTACGTAATGTAATATCTGGGAAATTGGGAAAGTTATTGTAATAATTATATTCTTTTGATAGGATTTTTTCAATCCAAAAAGATTTGTTGATTATCTTATATTAGTCGTTGCTACAAATGAAATTGATAATAGTATCTTTAATATTTTTAACAGTTTCAATCAAGACCTTCAATTGACTTTAGAAAAAAATAGATAATACGTTCACCATTTCTAGATATACTTATAGTTACGGATGAAACTAATATGTTTCGTTCAAAGTTGTATTGGAAACCTATTAGTATTAATCGTTTCATACATTTCCCTACTTATCACCCTCTTTCAATGAAACTAAATTTAACAAAGACTTTGAAATGGAGTCATAAATCAGTCACATTCCTCTTTTGTTAATGAAGGCTTAAATAAGTTGACTAATATTCTCTTGAAGAATGGTTACCCAAAAATATTATTAATGAATTCCTCTTCAATACACCATAACTTCATAACTTTATCATACAATTCTGATTAAACAGACGTTCCTAATGATGCCATGTTTGACTATGAGTTATCAGCACTCCCATAATTAAAGTAAGGGTTAGACCAAAAGCTTTAAAACTACTTAAACCTTTACACATTAAACTTGGGAAAAATATGTTTTGACTATTACTAAATAATACATTAAACTTAAAACCCCATTAAAACCTTCAGCAGTTTCCAAAGTTGTGTATGAAATTTCTTGCAACACAATTATAATTTTAAATATATATGTCAAACATCAATGTTTTTAGGTAGCATTTCTTAACATAAAAGTCATGTTAATCCTAAAATTCGTAAATGGGCTTTTGTTGAGCATTGTCTCACACATTTAATCTTAATGATTCTATCGCCTATTATTCTGAAACCTTAGCCGTCCCTCGTTTAATTTTTTTTATGTATTTGGGTACGGCTTGACTAGAGAATCCTCTTTTTCTATTATCCGTAAATACTTCTTTCATAATAATATTCTAAAAAAATGTGAATTAGACCATCCCAAATTTTACAACTAAACTGAACATACAACACCTAGATATTCTTACACAAAGTAGTAAGAAACAAATCACTAATCCCGCTCTAAGTAAAAATAAACACATGTTTCACATCGAGACATAACAAGCAATGAGCGGATTAGTAGTGTATCAGGATAAGTAAAAGGTCATTATTAAAACATTCATAATTTTTCAGAGAGATATCACTGAAGGTTCAATTTCGAAGCGATTTACACAGTGCCTAGCTTTATTCTTGAACATTGTATTATATACGAACTGAGAACCACGAGTGATGTTCATGGCCTGTACCCCGTACCTAGTGTAACTTTTTTGAGCATCACCGGTGAGCAACTTTGTTATTTTTGAGTATAGATCCTTTATTTTCTCGAAGTGGCGTCAAGATTTGGGTAGAAGAAAATTATGCTTTTGCTGCATATGGTAACAAATTTATAATCATTCAAAAATCACAGGTTACCTGGTTTCGCATATGGTTGGCATAGCCATCTTCAGACCTGAACGATACAATATATGTGTTAGATACAAATATGACTAATTATTCTATATGTGAACATACGAGAAGGAAAATGACCTACCATATAGCAGGACGTCCTAAATGTAAAAATTTACAACAATTTTGGTAAAATGGACGAGTGTCCACTCATCCAATTACGAAACTTTGTGTAATGATTTGTGTGAAAAATAAAATCATTTTTGATGTGATGTTCTTGTTACTTTCTTAAGTTAGTTTAGAAGAGAAATCCTTGATAAGTTAAAAGCCACATTTTCTAAAGCTACATTTCCATATGCTACATTTTTACACTTCTGCCACCTCAGCGTATGCCTCTGTCTAGCTTGCGTTGCGGCTTTGTCGACTTTGCTTGTATTATTTTTTTATTCAGGATTATCTGCAAATTAAGAAAAAAACAAATTGGTACATTACTTTGTTTTGTGTAGAGAAAATAAGAGTCTCTCTCTCATGCCCTTGGCCTCATTGCTCCGTTATCTGTTGTATTTATAAACATCACTACCACATAACCTATATTGACTATTGGAATAACTAATTACGCGATAATTTATACCGAAATTCGTGTTTATTATTCACAAAACTTCTCGTTTCGATATACTAAACCAATTTAATTTTATGCTTACTCTTGTACACTGCAAAAACTATGTCAAATCCCATTATTTTAAAATTACGTCGATGAAACCGTCACACAACGTGTTAGCATAGCTCTTGTCATTCCTACGACATAAGGACTACTTACCATTTGTTTCTAGGTGTGATCCCACTAGACAAAACTGTGGTCAAGGCATTAAAGTGGGCGGCTCTTACAATGAGCAAGGTGCCTCAACTCAAGGACAAGCAGGAAGTTACAACTACAAAGGGCAAACCTACCACGGCCAGGTTGGAGCTAACCACCAAAACCAAGGATATGGAGGAGTGATCTTAGGACAAACTTCTCAAACCCGTGGTCAAGTCGTTACGACACCGTATGTTGAATATATCCTAATGTAATATAGATTCCAACCTGTTGTTTTAGATGTGATCCCCAAACGGAAAACTGCCCGTTAAGTTATGGTATCGGTTCCATTGGACAAAGTGGACAGACCACTGGATATTCTTATGGCTATGGTCAAGTGGATTTACAAAAAGCTAGATGTGATCCCTCTATACAAAATTGCGCTTTAACTAACGCACCAGATACCATCACTAATCATCAGAGAGGGTTCACTTCGAATCAACAAGGGCAAACAGGAAGTCATGTAGGTGTCAGTCACCAGAGTCAAGGATCGTCAAGCGGATTAAATTATGGACAGGCAACCAGTACTGGTAGCTCCCTCGCTACAAACCAACAAGGGCAAAGTGGTCATCAGACTTATAACAATCAAGGGTCAAGTCAGTGGACAACTACAAACCAAGAAGGACAAGATGGTCATCAGACTTATAACAATCAAGGATCAAGTCAGTGGACAGCCAGCGGTTGCAATCCCTTCCTACAAAACTGCAACCAACATTCAGTGAACGTTCAAAGCGTAACAACTGCACGTCCACATTACAGTTACACCCAATCCAACAGTGAGCAGACGAGGTGCAATCCTTTCTTACAAAACTGTAGCCAAAATTATGGAACGGTTGGTAACGTGCACGCCCAAAGTGGAAGGGCAGAACATGCAACCACAGCAACTAGCGGACAAATCAGTTGTAACCCCTTTTTGCAAAATTGTAACCAACATTCCGTATCTTTAAGTCAAAGCGCAACCACGCAGCAGTCCGCCTACGGTCACGTTCCAACACCAAGTGGATGCAACCCTTCTTCGTCGAACTGCAACCAACACACGACTTCGACGTCCGAACAAAACCGCGGTTACGGTGGATGCGACCCGTCGGTTCAAGACTGCAACCGAAGGTCTAGTTGTACCGGCCAGGGCTGTCCCAATTACGGCACCGTCTGTAACGTAAACGATCCTAACTGCGGCGGGTCTCACCAGATAGTCGCGAAGAGTACTGAATATTCCTCCCCGAAGTGCCCCGGAGGTTACCAAGGTATCACGAAACATCCTTGGGACTGTAAAAAATTCTTGAACTGCGCCAACGGCATGACTTACGTGCAAGATTGCGCACCGGGGACGCTATTTAGTCCAGTGATAGGGAATTGCGATTTCGAGTACAACGTCAAATGTACGGTCGAAGGAGTTTCTGGCCAAGAAACAGGAGATTATGGTAAGAATCGTAAATTATGATACATGAGTATTGGTTTTTTTTATGTCTTCTGATAGGTCGTCATGAGAGTGTATCTTCAACCTACCGTCCGGTCACACCTTACCCTCAACAATTCCGAGAGACCTCCACGGGAAGCTCGAATTACGCTCACAGGAATCAAGGCGGTTTCACTCAGAGGCAGGCGCAGATAGACAGCGTGACCGAGGGCCCGAATCTGATCCAGAACAACAACAATCTGGATTACATCGATGTGTTCAACCCCAACGAGCAATCCTTCGGGTTTAAGTCGACCACTCCTAGGACCACGTCCAAGCAATGGCCGCCTCCCTATCCAGAATCTGACGATTACGAGTTCGAATATGAAGACGGCGAGCCTGTCACTTTGAAACCCGATAACATTTTCTACGGTGGTAGAAAGCGAGACACGGTTTGTCGTGAAGGGGATTTCTCTTGTACGGCCAAAGTTTGCGTCGATAGGACTTCCGTTTGCGACGGGCACAGGGTAAAGTCACGACTTACAAGTAATAACTATCTTCGTTCATCCAAATTGTGTTGTTTTTAAGGATTGCTACAATGGATTGGACGAAACGAACTGCCAGGAGTACGCCGGTAGGTTCGATAATCGGAAGAATTACAGGCTGGAGGTGTTGGAGAGACAGAAATGGATCAATGTGACCGCTAATACGTGCGCATTCCTCTGCGTTCACAACACTGACTTTAACTGCAGATCGTTTAATTACAGGTAAATTAGAACAACATTGTCATCAGGCGGTATTTATCAAAATTCGAAAAATATAAAAATACCTTCATTTAATCTAGTAGGGTCTTTAGCATTTCCGAGGCATTGTTGGGTGATCAAGTGTTTTTAAAGTTTTACGAGAGCTGGCTACTGTCATAAAAACAGAAATCATTTATGACAAACTACAAATTATTTTTAATAAATATAACCCAACCGAATAAATCTTCTTCACGGGAGACTTAGATGCAATAATTGTTAATACAGCGATACACAAAACCGTAAGAAGTTTGGAGAAGATATATGCAATGAAAATAAAAAGCGCCCGAGACTTTAAAAAAGGTAATCAGCATAAATGTGGAAACTACTGTACTCGCTTTCAGATCTTTAAAGTAGTACTTATCAATTCTGACTCCTCCTAAAGATTTTTTTTTGGCCATGAAGTAGCTTCAAGGTTCCAAAATAACTTACACCGATTCAAAATTATGCTCAACATACTTTTTGGCCTTCGAGTAGCTGTAAGATAAAATAAATTTCACCTTCGTTTCAATGTCAATGCTAAATTGTCTTCCTGGAGCAGCATCTAGGCATTGAAGTAGCCTTCGGCAATGCTGCTTTCGTCTCATCGCTCAATTTTTGTAATAAATTACCTTCATGGTAATGAAGCAGCCTGTCAAGCACTGTCTTTGCCCAGTCGGTGATTCCTGAAAATCTTCAGGACCAGGAAGTAATCTTGGTTGATTCTGGAATCTTGGAATAGAATAAGGAATGTAAAGTATTCGTCGTATTTATTGCCTTCGTTGCAACATCAATTCCTAGCCCTTAAGTAGTTGCATGTCCCTATAGCAGCATCAGGGCGTGAAGGAAACTTCGTCTGGTGCTGCTTTTGTATCAGCATCAATTCCTGTCTCTGGAGAAACTCCAGAACCATGATGTACTATTTGTCGATACCTCCTTAATCTCAACGCCATTTTGTGCTATAGAAAATATTTACGACTCGGAAGTAGCTTTCGTTGTTGCTGATTTCGCTTAACGTAACCTAACCGAACCAAAAATGCACAACATGCTTAGGGACTGAACAAAAATTAGTTAAAACAAAAGTGAAATCTATTTGGCAGTTAGTCTAGTTAGACTAGACACAAAAAACTCAAAAAATATGGAAAGGGCGATAACGTGGAAACCATTTTTAGTCCCATTTAGAGTTTCCTTTTTTTTAAAGACTTTCTCTCTAACGGATAAATATTTGAGAAGGTCCACGAACAGTGTTTATTTTGGAACGTCAAACAGATCTGTAGGCCGTGTTTCACAAGTAAATTTACTGGAAATTCATTGTTAAACCAAAGTTTGGTGATTTTCATATTTTTGCATTTTTTCTTCGCTGTTTAACTTAAATTGCCTGAATCAGTTCATTAGGATTAGTCTTGCTGTCTTAAGATACTAGTATTTATCGGTTACAGTTATCGTCAGAAACCTCTATTTGTATTTCTTAAGTCTATCTTTATTCTCACTTGCTTTCTTTTCCTGATTTTTGTAGTTTTAGAAATATCATAGATTGGGTTCATTGCACTCTTCTCCTTTTAACAAACCCGACAACAAATTCTTGAAATGTGCTCTTCCTTCGTTTCTATTGATTGGTTTCGTTCATAAATTACCCACCTTTCATAAGGAAACTTTCACAACAAGGAATATATAGAGCACAGAGTTATGAGATACACAGAGCTGACAAACCATTCATAAATACGCATTTTCTTGTCGCCAGCATTGATATGGAGCGACGCGGTGATGTAAACATGTAGTGGGGAAAGACGTGAGGTAGTGAGTGGGGATAGGAATGGGTATAAACATAACCAACTTCCACTAAGATAGAAGATAGGTTAGGATTCTTATAATCCTGTTTTCCGCAAACTTCACAGATTTTAACCATTTCTATTAACTATTTTTATAAAGGCGGGAAGTAAACAAATAGTATCGGTAGCAAACTACACGAACAAACCTGAAGAAACACCTAAAAACGCCAAATAACACTGATTGTTAAATCATAGTAAAATTGACCTTGGGCCCCAAGACGGTTTGCGCGGTAAAAACCACGTTGCCGGTTTTATTTAACGATATGTATATGTATATGTAAACTCTTCACGAGAATTATTACTACACGATTGGAAAACAAATTAGATTTTTACCAACCAATAGAACAGGCCGGGTTCCGCAGAGGATTTGGAACCAATGACCATCTTCAAAGCATCAAAACCGTGATCGAAAAATCAATCGAATACAATAGACCGCTTGTCATTGCCTTTGTGGACTTCCACAAGGCCTTTGACACTGTTGAGTTGAGTGCAGTTTTAGACTCCTTACAAAAATGTCGGGTCGACTATCGTTACACGAAACTAATATACAACATATATAAAAATGCTACCATGATGGTAAAACTGCACGAAAACACCAACCCTATAAGAATAGGTAGAGGAGTACGACAGGGAGATACTATGTCGCCAAAACTGTTTATCACCGTTCTGCAATATGCCTTTGGAATGCTTGATTGGAGTGGAAAGGGTTTGAATATAGATGGCGTAAAACTAACAGATCTGCGCTTTGCAGATGATATAGCTTTGTTGTCTGACAACCTACAAGACATCAGGGAAATGCTGGAAGATCTTCAGGAAGTATGTGCTCAGGTCGGGCTAAAAATTAATATATCAAAAACGAAATTTATTACGAATCTGGTCCCTAGTGGAAATATTGTTATTGGCGATTGTGAGGTGGAACTGGTGGATAGGTACATATATCTTGGCCACGAAATAAGAATCTCGAGAGACAATCAAACATGCGAATTAAAAAGAAGAATTACGCTCTCTTGGGCTGCATATGGAAAACTTGGGGACGTGTTTAAGAGTAATCTCCCAATTTGTCTGAAGCGAAAGGTTTTTAATCAATGTATTCTGCCGGTTATGACCTACGGTGCCGAAACTTTAACTTTGACAGCCACATCTGCTAAGAAGCTTAGAATAACACAACGCAAGATGGAAAGATCGATGCTCGGTGTGTCACTTCGTGACCACGTCAGAAATGAGAACCTACGGGCGAGAACAGGAGTCACGGATGTTATCTACCAGGTGGCAAAGCTCAAGTGGAACTGGGCTGGACATGTGGCCCGCATGACAGATGGACGATGGACAAAAAGGCTGCTCGAGTGGAGACCAAGGGCTGACAAGAGAAACAGGGGAAGACCTCCCACGCGATGGACGGACGATATCAAAAGAATAACCACAAATTGGATGCAGAGCGCTCAAAATAGAGGACAGTGGGCAGAAATGGGGGAGGCCTATATCCAGCAGTGGATGCAGAGGGCTGATTGATGATGATGATGATGATCCGTCTACATGTATTTTAGGAAAGTGTTATAAAACAAAATATACCAAATTTATTTTCACAATTAACATGTTTGTATCGATGGAATAGCACTGTATGTAAGAAACAGGTATATCTCCTCCTTACACTGTGGACATAGATCTCATTTTCCATAAAAAACTATATTTTGTGTAACACTGGCAACATTATTGTTTATCCCCATTTTCAGCCATCTTTAAACATTCAATGTTGGCTACACGAAAAATGTAAATAATCATCTCTGTTATTCTTATAACTCTGTGATATAGAGGTATTCCTTTTATGTGTTATAATTGAACACTATATTTTGGGTAGCATGGCTCGAAGGACATCTTATGTCTATTTACTCAGGATGAGATGTCTCTGCTCGTTTCCAATACACTTTGTTTCTTTTATTGTATCCATCGCAGTCTTTAGTGCATTTTTTAAACACCCATTTTTTTATCATTTTTTGTGGACAGTCTGAATTCAGTTTACCTTTTTTAAATATTCCACCCTTCTTGCTATTCATATTTGACGAAGTTATCTCACTCTGTGCTGCTTAATCTGTTTAACAATCATTTTCATCACTTAACCACTTTAGGATTTTTAAAGTGTATCCATTTTCATGGATCCAATTACTTTTCTAATAAGGTTCCTTTCAATCTCAAATGCCAGAGCACTTAGCTCGTTTCATTTCTTGATAAAATAGTGTGGTGAAATGTTTGCTAGGGATAAATATGATTGATTTATGGAATCTTCGGGAAAGAGAGAAAGTGAGAGATAGTTTAATGTGAGCCTGGCTCGTTGAAAGGATTCGATTTCGTTTCGGGATGTTACTAATATTTAAATAAGGAAGACAACGTGCAGGTAAAAACACGGTATATATTTGATTGATTTCTATTACGATCTAAAATTTTGGGGACAACTCACCTTTCCTTATTGACTTAACTTCTAATTTTTTTAAATTTTATTTCTCTTTACTAACTTTCTATTTTTCAATATTTCTTTTAACTTTCCAATTTTTGTCCTCATAGCTTCCATTCCGTATGGTATTATGGTATTATAGTCTTATAAGTATTTTAGAAATTCTCATTCTAGTTCCTATTGTTTTAAATTTCCTTACTAGCATATATATATATATATATATATATATATATATATATATCTGTGAGTCTTGACTGTCCTAATGTATGCAGTTTCAGTAGGAGATGAATCTCCGTCTAGGGTTGCAGTCAGGATAGGGTGGGCAAGAAAGAAAAAGCTCTTTTCAAAATAGCCAAGCTTTCGGAGCGATTTTGGCTCCTTCCTCAGGGCATCTAGTGAGAAATTTTAATTAACTCAAACATAATCATGGTAAATGAAAATTTTTTCTAATTAAAATTTCTCACTAGATGCCCTGAGGAAGGAGCCAAAATCGCTCCGAAAGCTTGGCTATTTTGAAAAGAGCTTTTTCTTTCTTGCCCACCCTATCCTGACTGCAACCCTAGACGGAGATTCATCTCCTACTGAAACTGTATATATATATATATATATATTGTTTAAATATAATATACATAATTGTATTTTATATATATCAGAAAATTTTCTTGAAATCGAGTTCGCAATTAACTAAAAATGTTATTTTTACATCAAAGTATTTAAAATTTTGTATATAGTTATTCCTTCAGAAATTCACTCAATTCATCAGAATCTGAGATTTTTAACTAAACTAATGATTAATGAATCTGTCGTTTAAAGTAAAACCAGTGGTTTTAAAAAAAGTCTAATGAATTCTAGTCAATTTTCCACACATCTCTCCAACTTTAAAACAACAGTTGCATCTACGAATATGTCAGTTTTACTAAATGGGATGGATATCCCAAAGATCAATGAACTTGAGTCACTTGTCCAGTAATGAACTTAACTTATAGCAAAAACTGTGTGTTGCATCTACTTTAATAATTTACAAAACAATTTGATGCTTCCCATTTACTGCTCTTGTCGTATTAGGTTACTAATTTTAAAAACTGAATTTTCCAAAAAGTGAACTTTTAATCTGGCACCTAATCTGTATACTATCTGGATTTTAAAGTGTTTTCCACAAAATTAAGATGAGATTTAATTAACTATCCAAAAAATTCTCATGGTTTCTCCAAACTTTTTGACAAGCAGCTGATTTGTAATCAATGTCTAGGTCCATACCAATTTGAAATATATTTCTAAAAATTTTAAATGCACCTAGTTCTTATCTAGGAAACTAATACTCTATACTTGAAATCACGAATATATAAAGTATAAATGGTGTGACACAAATATATCCGGCGCGGCCGCCAAATGTGCAGTATAGTCTTTAAACTATGTTGGCTATGTAGCTGTAACGGACGTTTGAATATGTTGTGTTTTGTTCATATTTATATATATCATATGCTGACAACATCAAACCGCAGGAATAGATGAAAAGATGTGCTTTAAAGTTTATATCGATATATTAAATTGTAATACCAATTCTGGCTTTATAATATACATAATTGCATTATTACATTGCAAATTTTTGTAATATTTGTAAGAAATTATGCACATTTATAGTTGGTTTCGAGATATAAGAACTTGGGCATTAAAAAAATTATTAACTGCTGAGACTTACTTGACCGTTTTGAGGATTACGCTAATGAGGAAACTGGTGATTAGCTCCCTCATTCTTCTCGATCTGTAATCTGATAAAATCTGTAATAAAATGGTTAATATAATAATAATAATACCAATCAAAGGTTTATTATAAAATAAAACATATGTACCAGAATCATCTATTTATAACGATACTTTACTCGATAACTCACTTTACTTCATTAAATATAAAATAAATCGTTTGTATTAGTATTGAGTGAGATATGGTTTTATGAAGGTGATTCTGGCGCATATGTTTTATCAGATGAAAAATATTTTTTTCATTTTTTACAGACACATTTATGTCGATCGTTTTATTATAAATTTTAGCAAAGAAATGTACCAACCTTCGGTCTTGGATCCATTATATCGACATTACTACATATACACATATACTTAAACAAAACACAAAATAACCAGCCGCTCGACTAAGCCTCGTACAATTTTAGAAACTGGCGAAGTGGCTTGTCTTTCGCCATTTTCTGATTCCATCTCTTCATGAATCCGGGTATAGTCCATTATCCTAAAATGGTGTGTTTAACTAAACAACTGGCAAAGCGTCTATGCTGTATTCAAATAATGTTTGTTTCCTAAATCCTGTTTATTTTAATGTAAAGTTTTTATTTAGTCATTGTCTGTGGGGGTGTGCTGCAGCGCCTATATATCAGCCCTCACTGATGTAGTTCTAATGTTTTTTGTTGGATCTTAAATTATGCTGTGGAAGAACTGTTCTCTGTATTCACTATAAACCACGTCACGACCCTCTCATTTCGTTTGGGAAATTAGCTAAAAATATTTTCAGCACTTGTACCGTTCTTCAGTTTTACCAACGATGGCTAGTTTCGTTAGTTGCAATATTTTCATGTGTAGAAAGGAAATATTGGGATGGACCACTTATAAGATCGCTCTTTTCAGGAAAATAGACAAAACATGTTTCTTATCGGATATGAACGTCGGTCTGACTGGAGCCTTACGTCTATACTACCCAATGGACTATTTTGAGCTCAAAACTGCTACTGTGCCTTGTTCAGGTAATTTTTCGTAGGAGGATTGGGTCCATAGTACTATAAGGGTAAATTAAATTATCTCTAATAGTACCATTTTCTTTTGTAGACCAATCGAGGTACTTCGAATGCCCAACCAAGAAATGTATCACGAGATCCCAACTATGCGACGGCGTCGACGATTGCGGCGATAGAACCGACGAGAAAAATTGCAGGAAAGATGATTTCGGTTATTCAGTCAGACTTGCCGGTTCCGCGAACAAGAATGAAGGACGTGTCGAGATTACTGGTAGAGTCAATATATTTATTTTCCCTTTTTCTATGTGTTAACCACAGATTTGATTAGCTTTCGGAAAGACCGGCTACATTTGCGACGACAAGTTCGACATATCCGACGCGAACGTCGTCTGCAGGGAATTAGGTTTCGTGTTAGGGGCGGTGGAAGTCAAAGGACAGTCGTTCTATACGAACGACTTGAAAACGAAGAACGTATCCTACTTGATGGACGACCTGGATTGTATTGGGAATGAGACGAGTTTGCTGGATTGCGACTTTTCTGGATGGGGAGTCCACAACTGCCGAGACTTGGAAGTAAGCAATTCGTCCCTCTCTTTTGAATTAGTGTTTTCGACGCTGTTTTCAGATTGTTGGAGTTGAATGCAAAACTCCTCTAGACAGATGCGGCCAGAATTATTGGAAGTGCAAGTCAGGGAACGAGTGTATACCGATATCGTTCGTGTGTGACGACTTGTATGATTGCACCGACGAATCTGACGAAAAAGATGAATTTTGTAAGGTAGGGGTAACAATACTAACACCACCGTTGCCGAATTGGCCTTTCTTCATTATTCTCGTTTTGAATTACAATGCATACGAGGGATATAATTAAACCCTTTTTAGCGATAAAGTCCCAATGCTAAAGCTGCCTGAAATGCCTATTTTGTTCTTTCTCCATAAATGCGTACGGTAAACGACAAGGACGCCTATTTGGTGTTATTTTCAGCACACATTTGAAGTAAAATTATTTGAAATCAATTGTGCCTGATCCCCCATTAAAAGTAACAAATTTAACAGCATTTAGCTCAGCGAGCCTTACGCCCGCCAGACTGTCGCCGGGCTGTGATTACCATATCATTTCCCTTTATTGATAATTTCGTTAATACTAAATCGAATGACTTATATCTCCATGCCATTTAACTTAGGGCAGTAGCTTTCAATGAACCCCAATTTACGTCATAAATATTTAGCGGTAATTACGGTTTCGACACGCAAAGCGAATTGCACTATTTCCTTTGTTGTTAAACGGAATATTTTGTTATTTCCCTTGCCATAGACGGCTGGGAAGCACACAGAAGGCATCTCTCAGAAACTTTGGTTCCGAGAGCCATGAGACGTATTCTTCCGTAATTGGTCACTCGTGTTCTTAATAATGAAAACAGCGATTTCTCGATAACGTTTGAATATCCGTGGGACTCTAGATGTGCGTGGAGAGGGAGACAGATAGAAAGGTTAGGAGATACCTCAAGAGAATAAGGATCGCAGATTGTATTAAGGATGTAGAATATTGATAGATTCCCTTGGAAAAATCTGATGTCCTTTTAAGAATCGATTTGATTAGAGTCAGTGTACGGCAGACAGTTTCGAGAGGTTATTGCTTCAGATCTTATTGCTGGAAACTGAATTCAAGAGGCTATGGTCTGAAGCTTGATTTAAGAGGTTGCCTGAAGCCAAGTTGTCCTGCTTCCTGGGATTGATTGTGCAAAGCTATCTTCTATAGATAAGCGTATTAGTCTCATGCGACGACATAGAAATATTAAAGGAGTAACGTCGAGAAAGCTGCACAGACTTCGTTGGAGGTGTGGACTGTGCACTTATGAGTAAATCACGCAAACGCTTTGTTGAATTTTTTCGAACGTTTAATAGCACATAAACTTTCAGAAGTTGTCTTTGACCAAACTGGGTTTAGTTAATCATTTATTTACAGTTCCGTTTCGAAGAACTCTAGATTAGTAGATTGGTTGCCTAGGTTGAGGAGCCCAATGCCCAGTAATACAAGGTGATCAAGAAATACTGTTTAAGTTGGCAATCCTAAATTTTACTTTAAAATGGTAGAACTGGAACTACTTCCGGTTGCTTGACAGCTACTTCGACGTTTAACAGTGACAGGATTTACACTTGAGCGGCAATTCAAATTTTTATTATAAAAATATAAAAATGGTACTATTTATATTAGAACAGGATATTTTTATTGGTATGGCTTATTTTCGGAGTGCAATTCATGATACCCATTTCTGGATGGCAATATTCCTTGGAATCCACTTTGCACCAATTTGAAGAAATGTTTCCTGAAGTTGTGTTCACTATCGACGTTTTTAAACAACTGCATGCGCGTAATTCAACGATATTTAAATACAGGCAATGTGAAGAAAGGAAAGCTCAGGTAGCTTTCCTGAGCTTTCCTTTTCAGGTAGACCCTCCGTACTCACTGAAAATGTGGTGCAAGACGTCAGGGCCCGACTGCAACAAAGTCCTCGCGAATCGGTTAGGAAGCTTTCCCTCCAAACAGGTTTGATCCTTATCAAAAGTTCACCAATTTCCACTTATTCCTAATTTCCTGTATTCCGTTTCGTGACTTTACAAGTTTATCATACGGAAGTTGTTCCACTGTGTTGAAGAGCAAATTGAAATACCACCCGTACAAATTTTCGATGGTCCAATCCCTAAATCCTCCTGACCGTCCACAAAGCGTCCTGTTCTGTAACTGGTTCAATCAGGAAATGAACAATGATGGCATCCTGGATAAAACCTTTTTTCCGATGAAGCCTGGTTCCATCTCAATGGCTATGTTAATTCTCAAAATTACAGAATTTGGTCTGGTGAAAATCCACATGCTGTTAGAACAACAACTTTACATCCTACTAAAGTTGGTGTTTGGCTGGCTGTATCGCGGCAGAGAGTAATTGGTCCTTTGTTTTTTAACTTCACAGTTAATTCTGAACGATACATTCAGCACATTCTCCAGCCATTCGTTGCCCAATTAACCGTAGAGGAACGCGAAAATGGCTACTTTCAATAAGATTCGACTCGAGCACACGGCTCGTGCCACAATGCAATATTTGCGAGAAGTTTTTGGCCATTGAGTCATAAGTACGAGAATCTGGCCATGTAGGTCACCAGACCTGACACCTCTAGACATTTGTTTCTTTGGGCACCTTAAAAACAAGGTGTCACTAGTGTTCTACATACAGGTGAAGAACTGGAAGCCGCCATTATCGAGGAAGTTGCAAATATTTCTCCTCGGATCTTAATTAATGTCTTCGAGAGCCTAAAACGGAGAGTGAATTTATGTTTAGAATATAGTGGTGCTTAATTCGAGTAGTACCTTTATATATTGAAGTTTTTTCTGGCGTGGTCCTTCAATCGTAAATAAATTCACATAACCTAAAATATTTGTGTTTATTTAGCTGTCGCTGTCATGCAGAGTGCAGAGATTTCCGGTGTAGCGTTGCAAACCCTTAGGCAAAAAAATCCTCCAGATAAGATTGCCAACTTAAACAGTATTTCTTGATCACTCTGTAGTTAATGTGATGGATTTCGAATTCAGGGTGCTATCGGCAGTTACGTCGTTTCATTTTTAAATAATTCTCTTTGCATAGGATTCATTAAACCAAATAATCTGAATTTACACATTTTTGTTTCCTTCTCCTCAAGCCCCGAATCTAAGTAAATTAGCAGAGTCTGTTTCCAGCTATACCTAAAATCAATAACCCGCTAGACTGACAGTGTTAATATCGAGTTGATTCAATACACAAAATACCACCTTGATACATACGTTCAATGACAAAACGTCACAAGAACTTAGTTGTTTCATAACAGTAAGTCAATTAATTTAGATATTGCATTAACAGTTTCGACGATTTTCTAATTTGCAACTTTTTGCAACTATTACATTCTTGTGTAAAAACTATTGACATTACATTACCACATTTCACTATTGTAGATTTTTATTTTACTAAAGCAACAATCCTCAAACGTAACGTGGATTTTGTTAGCAGAAGTGCAAGCAGAAGAGCAGTGCAAGCAATAACTAAACCTAATGTTATCAAAGACAATATAGGTTACAGACGGCTCGTCAAATGCAATACGGAGGCGAATAGGAAAGGAGCCCGGCTCCCAAAACCCTGGCTCCACGACCGATTTCAACTGTTAGCCTTTGCTATCCACCAAGAGATGGTGCACGACCCGAAGGCACTGTTGCCTTGAGTTTTCGTAATATCGTAAATAAGGAAAAATGCACTGAATTGTTCGGTTTTTCTGACCTACTGGTTTAGAGAGGTAACCGGGTGAGTGTGAGTCATCCAATTTACAATTTGAGAAGATGGACCAGAAGATGGTTCAATTTCATCGCATTAAAATAGTCTCGTTCCAAACGGTAGGTCACCCCCTATCGATTAATAAAGAATCCAAAACAATCGGTCAGGTAAAATCAAAGGCCCCTTTGCAATATTGTCCTATAAATATGAGCATTAATTCATAATAGATCGATGATAAAGTTAGGTAATAAGGGCTATAATAGAAATGTCTATAATTGATTTTAACGGTTTAATGCATTGAATCAAAATTTATTTCCGGCCATTATGATATTTTAAACAATTGAAGACTGGAAATTTCAAACGTGCTAAGTGCCAAAAATAAAAAATGGAGATATTTACAAAAAACTTTTTAAATACTTTATTTTTACAAACATCTTTTCAGAAAAAATAAAATACATATTGTGAGGTACGCTCGATACATAGGTTAAGGTAAGCGATCACGAAAATAAAAACTATTAATGTAAAAAAATATTTTAGGACAACAAATGGGAAACGTGCTAAGTGCCATATCATTACCTAAAGTGCTAAGGGCCAGAAAAAAACTTATTTTATTAGATTACTGTGAAAATCTTTATTTTCCTGCTTTTCCAGAAACGAAATCAGGGCTTCTAAATGTTTTTTTTTTTTTTGTTGGCACTTATGAGACTTTTATGAGACAATTCTTCCAGTGTAATTTTTTGTACATCTTGGATAGATTTACCCTTCTTCAATATTGAAAATTTGTGAAAATCTAAAAATTCAGAAAAACTGTCTTTACATAACAACATTCTTGGATATCTAGCATCAATTCGAATATGTGTAGTTTTGCTAATCTGGACTGCTTTTAAGTTTAACACAGAATCCTCGCCGCTTGAATATTATCTACTACTCGAAATTTTCCAGTGTGTGTACTGCTTTCGATAATAGAGTGCCAATCAGCTGCAACCATAGGTTTACATACTCTTTTGCGCTTTTCAATGAGCGCAAAATTACGATCGCACTGCAAAAAACTGTGCCCACTAACTAAAAACTTGTGGTCTATACATTCATATAAACCTATAGACCAAGAGCTGGGGACGAGATTTCAACATCATCAGTAATATGGAATTCGTAAACAGGAATAAACTCTATTACCATCAGTTATTGAAGTTCCGAGCAGGCGGACAGCTTACTTGTTGCGGAGGGTAGTTATAAGGGGTGAAAGTGATTAATTTTTAGGGGAAATTTCGGCATCGATAATAAGCTTAAAAATGTATGTAATGATAGGTCTTACCATACTTAAACGAAGTTCCAAGCGGCGGACACATAAGTAGGTGCAAAGGGGGCGGCGGACAAGGGTAAAGGGGGTGAAAACGCGGAGAGCTAGAGCCGAAATTTCGACGTCATCGTCATCAATAATATGGAATTCGTAAACAGTAATAAACTCTATTACCATCAGTTATTAAAGTTCCGAGCAGGCGGACAGCTTACTTGTTGTGGAGGGTAGTTATAAGGGGTGAAAGTGGTTAATATTTCGGGGAAATTTCGGCATCGAAAATAAGCTTAAAAATGTATCTAATGATAGGTCCTACCATACCTAAACGGAATTCCAAGCGGCGCACATATGAGTAGGTGCAAAGGGGGCGGCGGACATGGGTAAAGGGGGTGAAAACGCGGGGAGCTTGAGTCGAAATTTCAACGTCATCGTCATCAGTAATATGGAATTCGTAAACAGGAATAAACTCTATTACCATCAGTTATTAAAGTTCCGAGCAGGCGGACAGATTACTTGGGGCTAAGGGTAGTTATAAGGGGTGAAATTTGATATTTTTTTTTGGAAAATTTCTGCATTGATAATACGCTTGAATTTTTTTTGTAATAATAGGTTTTACCATAACTAAACGGAAATCTGTGCGGCGGACACATGAGCGGGTGTAAAGGGGGTGGCGGACATGGGTGACGGGGGTGAAAAGGCTCAAAATTCGTTTTTTTTATGATACGATCTATCATTACATACATTATCAAGCGTATTATCGATGCCGAAATTTCCCCGACCAACTAACCATTTTCACACTTTATATCTAACCTCCGCCCCAAGTAATCAGTCCGCCTGCTCGGAACTTTAATAACTGATGGTAATAAAGTTTATTCCTGTTTACGAATTCCACATTACTGATGACGTTGAAATTTCGTGCCTACCTCTCCGCCTTTTCACCCCCTTCACCCTTGTCCGCCACCCTCTTTGCACCCACTCACGTGTCCGCCGCTCAGAATTTCGTTAAGTTATGGTACGACCTATCATTAGATACATTTTCAAGCGTATTATCGATGCCGAAATTTTTCCGAAAAATTAACCACTTTCACCCCTTATAACTACCCTCCGCCACAAGTAATCTGTCCGCCTGCTCGGAACTTTAATAACTGATGGTAATAGAGTTTATTACTGTTTACGAATTCCATATTACTGATGATGTTGAAATCTCGTCCCCAGCTCTTGGTCTACTAGTGAATCATACGATTTTTATTTTGCGAGGCACAGTTATCACTCCATATGGTTATTTTTTTCTTATTACATAAATTATTTGAATTTACATTATGATGATATTTCATTACCGCCTCTTCCAGCTCTACTTTCATCCCATAAACACATGTAAGAAATACCCAGATCAGCTAGGTTGTTACAACCTAACCGTTTTCAGCAATTTCCGCTTTTCTTTGTTCAGAGACAAACGACCCGGTACCACTTTTACGTCGTTCTCTTTCCATTTTATCGTACAATCAATGAAAACCAGGTTGGAAAAAATGAGCACGTCTTGGAAACAGTACAAATGACTGGTGGCACTTACCACGCGATCGACATGTGGGCTTACAACAGGCGCCATTTTTAAGCGGGAGATGAACTGTTCAGGTTGGTCTTGGCACTGAGCTCGCTTTATAGGATATTGCCGATGGCACATAGGTCATTTCTAAGAAAAAAAACGAATTTTGGGAAAATTGGCACTTAGCACGTTTGAAATTTCCAGTCTTTAATTATTCTAAGTGCGGACTTTTCACTTCAATATCTATTTTCAATATAAGTGTACAGTCTATCAAGAGATATACCGTGTGTATAATTTTGACTCTTCAAGTGGTTTGCGGTTTTTCTAGCCCAGGCTATACATACTGAAAAATCATATAGCTTTCACTGCGTTTTGTTCTACAGATATCGGAAAGTTTTAAATGGTAGGACAGACTATAGAAAGAGCACTGTATGACCATATACAGCTAGAATTTCCCTGTTTTTTATAAACAATGGGGTAAGGTGTGAAAATCGAATTTTCCTCAAAGAATTTTCCGGTTGCATTTTCGAGAAAAGTGGTCCATAGGAAAGTTGTAGAGAATAAACAGACGGTTAATTTGGTTCTTTACAAATTAAAATCGATAAATAAACAATTGAGTTATTAGCAAAAAACCATCAATTTTTTTATTATTTTATAAATGCTAATAACTCTTGCAATAATAGTGATAAGTGAAATGTAATACACGAGTTATGAAGCCTTTATGGGTCTTTATAAGTGTGAAAAATTTCAGCCAGATCGGTTTATTAGTTTACGAGATATCTTATTTGTTTATCCCAGAGACTCAATGTTTAAACAATTAAGCTGGCCCAGGCTACAATCCTAGAGATATTTAATAAAGTGGAATAGTTTGCTTGAATGCCGAACTATAAGTTAAGTTTGAAAAACAACTTATTTTTAATGAAATTGTTGTTAAAAAAATCATTTTAAAAAGGGTCTAATTTTTTGCTTATAAACAAATTGAATAACTTTTTTATCTATTGTTACACACGTTTTTAATAAATTGCATTAAAAGGTGGTAAAAAAACTCTTTCATTAAAAAAAAAAGGTTCTACGGCGAATGGAAGCCGAGATAGCAACATTTTTTTAAAAAAATCATCTTTATAAATATTAAAAGCCGAAATTTTCACCAATTTTAAATAAAGACCTAAATTTTATTAGAGGATTTATAGGTTTTGAACCTATCAAGGTTTAGGCACCTTGAAAAAAGTTGTAGCCCTTTAATGTTAAGGTTTTCGCCCAGGCCCACGATGTCGTAGTTGGACGCGCTATATTTTTTTTTCGATATCTCGGCTTCTAGGCAACCTAGAACCTTCATTTTTTTATTCTGTTGTAACTCGACGAAATATTAACATCTAACCTATTTTTATCGCCGTGGAAAATTGAAAAATTCGATACAATTATTTTTGTGTTTTATAATTACTATTTTAAAATTAATATTTTTTCAAAGGAAGGAAAACTTCTATGTCTTGCCAACACTTTATTATACAAAACGCAACCGGTTTCGACCTACTGTGAGGTAATCTTCAGGCGTACTAAAAAGAAACAAGAAACCACACTCAGCCAACACAACCGTAAAGTCTTTTCAATTTTCATTTTTCATTTTAAGAAATTTTAAGTTATTTTAAGATATTTTGAGATACTTTACGGTTGTGTTGGCTGAGTGTGGTTTCTTGTTTCTTTTTAGTACGCCTGAAGATGACCTCACAGTAGGTCGAAACCGGTTGCTTTTTGTATAAAAAAGTGTTGGCAAGACATATAAATTTTCCTTCCTTTGACTTATCATGGCCAACTTTGAGTCCTTGGACAACCTCCTTTTGTTAATATTTTTTCATCGTCCTAGAAAATCACGGATAAATTCAATACATACAATGATCACATTTTTTTACAATTTAAATGCTAATTTTTTGCAGCAGTCTTTGTTTTTTAAATTTTGTATAAAATTAGTATATTTTACAATTTCATTGTTACGAATATTATAAATATTTATTTATAAAAAGAATAAATAAGATAAATAAATAAGAATATATTAAGAATAAATAAGAAAAAAGTATTTTTTCTTGTTAATATAGTTATAAAAGGTAGCTCTCTCTCAATAATAAAACGAATGGCGAATCGCCAGACTCTGTAAGTTAATTTGTTGCTGAGATATTATGTTAATTTGTTTATCCCGGCGGTTTTATTTGTTAAATAGCCGGAATACGATTTGGGGGGTTCAAGGGACTCCAAACATATTGCAAACCATACGTAAGAGCCAATAGTTTGTTGGTTTTTAATTTCCGGGGATCCATAACTTATAACACCCCCATTTTTTAGTATAAAAAATGGGTCATTTTTTATAACGCTAACTCGGTTTTTATTGCTTGTAGAGCATTTTTGGTAGATTTATATCTAGTATTGCATTCGTTAACGAAGTAGAAAAAATAGGAATAAAAATGCGGTTTTCAGTTTTTTGGTATCTAGAGATCATACCTAATCATTTCCCAAAAATTTATATATATATGTATATATATATATATATGTATATATATATATATATATATATATATATGTATATATATATATATATATCGGATATAACGAAATTTGTCGGCAGGCTACAGGTCGCATTTTTTAAAGAATCACAACGAAATTTGGTACAAAAATCAGTTGGCCGAAAATCTCGGTCGAGTTCGTTAATGGGCCAAATCGGTCTAGCGGTTTCAAAATGGCGGCTTGTTATTTTCAAAAAAAAATCAAAAAACTTTTATTTCGCGTCTGAGAGAAATATGTTACTTGAGTTTTTTGTTACACTTATAGAGGCGAACGACTTTTGTATAAAACATTTTTTCGAGAAATGTACAGAAAAAAAGTTATTTTTTTCAAAAATAAATAAAAATAAGAAAAACCTTTATTTCGCGTCTGAGAGAAAAATGTTACTAAGTTGTTTTGTTGTTCTTATAGAGGCGAACAACTTTTATATAAAACAATCTGTAGAGAAACGTACAAAAATAAAGTTATTTTTGTTAAGAAAATTAAAAAATAAAAAAAACTTTAATTTCGCGTCTGAGAGAAAAATGTTACTTAGCTTTTTTGTTGCGCTAATAGAGACGAACAACTTTTGTATAAAACATATCTTTGAGAAATGTACAGAGAAAAAGTTATTTGCAAATATTTTAAAATTTTCTCGTTTGTATTTTTTCACACCTCGTATGCATTTTTTTTGACACATCGTGTGTTATGTTACTGTATATCTTACCCATAAATCTACCTTTCAGCCTGGCATGCCATGGGGTTTTTTTTCATGGGTTATCTAGCTTTCCAACTGTCAAGATTAGAAACTCGTACGACGAGTTAATTGACAATAACGTCGAAAAACACCCGTAAGTGTGTGTGTTTGTTTGTTACTAAATAAACGGATTTGGCTAAAATAATATTGAACAAGACCTGGACATGAACCAGAAAAAATTTATTGAAACTTGGACCACTCCTGTAAGTGATGCGCACAATGTATTTTTAATTTCGATGTTCGATGTTTATATCGATGTTTATTTATTCAATATTGTTAGATAACATCGAAATTTTTTTGCGATGTTTTTCCGATGTATTCTTCTATTTTTAAAAACGATTTTATTTAACTGCAAAGGGTCTTCAAAGGGTCTGGCTGGCTAAAATTTGGTACACTACTTGAATAAGTTATTATAACGAAAGTTATTATAACGAGATTAAAATTAAAAGTAAGTACATATTATTTCGCGTTAAAACCTAGGTGGCCAATATCATTCTAAGATTAAATAGTATATTCATTAATAAATGAAACATTTAATAGAACATCCGATTTATTTATTCTTTAATATGTACGAAGGAAAACGCCAACCCAACCTGCCTTAAAAATATTGTATTTTTTTCACATGACAAAAATTCCCGCCTTCAAAACAAACCCGGTTTCCCGACTATGCTATTACTATAAAGGCGGCCGCCTGTAACCTTTGACTTTAATTAGGCTGCCGACACCGACAAAGTTAGGAGAAAAGATGGAAACAAGCAGACCGTACACGATGTCGTAAAATGTAAATCGTGAAACACTGCAGTCAATTTGTAACATTCGAAGTGTCTGACGGTGCTGCGAGAATATTATAACGATAACTGATTTGCCTTCGACAACCAGTAGTGCCATCGCGTGGCCCTCAGTCAAAATAACGCTATTTTCTCCCACGAGCCGTCTATAACCTTTATTGTCTTTGATGTTATCTATTGTAATGCGAGAAGTAAACAAAGCGACACATGTTTACTCCTTCAAAAGAATAACTACGACGCGTAGGACAGGTGCATGAACATTTGCTGCGTAGGCTTCTAGAATGTACTAGAATGTTCTCGATCAGGGTTGGGGGTGTATATATAAGGGGGTTTGTGATCGAGGGAGTTAGTGAGAAGTAGAGAAGCAGAAGTGAACGCGACATACGATCCGAAAGCGGAGCAGTACAAATAAATTATGTAGTGTCTAGTCTAGTGAACAAGTACTATAGTGTGTTAAATAAATTAGTGTTAATTAATGTAAATAAATTATAAAATAAACGTTACATTGGTGTCAGAAGAGCGGATCATGAAGAAGTTACGCGAATTAAAAGTGGCCGAGTTAAAAAAAGAACTCGAGGAACGGGAATTGGAAACAGGAGGGAGGAAGACTGAACTCCAGGACCGGCTCTCAGCATTTTTGAAAGAAAATGGCCAGGACCCGGAAGTTTTCGAGTTCGAAGACGATGACATCACGAAGCAAATCGCCGCCCAGAGGGAAGAAAGCGCCGCCCAGAGAGAAGACATCACTGCTCAAATCGCCGCCCAGAGGGAAGACATCACTGCTCAAATCGCCGCCCAGAGGGAAGACATCACTGCACAAATCGCCTCCCAGAGGGAAGAAATCGCCGCCCAGAGGGAAGAAATCGCCGACCAGAGGGAAGACATCACTGCTCAAATCACCGCCCAGAGGGAAGAAATCGCTGCCCAGAGGGAAGAAATCGCCGATCAGAGGGAAGACATCACTGCTCAAATCGCCGCCCAGAGGGAAGACATCACTGCTCAAATCGCCGGCCAGAGGGAAGACATAATTACTCATATTACTTCTCAAATCGCCGTCCAGAGGGAAGAGATAACCGACCAGATGGAGGCTCAGCGTAAGGAGATTGAAGAGAAGATCAAGCAGTTGGAAGAACGACTAGAACAAGTCAGTAGCGGCGAGGGGAAAGAAGACGAAATTAAAGAGAAGACGAAGCAGTTGGAAGAACGACTAAGGCGAGTCAGTAGCGGCGAGACGAAGGAAGAAATAAAGGCGGTCGTTCAACAGAACTCGATATGCACTAATCGAGTGACGCCCCCAACGTTCGATGGAAAAATTCCGTGGGCCAGCTACAAGAAGCAGTTTGAGGCAGCAGCGGAAGCTAATGCTTGGTCCCCTCACGAGAAAGCTGTTTCCCTAACGGTAGCCTTACGTGGAGAGGCGTTGGAAGTTCTTCAGACGCTATCCACCGAGGAAGCCGGGAATTACACGGAGCTGCTGAGGCGACTGGAAATGCGGTTCGGCCAAACACATCTGGAGCAAGTCCATCAATCCCAGATGTCCAATCGCCGTCAGAGATCGAACGAGACCCTGCAGGAGTTCGAAGCGGACGTAGCCAGACTAGTGAGGTTGGCGTATCCCACGGCACCGGAACAGATGATGGAGTGCCTCGCAGTGCAGACGTTCGTGAGCGGGCTGCGGGACCAGGAACTGCAGAGGGCCCTGAGACTAGCTCGACCGAAAACATTAATGGACGCGCTCGCCATCGCACTGGAGCATGATGCAGCCATGGAAGCCTCCCGCGGTCATGGCCGTGTTCGAGCGGTTACAGAGGAAGTAGACACTGAAAAGCTCGTGGAAAGGGTCCTACAGCAGATCATGGAGATGCTGTCGGCGAAGAAGAAGGTAGTTCGCTGTTGGAACTGTGGCGAAGTGGGCCATGTGAAGAGTTCTTGCAAGCGGCCCAGAACAGCGGCGCCGGCGAAGGCCCAGGAAAACTAATGCGGGTCGATAAGAAAGGGGGAACGTCGACCCGTAGCAGTGGAAACCCCCGGGCCAGTATAGCCTCGTTTTCCCACCAATTGGGGAGCGCGTACGTCGATGGCACTATCGACGGGAGATCCCACGCCATGCTTGTGGACACGGGAGCTACGAAGACGATCGTACGCTCGGAAGTTGTGAGGGACCGTAGGAAGATTAGGCCAAGTAGGTGGCAATTAAGAACTGCCACTGGGGAGAAGGCAGTAATACACGGTGAAGCGACGGTTAGCATGACGTTGGGACGAGTAAAGTTTGACCATCCTGTTCTCATAGCCGAAATTGAGGAAGATGTCATACTGGGGATGGACGTCATGAGGAATCATGGATTCCAGTTGGATTTCGGACACCGAGTGTTGAGGATCGGTCAAGAAGAATTACTGCTACACAATCGTGACAACTTTGTGTTAGACGTAATAATGGCAGAAGATGTGATTCTCCCGGAACGAAGCGAAACGATCACCTCTACCTGTCTGAGGGGTGTTGTGGAAGAGGGAATTCCAGCCGTGATCGAACCAGAAAACGATGACAATCGACTGGCTCGGGGGGTACTGGTAGGAAAGGCGCTCGTTACTCTCTCAAGTGAAGTGCCTGTGCGACTACTCAACATCAATCAGTACCCGGTCACCATCAAGAAGGGTACGAAGCTGGGCACATGTATAGCCGCTTCGGCCATCGTAAGGGGCGTTAGTGAGGAAGAAAGGTCCAGACACACTCCGCAGGACTTGAAACAAATTCTTTCCCAGACCAGTGCGTTTCTCTCGCCCACACAGAAACAAAAGGCCAATGAATTAATAAATAAGTACCAGGACATATTTACCACCGAGAATGGAAAGCTGGGAAAGACCAAGGTCGTGACACATAAAATTGACACGGGCGAGACACGACCGATTCGACAAACAGCAAGACGACTACCCTTGGCCAAACGAGAGGAAGCCGAGAAAATCATCAAGGACCTAGAGCGGGACGGGGTCATCGAGCCGTCAAGCAGTCCATGGGCCTCGCCGGTAGTACTGGTGAAGAAAAAGGATGGGACTACTCGATTCTGTGTAGACTACCGGCAGGTGAACAGTGTCACCAAAAAGGACAGCTACCCGCTACCACGTATCGACGACACACTCGATACCCTTGCTGGATCCACGATATTTTCGACCTTGGATTTAAAAAGCGGCTATTGGCAAGTCGAAATGAACCCTGCCGATAAGGAAAAGACGGCATTTACCTTCGGTAACGGCCTGTGGCATTTTACAGTCATGCCATTCGGACTTTGTAATGCCCCAGCGACGTTTGAGAGGCTGATGGAGAGCGTGCTAATGGGTCTGACGTGGAAAACGTGCCTAGTCTATTTGGACGATGTCATCGTGATGGGCAAGACCTTCGAGGGACATCTGAAAAACTTAGAGGACGTCTTCCAGAGACTGCGAGGTGCGGGGCTGAAACTGAACCCTAAGAAATGTCAGCTCTTCAGAAGGAAGGTCTCATACTTAGGGCACGTAGTGAGCAGAGAGGGCGTCGCCGTTGATCCGGATAAGACAAGTACGGTGAAGGAGTGGCCAATACCGGTAGATAAACACCAGTTGAGGAGTTTTCTGGGCCTCTGCACGTACTACCGACGATATGTCCGGATGTTCTCCGACGTCGCTAAGCCGTTGACAAGGCTCACGGAAGAAGGACGAAACTTCTGTTGGGATGAGGAATGCCAGTCTGCCTTCGACGAGCTGAAGAGGAAGTTGACCAGTGCCCCAGTGCTGAGTTTTCCTCTGCCAGAAGGACAGTTCATCCTGGACACCGACGCGAGCAATGTGGGAATTGGAAGTGTTCTGTCGCAGCGCCAGGAGGGACAAGAACGTGTCCTTGGATACTTCAGCAAGGTACTCTCCAAACCAGAAAGGAATTACTGCGTCACCCGGCGTGAATTATTGGCCATCGTCAAGTCCATCGAGCACTTCCATAAATATTTGTGTGGAAGGAGGTTTTTGGTCCGGACCGATCATGCTGCTCTTAAATGGCTCCTCCAGTTTAAGAATCCCGAAGGACAGATCGCTCGCTGGATCGAGAGGCTCCAGGAGTATGACTTTGTCATAGAACATCGGCCAGGACAGAGTCATGGAAACGCAGACGCACTCTCGAGAAGACCATGCCCTGATGAGTGTCCTCATTGTCATAGAGCTGAGGAAAAGTCCGAGAAAGTCTATCGAACGACCGTGGTCGCCGAGGAATGGACACCATCCTCGTTACGACAAGAGCAAGAAAAAGACCCGGCTCTCAAAGAAATCCTGGTTTGGAAGGAGGGAGGAGAGCGTCCTGAGTGGCAAAAGGTATCACCTGGCTCGCCAAAACTCAAGAGCTATTGGGCACAGTGGGACTCGTTAGTGGTTGAGGATGGACTACTAAAACGCGTACTGGAGAGCCAAGACGGGACGGAGGAAAGACGGCAGTTGGTAATTCCCTCCAGTAAAATCCCGGAGGTCTTGCGGCACCTTCACGACGAGTCGTCTGGTGGACATTTAGGGATCAAGAAAACCCTGCAGAAAGTACGAGAGCGATTCTACTGGATCAATTGTTCAGACGACGTGAAGGACTGGTGCAAGAAATGTACTACATGTTTCGCAAGTAATGGGCCACAAAGACGACCGAAAGCTCCCATGAAACAATATAACGTCGGGAGCCCCTTCGAAAGGATCGCTATTGATATAGCAGGACCCTTCCCCGAGACCGAAAAGGGGAATAAATACATCCTGGTCGTAATGGACTATTTTACGAAGTGGGTAGAAGCGTACGCTCTCCCTAATCAGGAGGCAGAGACAGTGGCCGATGTGCTCGTGAAGGAGCTGATCTGCCGGTTTGGAGTACCCATGGAATTACACTCGGATCAAGGAAGAAACTTTGAGAGTGGCCTATTCCGGAGGATATGTGAGAAGTTTGGGGTACGAAAAACAAGAACCACGGCCCTTCATCCTCAGTCTGACGGCATGGTAGAACGGATGAATCGCACCCTCAACCGCTATCTGGCGAAAATGGTCTCGTCACATCAACGAGACTGGGACGAACACGTGCCGTTCTTCCTGATGGCCTACCGCTCGGCCGTTCATGAGTCGACAGGACAAACTCCAGCCAAAGTCCTGTTCGGGCGAGAACTTAAACTACCCTGTGATCTAATCTTTGGCGCTAGACCGGACAAGGACGTTTCGGGGGAAGATTACGTTTCCCGGATGCGGCAAAGGATGAACGAAATTCACGATCAAGTCCGGTACCAACTAAATATCGCCAGTGATCGCATCAAAGAGCGTTACGACATCAACGCTAAAGAGGGTGGCTACCAAATGGGAGACCGAGTTTGGCTGTACAACCCACAGAAGAAACGTGGTTTGTCCCCTAAGTTACAGACCAATTGGGAAGGTCCCTATGTTGTGAAGAAACGAATCAATGACGTGGTCTACCGGGTAAGCAAACTACCAAATGGCAAGCCGAGAGTGGTGCACTTCAATCGGTTGGCACCCTATGAGGGGTCGCACGATGAGGCGGAGGTTCCCCGAGTAAGAAACACATTGGCGCAGGAGAACGAACTTTCCTTCGAAGAATTTATGAGCGCCTACGGGGGTACCGGAAAAGCACGGTATGGGGTAACCTGTGAAAAACAACAGGATTTGTTCAGCGTACCTGAAGAATACTCGTTGGCCCATTGTGTGTCCGCCGACCTGGTAATGTCACGAGGTATCGCCACGGTTTTCAAGAAGAAGTACGGGCGCTTGGAACAACTCAGAGAGCAACTCCCGGAAATTGGCAAGGTTCTGGAACTACGTGACAACGTAAGACACATCTTTTATCTGGTTACGAAGGAGATCGGGTCCCTTAAACCATGTTATCACGATGTATGGCGAACCTTGCATAGGCTACGAGACCGACTGCTGGAGCTCGACATCAGGAAGCTAGCTGTCCCCAAGTTAGGTGCTGGACGAGATCAGCTGGACTGGAGGGTTGTCCGGAACATGCTGGAAGTAGTGTTGAAGAATACCGGAGTGGAAGTTTTAGTCTGCTGTTTTGGGCCTGCACCATGTCGACTCGGGAAGACGGTCCCCTGTTATTTTGACGCCACGTCTCGCTGTAAGCGGGGGGCTAACTGCAGGTTCCTGCATGGGCCTACCAGGGATACGTTCCGAGACGAAACGTCTCTAAGGCGGGGGCAGTGTAATGCGAGAAGTAAACAAAGCGACACATGTTTACTCCTTCAAAAGAATAACTACGACGCGTAGGACAGGTGCATGAACATTTGCTGCGTAGGCTTCTAGAATGTACTAGAATGTTCTCGATCAGGGTTGGGGGTGTATATATAAGGGGGTTTGTGATCGAGGGAGTTAGTGAGAAGTAGAGAAGCAGAAGTGAACGCGACATACGATCCGAAAGCGGAGCAGTACAAATAAATTATGTAGTGTCTAGTCTAGTGAACAAGTACTATAGTGTGTTAAATAAATTAGTGTTAATTAATGTAAATAAATTATAAAATAAACGTTACACTATTATAATCGACTGCCGTAAATAAACTAAGAACGTACTAATACAAAAAACGAATACAGTAGTCGGTATGGTAGAATAATGCGAAGTTCCTTACTACTTTTTCTTTATTGGAAAATTACGTGTTTGCAATAAATAATACGGAACTCAAATTAACAGCAATAAAACAAGTGGGAATTCACATACTACGCGACATTATGGTGCGTTACGCACGCATCTTTCACGACTTTCCCACGAGAACGGCAACGTCGCCACTTTACTACCGATCTTACAGCATTACGTTACATCACAGACAATTCATTTGTAATTTCAATTCATTGTAATGAATTGTCTGTGGTTACATCTTTAACATCGATGGCGGCAACGTCGTGCTCGGTATCAACGTAAAACTGATAACCGGCTGCCCAATCACCGTGGCGTACCTAGAAAACGAGAGAAAGGGAGAGTAGATATAGAGAGGGAGTGTATATAAAGAATATATATTCTCTTCCCTCCATGCTCGGAATCGAATGCATTATGTTATAGGTATATCTGGTATACAATACCATATGTAGCTACAGCGTTACACATTTTCGTGACGCTCGCTCCAGCATTTTACTCTACAGAAAACATAATATAACGGCAGAACAGAAATTCGCTTGAATAATATATAACAAATCTAAAAATTTCATTAACAAGGCATAGCTGGAAAATCCCTAACCCTAATTTTACAGAGATTTGAGAATTCCAGAGTTCCAGAATATCCTTTGTATACGGTCGGCAAGAGTCCTAGTAGTAAGGAAGGTCGGGAAACTCGTGCCCTTATTCTCGAAGATCGGAAAATGCGCGATCATAAGTACCGAATGTCGGAAAATTCCCTGTTAAGAAGCGAAATTTTCTGAAAATTGTTCCAAAAACCTTTTGTCGCGTTTAGAAGGTAATTTCGTAATTGTTATGTACAACGCTAAACGCCATAGTCACCGAAAAGATGAAGCTTCCTATGACGTCTACGAAGAAACCGAAAATACAAGATTGATTAAGAAGACAAAACATAGAATTCAAGGAAGATGTAGTGAAGACAAGCTGAAAAATGCCTAACATATGAATTGGCACACAATTCACAGCAGATTATTTAACGCTTAAGGTCTTTAGCATTGTGAATTGAATTCCATTGCAACGTCCTTTTTTGGCGTCGTCAGCGGCAAGACGAAGACAAGTAAATTTCTTGACGAATATTGCGCGTTTATGAGTTTACGATATCAAAAGTTGGACTACTCGAATACCAAATTTGAAAGGTTTTGTCCCTTAATTTCTGTAATAGTTTTAATACTCAGGAGAAGGCCGAGAAGGCCAGTGTTGTCCGCAAAAATTAAACAACGGAGACACTGGTAGCGGTAACTATGTATGAACACACCAATATTTACGTTTCTTAAAGGCGGGAGGAAAAAGGTATTCGTTCGTTAAAATTGTAAGAAATTAAATATTTCGAAGGGAGTTTAAAAGTGTTAATGGCAAACGATACATTTTCGACAGCTGAACGGGAAGATATCATTTTATATAAAATTTCCTTCAAAGTAGAGTAAATGACTTGGTTTGTTTTAAGAATTGCAATTAAACACAGCGTATTTACAATACCTCTTAGCATAGGTAAATTTTAATATGTCTAATGCAAATAATCTAAACAGATTCAGGTATTCAGTTGCCCAAATGAAATCATATATGTGAATGTATGGATATGTACAGATAAAGAACTAGAGGGTCCATTGGACAGCAATTTTTTTTTACGACGGCGGCACTTCGTTTGTATCTTCTTCTTCTTCTTCTTCTAAGGTGCAGGTGTACAGTCGATCAGTGAAATCGTGTACGAGGAAGTACGCGAGACTCTACGTATACTGGATAGTCCACTGGACCATAACACAGCGGCCACGTGTGCTTTCCTTGTCATGTCTTCTTCGGCACTTATACTCGGGAAAGCAGTGGTGTGTATATGTGTGTGCCATTTGTTTGTGCGATTTGGAAGTGAATTCATTGTTAGAGTTATTATCAGTAATGATACGCCCATGGACGACCGGGCGGCATGGCTTATCACCACTTAAAAAGCCACTAAGTGGTTTTTTTTTTGCGGTTCCAACTCTGACTGGACAAAGTATACATTATGTGTGAGATGATATGATTCCAGACTATTTTAGTTTGCCAGGCGCACCATTGGATGCTTTCTGATGATCAGCTATCGTGAGGTGTTACGAACAGGGTCGTCTCGTAAATTGCGCAGCTATAACGTAAACGGTATACCTTTCTCTGAAGAAACCCTTATTCTCTCCATTGATTCCTTCCTTATTTTGTACTTAATCAAAACGCAACATCGCAAACTGCACCACGCGATGCTTTTCAACTATTTTCCGACACATTTTCCCGGCAAACACTCCGCGCCGGTCGTACCTGAGCTAAAATCACATTACTACAAATAACCTCCCGATCGTCGGCGTGAAGTTAGCCGCAGTTCCAGGCTCATCAGATTACAGGTTCGATTGAATAAAATGAGGTAATGAAACATAACCATTGTTTTCATTTCATAAGGTGATATTTTTGAGGGAAATAGTGTTCTAAACGACCTGTAGATGTAGTATTTATTTCAAATTTATGTATCGCTGGTGTGAGTTATGAAATTCCTGTAATAAAATTGTTGCTAACATGTACTGTAGATTAGCGCAATGAAGAGGGGCAGGCCACGTGCCACAGACTGCGTTGTCCCGCAATAACTATAGTTTCTATTAAACGCGCCATAGAAAGCTTTCATGTAAAAAAGGTGCAATTCTATTTTTTCGAATATATGTTTGGAGAATGCATAAAAAATTGTATACTTTTCCGATGGTACGAGAGTATATTTTTTTAAATTAGAACCCAGTAGAAATGTAAAAAGAACTTTTTCCCAATTCAAATGAGTTTCCTTCTAGAAGGCGTAAATACTTTTAAAACTAGTAATTTTCAAAAAACATCTTGTTATATAATATAATTCAAAATAATATCTATTAATACGTATATTTCATAACTTGGATATATTAAAAATAAAACTACCTATTCAAAAATCAATTCCAAATTTTATTTACTATCTTCCATTTTTACAGTACTCTAATGGGTGTCTATTTAAAAAATGTTTAGTGCGTAAAGTTCAGAGCTTTAGATATAATGTTTTGAAGCTTGCAGGCTTCCACGGAAATCCGACTAGTGAACGGATCGAACTCTCGAGAAGGCCGTTTGGAGATCAAACACCACGGAGTCTGGGGCACGGTGTGCGACGACGATTTCAACGAAGACGCAGCCAAAGTCGTATGCAAACACCTTGGCTTCAAAGGGACTCCGGCCATCAAGAAGGAAGCGTACTTTGGAACAGGCGAGTAGCCATTAGCTGTTCTTCTTTAAACGTCTTGTTCGTCAAAGATATTCGTCATAGACGAAGCAAAATCCACATTTCAAATGCTTTGATACGGTTTACTGTTTCCACTTTATTTGACCAAGGACCGTACAGCAATACAGGCCAAATGTTAGACTTGAGAACTCTTAATCGTAACTCCAAGGGCAAATTTCTACGTAATAGTAGAGTCTTAAGTTTAACAAAAGTTGTTTTGGCCATACCAATCCGCGTTTTGATTTCTTCATCACAATCCCCTTTTAAGTATAGACCTTAGGTATTTAAATTTGGTAACACTTTCAATGACTTACCCACCAATAAGATATGGGGTTCTGTAGTTTGCCTACTACTACTCATTACTTTCGTCTTTGGTAAGTACCTACGTTAATTTTCAAGCCATAGCGTTGTATATACTCATCTATTTTGATTAGTAAAAACTGTAGATCGTCAGGTGTATTTTAGCTACAGTCATTTTATCGTCGGCATATCTGATATTGTTTATAGATTTTTCGTTTATTTTTATCCCTTTTAATTACTTCGTTTTCCATTTTAATATTCGTCGATAAGGGGTGCCGGAAAATTCCCCGACAACAATTCACCGACGGAATATTCCCCGACAACAGTTCCCCGACGGGAAAATTTCCCGACAAACAATTCACCGAATGAAAAATTCCCCGACAAATATGAAATACACACTTCCCTTCACACTTTATCTCGGCTTAGGACGAGCAGTATAATACAGGCGTGTTTAGAACTATTTTTTTAATTCTAAGTTAATTTTTATTTTATTTTATTTAATAAGGTTGAGAGATATAACACGTAAGACATCGGAAAGGGTTTTTTTCGTCATACAATTTTTAATTAATTTAGTTATTCAGTAGGTCAGGTTGTGGGCTATACCACGTAAATAATCGGAAAGGGTTTCTTCGTCATAATCTCTTACAAGTGCTGCTATACGTTGAGCACAATCACGGTGTTTTTTACGACCTGGAGGCCCTTCGAGGCCTCCTACGTATTGTTCTATTTGAAGGTCGTGTAGACTTTGTTCTCGTTGTATTGCTTGAACGAACTTCCAAATATTGGGATGGTCAGCTGAAACTTGGGTTTCGAAGGCTCGATGCCAGCCTTCTATAGCATTATTTGTTTTTGGCAATCCTTCTAGCACAGTTTCGTAACAATTCCAAAGATTGTGAGAATACTGTGGCGGGCGGCGACATTGTTGTCTCTGAGGACGTCCAATCCAGGTGTCCTCGAAGTAATCCATCATTGGTTGGGCTTCTTCGGGTAACATGTTCTCCTCCACCAGGGTTTCAAACGCATCTACTACATGTGCAACTGGCACAAATGCTAATGCTGATAGTAATTTCAGTTTCAATGCAAATTCTGCATCAGTTTCGTAACGGTTCTTTAGGCCTTCTGACTGAATTCTTGTAAAGATGCATTGTGAGAAATGGAAGAAACACCCACGATGTCTTGATGTTGGAAATTCTTCGACAAAAGCACTTATCATACAAGTTTCAAAATCCGTAAGAATTGTAATAGGTGATATTCCTGGCATCAATTCTTTTAATGTTTGCAGAAATCGAATGTAAGTGTTTTTTTGATTTATCCGGTAATAACGCATATACTAGTGGAATTGAAATATTCTTCTTCAACCTATGCAGCGTCAATAGTTGAAGAAACAAATGTGGCACGGTTTTAAATGTACCGTCCGCATACCAATGTTCACTTTGACATAAAAGTAAAAGATTTCTTCTCGTACTAAAAATCAGCAGTCTGTCGTCATTTGTTCCAGAATCGTGTAACAAAAATGGTTCTCCGTTTGATGTTATTGTATATTCTTGTGGAAAAATGACATCTCTTCGATGAAGTGGCAACGCTGGAGCAGCTTTTTCTCTTGTACGAATATTTCGTATAGTTCTCTTCATACTTTGTATTTTCGGTAAACATGCTGCGGTAGTCTGGCTAAGTCCAATGGAAGCAGTAGAGATGACATAATGTGGTGCATCTTGGGTATTTCTTGCGTTTTCACGTAATTTATTATAAAAGTGTGTTTTTTCTACTTCTCTGATATCAGCAACATGGTTATGCCCTCCGGTTTGTTTAAGAACTGCTTCACCCAGCGTTGTAACACGACCTTTACATTTTATTTTAGAGTAGGAGAAGGGGGCAGATCCGGACAGTCTTTTTCAAACTGCAATATATCCACTGTTTGTTGACATAAAGATTTGCAAAAATTATAGTAGGTGTAGCTATGTTTACTTAATATTCTCCTGTCAAATCTAAGTAAAAAAAACTAAATAATTTGTAGGAAAAAACATTTTTTGCAAAATTTTGACATTGTCCGGACCTACCCCATGATGGGGCACTTTCGGACAAGGACGGGGCACTTTCGGACAAATTACATTTTTAGCAACTGCTTTTTAAAAAAAATATATTAGACGGAAAAAAATACAAAATTAGTTTTTATAATATTACTGAACATTGTAACCGAAAAAACTAATATCAAATAGAAGATAGGAGGCCATTCTTGATGTTCCTGGTGTTGTCGAAGGTTCGGGCAACTTTGATACAACATCCTTTCTTTCAACACTGGAAATATCTTCAATCTGTGGAAATATAAATCCCTGCTTACACTTCTTTAAAAACGTTACTTGAAATTCTTCATTTTCTAATACTTCAACTACTTTTCCAACATAATGTACATTTCGTTTTTTTGTTACAAACTTCACTAACACACCGTCATCCTTTAGGATTTTTTCATCATCTAAAAGTACCATAATCTGGCCATCATTAGCTTCAAAATCTAAATCAATGTCAGAATCAGACCAATTGTTTTTAAACCTAGCGCCTTCGCCTGTGACATTCAGTGGCAAATCTATGTCAGAATCTGACGATGAAATATTATCCAGAGGCACTTTAGTCTTCTTGTATTTATTCTTTAATTTTACTGTCTGTTCGCCATTTTCTGTTGTCTTTGATGCAATTTTTTTCACCAATTTTCTCTTAGTATTAGTTTTTTCCAACTTTGACTGTCTTATTCTTTCCAATTCGTCAATTCTGTCCTCAAGTGTGCTGGTGTAGACTCTTGATTTCCCTACTCTAGATATTCTGTTGAGTTTTCTAGGGCAAGCCTTAGGTAATGGTTTTACATCACACAGTGTCCGAACCTGCCCCAGGTCAATTGTCCGGATCTGCCCCAGCTGAACAAAATTAAGTTTTATTGCTACAACATCTACACACACATGAAATCGTTATAGTTTTGTGAGGTTACGTACATAAAAATTACCACTCTTTCTAGTAAAACCATTAATTCTTACCTGAGTTTTAAAACGTAAAGTGCAGGGCCTTAGTAGTACACACGTCAACCTTACATCAGAAGTCAGTTTTCAACACTTTGGCATATACCTCTTTTAATTTGCACTTTCAAGGCACGTCACCTATTGTCCACTGTTCTAAACGACGCTCAGATGTGAATAACAGAGATTGGTTATTCTAATATTATTTCTTGGCGGTAAATTTGAATTGTCCGGAGGTGCCCCATGTCCGGACCTGCCCCCTTCTCCCCTAATAGTCGCATTTCCAAAAAAAAATTTTCGTGCCCTTTGTGTTTTTGAAATAAGTAGCCATCAAGCAGCAACTTCTGCTTCCCTTTTTCACTAAGAACAAATTGAACCGCCATTTAACGCCGTAATAACGCGATATTAAATGTTGCACAAACTTTTTCGAAGTAAACAAATTTATAGAAAGCACCTTTCCTTTATACGACATAGGTAGGTGTATCTAATCCTTTTTCGTTGAACCTTTCAGTATAAAAGGTTCTAATAAGTGTATTTCTTCGAAAATTACCTTAGAAATACGAGTATTTCTACGAAATATGAGTGATAATCGAGTAAAATAAGTTCCTGTGTTCCCAGGTACCTCTGCCAACCTTAACGGGGTTCGTTATAAAAATCATCACCCTAATCTTGCATACCGTCCCATCCTTATCCGTAGTACGATAAGCCGGTAACTGCTGGAAAAATGGTGGAATATGTGAAATGAAGGTTTGTTATTTCATATTTGTCGGGGAATTTTCCTTTCGGTGAATTGTTTGTCGGGGAATTTTCTCGTCGGGGAACTGTTGTCGGGGAATATTCCGTCGGTGAATTGCTGTCGGGGAATATTCCTAGACCCGTCGATAAGTCTACATTTCGAACGTCTCTATCTTTTTACACATGGAGTCAGTCACAGTCCATGCCCTAATATCATAATAGAGAATACTGAATACGTAGCAACGTAGTTGTCGGTAATATCGGTACCGATATTACTTATCGGTGGGATTGATTGAGTTGACTATGATTTCAAAATTAATTGGTTCGCTAGTTAAGCATGGGCGCGGGGCTTCGCAAATGCCCGCCTTAATAGATTTAAAATTAAACCACTGAATGAGATAGAAAATTATATTAACTAAAATAGTATGTCAAACCATAACAAAAAATTAATTTCGCTCACTAAGCTGTTTAGTTTATAAAGTTAAACAACCAGATTTTAAAGTTAACAAAAAAGACATTAAATAAAATTTCAAACAAATTTTAAGTGGTCAGACAGAACTAAAAAAATAAAACGGCACAGTAGTAAAACATATATTAAATAAACGAATCCCTTTTGCGTTTGATTAACAAGGAAAAGTAAAACTCACAAAGACTATAAAGTATCTACCCAAATCTTATAAGTTCATAAAACAGTAAAACTCCACTTAAAACTCTTAATGCCCCTGTATATGAAAACTTGTCGCTACGATACACAAGGGAAGTGACTTTTCAAAATTCCCTTAAACAATTATTAAGATTGTACAACTGTCGATTTATCAAAACCAACCCAAAATCTAGGGCTACACCGTCCATCTTGGTTAGAAACGACTCACCTAATGACCTTGGGGTTTTCTATGGTTGGCAACTCTGGACTCTCGTCACGGCGCTCTGTAACTGTAACTGTAACTCTGTAATTTCGCTCGGTGGTTCACTAGCGTGTTTCACTTGGGCGGCGAAAATTATGCTGTACTGCATCTTCCACTATACCATTGTATTTTCAATCCTATTGAAATGATTTGGTCTGAATTAAAAAATAAAATTAGGGAAAAAATACTGCACCGAAATTTTGCAATGCCAACGGTGGACTTAATAAAAGAAGAATGTAACAACAATACTAGCAACAGTTGGTACAACTGTGTGCAACATGTTTACAAAGAAGAGAACTCTTATCAGCAACGTCTGGTTCCTGATTTGATTATAAACATAGGTGAATCAGAATCAGGTGATTCGGATTAAAGTATATTATAAATTTTATGGTACATAGTAATAAATATTATTTTATGTACATTTTCGTACCTAGATTGTTATAACACGATACTTTGATAAAATGAAAGCCATTGCATTGCATATTTGATTTATAAAATTAATTCGCTTCATTGCTTTCACTGTCAGAAACTGTGTATCTTTACCTGTACCTTGGGTTTCCCCAACAATTTTACTTCGGTTTATTGAGATTCGCAACGGGGATGCTATAAACAGCTTGATAAGTCAAAGTCATAAACACGGTATATCTCTTGAAAGACTGTAATAAGAAATCAGTTACGTATCGATTTAGTTTTTCATATACAGGGTCCTCATTCTTAATGTTACAAAAAATCTAATTAATAAACAATCACTTAAACACCCGCAGGGTTTTACAATATTGTCCCAGCTCTCATTGACCTGGCGATCTAAATGTTTGCATGCGTTCGATTTGTTGGTTAGTACCAGAACTACCAGAAGATTATCTCTACCAAACTAGTTCTTACTAATAACCATCCAATTTAGTCTCCTTTGTGTTTAAGTAGATATGACAGGCGGGTTTTCCAGCTTATTTTCAAGTTAACCTCACTTTTGTTGTTGTTGTTATTGAGTAGTTAACGTCTCCCTTTTGCTGCAAGGCTAATCTGGACGGGATCTACATTTTAACGTGGGCTCCGAACCACGGTCCTCGAGCACGCTGTACCCCCGACTTACGTGTGTATCCTTTTTTTCCCGACTTTAACGCTCTACCTCGGAGGCGGGCAATAAACACCGCCCCGGGTAAATTCACCGGGGGGAGGCAGAAGTAGCCCTGCGGGCCCCCCTCGGCTCGGACGATGGACTGCCCTAGTCAGAACTACCTATCTACTTAATTACTATGAAATGCCGACTAGCCGCCTGGGATGAAATTGGACCCTCGCCATATGGGCTAGTTAGGTGTGCAGGGCACGGCTAGAGATGTTAGTCAAAAGTTCCTCCTGGTCACGCCCTACGTCCCCCATCCCGGCTAGCCGGATTAGGGGTTCGGGCACCTGTACACATGTTCCTGAGAGAAAAGGCATTGGGGAAGGGTACGCCAATAGAGCGGAATAGAGGGGGATGTTACTCCAAGACAGGAGAGCAAATAGCACATAGATACTACAATCACAAAAAAAAATAAAATAAACACAACACCTAAAACACCAGCTCTCCCCGCCGGGTCAAAAGGATAACCAGAAGGGAAGGGAAAAAAACACAAGTAAGAATAAAAGTAAGAAGCGTAAGCTATAAGCCTAGTCCCTTTTCAAGTAAATAAAGGAAATCAGAAGGAAAGCAAAGCGAGAGTAACTCATGATTTTTTTTTTTACTCACCCATGACCAATTCGCCTCACCCTGAGGGAGAAACGAGAATTCTTCTTTATTTTCCCTACCTCCTGAGGACGACTACTAACTCCCTCCTAGGGGTTATCTCCTGTTGAAACTTCGATCTCATGAGGGAGGTAATGGATTGAAAACCCTCACTCCATATACTCTTGGACCTAATCATTCCCCTAATTATTCCTTCGGGCGACCACTCTATTCCCAGCTGCCCCCTAAGCCTTGTCGTATGGTGTCGCCAGAACGGGCAGTGAAGGACAGCATGCTCCGGGGTATCTCTTACTCCACACTCGCAATTGTCCGACGCGGTTTTTCCTATTCTTTTGGTATAGGATTTGAACGACCCATGCCCCGAGAGGAACTGTTCAAACCAATGGTTGTGGGTGTGGTGCCCACAGTTCACCCACTCGCCCAGATCAGGGATTATCCTTCTGGTCCATGCCGCAGTCGTAGTTTCGCCCTCCCATCTCCTCTGCCATTGGGATATCGTTCTCCTCCTGGCCATTCTACGGTTACCAGGGAGCTTACCGCCCCCGATGTTAAATAAAAACCCCCGTTCCTTAGCCAGGAGGTCGATGGGAGGGGTGCTGGCAATTACCTGGAGCGCGGCCGTAGATGTAGTCCGGTATGCACAGACCACCAGGAGCAGGGTGCGTCGCTGCATGCTCTCGAGCTTGGTCTTGTACTTCTTATAATTCATAGTCTCGCACCATATAGGTGCGCCGTACAGTAGTATGGAGTATACGACTTGTGCCATTACCTCCCTTTTGCGACCCGAAGGTCCTCCCACACTCGGCATCAATTTGGATAATGCTCCATTTCTCCTCTCCGCCGATTCAATGGTTGCCCTTATATGGTCATGCAACCTCCAGCCCTCCGTGAGTACGACCCCTAGATATTTCAAGGTGGCAAACGGCACGCCCCCCAGCCGAACACCAAATCGTCTGCCCGTTCTCGGGCCTTTCACACCAGCACCTGGGTCTTTTCTCCCGTGATACTCTGCCTGTGTGCCTCTAGCCTAGCCAATTCACCACCCTCATATACACAGCGTCAAGCCCTCTACACGCCACCGCCTTATCATTTGCTTTGGAGATTATAACGAGGTGTCGGCATACGCTATCACCTCGGTACTCGCAGGGAGTCCCATCCTGAGAACTCCGTCAAATAGCACCTTCCATAGGGTGGGACCAAGGACGGACCCTTGCGCAACCCCGGTGTCGGTACGATGGCTCACGTTCCGCGTAACTTTTATGGTTCTATTGTCCAGATACCTTTCTATAGCACTGATCAGATAGGGGGCGATCCCCCGCCCTCTCATGGCCTCAACGATAAGTGGCCACGATGCCGTGTTAAATGCATTTCTAATGCCATGATCGCCCACTTGTACGGGGAGGCATTCGTCGCAGAGAGTTGCTTCGGGGCGGTGATGGTAGACTTCCCCCTCTGGAACCCGTGTTGGGCAGGCGAGAAGCCCCCCAGCTCCTCGTACTCCTCCTCGATTCTATCTCTTAGTATGTATTCATATACTTTTGTCATCGACGACAGTAGGCAGATCGGTCTATAGGATCCCGGGAGGTGTGTGTATCATAGGCCCGCCCTCCTACAGGATATCTGATCCTATCCGGCCTGGTTACCCGAAAAGTGAGGTTAACTTGAAAATGAGAACCAGCCTGCCATATCTACTTGTTTAAATTCTATCCAAATTGTGCATTCTAAGTAGCCATCTGAATGAGTAAAATCTGAAGGCACTTTAGAGAATCTGCGATAATGTGTAGTCGGCATACCGAAAATTGTTGATGTTTACGCCATTATGGAAATTCTCTTTTTTCACCTGTTTTGATCCGTATACCGTCTAACATATGTTAATCCATCTTGATGTGTGTAGTTGTGTTCCAGTAACGATTTGCGATTATTGTACGACCTATGTCTTCCAGTACTACTTCTTTAAGGATTTCTATAAGCTATTAATGTTGCACCCTGACAAATCTTGCTCGTAGTCTACGAGGTAGACATGCACAGGATCAGATACGTCTCTACACCTTTGAACGTGTACTTGAATGCTGAACAGGATCTTTCTTGTACTAAAACCGTTAGACAAACCAAATTGGGATTCGCCTATGAATAAGTCGCTTCTTCTTTTTCTTCTTCTTTAGCCTCCGTTCATCCAAATTTGGATATAGGCTTCTCCTAGCATACATCATCAATCTCTGTTCCTTATGGCCCTTTTCCAATGTAGGCCCATTTTTCTTTTTAGGTCATCGCTCCATCTCATTTGTGGTCGTTCTCGGGTACTTAGGTATGGTCTCCGGTGCTGGATAAAATTACTCCATCTGTCATCTTGGTGTCTAACGATGTGGCCTGCAGAGCTCCACTTCAGTCTGGCGACTGTTTTGGTAACATCTTCAAATTTTGTTTTGTTGCGAATCTATGTGTTCCTCTTCCTGTCGGTTACTCGTATACCCAACATAGATGTTTTCATACTTCTCTGTATCTTTGTTACCTTATCCATGTTTTTCTTTGTGAATGTCCAGGGTTGAAAACCGCATGTGAGGATTGGAAGAACACGTGATTAAATTCGTTGCTTTTCGTATATTGTGATATTTTTCGGCTCTTGAATATCCATGCTAACTTTCCAAACCCTGCCAGTGCGAATCTTATGCGTCTCGTTATTTCATCATTCTGGTGGCATTTGTTCAATTTCAAAACCTGCCCCAGGTATATGTATTTATTGTCCCGTTCTATTGTAATTCCATTCAGTTGTATGTTTCTGATCTCTTCTGTGTTTGACATCACTTTTGTCTTTCGCATAATCAACATAAGACTTAATAAGATTAAGATTTAATAAGATTTAATTTGAGGCTGATTTCAACTGGCTAATCATGATTTGTAGTCCATTATTTGTGCTGGTAATAAGGACTACATTGTCAGAATATCTAAGGTAGCTCAGTCTCTTTCCATTGATATTTATTCCTACGTTTGCCCGGTCCACTGTTTTGAATACGCCCTCTATAGCTGGTGTAAACAACTTGGGTGATATCACGCCTCTTTGTCGGATTTCTTTTCCAATTGGGATGGGTTTCGTTTGCACGTCTTGTTCTAGCTGTATTTTCATTGTGACATTTCCACATATCGCTCACCGGATGCAATAGTGGCATATCTCTTTTCAAAGTTCTTGACGTCCTGTCCTGTTCTTCCTTCTTGATAGTCGATGTTGTTCGCTATTCTCCTCGTTCCACCATTCCGTGAGGCTTCTCAAATCATAGGCAAATTACAACCTACAACTCGCTTCACTACGGAACCAGGTGGAACCAGGAGAATAGCGAACAACATCGACTATCAAGAAGGAAGAACAGGACAGGACGTCAAGAACTTTGAAAAGAGATATGCCACTATTGCATCCGGTGAGCGATATGTAGTGTATAAGCTGTCTGTATCTAGAATCTATTCTACTATGGTTCATGGCTTGTTCTATTGCCCATAGTTCAACACTATCGAACGCCTTCTCATCGTCTATAAAGGCGAGTAATAGAGGAAGATGGTTTTCATTTGCCTTTTTTCTTTAATAACTCGCATTTTCGATAAATATCCCTTTATGGGTGATTTTCAAGAAAATTTTGTCGAAACGACTCATCACACCATTAGTTAGAATACGAAATTCTAACAACCTTAAACCAAATGCAGTATCCGTTGACCAATTCTTCTCTTAGGTGATGGTCCGATTTGGTTGGATCAAGTCTCGTGCTACGGTAACGAGACATCGATAGAGAACTGCACTCTCTGGGGTTGGGGCGAACATAACTGCGTCCACGACGAGGACGTGGGCGTGATCTGTGACGCCAAGCAGGAGCTCGTCCAGGTGCCGGCGGAGAGGCACTCCCAGCATGTCTTCTCGGCCGATTCGCCTCGCAAGTTATCGGCGCAGGGAAAGTGCGGCTTCAGGAAAGATAATCTGTTTTTGGGGGACGACTTGGTGCACGCCAGGGTGGTGAACGGTTACACGGCAAGAGCGGGGGATTACCCGTGGCAGGTAAGAAATTGGATGAGATTTGATTCTGAAAAAATTCATGAAGTAACGTCGGTACCATTTTACAGAGCGTAATTTCTAGAGTGGCGGATCGATAATAGAAATTTTGGCAAGATTTTCAAATGGCTTCAAATGAAGAAGTTATTAAAAATAATTGTAAAAGTAATATTGAAACATTCAACAAATTTTTCGCAATAGTATCATCTATATCATCATACTGTTGTAACGTACTTTGTTCGGTAAGGTAGAGTCGTTGGCGGCACAACGACTCTGGCGGAAAGTTACATCACTGATTTGAATTGGCGCAAGTTGCGGTGTTCGGGAATTCGGGACACGGTTTCAAAGTCGGTTCACATCGGGCGCCAGATTTTTAAGGGTCAACTCCCTACAGCCACGAGTGAGTTTAAACTCAGGAGAATACCAGGGGGTCCGTGAAAATAAAACACACAGTACAGGGAAAAATACGGGTTATCTATATTACATCTATGAGTTCACAAATGAAAATGAATTTAAATTAAAAGTGACATGAGACATATGGATTGTTAGAAATTAAGCGGAGAATCAGAATTACAATATTTACAGCGGTTAGGGACGTTTCGGCAGCGGAGGCAACGATTTGCCGGTTACTAGACTTTCGGGAAGTTTTGGCAACGGTGTGAGATCAGGAAATTCGGATTTCGGAGAGGAACCGGCAACGTTGCGCTCCGCATTCGATGGAACGTCGGAGCTCAGCTGGTTCGGACAAAAAACGTTTCGGTTCTTATCTACACTGACGAGAATATGTTAAACGAAAGGAAATGCGAGTTAAACGATTCTATGCAAAATACTAGTAATGTATGTACAAAGCGGGAAAATGTAAGTTACTAAAATGTAATAGATAATTAAACGTGCAGAGTCGGTAGAGACGATTAGATGCAAGCGGAAGAGAGAGTAAGCGAAGGTGAAAGCGGAGCAAATAAGCGAGGGTGGAGTTAAGCCTTATAGGGGCTTAAGGGGCTCTAGGGCGGAAGCGAAAATCTAGCGTGCGGCTCGTAGTTAGAATTAGGCCTTGTGGAATTGCGGTTAATTATCGTAATAAAGACGACCTGGGAATACTTCACCGAGAACGTTTTACTACGAACTACTTTATGCGAGAGAAGGAAAAGCCTAAGCCAAAAAGAGACAATATAAGCGGATTTTGAGTACTCACACTGGAAGATGAAACTATCGGCGGAGACACTTGCACCGAAAACTCACTTCGCGAGAGACGGGCGACGGGTGATCGGGCGGCAGAGATTCTCTCGTATCGCGAGAAAAGTAAATGACAGCACGGGCACTTGGTTCGGCGGAGAAAACTTTCGGACTCGGACTACTCGCGCAAAAACGGACAGTTGGCACTGCAGAGGTACTCTAGGACTACTCGCAAGAGCGGCGACTACACCAGATACATTCGATACTTTTCATTCATATTTAGAGCTCCCAGATAAACAGGGAGGGGTAATTTGCAGCTCGTAATTAAAGAGACAACTGGTGGTCTTTTGTTTAAACTCGGTCTTCGAAATTTGTAGGTGTCACGGCGGGGAGACAATGGTTATTTATTTGAATTTACGGGTTTTCCGCAAACGGTAACAGAGGGAGACAAGGGTTCTAGCCACGGGAAAAATATGCTTCATTACACTGTCATTCATGCCAGGAGCAATAGAGAGCAAAAAATTTTTTTAGGAGATATACCTACAATATTTGTACTTAAATGCTATATTAAAAATGTTTTGGAAAGGATGTAAGTTGTAACTTTTCCCATAAATGAGCGAGTGGAGTTGCAACAGGTCACGGCTAGCTATCAATATGTCTCATGGCAATCTTTGTAGCGCAGATAATTGTTATTTAAACGTTTTCTTGAGACTTCCAAAAATGTCCTAAGGATTCGCGAAAGAATGTAAAGATAATGTAAGATATTTTATTAGATTTATTGCCTTAGGGTTAATAGTCGATATATCCCGTGTTACTTATTACATTTTTCACGCTGCCGTTGAAAATTTCTTCATAATTCCCCAAAAAATGAAATGTTTGCTTTAGTTTGGGCGGCCGTCACTCTGTCATAAGTTGACTGTATATGCGTAAGTAGGGTTACCCGATGCGACAAATTTAAACAAAAGACTATTAACATCCTCGGCAAGATAATAAATTTACTCTTTTATTTCCATAGGAATGTGAATTACACTATTTACATTCAGCTGTCAAGGAAGAATAATACACGAATATTATGTGCCATTTTCATGTTACGTATCTAAGCATGTAAGGACTATTTACGATGTCGGCAGAGTGGAAATTATAATTAAATGAAAATTCTATCTTATATGTTAGTGTTTAAATTAATACAGTACACACTCGTTAATCTCAATAAAATAAGAAGGGTTTATTGGCAGATACCACAAAATTAGTTTGTCTAATTATTTCATTAGGGTAAACATAAAGGCCCATTAAAGCCTTAAGTAAATGTTAAATTTTAACTAAAATTTAAATAAACATTGGCAGGAAAAATATGTTTTTTCACGTTTATTTAAATCTACAATAAATAATTTCCTTGCTAATAAGTTCATTTTAGATGGGGAAAAAGTCCTGAATATTTTTCGAATACATTTCAAGGAGTAAAAATATATATTATGCAAATAATTCGTTATTTTACTGACCAAAATTAATACCGTAACAAACATTCTCAACCAGTAATTAAATTATCGTCACTGCACTTCGATTGCGTTCCGATATAGTTGTATGTGAAACTGCACTCGTAGCATTAAAAGCGTGTGTAACAGCATAACAATAAGAAGGAAATAATGTAAAATGAAATTAAAAACGTTGATACTACTTTTTATATGTTAAATAATTCTTTTTGGCGTGATAAACTTCTTATAAATCAATGTGCGGGCTATACACCCCAGAAAACATTGTAACGTTACGCCTGGCCTGATCCATGCGTGGAAGCGAGAGCGAGAACAAGTGACAGAGATTGACCTGTGACGCATAAAGGCGGAAACAGACTATTGTCACCTCACGTGAGCGCATATGAGCTTCTCACGACCTCCCGGTCTCGGATGGACAACGTGATATCATGCCTAGAATCACACTTATGTCATGTTTATAATGTCATGCTCATGTTTGTCAGTTTTGGTAGATATCTATCATTGCATTTGTTAATGGAGAGTGCAAGTTCAACAAATTCTTCTGATTGGGAAGAGGAACTGGAAGCTATTGCCGCTTTTATATGTGTCAATGAAGAAAGTAAAAGATCGAAGAGGTTGTGGATTCATGAAATTAATAGAGGAAGAGAAATTTTGGGCGAGTTTCATAAATTAGTGCCAGAATTACGAAAAGATCCGAAACGCGATATGCGTGCAATGTAGGGTTGTATAAAAATTCATATTCTCGCATATTTCTTCCATTGTAGCAAAAATCAAGTATCTAAACACTACAAATTGGAAACAAAGCTGCTCACGCGAGCTACAAATATGTAACTAGACAGAAATATAAAAACGTACACTCACGTGAGACGTGGATGTTACAGCGTGATACGCGTGAGGTGAGCTCAGTCTGGTTCTAATACATTTAAATACTATGTGAAATAATACTCCGCACTTTTTACCCGTGACGTGAGTTAAGGCGGAAACAGACTATCGTCACGTCACGTGAGTTCACGTGCTGTCACGTTAACTCACGTCACTTTAACGTAACCTCAGTCTGGTTCTAATACATTTAAATACCATGTGAAATATTACTCCGCACTTTTTATCCGTGACGTGAGTTAACGTGACAGCACGTGAGCTCACGTGACGTGACGATAGTCTGTTTCAGCCTTTAACGTGACAGCACGTGAGCTCACGTGAGGTGACAATAGTCTGTTTCCGCCTTTACGTACACGAACACGTATGCAAGCGTTTCGCTTCTGACTTATCTCCTTTCCGTTCTGCCTGGCGCTTGGGTCCTAGTGAAAGAGAGACAGCGGCAGCACACAGCTTGACGTTAACATATTGCCGGCATTCATAAAGTGAACTGGATATTCCCAGTCAACACCATTGCTTATTACAATCACAATTGCGGCAATAAGGTAATCGATTCTTGCATTCTAAGATTTTGATTAGCTATATAATCTCATATATTTTTTGTTCTTTCATTATTAAAACAAAGTAGCATCGGTCAGCGAGTACAGTAATAATAGGTTATGTTACGATTTCGACTAAAAAATTATTATGAATGATATAAATGATCGTATAAAAAGTCGACTGCTTTCATTTAGTATTCAATGACAAAAATTATCCTCCGTAGCAATTCATGTCAGGTTCAAGATTAATGTTTAACTTCACATATGTCATAATAAAGTGTCTAAAATGACAAGTTGGACCGGCCAACCGCAGTGCGAAAAAATCTTCTATAATGTAAAACTGGCTAACGCAGGCTTTTTAAATTCCGCAAGTTAATCAATGATCATTTAGTGATATTAATTAAATGCAATTCATAAACGTATGCAATTTTCCATTAATGTTTTCTTATGATTATGACGTTATTACGTAAAATTATCGTCCGTAAACCGACTTTTTGAATAAATTAGTTAATTATATGAAAAAATTAATTACATACGATATTAAAAACACTAGGTTTACTTAAATTATTTAGCCAATTTTACAATATATTTTATAATTTTTCGAATAAATGTCATATGAACAATAATACTAAATTATTATTTCATACAATTGCAAAAATCAAATTGGCAGTCGTTTAGCAAACAACAGAAAATGTCGCCATCTCTTCATAAGTTATATCCCAGTCTGCCACTGTGCCAACGACGTTGTTTCCTTTCTTTCAAGATAGAATCGACCAGTTGGCACTTTGGTGCAGCCTAAATTCGTCTGCCGACAAGTTTCCAGCGGAATCATTATTTTACATTTTTGTTTCAAACAGTTGGCAGACATTTTAAAAGTATTGCAAATAATTTTATTGTTCTGAATTAAAAATTCAGTCACCAGTTTGATACACAGCTGCCAACATATTAAATTGGGAGTCGTTAAAATTATTCAAAAATTTCCAATTAAATACCCTGGTCTATTTATTCATGAAATTGATTTTATAATTTTTAAATTACCTTAAGATGTTTTTTGATTTAATTACACACAACGATCTCTGAAATAAATTTTGATATTTTTATGCAAATATTCGACAATGGCTGGTGTGAACTTCAGAAATATATATTTAGACCTTCAAATATCTATATCAAATTCACATATTAATTTACCAGACATTTGAAAATTATTGTAGGTTCTTTAAAACATCTTCAGATATTTTTGATTTAATAGGACCCAACCATTTCTGAGACAAATTTTGATATTTTTTCCTGGAAAATCGACAATGTGCCAACTTCAGCAATATATTTTTTGGCCTTCCAATATCTAACATCAAATTCACATATTAAATTAACCTACATGAACAACATTCAAAAATTTCTATTTCAATCCCCTGGTCTGTTAATGGATAAAATTGATGGTACTTATGCTATTACAAATTACCGTGAGGTATTTTATGATATAATAGGATGCAACGATTTCTGAAAAAAATTTGAATCTTTTTATGACAATTTTTCCCAAATAATTCAAAACTTTTCATGCTAACTTTTAGGCTGCCATAAAAGTGAAAGTAAAGGACAAGTCGGCCCATTGGTGCGGCGCCATCGTCATCTCGAGCAAATGGATCCTGACGGCTGCGCATTGTTTAAAGGGTTACGCGAAAAGTGCCTATGTCGTGGTAGCAGGCGAGTACAACACAGATGAGGACGAAGGCACAGAACAGCAAAAGTATATAGAAGAATTTTTCATACACGAGGACTTCCGCAAAGGGCATAAGATGAACAACGACATAGCTCTGGTCAAGCTTAAAGGGACCGGATTCATCCTAAACGACGACGTCCAACCGATTTGTTTGCCTGATATCGACGCTTTGTACGACAGGGACTTGAATTGTACCATCTCAGGGTTTGGATCGATGAAGAGTGGAATAGCTAGTACGTAACAATTAATTAAGGATAAAGTAAACAGGAATTTCTAACCAATTACTTTTTTGGTAGCTTATTCTCACAACCTGATGGCTGCTTGGATTCCGATCCACAGGGAAGAAATCTGTAAAATGCCGCATATTTACGGCGATGCCATCACAGATGGAATGCTGTGCGCGGGATTATTGGACGGGGGCGTAGATGCCTGCGATGGAGACAGCGGAGGACCACTAGCATGTCTTGATAGAGGTAATTATTCGAAGTGTCCCAAAAATAACCCATATCCTTTGAAGGGGGTATTGAAATGAGCGGTGGGCGAACTTTGGACCGCAAATAATGAGGGTACCTTTAATTGATAAGGCTTTAATTGAAGGGTTAAATAAGCTTACAAGAAATTTGGGCCGCAGCTTAAGACAGGTAGGTAGGAAGTGTATCGGTAGGAACGGTCAGCAAGGACTTCCCTTGCCCTTTTAGATGGGATTTCCCGTAATTTGCGTATTTTCTTTCTTGCCCTTACCCATTTTCCTTGCCCTTTAATATTTTCGTGATAAAGATTCCTAATTCAACCACCAATGCGCCAGGGTTCAATTTCTTTACCGCCCAAAATACCTGTACAATAAAACCACCTTTTCGTCGTCTATCAATAAAACCGTCGTCCCCACCTGGTCGCGGCCCAAACTTCATTCACCCGAAATAAGGCTGCTTGCTTTTCTAACATCGAATTAAAACAACATGAATAAACGGGAAGGAGGAAGACGAAAATAGTACTTATATTATTATACTAGTTTAGTAAAACGAGTCACAATATGTCTTATTAAACGAGTGTAATATACTATTTTATCTACTTTGGTTTATTAATTCATTAAATTTTGGCTATTGAAGTTTTCGTGTTACACTAGGGAATTTTGCGTCGGTTGGTTACACTGACGTCACTGGCATGGACGTTTTGTATTTAAATTTGAAAATCTAGTAGCCCTAGGTCAAATTTAATTACTACTTACTTACGTGCGCGAAATGGAAGACAAAAATGTAGAATTGACCTGTACACCCCTAGAAATACGTAAAGCTGCTCAAGAAATTTATTGAAATACTAATAATTTAACCTTGAAGTCTACGTGACAGGCTGACGTACCAGTTTAACAAAACTAAATGTTACCATAAGTAGTGTAATAATATGAATATTATTACTCTACTTTCGGTGTAATAATGAGATCATTAGTAACGCAAAGTAGATAAACATTTATCATGGACTTGACTTGAATTAAGTGGCCTTTTCAGAGCTAATATTCTTCTCTGATGAATTATCATTTTAATCTTACGTTTGAAGTAAACGTGGTTCTAAAATGTCCCTAGAAAGTTAAACGACAAAAAACTAATTATAGAGCTAATTAATTTTGTGAATTATTAATTAATTATTTTATTTTTGAAATATTTTCTTAATTACACGTTGATTTTGATATTTTGATATTTTCCATATGTTCGACGAGAGTTGTTTAACTTGATTTTATCGATTTTTATTAGTGTAATATTTTTATTTGTCTTATATTCTTCTAAGATTGTTATTCACACCACATCCCCACGGTTGGTAAGGGGTATATTTTTGGTATTAGAACTGTTCTATTCTTGGATTAAGCCTGATGACGGTCGTAGGACCGAAACCGGTCACTTAGAGTGTTCAATCATTGCAAGAAGAACACATTATACTGGTGGAAGACTGAGAGGCTTTTTATTTCTTGAATCTACATCACCCACCTTTGAGATGGACAACCGTATTCGTAATAGTCGATTTAGGTTTATTCGTCCATAACTTGATAATTGTTCCAGCAAATCGTACAAAACTCTGTGAAAGTAAAATTGAATTTGAGCACACATTTCTAGAGTTTCAGTTATTGTATTTTGAAAATTTGAAACTTTCCCCAACGCGAATAAGAGTGCTTGTTATGAGTATTCGCCATAAACTCGACAAATATTTTAAGATAGTTTCAGCTAAAAATGAGCTTCAGTTAATGTTTTATGGATGATTGAGTCTCTCAGAACCGTGAATTTTACTGCAGTTAGTATTTATTGAAGCCAGTAACTATTTTAACTAATGAAACAAAAGAATAAAAATTTAATAAGCTAGTTAAAATCATTTAATACATTTAAAAAAATTGAAGTGAGAGTGCTATTTAAAAAAGAAGCAACCTTCCTTAGGAAGGAATTTTTATAAAATAATTTTGATCTAAAATAATTTTGGTTTGATTGTTATGTGATCGATTATTTTACGTTTATATTATGTTTACGCTTAGGTTGTGCATAATCAATTTGGTTGGACCATTATCGGCAGACTTTCTGAACATCCGGCATAATAAAAGAGGAAAAAAAGGGATTGAAACGTTTCTGTTTGAAGACTCGATGGAACCAGCTTGAAGTTTCTCTAACAAATAGGCCAAGCAAATAAGCAAAAAATACCCTGTTTTTGACATCGAATTCTCGAGCAGGAGACCCGGATTTTTAGGTAATATAGGCCAACAGAAACAAAACGTATAGGAAGACCCCACGAGACTTTGAACATTAGGCATTGTTATTAACAATTAAACGTCAAAATTTGCACTTTTTTGACTATTTTTGTTGTCGATTAAAAACTAAGTTACTTTTGGGTAAAACGGGCTCACCACCCTCTAGGGAATTAAAAGACCTTTAAAATGATTCTAAACAGACCTCGATATCTTCATTTGTTGCCGAGAAAAATGGTATAGAAAGTCAAAATCGACAAATTCTTTGTTTAACAATTGTTATTGCGAAATTAAACCTGCGGCTTTGTTATTTTGTAAAAAGTCGGGGATTATAGTGCTTTAATATGTGGTAAAAAGTTCAGATCGATTCATCAAATAGTTCAGTGCAAAATTCAATTTGTTTATATTTTTGCAATTTTTCTGCAATAACCATCTACGCACAAATACAAATAAATCGCGATTCTAAGATCATGGGGCCCAAGAGAAACATTTTCTCTATCGATATCAATTGTTGAATATGATAAAAAGCAATTTTAAGATTGTTTAATAAATTAAAGAAGAAAAACTTTTTTTTTATTTTGACACCTTTATGTCATAAGCCATTAATACCTCTGAAAATTGTTGACGAATTTTGATGTTTCTTCTTTTAATTTGGGGTACCGTTCCGATCACACTAAGAAGATGTGATTTGTTTATTAATTTATTCATTAATTTACCACCTAATTTGTTGACACAATTTTTTGGAAACAAAATTTTCACGAAAAATCCATTTCTTTGGTGCGGTTTTTATTGTTAAACATGGAAATTACTTGTTTAAGTATAATACACGAATTATTGTCATTACAAAAATAAATTTTAAATTTATTTTTTGATAAAAAATAATAAAAAATACACTATGTCCATAACATTTGATATAACAATAAAACAAAATAAGTTAATAAATATTATAATGTACGTTTTATTCAATCCTTTTCCACGTTTAACAATGAAAACCGCACCAAAAAAAAAAATTCCAAAAAATTGTGTCAACAAATTAGGTGGGTGGTAAATTAATGAATAAATTAATAAACAAATCACATCTTCGTAGTGTGCTCAGAACGGTACCTCAAATTAAAAGAAGAAACATCAAAATTCGTCAACAATTTCCAAAGGTATTAATTGCTTATTATGACATAAGGTGTCAAAATAAAAAAAAATTGTTTTTCTTCTTTAATCTTTTAAACAATTTTAAAATTGCTTTTTATCATATTCAACAATTGATATCGATAGAGAAAATGTTTCTCTGGGGCACCATGATCTTAGAATCGCGATTTATTTTTATTTGTGCGTAAATGGTTATTGCAAAAAATTGCAAAAATATAAAGAAATTGAATTTTGCACTAAACTATTTGATGAATCGATCTGAAATTCTTACCACATATTAAGCACTATAATCCCCGACTTTTTACAAAATAACAAATCCGCAAATTCAATTTCGCAATAACAATTGTTAAACAAAGAATATGTCGATTTTGACTTTCTATACCATTTTTCTCAGCAACAAATGAAGATATCGAGGTCCGTTTAGAATCATTTTAAAGGTCTTTTAATTCCCTTGAGCATGGTGAGCCCATTTTACCCAAAAGTAACTTAGTTTTTAATTGAGAACAAAAAAAGGTCAAAAAGTGGATTTTTTGACGTTTAATTGTTAATATCAATGCCTAATGTTCATAGGTCTCGTGGGGTCCTCTTATACGTTTTGTTTCTGTTGGCCAATATTACCTAAAAATCCAGGTCTCCTGCTCGAGGATTCCATGTCATGGCGAAATCCCTAATTGATTGGCCTAAAAGTACATGCCAACAAGTCACTACGTTAAGCTTTATTAACGACACATGGTCATCCACATTAATTGTTTAAGTTTCAAAAGTTGTTTCTTTACAGCCCGTTAAAAAAATTAAATCTTGCAGGCATTTTTTGGGGTATTAGAAATTCGGGTTTAAAGACATTTCCCGTAATGAGAAAAATACTAGAGTTTAACTCAGGACCACCCATTGTAGACTCCAGTTATTTTAAAAAATTGAGGTTTAAAAACAGCACTACTCATATCTTTTATTTCTAGGAGTATTCACTTTATACGGCATAACTTCATGGGGGCAGCACTGCGGCTACGCCAATAAGCCCGGGGTGTACGTGAAAGTCGCCCATTACCGAAACTGGATAGATGGCATCATCAACAAACACTCCACTTAATCATCAATTTATAATTGTAAATAAAAAACTTCCCTTCACATCAAAACCCTATTTAATATTCTAACTATTTAACAAAAGTATCAGTCTTGCACCTCTCCTATTCACGCAAAAATATACAAATAAAATGTGGTACCTAAAATCCAATTTATTTACACGAAATTCCCGAAAATCCTATTTAATTCCCGACGGCCCTCTGCAGCCGCTGGTACTTCCCGATGGCGTCCTGGACCATGGCGGCCGCCGCTGATATCTTATCGGGAGTCATCATCGACCTGACCGATTCCTTGCTGAGCTGAGTGAACCCCGGGAAGGAGATCACGCAGATGGGAGTGAGGTAGCACAGCACGGAGGTGAAGATCCCGCCGACCAACAGGAGAGAGGCTCCGCCGAGGAGGAACAGTCCGAACTTCGCTAGGGCCTTGAGGGTGAATTGCAGAGCACCCTGAAAGGAGGGAAATAAGAAAAATGTAATAAGTTCTGGTGCGAAAATAGGTAGATGCTTGATTTTAAACAAAAGAGTAATATATTTTAAGGGTAAGTTTAAGTATAATTAAGGGTAGGTTTAGTAAATTTAATTCAAGGTGTTAAGTTTGATTCAGTGTGATCTGAATCATAACACAGTTGATTCCGTGTAGTGTAATCTTATTTTAACGTCGGGATTGACACTATAACTTTATTTTCTCTAATAAAAAATAAAAATTCCAACTCACCAACACTTGAAGTATAACCACAATTTTCGAAAGCACCTGAAGATACAGACAAATCACCTTTCTCTCCCATTTCACTCGATTTGCAATTCTAACCATCCCCAAGATAAATCAATTTGTCAATCTGACTTACTTGCGTCGCCGGTATTATGGCCGATACGTAATCCGATTCGCTCCCCTGTTGTTTGTGCGGTACCGCCTGCGGATAGAGCGCCTCGTAAGGGTTGTAAGTGTCGAAAAACGAGTAAGGCACGTGCGGCTGCTGCACGTAGACGGGCTGCGCTTTCGGTGCGGGAGGCTCCGTGGCGGACGCTTGGGGAGATTTCTCGTCCCCTATCGCTTTCCCGTAGAGGGAGGCGAACAGGAGGGCGAAAGTGAAGAGAACCGTTGTTCCTGAAAGTATTGAAAGGTTTAAGTACAGGTACTTTTCCATTTCAATCATTTTTACTTACCTCGAAGCATGTCTTGGAAGTTATTCACCGACTAAAATGGATCCCTTCGGGATATTGCTATTTATAGAAACTTGGTAGTTGGGGTTCCGTATTTCCACCCCCTCCTGTCGATTTATTACCCGTAACTTACCTGATTTAAAAATTTATCACTGGGGCTCTTTTGAGATAATGTATTTCGAAGAATTGTTATACAGGGTGAATCGTCAGCAATGGTAGGCAAAATAAGGTAAATTATCTACTTATGATTATTATTATAATGTGTAACTGAGATATGCAGTCGATATTTTTTATAAAAAATGCCAAAATATGTCGTGCGATATATCAAATGGCAAATATTAAAATAAGCAGTATAAACCGACTAATTTGTATGTTTCTTTTTTTCTAAAGACTATTTATGTGGCTAGTATGTTTTATCGTTAATTACCGTCTATGAAACAAATGAAATCGAATGAACATTGGCAAATATACATATTAACACTATGAACAATACTAGCCCGGTCCGTCGGTTTTAAATTTTTAAGCGAAAAAATTAAATAATAGCTTTAATTAGCTAAACGTTTCCAATTAATGTCAAGTAAATTAATGGTTCATCATATCTTTAATTTAAGTAGATCACTGTATAGCTCGGTAAGACTTAATATTAAAATAAACAGTATAAACTGATCAAAAGAATATTGGAATAAATAAAATTACTTTCTCATACGAGGGACTCAAGTATAAGAAGTACTGTAATTAGGTCGATTTATAGAACTTGAGTTATTAACATTCTTAGAGGTTTTAAAGCCCCCCGAGTCCAAAAAATACGTTTTTGAAAAATTGTTCGTGGTTGTGGTACATTTATCTCGAAAATTAAATGTCATAAAAGGTTAAGCTCTCATTTAGAACTTGTTCCATACAAGTTTCCGTGAAGGTTTTTAATGAAATGAAATAGCTTATGAAGTGCTAGTTTAGTTTCATAATTTTCCGATTTCTTAAGGTTTTTTCTGTTTAATTTTGAATTTTTGTTCTACTAGGAAATATGTATAAAAAATTTTCACAAATATTTTTGAATAAAATATTTTTTGAAGGGCACTTTACACTAGTGGTTTTTCGACTTGGAAATATTTTCGAAATTTGTCTCTAGCATTTCTTAAATATTTTGAAGAATATACTTGTATATCCTACTGACGAAGTTTTATATCACTTTTACTAAATCTTCTCTAAAGGCTCTTTACTCCCGTCAATTTTCGATTTTCGAAAATTTGCTCAAAATACGCTCTAAGATTTTTTTTTATTTCAAATTTCCACTCTGCTGCCAAATATTGATAATTGAATAAGAGTAGTCTGAAGGACAAATCGCCAGCTTTTTAAGAAAATATTGTTAATACTCTAAACATGCATTAGAATGAAAAATGATGTATATAAAGCTGGCGGCAAGGATTTATCACGTTTTGGCCGAAATTAGTAATTTTAGAATTTGTAGCTCCACAGGTCCGCAATCTCGGGGCAATTCCAGTGGCTAGAAGGATCCATTGGATCCTTAGACAGTGTGTCTGAAAATTCCGGGGCCCACGTTTTCGAACTGTCGAAGTATATACAGTATTTATCACGTTTTGGCCAAAATAAGTCGTTTTAGAATTTGTAGCTCCACAGGCCCGCTGTGCAAAGTGACTTTTAAGATCTGACAGAGTCTCCTAAATCCTCCACATTGTTGCTGAAATTCCCATGGCCCGCATTTTCGAACAATTCAGGTATATACAGGATTTATCACGTTTTGGCGGAAATTAGTAATTTTAGAATTTGTAGCTCCACAGGCCCGCAGTTTTAGGTGAATTCCAGTGATTAGAATGATCCATTGTATCCCTCGACAGTGTGTCTGAAAATTCCGGGGCCCACATTTTAGAACTGTCTAGGTATATACAGGATTTATCACGTTTTGGCCGAAATAAGTCATTTTAGAATTTATGGCTCCACAGGCCCGCGGTCTCGGGTGAATTCCAGTGGCTAGAAGGATCCATTGGATCCTTAGTCAGTGTGTCTGAAAATTCCGGGGCCCACGTTTTCGAACTGTCGAAGTATATACCGGATTTATCACGTTTTGGCCGAAATTAGTAATTTTAGAATTTGTAGCTCCACAGGCCCGCTGTGCAAAGTGACTTTTAAGATCTGACAGAGTCTCCTAAATCCTCCACATTGTTGCTGAAATTCCCATGGCCCGCATTTTCGAACAATTCAGGTATATACAGGATTTATCACGTTTTGGCTGAAATTAGTAATTTTAGAATTTGTAGCTCCACAGGCCAGCAGTCTTAGGTGAATTCCAGTGATTAGAAGGATCCATTGTATCCTTCGACAGTGTGTCTGAAAATTCTGGGGCTCACATTTCAGAACTGTCGAAGTATATACAGGATTTATCACGTTTTGGCCGAAATAAGTCATTTTAGAATTTGTAGCTCCACAGGTCCGCAGTCTCGGGGCGATTCCAGTCGCTAGAAGGATCCATTGGATCCTTAGACAGTGTGTCTGAAAATTCCGGGGCCCACGTTTTCGAACTGTCGAACTATATACAGGATTTATCACGTTTTGGCCGAAATTAGTAATTTTAGCAGTTTGTAGCTCCACAGGCCCGCAGTTTCAGGTGAATTCTAGTGGCTAGAAGGATCCATTGGAACCTTCGACAGTGTGTCTGAAAATTCCGGGGCCCACGTTTTCGAACTGTCGTTTTCAGGAGTTATCACGTTTTATCCGAAATAAGTCGTTTTAGAATTTGTAGCTCCAAAGGCCCGCTGCGCAAAGTGACTTTTAAGGTCTGACAGAGTCTCTTAAATCCTCCATATCGTTGCTGGAATTCCCATGGCCCGCATTTTCGAACAATTCAGGTATATACAGGATTTAGCACGTTTTGGCCGAAATAAGTCATTTTAGAATTTTTGGCCATTTTTGGGTATTTTTTATTGACCCCCTGCTAGCTTTTCTGAGCTCTCTGTGTACCACATGTTCGACCTGTCGACGTATATACAGGATTTCCCATGTTTTCTGGTTGGTTTTTGGCTGAAATAAGTAATTTTCGAATTTTTGGCCATTTCTGGCAATTTTTGCCCGCTTTTTTGGCCAACTAACAGAAGGTTTTTAATGCCAAATGATTTTCAAGATCGCTACTATATCATGAAAATGAACCGCGCGTGATGATTGAACATCTTGCCATTTTTTGCCAAAATTGGCCAAATGTGGCCAAATTTTTTTTTGGCCCAGTGACTTTCAAGTACTTCTAAAGACACAAATTCCTGCGTAAACCAGAGCATCCTATTACATTCCGTGTATGAGTTATAGCGGTGGCCGCTAACTTAATATTAAGTTAGCCCACCTTTTGTAGCTCCGGCTATTCAAAAGCTACAAAATTCGTTTTCTCGTCACAAAAACAAAATCTCCACTATTTTGTTTTGCCAGGCCTGAGGAGGGTGGTCCGTCAACTTTATATACATTAAAAAATGGTTGAAAGATATTTCTCGGAACGGATGTCCAAAAAATTTAAAACAAAAATGGCGATGTGTAACATCGTAAGACTTGCTCATATGGCCGGAACATATATTCATGGCAACATTATCAAAGTACCTTTTAGAGAGGTATTAGAAAAAATGTTTTAAATAAAAGTTGCTGCCATTAGTTAGATCAGTTCAAATCTAAAATTTGGTAAAAATCCTTTAAGCTGTTTTGGAGACAATTCAGGAAAACTGAAAGCTCATAAGAGTAAAGGGCCCTTCGCAGACAATCAGTCAAGATAACGATAGCAATAATCAATAATTGTTGAACAGCAAAGTAAACATATAAAGTTAAAAAAAAAACGTTGAACCAGTTTTTGAGATAATCCAAAAAAACCTAAAAATAACAGGAATAAAGTCCTTAAGTTTTTTGCTCCTAACTGATTCTGATGAAATTTATGTGGTTCCGAGTTTTCAGAGGACTTAGCCAAAATACAAACTTTCAACTTTCCACTATAATAGTTATATTTTCTGAGAAAACGTTGAGCACATACACAAACAAACACGCGCGCGCACACCTAGACAAGGCAACACTGCTCACTGTTGCTAACATAAAATATTCACGCGAATTTGAATTTTCATATGTCTTTTTCCTACCATGTGCTACAGTTGTTATATACATGAGGTCACCTGGTCATGTGTATAAAAATTTATGTTACTTGTCATATATCGTACATACACACAGACATTTCTTTTCAGTTTTTTTGGATTCAGAGGACCTAAAACGTCTAGAAATGCTAATATCATCAATTCGACAAATCGGTCCGATTAAAGTACTTCTCATACATGAGTATCTCATATGAGAAAATAAAAAGGTTGCTTCTAAATGCATATGTATTTCAATGATAGCATAAACGTTAAAATGAAATAATGTATTTTATCTATTAACAAGTTAGCCTTTGGAATTCCGCTTTTATCTTTCTGCTTTTATATTTGGATATACGAAGCCACATAATACACAAACTGATCCAAAATAATTCGTAACATAAATATTATGAGCATAACAAATTAAGACACAACAAACAACACTTTAACGGTGATAACCTCGTCTAAGTGCAATGTGCAATAGTTGAACAAGACAGTTACCAACTCAGGCCGCCAGTGGCAGCACTTATCCGGAAATTCTGATTGATTACGGAGTTGTACATATTAATAATCTATTACGTTTGATGATATTTACTCTTGTACTTAGTCACTTTTAGTTTTATATTGCATGCCATATATCTTCCTTCTTCCTATATTATCCGTATATTAGAAAAACCTTTTACATTTTCTATAACGTTAACTAATCAAAAGTCTTTCTATATTAATTGTATTAATTTATTTTGTTTCAAAAATAAGCAGATGATTTAAAAACGTTTTCAGGGTTGTTAGAGGGAATAGTCACACTAGTTGAAGATTACCAAAATATTTCCTCATCGCAAACAATCTAAATCCACTCTAAACATCCTTGTAATTTGTTTAAAAAAAATGACCAAAGCAATAACAAGAACAAGCGTAAAAATTTCACTTAATCCAGACAGCAGGCATGCTTAATTAATGTTCATTAAGTTCACCACAAAAGCTACAAAAAATCTAAAACACATACTCTTTCACACATACCTCAAGGATAGGTTTTTTGCGAATATTTAACATCAAATGAGATCATCGGCATAAAACATAGATATCTGAGTATTTGAATGAGTGGTAATTTGGTAGATATTTAAAAAATAAATTGGATCTAACTTAAATATCTCAGAATTTGAGTAAGTGATAATTTGATATACTACAGTAAAAAAATTGCTATGGAATATTTAACATCGAAGAAATTTTTGGTTAATTTTATATACCCCAATTGCCACTTTATACCTTGAGATTCGAAATTAATATTACAGACACCGAAATGAATACTTTTTTACTTTTTTAAGTTTAAGAAGGCGTGTAAAAATAATAACAACTGTTATGTTTATTTTGTCGCAATTATTAAAAAGAAATATTATAAATTTTTCTAATACTCTCCAATTCGTCGAAACGAGTTTAAGAAAATCTCAGAATTGAGAAAATTAGCTAGAAGTATTATATTGTTAAAAATTATTATACTAGTTAGCATGATAGTAAGTTTATATACTTACTCTACATTTTACTTCTTATTTTAATATAATTTCCATTTTTTTTTTTCAGTAATTATTAAATATTTCTTATCACATTCAACAACTTTGTTTACAAGATATACAATTTCGACCCTTAACATTTATAACTAAACAATTGGTAAATTTAATAACAACATAGATTGACATTGACGACAGAGAGGGGTATATATTAAATTACCATTCACTCCAATTGTCAGATATAAAAATTATATGCCGATGTTTTCATTTATTGTTAAGATAATGGTAAAAAACATACACAACAAAAATTGCTCTGACGCCATTTTGATGGTCTAAAATATAAAAATGGCGATTCGTAATATCGTAAGACTTTCTCATATGGCTGGACCAAATATTCATGGCAACATTGTTAAAGTGCCTTTTAGAGTAATTTAAGAAAAAAATCTTTTAAATAGAAGTTGTAGCGATTGAGTAGAACAGTTTAAATATAAAATTTGGTAAGAATTGGTAAAGTAGTTTTGAAGAAAACTGAGAAAAACTGAAAATTTAGAAGAGTAAAGGGCCCTTTGCAGAGGATCAGTCAATATATCTTTAATGGTAATTAATGAGAATACAATAGTAAATACAGAGTTAAAAATACGCTTTAACAGCTTTTGAGATATTCCAAAAAAAACCTGAAAATCACAACAGTAAAGTGCCTTTCGCCCTTTGCCCTTAACTGATTCTGATGAAATTTATGCTGTCGTGGGTTTTCAGGGGACCCAGCCTAAATACAAAGTTTCAATTTCCCACTATATATAGTTTCTGAGAAAACGTTGAACACATACATCATACATACATACATACATACTAATATACGTATATACACACAGAGATATGTATCCAAAAACATGTTTTTCGAATTCAGGGGACCTCAAAACGTCCAGAAATGCCAATATTTTAAATTCGAAAATCATCACGATTGCAATGCTTTCTCTTACTATTAAATGGGAACCCCATATGAGAAAGTAAAAAATTGACATTCCCACAACGCTTTCACAAAATATAAGTTTTGGCAAAAAGAATGAGCCCTGGATGAGTCATTCTGGGCGACAGCAAATTACTTTAAACGTTTAATGTGTTTTAATACACAAATACATTTCTTCATCATTTCAACATGTATTGTGAAAGTTTCAAGAATATAAGAGCATTTTCCACGAAATAATAGTACATTATTATACTAGTTTAATAAGACGGAGTATTGTCACACGAAAGTTTTAAATAGAACGAGTGTGACAATACGTCTTATTAAACGTGTGTAATATACTATTTTATCTACTTTGCTTTATTAATTCATTAAATTTTGGCTGTTCAAGTTCTGGTATTACACTAGGGAATTTTGCTTGGGTTGGTTACACTGACGTCACTGACATGGACGTTTCGTATTTGAATTTGAAAATCTAGTAACCCTAGGACAAATTCAATAACTACGCTCTTACTTACGTGCGAGAAATAGAAGACAAAACTGTACAACTGACCTGTACAGCGTATTTTCAGGAGAAAAGCAAGACAAAAAATCTTCGACGCTCTGGACATCGTACTGTAGCATGCTGAGAGCATGTCTAAATGCTTATAAGAACGCAGATATATCGAAATTTTCACGATTGCATGCTTTTCTCAAACGGCAGTCTCAAGGATATCAGCCTTGAGACTTGAGAATTTTGGATATTGCTGAAATAAATCAGTTTTTAAGTCACGGCGACGATCTTCATTATTTGGCAATTAAAGTAATTTTGTTTTTTTTTAAAAATCATGTTTCATTTGTTACCTGCTTGTATTGTATTCGTTCAGGTTATACTCATAATGGGATGTACTTATTACTTACGGGCTGCATCTTATTAAGGAATATGTCAGCCTTCGACCAATCGGTATAGCTTCAAAACGCTTTTTTCTCACATACCGAAACGGCCGATGCATCACTAACTCTATAGGGATTAATAAGATTAGCCAAGTGCCACGCATAATTGCTACGTTTCTGAATCTTGCTAATCCGGATCAGTACATGGGGCACTGCTTCCGTAGGTCCAGTGCATCAAACTTGGCCAATAATGGAGCAGATTTAATTACTATAAAGAACCATGGGGCCTGGATGTCTTGAGCAATAGGAGAGGGGTATATTGACACTTCGTTAACAAGGTAACAAGGAAAAGAGATGTGACGGATATGCTCAGATCATCGACATCCACTTCTGCTTCTGTCAATGCACAACCAATGTCCGAGCCAGAACCCCCTAAAATTGGAACTATAAACAATATCAATTCAATCAAAAATGAGACCAGTTTCGAACGAAATATTCAGGGAAATACTAACCTTAATCACCCAAAATGTCTCTATAAATGCCCAAGCCACAGTAATGTCGTAGTTAAAGTTTTCACTAATTGTACATTAGCGGTAACCTACATTAGCTACTGATTAGTTGTTCGTCCTTTGGGTTATACCGTCTTTTGTAACTTGTAATTTGTAATGCATATTGTACTAGAATAATATAAAATTATAACAAATAATACATTTTTCATGTAAATTTGAAAGGTTATGTTTACTATAATTTAACCTTGGCTGCAACGCTGCACACGTCTATGTGAGAGGTTGACATACCAACTTAACAAAACTAAAAAGTTACCAAAAGTAGTGTAAGAATTTAAATATTATTACACTACTTTCGGTGTAAGAATGAGATCATTAGTAACGCAAAGTAGATAAAAGAAATTTTGCTATTGTTGAAAATTTTCATAGTATTTCGTCGTTATCTAAACAAATAATTAACCAATTTGGTTCAAAATTGTCTCAAATTTACCTTTCTCTTTTTCTTGCACCACAGAAAATTCCTGTGCTCGCACTATAGAATAAAAGGGATATTTCTATTCCTAGAATTTTAAGAGCTACAAAAAAATATATCTGTCATGATTTCTACACAGATATCCGTGTGTTTAATATTCCCAATTTTTAAAATGGGATCTAATTGAAGCCTATATTCTTAACTTAGTATGTCCCTCCAACTATGCGGCTACCGGTCCCAAATTAATTTAGTTTTTTTAAATTCCATTGGCCAAAATAGTTTAACAAAATTCTATTTGGATACTTTGCAAGTGTCATCGATACCCTTTGTATGCCATGACAAATTTGTCTCTATTAGTAGATTATATCGAGACCTTTTACTAATAACAGAGTTTTCGTATCGGAAAACACGAATTTATTTTTAAAAAAACCTTTAATGTTCTCGAGAGAGATTACAAGATGAGACTAGGCTGACAACTAACAACTGACTCTATACAAAACAAAAGCATCTTTTATTATCTCGGTGTGTGACACCTTATACTTGTTTACGTTGCGTTTCTATGGGAATGTAACTCCTCCATCGCCAGTGGAAAGCACATCCTGTGGGTTGTGATTTCTGGGAATGATGATCATCTCGGTCGGGGAATTCTTCTTCTTCTTATTGTTGAGGTACCGACGGGAGCCGTAAAATCCAACAAATGCAAGGATCATCAATATTAGGAGTATAGTCCAAACGTCGATTTTTTGGGTATTGATCGGTTCTGATAGTCTTTCAAGCTGGTCCTTTTGTTCTTGGAGTTGCGCCTCAATTCGTTGGGTCTCCTTCAGGTTAACGGTGTCCAGGTCGATGGTTTGTAGATTGGTGATTTGTGATTCATTTCGATTAGAATTTATTGATAAGTTTATGGACGGCAGGTATGGATCTTCAAAAGTCAATCTGTTGGGTTTGTATGTTTTCAAGGTGAAAGGTCCTAGTTGGATGATACACTTCGGTGGTGATTCTATAAGGTAGGTGCCAAAAAATGGTACGTTGTCTCTAGAGTTTTGGCAATCGATGTTGGCGATCAATTTCTCGGGTATGGTGACAATCCATTTTCCGTCTATGATTTTGGTAATCAGGACTTCTTTCAGGTGAATTTGGAATGGGTGGCAGGTACTAATGTTCGATCGGTGTAATATCAGTTGTACTGAGCAGGGGGGATCACTTCCGATGATCGATTTGTGGACGTTCTTGCACAGGAATTCTTCGGGACGTAATTCGATGCAACTTTCTTCCATTTGTAGATATTGTTCGTTTCCAAGTGCCAGGAAGGGTTTGTAAGGAAGGTTTACGGAGAACGAGGATTGATCGATTGGTATCGGTATTGGGTATAATCGATAATAATGATAAATTTTAGATTCGACTAAAGGTAGTTCTAAGATGAAATTGATCGTTAAATCTTTTGAATAGCTTTTAATTTCTACAATACGTTCGAAGTTTAACACATTTTCAATATTAGTTTCTAAAGGTAATTTATCGATTGTTAATTCGGTTTCTAAATTTGTTATTTCCTTGAACAGTTCTACTGGGTGGATTATTGCGTTGTGAAGTGTATTTAATTTGGCAAAACTGATAGCTACCGATACTCTATCAAATATATTATAGATTGATTGGTACATTCCGATGATTTGATTTATAATCACATGAATCCTGAAGAATTGAAAGGCATTGTTTTCGTGCAAAGACATTTGTTTCACCGTCTCTTCTATTTGTATGATCCTTGATTTCAAAGTTAATTGATTGTGTGAAATATTTGTGATTAGATTTTGAAAGTTTTTGATGGTTTTCCCTAATAAGGTCATTTGTTGGGAGGTTGCACCTATAATTTTTGTTTGTCGACTCCTTAGTTGTTTAATTTGTTCGTCATATCTTTCGGCATCCGTTTGATCTAAATTTCCCGTGATACATTTAATTATTGACCCCAATGGGTTCAGTATTCCTCTTTTTACTATCGAGTGATTAGTGTGTTGTGGATCAAATTGATCGATTTGATCTTCTATCTTTTTCTCCAATAAGTTTAAAGGTATTAACGAGTTCGTGAATTCTCGATGGTATTCGTTATTCGATCCGAGAGATTCTTTTAAGGATATTGATTGAGTTTTTATTTTATGAAATTCTTCGACAACAGGAGTTAAGTTATAAATTTGGATAAAGGACCAATGGTTGGAAAGGATTTTGGCACTTCCAAGTTTGTACGGTAGGAGTCCAGGATAGTGGTTCAGGTCGTGTAGTTTTATTGGGGTTGCTCTTGTGAGACTGACCCATCTGTAACAGTTGGCATTATTTTAGTATCATTAATATGAACGATTTGTAGATTATTATTTTTGGGATTTTGAATTTCTAATTTGTTATTTTCTAAAATTTTGGTTACAATAAAGGGTCCAGAAAATTTTGGTTTTAACTTACCACGTTGTTCTAGTTTTTTGTATATTTGGCAGCCTACTGTGGGAGTATTGATATTTCTATTTTTATTGATTCGTTCGATCGCCTGTTGTTTGCGATTTTCAGAAGTTTGATGGACTTTTTCGTATAGGGCCGCAGTTTTATCTTTATGACTGTTTAAGTATTCGGAATATGCTTGAGAAGGAATCAAGTCTAAAGGGTCACGGATATTGGTGTGTCCTAGTACTAATTCGTAAGGGGTGAAACCGGTATTAGAGTGGATAGTACTATTATACGCTATTATGGCATAAGACATTAGAGTATTCAGATCTGTTTGGGGATCTGTTTCTCTAAGTAATCTTAGGTGTTCGATAAGGGTAGAATGAAATCTTTCGACCGGAGAGTTAGATTCGTGATGGTGAGGGGTAGTAAAATGTATATTAATCTTATGTGCTTTTAGGAGTCCTTCTACAACATCATTTCTGAATTCTCTGCCGTTATCGGAGACAATTCGGGTTGGAATTCCGAAAAATGAGAAAAAGTGAACGAGTTGTTGACATGCTGAAATTGCAGTTCCAAAATATGGAAGAGCTTGTCCGAATTTTGAGAATTTGTCGAAAATCGTTAGAAATTTTTGTGTTCCGGCAATGAAAGTGTCTACGTGGATTATTTGGAAAGGTTTACTAGGTGTTTCAGTAAGGGTAAAAGATTGTTTAGGAGGGTTTCGATTGTACTTAGCTCTTTGACAAATTTCGCAATTATTTACGAATCTGGTAACGTCTGATTTCATTGATTTCCAATAATAATTTATTTTTAATCTCTTCAGAGTTTCATCAATACCTCGATGATTAGATTTTCCTTCGTGTGTACCTTTGAGAATAAGTTCGCGTTCGTCAGGTTCAACGTTATTTATTAATTTTGAACATTCTATTAATTTCATATTCCTAAAGTATTTTGTCAATGTTTGTTGAAAGTAAGGTCGTAATTCTTTCGATTGGAAGTAAATATACAATTTTGAATTTTGAGTAGTATTTTCTTTAAGGAAATTCATTATTGCAACAACGTCGGTTGGCAAGGTGGCTTTAATTATTCTATGGTCGTCAAAAGTCTCTATGTCTCTTTTTGTGTAATTATTATAAGGTGATTTCTTTACTATTAATTGATTAGGTTTATTATTAATAATTTCGTCAAGAATTGGTATTTCGCTATATGTTTCGGGGGTGTTAGCAGAGTGAACAGTGGTAGAAGTATCTTCATTAATTTGAGGTGTATTTGAATTTTGACCATTTTGAACTTCGGGTTGAACTTGTATTATTTCGTCAATATCGTCGAGAGTGATATCGGATGGGTTAAAGTTTTCAAGAAATCGTTCGATTTCCATATCTATTTCACCTGGATTATTGATTATTGAATCTGTTTCGAGAGCATTTAATTGGATGCGCGAAAGAGCGTCAGCGTTAGAGTTTTGTTTACCACTTTTGTAAATGATGGAGTAATCAAATTCTTCGAGTCGAAGTCTCCAACGTACTAATTTAGAATTTGGTTCTTTTAGGTTGAATAACCAGACTAAAGGTTTGTGATCAGTATATATGAGAAATTTTTTTCCAAAAAGATAAGGCCTAAAATATTTACATGCCCAGACGATGGCGAGTAATTCTTTCTCGATTGTCGAATATTTTTGTTCTGTCTCGTTAAGGGTTCTTGAAGCATAAGCTATAGGGTGGTCATTAGGAGGTGTACCTTGAGAGAGAACGGCACCTAAAGCTACGTTCGATGCGTCTGTAGTGAGGACGAATTGTTTAGAGAAATCGGGATATTTTAAAATCGGAGCATTAATAAGAAGATTTTTAAGGTGATTGAAAGACTGTATGAAAGCGGGTGAGTGGTCTACTTTGGAATTCTTTTTTAGACGTGAGGTCAGTGGTTTGGCAATTTTGGCAAAATCTTTAATGAATCTACGGTAATAACCGGCTAGGCCAAGAAATGATTTGATATCTCGTTGAGTTCTAGGAATTGGGAAGTTTTTGACAGCTTGGATTTTTTCAGGATTTGGCATAACTCCGTCTTTTGTGATTTTGTGTCCTAAATAGGCGACTTCTTTATGTAAAAACTCTGACTTATCTAATTGAATTTTAAGGTTTGATCGTCTAAGTCTTTCAAATACGGTTTTTAATCTTTCTACATGTTCTTGTAAAGAGGTAGAATAAATTAGAATGTCATCTAAATATACGATACAAATTTCGTTTTGCAGACCTCTTAATACATTGTTCATTACCCTTTGAAAAGTTGAAGGCGCGTTTTTGAGCCCGAAAGGCATTCGTTTAAATTCATAATGTCCGGTATCGGTTGAAAACGCGGTTTTTTGAATGTCATTTGGATCCATCTCTATTTGGTGAAATCCATTTGCTAGGTCAAGAGTCGTGAAGTATTGGGCTTTACCTAATTTATCGAGAATATCTGAAATATTGGGTAGCGGAAATTTATCATCGATTGTTTTATCATTCAATTTTCGATAATCTATCACTATGCGCCATTTTTGTTTACCAGATGCATCTAATTTTTTGGGAACTACCCAAATGGGGCTAGTCCAAGGAGAATTTGAATGTTGAATTATTCCGTTGGTTAACATGTTTTCAATCTGAGTTGTTACTTCTTCCTTATGAATTTCCGGGTAACGATATGTTTTTGTAAATATAGGCGATTCATCTGTCATATTTATTTTATGTTTTATTTCATTAGTAAAAGTGAGAGGCGTACCTTCACAGTAGAAGATGTCTCTGTATTCGTAGCAAAGATTTTTGATTACTCTCTTTTCTTCGACATTACAGTGATCGAGCCTTAAATTTTTTAAATTTTGTTTTCGTAATCTGTCAAAATCGTTATCGTTATAGAAAGTGTAGTGGTCGTCTTCGGAATTTCTACAAAAGTTCAATTTGACTTCATCTATTAGCTCTACGTCAAAAGGACGCATAAAATTGATTTTTACTGGGTTTTCACAAGGGTTGGTGATAATTGTGAATGCGAATGAATCTACAATATTAACCAAAGCTTCTGGCATTTCTGCATTTCCAAAATTTGTGTAATTTAATATACCTGTACCTTGAGTTTGATTAACTGGGATTTTTACTTTTTGGGACGTACGAGGAGGAATGATAATTTCTGTGGGTCGGAAAGGAGGATGCGATTTGTTCTTATAATGCAATTTTAAGGTTGCACCGGGAGTTTCTAGAGTAAGGTCGCTTAAGTTAATCTTAGCGTGTAGGTTTGTTAAAAAGTCCATTCCAAATAAACCGTCAAAATCTGGTGAGAAATCGAAAAGATAGAATTTATGTTGATTTGGATTATTGAAAGATGGAAACATGGGAATTAATGCAACTTCGTTATGAACTGAAGTGGCGTGGGCGGTACGTACGGTGAACATTTCGGAGAAAATGGAATTTGGATATAATTGATAAGCAAGTTCAGGTTTTATGAAACTTTTACCACTTCCGGTATCTATTAAAAATTTCGCGTTTATTTCGGGAATCAGGATTACAGGAAGATCGGAAAGATTATAATTATTCAGAAATATTATGTTTTCTCGTTGGTGTTCGAAGCCTGGGGAAAATTTTCAGGATTAGGGGTTTGTTCGTCATAACAAGGGTAATTTTGTTCGGTGGATTGTTCTTCATAGGGGTTTTCCATGGTATAATAAGCGTCTTCGTCGAGATACGATGTTTCGTCAAATTCGGAATATATGTCGTGTGAGTATACGTCTTGTTCGTAATTATTTGGTAAGGGTTCAACTGCTTGATTGAAAAGCTCTTGGGATTTGAACATTGTTGGGGTGTGACGTTGTCCTGATCGATTTATGACAGTATTTCCGGATGAAGTATCCATAGGTTCCGGTTTTGAAGAATTTCTAGTCATTTGAGATGAGTGTGACGGGAAAGTCGGTCTCTGATGTAATTGGAAGGGTGGTCTTTGAAAGAAGTTAGGTCTTTGTTGTTGTACAAAGTTCGGGTTTTGAAATGATCTTGGATAAGGTTGAGGGCGTAATCCTTGGTTATGATTGAATCGATTGAAATTATTAAATCGTGGTATAAATTGCGGTCTCGGGACTGGAGGGTTTGGGGGTGTATATTTAAAATTCAGAAAGGGGCTCGCAGAGGAAGGTTTAGGCGGCATTGTGTGGGTTTGAGGTTGATGTTTGGAATTATTAGTATTAGTTTGTGTATTTGTGTTCGAATTAGATTTAAACGCTATGAAGTTTTCTTCTTCGATTGCGTATGACATTGCCTTTTCCAGAGTAGTAGGCGCTTTTAAACGTACTACTAATTGCATGTGATAATTTAGACCGTTTATGAAAGTTTTAAGACTCGTATCTTCATATTGTTTAATTTTCAAAAGTTTAACAGGAGCTTCGTCGTTACTTTGATTTACTTTAGAAAGCAAAAGGCTTCTAACGTCTTGAATTCGAATTCCAAAATTTTGAGGAGATTCACCCTTTTCTGGTCGCATTGTAATCATATCTTGTAACACACAATCAATCGATCTTTGATCAGAAAATGTTGTCAAAAGTGACTCTTTTAATTTTAACCAACTATCTAATTCGGTTCTGGAAGCAATTAGATCAGCGGCTCTGCCTACAAGTTTTCCTACAATTGTGTCGTATAAACAAATATTAATAGGAGCACGGGCATTAGTATCATCTTTATGATTATTAATGAAATTCTCACAGGATCTAATGAATCTATCGATTTGTTTTGGATTACCATCAAAATTTGGAATAATATCGGCTTGGTATTTTAGCAAAGAGTAATTAACAGTTCCGGCATTCATGATAACGTTATTCGGCATTTGTATGAAAGGACAAAACAAGAAAAATGTGTTAAATTCGTGAAAAATGAAAAATGGAAAAGTCGAATCTTTCTAAAGTTTGGGAAATGTATAAAGGAGGGTAAAAATGGATGCACTTACAGTATTGCAGTGAAGATTATGTTCATTCTTAGTCTAACCCAATAGGAGAGGCGATGCTGTCTTCTCCCTGGCCTATGTATGGATCTCGGACGATGCTTGTTCTTCGATCCGCACCAATAGGATGATGGACGATTTGGTTCCTATCCCTGGTCGATGAGCCGTCGTTGTAGCCTTCTCGATGTGGTTTTTTGGTGGTACGAACGCCAATCAACCGTTGAAACGGAAAACAGTTCTTTTCACACGATCTCCAAATTTTCGAAATCGCGGTAGACCGTTTTTGGCGATCCTACTGACTGCGCCAGTTTTCGTATCGGAAAACACGAATTTATTTTTAAAAAAACCTTTAATGTTCTCGAGAGAGATTACAAGATGAGACTAGGCTGACAACTAACAACTGACTCTATACAAAACAAAAGCATCTTTTATTATCTCGGTGTGTGACACCTTATACTTGTTTACGTTGCGTTTCTATGGGAATGTAACTACAGTAAATAGTAATAAAACAATGATAAATTTATTTGAACATGAAAAGAAGGATAAGTACCCACATTATCAAATTATATACCTCAACGGCAAGTTTTTAGTGCATTTAATTAATCTGCTAAAATTGCATCGAACACTTCAACATCATTTGCCTTATGAAATGCGAACTTAACCACATTTGACATATCTAGTATTGAAATTAGTATTAACGAATTCCTGGACATTTTCCCCATTTTGCCATTTACAAAATTCAAGATTGTTACTTTTTTATTTAAGTGATAAAACAGAAAACTGGAATATATATTTTTAACTTTATTAAAATTGTTTGAATAAATATTGAACTAAGTTAAGGTAAGGTAAATCCGAATATAGTGAGTTCGCCTTGTATTTCGTTTGGATTGGAATTTCGAAACAACAACCTTCAAGCGTAATTGAATACATCTTTGTATTTTACTCAAAAATTATCTTCTGTGAGTACCTCTAGGAATTTCGAAAAAATGAAAGATAACGTTTACCTGAAGTTATAATCTTGTCTTGTACAGGACAAAGTACTTAGTTTTATTATCGGTCGAGTAATCCCCGAAAGAAAATTTTACCGTCGTACCTGGTGAGAAGAAAGGACCCATTTACCTGACATCCTGTCACTCACATTCTCAGAAATTCACAAAAAAAATCATAAATGCTGCTCATCTAATTTTAAATATTCCGACAAGGAAATTGCATGTTTTAGTTATAATTAACGGGCTTCCCGTTCTGTAGGATATTATTACCGATTGCCTGTACAAATTAAATCACCAGATATCGACATTCGTACCTACATACATATTTTATGTGTACCGTCGATTAAAAAAATTCTTGACGAATTAATTAAGGAGGTAAACGCTGGCCGAACGACAGGTACGCTCGGTGGGAAAACCTGACGATTATCGGCATTTAAACTCTTGCAAAAACATCATTATTTCAATTGTGTCTCGAGACGTGTACATAAGTGTGACGGAGAGAAAAAAGTAGTGTCAGGTTAACATGAAAACTTCGTGGGTTGGATGAGTGTCGAGGTCATGATTAAAGGTAAGTGTGTGTTTACACAGGTGACATGCGAGTGTCTAATCCGGAAAATTTGAAGATTTCATACTTTAAAAGTGATGATAAGTGTTCAAGCGACGTTCTTGATCCGGGAGAAATTAATTATTAGTAACCGGAACTTGGTGCTTATCTAACATCTTTTGCGTTTCTTTCTTCTTAGATAACCTGTTTCCAAAAAAAATTAACAAAGAGGTGCAGATTTGGCAAACGTGTTTCGAAACAGAAATGTTATCAACTTTTCAAATCGACGGATGAGGTTAACAAATAGATATATTTTTAGTTTTATCGCTAGCTTTGGGTCGAACTAGGTCGCATTAATCAAATGAAACCAAATTAAGGCAATTAAATAATTGTGGTAAACATAATGACAAACACATCAGTATAATTACTTTTTTTTCAGATATGTAAAATGAAACCCATCCTGTTAATTTTTCTACTGATAAAACTTTCCGCTGGTTTAAGAATACCACCGAATCCATGCCCGGAAGTGTTTTCTTACTACAAAGACAGGAACGGTAACGTTTACGGGGAGGCCGTCATTCCTTACGACGGAGCCAATAGATTGCAGTTTAGCGTAAATGCGTCTTTTACTGGATTGTTTGAAAGGAAAGTGGTAAGTGGAAAGAAAACATTTAGGCGAATAGAATTTGAAAAGTATTAAACTTATTTAGTGGATAGTATGTATTAAATTTGATCCCGTTTTGAAACAGGAAACATTGTTATATCGATGTTTAAATGTGCAAAAATTATGAAAAATGGGGATTTTTAAAACTTGCTCTGTATTCAATAGAACTATCGTTTTTTTTTTTAAAAAGTTGCATTCAGGAAATGAAAAAACGATTAATATGGAGACGATGTTTATCCAAATTGTTTCATTATTTCTTTGAATAATGACAAAATAACATTAACATTTTTAAATTTTGAAGTATTTTTCATTTCGCGACAAAATGGTTTACAACCTGTCATTTTCAAAAAATATTTCTTTTATACATGTATTTAAATTACCATAAGATATTATCCATATAATAGGAGAAAGTATTGTATTTTAATAGTGCTGATTTTCGGAATTTGAAATATTGGCATTTCTGGACGTTTCGAGGTCCCCTGAGTTCGAAATACATATTTTTAGAAACATGTCTGTGTGTGTGTGTGTGTACGTGTATCGTATGTGATCAGCAAAGAGCGGAATATATATAATTCACATATTTTCATCAAAGTTACATAAAATTACATATCTAAAATATAGAGACATATATTTACATGATTTCATCTTTTTTATCTAAAATAATCGTTCTTGTTATTGTTATTTTATTATTCTCCTTTTAAAACCAATACCTTACCTACTGTTAAGCACAATATAACATAAGTCCGGTAACTCTCGCCAGCGACTAAAATCGTCCCCTCCTGTCCTCAAGCGTCCCTTGCCCTGTCATCCTCTTGTCGTCGCACCCCCCCTCGGTCTACAAACTTGCCCACCGAGTGAGCCCATCTCTCATCCTTCCACCTCCCTTAGTCTACGAACTTGCCTGTTTTTATTACTTTACGATCACTCGCAAAAAACGCCGGCTTTTTCTTAGACATTAAACAAGTCACCATACTGTTCTTATAACTGTGCGTTAAGAAGGGTCTTAGGTGTCCCTTATTATTTCTTGGTATTTCGTTTTTGTGGAGAGTGTAGGATTGATGCAAACAGATTAAGGACATGTCATAAACCTTGATTCTGTTGAAATAATAGAAAATTTTTAGAGAATGCGAAAAAGTAAACGGAAAAATTGGTAAAATAGTTTTGAACAAATTGAATCAAGTTTTGGAAAATAATGGGTTCAAAACTATTCAAAATATTTCAAATATTTTTGAGGAGAATTTTGATGTAGAGACTAGTTTAAGTAAAATCTTGTTGCCGAAATTAAAATATGCCCCGATAACCTCGGTAGATGTTGAGAGAAGCTTTTCTTTGTACAACCACATGTTTACCGATAAGCGTTAAAATTTTACTGTAGAAAATTTTGAAAAACACTTAGTGGTTAATTATTTTTATAATGTTACCTAAGTAGGGTATAAGGCATACGCTTTTGTAATAATGTAAAAATATATTTATGATGAATATTGCTTTTGGAAATCTCCCGTTAAATTTTTAATTTATTACATATTTTTAGCAAATATTTACATATATTTCGGAAAATCGTTACATATTTATGTACATATTTTCCTACTTTTGTTTTACATATAATCCGCTCTTTGGTGATCAGTTTGCTCAGAAACTATAAATAGTGGAAAGTTGAAATTTTGTATATAGGGTGCATCCCCTGAAAACTCGCGACCACATAAATTTCATCATTATCAATTAAGGAAAAAGGGCATTTTACTCGTAATTTGTAGTTTTTTTGGATTATCTCTAATACTGTTCTTGTTCTTGTTGTTCAACTCTTACTGATTGCCGTTATCGTTAATTTTGACTCGTCTTCTGCGAATGGCCCTCTACCTTTGTGAATTTTCAGTTTTTCTCAATTTTCTTCAAAACGCCTTTACCCATTCTTATCAAATTTCACATTTTAACTAACCTAACTAATAGCTATAACTTTTATTTGAAACATTTTTTTAAGAACCTCCATAAAGGGCACTTTACTCCTAAACATTTTCAATTTCTCATTTTTTTTAAAGTCTTTGAATGTTTTCACAAAACTTGATGTTTGAATTAACATATTAAATGCATACAATTTTTATTAGAAATATTTTTTCCTGAAACTGTCCTAAAGTGCACTTTACCCTTAAGAATTTTTATTTTGTTGAACAATTTTGTTTAAAACGGTTTTGGCGACTTATACAAAATCTTATAAGTCAAGTTAGTTGTTTAATGCCTATATCTGTTATTTAAAACATTTTGATCTAAAATTGCCTGAAAGGATACTACCTTAAGTGTATCGGTTTGTAGAGTAATTGTTCAGTCTAACTGATAAATCTCCATCAAGTAAGTCGTTTTAATGTATTCCACGCCGATGGTGATTGAATTGTTATTTCGAAGTATGGATGTTGAAATGTGTTGTTGTAATATTACATGAGTTAATTTATTTATCGTTTGGATAGAGTTAGTTATTTTCAAAAACATTTTTCAGAAACCTTTGTCATCTAACAAACAACCAAAAGAAATATTTACTATTAAGAGAAAATGTTAATATTTAATACTAAATTTTTTTCATAGTATTTTGTCCGGTCATATGGGAAAGTCTTACGATGTTACACATCGCCATTTTTTTGGTAAAATTCACTAAATGTTTTTTTTTACCTATAAACATTAATGGTTGAAAATGATGTTATATGTAGTTCAGTACATTAACTTCGAAATTTCATCAATTTTAATAAAAAACTACGATCTTTCTACGAGGGTAGAAACTAATTTTAAAGTGACTACAGTCACGATAGAGGATAATGAGTCATCGCTGTTTCGAGACGTATATGCTTTCATTGAGATTGTGATGCGTTTCAAATGTGATTCAATTTAAACTGTCTTGTTTAATTTAGAGTAGCATGTGAAGATAATAATGACTGGCACGTTCATTTTGTTTCAATAATGTAAAATTCGAAACATGTCACTTGTTTCTCTTGTCATACCCTACCCCACATTCCAAAAAAAAAGTTAAAATTAAATCATAATTGTCCGACATACAACAAATTTGTGGTCGCGACCTGAATTTAAACAACTGCACATGTATAATAAGGTCGTAAAAACCTATAGGCAATGAGTCTTAAAAAGCGTATTTACGGTATATAAATATAAATATATATAGTCGAAGTATTAGACCCATTCTAAATAAACCTTTTATAAACCATTTGAGTTTAATAATTTAAATGTCGATTTAACGTGTTTTCCGATTTCAAAATGCGATCAAACTCAATGTTCCTTATTAGTATGCCTGTTATGGACCAAGTGATTAATGGGGCATTGTATATAATGCCCGGGCATTTTGAAAAATGCCCAACATGAGAAGGCAATATGATAATATTTGTTAAAATAATTAAATTGCCCGGGCTTTCTAAATAATGTCTATCACCTGTTGGGCAGGATAATAAAAACACATGTTTATTTCCATTCCTGACCTTTAATAAGCAAAATGAGCACAAGTAATATGTGGAGGATTTATTCTCATATTTATTGAAACAATTGTCGCTTTGAAGGCATCTGGAGTTATACAGTTTCTTTTCTTTGCGACAACTGCATCTATTAGTCTTACAGTCGCCTTTAGAACCACATAGAACATAGACTGTAACCTTGCCCCCCACATTTAGACATCCTAACACACTCTCTCAGTGAAATCTCTGTCTCCGGAATATCTTCAAGCGAAGCAAATCGATCCTTACACACTGAAAATTGGTTTCTTGAATAACGCTGATTGAGAATAGCATGTATTGTTCCTGATTTGTAAAGATTTGAGTCTGTTATTTCAGTCACGGTAGCAACGAGCTCGATCAACATCTGGAACGCGGACCCTTACGGTGCCACCTATTTTAGCTACGGGATATTTAGCGTTAGATGCATCCAACATTTCATTAGCCTGTTTCTGCAAATTACTTAAAGCCAATTTCCTTACAAATATAACATTTCCTTTCTTGCTCTTCACATTTTGTTCTGATGAAGCCATTTCGTTTGTGGGTATTGAATTTAAATACAAAGTTTCTTCCCAATGCACATCTAAGGTAATGGATCGTGAAACTTTGCTTGAGGGGGCTGAATATATATTTATATCATTATTTTCCGTGGATTCTAGTTGGTTTATTTTGGCACACTCTACTTGGTATATTTCGATGGACTCTACTTGACCATTTTCGGTGGACTTGGTTCTTTTCAGTGATAGTGCTTTCGGTGGATAATAGTTTTTCTAAGTCTTCTTCTGAATTTACATCAAGCAGAGCTTCGTATGGTATAGAGGAACATTTTAGTCCTACTTTCAACTTCGTTCCGAATATGGCTTCATATGGAGTACAGTTTATGCCTGTGTGATGAGCTCAATTTTTCGTTAATTGCACAAAAAGTAATGCTTCTGACCATTTTTTTGTGCTGTTATCCTCCAACAATGTACTTAGGATGTTCTCGATCTCATAGTTTGCTATTTCTACTGACCTTTGGCTTTGAGAGTGTAGAGTAATCTACCCAAATAAGCAAATTACCCGACGATTGTTGAGCAATATTCATAATGACCAGACACTATGATAAATAATGAAGTTTAGGTAATACTTAATCACTTGGCCCGATCTGACTTGTCATTATTCATGATGCCCGGGCATTATAAATAATGCCCTCATTAATCACTTGGTCTATAACATGCCTACTACCATGCAAATTGTTAAATTTTTGTATAATTTCACGGGCAAGACCAATGCGTTTGTTATTTGTATTTTCGGCAGGAATTGAAAGCACAATTACTGACGCCCCCGACGTCTACGACATCCAATGTGGAGTTGAGGTATTACATAAGTTTCCCTTCGAATTTAATCCCGAGAATCACCCAGTTAATTTACAATGGCAGAGTTTACTGCTCCGGACCGCAGGAAACATGTAAGGAAATCAAATTAAATTTTTTTGTTGGTTACATTCTCCATTTTTCTCACAGTAAGCACCAGTGGTGTTACAAATGTTTGGTACCAGACCTCATACTTCTTCTCCGGTCCTCGAGAACCTCCCAAAGTGGACTATGATCCGCCTAAAGTTGAAGATAACTTTTCTGATACAAGTCTACCAGTGAAAGATCCCACGACCAACGTCGTTCACACACCGATACAGCCACAAATTGCCGATCCAGAAAAAATCGACACCAGCAGAAATTCCGATAATGTTTTCACAAGGTAGGTGTATAGATTTCCTTAAATAAATCTTTTCATTCTCGAGTGTTTTAGTAAACCTCCGTCCAATTTGAGGCAGGAGTGTGAAAGCTTCACGATATTACCACTGATCGCTGGAGGAAACAGCGCAACTAACGGGCAGTACCCTTGGCTGGTAGCAATGTTCACTTATCAGGAACCGTCCAATACGTATGAATACAAGTGCACCGCTAATTTAATCTCAGACAAACACATCATAACCGGTAAGAGTTTCAGGCATATGTTTATTTCAGCAATTACTGATCATCTCTATTCTGCAGCCGGCCGGTGTGTGCAGTTTTACAAAATACAAATAGTCCAGACCCGAGACATTATGTTCGTATTCGGTAGGAACGATCTGACCAATTGGGCAAGAAGCGGTGCAGTCACTAGAGGAGCCATAGACGTACAAGTCCATCCGGACTTCATGGAGAATCCGAATTCTGCTCACGCAGATATGGCCATCATAACGCTAGGTAAAAATACAATCAACTAACAAGAAACCGATAGGGTATACTATGTCCAGTCACAATTGGAACACCAACAAAAACACTTAATGACTTTTTAAGTGGTGCCGCCTGGTCGTCCATGGGCGTATCATTACGGATAATAGCTCTAACAATGAATTCACTTTCAAATAGCATAAATAAATTGCACACACATACACACACCACTGTTTTCTCGAGTATAAGTGCCGAAGAAGACTACCCTGCTCCATAGAAGAAGAAGAAGATACAAACGAAGTGCCGCTGTCGTAAAAAAAATTGCGACCCAATGGACTCTTTATTTCTTTATCTGTAGATATCCATACATTCACATATACGATTTCACTTGGGCGACTGCACCAACGCGAACATCTGCGTTTTAAAACATACCAGTGCGTCTCTGAATAAGCAAAGAAATAAGTCCCATGGTTTTGTATAGAGATAACGCGCCCTTTTCGAATGTCCTCGGTAAATTCAAATTTTATTGAGTGTTCCAATTGCTACTGGTGGGAGTATACATGTTCTGCCTGAGCCTTACTACTTACTTGTGTTCCAGACGACCCAATTTCTTTCACGAAAACGATCAAACCGGTCTGTTTGTGGAACGGCATGAGCCAGGCCCTGGATCAGTTGGTGAATAAGAAAGGAACTGTGATCGGTTGGGGAAAAGAGGAGAACTGTAAAAGCGCCACGGGGAGCCTGCATATGCTGCAGTCCAAGTTCGTGGATATACCTGTCGTCTCGCAGTTCAACTGTTTAAAATCCGGAGCTGAACTGTTGAATATAACGTCGGAGAAGACGTTCTGCGCTGGTAAGCGAGAAATTAATTTGGGTTTGGAAATTTTCTCAATTAAAGACTCACAGTTGTCGTTAGGTAAAAATGGCTAGGTGTAGGTCCAGATATGACGTGTTCCAAGTACCCGTCATTTCAGCTAGATGTGAATTCATTTGTGTCATATTTCAATACTTGCAACATGAGCTCAGCTACAATTAACATGTGGTACAGCTATAACTAATCAACATTTATTTTTGTAAGCGTCTTCCATCAAAACACTAACTTTGTGTTTGTAACAAGTATCACAACTGTATATTTGTAAATGTTTAGATATGATACGTCCCTCCTATAAGCTGATTTATGGACAGGTTTCGATATTTTAAATTTTATTAAGACATCCAAAAAAATTATGACTTTGCTGTATAAAGTATTCATGAATAATTTGGAAGTAAGGGTGAAACATCGGGCACGGATCATCTTGTGAGAATTTATCCCGGTCCGCATTTGACCTTCGCCGAGATCGGTCAACTGGTAAGAATATGATTCTCAGGTCGGTCAACTCGTAAGAGTTGACCTGAAAAATCCCAAAAGGGGGATTATCGCATTCCTTGCGAGAGGGCAAGGAAAACCCTGCGGAACCCGACCGTTATTAACAACAAGCAAGTCTTTGCCGCGTTGACTTTTAATAAAATCCACAACTATCTCGGTGCTCGTCACCGTTTAGTTGGAACGTAACAAACCACCCCCTTATATCATATTCTTAGTTTCAACAAATATCCGAACTACTTCGTTGCAATCATCATCCCCTCGATTATTTCTGAGAATCCTCTTACGAGTTGACTCATCCAAAACTACCCTTTAAAAATTTACCTGCCGCTTCGCTTACGAGATGACCGATCTTAGGGTGGGATATTAAAATTCCTTACGAGTTGACCGCCCGCGGAAACATCTACCCCCCTTTTAATTAGGGGTAATAAATTTCTGCAATGTTTTAAACCCTTTAAAACGTTTAATTAATGTTTTAATACTTAACTCATTAATATTTAAACCTTTAATTTAAATTTAATTTAATTACTATTTAATTATTTAAATAATTTAATTTAATAACCTCTTTAATATTAACGATTTATAAGGGGTAGTTTCGAGGATTATTTTAGCAACTTTCGGTACTAATTTTACCAACTATTATATTATAACCTTTACTGCCCAACTACCTAACTTTTAATAATTTTGCTAAACTTAGCTAAACCTATTATCTAGTTCAGGTTCAAAGGTTTTAATACGTTCATTTTTACTTCGTATTTTAGTCCTAAAAATGTGGTATAGACAATTAAAGAACGAAATATTTTCACAAGCATTACATATATAAACGTACCTAAAGTCTCTTTTGTTGAAACATGTCTCGGAATAGTTAACTAAAACATTGCTTTATATGTTTTTTGAAATTTCATCCAATGTTTCAATAAGTGGTTATTTTGTATCTCAACAGATACTTATTGTCAATTATCTCACCATATCCAAAATTTCAAAAATTAATGCGATAAACACATGAAAATTTTGTCACAAGAAGAACATCCACACAGCATACAATGTTAAATAAACGTCAGCATTTTATTTCATTGCGCATTGTTAAGTTAGGATCTAACAGGAACCTTAGACGATTAACGTTTTATGAAAGGTCGCATTCTTTCCCAAATTTCGAATGTATGCGTACGAAATATTGCAAAATATCCAGTGCAGTTTAAAGAAATTTCTGTCCAATTTTCATGTTACAACATAATTTTGAAGTATTAACAAATTTGTCAGGAATTAATAAGCTCGAATCTCATATTCTTTTATCACGTGTCTCACCATTTTACACTTTTCCAGAAATATTGAGACAAACACCTAAAATTATTGTTGCAGCCAAAAAATATCTTAGGAGATATGCGATGTTAATTTTATGGTATTAAAGTGACATTTGAATTTATTATATATTTTTATATAACAATCTAAGTGGAATCTTAGTCTATCAATGATCTCACTCTTTTCAAAATGTTAAGTAGCATAGACTGACGCATGCAGCAATGGAAATATTCAGTATATTTTACAGAAAATTTATGCGAGTTTTAAGTAATTTAAATTAAATTTAAAATGATATCACCTTTTCAATAAATGATTGTCTTTAATGTCCACAGGCATATTATATCACCTGTCTCACCATTTTTGGAATTTTTGCGATAAACGAGTGAAACTTTCACAACTTGCTAAGAACTTCTTAAACAACATGCTACATAATTCTTAAGTTAATAAAGTTTTATTTGAATTCATCACGCATTTTTAGATAGGGTTTAGCTACAATCAATTAAATGTTTGATCACCGCAATCCTTTCGAAATTTTGAATTTTCGATATATATTTAAGCGCAAGTAAATTTTGTGTGAGTTTCACGTTACGTAAAGTAATTTTGAAATTTTTCAATAAGTTATCAGTTCGAATCTCAACAAACCCTTTGTATCATTTTTCTACCATTTCCAGAATTTTGGAATTGAACACAAGAAACTCTTGCTATAAGCGAAGAACATGATAGAGAATATAAGACGTTAATTTCGAATTACTACAGTTGCACTTGAATTTATTACGCGTTTTAAAATAAAAGTCTAACTGGAAACTTGGTAACGATTTTATGAATGTTTTATGTATGATTGCACCCATCCCAAATTTTACATATATTCGCATGAAATAGTGCAACTATTCAGAATATTTTTGAGAATATTTTGTGCGAGTGTTGTGCTATTTAATGCAATTTTAAAATTTTAATATCTACACTTTTCAACAAGTGATCAGCTTTAATTTCAACCGTAGTTTATCCCTTTCACCATGTTCAGAATATTCTATAAAAACAGTGAAAAATTTCTTACACGCAAAAAAAAATATTAGGGGAGATGCCGCCTAATTTTCAGATTTATGAAGTTGTATTTAAGTTTATTACGAATTTTTGAATATGAACCTTAGTTTATGGAGCATCCCGCCCTATTATTTGAAAGTTTGAATATATACACATGAAGCAGGGCAAATAAAATGTGTTTCAAAATTATTATCATCTAGTCGGCTGTGGAATTCCCATGTAAAATAGACAAACCCGCCTTGCGAAAATAGGAGTTTCTACTAGCTATACATAACCTCAAAATAACCTACTTAACCTCTTTTGACTTCTGGTTTTTCTCTGTCAAAAGAAAACCAATTCTGAGTATTTGTCTATTTGTAGTATTTGTTTTGTCCCTGAAAAGGGCCGTTAATTACCAGCAGTACTGATTGCCAGTTTGACAATGTGTGACAACAAGTGTCATTTGTTGTCAGAATTAGATAGGTTCAAATCAATAGAGCGCCGCACATCAAAAATTACATGCACAGAAATTCCAACGCCAACTAGATGACAATCATTTTGAAAGACATTGTACTTTTATGTGCAAGTATTTTGTGGGAGTATCTCCGTTATCTAAGGTAACTTGAAAATTTTAATTTTGTTTCTTTAAAAAAGTCAGCTAGTGTTCAATGAGACATTTTTTATCTCTTTTCTCGTCATTTTCGGAATTTTTGAGATGAATCCACAAAACACTTGTTACATGCAATACAAACTAGTAACGGTAATTTCAACTTACTAAAGTTGCATTTGAATCTATTACCAATTCTTAGATAAGATTCTGGCGGAGTTTTAGTAAACGTTATTTGAACGACTGTATTCCTTTCTAAAGTCGCTCGAAACAATGCAAATGTTCAGTATATATTTGAGAATACTTTGTGCAAGTTTCACGCCACTTAAACCAATTTTCAAATCTCATCAAGTGATCAGCTTAAATCGATAATCTATCACTTGCCTCAGCATTCATCGATTTTCTAGATGCACATAACACTTTGTAAATGCAATGAACATCCTAGAGAACATACCACGTCAATTTCAAGTCAGTTAAGTTGCATTTGGAAATAATATCTGAATTCAGCTCAAATTTTAACATCCGTTTTGTGAAAGTATTCCAAGCTTGCGAAAACGAGAACATCTTCATTAGTACTTTGAGGCAAGTTTTAATTTCTTCAAATCTTTTCAGGTGACAGGAGCGGTAGTGGCCCCTGCGTAGGAGATAGCGGAGCTGGCATAGTCTTCCCAATAAACGGCGTGTATTACCTAAGGGGTATCGCCTCCTTCATAACCGAAAGCAATTATGCTGTATTTTGCGACGTAGCTAAGTTCATGCCATGGATAAGCAGCAAAATGGCTTAACGATGAAGAATAACGTTCCAAGAAATAAATTAGAGAAATTGTATAAAAAATACTCTTATATTATTAGGAATAAAAAAATGCAAATAAATATTAGCTAGTACTATTTACAAGGTTTTCTTGTCGGGCAGGATGGAATTAAACGCGTCGTCACACAAACTCGTTTATGAAATGAAATTCTGCAACCATTGTGTGAATTTTCCTGCGTCGGTGAACACGACGTACTTAGTAAGATCGCAGGTCCGGGAGTTGATGTCTGAGATGGAAGTCGAAACTATTCCCCTCAACGTCCACACGCCGTTGATGTTCATTACGAAACCGCTGCCGCTGTCGCCGTTGCACGGACCAGAACCATTCCGATATCCTAAAAGTATATAGATAAGTCTCTTTATAGAGACAAAGGTGTCGGGAGCCTTACCCGCGCAGAAGGTCCTGCTGGATGTGATCTGCTGGAATCCCGGGAAGCTTCTCAGGCATGTCTCCTGGCTGACAATCGGTAATGAGGTTTGTTTCGGTTCGGCTGTGACGAGTTCCCCAGACTCGTCCCTGCCCCAACCGACGACGGTCCCCAAGTTGCCTACAAGAGAAAATAACGTAGTTACTGTAAAGTACAACTGAGACTTAACCTGAACGTCTACAAGCAGCTTAACATAAATATTGTGATTCCTACTGTAACATTTATTTTATAATTTATTTACATTAATTGAACACTAATTTATTTAACACACTAAACTACTTGTACACTAGACTAGACACTACATAATTTATTTGTACTGCTCCGCTTTCGGATCGTATGTCGCGTTCACTTCTGCTTCTCTAGTTCTAACTAACTCCCTCGATCACAAGCCCCCTTATATATACACCCCCAACCCCGATAAAGAACGTTCTAGTATATTCTAGAACGCCTACGCAGGAAATGTTCATGCACCTGTTCATGCACCTGTCTTGTACGCGTCGTAGTTATTCTTTTGAAGGAGTAAACATGTGTCGCTTTGTTTACTTCTCGCATTACACTGCCCCCGCCTTAGAGACGTTTCGTCTCGGAACGTATCCCTGGTAGGCCCATGCAGGAACCTGCAGTTAGCCCCCCGCTTACAGCGAGACGTGGCGTCAAAATAACAGGGGACCGTCTTCCCGAGTCGACATGGTGCAGGCCCAAAACAGCAGACTAAAACTTCCACTCCGGTATTCTTCAACACTACTTCCAGCATATTCCGGACAACCCTCCAGTCCAGCTGATCTCGTCCAGCACCTAACTTGGGGACAGCTAGCTTCCTGATGTCGAGCTCCAGCAGTCGGTCTCGTAGCCTATGCAAGGTTCGCCATACATCGTGATAACATGGTTTAAGGGACCCGATCTCCTTCGTAACCAGATAAAAGATGTGTCTTACGTTGTCACGTAGTTCCAGAACCTTGCCAATCTCCGGGAGTTGCGCTCTGAGTTGTTCCAAGCGCCCGTACTTCTTCTTGAAAACCGTGGCGATACCTCGTGACATTACCAGGTCGGTGGACACACAATGGGCCAACGAGTATTCTTCAGGTACGCTGAACAAATCCTGTTGTTTTTCACAGGTTACCCCATACCGTGCTTTTCCGGTACCCCCGTAGGCGCTCATAAATTCTTCGAACGAAAGTTCGTTCTCCTGCGCCAACGTGTTTCTTACTCGGGGAACCTCCGCCTCATCGTGCGACCCCTCATAGGGTGCCAACCGATTGAAGTGCACCACTCTCGGCTTGCCATTTGGTAGTTTGCTTACCCGGTAGACCACGTCATTGATTCGTTTCTTCACAACATAGGGACCTTCCCAATTGGTCTGTAACTTAGGGGACAAACCACGTTTCTTCTGTGGGTTGTACAGCCAAACTCGATCTCCCATTTGGTAGCCACCCTCTTTAGCGTTGATGTCGTAACGCTCTTTGATGCGATCACTGGCGATATTTAGTTGGTATCGGACTTGATCGTGAATCTCGTTCATCCTTTGCCGCATCCGGGAGACGTAATCTTCCCCCGAAACATCCTCGTCCGGTCTAGCGCCAAAGATTAGATCACAGGGCAGTTTAAGTTCTCGCCCGAACAGGACTTTGGCTGGAGTTTGTCCTGTCGACTCATGAACGGCCGAGCGGTAGGCCATCAGGAAGAACGGCACGTGTTCGTCCCAGTCTCGTTGATGTGACGAGACCATTTTCGCCAGATAGCGGTTGAGGGTGCGATTCATCCGTTCTACCATGCCGTCAGACTGAGGATGAAGGGCCGTGGTTCTTGTTTTTCGTACCCCAAACTTCTCACATATCCTCCGGAATAGGCCACTCTCAAAGTTTCTTCCTTGATCCGAGTGTAATTCCATGGGTACTCCAAACCGGCAGATCAGCTCCTTCACGAGCACATCGGCCACTGTCTCTGCCTCCTGATTAGGGAGAGCGTACGCTTCTACCCACTTCGTAAAATAGTCCATTACGACCAGGATGTATTTATTCCCCTTTTCGGTCTCGGGGAAGGGTCCTGCTATATCAATAGCGATCCTTTCGAAGGGGCTCCCGACGTTATATTGTTTCATGGGAGCTTTCGGTCGTCTTTGTGGCCCATTACTTGCGAAACATGTAGTACATTTCTTGCACCAGTCCTTCACGTCGTCTGAACAATTGATCCAGTAGAATCGCTCTCGTACTTTCTGCAGGGTTTTCTTGATCCCTAAATGTCCACCAGACGACTCGTCGTGAAGGTGCCGCAAGACCTCCGGGATTTTACTGGAGGGAATTACCAACTGCCGTCTTTCCTCCGTCCCGTCTTGGCTCTCCAGTACGCGTTTTAGTAGTCCATCCTCAACCACTAACGAGTCCCACTGTGCCCAATAGCTCTTGAGTTTTGGCGAGCCAGGTGATACCTTTTGCCACTCAGGACGCTCTCCTCCCTCCTTCCAAACCAGGATTTCTTTGAGAGCCGGGTCTTTTTCTTGCTCTTGTCGTAACGAGGATGGTGTCCATTCCTCGGCGACCACGGTCGTTCGGTAGACTTTCTCGGACTTTTCCTCAGCTCTATGACAATGAGGACACTCATCAGGGCATGGTCTTCTCGAGAGTGCGTCTGCGTTTCCATGACTCTGTCCTGGCCGATGTTCTATGACAAAGTCATACTCCTGGAGCCTCTCGATCCAGCGAGCGATCTGTCCTTCGGGATTCTTAAACTGGAGGAGCCATTTAAGAGCAGCATGATCGGTCCGGATCAAAAACCTCCTTCCACACAAATATTTATGGAAGTGCTCGATGGACTTGACGATGGCCAATAATTCACGTCGGGTGACGCAGTAATTCCTTTCTGGTTTGGAGAGTACCTTGCTGAAGTATCCAAGGACTCGTTCTTGTCCCTCCTGACGCTGCGACAGAACACTTCCAATTCCCACATTGCTCGCGTCGGTGTCCAGGATGAACTGTCCTTCTGGCAGAGGAAAACTCAGCACTGGGGCACTGGTCAACTTCCTCTTCAGCTCGTTGAAGGCAGACTGGCATTCCTCATCCCAACAGAAGTTTCGTCCTTCTTCCGTGAGCCTTGTCAACGGCTTAGCGACGTCGGAGAACATCCGGACATAGCGTCGGTAGTACGTGCAGAGTCCTAGAAAACTCCTCAACTGGTGTTTATCTGCCGGTATTGGCCACTCCTTCACCGTACTTGTCTTGTCCGGATCAACGGCGACGCCCTCTCTGCTCACTACGTGCCCTAAGTAAGAGACCTTCCTTCTGAAGAGCTGACATTTCTTCGGGTTCAGTTTCAGCCCCGCACCTCGCAGTCTCTGGAAGACGTCCTCTAAGTTTTTCAGATGTCCTTCGAAGGTCTTGCCCATCACGATGACATCGTCCAAATAGACTAGGCACGTTTTCCACGTCAGACCCATTAGCACGCTCTCCATCAGCCTCTCAAACGTCGCTGGGGCATTACAAAGTCCGAATGGCATGACTGTAAAATGCCACAGGCCGTTACCGAAGGTAAATGCGGTCTTTTCCTTATCGGCAGGGTCCATTTCGACTTGCCAATAGCCGCTTTTTAAATCCAAGGTCGAAAATATCGTGGATCCAGCAAGGGTATCGAGTGTGTCGTCGATACGTGGTAGCGGGTAGCTGTCCTTTTTGGTGACACTGTTCACCTGCCGGTAGTCTACACAGAATCGAGTAGTCCCATCCTTTTTCTTCACCAGTACTACCGGCGAGGCCCATGGACTGCTTGACGGCTCGATGACCCCGTCCCGCTCTAGGTCCCTGATGATTTTCTCGGCTTCTTCCCGTTTGGCCAAGGGTAGTCGTCTTGCTGTTTGTCGAATCGGTCGTGTCTCGCCCGTGTCAATTTTATGTGTCACGACCTTGGTCTTTCCCAGCTTTCCATTCTCGGTGGTAAATATATCCTGGTACTTATTTATTAATCCATTGGCCTTCTGTTTCTGTATGGGTGAGAGAAACGCACTGGTCTGGGAAAGAATTTGTTTCAAGTCCTGCGGAGTGTGTCTGGACCTTTCTTCCTCACTAACGCCCCTGACGATGGCCGATGCGGCTATACATGTGCCCAGCTTCGTACCCTTCTTGATGGTGACCGGGTACTGATTGATGTTGAGTAGCCGCACAGGCACTTCACTCGAGAGAGTAACGAGCGCCTTTCCTACCAGTACCCCCCGAGCCAGTCGATTGTCATCGTTTTCTGGTTCGATCACGGCTGGAATTCCCTCTTCCACAACACTCCTCAGACAGGTAGAGGTGATCGTTTCGCTTCGTTCCGGTAGAATCACATCTTCTGCCATTATTACGTCTAACACAAAGTTGTCACGATTGTGTAGCAGTAATTCTTCTTGACCGATCCTCAACACTCGGTGTCCGAAATCCAACTGGAATCCATGATTCTTCATGACGTCCATCCCCAGTATGACGTCTTCCTCAATTTCGGCTATGAGAACAGGATGGTCAAACTTTACTCGTCCCAACGTCATGCTAACCGTCGCTTCACCGTGTATTACTGCCTTCTCCCCAGTGGCAGTTCTCAATTGCCACCTACTTGGCCTAATCTTCCTACGGTCCCTCACAACTTCCGAGCGTACGATCGTCTTCGTAGCTCCCGTGTCCACAAGCATGGCGTGGGATCTCCCGTCGATAGTGCCATCGACGTACGCGCTCCCCAATTGGTGGGAAAACGAGGCTATACTTGCCCGGGGGTTTCCACTGCTACGGGTCGACGTTCCCCCTTTCTTATCGACCCGCATTAGTTTTCCTGGGCTTTCGCCGGCGCCGCTGTTCTAGGCCGCTTGCAAGAACTCTTCACATGGCCCACTTCGCCACAGTTCCAACAGCGAACTACCTTCTTCTTCGCCGACAGCACCTCCATGATCTGCTGTAGGACCCTTTCCACGAGCTTTTCAGTGTCTACTTCCTCTGTAACCGCTCGAACACGGCCGTGACCGCGGGAGGCTTCCATGGCTGCATCATGCTCCAGTGCGATGGCGAGCGCGTCCATTAATGTTTTCGGTCGAGCTAGTCTCAGGGCCCTCTGCAGTTCCTGGTCCCGCAGCCCGCTCACGAACGTCTGCACTGCGAGGCACTCCATCATCTGTTCCGGTGCCGTAGGATACGCCAACCTCACTAGTCTGGCTACGTCCGCTTCGAACTCCTGCAGGGTCTCGTTCGATCTCTGACGGCGATTGGACATCTGGGATTGATGGACTTGCTCCAGATGTGTTTGGCCGAATCGCATTTCCAGTCGCCTCAGCAGCTCATTGTAATTCCCGGCTTCTTCGGTGGATAGCGTCTGGAGAACTTCCAACGCCTCTCCACGTAAGGCTACCGTTAGGGAAACAGCTTTCTCGTGAGGGGACCAAGCATTAGCCTCCGCTGCTGCCTCAAACTGCTTCTTGTAGCTGGCCCACGGAATTTTTCCATCGAACGTTGGGGGCGTCACTCGATTAGTGCATATCGAGTTCTGTTGAACGACCGCCTTTATTTCTTCCTTCGTCTCGCCGCTACTGACTCGCCTTAGTCGTTCTTCCAACTGCTTCGTCTTCTGTTTAATTTCGCCTTCTTTCCCCTCGCCGCTACTGACTTGTTCTAGTCGTTCTTCCAACTGCTTGATCTTCTCTTCAATCTCCTTACGCTGAGCCTCCATCTGGTCGGTTATCTGAGCAGTAATATGAGTAATTATGTCTTCCCTCTGGCCGGCGATTTGAGCAGTGATGTCTTCCCTCTGGGCGGCGATTTGAGCAGTGATGTCTTCCCTCTGATCGGCGATCTCTTCCCTCTGGGCAGCGATTTCTTCCCTCTGGGCGGCGATTTGAGCAGTGATGTCTTCCCTCTGGGCGGCGATTTGAGCAGTGATGTCTTCCCTCTGGGCGGCGCTTTCTTCCCTCTGGGCGGCGATTTCTTCCCTCTGGGCAGAGATTTGAGCAGCGATGTCTTCCCTCTGGGCGGCGCTTTCTTCCCTCTGGGCGGCGATTTCTTCCCTCTGGGCGGCAATTTGTGCAGTGATATCTTCCTTCTGGGCGGCGAACTGCTTCGTTATGTCGTCGTCTTCGAACTCGAAAACTTCCGGGTCCTGGCCATTTTCTTTCAAAAATGCCGAGAGTCGGTCCTGGAGTTCGGTCTTCTTCCCTCCTGTTTCCAATTCCCGTTCCTCGAGTTCTTTTTTTAACTCGGCCACTTTTAATTCGCGTAACTTCTTCATGATCCCACTTCTGACACCAATGTAACATTTATTTTATAATTTATTTACATTAATTGAACACTAATTTATTTAACACACTAAACTACTTGTACACTAGACTAGACACTACATAATTTATTTGTACTGCTCCGCTTTCGGATCGTATGTCGCGTTCACTTCTGCTTCTCTAGTTCTAACTAACTCCCTCGATCACAAGCCCCCTTATATATACACCCCCAACCCCGATAAAGAACGTTCTAGTATATTCTAGAACGCCTACGCAGGAAATGTTCATGCACCTGTTCATGCACCTGTCTTGTACGCGTCGTAGTTATTCTTTTGAAGGAGTAAACATGTGTCGCTTTGTTTACTTCTCGCATTACACTACTATTTCTCCCGCACTTCTATAAGTCTGGGCAGATCTTGTCTGCTCGTACAATTTGTCCCCACTTGGCACGTACGCCAATAAAGTTGTATGAAACGGTAAGTTCTACCATTTTCCAAAGAACTTTATTTCCGAGCGTTCAAAGTTATCTCCATTTGCTTTTGTCATAAGCTTTATCTTAACTGCCATATCAATATTGGTCTACTATGACTTACCAAAAATATGGTCACCATATTCGTAATTTAAAACACAATATTAGAACTTAGAAGCAGGATTTAATCGATCGACTAATGTCTAACACTCCATACTATCGATATTTGGACGTTGATGAAATGAAATTACCCCTATTGTGTATGCAATGAGTCAATAATTGTCAAAATTTATTGACTATCAACTTTAATATAATTGCTGATATTTTTATGGTCATGTCATACATAATCTAGATTTTGAAAACATGTTATACATAGATTTTGTATACACGTTATCGATATTTTAAAATGGACCGTAATGAGATGTACGATAGAAATGGAGCAGTTGTATTGATAGCAAGGAAAAGTAAGAAGTTGGTTTAAAAACACGAACGAAAAATTAGAACGCATTTACACATACAAAGATGTTGCAACTTTACGAGGAGTTGCTTTGAAGGCATAAAGTTATTTTGAGAGTAACGCATTTTTGAGAACATGATAAGGATAATAAGCAAATTTTAAAAAGCTTCTTTATAATGTTTCTCTTTGATTTTACCAACACCATTTTTAAGCAAAACTCATAGATTTTAAAAATTGGTTTCAATTTTTGAGTAGTAAGTTCTGAGAGCTAGTAATAGCAAGAAGTTGTTCGAGAGGAACGAAGAATGTGCAAAAAGAGTAACCTTTTGAGATGGCAGTTTTGTATAAAATCCCACTTAATGTACTTCCTCCATTGCGAAAATTTGTTTTCACTTTTTGAGGAAATGCGATGTTGAAAAGAAATTGTTTTGAGTGTCACAATTGTTTACAAAGAGTTACTTTGAAAGGAAGGAGGAGCGTCTAAAAAACATTTGATTCCCCTTTATATATCAGAAATCGAAATTTTCTAAAAATATGTCTCTCTTAATAAATGAAAAAGTTAAAAAAACAACTATCTACCTCCATTTAATCCTTGGAAATTAAAATCCTGTTTTCGCTTTTCGAGGAGTTGCTTTGAGGGTAGAATGTTTCTTTAAAAACAATGTTTGGTAAGAAGGAGTGACTATGAGTGTGCTGTATAATTTTATCTATATCTATATTTATTAAATATATTATTAAAATTGTACACTGATTCGTATTTTTTTATTTGGAAAACTGGCTAAAGTCCCAACAAAATATCTCTTTATTGTGCATGTACATTATTTTAAGGTTTTGACCTATTCAAATCCTTATTTTTCCTGCCTGATCGTTACTTCTTAAAGATTACTTTATTGACACTTGACGTTAAAATGTGTGTTTAGGTTTAGTGTTTACCGGTTGGATGGAATGCAGTAAATTGCTGTACAAACTCACCAGGTGATCGCACTTTCGTTAAAACAACCGCAAATAAACAGTAAAGTCACTTACCTTCTACTGTCGCAAGGTTGGTGCTTCCGCTCCACAAGCAAATCGGTCTTATGAATTTCGTGAATTGTACGGTATCGCTCAGTACGATGACTGCTATGTCAGCGTCGGCGGAAAGTGGTTCGTATTCTGGATGTACGTGTATGGTCTCTGCACCGACGTTATTTTCCCCGTCTGATCCCGTCCACTTCTTGATGTTCAGCTTCCCGAGGACGATCAGCAGGTCCCTCGGGTTTATGACTCGTTTGTCCATCTTGACGCAATGAGCGGCTGAAGACAATGGAAGTAGAGGTAATGATTTCACTTTTTTACCTTTCTATCTTTCTAATCAATTGCGGGAATTTTAATTCAATCTTATAACCGACCAGGATACATTTTTATTAGTTTAAAAACTCGATAGAAGCCCTGTTCTATTACCAAATCACTATTTATTACGTTCATTACTCTTACCAGTGACGACGTGTTTGTGAGAGATCAAGGACGAGCTGCACTTGTAACTGAGATTCACCCCCTGGGATGCCTCGATCATGAATAGTGCTGCCAACCAGGGGAAGGCGCCTCTAGGCACCGTCTGCCCGTTGTAAACTAACGTATTGACCGCAAGAGGTCTTCCGCAGATTTCATTCAACGATCCGCCGTCGAAGGCCTCCGCAGGTCTGATGTCCAGTTTCGGAGTTACAGGGATTGGTTGTGAAGTGACGGGAGCAGCTGGAAAAAATTAAAAATTAGGTATAAATTTAGATAATTGTATAATTTTGAATGTTTGAGTTATCTGAGATTATGATCAGTTATCGTTTTTCATAATGGTCCAAAATCCACTTTGGACTGTAAAGATGTACACGTAGTTTCCATTTATCAAACAAATGGCATGCCAGTAGTACAAAGCACACTGTAAAGTTACATTGAAACCATCTGACGTTCTAAACTTCAAATAACTCAACCCCTACAAGTTGCCTTTAATGGGAAACTTGGAAACAAGCGAGGGCTATGGGAAAAGGTAACCTGACGAAGCACTAAGCAATTGGGTAGTGTTGCCAATTTTGGAGATACTTAACTGGTAGCCTTGTAAGTATAACACCTGAACAAAATCCAGATTTACTTGAGGTATTGGTAAAATTGTAAATGTCTGAGCTATCTGAGATTATGATCAGTCGTTGTTTTTTCACAGTGATCCAAAATACAATTTAAAATACTGAAATACACACTTCAAGTTTCAATTTATCAAACAGAAGGTATACCAGTGGTATCAACTACGCTGTAAAACTACACTGCAACTGTCTGGAGTTCCGAATTTGAATTTCAAATTACTCAATTCCTACAAGCTGCCTTACATGCGAAATTTGGACGCAATAGAAGAGCAAGGAAAAACTTAACCTAACGATGCACTAAGCATTTGAGTCTTGTTGCCAAATTTTAGGGGAACTTAACTAGTGGCTTTACTAGTAAAGGACGCCAAGCATGAGGCAAAAAGGCAATCATTGGCATAGAAAATGGGTTGAGCATATGGATATGTTGAAAAATTAACTGGTACTTAGCAAGAGCAGGAAGTTTAAAATGAGCCTGCCAAAGAAGTGCTATTTACCTGGTTGTTCGTTCGACACCAAAACCGGCTCGATTCCAGTGTCCCATGTAGATCCGTCACCTCCACCAAATACGTTACCTCCGCGCGAGTTCGAGTCAAAGAATGGATTGCCTGGGAACATCCTCGCAATGTCCTTTCGCATTTCTACTTTATTTACAATGGGTGTATCTACGTCCTTATATACGTTACCGGAGGCAAAGAACGGATTACCCGGATATATCCCCTCCTTGTCGCGGGTAAAGAAGGAATTATACAGGCTGGGACTCCCCGTCTTCTGCGGGAACCTACCTGGTTGCCTGTTGGACGTGAAGAACGGATTCTGTGGGAACGCCTGGTCGGATTCAGCTGTGGTCGGCCTCGCAGGAGGCTCCCTGTCGGTTTCATAATCCCAATTGGGGCGTCGATTGGGAGGAGGACGAGGCGGGGGTTCCCTTCGGTCGTCGAAGTCTTGAGGCGGCCCCCTGTCGTAGTCTGGAGGAGGTCTCCTGTCGAAGTCTTGTGGCGGTCGCCTGTCGTAATCTGGAGGCGGTCCCCTGTCGAAGTCTGGAGGAGGTCTCCGGTCGTGGCCGGGAGGGCCTCTGTCGTGGCCGGGAGGGCCTCTGTCGTGGCCGGGAGGACCTCTGTCGTGGCCGGGAGGGCCTCTATTGTGGCCGGGAGGACCTCTATCGTGGCCGGGAGGCCGCCTATTGTGACCCGGGGGAGGTCCCCTATCAAAATCCGGGGGAGGTCTCCTATCAAAATCCGGGGGAGGTCTCCTGTCGAAATCCGTCTCGGACGGTCCCGAGGTTTGGGGCTGGATGATGTTTACATTCGGTGCTTGAGAATCGGTTGAAAGTTGCCGAATGTCGATCCGGAGAAGATGTTGGAGGTTAACGGTGGTCACGATGGTAGCCACACCAACTAGAAAGATCAATCAAAACTCATCAAGGGGTAACGGTAATATGTTAATTGGTACAGATTTACCAGCACCACTACCAACAACACCCAAATCTGTAGGTGATTTGGAATTAAATTGTCTCATCTAAATAGTATCCACAGTGGTTATTGGATTATATTGCAAAATGGATTAGATGCACTCATAAGAACAATTGGTCTTCAAATTGCTTTGCTTGTACTTTGAGTTTTAAGGATATTCAACGGATATGTTTATACGCTCCTGTTGGTGGTTACCGGTTTAACGATCGTAGCCACATCAACTAAAAAGATCAATTCATACTTATCAAGAGGTAACCGTAACACGTTAATTGGCACAGATTGACCAGAAAGGCTACCAATAACAGCTCAATCTATATATGATTTTGAATTAAATTGTTTTATTTAAATTGTATCTCCAGTCATTATGGATTGGGTGCACTCATGAGAACAATTGGTCTCCATATTTGCATTGTTTGTCCTATGACTTTTAAGGATAATAACCGGATATATTTATATGCTCCTGTTTAATAAAATCAGTTTTAGTCTTTATCATTTTCCTCGTTTTCTTCATTGTTCCTTTTAGTTTTAAAAATTGGATGGTTTCAATCCAACACTGACATTCACTGTTATGATTTAACAAATTATTAACTGTCATTAGTTCAATTCAACTAAGTTTAAGTTAAACTTTGACTGAATTCAGTTTTCTACTTCTACTATTCCTCCAATTGTAGTATCGATCTATATACTAAGATTTAAAATATTAGTGAATAACTTAAGAGTCAGATTAACTGACACTGTAAGTGTGACGAAATTTTCTTAATCTGTCCTTATAAATTTGATCATGAGGTTAACTTAACTGCATCAAACTTAAGTTGAAATTTGACTGAACTCAGTCTCCTCTTTTTCATACTCTTCCGATTGAAGTATGGATATATACATATAACATTTAAAACGTTATTGAATGACTTATTAGCTAGACAATTGATACTATAAACGTGACCACGTTTACTTAATCTTTATATATAAATTCGACCATGAGGTTTATTTAACTCAATCGAATTTTGGTTGAAGTTTGACTGAGTTCAGTCTTTTCATTCTCCTTTTTTTCTAACTGTAGTCTCGATCGATATAACAATTAAATTGTTATGGAGTGACTTATTAGCCAGATTATCTGAAACTGTAACTGTAACGAAGTTTACTTAATCTTTACCTATGAGTTCGACCATGAGGTTAACTTAATGGAATTATTTTTAAGTTATAGTTTGACTGAAAAACCCCTGTATGGTGTATTTTAATCAGTTACTTACTCCAAGCGCTGACACCTTGCTTTATTAAACCATGCTTACGTAGAATTTTAAAATTGTATTGGAATATCTATTAACTATATTTCTATTCAACTTTTATTTTATTACGGTTAATTTATATTGTAAATGTGATTAAGATCAAAGTGACCAATTTGAATTAAATTCAATGTAAATTGAACTCTATCAGTTTCTATGTTTCTAACCTCTTTCTTATCATTTCCATTTTTTGTTTCATTGATATTTAAACTATGTTTATTTTAATTGATCATATAGATTAACTGGGAGTTGGAATTAAATCAAACTTAAGTTCAACTTTGATTGTTTGATTGATCAAATTTTTCTTGTTTTTCTTCTTTCATTAATTTTAAATTTTAATCACTTTTATCAATAGGTCGACTTTATTAATTGACAACTTCATTCAACTTATTTGAGTGTATTCTTTTCTTTTCTATATCGCGAGTCCATTTAGTGGATATTTAAAATTTTAATGTACGAATTGGTCAGCTAGACCAACTGATAGTTTGATTTTAATGTAAACTTAGCTAAACTGAAACCAGCTTCAGTGTTCTAATTCCCTGCTTGCCCCTAATGTACACACTTAATCAGTTAGATTATCTGAATTTCAAAATTAAATAAGGACTAAGTTCAATAAGGTAACTTTAATTGTTCGCATTTTTGCATTTTTCATGCATGGTTTCATAGCATGGCTTTTTCCATATTCATTACGTCGCATTAATAAAACGGAAGTAACGTAATGTTATACCATTAGCATACTTCTCATCTTGTCGTATAGGTGAAGGAAGGTTGATTACGACTGAGCTGTTAATAAAAGGGTTTAGTCTTCCCTTCACCTTACCAAAAGCAACTTATGTCATTTACATATTTTTGTAAAATTACTAGAGGTGTTATTGGATCCTTCACAGATTTGATTTCCAACTAGACTTCAAGTTTTGAAAATTTGTAAAATAGGCTACACCATATCCAAAAATGCTATCATCTGCTTTGATTCACTCTTATTAAAACTTCGGTTCCATTACAAATATCGTACCCGGACGTACTTACGTAAGAACACTAGACGATTTAACACCACAATAGATTCACTCATCTTACAATCCGAAACAACAACTTCTTCTCACACGGTCCCTCACTTAACTGAACGATACATTAATTTAATTGCTCAAAATACCAGCTCGACAAGTTTATTTATACTAATGATGAACTTACAGGTGATTTTCGGACCAAAACATATTACATTCCCATTGAATACGATTTTCGTCACTTGGGGCGGGATGTTCTCCCATCTGGGAAAATATATGTTGTACTGGATGATGCTGTTAGCGTTTAAACTCATTATGTTGTAGGAGTTGGCGAGGGAGATCTTACCCTTGTCGGTCTGGAATATGATATGAGAAATATTAGATTTTTCTGTGGAAAAAGGTGTTATTAATATCAAGGTTATTACGAATCATCCTTGCATAATTTTGACGTTCAGATGAACCAAAATAGAGAAATAACTTTTATGCAAACGTGATGTGATCAAAAACCAAATTGATAACATTGTAGTACGTAGTCTGAAAAGTTTTGACTTGGAATGAAGGAATTTTTTGACATGAAATAGGTAAATGCAATATACTGTATTACACTTATTCCAAAGTTTTTCTAATAATTCAATACTATCTTTGAAGTTTGACTACAGAAGGTCTGCAAAATATCATGCCACAGCTGCAGTAGGTTCCTCATTATATTAAAATATTAAAAAATATTAAAAAAAGCCAAATCTGGTTAAATCAATAACTATTGTATTTTAATTCTTTGAATTTTTCAACACATGCATTGTCTTGGTGAAACGAGATGTATTGTTTTCTTTAAAGTAGGCCAATTCCCATAAATACTTGCGTTGAACTGATCTAGAAGATCACAGTAAAATTCATAGATATTCATTTTGCCTTTCTGAAAATATTCGAAGAATACTTTTGCGATTTAAAAGAATCTATTTCCGTAAGGTCTCTTCCGGAAGAAACTGCCTTAACTTTTTTATTGCACTTCCACCGACTTCACTCCACTGTCTATCCATGTTATGGAACGACTCTTGAAATTCGTTTTATTGTCCTTAGAACTATCCAAATACGTTTAAATGGTTCTTTGGTCAAGCAATTACACATACCCATCTCGATGAGTTCGTAAATGGCCACTTTTAGCATTTCAGTATATCTTCTACATCCAGTTTACCTCTTATACAACCAATTTATATTTTTCTCCTTTAATGAAAATGTTTCACATCCAATTTATATATGCTAATTTCAATTCACAAGCTTTATTCAAATTATTATTCCTTCTAGATACTATTTTTTTTTTAACTAAGCTTGAGGTATCACAGATCAGTTCCATTTACCATAGAAGTGACCCAAATGTTCATAATCTGGCATAACTTTACTTCATTCAAGTCTAATTTACAGATTCTACGTCCAACGTCTTACTTCTAGCTCAAATTTTCTCCGATCTTAACACGAGTGTCAACTGATTTTTTCCAGTTACTAGATCCAAATCCCAATATTCCAAATGCAACTTTTGAATTAGATGCAGTCCAATTTATGTCTTCTACATCCAGTACATTTCTTATACAAGCAATTCGTCCCATTATATCGTCCATTCTATACCTTCTAGCTTCAATTCACATTCTCTATATTCACTTTATTACTTCTTCTAGATGCTATTTCTTCTGGTGTTACTATAGATCAGTGCCATTTGCCAAATCTAATGCCTTGTGTACTTTTAACTGAGAAATGGACATTGAGGAGAAGGCAGCATTAGTGAAGACTGCCTCAGCATCCTGAAGTTCACCAGGGCCAGGATTGGAGTGTAAAGCAGCAACAATAAAGACTTCCTCAGAGTCTCTCAATAGTTATTCTAGTGACGGGAATAAACGTTCAAGAGAAGCTATCCCAGGCTAACAATGGACGTTGAGGGCATGGTAGCATCGGTGAAAGTTAATTCACATTCCTGAAGAGAACGGAAAGGGCGTTAATACGAGAGCAGCATTGGTGAATGCTTTATTTGAGGCCCTAAACCGTTTTCATGAACAGAAGTGGACGTGGTTGCGATGGCAGTACCATGGAAGGTTATTTCAGAAACCTGAAGTTACTCCAGGGTTCTAGATGCTGTTCAGCTGATGGTGTTAAACCATCCAAACCAGCTGCTAACACTACTATTTACACCCCCTTCTCAAAATCTTTTTATTTATTTATTTTTCATTTATCGAAAATAGAAATCCCTATCAAAAAATGCTCCAACCCTATTTAGAGGAATGGAAGAAGAGAGGAATAAAATAAAATGGAAGAATCAGAAGTTGTTTTTAAAAATATTTCACGATTAACTTTGCACAGGATAATCTCTCAGCCCAACTTAGGAACAAGAAAATAGAAGATGAGAAGAGAGTTATAAAGAAAAAAATTTGCAGGGTCAGGCTAGTATCTTCTTAAAAATGGCTGAATACGTAGTTTTCGGATTCGGATGCGCTTTAGGTGTATTTTGTACCTTTCAAAATTATCAAGGAAGTTAAAATTTTAGACCATTAAAACCTCTAACTGGCACCGGAATCAGTATAACCAATAAACTAATATATTTAAGACGGCTCACTATGGCATTGTAAACTTCGCTGATTTTTATTAGATTCTTTCAAGCCTCATTAAGGCCCTAAGAAATATTTAAATATTCGATAGGTTTTTTTAAGGGAAATGAACTGAATGTTTAATTCTAAAAAAATTCTAAAATCCTCTATTTTTAGGTTCTTAAATGAAAAACATTGACAAAATTTACAACTGAAGAACTACTTATAACAAAAATAATTTGTTGTGGGTTCATCACCTGTTCATAAAATTTAGGAAAAATTCACAAATTGCAGAATGATGACCTATTTCTGATTTTTCAGATTTTTCGAAGGTATGAAGTCACAACTCAACATGGTTTTCTTGCAAAAGTATTTTTTGGGAGTCCCATAACCTGTTTGGAGAAATCTAAAAACAACCAGGGAAAAGCAGGAAGGAAGTGCAGAATGACAGGTGGCTCCTCTCTGATGAATTATTTCAGACCTTTTGAAATTAATCCAGCATAATTACGAATGGAAGCGCAGTTATTATCAACAATAATAATGTCTTGTTGGGGGGGGGGGTGGATTTATACCGCATCCCAGACAGCACAAAGACGTCTTTAAGACGTCTGATAGACATCACCATTAGGCATGTGCGACATCTCAAAGATGTCCTGCGACATCTGAAGAACGTCATTAAAGTGTCCATTTTATGTCCATTTCATGTTATTTGTTACAAAACGGTAAGTTTCAAAGATGCCTTCAAGGCATTAAAAAGACAACTTTACGACGTCCATTTTTCGTCTTCAACACGCCACAAGGACGCCTTCCTCAAGTCTGTAAGATGTCGTAAAGATGTCCCCTAATTTCTTAGGGACGTCTTTAAAATGTTCATTTTGGGTCTATTTTACGTTATTTGTCACAAAACGGTAAGTTTCAAAGATGCCTTCAAGGCATTAAAAAGACAACTTTATGACGTTTATTTTTCGTCTTTAAGACGCCATAAGGACGCCTTCATCAAGTCTGTAAGACGTATTAAAGATGTCCCCTAATTTCTTAGGAACGTCTTTAAAATGTTTATTTTATGTCTATTTCACGTTATTTGTCACAAAATGGTACGACTCAAAGATGCCTTCAAGGCATTAAAAAGACAACTTTACGACGTTTATTTTTCGTCTTTAAGACGTCATAAGGACGCCTTCTTCACGTCTGTAAGACGTCGTGAAGATATCCTCTAATTTCTTAGTGATCTCTTTAAAATGTTCATTTTAAGTCCATTTCATGTTATTTGTCACAAAACGGTACGTCTCAAAGATGCCGTCAAGGCATTAAAAAGACAACTTTACGAAGTTCATTTTTCGTCTTTAAGACGCCATAAGGACCCCTTCATCAAGTCTGTAAGACGTATTAAAGATGTCCCCTAATTTCTTAGGAACGTCTTTAAAATGTTCATTTTATGTCTATTTCACGTTATTTGTCACAAAATGGTACGACTCAAAGATGCCTTCAAGGCATTAAAAAGACAACTTTACGACGTTTATTTTTCGTCTTTAAGACGTCATAAGGACGCCTTCTTCACGTCTGTAAGACGTCGTAAAGATATCCTCTAATTTCTTAGTGATCTCTTTAAAATGTTCATTTTAAATCCATTTCATGTTATTTGTCACAAAACGGTACGTCTCAAAGATGACTTCGAGGCATTAAAAAGACAACTTTACGACGTTCATTTTTCGTCTTTAAGACGTCATAAGGACGTCCACTTCAGACATAAAAAGATCAGGCTTAAATCAACGTAAATTAGACGTCTTTAGGACGTCCGGCCTTGGACGTCTTAGAGACGTCCGGATATGAACGTCTTATAGCTGTACTTTCTATGTCTTAAGGCGTCCAGGCATAAAAAGGGCGTAAAATGGATGTCTTTAAGACGTTATGTGCTGTCTGGGATAATTCGACCGAAAACTCAGAACGGCCTAAGATCGATAATAATTAATTGTACATTATTTCTGGCAATTCTAGGGTCGTGATATTGTCTGATTACCGTCCAAAAAATTTGGATAATTCAGACCCAAAAGCAATTATTGTCGTAGAAATAAGTGGTTTTTTCAACTGCAAATGTTAGCTTTTTCCGTTTAAAAACCTAGAAAAACTTGAAAATCTCACAATGTTTTTAGAATTGAACTTGTCCCTTCCCTTCAAATTTTAGAAAGTTAAAAGGCATGAGAAAACTGAAAATATTTAGGGGAGTTTAAATGATATACCTACTGAGTCACCCTTGAACTTTTTCATATATTTCGGTAGAAAAATAGTTTTCAAATCAGTGGAAAACGGACATTTATAACGATTCCGACTCCACCTAGCGGTTTAGGAGTGTGAAATTTTGGTGGCCACGGTATTTCTTCTAGTTACAACATATGCTTGAAGCTCATCAAAATCTGAGAAAATGGTGAATTTGGAAAAAAAAAACGTGAAACCCGGTAGATTCCCGTTTGTCTGAACCAAGACAACTAGACGTAAAGTTGAAGCTAAATTACTGCTAAACTTACACCTATGTAATTTCCAATAGACAGCTCCACATCGAGTTGCAAGATACTGCTGCCTGTATTCCTGACCTGCACGAATCCATACAGTCCATTGTTATTGTCCATTTTGTACTGGAAAACTTCTGGACAAGGGCTTTGTAAATACTGGCACGTCCCTCCCGCCAAAAAGACGATGAGCGCTAGCAATGTCAAGTACATCCTTTACCTTAGCGCTTTAATAAATTACAATAAATTAAGAGGAAAAAAGTTGCGAGGTCCGTGATCGCCTCCAACTTATAAAACTATTATCACAAATTAATCACAGCGGGGATTCGTTAATGACAGGGCGTACGATTAATGAAAACCATTGTTCCTGCTCTGTGCGGTCCGATCCACCTGAAATAGAAATAAATTCATCGAGTTAATTATGGTGATTATTGATATTATTGAGGAGTGAGGTGAGACAGTGGCGGAACCGCCGTAAGGTACTAATTAAAACGTCTGGGGAATCCGTGAGATTTATTTGTTTATGGCTTAGCCGAAAATTGGAAATTTTTCACGGTAAATGGAGAAAACTTTCATTTATAAACAGAAGTGATAAAACAACCACACATTAAACCATATTATGGTTATATCTGAAAAAATTCATGGAGTATGTTAGGAGGTGTCCTTATGAAAAGCGATAAAACGTTGATACAGTTCGAAGTCGAAGCAATGGATTAATACTATTTTCGTTGTACATTGTATAATTGGATATAAACACATCGTCGATTACATAATGGCTGTTTAGAGATGCAATACTCGACTTACGATATCGAGTCTATTTTTAACTTAAACAACTGCTCCGCATAATACATACATAAGTAGTCATAACAGGTAGGTTGGTACGTTTCAGTTTTCCTCAAATTACCTCCTTTACGACGTTCGCGAAAAAGGAAGTAATTTGCGTGTAACAAATCCACAATTGAATATTTTCTCAGCAGAAGCGCAATGTCATACCGCATAACATGAATACCCCGACATTCGTTCCAATTCGGTTGGACTTTCCGAGAGACGGGCTTTTCCTTTGTCCTCCCGGCTACTCTGTGAATACCCTTGGGCGTTGGAGTGGAGCAACGACAGGACGAGCCAAATTTACAAATTCAGATTTATTTCATAACTGTCGGAATGCAAATGAGACGAGCCAAGCCCGGAGGAGAGAGAGAGAAAGTGACAGGAAATGAAAAATTCGACGCTTTTGAACTTTCTATTGATTTACCTCCCGCCCACATTTTGCCAAAGTCTTCTGTCATAATAAATCAGGTATGCGATCCTTTGTATGTTCGCTGTTTATGATACCTGCCTACACTTCTGAAGGAGAGGAGAACCGTTACGGATGTCCAGTACGCTACAGATAAATATTCGGTGTTTTCCCGTCCGGTGAAAGTTTCGCAAAGTGGCGATTTTACAGCTGGGGAAGTACAAGGAGGAGAAACGGGACAAGAAAAAAATTAAAATACGTTAAGTGACAAAGAATGTATTGTAGCCACGTGGAGAATACTAATTCGAAACACAAAGTGTACACTTGACTAAATTTAGTTTCTTAACCAAGAAGAGTTTATAAATAAACAGGATGTTTGTAGCTTCCCCATGTCTGTTGTTGGGAGACTATTTATACAATTTATAACTATGTACATACAAGTTTATAACAACTATTTTAAGCAAAACCTTGTAAGCATCTCGTAGATGCGATAAATTATTAAATTTGTTAGGATAATTTTTGGAAAAATGTGGGTTAAAAATCGCAGGAGTACTGTAGCCACAGCAGTAACTGTGAGTGTTTGTTAGGTTAGAAAACTTCTGGTAAAAGCAAATTGTATTTCCTTATGAAAATCAAAATTCAGGGTTTGTTTGAAATCTCTAAATTCAATTTGTACATATCTAACATTTCAACGAATTAACATTAACCAATTAGCGAAGCAACAGTAAATTTGTGATAATTGCAAATAACTATGTTAATGAAGAATTGGGAAACTGCTTAGATTCATTGTAGTTATTGTAATATTATTATGAATTTAACTTGTGTAACTTTAGCCACAGATTGCAAATTTCAAGATATAAGTGCCCTTCGAAGACGAAGATTTAGCCCAAAATGGTATTAAAATTTATTATACATACTGGATAGTAAACGAACAATTCAAAGATTTAAAAAAATGTGTACGAAATTTATGGCAGATTACATATTCAACGTTTAAAAATGTTTTGGAACAATTTTGGAGAAAATTCCCAGTTATTTGATGATTTTTGATGACATTTGATGATAGGTTAAATGTCCAATGTTAAAAAGAATTCTTGGAGCGGATTTTGAAAAAAATTCCAAAAGCCGAAAAATGACAAGAGTAAAATGCCCTTTAGAGAAATATATAGACAAAACTGTAGTATATACATTTGGCCACACAATGCATATTTACAGTTTAAAAGAACTTCTTGAAACGAATTTTGAGACAATTCCCTAAAATCGAAAAATGACACGAGTGAAGTGGCCTTCAGAGAAGATTCAGCTAAACATTTTATGAAACCGTTTTATATATTTTTAATCAAATAATGTTCAAAATTATAGAGGATTTCGAGAAAATTTCTGAAAACCGAAGGAGGACACAAGTAAACTACCCTTTCACCTGGGTTAATTATAACCAAAAATTATTGGGGGGGGGGTCCTGGAACGGCACAGTCTAAATACATGGATTGAACTAGTCATGATTTTTCATTACTGAGAAAAATGTACGTGTCAAACACATTTTTTTCAAAAACAATTTTTTTTGCATTTTAAGACATCTGGAAATGAAAATAACTCAAATTCGAAAAAATTGCCCAATTACACCTCATACTTACGAGTGACACGAGAAAGTAAAAATAAAAATTGTGAAAGACTACGGGATATTTAAAGTAATCTTGAACAATTTGATTTGAACACAACGTAATTATGTAATAAATAGGCATACGTTAAATTTTCATACTTGGAAAACCAGAAATTTGCAACAGGAGCGCAAATAAGTAATAGGTGACTTAAATTTGTTACAAAAAGTTGGAAGTCTGCTTTGCTAGGTGCCCCATGGCCTTAAAAAAGCAGAAAACTTTGTTAGATAAAATGTTCTGAGATACAGAAATCCCGTATGAACATACATTTGCATCTGTATACACTGACCAGTTTCAATACGTTGGCGAACTCGGTTTGGTTTTTCCATTCACTCAAAATGGCTTAACATGTTGAGAAAGACTTCCCCACCCATACTCGAGATAGGTATAACTTTTTGTTACTTGGTGAAGACTTCTGAAATATGTTGCAACAAGTCAGCAAGTAGGTAAGTAGGTATGAATTTACTTGTACAATTGTTATTAAATGTAGTAAGTCGTTTCTTCTAAGTACTTTCAATACGCTATAACGATAAGCTATATCCATAGTACAAAAGATTGATAAGGAATATAATGGGGAGAAAGCCCTTTTAAATAGACATTCGCATTTGCATACACTGATCAATATCAATATGTCAAGCAATATTTGTTTAATTGTGATTGCTGCAGATAAATGGGGAACTGTCTTGTGCCTTTTAAGCGAAATATTTGTAATATTAGTATAAATTAGACTTTTAAAACTTTAACAAATGTCATCGTCAAATATTAAAAATGTTAATGCTAAACCGTTAAATTTGGGAAGTTTTAAACTAAATTAATTTAAATTTTACATTTTTAAAGTTCAATTTTAGATAGAATATATGTTTCATACCTTACTGGGTGTAGTAAATTTCAACGGTTACAGTACCGGCATATTCTGTTTTGATCACTGCCAAGTTATGAATATAAATTTTATGATGTTATTGCAGTTGGTCGGGCATAGCCATCAGTGATCGGCTGGTGTAAATTTATGTAATTTATAAAATGCAATTTTATAATAATAAATAACAATAAACAATAATTTAATTTATAAAATGTAAAGGATAAAATTCGTACCTATCAATTAACAACAGTTACTCAAGGCACGTCAACTGCACCATTTTTAGCTGCTAGAACTTTATATCAATTATCTTATGATGAAGAAAACAAATTTCCCTTGGCAGCAAATTGTCTTAAAAATGATTTTTACGTTGATGACTTATTATCAGGGGCCAATACAATGCAAGAAGCAATAGAGCTTAAGAAACAATTGATTAGTATTTTAAATTTAGGAGGATTTACACTTCATAAGTGGGCCTCTAATGTAGCTGACTTAGTACACCAATCAAACTGTGATAAGTCTGAAGAAATAAGTTTAGGTGATCATTCAAAAAAGGTGTTAGGTATTCACTGGAAACCTGATACTGATTCCATTCACTATTCTTTTAAACAATTTTCAGCTGAAAAACTAGTCACAAAACGTGTAATCTTGTCTGAAATCTCACAACTGTTTGATCCGTTAGGACTTTTAGGCGGTGTTGGTAAATTGGTCCCCGGCAGGTAAGAAATTAAAAGGTAGTATTTAAAGCCTCTTATCTATATACAAATTGGTTCCTGGGATTTTTCGTTTACCTGACATTATCAGAGGTGGCGAGTTCGGAACCACACAGGTTTTAACTTACCCCTTCATTTGCCCATCAGGTTTTTCCTTGCCCCTTCAATTGCCTATCAGGTTTTCCCTTGCCCCTTCCAATTGCCTATTTTCCACCACAATAAAAAAATGCTTCATTCTACTTACAATGCAGAGACGCAAAATAAGCTACTTCAGTTTTTTGTAAAGCTCAGGTAATTGAAAACGTTGGGAACCAATTTACACTTACAGGTCAGGTAAACCAAAAATTGCGGGAACCAATTGGTATATTATTTTTGAACCTGCTTAACTTGGGAACCAATTTACGTGTTCCCCTTTTAGGTCCTATCATAATTGATGCTAAACTAATTATACAAGAATTATGGAAACTAAAATTAGATTGGGATGAATCAATCCCTCAACATTTATTTACAAAGTGGTCTAAAATAAAAAGTGAATTATCCTTAATTCATCAATTCAAAACCTCAAGACAAATTTGTGTATCAAATGCCACGAACATTCAATTACATGGGTTTTGTGATGCCAGTCAACATGCTTATAGACCAAGAGCTGGGGACGAGATTTCAACATCATCAGTAATATGGAATTCGTAAGATAGATCTGCATTTTTGTGTTTGTTGAACGCAAGTCGTTCAAAGCCGGGATAATGTTTCTGTTTTTATCACTGCCAAGTTATGAATATAAATTTTATGATGTTATTGCAGTTGGTCGGGCATAGCCATCAGTGATCGGCTGGTGTAAATCTATGTAGGGATGGGAAAATACCATCGTTAAGGATTTAATTTTAGAATTTTACCTGAAAGACGAGACGCGAGACACAATCTACTCGTTGTATCGTCAACACTATTCATTATAAAGCCGCGATTATTATTAAATTAGATATTGTAATTTTAAGTAAGTTGTAGTAGTTTATTTATTAATTTTCAATAAATAAATAAATTACATTAGTTAACTCGTCCGAATTATTCATCTATAAAATAATTAGTTCACTCGACATTAATTTATCGTGTGACGTGGACTTAACAGAAAGTTCCTTTCAACACCAATTAGAAGAATTTTGTCCACAAGAGTTCAACAATATATTTTAATATAGTTCATTAAAGCTAATTCAACACTATATGTGTTTGATTAATTTTTTTTGAGATTCCAGAGGTTCTCCATTTCAAAGTTGAACCTTATAGGCAATAAGAAAAAGGGAAAAAGGATTCCACCAATGTATTGTATTGTCTTTATCACTGCAATCGGTTTCGATCATCAGATCATTTTCAGACTAGCTTGAATAAATAACAACAGAGGAAAACAAAACACACACAAACACACACACACACACACACACACACACACACACACACACACACACACACACACACACACACACACACACACTATCCCTTATGTAACTTAGCATAGTTAACTAAAATGTAGTGACTAACCAAGATGTGAAATGCATAAAAATAATAGTATATTATTATACTAGTTTAATAAGACGGAGTATTGACACACGAGAGTTTTAAAGCACGACGAGCGAAACGAGGAGTGCTTTAATAGAACGAGTGTGACGACAATACGTCTTATTAAACGGGTGTAATATACTACTTTATCTACTTTGCTTTATTAATTCATTAAATTTTGGCTGTTCAAGTTTTCGTATCACACTTGGGAATTTTACGTGGGTTGGTTATACTGACGTCACTGACATTGACGTTCCGCAACCTGTGCTACCCCCAGAAATAACGCAAAGCTGCCCAAGTAATTTATTGAAATACTAATAAGTTAACCTTGACGTCTACGCACGTCTACATGACAGGCTGATGTACCAATTTAACAAAATTAAAAGTTACCAAAAGTAGTGTAATAATGTGAATATTATTACACTACTTTCGATGTAATAATGAGATCATTAGTAACGCAATGTTCATAAATAAATAAATAAAAATAAATAAATGTCATTTTGTATGTACTAATTTAACGCTTTGCTTAATGTAAATATTGGGTACATATAAGATAGGTTATATGAGTTATGGTTTCCTCTGTGGTTTCAAGTCATTCACATACTAGCCTGAAGATGATTTGATCATCGAAACCGGTTGCTGCTTTTCTGTGAAAAAGCGAATGAAAATGTTTTGACGTTGATGGAAGGCATTGTGTTATTTTCTTATTTTTGAAGATACGCATAAAAATAAAAATTGTATGGGGCCACAGTAGAGTTTAATTAATGTAGAATAGTAAAATTTAAAGTTATAACATATTTGAATACTAAATAGGCATACATTAACATCTCATATGTTAAAAATGCTTATCCATTTTTTCATAATGTCCGAAACGTGTTGCAACAGGTGCGCAAGTAACATAAATTTACTTGTACCGTAGCTATTAAAAGTAGTAGGTAAGCCAATTCTGCTAATTGCTTATGGTATTAAATAAAAGCACAAACTTTGAAAAAGGATAATATTTTCCGGGAAATCCCTAATAAACACCCAATGGTTTTTGAAATACCTACAAAACATGAATAAGTACTTGTCGAGTTGTGGTTGCTGCGGATAACTGTGGTAATGAGACGAATTGGGGAATTGCTTTGTATATTGTTATACCTCAGCCACACTATGCTCCTCGCGCTGCTACTCGCTCTGCTCCTCGCGCTGCCGTTGTATTGCCCTCTCTGGCCATACACTGCTCTCCTCGCACAATTAATCGCCACACAAAAGCAAAATTAAAATTTATTGAAAATATGATTCTACGGTATGCATCAAATGACATTTCTCCATTAAATTTCATTAAATGTGTATCTAATCGTTCCAGTGCTTCTTTATGAATTAGGTAAATTATTGACATACACGTTTATATGTACTTACAAAAAGTACATTTTTTTAAATAGGTAGCTTAATGGCGAATTGATGTTTTAATAAGTTGTGGTAAAATTAATAAAATTGTTTAATGTGTTCTGAGTACCTACTATAATTTTGACAAAGTATAGGTATTTTACAAATTTCTAACCCATAATATCAAATTCTTGTAATATATTTTTTACATACATTTAATATTTATTTTACGTCCTTTTCGAAGGTCTTCCGGCCACTACCTCCCGGATTATGTACCCGCCAGGTTACTGGACAGATTACATCCTCCCTTTTGGTTGGTAGCTACATACCATATGTTTAAACTTATGTTGTTTATGTTTTGGATCCCAAATAACTGGGTCTGCAGCCAACAAATCAATAAATATTAGTTTTTTCGTTGCTCCATTCTTTGCTCGCACTCTGGGCGTAATAAAACCCCAATTTAAAAATTTCAAGAAAACAAGAAAAACTTTTGAGATATCAATATGCAATACGTCGATTTCGATGTAAAAAATTACGGGGAACAAACTGGTGTAGTTATTTTTGCCTTATCTGTTGTAGTTTTCGACATTTCGCACAAAAACAATTTTATTTGCCGTTTTCATCCCCTTGTCGGGGGTTGCGGTCAAAAATATTGACAGATTTGGGTTCCTGAGGGGCAAAACCATAATAGTATGTTTTATTTTTCATATTGAAGCGAATATTAATTCAATGAGGCGTGAGCCCAATGAGGATTTCATTGGACTACACGTGCGATGTGCGATTGTGTGGCCAGATACTCGCGCTTATATTGCCAGTCCTTTGACTCGCGCCCGAAAAACCGACAAACCAGGGAAGGATGGGCATGACGAGGAGCAAGACGTGCGGCAGGACAAATATCGTGGCCACACTACTTCTCTCGTTACTTCCCTCGCTACTTCCCTCGCTACTCGACGAGTGTGTGGCAGGGGTATTAGTCAAGTCAAATTCCTTTCATAGTGGTACACATTTAACTTTTAAAAATGTAGTACAATGTCAACGCAATACATCGAGGATGTGATTTTTTATATAAAAATTAAACATCACTCACATTTGTGGAGTTTAATTAAAACCCATTTAATACAATTTAATATCACTATTAAACATTGTGCATGCTTAAATTGTGACAATGACAATTGTAAACATATGCAAACAAACAAATTTTAAATTGTCACTAAATATTTTGCGAAATGATAAATTATTAATGCTAATATTTTATTACAATTGATGAAAAATATCAACGATTAGAGTGATTAATTGTTGACAATGATGTGTAATACCTAATGTTTGTGTTAAATGTTTGAACGTCACCTCCATACATAGGTACATGTGATTATGTTTTCCTGGTACCTAGTTCCGTAATGTGAAATAGTAACTTCTGTAGTTGTTAACTTTGACAGTTAATTTACCAGTAAATTTAAGAGTTTTTGGATTCACGTGTATAATTCAGATACCTACACAGTTTTTCATTGGTGATACAACGGCGAGTTTAAAATTCCTAAGACATTAGTTATTAAAAATTTAAATGATTTCTCAGTAAAAATAAATTTCAGGCATCATCTCAGACGTTATTAAAAGTCCTTGAATATCGATTAGGTACAAAAATTTACAGTAATTAATTTAAAACGACAGAATACTTACTTGCTTCATTTGAATATCAAAAGCGATATATTAACTATCCATTTTGTAATACTCCGAAGAGAAGAAATGTCAATATGTTTACAACACTTATTTACGTAAAAGTCTTCACGCAACAAGAACTTGCTTACAGATTCCGTCACTTTAGACACTTCGATTACAACGCGGTCGCATCGTGATTTGAAAACCGTCGTCTCTGGCTGCACGTCCAATCATCAGTCATAATTAAAGGTTTTATTGAGTGAAGAGATCCCCTCGCCGACCAATCGAGCGATGGGTTCGCTATCGAACGCGCAAATCGTCTTACGTACGAGTCGTCGTTACTCATTGCGGTGAGGAGTCGGATAAGTCGGATTTAAGCGCGTTTTTTTTGCACGTTTGCGCGTCCCTAGTGCGCGCACACCTCGATCTTAAGATACACACGACTTTGGGGTATTCCGGGTTACCGGAAAATCCTGCGCGGGCCAGTGGCGTATTGGATCATCAATCAAACTCGGATGTACGCGCGCCGTCCGGAGATGTGACGTCCAGAGGAATTTCGGCGGTGGGTGATGCTTTTATTTTTGGATAACTTATCACAGAGTATGCGGGGAAACGGCAATCGGATGGATGTAGTGGTAATTCCGTTGATCTCAAAGAAAATCTGAATGAAATTTCCAGACTAAAGTATTAATCTTGGTATTGGCTTGGTACCCCAAGTTAAGGTACCAGTAGTCTAGTCAAGAAGTGTGTTTCCTGCGAAAAATAGTAAGAAGGCTCCGAAAAATGTTAGCGATAGCTCATTCGACGCGGAATGCAAATCTGAGAAAGTCGTTTTGAGGATTTTTTCTACCCATAAAATTTGCAATTGTTATTAACAAAGAACGAAAAAAAAGCTATTTCGATTTTCTGATGACAACTCACAAACTATAAGAGATAGAGAAATTGCAAAAAAGATCCTTACAGAGGAGGACATTTCCGATAAAAAAGTCTACTCCTGGATTTCTACCTCTAATATTTATAATTTTAATTTGTAGCTGAAAGTAATGCTCCGCGTCACCGTTACGGCATGCGCTCGCCGCCTCATAGAAAATAATTTTTATGGTACTAAGTATTAGTCTAAAAATTTAAAAAAAAGTTTAGTGTATTCTATACACTTGAAAGAATAAAGTCCCGTTGAAAAAAAAATTATTACATTTTTCAAAACGCTAGCCTATTGTTAATGAACTATTTATTTTCGTACTTCCGTCTTCATTGAAAGCAGGCTAAATGTTTAAATAAATTCTCTATAAATATTTTGCTCGTTGGGGTCCTTTATATGAGTATACTCAATAAGATGACGTCATAAAATTATACAAAATTTCTTTATTTAGTTTTCAACGAATTTTTAAAGTCAACAAAAAACGCAAAATCCATAAATTGTTGTTAAATTATTTTTTTCTCTTACCATATGTATACATATTATAGCATGGCTGTTTTTATATTTAAACTAAATATTAAATAATTGTGGATGCATTTTTTACAGCTATTTGTTTTAGAATTGTTTATAAATAAACGGCTTAGTTTAATATTTTTGATTTTTTTTAACCATTCTATTGTATTAATTATTGTATTGGATTAATTATGACTTTTATAATAAAAAAATTTTTCTTAAAAAAATTTGTTATAGTTTATGATCGTTTTTTTAATGCTTGCATTATTTAAATAGTTAGTTAAGGAATAATTTTGCGTTTAAAAATCATTATAAATAGCTCTTATGGGAGAAAATATTTTTTAATTGATAATTTCATTGTTTATTAAGTTAACAATCTGTTATAAAAATTTTTTGAGTGTCACAATTTTTTTTTCTAATACCACTAAAAATTACAACAACAACCATATGCAACAAAATGGCGTAAAAAAATATTTGTACATATTAAAATGTTGATTTGTATTAAAATTAAAAACAGAAATATTGTGATAAGAATGCTCTATTGAAGACATCAGATAAAAAGGAAACTCAGTGTGTCGATTGGCATAAATTAATAATAAATATGCCATTAGCATAAATTAGCAATAAACATATTTCAATCAGGTTGTAATGGCTGAAAAAAAAGACATGAAATATATGTTAAGAAAGCTTATAGATTAATAATCAGTCTGGGATCTGGAAATAAATACTAATAAGACACAAGGTGATAGGACAGGATTGACAAGAGATTGAAACAGCTGAAACTTTAAAAATAACATTTTTGGGTGTTCATATGAATTACATTTTCAGAAACAAAGACGGTATTGAGGAAGATTGAAAGAGAAATAGCAATAACCAAACAACTATTACATCAAATTTTATGGTGAAGGCAACTAAGGGAAAACTTAGAAGTCAGACTGCTCAAATCATTAGTAGAAAGTTCTGTCAGTAGAAAGTTCTGTCACGTATGGATCGGAAATCTTGACCATGGACTGTGGAAGACACGAATAAAAGGATTAATGCTGTGGAAATGAGCTTTTGAAGAAGGTGCTGTGGGGTGAAATGGACGGACCATATTCCAAATGAGAAATTAATGAGACGAATGGTAATAGAAAAGACTTTACGGACGCCATAGAAGAAAAACCGTCCACATGTGAAGCGAGTCACGAATCAAGATCACCTTGATTTGGGATCTATTCGCAATCAAATTTACGAACTGTATGAAAGAAGTAAGAAAGTTTTTTTACATTGTATCGTTGATTGTATTCACCATATACAATATACAATGAGTAATAATTTAATGTAATTATTTCAGAGAAAACTGTTACTCTTGAAAGTATTCATCAAAAACTTGAGAATACGAAGCTCTTTGAGGGATGTAAATCATCATTTCGTACCCTTTAACGAGATATTGGCTTCAAATGGAGTAACGATAATCCACGAAGGGTTGCTAATGGAACTTCCAGATATTACATTTAAAAGAATACTATTTTTGAGAATGTAATGTAATTTAAGGAATCCACATTCAATTTTGTTTATTTGGATGAAACTTGGATATTCCAAAATGGAACATTAGGTCACTCGTGGCAAGATGATAACAGGAAGGGTGTAAAGACCATAAAAGTTGATGGGAAAAGGTAAACGTTAGAATGCCATTTGATTTGGTTTTGTTAAAGTCATATTATTCGTTAGTAACTCATCGCAGAATTCGTAAGAAAGGTTTAAGTAATAATTAATAGTAATTTATTATTGCAAACATATCATTCTTTATGCTGGGAACAAGAATGGTTTCTGTTGTAAATCAAATACTAATGTAAAACACAGTAGGTTTAGAAAGAAATTAATAGAATGTCATGTCAAAAAGTGTAATAAGTGTAATTCAGTTTTCAAAATATAATAAGTTCGTACTCGTTTTCTGTCTGCGTTTAATAATCTGTCGTGATCGGAGTTGGACAAGTAGTCTAATCTAGCTGATACGACAACATTTGACGACCGTGACAGGACTTTTTTGCAGAAGATTTGTGAGGGACGGACAATTGTGAGTGTTGAAAATGGCGAGTGAAATAGTGAGAAGCCGGAAAAACCGTGGTGTGTTGCGTTCGTCGTTTACAAAAGTGTCGCGTGAACTTGAGGAACTGTTGAGATCCAATCCAGACCGTTTACATGATATACGGGTTTCCTTCGAGATGTTGGCAACCAAATTCGAGCAAATTGTGCAAATGGATACTGAAGTTTACGAGCTGATGTTGGACGAGGCTACTGAAGAAGAGTTGGTGGAAGAAGTCGACGGCTGCGACATCTACCGGAAGAAGTACATCAATCTCAAGTTTAGATGCGAGCAAGCAGCAGTAGAACGAGATGAGGTGGGTTCCAGAGTGACATCTATAGATACGCAAACAGGTAAACGTAAGTTTAGATTGCCTGTAATCGAGTTTAAACGTTATGATGGAAGTATTAAGGATTGGCTGTCCTTTTGGGCTCAGTTTAAAAAGGTAGACGAAGACAGTGAGATAGATGAAAGCGACAAGATTGAATATCTGATTCAAGCAACAGTAGCAGGCAGTAGAGCACGTCGTTTAGTGGAAAGTTTTCCGCCAATGAGAGAGAATTATCCTAAAATTATTCAAGGTATGAAAGATCGTTTTGGAAGAGAAGATTTGCAGATAGAAGTGTATGTTAGAGCATTATTGAAATTGGTGTTAGGTAATGTCATCTCTCAGCGTGTGGATTTGTGTTCTTTGTACGATAATCTAGAAACGCAACTACGAGCACTTGAAACTTTAGGAATCACCTCCGATAAATGTTCAGCCATGTTGTTCCCGTTAATAGAGTCCGCTATACCTCAAGACCTGTTGAGGGTGTGGCAGCGTTCGTCAGTAGCTAAAGTTGATTCGTCAGACTTGTTAGAATCGGATGCTCCCAAAACATTGGAATCTCGTCTTCAGGATCTTATGCGGTTTTTAAGAAATGAAGTAGATGGTGAACAGCGAATTAGTTTGGCGGCAGAAAGTTTTGGTTTTAAGTCGACAGAAACCAAAACTCAAGAGTTAAACAAGGTGCGGAGACCTACAGCTTCAGTAACTCTACCTACTGTTACGGGATTGGTCAATAATGAAGTGAAGTGTTTATTCTGTAATGGTAATCATGCCAGTGACGTTTGTTTCAAAGCTCGAGAACTAACTTTGGAAGAAAGAAAAAAGCGAGTGACTGAAAAAAAGGCTTGTTTTCGGTGTCTTAAAGTAGGGCATCAAGTTAAGAAATGTTATAGTCGTTTAAGATGTTTAATTTGTATGCAATCGTATGTTTTGCTTTTGTGTCCTAATTTAAAGGCTTACAAACGAGCAGATGCAGCACAGGTGGTAGGACAAGAGGAGCCAGTTTTGATTAATCGTTCTAGCAGCCATGTGTTTCTTCAGACATTACGGGTTAAGATAGTGGGCATCAAATCAACACGTACGGTTCGGGCATTAATTGATAGTGGCTCAAGTAGAACGTATATTTTAAAATCGACAGCGGAAGAATTAGGTTGCAGTCTTAAATACAAAGAAAAGCTTTTACACTGCTTATTTGGCGGCCAAGAAACAGAAAATGTCCATTCTTGCTATGAGATTGCTGTAAGTTATGGGAAGCAGCTCTGCAAAATGGAGGCTCTGGATCAAGTAGTAATTTGCCACGATGTATCACCGTTTTTTGGGGGACCATGGACTGAAGAGTTAAGGAACCTAGGAATTACGCTTGACGATACTTTGACTGGTCCTATTGAGCTCTTGCTCGGAGCTGATGTATTTAGTAAAATCTATACGGGAAGAATGCAGATTTTACAATGCGGACTGGTTGCCATAGAAACCCGATTAGGATGGACCATAATGGGTAAGGTTCCTTCGATGGGTGTACGTAAGACTGATGCCGCTGTAACAACCTTGAACTTGATGGTGAGGGACACTACAGTTCCTTCCTTATGGGAATTGGACGTTTTAGGGATAACGGAAACCTCCGAGAAGAAAAACAGAGCCGAGATGGCGGCTGCGGCTAAAGAGTTGTTTTTGGAAACGGTCACTGTTAATCAAGAAGGCAGATATGAAGTTAGGTTACCCTGGTATGAAGACCACCCTTCGTTGCCAAGCAATTATAATTTAGCTAAAAATAGATTAGAATCCACTTTAAGAAAATTAAAGAAGGATAATCTTCTTCGGCCTAATGATCAGGTATTTCAAGAATGGTTGGAAGAAGGGATAATTGAAGTAGTAAAATGCGACGAGGTACATTTAGACTGTCATTATTTACCTCATCGACCTGTAGTAAAACAGAATAGTGCTACTACTAAAATAAGACCTGTGTTTGACGCTTCTGCTCAAGATAGAGATGGACCATCATTAAATCAATGTTTAGAAAAGGGACCGAATTTGATTGAGCTGATTCCTTCAGCGCTGATACGATTCAGAGAAAAGAAATTGGGTGTGGTTGCTGATATCCGTAAAGCCTTTTTGCAAATTAGCATGCATCCTAAGGATAGAAACTTTCTTCGTTTTTTATGGATAGGGACAGACGAAAATGTAAAAGTATACCGACACCTACGAGTTGTATTCGGAGTGAATAGTAGTCCTTTTCTTCTGGGAGCGACAATTGATTATCATCTACAAAATTGTTTAGATGTTGTTAAAAAAGGAGTAACGTATTATTCTCAAAACACCATTGAAACTTTAAAGAAAAGTTTTTATGTAGACAATTGTGTCACGAGTGTGTCAGACTACGTTGAGCTTAATCAATTTATGCAAGAGGCGAAAGCTGTGATGGCAAAAGCTAACTTTGACCTGAGAGGGTGGGAGTATAGTACGGAAGACAACTCTCAGGATGTACCTGTTTTAGGTTTGAAATGGTATCCTAAAAAGGATACGCTGGCCATCAACCTCGACATATTTGATAATATGGATAGGAAAGTTACGAAGAGGTCTATCTTGTCAATGACCCAAAGAATTTTCGATCCGATAGGTTTTACCCCTCCAGTGACTTTGGTGCCTAAATTATTATTACAACAATTGTGGGAGAAAAAATTGTCCTGGGATCAAGCAGTCGACGAAGAAACAAATAAAGCTTTTGCTGATTGGATGGAGCAACTACCAATTCTGACTGATATTGAAATTCCACGATGGGTTAATATTAAGTTGAGAAGTGATCAGTGCTCCAGTTTACACATTTTTTCGGACGCCAGTAAGAAAGCTTTCGCTTGTGCAATTTTTCTTAGGACGGAAACAGATATTGGAATCGCCGTTAGCTTATTGGCGGCTAAAGCTAGAGTAGCTCCTTTACGTAAAACTACTATCCCGAGGCTCGAGTTGTTGGCCGCAACAATTGGTGCAAGATTGTATGCAACTGTGAAGGAGAATCTATCTTGTGAGGTCAAGACATTTTTCTGGAGTGATTCTTCTACCGTAATCTCTTGGATTCAACGCAAAGAAGAGTGGAGTGCATTCGTGTTTAATCGTGTCCGAGAAATACGATTTTTGACACGTCCATATGATTGGCAGCATGTACCGGGTTCTCTAAATCCGGCAGATTTAGCCTCAAGGGGATGTTCACCTAAAGAACTGGTTGACATGAAATGGTGGGAGAGGCCAAGGGATCGAGTTTGCAGAACAGACGGCGGAAATGGAGAGTCCTTCCAACCCACACATTGTTCCAGAAGGTTTAAAATCGGATAGTGAAAGTGCGGGAGTGAGTGATGTCTCGGATGACATCAAAAGCAGAGCACCCGTTTATGAAAAAAGATTTACGCGTAGTGGACGTGAAGTGAAATTACCTTTTAAATTTTCTTGATGTCTTGTGTCACTATTTTGTACAAAATTGTTCCACAGGTGGGAGAATGTTGTAAATCAAATACTAATGTAAAACACAGTAGGTTTAGAAAAAAATTGATAGAATGTCATGTCAAAAAGTGTAATAAGTGTAATTCAGTTTTCAAAATATAATAAGTTCGTACTCGTTTTCTGTCTGCGTTTAATAATCTGTCGTGATCGGAGTTGGACAAGTAGTCTAATCTAGCTGATACGACAACAGTTTCATTCCTGGAGCTGAATTTGTGTTTTCCTCTAAATCCAAAGGTGACTATCATGGGGAATTGAACCAAAACAACTTTTTGCTGTGGTTTGAAAATCAACTTTTGAAAAACTTGGAGGAACCGTCAGTTATTATTATGGACAACGCACCGTACCACAGTACATTGGTAGATAAAGCTCCGACAAGTGGATCGACAAAGCCTGTTATAAAGGATTGGCTTACAAAACATAACTTTCAATTTGAAAATATAATGTTGAAGGGTGAACTACTTCAAATTATTAATCAGTAAGTAGAAATGAAATGGAAACTTTTGTGTTTATTTAATTTTTTTTTCTAGAAATAAACCGGAAAAAAATACCTAACAGATCAGATGGCTGAACATTATGGCCATAGAGTGTTACGTCTTCCTCCCTATTATTGTATATTCAATCCAATCGAGTTGATATGGGGCGTGGCGAAAAATTATTATAACCAACACGTAGGTCGAGATGCCAATGCAAACAATAACTGTTTGGACATGTGGAAAGAAGCATTGTCTACCATTACACCTGTGGTCTGGATGAACTCCATACAGAACAAGTAATTGAGAAAAGGTGGAATTGTGAACGAATGTTGGATAGAATGGAAGTTAACAATTTAGTGATTGACTTGAACAGTGACTCAGAGAGTGAAAATGATTTCTATCACTCTCTCACATCACATCTTCTATCACAGAACATGTCATCTGTAGTGACTGTGAATCTGAAATCCAGCCTGATATGTCTGGTATCGCACCTTTACCTATATCAAATTCTGATTAAAGTAAATACATCTTTATCTAGGTATGTTCGCATAATGTATTATTAGAATATTATTATATTGTAACTGTAGTGCATGAATATTTATATAGTAAAACTTTTTTTTAGGTGAACATAAAATGAAGGCTCGATGGACACATGTAAAGCTGCCAATAGAGAGTTGATATACCTTATTATATATTACCATATACATATACATTACCATATATCTTACTCATCCTAGAATACATGATCCTATTTGAATTGTAATTAGTGTATATAAATGTTGTAATTAAGAATTTCATAATTTCTAATATAATTAATATTTTAAAATCTTAATGTCTATTTTGTTTGTAAATAATTGTATAATAGCATAATAGTGTATAATGTAATATGTATAATGTAAATGTATAATAATACTAATAAAGTCACACTGACTAAAGGAGTAAATTCCATATACTAACTCATCCTAACACATCATGATTCTATTTCATTTCTAATTATTGGTGTATACTAATACCTATGTATTTTAAATTATTTAAGAATTTCACAATAATCTCAGAGCAACATTCTTGAAGGACGAAGAAAAGGCATACTTTTCAGTTAAAAATTTACTAGCCAAACCAACAGTCATGTCAAATAAAAAAAATGCTGTGACAACATGGCGACGTGCTGACGTCATAAATTTTGATGACGTGCACCGCAAGTTTTATTAATTCTTCTATAGTAATAAATTTATACTGGAACCATAAAACACAAATAAAAATCGATAAAGAATTTAATCTAGAAATGGAAATCAAAAGAGGAGTGAGACAGAGATGTGTCTGTCGCCCTTGCTCTTTGATCTGTACAGCGAGGCAATTTTTCAAGAAGCTCTACTCTCGGAAACATGGGAATAGTAATAAGTCGGGAAGTTATAAATAACTGGATTTCCAGATGGTACAGCGATTTTTGCAAACTCGACAGAAGAATTACAAATATCGTTAGATAGGCTAACTCTGCTGTGTACGGAATATGGACTGAAAATGGACAACAAAAAGACAAAGTATATGATAATTACTAAAAAACAAAGTGTACAAGGAAATATAACTTTAGAAGGTGACGACCAGCTGGAACAAATCACAAAATACGAATATCGAATAACCTGGATTACACAAAAATAATGAATGTACAACAGAGGTAAGATTAAGGATACAGATAGGAGGAAATACGTTCGCAAAACTAAGAAAATACTACTTAGAGAATTAAGAGTTAGAACAGTTCGATGTTATGCATTCTCGAAACTGCATTGTGGATTGGAGAGCTGAACGATGAAACAAGAACATTTACTGGTTACAATTATTCGAGAAGTGGTGTTAAATAAGGAAGTGTGTAAAATAATCAACGATAATAAAATAAAAAAACTACAATATTTTGGACATATTATGAGAAGATATCGGTATAAGCTGTTAAGAATAATAATACAAGGGAAAATTAAGGGATAACGGAGTATAGGAACTGTTTACACTAAAACTGTAAACTGAAAAGAGTTTAATTGCAGCTTATTATACCTTTTCAGAGCAGCAGCAAATAAAGTGAGGGGCGGCGGTCATTTCCTAATTCCTACAGAATTTTAATCCCCAACCCTAAGATCCGTCATCTCGTACCGCTCGATCCGTCTTCTCGTACGGCTCCTCTCAGGTACATTTTTGAGTATAAAATGAGTATGGAGATGGTCATCTGTCCTGTTTGTTTTACTTTTTACTAAACCTCAATTGTTTATCCTTGCCCTTTAACAAGCGACAGCGAATAGAACGAAAATAGAGTAGCCCACTCCGGGAGGTAATATGTACTACCTTTTCCGGAAGTTATATACATTATTTTTTCTAAAATCAGACAAGTTCTAATTTATCTATCTTGGGAGGTACACCCGTACAAGTTGACCTATCTCCGTAAGGATAAATTTCAGGTATGAATTAAACCGTACGAAATGACGCGTGCCCAAGTGAGGATAGCCATAGTGGTAGCCAACCTGCGATAGGAGAGGTACTCAAAGAAGAAGAAGGTGGATTCCAAGCAGATGTCAAAATTGAAGACCGAGAAAGACCGAAGAAGAAAGGCATCAAAATAGCAATTAATGCAAGGAATGTGGACCACGATGATTGAAAAAATAGAGAGGTATAGCGAAGAGGATGGGTAAAAAATTGCTACATTGTATATTGTACATGTTAAGCGTTATATAAGTTAACGAAAAAAGTCAATTACAAAGATTAGATAATATGCAACGCTATCAAAAATAACCACTACATCACAACTTTAACCCTCCTCAATATTCAAAAGTACGGTTAAGAATAATCCAAATAACGTACGTATAAAAATTGTATTACATTTATGTTACACTAATGCAAAACTTTACATAAATAATTTTTGTTGATAAATAGATTTTCGCTTATTTTCGAAATAGATATTCGCTTTCTCCTCGGCTCTGCTCTGCTCGGCTCGGCTCGGCTCGGCTCGGCTCGGTTCATCGAAATGTTTAATCTAGTCATAAACTGGACTAAAAATTATAGTTAATCTTATGCTCTACCATTATAGACTTATCAAACTATATCATCAATAATTATTTTTTGTGGTGTTTCGATTAAAAATTATTTTATTCGATTAGTCAATAGATACATATATTTAACAAGGGTTAATCAATTCCGCAAATCTATAAAATATTGGTGAAATAAGAAATAACTCTTCAACTACCCCATGCATGCTTATTGATTTCACAAGGCAATTTTTACCTAAAGTTTTAATCTTCAACACTTATTACGATGACGATAACATTAAAAATGAGTCCTACATTTCATTGAAATATAATGTAGGTGAGGAAAATGTTCATTTTAAAAGAAATTTTATATATATATATAACCATTTTTAATTAGTACCTTTTACTATTAATATGTCTTGATTCCAGTTCGAAATAAAATCTTTGTTTATTCTTTAGCATACTTATAAAATTTGGAAAGAAATGGGGAAACTGTTAGAGTTTATGAAGGAACAGTAATAGTATTTTAAAAATAAAATACTTTTATTTTTGATAGAGGTTTTCGCGACATTATACGCCTTCTGAAGGACGAGGGTTACAAAGTGTTAATATCAGCGCTAAAGGAAAACAAAACCAATTAATTTTAGAAGAATCGAGTGAATATTGATTGGTAACAAAAATTAGTTTGGTTAGGGAACTCGGGGAAGCAATATTTGGACAAAAATTTAAGCTTCTACATCATCAATTTTATTTATATTTTTATTGCACACAGCACGTTCTCAGCTATCTTCCTCTTTCGCCTCCTGCATAGCCCCTTGATAATTTTTTGATTCTTCAACTCCGGTAATCATAATTTCCACAAACAGTTAAGACGTCTTCAAAGTTGCACGATTCCGCAGCTGTTTAAACACATCTCAAGTTGTCTTTTAAACAGAACAATTGTAATTTTATATCACGCCATCGCCCGATTGCAATTGTAATAATTTAAATTAAAACTATCATAAACTAAATCTTTAATGTCAGCACTATGTGCTACCATATTAGCTGATTTTGACGGGAAAATCTACAGGTATTCTTGACCCCTTCTAGATCGCTGCAGATTTCCGGAAGCACTAGCCATCTATGGTGATTAAGGGAAGATCGTTAGAAAATTTGGAGGCAATCAATAGGGAGTTCTGGTAATTCTCTGTCGGGTTCGAGGGTAAATCACTAAGAAAAATCCAATCGAGTTTAAGGAATTCTGCTGGAATTTTGGAAATATCTACAAGTAGTTTAGATTTCTGCAGCGAGTTCGTGAATTGTTTAAGAAAATGTGATTGAAATAAATTAAGGAAGGTCAATTGGAAATTCTGGGAAATCCATATGGAAATCGAAGATTACTCGCACACGCTGTCTAAAATTCTAGTTTATATTCCAGGAGGTGCTTTGACGGTTTACGAATACTTGTTTAAAATTTAGGTAAGATCACTAGTTAGTTTTTGTGGGGAATTACAGTGATGAAATCTATAGAACGTATAAGAGACATCACGAAAAATCATGGAAATACATACAGAAGTAAAGGAAAGGAAATTCATAGAAATCACTATAAACTTCGAGGAAAAAAGGGAGTTTGAACAAACTCATTTTACAAAATCTACAGGTAAGTTATATCTTAAGGGTATATTCACTGGTAATTTACGAAAGCTTATTTAGAAATATGGGGAAGATCACTAGAATTCGGGAATGGAGTTACCATGATTAAAACTAAGAAATTTAGGAAACGTCACAGAAGTTTTGGGAAATCTCCATAGAATTGAAGGGAAATTATTATAGAGTCTTGAAAAATATCGATATTTTAAGAAAATCCACAGGACATTTGGAAATATTGTTATGGTTTAAAGAATTCCCCGAGGAAATCTTACGGATATAATAATGATTTAGCGGATATCGTTGAATCGTTCAGGGAAAATCACTTGAAAATTCTGGGGAATCGTTACGCACTTGGGGAAACGATTATTATGGGGTTGCAGGAAACCCTTACAGATTATAGAAAAACTTTAAATTAGTTTACATCCCTACTGAGTAATTTGGAAAGATAGTGAAGATCACTAAGGAATATGTTTAGAGATTTATTTAGATTTACTGATTAAGTAAGATCGTCAGGTAAGTAATTAAATTTAGGGACTATCACTAGTATTTTGGGAACTCATCGAGTGCGAGGCTTAGGTAGTTTCAAGAGACCCCCTCACAGATTTCAGAAATTATGAAAGCCGTTTGGAAGCCTAGGGAAGATCACTGGAGAATATGTGTAGGCATTTATAGTGATTAAGAGGAGAACACTTGGTAAATGTGAAAACTTAGGTAATATCACTAAGGAGTTTTGGGAACCGTTCCAGTTTGAGAAAATGTTTTTTTTTTACTTTTTCACAATACATTAAACTCATATATGACGTCTGCTCTCATTTTTTAACATTTCTCATAACTTGTTTTTCAATTAAAAATTTTATATATAGTATATATATATATATATATATATATATATATATATATATCTATATCCGGTCCTTTTGGGTCCCTGAAACTCTCCCTAAATTTTTAGGGCCCCAAGTGGAATTGAACTCAAGTTATGGACAATTGAAAGTTGAAATTTTCATGTTTGGTTCCAAAACCAAAAATTTTCAACCATCCATAACTTGTAAAAATACCCATTTTTATGAAAAAAGTTTTAAACTAAAGTTGTTTGCAATGCTTTAATCTTTCGGAAACTGCTAAAAAAAAGTTCATCCGACATGGTTCACTATTGACGAGTCTTGGCGCCATTAGTCGTCAGGCCGCCAAAAAAAAAACATGATCAGCTTTCCTGACCAAAAAATCAGGAGCGTAGCTGGATTCGATATAAAACTTTTCAGCCCAAACAAAAGTTAGCCAGACCTAAGGGCTTAGAGAAAAAAAATGGTTTTCAGGTTCAGCTTGAAAACCAAAAATTTTCAACCATCCATAATTTGTAAAAATACCCATTTTTATGAAAAAAGTTTTAAACAAAAGTTGTTTGCAATGCTTTAAACTTTTGGAAACTGCTAAAAAAAAGTTCATCCAGCACGGTTCACTGTTGACGGGTCTGGGCGCCATTATTCGTCAGGCCGCCAAAAAAAAACATTATCAGCTTTCCTGACCAAAAAAATCAGGAACGTAGGTGGATCCGATACAAAACGTTTGAGCCCACACAGAAGTTCGCCAGACCTAAGGGCTGGTTCCAAATTTGAAAATTTGTGTTGAAAATTCAAATTTCCAGAACAATTCTTGTGGAGGGTTGCTTCAGCGTTGTCGTCAACCGTTGTGGACCTTCAAAAACATCAACAAGAGCAACAATTTGGGTGAGAGTCGCTTCTTGGATAAAAAATGTGCGTCAAGCGAAGTCATCTGGGATCAAAATTCAAGTAGTTTGAGGAATTTTGAGTTTTTGAGCCGCCGGGGACTTGGAAAGTGCTCTATTTATATGAAAATAGCATGCCAACCTTAGTGATGTTGATCCCCAGTCAACATCTAGAAAAAATGTCACTCATGGTTTGAGATTAACTGGCAAACAGTGGATTTCTGGGGGCTCAATGGAATTTTGTTGATATCAAGGGATTTTTGCCGGATTTCACTATTTTTTTTTCTCGGAGCTCTTTGGTCTGGCTAACTTCTGTTTGGGCTCAAAAGTTTTGTATCGAATCCAGCTACGCTCCTGATTTTTTTGGTCAGGAAAGCTGATAACGTTTTTTTTTTGGCGGCCTGACGACTAATGGCGCCAAGACTCGTCAATAGTGAACCATGTCGGATGAACTCTTTTTTAGCAGTTTCCAATAGTTTAAAGCATTGCAAACAACTTTTGTTTAAAACTTTTTTCATAAAAATGGGTATTTTTACAAATTATGGATGGTTGAAAATTTTTGGTTTTGAAGCTGAACCTGAAAACCATTTTTTTTCTCGAAGCCCTTAGGTCTGGCTAACTTTTGTTTGGGCTGAAAAGTTTTGTATCTAATCCAGCTACGCTCCTGATTTTTTTGGTCAGGAAAGCTGATAATGTTTTTTTTTTGGCGGCCTGACGACTAATGGCGCCAAGACTCGTCAATAGTGAACCATGTCGGATGAACTTTTTTTTAGCAGTTTCCGAAAGTTTACAGCATTGCAAACAACTTTTGTTTGAAACTTTTTTCACAAAAATGGGTATTTTTACAAATTATGGATGGTTGAAAATTTTTTGTTTTGGAGCCGGACCTGAAAATTTCAATTTTCAATTATCCATAACTTGAGTTCTATTCCACTTGTGGCCCTAAAAATTTAGGGGGAGTTTCGGGGGCCCAAAAGGAACGTTTAAGTTGATTTTGGGCCAAATCTAAAAAAAAAATCTAAATTCGGCGTGGAACGTACCATATATTTATTATATATTATAGATAATATATTAATATGTATTTATATATATTATATAATTTATAAATATTTAATATATATGAGAAATTATTTGGCACCAATAAAGATAAAATCGAGAAGAGAAACGTTTAGGACTTTTTGCATTAACTCATTCCATTTGATCGATTGAAAAAATATTTGTAATTAATATTGTTTGTTACATTCTCATCCTAACCTCAGAGGAAATATTATGTAATCATATTGTGATTTACAATCGTCGTGATTTCCTATCCTTATTAAACCTTGTTGTACTTTTTATTATTAATTGTTTTCTTACATAATACTTAGTCATTGATTTGTCCAGCTTGACAATAGTTTAAGCAGTTTAGAAAGCGTTCTGCTAGATTTTAATAAGCAAATGTTTTACTTGTCGAACACATAATAAGTAATGTGACAAAATTAATATTAGTGAATGGCATGCAACTAGCCATCAATAATTTTTTTAACTTAGGTACTAGTTTCAATGAAATGTGTTATGTTTTGTTGATACCAATTATTTATTAAATTAATTTTATTCAAATTTGCAATTGCAATAACGGACATAAATGTGCATATTTTCTTCCTGTTTTATACATATTAAAAGCATAATCTTAAGAAAATGCCAGGTTATGATATATGACCTTTAACTGTTTTCGTAGAGCGGTACTTTGTAATTTACATGGTAAACTCAAATCACATTAGATTTGTTTAGTACAGGATTACTATACAGGGTTCCCATAATTACTACGACAAATTAGAAAGCCAGATAGAACTCACGAAAATATTAAGAGAAAACTGGTACCTACTTATGCGACTATAGGAAGGCTCGCGATAAATGAATTTTATGACCTTCTCCTCTTCTTCGAGGTACTTAATCTTTAGATTTATTACCAGGCTATTAGCACCATCATTTTGGCAGTTAGGACGCGACCCAACAATGGGCAGTACCTCATTTACCTTTTTCTCGAAGAGCTGCTCGAAATTCGGCGGCAAAATACCTACAATAAAAGCATTAAGACACAATAGACCCTTAACTTCTTGCGATAAGCCAGTGCGTCATAATATTCATTTATCGCGAGCCTCCCTATACATGCGAGTTTTCGAGATACAGCGTATCAAAATTTGAAGAACATTATTAAGTTTAATTTTTAAATAATATAATTATTCCCAGAATGGTTAACGTGAGTTTTTTTAAACTTGATATGGTGTTTACATTCTGTTTTGCAAAAATATTGCAAATTTGCTTTCAATTTGAAATTGCCGATAAACCGTCTTATACAGTTTCAACAAAATTAAAGTTATATCAGTAGTATTGTCCCCCTGTAGATGGGAAACCCATTAGTGTTTCCCACGACAAGTTAAAACTTTGAAAGTTCTTTATGAGAAAATTTAATCTCATTCAGCTACTTTGGAAAACTCCTACGAACATCTTATATAGTTTTGTCAAAATTGAAATTGTATTCATAAAATTACGAATTTTGAAAGTAATTTCCTAATAGTTGCTAATGATAGGTTATGACTTCAAAACTTTATTATCAAATTAATGATTCCTCAACATTTGTAGAATAATTACACCTGTAATATCGGCCCCCGTATGTATGTATTATTATGAGAGGGTTTTAAACAGAAGATCTACTTACTGGTCAAAGTATAGGTACCGATATTACGTTTGGGTGGGATTGATTGAGGAGATTAATTATCTTTAGAAATTAACTGGTCCCTTAGTGAAGCATGGGCGCGGGGCTTCGCAAATGCCCGCTTTAATCGAGCTCAAAAAAAATTAAACCACTGAATAAAATAGAAAATTATATTAACAAAATTAATAAGTTAAAATACGACAAAGAATTCATTCATCTCACTGTCAATCAAATTATAAAAATTAACAAAACCGCAAGTCTAAGATTCAACAAAACGAAATCAACTATAATTTAATTGGTTACCAGACAAAACCCAACAAGAATACTAAACACAAGTGTCAAGGTAAAATCTCCCTTAAAACCCTTAATGCCCCTGTATATGAAATGCTAGTACCTACGTGATATGAGGACAGTGACTTTTCCAAAATTCCAATAACCAAATTTATCGAGATTGCACAACTGTCGGTATATCGGTATCGGTTACTTTGATCTCGGCCCGGTACTCGGCCCTCCGTCGCTCGGCGTGCAAACTCTAACTCTCTCAAAGTGTTAACGGCCCTAGCGTAAGACAAATAACTCACCAAATACGCCTCTTGCGTACAACTCTAACACCTGTCAAGATTGATGCCCTCGATCGACAACTCTGAACTCTAGAGAGATTACGACCCTCCCGTAAACTGTAACCTCCAAATTCTCCTCTCTCGCTCAACAACTCTCACTCTTGAGCGAGTACGACGCGTTTAGCAACTCTAGACCTCTCCAGATACTTACGACTCTTTCGTAATAACTCTTTGCTCCTCGCTTCGTCCTCGCAAATGAAACTCTGACCTTCTTCACGGCCCCAGACCTTAGAAACAACTCCTAACTCGTGATCTCGCCCTAGCGAATCCAACTCTGATATTCCTCACGGTCCCCGACCTGAAAATAACTCTTACCCTCGACTTCGCCCTTGCGAGTCAAACTCCAATAATCGTCAAGGTCCCCGACCTGAAAATAGCTCCTTACTCTGGACTTCGCCCTTTGCGAGTCAACCTCCAATAATCGTCAAGGTCCCCGACCTGAAAATAGCTCCTTACTCTGGACTTCGCCCTTTGCGAGTCAACCTCCAATAATCGTCAAGGTCCCCGACCTGAAAATAGCTCCTTACTCTGGACTTCGCCCTTTGCGAGTCAACCTCCAATAGTCCTCAAGGTCCCCGACCTGAAATAGCTCCTTCTCTTGACTTCGCCCTTGCGAGTCAAACTTCAATAGTCCTCAAAGGTCCCCGACCTGAAATAGCTCCTTCTCTTGACTTCGCTCCTGCGAGTCAAACTCCAATAGTCCTCAAGGTCCCCGACCTGAAATAGCTCCTTCTCTTGACTTCGCCCTTGCAAGTCAAACTCCAATAGTCCTCAAGGTCCCCGACCTGAAATAGCTCCTTCTCTTGACTTCGCTCCTGCGAGTCAAACTCCAATAGTCCACAAGGTCCCCGACCTGAAATAGCTCCTCCTCTTGACTTCGCCCTTGCAAGTCAAACTCCAATAGTCCTCAAGGTCCCCGACCTGAAATAGCTCCTTCTCTTGACTTCGCTCCTGCGAGTCAAACTCCAATAGTCCTCAAGGTCCCCGACCTGAAATAGCTCCTCCTCTTGACTTCGCCCTTGCGAGTCAAACTCCAATAGTCCTCAAAGGTCCCCGACCTGAAACAGCTGCTTCTCTTGACTTCGCCCTTGCGAGTCAAACTCCAATAGTCCTCAAAGGTCCCCGACCTGAAATAGCTCCTCCTCTTGACTTCGCCCTTGCGAGTCAAACTCCAATAGTCCTCAAAGGTCCCCGACCTGAAATAGCTGCTTCTCTTGACTTCGCCCTTGCGAGTCAAACTCCAATAGTCCTCAAAGGTCCCCGACCTGAAATTGCTCCTTCTCTATAACCCACGACCGGAAGGAGTACGGTCCCCGACCGTCTCCTGGTTCGGCCTCTGACCGACTCCCTGGTCGGCCTCTGACTGACTCTCTGGTCGGCCTCTGACTGACGACTGACCCCAACTCCTAACTTTTCTCTTTCCAAGAGCCCTCGACTCCCCTACTCCGAGTACCAAAGTTTGATCAAAATTTACCTCCCAATTTGTGATTGGTCGAAATTCCTCTACTGAACCTATGAATAACCGCGTTACGTCATAAAGTCCGCCTTCTTAATTACTTAAGAGTTTTATCCGATTTTGCTTAATAGACAGAAGTACGAAGCAGAGTCCGATTTTCGACCTCGATTATTGTTACCAACTCAACGCATCCAAGTCAGCTGTTCCGGCGTTATTTTGCGAAATAATAATATTAGTATGTTCTAATTAACCGACTTATTGTGTTACGAAATGAGGAATAAATCACGTAGCGCTTCAAGTCATTTCATATACAGGGTGTTTTTTTCCTAAGGTCCCAAAATCTAATAAAATATAAAAAAAATCCCTTAAACACCCGCAGGGTGTTACAATACTCCCCCCTTTATAAAAATTAAGCCTTAATAGGCTTAACTTTTTCAATACTTAATATAACCTTTACAAGACATAGTAAGTTACCGCAACTTCTTTCTTCAAATTTCTACACTACACTACACTTCACTGTACAGGCCATATGTGTGATTACAAGCACTGTCAGGCTTGACACGCAGAGGTATGTGTGGTTTGCTTGTCTAATGAAAATCTCCCACACTATCCCGCACAAATCCTGCACTTCACAATGTCTCGTCTTCTCCCTGTATGCTGTTATGGGTCGCAGTTCGTGCGTCCAGTGGGGGGATGATCTCCTCTTCGTGGTGACGTCCTTGACGGAGGTTGACCTTGTTGGGCGTTCCAACTTGGCGTCGTAGTTAAGGTAGGTCGGCTTGTTGACGTAGGCCTACCACCTCTTACTCTCTCAGGATCTCTCGGGCCATCTTCTTCCTCTGTCCCATGGTTGACTCTCGTTGTGGGTCACATGAACTTCGTTGGATTGGTGATCTTGATTGGTAGCTCGTCGTTACGCCTTTTCTCGTCCTCCGGATACATCACGGAAACTGGAACACATTTCGGATAATGCAGGACCTCTTTTGGAACTCTCCCTACGAATCATCTCTGGCCTGCATCAAATGTCTCACGGTGTTGGATGGAATCGACGTCATCGGCAGTCAATTATCCAGAAGCTTCCCTTGCATCAGACATGGTTGGTGCTCAATATTTCTCCCTTCACTCGCTCCCTCGTCAGGCCCTTCGTAACCTCTTGGGCCTCTCGCTCGTACAGAATTTTCCGTGATTGGCGCGGCTTCTCCTGTCTTTGCCTCGAACCAATGTTCTCCCGGAAAACAAATGCCATCCTTCTCCTCAAACTAGTCTCGTTCTCGTCAAGTTTACTTGTGCCCAATACTCCTTCAGCGTCATCGACCCAACTGCAATGATAACACTGTTGTTCTCGGTCTGCCCTTTTCCTGGTACCTCGTCTCTGCACAGGAGTCATCGCTGTCTCCATTGTCTATACAACATCACCGACGTGGTAGTAGTAGCATTTCCCGTAATGCCCTGGATCACCTTATACTCTTCCTTCTCGACACGGTGCGCAATATTTTCTAGTCTTCCCGCGACATTAACTGTGACTACGTTTTAAGTTTTAAGCAAGACCACACCCTCTGTTGTCTCACCCGGTTGCGCTACACTACCGGCACTAGAGTCTTCTCCGATGCGTACGAAGAGTCTGGTCCTGTACACCTGGACCCTGGTCCATAGTCCCTGCAGCACCTCGCCATGAAAGTACCAATAAGGTGGCACTTAGAAAACCACGCACCCTTTTCGTATTCTTACACTAACAAGATTTTACCCTATTTTCTCGGACTATAACCACTGATTTTTAAATATCGTTATGGCAGAGAAGTATGAGGAAGAGCAACCACCCCTAATCTTGATAAGATTACTTCCGTACATTACGGACAACAAAACTTAGTTCGTTCGCTCTTTCGACCTACCTCCCTAGCCAAGTGAAGTAATCAATCAATGGCTAGAATCCTCAAAAGTAAACCATTCAAAACAAGATCAGAAATAAAAATAAACAAAACGTACAATTATCTCGGACTGTAGCCCCTGACCTGAACTGTCATTTTGACAGAGAAGTATGAAGAAGAGCAACTACCCCTATTCTTGAAAAGATTACTTCTGTAAATTACAGACAACGAAACTTATTTCGTCCGCTCTTTCGACATACCTCCCTAGTCAAATGAAGTAACCAATCAGTATAAACTCCCGCAAAACGTGAAACCTTCACTCAAAAGTAGATAAAAAAATAAAAATAAACAAGTCTCACATCCATACTCAAAAGTAAATAAAAAAAATAAAATAAAAAATAAACACTCTCCCATCCTTGGGTAAATTATACATTCTGCCATCCTTGCACAGAATAACCCTTCTTCAGACTCTTAGCAACCCTTATACTGAACCCCAAAATAAGAAAGTGTATTAAAAAAAATCAAATTAAATTAAATTGTCCATGCGTTAATGTTATAACGAACGAGTAAAATTCCTTAAAATGACATTGTTTCGGTTTACCGTTAGAACATCAATGCACCGTCCCAAAAAAAAAATGGTTGCCAAAATAGCGTAGTTCTCCCCATGTTATAACTCAAAATAAGAACTAAAATAACACATTGGGCAACTCATGGGAACGCTTTTAGTCGCCTCTTACGACAGGCTCGGGCAGCCATTGGGGTATTCTTCACCCGCCCCAACACGGGGATTCTTTTTGAAAACAAAACTCTAATGCTGGTATTATTATTCCCCTTAAATAAGCAACCCTTACTTATACTTCGCTTAAACTTTCACTCTTAGATTTTCATTCCCTGAAGTCCATCCCTTCGATTTTCATCCATTAACCTTGCATCCCGTCAATTAGTTTCCCGTAAACATTCATACCTTAATTTTACTTCCATTAAACGTTCATCCCTTAAATTTGCATTCCTAAATAGCTCATCCCTTAACCTTGCATCTCTTAAGCATGCATCTCTCAACTTTCATCCCTTGGATTTACATCCCTTAAACTTTTCGTCCCTTAACCATTCATCCCCTAGATTTGCAACACTTGGGTTGTCATCCCTAATATGTTCATCTCTGAATTTCGTTCATTCACTAGCGTTTCATGCCTTGAATCTATTACCCTTAAACTTTCATGCCTAGGATTTGCATCCCCTTAATTTTCATCCCTTAGTTGGCCACCTTTCAAGTGTACAACCATGAACCTTTCATCCCTTAACTTTCATTCAATAAATTTACATCCCCTACCTGTTCAGCCATTAGTTGGCTATCCCTTAAATTTTCAACTCTCAATTTTTCATCTCTTAAGTTAGCATTACTCCCACTCTCATTCCTTAAATCAGTAGGACTTAAATCTTCCTATCTTACCTTTAAATTGTTTAACATGTCATTCCTTGAATTTCTAACACTTAAGCTCTCATCCCTTAAATATTCACCCCTAGTGGGCCACCTCTTTAAATCTCAACCATTGCACTTTCATCCTTTAAGTCTATATTCTATAACTTTCATTCCTTAAATTTGCAGCCCTTAAACTTTCTTCTCTTGTGTGTTCATCCCTTAATTGGCCAGCCCTTAGATTTTCAACTCTCACACTTTCATCCAATCTTAAACACATTCTTAAACTTTCATCTTCAGTTTTACCTTCTCTGCCAAGATGGGCTAATTTTTCCGCACTTACAACATCTGATTTTAAGATAGATTTTGAAGCATCCTACTTGTCGTCTCCTGTGACAGGACTACTTCCTCGGTTTCATCACAAGCTAATTTCTCCTCTCGTATTAGTACACTCCCGCGACTATGATGAACGTTTGTACTAATTTCCGCTTTTTCTTCCTGTAGCGCTTTCTCCAAACTTTCCTGTAAAACCCCAGAGAGACCCCCCAGTGTCCTTAACCTTGTGAAAAAAACTAGGTCACGTCTTCGTGACGTCTCTGATAGTATTTGTTAAAACTTAGCTGATTCGTCCATGTATATCTAACTGGCGTGAATTAACAGTTTACTTCTACTAAATGTCTCAAAAATTATGAGCCTCCCCGGTACGTTGGAACTTTAATAATTTTCAATTAACTAGAACCCTCTGACACAACCTTTCCAAGAAAAAAAATGTACCTAAGTAGCTATCAGCGACTACTTACAAATATTTTTAAATAAATTTTCTACGGTTCCTAGAGAGAAAAAATAATCCAAACACAAGGTAAACAAAACTACGGCAACCAATAAAAAAACAATATCAAATTTCTCGCTGCAACAGTCTGCGTGCAATCTCGATTTATTTGTTATCCAATTATATAATGCATTTTCTTGAACAACATTCCTTTGACACTGAACCTCTGACCTCAAAACGCTTTTACCTTACTCAACAAATTCTATTTCTCACTTTCAATAGTTACACTGAGAAAACAACTCTAAGGATAAAATTACCCGATTAAAACAGTGGCAAACTACACTAAGAAAAGAACTTTAGTGGTAAAATCGCCCAATTAAAATTATATGAATTCTTCGTACTAAGATGACAAAATCCTGAGGTGTTAAACTTTTAAACTCCTTCTTCTTTTGATCTACCCAAAATAAAAATAGAAGAGAATAAGCAAAAAAAATAATTCAAAAACCAAACCTTTTTCCAAAAACTACCCCTTGATTAGTGTCAACCACACAGGGTGGAATATAGCAGCAGACGGGGAGAGAATAAAAAATAGACAAATTAAGAAAATTTTATCAAAAGTCAAAAATAAAAAATTCTTCAAAAAAAAAGAAAACTACCCCTTTTTAATATCGTCAACTCCACAGGGTGAAATATAAAAGCAGACAGGGAGAGAATAAAAAATAGTAAAATAAAAAAAATTACCCAAAAAGGAAAAAGTTAAAAATTAATTATTTTTTCAAAGAAAGAAAACTACCCCTCTTTAATATTGTCAACCCCACAGGGTAAAATATGGACGCCGACGGGGAGAGAATAAAATAGAAAATTTCACAAAAAAAATTACCTAGAAGAAAAAGTCAGAATTAATTTTGTTTTCAAAGATGGAAAACTACCCCTCTTTATAACATTTACAACCCCACAGGGCAAAATATGGACGCCGACGGGGAGAGAATAAAATAGAAAATTTTCACAAAAAAATTTTCCTAGAAGAAAAAGTCAGAATTATTTTTATTTTCAAAGATGGAAAACTACCCCTCCTTATAACGTTTACAACCCCACACCTGACACCAGAATGTAATATCGGCCCCCGTATGTATGTATTATAATGAGAGGGTTTTAAACAGAAGATCTACTTACTGGTCAAAGTATAGGTACCGATATTACGTTTGGGTGGGATTGATTGAGGAGATTAATTATCTTTAGAAATTAACTGGTCCCTTAGTGAAGCATGGGCGCGGGGCTTCGCAAATGCCCGCTTTAATCGAGCTCAAAAAAAATTAAACCACTGAATAAAATAGAAAATTATATTAACAAAATTAATAAGTTAAAATACGACAAAGAATTCATTCATCTCACTGTCAATCAAATTATAAAAATTAACAAAACCGCAAGTCTAAGATTCAACAAAACGAAATCAACTATAATTTAATTGGTTACCAGACAAAACCCAACAAGAATACTAAACACAAGTGTCAAGGTAAAATCTCCCTTAAAACCCTTAATGCCCCTGTATATGAAATGCTAGTACCTACGTGATATGAGGACAGTGACTTTTCCAAAATTCCAATAACCAAATTTATCGAGATTGCACAACTGTCGGTATATCGGTATCGGTTACTTTGATCTCGGCCCGGTACTCGGCCCTCCGTCGCTCGGCGTGCAAACTCTAACTCTCTCAAAGTGTTACGGCCCTAGCGTAAGACAAATAACTCACCAAATACGCCTCTTGCGTACAACTCTAACACCTGTCAAGATTGATGCCCTCGATCGACAACTCTGAACTCTAGAGAGATTACGACCCTCCCGTAAACTGTAACCTCCAAATTCTCCTCTCTCGCTCAACAACTCTCACTCTTGAGCGAGTACGACGCGTTTAGCAACTCTAGACCTCTCCAGATACTTACGACTCTTTCGTAATAACTCTTTGCTCCTCGCTTCGTCCTCGCAAATGAAACTCTGACCTTCTTCACGGCCCCAGACCTTAGAAACAACTCCTAACTCGTGATCTCGCCCTAGCGAATCCAACTCTGATATTCCTCACGGTCCCCGACCTGAAAATAACTCTTACCCTCGACTTCGCCCTTGCGAGTCAAACTCCAATAATCGTCAAGGTCCCCGACCTGAAAATAGCTCCTTACTCTGGACTTCGCCCTTTGCGAGTCAACCTCCAATAATCGTCAAGGTCCCCGACCTGAAAATAGCTCCTTACTCTGGACTTCGCCCTTTGCGAGTCAACCTCCAATAATCGTCAAGGTCCCCGACCTGAAAATAGCTCCTTACTCTGGACTTCGCCCTTTGCGAGTCAACCTCCAATAGTCCTCAAGGTCCCCGACCTGAAATAGCTCCTTCTCTTGACTTCGCCCTTGCGAGTCAAACTTCAATAGTCCTCAAAGGTCCCCGACCTGAAATAGCTCCTTCTCTTGACTTCGCTCCTGCGAGTCAAACTCCAATAGTCCTCAAGGTCCCCGACCTGAAATAGCTCCTTCTCTTGACTTCGCCCTTGCAAGTCAAACTCCAATAGTCCTCAAGGTCCCCGACCTGAAATAGCTCCTTCTCTTGACTTCGCTCCTGCGAGTCAAACTCCAATAGTCCACAAGGTCCCCGACCTGAAATAGCTCCTCCTCTTGACTTCGCCCTTGCAAGTCAAACTCCAATAGTCCTCAAGGTCCCCGACCTGAAATAGCTCCTTCTCTTGACTTCGCTCCTGCGAGTCAAACTCCAATAGTCCTCAAGGTCCCCGACCTGAAATAGCTCCTCCTCTTGACTTCGCCCTTGCGAGTCAAACTCCAATAGTCCTCAAAGGTCCCCGACCTGAAATAGCTGCTTCTCTTGACTTCGCCCTTGCGAGTCAAACTCCAATAGTCCTCAAAGGTCCCCGACCTGAAATAGCTCCTCCTCTTGATTTCGCCCTTGCGAGTCAAACTCCAATAGTCCTCAAAGGTCCCCGACCTGAAATAGCTGCTTCTCTTGACTTCGCCCTTGCGAGTCAAACTCCAATAGTCCTCAAAGGTCCCCGACCTGAAATTGCTCCTTCTCTATAACCCACGACCGGACGGAGTACGGTCCTCGACCGTCTCCTGGTTCGGCCTCTGACCGACTCCCTGGTCGGCCTCTGACTAACTCTCTGGTCGGCCTCTGACTGACGACTGACCCCAACTCCTAACTTTTCTCTTTCCAAGAGCCCTCGACTCCCCTACTCCGAGTACCAAAGTTTGATCAAAATTTACCTCCCAATTTGTGATTGGTCGAAATTCCTCTACTGAACCTATGAATAACCGCGTTACGTCATAAAGTCCGCCTTCTTAATTACTTAAGAGTTTTATCCGATTTTGCTTAATAGACAGAAGTACGAAGCAGAGTCCGATTTTCGACCTCGATTATTGTTACCAACTCAACGCATCCAAGTCAGCTGTTCCGGCGTTATTTTGCGAAATAATAATATTAGTATGTTCTAATTAACCGACTTATTGTGTTACGAAATGAGGAATAAATCACGTAGCGCTTCAAGTCATTTCATATACAGGGTGTTTTTTTTCCTAAGGTCCCAAAATCTAATAAAAAAAAAAAAATCCCTTAAACACCCGCAGGGTGTTACACACCAACCATCTTACTGATTTTATATAAATATACTGCTGTATTAGTATAAATTAATGTTGCGTTAGTAGAATTAATATTTTTGAAATAAGTTACTTAATAAAGTAATACAGACTTGTCATAACATCAAAACTTCTTCATGAAAACAGTTAAAACTATATGAACTTCCTCAGAAAATTCTTTCGAACCATATGATAGAATTTCGAAAAAATTAGAATTATATTAATAAAATTATGAATAACTGAAAGTAATTATTTAATAGAGTTTAACATGACAGGTCATACATTCGGAACTTCTTCATGAAAGTAGTTGAACGCCTTTGTGTTATCTAAAAAACCCTCTCAAATTATTTAAGAGAGTTTTAACAAAATTACAGTTGCAATACCAAAATTACGAATTACTAAAAGTAATCACCTAATAGAATATGTAATAGTAGGTTGTAATTCCAAAACTTCTTTATGAGAAGCTGGAACTCCCTGGACTTTTTTCAAATACTTTAATAAATCGTCTTATAGAGTTTCAACCAAATTAAAGCTGTATTAACAAAGTTATGAATTTTTGAAATTATTTACCAAATAGAGTCTCTTATGACATATCATAATTTCGAAACTTATTTTTACTGGACTTCCTTAAAAATTACCCTAAATCATTTTATTCACTTTCAACAAAATTAAATTTGTATTTCTAAAATTACCAATTATTGAAAGTAACCTAATACAGTCCATATTGATAGATTATGATTTCGAAATTGCTTTATGAAGAGTTGAGACTTCCTGAACTTCTTTCAAAAATTTCGATGAATCATTGTATAAAAGTCCAATGAAATTAAAATTGTATTTAAATTATGAATTTAAAAAAAACTAATAGAGTGTTCAATAACAGATAATAATTTCCAAAGTTCGTTATGAAAAGAGGTAAAAACTTCCAGAACTTCGTAAGGGAACTCCTCTAAACCGTCTTATCTTTTCAGCAAAATTTAAGTTGTATTAGTAAAATTATTAATTTTTGAATGAAGTTGTCTAATGGAGTATCTACTGACAATATACCGTAATTTGAAACTTGAATTAGTGAAAGAGTTGAAACTTTCAAATCATTTTTAGAAAACTTCAAAACTTACTTAGTTACTTATTATACAAACTTATAGTTTTAACAAAATTGAAGTTGAGTTAACAACATTATATATTTTTAAGAGTAATTACGACAGGTTATAACTTCATAATTTTTCCAAGAAAAGACTTTCTCAACTTGTTTAAAAAAGTCGCAGTTATATTAATGAAAGCCTAATTCATGTTATCACCAAAGCGGTTTGACCAACAATATTTTCACATTAATTTTCTTCATATTGCAGTTTTTCTAATTGATGTGAATAGAGTTTGAAATCGCCTTTACAGTGATATAACTTTATTATTTAATATGACAGAACGACCTAACAAATGTGGAATATTTAATTGGAATAATGCATAGTGCTGCAATTTAAGAAAAAAGGGTATTTTGCCCCTTGATAGTATTTCTGCTAAAAGGGCTTCGTAGAAAACCTGAATTAAACAAGCACACAAGTTTTTTGAAGAATTGATCGACTTATTTTGGCGTTTTTTCGAAAATCAAAGCGGAAAAAGTAAAGCAGGCTCAATTGCAAAAGTACAGCAGAAACATTTAAATAAATATTGTTTAATTATATCTCAAACCCTTCTATGTATACCCATATTTTGAAGATGATATCAATAGAAATTTTTTTCCGTACATCTCAAGATGTGCATGGATGCCTGTTTTCTCATTTAACTTGACAATAAAACGTCCCACGACAAATTTGCAAGTAATAATGTTTTTGCAAAATAAATTGGAAAAGCTGCAACTGCTGCTGTCATCACCAGTGTAACACTTCTAAAAATAATAATTTTCTACAAAATTAACATCTTGTATCCCTGAAACTAAGCAACTTCAGATAAGTAGATAGTCATTAATTTGTTCCTAATATTTTTATGGGTTCCATTTAGCCTCTCAGTGTGTCGCACTAATTATGAGACACCCTGTATATGTACTTATATTTAATCCAACGTTATCTACATGTAATGTTTCATTGTTCCACCAGTAAACCATTAATTCATGATAAACTGAACTACTACCTATTTTAAATAAATAGTTTAGAACCAAATTTTAGGCATGTCTTAGTTTCTATTGTGGAAAGTAGTTAAATATTTTTACTTGTCTCACATAGAAAGTTCGTTGGTTTTGTGTATTCTTTTAAACTTTCTTTTTGGCATCCAACAGGTCAAGATTTACCGCAGTCTTCCGTATAAGGTTTCATTTATGGCTTTTTTGGTGGACAGCCTACACCATACGCCTCTCAGACTGCCAATTATTGTGTAAATACGTAACCACAATCCAGCTCCTCAGGTAAGATAAATTTGTATATACACCTACGAACAGTTTTAAGGGTTTTGGCTCTTTACGGGAAATAATGTTTGTTTGGTAAGCGAAGGCGGAGTCCTACGAGTTGTAACTTCTATAATTGCATCGGATTTCGTATTTCTACACTTTTCACAATGTATAAACTTTTAGTCGATAATGACGATAAAAGTACAATGTGTTTCAAAATGATTGTCATCTAGTCGGCTGTGGAATTCCCATGTAGAATAAAGAAACCCGCCTTGCGAAAATAGTAGTTTCCACTAGCTAAACATAACCTCAAAATAACCTACTTAATCTGTTTTAACTTCTGGTTTTTCTCTGTCAAAAGAAAACGAATTCCGAGTATTTATCTATTTGTAGTATTTGTTTTGCCCCTGAAAAGGGCCGTTAATTACCAGCAGTACTGATTGCCAGTTTCACAATAAATGTTCGAAGTGTCACTTGTTATTAGAATTAGATAGGTACAAATCCATAGAGCGCGGCACGTCAAAAATTGCATGCACAGAAATTCCAACGCCAACTAGATGACAATCATTTTGAAACACATTGTATATGCACAACCAAACTCTTACAATTCTGAAATTATGTACTTGTAAAGTGAGTTAGTTTACATCCGAAAGCTCCCCCAAAGCAATCAGAAATTATCACACCGTGTTAACCAAAAAGTCCGGGTAAACCTTTCGATAATTTAAATTTAGTTAAACTAACGACTAAAGAATGTTGCCAAATGGATTCCAGTTCGTCAAATCCCCACTATGAATCATTTCTATGATTCATACTTTATTTATGCAATCCCTGCTTTACTCACAGGTTGCACATGATTCACCAGTACGTCGGTCCTATCGAAAGGATAGGTATTATTATAAATGCCACATTTCTGTTGTATATTAATTATTATTTTAATTGCCAACTTCTTATCAACTTGATAAGTAAAGAAACAGACCGGTTGTGGTAAAAACAAACGTAACAATATCACCATCAATTCCTTCCGGAGCGGAATTATATTGGGATTAAACGCATTGATGTCAGCTGCTTCATTAAACATCATTTTCAGGGTGAAATTACATGAAAGCACTTTTCGTATCTACAAATTTTATTTCAAAAAACAATCTAAAAGTATCAAGTAATATCATGAGAAACGGGATCGGTAATCGCAACGTTTTCAAGACTAGTATCGACAAATATTATTGCAAACAGTTCTTTATCCCCTTTCGATTCCCGGATCCGTTGTTAAGTACACACAGGTATACTAATGTAACGTCCACAAAGGCAATAGCACAAGTTGTACCGTAGATGTAACATACAATATTACTAAATGGCGTTGGTATGAAATTACTCCCGATTTAATACTGCATGGGAAAGTGGAAGGAAATAATCTTGTTTGCATACTAATAGCAATAGAAAACTTGTCATTGGAACAATAACCACGCCATGACCGCTAGTGCTATTTCCGTTGAGAGGTACTTGCTTGTATTATCTGATTGGCTGTAGTAAAAATTTTAAAAGCTTTTACCTTTTGTTCTATCATTTCAGTAGGTGCTGCAAGTTTTCGTCGTGGTAATTTAATCTGTGCAACTGAAGGTTAACATACTTAAATTTACGATAACACTAGCAATTGTGGAAAATAAACAGTAGCCTAGTAACATTCCCAGCATATCCAGGACTTGGCAATTCAATTAGAATTTATTTGGTGGTATGTGATTATGCTGCAATCTGGAAGTGTACCAACATTTGGTTTGGATTTTCTATGCTACAGCAAGAACACTCAAGTACAACAGTACTGATAGCTGTAGATGTGATAGAAATGTTCATTATTCCATCCATCATAGAGTGACAATAAACTATTCATCTTTATGTAAGGATACTAGGGTTGGTTAACTATCAACATATGAACGAAACGTTAATGGAAAAATATACTTTCAATTGGTCATTTTCAACTAAAAAGTGATTTACCTACAACGAGAATGATTCGCTTCAACTTTCCCTCAGTACCAATCCACCCGAACGTCACTTTACACGAATCTACCTAAAACAACAGTTCTCTAACAGTTCTTCTCGACGGCCTCGTCGGTTATTGCGACGAAGCTGAGGTCGCCACCTAACAAACTCATCACAAAATCGTTGACGCTATCGACAGTTATCTCGACGCCGTACTCCATCACCGCGTACCTCCTGTTGGGCAGGTCCATAGCTATGAGCAGCGGTACGACGTCGTCCAGACCTACGAGGTCCCTGAGGATGTCGGCTGTCTCTCCATCGGCCCCAATCAGGAACTGGAGGTGCGGGTCCTCTTCGCAGTTCAGGAAGAGTTGCTCCTGCGCCGAGCTGAAGTTGATGTTGTGGGTCTTGAAGTAGTGGTCGGCTGCCGGGGTCAAGACCGACTCGGCGAACTGGATTTCCGTGTCTTCGTTGTCTGGAAAAGAAAGCGGGAAGGTGAGAAGATTGATACCTTTCAGAGGAAGAGTACGAAATACGACATTTGTAATTTGGTTAAATTTTAAAGCATAAACAAGGCGTTGATGTGTCTTCTTCTTCTTTTGGTGCCGTCTCCATTAGTGAGGATTAGCAATTGCAGTGGCAAACTTGTCTCTGTCTTTAGCCAAGCCTAATCCTGTCCAGTTTCTAATGTTGCGTAAGCATGAGAGCTTTTCCTGCTTAATGCTCTTTCACCATTCATTTTGCTTTTTGTTATTAATTGAGCAATATAGTATTTTGAATTATGCAATAGATGCCCTAGGTCTCTGTCTTTATTATTTTGATTGTTAGAAGGAGTTTTTTGTTGCGGTTTACTTTTTGCAGGACCTCTTCGTTGCGTATTCTCGCAGTTCATGGTATTTTAAGAATACGTCGATAGACCCACATCTCGAAGGGTTTTAATTCATTCAGACTTGTTGATTTTAAGGTCCAAATCTCTTCTCCGTAGAGTAAGATTGACCATATGTAACATTTCGCTAATCTTAGTTAAAGATTTATATCAAGATATGAATCGCAAAGAAACCCTCTGAATTTTACAAAGCTAGTCCTGGCTTTGGAAATTCTGAACGCTATTAATTTTTCAGCGTTCAGTTGCCTGTCTATCCAACTTTGGTGTTAATATGAGCCGCACCTAAAATTCCTCTTATTTCTCTATTTGGTTCACAGTTGAAACAAGTGTTAATGGCCCAAAAATAGTGGGCATTAACGATCTAAGGCAGCACTCCAATAATCAAGAATTCCTAAATGCAAAATTTCTCTACATTTTCGGAAATGCTTGAAAGAAGCACATTTTCCTCAGAGCTATCTTGGGCAATACCCCTACCATAATGCAAGCAGAAATTTTGCATTCTCAACTCCTACTCAGGGAACCAAAGGGACAGAGAACCATTGTGTGAAATCAAGCTTTTAGTGCGCCAGTTGAGATTAACTTGGAAATGTAAGCAACTTTGTAAATGGCCAAGACGAACTTTGACACCCTTGTCAGGAAGCTAAGTCATCGATGGGAAATTCTTTGGAGAGTGCAGTACCAGGTTTAATTTATTTTGAAAATGCAATAAGTCCTATAAGCAATTAAGACAGTCTTGCTTCAAAGCCAAGTCAAGTAACCATACTTGATGGGATATGTTTTGGTGAGTACAGTACCAAGTTTGGATTAACCTACGAATGCAAGTAGCCCCTCAGGCAACTGAACAAGAGCAATTAAGGCACACTTGAATGGATGCTGATAAACCACTGGAATCTAAGCAACTAGCCAAGAAAACTAATAAATGGGTACCAAGTCATAAGAGTGTGTTATTATTGGCCAAAATAGTTAGGACACTCTTAAATAGTTGCCATGTTATCTTTCAACTGGGAATACAAATGGTCTGAGCAATTGTTCAAAAGCACCTAGCACACTTTTATTTTGTAAGCCAAGTCATAACAGAAGTAACCGTAGTCGATGATGAGATGATGATGAGATATTATCTGGTGGGTACAATACCAATATTATGCTATTCAAACTGAACATGGCACTGTCGTTGGGGACATTGAAGCAATATTAAATGTTTGGCAGAAATATTGCACAGAACTTTTCAAAGAACAGCAGACCCTAGATGGAGACGATAGAATTTATCAATATAAATTAAATAACGCAGGAACCTGACATCATGCACGCAGAGGTGGAGGAAGCAATAGCACATTTGAAAAGAGGTAAATCACCAGGCAGTGACGATATATGGGGAGAACTATTACAGAATTTCGATCAACAGGGCATTAAAATCTTAACCGATCTATGTAATAAAATATGGAAGCATGGTCTCTGGCCCAAAGATCGGTCAACCTCTATATTCATTCCACTTCATAAAAAGGGTGCAACCACAAAGTGTAGCAACTACCGTACTATTTCTTTGATATCACATCCGAGTAAGATTCTACTTCGTATTATAAATTGACGTTTGGAGACTTATCTGGATCGACAGATTACCCAGGAACAGGCAGGGTTCGTGAAGGGCAAAGGCACCAGAGAACAGGTGCTTAATCTACGACAACTCATAGAGAAATGCAGAGAATTCAATATCCCAATGGTCATCTGCTTTTTGGACTACGAAAAGGCCTTTGACTGTGTTAACTGGAAAATGCTGTGGAGAGTTCTTCGAGAGATGGGAGTGCCTGAACATCTAATTGTACTCATAAGAAACCTTTACCACAGCAGCATGGCCAAGGTGAGAATAGAGAACCAGCACTCGCTCCCATTCAAGACCTGTAGGGGAGTTCGTCAGGAATGCATCCTCTCTCCAGATCTCTTTAACATCTATGGAGAATATATTATGAGAAAGGCATTGGATGAATGGCATGGAGGAATCTCAATTGCGGGTAAAAGTATTACAAATCTGAGATATGCAGACGATACAACGTTAATAGCTGCGTCAGAAGAGGAAATGTGGGATCTCCTAAACCGAGTGGAGACAGAGAGCAACAACTGTGGCCTTATGATAAACGCGGAGATAACTAAAATTATGATAGTCGATCGTTCCAACACTCTGCAATTGACAGATGCTCTAAAAAGATTTCAAATCGTTGACCACATCTTGTACCTGGGCTCATATATTAGTAACACGGGTTCAAGTGAAAGCGATATCCGAAGGAGAATAGGACTAGCTAAAAGTGCAATGAGTCGACTATCCAAGATATGGAAAGACAGATCTATTACCTACGAATAACGAATAATCTTCCGATATGGAGCTGAAACGTGGACAATTAAAGCAACAGACAGAAAAAGAATTGATGCCTTCGAGATGTGGTGCTGGAGACGCATGCTTCGAATTCCTTGGACGGCGCACAGGACGAACGAGTCAATCCTTAGAGAACTGAACATCCGCAATAGACTCTCTTCTACCTGCCTGGCGAACAAATTGCGATTTTTTGGACACATCGTGCGAAGAGATGAAAACAACCTGGAGAGGCTGATAGTTTCGGGAAACACAGAAGGGCGAAGGTCTAGAGGGCGCTCACCAACTAGATGGACTGATCAGATCCAAAAGGCCACCGGTAATTCGTTCTGCGTTTCTGTAAACATAGCTCGGGACCGAAGTCAATGGAGTGAAATAACGTCACAAGTTGTCAGTGATCATGATTCTCAGTAATGAGAGAACGACAATAAAGAAGACAATACCAATATTACCATGCAGGCGGGGATGCAAGTGATTGGCCAAGAGCAATTAGACACTCTTACATAGATGTCAAATCAGAAGAGTATGTAATTAATAGGGTAACTGATCTAGAGCTAGAGCCACTAGGACACTCTAACATTGATGCCAAGTGATAAGTGTATTTAATTAGCGGAATAATAGGCCAAGAATTACTATGACACTCTACAATGGATCGTAAGAGTCATGACAAGAATAGATGTAATCGGCAAGACATTTTCTGATGAGTAAAATATCAAGTTTGGAATAACCTGGAGAGGCAAGCAACTAGCAAAGCTAACGGTACAAGAGAAAGCAGAATATTCTTTGGTAAATTTTGTACTAAATTTGATCAGATATCTAAGTAACAGGCCAAGAACAACTCTTACACAATTGCCAAGTCCTAAGGGTAATATTATTTGTATATTTTGTATATTTTTGGTTGAATATTTTTCAGTTTATATACACAAAGTTTAGATTCACCTCAGGGGATGTAAGCAGCTCCTCAAGCAAGGGCAACTAGGATACGCTTAGTAATAAGCTTACGGTATGGTAAGTAACCTAGTAATGCATGGAACTGACCAATAGCATCAAGAATACCTTTAAAAAATGGCAAGTTATATAAGTTGCAAATAGTGGAATAAATGGTCAAAAGCAAGCACGTCAGTCTCCCTTGAACGTCGTGTCATGAGAGAAATAAACGTAGCCTATTTTTCTGGTGGGCGTAGTACCCAATTTATTTTAATCTAGAACGTTAACAAACTGGCCGAATGGAAATGGACACTCGAAAAGATACTCAGATGATAAAATGATTATCTTATAAGTAATCGATGGCATGTTTTTTTGATAGTCCCAAATTTGGATTCATCTAAAAATGCAAGCAGCTCCTCAGGCAACTGAACATGGGCATTTAAGACATCCTTACATGAATGCTGAACCAATAGAAATAGATTTGCTGGGTGAGATAATTTTTTAGACTACAGCACCGTGGTTGGATTCATATGAGAATGCAGGTAGCCTCTCAAGCATATAGACAAGTGCGCACAGGACACTGTCGCACAACTGCTAAGCTGGGTGACCACAGTCAATGAGTGCTCTGTCGATGGCTCTAGGCAAAAAGGAAATAAGTAGCAAAACTACTAAGGGACTTTGTTTGGACCGGTTACTAAAAGTACATATTAAAAGCCCTTTACCTTCAACTGCCTTATTTAAAGATGTGCGACCGATTTCGGCTTCATAGAAGCCATCCTCAGGCTCGCAAACAAGTTGTTTTATTTTTATGGCTCCTGTTACTCGAAATGTGCGGCGTCACACATATAAAACAAATTCGTCGACATACACAGTTAAAATAAATAAAAATTAAAAATTAGCACACATCGAACAAGATTAACTACATAAAGTTCTTTCAGGACATGGATATAGCCCTAAAGGAGTGAGCTTCCTCATTCCAGAGAGGTTGGGAAGTAACTACCAACGTGGGCTCGACTAGCTAGTTTCAACGACCGAAGGTTCTCCAGCTTCTCTAAGTTGGCCATGGTAATTTAACCAAATAAAAACACCAAGTCTTAACCAACTGATTCATTTAAAGATGAGCGACCGATTTCGGCTTCATACAAGCCATCCTCAGGCTCGCAAACAAGTTGTTTTTATTTTTAGGGCTCCTGTTGCTCGAAATGTGCGGCGTCACACATACAAAACAAATACGTCGACATACACAGTTAAAATAAATAAAAAGTAAAAATTAGCACAAATCGAACAAGATTAACTACATAAAGTTCTTTCAGGATATGGATATAGCCCTAAAGGAGTGAGCTTCCTCATTCTAGAGAGGTTGGGAAGTAACTACCTGTAGTTTCTTACCTGTAATCTTGTTCGATGTGTGCTAATTTTTAATTTTTTGGTTTGGTTAAAAAGCTAAATTCTTCTTAGTCATGCCTTTACGGGATGACACTACCTCAGCAGATTTCTAAAAGAGCATAACTGTTTGTGGCAAACTGTATAAAAAAAGATCATGCCCTTAGAACCATAGCTGAGGTTATCTTCAATCCAAATGCCACCCACCAACAGATCGAAGAACAGGGGAAAACGAGGTTTTTAAAGTGGTGAGGTGCAACAGAGAAAGAAATGTCTCTAAATAATTTTGGTTATCAATGTTCTATAAGTCCTCGAATCTCTACATTTCCACTCTCCAACCTTCTGCTGGATTAGCAAGGCAGCACAGTTGTCGCTGTTACCACCTGCATTGAAATAAGTCAATTTACTTAGAAGGGGAAAGAATGGAATGAAGAAAGTACAATGATGAAGATGAGTTGATAAGCTTTTTTGCTTGCATTTTATTTTGAAAAAAAATAAATCTATACAACTCCTCTGCAAAGGTGTTTTTTTTGTAAAACGAAATGCTGAGGCGGCGCTAAAGAGAAGTGCTGAAAAATGTGGCGCGATAAACGCTTTTATTTCTCAAAATATAGAGGTACTCAGAAACTTGTAACCTCGTTATTGGTTAAAGATACAAAAAAGAACCTTTCATACATAAAATATAGCAAATTTTAACTGCTACAATTTTTGTGCATAGAAGTTGTTCGTAGGGCTAACCGAAGATATAGGTTTTCAAGATATACGAGAGAAATGAAGTGCCCTTCCACCCCTTTGCGCTAAAGCGAATGTCGTGGACTTTCACTAAGTTATTTTAGTAACCAGTCCAAACGAAGTCCAGAAGTTTATATTTTTGCTTATTGACTTTTTCGCCAAAATCATTCATTGACTGGACTAAAAAATAAATAGGATTAGTCTGTGAGATACTTTTTGAGACTACAGCACCAATTTTGGATTTACATGGAGATGCAAGCGTACTCCCAAACAACTACAGAACAGTAACTGGGACACCCTTGTTCGGATACCGAAGTCATCAGAAAAATATGCGTAGCCGCTGGGATACTCTATACAGTCTATACTACTATATAGAGTACCGTTGGAAAGGTTATAAAGATACGATTCAATTCTCAGTATCCGCTATTAATAACAATGGAAGAGTGGGTGTACGAGGAACTAGGATGGATTTAACATGACAATATTTGGCTTTTATGAAAAATTGGCATCCATGATTAGTGCAGCAAAAATTTGTCGTTTCGTTGTTGTTTTGTGCTTTAATGACCATGCTCCTGTGAAATCAAATATTAGGTACTTGAAAAGTGCAGTATTTCCCAGAACAGAATTCATTTTCAGTAATGAACTAAAAAGGTTTTTTTGATGAAATCAAAATAATAACCATAATAAAACACGTTATACTCACCAACGAAGAGCACGATCGCGGGAAAGTCGTAAACCTTGGTTAAATGCCTTTCAGTCAGTACGTTGACTGGCCTAGGTTTCCATGGAAAATACTACAAAACAAATTAATACTATATTTAACATTTTATATACATACTAATTGTTAATAATTGCTAAAACTGTACATTCTTCAAACGTGTTTTCGTTAATAATTCATACCTAATTGTTTGTCTAGCAAATTTTAACACATACATATCCAAGTCAAATATTTAAACGTTTAGCGAAATTTTTCTACTGAGTTTCGATAGCGTGTTCTTGTTCATTTGTAATTGAATTACGTTGTAAACTTGTATGATTTCGTTCGATTGTACGAAATACGATTACCCTTGTTGGAAACATAAAAAACTTTAATCGCATTACATCAACGTCGAACTAATTGAAATGCAAACAAAATAAAGGGAAATTCCAGCGTTTCCCCTGATCAACTTCGTATCAATTAATTCCCTAGTGGTAGGTTTGAAAACCTTACAAATAATAACTATAGACCAAGTTAATTCCTGATTTTCTAATAGATTTAATTCACAAGATATAAAATCGATATTGAGCGGGGAAAAGAAGTGGCTCTACCTGCGCAGACGGATCTTCAGCTAGTTCAGTACGCGCGTCCATGGTTATCACGTGACCGTTATTGTCCAGCAGGAGCAAGGTGGGAATGCCCCTGATGCCGTACAGTTCGGCCAGTTCCGTCCTTATGGCGGTCTGCTGAAACGGCACTGACAACCAGGGCATGGTCTCCACGTAGGTCCTGTAGGATTCCGCACTTCTGAAAGTGGAATTGAAGTTGTTGAAATAATGAAGGAGATAAGTAGTTAATACCCAAAGTTGATATATCGAAACGTACTGGTACATTTGTACCAGTACATGGGTGCTGGTGGCCGCAAAGAATCATCTCAAAACAGTAAAAGATTGTGTAGAGGCGCTGGTTTGTAAAACTTCATTATGGTTTTCTAAATGTGACCTTTTGAGGGCGCTTTCAGGAGCGGATATATAAGAATTTTGAAGCAAAGTGAAGGAAGTGACACTAAAAAGAGTGAAACCTTATGATAATCATGAGAAATGTAAGTAATAAAATTGGATCGGATGTAGATTGTGAGTGTCGGGTTTTTCGGCATTGATGGTAATTTAAAGGCGATCGGCTTGTGCAGTTTTGTGACAGTATAACCTTCTCTTCTTTAATATTTTTTTAAATATCTCAGTTATTATTCACTAGATATATCATAGAATATTATGAATATTAAAATTATCTAAATTCTTTGTGCAGAACTTCCTAAGCATAGGTCAATAGCCTTAATATAATAAATAGCGAAACCCAATAAGCGAAAAACCATGTTTTCCAATTCTATAGGTTAGTAGTGCCCCTAGAGCTCAACATTTTTGATATCTTGCAGTGGTACCTGCATTTTTTTCTTATGGAAGGGAAATCCGTTATGAACAGCGGATGAGGTAAAGCACATCGTAAAAACATAACATTGTAATAATCCAACTCTGGAATGGTCCTTTCATCTCACGTGATAGTATGGGAGTCCGGTTACCCGAACTAAACCCCCCATGTATATCCATTGATCCGGGTCGGATAACTCTCAATTATGAGATGAGTATATGCCATAAGATATTGATTTTGATTACCTAACGGCAGTATACTAGAGTTATTTCGAATTTTGTATGTTTTGCATAATGTCTTTTCAGAAATGAATTCCTGAATAATTTTATGAATTCAAATTTAATTTCTTCCATTTATAGGTAATCATTAGATTTGTAATGTTGGTTGCCGGAATCATTCTGCTTAATAATAAATTAATACTGGAGATACAGTTGTTTGTTTTTTACATTATTTTTTGTTTACCCTGTGTTTAGGTTGTTATGTATTTAATAAAAAAGAAGCGAATGATTTTCAAATTGAAGTACATCGTATTTATTTTGCTCTTCAGATTTAGGCAGTGATTTTACCAAATTTAGGAACCGGAGACAGCCAAAACTCATCTACAGTTTAGAATATACAGTCCACTCTATCGACGAAGACAGAAACTTCACCATAAAATTTGGTCCATCGAGCCAGGATGTCCTGATGCCTCCTCGGAGATAGTACTGGGAATCGTCCATTTTGAAACCGTTCCTGTGGAGCAGCCGGGAGTACGCTACGTGAGCTGATTGCTGTATGGGATGGAGATTGGAGATGATAATTGATGATAGTTGATCAATTGATGTGAGTCATTTCCTTCCTCAGTTGACCGTTTCCTATGAGAACTGCCTGTTGTAGATTTATGAGCCACGCGTTCATGATTTGATTAGTCGTGTAACCGTACATGACAAGTTTTTGATTTGTATGATATTGATACTTATCAGTTGTATCTTAAAAGATGGATTTAGTTACTTTAAGGCGAAAGAGAGGTGGTATTAAGCATAAGCTTACCTCTTTCTCTGATTTTATTGATCCGGTTTATGAACAGTTTAGTCAGGATGTATCCTCGTTAACATACAAAGTTATTATTGAGATTCGTAGTAGATTTGAAAAGTTTGTTGTTATTGACAATGAATTTGAAGATTTGCAGAATCAGATTGAATCCTTGTGCGAGGAGGATCACCTAGCCAGCCAATATGAAGAGAGGGATTTATTCTATGATAAGTACCATCAAACGGTAGCCAAGGCTACTGAAATCTTGGAGAAGTTGGAGAAACCTCCTGATTCACAAAGCTCATTACACTTAAGTGAAAATCAGACCTTATCACAAAGTCAGGAAACTAATTTTTCTCAAGTTAGATTACCAATTATAGATTTACCAAAGTTTGACGGTACTTATGATGGATGGTTGAGTTTTAAAGATGTTTTTGAATCTCTTATTCATTTGAATGAATCGATCAATGATATACAAAAGTTTCATTATTTGCGAGCAAGTTTAAAGGATTCAGCCTTGCGGATAATACAATCTCTGGATTTTACAAGGGATAATTACAAAATTGCATGGGATTTGTTATGCAAAAGATTTGATAATAACAGATTACTGATTAACAGTCACCTTAAGGGTATTTTCAATTTACCAGTTGTCCAAGGGGACTCAGCAAATGTGCTACGTGATCTTGTTGATTCTTTATTCAAACACCTGCGGGCGTTGAATAACCTAGGTTTACAAACTAATACTTGGGATCCGTTGATTATCTACTTGATGACTACGAAGCTAGATAAATTAACGGTCTGTGAATGGGAAAAGGTAAAGGGTGGAACAGAGGTTCCTCAGTTAGATGACCTTGTCGAGTTTTTGAGTAAAAGAGCAGATTTGCTATATTCATTAGCCTTGAATGCTAAAGGTGATTATGATAAATGCTACAATGAGAAGAATAAGGCTAACTTCTCAAAATATGTTAAACCAAAAAATGTTAAAAGTTTCTTGAGTAATACCAATCAAGGTAATAGTAAGATGAAATGTAATTTTTGTAACAAAGATGATCACAAGATTTATCAGTGCCCACAATTTAATAGTTTAGAAGTTTCAGAAAGATTATCGAATGTGAAACGGTTAGATTTATGTTTGAATTGTTTATGCAAGGGGCATATGGTTGCTGAGTGCAAATCAGGACCATGTTTTAAGTGCAAGAAAAAGCACAGCAGATTGTTACACTTGCCTGAGGAGAGTATTGCCTTGACAAGTCTTACACCGTCACATGTATTATTGTCAACTGTGAAATTGTATGTTTATGATTCAAGTGGTAGATTGCGCACATGTTATGCCATATTGGATTCTGGGTCACAATCCAACTTTATTTCTAGAGATTTAGTTTCGATGCTCCAATTGAAGGAAACTGATGTGGATATTGCAATTTCAGGGATTACTTCATCGATTTCTCACCTCAGAACTAAGTGCCACGTACAGATTCAATCTATTGTGAATGATTTTAATATTCAGATTCCATGTCTAGTTTTACCAAAGATTTCCAATCACTTACCTAATACTGTTTTAGATGTTTCAATGTTAAAAATACCAAATGATGTTAAGTTGGCTGATCCTAATTTCAATAAACCCAAGAGAATTGATTTACTGATAGGGGCATCACTGTTCTGGGAAAGTCTGAGGCCCCAGCGAATCACTCTGGGTCGGAATTTACCTATTCTTCAGGAAACAGTTTTTGGATACACTATTTCTGGATGTTTAGATCCTAGGAAGTCAATTAACAGATCTGTGAGTTTATTTGTATCGAATGTTGATTTGAATGAATCGTTACAAAAGTTTTGGATGATTGAAGAGATAAATAAGAAGTCATCAATTACCTCAGAGGAATTAAAATGTGAAGAGTTTTTCCAGAACACCTTTTCACGAACCACACATGGTAGGTTTGTGGTAAGACTACCGTTCAAGGATGATGTTGCGAAACTTGGTAGTTCAAAGGATTTTGCTGTCAAAAGATTACTATCATTAGAAAAACGATTTGATAAAAATTCCAAGTTGAAGGTAGATTATGATAACTTCATTAAGGAATATATAGATTTGGGTCACATGACTTTAGTCAAGAACCTCCAAAGGGATGAAATTTCACATTTTTTGCCACATCATGCTGTGTTTAAAGAAGATAGTCTCACTACTAAGGTTAGAGTGGTATTCAATGGGTCAGCACCAACTTCTACAGGCTACTCGATTAATGATTTACAATTCGCAGGTCCTCAGATTTTAAATAGCCTGTTTAACACTTTGATTAGGTTTAGACAGTATCAATATGTAGTCACATCTGATATAACTAAAATGTATAGACAAGTGCTAATCCATGAAGATGACAGAAAGTGGCAGAGGATTGTGTGGAGATTTAGGAAGACAGATGATATTCAGGTGTATAATTTGAACACTGTCACATATGGTACCACGAGTGCGCCATATTTAGCAATGAGATGTTTGCAACAACTTGCGTTTGATTGTAGAAATGAATACCCAACCGCATCTAAAATGATTTTAGAAAACTTTTATGTTGATGATTTAATTGTAGGTTTTGAGAGTGAACACGACGCTGGTAAAGTGTGTTCAGAGATCGTCACGATTTTACGTTCGGGTTGTTTCGAATTAAGAAAGTGGAGATCAAATAGTTTAAAATTTCTTAATAATTTTAAAGGTTATTCTACGAGTTCTGATGTCTTAAACATTTGTGACAAGGAGACGAGATGTTTGGGGATCCAATGGTGTTCAAGTTCAGATACATTGTCGTTTCAGTTTAAGGATCTTATTCCTGTTGCTTGTTGTACTAAACGACAGGTGTTGTCTTCTATTGCGAAATTGTATGATCCACTTGGATTGATTTCACCTTGCACTGTACTAGGGAAACGACTAATACAGTTACTATGGAGTCTTCAACTCGATTGGGATGTAGAAATACCAAACGATTTAAAACAAAAATGGATAATTTTTCAACAAGATTTGGGAAATCTTATGTTATTAAAAATTCCTAGATTAACTCTGATTAACCATAGGGGAATGAATTTAGCAAAGGCTATTGTAAGACAATGTGTCACATGTTTTAAATTGCATCCTAAATCACCAAATGTTTTAATGGGAGACTTACCCTTTGATAGAGTAAACGTCTTATCACCTTTTGCTTTCACTGGCCTTTATTATGCTGGTCCGTTTCGTTTAAAGGACAGAAAGTCCAGAGGTTGCAGGATACGCAAAGCTTATGTGTGTTTATTCATTGGTCTAAGTACCAAAGCAGTTCATTTTTAGCTTATATCAGACTTGAGTTCTGAGACTTTTATTGCTGGTTTTAGAAGATTTCCGCACCAAGAGGGTTTCCTTCTGATGTATATTCGCATAATGGAACGAACTTTGTAGGTGCAAGCCAAATTTTGTCCGAGATGAGCTTGTTTTTAAGCCAAAACGAGGATAAAATCCAAGATTATGCTATTCAATCTAAATTAAAATGGCATTTTATTTCTCCTTATTCACCACATTTTGGAGGACTGTGGAAGGCTAATGTTAAATCTTTTAAGAGACACTTGTATAAGGTTATAAACGATACTATTCTGACATTTTTAGAGTTTTATACTGTGTTTGATTTTGAACTGTTTATAATTTAAAGTATTATATTGGATTGTATAATGTTTTAACCTATATTGATGTTTAATATTTAATCTTTGTTTTGATTTGAGATGTTTGAAATGTAATATTTGATCTGGTCGTTTTGAAGACTTGTAGTCTGTCAAGGCGGGCGGTATGGAGATACAGTTGTTTGTTTTTTACATTATTTTTTGTTTACCCTGTGTTTAGGTTGTTATGTATTTAATAAAAAAGAAGCGAATGATTTTCAAATTGAAGTACATCGTATTTATTTTGCTCTTCAGATTTAGGCAGTGATTTTACCAAATTTAGGAACCGGAGACAGCCAAAGCTCATCTACAGTTTAGAATATACAGTCCACTCTATCGACGAAGACAGAAACTTCACCAAATACGTTGCCGTTTGTTTGACCTTTGTAGACAATCAAAAACGATGTGTTCTACATTTTCTAACATATGTTTCACTTTTTCCTATATGAAAAGTAAAACTCATACATGAACCCCAACCCGTTATAATTTGGATCAGGAAACAACTGAAATGTTCTGAATTTACAGTTATACCAAATGGAAATATTTCTTAGTAATTTATTAGTCCATTGAGCGCAAATTAAATTCAATTTTCTTGCCAAGTATTCAAAGTCTCCTTAATGATGACTTTTGGGTCAATACCTTTATATCCTTATATCATTTTATTGCTAGTAAACGCATCGGGGGAGTATCTGTAATCGCTTGAACAGTTTCTGCAGAAACTCTTCTGTAAGCACAAGATATACGGATTAGAGATTTTCTTTTATATCTAATGACTTTTAGGGTATTTAACCATACAAAGGGGCTGCATACAAAACGACCTAATCTTTACTGGGATTATAAATTCTACGTTTCTCAGTTACGGGGCCTCCTATGTGCGGCATCAATCGAGTTAACGTGTATTAATTTCTCCTCCGATTTCCTTGCAGTAATTTTTGGATGACACTCCAAATGTTAATATGTCATCGAAGTATACACCTAGGTAGTTAATACTTTAACTGGGGATAATTTCCCTATCTGGAATTTTATACTTAATAAAATCTCCTTTTTTACCTCCTTTCAAAACAACTGTTTTTTAGGAAAGCAATATTAAATCATGATTTTTTATCCAGTACACTTTGTCCAGTCAGAGTTGGAACGGCAAAAAAACACTTAATGGCTTTTTAAGTGGTGAAAAGCCATGCCGCCCTGTCGTCCATGGGCGTATCATTACGGATAATAACTCTAACAATGAATTCACTTTCAAATCGCACAAACAAATGGCACACACATTGACACACCACTGCTTTCTCCAGTATAAGTGCCCAAGAAGATATCACAAAGAAAGCACACGTGGCCGCTGTGTTATGGTTCAGTGGACCATCCAGTATCCGTAGAGTCTCGCGTACTTCCTCGTATACGATTTCACTGACCGACTGTACACCTGCACCTTAGAAGAAGAAGAAAATACAAACGAAGTGCCGGTGTCGTAAAAAAATTTTGCGGTCCAATGGACCCTCTAGTTCTTTATCTGTACATATCCATACATTCACATATATGATTTCACTTGGTCAACTGAACAACTGCATTTTAAAAATACCAGGTCGTTTCTGAATAAGCAAAAAGATAAGTCCCATGGTTTTCTATAGAGACAACGGGCTCTTTTCGAATGTCCTCGGTAAATTCAGATTTTATTGAGTGTTTCAATTGCTACTGGCTAAAGTATATCAAATCTTCGCTAGAGTACCATTTATAGTCAGTGCTAACTTCAAGGGAAGATTTTCTTTGACTAAAATGGCCAAATCAACAGCAACTACCATTAATTTAATATTTTCAGATACTTGCTATTAAGCATCTAGGATGCCTACTCCAAGTTGCCAGCTCTGTGAAGAAAAATTGAAATAAACCAGAGCAATAGTCCAAGTAAGGCAAACCGAGCGATTTCAATAATGGGCTGCTCAGGATTTATCTGCTGTAATCGTGCAATAATTTTTCAAAGTCGGCTTGGGGTTTATGGTAATACCTATGATTTTCGGTGCATCATAAACCTGTTCCTTGCACACAGTTACCAGATTATCAGACATGATAATGGAATTAAGCCTGAATGTAAATTTGCGAGGATCGAATTACATCACGCCATTTTTATGAATAACAATTAACGCAGTCCAGTCCACTAAGTGCAGTCTAATCTAAGATTTTTTAATTTTCATTAACACTGCCGGCAGTATCAAAAATCTTACCAAATGAGCTTTAAACATATATGCTAAAGGTGCACAGAGTAAATTGATAGACCTGTAATCCTTATGGAACTTCTCAGTTTTGTTTTAAGAATAGGGCGTACTAGGGCTGTGTTCCAGTGGATAGGAAAAATACCAGATTGCAAGCGATAAAACCTATAATTATAAATTATAAAATTATAAAATTATAAAAATTAAAACGAATTATAAAAACCTATTAAGCAAGATCTTGTAGAAAACGAAAAGATATGCAATCAGGGCCCATGGCATTAAAGCGCACATATCGTGACGTGTCTTAACATACTCAAATAGGGCAACGGGATCATCGGACTATATTTATATTTTCTTTGGAAGCATTGCTTTCTTATCGCGGATCTCGCTCTGAGTGCTAGATCGCTGAGAGATATGAACGCCGAAAAAACGAACGACCGTAACGACCCGAACGACCTTGAACGACACTGACGCGTCGCTCTACGATTCCTTCGTTTATACATGGTATTTTATATTTGACAATCAGTTTTTTTTTAACAGATTAAAGGACAATTTTTATTAACATACTTTTTGTCAATCTAAGACCATACTTCAATTCTTTTTTATTTGTTTTGCTTTTATATTAATAAATTTATATCACGTCATGCTTTTAGGGCAATGCTAGAAGAAAGCCATGCTTCCCCTTCTCTCGGTCATTCCTGGAGTGCCTCATTTTTATAAATATTCGACAGTAGAATACATAATTGATATTAAAAAAATATTCTTTAGGTTGATGTGGAGAAAATTTCGATGACGACAAGGATAGAATACCCTTCAGGAACGATTTAGCTATAAAAGTTATTAAATTTTACTGTACATATTTGATAGTACAATGATTATTCAAAGATTAAAAATAATTCTTCAAAATGATTTCAAGAAAACTTCAAAAACCGAAAAACGACAAGAGTTAGGTACACTGCTTTTCAGAGACGATTTAACCAAAAAAATTATTAAACTATATTATACATATTCGGTAGAAAAATAAATTTTCAAAATTCATAACACAATATACATGTTAATTTTGAAAAAATTTCCAAAAACCAAACAATAAATGAAATGTGTCCTTTAGAAAAGATTTAGCCAAAAAAAAAAAATATTACCCTTTTTGGTATACTATAACGTATTACGGGTTCTAAATAATTTATACTATGACAAGTGTCTCAACTAATTTAATTTCACTGAAAACTAACACTTGATGCCTAATTTATATCACACTGGTTTATTTACAAAAGTAAAAACGAGAACGGCCGCTCTGGTCCAGTATTTGTCGCGTTCAAAATTCGTCAACACTTAAAGAACAATATTGGAGTGAATATTTGCGAAAGTTTCCAAAAACGGGAAAATGACGAGCGGGTATACATATCTTAAATTTAAAATAAGTAAAATAAATAAAATCGGTTTAAAAAACCCTTGAGGCAAATGTTAAGAAAACTCAAAAAATGGCATTTTATCCAGCCCTAGTTTGATCAAAAGTTTATTGATGGTCTTGGTATAGCACAAAGTCTGAATTCAAAGTTGGAAACATTTGTGGTTTTTTACTTTCGAAGAAACATACCACATGGGCAAATCCATATAGTTTATACACATGTACAAACAGACAATAAAAAAATATGCTTTTTGATAGGACCTCAAAACGTCTATTAATGCTAACAACTCTAATTCGAAAAATAAACTCAATTACATTACTTGTCATAATTATATGAATGCTTCATATGAGACAGTAAAAAGATTTGGTCATTGATGAACCTCAGAGGAGATAGTGGTAGACTATTTGAATTAGCCACGAAGTGATTGTTAAACGAGTCGAGATCCACAGGCAGCGCGTCGATATGATCTACAGATCTGTTTGAAAGGCCAATCTCACTAAGGTTACTCCAGAAGTCACGTATTGCGCATGTTTCAAATTTCTTGTGGTGGTAGGCAGTAGTAGCATTACGAATGCCAAACTTACCATTATTATGCAAGTAGTTACGGATAAAACGACAGTTCTCATTACGTGTACGGTTGGACTGGCAACGTTCCTAGCATAAAATTTTTGGACACGGTCAGATCATACGGCAGTAGGTTGACTATCTATGGATTGTAGGTCTTCATCAAATCCAGGTGAATTGGAGTTTTAAAACTTTTTAAATTTTTTAAATGTCAAGGAATGGCTCGAGAAACTCAAAAGATTTTACTAACGCCTGAGAACGTTCTAATGTGAATGGTGCACAGGATGAAGAAGAATAAGGATGACAAGCCTATAAGTAAATGTTGTTAATCTCGACAACGAGAAGTATCAAGAATAATTAGACGTAATATACTGCATCTATATCATTTTCCAAAAGTACCTTCATTTCATTGCCTCAAAATTTGTTACAGTAAAAACTATTCAGTTGGTTTAGTTTAAACCACAATAGTCATTTCAAAAGGCAAAATCTTTTTACTAATGATGCCTGTACTCCTCGACATATTCAACACGAATTTAAAATAAATGTATGTGACAGCATTTTTATTTACACTAACAAAGTTAAAGGTTACAAAGTCATTACTATCTTTCCAAATTTGGGATCTCAAATTTGAAGGTTCGTAAACCTAGAATGATGCAACTTGGTATAAAAGTAACTCGCATTAAATATCATATTTTGGGTCTCCAGTAAACAAACGATCAATGTCAGTCCCTATGCGGAACACTCTGTACATTAATATGTCTGTTGGAATCTCGACCCTGTAATTGAGAGAACAAATTGAAGATTTTAAGGTGTGGTTATAAGCCTATATGCATCGTATCACATGGATCCAAAGAACTACAAACAAAGAAGTACCTACTAAGACTAATGAAGAAGTCGAAAGAGTTCAACACCGTCGTTAAGGAGAGATCAACAAGAAAACTTGGCTATATTAGGGGTTACGAACAGCTAAGGGTAATAATAAGATATTAAAAGTATTGGTCGAAAGACCTTAGAAGATGGCTTGGATACATTTCGATTGAAATATTTGGAAATACTCTACCCTGGGCATGTTAGCCATGTGGATCGCCAAGCTTTGTAAGGGAAGGGCCGTGACAAGTACTACAGCAAGTTACGTTACGTTAAGTTTTATTTAATTAGTGTAAAAATCCAATGAAACTCATAGAGGCAGTAGTATAATAACAACAGAGAATGCGATTACGAAATGGCGTTAGCGTTAGTTTGTAGTGGCGGATTCCATCATCCCTCTCGAAATTTCAGGCAATATCAGATAATAATTATGGATCCTTTTAAGCGATACTCCCCCCTTATTGAAGAGCTCGATCGTCTGCACCCCCAGCAATACATTAATCCTCTCTCTCTCTCTCGCTCCTCTCTTCCTCGTGGCGCATTTTCGCGCACCGGATGGCGCCGATAAAAATACGAAATCGCTTTAATCCCCGAGGTGGAAAGTATAACTTACACCATCCCTTAAGCGCCCGGATAAAATGGGTTTTCCACCGCCCCCCGCCCCACCGGTCCACCCTTTCGGAACCTTTTGCCAGATGAGGCGTAACATTAAGCTGTTCTGGAGTGGGCCAGAAGTGGCTTTCACGGCTCTCCCCGGCCTTAATTATTTAACGTTGTAACATTTCTGCGACGCATAGTCTGGCTCGATTCCAGAAAACGCCAACAATCCAGAAGGAGCGGACCGGGATACCGGAAATTGCTAGGAATGCTCGCCGCTTCAGATACATTACGGTCTTTGTGTCCCTTTGAAGATTCTTGGGAATTCTGCGTGGCGAGGGTGGCTTTTAAATTATTGCAGGGAATCCTGCAGCATGCGGCGGAGAAGGGTTCGGTTTCATACCGGGGGAAATAATTTCGTATTAATTAAAATTACAGCTGTGGAAAATAATAATCAGCGATGCTTCATAATTAACGGGGATTTTAAACAACGCCAGCATCAGATTCGCGGAAAGCTAAGGGGCAATCCTTGAAAATGAGTTTTCGTGGGGAAGTGTACGATAAGAAATTTAAAATGCCTTTTTTTCAAGTTCTGGCAATTTTAAAATCTCCAGTTAAAGTCTCTACAGTCTGTTCAATGTTGGAAAGAACCCGTGGTGGATTGTCTTAATTTGAAGACTAAACATTTTTAACGTAAACAAATATTCCATTAAAATGAATTCTTAAGGGAATTTTGACATGAGCGACTAATGTTCTTTGAAATTAGTTTTCAAATTACGGAAGTGTAAGCATAATGCCCAGTTTTTGTTTTGACGGTTTTCAAGTACCGATAGGAAGCATATATATAATATAGGAAATATAAAATAAGGAAAAGAGAAAAATAAATATAGGAAATACATATTACTAGCAGCAAACTATGGGGCGAGTCTGAAGTAAGGCAATTCTTTTAAAAGAGTTAATCACATATCACCAGTACAGCCATAATGTGACAATACCGAATTGAAACTTATTAATTACAAAGATTAAAACAATTGTTCAAATTCGGACACGGAAAATACTGAAATACAAACCTGTATGCCCAGAAATGTTAAAGCACTTCTCGATTACCTGGAAACTTTAACCTTTACACGCTTATTGATTTGGTTCGGATTAGATCTATAAAAATCTGATATCCAAATTCTCCTGTGTGAGCGATGAAAGGAATAAAAATAGTAAAATTGGAAAATAATTTATTACAGCGGTATTAAATATTAACGGTCGAAAAATAGGCCAAAAGTGCACCTACATCAGTGACACATTTTATGTTTTTACGATTGTAGTTGCCCCATTCTAGTAGTGTAAATACTATTGATTCTGCATGTGTGTGATTGTGATGGCTTCTCACTAAATTATACGAGGGTCGGTCTCATGGACTATCATACATAAACACTGTGCTTTAGTATACGGTTTTGAATACACTCGGTACGTCAGCATTTTTCTTTGTAATCCAAATGACTTTGTAAATACTACAAGAAAATCCTTCAGACAGGTCGGTTAGTTTCTATAATACACCTTTTTGGGCAAAAATCAATAAGTGACATCTTTAGTTTTCGGGAAATTACGTGATCGTATATTTTATTTAAATAGAAACTACCATTTTTTCCTTTAATTTTTATTCTTAATATCGAGGAACAAACACTTGAGTACATTTAGAAACATCAAAATCTACAAAACGTGTGTTAGACTCGTGATGACGTATGCTATTGAAACAAGGGCCAAAAATGCCCAAAGACTATTAAAAATAACGGATATGCAAATACTAAGATCAATAACAGAATCACATTGCACGACCGTACAAGAGATGAAGAAATTAGAGAGATCTGTGGGTCACAAGTCGTAGTAAGATAGGCCAGAACAAGACGAAGAGAGGAAAGACCACGTGAGTAAGATGCCCAACGAATGACTACCCAAAATAACAAAAATTGAAAAACCCATCAAAACGAGACTCTCAGGAAGACCTTCATAACGAAGGCACTAAAGCTGGACTTCGGCATCTCAAGAATAAAGAACATTGTGCAAAACATAGGACTAAGTCCTCATGTAAGAAGAAGACTTTACATTCAAGATCGAATTGCAAGTTAAATTTTTTTGGATAATTATTTGTTTATTAGGGTTTAATTTTACCACTATATGCTTTGCACATTTACCTTAAATACAGGTTAAATTTTTCCACCACACGTCCTTTTGAAGCTAAGCTTTTAATGCTTACTCCGAGAGTAATGTAGGAGAAAAATGAATGAAAAAATATTAACAGAAAAATGCGACCGACACCGCTTAGCGACACCACAGAGAATGGGAGTTCTCCCACCCCACCTCTTTCGCTTTCTCTTGTTGTATGATCGGTTAACCCATTATATTTTTAAGAGGAGAGGAAGAAGATAAGTTGTCGTGTTTAACTTGGTGTTATATTTCTAAAACCAGGGCAAGTAGAGGAAATCGGTGTATGAAGAGTGGTTAAATAAATTTTTAAGTGGGAGAGAGATTGGTCAGTTGGTATTCGAGTTAGTTTTAATGCGGATTTCAAGAATAGGGGATATAGGGGAAATCGATGTATGTAGATCAGTGTATTAAATTTTTGAATGGGAGAGAGAGGGGATAAGTCGGTAATGGAGTTATTTTTAATGCGAATTAAAATTAATGCGTATTTCTCTTTTATGATCGGTTAGTCCATAATATTTTTAAGAGGAGGGGCGGAAAATAAGTTGTGGTGTGTAACTTGGTGTTATATTTTCAAAAACAGGGGAAGTAGGAGAAATCGGTGTATCAAGATTTGTTTGATAAATTTTTAAGTGGGAGAGAGAGGGGGGTAATTTGGTATTCGAGTTGTTTTTGATGCTTAATTTCCAATAATAGGGGAAGTAGGAGAAATTGATGTATGTAGATCGGAATTAGAGTTATTTTTATTCCGAAATTTTAAGGAGAGGGAAAGTAAAATATATCATTGTATGTATGTGAAATCGGCATTTATATTGTTTTTAATGCGAATTTTAAAAAGAGGATAATTAGGGGAAAGCGTATATAAATATAGGTATGTAGATCAGTGCATCAAATTTTGGAACGGGAAAGAGAGGGGTAAGTTGGTATTCGAGTTGTTGTTAATGCGAATTTTCAAGAACAGAAGTATGGAAAATCCATTTATATAGATCGGTGCATTAGATGTTTGAATGGGAGATCTTCTTCTTCTTAGTCCGCCGTCTCCCTACGGAGATTGGCGATCCAACTGGCTATAATGGTGCGTGAAACCGCACCCCTGAATATTTCTATGGTGGTCCGTCCGAACCATCGACGCAGATCTTTAAGCCAAGAGTTCTGCCTTCTTCCCACAGATTTTTTGCCCTCGATTTTTCCTTCAATGACAAGTTGGGGGATGAAGTAGCGCTCTCCTCTCATGACGTGGCCTATGTACTTGAGCTTTCTTTTTTTGATATTCGGTTATTCTGTCTACCCAGGATATACGTAAGATACGACGGTACACGTACATCTCAAATGCATTGATGCGGCTTTCCATTGTGCTGTTGAAGGTCCAGCTCTCGCAGCCATAGAGAAGGACTGGAAAGATGTAACACCGCAGTAGGCGTATGCGAAGCTGCAGATTCTTGTCTCGACTGGTAAAAAGATTCTTCATAGAAGTAAATGCTCGCCTGGCCTGTTCGATTCTTGACAGGATTTCTTTCTTGGGGTCGCTGGCTTCGTTGACAATGTCGCCGAGATATTTCACAGATGTCACTTGTTCCACCCTCTCGTTATTAATTTGAAATATTGCTTGAATTGATGTCTTGGAGAACACGACCACTTTTGTCTTAGTAACGTTCATGTGAAGACCGTACTGTTTGCTATACTCGACTATGAGGTCCATCATGTGCTGTAGGTTTGGGAGACTGTCGGCGAGGACGACTGTGTCGTCGGCGAAGCGTATGTTGTTAATGAGGGTACCGTTGATCCTAATTCCCACATTCACCTCCTCGAGTGCCTCTAGGAACACCGCTTCGGAGTAGATATTAAAGAGGAGGGGGGACAGGACACACATCCCTGTCTGACGCCTCTCCGAATTTCTATTTCGTCAGTTGTTGACCCCTCTACTCTCACTTCTGCCGTTTGGTTCCAATATAACTGAGTGATGATGCGCCAATCTCCCGCATCTACACCGGTGGTCTTGATGTCGGCAAGCTTCTGGTGTGAGACACAGTCGAAGGCTTTACGGTAATCAATGAAGCAGGCATAGACGTCAACATTCATGTCCTTGCATCGCTGTGTGAGGACGTTCAGAGAAAAAAGAGCCTCACGCGTACCAACTCCGTTCTTAAATCCGAACTGCGTATCACCAAGCTGCCTCTCACATTTGGAGTATATTCGGGTGTGAATAATGCGAAGAAACACTTTGAGAACATGTGACATTAGGCTGATCATGCGGTAGTCGTCACAATTGGAGGCTTTTGCTGTTTTGGGTAGAGTAATAAAAGTCGACTTCAACCAATCTACTGGTACTTTTCCAGCTTTGTATATGGAGTTAAAAAGAGCTGTAAGTAACTTCAGACCCTTATTATTATCTGTGTTGACGATCAGTTTCAAAGTTTCCGCATGTATCTGGTCCGGTCCTACAGCTTTATTGTTTTTCTGAAGCTTGATGGCATGTTTCACTTCTTCTTCCGTGATGTGAGGGCTAGATTCATTGAAATCGTCGCATCGGGATGGTTGGTCAGGCCGTGAATCGTTGAAAAGGACCTCAACATACTCCCTCCATTGCTTCAACTTTTCCTCGACGCCCACCAGAATTCTATTATCAGAGAAAACGTACACAAAGACACAAACGTAACAGGAAAAACGCAAGCCAAACACAAACACGTGAGACCATCAAAACCTCAAACTATGTATGTGAGTGTGTGAGAGTAGTTAACGTCTCCTTTTAGCTGCAATGCTAATCTGGATGGGACCTACAGTTTAACGTGGGCTCCGAACCACGGTCCTCGAGCACGGTTGTACCCCTAAGGCTCTCACCCCCAGTTGACACACTTCGTGCTCTACCGACTCAGGGTGTGTGTATCCTAGTCCCGCCCTCCTAAAGGATATCCGATCCTATCCGGCCTGGTTACCGGCGTGAATAGGAACGGGATTTTGGATACATTTTACACACTTCCCGCAACAGACACAACACCCATGGATTACGTGGGATTCGAACCCACGACGACAGGCCCCGACTCAAAGCCAGCGCCTTAAACCACACGGCCACCGCCGCCCTAATCTTAAACTAAATAATGTTCACAACAAACACAGAACGTCTTCTTAGTTTATGCCTTGCGTCTTTCCGTTTTGTCTCTGAGTTTAACATTTTTAGCACGGATAATAGTTCGGCAACTCGACATATTTTCGTCTCTTTGCGCACGATGACGTAGGGCTCATCTCATTTGGGATTACCTCTACCTCACGTGCAAATCGCATGACGACCAGCGAGAGACAGATAACGATAACATCCGTATTGGTATGACAGAATTGCGTTCCACAGTGAATAATTATGAAGTAGATAGGCTTAGAATAGAACGAATTCGGGCACATCAGATACAACAGCAGCAAGCACGACGTAATGAAATAGAGCAATTCCACAGACGCCGTGTTCCTGTAAACCTGGAACGAGTAGCATTGCACTACGACCCGGAAATAGATTATTGGGTGTGCCGACCAATCCCTAACGATTGGAGAATGGACAATAATTTATCAATATTGTAAAGTGTTAAAATATAGCGGTGAATCTACTGGGGATTATGTTGTGCTGGTGGTAAAGTAAAATTGCAACAATTGTTTCCACCACCAGATCCATTATGCTCATTGTTTTCTGCGGTGGGAAATAACTCTAAACATTTCTTGGCCAACATCAAAAAATATAATAAAATGCTTTCAAATGACGTCGTTTGGTTCAACGCATATTGTACAGGAAAATTTCATACATACTCTCAGGGTAGTTTTTGATAAATTATTCATTAAAAATTTAAAACGATAATATACAATTGCAAATACAAGGACAGTTTGCGCAATCAACTTGGATTTTCCCGGTTTCGCGCATGGGCAATTATACGTCGCGTGTTCGCGAGTTGTAAAACCATGATCTTTATATATTTACGCACCGCAAAAAAGACAAAAAATATAGTACATCAGAAAGCCTTAAATTGATTATGTGTATAACTGTGTTGCATTTAATTTAATGTAGAAGTGGTATTGCAACGAATGCCGGGTACGGCTTGTAGTATATAAATATATGTATGTGCATCAGTGCATTAAATTTTTGAGTGGGAAAGAGAGGGGTAAGTGGGCATTCGAGTTGTTTTTAACGTAAATTATCACATAGAAGAGAAGTATGAGAAATAGCTGTATAAAATCAGTTCATTAAATTTTTGAGTGGGAGAGAGAGGGTTAAATTGGCATTCGAGTAGTGTTTAATGCAAATTTTCAAGAAAAGGGGAAGTAGGGGAAATCGGTGTATGTAGATCGGTTCAACAAATTTTTGAGTGGTACAGAAGGTTGAGTAAGCTGGTATTCAAGTTGTTGAAGCGAAGCTTTTATTATTAACTTTATCAGAGAGAACCATGTGAGAGAAGCGAATGAAAAAAGTGACAGAAAAATGCGACCGACCGACAGACACCGCTTAGCGACTCAGCTGAGGGAATAGAAGTTCTCTCTTTCTCTCTCTCTCTTTCTCTCTTTTAGTGTGATTAATTTGAGTTCCATTTTAGATTTCTTCTATTCCCTCCTCTTCGATAAAGCTCATATAACAGGCTTCGCTTCTGTCGGTAACTCCCCGATTTTCACATTTTCATTTGACGTAAATCACTATGAATGGACGTGACGTCCAACTAGGATTAATAGAGATGTCCGAATTCTCCACACATACACACACACTCACATTTATAATAACAGGACGTCTATCGATTTCCAATTTATTCCCCCCGGGATCTGCTCCGGTAAATAATTTCGTGGGGATGAGGGAGGAAAAAACGACCTGACAAAATTAGTATCGACCCGAGTTCTTTTAGGTCAGATCGCCCGGATCGCGAACGCAGTCAACGGATGCAGATGACAGGGGACGGATTCGCGGTGGTTGAATTCGGGGCACTACGACGAAGACAAACGTCTGGGATTAACGGGGACACCTGCGAGGGAGGAAAGTTTAATGGCGGCGCTTCTGGAAGGGTTTCAATTAAGTAGACAAGACGTACGTATCGATTGCTATTAGCGAAAGAGACGTGGGGGTGGGAGAGGTTGAATATTTTTTAATGCGCGCTCTGTACGAGGGAGTCAAAGGACAGTAGTGCCTTTTGCCGCGGAAGCCGACGTATTTTCTTGCTTTAATCATTTCCTTTGATCTCAAAAGATACAAGAAGTAAATGACAAAACGAGGCTTTCGAGGTTTCAAAGCGCCGAAAGCGCTCCCGTGATGAATGCAAAGCCTCAGCCAGACACTCCAGACCGAATTTATTCCCTCGCCAGAAAAAATAATAATTCGACAATATTTACAAACAACTTGTTTACTACTCCGCTGCATCGACGTTCGTGATTAAATTCAGCTCCTGAACAAATAAATTAGAGGAGAAAAGCCCCCGCGATAACTTCAACGTGTATTTTATTCAAAAACCTGATTTACTTGGAGTAATAAAGGGGATTGCGTGAACACGTCATCTCACCCCAGCAACCCCTGTGTACACCTAAGGGAGGTATTTTTTGTTGGCTCGAGTCCTCTTCCCCACTCGACGATAAGCTCGCCACCTATCTCTCGCGCAATAAAAAAAACGGAATGAAAACATTTCTTGCAGGAAAGTCATCCCTTTCTCGTCATTTGTATTTTGTTTTCAGAGAGAGAAGGAAGGGAGGAGAATGAAACGGGACTCGTTCGCATTGAGGCGGGTTGGGAGGCGTTTCATTAAACTGAGTAGATCCACGTACAGTGAATACATAAAAAATACGGGGTAGATTGTATCACGTTTAATTTATGGGTCTTCACGTGAAAAAATTAATAGAGTCAAGACATGTTAACCGGGATCGATACAATTTAATATATTCGTTGAAATGAGTCACGGTTATGAATTAGAGACTGCTTACTTTTCGCTTCACTTCCATGATATTCAATTTGTCGTAAAAACAGGGAAATAAGGAACTATTTTTTCACTGGTTCAATTATACCTTATTAAGTAATAAATCCAAAAGTGCAAGTAAGCATTTTTAGTATATACATACATCCATTAAGGCTTTTTTGGGAATTAAACTTCCTATCGATATGTCACTTTTTGAGAGCAAAGAACTTACTTTTCCATAAAAATCATTGCAAAACCAAAATTGTCAACGAAAATGTTTGTTGTCTACACCATTTTCAGGAGTGGATGTATGTATAGGTAATGGTTCTAAAAAATAAAACTGATGAGATTTCCGTTAAAATAGCGTCTGGTATGAGTATTAAATAAAAAATAAATTGACTGAGATATCTGTTGAAGCTTTTCTGCTTTTTTTTTAGTATTTTCCAATTTTTAACTACTTGACATGTTATTTTATATTTCGTTGTGTAAAAATTTCCATTTACTCAGTTAATTAGCTTTGGGTAATTGGATAATGATAATATATATCCAATCTTAGCAACTTAGGGTTGGATGGAAGTTGGAAATTATTGAACAGTGCTGAGAAATGAAAAGAATCAGCAATAAAATAAGGATTGTTCGTACTGTAAGCCTTGGACACTATGTAAGAAATTTGGTAACTGCTGTTTGGGACTTCTTTGGATGAAATGATAGATCTTAAATCTAGTGTGGATTTGTGTAGTTTTGGCAGACCACAGAATCTAGGGCATATTGAGTTATAAATGGTTAGAGACTTAGCAGCTATAGCATCTATTTGGTTTTCTTTTTTAGATCCGCAACTAGTTTATTTACCTTCTATTGTATCGTTGATGTTGGGTCACAGGAGATGACTTTATAGATGTTGCTCTCATTCAAAATCGTTAAACTGAGCTCATTGTATATGCCTTAGCATAAGTACCGTAGTGTTACCTTTACTGGAATTAGTGACCATCATTTCTGGGTGTTCTTTGAGGAAATTCCTAGTTTTCCTATACCAAAGATTGAATTCATTGTATTGATTGTTTGATTTATGAAGGAAATTTGTTATTACATTTATTAGCTTATAAAGTGAGAATGTTCTTAATTTTTCTCACCGATGATATGGACCAGTGCAAATTCCAAGTTTACTAAAAGGTACCTCATTTTCACGTTTTTTAGAAGGGGAAGGTTAAGCTTAGGTCCTAATGATAGTAACGTTTTAACCTCCATGGGGATCTTCTCAACTTCTGTTATGTTACAAAACTAATTTTCTTTAACTGAAATATTTAGGGTTTGCTGACCTTTTAGCGTCTCAAGCTTGGTGCAACTGATATTCCTATTGTTAACAAAATTCTATTTTAATGAACTCTTTGTTTACTTTGGAATGTGTTGGAATCTCTTGGGGTAAAATCTCTCTCATTTTATCTTCAGTATTGCGGAGGTTCAAGCAGGCGGGAGCCCCAATTTGCCCAAAAGTTTTAATATATATACTTATATAATAGGAGGTCGGTCGTCTTTGTGTGGAATATAATGTAATTAAAGTTGTGAGTACTGTTGAAACTAGTTGATATGCAAATTGAAAATATTTTAGAGGAAATTATATAATAATATTAACTTTATATTATATTATTTATATATATATATATATATATATATATATAGTTCATTAATAAAAAAATAAAAATTTGTAATAAAGTCCATCCATATCTACTTATTTTAAAAATGTAATAATCAAAAAGTACGTTTGTAGAAATAACATCTTGATATAAAAGTTTGGCTAAATAATTATCAAATTATTGAAAGATAATTGATTTAGTGAATATAAATAAATTAAACATTAAAAATGACATGATAAAAAAATGGAAAAAAATCGAAGCGAGTAGTACAGTTTGAACAGCTAACACATCAATAGATTTTGTTCTAAAACTATGAGAATAGACGCCATTTATTTTTTGGAAATATAAAATAAAAAGCGCTATTTGATGGAAAATTTTATTTGCAAAAACTAAAAATGCTCAGTTTTTGAGTTATAGTTAAGAAACTAAAAATTGGAAGACCTTACTCCTTTCTCAAAAACCCATGCGTAAAATTAATTTTGGTTCTTTTTTTAAGTTTAGATTAGGTTAGTCCATAGCCATTCAGAAATTTTTCAGAAGAGAAGAAAAGAAGAGTTTCCACTGTGATATGTGAGGTATACTTGAGGTGTTCAATACAATATAAGGTGTTCGGTAAATACACGATAAATCGATAAACTGTTCGCAGTGTACAGTATACGTCAATAACCCTAATGTTTTGATATAAATCTCTAAAATATCGCCGTTAAATTTTGAATGATTCGCATTTAAATTTGATATTTTAAACCGCTTTTTGTTCATAATTTATAAACCAGATTTACCATAACCACTATATTCATATAATGGAAATCCATAAACCACATTTAGATACCTAAACGTACATTTGACTTTAATGATAATTTAGTGGATACTTTTATTTTTTGGTACAGAGTATATTTACAATCATTTTGATTTTGAAAAGGCAGAAACGCCAAGCCAAGTCCGACGGTTAGACATTCGAAATTTTTACATGGCGGTTACGGTAAATGGCAACAATGAGTTCCTCATAAAATTTACTAAGAAGAATGTACTTTTGTTAGAATTTGTTAGACTTAACGGTTCCGGAATAATATGAATTGCTTAAACCGCCCTCAGCAGTAAGCGCCTTAGCTATTTCTTAGAACGGCACGGTTTAAAGGTATGAGCGCAGAGTTAAATAACGGATGTTTTTTTTAAATTTCACCTCATGGTAGGCTGTGGATTGTGTTTGTAAATGCACCTTACTAAAAAATTTCAATATTGAAGTAGGTTGTCATAACCTCACTTTTTTAACAAAAATTGAAACTGCTCCAATCAGTTACTAGTGTCTTGAAAAAGACAGCTTAGCTCTATTAATTAGGTGTTAGATGAGTGAGACTAGAGAATATAAAAATCTAAATGCGAGAACCTGGGTGAAAAGAAACTTGACAACTCTTAACTCTCCCATGGAATAATAGTCTTCGAAGTGCTTGAAACGATTTGACTTTTGATAACGACATTTTTTAGTAAGGTGCATTCACAAACATTATCCACAGCCTACTATGAGGTGAAATTTAAAAAAAAAACACTCGATAGCGATAGATGATACACGGTGATGTTTTCTAATGCTCTTTACTAATTTCAATTAAGTAATGGAGTCATATTCTTAATGCAGACTACGCTGACATACATATTTAGTTTAAGGACAACTATAATGGAATTTACGGCAAACAAGAAGAATTTATGCCAAACGTTAATAATGCACAATCAATTTTTACAAATTCATTTTAGAAAGTGTCATACCGCGTTGTGGTAGTTTTGGACTTTCAACAACAGGAAGAAGTCCTAAGTAGAAAGAACGCATTTTAGATGAGATTGATGACAATGCTTCTAACAGAACAAGAAGTTGGCAGCTCAAATAGGCGCAAAATAATGCTTTGTCTATAAAACCTTACAAGAACATTTACAAACATACAAACAAACCCTTCCCATGTTTAAATGGTTCACGCAATGTCCCCAGACTATTTTATTTAAACTGTTTTTTTTTTTACAAAAATGTAGAGAGAATTCACATTATATTGGAAATATTTTATTCGCGGACTAAGCTTGCTTCGCAAGGGACGGCGTTATAAATTCTCACAATTTACATGTTTGCCATGCAGAAAATCCCCGCGTAGATAGCCTAGGCACCAACAAAGATTTATGGTTAACGTTTATGGGGGGACCATTGGAAATCATTTGACTGGGCTTTTCGTATTTGAGGAAATATTAACTGGTGAAATATACCATCAATTTTTACAATAAAATTTAAATAAACAATTTTTACAAAACAAATTAAATAACATTTTGGAATTTACTTTTTAAAACTTGCATGTTCGAGCTAAGATGTGGTTTATGCTGGATTGTCCCCAACAAATTCTTACAATTAGTGTCGCTATTTAACACATACTTTTCACAATCGTTGGAAAGGAATAGGCTGACTTGTTTCTTGCCTCTAGGATCTTCTGACCAAAATTCTATGGATTTAATTTTTTGGAACATCTCAAAGAACTTGTCTATTGAACGCCAGTAAACACCGGTGAAGAGATGCTTGAAAGAACTCTACAGCAGATTAATTCGAAATTCGGGGGGGGGCGAAATTCGAAACAATAGAAATTGAAATAGGAGCCCACTTTGAATAGCTATTGAAGAAGTCTGGATTTGTACAACAAAGCATTTTTGAGGTTCAGTGATGTTCAAAATTGTATTAGAAATGTTATTTCCCACTTTTGTTTAAGTCATAAACAACAAACAATTATAGAAAATTTTGGTGTTGTCACATATATAATATTTTAAGGTGATATTCAGGTGTTTATACAAAACTGGCTTAATTTTACCTCAAAATGGGTTTTACTAGAAGTAAGTAAGTCTGTCAGAAACTTACTTGTTTTAGCTGATAAATATATATCTGGGTACTCTCAGTTTTACTCTAGTTTTACACACAACAGAAAACGCGGTGAAATTTAATATTTTGCTGACAGACTTTTTCGACTGTTTTGGAGAAAACTTGTATTGATTAATGTTAACGGTATTTAAGACGCTTTCTATTTGATTTTTTTATAATAAAAAAATAGATAAATAAATCGTTGAGATAATGGCGAATTCTATTGTGCATTATTTTTTAATTGGCAATAATTTTTGTAAAAATGGCCATAAATGATATATACAACCTTGATAATGAGGCCAATATGAGGTTTTTTAAGTGTGCAATATTTCAGCCAGTTTGGTGCAGTAATTTATAAGAAATCTTAATTATTTTTCCCAGCGACCGAATGTGAGACCATTTTAGTTGCCCATCAAGTGTTTCTAGAAATGTTTTGCAAATGTAGATGGATTCATTGGAGGTATGAGGAAAGTACAAAATAACCTATCTTTTATAAAATTATTGTTAAAAATACACTTTAGAAAAAATGCATGTTTTTTTGCTAATAAACAATGGAATAACTTAGTTATTTTATACAATACATGCTTGCAATTAGGTGTACTGAAAAGCAGGTTGAAAAAACCTCGTTTAAAAGGAACCTTCTATCATCAATGGTTACCAATAGAGTAACTGATTTTTAAAACATATTACCATTGTTCATTTAGAGTCGTAATTTTTACAGATTTCAAACGAGGAAGTATATTTTATAATCCAAATTGATATATAACAAATTTGTAAAATGTGCATGAAGCCATAACCTTTCAAACAGAAAGTACTTGAGCAAGTACGTTCACTGGTGGGGAGAGGAGCTCGAGCTGTGTGTGATACATTTTTAAGATCAGGGCTTTAAACTGGAGTGCGCAACAAAATTTTCCAATATTGCGGTTTATAGACAACATGGGACTTCCTTTGTTTTAATCGGAAAATCGGAAAATACCATAAAATCATGTTTTATTATGACAAAACATTTAATAAGGTTCATATTAAAATCTTGCAATAAATCTTTAACTTGGTCATGACTCATGACGCATTTTAGATAACACTGAAATAGATATTAAATTTTAATTACTAGGAAACGTAGTTATTACAGCCATGTACATCAAAAAGCTTTTCAAAACCGTACATTAAAGAAAACAAAATTATATTTCACTGAATATCCCTTGCGTAACTTCATACTTGAAAACAATATAGTTGAATGTCATGTATAATTTAATGCTAAAATTATTCATAGAGTAACATAAAACTTGATTTAAATCTTTACAAAAAGAATGAGCCCAACATTATGTAAATCCATTTGCTCAAATTAACCAAACCAGCTATAGAAATTCATTATTTTGAAGAAAACGGTATAAACAATTAGAATTATACGAAAAATATTCGACCGATCGGGTCCATCTTTTACACACTTTCCACAGGATTAAAACTGACAACCTAATGAACGTTTTAAAGAATTTTAACATATAATTAAAAGGTTATTAACAATTTCTTCATTTATTTTTATTATTTATGATTTTATTTTGTTTATTATTAGCGTATTTTTATAACAACTATTTTATTAATAAAGCGATTAATGTAGTTGGTCACATTTCTGTTTTGACAAAGTATCTGATTTATGTATAAAAAGTGATTTGAATGCATTAATTGTGTATGTAATAATACTTCCACTAAGAAAACGATAAATTGCTAGATATTATTCTTATAGTTTCCAAAACAATACTTTCTAACTATGAAGCCCGTTTATATCCTTTTCGTTAATTAAAATATAACTTAATTGGCCTATGAGTGGAAATTGAAGGACAACGTTAAAGGATTTTATAGACATCCTTTGTATTTTGCTGTCAGTTTGCCGTTTACTTACCCAACACACTGTATGTGAATTCGACAAGTCCCATTATTATTGTTATTATTTCTGATACAAAATTCCAATATTGAACTTATAACTCTTGGAAAGGAGAGAAAACTCCAAAAAGAGAAATACCGTATTTTGTTTTCCAATAAAATCGAAAAGCTTACCTGTCGCTGCTGACGAATATTATCTCGAAGTTCGGCTCCCTTTTCCTTATCAGCTTGTACGCTTCGATGAGTTGAGGGGTGAAAGCTCTACACGGCGGACACTGCGTTAAAATTCTGTCAATACTCTTCATTTTAAAGTAAGAGCCATCCACGACTTACCCAATGCGCCGAAAAATAAAACCCCTTGATCCCATCCGGCAGATCACTGTATCGTCTATCTTCCTTGCTTATGTCCTTATGTTCTATGTAGTAAACGTCACCTGGTTGAAGTACCACGTCCTTGAGCACCTAAAGGGCACACTTTTATTCGTCTCTTACAATTTAATTTGAAATTGTTACCTGGTCCACAGGCCGAGGTCTCCAAGGAAAACAAGTCCCTAAAGGGTCCTCCAACAACCTTTCCTGTGCGGACACGCTTACTGTCGTCCCCTCTTTACTCAAAAGGACTAAAGTTGGCACTCCCGATTTGATCCTGTACCTCCTGGATAACCTCGTCTAAAACAGGATAATTAGTTGGAATATGATGAGCCAGACATATACTAAGTGTCCCACTTATTTCGACACAGACAATGTCTCCCAAATGATTTGTTAAAAAATAGATTTTAGATAGGTCATATAGTACCCGCTTAGGCGCGCCCTTATGTTTTGATTAAGTTGTTCCTTATAATGCTTCACCGGCTTTTATTTTTTGAATGGTATTTTATTTCCACAATAGTAACATTTTAAACAATCGTACAAAAGCTTTAATCAGGAAATGGAATTTTCAACGTTGCCTACACAATGAATTTATTTCATTTTCATTGTCAAGGTGTTAAAAAAAAATTAAAATATTTAGAAATAAAATTTTAAATATAATTTTATTTCAGAAATTATTATTATAGGATTATTTATAATATAGGACCAATGCTGTGTGGCTAAATTGAATAAAAAATGAAAACTGAAAAATATTTAAAGTTTTGTTTGTGTCTCTTTTGACGTCTTTAATGAACGAGAGTTTGAGGTTAAGGAATTCCTTTCGATGTTTATAGTAGAGAAGTTCACGTTTTGCCCCTGAATTAATTATATGACCCAGACTCTGCTGTCGTTTGTGACAATTTGACTTCTGTTCCTCTACACATAATGTACAAAAAAGTGACCTGCGTTACAGCCACAGTCGCAGACAAGTTTGACAAATAAACTAATTCAGATAAATTAGTACTAAGTGCAAGTAAATTAATTTAGGAAAAATATTGTGTAATTATTAATTGAACCCGCCGATAAACAGTACACTAATATATTAAACCCTACATTACATATTAAAGGCAAGTACCTGAAACACCAGTGACGCAGAGCTGTGTGATACATCACTGGGAAACTAAAATTCGAAATAGTCTCGTCAGAGGACGCCGTTGAATCGATATGGTGATCGGTATCTCGTTCTAAACCTATGGGAACCTAAACTTACATGAAGTGCCGTGGTGAGGTTTGTTTTTCCGTAAAATTGGACGTTTTAAAGGGTATTGTACACTGGCATGATGTAAAAGAACCAAAACAATGTCTAAATATATGTGGCGTGAGGATAGAGTCAAAATTTTTCTTATTTAATGTCGATAGTGAAAATGAAAATTTTTCAGTGAAAAGGAATACTCTTGTTATACTACGAAAAACAATGTTAGCTGCCAAAAATCAGTAGTTTTTCCACAAAAAATAAACAGTCGAAATTTTTCCTCAAATTGTTCGCTTTTCTGAGAAGTCAGCCCTATTCTTAATTATTTTAACTCCCACGCTTCTAGATAAATTTTGAATCTCCCCCCAAGCTCAAATTAATAGAAACTTTTTATCTCAATAGAAATATTAAAATTGAATTATTATCGCCTCCTCCTGCTGGATCAAAAAAGGATGTATTAATATTACGATCAGTTAAAAGTATAGTAATTGCACAAGTTTTTTTAATGATTTTGTTTTATAAAAATATCACGGTAAATTTCCAGTTCTGCCACTTCTCCTATTTTTCGCAATATTTCTCGAATTATAGCAGAAAATCACTATTTACAGGTGTTTCTACCGGAAATAATCAACGCATCTAAGGGATAGTGAAGTAAAAAAGGGTGTTGGGTGGGGTAATGGGCCGCCCTGTATGTCCGTAGAACGGTGTGCGGTACGAGTCGAAGTGTGAATTGTGACTGATAAAGTGGATGCGACGTTGCCAAGCGTCGCTCCACGTATGATTAGCCGGGAATCAGGCTCAGTAGGGGGGGGGGGGTATTTCGAAAATGAATGACGTAACGGAGGATGACGAACGAACGGAGAAGTGACCGAGAAAGGGTCACACGAGTAAGCCCAGAAGGAGAAATGCGTTCAAGGGGGCAAGGAAAATCCTTGTACTTACGAAATTTAGTAGGCGGGTGGAAATAGTTCTCCAGGCAGCGTCCAGAACTGATCCAGGCGTGTGGAGTGTCACTTGGGTATTGCGCGGAAGATGGTGACAAAGCACCATGACGGCATAGGAAGCGTAACAACGCGTTCATGTTTATGGCGATGTCGTTGAAATAATTGCGGACGTCGACCCGACTTACACTGCACGAGGGGATGTACCGACGGAGGCTTCGAGTTCGTATTCGCTGCTTTGACGCGACTTAGAAGGCGTTGTTTCCGACATTTCGAACGTAAAGTAAGCGCGCGTCCCGAAGCGAAGAGAACAAGTGGCTCACACACACACACAAGTGGTGCGCTTAAGGGACGACGGTCGAAGCGCGCAGGGTGGCATTGTTTATGTTATCGGACCAATTAGGAACGCCCGCTAGGGCGTTGTCCATTGACACCCTAGATAGAAGTATTGTTTAAGATTGGCATTGCGAAAAAACGCTGTTTCGCGCGATATTAGCGGTACACATCAAGTGGCAAGAAGGATGGTTACCTGTAACCGTGAGGAATCAACAGGTGAACAGGTGATTTGAGAAGGGTGCCGTTTGCGAAGAGGAGCGCAGTGCGCATTGGTATCGCACCTAAAATTGTGGAGAGAGCATCGCGGATGAATGTACATTGTGTGGAAGCTGAAGTGAGGAAGATAATAGTACTGGGACGCTCTTGGAGTCGTGGGCCGGGAGAGGCGAAGTAGATACATCGCGTACGATATCGTAATCGGTAGGATATGCGATTTGAATGGAACTATAGTAACAAGAGGTATAGGGAGATGGAGCCGAGGTCGTGTTTGAATACAACGGCATAGTCGCAAACGGGATGGAGGAGTATCTTGAGAAGTGTGGCGGAAGCGCACGAACGATATCCGTGTATTAACCGTGACGTGTCTGACGAAAAGATATGCGCGTAGTTATCGCGACATGTGTGACGAAACCCGACGCTTCACCGGCAACGATGTACGAACTTAAAGTCACATGTAAGCGTTCGAAATGGCGGCAAGAGACGGGAGCGTACGAAAAATTCTCGTATTAGGTGACTGACATTGACATATTTTTTTTTTTCGGTAAATAATGCCGGAGGTACGCGGAATGTATTGAGGGGTAGGCGAGAAGCGGACTGTGAAAGTTTGGTAAGGTTCTGTAACTCACGCACGGAAGTGGCAGATCTGAACAATGACCAAAAATGGTAACTAATAATTGATAGGTTTGCCCCTTCGTTAACTGGACTAAAAGGAGGGTTTTCATCTATGAACTGTCTTCTAAACGATAGTATAGGTTTTGACCGGTTAAATTTTAGTGCGCAGAAAAATCTCTATTGGTTGACCTAATATGGGTTCCCCATATGAGAAAGTAAGTAGTTGACTAACGCACAACAAATCTAGTAAACCCCGAAAGTTCCTGTTAGCGTCGTTCAGCTCAGAGTTATCAAAAATATATAACACTGCCAAGTTTTATTGAACTAGGCAGTGGTTGAAAAAATAATATTTTTAGAAAATCAATTCAAGATTTCTATAAAGAATACATGAATCCAGGATCAATTTATACATTTCAAGACTTTTCTGCTACCCACGAACCAACTCAATTCTAACACCGAAATCTAGGCAAGATTGAGTAAGAATTTGAGTTACATATTCTCTTAATAGAACTGTTGATCTGGATAGCCCTAGGCAAGTCGTAGAGAGAACTAACAAACACAGTAAGGACATTTTAAACGTCCGACACGTACAAGAAGAGTTATTTATGGGTTAACGTCTCTTTGACAGACAGTAATCAACACAGTGACCATTAATTACTATTCGTCGGTACTAAAAACGAATCGTAAAACTAAAAGTTTATTTAACACGCTCGCGCACTTTTCGAAGCGTGTATCGACTATTCGCTAATAAGGAATAGTGCGTTCCTAAGGTATTCTCGTAGTTTTATTTAGTGACAAAGCATATACAATCAAACTCGCCCAGATGATACACAACCAAAACAAACGGTAGTACGCTTTTAGAATCTCGGGAGAGGAAAGAAGTCGACATTGTTGTTGTTGTGCTCGTTTTCGCTGCTCTTAAACCAACAAACAGCATCGCGTGTGATGTAAATCAACCCGAGCTGTCTAAGAGAGAGACAGAGAAAAAATCAATCAACTAGATGCGAATGTAAACTGTGCACTTGACGGATATTGAGTGGGGATTCCTTCTCGAACGACTGTTATATGTTAATATGCTGTGCTGAAGGCTCGATTACACTGAACGAGTTTAACAGCCAAAAGCCGTTAGTCTAGAAGCTGGCGAGTTTTCTAGTCAGCTAGTATTCTTTTTCCAAATTCATCTGGAAGGGTAAAAAACATCAAAGAGGCCGAACGTGCAGCTGCAGCATTCGCGCTATTTATCTTTTTACTAATACGCTAGTCGCAAAACACTAATAGTGGACACAGTGCCAGTCGTGTTGCTTATGCATATTAATATGTGAGACTGTAGTGGCTTCTCATAAAATTATACGAGGATCGCTCGCAAGAAATATCGTACATTAATTCTGTAGTATGGTGCAAACATCGATTGTCAAATACGCTTGGTACGTCGGCATTAGGCTAAATGGCCAAGTGGCTAAGTAAAGATTATACGACAGTGATGATAAAATACAAAAACGAAATGAGGCACTCTGGGAATGACTCTGGGAAATATATATCATTAGTTACCAATGAAATATCCGGCTCATTCGTTATTCCGATGTTAATACCTCTCACAGCGATAGGCGGGCTCGATAGCCCGCAATCGCCACCCCAAGAGCAGGCAACCGACAATACAAACAAGTTTAACACTAGTTGCTACCAAACAGCGCGGCGCGATAATTGGCCGTCCGGATCGTTCGGTTTTTCGATGTTCATACCTCTCACCGATCCAGCGCTTCGAGCGAAGCCCGTAAGAAGAAAGCAATGCTTACAAAAAGAGATCTCCAAGTGTCTCACCAAGAGACAATCGGTTGTGAATATTGGTTATAAAATCCACTCAATACAAAAAATAATTTTTGCGGCTTAGCAGAAAAATAATATGATTGCAAAGAAAAGGATAAAAGCAACAAGAAAAGAAAAGTATTTATGCCGTCGTCCATAACTGTTTACAAATTAGAGGTAATCGATCATATCCACGATTTACTAAAAACAATTACAAATGATAAATACATGACCAAAACTACCAGTTATGAAACAATTAGAGTCCATTTTTTTATGTTGAACATTTTCAAACATCAAACAATAGTATTGATGCCACAAACGCCACGCCACGATACCACACAGTTAGGCCAAAAATCGAGAAAACATTCAGATTTAACTTAAGGACACCACTGAACATATATTGGCCCCATAAAAGAAAGTGTTACTAAGCAAGGTCATGAAGCTTTGAACATACAGAATAACGAACATTGGACATATTTAACATCGTACCATCTTTCTTGAAAATTTTTTACGTTTTTATAATGAGCTTAATCAGAAAGAGTTAATTGCGGAAATGGAAGTAAAGAATAGGATAGATGACGGAAAAAAATAAACGAAATTTTACTTTTCACTGATTCATTAAGTTGTTTAACTTTATTTGATAAATAATGGTTCAAAATACATACTTTTTAATAGAAAAATAAAGGCGATCGTCTCGGAAACAACCTAAATATGTGAAGATTTAACTCAATAGATTTTGCAGTCTATCGCTTTACATTAAACTGTTCAAGTAAGTATGAAGAATAATGGGATATAATATACACTGTAGCATCCTTATAAGCAAACCTTACATACTTGCAATCAAAATTAGAGAAAGATATCACAAAAAGAATTTGTCCTCTAAAAGGGCAATGGGTCGAACACGTGACAAGATACACGAGTACAGAAACTAGAGCGGGTATAATACCATTAGTGCTGGAAGACCCCAACAGAGATGGTACGACGAGTTAAATAGATTTGCAGGTTTGAATTGGTATCGTGTGGCGCTGAACAGAGGAGACTGGTCAAATATGACCACTCTCCATATATCCAGTGGATAGAAAATGGCTGAAGTGAAGTGAAGTGACACTGTCGCCGATGTACGAAATTATTCAAAAAATTATTGTGAGTGAGTCATCCTAATTTATAATCGAAAATTTGGAGCGCCCTTTCAATTATTCACCAAAAAATGGTTTTGTTGGAAACAGCAGGTTGCCCTCTATTGATTAAAGGGAAAAAACAATAACTGAACACCCCCGTTCTTCATATAATCAACTCTATCATACGAGTTTTGCCGCAGACAGTGACCAAAGGGCGGTACAATTTAGTCTTTGATCACGCAAGTCATACCCAATGAGTCAATCCAGCAAGAATCAGTGCACGTTTATAATCTTCCCCTAATTGCTATCCCGATAAATTATATGGAGAATAACGGATGCTTTGCAAGGATATAAGTGTATTACATGTTTGTTGAATTTTTTTGTTTAAAATTTACCATAAAACAAAGTAAGTTTGTTTAAGAGTAAGAAGGTTTATATATTGAAGCAAAGACTATGTATACATAGTCTTTGATTGAAGTAAATAAATTTTAAAAAGATGCCGGTGAAGCAATATAGTTTCAATGAAATGTTTATTTCTCGTGAGTTTAGTTCAAATGTTCGATCATATTAAATTACAAGTTGGGTCAAAAATTTGAAACATCCTGCGAGTGTTTAAGGCATTTTAATTATTTTTTATGGGTTTTATTTTATTTTTTAACATTTAGAAAGAGGACCCTGTATATGGGAATGGCTGAATTACTGAGGAAAGTATAGGAAAAATTATTTTAATTAATGTAACTCGGCGCTTTTATTGCCGTGAGTGAAACCGACTTGTAACTTGATACGGGACATGGCGTAGTTATTAGTTAGAATACACCGGATGGTTAATTAGAAACACACCGTTGTTAATAACCACCTAACTGCTTACGTTTTGGTTTTTGGTGACGTTACTGTAAGCCACCTAGCAAGGTCGAGGAACGGGAGTTATCCTACGTTTGATGAATCATTTAGGGGCGTGTAATTATTGAGTAGAAGAAACGCAGAAATATCGCGAGTTCGATAATTATTATTCAGTTAAAGGGGCGGATCTTGTGACGTATCAGGAATATTTATATGGCGAGTAGAAAAAAATTACCAATTAAATAATTGGCGGGACAATTTTGCCGACAACTTAGTGCCCAAGGAAAGGGAAACCGAGTTTTCCTAAAAACAAGATATTGTGTATATAAAAGAATTCGGACGTGAGCCGGGTTCCCGTTCTTTGTAAAAGTCTGGGACCTAAGGGAGACTTTTGATTCGCAAGGGCAAAGTGTAGCGTTTGGTGTTAATACGAGGAAGTTGTAAGTTTTGGAGAGTTTAGATTTGCTACGAGAGTCATAATTGAGTTTGAGAATGCTAGAGTTTGTACGCGAGAGGCGTAAGTGTTTGAATTATAGAATTTACGCGAGAGTCGTAATTTTACTTTTGAGTTTTAGAGTTGTTGTGCGAAAGTGGCGGAGATGGTTGAGTAATAGAATTCACGAGAAACTCGTAATATTCTTTGAGTTTTAGAGTGGTTGCTCGAGAGTTGTAGAGTTTGGGGGTTTTAGAGATTGTACGCGAGAGGCGTAAATTGTGGGAGGTTTAGAGTTTCTTACACAAGAGTTGTAATTGTTGGAATCCTAGAGTTCGTTACGCGAGAGTCGTATTCATCGAGAGTGTTAGAGTTCGTACGCGAAGACGTCGCAGATAGAGATCGAGCCCAGGTTTGTCTGCCGAGTTCACTCCGTGCCTGTTGCGTGCCAGGTGAGTCTGTTCCGATTCAGAAGGGTTGAGTAGCCCTTAATTTTGGGGTTGGTTTTGTTACGTCTAAAGTAGCTACAATCTCGATTAACCGTTTAGTAGGGTCTCGAAAAGTCACTTCCTTGTGTCTCTTTTAACTCGGCAAAGGTTCCACATACAGGGGTGCTAATAATTGTGAAGGGGAATTTTACCATTTATTGACTAGAACGATTTTCTTTTAATAGTAATCTCTTGGTGTGGGGTCTCTTTTTTGGTTATCCAGGCATTAAGGGATTATAACGCCTGAACAATGAGACGAGGCCATCATAGTATTGCTGCATAAGAAGGGTGATATAGCCTAATTCAAAACTACAGGCCAATCAGCTTACTTTCGCAGATTTATAAACTCTTCATGAGATCATTACCAAAAGGCTAACAACGAAATTTGATCTCTATCAATCAAACGAACAGGCAGGATTCCGTAAGAGCTATGGCACCAATGATCATCTCCACACAGTGAAAATTCTTATTGAAAAATGCATAGGGTACAATAAGCCTTTGGTGCTCGTTTTCGTGGACTAACAAAAAGCTTTTGATACAGTGGATCATCGAAGTATGCTTAAGGCCCTCGCGGATTGTAGAATCGAGCATCGTTACACCAAACTTTTCGAACACATTTACAAGAAAGCGACATCTGTTATTAGACTCCATGAAGATACTCTCGACTTCAAAATGGAGCGAGGTGTGCGGCAAGGTGATTTCATCTCTCTCAAATTATTCACTAACCTTCTGGAGTACATGATTAAGCGTACTAGGATCGACAACTTTGGTATTAATATCAACGGCGAGAAGCTGAGCCATCTTCGCTTCGCCGATGACCTAGTATTAATTGCAGACAAATTCGATGAAGCAAAAGGGATGCTAAAGGAACTGGAACTAGCATCCAAAGAAGTTGGGCTGAAAATCAACATCAGCAGGACCAAGTTCTAGCCAACACTGAAAACCTAAAAGTAAACGACTTGAATATTGAGCAAGTGTGGTCCTATAAATACCTCGGTCACGAAATACGATTGGGGAGAAACAATCAAACCTGTGAAATCGGCAGAAGAATTGGTCTCACCTGGGCAGCCTTTGAAAAACTAAGCTACATCTTAAGATCTAATACTCCCATATGTCAATAGAGAAGGGTATATAACCAGTGTGTTCTGCCAGTGTATATGGAGCCGAAACAATGACACTAACAAAGAAAACGGCAAACAAAATAAGAGTGGCATAGAGAAGCATGGAAAGAGCTATGTCGGGTCTCTCTCTGAAAGATAGAGTTCCGAATGTGGAGGTGAGAAGGAGAAGTGGAGTGACAGATACCATTGAAAAAATATCGAATCTTAAATGAAACTGGGCAGGCCACGTGGCTAGAATGAACGATGGCAGATGGACAAGAAAAGTAATTGAATGGAGACCTAGAGACCATGCACTTCGCAGCAGAGGAAGACCGCCCACTAGATGGTCGCATGATCTGAAGCGCATTCACACCAACTGGATGAATGCGGGACGGGATAGAGAGAGATGGAAACATTTACGGGAGGCTTATGTCCAGCAATGGACGACTATATAGCTGTTTGATGAAGGTATTATGTCTTTTTTTTGTTTATTTTGGAATACTTGTCTTGCATTTGTTTATTTTTCTGGTCTCTTATTCTGTCGTGAACGGAACATCTGCGCTCTGAACTACTTTGTCTTGCTCGACCGTGTTGGGTCATACAGTTTTATTTTATTTAATAGATACATATTTGTTTAAATCAGTTGTTTAATTTCAAACCGATTAAAGCAAGCATTCGTGAAGCCCTGCGTCTACGCTCTCTTAGGAAATCAGTTCTGAAGTCAAATTTATTAAATAAGTTAATCCCACCCAAAGTAATATCGGTCCTTATACTCAGGTCAGTTTAATTAATTTTTAGTATTTTTTTTGTCTTGCTTAAACGGTCCGGTCATTACACATTTACAAAAACTAAACACCTTAATGAACGCCATTGAACAAGTACTTTCTCAACGGTTGATAAAGGATTATAAAGTCCAAAATGAAAATCAAGAGGCACTTGTCCCTTTAGTTTTCACTGGCCTACCTTAGGGTCGATTTCGCTGAAGGGCATCGCGAACCAGGGCAGGCCGACGAGGCTCTCCCTGTGGCTGCCCTCGAAGTCGCCGTAGTTGTCGTTGTGCGCCCACATGACGACCTGCACGACCTCGAACTTATTGGCGGCGCCGTTCTCGCGCTTGAGGCGCTCGTAGAACTCTCGCAGCTTCTTGATGAACTCGTCGCTCTGCTGGTTGATGTTGGCGAAGCTGAAGTAGATGCCGGTGATGTCGACGTCCTGCAGGACGTCGTGCGTCGAGACAGTCTCGAGGACCGAGTTCGAGTTGCTGATCGAGTCGCACCTGATCAGCCTCTTGCCGAAGAGGCGGTCGTACCACTTCGTCCGCTCCATCGCGACGTTGGTCCGCTCAGCTCAGAACCGTGTCATCTTTGAAAGGGGAAAGGACGATAAGAGCAAATTTAATGACGGAAAGCGCTTAAGATTGTTATAGAACTGGGTAACTTCCTGTTTGCACGTTATTTTGGAGGTACGGCGGTGTTCATATTTTTGGAAAACCTGTACCTTTTGAGAATAAAGGAGGAGTATTCAAACTATCCAGATGCAGGTGGAATTTAACCACAGCGAAAATACACTAGCAAAAATTAACAGAAGAAGAAAAAGCGGAACTGGAAAACACATGGCGATCGTAAGACTTTCTCATATGGCCGGACCAAAAATTCATGGCAACATTATTAGAGTGCCCTTTAGGGAGGTTTTACGGAAAAATGTTTTGAATAAAAGTTGTAGCTATTAGTTAGGTCAGTTTAAATTTAAAATTTGATAAGACTCGGTAGAGCGGTTATTGAGGAAATTGAGAAAAACTGAAAATTCACAAGAGTAAAGAGCGCTCCGTAGATCAGTCAAAATAACGATAATGGTAATCAATTAGGAAGTAAATATACAAAGTTAAAACTGTTGGGCCAGTTCTTGTGATAGAAACCAAAAATGACAAGAGTCAAGTGCCCTTTGTCCTTAACTGATTCTAATGACCCAGCCTAAATACAAAATTTCATCTTCCCACTATTTATAGTTTCTGAGAAAACGTTGACCACATACACCACACATACACACACACACACACACACACACACACACATACATAGATACACACAGACAGACATGTTTACAAAAACATATTTTTCGAACTCAGGGGACCTCAAAACATCCAGAAATGCCAATCTCTCAAATTCCGAAAATCAACGAGGAAAAGTAAAGACGAAAATAATTAGGAAATTAGAATTGGCACACGGACTGGTATAACGAATGTATATGATAAAAAAAAGACAATAAATATCACTCCAGTTCCAGATGGTATCAACTCTGAACTAATAAACTATGGTGGCATGTTCCCACACTACACCTACGACTACTACACCTATTTAATATGTGCTGAATACATCTTGATATACCAGACGATTGGAGACTCGCAAAGGTTGTTTCTCTGTTCAAAAAAATTATTAATGAGAGACTTCGAACTATCTCAGACGTTATACTATTGGAAGAGCAAGCGGGCTTTCGTAAAGGAAGATCGTACCCGCATTGACGACGTTTTCAGTCTAAAACAAATTATCCAAAAGCGCAAAGAATTCAATCTAGAGACACACCTAGCCTTCATAGACTACACGAAAGCTTTTGATCGAATCCACCGAGACAAACTCTGGCATATAATGAAAAAACGAGGATATCCTATACACCTAATAAGCATAATACAAAACCTATATCTAAACACCAAAATCATTATCGACACTGGCAAAGGAATAACCCAAGAAATTACGACAAATCAAGGTGTAAGACAAAGACTCTATCTCCTATATTATTTAATATATATGTAGATGACCTTGTGAAAGAATGGATGAAAATCGCACCTACTGGGATAAAGATTAGGCACAATGATTTTGTAAATACAATGTTATTTGCCGATGATCAAGTTGTAATACAAAACACAGAAGATAAATTACAACTGGCTATACACAAACTAAATTTGCAATCGGCGGATTATAATCTCAAAATATCTATTGAAAAAACAAAGACTATGGCGCGTTCCTGGGAAAAGATCCGATTAGAACAAAAATTGTAATTGATGACCACACTTTAGAGCAAGTATCACATTTTAGATATCTAAGATGTGATATCACATACGAAGAAGATAAAGATATCTTAAATAAAATAAATAACTATCAAAGAATTTGTGAAACCAACAGATGAACACTAAAAGGAAAGACATCAAGAGAAACGCAAATCAAATTTTACAAAGTTATGGCAATCCCCACGTTATTATATTGTAACGTTTATTTTCTAATTTATTTACATTGATCGTACACTAATTTATTTATCACACTTAACTACTTGTACACTAGACTAGACACTACATAATTTATTTGTACTGCTCCGCTTTCGCATCGTATGTCGCGTTCACGTCTGTTTCTCTACTTCTAACTAACTCCCTCGATCACAAGCCCCCTTATATATACACCCCAACCATGATCGAGAATGTTCTCGTACATTCTAGAAGTACGATTGTTCCTTTAACAACGCCTACGCAGGAAATGTTCAGAAGGTCACAAATTACTTTTCGTAAACAACAATCCGGCAGAATTCATGCAGCTGTCTTTTATGCGTCGTAGTAGTTCTTTTGAAGTAGAGTTTCATTCGGAGCGAGTAAACATGTGTCGCTTTGTTTACTTCTCGCATTACAATATGGATCAGAAACTTGGGCGCCAAGAAAGAAAGACTACAGGCAATTGGAAACATCGGAAATGAGATTTTTGAGATCAGTAAAGGGCTGTACACGTTTAGACCACATAAGAAATGAGGACATCAGAAAAGAACTAAAGGTACAGCCAATAACAGAACTAACAACAAACTACAAGAACAGATGGAAAGAACATGTGATGCGGATGTCTCCAGAAAGAATACTACAAAAAAGCATTAATTACAATCCCATAGGGCGTAGAAGTATCGGCAGACCGAGAACAAGATGGTGAAGTCGGAACAGGCAAAATGCCTAATCCTGGAACGACAGAAGATGAAGAAGATCACTCCAGTTGTAAAACACTTGGCTTGGCAGCAATAAAAGAGATTCGGTGGAACAATAACATAATGAAAACAACAAACAAACTACAGAGTACAGAAAATGAAAAGGAGACAGTTGCGTTCATTGAAATGAAGACAATGAAAGGCAAAATGATAAATTTTAAACCATTAATTGAAAGAATGCCACATATGCGAATAGAAATGATACCATTTAAAAACTGAACGGTTGAACGTATATATAAACGACGTCTTTCATGAATGGCTTGTACTAGAATTTTATAGTATAATAAATGAAATGTATTCAGAGTGATAGGAGATTGTCCAAATAGAAAAAGAAGACTACTTATGACAAATAGTACTAAAACACACTGTATATTAGAGAATAAATTTACAATGGTGAAAATCTATGTAATATGGTGCCAGTGTCGAAGTTAGTAATAAGTAGCACAATATTCAGACACACTCAGCTCGACATAAAGTAACTTGGATGGCATCAGGCCAAAGGAATTACAAATAGATCATGTACTGACAATGAAAAGGGAGAGACCAAAATTTCTTTGCGTCGTCGGCTACAATGAGACAAAAAGTGAAAAGGAACACGAAAAGCACAATTAGAAAGTGACATACACCAAACTGTAAAGAAGAATATTATTCTACTAAAGCGAGATATCACAAAATATACAATATGAATGGAAAGAAATTATCAACAAAATATAAATATCGTAAAAAATGAAATACCAGGAACAACTAAAACCAATAATAAGTAATGGTTTAATAAACTCTCTAACTATATCATCAAAAGGAAAGTAAAAGTCAGACTAAAATTGAGAACCTTCGTCATCTAGACTAAAATGGTTAAGTACCAACGTGAAAAAGAAAACATACAAGTTGAGGAATCAAGCAAAAAATCAAAAAGAGCAGTCAAAAAAATGTCTAAAGAACGAAATAGAAGGTATGGAAAGAGAGCTGTATTTGGAACACAAAACAATTTTTTTTTGTGAGGAAAAGAGAATGTATAAAGGTACAAAAATAAGGGGAAATAGAAGAAAACGAAGAAAACTATAAGAGAGCTTGGAACCAATACTTTAAACAAAGTGAAATTTTCAATCCGTTACTTTAAACAAACTAACCCAATATACTATCAACTATCGTATTTCTTGCCTGTCGTAGTGTTACTACAATATGTTTCAAAATGATTGTCATATAGTCGGCTGTGGAATTCCCATGTAAAATAAAAAAACCGCCTTGCGAAAATAGTAGTTTCTACTAGTTATACGTAACCTCAGAATAACCTACTTAACCTCTTTTAAATTCTGATTTTTCTTTGTCAAAAGAAAACGAATTGTGAGTATTTGTCTATTTGTAATATTTGTTTTATTAGCAGCAGTAGTGATTGCCAGTTTCACAATAAATGTTCGAAGTGTCACTTGTCAGAATTCAGATAGGTTCAAATCAATAGAGCGCGGCACATCAGAAATTATATACACAGAAATTCCAACGCCAACTAGATGACAATCATTTTGAAACACATTGTATTTTACTACAACGTTCCAGGTTTTATTATTCGTGAAATATCTTATTAATCTCTTTCATCGATCAATAGTTAACTGGTCATCTATCTTAATAACGCCGAGAAATGTTTGGCTCGCCTTAAATATGCTAATAACATCAGAAACCTTTCAGCGAAATGTTTGGAAAAGGGCTGTACAAATGGTCCGTATTTGAGAAATAGTTGTGAACTCGAGTTTCCGAGTTCACAAGAAAATAACAACAGGTTGAAGTTTGCGAGATCTACAAGCGACAAAGCTACGAAATAAATACTCGTACATAACAGTTATGACGTACCGCGTAAGGAAAAACTTTGTTTTTTTGTTTTGTTTGTTTTTGTTCGTTTCTTGCTGCATATTAACTTCATAAAAGATAAGCCAACAAGAAATTTTTAAGGAGGGGAAATCCTGTATGGGTACCAGGTGGATAAAAGATATCTCAGAAACGGAACAAAGTAAGTTCTAACTCTGGGATATGGACCGTTTATCGCATATAATAGTGTGAAACTCAGCATATCGCCGCGATTACCCAAACTAAACCCCTCCATCTATATCCATTGATCCGGGCCGGATAGATTCTGAGTATATCTTTGACATAAGATCATCTGTTAAAATTCAAATGTTTTCAATTAGGTACTTATTAGTAGCACACCAGATTTTATTTGCGAATTTTCTATATTCTGCATGCCTTTCAAATTATTCTTTTTCGAAAATGATTTCCTGAATGAAATTATAAATTAGAGTGTATATTCTTCTATTTATAATCATTGGATATGCAGTGTGTTGCATTTAAGGTAAAAAATGACCCCATATTTTCGCTATTTGAAGGAATGCAGATTTGAGTTTTTGCACAGTGGTACAGGTTGACAGATTATATTTTTTTAAGATGCATCCAAATGTCATTAGATTTTAATTTTTGCACAGTCATACAGGTTTATGCATTACATTTTTCTAGATACTCAACTGAAATCTGAACTTAAAACTAAAACTCGACCCACTACGAATTCACAAACACGGTCAATTCTCGATATTTAGCTTCGCGTTAGAGTAATAGACAAAAATTAGAAAAAGTTGTTTTTCGAACTTTTTCAGAAAAGTTTACCTATATGCTGAGTTTATTGGTGAAATTCGCATTTTAAAGATTTTCATTACTCCACACAAAGTTGTTAATTTTTTTGTATGATATTTAGTGTGCCACGGAAAGTATAAACTTGAAATATTGTCAAACATTGTTATGTATTCAAATATGTCAAATGAATGATGAAATCAAATAAAGTAAAATGAGTAGCATTAACAAAGTAATAATTATTTCATTCTCAAAAAAATTAATTTTTGATAATAGAATAAATTTAGGGAGAAGTATAAACTATAATTTTCATAATACAGATAATTAAGATAATAATTTTATTGTTTAACATTTTTTTTAACAAAAAGTCGACTATTTAAGAAAAATCAAAAATTGCAGGTTAGATATAGATGTATTACATTACATACATTATAATATGTCCATTGTTTTTATGACATTATACTTTAATATTATTTTCTCAATAAACTAGTAAAATGCAATAAAGATTTGCAGCAGAAGAACAACCTTTTATTCATCGATTTGCTTAATTGGTCCCTTTACAAATCACTTCGATAAATTTTATTCCGAATTTCCTGTCTTCACTTGACATTTTAATTGAAATTCCTACATTATTCTTCTTGTTCTCATAAAGTTTTTAACTGATGCAACATTCGGTGGAATCCATCCCTGTACTCTTTTCGGGAACCATATCCACTAAGATACCAGCAGGCAACTTTTTTTGAAAGGCTTAATTCCCTTATAAATTTTGGAAGTTTCCAAGAAAGTTCAGGTTGTCGGTTTTTGGAAAAATTAAAATTTCAATAAAATTACAGAACATAAAAAATTAATAATTATAAGAAAAGAATTTTCACTCACTATTTTTAAAGGTTGGTATAAAAATTGGTATCACTTCTTATTGTTGAGACGTAAAGGCACCTTATATCATAAATTTCTCTTGTCGAGGAAAAAAGAAAATGGTAAGATGGTCAATACCGAGAAGTCACAATTATTTAACTTTACGAAAAAAAGAGAGAATAAAATTGTCCACTTATACTGCAGTAACAATGTACGAGGGTATGCTACCGCTCTTTTTGGAAATAGTTCGGGTACTTCTCATCTTCAAACCATAAATGCAAAAAGTGTGATTTATTGTCTCGCAAGCCTCTCGCGCCTACCCTACAAGAGAGAAGGTTCTGACCGAGAAACCGTCCCTCGAAATTTTATCCAGATATCTAAGAACTATTAGTCGAATAAAAATTCTTTGAATTGCAGATCACATTGTGTCACGACATGACACACCCAAAATTATTTAAAAAAAATGACTGAGCCATATATTTTCGAAAACTATGTACTTGTTATGATTGAGAAACTTTCGAGATTGGTTCCATGTACGAACATCGTAAATCTACGACGCATGGCTGAAGATCGAGTGAAATTCCAAAGAAGGATAATTGCCAAACGTAATTGGAATGAACTAGGCATTGGGAGAAGGAATTTGTTTTCTGAAATCAACCAAACTTTTAGTTGCAAATCTGATCCATAAATCTGTTTTTAGAACCAAGTTCAACTGGTTTCCCAAAACCTTGTGGATTTTAGTCGAGAATCCAGATATCGATTTATCAAAAATATGAGTTTTTTATCATCGACGACGAAATAAGAGTAATAATTCTAAAATGGGTTTTCACCTGTGTGGGTATTCTAAAAATCACCATGCCGATTATTATTGGGTAAGGTTATCTGCATTTTAGATGAATAATTTCGTTGATAGAAAAAGTTAGGTAGATGAACAGGCTACTTCCATGAAAAATTAAAAAATCAACGTATGACAGTCATGAAGCCGAAATATGCAAAACGTTAAATGAATATGCCAGGTCGTCAATATCTGTAAAATATACCAATATTTCATATTTTCCAACCTCTATAGTAGTACAGCCCCTATAGTACAATGTATGAGGTAAAAATAGGCTATTTACCTCAGAATTCTTTGAACTACCTTCGATTTTAATGAAAATTTGGAATTACGCTTATCTTACTTACCCTCAACTTTAAAAGTGACATGTGTCCGATTTGAGCTTTTTCTTTTTTAGGGGTGAAAAGTAATTCATTAAAAAAATACATATTTTGAGTTCTACGGATTGAATTTTTGTTTAAATGTGTAGAACAGATATTCTATCATTTCTCGAACAAGATTTGTCATGAAATCCAACTTTCCAATCATTGGAAACCACCCCCTATGCCGTTTTTCTTTAATTTTTTTAACGGTTCGAAACGTTTTAATCGTGTATTAGTATTGTAATACAATATTGATATTAATTGAATACAATAAATTGCATTTGAATTAATATAATTGTAACTTAACCTTACAGATATTTTTTAAACAATCTTGATTTGCGATTAAAATTATTTAGACATAATATAACAACAAGGCTATATGAACGTATAGCAATGCAAGTATTCCTCTCAAACATCCAGTGATTTGAAAATAGACGAAAAGGTAAATTGTAAAACTATACTACATAAATAACAATTATTTGATAAATTATATATATTACAAACGACTAGTGAGCAACGTACATCAAACGATGGACTTAATAATCAATAAAATAAATAACATAAACAAAAGGACGTGTATCAGAACAACCACCAAGTTAGCATGAACATCACCTTAGTGCCCCCCAATGCCATCTTTAAACCCTCAAATATGAACGACTGATGAAGAAATTATAAATTTCAAAAACTATCCAAAGTATAAAACTTCTCTTTGTTTTCGTTTTCGTTTTCGTGAACTTGAACCACGAAGCTGCATCCCCGTTAATTGAATCTACTGTTACGCAACTTAATCCAGGTGGATCAACGCTTCACTTGTATACATAATATGATATTATAAATAAAATCAGAATTTTTTTAATACCTATATCCATCATTTAAATTTAAAAAGAGGTAACTTCTATTGAAGTTGAATAGCAGTTAAAATCAAAGTTCACTTAAGGTTATTGAATATCATATCAGTATCATACACTGATATATGATCTATAATCTATGTAACTCCAAAATTAGCTGAAAGGGAACAAATTGTATGCTCTCAAAATTACTTGAAACATTTTGATTGTTTTTCTTGCTACAACTCCATTAATTTTTAGTCAATCGCATCCATTGAAAAATCATTTTAAAAGTAATTTCAAGGCACATCACGACATACATTTTGTAAAGCCCTTCCGTTTTATAATTTAATAATTTAACGGTTTTAAAGGCTTCGGATACGTGGTTCTCGCAATCAAATATAAACTTCTAACGGTTGTATTTCCATTATTCTTTATTCTACAAAAAGAATCAACGTTGCTGTGCTCTAACGGGCGTAACCGAGTTGGGCGAATTTTACCTGCCATATTCTGGGTCATATGCAAGTATCTTTAATCCTATGTCCGAGTTGAGCGAAGAATAAACTAAAGCTAACTAAACAAAAGTAGAATTTCAAAAATATTACAAGAAATATATACGTACTCACCTTTAGGTGTAAATAATTTCGCAGGACATTTTGTCTTTTTAGGCGTACACCGCCAACTTACAATTTCTTTTTTGAAAATGTCACCTTGAGAAAATTTGTAATTTTTAACGACAAAGTAAAGTCTTGCCTATCTCACTAAGCATAGTTTTCACTTCCATTTCAATAACTTTCGTCAATAATAATTTCGTCAAATAATTTCGACGCGTTTTACTTATGTATGTTTAGGGTTTCATAATGTGAATTTCTCTAGAAATATTACCTGAGTTGGATTATATTTCAAATGCAATCCAAAATTAAGTTTCTGAAAACCATGGCAACAAGGACAACTAGTTATCCCATCCTTCATGCTTAATTACCTTAATCCTACGACTCCAGCTTTTTCGCCCAACTAAGACGTTAGATTATAGGGGGATTAAATTTTTCGCCCAACTCGGAACCTCCGGCTCTAACATTTCTTACGAATTTTTATTGGTCATATAAAAAACGCAACTTTTTTAAGACATTTTAGAAATCCGTTTTTCAATTTATTCATTAAAAAAATACATATTCTAAACAGGTCCAACTGTTGGACCACATAACTAGTACTAAAATAAAGTAAATTGTGAAAGGATTATCATCCACTTTAATTCTGGTCAAAAAAGTTATTGCTCACTTTTTCTCCAAAAATTTAAGCTACCCATCTTGTATCCGTCACAACTCGCTTAGTTATTATGCAATTGACTTTTGACAGTGCAAGTTTTAAAGCTCTTTTCATGTACTTAGAAAAATGATTCGATATTCAGTTATTTAATGTTCAATACCTACTTCGAGTTCAGTACGCGCAATATAAAAATCCTTTTTCAAAGAATTGCATTTAAGAACTTTTAAAAACTGATCCTTGGTTTTTTGTATAAGCTTAATTTTAGTTCATTCCTCTTCTCTTTTTTTTTTGGTTGAACAGGTAGTTTTGATTTTTTTCGTGGAAACCGGTTAAAAACGCATTTTTAACATGAAAATAGTTTTTAATCACGAATAACTCAAAAAGTGTTGATCTATCGAAAGAACTTTATATAATATAACATATTGTGCTTACAATTTGTTTCCTATCGATTTCCGAGGTTGATTTGATTAAAATAATTTCACCACGAGGAGGACTGGTCGCAGTCTCTCAAAGCAGCATTTGACTTGAGCTATCTTGGCTTTTATTTGTACTGGGTGATCAAGAATGACTGAGTTGGCAATCCTACCCGGAGGATTTTTTTGCCTAAGGGTTTGCAACGCTACAACCAGATATGTTTATTTCACAAAAATTTGACATAATAATCAGCAATAAGATTGTAGGTTATGTGAATAAAAATTAACGCTTAAAAAATGAAAGTCGAAATACAGAACAATGATTTCATTAAACAGCTAAAAGTAATGCTCAAAATGCCCCCCATTTTGGTCCAGACATAAATTAACTCTTCTTTTTAGGCTCTCGAAGATATTCACCAGCATATTGGGGGTAAAGTTTGCCACTTTCTGAACTATTGCCTCTTGCAGCTCTTCTTCAGTATGCAATATGTTCCTAAAGACATTGTCCTTCAAGAGCCCAAATAACGAAAAATCTAATGGAGTGAGATCTGGTGACCTGCTTGGCCAAATGCCCTGACTATTTACTCTGTCGCCAAAATTCTCTCTTAAATATCCCGTAGTAGCACGAGCCGTATGTGCTCTTGCAGAGTCTTGTTAGAAGTATCCAATTTGACTCTCTTCGTCTGTTAATTGGTTTATAAAAGGCCTCAAAAGGTGGTGGATATATATCTCCCAATTGACGGTAAAATTAAAAAATATCGTCCCATACACCCGCGTCGTTGAGACTGCCAACCAAACACCAACTTTAACGGGGTGCAAATGTCTCTGATAGCATAAGGATTTTCACCTGACCAAATTCTGTAATTTTGCTTATTCACATAGCCGTTGAGATGAAACCAGGCTTCGGCGGAAAAGAAGGTATTGTCAAGGATATCATTATTATTTAATATGTCATTAAACCAATTGCAAAATAAAACTCTCTGCGGGTGATCAGGAGGGGTTAATGACTGGACTATGGAAGTTTTGTAACGTTGGTACTTTAATTTCTTTTTAAGCACAGTGTTGCAACTTCCATATGATAAACCTGTAAAACCGTGAATTAGAACAACATGGAAAAGTGGAAGTCTTATGGGTAAGAATGAAAATTGGTTGAATAGGAGGTATAAGGACCAAACCTGTTTGAAGGGAGAGCTTTCTTAAGGATTTGGGAGGACTTCTTTGCGTTCAAGTTCTGATATCCTCGACAACTTTCTCGTTTAGAGTAGAAGGTCTACCAGTTGATTTTTGTTTGCTTACGCTCCCTGTGTTTAAATAACGTTCAACTACTCGCATGCAATGTTGCAGAAAGACAGCAAAAGTGACCAAATTCTCCGGAAACAACTCCTGAAATTGCTGGTATGTCGCTTCGAGAGAGTACTGCCAACCAGTAATTGGGTTATAAAACCCGCTTTGAAAGTACGCCATTCCAATGAAAATTTCGTGTTGTAACGTGAAAACTATTTTAAATAAATAAATTTAAAAAGAATAACAGATATTTGAATTTGAAATAGCAAATTCAAATTACCAGTTGCTCCATTTAAAAATGAAATTCAGTATTGCCAACTCAAACAGTCATTATTGATCACGTTTTATGGTCTAGTTTGCAGTCGATGAACTAGTCTAGATATCTGAATTGTTAATCCTGTTCTAACGGTTTTCTATTGATACTCATGCGCATTGGTATGTTGTGATCGTTCTTTATTACCATTGTTTCAGTCTCCTTTTCGTTTATTCGCAAGTCCTCATATGTTTTACTAAGTTGATCTAGGATGTTTTGTAACCCGATGTCAGTGTCTGCTCTAAAGACTGTATCATCGGCGTATCTGATGCTAGATATTTGAACACCATTTACTTTCACTCCCAAAGTTACCGCCTCAAAAGCTATTTTGAATGTTAGTTCAGAGTATGGGTTATAAAGCATAGGCGACAACACGCATCCTTGTCTTACTCCCCTGCAGAATTTTATACTGTTTGATGTTTAACCATCAATTCTGATTTTAGCGTTTTGGTGATAATATAAATTTTTTCAAGTCAATTATATTGCAACATGTTCAAGACGTACATATTGTGGCAAATCCAATCGAATATTCATCAAAATTATACAAAAATCAAAATTGAAAGTCAATGTGTAAATCAAATGACAAATAAAGCTTTTTGTATAATTTAGTTATTTATACTTAGCGTCAGAGGCGACAGAAATAGGTTTCCCATTTTCTGGAATTTGGGATGACAGCTACCCTTTTCTTCATTATCAAAGTTGAAAATTGGATGATTTAACCAAAACATCATCTGCTGACTCTACCTTTTCCAATTATACTCAGGAAGGAAGAACGTTAATAATACTATGACCAAATGTGTAGTCATTTTTCCTAAGACAACCTAAAAAGAGCGCCGTTTGAGCTGAATTTATTTATAATACCTGATAAGTTTTATACCATCTGTTGCTAAAGTAGCGGAGACATTTTTTTCCATATACCCAATTGACCATTGCGGTGCTTGTCCCAACAAAAAGCTTATTGCAATCACAGCAAAACCAAGCCTCCAAAGAACGTTCTGAAATTAACTAACTCATCACCTCTAGACATTTATTCGATCGATCTCAAATTGAATCCCTATATTCCTTCCTGTTTTGGGTAAAACCGAACAACTTCACTCACTCCACGCGTCCTATTCGCATTCCGTTCCCCACTTTGATTCGCCGTTGTTTATTTTCCTAGACCGGCCTGATGTATTGGCGGAATCAACTCAGTTGATAAGTTAATGAAAGTTAACTTGTTTCATCTCAACACCGCCGATAAAGTAATTAAACATAAAACGCTTTGATGTCAGCAGATCGGGCCGACGTTTTATTTCGGTCGGGGGGATTAAATCTGATTTCACACAACACCGGAAACTTAGAGACGATTGTTGTTGGCAGAGGAAAATTTTAATCGACACAAAGGCTTCTGTTTCTTCTTTATTTTTTGTTTTGTTTAATTCGGCGATTAAAAGAAACTTTTGTTCGGTGAGCGGTCGCAATGCAGCGCTTGTCAGATATGAATAGATGGTGAAAAGAGAGAACCTTCTGTGGCAATGTCGCAATGTCTCTACAATTAAGCGACTAAAGGGGATTTTAATTAACAGCGTCGCGACGGATCTTCATGGCGTATTCACCGCAACCACTCGAGTATCATCAGAAGACGTCAGTAAGACAACAGGTAAAATATGAAAATCATTCTTTGATAGTGAATAAAATCGTACCAAACGCTTAAGGGTGCATACACTTTGAATGAAATTACGTTACGACTGCCTAAAAGGATTTCACGGGTTTTACACTTTCCCCGGAGTTAAAGTTCAGAAAGTTACGAAACTGTCTTAAAGCTTGGGAATTTTAATCAAGCAAAATTTATAATCTCCGTGAATTAATTCTGTGAAGGCAACGGCACGACTGTTAAATACCTTTTAGTCCGAACAGGATTTCCCGCGGACTTCCGGCGAATTTTCCTCGCTTTTCCCTCTCACTTCAACTTTCGCTGATCTCTCGCGGAGACGGGAGGACGTCGCCTGCTGACGGGCGTCGCGACGGCGGCTCAACATCGACTGGAAATGCTGAACTCTGTGGCGAGCAACCGAACGGCTACCGTGTGGAAAGTGTTTGTGTGCGAGAGTGTATGTGTGTGTGTGCTTTTGAATCTAATGCAAAACATGCGCCGCGACGCTTTGAGGAGGACGCTTTTCCACCACGGTCAACGTCTGGTGATTGTGGGTGCAATGGTTGGAAATCTAGATCAGGATATGTAGTAGGGATTGTAAGGAAATGTAAAATCGTAGTTTGGACTTAAGGATACAATTCTACATTTTATCGTAAAACTATATTTTCGTACCCTACGAAACAATGTTAGAGTAAGAGCTACGGATTTATGATACATTATTTGCGATTCTTAGAAGTCAAATAACGATTCTAGTAAGTAGTCCGTACTTATAGACCAAGAGCTGGGGACGAAATTTCAACGTCATCAGTAATATGGAATTCGTAAACAAGAATAAACTCTATTACCATAAGTTATTAAAGTTCCGTGCAGGCGGACAGCTTACTCGTTGCGGAGGGTAGTTATAAGGGGTGAAAGTTGTTAATTTTTTGGGAAAATTTCAGCATCGATAATACGCTTGAAAATTTATGTAATGATAGGTCTTACCATAACTAAACGAAATTCCAAGCGGCGGACACATGAGTGGGTGCAAAGGGGGCGGCGGACAAGGGTAAAGGGGGTGAAAAGGCGGAGAGCTAGCTATATAGAGCCAAAATTTCAACGTCATCAGTAATATGGAATTCGTAAACAGGAATAAACTCTATTACCATCAGTTATTAAAGTCTCGAGCAGGCGGACAGATTACTCGCTGCGGAGTGTAGTTATAAGGGGTGAATCTGGTTAATTTTTCGGGAAAATTTCGGCATCGATAATACGCTTGAAAATTTATGTAATGATAGGTCTTACCATAACTAAACGAAATTCCAAGCGGCGGACACATGAGTGGGTGCAAAGGGGGCGGCGGACAAGGGTAAAGGGGGTGAAAAGGCGGAGAGCTAGCTATATAGAGCCAAAATTTCAACGTCATTAGTAATATGGAATTCGTAAACAGGAATAAACTCTATTACCATCAGTTATTAAAGTCTCGAGCAGGCGGACAGATTACTCGCTGCGGAGGGTAGTTATAAGGGGTGAAACTGGTTAATTTTTCGGGAAAATTTCGGCATCGATCAGGAGCTTCAAAATGTAAGTAATGATAGATCTTACCATAACTAAACGAAATTCCAAGCGGAGGACACATGAGTAGGTGCAGAGGGGGCGGTGGACAAGGGTAAAGGGGGTGAAAATTTATGGAAAAATTCGTGAGTTTATTCCTGTTCACGAATTCCGTATTACTGATGACGTTGAAATTTCATCCCCAGCTCTTGGTCTAGTAGCTAAGGTCCGTACCGATACCTTCTACGTTCTGTGGATAACTAGCAATTCCATCTCTTAAAGTCAATTCAAATTGTTATGTAACAATTGCCAATATCATATTATTAGAATATCATCCCCTTCTGTTAATGTAGATAAAAGGAGGACAGGTTGCGATAGCCATAGGAGGACAAAAATCTCAAAAAGAGTGTCGTCTATAACAACGTTTTGCTCATAAAACCTGATATTTAAAACAAGAAATAGTTTGAAAACCCGAACAACTCTGGCATTTCGAATAATAGTTATTCCCCTTTAACTCATTTTTGTCGCCGACACTTGTAAGGAATCATTGAAAAAATTTCATATTAATTCATCTACTATTAACCCACATAGGATGAGTTTTCGTGAAAGTTTTCATCGAAATATTTTCAAAAGCTTTCTAAAAACAGTTTGAAGACATTTTGAAAATATGCAATGAAGACTTTCATTGAAAGGTTTTTAAAAGATTTAAGAAGTATTCCATGAAAGGATTTTTTCCCCAAATTTTAAAATTTTCATGAAACATTTCAGAAAACTTTCAGTTAACATGCATAGAAAGTTTTCAAGAAAACTTTTAGAAAAAACATCTAAGAAATCCTTTATTTGACCGCAGTAAAGTTGTCTGAAAGATAATTTTAAAACTTTTATTGAAAACTTATTGGCAAGGTTTTGTAAAGTATCTCTGCAAGTTGTCATGATAAGCTACTAGAACTGACGTCCGTCCCTTGCCATGATAAGCTTTGAATAATGTAACACTGAAAACTTTCAGGAAAGATTTTAAGCAGTTCTTTGAAATAATTTATGAAAGTTTTGATAGTCATCGAAATTTCGAAGAAAGTATGCAGTAAACTGTCGGTCAACTTACACTGAAAGTTTTTGGTGAAAACTCCCAGCAAACAATCCAAGAAATCTTTTTATTTGCTTCCAGTAAAGTTGTCTGCTAGATAATTTTAAAGCTTCTATTGAAAACTTATTGGCTGGATTTCGTAAACTATCTCTGCAAATTGCCATCATAAGCTTTTAATAATATTACACAGAAAACTTTTGGAAGAAAATGTGAAATCATCTGTGAAGGAAAAGAAGAAGCAGAAACAGACCTGTAAAAGTACCCTTGTAGATATACCATCGTATCACACAAAAATTATTATCCCATTGTTCCCTTCACAACTCAACTAGTGTGTGGTCATCATAATATAAAACAACTCATAAAGAATAATGAAACAATAAGAAATATGTTTCGTATATCGTTTAGATAATTTTTTTAATAATGGACCTAAATATGTTTCTTTATTTAATAAAATAATATTGTAACGTTTTTACTATTGACTACTAAAACTAAAACACTACACTATTTGTCCTAATTAATTTATTACTAACTCTTAACACTTATAATTCATTTCATACAGAGATGTTTATTTATTTTAACGCGCGCGGTCTCTCGCTCGAATGTTTACACACCGGTTCTTCAACTGTCCTCCCTCGGGTCCGACATTCCCTTTTTATGGCAGGTAGAAGGCTCTAGACGTTTGCCGGAATATTCCCGAAGTTCTGAAGATCATTCTAGAATTCGCGGAACTTGTTATCGCATCGAAGCTTCTCGACTAGCCGTCGGCTTCGTCGCGTCCTTCCCGGTATCGCAATTCAGCGAACTTGTGTAGCTCCCGGCGTGTTTATGCCGCGGCGAGCCGTTTCGTTACAATATTATTAATTTCATTTTTTCATTTTTTTGTCTAAATATTACCTCCAACCCTTAAAAAAATAAAGTATTGGCTTAGCTTCGGTGAAGTGCTTTTTATATCCAAGACATTACACACATATGACAAGTTGCAGCAATAGGTTAGATGGAAAGAGAGCAAGTTTTCAAGACGTTGGGAAGGGAATTCTCAAAAGGGAATTAATAAATTTGACAAAAACAAAAGAAGGGGGTGCAAAAAATTGGGCAAAGGGGCCACTAGACAACAGGGGGAAAAACAGAAGAAAATTTGGTACCTTAATAAACTCACGTAAAAGTTTTTGGAAATCTTTCAGTAATCTTGTCAGAAAGGTATTTGTACAAACCTTTTGTAAACTTTCTTTGAAAGTTTTCTGAAAACTAACTAATGTGGGAAAATATTTCATTCATTATTTCATACATTAGTAAAATAGATGTCATATTCAACCCTGATTTATTGTTGTTTAGTTTAAAGCAATCCAGAAGCATGACGGCTTTGAAAAGAAAACGTACCAATAAAATATAATGTCGCTAAAACCTAAAGGCTTGTTTATATCATATCAGCAAAAACATATTGTACTTTTTAACCGTTAAATGCAGTGGAATTGGATAATGGAAACTCTAAGGTGTGTAAGGTTGTAATACATTTACTTTCTAACTTCTTCTACTAAAAGTAGCAATACATACAATTCTCTGAAAGTTATTAATTTTTTTTATCACTTATGATTTCTTTCGTGTGTACTTCTTAGTATTGTGCAACGGTTGATTTAATTATTTTTACCGTAAAATAACCTCCGATTCTTGAAAAACTACAGATAAGGCGCGAATACTCTTATTATTTTAAAAATAAAAACTAGTTTAAAATAATAATATCAACTAACGTTTTACTCTGCTATTTTAACTTTAGCAAATTTTACTAGTAGTATCCTAAGTGTCATACAATGTAGATTCAATAAAATTGAGACAAATTTCCAAGTTTCATTTGCCTCATTGAATCTCCTGCTGTTATTTTAATGTAACCTCGGAACAATTATTTTCCCTACTAACTAGACAACTAGAGGGACATGGAGTTCCTGTCTCTGTATGAGCGTCTAATAGTTCAGTCATCCAAGGATCAGAAACAGCGTTTCTAGAAAAAAAATGTAGAAGTTTCTTCTCACCGGCTCTATATGTCTTTTGAGCTGCCAAATCCGAATCTGAGGTTTGCCACCTCGCCAGGCATGAGCTTCTCAAGGAAAATTGAAAAAACCTCATGTTTTCGGCACTTTTTTCAGTTTTTTAACTATAACTCTAAAACTAAGCATTTTTTGTGATAACTGTGATACACTAAATTAAAGTAAACAAAATTTCCTATAACTCCGTATAATAACTCTAAAGTCTGGGACAATCCATAACGCCGTTAGAGGGTGTTGAAAAAATGGCATTTCTTAACTTTTCGCTAAAAAGGTTAAAAAACGTTATTCTGCTCGCTGGTGTCCTACTATCAATTTTGTATACCTCCAGAATGAATTATTTTATGATTACTAGGTATATCCTGGTTATATTTCAATAATTGGCAAAAGTGAAAAACGTTTTTTAAATGCGAAAATATATATATGCGATATATTGCTAGGAAGGTATACGATCCTTTATGAACCCAGACGTCTATAGTAAAGGAAAAGGGGTTGGATTCAAAAGGTTTCATTGAAGCAAGTAAAGGTCGAGAGGATGGTAAAATAGTTTTGTTTAATAGATATAAGATTTCTAAAGAAGTTGCGGTGAACGAAAAATGTAGGAAGAGATATACTAATCACAAATTGATTAATGCTGCCCGTAAGAGGAATACACAAAGTAGTACTTCATCTGCACTTCACTCCAATATTCCCCAATTCTCATTTAAAACCCACTGTTTTATATGTGGGGAGGAAGTGCCACCAGATAATTCAAACAAAGAAACACCGCAATCCTGTGTACACTGTGACCCAATTTACTGTAGGTAAAAACATAGAGAGGCCGTAGAAAGATCGAAATGATGAAGTCGAACATGCTATTTTACTTCGTATAGGTTCAGTGTATGATTTGCCAGCTGCTGATGCTCAATAGCATTTTTTATGTATGAAAGAGCTATACGTTCTCAAAAGACAAACAAAGACACAAGACAAGGTAGACCACAGAGTTATAAGAATAACAGATGATTATTTACATTTTTCGTGTAGCCAACATTGAATATTTAAAGATGGCTGAAAATGGGGATAAACAATGATGTTGCCAGTTGTTACACAAAATATAGTTTTTTATGGAAAATGAGATCTGTCCATATTGTAAGGAGGAGACATACGTGTTTCTTACATACAGTGCTATTCCATCGATACAAACATGTTAATTGTGGAAATAAATTAGGTATATGTTTTATATAACTTTCCTAAAGTACATGTAGACAGATACAGATCGTTAGATCGAATATATTCGAAAATAAAACCGGCAACGTGGTTTTTAACGCGCAAACAAGTCTTGGGGCCCAAGGTAAATTTTACTATGATATGTTTACTGTATACAATTGGTTTTTAAAAGCGTTTTTAGGTGTTTCTTCATGTTTGTTCGTGTTGTTTGCCACCGATACTATTTGTTTACTTCCTGCATTTATAAAAACAGTTAATAGAAATGGTTAAAATCTGTGAAGTTTGCGGAAAACAGGATTATAAGAATCCTAACCTATCTTCTGTCTTAGTGGAAGTTGGTTATGTTTATACCCATTCCTATCCCCACTCCTACCTCACGTCTTTCCCCCCTATATTTTTACATCCCGCGTTGGTCCATATCAATGTTGGCGACAAGAAAATATGTATTTATGAATGGTTTGTCAGCTCTGTGTATCTCATAACTCTGTGAGGTAGACCTAGAAATGATGTGGATGAAGAAATGCAATACATTTTTATTAAACATTGAAAACCGTTCTGAAGGATGCTAGTTTATAATTGAAGAACTAATAAATAAGATTGAAGCCGATTGTCCTCACCCAAGAACAGTAAAACAGTGCCTCCTTGAGAAGTATGGCGATGATATATGTATAACAGCCAATATGACATATTGTGTGTTTCAAGGCCATATGTCATAAGATTGCTACTAGCACTTGGTATCAAAATAGGTTGTCAGAGAAAGAAGAAATGATGAGGATCGTTCAAACAGCAACTGCTGTTATTGTTGAAGATGCACGCTCTCAAGTGCACAATTTGACACAGTACCCTTCATCAGATACCTTTATAGATAGTTTGAACTGCCTGATTCCAGAATCTCTCCTAGCCTTTACATATGCTGTAGTAATGAGCAAGAAAAAACTTGAAAAATGGAAGAAGCAATGTCTTGCAATAGCTGATTGCTTGCGTACAGCCATAACGCCAAAGTCATTTATATATCTCCTTTGCAAGTGGGCGTTGCAACATTTTTGTACAAGAAGTACGGATCACGAAGGTTAATCGATGTGCTGAGTTAATTGGGATTTTGTTCATCATACACAGAAGCCGTACGATTTGAAATGTCCTCTATGTTGAAACCACATATAACTCTCAGTAAACAAGCACTATCTCAATTTGTTTACAATAACGCAGAATTCAACATCGGAACTGTTGATGGGCACAACACATTCCATTCGATGGGTGGTATCATTTGTGTTACTCCAAAGTCGGCTGTTGTCTCAAGTCCACACATCGACAGCAGAAACTGTTGGACGTGCCGGAACTCTTCAATTAAAAGTGTTTGAAAAGACAGGGCCAGGCCTAGCTGCCATTGAAATCAACCCTCTAACTTCGAATTTCAGTCACAAAAGTTTAGTTAGCCCCTCTGCATCACACTTGCTGTGAAACGTTGTTTTAGGTGATAATTCTGCAGATGAGGGCGACGAATGAATATGAAAATTGAAAAAAATGGTGTTTTTTCTTTTTCTTTCTTGTCAATAAAAATTTGTTCAAACTATGTTTGCTTTTATCAAAACATTATTCCCCTTAAATTAAAAGAAGTACGATTTCGTTTGGGCTAGGAGGTTCGTTCACCTATGGGCCTCACTCATGTTTGCCAATTCTTTAAATGTAAACAGGATATATATCTAGTATTCATAAATTAATTGAATTTGGAGGTGTACGAAATTGATACTAGGGCACCAGCGCGCAGAATAATGTTTTTTAACCTTTTTAGCGAAAAATTAAGAAATGCCATTTTTTCAACACCATCTAACGACGTTATGGATTGTCCCAGACTTTATAGTTGTTATACGTATTTATAGGAAATTTTATCTACTTTAATTTGGTGTATCACAGTTATCACCAAAAAACGCTTAGTTTTCGAGTTATAGTTAAAAAACTGAAAAAAGTGCCGAAAACATGAGGTTTTTTCAATTTTCCTTGAGAAGCTCATGCCTGGCGAGGTGGCAAACCTCAGATTCCGATTTAGCAGCTCAAAAGACATATATATAGCCAGAGAAAACAAAACTTCTACATTTTTTCCTGTAAAAAACCTTTGCTTATTGGACTATAAGTGCTTCAACAATTTTCGGATTCGGAATGAAAGTTAAGTTATTCTATCACAGACAATTCTTCTTCTTTACGTGCCGTCTCCTTTAAGAAGGTTGGCTATCGTCATGGCGATTTTTATCTTTGAAGTTGCGGATCTGAACAAATCAACAGAGCTACTGTTGTACCACTGCCTTAGGTTGTTCAGCCAGGAGATGCGTCTTCTTCCTATACTTCTTTTACCCTGTATTTTTCCTTGTATAATAGTTTGCAACAGTGTATACCTCTCCCCTCTCATCACGTGGCCCAGATATTGCAATTTTCTGATTTTGATTGTGTTGATTATTTCTTTCTCCTTTCCCATTCTTCTCAATACCTCCTTGTTCGTTGTTCTGCTCACCCAGCTAATTCTGAGGATTCTTCGATATGCCCACATCTCGAATGCTTCCAGCCGGTCAGTGTCGCGCTTCTTAAGCGTCCAGGCTTCCATTCCATATAATAGTACTGGAAATACGTAGCATTTAAGCATTCTGATTTTAAGATGTAGACTAAGATCTGTTCTGGTTAATGCATTCCTCATTTTATTAAACACTGTTCTAGCCTTTCCGATTCTTGATCTTATTTCTTGTGAATAATCATTATTGTTATTTACAATTGTTCCCAAGTAATTGTATTTGCAGACTTTCTCCACTGGCTCCCCTTTGATCCATAATGTTTCTCGCTGTTGTTGGTGTTTTGTGATTGTCATGAATTTAGTCTTTTTGGTGTTAAGTGTGAGCCCCCTTTCTTCGCTGATCCGTACTACTAGATCTATTACCCTTTGCAGTTCTTCCAGGGTTTCTGCTATTAGTACTGTGTCATCCGCGTATCTGATGTTGTTTATAACCTTCCCATTAACTTTCACTCCCGTTGTTTTTTGATTTTCCAGGGCTTCTTGTACTATATCTTCTGAATACAAATTGAAGAGTAATGGTGAGAGCACGCATCCTTGTCTTACTCCCAGTTTTATTTTTATCTCTTCTGAAAGTTCATTTTGCACAGAAACTTTGGCAGTCTGGTTAAAATAGAGATATGTTATTATCCTGATATCATTCCTGTCAATGTTTTTATCTCTCATGAGTTTTATGAGATGATTATGGCGGACTTTGTCGAAAGCTTTGTTATAATCGAGGAAGGCTACATATATTGGCTGATTGACGTCCATGAGTCTTTGAGACAACACATTAAAAGCAAACAACGCCTCTCTAGTACCCATTGCATTTCTGAAACCAAATTGTGTTTCGCTAAGATCTTGCTCAATCCTTCTAAAAATTCTTCGATGTATAATTTTTAGGAATATCTTAAGGGTATGGCTCATTAGGCTGATCGTCCGGTGATCCTTGCATTCCTTAGCGTTCGATTTTTTTGGCAGTGTAATAAATGTTGATTTGAGCCATTCTCTAGGGATGATTCCGGTGTTATATACAGTGTTGTACAGATCTACCAGTACTCCAATTTGATCTTCTGCAATTAATTTAATAATTTCTGTTGGTGTTTCATCAGGTCCTGGAGCTTTATTGTTTTTAGCTGTTTTAACTGCATACATAACTTCTTCTTTTGTTATATTTGGGCCCTGTTCCTTATCTATGTCTCCCTCTGTTCTTTCCTGTTGTCTCTCATCTTCAAACAATTCTTCGATGTACTCTTTCCATCTTTCTAGTTTCCCTTTGGTGTCTGGAATTATCTTACCGTTTTTGTCTAGTAGAATACTGCTTTTGTTTGCTCTTTTAATGCCCGCTAGTTCTTTAATCTTTTTATGGAGATTGAAGTCATCATGTATTGCTTGGAGTTCTTCTATTTCTACGCATTTTCCTTCGTACCATTTTTCTTTGGCGTGTCGTATTTTCTTTCTAATTTCTTTCTGTATGGTCTTATATGCGCTTTCGTCTCTATTCTTATACGACCTTCTGATTTCCATTAACTGTAATATGTCATCAGTCATCCATGATTTTTTCTTGTTTGTATCCTTGATTGTTGCTAATAGGTCTGTTGTTGGGGCCATAATTGTAGTTTTAAGAGTTTCCCATTTTATGTTTACGTCGGAGCTCGGGGTTAAGTCAATTTTGCTTAGTTCTTCATTTATCACACACAGACAATTGAACACATCCAAAAGTGAGATCGTGACAGTTATGATATTTAAAACTAACTGTGTAAGCTTTAGAATTGGACAACTATTAAATAATTAAGACAAGAATAGATAAAAATAGTAGATAAAAAGTCTTGGAAAATAAGTCAGTTGCAACAAAAGTGAAAGGCTAATGTCTCGATGACGAATTCGACTTTAAAGTGTACTGATTAAGGTTTCCAATTATAAGACGCCCATAGCTATCCAAATATAGAATACATAAATAGTAAATTATCGGGATTTCCGAATTATCCGGTTTGATATCCGGATATTTTCTTAGAACTGTTTATTACACTTCATTGTTGTCTCTAATTCAATTTATTTCCTCTGAGGTATTTATGACATATACTCTCTAGACACCTATAATTCTCGAGAAGTAAAAAAATAAAACGTTTGGAAAAGTTATATTTGCACACTGCACATTTTATTTTATGTTAGCATTAACGAAACATTAGGCACGATTTGAAGGTAACTAACTTAATTTAAACTTTGAGGTTATCGTTTTAAATCGCCCACAAGTCGGTTTTGCTAAATATGTCCTCTTGAATTAAATTTACAGAAGGCCCTATTTATTTAAGGTTTTAATAACTATATATTATCCTCCGTATTCCATTGTTCCTGTTTGGGTCCTTTACTAACTGCACCATCCCCCATTATTTAATATCACTGTGGTAAAAAATATACTTTTACCTTCGAAAAGCTTAAAATATCTTGTTTATCGGAATAAAATTATTCAGATAATCGAATAGATACAATTGATTACATTATTCAGATAGTCAGATATCCGAGTATCCGGATTGGAAACCTTACTGCTAATGCAATCAAAATCTATATGGGAAATGGTCACTTTCCCAGGATGTCAGGAAACTGTTTGTTTTGTTTTGTTTTCAGTCATAATTTGAAAAAACCTAATATGAATATGTATAGCGGATTGGGATAAAAAGTCTAAGCAATAGGATTCCCAATTGTTATACAAAACTACAACATAATTTAGCGATCATTTCTTAAACAATTAAAATGATGTCAGTCTAATGTAAGTGAAGCATACATAAGATACATATTGTAGGAGTTAACTTCTTTGCGTTTTGAACTATTTACAGTAATTTACTAATTCTCTATTATGTTTTGATGACTAATAAATAATTTCAAGAATTCACTAGGGCGATCATTTCGGAAAATTCGTTTAAATAGTTTAAGACATAGTTCTTTCATTTTACTGATAGCAGAGTTCATATCAAACTTACAATGTTTCTTGATTTCCTAAAGGTCCTGAAAAGTATTCAGAACTTGCTTCTCATATTTCTGATTTCCTAATTATTCATGACATATTTGCTAAAATGACTTATTTTGCTATTATTAGTGTCTACTAAATTTCTTTAAGAATTTACAAACTACGTTCTCTTCAGAATACAAAATGAAATTTCTTGACTGTCAAAATATCAAGAAGTTGGGGCTCAATTCTTATTTCTTAAATTTTAAAATTCCTAAGCACTTTTAACGTAATTGCAAGTATTTACTAATTTTGACATTATTTATTAGTGGCTCGTTTATTTTAATTATTTATTTTGAGAGTTGTTCAAAACAAACTTATAATATCAATTGATTTTTATAAAGTATAGAAAGTCCTGAACAATTTTCAGATCATAGTTTCTTTGATGTGCATATTTCTAGTAATCCTTGAAATATATTCAGGAATTCACCATCTTTATTATGATTACTTAGTCATATATATATATTACTCAGTCATGAACTTGTCCGTGATCACTGACCAAGTATTACATCTATTGATTTTCCATAGTGTTTTTCAGGAAAGTGATCGTGTTTTCTGCAGAAAAAGATTGATGCACGGAAACAAATGAAGTTGTTTTGTTTTCTGGAATAAAAGAAGAAACTTAAAATGAACTCTGTTTTTTAGAGAAAGCGAATATGAAGTGTATTTCTGGAAATAGATTAATATAAATTGGTTTCTTGGAGGATAATGGCAAAAATTGAAATTTGTTTGGAATTTTAAATTGAAAATTTGGAGTAGGTTGAAAGGAGTTTGGGAAGTTAAAATTTCGTTTCAGGAAATGACTAAAGTTACTATTATTTGATAAAACGGTGTTTGACTCAGTCATTGCCTTTGGGATTCTACGGTCCCGAACGTCCTTTGCGAGGGACAAAAGCTAACCCTGCAACCACCCGACAAACAGAGAACCTGGCCAATTACCTCGTTTCTCTTAATAGTTGGTCATTTTAATTAAGCAATTCTGAATCCTATATTACCCCATATTTTAACAGTTAAACAAACACCGAACATCCATACCCACATCCACACCACACGCGTCCCCCGCCACACGTTAATTTGAAAAGGCAAAATATGCGTATAATATGCAAATTCGATCAGATCAGAGACCGATTATCACCGCGGGCGGACTCCATAGTTTATTTTGCAACGTTATCGCCGAGGCTAAATTGAAAACACCGTTAAACTTCATCGCTTTCCATAGGGCGGCGGGATCATGGATTCCCGCACCCCCGAAACCGCTGCGGATCTTTATCGCACCCTGAAAAACGGGAATTTGTCACGCGATCCCCGATCATCGGCGAGGAATGAAACGGGAGCGGATCGAAAGGTGACGAGATGTTAAAACGAGATTTAATTACGGAAACGTGAAGGAGCCGGAAGACGAGGAGATTGGTTGAACATTGATTGAAAAAGAGAATAGATGTTTGAAAACAGGAATCTAGAGATAGTCGGTAATTGAGCGTTTAAAACGCTTTCCAATCTGATTATGAGGACACCAATTCAGGAAACAAATTCTCTACAAGTTTCTACCTCAACTTTTCACCACTAATGTTAGGATAGTGTTGCATTAAAATTTCAGACGCCGAGTTTTAGCTCACACGCACACCCAATTTCCCATTTTTGGGGTCGCGTGATTCAGAATTAGCCGGACACATCCTGCTAGTGCTATCGGATCATCGTTCGCTTGCTCACGTATGAAATCACCTGCGCACAGAGCCATTAACATTGATAGTATCGATATCGTACTGAATCCCTTATGGCGTAAACAATGGCGGCTGGTAATCTTAATTTGGGATTTCGGTGCCGTGTATTCCTATCACGTCCCACATTGGAGAGATGGACTGCGTCGAGCTGAAAGTATTGGAAATATCAATAGTACGGTCGAAGCCGGTTCCGGAGGATATTGGAAAGTTTAAATTAGTCATAGCGTGAGTTAAAACTAGGTTCGTATGCAGTCAACTTTTAAGAAGTTTTAAGTCAACAAGAACTCTGGTTTCAAATGTAGTAGTTTCTGAGATAGCTAAAGTTGTAGTATGGAAGGTGTTTGTTTGGTGTTTCTTTAACTGAGTTGACAGAGTTAAAAGACTATCGATTTGTCTCCTAACTTGTCTATCCTCATGGTTTTAAAAGAGACTTTCTAAACTGATGTCTCCCAATCACAACAAACTACACATATAGGTACTGCTACTGAAGAGAGGACAATTTTACAATTACGTTGTAAGAAACAAGTTTAGTAAAATAAAATAATATTGTTCATATGGAGCACTTAATGTAAATACCTCATTTTTCAACATTGGGCATTACTTTTTTAAACAATAAGTTTAAGTTGGATATTTTGAACATATAACCTAGTTGATGACAGCACACCCAATTACTCTTAATTACTTACAGGTGTAAGTTTATACTTGTACATGTCTTGACAAGGTGGATGGGGTCACCCTGACTGTACATTTAGGTTAGGAGAACGGTCAAATATGCTTTTGTTCTCGCGTAAGCAAAATTAAATACAAAATTTGGAAATATACACAATTGACAATTTAAGGGAGGAGGATAATTAACACATGAAAGACAGTTTTACGAAACGAAGCATGGCACTGACCCAGTAATAAGGTCAATTGTGTACCACTAAGGTACAGAATGTGGATGTCAGCATAATACACCTTCGCAACTTGATCGCAAATCAGCATTGGTAAGGTCAGTGAAACAATTCTCGGACATTGGAAGATAACATTCAACACAAATTAACAACGTTATTAAATAATTGAAACCAAAGAGTAACGTAACTCAAAATGACTGTGTATAAAAGCTCCTGAATTTCTGGCAATAAATTAGTATACTTAGTATGCTCAAAACGACAGTGTGTTGTGGTCTTCCCCAACTTCACTGCAACCTACAGGCTCTCACGTCACGCCCTGAGAGTTCTACAAGATCTTCAAGATACGACAACTTCGAACCTCTAGAACTTCAACCCCGGAGAGCACGTTACGCCCTCTCTCCAAACTTCAAGAACTTCAACCTCGAACCTGCACGTTACGCCCTCAGGTCACATCGGAGAGCACGTTATGCCCTCTCTCCACTCTACTAGAACTTCAACTTCAAGAGATCACGTCACGCCCTGATCTCCAACCTACGAGACCGTCTTCAGCATTACAACCTGGAGACAAGATTCATCTCCGCAACCACCCACGTGCTACGAGAGAGATTCTATACAGTCTTCTCTATAGAGATCACTTCACACTTTTGTTCAAGTCATGACCATTGAACAGGATAAATAAGCGATAACTATACATCGACAGATAATAAAAATGTCAAGGAATGTGTATATTTGGGTAACATTTTCAAAATCAACAGATAAAATCAAACAACGGAAATAAGTAGAAGAATAAGAATGGGATGGGTTGCATTTAACAGACTGTCTTATGTGCTTAAGAACCAAAATATCCTTCTTAAACTGCGATCTAAAGTATTCAACTCATGTTTAATACATGTTCTTACATAGGGGGCCCAAACATAGGTATTCAGTAAATCAAATGTAGATCGAATGAGAAAACTTCGAAAAGTCATGGAAAGGCATACGCTAGGGATATCTTTAAGAGAATACCAAACAAACATATGGATTGTTGGGCAAAGTTAAAATGGAAATGGACAGGCTACATCGAGTGCCAGGAAGATGAAAGGAGGAACAAAGAAATCGGGAACTGGAGGTTCTACACTACAAGAAAACGTGTGGAAAACGTGTCGCGTGGAAGACCACACATGCGATGTAGCAATGATACAAAGGAAAACGCAGGGCAAATGTGAAAACGATAATCACAAACCCGAGAGGAATGGAGACAATTGGAAGAGAGATATATTCAGATGTAAATCTGAGTAGAAAAAAGACTTTAAAAAATTATACAATGCATATCGCCGGTTCAGCAATTTTGCTTGAGTAATGTCAATCGCCGAATTGAAATATATACTTAGCAACAGATGAACTTGATCTAGATTTTCTTGAAACATAATTTAAATGTTGAGAATTTGCAATTCGGCACATCGCAGCAAAGTAATATTAATTACCGTCATCCTGATCACGATTATTTGGGTCGAATATTACCGCAAGCGTGACATATCGCCCTCGCTTTTAGGATCTCTATTCATATTCTACCAAAGAATAAAAGAGTTAATAGAATAACCGTGTAGCAAAGGAAGAGTTACATTCAGACTGACAAACTGCGAACTACTAAGGGAATTCAAGCCATCAGCAATTCTATTGGTGGTAGACTTGTGATACCAAATATAGGTATTTTAAAGTTGCTTGGTCTGACCGATTGGTGTCTTTAAACACACACCAGATTGTGGAGTTGAGAATCCATCAATTTCTCACTTCACTTAGTTGTGCCTATGTATGCAACTTTTCGAAAAATGTTGCGTTTTAAAGACCTGTCTTCCCAATCATAGTTCATATAATTTATCTAAAAAATCTATAAAAAAAATTCTAAAGAAGGAATAATTTTGCAATTCATTAGAAGCAAACAAAAAGGTAAAGTAACATTATGATGCCCACATGTAACAACTCGATGCAAATATGTTGAACATGTCATCCATTTCGAAGGTGGACGTGAACTCCATAGGAAATAAGACTCCTAGTCTTCCACCGAATTTGTGTATTTTGAAACTCAATTTTCTTTCAACGCAAATAGTTTAGTTATCCATTTTGTAAAATTCCAACATCAACGTTTAATATATATGTGTCACCCCCTATTCTAGAAAAGGAGAGTTTAAGCTATATAATCAATTTTACTAGCTTAAAACAAACAATTTGGTAAACTGTCCACTTCTGAGAAGTTGCCAGTCATTAGTTACTCCATCGGTGGTAGAGTTGTGGCATGAAATAAAAATATTTAAATTTGCCTTGGTTTCTGTTAGGAAAACTGTCTGTTTGGTGTATTTAAACACAAGATTTGGAAAACCTATCGATTTCCCGTTTAACTCAGCTCACAAACATGGCTGTAACTTTTTGAAATGTTTCCTTTCAGACGTTAGCATCCCCAAGCATATTTTAAACAATTATCCAAAACAGTTCTTAATAGAAAATAGTGTATTTATAATGAAACTAAAATAATAGGTAAAGTAATATTAAGGTCACCACGTGCAATGTTACAATGAAAATAGTTTAGTTCTTTACTTTGCAATGAGTCCAGCATTAACTTTCCATAAATTTGTGACACTGGTATGAAAATGCTCGATTTTAGGACCAACTTTATAATCAAAAGACAAATTAATAAACCCTTAACTTCAAAAAAGAAATAAGATATTAGCTACTTTATTAGTGGTGGACTTGTGGTACAAATTAAGGTGTTTCAAAATTATCTGGATAAAGAATAGTACCTATGTTGTTATTATGAATGAAGAAAATTTGCTAAAATAATTTTAGAAACTTGTGTGGAGCAACTCATTGTAAATTGTTGAGATCTATACTTTGCCATATTTCAGCATAACCTTTCGACATATTTATGCTACTTACCATTCTATAATAAAACAGTTTCAATTCTAGTACCAATTCATTATCCAAAAGATAAATTAATAAGAAAGACAGAAGTTTATCCACGTTCTTAAAGTTGACCATATGACATATGAAAAAAACACAAAAAAACAATTAAAAAAAGACCTATTAATAAATTATCTACTTCTCAAAGTAGATAACTACTAACTAACTAGATAACTAACTACTAATTAACAACTCCATTGATAGTAGACTTGTGACACCAAATGAAGGTATTTCAAAATTGCCTGGGTCCTGGTATGAAAAGTGTGTATTTGATGTCTCTCTTTTCAAGAATCCAGCATCAATTTTCAATACATTTATGTCACCATTTATTCTAAAATAAAAGAGTTTTAATTTTAGGAGTAATTTTACCATCAAATGACAAGTTACTCGAATTGATAAGTCAGTAACTATTGTAACGCGAAATGTAAACAGCAACGCGAAATGTGTTTACCCTTATCGGACGGCGGCTTTCCTCAAAGGAACGCCGCTACGCATAATTGAGTCCCGGCAACATCTTATTTAGGAAGAATGATTTATTACCTTCTGGACGTTTCTATATTAAGTAGTGTGTAGTGTAAAATTAGGACAGTGAAAATAAATTAGAAATAACTATTAATAATTATAATTATAATTATATATAATTATAATTAATAATTAATATAATATAATAATAATTATAATAATTATAATAATTATTAATAATATATTAAATAATTAAAATAACTATTTTAAATCAACACAGCTTTTGTGGTATCATATGCAGGATTTTTAGAGATAGCTGGATTTTGGTATAAAACGTGTCTGATTGGTGTTTATAAATTTCTAGACTATGGAGTTAAAAATCTAACTTATTCCACTCTACTTACCTTATATCAACCTGACTTATAAATTATAACCCATGGTTTGAAACGTAATCTCTTAAGAAGTTGCATCGTCAATCGTATTTGAAACAATTTGTGTGAAAATGACTGAAATCGAAAAAAAAAATAGGAATTAATGTTGCAATTAAATTGAAACAAAGCAATATCTTAAAGTAACACAATGACATTTATGCATACAGAGCACTTATTGTAAATGTCTAATCCCTCCTTTCTACAATATTCCAGCATTAAATTCGACATATTTTCGTAGCTATCTATTCCATAAAAAGAAGTTAGAGTTTTAGAAAGCTCCATCTTTCAAACTTTCCAAGCAACACAAGTGTTATTAAACCTATCAACTTTACAGATCAGTTAGACCTCCTTAGCAAATATGTCAACTTGTACCTCGAGTATCATACCTACTACCATTAAAAGCAACGTGTAGATCAACATACTATGTATTTACAAACATATAGCAACGTTTAGGATAATCGAACTTGACTAGTAAATTTCGTCGCAAACCAATATTAGTTATCGCGTCAATCATACTCAAAACCGAGTTTGCCTCTCGTGGATCAAATATCTTGCCGCTACTCTTTATCGACTGTGCTAAAAGACGACACGAAACAACATTACCTCCGTTCGAGGGGTAAATCGAATTTGACGGGATGATCTTTCCACCACGATGTGTACATCTGGGAAAGGCGTATGGCGCAAGTAAGCAATTGCTGGGTTGAACAATGGAACGACCCTGTGACAGGGGATGTGGAGTAGGGGACGTCGCAGGTGTTCTCTCATTAAGAAAAATGGGGGAGAATTCGACGAAGTTATGCTGATTGAAAGTTGTAGGGGGTTAATTACGTGGAGCGGATTGTTGTTGTGAAATGCGGTTAGGAATTTCGTTTCCTCTCGTAGCGTTGCTTTTGTGAGTAAATTGAGGAATTGGAGTAGAAGTACACTTGCGTGGATCATTTCACGTATAAAATGTTTCTTCAATTATAAAACAATGAAGCGTAATTTCCAGCAAAGCACAATGAACCAAAAAATTATTACCAAATGTTTTCATTAAGCATAACTGTAAATTCAGTACATTGAATTACTTTCTGACCCAATTTCTAACAACGGGTCATGATTCATTTAGGTGTTTCACTTTTCGTATAGGAAAAAGCAAAACCTCTCTGTCCCTAATGTAATCATACTTCAGATAATGCAGAACACGTCGCTTCAGATTGTCCACGACGTGCGACGGTCAGTTAAACGCCCACATATTAATTTACGAACCCTAGAATTTTGTATGCGAAGTGCACACCCTTCACGGATTGTTTTGTGATTTTCAACTTAAAAATAAAATTATATCACATGAAATAACGATTTTACACAGATATTCACAGAAAAAATGTATCTGAAACAATCAAGAAATGACATATCCACCACAGTGTAGGATGTGTAAACATCTCGATTAAGTATATATGTACTATACTTTATTAGAATTGTGTAATATATAATAAGTAGTTTTTCAAACATTTATTTTTGACTAACTTGTTCATTTATAATATAACCGTTATTACTTCCAAATTAGACATATAATTTGAACATTTATAACTTATCACAGGCATAAAAAATTTCTTTCTGCCTTACAACTTATAAGTGAAGCATACTTATAAGGTTCATGAATGTTGTCTATTTATTCTTTAAAAATTTCGCAAATATCTTTTGTTTGGGAGTATTTATTTTTTTCCAGATTATGTCAAAGAATGTTTTTAGTTTTTACCAATTTTGGTAGGAGCTGCTTTAGCTTTTAGCTTTAAAAAACTAAAGGATTCAACAAGCAGCAAATTGGAAAATTCCAATTTTTCAGTCATGTATGGAATACATACCCCTAAAATTGTCACTATTAAATTCTAGATCGTAGGGACATAGAACTTAGCTATAAGTTTTTTGAATTCTCTTACAATTTGAGCATTGTGTTTTAAAAGGTAACATTTTTGCAAAATTAAAATTACTTTTACAATATGTCACCGCTATAAGCCAGGTACCCCATCGAATATAACAGATTGGAGAAGTAATGACACATTTAGGTACCTATCTTTAACATTATTAGTGCCAGCAGGTGTCTGCAGAAATATTTTCTTTACTTAATTAATCAAGTTACCAGATATAAGGTAGTATTGTCGTACCATTTCACATATTCTGTGTAAGACGTGAGAAAGTCGGTTTTCGGACGATAATTTTTACGTGATAACGTCATAAGAAAACATTGATGAAAAATGGAATACGTCTATGAATTGAATATAATTATTATCACTAAATTATCATTAGAAGGTTTTTTCGCACTGTGGTTGGCCGGTCCAACTGGTCATTTTAGACACATTGTTATGACATGTGTGAAGTTCAACATTAATCTTGAACCTTACATGAATTGCTGCGCAGGATAATTGTTTTCATTGAATACTAAATGAAAGCAGTCGACTTTTTGCACGATCATTTATATCATTCATCATAATGTTTTAGTCGAAATCGTAACATAACCTATTATTACTGCACTCATTGACCGATGCAAGAACAAATATATGAGATTATATAGCTAATCGAACTCTAAGGGCCAAATTCAGAAACGCCACTCACCCTACATCTACACTCAATTTTTAAGTAAAATCTTCACTACACTCAATTTGGTATTCATAGACTTTCCTCAATTGAAATGTCCCTTAAATTGAGTATCAGATTGAGTGAGATTTGAGTGGTTGAAATTCACCACTTAAAATAATCCCCAACCATACTTTTACGAGTTTTGACTTTCGTGCAGATGGTCATTAGCGTCGTTAGTGACAGTTTTTTGTGCATTTCTGTTTATGTTAGATGGTGTTAGCAATATGGATATCATGGCTAATGAGTTCAACGAATTTGTAGAGTTCATACAATATATTGAGGATGAAAGATATTTACCAGTGCCACGGTAGGTAAAAACAGATGCGGTTAATTTCCTACCTACGATAAAATTGTAGGTAGCACCCTAAGATGGAAATGCGTACCGAGGGAAAAGTATGATTTGTTTAATAAGGCAATTAATTGTTTCAGAAATTATATCAGAGATTACAACAATCCCCTTCAGCACTTAACCAACTTGGAGATCTTAAAGAGGTATAGATTTGGTGGAGACACCATTCGACATATTATTTTTCCAATGGTATATGGCAGGCATAGGGGTGGAGACTCTTTTAATTGGACCTTTTCCCTTGCACACATATACCTTTTTGGAATGCTCATAGCTCATTGATTCAACGTAAACGACTTTGCAAAACGCGATTCCAAATTAAGTGACGCCTGACATGCGCTTGACAGTTGCTGCCACAAAACACATAATATATGCACAGAACACCAAATTGAACTAACACAGTCAGCAACAAACACGATGATTTGCGATATTGCCAAACATCCTTCCCTGAAATCATTTTTAAATTGAGATGTATTTGAGTAACTTGATTTACACGTTTCTGAATTCCAAAATTGAGGGGAAGGCGCACTCAATCTCATTTTGAGATACAATTGTGTGTAGGTAGAAATGAGTGTGAGTGGCGTTTCTGAATTAGCCCCTAAGAATGCAAGAATTGAATACCTTATTGCCGCAATTGTTATTATAATAGTAATAAGCAATGTTATGCACAGAAAATATTCAGATAACTTTATAAATATTAGTGTGCTGACTGTTGTCGCCGTCGTCGCCGACGACGGAGTGGAAACAGTGCAATCAGAACGCGCGTAGCGCGTACCCCTTCGTCCCCTTCCATCGCGCTCGCGAACCGAGCCGATCGCCAAATCGAGCTTTCACTCAGACGCTGTGGTGTAAAAGAGATAGATGCGTCACAAGGCAACCGCCAAGGTCGATCTCTGTATATTGTTGTCGCTCTCACTCTAGCTCACACGCATGGGTCTGCCGTAACGTTACAATGTTTTGTGAACCGGCAGGTAGCCGGCACATCGATTTATAAGACGTATATCACGTCAAAAACACATTAGAACAAATAGCGTTTGCGTTTGGAAATAATCAAATAAAACTTTCCTTTCCAGTCTGGGCTACAGTTTCAATATTACTGTTATGAGGAAATTTTATTATAAAATAATATTCTCTAAAGTTAGAGCAATTTAAAGAACCCATTGTGTCTTTGGCTGCAAGCCTTCTGCTTATATCAGCGATCTAATCGACATTTTTGTTTCTGATCTTGTTGTAATCTATTCACTTAGTACATTAGTAATAAATTGTATTATTGGTGTTAATTAATATGGTTTTGTACCCTTGCAATATTGTTTTGAAGATTGTTTACTGAAGGTTTATTCAGTTATGACGTGGAATCTCAGCCGTAATGAATCCTTCTTAAAAATACATTTAAAATTATGCTCTAGTTGCATTAGGCTCTAGAGACCAAAAATTGGAAATAGTGTTGCCGAATTAGGCAATATGAAGACAACATACACATTAGTTAGGCATTGGTCTTGGAGTAGATTCCTTTGTTTTGACGTGATATACGTCTTATAAATTGATGTGCGGGCTACACATCCCAGAAAACATTCTAACGTTACGTCAGACCCATGCGTGGAAGCGAGAGACGAGTGGAAGTGAGAGAGAACAAGCAATAGACAAATACTGTCGGTCTAAGCGGTCGCTTCTGACGCATCTATCTCCCTTCCACTCCGTCGGCGGCGACGGCGGCAGCACACAGCTGGGCGTTAGCGGTTATCTGAATATTTACTGTGCATACCATTGCTTATTACTATTACAATGACAATAGCGGCAATAAGGTATTTATTATTGCATTCTAAGAGTTCGGTTAGCTATACAATCTCATATATTTGTTCTTGTATCGGTCAACGAGTGCAGTAATAAAAGGGTATGTTACGATTTCGACTAAAAAATTATGATGAATGATATAAATGATCGTGTAAAAAGTAGACTGTTTTCATTTAGTATTCAATGAAAATAATTACCTTGCGCAGCAATTCATGTAAGGTTCAAGATTAATGTTCAACGTCACACATGTCATAACAATGTGTCTAAATTGACCAGTTGGATCGGCCAACAGCAGTGCGAAAAAACCTTCTATAATATAAAACATCGATGATAATTTAGTGATAATAATTCAATGCAATTCATAAACGTATGCAATTTTTCATCAATGTTTTATTATGACGTTATCTCGTAAAATTATCGTCCGTAAACCCACTTTACAGACAACCAATTTATTTTTCCATTTCTATATTGAGCAAGTTCAGCTTTGTCCAAAGTAGATATACAACACACCATTCTTACTTTGCAGCGAGTAATCCCACTAAGGTATCATCCTCCTTTAGTTTTTTATTTCAAGACATTATTGTAAAATGCGTTGCAATTAACACGATTGACTTGTTCCATCGAAAAATGAAATCATTTTAACTTTAGTATTATTCTTGAATTTACCACGTGCTGTTACTATTTTTTACTACGCAAGAGAATACTGAAATAATTCAAAGATTTCACTAAAAGTAGTCTCCAAATCGAACTTATAGTTTTTTTGTTGTTTTTGATATTGTAACGTTTATTTTATAATTTATTTACATTAATTGAACACTAATTTATTTAACACACTTAACTACTTTTACACTAGACTAGACACTACATAATTTATTTGTACTGCTCCGCTTTCGGATCGTATGTCGCGTTCACTTCTGCTTCTCTAGTTCTAACTAACTCCCTCGATCACAAACCCCCTTATATATACATCCCCAACCCTGATCGAGAACATTCCAGTACATTCTAGAAGCCTACGCAGCAAATGTTCATCCACCTGTTTTGTACGCGTCGTAGTTATTCTTTTGAAGGAGTAAACATGTGTCGCTTTGTTTACTTCTCGCATTACACTGCCCCCGCCTTAGAGACGTTTCGTCTCGGAACGTATCCCTGGTAGGCCCATGCAGGAACCTGCAGTTAGTCCCCCGCTTACAGCGAGACGTGGCGTCAAAATAACAGGGGACCGTCTTCCCGAGTCGACATGGTGCAGGCCCAAAACAGCAGACTAAAACTTCCACTCCGGTATTCTTGAACACTACTTCCAGCATATTCCGGACAACCCTCCAGTCCAGCTGATCTCGTCCAGCACCTAACTTGGGGACAGCTAGCTTCCTGATGTCGAGCTCCAGCAGTCGGTCTCGTAGCCTATGCAAGGTTCGCCATACATCGTGATAACATGGTTTAAGGGACCCGATCTCCTTCGTAACCAGATAAAAGATGTGTCTTACGTTGTCACGTAGTTCCAGAACCTTGCCAATTTCCGGGAGTTGCGCTCTGAGTTGTTCCAAGCGCCCGTACTTCTTCTTGAAAACCGTGGCGATACCTCGTGACATTACCAGGTCGGCGGACACGCAATGGGCCAACGAGTATTCTTCAGGTACGCTGAACAAATCTTGTTGTTCTTCACAGGTTACCCCATACCGTGCTTTTCCGGTACCCCCGTAGGCGCTCATAAATTCTTCGAACGAAAGTTCGTTCTCCTGCGCCATCGTGTTTCTTACTCGGGGGACCTCCGCCTCATCGTGCGACCCCTCATAGGGTGCCAACCGATTAAAGTGCACCACTCTCGGCTTGCCGTTTGGTAGTTTGCTTACCCGGTAGACCACGTCATTGATTCGTTTCTTCACAATATAGGGACCTTCCCAATTGGTCTGTAACTTAGGGTACAAACCTCGTTTCTTCTGTGGGTTGTACAGCCAAACTCGATCTCCCATTTGGTAGCCACCCTCATTAGCGTTGATGTCGTAACGCTCTTTTATGCGATCACTGGCGATATTTAGTTGGTACCGGACTTGATCGTGAATTTCGTTCATCCTTTGCCGCATCCGGGAAACGTAATCTTCCCCCGAAACGTCCTCGTCCGGTCTAGCGCCAAAGATTAGATCACAGGGCAGTTTAAGTTCTCGCCCGAACAGGACTTTGGCTGGAGTTTGTCCTGTCGACTCATGAACGGCCGAGCGGTAGGCCATCAGGAAGAACGGCACGTGTTCGTCCCAGTCTCTTTGATGTGACGAAACCATTTTCGCTAGATAGCGGTTGAGGGTGCGATTCATTCGTTCTACCATGCCGTCAGACTGAGGGTGAAGGGCCGTGGTTCTTGTTTTTCGTACCCCAAACTTCTCACAGATCCTCCGGAATAGGCCACTCTCAAAGTTTCTTCCTTGATCCGAGTGTAATTCCATGGGTACTCCAAACCGGCAGATCGTCTCCTTCACTAGCACATCGGCCACTGTCTCTGCCTCCTGATTAGGGAGAGCGTACGCTTCTACCCACTTCGTAAAGTAGTCCATCACGACCAAGATGTATTTATTCCCCTTTTCGGTCTCAGGGAAGGGTCCTGCTATATCAATAGCGATCCTTTCGAAGGGGCTTCCGACGTTATATTGTTTCATGGGAGCTTTCGGTCGTCTTTGTGGCCCATTACTTGCAAAGCATGTAGTACATTTCTTGCACCAGTTCTTCACGTCGTCTGAACAATTGATCCAGTAGAAGCGCTCCCGTACCTTCTGCAGCGTTTTCTTGATCCCTAAATGTCCACCAGACGATCCGTCGTGAAGGTGCCGCAAGACCTCCGGGATTTTACTGGAGGGAATTACCAACTGCCGTCTTTCCTCCGTCCCGTCTTGGCTCTCCAGTACGCGTTTTAGTAGCCCATCCTCAACCACTAGCGAGTCCCACTGTGCCCAATAGCTCTTAAGTTTTGGCGAGCCAGGTGATACCTTTTGCCACTCAGGACGCTCTCCTCCCTCTTTCCAAACCAGGATTTCTTTGAGAACCGGGTCTTTTCCTTGCTCTTGTCGTAACGAGGATGGTGTCCATTCCTCGGCGACCACGGTCGTTCGATAGACTTTCTCGGACTTTTCCTCTGCTTTATGACAATGAGGACACTCATCAGGGCATGGTCTTCTCGAGAGTGCGTCTGCGTTTCCATGACTCTGTCCTGGCCGATGTTCTATGACAAAGTCATACTCCTGGAGCCTCTCGATCCAGCGAGCGATCTGTCCTTCGGGATTCTTAAACTGGAGGAGCCATTTAAGAGCAGCATGATCGGTCCGGACCAAAAACCTCCTTCCACACAAATATTTATGGAAGTGCTCGATGGACTTGACGATGGCCAATAATTCACGCCGGGTGACGCAGTAATTCCTTTCTGGTTTGGAGAGTACCTTGCTGAAGTATCCAAGGACACGTTCTTGTCCCTCCTGGCGCTGCGACAGAACACTTCCAATTCCCACATTGCTCGCGTCGGTGTCCAGGATGAACTGTCCTTCTGGCAGAGGAAAACTCAGCACTGGGGCACTGGTCAACTTCCTCTTCAGCTCGTCGAAGGCAGACTGGCATTCCTCATCCCAACAGAAGTTTCGTCCTTCTTCCGTGAGCCTTGTCAACGGCTTAGCGACGTCGGAGTACATCCGGACATATCGTCGGTAGTACGTGCAGAGGCCCAGAAAACTCCTCAACTGGTGTTTATCTACCGGTATTGGCCACTCCTTCACCGTACTTGTCTTATCCGGATCAACGGCGACGCCCTCTCTGCTCACTACGTGCCCTAAGTATGAGACCTTCCTTCTGAAGAGCTGACATTTCTTAGGGTTCAGTTTCAGCCCCGCACCTCGCAGTCTCTGGAAGACGTCCTCTAAGTTTTTCAGATGTCCCTCGAAGGTCTTGCCCATCACGATGACATCGTCCAAATAGACTAGGCACGTTTTCCACGTCAGACCCATTAGCACGCTCTCCATCAGCCTCTCAAACGTCGCTGGGGCATTACAAAGTCCGAATGGCATGACTGTAAAATGCCACAGGCCGTTACCGAAGGTAAATGCCGTCTTTTCCTTATCGGCAGGGTTCATTTCGACTTGCCAATAGCCGCTTTTTAAATCCAAGGTCGAAAATATCGTGGATCCAGCAAGGGTATCGAGTGTGTCGTCGATACGTGGTAGCGGGTAGCTGTCCTTTTTGGTGACACTGTTCACCTGCCGGTAGTCTACACAGAATCGAGTAGTCCCATCCTTTTTCTTCACCAGTACTACCGGCGAGGCCCATGGACTGCTTGACGGCTCGATGACCCCGTCCCGCTCTAGGTCCTTGATGATTTTCTCGGCTTCCTCTCGTTTGGCCAAGGGTAGTCGTCTTGCTGTTTGTCGAATCGGTCGTGTCTCGCCCGTGTCAATTTTATGTGTCACGACCTTGGTCTTTCCCAGCTTTCCATTCTCTGTGGTAAATATGTCCTGGTACTTATTTATTAATTCATTGGCCTTTTGTTTCTGTGTGGGCGAGAGAAACGCACTGGTCTGGGAAAGAATTTGTTTCAAGTCCTGCGGAGTGTGTCTGGACCTTTCTTCCTCACTAACGCCCCTTACGATGGCCGAAGCGGCTATACATGTGCCCAGCTTCGTACCCTTCTTGATGGTGACCGGGTACTGATTAATGTTAAGTAGCCGCACAGGCACTTCCCTTGAGAGAGTAACGAGCGCCTTTCCTACCAGTACCCCCCGAGCCAGTCGATTGTCATCGTTTTCTGGTTCGATCACGGCTGGAATTCCCTCTTCCACAACACCCCTCAGACAGGTAGAGGTGATCGTTTCGCTTTGTTCCGGGAGAATCACATCTTCTGCCATTATTACGTCTAACACAAAGTTGTCACGATTGTGTAGCAGTAATTCTTCTTGACCGATCCTCAACACTCGGTGTCCGAAATCCAACTGGAATCCATGATTCCTCATGACGTCCATCCCCAGTATGACGTCTTCCTCAATTTCGGCTATGAGAACAGGATGGTCAAACTTTACTCGTCCCAACGTCATGCTAACCGTCGCTTCACCGTGTATTACTGCCTTCTCCCCAGTGGCAGTTCTCAATTGCCACCTACTTGGCCTAATCTTCCTACGGTCCCTCACAACTTCCGAGCGTACGATCGTCTTCGTAGCTCCCGTGTCCACAAGCATGGCGTGGGATCTCCCGTCGATAGTGCCATCGACGTACGCGCTCCCCAATTGGTGGGAAAACGAGGCTATACTGGCCCGGGGGTTTCCACTGCTACGGGTCGACGTTCCCCCTTTCTTATCGACCCGCATTAGTTTTCCTGGGCCTTTGCCGGCGCCGCTGTTCTAGGCCGCTTGCAAGAACTCTTCACATGGCCCACTTCGCCACAGTTCCAACAGCGAACTACCTTCTTCTTCGCTGACAGCACCTCCATGATCTGCTGTAGGACCCTTTCCACGAGCTTTTCAGTGTCTACTTCCTCTGTAACCGCTCGAACACGGCCATGACCGCGGGAGGCTTCCATGGCTGCATCATGCTCCAGTGCGATGGCGAGCGCGTCCATTAATGTTTTCGGACGAGCTAGTCTCAGGGCCCTCTGCAGTTCCTGGTCCCGCAGCCCGCTCACGAACGTCTGCACTGCGAGGCACTCCATCATCTGTTCCGGCGCCGTGGGATACGCCAACCTCACTAGTCTGGCTACGTCCGCTTCGAACTCCTGCAGGGTCTCGTTCGATCGCTGACGGCGATTGGACATCTGAGATTGATGGACTTGCTCCAGATGTGTTTGGCCGAACCGCATTTCCAGTCGCCTCAGCAGCTCCTTGTAATTCCCGGCTTCCTCGGTGGATAGCGTCTGAAGCACTTCCAAGGCCTCTCCACGTAAGGCTACCGTAAGGGAAACAGCTTTTTCGTGAGGGGACCAAGCATTAGCCTCCGCTGCTGCCTCAAACTGCTTCTTGTAGCTGGCCCACGGAATTTTTCCATCGAACGTTGGGGGCGTCACTCGATTGGTGGATATCGAGTTCTGTTGAACGACCGCCTTTATTTCTTCCTTCGTTTCGCCGCTACTGACTCGCTTTAGTCGTTCTTCCGACTGCTTCGTCTTCTGTTCAATTTCGTCTTCTTTCCCCTCGCCGCTACTGAGTTGTTCTAGTCGTTCTTCCAACTGCTTGATCTTCTGTTCCATCTCCTTACGCTGAGCCTCAATCTGGTCGGTTATCTCTTCCCTCTGGGCGGCGATTTCTTCCCTCTGGGCAGCGATTTGAGCAGTGATGTCTTCCCTCTGGGCGGCGATTTGAGCAGTGATGTCTTCCCTCTGGGCGGCGCTTTCTTCCCTCTGGGCGGCGATTTCTTCCCTCTGGGCGGCGATTTGAGCAGTGATGTCTTCCCTCTGGTCGGCGATTTCTTCCCTCTGGGCGGCGATTTCTTCCCTCTGGGCAGCGATTTGAGCAGTGATGTCTTCCCTCTGGGCGGCGATTTGAGCAGCGATGTCTTCCCTCTGGGCGGCGCTTTCTTCCCTCTGGGCGGCGATTTCTTCCCTCTGGGCAGCGATTTGAGCAGTGATGTCTTCCCTCTGGGCGGCGATTTGAGCAGTGATGTCTTCCCTCTGGGCGGCGCTTTCTTCCCTCTGGGCAGCGATTTCTTCCCTCTGGGCGGCGATTTGCTTCGTGATGTCATCGTCTTCGAACTCGAAAACTTCCGGGTCCTGGCCATTTTCTTTCAAAAATGCCGAGAGTCGGTCCTGGAGTTCGGTCTTCCTCCCTCCTGTTTCCAATTCCCGTTCCTCGAGTTCTTTTTTTAACTCGGCCACTTTTAATTCGCGTAACTTCTTCATGATCCGCTCTTCTGACACCAATGTAACGTTTATTTTATAATTTATTTACATTAATTGAACACTAATTTATTTAACACACTTAACTACTTTTACACTAGACTAGACACTACATAATTTATTTGTACTGCTCCGCTTTCGGATCGTATGTCGCGTTCACTTCTGCTTCTCTAGTTCTAACTAACTCCCTCGATCACAAACCCCCTTATATATACATCCCCAACCCTGATCGAGAACATTCCAGTACATTCTAGAAGCCTACGCAGCAAATGTTCATCCACCTGTTTTGTACGCGTCGTAGTTATTCTTTTGAAGGAGTAAACATGTGTCGCTTTGTTTACTTCTCGCATTACAATATTTTGATCAATTGAAGTTATGGCGCACACCTTTGTATCAAGCGATTTATTGAGGAATCCTATGTAACAATTCCGGTTTTAATGATAAGTTCCATACAATTTTCAGATTTAAAGTAACCTATGCTAACTAAGTTTTTTTTAGATATTACTGGGGAAGTAAAGTTTAATAATTTTCTCTGTAACTTAATATGTTAAGTACACGTTCAAAATCAACATTTCATTGTACTTCAAGTAATCTTTTAGCATATGGATGAATTAACTGGAAGATACTGTGCTTTTGTTCCATTTTTACAAGAACAGCATTTAAAAGTGAATACGGGATACTTAACGTTTTGAGGTTGCGCTCATTAGGAAAACGAGATTCCCTTAACGAAGAGCGCTCTGATTTCCTGAGATCTTGAGTTAAGCTCCTAATCTGAATCAACGTAACGACGTGTAATTGAGTTCCCCAATATAAGTTTCAGCGCGTTGTACACTTGAACTTTAATTTCACATTCAAATAGTGGAAATGGAAGAAAACCGCTTCGTTAGTCGCAGCTTAGACGATTTCAGCTTCATTAGGAGGTCATTCTTCAAAGTTTCATTGAAAAACGCACTCCACATCAACTCACCATTAATTAACGTTGAAAAGATCTCCTTAACGAACAGGTTAATTTGATTCCGTGTGCTCTCTCCTCACTACCGGTGTTAGGATTGGTGGAGCAACACTAAAACGTATTGATTTTCTGTCTTTTCGCTGAAATATTCGTCTAGCTACGGCACAAATGGCATTCGCCATTCTGCGAGCAACCGTTATTAAAACAACTTGGAGAAACGCTGCTCTGGTCGAGATTTTCCCTTTGTTTCGGGCATAATCGGATACTTTCCGTACTACTTACTCCCTGGCGGTGGGAGTTTGATTAATTGCCCGAATCGTTAGGAGTCGAGTTACAAATTACCATCGACGAGCTTTTTACATGTGAATTTGGTACCCGAAAACTCTCCGCCTCTCTTATTATTAGTTGAAAAAAAAAACACGTTTCCATTACGTAATAACGTAATAAATCACCTGAATCGTTCCATGGGAATTACGTTATCAATTTCCACCAACGAGCGTTTTTTAATGCTTAAGAGGAGGCTCTCTAGAAATGATTCATGTTTCCATTAACAGTCGGCAGAGAAGTCAGGAGAGATACATGTAATTTGTGACAGTGTCAAAAAATTGTATTTTAAATATGGTTTAAAATATACACAACTCCCTTTAAAACAGAAGTTCAATCACCGTATAAATTATCATTAAAAAAATTTTCTTTGTATAACGTTATTAAAAAAGCACTCTAACACTGTTGTAATCATTACTAAAAAGTATGAGTTTCAGTTAATATGTGCCACTGAAGTTGAAGGATATTTGTACGATTTGGAATGGAAAATCTAAAATTTCAATTTGTTGTAGCATTGATCATCTAGATTTTCTTCAAAACGTTGTAAATGCTTGTTTAAAAAACAACTTTCCAACATTCATGTTTATCCTTTGGAAAATCATACAGGTCTCCATTAACATGCGGCTGACAAGGTGGAGTAGATTCCTGTAATTTATGATATTACAAAGAATAAGTTATAAATACAAAGTTATTCTACTTAATATTATAGCAATGTAATGTTTATTGTTATAACTAAGGTACAGCCAAAAATGTTAATTACTCATCAATTCTTTAAAACTGTAAAAAGGGACTCATTAGAAATCGCATTATAAATTTCCATCAAATAACTTTTTTAGTATTCAGGAAAGGCTCTCATAATCATTTCTAGAAAAAGTTTCATGTTTCCATTATCAGACGGCGTATGTCAGAAGAAATTCATGTACTTGGTGATGTAAACTCCAAAATTGTATTTCGTTATAAATTCAGACTTATAAATTCAATGAATTCGTAAATTCTTTAAAACAAAAGTAGAGCTCGTCATAAATCACGCTGTAAACCTCTATCACCGAGTATAACGTCATAACGGAAATACCATTTCGTGCTTAAAAGTTTAACGGCATTTTGACAGCTTTTTCGTGTATGGGGGATTTGATTTAACAAAACACACAGCTAATTTTGCGTCCTGGATAAATAAACAATGTCTATAAATGGAAAATCCAGTTTTTCGCTAGTGAAAGTTTACATTTGCACCATAGGTGAAAAGGTTAAATGATGAAGTTTTAGGTATGGGAAGGGCCTTCATTTTGAGTTGTTGTTTATCAAGATCAATCTAACAATTGTTTACCGAGATATTGGTAAAATTTGTAGGGTTACTTAATGTCCCCTTTCTAGGATCATTTTCTTACAATTTATTTGGCAAGTATCCATTTTTCTCACATAAATGTATGAAGGAAGCTTCGACAAATCTAAAGGTAACCTTTATACACCAAGCATTAGAGTATTTTTTCGTGACAAAATTCTAAGGAGGTAGAGACTTGTGCCATCTTTTAGAGAATTTAATGAGGATTCTTATTTTCAAGTTTTCAACATCAGATTTAACCGCCAACTATTTTTTTATTAACAATTTAACAAAAAAAAACGTGTTTTTTTCGTTTTTCTTTAATAGCAACGGGCGTATCGAAGTAATGACAACAGCGTCAACAGACAATTTGTAGGTGTTAAAAAGACGAAGAGAATGAGGTGAAAATCAACCAGATCGCATAATTAAAAAAGGAGAAAATTTGGAAAAACGAAAATAATTTTCAATTTTTGAAAAATTCATAACTGCGCGAGTTTTCACGCTGGTGAAAAATGTTTCCGAAATTAAGTGGCTACCAAAGTGGAGTTAATATGTGCACAAATTAGGCGCAGTCCGGTTAATAGTTTACACAAAATCGCCGGTTGAATATTCGGGTGGCCTTTTTTGCGAGAAGGCTGGATGCTCGGTGGGTAGTGCAATTTCAATTTCTGAAAAAGATTCGGAAAGAAGAGATCTCACACTACAAGGCCTCTATTCCAGTTTTTTGATAAAATTATGGGAAGTGGGTATATAATGGCCGACTCATGCCATGTTTAAAGGCATTTTACACCCACTTCGCATAATTTTATCAAAAAACTGGAATAGAGGCCTTGTAGTGTGAGATTTCTTCTTTTAGAATCTCTTTTAGAAATTAGAATTGCACTACCCACCGAGCATCCAGCCTTCTCGAAAAAAAGGCCACCCGAATATTCAACCGGCGATTTTTCGTAAACTAATAATCGAACAGCGCCTAGTTTGTGCACATATTAACTTCATTTTGATAGCCACTTAAGTTCGGAACCATTTTTCGCCAGCATGAAAACTGGCGGAGTTATGAATTTTTCAAAAATTTAAAATTATTTTGGTTTTTCCAAAATTTCTCCTTTTTTAATTATGCGATCGGGTTGATTTTCGCCTCATTCTCTTCGTCTTTTTAGTACCTACAAATTGTCTATTGACACCGTTGTCATTACTTCGATACGCTCGTCGCTATTAAAGAAAATCGTAAAAAACACGTTTTTTGTTGATAAATTGTTGATAAAAAAGAGTTGTCGGTTAAATCTGATGTTGAAAAGTTGAAAATAAAAATCCTCATTAAATTCCCTAAAAGATGGCGCAAGTCGCTACCTCCTTAGAATTTTGTCACAAACGGGTATGTTTTTGAGCTCTAATGCTTGGTGTATTAGTTCTCTGTAATCTGGATCAATACTGAAGAATTTGACATTGAAATATTATCCTCAGGGATAAACAATTATAATATATCATAAAGTAGTAATAGAGTCACGCTAAAATTTTTAACACTTATTGAAGACCATAGATGCTCTATTTTCAAGGCTTTTCAAAGACTTAAAGCCATTTTGCAATAATTATTAAGCATTAGAGAAACAGAGTTTTTCAATGATTTTCACGGATTTCCCGTTGAATAATTGATCTATTTAACATTTCAAGGCTCATTTTAAATATTGTAACGTTTATTTCTAATTTATTTACACTGTTCTTAATTATACACTACACAATTCTTAATTTATCTTCACAATTTCCTAACTAATTAATTTATATAACACACTTAACTTTTAATTTATTTGTACCATTCGCTTGTCCGTTTATCGCACTGTTTACTCTTTCGCGGCTTCACGTCTAATCTCCTTCTCCGACCGCAAGCCCGCTTATATACTTATCTCAATTGTATTCGCGATGATTCTAGGTCATTCCTTTCCCAAATAATGTTTACCTAGAAACGCCCAGAAGGTAATAAATCATTCTTCCTTTACTAAGATGTTGCCGGAACATTCAAGACGGTTTTTATTGCTCAATTAAGCGTAGCGGCGTTCCTTTGAAGTAAGCCGCCGCCCGAAAAGAGTAAACACGTTTCGCGCTGCTGTTTACATTTCGCATTACAATATATTAAGAATATCTATATCCATTAAGTAGAACAATCTTTACCTGAGCCTATGGCCATTAAGACATAAGCAAAAAATCAGTATTTCGCACCTAAATCTCAAAATAGATAAGCAATGCCACATGAGCTAGGTGTCACTTTCATGTTTATAGCACTTCTATGGGTTAGTACTACCCACAGTGCTCGAAACATTTTCCATAGGTTGCACTGGTAGAAAACAAAACATAAGATGCCTACACTAAAATGATTTCCAAGCGAGCAGAGACTCATCTCTGTAGAGTCTAGAGTCTGCTAGAGTCATCTTCGCAATAGCTGCTAGAAGTTATAATTTGCCGATGATTTTAATAATAGTGAATCACTTTTTACCGAGCTACATATATTGTTACGGAACATATGTATTCCTTAGCTCGTGTTGTAAGTTACAAGTCTTAATATAAATAATTATTTGAAACAAAAACAATTATCTTTTTTTCCTATACATGTAGAGTGATGTCACTGGCATGATAATTACTGAGGATAAACGAATATTAAAAGAAAAAAGAAAAAATCTCACTTGTGGTTGCCGAATTATCTAAATTGTTTATAAGTAAAAAATTGCTTATTATGTACAACCAGTCTTAGCCATTATTTTTAATTACATCAACTCGTTTCTTTCTCTAACATGATAGTGGAGATCCCGTAAAATACATTTTTTCAATGTGGGATACTTCTCCGAGCACTTCCTAAAGCCACACAATTGTTTATAGGACTAATTAAGAAAAAATATTTGTATTACTAAATATGTTATACAGTATTAAATCGACAGTGATGAAATGTTATACACATGTAGAGATTCCATAAACACTCTTGGAAATTGCACCAAATATCACTTCAGTTGATTGGTTCAAAAATATAAACATTTTTAACTAATTGCCCAAATAAGAGTTCTCTTGCAAATATCTCGGTAAATAATTACCCGATTTTGATAAACAGTAACCCGAAATAAAGATCTTTTTGATACCTACTTCTTCTTCATTTAACTGTTTCACCTAGGCAGCATGCGAAACATTTTATAAGTAAAATACTGAATTTTTTATTTATAAATATTGTTTATTTATTTAGGTCCCAAAATTAACTGTATCTGTTGAGGTATTTATGTGCATGTAACCCCCCCCCATGCATGAGAAAGGTCCGAGAGGTTTTATTAATATTTATAGCATGTGCTCTTTAAATAAAACCTTTCCAGCATTCTCATACTGATTCCATCAAAAATGGTACAAATAGGCCGCAGAGAAGGCAGCCGTTTAGTTTATATTGCTAAATTGAAGATTGTGTTTTGTTACTAGTGCAGCTCATATTTAAATAAATCACAAATTTTTCATAAACGGATAAACTTACTGGAAAGCACGTTATAAATTCCCGTGAAAAAGATGACACTTAGGAAAAGCTCTCATAATCATTCCTGGAAAAATCTACATGCTGTAACAGCTGCTATTAGGTAATATGCGAGTAAGAAAATAACGATATACGCATCGTGATTGGGGGTATTATTGAAATATTATATTTTGTGATAACATTGATAAATGTTAGCACTTTAGCGATAACAATTAAAAAAATGTTAAATTTACATTGTAACTAAACATGACAAAATTTTCCGTGATAAACTAAATATATTTATTTACTTATTTATTAAAGCGAAAATGTTACATCGTAACAAAGAAATCAGTTTCCTAACATTCTTGTTTATCACTTTTCAAATCCTATGGTATGCAAATTTAACGGGCACGGGTGTAACGAAGCCGATTTTCGAGCGCTGAGAGTAGACCACCCACCATACATTTAAACGTGAAATCAAATCTATCTCGGACAGATGGCGGCCGATAAGGCACTGTTCAATCCACCATCGGTTCAATATCAGGACAAAATGAATATGAGCCACTCGCCCTCTACGGCGTCCTCTGCCTGAGTTAATCCAAGGCGAGAACCACTACTTGTTTCCGTTATTCGTATTTATTCGTTGTTGTCTGTCTCCGTCCGACCGACCGATATTTGTAATTGTCTTATATGTAATTGTGAGCGTCACCGACCGGTAAATCTATACTGACCGAAGTAGTCGTTATTCGTTACGTAACCGTCCGATTGTGAACGTACCACCGACCGATAAATGTAATTGTGAGCGTATTACCGACCGATAAATGTAATTGTAAACGTCACCGCCGTTATATTTCCGACCGACCGAACTATTCGTTATTTGTTATGTAATTGTCCCTTACCGACCGCTAATAGTAAATGTTTTGCTAGTCCGTTTGTATATGTTAGCTCGTACGTCGAACCATTAACAACCGTCTCTCTCCGAACCGCTACAAATTAATTTTTCCTTCGTTGTAAGGAAAAATTAATTTTTCTCTGTCCTCCGCTTGCTCTCTCTCACACTCTCGCTCTCTCGTAATAGCCGCACTACCGAATCTTAAACTCTGCACGTTTTGTTATCGTCTCCGTATGTAGCTATTTCTCTTTCATTGTGAAATTGTTAAGATAATCTTCCGTTCTCTCATTTTCAATATTTAGAGGGTTTTTCATATTCCAGATCTTAATTTTATTGTTAGCAAAAGTATTATACTTTTCAGTTTCCGCATTTTCGCTTAGTTAAATAGTTTTCGATCTTTCCAATTTCGTTTAGAATAAAATTTTATTTCTCTTCAACTGTGATACTTTAATATTTTCGCATTTGTGTGTTTCCTTTCGAGATACATAAATAATTGTAAATAAGTTTTTCTCCGGTCTCCGTTCGACGACCTCGCAGGTGTTAATTGTACGAATTGTTTTCACGGCCAATTGGGAATAAAATAATTTTAGGATTTTCTATTTTTGAGCGTGTGTTTCATTTCTACAGACAACCCTGGTAATCTCCTGAGTTCGTAAAATTACCCAGGCATATTCCCGAGGGAGAAAACCTTTAAAAATCTGGCGCCCGAGCAAAACCGTAAAACCGATTCCTAAAACCGATTAACCGAACTCCCGAACTCCGTCCCAGCGCCAAATCTCACTAGTAACCGCACACAAGCGTGTTACACGGGTCATCTCGTAAGAATTTATCCCGGTCCGCATTTGACCTTCGCCGAGATCGGTCAACTCGTAAGGATATGGTTCTCAGATCGGTCAACTCGTAAGAATTGTCCTGAAAAATCCCAAAAGGGGGATTATCGTATTCCTTGCGAGAGGGTAAGGAAAACCTTGCGACACCCGACCGTTATTAACGACAAGCAAGTCTTTGCCGCGTTGACTTTTAATAAAATCCACAACTATCTCGGTGCTCGTCACCGTTTAGTTGGAACGTAACAAATCACCCCCTTATATCAATTCTTAGTTTCAACAAATATCCGAACTACTTCGTTGCAATCATCATCCCCTTGATTATTTCTGAAAATCCTCTTACGAGTTGACTCATCCAAAACAACCCTTTAAAAATTTACCTGCCGGTTCGCTTACGAGATGACCGATCTTAGGATGGGGCATTAAAATTCCTTACTAGTTGACCGCCGCCGAATTTAACCTAACCTAACCATACTTCGTATATATTTAACTTCGCCTATTAGTTTAACTTATCAACATCTGTGACGAGACAGAGCCAAAATTTGCAAGATGTGCTATAGGGTTTGAAGGGCAGTTATTCGCCCAATTTTTACCTAATAATATTGTTATTGCTTGGGAAAAACCCGAGTAAGCCCTGAAGGCCGATGTATACCTTTTCCACTCCCAAATTTAAAGGATAAAGAAGAGAAAAATCTCTAAACAACCATTATTGTAAAATCCTGTTATCTGCTATCTTTTGAACTATTCCTTTGTTCTTAAAACAACAATGGAAGTGCACCGATCCACGAAGGTGTTCTATAGGAACAAAAATCGCGCACACGTGTTAACAGAAAATAAGAATGGGATTAATCGACTCAAATCCATTAATTGTCCTGTTAATAAAGGCCATTTTGACAGCTTAGATTAAATATAGTCTATGCTTATAATCAAAGGGCGGATAAAATGCAAAATGCATTTTTTGCATTATTTGCATTTTCTTCGTTTTTTTCTTCAAATTTGCATTTTTTTTCAACCGTGCATATTTTGCATTTTTCTTTACAATCTGCTGGATATTTAGAAAAACAATGTACTGATGAGTGACAAATCAACTTATTGACAATATAAGTTATAACTGGAACTGTAATCAAGTACGTTTACTATCTGGCAGTGGCTTGATGCAGCAATGTTTTATGCCGAACACTACGATGAAATAAAGGAAGTTATTACCGATTTGCATGATTCCTCTTCTGCGGCTCTTTTAAAATGTCAAGAAATATTTAAAAATTCGACTCTCCACAATAAACTCTTATTTATAAAAACTAATTATTCTTTTGTTTCTAAAACTATGGTTCAATTGCAAAATACATGTATGACTCTGGTTCAAGCAGTTCAATTATTAAATGTTTTTGAAGCGGAATGTAAAAAGGTAGATGGAAACATTGGAAAGTTAGTTTTGTCCAAATTTTCCAGTACTATACAAGCTAACGAAGGATTTTCTGTGTTAAAAACTGTTGCACTAATGTTTACGGGCGACTTTAATTGTATAATTGATGTAAAACCAAATATTGTACATACATTAAAATACGCTCCTCTTACGTCAGTAGATGTAGAACGAACTTTCTCTATTTTCAAACATATGTTTACTGATAGAAGACAATCTTTTCTTATTGAAAACTTTGAAAAACATATAATTATAAATGCATTTTGTGCCAGCATTAATGAATGAAAAATGAATTATTATTTTGTAGTCTGTTTTTTTCCTATTTCTTTTATATATCTATGTACCTATACATAATATAATATATGTAGTATTGAAACTAAATTTTGGTTTGTAATAAAATCAGATACATTTTAAACAACAGTATTCTTTTTCCTTAATCCAGGACGATCTAAACGAAAAAAAAAAAACGTTTTTTAAGCATTTGCATTTTTTACCAAATTTTATGCATTCCTTGCATTATTTTGAAATTTTCGTGCATTTTTTTGAAATTTTCGTGCATTTTAATGCGCATTTTTTTAAACTATTCACGTGCATTTTTTCCGCCCTTTGCTTATAATACAAAGGTCACTGAGGTGATTTTCAGCCTCAGTTAGCCTTAGTTCAAGTGTTTAAGTGTTTATATTTAGTGTTGGAATGGGAGAGAGTTTAAAAACGGTAATCTATGTATCAAGTGGTCTGGTTATAAAATAATTTATAATATGCTTGAGCAAATTCTGAAAATATTGTTGCCTATTTACATTATTATTGGATGTTTTGATGTGTACGGCCTCTTTAAACAGTCTTTCGAAGCAACTTGATTCCCGCTCTAATATGGAAACATTTTTAAAACCCGAATGTGCCGGATTATTCTTAGTGATGTTTAATAGAATTGTTGTAACCTCTTTTTTATATATTATTGTTGTGTTTCTCCAATGTAAACCTTAGGGGGGTTGTGTGACTTGATATACTACACAGCTCCGGTTTTCCTTAGGTGTTGGATCTTTAATTTTGGAGAAAATGAGATTATTGAAAGATGAAAAAGAATACCAAGCTGGATATAAGTTTAAGGCATTCAGGGTTTTAAAAATCAAATTTTCGATATTGTTGTGATATGGGAGTCTTATAAACTTATAAGACTATTATAATTATTATTATTAAGTGACATTTACAGTTTTCATATTTCATCCTTTCGTCGTCAAATATGTTTACCATTAGATGTCACCTAAAACCGACATAGTTAATTTCAAACTTTAAGAACAAAAAAGCAAAATTATAATAAAAAATGTGAACTACATATTCTTACACCTTCCGGGTACCCCATTGACCTTAGTTGTATTTTGTCACTGGTCCAACACGCCGTCAGCTGTAGGGGGTTTCTATTTTTAATAATGGCCCTCCAATAAATCTCATATTGGCGATATACAGTGGTCAAATCTATGTAATTTCATACAACTTTGTCCTGCATAAAATGTAAGTGTTAACATTGGTTATGTAAGAGATACTTACCATTTCTTTGTAGAGCCATGATTATGTCCGTAATCTCGTTCGTTGTTTCATTTTTTGGGGTTTATTCAAGAACGTTCCCGCAGTTCCACACGCATCTCCCCAAGAACATCATCCCAGTCATGAAAAATGTTTTGTTGTTTAAAGCAACTCAAAAATGCTACTAGTAGCGACTAAAATGTATTATAAGTCTTATAATACGATTTATCGGTTATCGCGATTTAGCGATATAAGCACGATTTTTCGAAAGCAGCTGGTCCGCTCTGACAAAAATTTATTATGAAAGCTTCCTGTCTTTAATTGAGTTTTGCTCTTCCTGACAAATAATATTGTTCATTTTAGAAACAACTTGAGAAACAAACTTTTATGTTAAGTTGAAATTTTATTCTCAGAATATGTCATTTCGTCAAAATATTATTTGAATTAAGGACTGAATAGTAAATAGTACTTACTGCCTTATGTTAATCATGTAGTTTCAATTTGTTTATATCTGACGATCTAGTACAGAGATGTCGTTGAAGCTTCTTTGTGCTTTCGGAGATCATCTGTAGCTGCTATAAAAATTAGTGTCTTTAAACTTAAAAATTAAGAGAACGAACATAAATTACATTTAACTATGTGGAGCAATTTTTAGAGCAACGCAAATGTCTTTTTCTCAAAAAGTCCTGCAAACAAAAACGCTTTTTAGCATCTTAAATGTGTACAAATCTTTAACATGGGGATGCTATAAATTTAAAATGTAAGCTTTGAATGTGAATGTGACAAATTTTCTAAAAGTCGATCTAGTGTACTATAACATTATAAATCATCTGAATTACTGAATAATAATTAGTCCAATGTATTTAAAATAACTAGGAAGTATAATAACTTTTATGTTCCTCGGAGATCGGCTACAGGAGCGATAAAAATGAATATTGTTAAAGATAAGAAATGTAAAAATAAACTTGAATGTGTATAAAATTTTACCATACGAATGCAAATGTCTATTAACAAAATTTCCTGCAAAAATCGCTACTTTAACCTCGTAAGTGAGTAGAACCCCTTAACAAAGGGATATTCGAAATTTGAGACATTACATTTGAATGTGGATGACAAATTTTCCAAAAATTGATAGTATCCTCATTACAAAGCATTTTTAGAAATGAAAAAATGCAATAAATTAGGAAATAGAATTACCTACTTTATATTGTACTTTAAGGGTACGAAAGTCCTGCAGACCGTGTGGCCTAATGGATAAGGCGTCGGACTTCGGATCCGAAGATTGCAGGTTCGAGTCCTGTCACGGTCGTAGCGTTTATTACATTTTACACTCCAGACACGTTCATATTTTCATTTAAGTCGAATTTATCTTGATTAGTTAATATGTATCCAGAAAGTTGCGTTGGAGATTGAATGAAACGCACATTACTGACAAATTTTGCTATTACACTAACGTTTCTTAATCTGTAGAACAAAAGAAAATATTGCACATAACTCCAAATACTAGTTGTATAATAATTGATGTATTAAAAAATATTGCACTTATACTATAAGGTATTAAATTATTGCACCGTTTTGAACAAACCACCTTTAAAAATATCTCAGTCTTCCATGCTATTTTTAAATAAATGCCATAACAACTTTGTTTTTAATCGAGAATATTGCATCAACCCTAAGAATAAATATGTACCTTTGAATTTTATCACATCTCTTACAAGCAATGAATTATACTAATCCGTACGAAACATTCGTAATAGTCTACTATCCTACTCGTATGCCTTCCATAATCTTAAAGCCCCAGAATATGCCCCAAATAGTCAGCGACAAATTATATTACATTTCAATGACTTATGGCGAACGAAAGGTGGATTTTCAAAGATGGGTTTCTGGACGGAACGGAAAATCTTCCATCCCTCGAATCCGATCTTCTCGAATCCATTACTGTGCGGTCAGACAAACCCAAACGATAACTGTCAGGGTAGGTAGCCCAAGGAATCCCCGATGTTGTTCCGATGCTGCTCCAAATCGAAGTAATCCCTCTTCTCCACGACCCTCCTGCCTTCGTTGACGCTCGACCTCCTCGACTCGTCGGACTGGCTTTGTATGGTGTACAACCCGTTCTTGGCGCTGTACATGTTCATGTTCCCCCAGTTCCCGTTCACGTCCCTGGAGTCCCCGGCGCCGCCGCCCTTCATGTTCCTGTACAGGGCGCTGGCGTTCTTCTGGTGGTGGTACCAACTGTGCCCTCCTCCTCCTCCTCCTTTCTTCCCGTTTTTCGGCGGATCAGGCGCCAACTTGTGGTAGTAGTCGGGATAGCCGTTGGGGAGCAGGTGGGTGATGTCCGTCGTTTGGCTCAGCTTCACGTCGGCAAACAGCGCCGCGATCTCCGCTGATTTCTTCACTGAGAGTGCTTCTGAGCAAGCGCCCGATGAGACTGCCGTCGATTTCAGAGTTTTGCCTGCTGGAACAAGCAGGAGCTCTTTACTTGTTCTAAAATTTCTTCTAAACTTCTAAAAATTAGACCAATCTTGTGATAGTAAAAATGGATGTTTTTTTGCAAGAGTAAACGAGTATTTTGGTTAAATGGGCGTTTTGATTATGCTAAAGAGGGTCACAGAATAACTTCTTCAAAAATGTTACAATTTTATGGGTTTCCAACTTAATATTTAGAAAATCACCTAATATTGATGAAAATAAAAATCTAATTTTTGGATTCTGTTTTGGTTAAGGGGTTCCTTTATCTACTTTTAAACGAGGTCCAGAATTGCATCCTTAAGGATGTACCAAGTTTCATAGGAATTTCACTGCAATATCATTCTGAATATTATCGAATGTTGACAAAAATATGAAAATTGAATTTGTGGACAAAAGACAAAAGTAAATTATTATTTTTTATGCGTAATTTAAGAAGTATTTAATTACTTCTTAATTAGTAAGAATTCGCTGAATAAATATGCAATTAATTTAAAAATTGCGAACTCATATTAAACTAAGGAATGTACTAGTTAGTTTTTTTCTACTTCGAAAAAACACAATATTTTAAAAATTACCAATTCCAGCCAATTAAAGCCTTACAACACGATTTCAAATCATCGCAGAAATTCTATTTCATCACAAAATTCGTAAACTCGTATTTTTGGGTAAAAAAAACAGTAAGTTAGTTAGTAAACCCCTTATGCTCTACCCTTACCATCTGTTTTTCTCAAAAAATTAAAAATAAATTTTTACCAAAAATGGGGTGATGTTAGATTTTCCACATTTAGATGGTAAACGAAAATGGATGATTTTCTGAAGCCAAACGCAAAACAATTTCTTGCGTATGACGCCGACTTTACAAATTATCTCTAAAAAAAATTTAACGTCTTTGCTTAAAGAATAACTAACATTTCTCGAAAAATACTAATCATAACCAATGGAAACTTTTAGACTAGTTCAGATCATCTCAAGAGCGTTCTCTACGATATCCATAATGAAATTAAAAAATCGGGATTTTGGGTGAAAAATGATCGGAGGTCATCCCCATACAATTTTTCCAAAAACGGTTCTATGTTAAATTTTCCAAAAATTTTCCAAGATTTTCTTAGATTTTCTAACAGCAAATGAAAAGGAATGAATTCAAGTAACCAAAATTAATAGAACTTTTATCATTTTACGTTTACTTTATAAATTATGCCATTTTGAAAAAACATCTTAACTTCTTTCTTTTATGAATGATCACAATATTTCCAAAAATAATAATTTTATTCAATTGGATCTATATCACAGTAATTCAAATTATTTAAATACGATCATTGTGTTATCCATTGCGAAATTCAAAAATTCACAGTTCTGGAAAGGAAACTTTTACACCTTACAATTTTTCCAAAGATGAATCGATGTCACTTTTTCCAACTTTCGAAGACAAATTAAAAAGGATGATTTCCTAAAGCCAAAACTCAGAGAACTTTCGTACATTGCTTATTTTTCAAGTTATTCCATTTGAAAAATGACGTTTCTTTTTCAAAAAATAGTAATCTCATCCAATTGAACTTACAACAGCACTTCAAATCATTTCAGGATCAACGATACTTGCGGTATTCATGATGGCATTAGAAAAATTTATATTATTAAACAAAACAAGTAAGGTACAACCGGACATTTTTTTATAATTTATTTGATTCTATACTTTACATTCGTTGGCTAATGAAAGTTCAATATTCCCTGAAGCAAAAAGCAAAGAACTTTGTTACGACGCTTACTTTCGACGATGTGCCATTTTGAAAATTGGCGCTTCTTTCTTTTTCAAAAATGAGATTTCGAAAATTATTTAACCTAACCAACTGATACTCTTAAATAGCACTTCAGATCATTTTAAGAACAATCCTTGCAACATTCATCATGAAATTCAAAAATTAGTGTTTTAAGCCAACGATATTTCCAAAAAAGTGTCGTTTTTAAAATTTTGCAATTCCGATGGCAAACGAAAAATCATGATATTTTGATGCCAGAACTAAAAGAATTTCTTTTCGGCTAAAAATAATTTAAAGTTTGGAAAGTAACTCATGAAAATGCTAAAATAAGAGTAGTTGGCACCTTGTGTAAAGTCAAGGAAATTGTAAAAAAATTAAAACATTATTTAGTCAACGGCAATTGTAAAATAATTACAATTGCCATGTTTTTAATGTAACTTGTGGCGTTTATTAAATAAGTTATAGAGTTTCTAAGAAACTTTTGACAATGTCAAAGGACTGATGTCATTTCAAAACCAACTGCAATTGCCTTAGGAAAACCTACTCGTCTCCAGTCTCGACTTTGCGACGCCACTTACAATTTTAAAGAGGTTCGCAATGTTGACTTTTGATAATTAACTTTCTTGGAATCCAAATAGCCGTTGAGATTATCACGTGCATCGAGAGTGATGTGTTTTGTAAAGAGAGAGGGATATTGTAACGCTCCAAGCATATTTTTACGGGCCGTTCATAGGCTGGACCTCAGGAGAGAAACGGTTGTTGTATTGGTCTAGTCAAATTAGTAAAATTAGCATACCGCTCCGTTGACAAACTTTTACTAAACGAACCCTACTAATTTGATGGGTAAACTGTAGAAGTAAAATCAGTGCAAAATCAGTGCGTTGATTAAATGTGCCTTTCGGAGTGCGTAATTGCTAAGCCAGCCGCCCTGCGCGACTACGTACAGGGCGATCTGCCTTGCGTCCAGCCAGCCGCCAAGAACGCCATCTTACAGGGCGATCTGCCTTGCGTCCAGCCAGCCGCCAAGAACGCCAACTTACAGGGCGATCCGCCCCGTATCCGGACGGATTCCAGCCGCAGGCGACCATCACCGAGCCCTTCTTCGAGTGTTGTGATTCACGTTGAGTGACAGGTATTTTCCCCCTTAAAGGCCTTTAAGTCGTGAACTTAAATCGATCGATTTCCCCCCATTAATTTGTAACAAACTTTAGTCACTTTGTATTTCTACTTCTTTGCGAACTTGTAAGTATATATTAGAATTTGGAGTGTATATGTAGACTACTCAATCTGAGATTTTGGAATATGAATTGTTGGAATTAATATTTTAAAATTTATTAGTTATTGTTTTGGTTTTTTGACATAATCAATTAAACAGCTATAATTTGACTTTGATATTTTCTTTCGACCACACCTGAGTAGTTTATTAGTTTGAGCTAGTCGGCCGAGAACCACCTAAGAAATAAAATCAGTAAGTACCAATTTTGAATGCGTTTCAATGTTTATGAGTTCCATTTAGGTTTCCACTTTGTCGCACTAATTACAGAACGCGCTGTACATGCACTTATATTGCCAAATAGATTAGACACACGTCAACCATATGGCGTATGGTAAAAATGGACAGAATGACGCTGGAATGAAATTTGGTCGAGCCTAATGTTTGCAAATATGGCTTGCTTCACTTACACCGACGAAGCTCTCTTGAATTAGCTCAAATTCTTTTTAAATCACACATTAGTATAATTAAAAAGTTCTGAGGGCTATTCAATTGGTCAGACCGTGTTAAAAAAATAAGACTAATTTTAAAGAATTCTTGGCTGTTTTTATACCTGTGGTTTGCTTGCGTACAGATCCGTACTTGTTAACGAACACGGACGGCTCCATTCGTCCACCTTGGTAACCATTCCTGCTATAAGCCTCCCCCACAGGGATGTCCTTCAAACTGCAATGAGCCAACGACATGCGATCGTACTCAACCAGCGTCCGTTCCGACAGTATCGGCATGGAGTTCCTCGTCCCGAACTTCGATCTGTTCTTCAGCTTCTGATAGTAATTCTCCGTCGGATTTAGTATGTACTCCAAGCTCCTCGTGCTCTTGGAGTTCGAGTTCACTTTGCATATCTTCCTGTGCTTGTGTTCATTAGGTTTACCGTGCGACGGAGTGAAAGTTTGGCAATAGCACTTATTGCTCTCCGCGCACGAATCGGTATCGCACTCGCAGAACGAGACGTCCTGGGGGCAATAGCACGTCGAGTTAGTCTTAAGATTTTGGACTTTGGGGAAATTTCTCTGACCTAAGGAACAGTAACATTTGTCCGCGGAAACGCAGGTGCAAGTATCTGAATCGTAAGAGCATTCTGAGCAGGATACGTACCCAGACGAGGAGTTTCTGTTTTGGTTCTGGAGCAGAGCGAACTGGCTCTTGCTCCTGACGTGTTTCTTGAGAGAGAAGAAGTCGCTCTCTTCGCTCGTGCTGATTCTGTCGCGTCGGTGCTTGAACTCGTTCGACTTCTTCTTGTAAGGTTGCTTCCTGAACTCCTCCTTGGGTCTGAATTGCCTCGTGTCGTACGAGGAGGTCGAGATCGAGCTCTCAGGCAGTTTCGAGTCTACTTTCTCCGGTATGGGACTCTCCTTGTTAACTTTCTTGAACTTCTTTCCCAGCCTCCACTTCAAATTTTTTTGGAATATGTGCTTCAACCTTCGGAACTTTCCACCCACCAGCATGTGGTGTCTCCTCTTCGATTTCAGGTTACTGCTTCTGTTCAGCAGCTTCTTTCTCTGCCGTCTCATTATGATCCTCGATCTTTGGAACAGTTCGTCTTTGGTTAGAGTCAACGAGAGTTTCAGCAGGAATTCCTTGTAGATGGGTTTGAGATCATTGAAGGACATCCCTTCGGGGTCTATGATTACGTTGAGAATATCGTCGAGGGAATGCAGGCCCTCCTGGAGGGACAACTCGTTGAAAATCTCCTTGAAGCCCAACGGGGACCCGCCACCAGCCTGGTCGCTACTCCTGAAACCAAAATGGCAGCAATCAGCACAAAATTATAGTAATTACAAATTAGGTTCGTAATGGTACTAAGGAATTAATGTCATTGCGTTAGGTTAAGGAAGTAAACTGGCTTGGATTAATGCGTGTCTTTATCCAGACGTGAAACATATAAACAATGTGTAATATTTATAATTACGCTGTTTTCATATTCGGCATATTTATGACCAAACAGTACCAGTCAATGACCAATTTGTTGCCAAAAGTATGAAATGGGAATGTTTGAAGCAAAATACTGGACTGTTGATAATAGTTACCAAGTCATTTTTGTGTTATTAATAATTTAAAAGCACAACCTACATTTTAATTGTTCCCAAACTTCAGCAATGACCAAGTACAGTTACATCCAATCACTTGATATTTTCCGCAAATGTACCGGTACTATGATCACTGGAGTTCACTATCTACATAGAACGCAAATCCCGAATAGACCGAATCTACACAAAAAGGTGTCTTATTGGACTAGCAGGTCACATTTTCCCTACCTGGTTCCTTTGTTCTTGTACCTGGTCAAACCTCCGGCGTTGAGGAAGCTTCCGGACCGTGGGATGGTCACCTTGGTCAGGATATCACCGGAGTTGTCGGATTTGATCAGGTTCTCCTCGCTCTTCCTCAAGTTCTGCACCCTCTTCAGATATTTGCTACCGCCCTCGCTAACCAACTGCTTTATCTCTGCCGTTAGTTGCTTCTGCTCCTTGCTCATGTAAGTGCTCATTTGATCTACAAAATATGTATTAAGAGTAGCGGTGATGTTAGTTAAACCGATTGATGTTGTACCTGATAACTTTTTGGGTTTGATCTCCTTTATTTCGTTTTTGTTATGCTTGCTTGGTTCATTTGTGGTGAAATTATTTTCCGATAGTGCCAACGTGACAGGCTCTTCGTAGGGTGTAATGGCGTCCAGGTCTTCTCTTTTTGGCGGAGCTTTGGGGGCTTTCTTGGATTTCGTACTTTTCTTCGTTGGTTTGCTGGACGAGCCAAGTAGGGGTTTGGTGTCAGATATCTAAAAGACAAATTATGAAATAATTAGCATTAAGTGATAATTGGGAGAACTATTTCGATCCCATGGATCAAAATAGAAAATAGATTAACGTCGGATATTTGAAGTTGGATTTTATAAATTAAGGTTGATTTGCTGTTTTATATTTGTTATTGTCGACTTATAAACTTAATTATTTATAAATCATAACTAAAAACTTTGAAAATAAATTGTTTTTTATTTCATTGGTTAAAAATGGTTTTATTTATTTATTTTTGTATTACTTTCCCGAAAATCGATATGTAAAGTAAAACTGACTTCTGAATCCAAATTAATTGTAGTAATTCTTGAATTTCTTAGTTGTGCCAATTATAAGAGCAATATTTCTATAATTCTACTTTCTTTTGTATCCTGATATCATTATTACATTATCTTTGTCATGGGAATTGAACAAATTATAATGGAGTCGTAGTAATTACGATCACTATAATAGGTTTGTCGCAGCGACATCCAAAAACAACGCAGGCCTAAAACAACGTGTCGTCGATATCTGAACTTGTTGGAAAACGTTCCATTAACCCTAATATCGAAACAGAAATGTTCCAACTCCTTTAAATTAATTAGTAGCAATGGCAACAACCAGTAAAGTTTAAGTTTTTAAAATCGTATAGTTTCGCTAAATTCACTGATAAATAGTAATTTCTTCAAGTGCAGTTTTGTTTATTTATTGAAGTACGATTGATTTAGAAGTTTCTGCAGTCTTTTCGTACAAACAAAATAACAGTAACACAGAGTAAAGAGCAACCAATCATTTTCTTATGTCAAATTATATCATTATGTAAAACTGAACTTGTATATGCATGTTTTAGATTAACTAAGGAAAACTTGGCGCAATTTTCCAAACTTAGCACACGAATGGCATAAACTCTAGAAAGAAACTCTGGAAGGGTAAGAGGTAAGTAGGTAAGGGTAAGCCTCCTGGCACCCTTAGGGTCTAGGAATGTGACAGGGATGACATGTAAGAATATTGCAAGATAACAGACACTAGTATCAAAACCTTAATTTTCTGGGTAGTTGAGGTGAATATTAAGGAACTCCCTGAGGAGTAAAATACCCTGTTCATAGAATTCAGCGATAAATGATATTTAGGCAAAGTTGTTGACTTTCAAGGAAGATAAAGTTTTGTGGAAGAGTTTTGTTGTTTTCAAAACATTCTGGAATATTGTGGAAGCTCAAGGAAAGTACATTAGATCGAAACTGTGTAATCTCTTGAAAACTTTCAGAAACAAGTCGAAGTAGTACTTAAATAGAAAATACTAGAAAATTGTGAAAAAGAATAGAACTAGATTGAATGTCTGAAAAATTTTACAAATGAATAAAAATAAGTAAACTTTCTTAATTTATTAGAAATGACCGAGGTTATTCTAGAGCACATAAATATTCTAAAATGTTTGTTTTTTTTAGAATCCTGTCGAATAATTTATGATATATAGGGGTGTACGGTAAAACAAACCACAATTACTAGAAGTGATTTTAAACCGATTTAATCAAAATCACTTTATACGAAAATGATGCCCAAAGATGGTCTCTTGTCTCTTACTTCATTTTTTTTCAAATATCTTTTATACGGTACATTTGATAAATTTTTAAACTTTTCACTTTTAATAATGCTCGAATGCAAATATAATTTTTCCGTGACGACTATAACTATTTGATTTGGGGACACATGGCAATATTTTAGAAAATATCAAATTTATTTTTAAGTTTTCGATTTCTCGTATCAAATTAGAAAAAGTTAATATTTGTTCCAAAACTAATGTTCCTTGTTTATTGTCGATGGCACGTCGTTTTGAAGAAAAATGAACTTTAATTTCCAGAAAAATTTTCTATCGAAAACGTTATTTTGGAGAACATTGCTTTTGAAAAAACAAAACAAATAAATCAGTGCTCAAATAATTAATGCAAAATCTTAATAGAAATTGTTAAATAATATAATATTAATTAAACTAAATAGGTATAAGATAAGTAAGGTAGTGAACTAAGTATACTGGCTGCTAGTCAAAGTCGTTTCTTTGCAATATTATTTATAAAGGAAACTCTATCCTCACCATGACGACCACATCTCAAGAGAAGTAGCTGCCTAACAAAATGGAACTTTCAGTTTTATTTATTTCAAATATCTTAAAAGTGAAAACATGTTTAGTTTTTATAAAGTACAAAACACAAAACAAAATCTAACATACGAAACAAACAATTAAATGTACAAGTGTTTTATATTATGCCAATGAATTTCAAAACCAAAATTTATTCGCTAATTTAAATGATCCTCTAATTTTTGGAAGATTATCAAAATTATTCTTTAATTTGTCACAGGCACCTTGAATTTCGCCGTTGAATTCGATACCGAAAAAGAAAGGAGCGAAAAAATGCGAAGAGCATCGAACCACTTGCTTGATGAGCCATGCAGCTAAAATATTTATGCGGATAATATACAATAGAATATACAACAAATGTGACGTATATCTTGACAGATCTCAGTACGGTTTTAGGAGAGGTACAGGAACAAGAGAAGCTATAATGGCTTTGACCCTGACTGCAGAACGATACATGGAAGTCCAAAGAAAACTTTATGTATGCTACATAGATTACAAGAAGGCCTTTGACCGAATACAACATGAAAAATTAATTGAAATTCTAACTGAAATAGGTCTAGATGGAAGAGATATTATAATCATACGGAACATATACTGGAACCATAAAGGATGCATCCGAACGGGAAGCGGCAACACGAAATATGTAGACATACAGAGGGGTGTTAGACAGGGATGTATATTATCGCCATTGCTTTTCAATGTATACGCCGAATACATAATTAGGGGTTCTCTCCGAGACGTTCCAGAGGGTGCTAGAATAAACGGAACTGTTATAAACAACATAAGGTACGCTGACGATACAGTGATACTGGCTGAGTCGGAGGAACAATTGCAGGCCTTGGTGAACAGACTGGCAGATGAAAGTGCCGAAATGGGTTTGGAAGTCAATGCTGCTAAAACCAAAACCATGGTTTTTAGCAGAAACCCGCAAGATAACATCAACTTAAACATAATAATAAACGGAGTACAACTCGAAACAACGCGGCAATACGTTTATTTAGGCAGAGACATAAATTGCCAACTAGATCATTCCAAAGAAATCAGAAGGAGAATTGAAATCTCTAGGGCGGGCTTCCTCAACATGAGAAAGTTTTTATGCAACCAAAAATTATCAATAGCAATGAGGTTAAGGACACTCAAATGTTACGTCTAGTCCCTACTCTTATACTGCTGCGAAACATGGATATTAAACCAAGACGATATAAAGAAGTTGGACGCCTTTGAAATGTGGATGTACCGTCGAGTGCTTAGGATAAGTTGGACCTCCAGAACGACTAACAACGAAGTGCTAAAGAGAATGAACACTTGTGCACACCTGACCCGCACACTGAAAATAAGGAAAACAGCCTACCTCGGACACATAATGCGATATGAAGAATATGAACAACTACAGCTCATCATGGAAGGCAAGATCGACGGGAAACGCGGTATAGGAAGGAAAAAGAAGTCATGGCTGCGAAACATAAGAGATTGGACTCACACCGATGGAAATAACCTTCTACACCAAGCCCAGGACAGAGAGTCATATGCCATATTGACCGCCAACCTCACATGAGAAAGGCACCGAGGAGGAGGCGACCTTGAATTTGCATCCAAAGACCATAGATTTCACGTATCTCCAAAAACAAATATCACATGGATTAAGATGTGGAGGTGTTGCTGGACAATTAATTGGACGTCCTTATAGGTATCCGTTGTGGTCTCTAATAGTTATTTAAATAGTAGCTAACATTCCCGTCAGAGTGTGCTGGACAACCATTATTGAACAACCATAAATATTTAACATAATTTGGTCCAATAAATCGAGTAAAACGTTTTCCAAACAGTTAAGAGAGTTTCCTCCATTAAGTCGATAAGGTAGGTGCACTAATGCCAAAAATGTTACCAAGAACGCCAATCCCAATATTTATATTGAACCTATTCTGGAGTATCATCCTTTTTAAGCTATTTGGTTTTTTAGCAAGAAAAGATTAGTTAGATAGCTTGGTTACAAACAAAATATTTTTAAAATATCTGAGTGAATTTTTTGGTTTCGCATTTCAGTGTCAATTTGAGCATAAGATAAAGAATCTGGTTTTTGAATCACATAAACATTTTTGAAACTGTAATGATATAAGATTTTATTTTGAAATAAAAATAGGATACTATGGTATAATATTCCAAGCGGAAAGAATTATAACAACAGGATACATAGTTCCCAGTCTTCTCATTCTAATTTAATTAACCAATGTCTATTAGGATTTTTTTATCATTTATTTAGAATTGCTTCTGTTGTTTCAAAGCAAACCCTCTCAAGAACGGTAAAATTATTGAAACATTTGCAAAAAATTTATATTTTTATTCTATTCTAATTATGTAATAACCTACAAAAGAACCTTAATATTGTGGAAAATAATGAAGTTTTTAAAGATTCCAATAATGGAGAAAAATTTGAAAAACTTTTTTTTGTGATCTAAAATGCCCAAATCTAAATAAATGGGTTGCGGTCGTCACAAAATAAATATTTTTAGTGCAAAAGATTACAACCTAAACTGGAATAAAGGTGCCAAGTTTCATAATTCATTAACGCTTCGTTTGTTACATATTTAAAAAATAAAATTAAGTATGGATGCTACCATCAAGGAATGCGTCCTCCTTTGGAAAGCATTTTCATATATCTGGTTAAATCTGTATAAAATCATTAAGGTAGGTACTCTCAGTATTATAGCTTATAACACATTTCGATATGGCAAAAACTGCAAGATTTAGAATGGCTTGCCAAAAAAGCTAAAAATGAATAATTTTTGAGGAAATTGCGGTTCATTGTCACTTACGACCATTTTGGAGAATCAAAAATATTTTTATCGAAGAGTTGAGAAGATTATACATAAATTTGTGCGTTCAAAACTTTCTTTAGTATATTAAAAAAACTAGAAAGAAACCGCTTTGTAAAATTGACAAAAAGTGGAATTGGGCTCCCACCCTAAGGGAGTCATAAAGTGTCTTATATAAAGTAAGAGAAAAATAATTTGCTAATATATATACTATTCGTATACAAGGAAGAAATATTTTTACTTGTATCGAAATACATTGTCAGCTAAAATATTTAAAATACAGGTATATACATCGTCTAAACAGTCTAAAGTATTTAAACTGATTTAAAATAAAATGGTTTTAATAACACTGGAAATGGTTAATGGAAGTCAAGAAACTGATCGTAATAGAACGAAGAACGATTTTTTAAGTCAAAACTTGAAAATATAAGCAGATATTTTGGAACCACATAATTGAGAGAAGGTTGGAATGTATTACTTGTACTAGACAAAAAGTAAGGAGTATTTATATAGTCTTTGCTATATTACATAGACACAAAAGAAAATGTCGATGTACCGAGTGCATTCAAAAAGTGCTTTTTGCCGTATACCAAACACAGTATGTATCGGGTGTTTTTTTAAATTACACCTCATAGCAGGCTGTGGATAGTGTTTGTGAATGCGCCTTACTAAAAAATGTCAAATTTGACATAACCTCACTTTTCAATAAAAATTGAAACTGCTCCAGTCAGTTACTAGTGTCTTGAAAAAGACAGCTTGGCTCTATTAATTAGGCGTAGATGAGTGAGCTGTCTTTTTCAAGACACTATTAATTGGATTGAAGCAGATTCAATTTTTATTAAAAAAGTGAGGTTATGTCAATTTTGACATTTTTTAGTAAGGCGCATTCACAAACACTATCCACAGCCTACTATGAGGTGAAATTAAAAAAAACACCCGATATTAAATACATACAATGTATGGTATAGGTAACCTTTAATGTAAAAACACAGTATGTATGATATATTGGGTGCGAGAGGTTTGCAATCGTCAAGTATAAGCATTAGAAATTGCATATCTGTATCGATTATTAAAGTGGAGTTCTTATAGTAACGAGGGCTTTTACGACTTTATTTTGCAAGTGCAGTTGGACCGCCCTAAGGCATCTTTATGGTGGCCCATGGCTATTAACGACTTTTTAGCTGTCTCAAGTAAGAATGGAAAGAGAATAGCTGAAGGAAAGTATATAAATTGTCTCGCTACAGGAATCAATATACAATAATATTTGAAGAACGAGCACTTCACCAGAAGGAATGTACAGTTATTCCATCACAACGACAAAATTTCAAAAACTTAATCCACCCCCTTTCGGGTAACTTGCTTCCGTCATATTTCCCACTTACGCTAATGAGATCGTTTTCGCTGACGATCGAAGAAGCGGTACTCCGTTTCTTCCTCGGCGGCCTGATGGGAACGGAGTTATTATTTTTAGTGTCGTTATTGAGGCTGGACGTTACGGACATGCACGTCGTGACGCCGTTCTTGTTCCTGGGCCGCTTCTCCTTCGCCTTCATGTGCGCCACGAGCGATTTGTAGAGCGTCGCGGCGATCACGATCGCGTCCTCGGAGGTCTGGCATATGAAACTAAAAGAGGACACAATTGAATCGCGGAATTATTGAATTGAAGTTCGTGAAAAGGTGAAGGAAAATCCAGGGACATGATTAGGCAAAGCCGAAAAATTGAATGGAAAAGCAAAGGTAAAGATAGTGGAAACCATGGACTTAACTCCCGAAACATCACGACCGGATATATAAGCAGTTGGGTAAGTCGCCCTTACCCGTGGCATTCAAGCTTGTTCGCCCCAATAGTCCTCATGACCACCGCAAACAAGGGGGAATGATGCGACTCGGACAGAATGTACTCCTTCTCGTCCTCCTCGAGGGACCTGAACAACGTTTGCTTGTCCATGTTGTCCGGGTCGGTGATCAAAGGCAGGAAGGCGTAACTGGAGTTCGGTTGATCGTGGACGACGAACTTCACGGCGCTCCAGACCGCTATCGTCGGAAAGGAGTTCAACTGCTCGACGTCCCCTGAATAAATTTTAGATCAAATATGGTGCCTCGCACGGGGGTATCGCGTTACGTACCATTTGCCCCTTGGTGCTGGACCTTTAGCCCGAGACTTGATATCTCCAGGCGACCGCATAAAGACTTCGCCGAGCTCAGGACCTTCTTGTAGGCGAAGTATAAGTGTTTCAAGGGATCCTGCAGCCCTGAGAGGCTCGTGACTTTATCCTGCAGCGGGACCGATCCGAGGTAGTCTACAGAGAAGGTGTGCACTCCGATGTTGTTCATGGGGATACCTATAGGGTTAGATTTGTTTAACGAACGAAAGCCGAAGTACAAAAGTAACTGCTTAGTACCGTTGTCTTTCGCGACGTCGCTGAACATCATCTCGATTTTCGCTTGGACGCTGTTCTTTCCTATGCTGGAGTCTGATTCGAACATCGCGTCGATTTTCTGCTTGTAAATCGAGCAAAGGCTGCCGGTCTCGTCGTTGTTAGCGCAGGTTTGGTCCACCAACCTGAAACCTAAAAAAAGGAAAAGTCAAAAGTGTTGCGATACCACCGCTAGTTATCAATATACTGCCAACTTCAGTAATAATTAACTTTTAGGGTCCATTTAAACTATTTAATTATTAACGAAATGGATTATACTCAAATTGATGTTGAAAAAATATGCAGTCATACACGTCCGCTTGATTATATAAATAATATTAATGTACGTAATGAACTAAATACAAATTATAAACAATGCAAAATAATAATGATTGTTGGAAATTGAAATACATGTAGTTCTCTCATTAAATGTTACTGCTTGCTGTAAATTCATGGTATCTACATAGTACCTTCATATATTTTTAACATAGAACTCGACAGTGTTATTAAATTTATGGTAGGTCAATAATAACGTACCAGAAACAAAAAACCGGGACAGGTCTCTTTTATTTAATTTGATTGAAATAGTTCGTTTTTGAAGCATCTGGTTTGAATTTTACCATGAAACTGGTAGTAAGAAGAAAATGCTTTTTAGTTCAGTTCAAAATGAAAGCGTTAAAATATTGTAGTCTAAAACAAGAAGAAAAATATAGTGAAATTACTAAATAAAAATACTAAATGCTGTGCTTAAAATAAGTCAAAAATTATTACTGGCCCTTAAAAGAATTTAAATCGCGATAACTAGACCAAAAATTACCAAAATAATATTATTAACTATGAATAAGCAGGTATTTTGATTGCAATGTCATTAGTAACACGTATGTAACAGTGTGTCGTAATTTGTTTTTCTCTTTGGATTTGTCAATACCTATTACCTCAATAACTTAAAGCAGTTATTGTGGTAAATATATAACCTATATAGTGCTGTGAATTAAATTCTTGTTTCCAACTGTAAATGCACTGCTATATAGTACACACCTGAGCGTATGTATGCATCAGGAAAGAAATGGATGGACGGATTAGGGAAACTATAAGAGATAGGGTGTATATAGAGATAAATAGATAACAGAAGACTGGAAGGATAGGGAAAAATGGCGGTCGAAATGCGGGATACACACAATATATTATAAGAATTGTGTTTCGAATTAAATCGAGCCTACTCCTACTAGTTACAAACCACTTCTAAACCCCTCAAAAAATTCAGTGCTTCAGTGAGCAAACAATGCAAATATTTAGTTGAAAAACATATGAAATATGTTTGTAATCAAATTGCTATCGAATTTATTTATGTTGTTTCTTTCTAATCACAAATCTCAGATTCAATCTGAGAAATCCCTTTAAGTTTAGTATCACTAGCGAGCGTCAACCATTGTGACATTGCAAATGTGTGGTTATGTACACATTTTTGTGGCAAGACGCATTTCGTTGTACTACTTTTGTGATTAAAACGTCACTCCGTAAACGTAAAGTGATTGGCCCAGTGCAGTCAAAGGTCGAACAAATTAACAACGGCATGGAAAAGAAACTTCAAAAGATCGAAATAGAAACTTGCCACACTGAGCGAAAAAACTTCTACATCTGGAGGCTCAAAAATTTTATAGCAACGTGAATCCGATTAAGAAATATAAAAGGGAGAGCTACTACCTCTAGATCTTCAGAGAGATAGGGCTATACAATAACGAAATGGGCGGTATTTAAACCTCAAATTGGAAGAATTCCACTACGAACGACATAAAAATTACTCGCAGTATACAAGTATTAATATTAGAAATGAAACTTGTTTATAGTGATTTTCACGCCACAAAGTTTAAATTAGGATCTCCTAGTATATGTTGCAGAAATAAAAAATGAAACTCTCGGTTATAATTACCAATATAAGTACTTTTAATTTACGCAACATTTTTATCAGAGTCGAAGCACTTTTTTACTGGAGGCTGTATTTAGTATCATTTTTGATAAATTTGTATGAACTGAAAAAAGTAATATTGCACCCAAAAAAATTGTTACAATTACTGTTTCTAGTATTAACGAAGAGCATCAAGGAGTAGACTAGTAATGATATAGTTTTTTATTGACAAGTACGGTGAGATATGAATTAAAGACAATTAATGTTTGTTGTGTTTTTCCGAAAAAATTCACTACTTATGTTTAGTAATGTAAGTAATGTACCGAATTGGAAATTATTGTGTCATTACAAAGTCTAATTATTTATGAAAAAACGATGTCAAATTCAAATTATTAAACTGAAACTGAAAAATTATCAAGCTCAAAAGTTAAATGTCTGTATGTAGAAAATGAAGTTTCTGTCACTATTAGTTACAATAGGTTTATTTCTATCAAGTTTAAAATAACGATACACAAAAAACCTCTTCCAGCTTGCAGGAGACTATGTCAGCTTGCCTTTAGGCAACTTATCTTTTGAAGCAATCATCGACGAATCAACTTGGCTTCGGATTACTCACTGATTCTATTTAAATTTTAATCTTAAAAAGATATCAGACTTGAAAGTATTCATCTACTACATTTTTAATCTCATATTCGATCTTCACTCTCATAAGGTCGCGCTGCTAATCGCCCTTTTCACTATCTACCCCTCCTCATCCTTCACAAAATATGAATGCTACTATATCAAAGTTCCTCCATATTAACCAACAATATTAAGAATATTAGTTATCTAGTGGAGGCGTAGGGAAGTGGAGATCGCATCGCCCAGGAACTAGTTCCTGCAGTCAGCCAGCCGAGTGATCGCCGGCAAAAGCGATCTCCCTCTACTTGTCAACAGCTTAGGCTGGACGAACGAGTAGAGATAGGGGCACTCTTTTGTCCCGAGGCTGAGAAATTGGCCCCAATGGCGGAGGAGCTACCAGTAATAACTGGGTAGTCAACGACATAAGGATATGGAAATCCACGGGATGACTACCATATTAAAGTCCTTTAAGGAAATCCCCAGGACATCACTATGGAGAGAAACAATACAGAAATGGCCCCTAGTCCCGGGCAGCCCTTGAGTGGGCAAGGGGTGCGAAGAATCTCCCGGCTCAACATAGGAAAGTCCACAATTAGGATAGCAACCTGGAATGTTAGAAGTCTATTCGCTCCAGGCAAGCTGGATAACACCATTAAAGAGATAAATAGACTTAACATATATATATTGGGAATTAGCGAATTACGCTGGCCAAACTCTGGAACATGCAAACGATAAGAGGGAACACTCTACTACTCAGGTAATCCCGATACCGCGGACAGAAACCATTCCAACGGAGTGGGAGTATTCGTCTCTTCAGATTTCTGCAAATATATCACACAATTGTTCCCGTCTCTGACATAATCTTGATACTCCAGTTAGACGGGGCGCCATTCAAAATCAACATATTTCAAATATATGCACCAACTGCAGACAGAAAATATGAGGAAGAAGTCGAACAGTTTTACGAGGAACTCCAACACGCCATGACCATAGCTTCGAGCGATGACATCAATATAGTGATGGGCGACTTCAACGCCAAGATCGGTCAAGGAAGACGTTCTGATCTGGTCGGAGACTTCGGGCTAGGGGAAAACAATGATAGGGGAGACAGACTATATCAATTCTGCCAAGAAAATTCCATGGTGATATGTAACACATGGTTTAAACTCCCAAAACGGCGGTTATACACGTGGAGATCACCTTTGGAGGAAAGAGGAGAACATCTCATTAGGAATCAAATCGATTATATCACAGTAAACAAACGGATCAGAAATGTTGTTAAAAGAGTGGCTGCTTATCCGGGAGCAGATGTAGGCTCAGATCACAACCCACTGATTGCCGATATTAATCTCAAATTAAAAACAACAACAAAAAGACCACATAAACAAAAAATTAATTTCAATAAACTTCAGGACAAAAACATAAGAGAGAAAACTGCAAACGAAATTAAAGACAAGCTACAGGAAACCGAGTGGTCCTCTGAAACATACATCAACGCACAATGGAACTCCATCAAGAACAGCATATTACAAGTCTGTGAAAATAATTTAGGAGGTACAATCAGGGCAAAAAAAAGAAGTGGATGACCGACGAGATCATGGATCTCATGGAACAGAGAAGACTTGCAAAGAACAACCAGGAACAATATAACAAACTACAAATAGAAATCAGAAAAGAAATAAGAAAGGCTAAAGAGAAATGGATGACAGACAGATGCACCAAAATGGAAGAACTTGTTTCAAAACACGATTCCGTCAATACTCACAAAAAAGCAAAGAAAGTGGCTGGATTGTTCAAAAAGAAGACCTACCCTGTACTCAAAGATCCCTCAGGTAAGCCCATTCTACACCAACAAGAGAAAGAAGACACCTGGGTCAATTACATAACAACACTCTTTGAGGATGAGAAGGGAGACTTCGAACTAGATGAGACCTTAGATAAAGGACCCGAAATTCTCAGATCAGAGGTTATGCATGCTTTATGTCTCGGAAAATGTAGGAAGGCAGTTGGTCCAGACGAGGTTCCAATGGAAATACTGAAGTTGATTGATGAAGACAGCGTAGATGTAATTGTCAAATTATTTAACAACATATACGCATCTGGTATCCTCCCCAACGATTGGCTCAAATCTACATTCATCCCAATACTAAAAAAGAGTCAACCGCAAAAATGTAGCGACTATCGACTTATAAGCATCATGAGCCACATGCTAAAAACATTCTTGCGGATAATACATTCACGGATTAGACGGAAATGCGAGGAGGACATGGACGATTCCCAATTTGGTTTCCGGAAGGGCCTCGGAACTCAAGAAGCATTGTTCAGTTTCAATGTCTTGCTACAAAAATGTAGGGACCAGAGGAAAGATATGTTTGTCTACTTTGTCGACTTCGAGAAGGCATTCGATAGAATAAAACATCAAAAGCTCATCTAAATACTTAACAGGACAAGAATAGACTACAGAGATATACAAATAATAAAAAACCTTTATAATGGAAACAAACAGCTAACATCAGAATCGAAGAGAGATTGACGAATGACATCAGAATTGACAGAGGAGTGCGGCAGGGTTGTATATTGTCGCCCTTACTATTCAATCTGTACTCAGACTGCATCTTTAAAATTGCCTTGGAGGATTCGCAAACAGGAATTAAGGTTAATGGAATACTTATTAACACGATAAGATACGCGGATGACACCGTATTATTGGCAGAATCTCTTGAGGAGCTACAACAATTCCTGTCTGCTGTAAGTGCGGTCAGCACAGACTTCTGCCTTAATATCAATGTACAAAAAACGAAAATGATGGTCTTTGCAGAAACGAACACGTAAATGTTAAATTAAATCTAAACAATCAGACGATTTCACGTGCCGAAAATTATACTTACCTTGGATGTCATATAACGGAAGATACGACCTCGGACAGAGATATAAAATGCTGCATTGAAAATGCCCGGTCCACCTTTAACAACATGAGACCTCTACTATGTAATGACAATTTAAATCCGAAAATTCGCCAACGAATGGTCAAGTGTTACATTTGGTCTGTTTTACTTTATGGAACAGAAGCATAGACTATCAAAATTAACACCATTAACAAACTCGAAGCATTCGAGATGTGGATACACCGGCGAATCTTAAGAATCCCTTGGACAGGCAGAGTAACCAACACCGAAGTCCTAAAGAGGGCTAAGAAAGAGAGAGAACTGTTGACCGACATTAAGTTGAGAAAAATTTCCTACTCGGACACGTTCTAAGAGGACGCCAATACACTATGCTGCAACTTATAATGAAAGGCAAAATAGAGGGGCGACGAGGAGTTGGTCGCAGACAGATATCATGGCTGAAAAATATTCGCGATTGGACCGGCATCAGAAGCGCCGAACAACTTTTCAGAGTAGCTGTGGATCGCTGGGCACTCTCTGAAATGATCGCCAACGTTAGGGGGACCTGACACGGCACGTTAAAGAAGAAGAAGAAGAAGAAGAAGAAGAAGTTCTAGTGATTGACGAATCCCTATCTGCTGTCTCCAATCGCATCATGGCTGACATGGCTCACGTTTCCACACGCCAACTCCGAAAATAACTACATTCCAATCTTTATTAACCCATTCAATGGTGGAATTTGCTTTGTAAATTTGATAGCGTAATTACTGATAAATCTTGTTGATTCAGATTAGGGTTATTCCAATGCCCGAAGTTCAATGGAGTGAAAACATAAATTTATTTGGTTCAGTATTAATGAAGTTATTAATGAAATATATACTAGATGGTATTAAGAGCCTGTTGTCAAGGCGAGTACAAGAAATACGCTTTAGCCGGGCATAATGCTATGTTTAATATGTACTTTTAAAGGAGAAATTAGGTTTAATATTAAACTTAACATATTTATTGGTAATATATGACAGTTGCCGTTCAAAAAAGATAAATGGTTGGATTAAATTACACATTATGTTGGCTAAATGAATCTATGGTCAACGGATTGATTTCCTTTCACCAGCCACCATAAGAGATTCAACTTATGAGTTTTCATTTCATTCTCTGCAGCTTCTTACCTTGGGACGTGTTCTTGGGTTTGCTGGCCTTCTTGGACGCGGAGTTTATTTTATGTTTCGGGAGTTGCAGCGGCCCGATGTTCTGCACTAAAGGGCCGTTCGGTAGGGCTGGCGGACGAGGGATTGCCACGTTCTCCATGTTGCACATGACCACCGATGGGCGGGACAGGTTCGGGGTCATCTGGGCCTCATTCTAGGACGAACAACTGTAAGGGGAATAAAGTAAGTTTACGAAACAAATTGGTGCTAGTGATCAGGTGCCGAATTAGCTTCATTTCTTAAAGGCAGGATTTTATACCTTGATATCTTTGATACCTTGATAAACTACTTAGAGCTAGTTGGGTTCGGATTTTAAATTGAACTTATTAGAAACAATAATGAAAGATGGCATCATTAAATTAGGTACCTAACTCACATTATACTGTTATATTTTGGGGTACATTTTGTAATGAAGCATATTTTTCCCGTGGCTAGAACCCTTGTCTCCCTCTGTTACCGATTTCGGAAAACCGTAAATTCAAATTAATAATCATCTTCTCTCCGTCGTGACATCTGCAAATTTCCAAGGCCGAGTTTAAATGAAAGGCCGACAGTTGTCTCCGTAATTGCAAGCAGCAAACTACCCCTCCCTGTTTATACGAGCGTTTTAAATCTGAACAAGTGCATCTGGTAGACACCGCTCGTGTGAGTAATCCTCGAGTATCTCAGCAGTGCTAACCTTCCGTCGTTCACGAATAGCCTAAAAGTTTCTCCGCCGAACCTAGTGCCCGTTCCGTCGTTTTCTTTTTCGCGATACGAAAGAATTTTCCGCCGCCCAACCGCCCGTCTTTCGCGAGTTATACGAGAGGATTCTCCGCAGTGTCGTGTGTTCGTCTCTCGCGAAGTGAGTCTCCGAGTGTCTCCGCCGACGATTCCATCTACCAGTGTGAGTACTCAAAATCCGCTTCTATTGTCTCTTTTGGCTTAGGCTTTTCTCTCTCTTGCTAATACCGTTTTCCCTCCGCTTGTTTAAACCCGACTCTGCACATTTACTTCCGCCTATTTTAATTAGCTAGCTTCAGTATTTCCTTTCCGTTTGTAAAGTAGTTATTCATATTTCACTTCATTTATTCGATTTTGTATTTTCCGTAATACCAAATAATAAATAAACCGTTTTTATCGTACCACCTGTTCTCCGCACGCTTCCGTCCGACAGTGGAGCGCAACGTTGCCGGTTTCTCTGCGAAATCCGACTTTCCGGATTTCGCACAGTTGCCAAAACTTCCGAACGTTTAGTAACCGGCAAATCATTGTCTCCGCTGCCGAAACGGCCCTAACTATTATATATATTGTAATAACGACCTTCCGCTTGTTCCAATATCCGAATTCTTGCTTACTTTAAATCCTTTTCTGTAAATGACTTAAATAGAAGTAATATAGATTAACCGTATCTTTCCCCGTACTGTGTGTTTTATTTTCACGGACCCCCTGGCATTCTCCTGAGTTTAAACTCACCCGTGGCTATAGGGAGTTAACCCTTAAAAATCTGGCGCCCGAGGTAAACCGACTTTAAACCGTTTGCCGAATTCCCGAACTCCGCAATCCTGCGCCAATTCAAATAAGTGACGTAACTTCCCGCCAGAGTCGTTGTGCCGCCAGCGACTCTGCCCCACCGACCAAAGTGCGTTACAATTTAAAACTGACACTAACTCTACGAAACATTTTAAAGTAATCATTACAATTTTGATGTAAGCAGAGAGCATTTGTCACTGACTAACTTGAACCTATAAAAAAGCAACCATATCAGTGCTTGACACCAAAAAATTTTTCCTCCTGAGATGGCTGCTTGTATTTTGTATGTTTGACTAAATTTATACTCTAATGCGTTCGAAATATGTTCCAAAAATAAAAAATGAGTACGAGCGACACATACCACGTAGTAGCTCTTTCTGATAAGAAAATTCGATGAAATAGAAAGAACTATCGGCAAAAAGGTAATCTTATTAAATATGGGGGATTAGTTTTTGGATCACTAGAAAGATAAACTTCTTTTCAATTTTCAACGATATATTTTGTGTCAATTACTGATATAAGGTCAATAATTGTGTAAGTGTGTTCTTCATGTTTAATAAAATATATTCAAAGAAATGTGTCAAAAGTTGCATTTAACACGATTATTTTTCAAAACGCATATTTTCATGTGAAAGCTAGAAATGAAGCATTTTTAACAATTTTTCTTTGTGCGCGACGCCTCTGTAGAGCTCTCAATAATGTAATAAGTACCGTAGAATACGCTCTTAAGTGATATTGAATCTCCGCGAAAAGAAAGAAGAAATTACACTTAAAGTCAACCTTGAAGACTCTGGAAGCATAGGCATATAGATATTAAAATTAAAAAATGAAATGATAGTAATATACCATAAACAGTTTTTTAGGTATATTTAAAATATAAGTATAGCTAAAAACTTACAATTTTTTTGTGATTTTATTTTCTACATTTCAAGTTTACTTCCTCTCAATTCCATTCTAGCAAAACTTCTAATCAAATTGCAAGTTTTCATTTTCAAATAATAAAGTTTCCGTCACATCTGTTCATTTTTTTAAAGTTTTATTTCGGAATAACCTGTATTTAAAGTTAGCGTTTGTGACGGCTAACAATTTTTTTTACAATTTGAGCATACGCTAGTAATTCTTCAATTTATTAGTTAATTCAATTGTTGAATTAACACTTTGGCAAAGCGGCAGATTTCTCGTTTCTAATTTTTTAATTGTTTCATCAACACAACTAAAATTGTTTTGATATGTAGAATTCGTTGTCGTATAGTCTGCTATCCATTTTTCAATTTTGAATTCTTCAATTTTAAGAAAAATCAGTTTTGAAATTTGCTTTAAGTAGTTATTTGGAAAATTAGTAGAATTTATTACGTTCCTAGCTATCGCTTTAGGTTAGATATTCCTAGAAATTAACGTCAGATAGATTTATTCACCAATGATATTTGGTAGAAAATTAATAAGTTTAGCGGCAACTCGACCAAAGTCGTGCCATTCTTTAAACCTTCACGTAGCGAATTAGTAAATTTGGTGAATTTATATCTTAAGGTATTAAGTCATCAACTACATATTAGGTTAATTCTCGCATCGAAATTACGTCCGAGCTGTCATATTTGATACTCGCCTTCCCAGTTAAGTATTGTGGCAAAAATACATTAAATTATGTTAAAAAAATTACTTCATGGTGAAAATTAGGAATCGTATGCTAAAATTATACTTCCCGTCAACATCATGATCAACAATCTTAGTTGAATAGTACAAATTCATACACGATGTAATAAAATTAGATCAACTTAACATAGTAAATTTTTATTCGCAACAAGTTTTATTGTAAAATCTCATACATGTACTTCGAAAATACAGCGACGAGCTTCAAAAATTATCGACATATTAATAAATTGTTTAAATATTTTATCACGTATAATATACCTATATTCATAGTTATTTAGTGCCATGATATTAATGTTGCTTAAACCGAATATTATTATATCAAATATCTTGTGTTCTTACAATTTGGAGTATTTCTTTGTTTAATTTGGGAAATACAATTAATCCGAAATTAAATTTATATTGCTTGGAAACAAATTTGCCATACTGTTTTCAAAATATTTAAATGACGTTTCGCTTAAATTGCTAACAACTTAAGCATATTAAAAGTACCTATGGAATGGTATTGGAATTGGTATTAAAATTGAAAAATTTTGACCACTTAATCACAATGTAACGTGGCACATTACACCAATTAGTTCAAATAAATTACTTTTTCGAGTATAACCATTTAACTAGTGGAACAGGAATCTTCGACATATACCGAAAATGTGACCTAATAGGTGAAACAGGGTGCCGTAGATATTTTATCAATTTGCTACCAGACAGTAGATTATAGATTATACTGTTAGGTGGTATAAATTATGTAGTATCACTGGCCCTGTTCTACCTACTTCGTAATAATGTTCTTGTGCGATCTCTTAGGTGGTCTGATACTTAACATACCGGTGCGACTTATTAGAAATCTTTTTAAAACAAATTTTCATGTCACTTATTTTTTTACCTTTGAACGATCTCACATAATTTATTAAAATGTAACTCAATTTCTACATAAATAGGTAAAATTAACGTTGACTTTGGTGAGTTAGGTCTTGTAGGCCGGTAGGTATTTACATGACATTTTTGTCCCATAATAGGGCGGGTATGCAACCGTTTATAACGATATTTTAACATGCATTGCGTTTTAAAGTAATGCACAGGTATAATATATCGGGTGTTTTTTCGGGTAAATTTCACCTCATAGTAGGCTGTGGATAGTGTTTGTAAATGCGCCTTTTTAAAAAATGTCAAAATTGACACAACCTCACTATTTTAATAAAAATTGAAACTGCTCCAATCAGTTACTAGTGTCTTGAAGAAGACAGCTTGGCTCCATTAATTAGGCGTAGATGAGTTTACGGAATTTACGGAAAGTGGTTATATGTACGTGTTCGATGGAATAAGCAAAAGGGACGAAGGAATCAAGTTTTGGAGATGCGAGCGGAGAGGTCTGTGCAAAGCAAGGATTCACACCAGAAATGGCGAAGTCATCAATAGAGTGAATGAGCATACCCACGATTCCTCTACTGCCTCGGTGGAGGTTTCCAAAGCCATTACCAATATCAGAAACCGTGCTGCAGAAACGAGGGAGCAAACTATACAGGCAACTTTTCAGCTTACTATACAATTAGCTTTAAATTTTACTCACAATAATTATCATTTAAGATTATTAACGGATGTCTGTCTGGTTTGAGTCAAGCTGCACAGGTTAAACTACCTAACAACAGCGCTTTGAGCAAGATAATGCGGTGAAAACGCAATGAACTTAACGCGGCACCTACAAATCCTGCCAATCTGGAGGAGCTGGTAGTTCCGGAATCGTATAGGATTTATCAGGCTCAACCTGGTGTCAATGAAAAATTTTTATTGGCTGACAATGAAAGAGATGTAAATCGAATCCTTATTTTTGGCAGGGAAAGTTGGATGCAGCTTCTTGAAACATCTACAGTCTGGTACGCGGATGGTACATTTTCGATAGCACCCCCATTGTTTGTACAAGTCTACACGGTCATAGCAGTGAAGAATAATGGTGTACATCCGATATTCTACGGTCTTCTTCCAAATAAACAAAGAGCTACCTATAATGAGATGTTCAGGATGATGCAAGGACAAATACCAAACGCGGCGCCAGCGCAAATCCATTGCGATTTTGAGCAAGCGGCCATACTGGCTATTAGGGAATGTTTCCCTAATAGTTGAATAAATGGCTGCTTCTTCCATTTAGCGCAAAACATGAGAAGGCACTTGGGCACAATGGGTCTTCTACGCGAGTACTACAATAACGCTCAATTTGCACTACAAGCCAGAATGGTGACCACACTGGCGTTTGTGCCAACGCAATATCTGGACGAGGCAATTGACGAACTTGGTGAGAGTCTACCTGTGGAGCTTCAACCGCTTGTCAACTGGTTTGAAGATAATTACATTGGTCGTCTTAACTGGTAAACTAATATTATTTGGCATGTGAGATAAGAGTAGATTTTTTACATGTTTTTGTTGACAGGAGAGGCAATGGTAGACGACCACCACTTTTCCCCCACGATTTGTGGAATCTTTACCAGCGGACGTTGAATGGGGAAGACCGCACAAACAATCACGCTGAGGCGGCCCACAGGAGGCTCCAGTTAGAGCTGGGAATGGACCATCCCACTTTATGGAAATTCATAGATGGTCTAAGAAAAGTTCAGCACGGCAGGGATGCCTATTATGAACAGCTTGTAGCTGGACATCCTCCGCCGTTGAAAAAGAAAAAGCATACACAAGCTGATGAGCGAATTCTTGCACTAGTACATAGATTTAGAAATGGGGATATTTTGGAATATTTGAGGGGATTGTCCCATAATTATGAGATGTAGTAATCGAGTACCAATTATAAAATAAGACACCAGCCCACCACATTACTTTTTGTCCCTGCCTCGACAAAACGGCGGCGAATCGGTCGCCGGCAGATCGGCCGGCGGCGAATTGTCCTGACGGCGAATCGACGACGGTGAATCGGCGACGGCGAATCGGCCGCGGCAAATTGTCCGGTCCCCTTCTCAAACATCGTTTGGTTGAAAGGTGGTTAAGCCAAACAAACAATGCAAAAATTGATAGTCAGATTTTTTATTTTCATATTCCTAAGTTGAATTTACTGTACCTAGTTAATCTAGTAAACTTTGAAAAGTTTGAATCCTCTTCAACCATAGTTATTAGTAGGGGAGCCCAAGAGGGGATTTTTTGATTTACTCGAGCGCGTCAGATTAATATAAGGGAGGATACCTTATATATTGATAAGTACCTCCAGTCAGTATGAGCCCTTAATATCGGGGGGGGGGGGGTTTGCCAAAGGGAACCCATCAGATTAGTAAAAAAAATCGATCATCTGAAATACTCGAGCGCGTCAGATTAAGATAAGGGGTGTTAATTACTAACTAACAAGTGTCCATAAGGGGGTGGGAGGGTAACAAAGTTGCGAAAAAAAAAACGATGTGTGGATTTACTCGAGCGCGGTCGTTTTATTTTTTATTTTAGAGGTAATTATACCAGAATAACAGAAAAAATATAATCTGACGATTTCCGCAAGCCGAAAGTAATCAAAATCGTTATTTAAGATCAGAGCGTGCAGCTATGGTAAAGCATGTATTTCCCAGCCCACGCCTCTACGTCCTTTTCACTTTTTTTCTATCTCTGTCTGTCTCGCATCCAGGGTCGGAATAACCCCATCAGGACCCCTAGGAAATGCAATTCTCGGGGCCTCTTCCTTTTCCCGTTTTCTTACCTTTTAAAATGCATTTTTTTTTTCTATTACGCCTTATGAATTAGGTTACCATGGCAACTGTTTCTACACATTTCTTTTTCTATTTATTTCGGAGGTGACACTTCACTCTAATCCTAATTTGATGCCATCAGTCAGAGCGTATGACAATGACGGTTTGTGAACCAATTAGAAGAGCAAGAATAAGAGGCGTGGTCGTGAAACCCTGAGAGAAGGGAAAAGCAAGGTTAAGTTGTTTTGTCGTAATTGCTTCTGATTGGTTTACAAATTGTCAATATCATACTTTTATTCAGGGGGCGGCGGTGGTCGTGTGGTTTAGGCGCTGGCTTTGAGTCAGGCGATCACTGTCGTCGTGGGTTCGAATCCCACCGTAATCCATGGATGTTGTGATTGTTGCGGGAAGTGTGTAAAATGTATCCAAAATCCCGTTCCTATTCACGCCGGTAACCAGGCCGGATAGGATCGGATATCCTGTAGGAGGGCGGGACTAGGATACACACACACACACACCCTGAGTCGGTAGAGCACGGAGTGGATCAACTGGGGTGAGAGCCTTAAGGGGTACAACCGTGCTCGAGGACCGTGGTTCGGAGCCCACGTTAAACTGTAGGTCCCGTCCAAATTGGCCACAGCAGCGAAAAAGAGACGTTAACTTAATAAGACAAGACAAGACTACTTTTATTCAGATACTTTTATTTCAAAAAAATTATTTTTAAATCGTCAGATTAACGATACAAAGAATAATCGTCAGATTTTTGGTCAGCGTGTCTGGGACATCATGATGAAGCTTCAGTATGCTAATAGTACGCGCTCGAGTATTCCAAGATGACGATTTTTTTACATTTTCAAAAATTCTCTGCAAGCTTGCGTCACTTCCAAATCATCAGATTAAGAAATTGGAGCATCATTACGGTAAACTGAACAGCTCCTATAAAAATCTGACGTGCTCGAGTAAATTTTATTTTTTTCGATTTTCATCTCTTCCGCATAGCCACCTCCACCACGAAAACCGTCAGATTAATATATATTTCACATCAGAGACATGGTGGAGCATGAAAAATACGATACTCTGACGCGCTTCAGTATTTCCATGTCATTGTTTTTTTTACAATATTGATATAGCATCATGGGCTCTTCTACTATATATGAATTATCGTCAACTTGCAATTAATATCGTTTTAATCAGTTTAAGTAGTATAAAATAAACCTATAAATTTTTTAGGCAGATTGGCAGTGCTATGCTATGCAAGAAAAAAAAACGTTAATACAAATGATACATGGCCAATATTTGTAAAATACTCGAACGTAGCACGCTCAACATACATTTCCCATGTTTTCCCAGACTTAGCTATTGTTAACAGCAACCTTGTAGAAGATATTTGAAACAAAATGAAAGTTTATTTGAGTTTTGTATACTTTCCATGACTTCACCATCGGTATTAGTTGTCGAAGCATTATCTTCGGCCTTAGTTTCTTATTCTTGATTTGATTTTACCATAAAAATATGTTATTGTTCACCGTTACAATTTACAACATAAAGGATGGTCGAAAAAGATGGAAATGAGCAGATGATGTCAATGTCAAAATAATATTAATATTAAAATAATATCAATAAATGGATTAAATAACTATTTACTTTACCGAGTTAGAGTCTTTTTTTTATAGCTATTAAGCAGCTCTCCATACCAAACGAAAATTTGGTGTACTCATCAGGCTAGGGTAAGTACTTGAATTGAACAGTGGACTATTGCCACGAAAAGCAGTAAGGAATCTAATTACCCAGCGAACTTAGATCATGGAATAAACATGAATTAATACGAATTAAAGGTGAGATTTTTTATTTATTTTCACACGTTCGTATCAGTAAAGTTCGGTTTTATTGTATAAATCGTCTGTGAAATTAATCGCGCAAGTCACGAATTAATAATGATTAACGACATTCATAACTTTCATAAAAGACTAAAGGAAACAGCTGGAATATTTAAAAAACGGAGCTTAGGCATATTAGTCAATGGAAATAACCAGTTAGTTCTAAGCAATACCGAAAAATGTAATATATGGAGGATTACGCAGAAAATCTCTTTCACGACACCAGATCGACTAAGGAACTCATAGTAGGAAACGATTTAAGCGAACCCTCAATTACTAAAGAAGAAATAAAAAAGGCTATACAAATCTCTAAAAATAATAAGGCAGCTGGACCAGATGAGATCCCTTCAGAAATACTTAAACTTTTGGACGAGAGAGGCATTGCAGTACTTCACAAGTTACTCAACCAAATATATGACACTGGCCAATACCCGGAACAGTGGTTATCTTCAACTTTTATTCCTGTGCCAAAGAAAGCAAGCGCAAGGAAATGCGAAGATCGTAGACTTATCAGTCTCATGAGCCAATCCCTAAAAATAATCTTGAGAATAATACTTCAAAGAATATACAACAAATATGATAACGCCATAAGCGACTCGCAGTTTGGTTTCAGACAAGGGCTGGGCGCAGGAGAGGCACTAGTTGCAACACAAGTCTTAATACAGAACTGCTATGACCAGCAAAAAAACGTATGTTTATGCTTTATAGACTATGAAAAGGCATTTGATAGAGTCCAACACCATACACTTATGCAGCTTCTCAGAAGACGTGATCTGGACCAGAAAGACATTCGGTGCATTGAAAACCTATACTGGCACCAATCAACACAAGTCAGAGTGGCTAACGGTTTAACAAACCAAATCCAGATTCGTAGAGGGGTGAGACAAGGGTGCATACTGTCGCCGCTCTTGTTTAATATATATTCAGAAGCCATTTTCCAAGAGTCGCTTGAAGATATGGAAATTGGAATCAAAATTAATGGCGTATGGATAAATAACATACGCTACGCCGACGACACAGTGCTGATAGCGGACCACATGGATGATCCACAACAGCAGATTGATGTAGTGGGAGATTATAGTCAGGGAATGGGATTAAACATGAACACAAAAAAACTAAATTCATGGTTGTCACGAAGAAGAAGAATGCATTTAGGATGCAAGCTTAACGTATAATGGAAAACTTTTAGAACGAGTAGGAAGATTTAAGTTTTTAGGAACATGGCTTCATGATGAATGGTCATCAGACAAAGAAATTGAAAGCAGAATCGAACAAGCTCGAGGCGCATTCCTGAAAGTCTAAAGAGTGTTCACTTGTGGCGACTGTAATCTTGGTCTCCGATTGAGATTTGTGGGATGCTACGTTTGGTCCATACTGTATGGCGTGGAAGGCTGGACTCTAAAAGTAAAGGCTATAAACAAATTAGAAGCATTTGAAATGTGGATATATCGTAGAATTCTTAAGATTCCATGGACAGCCAGAATAAGGAACGAAGACGTTTTCAGACGTATTAACAAGGAACGCGAACTCTACACCATTATAAAAAAGAGGAAGTCTGCATACTTGGGTCACATAATGCACAACCGTAAATATCAACTCCTGCAATGGATTATCGAAGGCAAGATCGAGGATAGAAGAGGAATGGACGAAAGAGAATGTCATGGCTGAGGAACGTGAGACAGTGGACCGGCATTGGTGACATACAAACATTGATCCACACGGTAAGAGATAGAGAAGCCATGGAAAAAGTGGTCGCTAACATCCATTAGTGGATAGGCAGAAGAAGAAGAAGAATAACATTCGAGTGCTGTTTAAAGATAAATACATCGATAAGATCGCTTTTTAATTTAACTTTTGACACAGAGGTTACCTGTCTGATCAACGATCGCTGCGACAACGCCACCTCGAGACTCTTCCTTGCCGTTTTAAATCATCTAAGCCTTACCATTCTGTTTTTTCCGTTTGTTCAATTGTCTATTTTCACCCTCTGAACTATAACCCATAACAGCGATCCCTTAAGTGCCCCTCAGCCTTAAGCGTGACACTATTACTATAATTAAATATTATAAACTCATGTGATTGGCTAATTAAAAAATTATAATTTGTTCTGCGATGGGACTGAGAATATTTTTAGTAGGTTTGCCTATCATTTTTCTACAACAGAAATGTTTTTTTTTACAATTTAATAAAACAACTAGTTTTCGAGAAATATGGAATTTTGTGAGGCAGAAACAATTTCCCTTGTGTTACATTAAAATAATTTTTTTTAATGTTTTTAATAGTTTTTAATGCTCTAAAATGTAATAGATTTTTTATATCAAGTAAGACTTCGCCACTTTGCCAAAAGGATAGTTGAATAAGAGAAATGTATGTCATCTTTGTTATATCTAATATTTAATAATACATTTCTGGTTCGGAGAAAATACTTCTCTGGAAGTCAGATTTATATTAATAAAACTTTTTCGATTTAAATTGATTTTTCTACAATGAACCAATGATGAATTTAAAGCCATACTTCTTAAACTTTTATCTGTAAACGACGTTGTCTGAAATAATTACTAAAATACCTACTAAAGTATTCGTGGATATAGAGAAAAATCTAAATTTAAAAATTTAAGAATATATTTTTAAAAATCGCTTGAGAATATGCCGAAGATGACAATTTGTCAGAAATTGGTGCAGTTACAGTTGCCTGGATTTCATTGTCAACTTGCATAGTAATAGTTTCGCGTGATTACCGAACATCAACTGAAACACTGAAATGCAAATTGTAAAAGAAATCAATAGATCCAGCTCGTGATTACTGAAATAACAGAAAAATTCTGCTTGTTCCCCTCGCAATCGACGGTTCATCGCTATAAATTCTCCCTCCCGGCCCCCTTTTTCCCACTTTCATTACGAATGCCGCGTAAATATACTCGCAAAGAAACGAAAAACTCTCGTCTCGTAGATAATACCAATTAACGTGGCGCACAGCATACAGGAACAATGGCTTTTCAGGTGCGCTCTTCAATAATTCAACTGCTGTTCGATATCGGCTTCGGACTGTTAGATAACCGTATTTTCTCGCTTGAATTGAATACTTCGTTAGGAAAGTTGACCAATTATATCCAGTGCACATGCTGCATTGACCATAAAGGTACCAACAACCGTTCCTCGGGCTGCGATATGCGACGATGTTTCCCATCGATTCGGAGAATCTGCGATAAGTCACTGTTATATATACACTTTTTTGATTTTGATCAGCAGGACAAACGGCAGTATAAATCATGCCGTGAAAGGCCAGCAATTGACTCATTAAAGTTTATCGAAATTATAGCCTACAAAACTTTTCTGTAGCATTATGGCGCTTCTTTCAACTGGAGACTGGAAAATGTGCATTGAAAAATGAAGAAAATATGTGTACAATATGCACTAGGGAAATGTTAAATTATTAAGGTAAAATATGCATAAATACAATATACACCGAACAGTTTTAGGGTGGAAATACACAACGTCCGCAAATCATATTTACACCTGTAACACCTTCCTTGCATTCACAACTATAAAAACTGATATTACATAGATATTTGGTAGCTGCAAGTCCCCCGCAAACTTGGTGTTGTGTTGTGATTTAGTACGAAAGAGTTGAAGGAGGAAATGTGACGGAGACAATTTGATTTAGACGGCTATATACAAATAAACATCTCTACGAGTGCACCCCCTCGTGAAATAAATACCAGGCTTGTAAATGATATTCCTATAAAAATATTTCACTTGTAGGGATTAAAAAAAAGGTACATTGCCTGTTACAACGCACATCCTTTTACGTGGTCGTCCCACGCTTCTTCTCCCTTTATATTTGTATTGTATTTAAGGCCTTTTTTAGGCAACCTATTATCGTCAATCCTGTGAAGATGTTCCTTCCAGTTCTTCCTATAATGCTTTATCACATCATTAACATTGAATATATTCAATTCACGTCTGATGTCTGCATTTCAAATAGGGTACTAAGAGATTGGAGAAAGAAATGTATGACAATGGGAGTGCTTATCGAGGAACAACACATACAGCGCGATCGAAAAAAAAAAATAGTCAAAGCAGGCCATGAAAATAACGCCGCATGTCTTTACTTAGTTCCTAAATTTAAAAATACAGACAACGGAAAATACTAATTGACACTGACGACACTGACAAAGTCAAACTTGAAGTTAATTTATGAGCTAAAAAAATGACCAAACTAAAACAGCATTTTAAATAAAGAAATATAATATTTAAAGTTGCCATTCACCGTTTTCCAGCTTCACTCCATTTCTAAAATAGAATTCTAAAAGAAAACTTTTGATTTGCTTTGACGACATCGTCTCGCGTGACGTCAACTTGACATTTGTAGTTAATAACCCGAAGAAGAAGAAGGAGAATTTTAGGAAAAGACGTATTTTAGCTCATAGCCTGCTTTGACTATTTTTTTATTCGATCGCACAGTATATAGTTTGGAGTTCGCTGACGACCAGGTTATACTAGCCGAGGACGGAGATGATGTCAACTATATGTTTAGGAAACTAAAGGAGAAGGAGAAGTATGCGAAATGGGGTTTGGAGATAAATATGGGGAAAACAGAATATATGGTAATCGGAGGTCAAGGAGAAGACCTAATTATAGACAACGACGTGATAAAGAAAACAAATGAGTACAAGTATCTAGGGGTTACAATAACCTCCCATGGTAAGGACGAAATAGATATATAAAATAAAATCAAAAAAGGAAAAACTATAATCAGATAACTACACCCCATGTTGTGGAATGACAATATTTCAAATAAAACAAAAATACGGATGTTTAACTCATTTGTGGAAAGTTGCGTTACCTATGGAAGTGAGGTGTGGACATTAAATGAAAAGATGAAAAATAAAATATCGGCAACAGAGATGATGTATTGGAGACGATGTTGTAAAAAGACATTATTGGATCATGAAAGAAATGACAGAATAAGAAAAATAATGCAAGTTGATACATCGTTAATAAATACAATTGAAAGGAAACAACTACTGTGGTATGGACACATGAGGAGGATGGACCAGGATAGAATACCACAAAAGATTTGGAAATGGAGCCCTGCAAATAGGAGGAAAAGAGAAAGACCAAGAAAGAATTGGGAAAAAGGAATAAAAGAAGCTATGCTAAAAAGAGGACTAGAAGAAGACGGAATTAGAGATAGAATCTCTTGGAAATTGGGATGCGGTAGATGGCAAAGTTAGCTGTATACAAGCCCCTTATATATATATATATATATATAATGTCTGCATTTCTAAATCTCTCTTTTTGTACATCCTTTGACTCTCCTTAGAAACATCATTTCTTTTGCCTGAATACAGCTCTCTTGTTGTTTTTGTTGTCAATTTCGCTGCCACACGTGAGGGTTGGCACTGCCATTGTTTTATAAAATTTCGCTGTGTGTCTTTTCTCGCTTTATGTTTTAGGTGTCTGCTTATACTTCCACACACTCTACTGAATTAATATAATTTTTGTTCTATGTCTATGATGTAGTTATACGTTAGATCACATCCCAAATATTTGAAGTGTTTTATTTGTTAAATTACCATGTCATTTACAACTATTTTAGATCTTACTGTATCTCTCCCTACGAAGGGCATTGTTTTTGTTTTCTCTGTGGATATTTTCATGTCATATTCAGTAAACTGTTTTGTAGTTGGTATGGGCCTCTCTGTAGTTTATCTTCTGTTTCTGGGATTCTTTCTAGGTGGTCAGTGCATAAAAGGGAGTTAAAGATTGTGTATTTATCCAGATATATTCCTTCGTCGTATCTGTTTTTCCATTTACGCATCAGATTGTCTATATAAATATTGAAAACGGTTAGTAGAAGTCAGCATCCCTGATGAAATCCTTTATTGGTTTTTACTTCTGTCAGTTTTCCATTTAGGTTTAATATTATTCGAGTATGTCTATATAAACTCTTGATTGTATTTATTAGGTGTAGGTATAGGGTAGCCTCTTCTTCCCATAACAGTGCAGAGAAGTAGTCTGTTTACATTATCGAAAGCTTTTTTGATAGCTACAAGCACATGTGCGTTTCTCTGTTGAATTCTCTTCGTTTTTCTATTACTGCTTGTAACGTGAAAATTCCGCCTACAGGCCCTACACCTGACCTGCCTTTACTGAAACCTATTTGTTCTTCGCCTACCTATGAAATATTATGTGATGTTCCTTAATCTAGTATTTATTACTCTAGTGCATACTTTACAGGCGGAATCGAGAAGGCTTAAACCCCGATAATTCTGGCACTTGTGTGGAGCGCAGGAAGTTTAGGCCGCGACCAGGTGGGGACGATTGGCTGATGGGAATTTTGGGCGGCATGGCCGAAAAGGTGGTTCTATTGTACAGTTACATTGGTGGTTGAATTTGGAATCTTCACGAAAACGTCTTTATCACGAAAATATTAAAGGGCAAGGAAAATGGGTACGGGCGAGAGAATACGCAAATTACGGGAAATTCCATCTAAGAAGGCAAGGAAAATCTTTGCTGACCGTTCGTACCGATACACTTCCTACCTATCTGTCCTAAGCCGCAGCCCAAATTTCTTGTAAGCTTATTTGACCCTTCATTTAAAGCAGGTACCCTCATTATTTGCGGCCCAAAGTTCGCCCGGCGTTTGTGTGTGTCACGTTTTTTAAATCATACTTTGTATTTTTACCACTCTTTGGAGATTGTCTTCTCTTTCCAGCACATGTTGAAGAGGTGTAATATTCGTAAATGGAGTAGTGTTCCACCATATTTCCACAATTTTATACTAATGTTATTTAATCCTATTGCCTTTCTGTTTTTTGTGTTCTTCAGAGCGTCTATCAGTTCCTGCATATCAATGTCATCTAATCCTGGTATGTCCTCATAGTGTATATTTGTTTCTTGTAAGTTTTCTTTGTACCATAGCTGTTGGTAGTACTCAATCCAATCTTCATTGCCGATGTTGTTTATTTGACAATTATCTCTTTCAGATAGGTTGACTCTTCATAATTTTATAAACTAGTATTAGTCTTCCGTGCACGTCATACTCTATTTTGCTGATGAATTGATCGAAAGAATCTGCGTATGTTTGTCTTGTTATTGTTTTAACTGCGTTCCTTTTATGTTTATATTCTTTGTGATTTTCTTTTTTAGGATTATTGAGGTATTTCAGGTATAACTTTTCATTTTTTTTATTATTCCATCTAATTCATCGTTACAGATTCTCAGGTTTTTCTTTTTCCGTTAACGTCTCTTCTTTTCAATCACTTCATCCGCTGTTTATATAATTGCTTGTTTTTGACTTTGCCATTCAACTTTAACATAGTTTTTGGTTTCTAGGTGTTCTAGGTGTCGGCTCAGTCATCTCTGGTACATATCACGTATGCTTTCCTCTTCTAATCTTGTAGCCTTGTTTTTGTTGTTGTTCTTTAGATAGTTTTTTTTTCCATTTTCTGCATCTTGTATAGGTGTCTATTGAAGATATTACCAAGAAATGATCTGAAACGAGATCTTGATGTCCTCTATATACTTGCGTACCTCTGACATATCCTGCTAATTTTTTGTTAATAAGTATATAATCTATAATAGATCTCAATTCTAGCGCTGTCTATGTATATTTATGTATATCACGTTTCCGGAAAAAATTATTGCTTATCTTGAGTTCATTAAAGGCGGCAAAATCTCTTAGAAGTTTTCCATATTCGTTGAATATATTTTCACCGAATGAGCTTACTATATTTGGTATTGGTATATTTCTGACTTTTGCATTTAGGCATTCGTCAAGTTATTCCTCTTCTGGTGTGTATACTGATATTATTGTTGTACAAGCCGTACCCGGCATGTGTTGCTATGCCACGTAAAGTATAAAGAAATAAAAAGTATAATAAATAAACAAATCTCTATATATATAAAAATGAAATGCTGTTCGTTTGTCTGAGCTTGAACTCGAGAACGGCTGGACGGATTTTGCTAATTTTGATCTTGAATTATTTGTGGAAGTTCAGGGAAACATAAATGATAAGTAAGGAAAATACTAAAAAAAGTACGTTTTGTAATTTGACATTTATAATCAAACAAATGAAAGTATAGTGTCAGTTGGATGTCAAATAAATAAATGTCAAGACGATTATTAAAATCTATCATCAGTTTGTCAGTGCGCGAGAACTTCATTGATTTTGAAATACCAAGGAGAAGACTTAGGTCGTCGAAGTCAATCAAATGTGCGACGAGCTCCCTCACGTGCAAATCGCACTGACGACTGACGACCAGCGAGAGACAGATAACGATAACATTCGTTTTGGAATGACAGAATTACGTTCAACAGTAAATATTTATGAAGTAGATAGGCTTAGAATCGAACGAGTTCGGGCACATCTTACACAACAGCATTTAGATCGGCAGGACACCTAGTCTACAAATTCTACAAGTTCGAAAAGACGGACGTATCGAGTCACTGCAGCCGAAAGAAAAACCGCCAGTGATTTCAACTTTAAAAACTTCAAGAACTTCGACGCCAACACAAAAGCGGGAAGTCAAGTAACCAAGAAGAGTCTTGAGTAAGTCAAAGCAACTTCACCAGGACCCCGAGTCTACAAATTCTACAAATTCGAAACGACGAACACATCCAATCACTGCAGCCGGAGGAAAATGCCCCAGTGATTACAACTCCAAAACTTCAAGAACTTCGACGCCAACACAAAAACGGGAAGTCAAGTAACCAAGAAGAGTCTTGAGTAAGTCAAAGCAACTTCACCAGGACCCCGAGTCTACAAATTCTACAAATTCGAAACGACGAACACATCCAATCACTGCAGCCGGAGGAAAATGCGCCAGTGATTACAACTCCAAAACTTCAAGAACTTCGACGCCAACACAAAAGCGGGAAGTCAAGTAACCAAGAAGAGTCTTGAGTAAGTCAAAGCAACTTCACCAGGACCCCGAGTCTACAAATTCTACAAATTCTAAACGACGAACACATCCAATCACTGCAGCCGGAGGAAAATGCGCCAGTGATTACAACTCCAAAACTTCAAGAACTTCGACGCCAACACAACGGCGGAAAGTCAAGAATACAAGCAAAGTCCTGAGTAAGTCATAGACACATTTTCCAGAGAACTAATTACAAAATTCAAAACTTCAACTACGACAAAATAAAACAAGCAGATGAATTGATTCAAGAACAAGAAGAAATATGCCAAGAAATCATAACTACATAACAATTGCAAGAAAGACGGAAGTGCAAGAAAAACCAAGGAATACCTACAAAAAAGGATTGATCACCTAGAAGCACTATGGGTGAAGAGCAAGAGAACAACGAGGCGTTCTATGAACTTGGGTTTGACGATCAGCACAATTATATAAAATCACACTATTTCAAAAGGATGGAGGAAAACTACAAGACAATTCGGCTGTACCTGACGTCACACTAGGAATATAAAACACCCAAGAAACAAGTCTATGAGGTACAAATACAAGACTCAAAACCGGAAGTGAAGAAACCCCAACAATACACCGAACAGGATTACCGACTAATCAAACTAAAGGTAAAAATAAGAAACAAAAAACTACTTAGACAAGCTGAAGGAGACATGGCAGAAATACGTGGGTACTACGAGCAACAAATATCCAAAACATGGAGTACACTTCATGACACAATGAAATAGAGCGATTCCACAGACGCAGTGTTGTAAACCTGGAAGTTTAATGGCGGAAGGGTGAAAATAAAATTTAGGGTTGTATGTAGTTTTTAATGCCGAATGATAAAAAAATTAAGATAAGAAAATTTGGTCAAAAAATAAAAAAAAAAAAATTTTTTAGGTGGGTCACCCTTATCACTTACGGGTATGAAAAATAGTTAACATCCTATTCTCAGACCCACTGAATATACACACAAAATTTCATAGGAATCGGTCAAGCCGTTTCGGAGGAGTTTGGTTACAAACAATGTGACACGAGATTTTTATATATTAGATTACCCCTATAAAATTTAATTCCTGTTATTAATATGCATTCGTTTACATATTCATACCTAGGTAACTAGCTAGGTTTTATACCTAATGTACCTAAATATATACCTAATGTTTTATCACAAGACTTAAAAAATAGTAATCAAAAATTAGGAAACATTAACTCCTAGTTATTTCAGCAGAAGGAATACTCTTTGAAATCTCATTGTAACATTTCCGTGCTTCCAAGTAATTACACTACTTACCTAATTTATTTAACACTTATTAGTAATATGTACTTAATACTTAATTTACATAGAGTATTTATTTATTCTCTCGTTCGTGTTTGCCGGTTTCACTAGGCTCATTTTCGACTGTTTTTCATTATCGCTAGCATGTCTCTTTATTTTCCTCGTTTACATGTTCGAAATATGGAAAGGAGAATCCGGAATGGGATCAGCATAACAGAAGCCTTCTGTCCCGGAAAAGTGCTTCCATTCCCGGAACTAGCTACCTACCGTACGCCATAATTATTTTAACGAGAGGTTCATGCTGGAGTATATAAATCTGATGTAAATAAATATATGAAAAGTAGGTATACGTTTTGAACTAAGTTGGAAATATGTACTATACTCACTAATACAAAACTAAAATGATTAAAACCTAAGATGTTCCATAAAAATGTTCAATGTTTAGTGAAAGAGATATCAATAAACTTTTATCTGCGTTTTTTATACATAATCTAGTCTCAACTTACATTCATAATCTTATTTTTAAGACATGTACACTTTGTATCGAATTGTTAATCAGTTCCAGATATTTCTACTATACTTAATTCTAATATACCAATTTTCCTTTTCACTTTCCCAGAAATAGTCAAAAGGATTTAGCTAATGGGAACCTCGATTCAATATGAAGTCCAAATCTTTTTCTGTTTATGAATAATTCGATCAATTTTCATAAAAATACTGTATTACGTGTTTGTAACTAATTACATTCGTTGACTTCCAATTAGATTTCACTCTCTCTTGGGAAAAATGTAAATCTCTTAACCCATCTTTAAAGATTCAAAATTCATTTATGAAAACAACGTTAGCCCATTTCGATACATCGCAAAATTACCGCAAAAATCAACGAGACTATAATTACCATCATTACGATATATCGGCCGCAATATCCCATCTTCCGGCCTAATCCGCCGCAGCAACAGTTGCCGTACAAATCGCTGTAATTAATTTTCCGCGGTTTTGTTCTAAAATGTATTCATTGAAATTGCTATTTATGTAACTGCGCATTTTTACATTTACGGTTAACTCGAGCAACGGACAACTTTCAGTTCGGGTTCAGTTTAAATTAAAAATAAAATAGATCGTGAAACGTGTGAGCGTGTATGTATGTAATTAAAGTAAATAGGAAACCGCCGGACCCGGTTTCTTAAAAGCGTTTTTCTGATATAATATTTTCGTAGCGAGACTGAAAATTACTCGAAGTTTAATTGCTTCGCAGGTATTTCGAACGGTAATTACGGATTTAGTAATTAAAGAGAGATATTTCGACATGTCACCTTTTTCCTATAATAAAAATCACATTTTAACTGCAATTTATTGTCCAGTAGTTTAAGTTTTATTGACACCTGCTGGGCCAGGTCTTGTAAACTTAGTAGTTCTATTATGTAAATTATGACTCGTAAGTTTCCTCAAAACGAGTCGTACCGATTAATTTCCTTTTCGGATTTATTTATGATGCCGTTTCTCACGATAGCTTTCAAGTTCGGCGTGTTTTGAATTTCATATTTACGGCCAAGGCTTAAGAAAGTCTGCTAAAATTTAAAAATCAATAAGACAAAAGCTCCGAGACATAATAAATTATCCCATCGAAAAATAATTGGGATATAATTAATGAATTTTATGCTGTTATCTTGACTAGTGGGTAATTAATACACATAAAACAAATTAAGGGGAGCTCGCCTGAATTAAGCCCATTAATTTGTTTAAAAATTAATTCGTTATTAATTAACACTTGTATGTGTCAATATTTTCTATAATCAGTGACTTATTAAGCTTAATATTTCTGTTAATAGAATAACTCGAGGGGCCCCGCGAAATTTGAGACTGACTGAATCTAATATGTATTAATTCCTTACGTTTTCTTTCATTCGCCCATTCAGGAGAGATGAAATATTACTAACTATATTATTGCATGTGTAGCATGTGTAATTTAACTAATTTTTTTATTTATTTAATAACTTTTTAATAATATTTTTTTAATAAATAATAATTTATTTATTTAATACTGTCACGAACCAAAGCAGTATATGGATTTACGACTTAATGGTGAATGAGTTTGATACTGAACAATCGAATTCGTTTCGTGAATAAATGCTCGACTATATAAGCAATCAGATCAGTCGTTGATGTGATACTGATCAGCCTTTAACCAGTCACTGCAATGGCCTCTCTGCTCCCCCGTTACCAGGCTCAACTCCAGAATGGTGTAAGCTCGCCACTGGTTCCTTTCTTTTTCAACTTTTAGTTATTTTTTCTACATTTTGCGTTTTGTGTCCTTTTGGGGTTTATGTCATTTATTTAATTGGTCCTTCGAACGAACTTACCAAACGTAAGTTCAAGCAGAGTTGCAAACCGCAACATTATTCACTCTTGTATGGTATAGTCCTTGGATGCTACGTTACATGCCAACCTTGTATAATTGTTATTATTGTTGATTGGTCAAAATAGATGTCGTTGGTTTCTAAAGCCTATTTCATCTTGGCTGCCCCCCCCCCTGCAAAACGAGCACAGTTAAGGATCTACAAGGGCCATGAGCGTGACGATATAATGTAAATTCGGAAGTGCAACATTCTACACTTTTGTTCTTAAAGCACAAGACAGAGATAATGATCTATGAACTGATCAAAATACAAAATTGGCTAACTCTGAAACCATAACTTTCTAAGCTTCTATTTTTATAACAAAACCAAGAGTGCACATTAGCCAATAAAATAGGCTAAATTTGAATCGAAGATCTCGAAATGGTTCAGTTATTGACGTTTTTGTGTGGAATTTCCTACTATGGCTATTTTAAAGGTACTTGTATCCTTTTATATATCCGTTATGCTATTACATGTGAATCTGAATCGATGCGCGCGCAATAGCTCAATTACTAACATGTTTTTGAAATTCCTGCTATAGCCATTTGATAGGACTCTATCTTTTAGGTAATTAGATTACACGTACACCAAATTGTGCGATCTTTAAGTAGATCATTTACTGACATTTTGTGGATATTTACACTATGGCCGTTTTGTATATTTTTATGTCTTTTATTGTTTGGTATAGCAATGAGACTATAGAAAGTCATATTTTGGGGGTTACATCATACTAAGTAACTTCGTTGCAGAAGATCTGAATCGACGATCTAGAAATAGTTAAAAATAGCCATGTTAAAATAATATTTTTTTTAAATTTCCTACTAAGGTCATTTTTATGGACCCTTGGTCTCCTGTAATTATTTTTTATGGGAACTACAAACGTAGAAAGTAATTTTTGCTGAGTTTCCCTTTTACATGTGAATCTAAATCGATATTCGAGTAATTGCTGTGTTATTAAATATTTTTTCATAAACTCCTACTAGAACCATTTCATACGATTTAACTTCTCTATTGTTTCGTATAACAATAAAGGTGTAAAAGTGCATCAGTTGAATAAAGTTTAATTGTTGGTATTTTCATTTTTTTTTTGTAGATTAATTCACATCTAAGATATACATTTTTTTTCTGACAAAATATTTGACAGATATGTACTTTGAAAGTATGTATTTTGCATAAACAATTAAAACTAAGCTCAGGTATATAGGCGAATTACATATTTGACATATTTTGCATGTATTACATTATTTTAGTTAACTTTGCATATTTCTTAACAATGTAAATATTTGAAATATCTTTAGATTCCGATTGAGATAAGAAGAACGTATCACGTGACATTCGCCCCGATTGTGTTTTCGCGTGTACCTAAAATGGCAGTAGCGTATTCAGTAATTATATTAGGGGAGGTTAGTTAGTGTGTAATTAGTTACCGCTACATGAACAGTGATAGATTCTAATGTATTTCCACTTTAAATTTAAATGGTACTTAAAATCTGGATAATGACAAAAACAATTTGTATTTGGAAGAAGACAGGACACTGAAGGACCATAATGTAGTAACGTAATGTTTGTAGTAACCATGGCAACTGAGCAAGCCGACGAATCTGCCCGTGTTTAATTAAAAAATTATATAAAATTTTTTTTTAACCTGGTTCTGATTTCTTTTATTGAATATTTCACTAAATATTGCAATGGAGATTAAACAACTAAAGGTATTAATACTAATGCTTTTTTCCTTTGATAATTAAAGCAGTTCATTAAAAATATCCAAAAGAACAAATCCAAACACAATATGCAGCGATCCAAAACAAATTAATTCATTAAAAAAATTAATTGGCCGATTAATAAGTAAACCTGTCGCTGTCATTTTGGATTTGTTAAACGCCCGTATTACTTACTTATGGAGGAGCGGAGGATTGATCGCGTGCATGGAGTGAAATTCTTGTCAACATCGGACCCGACGAAAAAAAGCCATTCATCACATCGGACGTGGTCTCGGATAAACAAGAAGTGTTTAGTTAAATTTCTGGTTTAACATGCCGGCCGTGTCAATTTCGGCGATTAACTTTTGGAGAGCATTGAAGGCATTATTAGAGAGAAAGTTGGAGGAGTGGAGGACATTTGGCCATAAAAATGGAAACAACAATTTCAAAAAAATTAGCGAAAAATATTAAGCAAATGAAAACGAGAGTTAATGGTTTCTTTTAGCTATAAAGTATGTACATGGTATAATTCGATTTGTCCTACTTATTTCTTTAACGTGCACTACAAGTTTTAAAGAGACTTTTAAACTTACTTGCCGGTGTGACTTAATTGCGTGTCGCTTTATTGGTTAATTGCCAAAAGTATTTTAGAAGTGAAAACTTTCTTTCTGTTAATATTAATAGGCGTAAGCCATTTAAGCCAAACCCAATTAACACTATTCCTTAATTCCACATGTCACCATATATATCATATACATATATCACCGCCATATCCTTAACAAATTAAAAAGATTAAAAGAAGGGCATTATTAACGAAAACCAAGTTACATATCACCGCATAAACGCACAAAATATCATTTAGGCCCGATCTTTCCATGTCCTAATAAAACATCCAATAGTAATCGGGTGAATACATTTATCTGAAGAATTTAATGGTCTGATAACTGAAAGCGTATTTCCAAGTTAATTTGTGGAGCTAATAGTTGGGTCGATTTGATGTACTGTCAAAAGGCAGGTCACGAGAAGCTCCTATTTCTGTGTCAGTTTCTAAAACAGTTTGTGTTCTGTATGAAATATTTTGTGGTTGTTATGTGTACTTGTCATGTGAAAACGTGACAATTTATATTTTTATTATTGAAAATAGCAACACCATCTGTTATAATGCTTATAATGTAGCAAAATATTGAATCAATTCTCCCGTGGGCCTGCGTTACCATTTCCTCTATAATTTATATCTTCAGGATATAATTTCTATATTTTCTATATCATCATCCACATCAACAGCTTCAGGTTCTTCATCAATATTATCACATGCTACGTTATGTAAAATTACGCAGGTCGTTATTATATCTTGAGCAAATGGTACAGATGTGCGAATACCAAGAGAAAGAATAGGAAAACGTCTTTTCAGTATTCCAAAAATTCCTAGTTCTAATATGAGATTCATTATAGAGATGTTCTGCATAACCATGTGGATATGTGGATTTCTAAGAGGTGTCATCAAATAATTTCTTAATGGGTAACCACCATCTTCAAGTAATAGTCCATTTTGCATTAGTCCCAATTCAAATTTCATTTTTATGGCAGAGTTATCAAAAATATTGTAATGCGAGAAGTAAACAAAGCGACACATGTTTACTCCTTCAAAAGAATAACTACGACGCGTACAAGACAGGTGCATGAACAGGTGCATGAACATTTCCTGCGTAGGCGTTCTAGAATATACTAGAACGTTCTTTATCGGGGTTGGGGGTGTATATATAAGGGGGCTTGTGATCGAGGGAGTTAGTTAGAACTAGAGAAGCAGACGTGAACGCGACATACGATCCGAAAGCGGAGCAGTACAAATAAATTATGTAGTGTCTAGTCTAGTGTAAAAGTAGTTAAGTGTGTTAAATAAATTAGTGTTCAATTAATGTAAATAAATTATAAAATAAACGTTACATTGGTGTCAGAAGAGCGGATCATGAAGAAGTTACGCGAACTAAAAGTGGCCGAGTTAAAAAAAGAACTCGAGGAACGGGAATTGGAAACAGGAGGGAGGAAGACCGAACTCCAGGACCGGCTCTCGGCATTTTTGAAAGAAAATGGCCAGGACCCGGAAGTTTTCGAGTTCGAAGACGATGACATCACGAAGCAAATCGCCGCCCAGAGGGAAGAAATTGCCGCCCAGAGGGAAGACATCACTGCTCAAATCGCTGCCCAGAGGGAAGAAATCGCCGCCCAGAGGGAAGAAAGCGCCGCCCAGAGGGAAGACATCACTGCTCAAATCGCCGCCCAGAGGGAAGACATTACTGCTCAAATAGCTGCCCAGAGGGAAGAAAGCGCCGCCCAGAGGGAAGACATCGCTGCTCAAATCGCCGCCCAGAGGGAAGACATCACTGCTCAAATCGCCGCCCAGAGGGAAGAAATCGCTGCCCAGAGGGAAGAAATCGCCGATCAGAGGGAAGACATCACTGCTCAAATCGCCGCCCAGAGGGAAGACATCACTGCTCAAATCGCCGGCCAGAGGGAAGACATAATTACTCATATTACTGATCAAATCGCCGCCCAGAGGGAAGAGATAACCGACCAGATGGAGGCTCAGCGTAAGGAGATTGAAGAGAAGATCAAGCAGTTAGAAGAACGACTAAAACAAGTCAGTAGCGGCGAGGGGAAAGAAGACGAAATTGAACAGAAGACGAAGCAGTTGGGAGAACGACTAAAGCGAGTATTCCGTGGGCCAGCTACAAGAAGCAGTTTGAGGCAGCAGCGGAGGCTAATGCTTGGTCCCCTCACGAGAAAGCTGTTTCCCTAACGGTAGCCTTACGTGGAGAGGCGTTGGAAGTTCTTCAGACGCTATCCACCGAGGAAGCCGGGAATTACACGGAGCTGCTGAGGCGACTGGAAATGCGGTTCGGCCAAACACATCTGGAGCAAGTCCATCAATCCCAGATGTCCAATCGCCGTCAGAGATCGAACGAGACCCTGCAGGAGTTCGAAGCGGACGTAGCCAGACTAGTGAGGTTGGCGTATCCCACGGCACCGGAACAGATGATGGAGTGCCTCGCAGTGCAGACGTTCGTAAGCGGGCTGCGGGACCAGGAACTGCAGAGGGCCCTGAGACTAGCTCGACCGAAAACATTAATGGACGCGCTCGCCATCGCACTGGAGCATGATGCAGCCATGGAAGCCTCCCGCGGTCACGGCCGTGTTCGAGCGGTTACAGAGGAAGTAGACACTGAAAAGCTCGTGGAAAGGGTCCTACAGCAGATCATGGAGATGCTGTCAGCGAAGAAGAAGGTAGTTCGCTGTTGGAACTGTGGCGAAGTGGGCCATGTGAAGAGTTCTTGCAAACGGCCCAGAACAGCGGCGCCGGCAAAGGCCCAGGAAAACTAATGCGGGTCGACAAGAAAGGGGGAACGTCGACCCGTAGCAGTGAAAACCCCCGGGCCAGTATAGGCTCGTTTTCCCACCAATTGGGGAGCGCGTACGTCGATGGCACTATCGACGGGAGATCCCACGCCATGCTTGTGGACACGGGAGCTACGAAGACGATCGTACGCTCGGAAGTTGTGAGGGACCGTAGGAAGATTAGGCCAAGTAGGTGGCAATTAAGAACTGCCACTGGGGAGAAGGCAGTAATACACGGTGAAGCGACGGTTAGCATGACGTTGGGACGAGTAAAGTTTGACCATCCTGTTCTCATAGCCGAAATTGAGGAAGACGTCATACTGGGGATGGACGTCATGAGGAATCATGGATTCCAGTTGGATTTCGGACACCGAGTGTTGAGGATCGGTCAAGAAGAATTACTGCTACACAATCGTGACAACTTTGTGTTAGACGTAATAATGGCAGAAGATGTGATTCTCCCGGAACGAAGCGAAACAATCACCTCTACCTGTCTGAGGGGTGTTGTGGAAGAGGGAATCCCAGCCGTGATCGAACCAGAAAACGATGACAATCGACTGGCTCGGGGGGTACTGGTAGGAAAGGCGCTCGTTACTCTCTCAAGGGAAGTGCCTGTGCGGCTACTTAACATCAATCAGTACCCGGTCACCATCAAGAAGGGTACGAAGCTGGGCACATGTATAGCCGCATCAGCCATCGTAAGGGGCGTTAGTGAGGAAGAAAGGTCCAAACACACTCCGCAGGACTTGAAACAAATTCTTTCCCAGACCAGTGCGTTTCTCTCGCCCACACAGAAACAAAAGGCCCACGAATTAATAAATAAGTACCAGGACATATTTACCACCGAGAATGGAAAGCTGGGAAAGACCAAGGTCGTGACACATAAAATTGACACGGGCGAGACACGACCGATTCGACAAACAGCAAGACGACTACCTTTGGCCAAACGGGAGGAAGCCGAGAAAATTATCAAGGACCTAGAGCGGGACGGGGTCATCGAGCCGTCAAGCAGTCCATGGGCCTCGCCGGTAGTACTGGTGAAGAAAAAGGATGGGACTACTCGATTCTGTGTAGACTACCGGCAGGTGAACAGTGTCACCAAAAGGACAGCTACCCGCTACCACGTATCGACGACACACTCGATACCCTTGCTGGATCCACGATATTTTCGACCTTGGATTTAAAAAGCGGCTATTGGCAAGTCGAAATGGACCCTGCCGATAAGGAAAAGACGGCATTTACCTTCGGTAACGGCCTGTGGCATTTTACAGTCATGCCATTTGGACTTTGTAATGCCCCAGCGACGTTTGAGAGGCTGATGGAGAGCGTGCTAATGGGTCTGACGTGGAAAACGTGCCTAGTCTATTTGGACGATGTCATCGTGATGGGCAAGACCTTCGAAGGACATCTGAGAAACTTAGAGGACGTCTTCCAGAGACTGCAAGGTGCGGGACTGAAACTGAACCCTAAGAAATGTCAGCTCTTCAGAAGGAAGGTCTCTTACTTAGGGCACGTAGTGAGCAGAGAGGGCGTCGCCGTTGATCCGGACAAGACAAGTACGGTGAAGGAGTGGCCAATACCGGTAGATAAACACCAGTTGAGGAGTTTTCTGGGCCTCTGCACGTACTACCGACGATATGTCCGGATGTTCTCCGACGTCGCTAAGCCGTTGACAAGGCTCACGGAAGAAGGACGAAACTTCTGTTGGGATGAGGAATGCCAGTCTGCCTTCGACGAGCTGAAGAGGAAGTTGACCAGTGCCCCAGTGCTGAGTTTTCCTCTGCCAGAAGGACAGTTCATCCTGGACACCGACGCGAGCAATGTGGGAATTGGAAGTGTTCTGTCGCAGCGCCAGGAGGGACAAGAACGTGTCCTTGGATACTTCAGCAAGGTACTCTCCAAACCAGAAAAGAATTACTGCGTCACCCGGCGTGAATTATTGGCCATCGTCAAGTCCATCGAGCACTTCCATAAATATTTGTGTGGAAGGAGGTTTCTGATCCGGACCGATCATGCTGCTCTTAAATGGCTCCTCCAGTTTAAGAATCCCGAAGGACAGATCGCTCGCTGGATCGAGAGGCTCCAGGAGTATGACTTTGTCATAGAACATCGGCCAGGACAGAGTCATGGAAACGCAGACGCACTCTCGAGAAGACCATGCCCTGATGAGTGTCCTCATTGTCATAGAGCTGAGGAAAAGTCCGAGAAAGTCTATCGAACGACCGTGGTCGCCGAGGAATGGACACCATCCTCGTTACGACAAGAGCAAGGAAAAGACCCGGTTCTCAAAGAAATCCTGGTTTGGAAAGAGGGAGGAGAGCGTCCTGAGTGGCAAAGGGTATCACCTGGCTCGCCAAAACTCAAGAGCTATTGGGCACAGTGGGACTCGCTAGTGGTTGAGGATGGACTACTAAAACGCGTACTGGAGAGCCAAGACGGGACGGAGGAAAGACGGCAGTTGGTAATTCCCTCCAGTAAAATCCCGGAGGTCTTGCGGCACCTTCACGACGGATCGTCTGGCGGACATTTAGGGATCAAGAAAACGCTGCAGAAGGTACGGGAGCGCTTCTACTGGATCAATTGTTCAGACGACGTGAAGGACTGGTGCAAGAAATGTACTACATGCTTTGCAAGTAATGGGCCACAAAGACGACCGAAAGCTCCCATGAAACAATATAACGTCGGAAGCCCCTTCGAAAGGATCGCTATTGATATAGCAGGACCCTTCCCTGAGACCGAAAAGGGGAATAAATACATCTTGGTCGTGATGGACTACTTTACGAAGTGGGTAGAAGCGTACCCTCTCCCTAATCAGGAGGCAGAGACAGTGGCCGATGTGCTAGTGAAGGAGACGATCTGCCGGTTTGGAGTACCCATGGAATTACACTCGGATCAAGGAAGAAACTTTGAGAGTGGCCTATTCCGGAGGATCTGTGAGAAGTTTGGGGTACGAAAAACAAGAACCACGGCCCTTCACCCTCAGTCTGACGGCATGGTAGAACGAATGAATCGCACCCTTAACCGCTATCTAGCGAAAATGGTCTCGTCACATCAAAGAGACTGGGACGAACACGTGCCGTTCTTCCTGATGGCCTACCGCTCGGCCGTTCATGAGTCGACAGGACAAACTCCAGCCAAAGTCCTGTTCGGGCGAGAACTTAAACTGCCCTGTGATCTAATCTTTGGCGCTAGACCGGACGAGGACGTTTCGGGGGAAGATTACGTCTCCAGGATGCGGCAAAGGATGAACGAGATTCACGATCAAGTCCGATACCAACTAAATATCGCCAGTGATCGCATCAAAGAGCGTTACGACATCAACGCTAAAGAGGGTGGCTACCAAATGGGAGATCGAGTTTGGCTGTACAACCCACAGAAGAAACGTGGTTTGTCCCCTAAGTTACAGACCAATTGGGAAGGTCCCTATGTTGTGAAGAAACGAATCAATGACGTGGTCTACCGGGTAAGCAAACTACCAAATGGCAAGCCGAGAGGGGTGCACTTCAATCGGTTGGCACCCTATGAGGGATCGCACGATGAGGCGGAGGTTCCCCGAGTAAGAAACACGTTGGCGCAGGAGAACGAACTTTCGTTCGAAGAATTTATGAGCGCCTACGGGGGTACCGGAAAAGCACGGTATGGGGTAACCTGTGAAAAACAACAGGATTTGTTCAGCGTACCTGAAGAATACTCGTTGGCCCATTGTGTGTCCACCGACCTGGTAATGTCACGAGGTATCGCCACGGTTTTCAAGAAGAAGTACGGGCGCTTGGAACAACTCAGAGCGCAACTCCCGGAGATTGGCAAGGTTCTGGAACTACGTGACAACGTAAGACACATCTTTTATCTGGTTACGAAGGAGATCGGGTCCCTTAAACCATGTTATCACGATGTATGGCGAACCTTGCATAGGCTACGAGACCGACTGCTGGAGCTCGACATCAGGAAGCTAGCTGTCCCCAAGTTAGGTGCTGGACGAGATCAGCTGGACTGGAGGGTTGTCCGGAATATGCTGGAAGTAGTGTTGAAGAATACCGGAGTGGAAGTTTTAGTCTGCTGTTTTGGGCCTGCACCATGTCGACTCGGGAAGACGGTCCCCTGTTATTTTGACGCCACGTCTCGCTGTAAGCGGGGGGCTAACTGCAGGTTCCTGCATGGGCCTACCAGGGATACGTTCCGAGACGAAACGTCTCTAAGGCGGGGGCAGTGTAATGCGAGAAGTAAACAAAGCGACACATGTTTACTCCTTCAAAAGAATAACTACGACGCGTACAAGACAGGTGCATGAACAGGTGCATGAACATTTCCTGCGTAGGCGTTCTAGAATATACTAGAACGTTCTTTATCGGGGTTGGGGGTGTATATATAAGGGGGCTTGTGATCGAGGGAGTTAGTTAGAACTAGAGAAGCAGACGTGAACGCGACATACGATCCGAAAGCGGAGCAGTACAAATAAATTATGTAGTGTCTAGTCTAGTGTAAAAGTAGTTAAGTGTGTTAAATAAATTAGTGTTCAATTAATGTAAATAAATTATAAAATAAACGTTACAATATATTCGTCATGTAAAGAACCAGGCCAACGAGCAACAAAATTTGTAATCTTATGAGAAACGTTGCATACACATTGTACGTTTATTGAAAAATAACCTTTTCTATTCCTTAACAACTCAGGATTATCTCGTCCTGTAAAATTAAACTCTTAAGTAAGTCTTGTAATCTTATTAATCTAGATTGACCCACCTGGAGATTGCAGTTTAATGTGGGTGCAATCTATAGCACCTAAAACTCTTGGAAATCGTGCAATGTCGTAAAATTCCTGCATAGTTTTAGATCGATCAAAAGGTGTTTCTGGAAATTTTATATATTCTGCATGGAGCTCAGCAATCACTGATATTACACGATGAATTATACTACAAGCCGTTGATATATGAATCCCTCCAAAATCACCTATACCTAGTAGATATGCATGAAAATATGACAACAGTTTAATAACATAAATATTGAGTTTACCTTTCAGTTCTATGTTGTAGGCGAACTTCGATTCGTTCAAAAATCATTAAAGCTGTACATTTCGAGAGACGAAACCTTTTAAAGGACTCTTGATCATTCCATTCATCATAATGATTTTTCCGTTCTCTCACTTGGTAGCCCATTCTTTCAGGGTTTACAATGTTTACTAATTCTTCCACATCATTATGAAATAAAATATCGTCAAGGTCCTCAAAAATATCCATTGCAAAAGTACCGCGAAAGTAAAATACATTCCAAAACTTTACAAGAATGCATTCAACTGTCAAGTTGAGAGGTTATAAATGATTTATTCGATGCTTTTACCGCCTAATATTTTATCAGCTAAATAGGGATATTTATCAGTCTAATATACTTATTAATCCGTGGAAAGATGCATAGGATGCTTATTCGGGAAATATATATTGTTTGGAGTTTATTTGGCGTTGGAAAGATCGGGCCTTAATGTAATTATGCATTTATGGCAAATCCTATGCGAGGGAAACTTGTAGACCTTAATAAACACGTCTAAAAGGATTCAAATATAATGTAAACCGAAGGTTACAGCAAAATTCAAATTGATTTATTTAATAAGTAGCATTAAGTTAATAAAAAGCAGAGCTTAAGTCAAATTTCTTAGGGAAACACAAAAATCTTGTTCAAAGAAAAACAAATCAACGATAATTTAAGGAGAACAATCGCCTCTATTGGCTTGTCTCAGTGTGCCTAATAGAAACATGGCACATATGGTATCCTCAGTTGGCGACCTTTGAGACCCACAATGGGGACACCAGCGAAACCTATTTACTCCCCCAGTTTAAAGGGTACTAAACACCAATCAGTAACAAACAGGTTATCACACAAACTGGATTCATATCAACCCTGTGAACAGGCGGAATTCCGTAAAGGATACAGTACAGTACGATTGACCACCTGCAAACTATACGCACACTAATCGAGAAAGCGACAGAATACAACATGCCCCTACATTTGGCTTTCATCGATTTCCAAAAATCATTTGATTCGGTTGAGACGTGGGCAATTTTAAAGGCACTAGACAATGCCACAATTGACTCTAGATATTCAACCCTCATAAAAAACATTTACGAAAATGCAACTATAACAGTGAAAATGGAAGAGGCCATAAAGACCGACAAAATCCCAATACATAGAGGAATAGGGCAAGGTGACACAATCTCCCTAAAACTGTTCACGCTGGCCTTGGAAGATGTTTTCAAAAGTCTAAACTGGCGTTGTAAGGGAATTAATATAGGTGGAATAGGACTGAGTCATTTACGATTCGCAGACGACATCATTCTGATTAGTAATACTACTGAAGAACTAGAGGTGATGTTAAAATAACTCCATCAAGCGTCCCTACAAGTAGGATTAACAATGAACCTGAGCAAAACTAAAATAATGAGCCCTTTATTAACAGAAATAAATATAGAAAATCATACCCTAGAAAATGTAACTGAATACACATACCTCGGGCATAAAATACAATTAGGTAAAGAAAATCAAACGTCCGAAATCTCTAGAAGAAAGGGACTTTGTTGGGCAGCCTTTGGTAAACTCAGGTTTATTCTCGGATCAGGTGATATACCGATAAATCTCAAACGAAAAGTCTATGATTCGTGTATACTTCCGGTTCTTACATATGGTTTGGAAACAATGTCCTTAACCCGAAGATCTATACGCACCCTCCAGGTAACACAGCGTGCAATGGAAAGGATCATGCTCGGGATTAGTTTGAGAGATCGAGTACCAAATGACGAAATCAGGAGAAGAACAAGAGAGGCGGATGTTGTGCGAAGAACAGCACAGTTGAAATGGCGATGGGCTGGCCATATAGCACGACAAAAGGATGACAGATGGACCAACAGATTAATAGTATGGCGTCCAAGAGAAACAAAAAGAAGTGTTGGAAGACCCCAGAAAAGATGGTGAAACGATGTCCAGAAAATCGCAGGAAAGAACTGGATACAAAAACCCCAAAACAGAAAGCTGTGGAAAAATATGGAAGAGGCCTACATCCAGGAGTGGATGAATACGGGCTGAAAAGGAAGAAGAAGAAGAAGAAGAAGAAGAAGAACACCAATCTGGTAGTTGGTCAAAATGTACCAGTTGTTCCACATTTTCAGCAAAGAGGCGCGCGAGACGATGAATTTCCACCTCTACTTAATTCAATTAATAAGTAATTTTTGTTTTCATAATCAACCCCAGTTTAAGTAAAGTTTGATTTTGTGATAAATTCTATACCGTCGTGTACAAAGCATAAAGTGATGATTGGATTTTGTCTTGCCCATAATAATAACGAGGCTTTGTCAAAACATCCACGACGTTTCGAATGTCTTAACAACTGATATCTAATTTTTTTTAACCTAAATCAGATTTTCAGATTTTTACAAGCGGGCCACTCCAGATCTTTTCCAGGGACCAGAAGACTCTTGGGAAACCTCAACCTTTTTAATAATATTGTCATTAGTAGTTAAAAATTTGTTATCAGACACATTTAATGAGCTTACGATGATATTCCAAATCTGTTTCAAGGACAACAGGACGCTTGGAATATCTCAACCTTATAACCAATATTGTCATTACTATCTCAAATTTCAACCTAGCTAATTAGTTTCCAGATTTTCTGCCAGCATTTCAGTATCTTCCGGTCCTTTTCCTGAATATACTGGGCGCTTGAGATTAATTACCGCACAACTTTATTATTATTATTGCCGTTATTGTTACGAATTTTTGTTAAGTTAAATTAATAGTTTCTATATATTTTAATAGTGCTCCAGGATCTATCTGATCTTTGTCCAGGTTCAAACGATTTTCCCAGTGCACTTGAGATATCTTTTAACCATACTGTTGCTATTACTAATACCCAAATTGTCAGCGATAATAATTTTCCAAAAATTTCCTTTGGAAAAAATTTTCACTTTACAGTATTAGTTTTATAGTTTGACAGATACAAGTCAAGCGTAAAAACAGTTTCTTTTTGTGATAAATTCGCTGCAAATCGATTTAAAGGTTAAAGCGATAAATGTTATACATAACATTTAATCTATATAAGCATATGACAAGTTATAATTACATTTAAGTTGATATAAGAGTTAAAAAGTTAATTTGATTGAGACTATTTTTATAACCTTCCTGGGGAAAATCTTAACGCGCTTGGCATAACTCACAAAAGCTTTATAGTTATCACAATTAATAGTATTACTGACTAGAGTTTTAAAAGGGATCAATTAATTTTAAATTTTTATGCAAGCATTATATGATATCCCAGATCTTTTTCAGAGACCGCAAGGCGCTTGAAATATTTCATAAGCTTATTAACGTTGTTGTCATTTTACAATTTCAACTTTTTTTACAGTCCCATGTTTCCTTACAGGCATTACAGGATTTTCCCGTATTTAACTAGGAATTTCCGGAAAATTGGAATGTTTCATAAACCCATTAATGCTGGTGTTGTTACTATTGTCCTAAATTTTGAGTGTTAGTTTCCAAAATTCCTGTAAGAAAATAATTTGTTGCTGTAATACACATTACTTCCGTAATTTACCATACCCAATTCCAGTTTAATAGGTAATGCAGAATTTGATTTTATTGAGTCTATTTTCAATACCAGCCCAGATCTGATATATTCTTAAGGATAATCATGAGCTTAAACTATCGTTATTTTCATTCATTTCCTTTTAAAAAGAAAGGGCAATAAATTTAAATTTTTGTTACAAGTTTTCCAGAATATCCAAAGCTTTGCCAGAGAATATCTTAATATCTCGGAGTATCTCAAACTTATTACCAATATTGTCATCATTAGGTATCTCAAATTTTAAGAAAGCCAACTATTTTCCGATCTGTTTTAAGAATTTTGGGGGTCTTCCAAATCATTTTCAGTAAATCCAGGATAATTAACAAGTTGTTAATAGTAATGATAATACTGATAACAGTTTTGAGATTGTCCAAGGGTTTTGGAGTCCCAGGGAGGGATTTGGAATATTTTGGAACGTTATAAAAATGCTGTTTACTAATTGTTATTTTGAACAAATTACATAGATTAAAATAACTATAAGACGAGCTCGTAATTTCTCTTTAGAAAATCTAAAATCTGGCGTGATATTGAAAACAGTCCAATGAAAATCAAATTTAAATTCGAAAACTAAAGGAGCACTTATAAAAAATTTAAATCTGTTTAATTTTTATAAAACTTGTATTTGTAACGGTGCTAATGTTAATGACGATAATGGTACTGTGCGAGCGTCCAAGCGTCCTGAACTCACGCAGGTCTGGTCTGATTATAAAAAAATGGTCGAAGATATTAAGCTCTGTGTAATCACTTTAACCTTTATATCAAAGTGTATGTGCTTTATTATAAAGAGAAACTGTACTTAAACTGAAGCTGGGTTGGATAAACTACAAACTAGTAAAAATAGCGGTACTGAAATTAAGATCTTTTCTAGGGAACCCAGGACGCATAGGATATATTAAACCTATTACCGCTATTCTCATTTTTATCTCTACATTTAAGATGTTATATTTATTTCCAAACAATTTTACAAGATTTTACCATTTTTTCAGGAACTCTAAGATACCTGACATATTTCAGTACCGCCATTAGTTGGTAGTTTGCTAACCACACTTTACAATTTGGTGACATCTAAAGGCCTCTAATAGAAACTTTTAAATTGAATATATCCATTTCTTTAAATAAACAAACTTCCATTATGCCAAAATGAAATCAATAAAATCTTCAGATTAATAGCGTTATTAAAATGGTTAATTGGTTAATTAATTTCTATGCTCCTATTAAACAGGAATTCCGAATTATTTTTAGAGTATAGAATATAGAACAATAAGGTATGCAGAATTTTATCAAGTAATTTGTTCATTAATATTGATGCAAAGATGTGTTGAAGCATGAGTAAGTCAGTAATTGGCCAACTAAGTGTAACTGTAATAACTAGCGTGATCAATGCATGATCGTGAAGAAATGAGATTTATTGAATTTCTTACTTCATAAGGAGTTTTTCTTTATTGCTTTAATTGCCATCTGTATTTTAACCAGTCATTGTCAACTTAAAAAAAGGTGCAATATTTGTTGTTGTTGTTCAGCATCCTCAACGCAAAGTTTTCATTCGGAAACACATCCAATTCAGTTTTGTCACCTTTTTCCCTCGCGCTGGAAAATTCCAAAAGAGCTCTACAATCCCCCGAAAACTAAAACCTCATCCCTTTCTCCCTGTGACAGTGTTTCCATTTCGCCAGGAGAAACGAATGTCTAAAGAAATCCCCCGACCCCCTTTGTGAGGTCTCGCAAATAATGCCGGCCGTTTGTTCCTTCGACAAACACTCCCTTTTCTCTGCGTCCATGTCATCTGCTGAATGGCGGTGCATTTTGCGAAAGGTCATCTTGCGTAACGGGAGATTTCAGCCGGGGCAAAAATGTAGAGAAGCTGACCCGTTTCCCGAAAGATGAGAGAGAGGAAACAGGTTCTTCTTAAGTGCATCTCGAAGTGCAATTTGCTTGGAAAATGTTAAATTGATAACTGTTCATGGTAATGAAGGAGTTTGCGTTTTGATATCGAAGATAAAAGCGAGTGCTTCTGGTGTACATCTTACAATTTGCGACCCTCCCGGGCATTCCAATGGTGGATCTGTAACATATGTGATTACGCTGTCCTTCACGTGCGTTACACAGCCAAAGACGGAGGCTACAAATTGCCCAGTTAATTTGTACTTAGAACAAATTACTTGAGTTACAGTTAGGAGCAAGTCCGAATTGCACCTGGCGTTCAATTACCTCAGATGGATGGCGTTTTCGGTGCCAATTTACAACGACGTTGTTATTGAGTAGATTAAATTGCAAATAGAGAATAGAGCGCCAGTTCTATCTTTGGTTGTGTCAGTTTAACATTTAGATGGTATGGGGCGTTTAGTTAGAGACGAACATTCATTTTTCATATTCTCTCGATTCTATATAGCCCAGTTGTCAGGAAAAAAAATTAATGCAATTTCGTGAAAAAAATTAACAGCATTTTAACAATTTGCTCATGAATGGGGGTTCAACTGAATATTGTTGCGCCAAAATATATAGCCAATTTTTCGTCCTGGGTAAATAAACAATGTTTAATAGTGGAAAATTCAATTTTCCCATATCAACTTTTCCTCTTTAATACTAGAGGTGAAAAAATTGAATAAGGAAGTTATAGGCATCAGACTGGTCTATATTTTGATTTGCAGTTTATCAAAAACGGTCTTGCAAAAAAACCTCGTTTGTGAAATATGACTTTCACGTCTCTATAACTTAGTTGAATGCTAAAAATTTTACCGAAAAATATGGTCTCTATGATGAACAATTACAATATCTTGTAAAGTAATAATTGAATCACGCTGAAATTTTGAACACGAATTGAGAACTATTTTCAGGAAGCTTCAAAGCCCCACAACCATTTTTGTAATAATTATTGTTATTTGATTTTCACTGATTTCTCCTTAACTAATTGGTCTATTTTGAAATGTCATTTTTCATTGCTAGGTTAATAGCCTTAGAGTAAGATTTAGAGTTAGAGTTAAATGCCTCCTATAACACTTCTATAGTTTAATACTACCGTGATATCAAAAATTACTTTGGTCAAGGGTGGTCATGGATTTTAAAATGATTGTCGCAGCTCCCATCCTAAATTTATAGGCTATTGACTATGTCGAAAATAACAGGGGTAAAAGGAACTAACTCGTGCAAGATAATTTATTTTTTCATATGGCCAGTTGACTTCTAAAGAAATAAAATCCAAAAGTGCTACTTAATTTAGCCATGCGTTTTTGAGAACGGGGTAAGTTTGTCCACTTTTTGCTTTTACGGCTATAGCGCAAAAAATATGCATTATTCGAAGATATGTGCCGTAGTGTTTCTTGTAGAGAATTAAATTACCTATGAAAATGATATTTTTTGAATAAAGAAAAAATTTTAATGAAACAAATTCAAAAATCAAAATTAAAAACTGGAGAAATTTGGAATCAAAGTTTTTTTTAATTTTTGACTATAACTTTTTTCTGAGTGAATTTAAGTATAGGTATTGCTTCATAGAAAAGAAAGCTTATGAAATTCTCTTTAAAACGGTGGCCTGTAAGACTTTATATGTTTAATATTGACTGAGATCAGCCCTTTATTCTATATTTTTTTTACTTTTTCTTTAAAATGCGTATTGTTTCATATTTGTACATGACAAAAATAATTTTTATGCAATAAATAACTTATGTACGAATAATTTAATATAAAAAATGATCTTATTTATTTATATTTAAAGTCAGTTTGGCACCGAAAATCACTGCACTATTTTATATCATCAAAATTATATTTTCCACCCAGTAAACGTAGTATAAATACCGAAAGCTATGGTCTTTCTGATAGAGGAGCTAAATGGATTATAAGAATCTCTTGCTACCCGTAAACGATTATCTCCTTAAAACACGGAATTCCCGAGAATTTAAAAATGAAGATAGAGAACATATGGAAATAGTATTATGTAGGTATCACTGGTATCCTCAGATAACGGGAAGACCATAGCTTTCGGTATTTATACTATGTTTACTGGGTGGAAAATATAATTTTGATGATATAAAAGAGTGCAGTGATTTCGGTGCCAAACTGACTGACTTTATATAAATAAATAAGATCATTTTTAATATTACATTATTGGTACATAAGTTATTTATTACATCAAAATTAATTTTTTCAGGTAAAAATATGAAACAATATAAATAAAAAGCAAAAAATAAAAAAAATAGCTGAATTCAAACGTTTATATCTCAGTCAATATTAGACATATAAAATCTTACAGGCCACCGTTTTAAAGATAATTTCATAAGCTTTCTTTTCTATGAAGCAATTCCTATACCTAAATTCACTCAGAAAAAAGTTATAGTCAAAAATAAAAAAATAAATATTTTTTTTTAAATTTTTCCATTTTTTTAACTTTGTTTTTTAAATTTATTTCATTAAAAACATTCTTTTTTACTTCAAAAAATATCATTTTCATAAGAAATTTAATTCTCTACGAGAAATCTTACGGCACATATCTTCGAAAAATGCATAGTTTTTGCGCTATAGCCGAAAAAGCGAAAAGTGGACAAACTTACCCCGTTCACAAAAATGCATTGTTAAATTTAGTAGCACTTTTGGATTGTATTTCTTTAGAGGTCAACTGACCATATGAAAAAATAAAATATCTTGCACGCGTTACTTCCTTATTAAATAACATAATCAACAGCCTATTATGTCAATCATTTTTTGAGTGTCAAAATCTGTCAAGTTATTGTGCTACAGTTTTGTAACTTAGTTTTTCTTGTTAATAATAGTTATTTAAGCCACAAGGAATGTAAAGACATTTTACCATTCTAAGCAAGTGTGTACGAGACGAGGTGAAGCCGAGGCTTGTCACTTGCCGAGGATGTTAACAGTCGATACATTCCGTGTGGCTTATTAGATTTTTCACGATGCCATTGAAAATTTCCTCATAATTCCTCAAAAAATGAAATGTTTGATTTTGTTTGGACGTACGTCACTCTGACATAAGTTGCCTGACATACGTCAGACATGTCAGTCTGACATATGCGTAACTAGGGATAAATCAACTTGATTTACTCTCTTGATTTTCCTAGGAATGTAAATGACAGTATTTACATTCCGTCGTCAAGGAAAAATAATACACGAATGTTATTTGCCATTTTCATGCTACGTATCTATGCATATAAGAGCGATTTACGATTCGGCAGCGTGAAAAAACGTTATTAGTATTTCATAATCTGTAATTCATAACTATTTTACAGCTGAAATAAGTAGGTAACACATTTGTAAGTTATTGATGATGTCAGTGTAGCTTCACAATGACAGAATTATTTCAAAATGATGATTTAAGCTAAGACAACCGTTTTACATTCCATGGCAACCCTTCACCAAGATAATTGTTAATATCACGGTAGCTATACGGCTCATAACAATTTTCCATAAGTTGCAATGGTAAAAAACAGCCATTTTCCTCGTAGGATAACAATACTAAATCTATTTCCGAGCGAGCAGGCCTTCAGCTAACTCCCTACTTCCTCCTTCTATGGTAATTTATCTTCGCAATCGATTATTGATGCTAAATTCTGCCGATGATTTTAATAACAATGAAATACTTTATCACCGAGTCACATATATCTTCACAGTATAATATAATGTATTCCTTAACTTATGTTGTAAATTGAAAATCTAAATATGTAATAATAAATCAAGAAGTGGTGGTCAAATGGTTGGTATAGGGTCTCGGAGGTAGTTTGGGATGCCGAATACTAAACTGCAATAAAACTCCGAGAAATGCCCACAGTCCATAAGGATGTACCAACAAATCCCACTCCCACGTCCCCGCCGTGACCGCCGGGCAATGCATGGCATACAGTGGGTGTATGTTATGTAGCTGACGGGAGGGGGTGAAAGGCGAGTTTCCGGCGCCTATATCAAACTGGAACTTTTCGGCTAAGGGAGTAAACCCCTACAGAAAATCCGGTCCTCCTAGACTGGGGGTTTAAGCGATGGGCCTGCACCCCATCATTAGTAAAAAGGTTAAATTGCAAAAAATCTCACTCAAAAGCCTCGGACACAGGATAAATCAGCACAAAGACGACTTAGGCAATGGAAAAGGACAATGCTTATGGCTACATGGAACGTTCAAGGTCTCAACACAAAGAAGAAAGAAGTTTTTGAAGAAATCGACAAGATGAAAATAGATATATGTGTGTTAACAGAAACTAAGAAAAAGGGCAAAGGTAATGAACCGGTAGGAAAATACATTCACTTTTATAGTGGTGTCGACAAAAGCCACAGAGCTAAAAGAGGAGTGTCTATTGTGGTACACCAAAAATTTAAGAAATGCATAAAGGAATGGAAAGAAGTTGACGAAAGGATTATGAAGTTAGAACTGCACAAGAATGGACATGAAATAGTGGTGTTAGGAGTCTACGCACCTACAGACGATTCGGACGCGGAGGTCAAGGAAGATTTTTTCAACAAACTGACACAGGTTCTAAGTGAAATAAATTCTCGAAAAGAACTCGTTTTAATGGGTGACCTCAATGGAAGAACAGGAAGACAAGAAGATTCCCCAATAGTTGGAAAATACGGAGAAGTAATTAAGAACGACAACGGACAACGCCTAATAGAGATGTGCGAAAATTTTTCACTTAAAATTCAAAACGGATTCTTTCCCCATAAGAAAATACACCAGTATACCTGGCAACAACCAACAAGAGGCTTAAGATCCATAATTGACTATATTATTCAACCTCAAAAGACCAAAATCCATACAACCGATGTTAGAGTATATAGAGGACCGGAATGTGGATCCGATCATTTCATGGTACGAGCTTCAATGATTTTAAAGTATAAAAATTCTATATTACAACAAAATAACATCGAAACAAGAAATATCGAAACTTTCAGATATAATTTAGACAGCTTAAAACAAGACTCGGTCAAATTTTTATACAAAACAAGATTAGCTGCAAAACTACGAGAACCTTTAGAAGGAAATGCGGCAGAAAGCTATGAAAAAATCAAAGAAGCTATCCACGAAGCTGCGAATGAAGCAATCGGAAAAAGAGATGCAAAACCGGTAAAGGTACAGGAATGGTGGACAACGGAGTTGGAAGGAAAGGTAAAACTGAAAAAGTGGGCATATAATAAATGGTTGAATACTAGAGACGAAGAAGACAGAAAATTATATGCAAAACTGAACAGAGAAGTGAAGAGAGATGTAGCCAGAAGTAAAAACAATATGTGGGAAAGAAGATGTGAAGAACTGGGAAGATACATGGGAGGAACAAAAATATCAGAAGCTTGGAAAATGATCAAGAACTTAAGAAAAGGAGAAAAACAAAGATGTAATCTAAGCCTTATTTCATTAGAACAATGGGAAACGTATTATAGGGAATTATTAACTGAAACACGAGACGAATTCAAACTGACAGAGATAACTATCGACCCAGGAAAGACTGATACCCAGCTGATTTCAATAAATGAACTACGAAAGGCCTTGAAATATTCAAAAAATAAAAAAGCATCGGGGCCTGGAGATATTCCTATTGAATTAGTCAAGTTTGGGCCAGATGTGCTACTAGAGAAGGTAGTTGAAATTATGAATAAATGTATGATTGATGGCGACAATATTCCAGAAGACTGGAATTTTGGATATATGAGCTCCATCCACAAAAAAGGAAGCAAAACGCAATGCAAGAATTATAGAGGCATATGCGTGACTAGTTCAATGGGAAGATTGTATGGCAGGATACTAAAAACCCGACTAGAGGCCTGTATCATGGATATCGAAGAACAAAGTGGTTTTCGAAGTGGGAGATCCTGTCTTGACAATACGTTTACCCTAAAGCAGGTTTTAGAAAAAAGAATGGCCAGGAATATGGAAACACATATTATGTTTATTGACCTGGAAAAGGCCTACGACTCGGTTCCTCTAAATATGTTATTTAAGGTACTGAGGAAAAGCGGTATTAATGAAACCTATGTAAGAGCTATTCACAACATATATAAAAACACGGAATGCGTGGTGAAATCAGGTTCACAGATAACTAACAAAATAAAAATTACAAAAGGGTTGAAACAGGGTTGTAGCTTGTCACCAACTCTATTTAAGATATATTTGCAAGAAACCCTCAACGAATGGAGAAGAAAATGCTCAGGCATGGGGATAGATATTGGGGAATCAAACTTGTATACAATGCTCTTTGCCGACGACCAACTAATAGTAGCTAACGATGAAGACGATATCAGTTACATGATGAGGAAATTATTGGAAGAATTAAAAAAATATGGTCTACAAGTGAATGTTAGTAAAACAGAATACCTTTGTGTAGGAAAACAAGGCACGGATTTAAAAATCGAAGACGACACAATAAAAAGTGTTGAAAAATATAAATACTTAGGAAGTCTAATTACACAAGACGGTAAAGATGACCAAGATATTGAAAACAGAATAAGGCAAGGGAAGACAGTCATACAACAACTGAATGGTATATTGTGGTCAACAAAAATTAGACTGGAAACTAAGAAACTACTTTATAATAGCATAGTAGAACCGATAACAACATATGGTGCAGAAACATGGAAATTAACACAAAAGAAGAAACAAAAATTGGAAGCTATTGAAATGGACTTTTTCAGAAGATCTTGTCGAATATCAAGAATAGAACGTATCCCAAATGAGAGAATTAAAGAACGCGCACAAATGAAAAGCACAATTGTAGAACGAATTGAACAACGACAATTGATCTGGTATGGACACGTTATGAGGATGGGACCAGATAGATTACCACGCATTGCGGCAGATTATAATCCAACAAATAGAAGGAAAAGAGGACGACCAGCACATACATGGGAAAAAGGCATAGAGCAAGCTATGATGAAAAGAGACCTCAAAGAAAATGATTGGCATGATAGGAGGTTATGGCGAATGAGATGCGGGAAGCGGCAGTAGCTGTAGGACCCCCGCTTATATATATATATATAAATCAAGAAGTAATGATATACCAAACAGATAGACGTTAATAATAGGAAAATCGCAATTATAGTTGCGGAATTATTTAAATTGGTTAGAAGTTAACAAAATCGTCCAGTATTTACAAGCAGTTTTAGCCATTATTTTGCATTAAATCAACTCATCTTTTTCTCTAACATTTCATTAGAGGTCCTGTAGAATACATCTGTCAATTATAGGCCGTGAGCCAAGTCCAAAAAAGTGTCTCATACGAAACCACTTCAAATTTTAAACATAGATTGCCGTTCACGCGAATGAATAAAATGTGCAAGTCTGGCAGCTTTGAAGTGGGGCGTTTAATGGGGGTATAGTTTAAAAGTCACCCCTAATTGAGGGTGATAAGAAACCAAATAAAATTTGATGGGTTGATTTGTTCGTGATGCACAATTCACTAAAAAAATTATGCCAGACACATAGGGTGGGTCGGTCACCCCGCCAGACATCACCAAACAGAGCAATTTTAACGACCCCCTTTGACCGCTAGGAAACCGGCTCAAACACCATATGTGTCTGGAATCATTTTTTTTAGTGAACTGTGCATCACGAACAAAGCAATTCATCAAATTTTATTTGGTTTCTTATTGCACTTTGGGACCCACAATTAGGGGTAACTTTGACATTACACCCCCATTAAATGCCCCACTTCAAAGCTGCCAGACTTGCACATTTTGGTAATTCGCGTGAAGGGCAATCTATGTTTAAAATTTGAAGTGGTTTCCTATGAGACACTTTTTTGGACTCGGCTCACGGCCTATTAGGATACCTCTCCGAGCACTTCCTTTAGCCACATATTTGTTTGAACATTGTACTAAAGGGGATAAAAATTTTAGAACATTGTATAAACTATACAATCGTTTGCGTTGGAGATCTTTGGCAAATGCAATGGAATGGGAATTTGCACAAATTTGTTCAAAAATTATTTACACTTTGAAGCATTGCACACATAATAGGTTTGTTACAATTTGTTATTTTGCTTTATAATTGACTGATTTTGATAAACAACAACTGAAAATAAAAATCTTTCCAATGTCTAAAACTCCTTATTTAACTTTGTCACCTATAAGGAAAGAGGAAAATTTTACAAGCAAAAACTTATAAACATTGTTTACTTATGTTATATTTTATTTTTATTTATACGATTAGCGATATCTTTTGACGCAGTTATGTTCAGTTAGTTGAACCCGCCCCCCCCCACACACACACACACACATGGGAAGGGTGTCATAATACTGTAAAGCTTTTTTCAAATTTTTATCTGACTTCTGGGCTAATAGGCAAATAAACCATAGTTAGCGGCATTTCGACAAATACTTTCTTTTTGGAAGTATTTAGTATATTTTTATATTTGGAATTTTGGCATACATCTTCTGAAAAACAAAGCACTTTACTCATTAACTATTTAATTTTTTAATTTATCCTTTACTTCCTCATTTTTATTTCCTATGTTAATTTATGCAAATTTTTAGACATTTTGTTATAATTTCGATAAATCCTCTAAGTTCTTCTTTTGTTATAAATTTCAAATTGTCTGACAGTTTGGAAATTGTTTATTTGACATTTATTTTTAATACCTACTTTAATGATTTCTTCTGAAATCTAACTAAAATAATTACAAATGCTGTTTTCTCGTCGTCGTAGAAATCTTAATACGTACCTAATTTGTTAACCGTCAATCTTTTTCATAAAATAGTAAAGATTAATAATGAACATTTTTTTTAACAAAACCGTCAAACGTTTTATTAATGTCTACATGTTGTCTTGCGGGCTTTAATTCCGCTTTTGGATTTTTTTAAAACCGCGAATAGGATCTGGCGTAACACGCATAACCTACTTTACATGCATAACAGGTGTTTTATCGAATGCCCGAATGAGAAAAACGAATATATTGTAAATCAGTGACCGTGCTGAATAATAAAGACGTTAGAATAATTAATGCATTTGTTTTTGACAAATTTAATTAAATTTTTATACGTAAATCGTCGAAAATACAATTTAGTAGATGTATATTATGATTTGGTTCGATTAGAAGGAAAAATGGAACATACGTATTTCACTTTCTTCATTCCAGGTGCTATTTGCATATTACCCAATGCAAGAAAGTTAATAATTAGCTGAACTAATTTCTAAAACAAACAAAATCTTCACCTTTATATAACGTTGCACACAATGGACAGAGTTGAGTATCTCTTCGCACACTTACATAGGCAATTACGTGAAGAACAATGCATCAATGTAGGATGAAGGTGTAATATCTTTAACACAGAACCAATTAACTATCTTACTAAACACGCAATTGGTATAACAACCAAAAAATAAATTACCAAAGTATCTCTTTAAACCTATTAGTAACCCACAGGCAAGTAGAATAAATTACTACCGATTAATTAATAATCGACAGGTGGTACGTGACACTCCTCACTAGTTTGCTAGAGGACGGAAACATCTTAATTTAAGCGATCGATAGCTGTACCCGAAGATTTATAATAAATCCAATAAAAAAAATATTTAGCCATCCCATATAACGTGACGTACGGGAATGTTATTTACATAACTGAATATGAAGTGTTCTCTCGTACAGAAGCAGGTAGGTACACATATTACGAACTGCTGACAGCTTATTTTGGCAGCTCACGCATTTACTTAACGTTGAAATTTAATTAGTGGAGAGAATAATTTGCGATTTTGAAGGATTAATTGATACTTTTTACCTCAATTAACGGGTCCGTAAATTGTAATTAATTATGTGAAGGTAACTGGGGAATATCCTTGAGACAATTTATTGCAATAATAATAGTAGTAATTTTTATTTTCGCGTGATTTACTTACACTTACCGCACGATATTGTAAGTTTAATCAGTACTTAATCATTTTAATTTAACAATACGGACTAATTAAATAGTGTTGTGTTTATATATATTTGCAACAATTAATTCATTAGTCCAATTCACACGCTCTACGATTCATATAAGAAACTTTTTTAAAAAATACAAGAAATTCCTTGTGATATACTGAATATATGTAAAATTGCTTCTTCAGCTTGAGGAGGAGGCATTTTGTTCAATTTCGAAGAAGTGACTTTAACTTGACTTAGGACAGCACCTACGTAACATGACCCAATTATTAACACTTCCTTTTCACCCCCATTATTTACATAAGGATAACTTATCTGTGATAATTATTAGAAACTTGGC